>CM049426.1:36684391-39184391 GCA_026929855.1 Poa annua
GAGGAGATCGGCCAGGCGGGTCAGCAGAACCGCGGCGCGCTGCAGCACGGGGTCGCCACGTACGCCACAGGCTGCGTGGCGTTCACCCGTTCTCTGCGTCGCGTGGTCTGGCCCCCAAAGTTCAGGCCGGCTCTCCCTAAGGGCTACGACGGCTCCAGCAACCCCATCGAGTTCCTGCAGCTCTACACCACCTCCATCCAAGATGCGGGTGGCGATGACAAGGTCATGGCCAATTGGTTCTCCCACGCGCTTCGCGACTCTGCGCTGTCGTGGCTCCTGAACCTCCCTGAGGACTCCGTGAACTCCTGGGAGGAGCTCTGCAAGCAGTTTGTCTCCAACTTCAAGTGGACATACGAGCGCGCCCTCACCCACAACGACCTGCGCGCTGTAGTGCAGAAGAAGGATGAGACGCTCTGCAAGTACATCCAGCGCTTCAGCCAAGTGCGCAACAAGATCCCGAACATCCCTGACACCCAAGTCATCGCCGCCTTCCGCGAGGGCGTCACAAACAGCAGGATGCTCGAGAAGCTGGGCATCCACGACAAACTCACCTCTGTGGTAAAGCTGTTCGACTTTGCGGACTGTCGGGGGGCTGCCCCCCGGGTAGGGGCAGATCCCGGAATAACTGAGCAGTATGCCAACAGTACTTGACCTTTGGCGAGAGCAAGGGACAACCCCTGGTGTGCTGAAGGGGCAGCTTGACCCTTAAGCGCCGGAAGAGTCCAAAGTGTCACCTGGCAGGCGCAAGGGTCGGCTCTAACGCCTATAAATAGACACCCCGAGCCTTCGCAATGGCAGCAAAAGCACCAGCGGATGGTTCCTCTAAGAACTAGCTTCTCGAAGATGTCTTTGCTGGTAGGCCAAGACATCTTCGGGAGGATAGGCCTAGAGATACGCATCCACAGACGAGCTCGGACACCTCCGGAAAGGATCTCGGATCTTGGGCTCCGAAGAGACTCCCGGAAGGAGGTGTATTCGGTTTTACCGGATAGATGGTCCTGGTAAGTGCTAACCGGAGTATCTATCTCGGTCTTGATCTTATGTAGGAGAGGCTCACGGGGGCAAGCAAGGAGGTAACCGGCATGAGAGATCCCGGTAGGCCGTCAACGGTCTGTAGCAGGCTTTCCCGCCTGATGCGAGGGGAGGTACCTTTCCGTCTGACACGGAAGCCTGGTCACCTCCCGCCTGACACGGAAGCATGGTCACCTCCCGTCTGACACGGGAGCGCGTCAGCCGGTACGACAACGGTACGACAAGACACGACGTCCCTAGCCCGGCAATCCGGAAAAGGCTATCCGGGATGGGCAAAGACATGTCCTGTCTCTGACAAGGGGACAATGATGATCCAGGACGGCGCCTGTTGTCCTTGCCGAGATGATGACGAAGGGGCTACGCCGGATAGCGCGGCGACTAGGTCGCACTAGCTGGTGACGACATGCCGGCTAGGCCTGTTCGGTGGGGCCAAGCCGAAACCCTATAAAAGGCGCCATAACTGCTTTTGTGAGAGAGAGGACCAACTTGGGAGCCAAAGCAGTAGTTGCATTTACTCCTAGAGCTTTTACTTCTTCATACCTTGAGTTCATCTAGTTCTTCGTGTTCTTCACTTTGAGAGATCTAAGAGCAAGTTGTAGCCATTATACCACAGTTATATAGAGAAGAAAGGCATGAGTAGGGGTGTTACCTCCTCACGAGGGCCCTGAACCTGGGTATATCGTGTGTGTGTTGTGTGCCTTCGTGCATTTGTTCTTGTTTGTTAGATCTCCCCTATATCGTATCGCTGTTGTTTCTAGTTCTTGGGAGATCTCGGTTATACCGGGATCCTCTTCGTGTGGGCTATTCAGCTCGCTATCCCTTCCCGGATCCACCAACGTCCATCGGCCCCACCCATTAGCCATCCTATGGCATCTGCCGTGACGCCACCACGACAGTTGGCTCCCACCGTGGGGCTGACAGAGGCGTTGGCTGGTGTACACATCCGGACGGGCTCCCCCGTTCATTTTGACGTTCGGGTCCTCTCTGGTCTGGTCGTAAGGCTAGGGGAGATGGACTTCGTCTGCGACAACGCAGGATGCTTTCGGAACAGACCCTTTCCGGTGAACGGATGTCTCATTGACTTTGGTGGTTTCACCACCTACGTCGCCACCGAAGTTATCTATAGTTACCCGGACGTGGTCCTGGAAGCTGAGGACCCTCCCATGCTCTGCGCTGCTCGGGGTCTGCGTACCAGTCGCCCCCCGAGTTCCGTCGCGGTGATGATGGTCGGGGCAACCGAAGAGGAGTACCAGGACGCTGACGGCGATACCGGAAGCGGCCACATCCGTTTGGCCAAACCTCCTCAGGAAAGAGATGCGGCCCGGGATGGCGATCCACATCCGTCCCAGCCACGACGTCGTCCGGATCCCCTCTCGGGCCTGGTGGCCAAGTTGACTGTACCTGTGGCTGCTGAAGCGGATACCCAGGCCACTTCGGCTGATTTGGAGGAGCTGCGGAGGTTGCTACTCGCTGAAGCACAGGAGATCGCCGAGATCCGTCACGAGCTCAATGCTAGTCTCCGGGAGTACAATGCAGCTCACGGATTCCTTAAAATAGACTCCCGGGACAAGCGCATCGCGGATCTGCCCAAGAAAGGAAGAATGGTGAATGAGGAGCTGGCAGGTGGAGCCACAACCAGTCACACGGGAAGCCGGATTTCAGCGGGGAAGCCGGTGTACAGCTCACCGGCGAAAACTCTTAGGGTTGCCGAAGCCGCCATGGCCGAGTTGGTAGGGTTATCCGGTGAGGCCCTACGCAAACAGCAGGAGCGAGTAAACGAGTTGGTGATTGAGGCCAACCGTCAGAATCAGGCCTTCAAGAAGAAGAACCCCGGGGCAGGATCCCAAGTGCACTCAGCCAGACCCAATAGCCAGAAATCGGACGGGGAGGCTTCTTCCCCGCATCCGAGCAAGAGCAAGAGCAAGAGCCGGAGCCGGAGTCGAGGTTCCGGGAAGAACAAGCAGCTACAGACCTATGATCCGGCCTTCACCGGTATCCAGCAAGCCGGGCAGCGTAACTCGGGGCAGACGGGAAGTACCCGTGGGGACGGTAACCTGGGTGTAGGAAACAATAACCCGGTCGGCCGTGGTAATCCACCCCGGAACCCTCCTCATGTGCAGGGAAACCCACAAAGGGAGGTCGCCTCTGTTCCACATCAGGATGTGTTCCCGGCGCAGAACAGGCTCAACGATGGCAACTCGAGACTGCAGCAGCTCGGATATCAGCCTGATGAGAATCCTTTGGGATCTCGGATAGGGACCAGACAGCTGAATCCGGCAGATGCCAGATACCGGCTCGACCGAATTCACCAATCTGAGCTAGTTGAAGAGCAAGGGCCTCCGGGACCTGCCTGCTTTGGATCCCGGATCATGCGGGAGCCACCTGTTCGAAATTTTCAGCTCAACAGGGGTGCCAAGACCTATGACGGCAGTAAGAAGCCGGAGGATTGGCTAACCGACTATGTAACTGCAGTAAGCATAGCCGGTGGAAACAGACGATGGGCGGTACGATACGTACCGCAGATGTTGGAAGGACCTGCCCGGATTTGGTTGAACAACCTGAGAACGGGCAGCATAGACTGCTGGTTAGATTTCGAGGAGGCGTTTATCAGCAACTTCACTAGCACGTACAAAAGGCCAAACAGGCCTCAACAGCTCGCCATCTGTAGGCAAAGGAGCAACGAGACCGACCGGGAGTACCTTACCCGGTGGAGCAATATTCGCAATTCTTGCGAAGGAGTCGTAGAGGCACAGGCCATCTCCTGGTTTGCACAAGGATGCCGTCATGGCTCAATGCTGTGGCAGAAGTTGCAAAGAAAGATGTCGGCGACCTTGGCAGAGACCATGCGCATCGCCGATACCTACACGCTTGGAAATCCCATGCAACCCCTGGTGGATGTCGGTGACTCCAACAGGAGGAATGCGGGACCTCAGCGTTCGGGACCGAGCAGGAGCCATGATCGCCAGGATTTTGGCCAGAAAAGGAATCAGCCCGAGTATCACCATGCCGCACAGCACGTCGCAGCAGTGACCCGGGAGCAAGAGGATGCCGGCAACAGCCAGCGTCAAAAAACAAGTGGCCCGGCTTGGGGTCAGAGTCAGGAGGTGCAAAAGACCTGGGTGGAACAAAAGAAGCCCCTGACATATGAGGAGATGCTGAACAAGTCATGCTGCTACCATACCCTGGAGGCCAACAAGCCCGCAAACCACTCTACTCGGCAGTGCAGCTGGTATCAGCGCACATTGCAGGAAGGCAGCTCGGGAGTTGTTCGGCCGAGTGCTCCGGCATCTCGGCCCAACATTCCGAGACCCCCTCCTCCGACATCGGGGGCAAACGCTATCCGGATCAATCCGCCTTCGCGAGGGCCCCCACCTCGGCCAGTGAATATGGTGCCAAAACGGAACGACAACGGTGCAGGCCCCAGTAACAAAGTCGGACAGCAGCAGGGTAACTACCGGGAAGTGCGTCAAAGCTATGTGGTCTTCGTGACCGAGCCCACTGACCGGAGGAGTGTGCGGCAGCGTGCCCTGGAGGTGAACGCCGTGATCCCGGCGGTGCCCAAGTTCTTGCACTGGTCCGAGATGGAGATCACATGGAGCAGGAAAGATCATCCCAGAGTTATGCCTAAGCCGGGGGCGTATGCCTTGGTGGTGGACCCAACTTTTGTCGGACCAAACCTCAATGTCCGCTTCAGCCGAGTTCTGATCGACAATGGCAGTGCCATTAACATCATGTACAAGGACACGATGCTGAAGCTGGGGGTGTCCATGAACACCTTGCTGCCTACCGAGACGACCTTCCACGACATTGTGCCCGGAGTCTCTTGCTCACCCATGAGAAAAATCTGGGTTGAAGTGCTGTTCGGAACCCGGGAAAACTGCCGAACCGAGAGCTTGGAGTTCGAGGTAGTGGACCTCGAGAGCCCATATCACGCACTGATCGGCAGGCCAGCCCTGGCCAAGTTCATGATCTCAACTCACATGGGCTACCTGAAAATGAAGATGCCGGGACCTAACGGCGTAATCACCATCTCGGGAGATCACAAGCGCTCCATGGAATGTGCCTCGGCGGGGTCATGCTTAGCTGAGTCCCTGGTGATCGCGGAAGAAAAGAAGAGGATCCAGCAGGTGGTGCCAATGGCCAAGACCTCCCAACTCGGAATGCCCGGGATGATGAACCCGGAGCAGGGTGCGTCATTTCAGCCCCCCAAAGAGACCAAGAAGGTGAGTGTGGACCCCGGCAACCCAGAGCGCCAAGTTATCATTGGCAGCAACCTGGACAACAAATAGGAAGGCGAGCTCATCGACTTCCTCCGTGAGAATCGGGATGCTTTTGCGTGGTCGAGTGACGATCTGCAAGGTGTCCCGAGGGAGTTGGCTGAGCACTCTCTGTTTGTTAGACCGGATGCGAAGCCGGTGAAGCAACCAACTAGGCGCCTCTCGGATGAAAGAAGAGTTGCCGTCATGGAGCATCTGGCCATACTACTGGCGGCTGGATTCATAATGGAAGTGCTGCATCCGGATTGGATATCGAATCCGGTCCTGGTAGAGAAGAAGAAGGATGATCCCCTCCTGCTTAAGGTGTGGCGCATGTGCATCGACTTCACCAACCTCAACAAAGCATGCCCGAAGGACCCCTTTCCACTGCCCCGGATAGATCAAGTAATAGATTCCACTGCCGGGAGTGAACTTTTGACTTTTTTAAATGCCTATTCTGGTTTTCACCAGATACCTTTGAATCCGGATGATCAATTGAAAACTGCTTTTATTACCCCTTATGGGGCTTATTGCTATCGTGTCATGACTTTCGGTTTGAGGAATGCTGGTGCTACATACCAGAGGTGCATGCAGAAATGTTTGCATGACCAGATAGGCCGGAATGCCGAGGTCTATGTCGATGACATAGTCATAAAGACAAAAGAAAAAGCCTCACTAATAGATTATCTGAGGGAAACATTTAAGAACTTAAGAAGATTCCGGATGAAATTGAACCCGGATAAGTGCACATTCTGGTTCCGGCGGGGAAATTACTCGGTTTCCTCATCTCAAGACGGGGAATCGAGGTCAACCCGGGTAAAATTCGTGCTATCGAGAGCATGAAATTGCCCGTGCGTCTCAAGGATGTACAGAAGTTCACTGGTTGTCTTGCATCCTTAAGTCGGTTTGTGAGTCGACTTGGGGAGAAGGCTTTGCCCCTGTACCAATTGATGAAGAAAAGCAAAACATTTGTTTGGACCCCGCAGGCTGACGCGGCGTTCAACGATTTGAAGAGGATGCTCTCAACAGCACCCGTGTTGGCATCCCCGTTACCCAAGGAACCTATGCTGATGTATATTGCTGCAACCAACCGAGTAGTCAGTGTGGCAATGGTAGTAGAAAGGGAAGAAGGAGGCAAGCTGATACAGAGGCCGGTGTATTACCTCAGTGAGGTGATCTCGGAATCCAAGCAGAACTACCCGCACTACCAGAAAATGGCGTATGGGGTGTACATGGCAGTAACCAAGCTCAAGCACTATTTTCAGGAACACCCGATCACAGTGGTGTGCGAAGCTCCTCTGGCCGAGATCATCGGTTGCAAGGACGCTAGCGGCCGGGTAGCCTAGTGGGCCATCCAGTTGTCTCCATACGCTCCGGCGTATGAGAGACGAGAGGCCATCAAGTCGCAGGCGCTGCCGAACTTTTTGGTAGACTGGGCCGAGATGCAGTACGAACCTCCAATGCCGGATTACAATTTCTGGAGGATGCATTTTGATGGTTCAAAGGCTAAGATCGGGTTGGGTGCTGGTGTGGTCCTCACTTCACCAAAGCAGGATGTACTGAAGTATGTTCTGCAAATCCATTTCCGGGCATCTAACAATGTCGCGGAATATGAGGCCTTAGTTCATGGATTGAATGTCGCCAAGGAAATCGGCATCCGCCGGATAGAATGTTTTGGTGATTCCGATCTTGTAATGCAGCAGGTGTCGGGGAATTGGGATGCGCTTGATGCAAACATGGCCTTATACAGGTTTCATGTGCAGAAAATATCTGGATTTTTCGAAGGATGCGAGTTCAAGCACATACCCAGAGGAGAAAACGAGGCAGCGGATGTCTTGTCCAAGCTAGGGTCATCTCGGGATGCCATCCCACCCGGGATAGCTCTGGAGCATTTGAGGAAGCCATCTATTCAACCCTCACCCGAGTCGGATTCTATCTTCATCCCCAAGGAGCCTGGTTCAGATGCCATACCCATGGAAGTAGATGTCGGGAGCATCACATCGAACCCGGGGACTGCGTCACTTTGCTCAGAAAGCCAGAGAAAGATGATGATGGAGGTGATGTCGGCAGAGCCAATGGACATAGACGCTCCCGTGTTCCTAGTTAGACCTATCCCGGAATGGGAACAACCCATTATGGCTTACATCTTGGAAGGAGCCCTCCCGGAGAATGAAGTGGAAGCCCGGCAGATAATGCGAAGGTCAAAAGCATACACCGTCATAAATCAAGAGTTGTACAAGAGGAGTGTCACTGAAGTACTCCAGAGGTGTGTAGAACCGGCAGAAGGACAAGAGATGCTCCTGGAAATACATCAGGGGGAATGTGGGCATCATGCATCATCCCGGGCCCTGGTGGCGAAAGTGTTCCGGCATGGGTTCTACTGGCCCACTGCATTACAGCAAGCAGAGGACATTGTCCGGAAGTGTGGAGGATGCCAGAGGTTCGCTCACCGAATACATATGCCGGCGTCAGCACTAAAGACAATCCCTATCACTTGGTCATTTGCAGTATGGTGCCTGGATATGGTCGGGCAGTTTAAACCGGCAAGAGGCAATATGACGCACATACTGGTCATGGTGGACAAATTCACCAAGTGGATAGAGGTCAAGTCAATCCGGAAGTGTGATGGACACACCGCTGTGCAATTCCTGAAAGACATCATCTTGAGATACGGATACCCGCACAGCATTATCACGGATAATGGCACCAATTTCGGTGTGGGGGAATTCGCTCGATTTTGTGCTCAAAAGGGAATCCGGCTGGATGTAGCATCAGTTGCACATCCGGAAGCGAACGGGCAAGTCGAAAGAGCAAATGCCTTGGTCTTGGCCGGCATCAAAGCTCGTTTGATCGAGCCACTGTTGAGAACTCCAGGATGCTGGATAGAGGAGTTACCGGCGGTTTTGTGGGGTCTCCGGACTACACCGAATAGATCTACCGGGTATATGCCATTCTTTATGGTGTACGGTGCCGAGGCAGTACTCCCGACCGACATACAATATGATTCCCCGAGAGTAGCAATGTTCACCGAGACCGAGGCAAAGGAGGCCCGAGAAGATGATGTTGATTTACTCAAAGAGGCAAGGGAATTGGTACTATCTCGGTCTGTGATTTACCAGCAAAACCTCCGCCGATATCATAGCCGGAAAGTGCACCCGAGGGTGTTCCGAGAAGGAGATCTTGTGCTGAGGCTCATCCAACGCACGGCAGGAATGCATAAATTGTCACCTCCATGGGAGGGACCTTTTGTGATAAGCAGGGCATTGCACAATGATTCTTATTACCTTGTAGATGCACAGGAGGCTAGGAAAGGTGTAATGGACAAATCCGGAGAGGAAACCAAACGCCCATGGAATGTAGCTCTACTTCGACCCTTTTACACATAAAGGGCTCAGTGTATTGTGTATCTCAGTTTTCAGTATTAATAGAAGTAAGGCACCCCGGGAGGAACCCGGGGACTGCCTAGTTCTGTGCCCATATTATTTTGTTTTGACAAGTTCATTTGTTGTTTTGTACCGGCATCTCGGGAAGGAACCCGGGGACTGCCGGGTAGATATCTTTTATGTTATTTGTATGCCGGAAAAGTCCCGAGTTCGATTCTCAAAATCAGAGTAATGTATGTCATGTGAAATCATCTTGTGACTCGACTGACGCACGCCGAAATGGTAGTCAAGAGCAAAGAGAGGGAATGTGGGGAACACGAAAATGGTCTCGGGGACTCGGAGCAGGAACTTATCCGGCATACCTGTTTTTTACTAACTCAGTTATTTTTTATGTCGGGAATTCGGTTAGCCAGAACTCGGATTGTCTTAAGTAATGTATGCCGTATATGGAGTTTCGTGACTCGACTATCGAACACCGAAATGGTAGACAAGAGCAGAAATTACCTAAGTACGGTAAACATGAAAAGCAACTCGGGAACTCGTAACAGAATAAATTGGCATAACTTGTTCGAATAGATAACTCAGTACGAAACGAAAATATTAAATAGTGTATGCTACATCTTGCACCCGGCATCCCGGGGATTTAACGAATCTACTCTTAAGTCTTTCTAAATGGTAGGAGAAGTCGGCTTCTCGACGGAGACATCAGCAGAAGCAGCGACCTTGGGAGCAGCAGCAGGAGCAGCAGTGGCTTCAGGTTCGGCGGCGGTACTCGGGGCCTCGGGGCGCACCTCGGCCTGAGAGGCCTCGGGTGTCGGAGAAGTAGCAACATCCCGGGGAACCACGATCTCGGTCGCAGCACCAGAGGCAGCGTCGTCCTCTTCCGGGACCTCGTCATCCGCGTCGCCGGTCGCGCCGGTTTCTTCGTCATCCTCGTAATCGGATTCAGAATCAGAAGCAATCACGCTGGCGGTGAAGGCGCGAATGTTGGACCACGAGGCGATGCGATGCGCCACCTCCTGTCGCCGCTGGACCTTAGCCGGATCGCTGCACCACGGCGAGATCGTCTGCAGGCGCTGGATCGCGTCCAGGTCGAGACCTTCGTACCAGCTAAGTACTTGGGTCAAGACCTGGTCGGCACCAGCCCGCGCACCGGAGCGCTTCCAAGCATGGATACGCCTCCCGGCACATCGGAGTGCGCTCGCAAGTTCGGCGACCGAGAGCGTCGCGCGGATACTCGGCCACAGCGCGCCATGAACGTGGATCGCGGCGCTGAGCAGCTCCGTCCCGATCGACTGAAGAGGCACTATCCGGGCCTTCAGGGCGGTGAGGTGGTCCTCAATATCCCAAGCATCCGAGATAGTGCCCTTCCCGGCACGCTTCTCCCGGGCGGCAGCAACAGCAAGGGCGGCAGCCTCGCGAGAGTGCTCGAATTCCCCTTTAAAAAGAAGAGCTGTCAAGCGACTAGGGCATAAGAAGAGCAACAACAAGGAAAGAGAGGAAGGAAAAAATGAGGGATGTCGATCCACTTACTGTTAAGGTCCCGGTTCAGTACAGTTAGCTCGGAGAGCCAACTATCGGACCGTGACCGGAGAAGAGCCAACCCGATCTCCGCGAGATGCGCGCGCTCCTCGGACTGATCCAAGGTTTCCCTTTGTTTCTTCGTCGCCTCAACGAAGCGCGTCTTCATCTCGGTCGCAGCAGCCTTGGCCTTTTCAAGCTCGCCGTTGAGTCGCGCGATCTCGGCTTGCGCGGTAGCAAGTGCGGCCTTCTGATTGTAACGCCCCGGGTTTTATCCCCAATTAGTTTTTGTTGCTTTTCTTTTGTGCATCATCATGTCATCATTTCATCATGCATTGGTCACTTCATTTAATTTATTGCATTTAAATTTAAACCCCGCTTAAATTCTTTTTCTCACAATTAAATTCAAATGCTTTTGAAATTAATTAAAATATGTATTTCAAATATTTTTGCAAATATTATAAAAACTAATTTATCAAATTGCCTATCTAAAACAAAAACTATTTTTATTATATTTTCTTTATACAAATTCTTTTTATATTTTTTTTAAATGCAAAACAGAAAAAAATAAATAAAAAGAAATAAAATCAGAGGGAGAAAAACCTTTTCTAGGCCCGAAGCCCACTTACCTTGCAGCCCAGCCCATCTCCCCTGTCTCTTTCTCCTTCGTACGGAGACAGAGGAGGTCGCCCTCCTTTCCACGGTGGAGGCCATGGTGATCCCCACCATGTGCTCTCCCTCCCCTCTCCGACTTAGCCGCACGACCTCCTCCTCACTGCCCTCTGAAACCCTAACCCTCTACTCCCATCCGCCGCCGCCGCCCCTGTCCTCTCTTCCTCTCCACCTCGATCTCCTCTGTTCTTTGTTTCTCCACTGAAAAAGCTCACCGGAGACCTCACCGTCCCCCGCAGCTCCGGTGCCGTCGATGGACCGAAAGGAGGCCCAAGAGATGCGCCGTTTCGCCGTCAAGCTCGTCCCCGAGCCAGTTTGTACAAGGAGCCGTCGAAAGGGCTGAGGCGTTCTTCTTCTTCTCCGTGACCGGCGAAGTCCTCCGCCGCGTTTCCCCGCCTCCGGTCTTCCCCGGCATGAACAACTGCCCCGAACTCCTCCACAGTGAGTCCCTCGTCCGATTCCCCCGCTTCCCCTGTCGAATCCGAGCTAGTTTGGATGAGTTCGTCGCCGTCTAATCGCTGGCCGCCATTGCCGAACCTCCGAGCTCGCGCACGAGCTGATGACTCCTCTGCCTCGACCCCCTTGCACTCCCTTTGCCTCCACAGCGCCTCCACATCCACCCTGCACCCCGCACCACCACCGCAGCACCACCCCGCACGCCCAGCGTCGCCCGCCCGTCATGGCTACCGGCCTCGTTCGTCCCCGACGTTTCCCGTACTGAAGTTCTGAA
Source organism: Poa annua (assembly GCA_026929855.1). Taxonomy (NCBI): domain Eukaryota; kingdom Viridiplantae; phylum Streptophyta; class Magnoliopsida; order Poales; family Poaceae; genus Poa; species Poa annua. Next base: position 36,695,986 of record CM049426.1, read on the forward strand.
CTTATGTTTTATAGCTTCAGTTAACACCTTCCGATCTGTTTATCTGGAGCAAAACCTGTTAGCTAACACGAACAATCGACCAGCCTAGTGGCTAGCGCAGCCAACTCATACCCTGTACGAGGTCGCGAGTTCGACCACCGCCGGCGCGTGGGAGTAAAACACCAACTTTTTATTTCTTTTTTCCACCCGCTGACTTACCTGGCCCACCCGTCAGTGAACCACCATGCCAGCACACTTCACACACGCCCGCGTGGCGCCGGGACCCGCATGTCATCCTCACTGGGTGTATACTTGCGCGGTGCGTAAAGCCCAGATCCAGATCTGGATCTGGATCTTTGCGGAGAGCCCCCTGAATTCTCGGGTTTTGAGATAGAACCCCCACTGACATGTTTTTCATCACGAACAGGTCCTGTAAATTACAGAAACACCCCTAAAACTTGTTTTGCTAATAACTTTAATTCTGTAATTCCAAATTAAATAATCTTTATATGTTTATTTATCAGAAAAATGCAATAAATATTAATATGCCATTTGTATGCCATTTTGCATCTGTTATTTTAATTGCTTAGTGTAATTTGTTAATTGCAACTAACTAATTAAATATGGAATGTGTTGGGCTTTATCTAAATATTGCCCTATTCCATTTAATTTAATTAGAGCACCCATGCCATGTGTTGCCATGTTAACCAACATTTAATATTGCTGGTAAATAAATAACTTGCACCTAAATACTAATTGCCGGGGTTGTTTCCCGCTTAATTTGGATTAATTGTATTTGTGTTGCATCTTGCCATGTCATGCATCATTCTCATATAATCATGCTGGATCTTCTGCCGTAGTTGTAAAATGCATCTTCTACGCTTTCCAGTGTTTGTTGCTTCTTCGCGGATAAGACGATGAGATGTGTGAGCAACGACAAGATCTGCTTCCATGCGGGATTCCAGGCAAGCAAAGTTCGCTTGTTTACCTATACATTGTCTTTCATTCCTGTCGTTGATCTCTGCTACCCTAGTTATCGATTCTTGAACTGCGATCCCATCACATGTTTATCCTGCAGCCCATGCAACTTTATCCCCACAACCTAATACCCGTTGCATGTTTATCTGTTGGCCTTGCGAGTCGTAGCGCATGCTTAGAGTTGTTTGTGCGAGTCGTCTGTTGGTCTTATGTTTCATCTGCTTAGTTTGATAGATTATTCTACCTTAATTAAATGTTGTCTTATATTGGGGTATTACAATTAAAAGATAAGGCACCAGGCGGAAGGCCTTGCGAGGTGTTTTGTTCTGCTCAGTGTCGACATAGGAACTGAGATTTTGTCCTCGGATCCAATTTTGAGCGCACTAACCACTTGTGGGAGGCCCAATGGAGCCCCCCTCGACTTTGAACGGATCTACAGCTTGTCCATGTGCCGCAACTAGTTCGGGTTTTCCATTTGCTCATATGCATGTGCATGATGATGATAATGATGATGATGAGAGGATATGTGATACGGGGGGTCATATAGGGGTGGTGCGCGCGAAGCGGACAGTTCCTACTGTGGTTTGAGCCGCATGGCGCGTGGACACAAACTAATGAGTCCGCAATTGAGATTCGGCCGGACTCCTGACGCGGGTAACAACTCATATGGGTGGCACTTGGACTTGTTGTAGTGAAGGAATGAGTCGTGTTGAGAGGCCCTCACGGGTTGATCATGCGAGTATGGGTACTGTAGTGCACCCCTGCAGGGTATAATCTTATCGATGAGCCGTGTCCACGGTTATGGACGACTTTGGTGATGATGTTGGGTAACAAGATCTAGACAACTTACACCTAATTAATGTTAATTAATTTGACTAGTAATATAGAATTACTTTCACAATAACTGGTAACTAAAATTGTTCAATGTGTGAGTTTCCCGAATTGCTTCCTCATACTTGGTTGAGGGGGTTAATTCGAGAATGGGTTATGTCTGGTGTTAGTTGTAGTTGTTTACTTTATGCGCTCTCTTATCCCTCTCTGATTAGACGGAAGTTGTAGCGTGTCTCTTTAGGTTGCTAGTGCTGCTGCCGCTAAGTCCACCTCCCCTATATTTTGGGAGATGGTGTAGAAAGTAGGCAAGTCGGTTTTGCTTGCCAGGGAGTGCCCTGACCCTCTTTTGGGATGTGCTTTATGTGCAGTTAACAGGTTTGAAGTCAGACGACGTTAGCTTGGGAATCCCTCCGGCTTGGCTGGGCAGGGATATGGCGCCATTGCTTATCTTCAGGACTCTTAGTCCAATTTGCATCTTATCCGTAGTCGGATACTATTCTGCTTCCGCTGTCATTTGTATCTTTGTATTGTATCATTTGTATCTTGACTCGTTCGAGTCGTTGTTGTATTTATATCTTCTGTTGTATTTGTGGATGTATCGGAACTGTTGTAATGTTATCACAATTCCACCCACATAATGCGCATGTTTCGGCGTGCACATTATGTCTGGTGGGCGACCTAAAATCGTTATTATGCGGATTTCGGCGGGATCGCTTAAATCTACATAGTATCGATTTTAGGGCGTCACACTGATCTACCGAGATCTTGCGTGCGGCATCTCGCTCCTCCCGGAGGCGCCCCTCGCACTTCTTGGACTGACCGAGCTCAGCAAGAACTCGATTGAAGATGCTGCAGCGTTTCTTGCTGCACTCCTGAAATCAAGACAAAGAAGGATGAGTCAGTCTGGGAAAAGATGTAAGGAAATCGGGAGATTCCGAGATCTATAGCAGGTAAAAAGCTACCCGGTTGGGAGGATCTCGGGGACTCGGTGTCCGAGTCCAGAAATTTTCTCTAAGATTGGAGCCTAGTGATCTACTATTCGGTGGAATCTAGAGCACTAAGCACCAATCTCGGGGACTAGTGGTGATGGAGCAAATTTTGAAACAAGTTACCCTGTTGGGAGGATCTCGGGGACTCGATGTCCGAGTCCTGAAATTTTCTCTAAGATCGGAGCCTAGTGATCTGCTATTCGGTGGAATCTAGAGCACTAAGCACCAATCTCGGGGACTAGTGGTGTTGGAGCAAATTTTGAAACAAGTTACCCGGTTGGGAGGATCTCGGGGACTCGGTGTCCGAGTCCTGAAATTTTTTCTAAGATTGGAGCCTAATGATCTGCTATTCGGTGGAATCTAGAGCACTAAGCACCAATCTCGGGGACTAGTGGGGAAGGAACAAATATTTATTGGTGAAAGAAAGAGAAGAAACTTACCTCGGTCACCCGAGTAACATCCAGCGCGGCCACCTGGAGAGCATGCAGAGCTTGAGCGTTGCGGCTTGGGCCTACAGCGTGCAAGTCTCCCACGCTCTCGGAGGCGTCGGCGGCAATCCAGGCCTGGTTGTATTCATCAACAACGTGTATGCCGGAGCCGCCGGGCGCGCGAGTAGCAACAGCGTCCCGGGATCCTGAAGGCACAAAGGAGCTTACGGTTGCTCGCAACATCTGCAAGGCGGCAGTAGGGATCTCGGCGGGAGGCGGTGGTAACGGTGAAAACGTACCCGTGCGCAGCACCAAGTCTTGGGCCGAGGATGTCGGGGCAGCAGCAGATTTGGCAGAAGTTGTTTTCCTGCCCGGCAACCTTGGGGCGCGACTTCGCGGCAGGTTGATCAGCTTGCCGGGAAGAGGCTGCGGGCCGTTTCTCCGGGGCGGTCTTGTTCGCGGCTTGTCGGGAGGGACCGCTTGGCACGAGCTGCCGGGGAGGGCTCAGGATCTCTGCCTCAAGCCCGGGTACCCGGCGCGGACTCTCCGGAAGAAGAATATCTCCCGAGGTGGTCGTGGCCTGCACCGGGATCTCGTCGATCACCGGACGTGCATCCGGAGTCACAACAGTAGCCGGTGCGGCACAGGAAGCAGCAGGCTCGCTTCCTCGAGTAGAAGGGCGAGGTGGAGAAGGGGCAGCCCGAGCCGGGCTGGGAGTCCGAGTTCCGGGAGGAGGAGGAACAGCGGGTGACGGGAGGTCGAGTGCGTCCCTGAAAGAAAATATCTCAGTAATAATTTATGGAGAAGACAAGGTCATATAGCATAAGGCAAAGAAAATGTACCCGGAGTCCACAGTGGGAGGACCCTTCCTCCGGCGTCGAGGAGGCTTCTCGGCCGTCTGTTTGTTCGGCTTGCTCCTCTTGGCGGGGTTGCCGGAATAATCGGCAGCGTCGGTGTCGGAAGCCGCACGCTTCCGGCTCTCGGCGCGTTTGGTCACGGCCGTCGGCTTCGGAACCACTGCTGAGGCCCAGTTGAGAGGGAGAGCGTCAGTCACATCGAGAATTTGACAGTCAATCTCATCCTCATCATCCGAAGAAATGGAAACTGCCTCTGAGGTTGAAGGGTTACCCGGGGCGGCAGCTTTCACCAGAGGAACGGCAAGATGCTCCTCACCATCGGGATCCTCCCTCGGCATCTCTTCCGGTACTGGGAAGTTCGGCGCGAAATTCCCGTTGGCGTGGATAGTGTCTTCCTCGGTTTGCCGCTCGAATAATTGCGCAAATAAATCACCACATGATACCCATGTCGGTTTCCAGCAGAACCCGGGTGCGAATGCAAGTTTACGAAAGGCAGATAGGAGCACCTGTTTCAGGGGTTTTTTCCGGGATCCCCCGATGGCACCCCAAGAATAGTCATCCGTCATCTTCGTCCGAGCAATAGCTCGAACGCGGCGGACGACCGCAGCATGATCTAACCCAAAGATACTGGTCTGGGTAGGGTCTAGATTCCCGGCCATATGGCACATCTTGTGCACTCGGGTTTGGAGGGGGCAGACGCGGCGAATGATGAAGCAACGTAGGAGATCATCGCCGGTCATCGTGTCGGTCAGCACGTTCAGAACGTCGTGCATGCACCTGACTTCCTCGGTGTCGGGGAGCCGTTTCCAGAGGTTGAATTTGCGCGGAGGACCAATGGCGAACTCCGGCAGATTGATGAAGTCCGGATTCGAGGATCCCGGAGCATCTCCCGAGCTTTCCCGGTTCTTCACATAGAAGAAGTTGCGCCGCCACTTCCGGCAGGACTCTAGTCCTTTGACTATTGGGAATCCGGAGTCAGCGCGGGGGATGATGGTGGCAGCTCCACAGTCGACCAAGTCTTTTATTTTCTGGTCCGGGTTGGGGATGGCTTGGCGACGAAGGATGAAGTACCTGGCCCAGAGGTCCAGGAATGGCCATACGCCGAGGTATGCTTCCGAATAAGTGGTGAAGACCGAAAGCATCATGATGGAGTTGGCAGGGAGATGATGGGGTTGGAGGCTGTAAGTGTCGAGGAAGTCGCGGAAGAAGGGGCTAGCTGGAAGCCCAAACCCACGCTCGAAGTGCGTGAGGAATACAACGTATTCCCCGGGTTGGGGTTCCGGTTGAACCTCGTCCTCCGGGAGACGGCTCTCAACTTCCGGAGGAATCCGGTGGGTCCGATACAGCCAGTCCAGGTACTCCTGGGTGGTCTCCGATCCATCCCAGCATCCCCGGATACCTTCTTCACCCATGCCGGAGGAGTCCGCAGAGGTATCCGGGCTACTCTGCAGGCGCAGTGGCGGTTAGTCGGGGTTAGTCTATCGGGAGCTAAGATGCCGGATCGCAAACTCCTAAACACAACCGAGTTCAGGGCAAGTAAGATCTACCGTGTGCTGATAAATCGAAACTAAAGTGAGGAAAATACACTCGGGCTAAACTTGAACGAGACGTAATGCGGGCGAAAGATCTAAGTCCTACCGCAACGGTGCATCCTCGCCGCGCGCCCCGTGCGCGCCGCTTGAATCATACTCCCCGGCGGCGGCGCAGCCGCGCGTGTGTTAGGGTATGATCGAGTGCGAAGCGTCGTTCTAGTAAAGAAGATCATCGGGGCGGAGAGAACAACTCACCGGAGAAGAGGAGGTCGATGACGCGCAAGAAGAACGGCGGCGCTCGGGCTCCGGCGAACAGCGAGAGCGGCGATGTGCGGGCTACGGACACAGCTGCGGCGGTGCGCTCGAGACGACGGTGGCGGAGAAGTGAAGGAGAGGAAGAAGAAGAAGAGGAGACCGTTCCGGTCCCCTATTTATGGGGGGGATTCCGGAGCGGTTTCTAGTTTTCCCGCCCACGATCTCCACGATCGTGGGTGGGATCTATTTTGTGCAGCGCGGCACGTGGCGCTAGCCGGAGCGCCCGATCCGGCCACACCGAGGGTCACGCGGCCCCAACGGTTGGGCTTCGGATCGGCTGCGGCTCCCGGCGCGCGAACCCAAGCGATGGCGTGCTCGGGCAGAGGCACTCGAGTGCATTTCTGGTCAGACGGGACGTCGGATGGGACCCAGCTCGAGATCTCGAGTTCAATACGGAGCCAACGGTCAAGATTCACTGAGACCGCAGTATCCGGTTACAGGCTTCGTCTTTCGGTTGAAACAGTCTCGGTAAGGGGATCTCGGAAGGAACCGATCTCGGCCGGTAGTCGAAGGATGGTGTCATATGCTCTCAGAAGATGGTTGTTATTAAAGCTGATCCCGCACATCATCCGAGGTCGCTGTGCAGCACCAGCTTCGGGGACTAGTGTCAGGGGGCTGCCCCCCGGGTAGGGGCAGATCCCGGAATAACTGAGCAGTATGCCAACAGTACTTGACCTTTGGCGAGAGCAAGGGACAACCCCTGGTGTGCTGAAGGGGCAGCTTGACCCTTAAGCGCCGGAAGAGTCCAAAGTGTCACCTGGCAGGCGCAAGGGTCGGCTCTAACGCCTATAAATAGACACCCTGAGCCTTCGCAATGGCAGCAAAAGCACCAGCGGATGGTTCCTCTAAGAACTAGCTTCTCGAAGATGTCTTTGCTGGTAGGCCAAGACATCTTCGGGAGGCTAGGCCTAGAGATACGCATCCACAGACGAGCTCGGACACCTCCGGAAAGGATCTCGGATCTTGGGCTCCGAAGAGACTCCCGGAAGGAGGTGTATTCGGTTTTACCGGATAGATGGTCCTGGTAAGTGCTAACCGGAGTATCTATCTCGGTCTTGATCTTATGCAGGAGAGGCTCACGGGGGCAAGCAAGGAGGTAACCGGCATGAGAGAACCCGGTATGCCGTCAACGGTCTGTAGCAGGCTTTCCCGCCTGATGCGGGGGGAGGTACCTTTCCGTCTGACACGGAAGCCTGGTCACCTCCCGCCTGACACGGAAGCATGGTAACCTCCCGTCTGACACGGGAGCGCGTCAGCCGGTACGACAACGGTACGACAAGACACGACAACGAAGGGGCTACGCCGGATAGCGCGGTGACTAGGTCGCACTAGCCGGTGACGACATGCCGGCTAGGCCTGTCCGGTGGGGCCAAGCCGGTTTAGGGTTTCCGGCCCTTCTGGCCGAAACCCTATAAAAGGCGCCATAACTGCTTCTGTGAGAGAGAGGACCAACTTGGGAGCCAAAGCAGTAGTTGCATTTACTCCTAGAGCTTTTACTTCTTCATACCTTGAGTTCATCTAGTTCTTCGTGTTCTTCACTTTGAGAGATCTAAGAGAAAGTTGTAGCCATTATACCACAGTTATATAGAGAAGAAAGGCAGAAGTAGGGGTGTTACCTCCTCACGAGGGCTCTGAACCTGGCTATATCGTGTGTGTGTTGTGTGCCTTCGTGCATTTGTTCTTGTTTGTTAGATCTCCCCTATATCGTATCGCTGTTGTTTCTAGTTCTTGGGAGATCTCGGTTATACCGGGATCCTCTTCGTGTGGGCTATTCAGCTCGCTATCCCTCCCCGGATCCACCAACGTCCATCGGCCCCACCCATTAGCCATCCTATGGCATCTGCCGTGACGCCACCACGACACGGACAAGTGCGCCAAGGCTGAAGAGGGACTCCTCTTCGTCAAGATGTCCTCGAGAGGGGACGATCACGCTGAGGGGTCCAAGAGCCAGAAGAAGAAGGAGGAGCCCAAGCGCAAGGCCACCGCGGTTTTCGCGGTAGAGCCTGACAGGAAGGGCACCCGCAGGGACTCCCCCGAGCCTGGAGAGAGAAGAGATGACCACTGCCCTTTCTGCATCTACCACAACAGGCGCAGCCAATCTACAGAGTCCTGCTTCGACCTTAAAAGGTTGAGCAAGGAGCGCGATCAAGCAGAGGGCAGTGGCAGCCGCGGCCGAGGCCGTGGCTACCGCGGGAGCGGACGCAAGGACGGCTACCAGAAACCATCTGGAAATCAGGCCAACGCCGCAGAAAAGAACGGCAACCTCCCTGACGAGGAAGATGGCGGCTACCAAGCCCCGAGAGGCGCCATTGCCTGCATCCTCGGGGGGGGGGGGGGGGGGGGCGCAAGCGCCATAGTCAAAAAACCAGTTCAAGCAGTTCGCCCACGAGCTCAACGCCGCCCTCCCAAGCACGGAAACCTCCAGGCCCCTCAAGTGGTCGCAGTACACCATCGCCTTCGACGCTCAGGACCACCCCAAGTCCACCAAGACTGTTGGAACCCACCCGCTGGTCTGCAGCCCCACCATCGACAACGTGGCTGTCTCCAAGACTCTCATCGATGGCGGAGCAGGCTTGAACGTTATCTCCATAGATACGTTCGAAGCGCTTCAAGTGCCCTACGAGCGGCTCATGCCCTCGAGGCCCTTCACGGGGGTCACCAGCGGCTCGATCGAGCCTCTAGGCCAGGTCAGGCTTGTCGTCACCTTCGGGAGCAAGGAAAATTACCGCACCGAGCACATCGATTTCGATGTCGCACACATCGGCCTGCCGTACAATGTCATCCTCGGCTACCCCGCGCTCGCGAAGTTCATGGCCGGCACGCACCATGCCTACAACATGGTCAAGATCCCCGGCAACGCTGGTACGATCACCATCCGTGGGCATGTTCTGGACGCTACGCGCGCCGTTGAGACGGCCTACAAGACCGCCGCCATGGCATTCCCCGCAGAAGAGGACCTAGAGCCTCTCGAGAGACCCAAGAAGAAGAAGCAGTTGTTCTCCCAGGAGGCAGGTGCTACAAAGAAGATCTCTCTGAGCTCCAGCAGCTCGGGGGCTGAAGGCTCGGGGGCTAGCGTCACCATTGGCGCCGCGCTGCCTCCCAAATAGGAAAGCGCGCTCGTCGCCTTCCTCCAGGCAATCTCTGACATGTTCGCCTAGACACCGTCAGATATGTCTGCTGTACCGAGGGAGGTGATCGAGTACCACTTGGCCGTGTGCCCAAACACGCGCCCCGTCAAGCAAAAAACAAGAAAGCAAGCCCCCGAGAAGCAAGCATTCATCGTCAAGGAGGTCGAGAAGCTCAAAGCGGCAAAAGTCGTTCGTGAAGTTGCGCACCCCACTTGGCCCTCCAACGGCGTGGTAGTCCCAAAGCCCGCTGGAGGAGGCCGTCTCTGCATCGACTACACTGATGTAAACAAGGCCTGCCCCAAAGACCCTTACCCCATGCCCAGAATTGACCAGATTTTGGACTCCACGGCAGGCTGCGACCTCCTCTGTTTCCTTGATGCCTTCTCTGGTTATCACCAGATAAAGATGGCTAACGAGGACGAGGAGAAGACGGCTTTCCTCACCCCGTGTGATGTGTATTGCTACGTCTGCATGCCTTTCAGCCTAAAAAATGTCGGAGCCACTTCCTAGAGGTTGATGAGGATATCCCTTGGCGGGCAAATGGGGCGGAACGCCGAGGCATATGTCGATGACATCGTCGTGAAATCACGAGAAGGAAATACCCTCCTCGAAGATCTGGAAGAAACTTTTGCAGCCTGCGCAAGGTGAACATCAAGCTCAACCCCGCCAAGTGCGTCTTTGGAGTACCTTCGGGCAAATTGCTTGGGTTCCTCATGTCTCATCGAGGCATAGAGGCAAACCCAGACAAAATCAAGGCCATAGAAGATATGCAACCTCCACGCAGGCTCAAGGACATGCAACGCCTAGCAGGCTGCATGGCCAGCTTGGGTCGATTCATCTCCAAGTTCGGTGAAAGATCCCTGTCGTTCTTCAAGATCATGAAAAGAACGGGCACTTTCAAGTGGACCCCTGAAGCTGAAAAAGAATTTGAGGACTTGAAGAAGTATCTGGCCAGCCCACCAGTAATGGTCGCCCCAAGGCCTGGCGAGCACCTGAAGTTGTACTTATCAGCTACTCTGCAAACAGCCAGTGTTGTCCTTGTGAAGGAAAGAGAAGAGCCAGAACTCCACGAGAAGAGTGCAGCCACTCCAAAGAAAAAACCTCCTGATAAGGAGCTCGACGAAAGGGAAGCCCTCACAAAACCCACCACCAGGCCCAAAGACCCAAGAGAAGCCCACCCCAAGCCAACCACTGCAAAGAAATCCTGCCAAGGAGCCCCTCGAGGACAAGCCCCTCGAGGTCAACCCCCTCGAGGCCCAGGTCAACCACCTCGAGGCCAACCCCCTCGAGGCCAACCCCCTCGGGGCCCAGGCCAACCCCCTCGAGGCAAACCCCCTCGAGGGCCAAGCTGAGCCACCTCAGGAAAAAGACGCCAAGGCTACAGGAACTACCATTGTCGAGCATCCAGTCTACTTCGTCAGCACAGTACTGTGTGATGATCGCGAGCGGTATACAATGCAGTAGAAGCTTCTCCTCGCACTCCTCATCGCCTCAAGAAAGCTGCGACACTACTTCAGGGGCATCCCATCACAGTGGTCACCTCTTTTCCCCTAGAGCAAATACTGCGCAACCCAAACGCAACAGATCGTGTCGCGGGATGGAACATAGGGCTACAGCCATTCAATTTGCGCTTCAATACCACAAGGGTAATCAAAGGAAGAGCGCTGGCTGACTTCGTCGCCCAATGGACTGACCCAACCGCTGAAGAGCCTCTGGGAGAAGAGCAAGAGCCCTCTGGAGCCGCAATGCCCAGCCACTGGACCATGAAATTCGACAGAGCTTTCGCTTGTCGCCGCGGCGGGGAAGGCGTAGTCCTGATGTCACCCAAAGGCGACAAGTTGTATTACGCAGTCCAGCTGTGCTTCGGAATTGACAAGATATCCAACAACATCGTCGAGTATGAAGGCTTCCTTGCCGGCCTACGCGCCGCAATCGCCCTAGGCGTCAAGCATCTACTCATCAAGGGCGACTCCCAGTTGCTCATCAACTTCTCTAACAAAAGCTACATGCCTAAGGACGACCACATGGCCGCATACCTTGAAGAGGTACGTAGGCTCGAGAAGCACTTCAGGGGAATGGAGCTCATGCACATCCCAAGAAAGGAAAACCAAGAGGCTGATGACATCGCCTAGCGCGCATCAAAAAGGCAAGCTCAGCCGCAAGGTGTCTTTGAAGAAAGGCTCGTCAAGGCATCCATGAAGCAGCCCCAAGAGGCCCTGCGCGCAAGCACAGACGAAGCGCTCCCGCCACCACCTGCAAGTGGGGCTCCAGGCTGCGGGCCCCCTACAGGGGAGCGTCTGTTGCTCACAGCGGTGCACCAAGAAACAGGATGGATCGACGAGATCAAAGATTACCTCCACAAAGGGGTCCTTCTCGAGGAAGACATTGAAGCGGAGCGAATTGCCCGCCAAGCAAAATCGTACCAAATCCTCGAAGGAATTCTCTATCGCAAGCGCCCAAACGGCATCGCGCTCAAATGCGTCCCTCCTGAAGAAGGCAAACTGCTGATCAAGGACATCCACAACGGGGAATGCGGCCACCATTCGTGCGCCCGCACCCTCGCTGGCAAAGTCTTCAGGAGCGGCTTCTACTGGCCTCAAGCACTTCAACATGCAGTGGACATCATTCAAGCATGTGAAGCCTGCCAATTCCACGCCAAGCAAATCCTCGAACCAGCGCTGGGACTACTGACCATTCCGCTCTCGTGGCCGTTTGCGGTCTGGGGGCTGGACATCCTGGGACATTTCCCAACGGCGCAAGGTGGATATCACTACCTCTTCGTGGCCATTGACAAGTTCACAAAGTGGCCTGAAGTGGAGGCGACGCGCACGATCACAGCAGGCGCGGCGGTGAAATTCATCAGAGGCCTGGTCTGCCGCGTCGGAGTGCCTAACCGCATCATCACCGACAATGGCTCACAATTCACCAGTGGCATCTTCAGAGCCTACTGTGAAAGAATGGGCATCAAGCTCTGCTTCGCCTCAGTCGCCCATCCGCAAAGCAACGGACAGGCTGAGCGCGCAAACGCAGAGGTCCTCAAAGGCCTAAAGACCAGGACCTTCGATGTCCTCAAGGGCCACGGCAAGGGCTGGATAAACGAGCTCCGCTCGGTGCTCTAGTCCATCCGTACCACGCCACCCAAGCCCGCCGGGGAAACACCGTTCGCCCTCGTCTATGGAGCCGAAGTAGTCCTCCCCACAAAGATAAAGCATGGATCCCCACGGGTCCTTGCCTTCAACGAGGACTAGCAAGAGGACCTCCACAACGACGACCTGCTGCTCCTTGAAGGGCTGAGACGCCGCGCCGCCCTCCGGGCGGCCAAATACCAGCAGGACCTAAGACCCTACCACAGCCGCAACGTGCGCTCGCGCAATCTGGAGGCAGGCGATCTCGTCCTCAGGCGAATCCTCTCCAGGGAAGGCCTCCACAAGCTGTCCCCGATGTGGGAAGGCCCCTACAAGGTCACCCACATCGCCAGGCCTGGCGCAGCTCGCCTCGAGACTCAAGACGGCATCCCCGTCAAGAATCCATGGAACATCATGCACCTACGCAAGTTCTACCCGTGATCATTGTCACACCCGTGATCATTGTCACGTCAGGACATAAAGCGGAAGAGGCAGCTTACGGCTCAACCTCCAAGCATTTTTTGTCTCTAGAGGTTAAAAGCTCACGGCTTAAACCTCCCAAGCATTTTTTGTCTCCTAAGGGAACAAACTCAAAACGTTATCATTGTCACGCCATGATCATTGGCACGTCAAGACATAAAGCGGAAGAGGCAGCTTACGGCTCAACCTCCAAGCATTTTTTGTCTCTACTGGTTAAAAGCTCACGGCTTAAACCTCCCAAGAATTTGTGTCTCCTAAGGGAACAAGCGCAACCGTGATCATTGTCACGCCCGTGATCATTGTCACGTCGAGACTTCTAGCGGAAGAGGCAGCCTACGGCTCAACCTCCAAGCATCTTTGTCTCTAGAGGTTAAAAGCTCACGGCTTAAACCTCCCAAGCATTTTTTGTCTCCTAAGGGAACAAGCGCAACCGTGATCATTGTCACGCCCATGATCATTGTCACGTCGAGACTTCTAGCGGAAGAGGCAGCCTACGCCTCAACCTCCAAGCATCTTTGTCTCTAGAGGTTAAAAGCTCACGGCTTAAACCTCCAAGCTCCAAAGGCTTCTCTCGAGGGGAAACCCTCCGAGCTCTCCATTTAACGAGCCACCTCAGGCCGTTGAGAGTCTCTGCCACTAATGGGTGGTCCCCATGCCTCGACATGGTCAAAACATTAACTTGGCAACCCCAAGCATAATGACTCAATTTCGTTCCCAAGTGAACTTAGCGCCTCGGCGCCGCTTTGTAATATATTTGGTGAGTTTTATTTTCGCACTACTCTGTTGAAGTGTGCGCTTATATATCTCCACATGCGTACCTCGCGAGCGGGGGCTGAGTACGGTGCCAGTGCCTCAAATGAGACACCAGCGGCACTGCAAAATCCAAGAGTCCGAGCTCTGGCTGGAGGGCAAGATCCCACAAACACGCCATCTCTACAGAGGACCTTGGTACTTACTCTCCTCGCAAGGAACGCCTGAGGGGACCTATAAGCGCGCGCGAGTCCCTTGAACCGTGTTCTAGCGTTTGGGTTCGCCCCTCTAATATCTGCAGGGAAAAATCCCCCCACGAGCCTGAAGAGGCATCCGGGAGCGACCCCTCAAGTGGGCAACCTCGCCAGGCGAAAAGCCTCTGCAAGGCGAAAACCTCGAGAAGCTAAGTCTCGCGCCCACGCCTTAAGAGCGTTTTCTCCCCCTAGCGCACGTTTGCCCCTCAAGCGACTTCGCTTTCCCTTACGTTTCATGGACTACTCGCACGTCTAAGGGGGGCACTTGAGCACTGCGACTCAGGGCTCTTACCTCTCCTAGGCCTTAACTCCCCCCGGCCTTGCGGAGTCATTGCTCCTGCATACCAAAGTGGCGGAGTCATGGCACAAAGAGATGGGACCTACCGACGCAGAGAACAACTAGACATGAAGATGAGTCCAAAGAGACCTCACGGGGGGGAAACAAGCTCGAATCAAACAGCAATAAAGAGTATATTACAGGCCACAAGGTCTTAAGATATCTAAACACACAGTTGTTTCAGATACAAGCGCTCGCAGGCGCATTAAGAAGAGGCTCAGCGGGAAGCAGCACCGCCTTGGACCTCCTCCGCGGCACCTTCTTCAGCCTCGGCAGAGCAGGCCTCCTCCTCGTTGTCCTCAGCCGCAGCCTCCGCGCGCCTGAACAAGTGCAGAAGGCGTCAACTTGCTCGCGGAGGGAACCGGAGACCCGCTGCGCGTCCTCGCCCTGAGCAGCTTCTGTCACGAAGGAGAGGTCGAAGCCTGGCGTGAGGAGCTTGAGGTTGGTGAAGATGCGATCAACCACCACCCCCAGAAGCTGCCGGCTCTCGTCCTCAATCATCTCGCGAAGCTCGGCGACGGGACCCTCGAGCGCCTCGAAGAGCTGGTCAAAGTAGACCAGGTACATGGCAGCGTCGCCACGGCCTCGGACGTCAGTATGCGGCGCGTCCGCGCTGAGATGCGCGGCAAGCTCATTGCCACGAGCGACCAGCGCCTCGAACATACGTTCACGCTGCTTCGAGAGCGCGCGAGCCGCCTGGGCAGAGTCCGAGGCCTCCGCCGCCCATTCCATCGCCGGGGCCACCTGCTCCTCCACATCCTTGGCCAAGGAGTTGAGGTTGTGGACTGCCCTGGTGCGAACCTCCTCCGCTCGACGACGACCGTCCCTGGCGCGCTTGAGGCGGGCCTCCATCTTGGAGTTGGCCCTCTCGAGCTCGGCGATCCGCCGAGCATCCACGGTGCTCTTGGCCTTGAAGCGGTCCTCCTGCTTCTGGGCCAGGTCGTGGTACTTCTGAGAGGTGGACTTGTGGAACTGCTTCTCGCGCTCCGCGAGGGCGTCCTCTGCCTCTTTCTTCTTCTCGGCAAAACGTCGCTCGAAGCGCTCGTAAGCCAGCTTCTGGGCAGCGACGTTTTCGTTGTACTTCACGGTCGCATTGGCCAGGTCTCCTTTGCGCTCCTAAAGGGCCTCGCGTTGGGCGAATAGGTCCTTCTCCGCCTGAAGACGCTGCTCCTCACGCTGCTGCAGCTCCTTCTCCTTGAGGGCCAGCTGCCGCTCACGCTCGGCGAAGACCTTGCGGTCCTTCTCCAGAGCGGCCTGGTGGGCGGAGAGCAGCTGGGCCTCCAACTCGCCCAGCTCGCCGCGTTTCTGCGCCAGCGAGCCCTCCATCGCCTCGCGCTCCGCCCTGGCCTCGCGCAGGAGCTCCACGGCAGTGTCGCGTTCCACTTGGAGGGGCTCGAGGAGCTCTGCAGCATCGCGGATAGCCCCCTCGCGAATCTCCTTGGCAAAGTTGGTGGCCTCCTCGCGTGCGGCCTGCAGCGCCGCATCCTCCAGCCGGCGCGCCTCGACCGCCGTGTGGAAAGACGCCCACGACCTCGCCAGCTCCTCCTGCTGCTGAGCGAGCCATATGTCCCCGAGGGCGAGGTGCGCCTCCAAGCCCTCCAAGGATTCCCTCACAAGGCCGAAGGCGACCTCGCGGCGCCCCGTGCTCCAGTCCCAGCCGCGGAGGACCAGCTCCTGGCTCGTGGAGGGCCCGGCCCCTGCGTCGAGTCTCTCGGGCCCGTCCTCGGGAGAAGCTCGGGGGCTAGCATGGGCTTCGCTTGCGCCCGCGCCGGCATCCTCTTCCGGCCCTGCAGCTGCAGAGCGTTCCTCGGTCGCAGCTTGACAGGGAGGCGAGGAAGCATCTCCCCCAGCAGGTCCGCCTGTGCCTGCTACTGCCTCGCGCGTTTCCCTCGCAGGCTGCACAGGAGCAGTGGCCGTAGGCGGCGGGGTAGGCGCGCGCGGAGGCGTCAACACGCGCGGCGGTGTGGGTTCGCGCGGTGGAGTAGGCTCACGAGGAGGAGTAGGAGCGCGAGGCGGCGCGGAAGTTTTTTCCTCCGAGCCCTCCACCACCAGAGGCTCAGGGGGCGGTGCAGGTGCCTCTGGGCGTGCCGCGCCCTCCTCCACCTGAGGCCCTGCCGCCCCCGCCTGGGGCGCAGCAGCCTCCGCTTGAGGCGCCCCCTCAAGGGGGCCCGTGGAGGCCGTCTCCACAGGCCTTGTGGCCTCTTCAGCCACGGCCCCTGCCGAGGCGCTCTTCACATCAGCCGCCTTGCGAAGTCGGCGGCGCTTCGCAGGCACTAGATCACTGACAAGAGCCCAAGAAAAGACCTTCAGTAAAGGGTAAAGTGAAAGAGAAAGCTAAAAGGCAAACGATCCAACATCAGGAAAACTCACCCTGAAGGGGGGGGCCCAGCGTCGACCCACGCCAAGCCTGGCGAGCGCCGTGAGGGGAAGGGCTTGGAAGCAGGCCTTGCTGGGGGCGCTTCAGCCTTCCTTTTGGAAGGAACGTCAGACGGTCTCGTCCCCGAGCGGTCCACAGCGGCTTTGGTGCGGGGCCCGCGCCCTCCCGGAGAGGCCTCCGCGTCAGAGGCCTCCTCTTCCTCAGCCTCCTCCTCCACGAGGCGCGAGGGCGCCACCACGAAGGCGTCTTCATCGCCTGACGAGATATCACAAATCTCATCAGTAAATGGCCCGGTCCTCGAGGAGGAAACCTCCCCTGCCGCGGCTACCTCCTCACCTGGGCCAGCTTCTGAGGCCGAGGGAGAATCGACCCCCTCCGCTCCCCGCGTGGCCGGCGTCGGCACCTCGAAGTCCACCTGGCCTGTCGGGACGAACGGAGGCATCCCCTCCAGGAGGTCGAAGCGCTCCATCAGGTTGTATTGGTGAAGGGGCCGGAGCGCCGCGGGAAACTCAACCATGGCAAGCACCGATGGATTAACGAAGACGCGGAGAGGACGTTGTCGATGGTGTCCTTGTCGTTGTCCTCGACGTGGAGCCGCATCTTGTCGCTCGGCCCCGAGTACATCCACATGGGGACCGAGTGTGCCTGGAGGGGTGCGATGCGGCGCGTCACGAAGTCCGCCAGAATCATCTGCCCCGTGAGGCCCTCCTCGCGGAGGAAGCTCAGGCGCCCCATCAAGCTCACGTTCCTGGCGCCGTCGAAGGTGGCCTTGCCCCAATAGGCGTTCTTCACCGGGGGCTCTTCGGGGACCTCAAGGAAAGCGCAGGGACGCTCCACCCCAACAAAGAACCACTTCTGACGGAAATCGACTACCTTCTTCGTCACTGAAGTGATGGCCTTGCCCTCGCTCCAAGACATGGGGATGTAGACTCTCCCCATGCCGTCGACGATGCGGAACGAGACGCACCCAGAGCGCTCGTTCTTCGCCGTGTTCCGGAGCGCGTAAAAGCACCGGAACAGCCCCACCGTGGGCTCCAGGAACAGGTACGCCTCGCAGAGGTAGGCGAAGACGGCGAGGATGAGGACGGAGTTGGGGTGCAGGTGCAGCAGCTGCACCTGTTAGAACGCCAGCACCGCCTCCAGGAACGGCGAGAAGGGCGGCACTAGTCCCGCAGCAAGGCAGTGCTGGAAGATCGGGAAGAACCCACGCGGGCGCTTCCTCTGCGCCGCGGGCTTCAGGGCGGTGGCGCCATGCTCGTTCGTCCGGTCCGCCACCAGGTACCGGACCTTGGCGAGCGCCTTCTCGTTGACGCGCACGCCCAGCAGCGCCGCGCCCATAAAGTCCTCAAGGGCCTCCGCCTGGGAGGAAGACCCCGCGGCGGCCTTGCCCTTGCTTTTGAGTGGGCTCATCGTCGAAGGCGCGGAAGGCTGAAGGAGACGGACAAGGGAGAATCGCAGGAGAGAGCGGAGGCGGAGAGCTCTAGGAAGCAGAAACTTTTGCGAGAAGAATTGGAAGCGGTAACGGCTCCCTGCTGCCCTGCTCAGTCTTTAAGTCACCTCTAGGAGCAGTTACCGGGACATGGTGGGACCCCCCACGAATCACGCCCCGGATCGTGCGAGGCCGTTATTCGTCCAAGTGCCGCGTGGCTCGGGCCGGCTGGGCACTAAGGGCCCACGACGCTTCGCCTGAGCCCATGGGCTCAACCGTGCCCATCATGGGCCCGGGGGCTACTGTCGGCCCAGTGAGAACTGGGGTATGGAGAGCCCATTCCCCCTAGGCCTCGCACGCTGGCCAGTCAGACGAAACGGCTAAGGACCAGGCATCACCGCCTGGCAGGACCCTCGAGAGGCAACTCCCCTCGAGGGCATGAAGAGGAAACGAAGGCGCCAGCTCGCCTCCGGTGTTGCCCTCAAGGGATCCCTCGCGTCAGGGGACCCTCCCGAGGAGCCAGCTCGCCTCGCGGTAGTCCCGCAGGAATCTCCCCTCAGGCCTCCCCGCGCCTGAAGGGAACCGTTGCGGCCAAGGATGTACGGCAGGATGCACATGGCCTCTGCCACGCCCACGTGGTGACGCAAGCTCCCATGTTGCCGTTTTTGTGATAAAGGGGTCAATAAAGTGGCGCCGCCTGCTGCGCAGCTGCCAGGACCTTCTACTCTGGCGATAAAGCAGGCGGACGGCGCTATCCTCCAACGGAGAACGTCATTGCGGGCTCCACCTCAGAGACTGCCCTCTCTACGGGCAGTACAGCGCGGTCGGCCGCCTGTCGGCCACCACGCCCACCTTTATCAACAATGGACCACGTCCATGGACGAACGGACCGCGGTGGACTCTTACTCCACCATGCCTCTGCCGTGTGGGAGCCACCTTGAAGGCCAAGCCGAAGGAGAGCGCCAGAGGGGCCTATAAAAGGGACAAGACATCCATCGTAGCAAAGGGCGGCTCTTTGCGTGCTACAACCCTTGTAAATCCTAGCAACACTTGTTAGGATAGCCTCTGGCTGGAGGAGGAAGAAGACCATCGCTTCCCCCCCAGGCAAGAACTGCCTCAAGGGGGGCCTCCGGCAAACTCCATTGTACTGTAACCTCCACCATCTAATACAGACAAGCAGGAGTAACGGTCTTACCTCCTCACGAGGGTCGTGAACCTGGGTAAATGCTTGTGTCTATCTCTGTCGTGGGCGTGTCGTTTTCGGATCCGGCGAGCAGCGTCGCGGCGTCCCTCGAGGGTCTTGACCTCCGCGTTCAACCCCCTTCACGAACTACTCTTCAGGAAGTGACTACCCCCGATTCTTGGGAGTCAGAACCCGACAACCACCACCATATGACCCTAACGGTCAAGCTGCAGGAGCTATATATCAAACACACCAACAGTCGACATGTCAACACTCGAGCCATCAGAGGCAAACGTACATGATCCAGAAAGGACGACCATCAAACAGGCAACAGAAATTGCATACCAGGCATGTTAATATGGCGGTCATGGCACCAACAGCTGTGCCGGAATACCTCTGTAGATCTGAAAGAGCGATTACATTCAGTCGGGAGGACCACCCGCCATCTGTTTACAGTCCCGGACATTCCGCTCTAGTGTTAGAAGCCCAAATAGGAAGTTACAACATGACTAAGGTCTGCATGGATGGAGGGAGTGGCATCAACATCATCTTCGCCGACACACTACGTCGAATGAACAGGTCAGTCGACAACCTTCCTCCATCGTCAAATACTTTTCATGGCATAATCCCAGGCAAAGCCATTGTGCCAAAGGCACAATACAGCTCGACGTCACATTTGGAGATGCAACACATTTCCGCACCAAAACAATGATTTTCGAAGTCGTCGACTGGAGGTCACAATACCATGTCATACTCGGACGACCGGCGTTTGCCCGATTTATGGCAATACCACATTACGCATATCTACAATTGAATATGCCAGGCCCAAAAGGAATAATTACGGTCAGAGGAAACTTTCAAAAGTCATAAGCTTGCGACTGAGACTTCAACAAGATCTCTGAAACATTCGGAGCAGAGAAAACATTAGAAGAGCTATCGCTTCTCAGCGACACAACCTACATGCCAGAGCATAAAAAGCAGGCCACATGCAAGGCATTGAACACCGCAGACGACACACGGACGCACCAAGTCCACCGGACGGACTCGGCAAAAACAGTCAAAACATCGACAAGCTTGCCTCCCGCATAGGAAGGCGCGTTCGTCGAATTCCTCTGTGAGAACTGGGACACGTTTGCATGGTCAGCTGGTGACATGCCGGGCATACCCAGGGAATTCGCCAAGCACACTCTCCAAATCAATCCAGAAACCAGACCAGTCAAACAAACGGTACGACGTGTATCTGGGCCTAAAAGAGAAGCCATCGAGAAGCATGTAGACAAGTTGCTCAAAGCAAACTTTATTCAAGAGATAAAGAAATCAGAATGGGTCGCCAACCCCGTGATAGTGGAGAAGAAGAAGACAACCGAAACAAGAATGTCTATCGACTTCACAGGGCTAAACAAATGATGCCCAAAGAAACATTTTCCACTACCCCGTATCGACCAGATTGTCGACTCCACTGCGGGATGTGCCCGACTGTCATTTTTGGACGCGTACTCTGGATATCATCAGATAAAAATGAAAAAAGAAGACCAAGAAAAGACAGCCTTCACAACTCCACTCGGAGTATATTGCTACACTACAATGCCTTTCGGCCTAAAAAATGCAGGGGCTACCTACCAGCGAATGATGCAAAACTGTATGAAAGCACAGATTGGCAAAAATGTGGAAGTTTCGTCGAGGACATAGTGATCAAGTCAAAAAGGAGTGCACACTACTAGCAGACATAAGGGAGACATTCGACAACCTCAGAAGCTACAGCATAAAACTGAACCCAGAGAAATGCACCTTTGGAGTCCTGGCAGGAGAACTCTTGGGATACTTGGTGTCAACAAGAGGAATCGAAGCAAATCCAGAGAAGATACTGGCTATACTAACGATGAAAAGGCCTACGAAGCTATATGAAGTACAACGACTGATAGGAAGAGTAGCAGCCCTTAGTCGGTTCATTAGCAAGCTAGGCGAAAAAGCACTACCGCTTTATCGACTGAGGAAGAAGGCAGATAAATTCGAGTGGACAGAAGAAGCAAAAGAGGCTTTCATAGACCTCAAGCAAACACTCACTAAACCTCCCATTCTAGCAGAACCAAAGGAAAAGGAGTCACTATACCTTTATGTGGCAGCAACAAACAGAGTGGTCAGCACAGTACTGGTAGTCGAGCGCATGGAAGAAGGAAAAGCCCAGAGTGTGCAAAGACCAGTACTAAATCAGCGAGGTGTTATCCCTATCGAAGCAAAGATATACACACTTCCAAAAACTAGCCTACGCAGTATTCATAACGACAAGGAAGCTACGCCACTACTTCACGGAACACCCAATAACGTGAAGGAGATATGCCCTAGAGGCAATTAATAAAGTGTATTTCTTTTTCATATCTCGTTTGTTCATAATATGTTTTTGTGTCATGCTATAACCGTATTAAGCGGAAACATTAATACGGGTGTGATGCGTAAACAACCAGGTCCCTAGTAGCCTCTACTAAGACTAGTTTTGTTGCGCGATCGATGATCGAGGTTTCCGGATCATAGGGCATGGTGCTTGTCGGTAATGGAAGTCATATCGTTGGAGAACGATGTGATGGAGATACCCAGATTTGTAGGACATACTTATTACGACTTTGACCGTGAGACCAAATCTTATCGTTATTCCTGGAAGATACTTTGATTGCACCAAACGTCGATCTTAATTAGTATGACAATAACGGTGATACTTTTGGGTATCAGAAAGAAGTAGTTGAGACGAGGGGTCAAGAGAGGGAATTTCCAGTCTGCATAGCAGGATAGATACTCTAGGTTCCACTCGGTGAGATTATGTCTAATGAGCTTGCAAGCATGTGACTAGGTCACGGAGACATGAAATCATAGACGAGTAGAAGATAGCGTTGTCGGTAACGAGGTCAAACTAGATATGGAGATATCTATGAACGACGCTCGGACACGCTAAGTATCGCCATGGTAAAAGGTTTAAGAATTTACATTCAGGTTTGATAGATGAAAGTCATTCGTTATCACAGAGATTAATTCATGGGGTCCAGGCCTAATCCCCGCTTTCGACAACGTTTGTGCGGGAACGTAATCCCCTTTTTCGGTCTACAAGGATATGTATTCCGATCTCCGTTCGTACTACTATATCTGCATAGAATAGATCTTGGCATATTTTAAGGATATCGTTGCTAGGAAATTTTTTGTTTTCTGCACTCGATCCCCTTCAGTGGTTTCAGAGCCGATCTATCGTAGATATAGCTGTACGCTTTTAGAACCCGTGTTCTGCACTTAGGCACCGTTCCTGTTATTTGCTACCGTCTAGCGTGCACTTGTGATTTTAGCGGCATCGAGTTGATGAAGCGGCCCGGACCGACTTTACGCGTACGCCTACGCGAGACTGGTTCCACTACTGACATACGGTTTGTACCATATCTGTGACTGGCGGGTGTCAGTTTCTCTCTCTTTAGTTGGTCTTGCATTTTCAATGGAGGGCCCGAAAGGGATGCTTAAACATGCAATTATTGGATCGTTGCTGTGGTCATAAGGTTCGTAGGTATGAAGCGGTTCTATTTACGACAGCCCCAAGCCACGTAAAATATGCGAAAGATAAAGTAGAAGCGTCTAACTTTATTTTGCAGGGGCTATGTGATATGGTCAAGGTAGGTTTATTAAATTGTTTATAAACTGCGGGCGCCAAGAAGACCATGGCGCAATGGACTATATCACATTGCATTACATTTGATGTTTTGTGTGCATCTTATATTGTGTGATTGTATATATAGTATATATTAGTTACATGGCGGTAGCTATATAAGATGATCCCTTCAAAATACCACTAGTGTTCTCCCTCCAACGCGCACCACCAAGAAAGTTCTACGTTATGAGGCAGGCCGTGATGATCGGGTGTCAGACATCTCGTCGTTCTCATACAGTGGGTGTAAGCCATGTTGCACAAGCGTCAGCGTGGAGGTTTTTGGTGGCGAGCCTAGCATATTCAGAAATATGGCCTCGGAACAGGGAGACCGAAAGGTCGAGCACGAGTCACAAAATTGGTGTGGCGGACTTTTGTCTACTCTTGAAGTTGTGCCGCCGGCTCTGATGATGAGGGGTGGTGCAATGGATGTGGGTCGTGTAATCGCGTAAACGACCAGGAGGGATGTTCGTTTGAGTGGGAATTATGTTAGTTATTTTCTAAAAATACTATAACTCAAAATTATTATGAACAAAGTCTTATGTTGTTGAAATTTCATTGTAGATGTCTCGCCCCTCGTTTAACCTAGGTCTGTTCCTTGAGAAAGAAAAGCTTAAGACCAATGGGTAAAACTTCATGGCCTGGTTCCGCAACCTGAGGATTCTCTTGACTCCCCATACGGCGGCCTACGTCATTGAGGCCGCCATAGGCGACCCTCCCTTAGATGAAGCCTCTGAGGATGAGAAGAAGGTCTTCCAGACCAGATCGGAGGATTCTGCCTTTGTCCAGAGTGGCATGCTCTACGCCATGGAAGCCGACCTGCAGAAATGATTTGAGAAGATGAGCGCCTTTCAGATTATTTCTGATCTCAAGGCTGTCTTCGCGCCGTAGGCTAAGGCTGAGAGATATGAAGCTTCTAAGATTTTCTTCTCGGCCAAGATGGAGGAGCATAGCAGTCTGAGCAAGCATGTGGTCAAGATGTCTGGCTACGTTCAACGCCTGAATGCTCTGGAATGCAAGATTCCCGATGAGCTGGCGATTGATAGGGTGCTGCAATTGTTGCCCCCTAGCTATAAAGGCTTCGTCATGAACTACAACATGCAGGGCATGGCTAAGTCCCTGGGTGAAGTGTTCGTGATGCTCAAGACTGCTGAGGTGGAGATCAAGAAGGAGCACACGCTATTGATGGTCAACAAGACCGTCGATTTTAAGAAATCCGGTGGCAAGGGAAAGCAGAGATGGAAGTCCAGGAGGGAGGGCAAACTGATTGCCAAGCCCAAGACTAACAGATTTGGTCCCAGAAATAGCGTGGAGTGCTTCTACTGCAAGGGAAAAGGTCACTGGAAGCGAAATTGCCCCAAGTACCTGGAGGATAGGGAGTCTGGCAAGACAGTCGACAAAGAGAAAGGTATATTTGATATACATGTTATAGATGTGTACCTTACATCCGCCCGTAGCAACACGTGGGTATTTGATACTGGTTCTATTGCTCATATATGTAACTCTCAGGAGGAGTTACGGAATAAAGGGCGACTTGCTAAGGATGAGGTGATGATGCGCGTCGGCAACAGATCGAGAGTCGACGTGGTGGCTGTCGGCACGCTACCTCTACATCAACCATGGGGATTAGTTTTGGTTTTAAATAAATGTTATTTTGTACCATCCTTGAGTGTAAACATTATAAGTGGGTCTTGTCTGTTACAAGACGGTTATTCATTTAAATCAGTATCAAGCAGTTGTGTTATTTATATGAATGATATCTTTTATGTTGATACTTCCGAGAGTAATGGTTTATTCTTGTTGAATCTCGATCGTAGTACTCACATCCATAACATAGAAGCCAAACGGATTAAGTGTAGTGATGATACCGCCATGTATATGTGGCATTGCCGTCTTGGTCATATTGGTATAAAGCGCATGAAGAAACTCCACTCCGATGGACTTTTGGACTCGTTGGATTTTGGATCACTCGATACATGCGAACCATGCCTTATGGGAAAAATGACCAGGACACCATTCAAAGGTTTCGTTGAACAGGCGTCGGATTTATTGGGGATCATACATACAGATGTGTGTGGACCAATGAGCATTTCGACACGCAATGGTTATCGTTACTTCGTCACCTTCACTGATGACTTGAGTAGATACGGTTATATCTATTTGATGAAACACAAGTCTGAAAATTTTGAAAAGTTCAAAGGATTTCAAAGTGAAGTTGAAAATCAGCTTAACAAGAAAATCAAGCACCTCCGATCCGATCGTGGTGGCGAGTATTTGAGTTTTGAGTTTGGCACACATCTGAAGAGTTGTGGCATCGTACCCCAACTTACGCCTGCGGGAACACCGCAACGTAACGGCGTGTCCGAGCAACGTAATCATACTCTACTGGATAGTGTCCGATCTATGATGTCTCTTACCAATTTTCCCGTATCCTTCTGGGGTTATGCGTTAGAAACAACCGCATTCATTTTAAATAGGGCTCCGTCCAAATACGTTGAAACGACATCGTATGAATTATGGTATGGCAAGAAGGCTAAGTTATCGTTTCTGAAGGTTTGGGGTTGTGAGGCGTATGTCAAGAAACTACAGCCCGACAAACTCGAACCGAAGTCGGAGAAAGTCATCTTTGTAGGATATCCGCGGGAAACCGTAGGATACACCTTCTACAACCAAGCTGAGGGAAAAACGTTTGTCACGAAGACCGGTACCTTTCTAGAGAAGGAGTTTCTCACGAAAGGAGTAAGTGGGAGGAAGGTAGACCTCGATGAGATCGTTGATCCTGAACTCGAGATTCCGAGTGGCGCAACGAAAACTATTCCAGAAACATCCTCCACGGATGGAGTGGGAGAAACTGTCAAGGAAAGTATTCTACCTCGTAGGTCTGGTAGATCTCGGATCGCACCAGAATGGTATGGCAATATGGTTTGCACCGTCATGTTAATTGAACAAGACGAACCTACGAACTACAAGGAGGCAATGGCGAGTCTAGAGTCCGAGAAATGGCTAGAAGCCATGAAATCCAAAATAGGATCCAAGTATGATAACAAAGTGTGGACTTTGATGGATATTCCCGAAGGGCGAAAGGTCGTCGAGAATAAATGGATCTTTAACAAGAAGACTGATGCTGATGGTAATGTGACCGTCTATAAAGCTCGGCGCAAAAGGTTTCCGACACGTTCATGGGATTGACTACGATGGAACTTTTTCACCGGTAGCGATGCTGAAGTCTATTCGGATTTTGTTAGCAGTTGCTGCCTATTACGATTATGAAATATGGCAGATGGATGTCAAAACAGCCTTCCTAAATGGAAACATTGAGGAAGAGTTGTACATGGTACAACCGGAAGTTTTTGTCGATCCAGGAAATACTAACAAGGTATGCAAGCTTCAGCGATCCATCTATGGATTGAAGCAAGCATCTCGGAGCTGGAATCTTCGCTTTGATGAGGTAATCAAAGGTTTTGGATTTGTCCAAAATTTGGAAGAAACCTGCATTTACAAGAAAATGAGTGGGAGCTCGGTTGTGTTCTTAGCACTATATGTAGAAGACATATTGCTGATTGGGAATGATGTGGAACTTCTGAATAGCTTGAAGGATTATTTAAACAGTAAATTTTCCATGAAGGACTTAGGAGAAGTTGCATACGCCTTAGGCATTAAAATCTATCGTGATAGATCAAGACGTCTATTAGCGTTGAGTCAGAGTACTTATCTTGATAAAATATTGAAGCGTATCGGTATGAAGAGGGAAAACAAGGGTTCTCTGCCGGTTATCAAGAATAAAACATTGCGAAAGGCACAGCGTCCGGTAACGGAACAGGATAAGGCTGATATGACTAAACATCCTTATGCTTCAGCCATAGGATCGATTATGTATGCAATGTTAAGTACTAGACCTGATGTGGCATTAGCTCTAAGTTTGACAAGCCGGTTCCAGAGTAATCCTGGAATGGCGCATTGGATTGCTATTAAGAGCATTCTTAAGTATCTCAATAAGACAAAAGAAATATTCCTTGTCTATGGTGGCTGCGATGAGGAACTTGGCGTAACAGGTTACGTGGATGCAAGTTTCTGCTCAGACCCCGATGACTCTAAGTCACAGACAGGTTATGTGTTCAAGGTGAATGGAGGCGTCGTGTGCTGGAGAAGTGGGAAGCAACCCATCGTCACACAATCTACAATGGAGTCGGAGTACATTGCTGCTTGCGAAGCCGCGAATGAAGCTGTGTGGCTGAGGAAATTCGTCATTGAACTTGGAGTGTTCCCGAGCGTGCAAGACCCCGTGATCCTCTTCTGCGACAATACGGGTGCCATTGCTAACGCCAAGGAGCCAAGGTCTCACTCCACCGCCAAACACATTCTCCGACGCTTCCATGTGATACGTTAATACATACAAGGACACGATGTAAAGATTTGCAAAGTGCATACGATCTGAATGTGGCAGATCCTCTGACGAAGCCTCTTCCGCTTGACAAGCATGAAACACACCAAGTTTCTATGGGTGTTAAGCTTTTACCAAGTTGTAAGCTAGATTAATTTGTATTCTAGTGCAAATGGGAGACTGAAGGAGATATGCCCTAGAGGCAATTAATAAAGTGTATTTCTTTTTCATATCTCGTTTGTTCATAATATGTTTTTGTGTCATGCTATAACCGTATTAAGCGGAAACATTAATACGGGTGTGATGCGTAAACAGCCAGGTCCCTAGTAGCCTCTACTAAGACTAGTTTCGTTGCGCGATCGATGATCGAGGTTTCCCGATCATAGGGCATGGTGCATGTCGGCAATGGAAGTCATATCATTGGAGAACGATGTGATGGACATGCCTAGATTTGTAGGACATAGTCATTACGCCTTTGACCGTGAGACCAACTCTTATTGTTATTCCTGGAAGATACTTTGATTGCACCAAACATCGTATCTTAATTAGTATGACAATAACGGTGATACTTTTGGGTATCGGAAAGGAGTAGTTGAGACGAGGGGTCAAGAGCGGGATTTGCCAGTCCGCATAGCAGGATAGATACTCTAGGGCCCATTTGGTGAGATTATGTCTATAGAGCTTGCAAGCATGTGACTAGGTCACGGAGACATGAAATCATAGACGAGTAGAAGATAGCGTTGTCGGTAACGAGGTCAAACTGGATATGCAGACATGGCAAAAAGTTTAAGACTTTACGTTCAGTTTTGATATATGAAAGTCATTCGTTATATCTCACAGGGATTAATTCATGGGGTCCAGGCCTACGACTTAGTAATTGATCGGAGAGGAGTCTCGATCATGTCTGTTATTATATCGAACCGCTAGGGTAACACACTTAAGGGGTTTCGACAAGACAACCGGAAAGGAAAGAGATCACCGGGAACGTCCCGGGAGAGGTTCGATGGAGATCGGGCAGCGACGAAAGAGTTTTCGGAGCTAGAATAAATTATATATAATATGTTTGTATATTGATTATTGTAATTAATGTCTAAATATGATTTTATATATTTATTTTCGAATTTATTTAGGCTGATTTCCCTAAATGGGCCTTCTGGTTGAAAGAAGGCCCAAGAGGGGAAAATTCCCTAGGGAATTCGGTGGGGGCTTGGGTGGCCGACCCAGGTGGGCCAAGAGGCCCACAAGGGGGCCGGCGCACCAGCCATAGCCACACCAGGCATGTGGAGATAGTCCCACATTGCCTGGTGAGGAGGTTGGCTCCCCCCTGGGAGCCTATATATAGAGGGGCTCCCATGGCCTTTTAATTTGCCAATTAATTACCCAATTCTCTCTCGATTTCGTGATTCCCTTTGTCGGAGTTGCGCCAAGTTGAGAGGGGGATCTCTTCCACCATAGCCTGCTGCCGTGCTGCTAGTGTTCCGGTCCAAGTCTTCCGCTGCTCGTCCTGGACTAGAGCTTTGGAGGCCGTCGTTTCCACCGTACGTGTGTAACACCCTGGGAGGTGTTGCGCTAGCAGTGCTCGGAGGTCTGCATCCTCTACACGACCTTGAGGTCGGCTTTGTCGGTCTTCATCGACAACATTTGTGCGGGAACATAATCCCCGCTTTCGGTCCACAAGGGTATGTATTCCGATCTCCGTTCGTACTACTATATATGCATAGAATAGATCTAGGCATGTTTTAAGGATATCGTTGCTAGGAAATTTTTTGTTTTCTGCACTTGATCCCCTTCATAACAGTGATCAGCAATCGGAGACATACTCACCAATCCAGACGCAACAGGACGAGTCGCCAAATGGCTCATTGAGATGGGGCCACTCGAGATAACATACGATCACCCAAAAGCCATCAAAGCTCAAGTACTGTCAGATTTTACCACAGAGTGGATCGAATCACAATTACCAGGAACACCAGACATATCCAATTCATGGACAATGTATTTTGATGGTTCCAAGAAAAATGAAGGGGCAGGAGCAGGGATAGTACTGATATCCCTAAAAGGAGACAAACTGAAATACGTACTCCAAATGGATTTCCCAACGCCATCCAACAACGAGGCCGAATACAAAGGTCTAATACATGGCGACTCAAACTTGGTGGTACAACAGATAATGAAGGCTTGCGACGCCATAGCAGACAATATGGTCGCATATCACGATTTATACAACACACTGGAAGGAGACTTCGACGGTTGCGAGCTTCGGCATATCGGACGAGAAAGCAATGAGGAAGCAGACATGCTAGCCAACATTGGGTCGACTAAGGCGCAAGTCCCACCAGGTGTGTTTCTAGAATGCATCACGCACGGATCGATCCACAAGAAGCGGTCAACGGTAAATTCAAAAGAAACCATAGCAGGTAGCACACCTAGCACAATGGACCCAGCAGTCGAAGTCCTCTTATGCCAAGGCGATCATGTGACTCCAGCCTGGACCGAGCCAATTTTAGCATATATGCTCCGAGAGGAGCTACCAGACGACACGGCAGAGGCCAGAAGGATTACTCAAAGAGCAAAAGCATACACCGTTATCAACGGTGAACTCTACAAGAAAGCACATCAGGTATCTTCCAAAGATGCGTAGATTTAGAGGACGGCAAAACTATACTCCGTGACATTCATGCAGGAACTTGTGGACATCATACTGGCAGTCGATCGCTGGTAGCTAAAGCCTTCAGAGTAGGATTCTACTAGCCTACTGCATTCAAAGACACAGAAGATATCGTCAGAAGATGCATCGGGTGCCAAAAATTTGCAACAAAACCCTACGCGCCAGCATCAGCACTCAAAACCATACCATTAACATGGCCATGGGGGCTCGATATGGTGGGACCACTCAAAAAATCATCACCTTGAGGACATACACACCTAATGGTGGTCGTCGACAAATTCACAAAATGGATCGAAGCAATCCCAATCACAAGTTCAACAGCATCCACAACAGTCAAGTTGATACAATCCATAGTTTATCGCTTTGGTGTTCCGAACAGCATCATCACAGACAACGGCACAAACTTCACGGCGGAGGAATTCCAAACCTTTTGCAAAGAGTGGGATATCACAATCAACTACGCATCGGTAGCGTATCCGCAGTCTAATGGACAGGTCGAGAAAGCAAACGGCCTCGTATGCGCAGGCATCAAGAAAATACTACTAGTTCCACTCAAAATAGCCGCGGGTGCTTGGGCCGAGGAGCTACCAGCAGTACTTTGGAGTATTCGCACAACCCCAAACACGTCAACACAGTTCACTCCATTCTTTATGGTCTATGGAGCAGAGGTAGTCCTGCCACCAGAGATAAAATTTGGCGCACCAAGAATAGAAGCATACGAAGAGAAAGAGGCAAATGTGTCACAAGAGGACGCCTTGGATATACTAGATGAAGCACACGACACGGCTTTGGCCCGCACAGCTGTTTACCAGCAGAACCTGAGAAACTATCACAGTCGACGTCTCCGACCAAGGACCTTCGAGGTTGGCGACTTGGTGTTGTGACTAAAACCGAAGAAAGTCCACAAGCTCGCGTCACCATGGAAAGGACCATTCATAGTCACGGAAGTCATCGAAGGAGGAGCTTATCGACTGAAACATGCACAGACGGCAGAACAATCTCATAACCCATGGAATGTGGCACACTTACGTCGTTTCTACGCATAGGTCTCTCAACAAATCGTTGTAAAAGTCACAGTAGATTCCAGACGCACTCTTTTCCTTACCAGGGTACCCACGGGAACTAGAAGGTTTTTAATGAGGCGGTCTACTGGACAGATAATCAATAAATGATACTTTGCCACAACATCTTGGTCACACACATACACCCGATGGACTCGGGGGCTGGATCTTGTTAAAATTCATAAAAACACATAAACCCACCCGACGGACTCGGGGGCTGGGTCTTACTTAAAAGGTTCATAAACACATAAACCCACCCGACGGGCTCGGGGGCTGGGTCTTACTTAAAAGTTTATAAGCTCATATAACCCACCCGACGGACTCGGGGGCTGGGTCTTACTCAAATATCATACATGCACACTCACCCAGTAGACTCGGGGAACTGAGACTTGTTTCCATAATGCATAAACCACATACGACTCACTCGGTGGAATCAAGAGCAGGATCTCAAGGAAGACAAGAAAGCTACCGTGGCTTGAACAAGCCATAAAACAGAAAACAATCAATACGCAGAATATCCTGCGAGGTCTTACATTACAATAGGGAGCTAAGTCTATTACACACGGAACACTCACTCGCGAGCTAGCAACTTGGCCTTGTGGCCACGCGACTGAAGCTCGGCGGCTACGGCGGCTTGACGACGCTCTCCAGTGCAAATGCTAACTTGAGCAAGGCGAGCAGCGGTACCTGAGATTCCCCGAAAAGACGAAGGTCTCCCGTTCGACTTCTTCGGGTAATCTGACAGAGAAGCTTCATAATTAGCTTCGACGCCATTCGCCAGCAGCAACTTCAGAGTAATTTCCGAGCCACGAACTGACAGATCGCATGCCCACTGAGTAAGGGTCGTCGTCCCGGGTCCAAGCACTTGGGAAAGCTCCTCCGCAGACGAAGGAATGGCAGTCGCGAGCAAAAGTTCTGCAAAAACGGTACTTAATGTCTGAAGGGACACGTCCAGGGAGCGCCGAGTGTTGTCCAACTCTTCACGAGAACGGACTTGTTGATCATCAAGCTCTCTCGCCAAGGCGGCCACTCGATCTTCATGAGAAGTTTTTTCCTCTATAAAAATAACATAGTATGAGATAGCAAAACAAAAGGCGGTTCAAATCACAAGAAAAGGCAAAAGGACAGAGCTTTACGACTGATCTGTTCCATGGAAGAACGCAGGTGGATCTTTTCTTCTTCCACAAGCACGAAGGCCTGGCCAACGGCGACCAAACCACTTACAGCGGGCTGCAAGGAGGACAAGAGATGGCAAATCGAGTCAGAGGAAAATGATGCGCAAAACAAAGAAAGACAAGCACAAATAAAAAGAAGGAGAAGAAAGATTTACATGATCGACCCAAGAAGAAGAGGCGGAAGACAAAGGATCGCCGGTCCTGGCAGGAGGGCCAAGACGATCTCGCCTGAAAAAGGAGTTGTTCGTATAATTAAACGACGAGACAGTACATTGCAAACAAAAAATAGTCGAAGGACAAGCTTACCTCTCTGCATCAACATCAGCAGAAGAAGCCACAGCAGCCAAAGACAAATCCGCATCAACGGGTTCAATGTCGCCAGTTCGGCGCAGTCGACGACGCTTAGTCAAGGGAACAGTCACATAATCGGCCGTTGCCGAAGGAACCCCCTCGGCGGCAGTCGCCTCAAAGGCAACCACGCCATCAACAAGGCAGGAGGCTTCAAGCCCACCAACTTCAGCGGAAGAAACCTTTTTGGCAGTTGAACCATGTTCAGGTAGCGGTGGTAGAGAGGTCACGACCGGTGATCCCTAAGCACAACGCAATACAAAACAAGTCAGTCAAGCACATAGGGAAGAACATACTAGCGACCAAGAAAAACGGTAAAAGCTGGGCAAGCAGGAAATCAAAATACCTCGGGAATAGGAGTCCCAAGGCTATAAGGGAACACAGAGAAGTCAAAAGAAGCAATATCAACAGGTAAGATTCCAGTGATATGTTTCACACAACCATGAAATCCGCGGCCGGACAGCTCAATGGGACTCATACGGGTAGCGTCAAGACATCCCGCATATCGCCACAAGGGGTGCGCTCGTTGTCGCAAGGGCCAAACTCGGCGGTACACATACGTGCTGACTAGTTAGACCCCCGTAACGGCCAGGCGCAGCTCTTGAACTCTAGACATAAGCGAATAAGATTCTTCTTCTTCTGTAGTCGACAAGACATGGCCCCAGGACTCCAACATTTCGGGACAAGCAGTCGAAAAGGCAGGAAGTAGGTTCTGGTCGACTAGTACATAAAACCATTTCTTCCTGCATTTTTGAGAAGGCTCGGCGGACGTCACATCAAAGTAGCAACAGCCGTCGCGCACGTCGATTCAGAAACCCCTAGTCGACAGGGGACGGCCATAACAGTGGAGTAAACTAACCTCAAAAATATGTTTCCAGAGAGCCCAGTTGGAATGAACTCCAAGAAAACACTCGCATAAAACCACAAAGCAGGCAATATGCAAGATGTCAGGGGGATTTCGATCGTGTATTTGAATCCCATAGGCAAAAAGAAGACCTCGGAACCCAAATCCACGAGGGAGAAAATCTGCAAAGCAAACTCGTTTCCCAGGAAGAGGCATGGGAAGTACCTCTTTATGGATCGAAGCCCGCACAGCAACAACTTCAGCAACAGACAGTATCCCCGCCTGGCGGAAGTCTTCCAGCTTTTCCTCGGTGACGATGGATTTAACCCAATCGCCGGGGAGTTTCTTCGTTGCGGTGGCGGCTGCGGAATCAACAGAGATCTTATCCTTTGAGGACAGGTTGGTGGAAGAAGTATCAGTGACAGAGGAGATCTTTGTCAGAGAAGCCATGGCGAAAGGAAAGCACAAAGTGCGCAAAGGAATCTCAGACGGGCGGGAGGAAGAAGGCGAAGAGCAAAATAGCAAGATAAAAACTAAAAGCATAATAGAAACCCATATATTGACGACGCAGACAACTATTCATCACAGCCGTCCGAGCCACGAGGGCCAAGACACGCGGCGTAATCGGAGGACAATCATCACAGACCACGCCGCCCACTACCCGCACAAAACGAGGAGGACATCATCACGTCTGCAAAAATCTCGCCACGTCAGGTCAAATCAGAACTGAACCGGCGTCCACAAAGGTCAAAGAATGGGACCCACTATGTCATGTCCCGTCAGAATGCTACTCGCACGCCAAAGATGTCACGCATGACATCATTTCAGATGAGCAAATACAGAAAGTGTCATACCGCGATGGGTAAACAGGAAAAGCTCCTAGCAAAATGCAGTCGCACAGCTAAAAAGTAAAGAATATTCGAGTGGGAAACTCCCATCGGGAGCAGGCAAAAAACGTTCGACTGAAAAAAACGAAAAATTGAGATTATCCTCTACTGCAAGCAGTAAAGCACAATCTCGGGGGCTACTCCATCGGGAGCACTGTCGTGCACCCGATAGAATCAAAGAAATTCAAAACATAAAAATTCCTGAGTGAAAATCAGTCGATAGAGTACCTTAGATGTTGTAGGCAAGAAATACAAAGGTAAGACCCATCGATCAGTCGAAAGGGCCGAGGATCACTCCAGCAGTGTTAAAATCATAGACATTTCCGTATCAACAGATACGATGAAAATCCTGGTGGACGCGCTGGGTAGCAAATTAAAACTGCAGAACAATTTCAGTAAGACCATCGACTGGCCTGAGGAATGTCTGTCCAGTATGTTCCGGGTTCGAGCCCAAGGACTCGAAATCCGACTGAAGGCTAGTAAGGTTTTGCCAAGTGCGGTTAACTGGTTTCGACTGCGTCGAATAATTCCAGGCCTACTTAGTCGAAATCCTTTGTCAAAACTCATAAAATAAAAAGTCATCATATCAAAAGCATAAAATATGAGACGTGCACTATGTAATGAGTCCACGACTTATTCTCTGAATTAGCCAAGCACTCGGGGGCTAATGACAAGCTTATACCAAACGGGTATCCCTTCGTGTGGGTACCTGGTGCATGTAATGACTAAATCCCAATTGTCATCTGGCTGAGGAAGCCCATCAAGCGAAGCCCAAGTCGAAGATCTCTTACTATAGATAGCATAGTCGGTAATATTTTCCATATATGTAGCCCTAGTCGGTTACGACCCGAGACCTGTACCCCTATATAAAGGACAGGAGGGTGGGCGACTAGGGATATGCCTAACCAGAACCACAAAACCCTAGCAAGATCGACATCATGCTAGACCCTTGTACTCGCCGCATATACACAATCAATAACAGACAAGCAGGAGTAAGGGTTTTACCTCACTCGAGGGCCCCGAACCTGGGTAATTCCCGCTTGTCAGCCGACGAATCTACCAACACCACGCGTTCTCTACCTCATAACTCTTACCCTAGGCTAGTAACCATGGGTATTGATGGGGACATCCCTCGTCAGCGAGGAGGTTGCATTTTCTCTATGGCCTCGATCTTGTTAGGATTTGCCTCTATGCCCCGGTGGGACACGAGGAAACCAAGCAATTTGCCTGAAGGCACTCCGAAGATGCACTTGGCGGGGTTGAGCTTGATGTTCACCTTGCGCAGGCTGGCGAAGGTCTCTTCAAGGTCACTGAGGAGAGTATCTCCCTCTCGAGACTTGACGATGATGTCATCGACGTAAGCCTCTGTATTTTTTCCCATTTGCTCGCTAAGTGCTATCCTCGTGAGCCTCTGGAAGGTGGCGCCAGCGTTTTTCAGGCCAAAGGGCATGCAGACATAGCAATACACACCACAAGGGGTGAGGAATGTCGTCTTATCCTCGTCTTCCTTAGACATTTTGATCTGGTGATAACCAGAGAAGGCATCGAGAAAGCAGAGGAGCTCGCAGCCTGCCGTGGAGTCCACGATCTGGTCGATTCTCGTCATGGGATAAGGATCCTTGGGGCAGGCCTTGTTGACATCAGTGTAATCGATGCAGAGGCGGCCTCCTCCGGCGGGTTTTGGGACGACCAGGCCGTTGGAGAGCCAAGTGGGGTGCGCGACTTCGTGGACGACATTTGCCGCTTTTAGCTTCTCGACCTCTTTGACGATGAACGCTTGCTTCTTAGGGGCTTGCTTTCTTGCTTTTTGCTTGACGGGGCGTGCGTTTGGACACACGGCTAAGTGGTGCTCAATCACCTCCCTCGGTACACCGGTCATATCTGACGGAGTCCATGCGAACATGTCAGAGTTTGCCCGGAGGAAGGCGACGAGCGCGCTTTCCTATTTGGGCGGCAGAGCAGCGCGAACGGTGACGCTAGCCCTCGAGCCTTCGGCCCCCGAGCTGCTGGAGCTTAGAGAGACCTTCTTTGTAGCGGATGGCTCCTGGGAGAACAACTGTTTCTTCTTCTTGGGTCTCTCGAGAGGCTCCATGTCCTCATTAGCAGGGAATTCCATGGCGGCTGCCTTGTAGGTTGTCTCGACAGCGCGCGTAGCATCCAGGACATGCCCATGGATGGTGATAGTGCCAGCGCTGCCGGGAATCTTGACCATGTTGTAGGAATGATGCGTGACGGACATGAACTTCGCGAGGGCGGGGTAGCCGAGAATGGCGTTGTACGGCAGACCGATGTGCGCAACGTCGAAGTCGATGTGCTCAGTGCGGTAGTTTTCCTTGTTGCTGAAGGTGACGGCAAGCCTGACCTGCCCCAGAGGCTCGATTGAGCCGCTGGTGACTCCCGTGAAGGGCCTAGAGGGCATGAGCCGCTCGTAGGGCACTTGGAGTGCTTCGAACGTCTCGATTGAGATGAGATTCAGGCCTGCACCGCCATCGATGAGCGTCTTGGAGACGGTGACGTTGTCGATGGTGGGGTTGCAGACCAACGGAAGGGTTCCAACAGTCTTGGTGGACTTGGGGTGGTCCTGAGCATCGAAGGCGATGGTGTACTACAACCATTTGAGGGGCCTGGATGTCTCGAGACTGGGTAGGGCGGCGTTGAGCTCATGAGCGAACTGCTTGAACTAGTTGCTCGATTTGGGCGCATGTGCCCCACCGAGGATGCAGGCAATGGCGCCTCTCGGAGCTTGGTAGCCTCCATCTTCCTCGTCAGGGAGGTTGCCGTTCTTCTCAGCGGCATTTCCTGATTGCCTGATGGCTTCTGGTAGTTGCCCTTGCGTCCGCTTCCGCGGTAGCCACGGCCTCAACCGCGGCTGCCGCTGCCCTCTGCTTGTTCACGCTTCTTGCTCAGTCTCTTCAGGTCAAAGCAGGTCGCGGTAGAGTGGCCGCGCCTGTTTTGGTAGATGCAGAATGGGCGATGGTCGTCCTTTCTCTCCCCAGGCTCGGGAGAGTCCCTGCGGGTGGCCTTAGCGTCAGGCTCTGCCGCGAGGACTGCGGTGGCCTTGCGCTTGGGCCCTTCATTCTTCTTCTAGCTCTTGGACCCCTCAGTGTGGCCGTCTCCTCGCGAGGACATTTTGACGAAGAGGAGTCCCTCTTCAGCCTTGGCGCACTTGTCAGCCAAGTCAAACAGTTTCACCACAGAGGTGAGCTTGTCGTGGATGCCCAATTTCTCGAGCATCCTGCCGTTCGTGACGCCCTCACGGAAGGCGGCGATGACTTGGGTGTCAGGGATGTTCGGGATCTTGTTGCGCGATTGGCTGAAGCGGTTGATGTACTTGCGCAGGGTCTCATCCTTCTTCTGCACCACAGCGCGCAGGTCGTTGTGGGTGAGCGTGCGCTCGAATGTTCCCTTGAAGTTGGAGACGAACTGCTTGCAGAGCTCCTCCCAAGAGTTCACAGAGTCCAGGTTCAGGAGCCACGACAACGCGGAGTCGCGAAGCGCGTGGGAGAACCAGTTGGCCATACCAGTTGGCCATGACCTGGTCGTCTCCGCCAGCCGCCTGGATGGAGGTGGTGTAGAGCTGCAGGAACTCGATGGGATTGCTGGATCCGTCGTAGCCCTTGGGGAGAGCCGGCCTGAACTTTGGGGCCAGACCACACGGCGCAGGGGGCGGGTAAACGTCATGCAGCCCGTGGCGTACGTGGTGACCCCGTGCTGCAGCGCGCCGCGGTTCTGCTGGCCCGACTGGCCAATTTCTTCCACGAGGCGGTTCTGACGGTTGCGCTGGAGCTCCATCTCCACGCGCGCGTCTGGCATGGTGCGCTGCACGATCAGGCAGTCATGAGGCGAGGACGCGTGGGAGGCAGCCCTCTGCGTCGCGGCCGGTGTGGGCCCTAGAGGAGGCGGAGGCGCGTCTAGCGCAGCCATGCCCGCGAGGGAGGGGTGCACGATGGACTGCGACGGAGCGGGGCGAGTCGTGGCGATGCAGACGAGGTGGTTGAGGCACTCCAGCCACTGCT
Source organism: Poa annua (assembly GCA_026929855.1). Classification (NCBI taxonomy): domain Eukaryota; kingdom Viridiplantae; phylum Streptophyta; class Magnoliopsida; order Poales; family Poaceae; genus Poa; species Poa annua. Next base: position 36,734,014 of record CM049426.1, read on the forward strand.
CGTGGGCCTCAGCGGTAGGCTGGTAGCGGAGAAGTTCTTGCGCCATGAGCAGGGCGGTGTGCGGTGCGGGGTCCGTCCTTCCTTGTGCGGAGCCGCTCGGGCGCTGCGTCGGGTGCGAGGACTACGCGTCCTCTTCCTGCTCGGCGTCGTGCTCGGGCTTCTCCACATGAGGGCTGGAGTTGGCGCGCTCCTCACGGAGGGGACGTCCCCGCCGTCCGCGCGTGGCAGTGGCGCCGGGCGCGGCGCGAGCTCCTTCTGACGCGCGTCTGTTGGCGCGGGCGGCGCGAGTAGAGCGGGTGTCCGCCATGGCGCGGAGGCGGCTCGAAGGTCGTTGACGCGTCTCAATCCCCTACCTGGCGCGCCAAATGTCGGAGAGTGACTCCCACAGAACAGGGGTAGTCACATCCTGAAGAGTAGTTTGGAAGGGGGATTGAACACCGAGGTCAAGCAACCCTCGAGAGGCACGACGACGGTGCTCGCCGTGCCTGGAGAGGAACACCCATGACAGAAATGGACACCGGCCCGTACCCAGGTTCACGGCCCTCAGAAGGAGGTAACACCGCTACTCCTGCTTCTCTGTATTGCACTGCAAATGTTACAGTACAACTGAGCTTGCCGAGGGCTCTCTTGAGACAGTTCGTGCTTGGAGAAGAACACGATGGTTGTCTTCCTCCTTCAGCAGATGGCTATCCTACTTGCTGGGCTAGGGTTACAAGTGGTTTACAAGCAATTGGCCGATCCTTTCCTACTGTGAAGCTCTTGCTCCTTTTATAGACGCCACGGGCGTCTTCCTTGCGCAGGGCGTCCAAGGTGGGCTCCAACACGGCAGTGGCGCGGAGGAGTTGGAGTCCACCACTGCTGAAACCTCCATGGACGCGGTCCATCCGCGATAAAGTTGGGCGCGGTGGCCGACAGGCAGCAGACCGCGCAGAACGGCTCGCAAGGGTTGCACTGATCGTGGTGGAGCCCACGATGACGATCTTCTTGGAGCGTAGCGCCGTCCAACCGCTTTATCACCAGAGAGGAAACTCCAAGCTGTTCTGACGTAGGCGGCGCAACTTTGTTAATTCTTTTATCACCAGAACGGTAATTGGAGTGCTCGCGTCACTCTGTGGCCGCTGCAGAGGTCATGTGCGTCCTACAGCGCTTGCTCGGCCTCGTAGTGTCTCCACAGGGCCGCGGAGCTCTGTGGAGAGAATTCTGTTGACTTCTCTCCAGGCGAAGATAGCCTGGGGAGTCGCTTGAAGCGCGCGGTCCTCTTCAGACCCTCGAGTGGAGTTGCCTCTCGAGGGTCTCTCCAAACGATGGCTTGGTCGTTAGTCGTTTCGTCTGCTCTGTCAGCGGGCGAGACCTGTGGGGAGTGGGCTCTGCACACCCCAGTCCTCACTAGATATTTCGCTCCGGACATGCTAATGCAGTTTTTCTCCCGTTGCTTGGTGAGCGCCACGACGTCCGTCAAAGCAAAGTCACGAGGATGAACATAAAAAAACCATAGTATGATCAGAAATTTGTTTAAAGATGCTTTCTACGGGTACTTTTAGTTTTATTATAACTTTCCATTCACGCGTGCCTAGTCAGAACACTTTTTGACGACCTTGAAGATTGACGTTGACACGTTTTGGTGGTGTTTCAGAGTCTCTCGCTCGATCGGTAATTGGCTCTAGTATGCAGCAATGCAAGTCATTGCTCCTATGGTGATCATCCAGTACACCAATACATACTGTAGCGTACAAATTTGATATGATATTTATCGAAGGACTTATCCAAAAGTATTACATCGTCCGAAGTAGTACAACCGAAGCATAGCTGGTCCAAAGTATCACTACAGGATTACAAAACTACATGCCAAATCTCGAGAGCCTTTTTAATACAAGAGAGATTTTCGTGCAAATAAAATACAAGAGGATTCAAAACGACACTAAACTGCATATCAAATCTAACTCTAATTCTTAATCCACTATTGTTGTTGTTAGAACCCTACATTATTCCACCTGAAATATTTTTATCAGTGGTGTCTTCTTCCTTCCAATAGGTATGGACTCCTCCTTTAGCAATGGGTCGTCGGTATACCATTGCACTATTGTTGTAATGGCTCCGTTGGCATAGTTGTCTTTATTTGCCTGTCGGCGAAATAACAGTTGACTCCTTGTTGAAAACTTCCTGGAACTATATAAATATGTCATATGTCAATGGTCATGCTACACAATCCAAGGTTACTAGGGTTACACTACCAGGCCGAGTAAACATCGATAGGAGTAAACATCGATAGGCGTGCTCGAAATGGATCATCTGCCACACAACCCCTCGGTCATGCTCAAAATAGATCATTGATCGGGTGGGCCTTCCAGTGCATTAAGCTTCGTACTGCTTGGTTGGGATACCCGAAGGGTATATCCACGTCAGTAGCCCATGAGTGATTGGTTGACTCGAAGAGTCGAGCAAGGATTCCTCACTCGACATCCTTTCAGGTGCTTGCTGCTCTTCTTTTCCTGCATATATTGCACTTGACGATGTGCTTGACTCGTGACCAAGCATACTTACTTTGCTTGCTTGACTCGTGACCGAGCATACTTACTTTGCTTATTCTTACTATGGGTTGGCTGGCATTGTAGGCCCGGTATAACAGACGACAGATCAGGGTCAAGTGAGTTGCGACTTGGGTAAAAAACTTTCTAAACTACACAGATTCGAGTTCCTTGGCTCGAACCGACAATAAACGCGTAAGCTCTACTCATGCCTTATTGGGACTAACAGATTGAACTCCGGTTTTTTTGCTTTACCTCTGCACGTCTGCCGGGATTTTTTCGCACCTGTTGGCATGGTATTACTCAGAGAAGCGCAGGTTCTACGGGCTCTTGCCCTATTCGGGAATTATCTTTGTATTTTATGCACAACATCCGAGAACTCGACTGGGGAGCACTTCTCGGGAATTGTTAATTACTATTTTATTATATGATCCGGAAGGTACTCGACCGGATTTTCAATGCTCTGCTATTATAAGGAGTCGACAGTTCTTCGACTTTACCTTAAACCTCGGGTGGTTGAGATCTTCGAGTGACACTGATTGTCACATACTCTTGTGCTTTGAGTGACGTTGATCATCGACTCTCCTTGTGTTCATCGGGTACGTGACCGCTATGGGAGTAGCCCTCGAAATTAGGTTTAATTGCTCGCAATTGAGCTTAATTTGAAATAAAGTTTTTCAGGGAAAATAAATATACACCCTCGATGGGAGTAACCTGAGGGACTTCTTTGGTTCTTCGGGTCTCCAAGTAAAACATTTTTCGATTTGGGGCATGATGGGCTCAGTCGGTAATGCTTCGACTCGACCTTCCGTCGACTTCGTCTCCTGGTTTCCTTGATGACATCATTGATGGCATTAAGGATTCATGTTCTGCGCGTCAGATGGGACGTGACCCTGGTGGTCCCTACTGTTAGGGCTGACCGCGCAGTGACGGTTTGGGCTGGATTTAACCGCAAGTGGCGCGAGAAACATGGCGTGATGATCACCTCCTCGTTTCTAGCGCGCAGTGGGCGGTTTTAGTGCGTCGTTTGGGCTTCGTTACGGTGCATGGATGATCAACGGATATGCTCGTGTTAATCCATGAATTCTACTTCCTCTGTTCTATTTTATATGACGTTCTAGGTCTTTTACAGGTTCACCCACTTTAGTTTGTATCTTGTCTATTTTTAGTATTTAGGTTCATCAACATGCACATGCATGTACACCTAGATAGTAATAGCTAAAACGTCTTATAATAATAAAAAGAGAGAAGAGGATTAGCTGAGCCTGAAGTGGAGTACGCTCGGTTGCCTAACAACCCGAGTTCGAGTCTCAAACACCGCGGATTTGTTGCTCATAGCTCACCTGGCTTCCCTTCTATAAAAATATACCCTGGATGCTTATCCATGGGTCTCATTTTTTTAATATAATGAAAAGAGGAAGTAGTTTATATATGCAAGTTCCTGTAGGAAGCATCATAGTTTGTATATCTGTTCGGGATACTAGACAATTTGGCGCGGTGATACGCCGCACCTGTGTGGATGGTGAATGTTGTAATAGGTAATAAGGCATTTCTTCAAATTACATTACAGTCTAATTGAAGACTAAATGTCATTGACCATAGCAACTAACTACATGCTATAAACTAAGAATATAGGTAGGTCGTTAAAAAAGGAAGAGTAAACTGTAAGTAGCCTAATTTGTGATACTTCATGGTCAGCCTCAGCTACGACTTGAATGCTTCATGTATTCAGATACGATACAACATGACCTGGAGTCCTCGAAGCATATGGTAAAATATTCAGAAAACTATCTAAGGAGTATTGAACTGGTAGAAAACTTGAAATCCAATGCCGATTGCAAAACTGAAACAAGCATGCAGAGGAAGTTTTCTGTCAAACCAAAGAGGGAGATTGGGATTGAGAGAGACAGAGAGGTGCTTGCCTAGGGAAAGCGCAATATAGGTCATGAATATTTGGCCCCAGAAAAGAAATGAGCGCTACGCTCTCACACATATGATCTCTTTAATTTGGAGATCCTTGTAACAAATGCATATTTACCAAAGGCATACAACTGGTAAGAATCTAGCTATGCATATTAAGAAACATGAAATCTGAATAGAAATAAATAGATCAGCATCATCAGACTATGTTCATGAATCATTCACCATGTAGCAACTCAAATAGAGCAGCATCCTACAGAGTTGTCCCAAAAGAAAATACTATATATATGTAATGTGCAACAAACTATTTGGTAAAAAACAAAGCTTGATTGCACCTGGAAAGTAAATTAGTGAAAAGACAATCGAAAAGAGAAGATAAGCCAAGAAATACAAACTAAAGACAAAATCTCAGCAATACATACCTTGAATAGGTAATAAAATAATTAGCAATCGGGTATAATTTTGTTGATGCTTGTTTTGACTCGTCCTCACAATCTTGTATTGGAAATCTAAAAAAGGAAGATAAAAAACAGTTCAGGACCTAATTGAGCAAATGTACACACTCCAACTGGAATTGAAGCTTCAGAAAACCTAATCATAGCTTAAAAAATAAAGAGAATTATGCAGTCCATGTATATGTTTTAAAGATAAAGAGAAAGACTTTATCTAAAAAAATATGTTCTAAAGATGCAGATCTCTAGTATTTTGATTGACATGTAGACTCTCATTCTTTCCCCCCTTTTTCGGGGTTCTCAAGTTTTCTGATCGTTCTTATAATACCTTGTTAACAGAAAGCAGCTTAGATGATTCACAATTTTGAAGGTTAGATGAATTCGGTGATGAAGAATATTTTAGCAAGCTGAAGAGTAATACCTTGTTAACAGATGACAGCTTAGATGCAAGAATTATGTTGAGAAAGGCAAGAGATGAAACACTTGCAAAAAGAATCAGGGATCTCCATTAGACGCAAAGTATAATTTTTATATCATCAATTAAATCTGTCTGTGAGAAAATAAATAAGTCTACAAAACATAAGAAAATTTTCAAGGCAGAATTAGGGACATCCACCATATCAGGAAATACCATGCAAGCAAGCATCGGTCAGCCCCAGCTGCTTTTTTATGGACCTGGACCATAGCAATAACAGATCTTTAAAAGCAACCTTATACATGTTGACTGAAAAATGTAAGTAATAGAGTGATCACTATTGACACTTATCATAATTGCAGACTTACATAATACAACACCTTGAAAGAAAAATCTGTATAAACTGGTTTTAAAAAGTAAACGGTATGGCCGTTCAGCAATATACTATGCTAGATTCTTACATGTACATATCCTAGAATGAATAAGTGACAACAAAGGTCAAGGAGACTTTCTACTTAAACTATTTTTGTTCCTACCGTGGAGACATGGAGGCACAGAATTTATGGGACACAACGAAGAGGATGTGGGGAGGCAGATATTGCAAGTGTCAAGAGTAAGAATCAGTGTATTACTTCAGCAAGTGCCTAGGTTATCAAAGAACAGAAAATCAGATTATTCGCACACATGACCAAAAGTAAATATACCATTAATATGTACTGGAAACACTATGAAAATGCCACAATCCTCCAAAGAGTTAGCCCCAGCAAATAAATAACTGTAACACAGCAACATCAAGTACTACTATAATACTAACTTACCAAGAGCGGTAAGGTATTACCAATATATGCAGTGTATTAACCTGAGAGATACCAGATTTTTTAGAGAGCACAGAGCAATTCTCAATCCAAAATAGAACTTTGGGACCATCATAACCATGTGCTTCATCTTACCAAAAGGAGAACCAACTGTTCGGTCCTTGGCTTTCTCCTCGAGCTCATAGTACTCAAGCTCGTCGATGGTGTCCTCTGTCGCCTCTACCGCGTCCTTGAACTGCTAGAGCCACGCGTCCATGGAGTTGCTCTGCTCCCTGACACGTTCTGGGATGACAACATCGAACACCGACTGGATCTGTGGCATGGCCTGCAAGAGTCGATTCTTCATGTCATCCATGTCTTCAGATATTATGTGTTTGTTGATGTAGCTGAAAGCCTTGTTGATGAAGAAAGATATGGCCAGAGTAGCCACATACACCTTTATTTAAGAAACACAAGTCAGACTTAAGAACACAAAAGTAAACTCGGTTATGAAAGTATTATATGATTTTTGTGAGCATACTCGAGAGAAAAAAGTTAAACCATAACCCCTATGTTTCCAATTCCATGCCAAAAATAAAGTTACTTGCGATGCCAACCAATGTGTGTAAATCCATCACCAAAGACTTACCCATAAGAAGATGGTTGATCAGAAAACAGGTAGAAAGTAATTTCAAGCACATCTCCTAATCTTCATTAAAACTGCTAATCTCTCTCTGGGTACAACTATGGTTCAAGTGATATAACGGAAGGAACCGAGACAGGGCACCTTCTCGATGAACAGAGAACAAATTAAATTCCTTACGATAGATACAATAACCTAGCTAGATGATACTTTCGAATAGACTACATATATTTCATCTGTTTTCTTTTACAAATAAAACCAAATATCAACTAACTACATTTGAGGTCCCCTACATTTACTATAATCCAGTGTGGTGGATTCATGGTGGGCATGCCAGAAACAATAGATCATTAGAGACATATAGATCAATGCTTAGTATATGTGCAAAGGCTTTTCAGGTCCTGATTTGTAGATGAGAAAAGGAAGATTACCTCACCTAAGAACAGCGAGTAAAGCGCAGCCTGAATCGTCGAGAACTGCTGCTGTATCTCGAGCAGGAGATGGAGTTGGACCTGATGATGGACTGTTGGGGCTGTGCCACGGAGAAAGCAGGGAGCAGAAGAGCAGGGCCCAGCTGGTGGGACTTGGGCGGCTGGGGCGTTGGCTGGAGGTGAAGGAAGAGGCGAGGAGGGCCGCTTGGGTGGGGCTGCGCGCCATGGAGGAAGCAGGGTGGGATGTCGGGGTTGTGCCTTGGAGGAAGCAGGCTGTAGGAAAAACAGCGGCGACGGAAGACGACCTGCACGGGGAGCTCCGGTTAGAGCGAGAGGGAGAGAAAGAAGGGGTCTAGGAGGTCGGCCTGCTCACCAGGAGCGCGAATAGGAGGTCGGAGAAGTCTGGGGTGGCCGTACGACGGCGAATCAGCGCGGCGACGTTCGGCCGGACGCGGAGAAGATGGCGGCCATGGATGACGCCCGCATAGCCTCCTTCGGCCATCCCAAGACCCGTGACTCGCGGAGAAGAAAGAGGAGGGGAGGTGCTTCTGATGGTGGTCTTCAATCTGTCCGGGGTGGCGCGGAGCGGCGGCGCCACGCGTCGGCGGCGCCGGCGACCTCGGGGTCACGGGAGAGAGAAAGGGGGAGAGGGATTCTGCGGGGCTGTTTTGCAGAAAAGTATGTGAACTTGTTCATATTTGGAAATTGGTCCCTCGACGCGTTAAAGTTTGGACTGCGGGGCAGCTGTTTAATTTCTAGGCAGTTTTCTGCAAAACAGGCACGGTGACCGGTGGAACTGGCTCCGACCGGCCGGTGACCGGTGGAACTGGCTCCGACCGGCCGGTGACAGGGCGACATGGCGCGATGCTATTGGTGGAGAGGCCGGAGCTACAGTACCTCGTATTTGTGGGGTGGGTTTGGACGCATCTCAGCCGTGCACTGCGTAGATCGGACGGCCCAAACAATCCGGAGGACGTGGATACCAGATTTGGATTCAAATTTGACACACTTTCATATATAGGGTATATAATTATAGCACCAATGCAATTTACAATCCATATCTACAGTTAATTTAGTAGTATACTATTTACGATTTTTAGTGTACTACTCCTCTCAAAGCAAAAACGAGTGTGCCTTGTTAGACGATAGGCCATTCTAACGAGTTTATTTGATACTTTTTCATATTGTTTGTAACGGTGAAACTCTGTCTTGTCTTGTTGCACATATATATCCGATAATATATGTTTTTTGTCCGAATCCACGTCTTTATATTACCGATCTGAATGTGTAATACGATATAATATATATTTCCTTATACGGTAATTAGCCATTGTGAATATAAAACTATTCCCTCCATCTTAAAATAAGTGTCTTAAGTGTCTCAAATCTCTCAAAAAGGTGATATATCTAGAGACACTTATTTTGGGGATGGAGGGAGTATGACAAAGGATACAGAGAGATCAAGTCGGATTATATATTTTAAGCCATCAACGAAACTGGCCTAATTATACTAGTAGCCATGCACGTCTTTAAAATATATATTACATTTCTACTTTAGTGGATTTTTTGGTATTAGAGTGATAAATTTTATGACTAAACCGTGTAAGATGTGCGAATATAATCCAAATTTATCATTTTTAAGTTTGCTGATGCAAAAGTGAAACTCATGTCATCATTAGTTATTTTTGGGTGCAGCAAAGTGAAAGTCCAAAAATATGTCATGAACCTTGCAAGTTAATCAAGGTTAATTTTGAAATAATGATACTCCAGAAATGTTATCATTATGCATACCGAGCGTAATATATTTCAAAAATATTAAATAAGCACCATGATACCGACCGAATTAATACATATCGCATGTTCAATATTCCATGAAGTTTAACATCCAATATAATAATCTCCATGGTTTCGATGAAATATATTAAATTAAATCAATAAAAACCATCAGATATACAACCCAAACACAATGGACCAAAACACAATCCAATGGTTTTTCAGGAGACCAGGATCTTTTTGAATGGGGCCAACCTTATCCTTTCTCCCTCTCCTCACTCTCAAGCTGACCTCTCTCTCTCTTGGAGCTCCGGCGACCGACCCTTCCGCAATTCATCCCCATCATTGAATGTTGCCGCCATATCCTCCCGTCGGCTGCTAGGCCATTCTCTCCACACCCACCCATAGCCGCCAATTTTGGGGACGTCCTGCTCATCCCAAATTCCCAAGCTACCCCCAACATGTAACCATGAAGGCAACGATGGCTCACTAAGGAAAAGAGTTAAAAATCAGTTCAGAACAAAAAATAGAAACAATTGCTGTCAAGATGCCTTGCTATTCAGTTGCATAATACTTTCACAAATCAAACAGATAATCACCATATGCTATATATTTTGGCTCCCTCCCAGATCAAATTAATTTACAATTACGGATGATTGTTCTTAACAAAGTAATACACTGTCTACTTTTCTGTTCGTGAAAACAAATGGAAGTGGAGACTCCCGATGTTTTAGAAATAAGGGTTGACCATTAGCTTTTTTCTAAACTGGAAGGAACGAAGTCTCAGTTCTCACCCTAGAGACTGGAGATGACCACATCTTGTTATTCTTTTGTGACGATACATCTCTGATCTTCAGATATCATCTCATTGAGATTTGCACTCCCTCCAATCGAGTGCATATACACTCTGTTAATACAAACTCAATTCAGGACCTAGTGTTCTCATGTAGTTTTACTCTTAAGTTAAATGTATCAGAAACTATCATCAATAAATAAAGGAAAATACATGGTTCTTCGCTGGAAAAAGAGCATGGTTCCTTGTAAGGCGCTTCAGAGAAATGGAAGAAAACAATATCACAGAGACTTGTTTTCACCTCTACAAGAGAAATTCTCAGGAGTACTGGTCAAGTCACCGTACAAAGATAACAGGTGAGAACAAATAAAATTGAATGCTAAGAGAGGGCGAGAGTTTTCATATAAATAAATATGTATAAATATTATTAAGCACAACTTCTAGCAAACAAAATAATGGTCAGCTATGCAAATATATCTTTTCTAAATAGAGATGTATGTAAGGAATCAAGATCTTAATCTTACTTGTCATGTAGTCCAAGGGAGAAGTTGCTTCTGCCACCGCTCGCTGGTCGCTGGTCGTGTGCCTGATAATTCCTCCCAGAGTGATGTGCATCCACTACAAAATCATTCGTCAGATGAAGAAACTGGCAACAAAAGATCCCAACAAAATCAGTAATTAACTATTGGGCTACATTCAGATGAAGGCATGAAGCTAACAGACAGTTGAACGAAAAGAAATTCAATGTTTGTTTATTGGGCCTATGTGGCAGGGTTGCTGCCCTGAATCATGTGTGGAATCATCCAAACAAGACATTCAGTGTCCCACGGCAACATACCAACATGGTATAGTACAAGGAGGTTTCCGTGAGGAGCGAGTTGAGGTGGCCACTCCCGCTGCAAGGAGTGTGGATGCGACCCATGAAGCCAGAGCTTGATAAAATACCAGGTTTACAATTCACATATATCGTTCATCATCATCATGTGAGCCCGTGGACACCGCATAACTGCCAAAGCAGGCAAACAACATAGCACAAGGGTGAATCTCTGACGCGGGACGACCTACATAGATATGCCCCATTTTCATAATATCATATGTCTATTTGAATCTGTTATTAAAAATTTATCAAATTTCGTAATCTGAATACACGGTGTTAAATGTTTGCACACAACATTACATCTTTTTCCTGATACTCACTCGATTTGACATGGGCATGCAAAAACCAAAAGTGAAGCACCTTGAGCATACTCTACTCCAAGATGCAACTGGTTCTACACAAATGAATAATTACATTTTTATATTCTCCTTAAGAAAAGAATGGGGGTCAACATATATAAAATAATCAGAGGTCCATATGGTCGTTCTAAGTTTTAACTTATAATTAAGTTCCATGCCAGTGAAACGAACAACAAAATCATCAAAGAGAGGCATAACAAATAAAAAAGTAGCAATCCTGAAAATGAACAAAGATGATACCTTCCAGACTGATGCTATTTTCCATGAAACTTTGCTTCTATGGCTCCCTCACACAAACATTTGCCTCCAGCACCAAAGCAGCGTCCTTTCCCAGATGTTGCATCCCATCCATCCCTGGTAATTATCTGCTTCTTCAACTTTACCCAATGCATCTCGCTGCAGCAGCAGACATACACACCTTCTCCACCATATCTCTTGCATCACAGCCTAAAGAATGTAAACCACGTATCATAATATTAGCCATTCACTATATGATCTGCACAAATATTGTTAATATCATGAATGCTAAGTGCACTAATGAATTCTGAAACTTCAGGTGGTGAAAATGTTATTTCCAACAGCTCCAATACTGAAGACTTGAGGACACATGTAATTCTAACTCATCTGGCAACGTGATGTCCATATAAGAACCAAATCACGAGATAGTTAGAAAGCCTTCTACCTTGTCCTTGCTCATCAAGCACTGCAAGATTCAGAAGTCAAATAATTTATTTTCATACTGACATTGGAAACGAGCTTCAATCTGATTCACCGTATGAAATAAAAAGTGAACAATTTTGCTTGTAATCTCACTACTCACCTGTATGAATTCGTCAATTTTACCTCACAACTGAATAGCAATAAGAAAACAAAAAAAATGTCAGGATGTGGAGGGCTTTGAGTTGCCTGTGAGAGGAGTAGCTGGCCTAGCGACAGGTCAGGGGAGACGATGACAAATAATCAAAAGTAGTTATGAGCTAAATAAACAGTAAGCAACTGGACCAAAGGACACATATGCGCCAAACCTGATTGCCATCTCTTAATACATAGATATGTATGATTTTGAAACGGTCAGGGGAGATGCTAACTGCACTAATGAATTCTCTCACCTGAATGATTGGGAACCAACTAAAAGAACACTTCCTCTGAAGCATGGTTTTCTTGAACTGGGATGTCAACTACTTCATAGATTTCAATACACAAAACAAATAAAGGATGGCTGAAGTATTAGTGTTACTCGATAATATCAAAGGTGATAACAAACTGGTAAGAACAATTGCCCTCGACAACCCAATTCATTGAGAGAACGTATGTATATGTGCAGTCAAATTGAAACCACATATGTTCATATAGTATGCCACAAACTTCATTGACAGAACATATGTTACCTTACAAGACTTGTTTTCTTAAATAATGAATTTCCATTATAGTGTTTGACAATTTGCAACAAATCTACAGGGTAGAGGGTAACTATGGCTGCTGATACTGGAAGAAGGAATATTAAAACCAGATCGCATGACTCCAACTTCCCATTGGGTAAACACACATGTTATCTGTCAGACCAAGAATATCTCTACGATACATTTTCTGTAGGCTTAGAGAATCCTCGTAGATTCCATTATTAGGAAGAACCAAGTGACAAAACATAGAATGTGTTGTTGTTTCAATGCCTCAAGCACAAAAAAGCACAAGTTTCAGTCAAAATTATTTATTTCTCATGTTCAGGAGAATGCATCGTGCAACAAGCACATCCGATCCAACTGTTTGAAGTCAGACCTATTAACTACCTATTTCTCATGTTCAAAGGGCTTTATCGTACTGTCTAGAACACATCAGACAAAATTCGAATTGTATCAATTATAATGCATCAATCATATTTGAACCAAAAAATAGGAGAACTCGTTTCTATGCAGCAATCAAAATAGATAACCATGAATCATATATAAGCTCTGATACTGAACTTGAGGTGCAACGAACACACACGTTTCTATTACTTACTGACCCAGCTCGATGAAACGGATCCTTCAAGGCTGCGGATGCTGGATTCCGCCGTGTACATTGCAAGCTCCTGCACGATGCGGCGATGCCCTCATCCAGAACCACCACATCCACCTGCTACGATGCCCCCATCCAAAATCAGGGAGAGGAATTTATACTTGAGTACCGCATATAGATTACCTTGATTTACCTAACATGAGCTTGCTTGGATTTCTTATCAAGCACCCTTGTCGGCGGCATGGTGAGAGGCGGCCGCGCTGTCGTTCGCGGTGGGCGCAGGAGGGGGAGGGGGCGTAAATCCGCTTCGTTGGCGGCATGGTGATAGGCGGCCGCACTGCCGTTCGCGGCGTGCGCAGGAGGGGGAGAGGGGGGGGCGTAAATCCGCTTCGGCGGCATGGTGAGAGGCGGCCGCGCTGTCATAACAGAGAGAGAGAGATGCAGTGCTAGCGGCAGCGGCGGCACTGGTTTGGTTGCAGCGTTAGCGGCGGCGGAGTGCTTTCAAATCTTGCTATCGCGAGATCCCGGATTCAGTTACGCCGACTGGACCCGTGGGAAGAGGTCGATGTCCTTCTCACATGGACTGTCGGTCAGTCGCCTGATCCGGCGAAGGTTGGGGGTATGGGGAGGCGGCGACCGGAATCGGGGAGGCAGGACAGGGCTGGGCGGCGCTTGGGTCGGGGCGGAACCGGGGAGGTTCGAGGCGACGGGGGAAAGAAAGCTTTGCGAAGGAAAGAGAGCGGGGATCAATCTCGGGGAGGTTCGAGGCGACGTGGAGCTGGCAGGAAATTTCTCTGCCGGTCGACAGGATCAATCTGTACCGTTGATTTGACCAGATTTGATGTGTGTCGTTTGATTTGTTTTAGTGGGTTGGATCTGACGGTTCAGATCGACTTGTGTACACTTTGTCTGGGTGGCTGTAGCAAAACTAAAGTTGGCTCTTTTATAAGTAGTAGAGAAATATGAATGGACGGAAATGGCTTTGCTGGGCCAGGAACCCGCCATATTCTCGGCCCATCCAAATTGGCCTTAAAGCTACTAGCCTACTACCGTGGACCAAGTGCAATCGTGCAAACCCTTCCTCCGTCGCAAACAAGTGAAGCCTCCACCCGTAGCGCCGCTCTCGCCACCGACTCATTGATACATGGCGGCGGTCGCTGCTCGCGCTGGTGCTGCTCGCGCCGGGTTCCGGCGGATGTTCTCCGTCTCTGCCTTCGCTCCCCCGCCTCCTCCCGCCGCACGCCCCGCAGCAGAGCCCTGCAACAACCTCTTCGTCTCAGGCAACTCCTCTACCCGTGTCTCTCCATTCCCCCCTTGAGATAATCCCCTCCCATCCCCTAAAATACACTTGAGGTAAACAAGGCCTTATTCTTCCGCCGTAAAATCCGTGTTTATTTCTTTGTGTTCTGGATTCGAGGTTGTGCCGGTACTAACTACCTGTGGTCGGATGTGTGGAATGTTACTACCTGTGATATTTTCTAATGTTTAGACAATTTGGGCAAATTGAATTATACACCTTCGCTAATTAGCAGCTAGCTGAGCTTAAGTCGGCATCATTCAGATTGTTCACCTGTACGATCTACTCGATCTCGCACGGATCACTATGATTTTAGTGTCAGTCTAGCCTTACACTATGCCAATGACTAATAAGTTTACCATCTTATGTTTACCACGAGAAAAAAAATCCATTATGGAAGCATCACAGTAGAACAGGCACCCCGATGTAGAAGCAAACTATATACATGTAGATCTGCCAACAGAGTGCAAGGCTTAGCATCAAGCACATCAACACAATAGTCAACAGATGAGCAACTTTGAATTGAAAATATATAGTAGGGAAAACAAAGGAATGTCGTTGAGATTAATTGCCTGAGTACCATCTCAAGAACTAATCTATATTCCATTTTACACAAGGATAAATAACGCGAGCGCACTCTGGTTTATATTTCGAACTACCAAACTACCATTGATTCTCGTAATTCTAGATTACATTTAAAATTAATTCACAATAAAAATTAATCATCGTCCATTTCTAAACTAGTTGGCAGTTTGCCAACTAATGGCATGCATCTCAACCACCAAAATTGTTTACATGATCGTAACACATACGTTAACTCACTGTTGTATCAGATGTGACCGAGTCTACTGCATTCCTAACAGCGTGTTCTCAATGTACTTTTTCTTATTCTTCTCATGTACTATTGTAAAGATCCATACCCTTGAATGCATGTAAATTGTTAGTTACATATCTATTTTGGTATACCGTATAATAGGAAACTGATCCTTGTCTTCATTAGCCACATCTTGAATTTCCAGCCAACATTAGTGGCACCTTGACTGCGTTTGCCACCTGATGGCAGCAGATTCTCCTGGCCTCCTGGAGTTGCATTTCTCTGAGCTCCCAGTCTTTGCAAATGGCAGTGGCACCACTGGTACTGTACAATAGTTTACTGCTCGTCACTTAAGTGAAACACCACTACAACCTCCCTATGAACATCAGTTTCTCATTCATTTGTGCTGTAGACTAGTATCGTTGTGTCATATCACCGAGGGAGCATGTAATGCACCCAACGCACAGATAGGTCAATTGTTCTTCTGTGAAAGTTTATCTGCTTTCACCACTTCGAGCTTCGAGGAGCTGTGAGCTTCACTTTCCTTAACCTTGGTTCAACCTTAACATATATTGGATATGTACACATATTTGTTTGATCTTTTGATTCACAGTTGGATTGAGTATTTTGGTACATGATTCTGCTTTTTCATTCTCTTCGGAAATAAAATTTGGGGTTTAAAAAGATGATATAGTTGTAAGTATTTAATTTGATCAACTACCAGGTATTTTAGTTGTGGCCTTTTCCACTGTCTCTACAGGAAGAATCATATAATTTCTCAAGTATATTCACTGCATTGTTAATTGATATGAAAAACAGGAAGGATCTTACAAAATAATAAGCCTTAAGTAAAAAAAATAGTACTCCCTCCGATCCATATTAGTGGGCACAACTTTATCTAGATACACATGTATCTAGTCTAGATACTTAACTAGATACATATGAATTTAGACAAAGCTATTCCCACTAATATGGATCGGAGGGAGTAGTATGTTTGCTTCTGTTCACTGCAGCTTCCTATGCTGTATACTGCAACTACTAAACATCTGTTGTGGAAACGAAAAAGGTAATATATTAAGTGCCTTTTTATATAGTTCAACTTCAGGGATGCCAATAGTTCTTATGGTTTGTTTGACTGTCGATAGTTCATCCTTTTGTTTATCAAAAATAAATTAATGCCAACAATATATGAATTTCCTCTGGAGTTTATTGGTGTTTGTTTGAAATTTGTTCGTCACCTTGTAGTTGACATGATGAAAATATCACTATAATGATCCTGAATCATGTTTTATATGTACATTTTATCAAAAAAATTAATGAGATGTAAAGTTTCATTGATTTATTCTTAATATCCAACAAGTGTACCTGTGCAGGTTTGAATAAGCGCACAACAACTGACGGACTTAGGGAAGCCTTCTCGAAATTTGGTCAGGTTACTGAAGGTAAGTGGTTCTAGCCTCTGTAATTCATTCCTGTTTGTACACATACTGAATCCATTTGTCTCTATGTTTGCAGCAAGAGTCATCACTGATAGAATATCAGGATACTCCAGAGGGTTTGGCTTCGTTAAATATGCAACTGTAGAAGAAGCTGGTGAGGGCATCAAAGGCATGGATGGAAAGGTGTGTGCTTCTGTTTAATCAGAGTATTAGTTGATGTTTTTTGCACTGACCTACACAAAAGGCGAGAGCTAATTGGAGGATTCAAAGATGTACCAGTGTTCTCGTGGTAACTTGGAAACAGTAGATCAGTTATTAGTTGATACTAAACATCATCTATACTGTAGCTTAGCAGCGTCTTGTGGTATTTCGATTTAGGTGATACTAAACATCGTCTACCCTGTAGCTTAGCAGCTGACTTAGTTTTTATCTGCTCTTGACACAAGTCCATTTCTTGTGTAGTTCCTCGATGGTTGGGTGATATTTGCAGAGTATGCCAAGGAGAGACAAGCCCAGCAACCGCCCCAATCAGCTGGGACACCGTCATCTGGCTATCAATACTCTAGCTAGTTTTCTCTTATCACAAATTGCCTGTCCTCAATTTATTCCACCAATTGGAAGTCACTTTCCAATAAATTGTCGAGAAAGTGATAAAACTATAATCTAGTATGTCTCGCTTGAAGTATCCCACTACCGTTACAGAATTGTATCAATTTTGGGCTTGGCTGTAGCCCGCTGGGTACCGCTACTTTGTGTACTTGTGTGACTGTAACATAGGGCACTAACCATAATTGCAACTTTGTTACAGATACAATCAGTGCGTATCAAGAAGCGCTTTATGTACTTGTCTTGTATGCAGTCTTGTGCTGCCTGCATTTGTGTACTAGCAGAAAATAACTAATTTCTTTGCAAGATGTTAGGTCAAATCTTGAAAATGTTATCTCAAATTTTAACCTGGTGAACGGACCAACACCAACTCAGATCTGTAAGGAAATAATGTTATGGAAACTATTTAACAGTGATGGTTTATGTCATAATTTTAAAGAAAAATATTGTTGGATACTCAACTTTAAGGCAACTAGGCAAGTCACTTACAGAAAGGGGATTCTCATTTTTGTCAAGGATTGCTGGAAGTTAAGTCTCTTTTCTAAATAAAAGAGACCCGGAAGCTGTGCGTCGAGCCATTGTGCTCCTACCACTGGACATATGGCCCGTCCACAGTCTCTCTTCTCTAAGTTGCTGTAGATTTCAGATTGATAATGATTGCATCGCAAGTTTTTGGGATGACAATTGACCTGGAGATTTTAATCTCCTTATTTTCCTTACATGCAATCAGTTTGGACCCAAACATTACTGTGAGATTTATTTTTTATGCTGGCTTAGGCAACATGACGTTTAGAAGTGCTCTGGTTGGAGCCAAATTCAATATGTGGAAAGATCTTAGGTGAATTTGTGGGACAGTAACCTTTTCAGATACACAAGATGAACTACATCACCTGTTGACCGAATCTGGACGGTACACCACAAAATCTATCTAGTTATCTCTGTTAGGAATAATTTTGCTTAGAAATTAGGCTAACTAGGCAGTAAGATATTAGCTTAGATCCTAAGCAAACTTGGCAGTTACTAGTGCCCAAACGCTGCCCTTGTAACCGACCTTTGTATGCAATGTTAGGAACCTATAAATACCCAACTCTATCATCAATACAATCAGACATTCATTCTCATAAATACCCAACTCTATCATCAATACAATCAGACATTCATTATCTCAGTTCTTTAGTTCTCAAACACGTTATCATGCATGCTGCTCTACCGAGAACATTGGGCCAACAGAGAACAGAAAGAAAAGAAGCACGGAGCCACGGAGTGGTTGAACCTGTCGCCGTTCGCGGCCACGAACTACCGCCTGAGAAGCCGTCGGTGTGGCGACACCCACAGCAACTCCTTCGAGTACGTCATCTCAACCCATGGTGGAGGCGGCCCCGTCCTTCCTGGCGGCACGGTCGCCCAAGACGCTCCGTCGTGCACATTGCGGGGGCAGTGCTACCGGCCACCGGCGTGGCCCTGACGCTGCTGCTCCCAGCATGATGGCACCCATGGTGAGAATGCAACTACGCAACTATATGCGACCGCACTGCCTATCTGGGACGTCTATTTTGAATCCGACGGTTCGTGTGATATGTGCAAAAAGATCCTCCACTTAAATAAATGGACAAAACAATCCGCTTATATAAAGACCCTAACAACACCCTAAACCAATATTCCCTTTGGTGAGATAATTTAACCAAAATAAAATTTAAGGCAAAAAACAAAAAGAATTTTAACCAATAAAATGCAAACAAAACAATATGTTTATATTTTTTAGAAAATCTTGGTTAATTTCTTAATACAAAAATATGTTTGCATAAACACACATATCCAAATATAAACTTATCCACAAATATACACATATCCAGAAAATTATGTTAATACATGCTAATACAAAAAAAAATGTTTACATTTTCAGAAAATCTTTGTTAGTTTGTTAATACAAAAATATGTTTCTATAAACACATATCCACAAATATTAATACAAAACGAAAAAATGAAATCATCTCCAAATATTCCCATATCCACTTATTAATGGTAACGATGAAAAGTTAAGTAGGTATCCATAATATTGATTAGGGTTTGATGCAAAAAACGTTTAAAGGTGAGGGGGTTTGATATAAAAAAATAGCACGAATCGTAAAGTAAAATGGACGGTTTTGATGAAAGGTGCGGTCGCATATAGTTTCGGGAAAACCGCGTTCCACCCATGGCAGTGGCCGGCAGAAATAGAGGAAATTATATCCTCAACTAGTAACTGTAGTTCAACCTCAAGATGAATAACACATAATGGATGATCATCATCCAAACCCAACATATATATGCGTAGACTCTATGCCGTCCGGACCTAGTTTCTCTCTCCTAGGGCTAAGGCGATTCCATGGCGATCTCCTAAACCTAGGGTTTGAAACCACGTTTGAGTCGCGCTCGCGGGCGTGATCTCCCTCTCGTGTCCTCCCTCTTCTCTCTGTGCCCTAGGAATTCCTTGCCTTGTCTCTCGCCGCCTCGGAGCGATTCAGGGGCTCTCGTAGATTGCTACCCGCTCTTGGTCGGTGGAAGAACGGCGGGGACGAACGATGACGGGCTCGCTAGTAGGGAGTGGGAGCGGCAAAGCGGTGATCGAGGCCGCACTGACGGGGGTCTCGGGTACTCCAAGGGGTCCTGCGATGACCCCACAACCATCGATGGCGGCGGATTGATCTGGTGATGATGTTGAGGAGATGATGGGCAGGTTACGCCTCACGGCTGCAGAGACCAAGGTTGTGGTGCTTGATGAGGGTTTCGAGGCTTACAAGGCGCATTCCAAGTGGACCCTCGTCGGCAAGGTCCTCTCTCCCACAACCCTGCACATCAGTACGATCTCCGCCGCGTTGCGTCTGGCGTGGGGCAACCCACGCGGACTCCTTCTGAATCCTAGTGGAGAAAACAACTTAATTGCTGAATTTTCCACCAAGATAGAAATGGACCGCGTGTTGGATGGCCCCCCTGGGTTGTTGGCACACATGCGGTTCTCCTGCAAGACTTCAACGTTGATCTGAAGCCAAGTGACCTGATATTCGACAGGTTGAAGGTGTGGGTCAGGATAATGAATCTGCCCTTTGGCTACATGCAAAAGCGGTCAGGTTCCGTGATTGCCAGCTCCATTGGAGCGGAAGGTAGTGTCCCTGTGGTGGACTGTGATGCATCTGGGAGGTGCTGGGGGAGCTATATGCGTGTGCGCGTGGAGATCAATGTTGATAAACCGCTGCAGCGGAGAGTCACAGTTTTCTCGCAGAAGCGCAACGTTACTGATTGGTTTGAGCTCCAATATGAGAACTTGCCACGTTATTGTTTCTCCTGTGGCTTGATTGGTCACTCATCCACGGCATGTCTGAATCCGGGGGACCGTGATGTAGCGGGGAGACATGCATACTCGGCGGACTTTCTGTGTGCTCCCAATGAGAAGAAGAAGAAGGCACAGGGGGGCCAACCGTCGACTGGTTCAGTGCCGACTGGCAAGAGTCGATCATCCTCTCCGTCAGGCAATAAGAGTGCAGGGGCGGAGAAGAATAAAAACAGTGACGACGCCTCCTCCCCGGTGAAAAGGCAGCCGCGCTCCCACGCCATGGCAGCCAAGGCTGGTGAGGGGTCGGAGAAAGAGAAGGCAGCGACTCAGGATGGGAAGGTGATTGCTGGTCTGAAACGTATAAGTGTGCAAGTGTACCAGGCCAAGAACACTCCATTGTTGACAGCTGATACGGTGCACCCACTTGCTGTGGTGGTGCGTGAGAGTGGAACTGCTCCGGTTGTGGGCGAGTTTCTGTCCTCGGCTGTTGAGAAATCTGACTCGAACAAGAAGCGGAAAAGTGGCCTTACTGGATCGGCGGATCAGGCGGGAGCTGCGGAGCAGCCCGCTGCACGCAATGAGACTTCTATGTTGGAACTGTCGCGGCTTGAGGTCGGACGCGACAGTTGGCGAGCTCTGCAGGCTTGTGAGAGTTCACCGCCCCACCCTCCTCTTTTTGTCTGAAACAAAGATGAGGGATTCCAGAGTTCAAAATTTTATGTGGTCGCTAGGATATTCTGGATGTTATGTTGTCAGTAGCTCGGGTCTGAGTGGTGGCTTAGCATTGTTTTGGTTATCTTCAGTTTATGTTTCTATTATGCCATGTAATGCCTGGTGCATTGATGTTCATATCACACCGGAAAATGGAATAAAGTGGAGAGCAACCTTTGTTTATGGAGAACCTCGCAGGGAACATCGTCATGAGTTCTGGGAGTTTCTTCGTTTTATGCGTGCTCAATGGAACGTTCCTTGGTTGTGCTGTGGAGATTTCAATGAGGCGCTTAGCCACGACGAGCATCTTGGGCCCCCGAGATCGTACCAGATCAATGCGTTCCGTGACTGCTTGCAGATTGTGAGCTTAGGGACTTGGGTTTTGAGGGTCCCAAATTCACCTGGAGCAATAGACAGGGTCCTGACAGTAACGTGAAGGTTTGGCTTGACAGAGCCGTGGCAAATGTTGGTTTCTCGAGTATGTTTGAGGACTGCTCGGTTGAGAACATCATCACAACGTCCTCGGACCACTACGCAATACTCATCTCATTGCAGGGTAGGCGGGCTGAGGTACGTGTCCCTGTGCAGCATGGTTTCAAGCGATGTTGCTGCGAGCGCCTGACTATAAGGACGTTCTTGAGAAATCCTGGACAGAGGGTAGAGATGGCACCTCGTCCTTGCAGTCTACATGGTCTAATCTGAACCGTGTTGTGTCATCTCTAAAAGACTGGAGCCGAGCTACCTTTGGTTCGGTTCGCAAAAAGATTCGGCAGCTTGAGGGCAGACTGGGTGACATCCGAGAGCTCCAACCAGAGTGTCCTGGCTGAGAAAGAGGCGGAACAAGAGTTGTGTGAAAATTTTGAGCGGGAGGAAATCATGGCAAGACAAAGATCTAGAGTTGATTGGCTCGAAGAGGGAGACCGCAACACTTCGTTCTTCCACGCGAGGGCTACTGCAAGACGCAAGACCAACAAGATTGATGTCCTGGTACGTGCAGATGGCTCTAAATGTGAGGTGCAAGGAGAAATCAAAGGTATGGTTCAAGGTTTTTATAAAGATATTTTTACCTCTGAAACTTGTACCTTAGTTGACGCAGTGCTGGATGCTATCCCATCTAAAGTGACCGCGGAAATGAATGAGGATATGTGTAAACCATATACTGATGATGAGATTGGCGCTGCTTTATTTCAAATGGGCCCAACAAAAGCACCGGGACCTGATGGATTCCGGGCGCTGTTCTATCAGACCCACCGGGAGTTCTTTAAGGAGGAAATTTGCAATGCAGTTAGGTCTTTCATTTTGGGAGGAGAAGTTCCTGACGGTTTTTGTGATTCTATTATTGTCCTGATCCCAAAGGTGGCCAAACCAAAACATCTCAAGAATTTCCGTCCTATCAGTTTATGTAATGTGATTTACAAGATTGCTTCTAAGGTGTTGGTGAATCGGTTGAAGGTGTTTCTTCCGTCTATTATTTCAGAGCAGCAGAGTGCTTTTGTTCCAGGCAGACTCATCACGGACAACACTCTTATTGCTTTTGAATGTCTCCACACCATTCACCAACAAGATTGTAAGAGACCTGACTTCGCTCTCAAGATTGACATGATGAAGGCATACGACCGTGTTGAATGGGATTATTTACATGGATGCCTTTCTAAATTGGGTTTTGCACCCTCCTGGATTCAGTCTGTTATGCGATGTGTGACCTGTGTTCGGTATGTTGTTCGTGTCAATGGTGAGCTAACTGAACCAGTGGTGCCCTCCCGCGGCATTCGACAGGGGATCCTATTAGCCCCTATTTATTTCTCTTATGCACAGAAGGTTTGTCATGTTTACTGCAACAAAGAGAGGACCGAGATGAGCTCTATGGTATAAAAAATGGTTGACTCGGTCCCTCTATCTCACATTTACAGTTTGCGGATGACAGCATTTTCTTTGCTCGGAGTGATAATAGGAGTGTGGACGCTCTCAAGGAGACGCTAAAAGTTTACGGTGATGGTTCTGGCCAGAAAATTAACTTGGAAAAATCCTCAGTATTCTTTGGCAGCCGTTGTGATGAGGTGATCAAGAATAGAGTGAAGAACAGTCTTGGTGTGCAAAGTGAGATATTAAATGATAAATACTTGGGTATGCCCACCTCGGTTGGTCGCTCTCCCAAAGCGACCTTTAACTTTCTCTATGACATGATCTGGAAGCGTATGAATGGGGTGACGGATAGGCCTATGTCTCGGGCTGGCAATGAAGCTTTTCTCAAGGCTGTTATCCAGGCAATTCCGACCCATGTCATGAGTTGTTTTCAACTTCCCGTTTCAACCTGTGAGAAGATGAGGTCCGTCGTGGCAAATCAGTGGTGGGGGTTGAAGATGGGAGAAGGAAACTTCATTGGAGGTCTTGGAAGTGGCTCTCGACACCTAAATCGCTTGGAGGGATGGGCTTCCGTGATATGGGTTTGTTCAATCAGGCGATGCTCGGCAAGCAGGGGTACTTCCCCTTTACCGACTTTTGGCATGCGCCAAAACCTCGGTCATCATCGTACACCTGGCGCAGTATTCTGTTTTGGGTGTGAGCTGCTGCTCCGTGCAGCACAATGGGGCATTGGCGATGGAAGGTTAGTCAAGATCACTTCTGGTAACTGGATTCCTGATTGCCCCTCCTTTATGCTTCGCCCTATCAAGTTGATCCCGACTGCCGCTACTGTACATTGCCTAATCGATGAGCAAACACGGTCCTGGATTCCCGAGACTGTCCATGCATTCTTCAACAAGGAGACGGCATATCATATTTTGCAAGTTCAAATCAGCAAGGATGGGGGAGACTATATTCGCTGGCCGCACACTAATAATGGTATTTATTCAGTTAAGTCAGCTTACAACTTTGCCAGATCAAATAGTTTCTTTGTTTCTCGTAGTAAGCGGGGTGGGGGTTCCTCATCTTTGGCTGCTAATGAGGAGAAAGAGTGGAAATTGGTTTGGAAGATTAATGCACCCGGCAAGATGAAGATTCACATGTGGAGGTTCGCACATGATTGTCTGCCGAGGGGCGTTCAGCTAGTTCACCGCCATATACCCGCGAACGATGCGTGTGTTTTCTGTGGCAGGGAGGAGGACGTCGAGCATGCCTTCCTTCAGTGTCAGCTCGCGCGGGAAGTATGGCGGATCGTAAAAAGCACCTTTGACATACAACTCGCTAGGCGTGATTTTATGTCACCAAAGTATTGGTTGTTCGAATTTCTGAAGCGATCAACTGAGTTGAGTTGGAGGCTACGGTTCTTACAGTGGGATGCTGGCATATTTGGGAAGCACGAAACGATCTACGCAATAACCAGCAGTGCCCAAGTCCGAAGCAAATAAGTATGAAGGTCATTGCATACGTGGACATGATCGTGCAACATTGTTTTAAAATCAAACCTGGCAATAGGTGTGAGTCCGGCAGAGCTAAAAAATGGACACCGCCGCCGCCCGGAGAGATTTTGGTTAACGTGGATGCTGCTTTGTTCCTGGAGTTGTGTCGTACTGCTGTTGGTGCTGTGTTCAGAGACAACAGAGGGGAGTGCATACTTGCTGTGAGTGAACCCCTCCCGGGATTCTCTTCCCCGGAGATGGCGGAGGCGTTGGCTCTCCGACGAGTGGTCCAGGTCGCTTTGGACCGTGGTTTTGACAGGGTGACCTTCGCATCGGATTGTTTATCTCTTGTCCAGCGCATCTATGCTCCTTCACATGATCGTTCCATGGTGGGAGTAGTGGTCTTGGAGATCGTCCTTGATGGCGAGCTTTGCATCGGTTTCTTTCAAACATGTTAGACGGTCCTGTAACGAGGCAGCTCATATTCTGGCTCGTTCTTGTGATGTTTCTAGTATGGGCTTTATTTTGAATTCTGCTCCGGAGTCAATCCGGAAGACTCTTTGTATTAATGTTCTGTGATCAATAAAGTGCGTGTTTATTTAAAAAAACATATATATGCGCACACCATTTTTTTTAAGTATTGGGATATTGAAACACCTTGACTCCATTGTTATGGCAAATCACGAGAGTTAAAATAAGTAAATAGTATTTCCACAATTTTGTTGATTCAGCAGAATCATCTAAAATAAAAACTGCATTTGTCGACAAATATTTATTCTTAAATTGCTAAAATCTTTAGGGCCCTTGAGCAAAACCAAGCTCTTTTTTTTTCACTTTGTCAAATGTTTCTTCCAAATAGTTAATTTAGTCACAAAAAGATGTTGAGGATTTATACTAGTTAGTAAAATAACAACTCTAATAATAACCACCAAATATTATAGGTTCTACAAGCTGCATCGGTCGCCACGAGAAGTACCCGTAGAAGGTATCCAATCCGCCGCCGAGCATTGCTCCTCCCAACCACGGCCATGCACCAGACAACATGGGCCCGCCGTCCCTTTCACGGGTGGCGCATGGGATTTTCCTGCGGCCGCCTCTTGGTAGGATGAAGGGAGAGAGATGGATGCGGCGGTGGCGGCGGGAAGGGTTTCTCCCCCTATCTACGTGTTGGAGACGGCGGGTGAGGCTAACAACATAACTTGATACATGTACACTTGGCCGTTAACGGTTCACTAGACAAATTTTTAGCCTACTACGTGACGGAGACACAGTTACACAATTTGCGGCATGTACAGAGCAAGGGGAAACAATCTCTACAAGCAGCTAAATCAGCCCACACATGTCATCCCTGTTTGGTTACCTCCCTTGGACCATTGTGACGGTGAGGTCGCAGGCGGAGTAGGACTCATCACCGGGCCTCTCCCGGAGCGTGTCCCTGTCCGACGACGTGCACTGCAAGGTGAAGGTGGGCGGCCTGGGCATCGGCAGCACGGCGCTGTCGCTTCCCAGCGCCATCACCACGTACGGGATGTCCGGCCGGTCTCCGGCGTGGTCCTGCACGCACAGCAGCGCCATGTGGATGCAGCGGAGCGCCTCACGCGACGCCGACGCCGACGCCGAGCTCGACGCCCGGATCGACGGATCGATCAGCTGCTCCCCCTTGTCGGCGTTCCACAGCTGCCAGGCCTGCACACAGTACACACCACACTTGTATGTGAGCGATAAGTTCAGAGATGAATAATAGAGCAGCGTCAATGGCTGATGGTGAGGACGCGAGGAGCTTACGTAGCCTACGATGTTGAGTGAGCTCTCCATGTGGTGGAAGCTGCTGTTCTTCTGGCCGGTGATAATCTCCAGTATCAGGATGCCGAAGCTGTACATGTCAGACCTCACCGAGAACAGGCCCTCCATGGCGTACTCCGGCGACATGTAGCCTCTGAAGACGCAAGAAGGTTCAGCGATATGTGCAAGATGATGCATTCACTACTGTTGTTTCTGCAAATTTGGAATGTACTTACAGCGTGCCGACAATGCGGTTGGTGTTTTGTTGGTTCTGATCACCACCGAAGATCCTGGCCATGCCGAAGTCCGATATCTTGGGGTTCATGCCATGATCCAGGAGAATGTTGCTGGCCTTGAGATCACGGTGAACCACGCGGAGCCTCGAGTCCCGGTGGAGGTACAGGAGACCCCGTGCGATCCCTACGATGATGTGGAGCCTCGTCTTCCAGTCTAGGAGCCCTCGCCTCGCCGGATCTGACAGAACACAAGCACGTCCTCGTCAGAATTCAGGCAACTTCTTCGTGCCACACACAATGACACAAGTCACACAACACAACCCCAAGATGTACGTTGTCGAGATGGGTGAAGCGTACCGAAGAGGAAGGCGTCGAGGCTCTTGTTGGGCATGTACTCGTACACCAGCATCTTCTCCTCCCCCTGGATGCAGCACCCGAGGATCCTGACCAGGTTGCGGTGCTGCAACTTGGAGATGAGGATCACCTCGTTCTTGAACTCCTCGCACCCCTGCCCGGAGCTCTTGGACAGCCTCTTCACCGCCACTTCTTCGCCGCCGGGAAGACTCCCCTTGTAGACCAGGCCAAACCCTCCCTCCCCGAGCTTGTTGGAGTCGCTGAAGCCGCCGGTGGCAGCCGCCAGGGTCTCCAGGGCGAACAGCGGCAGCTCGCTGTTCTCCGCTTCCTCGTGGTCGGACTGTTTAGGTCCTGAGAATTCCTTTTTGCCTTCCCTGGCACTGGCAGGATGCATCATCGACGAGGCTCTCGTCTTCTTTGCAATGCCGCCAACGCCGAGGGTCTCTGCACAAGAATTATACGACCGAACATAAGAAACTTGCTCGAAAAAAATAGTTTATGTGGCGAGTTCAGAATTGCTGCTTAGTTAGGTACCAGATCCTCACCTCTAACTCTTCTTCTGCATTTCCACAGAAGAAAGCCGCACGCCGCCAATGCGAACGCCACGACGATCACCAGGCTAACAATAACACTTGTCCATCGCCTCCGTTTGGGGCCTGAATCTGGTCGGGTAAAAAAAGAGAGTAAAAACTATCAGCCATGAGCCATGTACAGTAGTCAAATGTCTACACTACAAGAATTGACCAAAGTTTCAACGGTCAGCTTCGTGCAAATCGCAAACCATGTGCGACCGGGTAATCATCCAAAGGCGCACATGCATTCAGATAAAGTGATATAAAAATCACCACTAATGGTCAGGTATGGATGGCACCCACAGGGTATGGGTAAGGGTGAAGCCACCTCATACCCTTACCCGTCGCTCTCAGGCTTACCCGTCACCCTTACCCATACCTTTATGCGGGTATAGCTTTTTCCCATACCCTTCACCCGATAGGGTAAAGGGTTACCCGTGGGTAAAAATATCCTCGTTTACAACACACATATGTATACAAAATAGTCATAAACAACAATAATTACGCATAAACAACACATATAAATAGCAGCACTTGCGCTTACGCATAAAAAGCAGCATATTATAATGATAAACATCACCACACAGTCATAAAACAACTGCATATAGTTGTCACCGGTACTTATCAGCTCATGCATGTTATGATTTAGAGACCTACTTGTCAGTCATTGAATAATTAGGAGGGTACATGGGTTTGCGGGTATGGGTTATATAAACTCATACCCGTACCCTCTTCATCCGATGGGTACATCATTTTCCCATTTATATACCCATGGGTATTTTGTTTTCTCAAACCCTCATCCTAACAGGGTTTATCCCCGCAGGGTACGCGGATAATGGGTACCCATTACCATCCATACATGCATGAGACAAGTTCCATGTGTGCCACACGCAAAATGTCGTGGTGGTGTTACGGCAGATGCCATATGATGGCTAATGTGTGGGCCCGATGGACGTTGGTGGATCTGGGGAGGGATAGCGAGCTGAAAAGCTCACACGTGGAGGATCCCGGTGTAACCGAGATCTTCCAAGAACACGAAACAAGATCACAACACGAGGGGGGAGATCTAGTAAATACGAACAAATGCACGAAGGCACACAACACACACACGATATACCCAGGTTCAGGCCCCTCGTGAGGAGGTAACACCCCTACTCCTGCCTTTCCTCTCAATATAAGTGTGGTACAAGGGCTACAACTTGCTCAGAGCTCTTGAGGTGAAGAACAAGAAGAACTAGATGAACTCAAGGGAAGATGAAGTAAATGCTCTAGGAATAAATGAGACTATAGCTTTGGCTCCCAAGTTGGTCTCTCCTTCAGGAGCAGTTATGGCGCCTTTTATAGAGTTCCGGCCAGGAGGGCCGGAAACCCTAATCCGGCTTGGCCCCACCGGACAGGCCTAATCGTTATGTCGACACCGGCTAGTGCGACCTAGTTGCCGTACTATCCGGCGTAGCCCCTTCGTCATCATTCCGGCAAGGACAGCAGGCGCCGTCCTGGAACATCATTGTCCCCCTGTCAGAGACAGGACATGTCTTTGCCCATCCCGGATTGCCGGGCTAGGCACGTCCAGTCTTGTCGTACCGTTGTCGTACCGGCTGACGCGCTCCCGTGTCAGGCGGGAGGTGACCATGCTTCCGTGTCAGGCGGAATGGTACTTCCCCCCGCATCAGGCGGGAAAGCCTGCTGCAGACCGTTGACGGACTACCGGGATCCCTCATGCCGGTCACCTTCTTGCCCGACTTTGCGAATCCTTCCTGCACAAGCCCAGTAACCTGATAGAACCGAGACAAACGTTCCGGTTAGTACTTACCCGGATTGCCTATCCGGTACGCCCGAGTACTTCCCCTTCCGGGAGTCTACTCGGAGCCATAAAATCCAAGATCCTTTCCGGATGCACCCGCGTTTGTCTTAGGATGAGTATCTCTAGGCCTAGCCTCCCAAAGATGTCTTAGCCTACCAGCAAAGACATCTTCGAGAAGCTAGTTCTTAGAGGAACCATCCGCTGATGCTTGTGCTGTTATGAGGGCTCGGGGTGGCTATTTATAGCAGCCAGAGATGACCCTTGCGTCTGCCAGGAGGCACCTTGCACTCTACCAACTCTAAAAGGTCAAGCTGCCCCTTCAGTGCACTAGGGGGTGGCCCTTACTCTTGCCAAAGGTCAAGCACTATTGCCATACTGTTGAATTACGTCGGGATCTGCCCTACTCGGGGGGCAGCCCCCCGACACAAAATATACTCCATGTCATGGCCGGATTCATCCAAATCTCGAAGATAATGAAAGCACAAGCCGTTAGGTCTTTTTCATGAAGCACAATTAATGTTTTCCTCATTGTTTCTTTTTTATACTCTTTCCAAATGTTCTAGTTGATGAAAATTTTAGTTTGGGTCGTTGTCCGAACAATCTTGAACACTTCCTCAAAAGTCAGAATCTGGCATATATAAACGGCTTGCATATATTGACAGGTCAATATTGTTTTGTCCTTTTCTTTGCAGGCTTTCAAATATGAAATCCTGTAAACTCCTCTAGTTGCCTTAATGCGTTCCAGAATAATATCAACTGATAAAGCATGTTGGGGGGGGGGGGGGGGTGGGGGGGGGGGGGGGGGGGATGGAAATGGCTTGTCACGATTTAGCAAAGCTTTCCGGTTTTTCACCCTTGACGATAGTAACAGTTTACTAGTCTAAGATGACAACCATCTGCTACTTGTCTACCCCCTTCTGGAGAATTTTATTCCGTTTGACTAGAGAAAGCACCGCACAAGATAACGCCCCCTAACAACTCAGCATGCATTTACACTGGGTAGCTACTAAGCTGCTACCTTTTCAATTGGAGTTTCGGCTTAATTTACAAAGTTGGTGTACTGATCAAAGATTCCAACGTTTCCTTCATTTATCGAATTCTCAGCACTGCAAAAGTCGTACTAACAAAGGGACAAACTAAAATTGTTTTCCTTTAGGCCAAGTATATGTATATATCAAGTGGTTTGGCTTGTTGGCATGTAGCCAAGTTAATCAAGCATTCTTAGCAGTTAGCACACAAGTGCACAACAAAATGAACACTTCCTTCACTAAGCACTTACCATGAAGTATTCCTAAAGAAACATGCAGTTTTCCAAACATAGTTCAAAATTTCAAAGTTCATGAAGACCTGGAGCAACAAAACGTACCTAATACAGAATCAGGGACCTTGATGTACAGGTCATACCCTTCTCCGGTGGGGAACTGGTAGATGTCCACCAGCTCCCCGGCCCAGGTCAAGCACCCGGTGCCGCTGCTGTAGCTGTAGGCGCCGCACGTGCAGTTGGCCAAGCACCATTGCCTGCACGCGTCCGCGCCGGTGACCAGCGATTCCCACACGGCGTAGTTGGGAAGCTTCACGGCCGGGAGCAGGGCGAACACGTCGCCGCCGCTCATGCTGACGTTCCTCTCGCTGCATGTCAGCTGGCTGCTCCTCACGCACCCCTGCGTCCAGTTCCCGCTGCCGTACTCTGCTCCGGATTTCGGCTCAAAACCTGCAAATTAATTCAGGCGAATCATATCATTTAGGTATAGATTATGGTAGTACTTATTGCTTAAGGGATTAAGCCGCAACCAAGGAAGAGCAATGTGCAATTTGATTGCAATGCCGCTGTTAGTTTTGTGAGGACGGAGTTTAATTTGTACCTTGGAGGCAGGTGCAGACGTCCTGGCCATGGTCGCCGGCGGAGCAGTCGGCGTTCTGGCCGCATGTGTTGTAATCGTGGCACGCGATAGTGGGCTGCGACCAGACGACCTCCCAGTCGCCGGTGGCGTCGAGGAGCATGTAGCAGGTCTCGGTGCCGTTGGGCTGGAGCACGAACCTGTAGAGCGAGGAGTTGAAGGTGTTGAACGTGTAGGACATGAGGCCGTTGCTCTTGGACGGGTCGCCGGAGAGCTGGAAGCCGTACAGGTTGAGCGACCGCCACGGGATGCCCACGAAGTTATTGTTCGCCCACTGCCCGGACCTCCAGTACGTGGTGTTCTTCCCGTCCTGGCCGCCGCGCCATATGTAGAGCTGCGCCGAGCCGAGCGGGTCCTGCCCGAGCGTGAAGTTGCCGGGGGACGGGTCGTCCGGGCTCCTCCACGACGTGAAGAGCGTCTGGCCGACGACGGTGCCGTTGCGCCGGTCCAGTATGATTCTCATCCCGGGGACGAAGGTGTCCGTCGGGTAGTCGAAGCTCTGCCACAGCAGTACCGCCTGCGCGCCACCGCCGCCGGTCAGCACGAGGTTCCCGTCATCTTCGATGGTGAGCGTGAAGTTCCCCGCCGATGAATAGGAGGAGGTGTTCGTCCCCCACACGACGCGGTCACCTTCTAGCACCTGGAACTCCCCGGATTCGGTCACGGTGGCGGAGTACGATGAGGCCGCGGCGCTCACTGGAGCGTAGCGGTTTGCCACCCACGGCACGGTCTGCTCCCTAGCTTTGGCGTATTGGATCCCGAGGTACACCCGCGACCCGTCGCCGCCGCGCGGCGTGAAGAATGCGAGGAGGAATGCGCCGTTGGACGACGAGAGCGCTGCG
The DNA here is from genome assembly GCA_026929855.1 of Poa annua. Classification (NCBI taxonomy): domain Eukaryota; kingdom Viridiplantae; phylum Streptophyta; class Magnoliopsida; order Poales; family Poaceae; genus Poa; species Poa annua. Next base: position 36,765,994 of record CM049426.1, read on the forward strand.
TTGCCCACCAGTGACTGACCTTGCGACAGCGCCGCCGGGGCCGCGTCCACATGGACTTCCAGGTAGAGAAACAAGATCAGCAACGTGAGAGATGTACAAGACATTAAGGGAGGTAAGAGGAGAAGGAGAAGGTCGCAATGGCTAAACACGTAAAGAGATGTTTCTTCCTCCTCGGACGGGGATATATCAAGTGTGTCTGTGCGCGCACAAGCCGCGTGAGGAAAGCAATTAGGCGGCATGGTTTAAGATGTGATTTAATTAGGCGTGTCCGAGTGCGACCAGACTTAAAAGTGGTGTAGGGTTATGGAAAGGAAAGGGCTGCGAAGCTCCGGGTTCACATTGTTTGGGACTCAAGACTGCGCCAGCGACAAACCAGATAACCGTTGACATCCTCATCCTCTACCAGTGATGGTAATCTGCGGAAGGTTGCGTCTCTAACTAATTATAGTACTGTAGAAAAATGATGTCGATGTGTATCTTAGTTCAGGTATTTAGTTACATGACGTGAGCCTGTCGCACCTAATTGGATGAGTTGGATGTACAGACCCAGCACTTCCAAATCCTAAAAGATGAATGTAAATTTAGGTTCCTACTTATTCTGAGTATCTTCGTGTCTCTAACCCAGATTAAAATTATGTCGGTGCAGAGGCCGATGTCCATTTAACTTCCACTAAAATCAAGTCTTCTCTAAAAATTTACAAGGTACTCCCTCTGTTTCAAAATACTTGATTTTCATTTGTCCAGATATTTATGTATACATCCACTAAACATGTCTAAACAACAACAAATCACAAGAGACAAGATAACAACAAAATAAAGATATCATAGGCCTCCTTCGATAATATGGCCGGCTTTCTCAAAACGTTGATCCAAAAATAGGATATATTTAGTACTACCATTGCTTAGACGTTACCGTGCTACCATTTCAAAAAAAAACATTCAAAAATTGAAAAAAGTGTGAATATTCACGAGGTATATGTCTACAACCTAAAAAATCAGATCCAAAATCAAAAGACACGATAAAAAGGGATAAATCCATATGTGAATAGTGTCAAAAAATATCTTTTATGTCATTATTCTGAAAGGAATATGCACGAGAGGTAATAATAAAGTGGTTATTATCTTATTCCATGTTTATGATAAATGTTTATTTCTCATGCCAGAATTGTATTAATCGGAAACATTAATACATGTGTGACTAATGAACAAATTAGAGTTCCTAGTAACACCTCTCGTTTAACTAGCTCGTTGATTAACTGATGATCAAGGTTTCCTGATCATGAACATTGTATGTTGTTAATAACGGGATCACGTCATTAGGAGAATGATATGATGAACACACCCAAATTAAGTATAGCAATACGATCGAGTTATTAAGTTTATATTGTTGTACTGAGCATACGAAGTAACCCTAATCCTTAAACCATGAGATCATGTCAATCACTAACACCGGAAGAATACTTTGATGACATCAAACGTCACACCGTAACAGGGTGACTATATAGGTGGCGTTGAGTATTCCGAAAGTATTAGTTGAGCCTCATGGATCAAGAAGTGGGATTTGTCCATCCAGATGACGGAGAGATATACTCTGGGCCGTCTCGCTGATAACAAATCGACACTGCTTGCAAGCATGTGACTAGGTCGCAAGGATGTCATATCACAGAACGAGTAAAGAGTACTTGTCGGGAATGAGATCTAACAAGGTATAGATGATACCAATGATCGGATCTCGGACAAGTAAAATATCGCGAGACGAAAGGAATTGGTTATGACGTTTTTGGTTCACACGATCACAAGATTCATTGTCGAATATGTAGGAGTCATTACGGATCTCCAGATCCCGCTGTTGACTATTGATCGGAGAGGTGTCTCGATCATGTCTACATTATTCACGAACCGTAGAGTGACACACTTAAGGTTTGTCGACGCTTTTGGGTAGACACGGAATTTCGGAGAAAAGTATGGATAGCACCAAAATTGTTTCGGGTAATATTAAAATAGTTCAAGGAGTTAATTGTCAATGGTTGTCAATGGTTGTTAATAGAATTAACAAATGAACAAAGGGGGTAAGTGTTAATAGAATTAACAAATATAAAAAGAAATGAAATTGTTTTATTTAATAAAGAAAACCCCTTGGAATTTTGAGTGGGAATTGATGAGAGAATGAGTGGGTTGAGTGGAGACTCCACTCAAATGATGATGAAAGGAGAGGTGGGGGCACTCCAAATTCGTGGCTCCCTCCCCCTACTATATAAAGAGGGGTGTAAGCTCCCTCTCCCCACACACTTGCTTCTTTCTCCCTTCTCCCGCTGCTCCACCTTCCAGCCATCCGCTTGGCGAAGCCATGGCCGATTAGTTTCTCCACCACAGCACGCCGTCGTGTTGCCGGAGTTTCCGGTGGTTCTACTACTTCCGCTGCCCCGCTGGATCGAGGGAACGGAGGTCGTCATCAAGCCGTACGTGTGACCGAGTACGGAGGCGCTGCCCGTTGCAGCGCACATCTTCACAATCTTGAGATCGACGAGTGAACGACTACATCATCCACGAGATTATTCTCGAAACGCTTACAGTCTTCGAGGGTTAGTTCTCTTGGAATTTGTTCCACTCGTTACGAGCATCTCTTAGACTAGATCTTGGCTTCTTGGTTTGTTCACACCGTAGGAAATTTTTTGTTTTCTATGCTACGAACCCTTCATAATCACTATTCATGCTTGATTTTATCCTTTTTGTAATTTACTGCGTATTGTGAATTTGGATCTGATATTGTAGTTGTGAACACATACCTTCTGAACGTTTACATAGAAGTTCAAAACAATTGAAAGTACTTAAACTTGTTTTCTGAAAGTTCTGAGCATGGTATCACGAGAAGGGGCGCTGATCCTCTGCAGTTACTGTACATGTCAGCGGCAGTAACTGCACTCGACTAATGTAGAGATCCGAACCCCACAGGAAGGCATTGTAGCATTAGGTACTCTCTCCATGTTTGAGCTCCCTTATATTATGGTTGAAGATAGAATGGTCAAAAATCAACAATCCAGACATATTGCAACTCTCCCCCTCCGCGTACTAGCCCTTATTCGTAGGTGTGAGCATTTCGCCGAACAGGCTGCGGCCATGGATGACAACCGGCTGGGCAACCCAACGCGCGGCCGCAGTCTGTGGCGCGAGTGAGTCGACGACCGTGGGCGTTCCGGTCATGGAAGGGGGGGGGGGGGGGGGCGTTGAGGTCAAGAGTGGGTACCTCGGTGGTGGTGGCCGGCGAGAGTGCTAAATCGACCTCCGGCGAAACACGCGTCCGCGACGCTTCAGGAAGGTACCCGTAAGGAGGTGGTAGCACCGTTGCAGACCTCGACTTTGTCGGACAAGCGGTTGATGCGTGCGAGCTGGCCGTCGTCCTGGTCGCTCTTTCGATCGCTCCCGGAGGCGGGATAATTCCCATCGCGCGGAGGGAAGCATTCGCGGCTTGTGCCACGATGTCTAGCGATCCGCTAGCGGCCTTCTCCGCTTTCTCCCTGTGCCTTATGTCACACTGTTTCCGTGTCTCCTCGGCCCTCATCGTCTTCTTCATGGCCTCCTTCTCTTGCTTCTTCGAAGGTTGGGCCTCGGTTGCGAGCTCCTGGATCAGCTCATCTTCAAAGCCGAGGCAAGCGGCGAGGTCGCCGGTGGCGGCGACGGTTGCGTCAGCCATAGGTAGGGCAGGAGTAAAGTGGGGGTTTTTCAAGAGAGGAAAGGCCGAAGTAGAGGGTGTCTCTGATGCGCGGGCCAGGGGCGGACAAGATGAGGCACCCAGACGGTCCGCTCGCGGTCCACGGCCGACGCAAATCAAGACCAAATTTGAGACGCATATGGATCGTGACGGAACGGACCGATGTTCATTTGCGTCGCACCGTTAGGATTTGAATTTGTCTTGCGTGAACACGACTGGGTACTAGCGGACTCGATAGGTTGGTCCGTTGGAGTCATCTTTAGACGTGACATGCAGATTGCTCACACCTGCTCCCCGTGGAGAACCCACGATTTAGTTTATATCGGTTGGTTCTGATGACGGCGACACCTGCATGTCGTTACCTTTGTTGCCTCGGATGGTGCTCGATGACGTTGCTTTTTATTGTGTGCCTTTGATCGTGTCAGTATGACACTTAGGAGCTGTGTTGTTTTATTTTCTAATAATAACTAGTAGGGTGGCACTCGTAAATGTGAGGGTATCATCTTTACTTCTTTAGTCCATCAAAAATTATATAACACATTAATCTAGGATACTAAATGTGTATAGTACATATTAGCAAATGATACAAACCTACATAATAACAAATACCATGCCGAAAAAAATTACCTGCGTGCAGGAACGCAGGAACATCCTTTTATATTTGTGGACCAAAGATTATTGTGCCAATACCAAACATATGGTATTAATTACCATGTGTGTGTATTGAATTAAATTTGAGTCCAAAATTAATTATTATGCAATGAAAAAAGTTTAAGTTATCAGTCATTGGCAACCAAATTGTTCTTGTTATATGTGTTCCAAAGGAATAACTACAGTCCACCTGAGGTGTGCGAGATGATGATATTTTTATTAGAACTGGAATACATGATTTTTAATAACATGGAATAATAAATTAGACACATTAATAAGTCATTCAAATATCATGAAATTTATTCTATTTTGTTATTGAGATATGTGACATTCACCTTCCGTTATTATTTTCTATATCATCTTAAGTATCAAGAATAGCATTCTAGGTTTTTTGGTTCATTCTTTCTCTCACTTACACCCTACTTAAAAAAAGTGACATTCTCCTTGCATCAATTTTTTGACATGTAGTCTTTAAAGTGTGGCACAACATTAATCAAAGTAAGAGAATTTGCCTAAATTTTGTATGTAACATCATATATTTTAAACGGATGTAGTAATACATTTTTTTATTTTCTTACATCTCTCTAAAGGTGGTTGTTGTACATTGTCGATCACATGTACTTATCTTGTCACGTAACAGTTGCAACAATATTATATGGTATTGGAATTTTTTGCATTGGCTTGGCCTTCCCTATTATAGATGAGTGTCATTAAAATATTTTGAGGTTTTAAATGGTTATATCAAAACTCATGAAAGTAGACACATAAGTGTGTGTTGTAGAGGGGCACATTGGTAACTGAGTACTCCATACAGAGTTGCTGCAGACGGATATTCAAGCTGCAGTAGCCACCCAGGGCATGAAATATGTAGGAGAAGCCGAGTATGCGACTAACACGCTTATGGGGGCAACAACAATGATGATAAGTGTCGCTTGAGCTTTCAAATGAGATGGCAACACAATATTGGTTATTTAAGTGATATAAATATGTGTAGCCCGCTAGAAGGCATTCTTGTTTTTCTTTGTGCCGGTAGTCTTCCCCTTTCTACTAAATATTCTTGGATATGCAAGAATGTTCTTTATATTGAAATAAACCACTGTTACACCTGAAGAATCACGAACGTAAAATTTTGACCCTATTTTATACATGTGAACATATCCCTTAATTTGTCCAAGGTTATTAACTATAATCCTGCAAATCAAACAATCTATTCAAAAAGTTTTATGAATTAGATATCCTAAATGTTTGATTAATTTTTCTTGCTATATAAGTATATTAACTATGAAATTCACACATCTTCTATCTATGAATTTAAATCTAGATATCTTCTGATATTCCGATAAATCGGTCGATTTATCGCTTCTCAATGTATCACCGATAAGAAAAACTGTCCATAAATCAATCAATATGCCGATAAATCAATCATATGCCAACAAATCGGGCTCGACCGATAAGTTCTCGATAAGCGATATCCCCAATATTAAAATTTAAAATATTTAATGTGCGGTGCACAATATAATAAAAAATAATCAAAAACATAAATTTTTAGAGATCATATGTTGTAATCCCAACCAAGAAAATGAATCATTGAACCAATCAAGAAAATGGTACACACCTGCAATGTCTACATACTTTTCTGTGCACAAAGTCATCCTCCTTACTCATGATGTCAGGTTGGACTGGATCCCATCGATGTATTCGACCATGGGTTGTTGTTATTTTTGATGCGCCACAAGCTGATGTTGTTTGTTGTTTGATTCAAGCGCTGTTGCGCGTAAACTTTATAATCGGAAAAGGCTAGAGTTCCAGCTAGATACGTGTAATCTTATCACCTTCCTGGAATTTTATCTTTTTTTTTGTGAAGGACCTGGTTGTTTCGTATGGTGCTACCTGCTAGCGTGTCCCTAAGAATTATTTTGGGTGTGATACCTGGTAGCATGTCTCTCAGTTTTTTTCCTATGGCTGTGAAGCCACGAACGTGTTGGAGACATAACTTTTTTACATGTCAGGCTAAACATATCTAAGTTTAAGTGATTTCTTTTAACGTAACTTTTCATTTAATCCTGACCGTAAATTTAAGATCTAACTATCAAAATTATTTAAAGAATGTGGCTTAATGTAGTGTCTTGAAAAACTAACTCATTTTTCTTTTAGTATATAATAGATCTGGATGTTCGTATAGTCTCCAGATTTTTTTCTAGCATTGTTATGTCATATGTGTAGAGGCCAGGTTCACTGTGTTGTGTAGAGTCCGGGTGTACTAGGTATTCTCTTGATATCCATGTATCACCCTTTATCAGAAAAAACATAGATTATCATTTATAGAATACATTATAAGTGGAATTTATCCATTTTGATAGTGTTTTAAGCATCAGGTTTTTTTAAAATCTAAAAGATTTACTCTGGCAGATGGCCATCTGAAGCCCTATTTTCAGTGAAAGGAAAAAACGGGGATATCGTACATCATAGGATGTACATATTTTTGTTGAAGTCAAACTGAGCCAATGCTCAACTTGTTTAACTAACAAGTTAGCTCGGCTCGACTTCTTTAACTAATAAGTTAGTTTGGCTCGACTCGTTTAACTAATGCATCTACAACTTAAACACGGCTCGACTCACAAAACTCATGAGTTACTCTTTTGCTCGGTAAAACTTTCAATGTGCAATATCATAACTTGTACATATAACTATATCTTATTATTTGAGCATGTATAATGTAGTAATTATAAAATTCAGTGCCAATATGACACCAACAAGTAATTTGTAGTCGGTAAACTAATATAATCAAGAATAATTGGTCATATGGACAAGAATATCGGGCATTCGGGCAACGAATCTTTTTGGAAATATGACACCAACAAGTAATTTGTAGTTAGTAAACTAATAAAATCAAGAATAAATGTTCAAATGGACAATAATGCCAGGCAAAGAATCTTTTTACCGAGTTAAACGACCCAAATGAATACTTAGTAACTCGGTTTACGGTGTAAAATAAAAACTCGGCTCGAATTGTTTAATGATTTTGAGTCCGATGAAACCAAATGACGACCTAGATATCCCCTAACAAATCTAACCGGGCTGGGATCTCTGGCTTCTCCTTCATTTGGACATGGACCGCATTTCAGTGGCACATGGAAGGCACGTGGGCCCACCAGTCGGCGGCTGAAAGCTTTCTTTCCCTGTGGGCTGTTGAATGTCTCCCGCACGACTACGTCCGTCCGATGGAGATTCGTAGAGGCCCACATGTCTGTGGGTGTTTGTAGTCGGTTTTGCGCGCGTGACCTTTCGCCGTGACCAGCCCACCGTCCACATCCAACCATGCCCCGCCTTCTCTCTCCCCACCGGCAGAGGCGACGCACGCGCCGGCCGCGTTCGATGCAGCCGGAGCTAGGCCGCGCTCTCGCCCCCTCAGCCTTCTGCTCCCATCCTCTCAAGCCCCCTTCCTTCTCTTGCCTACCTGAGCTCTCCTCCTCCTTCTCCTCCTCCTAGCTCCCCCTTCCATAACACGCAGATGCCCAAACGAGCTGGCGGCGCGGGAGCCAGTGCTCAGATCTATTTCTGCTACTCTGCTGGGTGTCTCCTCCTGGTCGTGCTAGAGATTTTTTTGCGTTGCGAGATTTCTTCCACTGGTTGCTGCGACGTAGATCACGGTTCCCCTTTCAGTTTGTTTTTCTCCTGGATGTATCTCCCTGCGATTCGGGTGCAGGTTTGTTTGCAAAATTTATACATGCTCGATTTTGTTTTGTTTGATTTTTTGGTAGACGAACTGATTCAGTACTCCTGCAAATTGAATGGTGCCATTGTAGAAGATGTATCTGAGCAAATTTCATTTAACTTGAACATGCAGTGAAACTTTCCTTGATGATTTTCAACAGGGGTTGCGAGCTTCAGGTACAGGTACTGCTTATATGCTTGGGCATAATCTGAGCGACCCCTCGCCTATATTTCTCATGATATGCTCTGCTCAATCTGGTTCATGTTAACTGATGCTAAATATTCTTGTCTTTTTCCGGTTTGCCCAAATTCTTATGAGAGTTGTACAAGTATTCTCCACAACAATGGATTTAGTTGTGGCATGTATTTTGTCCAGGTAGCAACCTAAACAGTTAGTTACTCAGTTGAGATATTAGTCTTGTAGAATGATTATGACATATGTAGAGAGACACGCAAAACTTATGAATGTGACATGGAACGCAAAGTTCAGTTAAATTGATGATGTGCTTGCTTATTTGAATCATCTATATTTTCTTGCACTAGAACCTTGTAGACTAGAATTTACACAAGGCTTATCTTGTGGTGTGTAGACAACCCAAACTGTATGCCACCATGACTAGGTCATTTCATTGCTACTACGTCAACGGATGTCTAGGTCCCTTGCGCCAGGGCCTCCGTCATGTTTGGTCATTGATGAGGGTGTCGATGCTGACGGGTATATGAATATCACGGTAAGAACACGCCTTCAGATCAAAGTTTGCATCTGAACAACAAGCTCGGCACATTGACTCTAGGTTGGTTCATGAATCAGGGTGGAGTTGTTCCTCTGGATTTAGTGGATCCCTTGTTGTGAATGCTGCACAAGACTAAGAGGTGAAGGATTTTAGTGGAAGTGTTAGAATGCTTGTCTCTTCTTCTACCGATGCCGCTAGCAGCAAGTGTTGGTGAGTATCTTGATAATATGATCTCTTTTATGTCTCCTACTGTATATAATTACAAATTTGATTGCCTTTCCCGCATATTATAGCAATGGGATCATGTGTGCTTTCAGCGTATTATTTACTGGACGGGGTCAATTTTTGTTCATCATCCAACTTGTTTTAGCTACAAAGAGGATGCTGTCATTTCTGATGGAGAACGGTGAGTCAACTGTCGAATGGTCTGCTCAGCTGATTGTGATCTTGTGCATTTTATTTAGAGTTTGGCTTTCTTATAGTGTCCTATTTGTTATTTGTCATGTAAGAAGACATGCCCAAGTTAGAATAGTGTCTCAAGAGACACAAATAACATCGGATGAGATGTACAACACGCCAGTTTGTATCCACAATGCAGTACAAAATATTCTTTCCCAATCATTTATGAATCAATCTCATGAGTCTGATTGATTACACAGGAGTAGAAAAGGTGTACTCCACGCCAGTTTGAGGCAGATCGGCTGGTCTAGATGCGGGGCTTTAGGCTTTCTTGTTTTCCACTATCCTGGAAGCCTAGATGCGAGGTTCAGGAGTTGGTCAATCCGCGCGTGTCCTTGGTCGTGCTCCTAAACGTCTCGGTAAATTTGTTGTGGCTTTGTGTGATAGCTACTTTTTCGTGTTTAATGGTCCTGGTTTATGATTGACTGGTGTTTCGCAGCGGTAGAGCGGTGGAGGGATCGGATTCGCCATTTATGGTACGGAACAGACTGGTTCTCGTGATGTTCCGTTGCATGAATCGATTCTTACATGTAACATCCCAACATTTTATAATGTTCAAAAATCACCAAAAATTTAAAACTTTTGTTTTTATCTATAAAAGACTTCAAACATATTGAAAGAGTTTAATATTTCAAATATCTTAGTTTAACATTATATTCAAAAGCTGTTTCAAGTTAAATATTTTATTATCCATTGTATATCTTAAAACCTCAACAGCTCATTTGAAAAATGTTTTACAAACTTCAAACCATTTTATTGTAATAAATTAGTTTCTTTATAAGTATTTGAATTCAACCACTTAGCCATAGCTATTCATAAATTAAAATAATATTTGCAAGTGTTCTTTGAAACTAATTAAAACATGATCTATTTGCCAAATGGTTTTTATTATTTTACCTAAGTTTAAAACATAGATTTGGAAATTTCCAGTCTATAGTTTATAACTTTAATAACTTCATATATTTTATAATTAGTGATTTATCCAAATAAACATTTCATTAGCTTAAATGATTTTCATTTATTTTCAAAACATAAAATGATTTTCATGAATATATTTCTATATAAGAAATGAATTAAAACTAAAATCCTTTCTAAAGTTTTTATGAAGTTTCAATTGATTTATCTTGGTATAAAATATAATGGTGCACAAATTATTTTCAATTAAAAATGAATACCTTATATTTCCCATTTTCTTCAAATTAGTTATATTTTGTTCTTTAATATTATGCCAAAATAAAGAAGAATGATTTCAGCAAAACAAGTTTAAATAACTTAAATCCAAACATAATTAAATATGGGTATTTCATATAAATTATTTAGTCAAAATTAAAATTAATTAAACCCTAGTTTTAAATTAAACATAAAGTGTCAATTTTACATTTAATCAATATTTCGAAATTATTATTTTTGAAAAGTGTTCAAAACACTCCCACAATTGGTTTAACAGAAAGATAATAATTTTACAAATTTTTAGAATTTTGTTTGACCTCATTTGGACATTCAAATAAAAAGTTATGAATTAAATAAAAGAAATCAGAAAAATGAAAAAGAAAATTCCGGATGACGTCATCGCTGACATCACCCCGTCTTCAACCTTGGCCGGAAATCACGCCGGCGATCTCTTCCCAAAATCGAGCGTTATTGTCGCGGATTTGTTTCCCCCCTTCGGCCTATATAATTCCCACGATCTCCTCTTCGTTTCCTCTCTCAAACCCTAGCCTATTGCGCCACCAGGCCGCCACACGAGCTCGCCGGAGTTCCTCTACTCCGCCGCCACGTTCCTCTCGTTTCTGTCACGGTGAGACCTCCCCGGACCCTCCTATCCCTCTCCTTCTCCTTCTTTTTGCCATGCGCATCATGCTGACTTCCTGTTTCGTTTTGTTTGTCACCGAAAAGCACGGAGTCGACGTCGACGGAAAAGTCTCCGCCGCCACCGCCACTCCGGGCACGCCTCCGTGCCATTCCGGGAAGAATTAGACGTCGACACGACGCCCATCGCCTCCGCCTCGTCTCGGCGCACCTCGCGGTAGTCTCCTCGAGTCGGGGAAGACCCCGTGGCGACCAGAGCGTCCAAGCCCGAGCGCCGGCGCCATCTTCCTCTCCATCTCCGGTGACCTCCGCCGGCGAGGTATGAAGCTTTCCATCTGAGCCGTCCGATCTATTTTCAACGGGCGCGATTAGATCTTTAGCGCGAAAGGGTACGGTTAGATCTGGACCGCCAGATCCAGATCTGACGGCCCAGATCTGACGACTTAACCACGTCAGCAGCCCAGTCGGCGTCCTAGTCAGCGCACAGTCAGCACTGACGTGGCGTGCACAGTCAGCGCCAGCGTGTAATTCTTTTCTATTTTAAATTTAATTGGCATTTTTGCAGAAAAGCCCCTGCAGATTCAAACCTTCATAACTTTTTAACCACTTATCCAAATTTAACAAACTTTATATATTTGGGAAGCTCTTGACATGTAGATTATTTTAGATCGGCCAAAATTCAAATTTGACTTAGTATAAAATATTAAAATTTCAAATGATAAATTTGAGTATATTTGTAATAACTTTAAATCTATAAATCCAAAAATTGAAAATAAAATTGTTTTAGAAACTTTAGAATATTTGTAAATTAATGCCACTGCAATAAAATATTTTTGAGTAATTTTTGAATGAATTCATAGTTATATATTTATTTTGAATAGTTTGATTATTTTCAACATAACTATTTATAAAAATATTATTTTTGATTAAAGTAAATTGCTATAAATTTAATTAAAATACCCCTGTCTATTAACACTATTTATAAAATGATATTATAAAATTTTAATCATAGAAAACTTTAATATTATAATCATTCCTTTTATTATATTTTCCAAAAATAGAAATTAATTAGATTGCATTTATAGCCAAATGCACACCTTATAAATATCACAAATATTAGTATTATGTTTCTTGTGGTTTAAAATTGCATTTCATGCATAGCATATTTTATTTTGTAGTTATATTTTCCATAAGAAAACTCCTCCCCCATTTTCTCTAAGTTAAGATTATATTCAACTTAGCATTTTGGTAAAGTGTTATACACATAGACACTTAGGATTTTCAACATGGAGCTAGAAGACCAATGAAGTACTTAGACAAAACAAGACTTCAGAAGTATCTTCAAGGAGAAGAAGCACTTAGAAGAAAATCTAGAAGAAGTTCATGAAAGACTTAGAAGAAACCAGACTCTGGAAGCATCCCAAAGATGTCAAGCACTTGGAAGAAAAGTGAGAAGAAGTTCAAGAAGGCCAACCCCCTTTTTATTCTCTAAGTCTCTCTCTGTCTTTTCTTCTCCTCTGAGACTTCATGAAGACTAAGTAAATTCAAGACCAGCCTCGAGGATACAAGAATCATCAGGTCTGAAAATTCATCAAGACTACCAAGAGCTCAATCAAGACATCATCGAGAAGAAAGTTACAAGTCTGGAGATGAAGCCTGGAGGACAACTACATCTTTCTTTCTATCTTTTCCCTCTTTCCTAATCTTGTCTTTCACATTTGACTTAAACAATTTTGATCATGATATTATCATCTTGAAGTTGTTGGATCCTAGCGGCATAGTGAGATGAAGCGGCCTGGAAACAAACCTTACATGTCCACGTACATGAGACCTGTTCCACAATTTAAGTGGCTGGCCGGGTGTCTGTCTCTCTCACTTTAGTGAATATCCAATTTACAAAGAGTTGATAATAATTGTTGATCACCTCGAAGAATAGAGCTAGTAATTTTCTCTAAATATTTTGCACATCAAGACTAAGCCATTAGAGTGCTTATTCAAGATGATATAAAACAAAATATTTTATTCAACTTATGACCTTAGCCCTTAGTCCTTTTGGACCAACCTATTTGCTTTGCATTAACTTAAAAGATTTTCATGGCATGAAAAAACATTTCTAGCCCATAGGAATATTTTGCACATCATGCATAAACATATTTTCCTTAGAAAGTTTTATAAAACTTATTTATTCATCTAGTATGTGTTTGCATGCATTGTGAAGTTGTGCTTGCTGTTGATTGTTGTATTGTTGCTTGTCTATACTGTTAGATTGAACGGAGAGTCCCGAGTATCGTTGAAAAGAGTTGTGAACAACGACAACATTCAAAGGCAAGTGGCACACCTCATAAACTTCCTATTATTTCTATATGCATTACTTAGTGTATTTTTATATGCATGTGTAGGATAGTATTGCTATGCTAAACCTGTGTAGAATACCTTATTCCTGTGTCTAGGTTCCTATGTAATACTTAGTAGAATTATTGATGCTATGCAAATGTTGTTTTGTGAAAATCTAAATTCTACTAAGTTAAGAATGAAACACCTGGGTGGTAAGTGGTTGTATGATTTATGTTGAGTGGCTACTCAGGTTCATGTCTATGGTTCCTGGAGTATGTACACTTGTGAATGGCCACCCAGGAACAGAGGAATCTGAAGAACTCTGAGTGACGATTGCTTCCAGTGCAGCCATTGCCATATGGGTTCTGGCTTGATCAATTATGTTGTATGGACTCTCTCCGGCTTGACAAGCAGATGTAGGGGGATGTTAGGTGGAACGGGTCAAGTCAGAGTGGGAGGGAAAATGCTTCTGAAAGATCTCGTATCATTCTCCTCCTTTCCTATTCACAAATGGTGTGTAAAGGATAGTTTGGGTTGAATGGGTACAATGGTGAACGTGCACAACCTCTGCAGAGTGTAAAACTAAGTACTTAGCCGTGTCCCCGGTACAGACAATTTGAGCAGCTGATCACGGACGTCAACGGAGGATTCCATCATTCCAACTTCAGAAATAAAACTTGATGGGTGAACAAGGGAAGATGAGATTTATGGTTTTCATGCCATACTCGTCTTGATTTCAAGAAAAGTGTTTTCAAAAGAGTAGGAAAAATTGACTTTATGCAAATTAGCCTTAAACTCCACCAGCCAAATATGCATATAGGTTTTAGAGTTATTCCATTAAGTGTCCACCATAGTGTCACTTGCCAGACTCCATTTTTAATGGAATCTGACCCACGTTGTTGCAATATTTTCTTATTGCAGATTTGATCAGATGACGAGTAAGGTTTCGTTTAAAGGTTTCGAGTCTACAACCAACATGTTTTCGCCTGTGGCAGCATGAAAGTTATAGAGACTCACTGCTATTGTATTTCCGCTGTGTACTTTTTCAATGCTAGCTTTATGCTATGCAACTTGTATCGAATATTTTGTAATTCTGGATCATCGATGTAATAAAATTGACGCTTTGTTGTGATATTACATCGTATACTGTGTGTGCAAATGAATCGATTCAGGGATTTGCACTATACACAGGTATCTGCCTTATTTAAAGTGCAGGTACGCTACATTACTCCTCTTTCCCACTCTCCGGATTTGTCGTGGGTGTTCTCTCTCTGGGAGTTCTTTGCATGGTGGACGTGGTTGGGCTGTAGATGCTGCTTTGCTTGATTCTTCTCTGAATATCGAAACATTGGAAGGTTCTATGTGTATCCGTGCTCGTGGCCGTGGTCCTGGTCGGTCCGCTCGTGCTAGCTCCAGTAGACGTGGTTCTAAACGACCTGGTAGTTTATTGTCTTTCTATTTTCTCATGAAATTTGCCTGACGTTGCTCTTTTCATTTGTTAAGTTTTGTTTGTTGTGTGCTAGCGCGGTGTGACGCTGGTGTACATGATGATGCTGACGAAGGATATTCGAATCAGCCAGAATTGCCTTTGGGTAGTGATATAAGACTTTAGTTTGGGTGTTCTTGTTTGTTGGCTTTGATAGCTACATGTTTTTACTAAAGATTTGGGGCTTTCCTTGTGTTTATGATGGTGTTTATTTTAGGCTTGGTGGGAGAATGAGATGCTTGCGGGTTAACGAGATTGGCAAAAGAGGAAATAGAATTTTTAAAAGGGTTTTTCCCTCTTTGTTTTCCCTTTATACTGATAGATCTGTACACGTTGGAATGAATCATAAGTGTGAACGTTGGGCGCCTTGTTTTGATTTGCTGAGAGGTGTGAGTCTGCTAGCGATGTTAGTGAAGGCTGTGTTGTTTACAACCATTGTTGCCTAAGTTTAACTTAATCTTGCAGGATGCTTCTTGGGCTATCTAGCAATTTACAATGGGCTAGCAAACCCTTCACAATTCTCACCTGCAGATAACGCTACACAATACACTTAGATATCTACCGGTACTTTCTTTCACCTATGGTGAAACTCTCTCATATTTAACAGACTAAATTCAAAATCATAGGAAAACGAGGTCGAAGACCTAACAAATTACAGTTTTCATACCAGAGAACATTTGTTTTTCAATATGTACACTACAAATCTTTCTACAAGCAATGCACTGAATCCATATTCAGGAAAATCCTATTGTTGTTCCACCGTCATAAAAACATTGCATCGGCTATAACAATAACACACGTGAATCTAATTGTCATGCAACTTTTCTGAAAAGACATCAGTAATTAATCATACGCAATGTGCTAATCGGGCGCGGCAACACGCGCCCTATCCTTCTAGTTTGTTTAACTCGTTGTCGGGTTATAACTCCCAAGAACCGGGGGTAGTCACTTACTGAAGTGTAGTTTGTGAAGGGGATTGAACACGGAGGTCTAGACCCTCGAGTGGCTCCGTGACATTGCTCGCCGGACCCGAAAAAGACACACACACACGAAGGGAGACACCAGCCTGTACCCAGGTTCACGGCCCTCGTGGGGATGTAAAACCGCTACTCCTGCCTGTCTGTATTAGATGGTGTAGGTTACAGTACAATGGAGCTTGCCGAAAGCCCCCTTGAGGCGGTTCTTGCCTTTGGAGGGAAGCGATCGTCTTCTTCCTCCTCAGGGCAGAGGCTTTCCTAACAAGTGTAGCTAGGGTTTACAAGGGTTGCAGTGTGCCAAGAGCCGACCCGCGCTACGATGGACGTCTTGCCCCTTTTATAGGCGCCTCTGGCCTTCTCCTTCGGCTTGGCCTTCCAGGTGGTTCCCACATGCCAGTGGCAGGGTGGTGTAGGAGTCCACCGTGCTCCATTCGTCCATGGACTCGGTCCATTGCTGGTAAAGGTGGGCGCGGTGGCCGACCGGCGACCGACCGCGATGTACTGCCCGCAGGGAGGGCAGTCTCTGAGGTGGAGCCCATGATGACGTCCTCCTTTGGTGGGTTGTGCTGTCCACTCGCTTTATCGTCAGAGTAGAATGTCCTGGCAGCTGCGCAGCAGGCAGAGCTGCTTTGTTGACCACTTTATCGCCAAGGACCGCGACGGGGGTGCGTGCGACACTACATGTGCGTGGCAGAGGCCACGTGCATCTTGCCGTGCTTCCTTGGCTGCGACGTTTCCCCTCAGGCGCGGGGAGGCCTGAGGGGAGATTCCTGCGGGGCTCCCTCGAGGCGAGCTGGCGCCTCGGGAGGGTCCCCTGAGGCGAGAGGTCCCTTGAGGCCCTCGTTTCCTCTTCAGGCCCTCGAGGGGAATTGCCTCTCGAGGGTCCCGCCAGGCGGTGATGCCTGGTCCTTTAGTCATTTCGTTCGACTGGCCCGCGCGGGAGGCCTGGGGGGAATGGGCTCTCCATACCCCAGTTCCCGCTGGGCCGACAGTAGCCCCCGGGCCCATGATGGGTGCGATTGAGCCCGTGGGCTCAGGCGAAGCGTCGTGGGCCCTTAGTGCCCAGCCGGACCGAGCCACGCGGCACTTGGACGAATAACGGTCTCGCACGATCCGGGGCGCGAGTCGTGGGGGGTCCCACCACGTCCCGGTAACTGCTCCTCGAGGTGACATAAAGCCCGAGCGAGGCGGCAGGGAGCCGCTACCGTTTCCAAACCTTCTCGCAGGAATTTTCGCTCTACAAAGCTCTCCGCCTCCGCTGTCTCTCTCCTGCGAATCTCCCTTCTCTGTCTCCTTCAACCTTCCGCGCCCTCGACAATGAGCCCACTCAAGAGCAAGGGCAAGGCCGCCGCGGGGTCTTCCTCTCAGGCAGAGGGTCCCGAGACCGTCATGGGCGCGGCGCTGCTTGGCGTGCGTGTCAACGAGAAGGCGCTCGGCAAGGTCCGGTACCTGGTGGCGGACCGGACGAACGAGCACGGCGCCACCGCCGTGAAGCCCGCGGCGCACGGGAAGCGGCCGCGCGGGTTCTTCCCGATCTTCCAGCATTGCCTGGCTGCGGGACTGGTGTCGCCCTTCTTGCCGTTCCTGGAGGCGGTGTTGGCGTTCTACCAGGTGCAGCTGCTGCACCTGCACCCCAACTCCGTCCTCATCCTCGCCGTCTTCGCCTACCTTTGCGAGGCCTACCTGGGCCTGGAGCCCACGGTGGGGTTGTTCCGGTGCTTCTACGCGCTCCGGAACACGGCGAAGAACGAGCGCTCGGGGTGCGTCTCGTTCCGCATCGTCGACGGCATGGGGAGCGTCTACATCCCCATGTCCTGGAGCGAGGGCAAGGCCATCACCTCGGTGACAAATAAGGTGGACGACTTCCGCCAGAAGTGGTTCTTTGTTGGGGTAGAGCGCCCCTGCGCCTTCCTCGAGGTCCCCGACGAGCCCCCGGTGAAGAACTCCCATTGGGGCAAGGCCACCTTCGACGACGCCAGGAACGTGAGCTTGATGGGACGCTTGAGCTTCCTCCGCGAGGAGGGCCTCACGGGGCAGATGATCGTCGCGGACTTCGTGACGCGCCGCATTTCGCCCGTCCAGGCACCGTGGTGGTGCCCTCGTACCAAAGCTACCGTGGACCGCTCGGGGGCGAGGCCGTCTGACGTCCCCCCAAGAGGAAAGCTGAGGCGCCGCCTGCGAGGCCTGCTTCCAAGCCCTTCCCCTCATGGCGCTCGCCAGGCCTGGCGTGGGTCGATGCTGGCGTCCCCCCTTCAGGGTTAGTGCTCATAATTTTGGATCCTTCGTCTTTTAGTTTTATTTCGCTTTTCTTTTTCCTGAAGTATTTTCTTGGGCTCTTTGCCAGTGACCTTGTACCTGTGAAGCGCCGCCGACTCTGCAAGGTATCTGAGGTGAAGAGCACCGCGGCAGGGGCCGCGACTGGCGAGGCCGCGAGGCCTACGGAGGCGGCCCCCACGAGCCTCCTTGAGGGGGCGCCTCAAGCGGAGGCTGCTGCGCCCCGGGCAGAGGCAACATGGCCTCAGGTGGAGGAGGGCATGGCTCGCCCAGAGGCACCTGCACCGCCTCCCGAGCCTCTGGTGGTGGAAGGCTCGGAGGAGACAACCTCCGCGCCGCCTCGCGCTCCTACTCCTCCTCGTGCAGCTACGCCTCCGCGCGAGGCCACTCCACCGCGCGAAGCAACGCCGCCGCACGCGTTGACGCCTCCACGCGCGCCTACCCCGCCACCTGCGGCCACTACTCCCGTGCAGCCTGCGATGGAGGCGCGCGAGGCAGCATCAGGCCCAGGCGGCTCTGCCGGGGGAGATGCTTCCTCGCCTCTTCGCCAAGCCATGCCCGAGGATAGCCCGGCAGCTCAGGGCCGGAAGTGGACACCGGCTTGGGCGCGGGCGCAGCCCAGGCTAGCCCCCGAGCTTCCCCTGAGGCCGGGCCTGCGCGACTCGACGCCGGGGCCGGGCCCTCCGCGAGCCAGGAGCTGGTCCTCCGCGGCTAGGACTGGAGCGCGGGGCGCCGCGAGGTCGCCTTCGGCCTCGTAAGGGAGTCCTTGGAGGGCTTGGAAGCGCACCTTGCCCTTGGAGACATATGGCTCGCTCGGCAGCAGGAGGAGTTGGCGAAGTCATGGGCGTCCCTCCACGCGGCAGTCGAGGCGCGCCGGATGGAGGATGCGGCGCTGCAAACTGCGCGCGAAGAGGCCACCCGCTTCGCCAAGGAGGTCCGCGAGGGGGCTATTCGCGACGCTGCGGAGCTCCTTAACCCTCTCCAGGCGGAACGCGATGCCACGGCGGAGCTCTTGCGCGAGGCCAGGGCGGAGCGCGAGGCGATGGAGGGGTCGCTGGCGCAGAAACGCCATGAGCTGGGCCAGCTGGAGACCCATCTGCTCTCCGCCCATAAGGCCGCGCAGGTCGCTCTGGAGGAAGACCGCTAAGATTTTGCCGAGCGTGAGCGGCAGCTGGCCCTCAAGGAGAAGGAGCTGCAACAGCGCGAGGAGCAGCGCCTCCAGGCGGAGAAGGACCTGGTTGCCGAACGCGAGGCCCTTGAGGAGCGCGAATGAGACCTGGCCCAGGCGACCGTGAAGTACGACGAAAACGTTGCTGCCCAGAAGATAGCTTACGAGCGCTTCGAGCGGCGTTTCGCCGAGAAGAAGAAGGAGGCCGAGGACGCCCTCGCAGAGCGTGAGAAGCAGTTCCGCCAGTCCACTTCTCAGAAGTACCGCGACCTGGCTCAGACGCAGGAGGACCGCTTCAAGGTCAAGCATGCCGCGGATGCTCGACGGATCACCGAGCTCGAGAAGGCCAACTCCAAGCTTGAGGCTCGCCTCAAGCGCGCCAAGGATGGCAGTCGCCGAGCAGAGGAGGCTTGCACCAAGGCGGTCCACAACCTTAGCTCCTTGGCCAAGGATGTGGAGGAGCAAGTGGACCTGGCGATGCGGCGGGCGGCGGAGGCTTCGGACTCTGCCACTGCGGCTAGCGCGCTCTCGAAGCTGCGTGAGCGCATGTTTGAGGCGTTGGTCGCTCGCGGCAACGAACTCGCCGCGCAGCTCGGCGCAGACGCGCCACACATCGACGTTCGAGGCCGCGGCGATGCTGCCATGTACCTGGTCTACTTCGACCAGCTCTTCGAGGCGCTCGAGGGTCCCGTCGAGCTTCGTGAGATGATCGAGGACGAGAGCCGACAGCTTCTGGGGGTGGTTGTCGATCGCATCTTCACCAACCTCAGGCTCCTCACGCCAGACTTCGACCTCTCCTCCGTGACAGAGGCTGCTCAAGGCGAGGACGTGCAGCGGGTCTCCGGTTCCCTCCGCGAGCAAGTTGACGCCTTCTGCAACCGCTTCAGGCGCGTGGAAGCTGCGGCTGAAGACAGCGAGGAGGAGGCCTGCTCAGACGAGCTTGAGGAGGGTGCCACAGAGGAGGTCCAAGGCGCTGCTTCTACATGAGCCTCCCTTTATTGCGTCTGCGAGCGCTTGTATCAGAAACAACTATGTGTTTAGATTTCATAAGACCTTTGGCCTGTAATATACTCTTTATCGCTATTTAATTCGAGCTTGTTTGCCCCTCGTGAGGTCTCTTTCGACTCAGCTTCATGTCTGTTTGTTCTCTGCGTCGGTAGGTCCCAGCTCTTCGTGCCATGACTCCGCCACTTCGGTATGCAGGAGCAATGACTCCGCAAGGCCGGGGGGAGTTTAGGCCTAGGAGAGGTAAGAGCCCTGAGTCGCGATGATCAAGTGCCCCCCTTAGACGTGCGAGTAGTCCATGAAGCGTAAGGGAAAGCGAAGTCGCTTGAGGGGAAAACACGCGCTAGGGAGAGAAAAACGCTCTTAAAGCGTGGGTGCGAGACATAGCTTCTTGAGGTTTTCGCCCTGCGAAGGCCTTTCGCCCGGCGAGGTTGTCCGCTTGAGGGGTCGATCCTGAGGAGGCTTTTCGCCTGGCGAGGTTGCCCACTTGAGGGGTCGCTCCCGAGGAGGCTTTTCGCCTGGCGAGGTTGCCCACTTGAGGGGTCGCTCCTGGATGCCCCTTCAGGCTTGTGGGGAGATTTCCCTACATATGTTAGAGGGGCGAACCCAAACGCTGTAGCACGGCTCAAAGGGCTCGTGCGCGCTTATAGGTCCCCTCAGGTGTTCCTTGCGAGGAGAGTAAGTATCAAGGTCCTCTGTAGAGATGGCGTGTTTGTGGGATCTTGCCCTCCAGCCAGAGCTCGGACTCTTGGATTTTGCAGTGTTGCTGGTGTGTCATTTGAGGCACTTGCACCGTACTCAGCCCCCGCTCGCGAGGTACGCATGAGGAGAGGTATAAGCGCACACTTAAACGAAGTAATGCGAAAATAAAACCCCCAAACGATTTTTTTTTAAAACGGCTCCGAGGCGCGAAGTTCACTTGGGAACTAAATTGAGTCATTATGTTTGGGTTGCCAAGTTAATGTTTTGACCATGTCGAGGAATGGGGACCACCTATTAGTGGGCGAGACTCTCAACGGCCTGCGGGGGCTCGTTTAATGGAGAGCTCGGAGGGTTTCCCCTTGAGAGAAGCCTTTGGAGCTTGGAGGTTTAAGCCGTGAGCGTTTTAACCTCTAGAGACACGAGTGCTTGGAGGTTTAGCCGTAGGCTGCCTCTTCCGCTCGTGGTCTCGACGTGACAATGATCACGGGCGTGGCAATGACCACGGTTGCATTTGTTCCTTTAGGAGACAAAGCATGTTTTTGGAGGTTTAAGCCGTGAGCATTTTAACCCCTAGAGACGAAAATGCTTGGAGGTTCAGCCGTAGGCTGCCTCGTCCGCTTGAAGTCTCGACGTGACAATGATCACGGGCGTGGCAATGCCCACGGTTACGTTTGTTCCTTTTTGGGAGACAAATCATATTTTTGGAGGTTTAAGCCGTGAGCATTTTAACCTCTAGAGACGACCATGCTTGGAGGTTGAGCCGTAGGCTGCCTTGTCCGCTTGAAGTCTCGACGTGACAATGATCACGGGCGTGACAATGACCACGGTTGCATTTGTTCCTTTAGGAGATAAAGCATTTTTTTGGAGGTTTAAGCCGTGAGCATTTTAAACTCTAGAGACGACCATGCTTGGAGGTTGAGCCGTAGGCTGCCTCGTCCTCTTGAAGTCTCGACGTGACAATGATCACGGGCGTGGCAATGACCACGGTTGCATTTGTTCCTTTAGGAGACAAAGAATTTTTTTGGAGGTTTAAGCCGTGAGCATTTTAACCTCTAGAGACGAAAATGCTTGGAGGTTGAGCCGTAGGCTGCCTCGTTCGCTTGAAGTCTCGACGTGACAATGATCATGGGTGTGGCAATGACCACGGTTTTGCGTTTGTTCCCTAAGGGTGCAAAAAATGTTTTGGAGGTTTAAGCCGTTGGCGTTTTAACCTCTGGAGACAACAATGCTTGGAGTTTGAGCCGTAGGCCGCCTCGTTCGCTTGAAGTCTCGACGTGACAATGATCACGTGCGTGACGATAATCACGTTTTTAACTTGTTCCTTGTGGATACAAAGGTTTGAGAGGTTTAAGTCTTGAGCTTTTAACTTTGAAGGACAAAAAGTTCTTGGAGGTTGAGCCGTGGGCTGCCTCATTCACTACATGCCCTGACGTGACAATGATCACGGATAGAACTTGCGCAGGTGCATGATGTTCCATGGATTCTTGACGGGGATGCCATCTTGCGTCTCGAGGCGAGCCGCGCCAGGCCTGGCGATGTGGGTGACCCTGTAGGGACCTTCCCACATCGGGGACAACTTGTGGAGGCCTTCCCTGGAGAGGATTCGCCTGAGGACGAGGTCGCCTGCCTCCAGGGTGCGCGAGCGCACGTTGCGGCTATGGTAGCGCCTCAGGTCCTGCTGGTATTTGGCCGCCCGGAGGGCCGCGCGGCATCATAGCCCTTCAAGGAGCAGCAGGTCGTCGTTGTGGAGGTCCTCTTGCTGGTCCTCGTTAAAGGCAAGGAACCGTGGGGATCCATGCTTTATCTCTGTGGGGAGGACTGCTTCGGCTCCATAGACGAGGGCGAACAGTGTTTCCCCGGTGGGCTTGGGTGGCGTGGTACGGATGGACCAGAGCATCGAGGGTAGCTCGTTGATCCAGCCCTTGCCGTGGCCCTTGAGGATATCGAAGGTCCTGGTCTTTACGCCTTTGAGGACCTCTGCGTTTGCGCGCTCGGCCTGTCCGTTGCTTTGCGGATGGGCGACTGAGGCGAAGCAGAGCTTGATGCCCATCTTTTCACAATAGGCTCTGAAGATGCCACTGGTGAATTGTGAGCCATTGTTGGTGATGATGCGGTTAGGCATTCCGAAGCGGCAAACCAGGCCTCTGATGAATTTCACCGCCGCGCCTACTGTGATTGTGCGCATCGCCTCGACTTCAGGCCATTTATGAACTTGTCAATGGCCACGAAGAGGTAGCGATATCCACCTTGCGCCGTTGGGAAGTGTCCCAGGATGTCCAGCCCCCAGACCGCAAACGGCCACGAGAACGGAATGGTCTGTAGCCCCAGCGCTGGTTGGTGGATTTGCTTGGCGTGGAATTGACAGGCTTCACAAGCTTGAATGATGTCTGCTGCATCTTGAAGGGCTTGAGGCCAGTAGAATCCGCTCCTGAAGACTTTGCCTGCGAGGGTGCGGGCACACGAATGGTGGCCGCATTCCCCGCTGTGGATGTCCTTAATCAGCAATTTTCCTTCTTCAGGAGGGACGCATTTGAGCGCGATGCCGTTTGGGCGCTTGTGATAGAGGACTCCTTCGAGGATTTGGTATGATTTTGCTTGGCGGGCAATTCGCTCCGCTTCAACATCTTCCTCGGGAAGGATCCGTTTGCAGAGGTAGTCCTTGATCTCGTCAATCCATCATGTTTCTTGGTGCACCGCTGTGAGCAACAAACACTCCCCTGTGGGAGGCCCGCAGGCTGGGGCTCCGCTTGCAGGGGCTGGCGGGAGCGCTTCGTCTGTGCTTGCGGGCAGGGCCTCTAGGGCTGCTTTATGGATGCCTTGACGAGCCTTTCTTCAAAAACACCTGGCGGCTGAGCTTGTCTCTTTGAGGCGCGCTTGGCGATGTCACCAGCTTCTTGATTTTCCTTTCTTGGGATGTGCATGAGCTCCATTCCCCTGAAGTTCTTCTCAAGCCTACGGACCTCTTCAAGGTATGCGGCCATGTGGTCGTCCTTAGACTTGTAGCTTTTGTTGGAGAAGTTGACGAGCAGCTGGGAGTCGTCCTTGATGAGTATACGCTTGACGCCTAGGGCGATCGCGACGCGTAGGCCAGCAAGCAGCCCTTCATACTCGGCGATGTTGTTGGATATCTTTTCGATTCTGAAGCACAGCTGGACTGCGTAATACAACTTGTATCCCTTGGGTGAGATCAGGACTACGCCTGCCCCGCCGTGGCGACAAGCGAAAGCTCTGTCGAACTTCATGGTCCAGTGGCTGAGCATAGCGGCTCCAGAGGGCTCGTGCTCTTCTCCCAAGGGCTCTTCAGGGGTTGGGTTAGTCCATTCGGCGACGAAGTCAGCCAGCGCTCTTCCTTTGATTACCCTTGTGGTATTGTCAGACCCTGAATTCAAGCTACACAAACGAAACGTATCGGTTGGGCCACACAACCAAGAACATACTGGGGTTACCACTCCCAGGAAAAACCATCAGGCCATGCTCGGAATGGATCATCGGCCGACAGTTCTTGGCGATCCCAACGTCACATACGTTTCCAGATTGTGCACGCAAGAACCCAAAAAGTCTTCCAACTCGTATACTTCAACCATACACACATGGTATACGAGTCGGATTTTTAACAAGTTGAAACCACAGAATAAACCTAAGACACAAAGAAAGGAAAATAATATCCAAAAGCTCTCACTGAGCAAAATATATCAAATGACACCAATCAGAGGACACATGTCCCAACATTACATCATGCAGCGGAAACAAACCGGTCTGAGTACAGACAAGAAGCAAAGGGCTCAAGGCCGAAACGAAAAAAAGAAGGCCCATCCACGCAGTCCACCAGGAAGTAGCCCAGGGGAACTCTAACTACTCGTCGTAGCTCTCGTCGTCGAACTCCACGTAGTATCAACCCAACTGGTCGAGCGAAGGATCCTCAACTGCAGAAAAACCACAACCCGCGAACGGGTCAATACACCGAAGCGTATCGAACAAGCTTAAGCTAACAGGTTACAAAACTGTAAGATTCCCAAAATATGGGGGGTAAGTGTACTTAGCGGCAGCAGCACTAGCAGACTAAAGAGACACGCTAAAAACTTCCGTCTAAATAGAGAGGGGTAAGAGAGCGTTTAAGTATCCACCTACAACTGACACCAGTCATAACCCATTCTCGAATTAACCCCCTCAACCAAGTATGAGGAAGCAATCCGGGAATACTCACATGTTAACAATTTTTAGTTACCATTTAGGGTATAGGTAATGCTAAATTACTAGTCACATTAATTAACAAAGATTAGGTGTAAGTTGTCTAGATCTTGTTAGCCAGCATCATCACCAAGTCGTCCATAACCGTGGACACGGCTCATCGATAAGATTATACCCTGCAGGGGTGCACTACTGGACCCATACTCGCATGATCAACCCAGTCAAAAACATTAGGGCCTTTCAACCCAACTCTTTTCCTTCACCGCAACAAGTCCAGGAGCCACGGGAGCTATGCTGGTCCCGGCCAAAAGGGTGCGGACTCCCGCAGGACACACCCCTCCGCACCAACAGGCCGCGCCCTATATGCATGTAACAAGGCACACCGCCAAAGTAAAAAAATACTACACTAGTATCATCAATGCATATGAGGCAAAAGGAAAACCCGAACTAGGTGTGGCTCCCGGACAAGTCGAAGTTCCAGTCAAAGTCGAGGGGGGCTCCATTGGGCCACCCACAAGTGGTTAGTTCGCTCAAAATTGGATCCGAGGACAAAATCTCAGTTCCTAGGTCGACACTGAGAAGAACAAAGCACCTCGCAAGGCCTTCCGCCTGGTGCCTTATCTTTTAATTATAGAACCCCACAATAAGACAACAGTTTATTATAGTAGAACCATCTATCATACTAAGCATATGATATAAAAGACAAAGGAACGACTCGCTCAACCAATTCTAAGCATGCACTACGACTCGCAAAGGCCAACAGATAAACATGCAAGGGGTTATAGGTTGTGGGGATATAGCTGTATAGGCTGCAGGATAAACATATGATGGGATCGCAATTCAAGAATCGATAACTAGGATAGCATAGATCAAAAGGCAAGAATGAAAACCCGACAATCGTGTAACCGGTTAGCAGAAGCTTGCCTGGCAGCTTGTGGCCTGGCACAAAAGCTGAAAACTCAAGGATGAAAGTATCGGCAGCAGACACGTCGTCGTCTACCCAGAGAAGAGCAAATCACAGACAATAGGAAACATAATCAATACAAAGCAAATGTGCAATCAAATGATGTTGTAATATGGTATGAGATGATTAGGTCATATTAATGCGGGGATGAAATCCCGACAATTAATTATGGTCAGTGAAGATCTCACAGCTGTGCCCCAACAAATAAGGTCTCCAAGCCTTTAGGGCATACATGATTGCTGCAAGTTCAAGATCATGTGTAGGATAGTTGAGCTCATGAGGCTGCAACTGGCGAGATGCATAAGCCACAAATTTGCGTTCTTGCATGAGGACTGCGCCTAGTCCTTGAAGAGATGCATCGCAGAATATTTGGAAAGGTTTGGAAGTGTCTGGGCCAACTAGAACAGGAGTAGAAGTGAGTTTAGCTTTCAAGAGATTGAAACTCTCATCACACTTTGGAGTCCAAAGGAACTTTCTATCCTTCCTAGTAAGATCGTTGAGAGGCTTAGCGATTTTGGAGAAGTTCTCAACAAAACGACGACAATAGCTAGCCATGCCAAGGAAACTCCTGACTTGTTTCACCGATGTAGGAGGCAACCATTCAACAATGGCCTTCACTTTTTCTGGATCAACAGAAATGCCTTCAGAAGAGATGACATGACCAAGGTAGGATACTTTAGGAAGCCAGAATTCACACTTGGAGAACTTGGCGTAGAGACGGTGTTCTCGAAGTTTCAACAAGATAAGACGTAGATGTTCTCCGTGTTCTTCCTCGGTTTTGGAATAGATAAGAATGTCATCGAGATAGACTACCACGAACTTATCGAGGTATTCCATGAAAACGAAGTTCATGAGACGTGAGAAAGTCGCCGGAGCATTTGTGAGACCGAAAGACATGACAGTGTATTCGTAGAGACCATAACGAGTGGTGAAAGCTGTCTTTGGAATGTCTTCTTTGCGGATCTTGATCTGGTGATAACCTGACCTCAAGTCCAACTTGGAGAAAACCTTAGCACCAGCCAGTTGATCAAACAGGTCATTGATGCGAGGGAGAGGATACTTGTTCTTGATGGTTTTCTTGTTCAGAGGACGGTAGTCAACAACCAGTCGCTCAGTCGTGTCCCTCTTTTTGACAAACAGAGTAGGACAACCCCAAGGAGAAGTACTAGGTTGAATATGACCTTTACTTTCCAACTCCTCTAGCTGTCTCTTAAGTTCAGCCAGTTCTTTGGGGCCCATCTTGTAAGGACGTTTGGAGATAGGAGCAGTGCCTGGTTCTAGTTCAATAACGAACTCCACGGCTCTGTCAGGCGGCATGCCTGGCAATTCTTCAGGAAAGACGTCAGGAAAGTCTTGGACCACCGGTATATCTTCCATAGCAGGTAGAGGATGAACATTGAGGGCATATAGCTGAACAGATGGAGATTTTGAATAGAAGTAGACTATCTGGCCAGAAGAATGGGTAAGCTTAACAGATTTAGCAGTACAATCAATGACCGCTTTATTTGCCACAAGCCAATCCATCCCTAGGATGACATCAATGTCTGAAGAACGAAGAGCAATAAGAGACGCTAGGAATGGAAGATTTCCGATTAAGATCTCGTTGTTCAGGCTAACTTCTCTTGTAAGCCATTTGGATCCTGGTTGCTGCACTAAGACAGGGCTGTCCATCTTTTCGAAAGTAACACCATTGCTGGAAGCAAAACTTTGCGAAATGAACGAATGGGACGCACCAGAATCAAACAACACTTTAGCGAGGATAGAGTTCACGAATAGATTTCCAAGAACCACATCAGTAGCTTCCTCTGCTTCTTTTGCTGTAACATGATTCACCCTTGCGCGTCTACTAACAGACCTTTTGTCGATGTTGGGGGCCTGAGGAGTAACATCACAACTCTTAGGGCGACAAGGTGGAGAAGGAAGTGTGTTTTGCGGACACTTGTAAGAGAAGTGGCCCGGCTCGCCGCACTTGAAGCAGGTGACCGAAGAGTTTGGAACTATAGGCGTTGTCTGCTCGACGAAACTCCTTGTAGCTGAAGCTGGGTTGGTTAGACCGGAAGAAAACCTCGGAGAGATTGGAGTGTGGATGAGTTGAGTTTGAGCTGCATAGGGTATCCAAACCCTACGTTTCTGCGGAGGTGTAGAATCTGATGGAGAAGAAGTTGTTTCAAGAGAGTGTTTACGAGATTCTTCGAATTTCTCACGTCCAAATTCCTCTCGGAGAGCTGTGTTGATAAGGTCTTCAAAGGTATCGCACTTGATAAGAGTGAGTGCGTACTTAAGATCTGGGTTTAGACCTCTGCGGAATTTGGCTTGCTTTTTGGCATCAGTTGATACCTCATCCTGAGCATAGCGGGCCAAACGATTGAACTCAGCTTGATAGTCCAACACAGACATGCTACCCTGAGTCAAGTCGTAGAATTCTTCCCGCTTTCTTTCCATGACCCCTTCTGGAATATGGTGGTATTTGAAAGCCTCCTTGAACTCATCCCAAGTAGTCACAACACCTGGTGCTCGTAACTCTAGGAAGTTCTCCCACCAAGACATGGATTCACCGCGGAGCAGATATGTGACATAAGGAACACGGTCCTCATCGGACACATGAGAAACAGTCAGAGCATTGTTCATCTCACGCAGCCAGTCATCAGCATCGAGTGGCTCAGAGGGAACATCAAACGTGCGGGGCTTGAGCTGGAGAAACTGCACGATAGACACACCGTTGTTGGTCTGTTTCTGGTTTTTCTGAATTTGACTCAAAACTTGCGTCATCTGAGACAAAACTTGCCCCATTTGGGAAGGCATTGTAGTATCTTCTTCGCCACTCTCCATCCTGAGGAGGATACAACGTTAACACGAGAAATGGATATAAATCCAACGTAAGTGCTTAAAGGAAAACTTCAGATTGCTTAGAACAGACAACAAGGAACGAGACATGGCCATCCATCATGGTACGCCACTTTGTTCACTTCCAGAAAGGTTTAAAGAGAGGTAAGAACGAAGACTAGCACTAGAACTAGGAAACACCAATTGAGATTGACGTAACTTCACCAAAAGAGGAGAAACAACTGATTCATTCAAGAATGAAACTGAACGTAGCCGAAGAGGTTGAAACTGCTGAAACGAAGAGCACCACCTTGAAGACACCTGCAACTATGGTACTAAAGAAACCCAGAACACGTGATGTCCTAATTTTTAAAATTAAGGTGAGAAGGAAATTATCGCAACACTTCCTTACCAGAAGAACAGGGAGGGTGGGTGGGGAAAGAAGTAAAAGAACAGAATTCCTACTCTCACGTTTAAGAATTTCCTGATAACTACAAAATATTTTTCTAGACTCAAACAACGACCAGTAGAAGGGAACCTGAGGGCGTTTAAGCTCTGATACCAACTGTCAGACCCTGAATTCAAGCTACACAAACGAAACGTATCGGTTGGGCCACACAACCAAGAACATACTGGGGTTACCACTCCCAGGAAAAACCATCAGGCCATGCTCGGAATGGATCATCGGCCGACAGTTCTTGGCGATCCCAACGTCACATACGTTTCCAGATTGTGCACGCAAGAACCCAAAAAGTCTTCCAACTCGTATACTTCAACCATACACACATGGTATACGAGTCGGATTTTTAACAAGTTGAAACCACAGAATAAACCTAAGACACAAAGAAAGGAAAATAATATCCAAAAGCTCTCACTGAGCAAAATATATCAAATGGCACCAATCAGAGGACACATGTCCCAACATTACATCATGCAGCGGAAACAAACCGGTCTGAGTACAGACAAGAAGCAAAGGGCTCAAGACCGAAACGAAAAAAAGAAGGCCCATCCACGCAGTCCACCAGGAAGTAGCCCAGGGGAACTCTAACTACTCGTCGTAGCTCTCGTCGTCGAACTCCACGTAGTATCCACCCAACTGGTCGAGCGAAGGATCCTCAACTGTAGAAAAACCACAGCCCGCGAACGGGTCAATACACCGAAGCGTATCGAACAAGCTTAAGCTAACAGGTTACAAAACTGTAAGATTCCCAAAATATGAGGGGTAAGTGTACTTAGCGGCAGCAGCACTAGCAGACTAAAGAGACACGCTAAAAACTTCCGTCTAAATAGAGAGGGGTAAGAGAGCGTTTAAGTATCCACCTACAACTGACACCAGTCATAACCCATTCTCGAATTAACCCCCTCAACCAAGTATGAGGAAGCAATCCGGGAATACTCACACGTTAACAATGTTTAGTTACCATTTAGGGTAAAGGTAATGCTAAATTACTAGTCACATTAATTAACAAAGATTAGGTGTAAGTTGTCTAGATCTTGTTAGCCATCATCATCACCAAGTCGTCCATAACCGTGGACACGGCTCATCGATAAGATTATACCCTGCAGGGGTGCACTACTGGATCCATACTCGCATGATCAACCCAGTCAAAAACATTAGGGCCTTTCAACCCAACTCTTTTCCTTCACCGCAACAAGTCCAGGAGCCACGGGAGCTATGCTGGTCCCGGCCAAAAGGGTGCGGACTCCCGCAGGACACACCCCTCCGCACCAACAGGCCGCGCCCTATATGCATGTAACAAGGCACACCGCCAAAGTAAAAAAATACTACACTAGTATCATCAATGCATATGAGGCAAAAGGAAAACCCGAACTAGGTGTGGCTCCCGGACAAGTCGAAGTTCCAGTCAAAGTCGAGGGGGGCTCCATTGGGCCACCCACAAGTGGTTAGTGCGCTCAAAATTGGATCCGAGGACAAAATCTCAGTTCCTAGGTCGACACTGAGCAGAACAAAGCACCTCGCAAGGCCTTCCGCCTGGTGCCTTATCTTTTAATTATAGAACCCCACAATAAGACAACAGTTTATTATAGTAGAACCATCTATCATACTAAGCATATGAGATAAAAGACAAAGGAACGACTCGCTCAACCAATTCTAAGCATGCACTATGACTCGCAAAGGCCAACAGATAAACATGCAAGGGGTTATAGGTTGTGGGGATATAGCTGTATAGGCTGCAGGATAAACATATGATGGGATCGCAATTCAAGAATCGATAACTAGGATAGCATAGATCAAAAGGCAATAATGAAAACCCGACAATCGTGTAACCGGTTAGCAGAAGCTTGCCTGGCAGCTTGTGGCCTGGCACAAAAGCTGAAAACTCAAGGATGAAAGTATCGGCAGCAGACACGTCGTCGTCTACCCAGAGAAGAGCAAAACATAGACAATAGGAAACATAATCAATACAAAGCAAATGCGCAATCAAATGATGTTGCAATATGGTATGAGATGATTAGGTCATATTAATGCGGGGATGAAATCCCGGCAATTAATTATGGTGCAAGTTATTTGTGTAACCAACAAGTTAAATGTTGTTTAACATATATAACATGACATGGTGATCTAATTAATTTAGATGGAATAGGCAATAGATAAATATTTGCCCAACACATTCCATATTTATTATTTTAGTGCAAATTATTTATCTACACATCAAATTAAATGTTTATTAGTATGGCAAGACATGGTATAAAAGATATGAGCATATTAAATGGAATTAGGGCATTATATATTTATTACCCCACAAATTCCATATTTAATTAATTGCATTTGTTAAATTAAACTAAGCATTTAAAATAAATTATGCAAAATGACATAAGAAGGTGATATTAATGTTTATTACATTTTTCTGATATAAAAACATATAAAGTTTATTTAATTAGGAGTTATAGATTAAAAGTTATTGTATTTTTAGTTCCTAGGGTGGTTTCTGAAATTAGCCAGGGACCTGTTCGTGATAGAAAAAAAAAATAGCAGCGAGGGTTCTCTGGGTAACCAGGAAACTCCAGGGGGCTCAGTGCAAGATGCCAGCGCCTGAGTCACTATCGGGTGGGACCCGCGTGTCATTGACCGAAAAGAAAAAGAAAGGGCTTTTTAAGCGCCTGAGCCAGGGTTCGAACTCGGGTGTCCCGTGAGGCGAACTGGCTGCGCTAGCCACGGGCTCGGTGTAGTGGTTGTGTTAGGTTTAGACAGGTTTTAGTTTTAACCGGAAAATTAACGACGTCTTTTACTCTGACGAACTGACGAACTGAAGCGAGTCTTCCGAACTGAAACTTAGACAGAGAGCACGACGTAGGAGGTTCTAGCGCCGGCGGCGACCAAGACCGGCCGGCGATGCCCTGGAGTGCGCGTGCGGTTGCGGTGGTAAAAACGGACCCGTCTTCGTTCTCCGTTGCAGAAAGAACACCCCAGGCGCTCGAGACGGTGCTCGGCAGGTGCGGCGCGCTGTGGCCATGCTCGACGCCGGCGAACTGCGATGAAACGACTACGAAGAAGGGGAAAACCGGGAGAGGAGGCACGGCTCACCAAGAGGGGCGCGAAGGCGAGAAGAGGTGGCGCGGGGACGTCGGGGGACGACCGGACGGTGCGGGGTTGAGGCGGCGGAGCCGCGGCCGGCGTCGAAGAAGGGAGGAGGAAGCGGCGGCCCTCGGTCCACTCCCTTGTGCGTCGCAGACGGAGTAAAACGCGAGGCGGCTCCGGGGCTCCTCTGTTTGCCCTCGACAGCGCCGGAGCCGTGGGAACGACGAGATCGTCGCGGTGGTGGCGCTCCGGTGAAAAATAGGTGGAGGAACAGAGAGAAGCGACGGGCGGCCGGCGGCGCGAGGAGGGAAAAAGAATGGACCTAGGGTTTGGGCGCTGGTCGCCTTAAGGAGAGAGGGGGAAAAGCAGTGGGGGCGAGGAGGCAGTGAGGGGAGGCGCCATGGACACGCTGGAAAGCGAGCACGCCCTCCTCGTGCACCTGTACGGAGGAAAGGGATGAGGATAGTGGGTCGGGCTGGGGTTTGCTGGGCCGAGCTGGCCCAGTTCGGCTAGGAGGGCTCCCTCTCCACTATTTTTTTTTCCTGGTTTTGTTATCTTTTTAAACTTTTCTGTTTTTGTATTTTTAAAACAAAACAGAAAGGAACCTCATAAAAACTTTTGAGCAATTTTTGATAGATTCAAATTAGACATATTAATTATTGGTTTAATTATTTATAAGTAATTTGAAACTTTATTTGAAATAGTTGAAAAGCATTTGAATTTAAAATAGGGATTTAAATTTGTAATTTGAATTTGATGCACAAAATTAAATAAATGCAAGCACATGTGGAAAGATGACATGATATAACATTTTTATTGCACACCAAAAGGAAAGTTACAGTTGGGCTGTTACAACACTCCCCCCCCTCAAAGGAATCACGCCCCGAGATTCTTCATGGAGCAACAAAGAGGTTGGGGTACTCGGCACGGAGATGGTCTTCACGTTCCCATGTAGCTTCCTTGTCAGAATGATGAGACCATTGAACCTTGTAGAACTTGACAGTGTTGTTACGGGTGCGACGTTCAGCTTCGTCAAGAATGCGAATCTGTTGTTCCACATAAGAGAGATCTTCTCGAAGTTCAATTGATCCATGATCAACTGCACGACCTGGATCTTGGAAGCACTTCTTGAGTTGTGACACGTGGAAGACATCGTGCACTTTGGAGAGGTTTGGAGGAAGTTCCAGACGGTAAGCCAATTCACCACGCCTTGAAAGGACATTGAAAGGCCCAACATAACGCGGAGCGAGCTTCCCTTTGATGCCAAAGCGTTGCGTGCCTCTCAGAGGAGTGACACGAAGGTAAGCTTGATCACCAGGTGCATAGACCATGTCCCTGTGCTTGCTATCATAATAGCTTTTCTGCCGAGACTGGGCAATCTTCAGATTGTCATGAATGATGCGAACCTTTTCTTCAGCCTCCTGGATAATATCCGGCCCAAAGAATGGACGTTCACCAGCTTGAGACCAATTGAGAGGAGTTCTACATTTGCGGCCATAGAGAGCTTCAAATGGAGCCATGCCTAGACTTGCTTGGAAGCTGTTGTTGTAGGAGAACTCAGCATACGGAAGGCAATCCTCCCATTTCATGCCAAAGGAGATAACACAAGCTCTGAGCATATCTTCCAGAATTTGGTTTACTCTTTCAACCTGTCCACTTGTCTGCGGATGGTAAGTTGTGCTGAACAGAAGTTTAGTACCCAAGGCTTTCTGAAAGCTATCCCAAAATCGAGAAGTGAAGATACTTCCACGATCTGAGCTTATTGCCAAAGGAACACCATGTAAAGGAACCAGTCTTGTCATATAGAGTTCTGCCAACTGATTAGCTGATACTGTCTCTTTGACTGGAAAGAAGTGAGCCACTTTGGAGAGACGATCAATGACAACAAAGATTGCATCGTTGCCTTTCTTGGACTTTGGAAACCCAGTAACGAAGTCCATCTCGATCTTGTCCCATTTCCACTCAGGAATTTGCAGTGGTTGAAGAAGTCCAGGTGGTCTCTGATGAACTGCCTTGACACGACAGCAAACATCACAATGAGACACATAGCGAGCAATTTCACGCTTCATCCTGGTCCACCAATAGATTGACTTGAGATCCTGGTACATCTTTGTGCTGCCAGGGTGAATAGAAAGCGGAGTATCATGAGCCTCCTTGAGAATGAGTTCTCTTAAGCTGTCAAGTTTGGGCACTACAATGCGTTCTTCAAACAGCAAGGTACCCTTGTCATCGAGAGAGAAACTCTTGTACTTATCCTTGCCAATGTTGTCTTTGATATTCTTAACACCAGAATCACGCAACTGTGCGGCACGGATCTTATCCTCAAGTGTAGGAGTGGCAATCAAGTTTGCAAGATAACCAGAGGGAACCACTTGAAGATTGAGTTTCTTGAATTCTTCATGAATAGGAGGTTGGATGTCCTCAACCATGAGGTTGTTGCAATATGACTTGCGACTGAGAGCATCAGCCATTACATTAGCTTTGCCTGGAGTGTAAGAGATGGTAAGATCGTAATCTGAGATATTCTCAAGCCACCTTGTTTGCCTGAGGTTCAAATCTGGTTGACTGAAGAGATATTTGAGACTCTTGTGATCAGTGAAGATCTCACAGCTGTGCCCCAACAAATAAGGTCTCCAAGCCTTTAGGGCATACATGATTGCTGCAAGTTCAAGATCATGTGTAGGATAGTTGAGCTCATGAGGCTGCAACTGGCGAGATGCATAAGCCACAACTTTGTGTTCTTGCATGAGGACTGCGCCTAGTCCTTGAAGAGATGCATCGCAGAATATTTGGAAAGGTTTGGAAGTGTCTGGGCCAACTAGAACAGGAGTAGAAGTGAGTTTAGCTTTCAAGAGATTGAAACTCTCATCACACTTTGGAGTCCAAAGGAACTTTCTATCCTTCCTAGTAAGATCGGTGAGAGGCTTAGCAATTTTGGAGAAGTTCTCAACAAAACGACGGCAATAGCTAGCCATGCCAAGGAAACTCCTGACTTGTTTCACCGATGTAGGAGGCAACCATTCAAAAATGGCCTTCACTTTTTCTGGATCAACAGAAATGCCTTCAGAAGACATGACATGACCAAGGTAGGATACTTTAGGAAGCCAGAATTCACACTTGGAGAACTTGGCGTAGAGACGGTGTTCTCGAAGTTTCAACAAGATAAGACGTAGATGTTCTCCGTGTTCTTCCTCGGTTTTGGAATAGATAAGAATGTCATCGAGATAGACTACCACGAACTTATCGAGGTATTCCATGAAAACGAAGTTCATGAGACGTGAGAAAGTCGCCGGAGCATTTGTGAGACCGAAAGACATGACAGTGTATTCGTAGAGACCATAACGAGTGGTGAAAGCTGTCTTTGGAATGTCTTCTTTGCGGATCTTGATCTGGTGATAACCTGACCTCAAGTCCAACTTGGAGAAAACCTTAGCACCAGCCAGTTGATCAAACAGGTCATTGATGCGAGGGAGAGGATACTTGTTCTTGATGGTTTTCTTGTTCAGAGGACGGTAGTCAACAACCAGTCGCTCAGTCGTGTCCCTCTTTTTGACAAACAGAGTAGGACAACCCCAAGGAGAAGTACTAGGTTGAATATGACCTTTACTTTCCAACTCCTCTAGCTGTCTCTTAAGTTCAGCCAGTTCTTTGGGGCCCATCTTGTAAGGACGTTTGGAGATAGGAGCAGTGCCTGGTTCTAGTTCAATAACGAACTCCACGGCTCTGTCAGGCGGCATGCCTGGCAATTCTTCAGGAAAGACGTCAGGAAAGTCTTGGACCACCGGTATATCTTCCATAGCAGGTAGAGGATGAACATTGAGGGCATATAGCTGAACAGATGGAGATTTTGAATAGAAGTAGACTATCTGGCCAGAAGAATGGGTAAGCTTAACAGATTTAGCAGTACAATCAATGACCGCTTTATTTGCCACAAGCCAATCCATCCCTAGGATGACATCAATGTCTGAAGAACGAAGAGCAATAAGAGACGCTAGGAATGGAAGATTTCCGATTAAGATCTCGTTGTTCAGGCTAACTTCTCTTGTAAGCCATTTGGATCCTGGTTGCTGCACTAAGACAGGGCTGTCCATCTTTTCGAAAGTAACACCATTGCTGGAAGCAAAACTTTGCGAAATGAACGAATGGGACGCACCAGAATCAAACAACACTTTAGCGAGGATAGAGTTCACGAATAGATTTCCAAGAACCACATCAGTAGCTTCCTCTGCTTCTTTTGCTGTAACATGATTCACCCTTGCGCGTCTACTAACAGACCTTTTGTCGATGTTGGGGTCCTGAGGAGTAACATCACAACTCTTAGGGCGACAAGGTGGAGAAGGAAGTGTGTTTTGCGGACACTTGTAAGAGAAGTGGCCCGGCTCGCCGCACTTGATGCAGGTGACCGAAGAGTTTGGAACTATATGCGTTGTCTGCTCGACGAAACTCCTTGTAGCTGAAGCTGGGTTGGTTAGACCGGAAGAAAACCTCGGAGAGATTGGAGTGTGGATGAGTTGAGTTTGAGCTGCATAGGGTATCCAAACCCTACGTTTCTGCGGAGGTGTAGAATCTGATGGAGAAGAAGTTGTTTCAAGAGAGTGTTTACGAGATTCTTCGAATTTCTCACGTCCAAATTCCTCTCGGAGAGCTGTGTTGACAAGGTCTTCAAAGGTATCGCACTTGATAAGAGTGAGTGCGTACTTAAGATCTGGGTTTAGACCTCTGCGGAATTTGGCTTGCTTTTTGGCATCAGTTGATACCTCATCCTGAGCATAGCGGGCCAAACGATTGAACTCAGCTTGATAGTCCAACACAGACATGCTACCCTGAGTCAAGTCGTAGAATTCTTCCCGCTTTCTTTCCATGACCCCTTCTGGAATATGGTGGTATTTGAAAGCCTCCTTGAACTCATCCCAAGTAGTCACAACACCTGGTGCTCGTAACTCTAGGAAGTTCTCCCACCAAGACATGGATTCACCGCGGAGCAGATATGTGACATAAGGAACACGGTCCTCATCGGACACATGAGAAACAGTCAGAGCATTGTTCATCTCACGCAGCCAGTCATCAACATCGAGTGGCTCAGAGGGAACATCAAACGTGCGGGGATTGAGCTGGAGAAACTGCACGATAGACACACTGTTGTTGGTCTGTTTCTGGTTTTTCTGAATTTGACTCAAAACTTGCGTCATCTGAGACAAAACTTGCCCCATTTGAGAAGGCATTGTAGTATCTTCTTCGCCACTCTCCATCCTGAGGAGGATACAACGTTAACACGAGAAATGGATAGAAATCCAACGTAAGTGCTTAAAGGAAAACTTCAGATTGCTTAGAAAAGACAACAAGGAACGAGACATGGCCATCCATCATGGTACGCCACTTTGTTCACTTCCAGAAAGGTTTAAAGAGAGGTAAGAACGAAGACTAGCACTAGAACTAGGAAACACCAATTGAGCTTGACGTAACTTCACCAAAAGAGGAGAAACAACTGATTCATTCAAGAATGAAACTGAACGTAGCCGAAGAGGTTGAAACTGCTGAAACGAAGAGCACCACCTTGAAGACACCTGCAACTATGGTACTACAGAAACCCAGAACACGTGATGTCCTAATTTTTAAAATTAAGGTGAGAAGGAAATTATCGCAACACTTCCTTACCAGAAGAACAGGGAGGGTGTGTGGGGAAAGAAGTAAAAGAACAGAATTCCTACTCTCACGTTTAAGAATTTCCTGATAACTACAAAATATTTTTCTAGACTCAAACAACGACCAGTAGAAGAGAACCTGAGGGCGTTTAAGCTCTGATACCAACTGTCAGACCCTGAATTCAAGCTACACAAACGAAACGTATCGGTTGGGCCACACAACCAAGAACATACTGGGGTTACCACTCCCAGGAAAAACCATCAGGCCATGCTCGGAATGGATCATCGGCCGACAGTTCTTGGCGATCCCAACGTCACATACGTTTCCAGATTGTGCACGCAAGAACCCAAAAAGTCTTCCAACTCGTATACTTCAACCATACACACATGGTATACGAGTCGGATTTTTAACAAGTTGAAACCACAGAATAAACCTAAGACACAAAGAAAGGAAAATAATATCCAAAAGCTCTCACTGAGCAAAATATATCAAATGGCACCAATCAGAGGACACATGTCCCAACATTACATCATGCAACGGAAACAAACCGGTCTGAGTACAGACAAGAAGCAAAGGGCTCAAGGCCGAAACGAAAAAAAGAAGGCCCATCCACGCAGTCCACCAGGAAGTAGCCCAGGGGAACTCTAACTACTCGTCGTAGCTCTCGTCGTCGAACTCCACGTAGTATCCACCCAACTGGTCGAGCGAAGGATCCTCAACTGCAGAAAAACCACAGCCCGCGAACGGGTCAATACACCGAAGCGTATCGAACAAGCTTAAGCTAACAGGTTACAAAACTGTAAGATTCCCAAAATATGGGGGTAAGTGTACTTAGCGGCAGCAGCACTAGCAGACTAAAGAGACACGCTAAAAACTTCCGTCTAAATAGAGAGGGGTAAGAGAGCGTTTAAGTATCCACCTACAACTGACACCAGTCATAACCCATTCTCGAATTAACCCCCTCAACCAAGTATGAGGAAGCAATCCGGGAATACTCACACGTTAACAATTTTTAGTTACCATTTAGGGTATAGGTAATGCTAAATTACTAGTCACATTAATTAACAAAGATTAGGTGTAAGGTGTCTAGATCTTGTTAGCCAGCATCATCACCAAGTCGGCCATAACCGTGGACACGGCTCATCGATAAGATTATACCCTGCATGATCAACCCAGTCAAAAACATTAGGGCCTTTCAACCCAACTCTTTTCCTTCACCGCAACAAGTCCAGGAGCCACGGGAGCTATGCTGGTCCCGGCCAAAAGGGTGCGGACTCCCGCAGGACACACCCCTCCGCACCAACAAGCCGCGCCCTATATGCATGTAACAAGGCACACCGCCAAAGTAAAAAAATACTACACTAGTATCATCAATGCATATGAGGCAAAAGGAAAACCCGAACTAGGTGTGGCTCCCGGACAAGTCGAAGTTCCAGTCAAAGTCGAGGGGGGCTCCATTGGGCCACCCACAAGTGGTTAGTGCGCTCAAAATTGGATCCGAGGACAAAATCTCAGTTCCTAGGTCGACACTGAGCAGAACAAAGCACCTCGCAAGGCCTTCCGCCTGGTGCCTTATCTTTTAATTATTGAACCCCACAATAAGACAACAGTTTATTATAGTAGAACCATCTATCATACTAAGCATATGAGATAAAAGACAAAGGAACGACTCGCTCAACCAATTCTAAGCATGCACTACGACTCGCAAAGGCCAACAGATAAACATGCAAGGGGTTATAGGTTGTGGGGATATAGCTGTATAGGCTGCAGGATAAACATATGATGGGATCGCAATTCAAGAATCGATAACTAGGATAGCATAGATCAAAAGGCAAGAATGAAAACCCGACAATCGTGTAACCGGTTAGTAGAAGCTTGCCTGGCAGCTTGTGGCCTGGCACAAAAGCTGAAAACTCAAGGATGAAAGTATCGGCAGCAGACACGTCGTCGTCTACCCAGAGAAGAGCAAAACACAGACAATAGGAAACATAATCAATACAAAGCAAATGCGCAATCAAATGATGTTGCAATATGGTATGAGATGATTAGGTCATATTAATGCGGCGATGAAATCCCGGCAATTAATTATGGTGCAAGTTATTTGTGTAACCAACAAGTTAAATGTTGTTTAACATATATAACATGGCATGGTGATCTAATTAATTTAGATGGAATAGGCAATAGATAAATATTTGCCCAACACATTCCATATTTATTATTTTAGTGCAAATTATTTATCTACACATCAAATTAAATGTTTATTAGTATGGCAAGACATGGTATAAAAGATATGAGCATATTAAATGGAATTAGGGCATTATATATTTATTACCCCACAAATTCCATATTTAATTAATTAATTGCATTTGTTAAATTAAACTAAGCATTTAAAATAAATTATGCAAAATGACATAAGAAGGTGATATTAATGTTTATTACATTTTTCTGATATAAAAACATATAAAGTTTATTTAATTAGGAGTTATAGATTAAAAGTTATTGTATTTTTAGTTCCTAGGGTGGTTTCTGAAATTAGCCAGGGACCTGTTCGTGATAGCAAAAAAAAAATAGCAGCGAGGGTTCTCTGGGTAACCAGGAAACTCCAGGGGGCTCAGTGCAAGAAGCCAGCGCCTGAGTCACTGTCGGGTGGGACCCGCGTGTCATTGACCGAAAAGAAAAAGAAAGGGCTTTTTAAGCGCCTGAGCCAGGGTTCGAACTCGGGTGTCCCGTGAGGCGAACTGGCTGCGCTAGCCACGGGCTCGGTGTAGTGGTTGTGTTAGGTTTAGACAGGTTTTAGTTTTAACCGGAAAATTAACGACGTCTTTTACTCTGACGAACTGAAGCGAGTCTGCCGAACTGAAACTTAGACAGAGAGCACGACGGAGGAGGTTCTAGCGCCGGCGGCGACCAAGACCGGCCGGCGATGCCCTGGAGTGCGCGTGTGGTTGCGGTGGTAAAAACGGACCCGTCTTCGTTCTCTGTTGCAGAAAGAACACCCCAGGCGCTCGAGACGGTGCTCGGCAGGTGCGGCGCGCTGTGGCCATGCTCGACGCCGGCGAACTCCGATGAAACGACTACGAAGAAGGGGAAAACCGGGAGAGGAGGCACGACTCACCAAGAGGGGCGCGAAGGCGAGAAGAGGTGGCGCGGGGACGTCGGGGGACGACCGGACGGTGCGGGGTCGAGGCGGCGGAGCCGCGGACGGCGTCGAAGAAGGGAGGAGTAAGCGGCGGCCCTCGGTCCACTCCCTTGTGCGTCGCGGACGGAGTAAAACGCGAGGCGGCTCCGGGGCTCCTCTGTTTGCCCTCGACAGCGCCGGAGCCGTGGGAACGACGAGATCGTCGCGGTGGTGGCGCTCCGGTGAAAAATAGGTGGAGGAACAGAGAGAAGCGATGGGCGGCCGGCGGCGCGGGGAGGGAAAAAGAATGGACCTAGGGTTTGGGTGCTGGTTGCCTTAAGGAGAGAGGGGGAAAAGCAGTGGGGGCGAGGAGGCAGTGAGGGGAGGCGCCATGGACACGCTGGAAAGCGAGCACGCCCTCCTCGTGCACCTGTACGGAGGAAAGGGATGAGTATAGTGGGTCGGGCTGGGGTTTGCTGGGCCGAGCTGGCCCAGTTCGGCTAGGAGGGCTCCCTCTCCACTATTTTTTTTTCCTGGTTTTGTTTTCTTTTTAAACTTTTCTGTTTTTGTATTTTTAAAACAAAACAGACAGGAACCTCATAAAAACTTTTGAGCAATTTTTGATAGATTCAAATTAGACATATTAATTATTGGTTTAATTATTTATAAGTAATTTGAAACTTTATTTGAAATAGTTGAAAAGCATTTGAATTTAAAATAGGGATTTAAATTTGTAATTTGAATTTGATGCACAAAATTAAATAAATGCAAGCACATGTGGAAAGATGACATGATATAACATTTTTATTGCACACCAAAAGGAAAGTTACAGTTGGGCTGTTACAGGTATCGAAGCGCAAATTGCATGGCTGTAGCTCGATGTTCCATCCCGTGACACGATCTGTTGCGTTTGGGTTGCGCAGGATTTGCTCCCGGGGGAATGAGGTGACCACCGTGATGGGGTGCCCCTGGAAGTAGTGTCGCAGCTTTCTTGAGGCGACGAGGAGCGCGAGGAGAAGCTTCTGCTGCATCGTATACCGCTCGCGAGCATCACGCAACACTGTGCTGACGAAGTAAACTGGATGCTCGACGAGGGTAGTTCCTGTTGCCTTGGCGTCTTTTGCCTGAGGTGGCATAGCTTGGCCCTCGAGGGGGTTTGCCTCAGGGGGCTTGCCCTGTGCCTCGAGGGGGTTGGCCTCAAGTGGATTGACTTGTGCCTCAAGGGGGTTGGCCTCAAGGGGCTTTGGGCCTGGCGTTGGGTTTGTGAGGGCTGCCTCTTCTTCGAGCTCCTTATCAGGAGGCTTTTTCTTTGGAGTGGTTGCACTCTTCTTATGGAGTACTGGCTCTTCTCTTTCCACTACAAGGACAGCACTGGCTG
The DNA here is from genome assembly GCA_026929855.1 of Poa annua. NCBI lineage: Eukaryota > Viridiplantae > Streptophyta > Magnoliopsida > Poales > Poaceae > Poa > Poa annua. The sequence goes on from CM049426.1 coordinate 36,808,671, forward strand.
TTTGTGGAGTAGCTGATAAGTACAGCTTCATGTGCTTGCCAGGCCTTGGGGCGACATTTACTGGCGGGCTGGCCATATACTTCTTCAAGTCCTCAAATGTTTTTTCAGCTTCAGGGGTCCACTTGAAAGTGCCTGTTCTTTTCATGATCTTGAAGAACGGCAGGACTCTTTCACCGAACTTGGAGATGAATCGGCCCAAGCTGGCCATGCAGCCTGCCAGGCGTTGCATGTCCTTGAGCCTGCGTGGAGGTTGCATGTCTTCTATGGCCTTGATTTTGTCTGGGTTTGCCTCTATACCCCGATGAGATACGAGGAACCCAAGCAATTTGCCTGAAGGGACTCCAAAGACGCACTTGGCGGGGTTGAGCTTGATGTTCACCTTGCGCAGGCTGGCGAAGGTTTCTTCAAGGTCTTCGAGGAGTGTATTTCCTTCTCGGGACTTTACGACGATGTCATCGACATATGCTTCGGCGTTTCGCCCCATTTGCCCGCCGAGGGCTATCCTCATCAACCTCTGGAAAGTGGCTCCGGCATTTTTTAGGCCAAAGGGCATGCAGACGTAGCAATACACACCGCATGGGGTGAGGAAAGCCGTCTTCTCCTCGTCCTCCTTAGCCATTTTTATCTGGTGATAACCATAGAAGGCATCAAGGAAACAGAGGAGGTCGCAGCCTGCCGTGGAGTCCACAATCTGATCAATTCTGGGTATGGGATAAGGTTCTTTGGGGCAGGCCTTGTTTAAATAAGTGTAGTCGATGCAGAGACGGCCTCCTCCGGCGGGCTTTGGGACTAACACGCCGTTGGAGAGCCAAGTGGGATGCGCGACTTCGCGAACGACTTTTGACGCTTTGAGCTTCTCGACCTCCTTGACGATGAATGCTTGCTCTCGGGGGCTTGCTTTCTTGCTTTTTGCTTGACTGGGCGCGCGTTTGGGCACACGGCCAAGTGGTGCTCGATCACCTCCCTCGGTACACCAGACATATCTCATGGTGTCCGTGCGAACATGTCAGAGTTTGCCTGGAGGAAGGCGATGAGCGCGCTTTCCTATTTGGGAGGCTGTCGGGGGGCTGCCCCCCGGGTAGGGTAGATCCCGGTACAGCTCAGCAATGTGGTAACAGTGTTTGACCTTTGGAGAGAGAAAGGGCCATCCTTTGCTGCACCGAAGGGGCAACTTGACCCTTCGAAGGTGGTTGGGCCCGAGGCGTATCTTGGGGAGCGCAAGGGTCATCCCTGGATACTATAAATAGCGCCCCCCCCGGGCCTTCAGGACAGCATAAGCACAAGCGGATGGTTCCTCTAAGAACTAGCTTCTCGAAGATGTCTTTGGTAGCAGCCCAAGACATCTTCGGGAGGCTAGGCCTAGAGCTGCTCATCCTAAGTGGTAGTACGGTGCAGAGACGGAACTCGGGAGCAACCGGGAAAGGTCTCTGATCCCACGCTCTGCCACGAATAAGATCCCGGGTTGAGGCGTCCTCGGATCAACCGGATAAGGTCCCGGGTGGAGAAGATCCCGAAGGATCCGCATAGGCTACCCGGGTAAATACTAACCGTCATGTCTGTCTGAGTACTGGCAAGTTGTCTTGTGTATGCAGGGAGGACGTACCATGTTAAGCAAGGAGGTAGCCGGCATGGGGGATGCCGGTGGGACGTCAACGGTCTAGTACAGGCTTTTCCGCCTGACACAGAGGGGAAGTCCCATTCCTTCTGGCACGGAAGCATGGTCACCTCCCGCCTGACACGGGAGCGTGTCAGCCGGTACGATAACGATACGACAAGATCGGACATGCCTAGCACGGCAATCCGGAAAAGGCTACTCGGCATGGGCAAAGACATGTATTGTCTTTGACAGAGGGTCAATGATGTTCCAGGACGGCGCCTGTGGTCCTTGCCAGAATGATGACGGCAGGGCTAGGCCGGATAGCTCGGCGACTAGGTCGCACTAGCTGGTGTCGACATAACCGTTAGGCCTGTCCGATGGGGCCATGCCGGATTAGGGTTTCCGGCCCTCCCGGCCGGAACTCTATAAAAGGCGCCATAACTGCTGAAGGGGGAGAGGGACCAACTTGAGGGAAAAAACTATAGTCTCATTTACTCCTGGTGCATTTACTCCATCCTCTCTCTAGTTCATCCAGTTCATCTCGTTCATCCTTTGTTTCACCAAGAAATCTCAAGGAGCATGTTGTAGATCTTGTACCACACATATATATTGAGAGGAAGGCAGGAGTAGGGGTGTTACCTCCCCACGAGGGCCCCGAACCTGGGTATATCGTGTGTGTGCTCTTCGCCTTCGTGCTTTGGTTTGGCTTTGATAGATCTTGCGGTGTGTTATTCGGGTTTACTTTGAGCTCGTCGGTGATCTTGTTGATTTCGGCATCCTTCCTCGTGTGAGTTCTTTAGCTCGCTAGCCCTCCCCGGATCCACCAGCGTCCATCGACCCCACACTTTAGCCATCCTATGGCATCTGTCGTGATACCACCACGACAGTTGGCGCCCACCGTGGGGCAGGTAGAGGCGCTGGCTGGTGTACACATCCGGACGGGTTCCTCCGTTCGCTCCGGCATCCGAGTTCTCTCCGGCCTGGTTGTCAGGCTGGGCGAGATGGATTTCGTCGGCGACAATGTCGGTTGCTTCCGGAACAAGCCCTTCCCGGCGAACGGATGCCTCATCGACTTCGGCGTCTTCACCACCTATGTCACCACCGAGGTCGTCTGCAGCTATCCGGACGTTGTCCTGGAGGCTGAAGATCCCCCCATGCTCCGCGCCGCCCGGGATCCGCGTATCAATCGCCCCGCAGGCTGCGTCGCGGTCATGATGGTCGGGGTGACCGAGGAGGTGTTCCAGGACGCTCCTGATGGCGATGCCGGTAGTAACCGAGTTCGGTTAGCAAAACCTCCGCATGAGAGGGGAGCTGCCCGAGATGGCGACCCCCAGCCGTCCCACCCTCGTCACCGGCCGGATCCCCTCTCGGGTCTGGTTGCCAAGTTGGCTATTCCTTTGACAGTTGATGTTGATACTGAAAGTGCATTCTATGCACTCCCAGATTTTGGTGACTAATGACAACACAAAAAGTATTCTAATGTTTGTGATGAAGCTTGCAGGTTCTTTTACAGGTCGTTTGATAAAGAGGAACACTTACTTGGCCTAAGTTTCAATTCTACTTCACTTGGTCTTTCATCAGGATTTCAGTCAGGAGATTTCCGGGGTTCGGAGATTTCCGGTCCACACACCGGAGATCTCCGAGCCAATCAAGTTTTTCGCTAAGTGTCAAATCAAAATGCATACTGACTCCAACTCAAGCTAAGCCGGAAATGCTCCCGGAGATTTCCGAGCCCCAGTCCGGAGATCTCCGAGTGACAGAGGAAATTCAACCAAGTCCAGAAGTCAAATGCGTACTGACTCCAACACAATTTTAGCCAGAATTGCTTTCGGAGATTTCCGGGCCCCAGTCCGGAGACCTCCGAGCGTCAGAGATTTTTCTACCAAGTCAAGAAGCCCAACCAGTACTGATCCAGAGTCAAGATCAACCGGAATTCCTACCGGAAATTTCCGGGGTCCGGAGATCTCCGGTCCTCAACCCGGAGATTTCCGGGCTGTCGGCTGTACAACGGGCAGATTTTGGGGAGGGGTATAAATACCCCTCCACCTACCTCCAGCATTTCAAGCTTCCAGATTTTCTCTCTCCTGCATTGGTGCTGAAGCTTGTTTCTTCCGGATCTCCCAATCTAGCCACTCAAATCCTTTGATACTTGGGGATCTGAGGAAGAAGCCACCGATCTACAACTCCACCGAAGCGTTTTGATTTCCCCCCTCTATTTCTTGAGGGGCAACGAATCTAGGGTTCCTTTTTGGATAGCTAGGTTCAACTTTGTGTGTTCTTGATCCTTTGTGGATTCCTTTGTGGATTTGACCTGTGTGGTCATTGTGGGAGCCCCCAATTCAGTTGTGGGTGTGTGCCTCACGTGTTTGTATGGGATCTTCTCCGCCCTTAAAGGAGTCCTTAGTGGAAGAGTGAATTTGCACCTTTGTGGTCGAATTCACAGGAGAATAGGGTGAGGCCTTTGTGGCGTTGAGCAAAACTTTGTGGTAGCTCACACCCCTCCAACGAGACGTACACCTATGTGGTGGAACTCAGGATAAAATCGGTGTCTACGAGTTCCTACGGTTGTCTTGTTCCACTCTCCTTTACTGCATTCCTGTACTTGTTTAGTTTCCTTGTTGTTGTTCACTTGTATCACCTAGTTCCACATTTAGACAACTTACTTTCCGCTAGCCTAAAACTGAAAAACACATAAAAATTGGTCACCACCTATTCACCCCCCCCCCCCCCCCCTCTAGGTGGTCAACTGCCGTTCAATTGGTATCAGAGCCCGGTTGTCTCCTAAAAGCTTCACCTCTTGAGACCAACTTTGGACAATGCAAGTTGATCCGAAAGAGGGTTCCGAAGCGGACGACGCGACTTTGAAGGCATTGCAAGAGAAAGGTGCCACTATGGCCGATATCAACTCTTTGGAAACAAAGTTGACATCGTCCATACAAACCGAGTTCAAGAAGTTTCATGATATGCTTGGGTCTCTCAAGACATCTAAGGAAACCTCTCTTGCCTTTCCCTCAAAGTCTCCGGTGCTTCCGGGCATCACTCAAGATGTGGACCCCGAACTGTTGAAGGGAAAGCAATTGCCTTTGGATGGGAAGGGTGATGCTACTAGTTCCTCAAACCACCAAAACACTTCATCTTCCCAAGATGAAGTGCCTAAAGGCTACAACGCCACTCCTCCCCCATCCCAATACCATACCCCCGATCCCATTATTCCTCATCCGCAAGTTTCTCATAGGGGTGATCCCCCATTGCTTAAAGATTATACTTTCTCTCAATGGCAATATGTGATGAAGTCTCATGTGTGCAGCTCTTCAATCGAGTTGTGGCGCATCATTCAAGTTGGATACAAGCCGCATGATCCGACCAACTTAACAAGAAGAGAAGTGGTGGAGGCTCAACTTGATGCCACCGCTCTCTACATGATCCAAAAAGAGGTTGGGAACAAGGACATGTCTCTCATCCAACACCTCACTACCGCCAAGGATACATGGGATGCTCTATCCGAGTTGTTCGTTGGAAATGATAGCATGAGGAGGAACCGCTACGAATCTTTGAGCAATGAAGCCGAAGGCTTCTTCAAGCTTGATGGTGAAGATCATGATATGATGTATAGAAGATTGGTGACAATAGCCACAAGCTTTCGAGAAGTTGGTGCCTCTCATATTGATGATGCTTGGATCAAGAGGAAGTATGTTAGCTCTATGATGGCATGTGAGCCAACCGATGTCAAGAGTCTTCAAGGAAGACACAACTACCATCTCATGACGTCTAATGAGGTTATGCAAGAGATGGCCGCGTACAAGGTAGCCACTAAGAATGCTCAACACGCAAGGGCAAGGGCTCTTGGAATGCAAAGAGGCACAACCAACCTTGCCTTGAAGGCTACCGTTGAGGAAGACAACGATGATGATGATCTTGGAAGCTTTGCCGCCATGTCCGAGGAAGCACTCAAGATTGCTTACAATGATCATCTCGCTCTCGCGGCTCGCACCTTTTGGAACAACCCCTCAAGAGGCAAGATGCGTTTTGACAAGAGTGCACCTCAAGCCGATAGGGTCTCACCTTCCAAGTCAAGGACATGTTACAATTGTCAAGACAAGTTCCATTTCGTTGCCGAGTGCCCTTATGAGAAAATAGAAGAGCATGGTGGACGTCTAGTGCTCAAGGACAAAACCAAGATGCCTCCCAAGAAGACCTATGGAAAGAAGAGGCCTTTTAACAAGAAGCCTCGCATCGTGTTGTTGACTCAAGAGGAGTATCCTACCGATGATGAAGAATCGGAGGAAGAAACGCCAAATGAAGTGGCGGCTCTTGCCACCACATTGACAACTACCGTTTCTCCATCAACAACAAGAACTCCTTCAACTACGACAAGTTCTTCATCATCTCTATTCACATCGCCAAATGAGAACTCCATCACCAAGAGCTCAAGGTGTCTTATGGCAAAGGCATCGGAGGTACCTTCATCAAGAAGTTACCAAGAAGACTCAAGTTCTCCCATTGATGTAGGTGATGAACAACCTTTCGATGCTATTAAGAAGATGGGGGTGGGCTTTCTTCTCCCCATTGAAGTCCATCAAGAAGTTGCTCAAGAAGACTCAAGTTCTCCCATTAAGGAGACCTCACCATCACAAGAACCACAAGGTGGCTCACCCATAGCAAATGATGAATCCCCTAAAGAACAATCTCAAGATCTTCCTCAACAAGAGCATACTATTTCTTCTCAAGATGAAGCTCATGAGGATCATCAACAAGAACTTCATCAACAAAAAGATCATATCTCCTCCACCAAGATTATTGAAGACAACTCCACTTCTCCAAGTTCTACTCAAGGGCAAGATCATCCTTCTTCACCACACGAAGAGACTTTTCATGATGATCAAGGCCCTCTAGAAGGTCAAGACGAGGATCCAAAGGATCAAGATGGTCAAGAGATTGTCCCCACAACAAGGGCGGCAATTGAAACTCGTCGTCAAGCTCGCTTTGCTAAGTCTTTGGAACTTAGGGCATTATCTCTCGACAAGGTCATTGGTGATATACGAGCAAAGGTCTCCACACGAAGTCAATTAGCTCATTTTAGTGAGCATCAAGCACATATTTCCATGGTCGAGCCCAAGAAAGTTTTCGATGCTCTTGAAGATTCCGATTGGCTAGGGGCTATGCATGAAGAACTTAACAACTTTGAGCGCAACAAAGTGTGGCGCCTAGTTGAGAAGCCTAAAGATTGCCGCAACGTTATTGGCACTAAGTGGATCTTCAAGAACAAGCAATATGAACATGATATCGTTGTAAGGAACAAGGCACGGTTGGTGGCCCAAGGTTTTTCTCAAGTCGAAGGCATCGATGTTGGAGAAACTTTTGCACCAGTCGCAAGACTCGAATCGATACGTATTCTTATCGCTTATGCTTATCACCATGGTTTCAAATTGCAGGAAATGGACGTAAAAGCGCCTTTCTTAATGGTCCCTTGCAAGAACTTGTGTATGTTAAACAACCCCCGGGTTTTGAAAACCCCAACCATCCTCACCACGTCTATGTCTTGGACAAAGCTCTCTATGGCCTTAAACAAGCCCCCCGTGCATGGTACGAGCACTTGAGAGAGTTCTTGGTAGACCGTGGATTTGAGGTTGGGGTAATCGATCCCACTCTTTTCACTAAAAAGGTTAATGGTGAACTCTTCATTTGTCAACTATATGTCGATGACATTATCCTTGGTTCTACTAACCGTGTGTTCAATGATGAGTTTTCCAAGTTAATGACCGACAAGTTCGAGATGTCCATGATGGGTGAACTCAAGGTCTTTCTTGGCTTTGAGATAAAGCAATTGAGGGAAGGGACCTTCATATGTCAAGCCAAGTACATTCAAGATATGATCAAGAAATTCAAATTGCTTGGACTTAATGGTGTGACAACTCCTATGCAAACCAAGTGCCACCTCCAACTCAACCCCGACGGTAAAGAGGTAGACCAAAAGGAGTATCGTTCTATGATTGGGTCTCTTCTTTATTTGTGTGCGTCTAGGCCCGATATCGTTTTAAGCGTTGGAGTGTGTGCTCGTTATCAAGCCGCGCCTAAGGAAAGTCATTTGATGGCCGTGAAGAGAATCTTCAGATATTTGGTTCATACCCCTTGCTTTGGGTTGTGGTATCCCAAAGATGGCACCATGTCTCTTTGTGGATACACCGACTCCGATTGGGCGGGCGACATTGATGATAGGAAGTCCACATCCGGGACGTGTCAATTTCTTGAAAGGTCTTTGGTGAGTTGGTCCTCGAAGAAACAAAATTGCATCTCTTTGTCCACAGCTGAAGCCGAGTACGTCGCCGCCGCAAGCGGGTGTACTCAACTTCTTTGGATGCGGCAAACTTTAAAGGATTACGGTGTCCTCTTGGACAAAGTGTCGCTTTTATGTGATAATGAGAGTGCCATCAAAATTGCATACAATCCGGTGCAACATTCAAGGACCAAGCACATTGAGATTCGTCATCCTTTCATCCGCGATCACTTGGCACGACGAGATATTGATCTATCATATGTTGGTACAAGAGATCAATTGGCGGATATCTTCACGAAGCCCCTTGATGAAGCCCTCTTTTGCTACTTGAGGAATGAGCTCAATATCATAGATTCTCGGGCCTTGGCTTGATCTCCGTACACACACTCCAACGTTTAAGGCTTTATTAGTCCTAGAGGTACGCATGGACTTAGGGGGAGTGTTTTCCTAATACATTGGACTCTTCCTCCCCCTATCATGCATATAGTGACATATCATTGCTAAAACTTCAAATTATATCTAATTTGTGAGCTTCAATGTTGAGATGTAGTTATGGACCCAAGATATATCTTCGCGGTACCATGGTACAACTCATACACGGTGGCCTCGGCCACCAACATTTGTCTTGGAGTCTACTTGGTTTTATTTTTGATTCTCACTTGCATTGTCTTTGAATCCTTTGGGAAAACACACTCTTGTTGGTCTTCTCTTGTGTTTTATGGTTCTTGCAACTTGAGTGTGTCTTCTTTATTCAGTTTGAGTGTATCCTAAGCCTTTCACTATCTTTAAACATGCTTTTCCCCACTCATGTCCCCTCTTGTTTTCTTGTTCCTGGAGTTTTTGGTTTTGAACGGAAATCTCCGAGCCTTACTCGGAAATCTCCGGTCCACCAGAAAATTTCGAGACTAAGTCCTTTCAAAAATCAGCACTGACCTGTGATGATTACTGACCGAAAATAGTCCCGGAAATTTCCGGTGTCCGGACATTTCCGGGCTGAGATTCGGAAATCTCTGGCCCCTGCGATTTTTCGGCACCTAAGTCCTTTTCAATTTCGGCACTGACCTCAGGCGAAGCTGAATCGGAAATAGAGCCGAAAATCTCCGGGGTCCGGAAATCTCCGGTTCGATGTCCGGAAATCTCTGAGCGTGCAAAAGTTTTCCAGGGCTAAGTCCGAATCCAAAAATAGCCCCGGAAATCTCCGGCACCCGGAGATCTCCGAGCCTCAGTCCGGAGATTTCCGGTTCAAATTTTTCTGCCTATATAAGGGCACGGGTGGACCGGCCGGTTCGGCCAGTTCATCCACCCCGTGCCCTATTCCTCTCTCTCCTCCGAAAATCTCCAAATCTTCCGTTCCTTGCTGCGGGTGGATCGTTCGAGGGTTTCTCGCGTGCTTCGGGGATCTTCTGCTCCTCCTCGAGGGCTTCGATTTCATCCGCACGCTTTTCGCGATGTCTTCCGGTAACTCCTCGTTTTTCAAATCTAGGACGAAACTAGTTTTCGTTTCAGCTAGCCTATTTAGGAGGTTGTTGCTTGTTTCCTTTGGTAGAATTGCTCCCCTTGGCATGCTCTACACTCCACGTGCACATATCTGTTTTTCGTTCATAGATTTTGTTCAAATCTGTCAAAATTTCGTGCAGACCGGAAATCTCCGAGTCTGACTCGGAAATCTCCGGATCCCGGAGATCTCCGAGTCAGACCCGGAAATCTCCGGCCTACTCAGAATCAAATCAGCTAAGGATAGAAACTGTGTTTGCAAAAACTTCTCTAGTACGTTCCATTTTCATTCTCGGACATGAGTGCTTATCCCATATGCTTTCCATCCTCTCTTTGCTGTGTGTTTGCAGGTTCCAACCCTCGTGGCCGTTTCAAGCAAATTTCTTCACGAGGAAAAGGCAAACCAGTTCATTCTCGCCCTCCCAGTGGGTCCTCAAGTGAAGATAGCACACCTGCTGAGTCTGCAGCTCTGCTCAGGTAACCCACTGGCCCTAGCAAGAAGAAGAGGCCCGAGCTCTGTCTTGAAGACTTCAACAAAGGTAGTTTTCGCAAGTGGCGAAGTGAGCTCTCCTACAATGTGGAGTCTGATGATCCTAAGTACTATTGCACTGAGATGGCATGGCTCTACAGGGAAGTTTATCAGAAGTTCTCAATTGACAAGCCCATCTGCCCCATGAAGTGGATTGACTTTGACAAATTAATGAAGAAGGCTGATTATTTTGGTAATGCTGTCAAGGTATGTGGACTTCTGGGTTTGGAGCACTTGATGAGGACTGAGTGCAACTACAGCGTATCTCTTATCCATCAGTTCTATGCTATTGTGGTGTTTGACTTCCTCTTTCCGAGAGTTTGCTCGGATTCTTGGCTGTCCCTTCAGTGGTTTGTCTGTTCCAGCTGGCGCCCGCATGCATGTCCATGGCATTGCTTACAACAAGCATGTCATGTCTGATCTTTATCAGCCTGGAGGAAGGATTGGCTCTCAGAATGGTCTCCTCCCTACTTATGATATTCTGCTTCGCATGTTCCGTTGGACTATTGCTCCCATTGCAGGCAATGCGGACAATATTGTTGGGGCTCTAGTCAACTTGATGGCCAAGGCTCATGCGGCCTATCTTGGTGAGTATGAGGTTGAGCAGGAGGTCTACAAAGTGGATGTCATGGATTTCATTTTCCAGGAGATGTCTCTAGCAGTTTTTGAGAGGAAAGTTCCTCCGTATGCTCCCTATGTGATGTTACTCATCAAGAGGCTAAACAAGCTTTCTGAGCAAGACGGAGATGATTTTGATGCAGCCTTTGCTACTCAGCCCCACAAGGCAGCCCTGCTTATCCAGAAATCTGCTCACCTTGTTCAACAACAAGCCACCATGCAAGATATCAATGAGGATGAGATTTTTGGTGGTCCATCTCGGGTTCCCTGCAATCCCAACATCAAGAAAGCTGCCAAGAAGAGTCGCCCATGGGTAGTTCGAGCTATTGAGAAAATCATGAACATGAACTGTTGCATTCACAGTGAGAACTACTCCATCTACTCTCAGAACCATCGCATTATGAAGCGCCAAGAAGAGATGATGGCTCATATGAAGATGCCTGCTCCGAAGCACCCTTTGAAGCATGTGATTCCTTTCAAGGATTGGAATGCAGATGGACTCACTTTTGATTGGGATGATGCAGTGCCAGAGGACAGTGATCTTGAGTATGATGATGATGATGCTGAGGAGGAGAGGATGATGATGCCGAGCAGGGTTCCGACTCTTGATTCATGGGACGTTAGTGGAATGTAGCACCCCCAAGAGCCAGGCTAGACAAATCCGAGACCTTAATCTGAGATAAGCCTAACAAGGATCTCGGGAGCCAACAGTTGAAAATCGGTAACACAACAGAGACCCTACAACACAAGAAACAATATATTAGGCTCTTAACAGAGCGAAGAAGCAAATATCACGAAAATATGGTCACTGACCTGTCAATCACCAATACAACGGAAGGAAAATTATGCTATTAGACATAGCAAAACCGACAAAAGGCCTAAGAGGCCAAAGCATAACGGCGACGTCCCAGTCCAAAGATTCCAGGCTGCCATCTGGGAACCCCAACCTACTCGTCGATGTCGATGTCCAGAAAACACACCTGTCCAAATAATTGCGCAAGGCTGAGTACAGGAGGTACTCAACAAGACTTATTTAACCTTCTAAATATCTGCTCGTTCAGAGAGTATCATGAATGCCTTTTGCATAAAGCCATCTTTATTTTCAAATCGAGGGAGGAGAGAATCTCGCATCAGTAGACTTTTAAAAAGGGATAAGAGAGTAACACTAGCTTCATCCACATTTTCAGTCTCCACCAGACCATCATGAGTGGTACCACCCACCAGAATCACCCCCTCGCTCAACCCGAGGAAGCGATCCGCCCTTAGTTGGCAAGTTTATACTTAGGTTATAGTTGTCTATGATCACCGAAATAAGGTACCAAGTCGTCCATAACCGTGGACACGGCTTTCCGAAAAGATTTACCCTGCAGGGGGTGTAACTACCCACACACGCCAACCAACCGATACGCCAGCTATTAGCACTCTTCCGGGGAGTGCCGACAGGAGGGTTGGCCACGACCTTTCCCAAGCTTCGCCTATGTCCATGAGCCACAGCAGTAGATCTGACCACGCGCAGCGGTCTCTAGTGCGGGTTGCCAAGTCCAAGATCTGTGACCGCATCCCACTTGAACCTGGCCCTAAATCTCTTCAACCCATTTTACCGCACACGCAAATGGAACACTCGAACTAGTGGCTTCACGTAGTAGGCTAGACAAGTTGGAGTCGAGGGGGAAATGAATACCCTGTGTGGATGCACGACTAATCTTGGTTCCGAACCCAGGAACTCAGTTCCTAAGATCGACAAGAATGAGACAACCCACCACAATCCCATTGTGGCCTCTCATCCAAGTCTTTAGCATATTCAACACATCTTCGATCATTCCACGTCTTTCTTCACAGCTCTGATCCATCAACCGGATGGAACAGAGGGAAGATCTAGGCAGGGCTAAGCATAGCAGACTCTCGCGATACCACACTCAAGACACTCTAAACCTCAACTCAAAACCACATTTGAATCGCATGCATAATACCAGAATCAAATACTTTGAAACCATATATGTGCAGATAAGAGGTTATGCTTGCCTTGCTCTTCGATAACAAGATATAACGCTTTTGGATATCTTCGGCTTCACTTGATCGAGATAACCAAAAATAACTCTTCATAGATATCCTCTTAATTTGACCATCGATGATTCATCAAGCCTTCGGTGTTGTCGAACTCCACTTCGGATTCGCATTCTACCGCGGAAAACGAAACACCGGAAAAGAAACGGGAAACAACATTCAACCATGGCATCGATGCAATGCGCACAATGCATGACATGACAAGTTAAAGTATTGAAATGTAAATCCTACACATGGAAGATCATTTTAAATGGAGTTGGAATGCCCGAGAAGTGTCATTCGACAAATTCCATATTTAAAAGGAAGGGTGTAATTTGTTCCTCTATTATAAACATGGTTCAAAGTTGTTTAAATATGCATGATTTGGACATAATTAAATATATCTTAATTTTCTGCAAATTTTGATATAAAAATCACATTTTTCTGATTTAAAATGAATTACTTATGAATTTCCAAAGATTAAACATTTTTAATTCAATTTTAAACCATTTGTTAATTCCATTTTAAACATTTATGAATTTAAATAAAAGTTGGACCCACATGTCATAAGTTTATTAATTACAGAAAACATTATTTGGAAATAAATAAAATTCTGACAGACAGGGCCCACTTGTCATAATTAAATAATTACAGAAAAGAGTTAAAACAATTTAATTATTTTTCAGAAAAAGGAAAAGGAAGCGCTGACGTCAGCAATGGAGCAATCCCTCCCTGTCGATCACCAATTCGACGATGGCTGGCGCGAGGGAAGGCGTGGCTTCGCGGGTTGCACACGCACGGCGCAAGCGACCAGAAGGTGGAGGCGCCGCCAGCAGATGGTCGCCGGAGATGCTCCGGCGAGCGGATTTGCGGCGGCCGGAGAGGAGCACGGTGGCCGGAGCAACGTGAGCGAGAGGGAGAAGAGGGAGAGGTCCACGAGGACCGCAAGCTCACCAGGAGCGCGATGGATAGGTCGGGGAGGCGAGGGGAGGTCCGAGACGGCCGGAATCATCCGCGGAGGCCGGCGGCCGGAGTTGGGGAAGACGGCACGGGACGGCCAAATTCGTCGGACTCGAGCATTCCCAGCACGCACGGGTCACCGAGGAGGGAGAAGGAAGGACGGCGGAGCCTCGGAGCTCCTCACCGTGGCTCGGGGTGGCCTGCAACGGCGGGATTCGCCGGCGGACCCGGGAGCTAGGGTTTGGCCATGGCGGAGGATAAGGAAGGAGGGAAAGATGAGAACTAGAACTTCTCCACGGCGGCGGAAGGATTTATATGAAGGGGAGAGCGGCGGCGAGGATCTTGACGCAGGGGAGGGCGACGGACGGCGGAGGAGAAGACACGGCTCCGGCGTCCTTCTGGCGGAGGAAGAAGAAAGAGAAAGAAAAGAGCATTTTTCGGAAAACCCCCTAGAGTTTTAGAAAACCACAAAGCTTTTAAAACCAGACCCCTGTCTTGGAAATTAAATGATTTGAGGGTCTTTTTGTAAACAGAAAATTTATACAAAAATACCAGGAGATTCAAAATTTCACAAGGAAGCCATTGGCAACTTTGGATTTTGAAAATTTTGAAATTCTTTTAACACATTTAGAATAGCAAGTGGTTTAGCCACTTAAGGTTTTTCTCTCTAATTTTAAAACTCAAATTTTGTACACATTTTAATTAGATGCAAATGATGCTCATGATGCACAAACAAATCCTAATTACCAATTAGCAAATTTGGGGTTGTTACAGATCTATCCCCCTTACAAGAATCTCGTCCCCGAGATTCCTTGGGTAGGAAAAGAGATACAGAGAGGAGGGCTACACCGGTCTTCGATGGTCTTGTCGATCCCACGACGATCTTGTTTAACGGAGAGGTTGATCCTTTACTTCAGGGATGATTGAACACTTCATTACTCGTCGGACGGTTCTTCAACTGCAACAAAGGGAAGAGGGAAATAACTCTGGAACAAGGATCTTCAAAAAGATCGAGTATCTCATGGTCAACTCAAGGGAGGAGTGTGCAAAACAACTCTTGAGCTAACGAGCATGAAATACATCAAGGTAACGGATGGAAAGGAAGAAGTTTCAAGTTGATAGACAACTGTTACGTGAAATGATTAGAATATGAGCTTTGCACAAGGTCAAGATGGATAAATGATTAGATCTTGATACGACAAAAGGAAGAACCCTTTTTAGATTTCAACCATTTGGCTTACAAGATGTTTGTCCCATGATTAAAGGTCCAGGGCCCTAGGATGACTGACAAATTCACACAATGTGTGAGTTGAAAAGAATTTTGAGTACAAGCAAAAGGAAGGAAGAGCTGATCAACAAAATGTTGAAGATCACTATGAAAAGAGAATTCTCATGATGGATATGTTATCGAAGGATAAGAAAAGGATCAAGAGGATAATCGGGAGACATTCAGAATCTCCGAGATCATCGGAGGAGAGAACTTCTTCTTGATCTTCTGGATACCCATTTCAGGCTCATGATAAGTCTTAAATAGGTGAGGAGGTAAACATTGGGCTTTGGAAAGATAAATTTCATAAGGGGCAACTTTTAGAACAAGCCGCACAACAATCCTCATGGGGAGTGGTTGTTCTTGAAGATTCCAGGAATTTCAGCGATAGGCCTTCCGACTAAGTGTGTCAACCACAACATTAATCTTGCCGGAGTTACAAAAGGACCTATGTCAAAATCCTTGAGGAACACCAACCATCGTTGCTGCTTGAGATTCAGCTCTGGCTAGTTGGGATGAAAGTTCAGACTAAGAACGTCCGAACGGAGAGGTGCAATGGTTAACATCGAGGAAAGGTTGCAGATTCTCAAGATGTGGACAACAATGTCAAGCTCGAAAAGATGAGCGAGATTGCAAGAATCATGCATTAGCAATTTGTCAAAAGACAGATGCACCTACATGATTAATATGCAACAAACACAATTGAGTCCTTCTTGGGAAACAACAAAGAAGATAACGAAGTTTTCCAACTTCCTCTCATTCTTGATCCAATCAGTCAGTGGCTTGGTGTGCATAAATGACTTCTTCAAGGTATGCAAGTAACAACTTGTCATCCCATGAATAGTCCGTACATGCATGACCGACTAGAGATAATTCCCGAGGAAACAAAGGAAAACTCTACTTGGATTCACGGCGACATCTTTCAGCAACTGCACGTGAACCAGAAGAGGTTACTTCTAACATCCAGAACACACACTTTGTGATGACACAAAGATGGTTCTCAAAAGTTTCCAACATTAATGCCAATGTTCATAATGACCTTCTTCAGACATGGAGGCAATAAGAATGTTACCGATGGGCTCAACAACAATCTTATCAATACACTCCAACAAGATGGAATCAAATAACATATGAACAAGGCAAAGATATTGGTCAGACCGAGGACATGAAGATGTAAGCTGGCGAAACACCATAGGTAAAACATCATCTAAGATGGTCCTTGGGACTGAATTTGATTTGACGATAGCCCAAATCAAATCAAAGATTTGGAAGATAGCAAATCTGTAGGATATACCATCTTGCTTCCGCACGACAACACCGGTAGACAGGAGTCTGGCTTATCAAGGCAAGACGATGTGGCCTTAAGAGCGTCGGTAAAAACCTAACTCTTTGACCGAGTATGTGCACCAGAACAACGGACTTGGTAGCACAGTCAACTTCACTTAGTGACCGGATAACCAGTCACACAAGGAAGGAATCAAATGTCCTTATATGTCAAAGCAATGAGAATTGCTAAGAATATCTGATAGCCACATCAATACACACACCACAGCATTCCGAGCACGAGCAGCTTGGAGAAAAGCGTGAGTAAGGACGTGAAAAGCATCACTTCATCAATAAAGTCGTGAGACACATCACGACCTCTTGATATACAAGATGGTGACACCTTGAGATGGAACAGATTAGAAGCAAACAAAGCATCTTAATCTACGGACTACAACACTTTGACCTGGTCCTGGAAATGGACGAGGTACAGGAGTTTGTTTCTCCCTAACATCCCGAAGTGGAATGTCACGACGGACCGCAAGAGCAACATGCATTAGTACACCAATGCACATTTACAACTTGGATGCCAAGTGGCATACACTGGTCAGAACATAACGAAAGAAAAGAAACATACTCAGGAAAAGTCCTGAGATGCAGATGCTCAAGTTAGCATACATATGATAACTTGTTCTGATAAGGAAGGTGTGGCAGAGTCACCAACTTAGATGTGAGACTCATAAAGAGCACTCTTGTCGTGATCCTTTTGGTTCCATAACAGAACCTCTGCCAAAGCTGGTGGAAGGGGTAGACCTTGGATGTCGTAGGTCAATTACGGCAAAACCACCAGCTGGAAGGCTAGCTAGAATTGACATTACTAGCCCTTCTGAGGTTGCAAGCATTCCTCAGGGATCAACAAGATGGATCTTGGGTTAAAGGTCAGCATCATGTACTGATAGAGTGAGCATCACTTGACTAACAACCAACATGACTCAACACACCACCAACAACACAATCTGGGACCTTCGGTTCAAGTCCAGAATGAAAAACGAAAGAAGGAGTAACTACCATTCGAGTGTCACAAAGGCACAACGATGTAGTAATCACGAGATAGCTTCAGAGACCAACCACAGCTTCCGAGGTATCAAAAGAAGGAAAGGAAATCTTTGGAATGAAGGGAACCTGAAACATTGGAATAGAATGATGCAGAAACGACAAGGTTGAGAGATCAAGAGGAAAAGGAATCTCTCATTACAAATAGGAGGGAGACGGATCAAAGAACACACGAGACTCCAGAAAACTTAACACTAGGTCAACTTGGCTGAGAAACGACCTGCACTTGATGCACCTATATTTTGAATGACCAAGAGAAGGAGGGAGCAAATGTTTTCAACCAAAACAAGGTAAGGTGACCCAGAATTAGAGCGATACCAGATAAGGAGTAAAAAGAAGCCTATTTAGATTTTGGCATATAGTTTTAGCTTTCAAATAGTTTTCACAACAGCTAGACTCAACATCGACCAGTAGAAAGGTTTTCCTACAGACGGTCCTGCTCTGATACCAAAACCTATAGCACCCCCAAGAGCCAGGCTAGACAAATCTGAGACCTTAATCTGAGATAAGCCTAACAAGGATCTCGGGAGCCAACAGTTGAAAATCGGTAACACAACAGAGACCCTACAACACAAGAAACAATATATTAAGCTCTTAACAGAGCGAAGAAGAAAATATCACGAAAATATGGTCACTGACCTGTCAATCACCAATACAACGGAAGGCAAATTATGCTATTAGACATAGCAAAACCGACAAAAGGCCTAAGAGGCCAAAGCATAACGGCGACGTCCCAGTCCAAAGATTCCAGGCTGCCGTCTGGGAACCCCAACCTACTCGTCGATGTCGATGTCCAGAAAACACACCTGTCCAAATAATTGCGCAAGGCTGAGTACAGGAGGTACTCAACAAGACTTATTTAACCTTCTAAATATCTGCTCGTTCAGAGAGTATCATGAATGCATTTTGCATAAAGCCATCTTTATTTTCAAATCGAGGGAGGAGAGAATCTCGCATCAGTAGACTTTTAAAAAGGGATAAGAGAGTAACACTAGCTTCATCCACATCTTCAGTCTCCACCAGACCATCATGAGTGGTACCACCCACCAGAATCACCCCCTCGCTCAACCCGAGGAAGCGATCCGCCCTTAGTTGGCAAGTTTATACTTAGGTTATAGTTGTCTATGATCACCGAAATAAGGTACCAAGTCGTCCATAACCGTGGACACGGCTTTCCGAAAAGATTTACCCTGCAGGGGGTGTAACTACCCACACACGCCAACCAACCGATACGCCAGCTATTAGCACTCTTCCGGGGAGTGCCGACAGGAGGGTTGGCCACGACCTTTCCCAAGCTTCGCCTATGTCCATGAGCCACAGCAGTAGATCTGACCACGCGCAGCGGTCTCTAGTGCGGTTTGCCAAGTCCAAGATCTGTGACCGCAGCCCACTTGAACCTGGCCCTAAATCTCTTCAACCCATTTTACCGCACACGCAAATGGAACACTCGAACTAGTGGCTTCACGTAGTAGGCTAGACAAGTTGGAGTCGAGGGGGAAATGAATACCCTGTGTGGATGCACGACTAATCTTGGTTCCGAACCCAGGAACTCAGTTCCTAAGATCGACAAGAATGAGACAACCCACCACAATCCCATTGTGGCCTCTCATCCAAGTCTTTAGCATATTCAACACATCTTCGATCATTCCACGTCTTTCTTCACAGCTCTGATCCATCAACCGGATGGAACAGAGGGAAGATCTAGGCAGGGCTAAGCATAGCAGACTCTCGCGATACCACACTCAAGACACTCTAAACCTCAACTCAAAACCACATTTGAATCGCATGCATAATACCAGAATCAAATACTTTGAAACCATATATGTGCAGATAAGAGGTTATGCTTGCCTTGCTCTTCGATAACAAGATATAACGCTTTTGGATATCTTCGGCTTCACTTGATCGAGATAACCAAAAATAACTCTTCATAGATATCCTCTTAATTTGACCATCGATGATTCATCAAGCCTTCGGTGTTGTCGAACTCCACTTCGGATTCGCATTCTACCGCGGAAAACGAAACACCGGAAAAGAAACGGGAAACAACATTCAACCATGGCATCGATGCAATGCGCACAATGCATGACATGACAAGTTAAAGTATTGAAATGTAAATCCTACACATGGAAGATCATTTTAAATGGAGTTGGAATGCCCGAGAGGTGCCATTCGACAAATTCCATATTTAAAAGGAAGGGTGTAATTTGTTCCTCTATTATAAACATGGTTCAAAGTTTTTTAAATATGCATGATTTGGACATAATTAAATAGATCTTAATTTTCTGCAAATTTTGATATAAAAATCACATTTTTCTGATTTAAAATGAATTACTTATGAATTTCCAAAGATTAAACAATTTTAATTCAATTTTAAACCATTTGTTAATTCCATTTTAAACATTTATGAATTTAAATAAAAGTTGGACCCACATGTCATAAGTTTATTAATTACAGAAAACATTATTTGGAAATAAATAAAATTCTGACAGACAGGGCCCACTTGTCATAATTAAATAATTACAGAAAAGAGTTAAAACAATTTAATTATTTTTCAGAAAAAGGAAAAGGAAGCGCTGACGTCAGCTGACGTCGGCAATGGAGCAATCCCTCCCTGTCGATCACCAATTCGACGATGGCTGGCGCGAGGGAAGGCGTGGCTTCGCGGGTTGCACACGCACGGCGCAGGCGACCAGAAGGTGGAGGCGCCGCCAGCAGATGGTCGCCGGAGATGCTCCGGCGAGCGGATTTGCGGCGGCCGGAGAGGAGCACGGTGGCCGGAGCAACGTGAGCGAGAGGGAGAAGAGGGAGAGGTCCACGAGGACCGCAAGCTCACCAGGAGCGCGATGGATAGGTCGGGGAGGCGAGGGGAGGTCCGAGACGGCCGGAATCATCCGCGGAGGCCGGCGGCCGGAGTTGGGGAAGACGGCACGGGACGGCCAAATTCGTCGGACTCGAGCATTCCCAGCACGCACGGGTCACCGAGGAGGGAGAAGGAAGGACGGCGGAGCCTCGGAGCTCCTCGCCGTGGCTCGGGGTGGCCTGCAACGGCGGGATTCGCCGGCGGACCCGGGAGCTAGGGTTTGGCCATGGCGGAGGATAAGGAAGGAGGGAAAGAGGAGAACTAGAACTTCTCCACGGTGGCGGAAGGATTTATATGAAGGGGAGAGCGGCGGCGAGGATCTTGACGCAGGGGAGGGCGACGGACGGCGGAGGAGAAGACACGGCTCCGGCGTCCTTCTGGCGGAGGAAGAAGAAAGAGAAAGAAAAGAGCATTTTTCGGAAAACCCCCTGGAGTTTTAGAAAACCACAAAGCTTTTAAAACCAGACCCCTGTCTTGGAAATTAAATGATTTGAGGGTCTTTTTGTAAACAGAAAATTTATACAAAAATACCAGGAGATTCAAAATTTCACAAGGAAGCCATTGGCAACTTTGGATTTTGAAAATTTTGAAATTCTTTTAACACATTTAGAATAGCAAGTGGTTTAGCCACTTAAGGTTTTTCTCTCTAATTTTAAAACTCAAATTTTGTGCACATTTTAATTAGATGCAAATGATGCTCATGATGCACAAACAAATCCTAATTACCAATTAGCAAATTTGGGGTTGTTACATGGAACCTCCTCCCTTTTTGGTATCTTGATGCCAAAGGGGGAGAAGTATCTCTAGGACTCTCGGGATTTGCATGGGTTGGGAGCACTTCTTTCTTTTCGCTTTGTTTTTTAAACGTGCTCCCTATTTTCGTGACGGTTTATTTTCTTCATGTGTGTGAGACATGAGTACTGTTAAATTCTCTATTGTAATAAATCTATTGTCTAAGTTTGTTGCTTCTTGTATGTATTGTGTATGTGTGTGTTTTGTAAAATCTAGGGGGAGTGTTGATCCTAAGGAACGTGCACTTTGTATTCCAAAAACATCCTAAAAATAGAGCACTCACTTAGGGGGAGCTCCGTCTATATTTTGCGAATCCGTTCTCCTTTCGTGTTGTCATCATTCGCCAAAAAGGGGGAGACTGAAAGTGCATTCTATGCACTCCCAGATTTTGGTGACTAATGACAACACAAAAGGTATTCTAACGTTTGTGATGAAGCTTGCAGGTTCTTTTACAGGTCGTTTGATAAAGAGGAACACTTACTTGGCCTAAGTTTCAATTCTACTTCACTTGGTCTTTCATCAGGATTTCAGTCAGGAGATTCCCGGGGTTCGGAGATTTCCGGTCCATAGACCGGAGATCTCCGAGCCAATCAAGTTTTTCGCTAAGTGTCAAATCAAAATGCATACTGACTCCGACTCAAGCTAAGCCGGAAATACTCCCGGAGATTTCCGGCGCTCGGAGATTTCCGAGCCCCAGTCCGGAGATCTCCGAGTGACAGAGGAAATTCAACCAAGTCCAGAACTCAAATGCGTACTGACTCCAACACAATTTTAGCCAGAATTGCTTTCGGAGATTTCCGGTGCCCGGAGATTTCCGGGCCTCAGTCCGGAGACCTCCGAGCGTCAGAGATTTTTCTACCAAGTCAAGAAGCCCAACCAGTACTGATCTAGAGTCAAGATCAACCGGAATTCCTACCGGAAATTTCCGGGGTACGGAGATCTCCGGTCCTCAACCAGGAGATTTCCGGGATGTCGGCTGTACAACGGGCAGATTTTGGGGAGGGATATAAATACCCCTCCACCTACCTCCCGCATTTCAAGCTTCCAGATTTTCTCTCTCCTCCATTGGTGCTGAAGCTTGTTTCTTCCGGATCTCCCAATCTAGCCACTCAAATCCTTTGATACTTGGGGATCTGAGGAAGAAGCCACCGATCTACAACTCCACCGAAGCGTTTTGATTTCCCCCCTCTATTTCTTGAGGGGCAACGAATCTAGGGTTCCTTTGTGGATAGCTAGGTTCAACTTTGTGTGTTCTTGATCCTTTGTGGATTCCTTTGTGGATTTGACTTGTTGTGGTCATTGTGGGAGCCCCCAATTCAGTTGTGGGTGTGTGCCTCACGTGTTTGTACGTGATCTTCTCCGCCCTTAAAGGAGTCCTTAGTGGAAGAGTGAATTTGCACCTTTGTGGTCGAATTCACAGGAGAATAGGGTGAGGCCTTTGTGGCGTTGAGCAAACCTTTGTGGTAGCTCACACCCCTCCAACGAGACGTACACCTATGTGGTGGAACTCGGGATAAAATCGGTGTCTACGAGTTCCTACGGTTTTCTTGTTCCACTCTCCTTTACTGCATTCCTGTACTTGTTTAGTTTCCTTGTTGTTGTTCACTTGTATGACCTAGTTGCACATTTAGACAAATTACTTTCCGCTAGCCTAAAACTGAAAAACACATAAAAATTGGTCACCACCTATTCACCCCCCCCCCCCCCCCCCCCTCTAGGTGGTCAACTGCCGTTCAGATACCCAAGCCACTTCGGCTGATCTGGACGAGCAGCGCAGATTACTGCTCCCGGAGGCTCAAGAAATCACCGAGATCCGGCGTGAGCTTAGCGCAAGTCGCCGTGAGTACAATGCAGCTCATGGGTTCCCCAAGATAGACTCCCGGGACAAGTGCATTGCCGACCTGCGCAAGAAGGGCAGGATGGTGAATGATGAGTTGGCTGGTGGCGCGGCGCCTAGCCATAGCAGGTCAGGTAGTATGATCTCGGCAGAGAAACCGGTGTACAGCTCACCTGCCAAAACTCTTAGGGCTGCCAAGGCGGCTATGACTGAGTTGGCCGGGCTATCCGGAGAAGCTCTGCGCAAGCAGCAAGAGCGGGTCAACGAATTGGTCATAGAGGCTAATCGACAGAACAAAGCCTTCAAGAAGATGAACCCGGGAGCTGGATCCCAGGTATACTCCGCTAGGGCCGAGAGCAACAAGTCGGGCGGAGAGGCTTCGTCCCCGCATCCGAGTCGGAGCAAGAGCAAGAGCCGGAGTCGGGGTTCCGGGAAAAACAAGCAATTGCATACATATGACCCGGCCTTTGCCGGAGTTCAGCAAGCCGGACAGAACAATCCCGGTCAGGCTCAGGGTAGCCATGGTGGTGGCAACCGGGATGTAGGAAACAATGTCCCGGCAAGCCGTGGCAATCCACCCCGGTATCCGCCACAAAGTCAGGGAAACCGGCAGAGAGAGGCCGCTTCTATCCCGCATCAAGCCATAGTTCCTGTGGTTAACCGGCATGACGATGGCAACTCGAGGTTGCAACAACTCGGATACCTTCCTAACGAGAATCCCTTGGGATCTCGAATAGGAACTCGGCAGCTAAATACCGCTGATGCCCGGATCAGGCTCGACCGGATTCACCAATCCGAGTTGGTTGAAGAGCAAGGCCCTCCGGGACCTGCTTGCTTTGGACTCGTATCATGCGAGAACCAGCTGTGCGAAATTTTCAGCTCAACCGGGGTGCCAAGACCTATGACGGCAGCTCGAAGCCGGAGGATTGGTTAACCGACTATGTAACTGCAGTAAGCATAGCCGGTGGAAACAGACGCTGGGCGGTACGGTACGTACCACAGATGTTGGAAGGACCTGCCAGGATCTGGCTGAACAACTTGAGGACTAGCATTATAGACTGTTGGTTGGATTTCGAGGAGGCCTTCATCAGCAACTTCACCAGCACATACAAGAGGCCCAACCGACCTCAACAGCTCGCCATCTACAGACAAAGGAGCAATGAAACTGACCGAGAGTACCTTACTCGGTGGAGCAACATTCACAATTCTTGCGAAGGGGTTGTCGAGGCACAGGCCATATCGTGGTTTGCGCAGGGATGCCGACATGGCTCTATGCTTTGGCAAAAGCTGCAAAGGAAGATGCCGACAACCTTGGCGGAGACCATGCGCATCGCCGACACCTACACGCTTGGAGATCCCATGCAACCCCTGGTGGATGTCGGAGACTCCAACAGGAGGAATGCGGGAAATCAGCGCTCGGGGTCGAGGAGAAGTCATGATCGCCACGATTTCGGCCAGAAGAGGAGCCAACCCGAGTTTCACTATGCCTCGCAGCACATTGCAGCGGTTGGCCGAGATCAGGGGGATGCCGGCAGCAATCAGCGGCAGAAAACAGCTGGCCCTGCTTGGGGTCAGAGCCAAGAAGTGCAGAAAACTTGGGTGGACCAAAAGAAGCCCCTGACGTATGAAGAGATGCTGAACAAGCCATGCTGCTACCATACGTTGGAGGCCAACAAGCCTACAAGCCACTCTACCCGGCAGTGCAGCTGGTATCAGCGCACATTACAAGAGGCAGCGCGGGTGCTACTCGGCCAAACGCTCCGGCGTCACGGCCAAATATCCCGAGACCCCCTCCACCGCTATCCGGTGCCAATGCAGTCCGGATTAATCAAACCACCCAGGGACCCCCTCCCAGACCCGTGAACATGGTGCACACCCGGAATGATAACGGTGCTGGTCCGAGTAATCAATCCGGACACCAGCAGAGCAACTACCGGGAGGCACATAAGAGTTATGTGGTCTTCGTGACCGAGCCGACGGATCGGAAGAGTGTGTGACAACGTGCTCTGGAGGTAAATGTTGTGATCCCGGCGGTGCCCAAGTTCCTGCACTGGTCCGAGATGGAGATCACCTGGAGTCGGAAGGATCACCCCCAGGTTATGCCCAAGCCTGGTGGCTATGCTCTGGTGGTGGACCCGACATTTGTCGGACCAAGCCTCAACGTCCGCTTCAGCCGGGTACTAATTGACAATGGAAGTGCAATTAACATTATGTACAAGGATACCATGCTGAAGCTGGGGGTGTCCATGAACACGCTGCTCCCAACCGAGACCACCTTTCACGACATTGTGCCCGGGGTCTCCTGCTCCCCTATGGGCAAAATCTGGGTTGAGGTATTATTTGGAACCCGGGAGATCTGCCGGACAGAGAGCCTGGAATTCGAGGTCGTGGATCTCGAAAGTCCATACCATGCACTTATTGGCAGGCCGGCACTGGCCAAGTTCATGATCTCCACTCACATGGGGTACCTGAAGATGAAGATGTCGGGTCCAAATGGGGTGATCACCATAGCAGGAGACCACAAGCGCTCCATGGATTGTGCATCTGCCGGCTCAAACTTAGCCGAGTCCCTGGTCATTGCTGAGGAGAAGAAGAGGATTCAACAGGTGGTTGCACTCGCCAAGACCTCGCAGCTCGGAATGCCCGGGATGGTGAACCCGGAGCAGAGCGCCTCATTCCAGCCACCAAAGGAGACCAAGAAGGTGGGGGTTGACCCTAGCAACCCAGAGCGCCAGGTCATCATTGGCAGCAACCTGGACAGCAAATAGGAAGGCGAGCTCGTCGACTTCCTCCGTGAGAATCGGGATGCTTTTGTATGGTCAAATGACGATCTGCAAGGCGTTCCGAGGGAGTTGGCTGAGCACTCACTATTCTTCAGGCCGGATGCGAAGCCGGTGAAGCAACCGACTAGGCGCCTCTCGGACGAGAGAAGAGCGGCGATCATGGAGCATCTCGCGGTGCTGCTGGCTGCCGGATTCATGATGGAAGTGCTGCACCCGGATTGGATTTCGAATCCGGTCCTGGTAGAGAAGAAGAAAGATGATCCCCTCCTGCTTAAGGTGTGGCGCATGTGCATCGACTTCACCAACCTCAACAAAGCATGTCTGAAAGACCCGTTTCCACTTCCCCGCATAGATCAAGTGATCGATTCCACTGCCGGGAGTGAGCTTTTGACTTTTCTAGATGCCTATTCTGGTTTTCACCAGATACCTTTGAATCCGGATGATCAGTTGAAAACTGCTTTTATTACCCTGTATGGGGCTTATTGCTATCGTGTCATGACTTTTGGTCTGAGAAATGCTGGTGCGACATACCAGAGATGCATGCAAAAATGTTTACATGACCAGATAGACCGGAATGTCGAAGTGTATGTCGATGACATAGTCATAAAAACAAAAGAAAAATCCTCTCTGATCGATTATCTAAGGGAGACGTTTAGAAACTTAAGGAGATTCCGGATGAAGTTGAATCCGGACAAGTGTACATTCGGTGTTCCGGCAGGCAAGCTACTCGGTTTCCTCATATCAAGCCGGGGAATTGAGGTCAACCTGGGTAAAATACGTGTGATTGAAAGCATGAAGTTACCGGTACGTCTCAAAGATGTGCAGAAATTTACAGGATGTCTGGCATCCCTAAGTCGGTTTGTGAGCCGGCTAGGGGAGAAGGCCTTGCCCTTGTATCAGTTGATGAAGAAGAGCAAAACGTTCGTATGGACTCCGCAGGCTGATGCGGCGTTCAATGATTTGAAAAGGATGCTCTCATCAGCACCAGTGTTGGCATTCCCATTACCCAAGGAGCCTATGCTGCTGTACATTGCTACCACTAACCGGGTAGTAAGTGTAGCCATTGTCGTGGAGAGAGAAGAAGGGGACAAGCTGATACAGAGGCCGGTATATTACTTGAGCGAGGTGATCTCGGAATCCAAACAGAACTACCCGCATTACCAGAAGATGGCATATGAAGTATACTTGGCGGTCACTAAGCTCAAGCACTATTTCCAAGAACATTCGATCACGGTGGTTTGCGAAGCTCCCCTCGCCGAGATCATCGGCTGTAAGGATGCTAGCGGCCGAGTTGCCAAATGGGCCATCCAGTTATCTCCGTACGCTCCGGCATACGAGAGACGCGACGCCATTAAGTCGCAGGCGCTGCCGGACTTTTTGGTGGATAGGGCCGAGATGCAATATGAACCTCCAATCCCCGACTACAACTTCTGGAGAATGCATTTTGATGGTTCCAAGGCCAGGATCGGATTGGGTGCCGGAGTGGTCCTCACCTCACCGAAACAAGATGTGTTGAAGTATGTGCTGCAAATTCATTTCCGGGCATCTAACAATGTCGCCGAATACGAAGCTTTGGTTCATGGACTAAATGTCGCCAAGGAAATCGGTATCCGCCGGATAGAGTGTTTCGGTGATTCCGACCTCGTGGTGCAGCAGGTGTCGGGGAACTGGGATGCGATTGACGCCAACATGGCCTTATATCGGTTCCATGTGCAGAAAATATACAGATTTTTTGAGGGCTGCGAATTCAAGCACATACCCAGAGGGGAGAACGAAGCAGCGGATGTGTTGTCCAAGCTAGGGTCATCCCGAGATGCCATCCCACCCGGGATCGCTCTCGAACATCTGAGGATGCCGTCTATCGAGCCCTCACCCGACTCAGATTCTATCTTCATCCCCAAGGAGCCTGGCTCGGAAGCCGTACCTATGGAGGTGGAAGTCGGGAGCACTGCATTGAACCCGGGGACTGCAACACAAAACACGGCGGGAAGCGGCATAACAATGGAGGTGATGTCGGCAGAACCAATGGACATAGATGCTCCCGTGTTCCCGGTTCGACCTTGCCCGGGATGGGCACAACCCATCATGGCATACATATCGGATGGAACCCTCCCGGAGAACGAAGTGGAAGCCCGGCAGATACTGCGGAGATCCAAGGCATACACTATTATCAATCAAGAGCTATACAAGAGAAGTGTCACAGAGGTGCTCCAGAGGTGTGTGGAACCTGAGGAAGGCCAAGAGATGCTATTGGAAATACACCAAGGAGGGTGTGTGCATCATGCATCATCTCGGGCGCTGGTGGCGAAGGTGTTCCGACATGGATTCTACTGGCTCACTGCCTTGCAGCACGCAGAGGACATTGTCCGAAAATGTGGAGGGTGCCAAAGGTTCGCCCACAGAATACATATGCCGGCATCAGCACTGAAGAAAATACCTATCACTTGGCCATTTGCAGTATGGTGCTTGGACATGGTCGGGCAATTCAAGCCGGCAAGGGGTAATATGACACATATGCTGGTCATGGTGGACAAGTTTACCAAATGGATAGAGGTTAAACCAATCCGGAAGTGTGACGGACACACCTCGGTCCAGTTCTTGAAGGACATCATCTTAAGATACGGTACCCGCACAACATCATCACAGATAATGGTACCAATTTTGCTGTAGGAGAGTTTGCTCGGTTTTGTGCGGAAAAAAGAATCCGGTTGGATGTGGCATCAGTAGCCCACCCGGAAGCAAACGGGCAAGTCGAGAGAGCAAATGCCTTGGTCTTGGCCGGCATCAAAGCCCGCCTGATCGAGCCACTGTTGAGGACTCCGGGATGTTGGATAGAGGAGATACCGGCAGTATTGTGGGGTCTCCGGACCACACCGAATAGATCTACCGGGTACACGCCATTCTTCATGGTGTATGGTGCCGAAGCCGTGCTTCCAACCGACATCCAATATGATGCCCCAAGGGTTACTATGTTCACCGAGACCGAGGCAAAGGAAGCCCGGGAAGATGATGTGGACGTGCTCGAGGAAGCAAGGGAATTGGCATTATCTCGGTCAGCAATTTATCAGCAGAACCTCCGTCGCTATCATAGCCGAAAAGTGCACCCCAGAGTATTCCGAGAAGGGGATCTTGTGCTAAGGCTTATCCAACTCACAACCGGGATGCATAAACTCTCGCCTCCATGGGAGGGTCCTTTTGTTGTAAGCAAGGCATTGCACAATGATTCGTATTACCTTGTAGATGCACAGGAGGCTAGAAAAGGTGTAATGGACAAAGCCGGTGAGTAGACCAAGCGGCCATGGAATGTAGCCTTGCTTCGTCCCTTTTACACTTAAAGGGTGCAATGTATGTATCTCGGTTTCTCTATCAATGAAATTTAGGCACCCCAAGATGTTACTCGGGGACTGCCTGGCCAGAAGTATGTCCTTTATCTTAACTTGCATGACGGTACCCTCGGGAGGAACCCGGGGACTGCCTCATTTTGTGCCTTTGTGTGTTTTCGTTCATTCATTTTGTGCATGCCGGCAACCCAGGGAGGAACCCGGGGACTGCCTCGTACCTATTTCTTGTTTAGTATATGCCGGGCAAGTTCTGAGATCGGTTTTCAAGTCAGAATAATGTATGTCATGTAAAATAATCTTATGACTCGACTGACGAACGCCGAAATGGTAGTCAAAAGCAAAGAGCATCAAATGTGGGAAACACGAAAACGAACTCGAGGACTCGGAATAGGAACTTATCCAGCATATGCGTTTTACTTATCCGGTTGTTTGTTTTATTATGTCGGGAATTTAGCAACTAGAACTCGGATATTCATAAGTAATGTATACCGTGAATGGAATTTTGTGACTCGACTGTCGAACGACGAAATGGTAGACAAGAGTAGAAATTGCCTAACTACGATAAACATGAAAACGAACTCGGGGACTCGTAGCAAAATATACCGGCATAACTTGTCTTGCATAGGAAGAAGCAGAGTACGAATTAAAATGTATATTACAACTGCACCCGGCATCCCGGGGATTTAACGTTTCTACACTTAAGTATTTGCGGCAGCAAGATCATGAAGCAGTAGGGGAAGACGGCCTCTCGGGTTGATCAGCAGAGGGAGCAGTGACGACGGTCTCCCCCGCACCAGCAGTAGCACCCGGAGCGTCCACGTGCGCCTCGGCCTGAGGGATCTCGGGTGGCGAAGGAGCAGCAGCATCCCGGGAAGTGGCGGTCTCGGTGGCGGCGCCAGTCGTAGCGTCATCGGCCTCCGGGATCTCGGCATCCACGTCACCGATCTCACCCGTCTCGCCATCGTCTTCATAGTCTGACTCGGAGTCAGAAGCAATGAGGCTCGTGATGAAGGCACCAGGATCCGCCCACCCGGCAAGACGGTGAGCGGTCTCCTGGCGGAGCTGAATCTTGGCCGGATCCGTGTACCACTCTGAGACGACGCACAGGCTCTTGATCACCTCGAGATCGAGCCCCTCGTACCAGCTCAGCACGTGCTTCAACGCTTGGTCGGCGCCGGCGCGAGCACCAGAACGTTTCCAGGCATGAAGCCGGTTCCCGGCATCCTGGAGCGCAGTGGCTAACTCGGTGACCGAGAGATTGCCGGTGACGCCGGGCCAGAGGGCACCATGAGCATGGACGGCCGCGCTGAGGAGCTCGGTGCCGATCGACCAGAGAGGTACCATCCGGGCCTTCAGGGCGATAAGATGGTCGTCGATGTCCCACGAATCCGAGACGGGACCCTTTCTGACGCGTTTCTCCCGGGCGGCAGCAATCGCAAGGTTGGCAGCTTCTCGGGAGTGCTCGAAGTGCCCTTTAGAAAGGAGAACTGTCACATGGGCAAGCCATGAGGAGATATCGGCAAAAAGGAGGAAAACGAAAAAAGAAAAATCGGTGTACTTATTGTTCATATCCCGGTTTAATCCGGTGAGCTCGGATAGCCAGGCGTGTTGCTTCGACCGGAGAAGGGCCAACTCGGTCTCGGCAAGATGTGCGCGCGCCTCGGACTGGTCCAAGGTGTCCTTCTGCTTCTTGGTAGCGTCCAAAAAACGCGTCTTCACATCCGCATCGGTAGACTTGACCTTCTCTAGCTCGGCGTTTAGTCGCGCGATCTCGGATTGAGCCTCGGACAGGGCAAACTTTTGGTCTACCGAGATCCTTCGCGCGGAATCCCGCTCCTCCCGGAGTCGTCCCTCCAACTTCTTTGACTGACCGAAGTCAGCAAGAAGCCAGTGGAAGACACTACTGCGTTTTTTTGCCGCAGTCCTGTAAAAAATGTCCGACATCCATTTCGGAAACTTCAGTAAGGGATGACAAACCACTTGTGCAAGATCCAGTGGAGAACCAAGTCGGTGGAAAGGATCTCGGGCACTGGGAAGGAATTTTTTCTTTCTCAGATTAGAGCCTAGTGATCTGCTACTCGGTGGAGTCTGAAGCACTAAGCACTAATCTCGGGGACTAGTGGGGATAGAAGAATGAAACTTGGTAAAAATAAAAGAAGGAAACTTACATCAACCACCCGGGTGACATCCAGCACAGCCACCTAAAGGGCATGCAGGGCTTGGGCGCTGCGGCTCGGGCCAGCAGCGTGCAAGTCCCCCACGATCTCGGAGGCGTCAGCAGCGATCCAGGCCTTGTTGTATTCTTCAACAACGCGCAAGCCGGTCACGGCGGGTGCGCTAGCGGCAACGACCTCCCGGGATCCTGGAGACACAAAGGAGCTTACGGATGCTCGCAGGGCCTGCAGGGCGGCAGTGGGGATCTCGGCAGGAGGTGGCGGTAACCCGGAAAACTTACCCGAAGCAGAGGAACCATTGCTTAGGGCCAGATCTTGGGTTGAGGGCTTCGGAGAAGCGCTGGTCTTAGCAGGAACTACCTTCTGCCCAGAGGCCTGGCTGCGTGAATGCCCGGTAGGAAGATCAGGTTGTCGGGAAGGAGAGGCGGGCTGCTTCGGCGGCGGGGTTTTGCGTGGGGCCAGCCGGGTAGAGGCGCGCGGCACGACCTGCCGCGAGGACTCGGCATATCCGCATCGAGTTGAGGCACCCGGCGTGGGGTATCCGGAAGGACGACGTCCTCGGTCGCAGCGCTAGGCTGTACCGGGACCTCGATCGCCCCGGGACGAGCGTCCGGAGTACCGGCACCGGTAGAAGCACGAGGAGTCAAACCGTCGGTCAGCACATGACCGGATTCAGGGCGGTCGTTGTCCTGCACTGGACGCCGAGGTGGAGAAGGGGAAGCCCGAGATGGGCTAGGAGTTCGGGATCCCGGAGGACGGGAACCCGCCGACGGCGGGACGTCGAGAGCCGCTCTGTAATGAGCATGTCAGAAAAGACCTCGGAGGAAATCAAAATAAAAATAACTCAAGGCGAGAAGGTCGTACCCGGAGGAAACGGTGGGAGGACCTCGTTTGCGCCGGGGAGGCTTGTCGCCCGGTTGCTTGGTGGTCTTGCTCCTCTTGGCGGCGACACCCGACACACCGGCTTGGGCGGTCTCGGAGCCCGCACTTTTGCGGGTCTCGGCGCGCTTCGTCGTGGCTATGGGACCCGGAACCACTGGCATGGCGTATTGGAGAGGCAGGGCATCAATTATATCGAGAATTTGACAGTCAGCGTCATCATCTTCGTCAGTATCAACTTGGATAGCCTCTTGAGCTGAAGGCTTACCCGGGGCGGCAGCACGGGCCAAAGGAATCGAGAGGTGATCCTCGCCGTCGGGATCCTCGTCCGGCATCTGCTCCGGCACCGGGACGTCCTCCGCGAAATTGTCGTTAAAATGCATCGCGTCCTACTCTATTTGGCGCTCGAACAGCTGCAGCAGTAAATCAGAACATGACAACCATGTCGGTTTCCAGCAGAACTCGGGTAAAAATGGAACTCGGCGGAAGGCAAGCACAAGCACCTCCTTCAGTGGTTTTTTGCGGGTACCGGCGCACAGTCCCCACTTCCAGTGCTCCGGCATCCTCGTTCGAGCAATGGCTCAAACGCGGCGCCAAACCGAAGCTTTGTACAGCGGGAAAATACTGGTCCGTGTAGGGTCGTATACCCCACTCATGTGGCATATCTTATGCACTCGGGATTGGAGAGGGCAGATGCGGCGGATGATGAAGCAGCACAAGAGGTCATCCGGCGTCAGAGAGTTCACAAGGACGCGTAAGACGTCATGCATGCTCTCGACCTCCTCGGAGTCCGGGAGTTTGTTCCAGAGCCCGAACTCGCGGGGAGGACCCATAACACTAATTAATATCAAACATAATATATATAATTTTTCCTAGCTCCGAAAACTCTTTCGGCGCTGCCCGATCTCCATCGGACCCCTCCCGGGACGCTCCCGGTGATCTCCTTCCTTTCCGGTTGTCTTGTCGAAACCCGTTAAGTGTGTTACCCTAGCGGTTCGATATAATATCAGGTATGATCAAGACTCCTCAATGATCAACGACTAACTCGTAGGCCTGGACCCCATGAATTAATCCCTGAGATATAATGAATGACTTTCATCTATCAAACCTGAGCGTAAAGTCTTAGACCTTTTGCCATAGCGATACTTAGCACGTTCGAGTGTCGTTCCATAGATATCTCCATACCTAATCCCGACCTCGTTACCGACGATTCTATCTTCTACTCGTTCATGATCTCATGTCTCCGTGACCTAGTCACATGCTTGCAAGCTCATTAGACATGATCTCACCGAGTGGGCCCGAGAGTATCTATCCTGCTATGCGGACTGGCAAATCCCGCTCTTGACCCCTCGTCTCAACTACTCCTTTCCGATACCCAAAAGTATCACCGTTATTGTCATACTAAATAAGATACGACGTTTGGTGCAATCAAAGTATCTTCCGGGAATATCAATAAGAGTTGATCTCACGGTCAAAGGTGTAACGACTACGTTCTCCAAATCTGGGTATGTCCATCACATCGCTCTCCAGCGATATGACTCTCATTGCCGACCGGCGCCATGCCCCATGACCGGGAAACCTCGATCATCAATCGCGCAACGAAACTAGTCTTAGTAGAGGCTACTAGGGACCTGGTTGTTTACGTATCACACCCGCATTAATGTTTCCGCTTAATACGGTTCTAGCATGACACAAAAACCTATTATGAACAAACGAGATATGATAAAGAATACACTTTATTAATTGCCTCTAGGGCATATCTCCTTCAGTCTCCCACTTGCACTAGAGTACAACTTAATCTAGATTACACTTGGTAAAAGCTTAACACCCATAGCTAACTGGTGATGTTCATGCTTATCAAGCGGAAGAGGCTTCGTCAGCGGATCTGCCACATTCAGATCCGTATGCACTTTGCAAATCTTCACATCACCTCCTTGTACGTACTGACGTATCACGTGGAAGCGTCGGAGAATGTGTTTGGCGGTGGAGTGAGACCTCGGCTCCTTGGCGTTCGCAATGGCACCCGTATTGTCGCAGAAGAGGATCACGGGGTCTTGCACGCTCGGGAACACTCCAAGTTCGATGACGAACTTCCTCAGCCACACAGCTTCATTCGCGGCCTCGCAGGCAGCAATGTACTCCGACTCCATTGTAGATTGTGCGACTATGGGTTGCTTCCCACTTCTCCAGCACACGGCGCCTCCATTCACCTTGAACACGTAACCTGTCTGTGACTTACAGTCATCGGGGTCTGAGCAAAAACTTGCATCCACGTAACCCGTTACGCCAAGTTCTTCATCGCAGCCACCATACACAAGGAACATTTCCTTTGTCTTATTGAGATACTTAAGAATGCTCTTAACAGCTACCCAATGCGGCATTCCAGGATTACTCTGGAACCGGCTTGTCAAACTTAGAGCTAATGCCACATCCGGTCTAGTACTCAACATTGCATACATGATCGATCCTATGGCTGAAGCATAAGGATGTTTCGTCATTTCGGCCTTACCCAGTTCCGTCACCGGACACTGCGCCTTACGCAATATCTTATTCTTGATAACTGGCAGAGAACCCTTCTTTGCCTTCTCCATATGTAAACGCTTCAATATTTTATCAAGATAAGTACTCTGACTTAGTGCTAATAGGCGCCTTGATCTATCGCGATAGATTTTATGCCTAAAACATACGCAGCTTCTCCTAAGTCCTTCATGGAAAACTTACTGTTTAAATATTCCTTCACGCTATTCAGAAGTTCCACATCATTCCCTATTAGCAATATGTCGTCAACATACAGTGCTAAGAACACAACCGAGCTCCCACTCATTTTCTTGTAAATACAGGTCTCTTCCACATTCTGGATAAATCCAAAACCTTTGATTACCTCATCAAAGCGAAGATTCCAGCTCCGAGATGCCTGCTTCAATCCATAGATGGATCGCTGAAGCTTGCACACCTTGTTAGCACTTCCTGGATCGACAAAACCTTCCGGCTGTACCATGTACAACTCTTCCTCAATGTTTCCATTCAGGAAGGCCGTTTTGACGTCCATCTGCCAGATTTCATAATCATAGTAGGCAGCTACCGCTAACAAAATCCGAATAGACTTGAGCATCGCTACCGGTGAAAAAGTTTCATCGTAGTCAATTCTATGAACTTGTCGGAAACCCTTTGCGACAAGCCGAGCTTTATAGACGGTCACATTACCATCAGCATCAGTCTTCTTCTTAAAGATCCACTTATTCTCGACGTCCTTGCGCCCTTCGGGAATATCCACCAAAGTCCACACTTTGTTATCATACATGGATCCTATTTCGGATTTCATGGCTTCAAGCCATTTCTCGGACTCTAGACTCTCCATCGCCTCCTTGTAGTTCGTAGGTTCGTCTTGCTCGACTAGCATGACGGTGCAAACCATGTTGCCATACCATTCTGGTGCGATTCGAGATCTACCAGACCTACGAGGTAGAACATCTTCCTCGACAGTTTCTCCCACTCCTTCCACGGAGGACGTTTCCGGAATTGCTTCCGTTGCGCCACTCGAAATCTCGAGTTCAGGATCAACGATTTCATCGAGGTCTACCTTCCTCCCACTTACTCCTTTCGCGAGAAACTCCTTCTCTAGAAAGGTACCGGTCTTCGCGACAAAAGTTTTGCCCTCAGCTTGGTTGTAGAAGGTGTACCCAACGGTTTCCCGCGGATATCCTACAAAGACGACTTTCTCCGACTTCGGTTCGAGTTTGTCGGGCTGTAGTTTCTTAACGTACGCCTCACAACCCCAAACCTTCAGAAACGATAACTTAGGCTTTTGACCATACCATAATTCATACGGCGTCGTTTCAACGGATTTGGACGGAGCCCTATTTAAAATGAATGCGGTTGTTTCTAAAGCATAACCCCAGAAGGACACTGGCAGATCGGTAAGAGACATCATAGATCGGACACTATCCAGTAGAGTACGATTACGTCACTCGGACACACCGTTACGCTGCAGCGTTCCGGCGGGCGTAAGTTGGGGCACTATGCCACAACTCTTCATATGTGTGCCAAACTCAAAACTCAAGTACTCTCCACCGCGATCGGACCGGAGATGCTTGATTTTCCTATTAAGCTGATTCTCAACTTCACTCTGGAATTATTTGAACTTTTCAAACGTTTCAGACTTGTGTTTCATCAAATAGATATAACCGTATCTACTCAAGTCATCAGTGAAGGTGACGAAGTAACGATAACCATTGCGTGTCGAAACGCTCATCGGTCCATATACGTCTGTATGTATGATCCCCAACAAATCCGACGCCCGTTCAACGAAACCTTTGAACGGTGTCCTGGTCATTTTGCCCATAAGGCATGGTTCGCATGTATCGAGGGATCCGAAATCCAACGAGTCCAAGAGTCCATCGGAGTGGAGTCGCTTCATGCGCTTTATACCAATATGACCAAGACGGCAATGCCACAAAAACATGGCGGTATCGTCACTACACTTAATCCGTTTGGCTTCTATGTTATGGATGTGAGTACTACGATCGAGATTCAATAAGAATAAACCGTTATTCTCAGGAGCATCAACATAAAAGATATCTATCATATAAATAGCACAATTGCTTGACACTGATTTAAATGAATAACCGTCTTGTAACAGGCAAGACCCCCTTATAATGTTTACACTCAAGGATGGCACAAAATAACATTTATTTAAAACCAAAACTAATCCCGATGGTAGATGCAGAGGGAGCGTGCCGACAGCCACTACGTCGACTCTCGATCCGTTGCCGACGCGCATCGTCACCTCATCCTTCGCCATCCGCCTTCTATTCCGTAACTCCTCCTGAGAGTTACATATATGAGCAACAGAACCAGTATCAAATACCCACGTATTGCTCCGGGCGGATGTAAGGTACACATCTATAACATGTATATCAAATATACCTTGCTCTTTGTCGACCGCCTTGCCAGACTTCCTATCCTCCAGATACTTGGGGCAGTTGCGCTCAGGTGATCCGATGGTCACCACCATCTTCTTCAGCTTGATTTCTAATTCGGCCACTTCGAGCATCTTCAGGATTTCCGACAGGGGTTTTGACGTCCCTTTCATGCCATAGTCCACGATGGCGTTCTTATAGCTAGGGGGCAGAGAAATCAGCGCCCTATCAATAACCACCTCCTCTGGGATCACACTTCCCAGATCACTCAGAAGTTGAGCACAGCCAAACAACTTGGCCAAGTGCTCACTGATATTGCCGTGCTCTTCCATCTGGGCTGAGAAGAAAAGCACAGATGCCTCGTACGTCTCAGCCTTGACTTGTCGTGCAAAAACAACCATGAGTTCAGTGATTATATCATAAGCACCCTTGTTCATGAATCGGTTTTGCAGGTCAGCCTCCATGGCAAAGAGCATGCCACTCTGGACATAAGAAGAAATTTCCGCCTTTACCCCATGGACAATCCTTTCGATTTCCGGGGCGGTGCTTGGAAGATCACCTAAGGGGGCATCAAGGATGTAGGCCACCTTGTGGGTTTCAAGGATGGACTTCAGATCGCGGAACCAGGACACGAAGTTAGACCCATCGGTCTTCAGCTTCTCTTTCTCAATGAACACGTTTAGGTTAAAGGAGGGGTGAGACATCTACAATGGAATTTGCAACAACATAAGACTTTGTTCATAATAATTTTGAGTTATAGTATTTTAGAAAATAACTGACATAACTCCCACTCAAACGAACATCCCTCCTGGTCGTTTAAGCGATTACACGACCCCCATCCATTGCACCACCCCTCATCATCAAAGCCGGCGGCACAACTTCAAGAGTAGACAAAATCGTCCGCCACATCAATTTTGTGACTCGTGCTCGACCTTTCGGTCTTCCTGTTCCGAGGCCATACCTCTGAGTATGCTAGGCTCGCCACCAAAGACCTCCACGCTGACGCTTGTGCAACATGGCTTACACCCACCGTATGCGAACGAAGATATGTCTGACACCCGATCATCACGGCCTGCCTCATAACGTAGAACTTTATTGGTGGTGCGCGTTGGAGGGAGAACACTAGTGGTATTTTGAAGGGATCATCTTATTCAGCTACCGCCGTGTAACACACAATCACACAAAAATAAGATGCACACAAAACATCAAATGTAATGCAATGTGTTATAGTCCATCGCGCCATGGTCTTCTTGGCGCCCGCAGTTTATAAACAATTTAATAAACCTACCTTGACCATATCACATAGCCCCTGCAAAATAAAGTTAGACGTTTCTACTTTATCTTTTGCATATTTTACGTGGCTTGGGGCT
The DNA here is from genome assembly GCA_026929855.1 of Poa annua. NCBI lineage: Eukaryota > Viridiplantae > Streptophyta > Magnoliopsida > Poales > Poaceae > Poa > Poa annua. The sequence continues at coordinate 36,846,784 of CM049426.1, forward strand.
TTCGTAAATAGAACCGCTTCATACCTATGAATCTTATGACCACAACAACGATCCAATAATTGCATGTTTAAGCATCCCTTTCGGGCCCTCCATTGAAAATGCGAAGACCAACTAAAGAGAGAGAAACTGACACCCGCCAGCCACATATACGGTACAAGCCGTATGTCAGTAGTGGAACCAGTCTCGCGTAAGCGTACGCGTAAAGTCGGTCCGGGCCGCTTCATCAACTCAATGCCGCTGGAATACACAAGTGCACGCTAGAGGGTAGCAAATAACAGGAATGGTGCCCCCGTGCAGAGCACGGGTTCTAACAGCGTACAGCTATAACTACGATAGATCGGCTCTGATACCACTGAAGGGGATCGTGTGCAGAAAACAAAAAAATTCCTACCGACGATATCCTAAAAGCATGCCAAGATCTATTCTATGCAGATATAGTAGTACGAACGGAGATCGGAATACGTACCCTTGTAGACCAAAAGCGGGGATTACGTTCCCGCACAAACGTTGTCGATGCAGACCGACGAAGCCGACCTCAAGGTCGTGTAGAGGAAGCAGGCCTCCGAGCACCGCTAGCGCAGCACCTCGCAGGGAGTCGCACACGTACGGTGGAGACGACGCCTCCGAAGCTCCAGTCCAGGACGAGCAGCGGAACACTTGGACCGGAACACCAGCAGCGCGGCAGCGGGCTATGGTGGAGGAGATCCCCTCTTCCTCTTGCTCGGCGCGGCTCCAACTTGGGAACCACGAGATCGAGAGAGAAATCAGGAATTAATTGGTGAATTAAAAGGCTGGGGGTGCCCTTTCTTATATAGGCTCCCAGGGGGAGCCAACCTTGCCAGCCAGGCAATGTGGGACTATCCCCACATAGCCTGGTGCGGCTAGGGAGGTGCGCCGGCCCCCCTGGTGGGCCCTTGGCCCACTTGGGGCAGCCCTCCTGGCCCCCACCGAATTCCCCTAGGGAATTTTCCCCTCTTGGGCCTTCTTTCGTCCGGAAGGCCCATTTAGGGAAATCTGCCTTAATAAATTCGAAAATAAATATATAAAATCATATTTGCATATTAATAACACTAATTAATATCAAACATAATATATATAATTTTTCTAGCTCCGAAAACTCTTTCGGCGCTGCCCGATCTCCATCGGACCCCTCCCGGGACGCTCCCGGTGATCTCCTTCCTTTCCGGTTGTCTTGTCGAAACCCCTTAAGTGTGTTACCCTAGCGGTTCGATATAATATCAGGTATGATCAAGACTCCTCAATGATCAACGACTAACTCGTAGGCCTGGACCCCATGAATTAATCCCTGAGATATAACGAATGACTTTCATCTATCAAACCTGAGCGTAAAGTCTTAGACCTTTTGCCATAGCGATACTTAACACGTCCGAGTGTCGTTCCATAGATATCTCCATACCTAATCCCGACCTCGTTACCGACGATGCTATCTTCTACTCGTTCATGATCTCATGTCTCCGTGACCTAGTCACATGCTTGCAAGCTCATTAGACATGATCTCACCGAGTGGGCCCGAGAGTATCTATCCTGCTATGCGGACTGGCAAATCCCGCTCTTGACCCCTCGTCTCAACTACTCCTTTCCGATACCCAAAAGTATCACCGTTATTGTCATACTAAATAAGATACGACGTTTGGTGCAATCAAAGTATCTTCCGGGAATATCAATAAGAGTTGATCTCACGGTCAAAGGTGTAACGACTACGTTCTCTAAATCTGGGTATGTCCATCACATCGCTCTCCAGCGATATGACTCTCATTGCCGACCGGCGCCATGCCCCATGACCGGGAAACCTCGATCATCAATCGCGCAACGAAACTAGTCTTAGTAGAGGCTACTAGGGACCTAGTTGTTTACGTATCACACCCGCATTAATGTTTCCGCTTAATACGGTTCTAGCATGACACAAAAACCTATTATGAAAAAACGAGATATGATAAAGAATACACTTTATTAATTGCCTCTAGGGCATATCTCCTTCAGACTTGTCGGCGGAGGAGGAAGTATTTGGCCCAGAGATCCAGGAAGGGCCAGACACCGAGATACCCTTAAGCATACGTAGCGAAGACGGAGAGCATCATGATCGCGTTGGCTGAGAGATGACGCGGTTGGAGGTCATAAGTGTCGAGGAAGTCACGGAAGAAGGGGCTAGCCGGGAGCCCGAACCCACGCTCGAAGTGCGTGAGGAACACTACGCGTTCACCAGGTTGGGGTTCCGGCTGGACTTCACCGCTCGGAAGTCGGCTTTCGACCTACGGCGGGATCCGGTGGGTCCGGTATAGCCAGTCAAGATCCCCCTGATTGGTCTCGGAGCCATCCCAGCATCCTCTGATACTCTCCACACCCATCTCGGAGGGCCCGGAGGACATATCAGAGTTACTCTGCAGGCGGAGTATCAGTTAGTCGAGTTAGTATGTCGGTAACGGAAGACCGCGGATTGGAAACTCCTAACAACAACCGGATTCCTGGCAAACAGATCTACCGCAGCCGAACAAATAAAAGATAATCAGCGCGAAAGTTGCCGTGCAGCGTATGAGGTTGGGATATTACGGATGAGGGCTAGGCTAAGGAAAACGCCACCATCTACGCCGCGCCACCACGGCAAAGCACGTTCGCCGGTGGCGGCGTGGTGCGTGGAGGCGCATACGCACGGGCCGGCGCATTGGATCGTCACCGTGAAGAACTTAGCCGGAGAGGATGAAGGAAGAGGGTGCCACCAAGGCGCGGGAGTGTCATGGACCGATGGTGGAGACGCACGGCTCCGGCGGCGGGTCGCAACGGCGATGCTCGAGCTTCGGGCGCGGCGGCGGCGGAGCGCTCGGGGCAGTTGCGGAAGAAGATGGAGGTTCGGGGAAGAAGGGGCAGTGACTGCTCCGATCCCCTATTTATGGGGAGATTCGGAGCGGTTTCCGAGTTTCCCGCCCACGATCTCCCAAATCGTGGGTGGGATCAGTTTGTGCCGAGCGGCACGTGGAGCCACCCGGAGCGCCCAATCCGGCCACACCGCGGGCTACACGGCCCCAACGGTTGGACTTCGGATCGGCTACGGCTCCCGGCGCGCGAACCCGAGCAGTGGTGTGCTAAGTCAAAAGCACTCGAGTGCTTCTCTTCCTTGACAAGACCCCGGGTGGGACCCTCCCCCCAGAGCGGAATCTTCCCCGGCGCGAAAGGTGAAGTGCGTACCGGCGTGACCATATCCGGATGAGGGCCTAAAGATGTCATCTCAGCTACACGAGCACGGCCTCCCGGTTGGATAGATCTCGGGGTAGGGATGTCGGTGAAAGACATCTCGGTACCAACACTGAAGATTGTTCCTGGCCGGCTTGGGTGTTTTTTCTCTTCTTAAAGCTGATCCCGCACATCGTCTTGGGTCGCTGCACAGCACCAGCTTCGGGGACTAGTGTCGGGGGGCTGCCCCCCGGGTAGGGCAGATCCCGGTACAGCTCAGCAATGTGGTAACAGTGTTTGACCTTTGGAGAGAGCAAGGGCCATCCTTTGCTGCACCGAAGGGGCAACTTGACCCTTCGAAGGTGGTTGGGCCCGAGGCATCTCTTGGGGAGCGCAAGGGTCATCCCTGGAAACTATAAATAGCCCCCCCGGGCCTTCATGACAGCATAAGCACAAGCGGATGGTTCCTCTAAGAACTAGCTTCTCGAAGATGTCTTTGGTAGCAGCCCTCGGATCAACCGGATAAGGTCCCGGGTGGAGAAGATCCCAAAGGATCCGCATAGGCTACCCGGGTAAATACTAACCGGCATGTCTGTCTGAGTACTGGCAAGTTGTCTTGTGTATGCAGGGAGGACGTACCATGTTAAGCAAGGAGGTAGCCGGCATGGGGGATGCCGGTGGGACGTCAACGGTGTAGTACAGGCTTTTCCGCCTGACACGGGGGGGAAGTCCCATTCCTTCTGGCATGGAAGCATGGTCACCTCCCGCCTGACACGGGAGCGTGTCAGCCGGTACGATAACGGTACGACAAGATCGGACATGCCTAGCCCGGCAATCCGGAAAAGGCTACTAGGCATGGGCAAAGACATGTCTTGTCTCTGACAGAGGGACAATGATGTTCCAGGGCGGCGCCTGCGGTCCTTGCCGGAATGATGACGGCAGGGCTAGGCCGGATAGCTCAGCGACTAGGTCGCACTAGCTGGTGTCGACATAACCGTTAGGCCTGTCCGGTGGGGCCATGCCGGATTAGGGTTTCCGGCCGGAGGGCCGGAACTCTATAAAAGGCGCCATAACTGCTGAAGGGGGAGAGGGACCAACTTGAGGGCAAAAACTATAGTCTCATTTACTCCTAGTGCATTTACTCCATCCTCTCTCTAGTTCATCCAGTTCATCTCGTTCATCCTTTGTTTCACCAAGAAAGCTCAAGGAGCCTGTTGTAGATCTTGTACCACACATATATATTGAGAGGAAGGCAGGAGTAGGGGTGTTACCTCCCCACGAGGGCCCTGAACCTGGGTATACCGTGTGTGTGCTCTTCGCCTTCGTGCTTTTGTTTGGCTTTGCTAGATATTGTGGTGTGTTATTCGGGTTTACTTTGAGCTCGTCGGTGATCTTGTTGATTTCGGCATCCTTCCTCGTGTGAGTTCTTTAGCTCGCTAGCCCTCCCCGGATCCACCAGCGTCCATCGGCCCCACACTTTAGCCATCCTATGGCATCTGCCGTGATACCACCACGACAGAGGCAGCGCGGCGCCAATGGTAACGCTAGCCCCCGAGCCTTCAGCCCCCGAGCTACCTGAGCTCAGAGAGATATTCTTGGTAGCAGTTGCCTCCTGGGAGAACAACTGCTTCTTCTTCTTGGGCCTCTCGAGAGGCTCTTGGTCCTCTTCTGCGGGGAAGGCCATGGCGGTGGTCTTGTAGGCCGTCTCAACAGCGCGCGTAGCGTCCAGGACATGCCCACGTATGGTGATCGTGCCGGCGTTGCCGGGGATCTTGACCATGTTGTACGCATGGTGCGTGACAGCCATGAACTTCGCAAGCGCTGGGTAGCCGAGCATGGCGTTGTACGGCAGGCCGATGTGCGCGAGATCGAAGTCGATGTGCTCGGTGCGGTAATTTTCCTCGCTCCCGAAGGTGACGGCAAGCCTGACCTGGCCTAGAGGCTCGATCGAGCTGCTGGTGACTCCCGTGAAGGGCCTCGAGGGCATAAGCCGCTCGTAGGGCACTTGAAGCGCTTCGAACGTATCTATGGAGATAACGTTCAAGCCTGCTTCGCCATCGATGAGCGTCTTGGAGACAGCCACATTGTCGATGGTGGGGGTGCAGACCAACGGGAGGGTTCCAACAGTCTTGGTGGACTTGGGGTGGTCCTGAGCGTCGAAGGCGATGGTGTACTGCGACCACTTGAGGGGCCTGGAGGTTCCCGTGCTTGGGAGGGCGGCGTTGAGCTCGCGGGCGAACTGCTTGAACTGTTTGTTCGACTTCGGCGCCTGCCCCCCCCCCCCCCCCCCCCTCCCCGAGGATGCAAGCAATGGCAGCTCTTGGGGCTTGGTAGCCGCCGTCTTCCTCGTCAGGGAGGTTGCCGTTCTTTGCCGCGGCGTTGGCCTGATTTCCAGACGGTTTCTGGTAGCCGCCCTTGCGTCCGCTCCCGCGGTAGCCACGGCCTCGGCCACGGCTACCACTGCCTTCTACTTGCTCGCGCTCCTTGCTCAACCTTTTGAGGTCGAAGAAAGACTCCGTGGAGTGGCCGCGCCTGTTGTGGTAGATGCAGAACGGGCGGTGATCATCTCTTCTTTCTCCAGGCTCGGGGAGTCCCTGCGGGTGCCCTTTGCGTCAAGCTTTGCCGCGAGAACTGCGGTAGCCTTGCGCTTGGGCTCCTCCTTGGCCTCTTTCTTCTTCTGGCTCCTGGACCCCTCAGCGTGATCGTCCCCTCTCGAGGACATCTTCACGAAGAGGAGTCCCTCTTCAGTCTTGGCGCACTTGTCCGCCAAGTCGAAAAGCTTGACCACAGAGGTGAGCTTGTCGTGGATCCCCAGCTTCTCGAGCATCCTGCTGTTCGTGACGCCCTCGCGGAAGGCGGCGATGACTTGAGTGTTAGGGATGTTCGGGATCTTGTTGCGCACTTGGCTGAAGCGCTGGATGTACTTGCGAAACGTCTCATCCTTCCTCTGCACCACAGCGCGCAAGTCGTTGTGGCTGAGGGTGTGCTCGTACGTCCCCTTAAAGTTGGAGACGAACTGCTTGCAGAGCTCCTCCCAGGAGTTCACAGAGTCCTCAGGAGATTCAGGAGCCACAACAGCGCAGAGTCGCGAAGCGCGTGGGAGAACCAGTTAGCCATGACCTTGTCATCTCCTCCCGCAGCTTGGATGGAGGTGGTGTAGAGCTGCAGGAACTCGATGGGGTTGCTGGAGCCGTCGTAGCCCTTGGGGAGAGCAGGCCGGAACTTTGGGGGCCAGACCACGCGGCGCAGAGAACGGGTTAACGCCATGCAGCCTGAGGCGTACGTGGCGACCCCGTGCTGAAGCGCGCCGCGGTTCTGCTGGCCCGCCTGGCCAATCTCCTCCACGAGCCTGTTCTGGCGGTCTCGCTGGAGCACCATTCCCACGCGGGCGTCGGGCGCAGTGCGTTGCACGATCAAGCAATCGTGCGGCGAGGACGCGTGCGAAGCAGCCTTCTGAGCCACAGCCGGTGCAGGCCCCGGAGGTGGCGGAGGCGCGTTTGTCGCGACCGTTCCCGCGAGAGAGGGGCGCAGGTTGGACTGCGACGGAGCGGGACGCGTCGTGGCGATGCCGACGAGGTGGTTGAGGCGTTGGAGCCACTGCTCGTGGGCCTCAGCGGTGGGCTGGTAGCGTAGAAGCTCCTACGCCATGATCAGCGCGGTGTGGGGCACTGGGTCCGTCCTTCCCGGGCCCGAGCCGCTCGGGTGCTACGTCGGGTGGGACGACTGCGCGTCCTCCTGGTGCTCGGCGTCGCGCTCCAGCGCCTCCGCGTGAGGGCCAGAAGGGACATGCTCTTCGTGGCGGGGTCGGCCCCGCCGTGCGCGGGTGGTCGCGGCGCCTGGCGGTGCGCGTGCTCCTGCGGGCGCACGTCGGTTTGCGCGGGCGACGCGGGTGGCGCGGGTGTTCACCATGGCGCGGAGACGAACTCGAAGGTTGTAGACGCGCCTCAATCCCCTACCTGGCGCGCCAAATGTCGGGTTATGACTCCCAAGAACCGGGGGTAGTCACTTCCTGAAGTGTAGTTCGTGAAGGGGATTGAACACGGAGGTCTAGACTCTCGAGTGGCTCCGCGACGTTGCTCACTGGACCGAAGAAGACACACACACACGAAGGGAGACACCAGCCTTTACCCAGGTTCACGGCCCTCGTGGGGAGGTAAAACCGCTACTCCTGCCTGTCTGTATTAGATGTTGTAGGTTACAGTACAATGGAGCTTGCCGAACCCCCCCTTGAGGCGGTTCTTGCCTCGGGAGGGAAGCGATCGTCTTCTTCCTCCTCAAGGCAGAGGCTTTCCTAACAAGTGTAGCTAGGGTTTACAAGGGTTGCAGGTGCCAAGAGCCGACCCGCGCTACGATGGACGTCTTGCCCCTTTTATAGGCGCCTCTGGCCTTCTCCTTCGGCTTGGCCTTCCAGGTGGTTCCCACATGCCAGTGGCAGGGTGGTGTAGGAGTCCACCGTGCTCCATTCGTCCATGGACTCGGTCCATTGCTGGTAAAGGTGGGCGCGGTGGCCGACCGGCGGCCGACCGCGATGTACTGCCCGCAGGTAGGGCAGTCTCTGAGGTGGAGCCCACGATGACGTCCTCCTTTGGAGGGTTGTGTTGTCCACCCGCTTTATCGTCAGAGTAGAATGTTCTGGCAGCTGCGTAGCAGGCAGAGCTGCTTTGTTGACTACTTTATCGCCAAGGACCGCGACGGGGGTGCGTGCGACACTGCATGTGCGTGGCAGAGTCCACGTGCATCTTGCCGTGCTTACTTGGCCGCGACGTTTCCTCTCAGGCGCGGGGAGGCCTGAGAGGAGATTCCTGCGGGGCTCCCTCGAGGCGAGTTGGCGCCTCGGGAGGGTTCCCTGAGGCGAGAGGTCCCTTGAGACCCTCGTTTCCTCTTCAGACACTCGAGCGGAATTGCCTCTCAAGGGTCCCACCAGGCGGTGATGCCTGATCCTTTAGTTGTTTCGTCCGACTAACCTGCGTGCGAGGCCTGGGGGGAATGGGCTCTCCATACCCCAGTTCCCACTGGACCGACACTTGTGAGTCCCAATAGCTCCAGCGGCATAGCACGACCGGGATTCCTTAACATACTTCATTGTGGCATTAGAGACACTGATAAGTAAGCTGTCGTTACCCGGGGTCACGAGGAGCCACCTTCAGCATAGACCGTGGACGTGGTCCGCCGGTCGCCGAGGATGAAAAGGGAGTGCACGCGCTTCAGGTTGAAGCCTGGAGACACCAAACAATCGGCGACGAAACACCGTCCGGTCGTTTATCGGGCGCCGCTTGGCATGTGTGCGACATGCAAAAAGGGTGCATGAACCGGGGTTAGGATTTGGACGCCACAACTTGCTTGCTGTGAGAGTCAGACTACGACGAGCTGGTGGTGCTTTCGTCTCGATATGGTCAACGCGCAAGGCCGGTGAGGATGCTTCCCGCCGAGTGGCAGCCACCGGTGTTGCCGTCGCACGTGGGATGAACTGGGATGAAGTATCTTCTCATTTCTATAAATGACTTTCAGCTAATTATGACCACATATGGTTTTTTTTAAACGAGCGGCAAAAATTTTGCCCCGTATATTTATTAATTAAGAGAAAAAATGCAAGAAAGCAAATTTTTAGGTTAAAATATAACACAATTACTCTCGCGGCATCAAGTTGCCCAAACATTTGGCACCCGCGAGAACCCACAAGTGGACCTCATTTTTTATTTTGTCTAAGAGAATGAACAGCGACGTGCACTTATTGTGAAACACCCTAGCATTACGCTCATTCCATACTTCCCAAGTGACGAGCAAGATAAGAGAGGCCACGGCCTTGCGGTTAGTCATCAAAAGCCACCACTCATTAAAGTTGAGGTTTAGCCAAGCTCCGGTGTTGACGTTGTGGAGACCAAGCCAATCTTTTGTAAGATCTCAAACTCTTTTTGTGAAGCGACAATGCACAAGGAGGTGGATGAGAGAATCTATAGTTTGCTTGCAAAAAGGGCAAAGACCGCAGTTTGGCCATCCCCTCTTGGCGAGACGGTCGGCAGTCTAAACTCTGTTTTGATTTGCAAGCCAAACAAAGAACTTCGTCTTAGGCGGAGCCCACGGCCTCCAAACTGACTTGTCCATGGAGAATGATATGGTACCCATGAATTGCATCTTGTAAGCCGACTTCACCGAATACTCACCATTTGTTGTGAGCTTGCAACTGATCTCATTATAAACATTATGGTTTAGTTGGATATTTGTGGTGAGACTCCAAAGATCCATAAATTATGAAAAGTGGGTTGTGGTGAAATTCTCGTCCAGTCGCACCTTGCCCACCCAACCAGCTCCAACAATGACCTTCTCAACGGAACAATTCTTCATACTAGAGCACTAAAAAATGAGCACCACATATGGTTTTTCGCTAACATGTCATAGGCTTTAGGTGTTCTGAATTTCTTGGAGGCAGTTAGAACATCCAGAAAACGTCATCTGCTTTGGCTTATTCTAGTTTGAAAAACGCCAAAAGAATAAGTTCAATCCTTTGGAGAAGTCATTGACATGGCGTTTTCCAGTTACCGTAACTCTCATAATCATAGAGTACACCATATCAGTTGACGTTCTCTGGAATTTTGAGAGCCTATGACTGAAAAACGTCATATCAAATGGCTTATTTCAAATAACTTAGCAATATTTAGGTTTCTCAGGATCAGGATAAGGCAAATTGTATGACGTTTTCTAAAATTTTGAGGTGCTCAGTGATTTTAAAAACGGCCATGGCATCTATTAAAAGGGTCATACATGGCTGAAAGTTATTCGAATGGACACAATTAACCACAATTGGGTCATTTAGTAAAAAAAATATGAGTTCGTTCCATATTGTTAACTCCCAGTTCATTGTTTCTAATCGAAGTCACTAGCTACTCCCAGTTCATTGTTTCAAATCAAAGTCACTAGCTAGACGTCACCTTTCTTATGTAAGCAGAATGTGTTTCTTGTTTTGCTTCTGGCGAAGTTCACTTACTTTTGGTTCATGTTCAGATAATGACAATTAGATTGTATACTACTTCGTTCCAGAATATAAAAAAGTTTAATACATCAGTACAGCCGAGCCATCACCGTAAGTTAAACATTTAGTCGCTTTCTGTCAAGTTAGTAACCGGGCCCTATCTAAACTCGCATTTTGAGATTCAACTATCATTGTGCCTTTACAGACAGTCAGAAACGCATTTTTTTTCCATAGAAATTGGCTCCATCAAACCGTCCAAACCCTAGCCTACAGAAAACACCAGAGCATCGCAACACATTTGGAAAAAGGTAAACACGATATTTTCAGTATACTGTTTCCGCTATGCTATCTTCCATGCAACTGTGTCATCGATACGGTACCTATGGAGTGGCTCCTCTCGTTCTCGCTCGATTTGCTCGACTCGACGGCACGGCCTCGAAGCATCAGGGTTGGCGGCCTCGGCATGGGAAGGCTGGAGCTGTCGCTGCTCAACATAACGATGACAGCGGGGATGTCGGGGCGCTCCTGGGCATGATCTTGCACGCATAGCAGTGCAATGTGGATGCACCTCAACACTTGTGGGATCGAGCACGATGGCCTTATCAATGGGTCAATCATTTCCTCGCCCTTGTCTTCGTTCCATTGTTGCCACGCCTGAAATAGGATTGAGAACTCAAGCGTGAAGAAACAGAAAGAGAATATCAGGACAAGTGTGGCATATGGAATGTCCTATGTGCTTACATATCCCGCGATGTTGAGGGAGTCCTGCTGACCATGAAAGCTGACAGCCTTCTTCCCTGTGATGATCTCCAAGATCAGAACTCCAAAGCTGTAGACATCGGACTTGACTGAGAAAATGCCTTCCATGGCATATTCAGGAGACATGTAGCCGCTGCAAAATAAAAAAGAACAATGAAAATCTAACTTAACAGAATGCAGTGGCAATATCCGAGTCACTGTAAGGTCTATTTGAATTGTATTTACAATGTTCCAACGACACGGTTCGTATTGAACTGGTTTTCATCCCCTCCGAACATCCTTGCCATTCCAAAATCTGATATTTTGGGGATCATGTCTGTGTCTAGGAGAATGTTGCTGGCCTTGAGATCACGATGAACAATACGTAGCCTTGAGTCCCGGTGGAGATATAGCAGCCCTCGAGCAATGCCTTCAATGATATCAAACCGTGTCTTCCAGTCTAGGAGACCTCGCTTTTCAGCATCTATAGACCCATAGTAATTACAACAATTCGATCAGTATATTATTTGTTCATCTAGAGGAGAAATGAGGGTGAATGGAAATGATTCTTACTAAAGATAAATGCATCGAGGCTCTTGTTGGGCATGTACTCATACACCAAGATCTTTTCTTCTCCCTGTATACAGCATGCTAATAGCCTGACAAGATTGCGGTGCTGCAACTTTGCAATCAATATGACCTCATTCTTGAACTCCTCATGGCCTTGACCTGAATTCTTACAAAGCCTCTTCACAGCTACTTCTTCTCCACCAGGTAATGTTCCCTGAAGTGATTGATGGTATTGATTATCATCAAGTCAAGTATAATACAAAGATTAGTTGGTCACTTGTAACATGACACATACCATATAAACAGGGCCAAATCCACCTTCCCCAAGCTTGTTGGATGCACTGAAATTACTGGTAGCAGATTTAACGCGGTCGAGGGAGAGTACTTTGAGTTCATGACTTTTTCCATCCTCCGTTTCATCCTCGAAAGGAATTGAATGTGACATATCCAGCATGCCAGTACTCGGTTGAGATCTAGTAGATGAAAACCTTGACCTCCAACTTTTGTGCACTCCATCTGCCCAGCATAGTAGTTAGCACTAGACTAATCTCCAAGAGTTCACTAGATCATGTAGGCGCGCGTTGCCGCGCCCGTCTATTAGGTAAATAGATTTATACTCTTTAACAATATATTTATATTTTTTAAGATGGAGAACTGCCTAGTAGAGAATAATATTAAACCAATGATAATAATTTGTCAATAAATCAATTCGAGCAATACCAGGATGAAAATAACAAATAAAAATATATATGAAAACACATTCCTATTTCAGAGGGTTGAAAAGAAATACAAAAACTATTATTTTCTTAAGAGCATTTACTCACAATACTTACATCCAAAGAAAAGTAATAGTATTTTAGTAGCTACAACTACACTATTTGCAATACAAAACTTAATCAGTTTTAAGTTTGACCCTTACAGTGAAAAACAAACTGATTGGACAACCAAATTATGTAAAACGACACTACTTTTGGCCAAATCTGCATGAAAAGAGTAGAGAGTAAGAGGTTAGGAAGCTGATTCTAAATCAGAATTAGAAAAATATAAGATTTGCATCTGAGTTATTTACTACGTAGGTCGCTTGTATGCACGCATTACATATTTCTGAAATATCACAACGAAATTCGAGGATTGTTAGATGGACCAATATTTAGTCGAATTTAAAAGAAAATAATGAAAAAATGGAGGTCTACTCCAAAGAATATCGAAGAAAAAACCCTATGCAATTCAAGTATACTATGCAAAGTTCTTTATTGCTTCTACCTGAAAGATATAAAAACATACCCTAGGTGTTGTGATGTTAGTATGTAGTAACAGATTCCATATACGATATGGCCGTTCGGTTCACCGGCCCAACTAACCAGGATGCGGGAATTTGATGCGTGGAGTAGCTTCCCCTAAACGGACGTCATTAGCAAAGTATATCAATCCAACGGTTAAGAAATATAATGGCCTGAGAAGGCTCCAATTTGTGCCGGTTATAATATCCCTAATTTGAAACTAAGACTAATTACTACAGCTACCAGTTCATAATTAGATCCATTTAGCAGACAGCTCACAACAGCCTGACAACAAAAATTATGGTTTCTCCAAGGTACCAAGTCTAAAGTTAAAACTCCTCAATCGTGCAAAAGTTTAGATTTCATCCTTGACTCTACAGATAAACAAATTACAAATCACACCTTGACTACTAAGGGCCTGTTCGGAAGCTCTCCCGGGCTGAAACTACGCTCCGCTCTTGGGCCTGCGGTGGAGCTCGATTTGGCCCACTCCACAAAATTAGCCCAGAACTCCGTGCGCTCCGGTAGCGGGCTTTAAGGAGCGGAGAGCTTCCGAACGGGCCCAAACTCTCCTAAGCCAGACAAATGCCGTCAGCGGTTTTGGCATGGCAAGATCCCACATTGATCCTGATAACCCCCACGCATCTACCACACGAGAAACATCAATAACTAACTCAAAAATATCCCACGTGACACAACATTAGGCAGTAAGGTAAAAACAATGCCATGTTTTCCGAAACAACTTTTTCCTGGTCTCAAGTCTCATGGGGCTATCCGGTATTCACAGTTGCGGGTGTGACGGCGTGATATGTCCAGTTTTAGAGTGGAGTGGTGAAATCTAGACCATCGCAAGAGTTTGCGGGGTGCAAACTGGACCCTTTCCTCTCTATAATCTCTTAACGCATGTGTGGAACTAACTAGGGACATTTGATCATAGTGGCTAGACTTCAATAACTGAACCTAAATTCACAGAAGCTTACCTTTGATATCCCTGCGACGCTTCCACCATAAAAATAGGCAAGCTACCAAAACAAATAGCACCACGGAAGATACTATAGTGGCTATTTTCCAAATTGCATGATGTGAGCCTGCTCATGAAAGGACAGCATAACCCAACATAAACATTGTAAGTCCAAGGTAGAAATATGGAAGTGTGCATAACTGGATATATTAATTTTATTTTTCAGATGATCATCACCACTTACGCAATTCGGAAGCAGGAAGCTTGAGATTCAGGGAGTAACCCCCAGTCTGCAACTGGACAACATCAATCAGATCACTACCCCAGTGTAGACACCCTGTCAGCATAGTATTATAGACATAGGCACCACATGAACAGTTTTGCTGGCAAGAATTCATGCACCCATTCTCATCGGTCACACCAGATGCCCAATATGAGAAATCTGGCCACTTGACATTCGTAATAGAGACAAATCCATCTCCAGTTTGGTTCACCTGACAATCCAAAAGTGGGTTCCTAACACAACCTTGGCTCCGATTTCCTGCATTCCACTCATCCAGCAACTTTGGCCGAAAACCTATCGAAGCAATGGAAACAAAGGGAAAAAGTTACCATTCCGTCTAGCATTTAATTTTGTAAAGCATGTAAGGCGGGCATCAAGACGCCAACAGAAGAGACAACATCCATGTACGAAAACCTAAAATGCAGCCCGGGCTACATGGTGACCATCTATTCAAAAATTCAAAATTGACATTTTTCAGTTTCGAAAATTCGAAAAAAAATCCGGATGTAGATATTGTCGATATCTACAATCTTGCAAATTTTCAACTCCAAATTGCTACTATTTTGAGCTGCACAAAAAAGACAAATGGGTGAATCTGGATGGTGAACAATACACAGTTTAATTTTTTTAAAAAAATTCCCGAATTGTCTTTTTTGTACAGCCTAAAGTACAACGAGTTTTAAGGAAAAAATTTGTGCGCTTGAGTTCTCGACACTATCTACATCTGTGATTATTTTAGCGATTTTTGGAAACTCAAAAATGTCATTTTCGAACTTTCAGAAAAAAAAACAGGTTCCATGTTGCCTGGGTTCCAAAAATCCATTGTCCATCCACGTACTCCTATTTTAGGGTCCTAATTGCGGCTTATGCAAAGTTGCTGTGTGAACAGCGGAGGAACTTCACCCATTTGTTTAAGAAATAGTAAGACAGATCCTCTTTTACTGGCAACTCGTAAAAGCGAAACCTGAGCTTGTAAGAAATTGCATCAAGAATCAGGACATACCTCTTAGGCATGTACATTTTGCCTTCCCATCTTGCACCACCGTACATATCGCATTTGAACCGCATGTGCCATAATACTCGCACTCATTTGACGGTTGCATCCAGACAGTTTCCCAATGCTGTGTAGACTGCTTAACCATGTAGCAGATGTCTTTGCCATCTGGCGCGACAACAAACCTCTGCAGAGATGTATTTGTTGCAGTGTAAGTGAAATACATTCCCAGAATTGCATCATTTCCTTGTTTGTACCCATACACGTACAGCGGCCTATATGGAATGCCTACAAAATTCAGCCCAGTCCATTGGCCAGACCTGTAAAGGATTAAAGACAAGTTATATTATCTTGAATTAAGAGTTTAAGATATTCAGTCATCTGTACAATTTATGTTAGGAAAGGCGATTCATATTCCATTAGGACTCGAATCCTACTCCCTCTGTTTTTTATTTACCTCGCGTTCTAGATTTTTTCGAAGTCAAACGTTTGAAAGTTGACCAAGCATATATGAAAAAATATCAACATCTATGAAAATATATTCTATGATGATTCTTATAATATTAAATTTATATTGTAGATGTTGATATTTTTCCTAGATATTTCATTCAATTTTAAAAGTTTGACTTAGACTAAACCTAGAATGCAAGGTAATTGTGAACAGAGGGAGTATTAGGACTTGGAGAGATGTGAGATTATTGAATCCTCATAATAACTCTAATGTCGTAATGCTTACTACTTTCAAGGTTGGGGACCAATATCAAAGCAATAGGAACTGGCCATGAAAACCATAACCAAAGGAGCCAGATCTCATCCAAACCAAGCTAGAAAAAATGCGTGCCCAGTGGATAAAAATCTAGGTAATTTTTTTTAACACTATTCTTGTGTTCGACTGGGATATGAGGGTTCAAAAGGTTTGAGTGCGTTCAAATTATACGTGCACAGAGTGACAATATCTTGTACTCTTTTGATGTGGTCCTTGTGAATTTTCGGTCACTTTTTGTTTGTGAAACTTGGATTACTTGCCTTGCTAGGTAATTACTTCTCTTGTATGGAAACCACTGTCTTTTCATTTCTATTCTGCCTTTGGTAGTGGGTGCGGGTGTGGGTGTTTGACGCCTGAACTATTTTTGTTCTGTCATGATAGTGGAGCCAGGAACAGGCTGCTTTGTATGGAAAATAAAACAAACGAGTGAACTGGTTGAGAATTATTAAAAAATCCACTGAAATCCAATTTCAAAAACACAAAACCTTGAAGTATACACGTGTCAGATTTTTCAAAAGATGAATCAACCAAGTTCATAAATGTAAATGCAGACTGGATGGGCATGTAGAGGATTAACAGGTTTGACTGTGCTGGCTACATTCCATAATATAGCAGGTAGACTTAATTCAGAATCACCAATATTATAGAAAAATAGCACATGTGCAGTATGAGTTCCAAGTTGCAGCACCCAACTAAAACAATAATGTAGCACATCAGTTACAGGCTTAACAGTTGAGTCTTGCTGAGCTTCGTAAACTAACCTTTTCCTAAAATGCATGTACGGTAAGCAAATGGCAGACATTCTACTTATAGTTCAACACTTCGTCTTACATCTAGAGATTGATCAGCTCTAAAACATGGATATATACAGATGGGTGCATCTGCAATGACGCAAGCTTGAGGGGAGTGCCGCCATAATCCAGTGTAGCGACAATCCGATAAAATGCAGACTAGTATACCAACGAACTACCAATTCACAAGATTACTTGTAAAAAACTGCAGCAAGGCCTTAGATTGTTGAAAAAACTCCTGCACCTTATTGCTCCAATAAAAAACTCCTATACCACAAAGTTGACTTCATGCACCTACGAATCAGAAAAAGTGTGCATTTCTAGCCCTTTTCAGCGAAATCAATAAACCAAAAGTTGATAGGTGTTAACAAGCACTGTGCTAATAGCATCTCCACTGGGAGCGCCCAAACGGCCGCCCAAAGCTCTTTGGGGCGTGCCGGACAGAAAGTCGTTCCCACTCGCGGTGCCCAAAATCTCTTTCGGTTCGACACGTCCCAATTTTATGTCCAGCACGCCCAGCCCATGCCCTCCGCTTGGACAGTTGATGGGCTGGGCCGGACAGAACAAAACGCCACACCACGTCGGCCTCGGACGCGTGGGCCACGCTTATCATTGAGATGTTAAGGCCTGTCAGCCCAATTTATGACGGGCGCGTGTCGGTTTCTCTACCGGTCAGCTCAATTTTTATGCACCACTATGCGGCGACGATGCATCTGTGCCACGGCGGCGAGCGCGCCTTTTCAAGCGTCGCCGTAATGGCGTGGTAGGCGGGCCGTTGGCTGGCCGGAGTTAAGGCGAACTCGTTTGTTCTGTTATTTTATGGTGATTCAAATTCATATGACGATGTGAAGTGAGCGGCTAACTTCGGAGCGAAGCGGAGGCTAACTTCGGAGCGAAGCGGAGGCCCGTCGCCGGAGGCTTGGTACGGTACGGATCGTGTCCGAGTCGGATCGCAACCGACTTAGGGTTTCTGTCCTCTATAAATACATCTTGTAAGTCGCCTGTTGGGGTAAGCCATACATTGTAAACCAACGGCGTTTGTAACCTCACCCCGATATAGTGAAGTATTGCTGGCTGGCGCCCATGGTTTTTTCCTCTCCTTTGTTTGGAGAGGTTTTCCACGTTAAAATCTCGTGTCCCTGTTGGTTTGATTGTTCCGTTATCCTCTATAATATGTGGTATCAGAGCCCGTGTTTCAGATCTGTTTTTAGATTAGGGTTTTGGATGGCATCGATGAAGTTCGATCTACCGTTGCTGTACTACAAGACGAGATTTTCGTTATGGCAGGTCAAGATGCGTGCGATCCTCGCACAGTCCAATGACCTTGATGAAGCGCTGGAGAAATTCGGCGATAAGGCGGCCGAGTGGTCCGCCGATGAGAAGAGAAAAGACCGTAAGGCTACGTCTCTTATTCAACTACATATGTCTAATGATATCCTGCAATAAGTTCTACAGGAGAAAACCGCTGCCGCGCTATGGGCTAAGCTGGAGTCGATCTGCATGTCCAAGGATCTTACCAGCAAGATGCATGTAAAGATGAAGTTGTTCTCGCACAAGTTGCAAGAAGGTGGTTCTGTGATGAATCACATATCGATCTTCAAGGAGATCGTTTCCGACCTAGTGTCGATGGAGATGAAGGGTATGGTACAGAAGGAGGAGTCATCCTCTTCGAAGGGTGATGCTTTGGAGGTCCGTGGAAGGCCTCAGCAGCGAGACAACAACAGAGACAAGAGCAAGGGTGACAGAGGTCGCTCAAAGTCTAAAGGCCATGATAAGTTCTACAGGTATTGTAAGAAGACTAACCACAGCATTGATGACTGTTGGAAGCTGTGGAACAAGGAGAAAAGTAAAGGTACTTACCAACAAAAAAATAATGAAGGTAATGATACCGGTGAGTCTGCTGTTGTTGATGGTAGTTCTGATGGCGAATGCCTAGCTGTATTAGCTGCATGTGTTTCTCGTCAAGATGAATGGATTCTAGATTCTGCATGTTCTTTTCATATTTGTTGTAACAGAGATTGGTTCAGTTCTTATGAGTTAGTGCAGACTGGAGACTTTGTGCATGTGGGGAACGACCAGCAATGCACCATTGCTGGTGTTGGATCAGTTCAGATCAAGACCCATGATGGCATGACACGCACGTTGATGGACGTGAAGCACATACCAACCATGGCGACAGGGGTGGAATCGAGCCGAGCCAGGCTCGGCTTGCCTCTAAAATGGTGTCAGGAATTGGGCTCGCGGCTCGGCTTGCCAGGCTCGGCTCGGCCGGCTTGCGAGCCGCACCGTTTTTAGAAAAAAAAATGAATAGATCAAAATTAGGCCAGTTCCCCGACCTTGAGTCGTCAAGGCCGCCGCCCATCCGCGCTAGATACAGGATCCGTCCCCGTCCATGGCACCCCGCCTTCTCCTACCCCATGGCCACCTGCTTCCCTCTTAGCTGCTCGCCTAGACGTTCAAGACGCGCGTGGCGTCGTCGCCTCGTCGTACTTCTAGAGGCGGCCGCCGGCCTTCCGGTTTCCGACAGCAGCGGGCCTCCAGTGCTGCTTGCCTGCAGTCGCCCCGCTCGTCTAGGTCGCCGCCGGCCGTCCAGGTGCTCGACTGCCGCGCTACTCCAGGCCACCACCACCGTCAAGCACTTCGGGTCCTGCTTCTCCAGAGGTGCCCACCACCACTGCCGTCTCTGGTAGCCTGTTGTTTGCTGCTCCTTCTCTACTGACGATGCAACCAACGACCTGCTCCTAGCTAGTGGTTGGATCTCATTCAACAAGTATTGGATGGCTTTTCACCGAAGTGTGCTAGAACCATTGAGCATTTTTCTTGATAAAAAACAGTGAGCACTTCTGAAATTTGCCATGTTCAGAACACAACAAATAGATTGAAGGATGCATATATCGGCGGTATTTTGTGTGGAAAAAAACTCATTGATCCAATGTATCAGATTAACTATGTATGGGTGTAAGGCTGTATATATCTTATGTATTGAACAATGCTTTAATGAGTTGAAATCTACTTTGTTTTCAGTGTTGTGGGTCGCCTAGCGTTGTATCTATGTTTAAACTAATGTTAGGACCCACGCCGTGTTCTATTTGTTGAACTAAGTGCATGTGTTTGTGATGTACTCATGCTCTATTGTTGATTCGAATTGTGAATTGTTACATTTTTAGAAAAGGTCATGTGAACTTTTTGTATTTCATCGAGCCTTCGAGCCGGCTTGCGAGCTTCACCGAGCCGGCTTGTCGAGCCTCGAGCCTTGTCTGGAAGGTTTAGGCTTGGCTTGTCCTACCTTCGAGCCGAGCCCGAGCCCGAGCCCGAGCCAAGCCTCGAGCTTCATGTCCACCCCTACATGGCGACAAATTTGATCTCGCTTAGTACCCTTGACTGTGGCGGGTACAAGTATACCGGCGGGAACAGACTCCTGAAGGTATCAAAAGGTTCTCTCATTACTATGGTTGGTGATATGAATTATGCTAAGTTATATGTTCTTAGAGGTAGCGTTGTACTGTTGCTGCTGTTTCTCATGATGATGCAAATAAAACTAACCTCTGGCATAACCGTCTTGGACACATGAGCGAACTTGGTATGGCAGAATTGATCAAGAGAGAGTTGATGGGACTGCAGTTTGGGTAGGATGCAGTTTTGTGAACACTGCATATTTGGTAAGCACACGAGAGTTAAGTCCAATGCTTCCGTTCATACCACCAAAGGTACACTTGATTATGTACGTGTTGATGTTTGGGGGGCCGTCACGTAAGCCCTCATATGGTGCTGCTCGTTATATGCTTAATATTATTGATGATTACTTTAGGAGAGTTTGGCCTTATTTCATACAAAATAAGGATGATTCGTTTGCTACTTTTAAAGAGTGGAAAGCTATGATACAAAGGCAAACTGAGAGGAAGGTGAAAATTCTTCGTACTGACAATGGTGGCGAATTTTGTTTGAATGCTTTTAATGATTTTTGCAGAATAGAAGGGATTGTCAGGCACCTCACCATCTTGTACACGCCTCAGCAGAATGGAGTAGCGGAGTGGATGAACAGGACTATCATGTCTAAAGCTCGCTGCATGATATCTAACGCTCGCATGAGTAAGCGTTTTTGGGCTGAGGCGGCTGCCACCGCATGTTACTTGATAAACAGGTCACCATCTATTACCATCAACAAGAAAACTCCTATTGAGGTATGGTCTGGTACTCCTGCTGATTATTCACAGCTTAAGGTTTTCGGTTGCACTGCTTATACTCATGTTGATAATGGAAAGTTAGAGCCGAGAGCTATTAAGTCTGCTTTCATTGGTTATGGTTCGGGAGTAAAAGGAATCCCGAAACTAACAAGGCATTCATGAGCAGGAGTGTTGTTTTCAATGAATCTGTTATGTACTTTGATAAGTTGTCCTCAGATGTTTCAGAAAGTTCTGATGAGGAACAGGTTCGTGAGGAGGTGGAGCACCCTGTGAAAAAGGATAATGTCATCGTTGACAATGATGGTGATACATCAGCTGATTCTGATAATGATACTGTTCAGCACTCACCTCCTGTTTTGCAGCCTGAAAATCAGTACATCGTTGATCGTAGAACAAGGAGGAATATTGTTAAACCTCATAGTTCAAAAAGGCGTTGGCCTAGGCGCGCTCAGGCGCGCATAAGCGCGAGGCGTTGGCCAAACGCCTCGCCTTGGCCCTAAGCGGTGGAAAAGGCGGCCGGCGAGGAACTCCGGCGAGGAACCCTTCATCCGGCGACGGAAAAGCGGCGGCGCTGCCGGGTAGACAGGTAAGAGGGAGAGGCATAGCGGCGGCGCTGCAGGAGAGTGGTCCTCCGACGAGGAATAGAGCTTCGCTGGCTGGTCCCCATCGCTGCAGCAAGGGAAAGAGAGGGAGAGGGAGAGAGGCGGCGTGAGGGAGGAACCCTAGATTTTCTATCATCTGTGCGTGAGTGCTTCTTTTACTAGGTACTGGATAGATGGGCCTCTTCTTAACGGGCTAGGTCAGCCCATCTTGTTTATTTCACATTGCAGCCCATATAGAGCGTCGTACAGCGTCCGTACAGAACGCCTAGGCGCGCCTAGGCGACGCATAAGCTAGCAAGGCGCAAGTAGGTAGCAAAACGCATAATTAACGCCCAGTGCCTTTTTGAACTTTGTTAAACCTACACGGTAGTTGAGGAGTGTAACATTGTTAATTATGCTCTGAGTTGTGCAAAACAGGTGGAGCATGGACATGAGTCGTCCACGTATACTGAAACTATTGCCACAAGTGACCGTGATAAGTGGATCTCCGCTATGTAAGAGGAGATGCAGTCACTTGAGAAGAATTGCACATGAGATGTTGTGCGCTTGCCTAAACAAAAGAGTTGTTCGCTGTAAGTGGATCTTCAAGAGAAAGGAGGGTTTGTCTCCAAGTGAGCCTCCAAGATTCAAGGCAAGGTTAGTGGCAAAAGGTTTCAGTCAAATCCCCAGTATTGATTACAATGATGTTTTCTCTCCGGTTGTCAAGCATAGTTCTATTCGGACATTTTTCTCCATTGTTGCTATGCGTGATCTTGAGTTTGAGCAGTTAGATGTTAAAACTGCGTTTCTGCATGGAGAGTTGGAGGAGTAGATATACATGGACCAGCCAGAAGTGTTCATAGTTCCGGGTAAGGAGGATCTTGTTTATAAGTTGAAAAGGTCTCTCTACGGTTTGAAACAATCCCCTCGTCAATGGTATACAAGGTTTGATTCATTTATGTTGTCACATGGCTTTAAGAGGTCTGAATTTGATAGTTGTGTGTACATTAAGTTGGTTGATGGATCACCTATATACTTGCTGTTATATGTTGATGACATGTTGATTGCTGCCAAGAGCATGAAAGATGTCGCTGCTCTCAAGTCACAGTTGAGTAGCGAATTTGAGATGAAGGATCTTGGTGCTGCTAAGAAAATCCTAGGTATGGAAATCACACGTGACAGAAAATCTGGGTTCTTATTTCTTAGTCAGCAAAGTTATATTAAGAAAGTTCTTCATCGTTTTAACATGCATGATGCAAAGTCTGTTAGTACTCTTATTGCTTCTCAATGTTAAGTTGTCATCTACTCAATGTCCAACTACTGATGATGATTTGGAGTACATGTTTGGAGTTCCCTATTCTAGTGATGTTGGTTCTTTGATGTATGTTATGGTCTATTCATGTCCTGATTTGTCATATGCTATGTCGTTGGTGAGTAGATACATGGCTAATCCTGGTAAAGAACATTGGAAAGTTGTTCAGTGGATTTTCAGGTACCTTCGTGGCATGTCTGATGCTTGCTTGAAGTTTGGCAGAGCTGGTGAGGGACTCGTAGGCTATGTGGATTCAGATTTTGCTGCCGATTTGGATAAGAGGAGGTCCCTCACAGGTTATGTGTTTACCATTGGTGGTTGTGTTGTTAGTTGGAAGGCAACACTTCAGCTGGTTGTTGCCCAATCCACCACGGAGGCTGAATACATGGCCATTGCAGAAGCAGTTAAAGAAACTGTTTGGTTGAAAGGTTTGTTTGCTGAGCTTTGTGGAGTTGATACTTCCATTAACCTGTTTTGTGATAGTCAGAGTGCCATTTACCTTACTAAGGATCAGATGTTCCATGAGAGAACAAAGCACATTGACATCAAATACCATTATGTGTGTGATGTTGTTGCACAAGGTAAGTTGAAGGTATGCAAGATTAGTACTCTTGATAATCCGGCTGATATGATGACAAACCTTATTCCTGTATCTAGCTATGCTCAGGCTTAGTTGGTATCACTGTTTAGCCTAAGAGGCTATTTGGCGCCGAAAGTGGTCTCTTTGTTGTTTCAGGGGTGAAGGTTCTCGTTCATACTACAAGATGGAATTTGTCTCAAGGTGGAACGTTATTTTATGGTGATCCAAATTCATATGACGATGTGAAGTGAGCGGCTAACTTCGGAGCGAAGCGGAGGCCCGTCGCCGGAGGCTTGGTACGGTACGGATCGTGTCCGAGTCGGATCGCAACTGACTTAGGGTTTCTGCCCTCTATAAATACATCTTGTAAGTCGCCTGTTGGGGTAAGCCATACATTGTAAACCCACGGCGTTTGTAACCTCAACCCGATATAGTGAAGTATTGCTAGCTGGCGCCCGTGATTTTTTCCTCTCCTTCGTTTGGAGGGGTTTTCCACGTTAAAATCCCGTGTCCCCGTTGGTTTGATCGTTCCGCTCTTCGTCGTTTCTAGCTATCTTTTATAACATGTTCTCCTCCCCCCGACTGTGATATATGGCGGGTTCACTTCGCCGTCTCCGCCATAACACTAGTCTCGACCACCACCTAGCCAAGCCATGTCTTCTTCCCCATTGACGGTCGGGATCTTGCCCGTCTCCGGCCGGTAGAGCAACGCTCTGCACTAAACGCGATGTGCGACGCCCGCCTCCGCGCAAGCCGGCCGTTGCCGAACGACCACAAGGCGGGCTCCTCATCTGCTCCTCCGCCCTCCTCCGTCAGGGGAGTTGCTCACGAAAGCCGAGGCGCGGGAGCTCGTCCGCACGAACACGCCGATGCCGTCGAACTGACGCCTCCCCGAGGGATGGGCGTTGAACCAGGCGCACGCTGCCGGTCCTCGGCTCACCGGTGAGGCGCGGCTGGACTACATCAACAGGAACCTGCGGACCTTGCCGCCGGAGCTGCTCGACGACCCTCGGTACGCCCCGAACTCGGCGTACTAGGATGAGTAGGTGGACTGGGAGTCTGGGAGCATCAATACCGGTTCAACTCCTTCTTCACCATGGAGCCACCTACGAGCTGGTTCGACTCCGATGACGACGTCAACAACACCTCGGATGAGGACTTCGCCGACGGCATGGAGAAGGAAAGGGACGCGGCGCAGGTGACGCGACAAGAAAGGGAAGAAGGTCGCGTGCAACCTTCTCCATCACAACCTCAACAAGACGTGAAGGAGGTTGAGGTGACGATGACACCTCTGATGGCTGCGGCCTCGCCGGAGTGGGATCCAGGCCATATGCGGCGAGCCATCGTGGTTGACATAGCGGCCACCGCAGCATCCTCCGGCTACCTCTATTGTCTCTGCTCCGGCTGTCGCCGAGCTCCGGACTACTGCCTGAACTGCCAGTGCCCCGACGTGCCACCCTACCAATTAGGGTTAGGTTTAGGGTTTATAATTTTAAATTTATGTACTTTCGACAATTATCTGTAGTTTGAATGAAGTTTATCTGAATTTGAGTTACTTTCATATTGAAATGTCGAATTAGAAAAATGCAACAGGTTGTCTGAATGGCGCCCAAGCCTGTTCGGACGGCCATTTGGGCGCTCCAAGTGGAGATGCTCTATACCGTTGGTCAAACACAAAACCACCAGATATAGAATTTTATCTTTCAGAGATATGTTCAAACGGTTCTCTAGCATGCAAGATTTGAAGATTTTAAGAATAACTTTTGTGATGGACGAAAAATATGCTCCAAAGATTCTACAATGCAATGTGAATGATGTAGCTTTTGCCTATGAAAAATAGATGGTCGCAACTTGCAATCCTTACTAGCAAAGCTGGCAGCTGATGCTGCCTAGTTGCGGAGTGAAGAAAGTAGAGAGGATGATCAAAGCAGCAAAAGCCAAACTAAAACAAACCTCCTAACCAGGAAAATTCGCTGAATTCGAGCATATTTTTATTATAAAACTGAACACATGCCCTGGTTGTTTCAAAAGTTGATATCAAGCACTGTGCTAATTAAGATTGTTGGTCAAACACAAACCCACCGGATACAGAATATTATCTTTAAGAGATGTGTTCAAACGGTTCTCTAGCATGCGAGTTTTTAAGACTTTAAGAATAACTTTTGCGGACGAAAAGGAAGCTCCAACCATTCTGTAATGAAAGGTGAATGATGTAGCTATCCCCTGTGAAAAAGAGATGGTCGCAACTTGCAATTCCGACTAGCTAAGCCGGCAGCTGATGCAAGCCTGCCTAGTTGCTTAGTGAAGAAACTGGGAGAGGATGATCGAGCAACAAAAGACAAACCAAAACAAACCTCCTAACATATTTTTGTGTGAATTCGAGCAGTGTTTTTATTTGTAAAACTGAACACATACTACGCCGGCTGATCCGAATCACATTATTGCCAAAATTTAAACTAGTAGGAAATTAACTAATGAAGCAAATGATGAGCAAGTATGTGTGCGGGAATAGAAGAGCAGAGAAGAGCGTGACCTCCAGATTGGAACATTTCCGTCCTTCCAGATGTAAGCTTGGCTGGGGTTCGCCGGGTCGAGCCCTAGCGCGTATCGCCCCGGCGAGGGGTCGGTCTCGCTTGCCCACGACGTGAAGAGCATCCGCTCGGATGGCCCCCTCCCCTGCGCGTTGACGGTGATGCGCATCCCGGAGAGCATGGTGTCTGAGGGGTGCCAGAAGCTGTCCCAAATCTCGGTGCCGTCCTCGTCGCGCACCTGGAGGCTCCCCGAGTCGAGGATGACGGCGGAGTAGCCCCCGCGGGGCTGGGCCCGCGTGGTGGTGTTGGAGGACCAGAGCAGGGTGGCGGCGCCGTCGAGGACGCGGAGCTCGCCGGTGGACGTGAGCGTGAGCGAGGGCGCGGGCGTGGCGGCGGCGAGCGCGCGGTTGGCGACCCAGGCGACGGTCCGGGGCTGGACGCCGCGGTACCAGATGCAGAGGTAGAGGCGCGCGGGGCGGGCCGGGTCCGGCGCGTGGAAGCCCAGCTCGAAGACCCCCGACGGCGAGGACACCAGCGTGGAGTTCACGGTCAGCGAGTCCCCCTGCTTGAGCGTGTCGTTCGCCGCCGCCGCCGTAGCGGCCAGCACGCCGCAGAGGCAAGCGAGGTGGAGGAGACGGGAAGCCGCCATCACAGCCCCGACGACGACGGCTCCTTCCTGGGCGGCTTCTTTCTCCCCGCTTTTGGCCACCACCAACTACCACCTCACACTCCACTGGCGGCCAGGCCAAGAGAGGGAGAGAGAGGCAATGGCAAGAGCAGTGTCGTGGCTTTGTTTAGTGCGGCGTAGTACTCCGTAGTATATTGATTGGTCGCTAATAAGCACGGAGCTTTGCTTTCGGATTAGTTGAAATGCAGGAGTCGCCGGCAGGGCCGGCTCTACATAATTTGGTGCAGGTTGAAAAAATGGTCCCTATATTTATTATAATCTACATATATGATGTAAAATATTAAAAGTTGTTCTTCTAAGACATCCATAGATAATTCATATAAGTAATTAAGTAATGTTATATCACGACCAAAAGTCTAAACAATTTGCAAAAATATAACAATAATATTCTCTTCTAGTCGTGTGCTAGCGATCAGTCCGGATGGAGAGAAAGACCCAACCCATCCCATCGATGGAGATAAAACCCTAGCCGACCAGCCCAATATTTTTTTTAATGTGTAGTAATCAAATTATGAAGGAATAAAAAAAATTGACCCCTTTTTGGCCTGGGCCCTAGTTGATCACACCTGCCAATTACCCTCAGAGCCGGCCCTGGTCGCCGGCGAGGCATGGTGAGCCGACCGGCCGGTCACCCAGGCGGCTCGGGGACATTATTCTACCAGGCGGCCCGTGCGCGGTGGTCGGGCCCGGCTCGTCAGTCAGTCGTCCAGGCTACAAAACGGAGCAGGGGGAATATTTGTTGTTCCGAGCCACCACGGTACAGCGCGACACCGACAGGACACGGGCATCATGTTGCTCCTACCGTGCACGTTCCAATGGCGGACGAGGTGATAGAGGAAGGCAAGCAGGGACAGTGACAACACTGGCGCGCCACGACGACCATAGCTTTGGAACCGACTCGTTTATACTACCTCCATTCCAATTAAGGCTTATATTATTTTAGAAAAGTCAGCACATCTAAAGTTTGTTCAAGTTTTTATGAAAAAATATTAACATGCAAAATATAAAACTAATATCATTAGAAACATCATGAACTATATTTTCATATGATATCTATATAATATCATATTTCTTGACATTTTTTTTCAAAAAGTTTGATCAAATTTTATTTGGTTTGATTTTTGCAAAAAATATAGCCCTTATTCATCGGAATCGGGAGTATGCCTTTGGAATGGACAGTGTACACGCACTAGCTTGCTTGCAACTGATGTCATGTCGTGTGTGCGATCCAGGTGGTCTCTGTTTGCTCATATGGTTAGGAGGGCGATTATAGCTTAGGCGCCTTCAAATTTGACCATTCTTCAAACGATTTCTCAAAGTCTAATGGTTCTGACCAAAAATGCGTACACATCGATACCTCAAGTATGCTGTAATTGTTAGTGGCAACTAGTATGGTGGCCCTCGCATTTGCGATGGCACCCACTTATGTGTTTTAGAAGTGTCGAAAAATAATTTATGTTCCCATAGATATATTTTTATGTGCTATGAGACATGAGTATTGTATAGCCACACCAAATTCATTGTAACAAAATTTGGTGGACACGCGGATTTTTAAAATTTGTAATCTATTTTTTATTACTACCTCTGGTCCAGTTTATGTGTCGCGAAATTTCTATTATGCTAGTACAAAACTACACACAGCTACCGACAGTTATTTTGGATCAGAGGAGTATGTCATTTGTAAAAACACCATGAATATTGAGGAGGTTTTTTTCGCCACCAAACTCCAATGATCCCTTTATTTGAAACTTTGAAACCATATTTATACTTTTCAAAAAGCTACGGGGATCTCTAGATTTACATATCCTACAAACTACTAAATCTCACTTTGAAATATTTTGAGCTACAAAAAATGAATAAAGTACAAATCTGGTTATATAGTAGAAGTGCATATTTGTGGAGCTCTAATATTCATTATATTTTGTCACTTTCAAGTAGTGTAGAATTAAAATTATTTAATAATGCATTTTTTATTCTTAAAAAATACAACATTTTACGGTATTAAATATTAAAATTATTTCTGATAGAGATTTAGTATTCTAAAATATGAAAGTTGTGAATATTTAAGTGCTGACAAAAACAGACTGAATGTTTAGATGGTATTTTAAATTCAAGAAATTCTTACAAAATAAAAATATAAAAACATTCAACATTGATATATATATATATATATATACCAATTAAACATCATACCAATTAACCATTAAAGTATTTTTTTATCTACAACTTTCTTCCTCCAATTTACTCCCTTCATTATGAATACTCCTATTTATATTGTACACAGGTTTTGCTTATAAATCAATAATAATATATTTTATAAATGATGATACTAAAAACTACTCCATCTGTTTTAATTATAATTTTTTGGACCACTTTAATATGGAATAAATACGTACTACAATGAGTGAATCAGTTATACTAAAGTACGTCTGGAATGGATACGTATCAAATAAAAAAACTAAAAAGACTTATGTTAGAAAGGAGGGAGTATTTATAGTGTTTCTTATGGACAGTCAAAGTTAAAGATAGTAACACACAGTTAAGTTATTTATCTGATTTAGTTTACGTGTTTACTTTCCTCCACACTTCATCGCATATGTTTTATACTCTCTCATAGTTAAATAGTTTGTCACGCTAATGTTAGGTATGCTTGGATGACATAGGCCCGGGTATAAATTGATTGTTTTCTTAACTGGCTAAGTTTTCTAAGTTCTTTAATCTATAATAAGATTACCTGCATAATATGAAATCTAAAACTAGAATTCCATCAGGATTTTTTTAATGAAAACGGGCATGTGTTTATGCTATGGTCGTGGAAAACAAAACCATAAACAGCTATGAAACCCTCTCTCTTGCCATGCATACTAAAAAGAACATTATAACATATCTACATATATATAGTACCTTTTTAAAGAAGACATGATCTTCTAGCTAGTAATTGCTCATGTTGGGTGTTGACTGTCTGTCCTCATGTTTTCAAGTATCTCATGTCTTCTTAAACGAACCTCATATGTCAATGTATGAACCGGCATAGTGCATCAATTGACTAAACTCAACACTGTTATTTGATTGGAATAAGATAACTTAGTGGACCTGATAATTTTGGAGAGAATGGATCACTGTTTAGAAACTTAATAAGTAATGCTATTTTTTGGGAGGAGATGTACGTATAGCTGTTCAACCTTTTCATTGAAAATAAATATGAACATATTGCCGCTATCGACCAGTCAATGGATTAAGATAAACGAAACATGCTCTGTAGGGAAGTCGTGCAGTACAAAAGGCATATTATATTGGACTTTGCTAATCAGTAGACGCATGGTAGTTAGCCTATCTCTACGCCGTGTGCACGTGGAGCCAAATGTACTTTTTACATGCATGCACACACAACTGATGTCATCTTGCTAAATATGAAACTTGAAAATTTAAAAAGGTTTGTAGCCCAAACGGTTTATCCGATCGATAATCTGTTTCCACCGTTAGACTAGTCGCGTCGAGATCTTCAAAACTAGATCTCATGTCGATATGTTTCATCAACATTTTTTTTGTCCAGAAATTACCACCCCGTAACATATAAGTTACCCAGTCTCGTATACGTAAGTTAAACACCATATTAGCAATTTTTTTTTAAATATAACCACTTTTTCTTGTTATTTTATATCTTTACAAGTTTTAAAGTTACCACATTACTTTCAGATAATAAATCTATATAGATTTGGATGATAACTATCGATTTCATAGTGAAACTACACATATAAAAGATAGACATTGTGTTTGTAACTATTATTTAGAGGACATGATAACTATATCAATTTATGGTGGATAACTACAACATGGACATATGGATAACTTCATAAGGGTAACTCCATCGATATTGAGTGGGTTACTATTACATATAACATATACATAGAGAGTATGATAACCTTATTGATTTTGTGTTTAGTAACTTCAGCAACACATGATCAGTACAGTGTGGATAAATCCATCAGTATTGGATGATAACTATTACCAAGAGAGTATGCTAACTACAATAATTTTATGGTGCACAACTACATGCGATAACTTTATCAGTACTTGGTGGTAACTATGATCGAGAGACTAGAATAAATATAATGATTTTGTGGTGGATGGCTACACATAAGAACACATGGATAACTTTATTAATATTGGTGGTAACTCTATCAGTATTTGGGTGATAACTATTGCCGAGAGAGTATGATGGTGGGTAACATCAATACTGTGTAGGAAATGTTATCAGTACTAGGTGTGTAATTATTATCAATAGAATATTTTTTTTATGCTGTAATTGTCAGTATGAAAATCGAAAGTTATCATTTTAATACGTATGAAGTTGAACGGTTGTTTTAGTCTATAGTTATCAACTTGTGCATGATACATTTACCATTCCAACATGATATTTAATTATGAATAACTAGGTGTGGTTACTTCAAAATCAAAAAGAACAAGAAAAATAGTTCTATTTCAATCTGAAAACTAATCGTTAACATGGTCGGTAACTTACATAGTATAACCTGGGTAACTTATATGATACGGGGTGGGTAATTTTTGGGTCAGAAAAAAAGTTATCAAATATGTCAATATGAGATCTAATTTCAAAGAACTCGTCGCGACTAGCTCAACGGTGAAAACGTATTCTAAAACGGATAAACGGTTTAGGCTACAAAACATTTTAAATTTTTGAATTTGCACTTAATGCGGGATGACATCAGCAATTTTGATATTTAGTGCATGCATGCGAAGAAAGCTCATTTCTTTCTCATCCGGTGTATACGGTTATGCCAAATATAAGACGCCTCTCTAATTAGATTTCCCGATTATATTTGTCTCTTAGCTATTCCTCTGGCCGGAGATTATGCCTGTTTCCTAAAAAAACTAAATCTACATACTTACCGGAGAATCCGATGTATATTCTACCTCACGTTACACGTGTGAACTTCTGTCTCTATATCTGATTGCCTCCATCAATCAGCAGCATCGATACCATGGGAGAAGAAAGTGCAAAGGCCTTGGCGGCGGAGACAGCGCTAGGGCATCACACTCTTTAATCTTTTTAATTTTCAAATCACGAAAAAAGTATAGGGATCGATACAAGCCTAACAGGTAAGCTTATAGTAGTATGCATCTAGACAAAGCTTCACGTCTCCTTTGTGCCTTGAAGATCCAGAGCCAAGAGCCAGGGAATACAGAGCTAAACCTTCTCTTAAAGAGGGTATAACCTAATGGGTAGATACTTTATGAACATTTTATGTATTGTACAGTTGTTGAAATGAGAAAATAGAAAATTAAATAGTAGGGATTTTTTCCTACTGTTTTGTGTCTCAAAAGAAATAGAGTAAGGCCATATGATGACCTGCCTATAAGACATCCGTATATTGCTTTTAGTATATAATAGATTTCGTAAAATCTCAGTCACATATTTTAGATCTAACTGTTCAAATTAATTTAAATGATGTGGCTTAACGTAGTGGCTTTATTAGACATCTGTGTATTGTTTTTAGTATATAATAGATGGAAGGCAACACCATACATAGATGGTGTGCATTTTACAGACCACACTCCCTTGAGAAATTGGGAACCTCCATGCAATTTCTTGCCTCGCTCTACTGACAAAAGTGTCTGATAGTTGTGTGCATATTTTGCGCACCAAGTGTGGTGTCGGCGTCACCAATTTGTGTAGGACATGATGGTTGATTTGATCATCGAAGGTGTCTATGATGGCAACGAACAGGCCGATGAGTTTGGCCAAGGCGACCATGTGGACGGCGATCAAGGCGAATAGGAAGAGAGGTGGACGTGGACAATACCGAGACCAGCGAGATCGACAAGAAGGCTAGTATAAGAGGCTGGACTTGGAGAGAGAAGGAAAACATGTTGCTGGCGGTGAGCCTAAATGGCACGACCGTCGAAAACCAAATTTTGTTACTGGTTTGTGAGACAATGTAGGGTTTCATCTGCCTTAAATGTAGCTTGTTAAATTTCATTTATTGACATGTAAGTTTGTTAAATTTTGTTTAAGTTTGCTGGATTTGTTAAATTATCCAGAAATTGTACCCTTGTTAAATTTGAGAAAATGATAAAAAAAAATTAGGGACGTTGGCATTCCAAAAAGAACTTAATTAGGTTTTGTTTGGTACTAGTGTTTTTGTAGTGTTTTTGTATTGATAATCCCCACAAGGATTGGATGAAACCCAAACATTTACCGAATCCCTTCAAATCCCCAATCCAATAGGGGCAGTGGACTGAATATTGAGAAAAACACACTATAGTTAAAAGATTTGTGGAAAAATATGGAGGATAAAACATGTCAAATACACTAAAACAACATTGTTTTAAGATATTGAGGATTTAGGAGTTTGAATGGGATAATCATCACCAATCCCCTAAATACATCGGTACGAATTTAACTACTCTCGTTTGAGATGTTGTGAGTCTCCCGTTTCTGTGCAATGCATCAGCGGTTTAGACAATGAAAAATCACCTATTTAGTGATGCAAGGGAAATGCGCACGTGGGAAAATTGGGATCATCGAAATACGCATGGCGTGACGACCAGGCGCTGAAAAGCAGACGGCAAATACAACATGGTCGGAGGAGTCGGTGGGTCGTACAGGTCCCATGAGCCTAAAGCGCCCTCAACTGCTTGTTTGGACCGACAACCCCCATATTTAACAGTACCAGCAGAAGACAGAAGGTTCAGATAATGATCAAACTATGTGCCTGAAGCCTACCCCTCTTGACATCGAAAGGTGAAGTGATACCTTCCTGGAACAATAATAATGTCTGTATGTGCGTGTTAGTGAGCGTCTGTGCTTTTGTACTGTGTTTCAAAAAACAATAACAAGTTGTTTGGTAGAGGAGAGCTTGGTTGTAGGTACTTGTAGGGTCCAACATAGCCTTGGATTATTTCTCTTTTTCATGCCGTAGGAAATACTCCCTCTATAACTAAATATAAGATGTTGCAGTAGCTCAAATTAGATGTTTGACTGGCTTGAATTGATTGAGCAGCAACTTTATTGTTTTGACTGTGTGCAAAGAATCACGCGAGGCTGCCACTGGCTAAAGTCAAGCTGTGAATTTCTCAACCACCACGTTAGAACAGATCAAACTCTACTTGGCTGCACACTCCAGGATGTGCAGCCTTCTCTTCACTATATTCATCAGGTCGCTGTACATAATTTACAGGAGTACCAGGCTATGCTATACCTATCCGGGAGACGAGGACGGCTTATATATCCAGTGACTTGTCTCTACAAACAAACCTCAAGACCTAAGAGTATTTTGTACAGTTTGTATGATTTTTAGATCCGATTTCCCTTATAAATCAGGTCAATTCTCTTCTATCTATTCGAGCAGTAGATATAGATCACTTTTACCTTAAAAAAGAACTAAGAGTAGTAGCTTGTGGCTAAATTTTATACTACAGTACCTAAAGCTATGTAGCCTCATGGCAACAACTCCACAACTAGAACAGGTTGCTCAACAATTACGCCCCAGACGAGCAAACCGCCAAATTTAATAGATAGCTAGGGATGGCTTCAACGGACCAAACGGACAGACTATTCGACCCCTTTTTATCCATTTGGGTCATCGGTCGGGTGTCAGTCCGCCGTGGGCGTGAAAGTGCACAAAGCATCATTTTTTCGCTTTTTACTAAACATGTCATATATGGGCCGCTTTTACATTGAGTGAGTGGTGGGACACAAACGGCCGATTTACAGTAGAATGGCCACAGGGGTGGCATTGCAACTAGCCAGAGGTGGCGGCGAGCTCAGCTGGGCGGCTAGGGTTTGTGTTGACCACTGTACAAGTGACATCCCCACGCCCACCACCATTAATAAAGACCGTGTGGGGGAGGGCAATAGGTGCTGCCATGTGGACAAATGGGAGGACAACAGACAGACACGCGGACGTTATTCGCCGAGACCCAAACCTAGCCCAAATTTGGATAAGGAATGGGTCGGTCCGGTCGGTCGGCGGACCAAAATTGGACATGCCACAATTTTACGTCTGCGCATTGGGCATTCATTTCGATGCAAACGACCACAACAGACTCGATAGGTCGCCGTAGGAGTTATTCTAACAAGATCTCGTGAGACTCGAGCTCACTGATGGATGAACCAACAGTGTTATCTGTGCCAGGGTGACTACATTGATCTCAAACATGTCTAGCCATTCTGATTGTTTTCAAGAAAACACCAACCATGCAAGTTGGTTTTATAATCTGTCTTCAAGAACACAGGTAGATGAAACATGAAGACACATAAAAATACCACATTGTAAGGTCCTTTTCTGGTCCATGAAAATGACAGCCATAATGGAAAACATGGAGGGGATGAAAACATGGAGGTCACTAGTTGGTCTGTAATCCGTCCAAGGATCGGAAACCACCACAATGATGACAGCAACGATGATAATGCATTTTAATGAAGAGCAGAAAACCCATGACGCATCCGCAAATAGGAAGTCACATGGACTGTGAAGAACAAGATACTTCCCCGATAGTATCACATAAGGACCCATGCCGTGAACGTGCTGCGAATTTGTTAAATACATATACAGTGCAGGTTGGTAATATGTAGTGACGCGCCCCTAGAAAGGGGTGGCAAGTGGCCACCCAGAATGTGAGGTGTCAATTATCATGTCGCACAAAGTGCAAGTTGAGCTGGAAAATGAGCAGCTTAAATTCTATGCAAGAGCAGCATTTTTTTTCTCTTTTGTGCCAACAGTTGTTAGGGTTAGATGGATAAGTACGGACCAACTACTAGCCAATTCCTAATACAAAGTAATAGAAAACCATCTAGTTTACAGGTCATAGAACACGAATGGCTAAAACTAGAACTCTCATCAGCAGGACATGATAGAAATTACACATTTTGTCATTAATTTAGTAGTACAAAACAGGAACGAGTCCTTGGGAGGTTAGTACCCTTCCAATATACTCCTAGATGTAACAAAAATATGGTCACAAGCTATTCCGTAATTCAGACAATTAGATCTTAGAACATGGTGTGATGACTGGTGACAGGGGCCACACAAAAATGTGACAACAGCACAACAATACCTCAAAAAAGTTGGGATCATTGCTTACTAGTCTAAAAAAAACTCCAAACCAGACAACCAAGTAATGCCATTTTAGACTTAAAAAAATAAACTAATCCAGTCTTGTCATTATTGTGGACAACACCACTAACAAACGACACCAGACGAGTTCTTTCCATAGTTTCCATGTGCCCAAAAGGTAATCTAAATAGGAGAAGATACCAGAAACCATTTCCAAGTTTTGATTCAGAATAAAATACCCTTCTAGTGATACAACTAAACAAACCAAACCAGGGACCACATTGCACAATAAAACTAACCAGACTCTAGACATCTTTCTAGCAGAGCATTAATATAACTAACCATACTCTTAGAAACATCAGAAAAAAAGAGTTCCCGTGGATAGGGTATTGACAAGGAGGACATGAAGAGAGACTCACAATATCTACCATAAGTTACTTTAAAGTAAGATACATCATAGCTAGAAAAATCACGGAGATGACTACTGGTTCTCTAAGTACTCAAACTGTAACTTTTGTCAGAAACAGACAGTGGGATGTCCACGAAGCACAAAGGTTCTGGAGAACAAATATTCACCAGGCACAACAGTAAAATACAACAGAGTAACAAGAGCAG
The DNA here is from genome assembly GCA_026929855.1 of Poa annua. Taxonomy (NCBI): domain Eukaryota; kingdom Viridiplantae; phylum Streptophyta; class Magnoliopsida; order Poales; family Poaceae; genus Poa; species Poa annua. The sequence goes on from CM049426.1 coordinate 36,882,891, forward strand.
TAAAAGCCCAACAAACAGCTAATGTAATCAGCAGAAACAGGAGGTAGCACCCAGCCAATAGTTGAGTGCTAGAACCTTCACATGCTGTGGAACAAAAGAAAGGAGTTAAGATTGAACAGAAAAATAAAGGAATTAATTCAACAACTGTATGGAAAACAAGATTTTTTTGGAATTTGTCAGTTAGATTGTAAAATCCTGCTTGAAAAGGATACTTCCTCAAAGTTCCAACTGATTGGAGGTGGGGATAGTCAGTATCAGACTACAGTGCTAATCAGAAGCAACTTTTTTAATAGATAGTTGAAGGGAGCTACGGTGGAGATATGATCTTGTTCACCCACACTGAATATACGACATTACGCACCCACACTCATGCTACTCAGAAGTCGGAATAATTTAAATGAAAAATCCAAGGCAGCTATGGTGGAAATTACCCTAATATATTAAGGAGGCAGTTTTTCAGCCTCTCCCGTCGCTCCGGTCACTGTTCATATGAACAGTGATCTACAGTGTTTCGATCCACGCCGTCCATCTTTGATCCAACGGTCCCCGCGGCTGTTTTGCAAAAAAGCCTCTGCACTTCTCCAATTTTACAAATAGGTCTTTCTACATAAAGAACCAGACCGGTAACCCTAATCCCCAATCCTCACCCTCACCTCATCCTCTCTCCCTCCAGCGACATAGTGGTGGCGGCGGCGGCGCCACGCGACCCTGCCCATGCCGCCCACGTCCTGGCGTCCAGCGCCCGCGTCCTGAGTTCCCCGCAACTTGCCTCGGCCACCCCCTTCTCCGGCTCCCAGCTTCTCCGACCGCCCCTGCTGGACGAGCTCGCCGCGCCGCCCCCTGCTGGACGAGATCACCGCTCCGCCCCCTGTTGGACGAGCTTACCGTGCGCGACTCCTCCTCGCAGTAGCACAGCTGCTTCCTCGCCCCCACCCGAATAGACGCGTCAGGCTGCACAACGGGTTCACGGGGATGAGATAGCTCGGGGACCTGGGGCTGGGGGGCGGGGGAACTCCGTGCGCGTCCGAGCCTTCGAGGCGTCGGCGGGCAAGATCCCGGGCGGCCGTCTTCTTCTCGCTGTTGCTCCAGAGCAGCAGCTAGGCTGAAGCCAGATCGCACAGTCGCTGCCCTTTTGTCAGTTCGTTGTGCTGGTACGTGCTTTGCCGTGAAGATTAGTTTTTGTGTCATTTTTTCCCGGACGTTCTGTGATTCATGTGTTGCAGATTGAATTTTGATTATGCACTGCCGATTGAATAACTGACGATTTGTAAAATACATATGCAACTGATTAATACCTTTGTCTATATATGTTCCTCTGGATTTAATTTTGATTAAGCATTGATGATTGATTGGCTGATTTTTGTATGGTACATATGCAGATGATTGATAAACTGATGGTCTTATTTCATGCTATGGTCAATGTTGTTCTGGATGGTCGGAGCATTGTGTCCACTCTTAGCCTGCATGGTATGCCTCAATGGACTAAGCGCACTACTGACAGTGTGGGAAATATTGATCCCGTCGTCGGTTTTGATTGGTTAGTACTCCGGTCTCTGTCGGACCAATTTTTCTACAATAAATACCTGTTTAGCTGGCAATTGTACAGTTGATATGGGTTCTGAAAAGAGGGGAAGTCGCCGAGGTAATTGGCAAATTAATTGTGCTGCCAGTATGTTTCTATATTGTTATTCGTTGGGTGTCAAAACTCTTTTATGTTTATCTTTATGTTCTTGCCACATTTAGAAGACCAGTAGGAGTACTGTAGTTTGGCATACGTTTTGGATGATTTTTATGGATATGGACTCATGTAGGGCTGTAGGTTTAGATGTGATAGACATCTACCATGTTCTCTTGCTTTTCACATGGTTGTGTAATTATCGTCGAATTTTATATATTTGTTGATGTTTCAGCAAAGAGCTGATGTATAGATAGACAAGTTATATGCTTTGTACATTATCACTGAAATGGTATTTTCTCTTTTATTTTTCCTAACATTAGAAAATATAACGAGATGGCGACTAATCATGTTCCGCGCAGCTCCTAAGCCACAAAATCTGCTGGCTGTCCTATCTCAATTTTATTTTCGATTTTCTTTGCTTCGTTTGGGGAGTCTGAAAATTCGGAGGTCAGGATTGAGGAAAAAAGCTGGAGCTTAGAAAGTTGAATTATCTGATTTGTTTTTTGGGAAATTGATGAATTAATGCACTAGGACTCTTTCTTCTCCAATGGCTGTGGCAATCGCAGAGGCCCGGTTCCATGTCCTGGCTTTGATGATAGCCTCTCTGACCGGAAGCTCATTGAGAGGCTCCACAAGCCATCTTCTTCCAAGGTATTAATTCTAAGGTGCTCCTCCTGGTTCTGTTAGCAGCCTCACTTATTTTCCCGCCATGGCATCTGATGCAGAGTTTTGTTGCTGTGTTTGCCTTTGTTTCTGCAGTTACCATCTTTCATTTTGGGACCAAAGCTCTGGAGTTTTTGGGGCTTCATGACGAGGACACCTCAATTTCTGTCCATGCAGACCACCTGGTAACAACCAACGAGGTGGTTGCTACGATACGGCACTGTATTGAGCAGCTGTGTGATATAGGGCAATATTTCTCATATTCAATAGGACATGCATTAGTTCTCATCTATGTTGTGCATACACATGTAACAACAAATGTTTTCCGATTTGCAGGACATGTTTTGAAGCATCAGCTTGAGCAGTAAGTATTAATTTCCAGCGTGTTTGTTTTCTCTTGCTTAGTATTGTAAACACCCATAGCTTGACGCCATTGTATTGTCTGATATTAACGTCAACGAGTTGACTACTAGCTAATTACATTGCAGAAGCTGTTCAGGTAATTACAGACGATATGGCATAATGAATAATTAACGGTTGTACCTCTCGAATTTTCGATTTGCCTTTATATAGACGGCTGCAGAGATTTGCCCTTTATATAGACGGCCGCAGACAAAAGGCATACATGTTTTCTAATGCAAGGATGGAAAACATTTCCATATTATCTATTTTTACCGAATGTGATGTAGGTGTTCTTCTAAAAGAAAAAGCTGCTACACATTGTTCATTGTTATTGTAGCATACCTTCTGTCAACAAAACTAAAGCTGACAAGATGTCAACCAGATGATGAATTTGATGGATGAATTTGTATTTTCTTCATGTGGTCCAACTTATAATAAGATATTTCATGTGCATGCAAACTTACCTACTTATAATTTTTCTTATAGTGAATATATATGTTATCTACTACATTTGACAGCCAATTGAGTGCACTCAACATGTTACCTTCTGGGATTATTCATGGATTAATTGCAGTAGACCATTTGACTTGCTACGTTTTCAGTCTGGTAAGTATGAGATAGCTTAGCATGGGTGTTAATATGATATTAGAATACTATTGCTTCATGACAACAATGTGGCTACTATATTGATGAAGCCGCTGCCTTCACAACGACCGCCTACCAACTATGTTAATTAATTGGCGGCATGCTCTCACTTCGCACCATTTTGTAAATGCAGTACGTGCAGCTATGTGATGACAGTAGCAAAGCATCTATGTTTTTAGAATAACGGATGCACCCCAACAAATGTGGACCCTAATTATCTGTGTATCTATATTCCCATGTGTTTATGTACATACCATCCACAATCATTTTTAGCTAATGCGAAAACTAAACACATTGCTGAGCTCAAACTATTCATCATTTTTTCATAATATATATTTTCACGCCAAAACAATCACCAAGGACGCGGCGTGCCGCCGCGCCGATTACAACTAGTATGATCTTGTTTACTCACACTGAACATATGACCTTACACGCCCACTCATGAGTGTGGGTGCATCACATCCATGCACTGAGGTCATGATTCTTTAGAGGCAGGATCAGAGGCCAGGTCCACTAGGCTTTTCAACCAGCTTCATACCATGGGAATATGAGTATATAAGAGCATCTCTAACAGAGCCCTCAAACACGCAAAAACCTCAAAACTCCGGCGAGTTAAAGGGCTTTGCATTTTTTTGGCCCATAGCAGAGCCCGTGAACGCGAACCGGTCCTCAAACGCGATAAGGGCGCTCATCGAGGCGGCGCGCCGATCCGTATTTATGCCGGGCTCGGGCACATTTCCATGTCAAAGTCCTTATCCACCCGCACCGCCGACGAGAAATCCGCGGCGCCTCCTTTCTTCTCCGACGTGAAATCCGTCGCGGCCGGAGACCTCCGCTGCCGCGTGATGGCCCCCAAGCGCGAGCCCTCCACGCCATCGCGACCCCTTCGACAGGGATTTCTCCAACAAACGGCGCGCGCAGGCGGTGGCGAGCGACGGCGGTCGGAAGCAGGGGGCGCGCGCCTACAGCAACTTAGGCCGCGAGATCCCGCCGGCCTTCTTCCGGCGCAAGGTCGAGGAGTTCGACCTCGCACGCGCTGAGTATGAGGCCTGACGCCGCCGTAGGGCAGGAAGCTCAACCGGCAGCGCCGGCACCTCCACCAGCGCCGGCACCTCCACCGCTCTAGCGGCGCTGCCTCCGGCGGAGGAGTACGACGCCGCCGCCTTCGACTCCGCCGTCGCGGCGGAGAACTTCGTCCCCCAGGACGCACTTGACGCCGTCACGGCGAGATCCTCCTCCGACAGGGACTCGAGGCAGACGCCGTCGCCACCGAGAAGAGAGCCTACTGGGCGGCGTACGCGGAGGAGGTCGTCGACCTCGTCTCCGACGACGAGTGAAGATCGCCGTCGCCGCCACGCCTTGGATCCGGTGAGCCACATTTTGTTAGTAGTAGGCTCCAGCGACGATTAGCACTAGTTTTAGCTGCGAATTATATGTAAATTAAGGTTCGATCGGTGCTGAATGTATGTATGATATGAATTGGGGACGAACACTAGTTTGTTCCCGCCAAAATTATAAATTTGCAGTTCTTTTTACGGTTTCTGCTATGCGTCGCGAGTTCATCCAGGCAGATTTCTCAAAAAAGCTGAACCTTAAATGTTTTTGAGGTTCAGAGTTTAAGGGCTCTGTTAGAGATGCTCTAACAATGTCTAGGCCCATCTGGGTTCCCGGTGTAGCCTTGGAGCATGAAAAAATGTATGTGGCTCAAAATCACAATTTCACGTGCGCTAGACTCCACAATCCACATGACAGGCCTGATCAGTCCATTCTGGTTCCAGTTGGGCTATAGGATCCCCTTAATCAACTTAGTTAGGCTAGGATTCTCATGATATTCTTAGCTAGGATCCCTTCCCTTATCTTGGGCCTTAAGCCAATTATAAGTCGCTAGGAAAAGACTAGGCTAGTACAAATTGGTATACTTACGTCCGAAACTTATTTCGGATCAGACGAGTAGCAAATCGATTTGTTACTTAGATTGGATATCATAAGCTCACCTACAGCCTTCAAAAAATAACAATCAAAACAACCATCTGCAAATTCAGAAAAGAAAGAACATGTGTAATATCTGCTCTTGCAATTTTTGGTACAACATAATGCATTTTGTTTTCAATTCCAAGAAAGAAGACAAGGACACATGTTATAGAAAACTACACCAAATTTGCACAGAAAGCAAGCAGGCAAAAGTAAAGGGACATTTTAATTTTATGCTGACCTAGATTAAAGAAGACATCAAATGCATCGACCCGATCAAGTATCTGCATAAATAACACAAGCAGGTATCAGCTCAATTAATAACTTAAACTAGAATCTTGACTAGATATAAGCGCGAATGAAACTTCTAATGCAATCCATGACAAGCATCGAAGATGAGGAAGGTTGAGACTAATAAATTCTTAAGGAAACTGACATTAATTCACAGCTCGTTACAGCTTAATTGTCGAAGATAAGAAAGAGGCGAGGAAACTTAAAATTAGTGAGTCCCAATCCTACTCAGTAACAAGAAGTTAGGCATACAGTTGCTGACTTTCAACAGTAATAAGAATTCATAGACGGCGATATATCAAGCAGTGCATTTGCACTGACACACGTTAGTAACAGTAGATAAGGTACATGCGATGAAACCTAATTTACATTAAAGGCATAATAAACAAGCTTGTGATGTACAACTGTCTTAGTATATGAGTAATGGTGAGTGATAAGTCACAATGGCATGATCCACGGTTTCTCTACAAACAAAGAACACAGGCGGAAGCACACAAATTGAACAATACTACTGAGAAACTGAGATCAAAGATTCCAGATATGGTTAACTTATAGGCATACTTTTCCAAAACAGTGCCCTAGGTTCATAATATAATTCAAAAGTACAACACCATGTCTAGTAGGGTGAAATCAGAGCAAGTACATGAATACTCTCAAGGGTCACTCAAACAATACCGATATCTTTTTTTCGAAATTGCGGTGGAGTGGGTGGGTATGAAGATGGTAGCGGAATCTATTGATCCCAGATACAGAGTGAATATACTACGGTAACGAATATTCTGCCACATGCCATGCAGAAAACAAAGGTATACAACATGTAAACTTAACTAGCCAATTAAAGTGATATCACAATGGTACAGTAACGGCCAGACATGACTATGCCTGTCGACAGCGGGATCTCTAGAAGAAGCAATAGCGGGAGATCAAAAGGAGGAAGGACATAGATATAGATAGGAGGGACCAGGGATTAATCAGAGATGTCGGGCCTGAGCAATGAGCATGCATAGATGGATGTTGATGACAATGGAACTGTTTGGTCCGAGACCTTAGAAATGTGCTTTAGTAAAGTAAGTGCTTGTGAATAGACTTTGAATGGTCAAGCCTAATATGACCCTATGAAATCAATCTACAGACCAGCCCATCACTCTCTTAGCACTAGTTTAACAACCAGCAGGCAAAGCCCACACATCCACAACACACAGAAAGCTCCATAATCCTAGTAGGCGGGCGAGATCCAGAGATAATCCTTCATCTGCCGCCGCCAGTTGCACTCCATGGTGATGTTGCATTGTCCAGTGGCTCTCGACCTCCTCGTCCGTCCCTTTCCATCCACCACTAACAGCATCACCTCACTAGGTCACCACCCTCACAGCAAGGAAGGCAACAGTCTCACAGCAGCCTGTCACATCACCGACTTGGTGGCTGCTACATCAGGCTACCTTTACCTCCAGAATGCTGTGACACAGGTGGTTGGGTGGCTTCTGGTTATCGTCGTCATGGGCCACACTGGCTGTGCGAACAGCAGTTCAGCCATTGAATTTACTCCATGTCAAATAACAACTTGATAATCACTGGATACACGACTGGAAGAAAATAAACTCAAATTTGAAGGATAGTGCTTGACCATATTCATATCTGATACTGGCACTGATATCAAATTTGAAACCACAACCAAGGATTATCCGATTTCCCTACTAAATACCATTAGAAAGCATTGGTCAGCGGCTATCTATACCATTTTCACCCAATGATCTAGCTTCCACACTCCAAAGTCCAGATACTTTAAGTGGTTAAGTGAAACTGTACAATTGATGAAAAACTGCAATCAACCAGTCCAGATCAACTTCTAATTTTGAGTATACTTTTCCAAAAAAGTGCCCTTGGTTAACAATAGATTCAAAACGAAAACAATGTATGGTAGTTGACCTACCGTTTATTTCCTAAGAACTAAAAAAGGCCGTTGCTTTGTACTCTTCAACAGCACGATTTAAATTAGTACAATCACAAACTACTTGTTAATGTGACAGCATCTACCCATTTTCTTCTCCCCTGTCTATTTGCTGGTAAATTTTGGAAATAGATGAGAGCAGTCCTGATGGATCACTAACCCATAGACAGTGTCAAACGGCCAAACGGGAGATCCTATTTGGAGATAAACTGCAGTTCATAAGAATGATAAGCCACAGCTGACTTGGCACAGCTTTAGGATAGCTTTAGAGTGTATGTGGGTTAACTAAATATCTAGTCGCTAAGGGGAACATGAGTTTCTACTTTCTACTCGGGACATCTTTCATTTCAGTGATCAACTTGCGACAAAAGGAAAGTAACAATGCCATGATGTTGTCCGGGATATTTGGGGTCTGTTCACACGCATACCCGACCAATGCAACATTGTGTATGGTGCATAGATAGTCACGTAGAAGAGGCTGTGCACTATATGTGAACGTGTGACAACCATACATTGGCAAATCTCCACATGGCTTGACCCTATCCTCCATTTTCACTCGGATACTGAAGACACCAGCCATGGAGTTCTTCCAAGGTCAGTTGGTGTAGCAGACAGCAAGGAGGAAGATGAACGGTGCTATTGGACACAAACGGGTGATTATAATGACCAAGTGGGCCAAACCAGAAATAAAAGCTTATAAACAAAAATTAGTTGCCCATATTTCACGAGAGTACCCTCAATTCCATGGGTCAGAATCAAACAATAAATTAGTACATTGGACGATGTTACAGTGTTACAGAGACAAACATTAAAGCAAAGCATGTCGGTACAAAAAACAAAAAAATCCTTGATTCATTGGCTCCGTTTGGCGGGGATAACATTTTGTAAACTGAAGTATTCTGAAACTAAAGTATTACAACGCCAGGCAAACAAATACTACAGTTTTTCTCCTTTCTCAGTTACTGAAAAAAGAGGGTTGGACCTCTTTCTCCAATACTTAAAAAAACTACACTTTTAGACAATACTTCAGTTTTAAAACCACATTATTTATTGGATCCAAACACGTTAAAGTATTGAATACTTCAGTATTTTCAGAAACCGAAGTATTCTCTATATACTTCAAAAGTACTTTGATGCCAAACGGAGCCTAAGATATTTACCAAATTTAAAGAAGCAAATATAAGTGAAGCTATCCAAAAAAAGTTGTCAAGTACTCCGTCCCTAACATATTACACAATGTTCATGACCTATCTCCTTGCCTACAGAAAAAGGTGGATCAAAACCAGCAGCCAAGAAACAACCTAGCTAAATCCTTGCTTCGTATAACATGTAACCGCTTGCTTCAACAAATAGCCAAGTCACAAAAATGTGAAGCCGGCATAGGCATCTAGCAATACACTAAGACTAGTGAAGCACAATGCACATAAACGACATTCTCTAGTAAGCTCAACGTAACTACTAGCATTTATCTAGATATAGAATAATAATCTATACTAGTTCAAAACAAGTATCATGATTAATTCAATTGTGATGAAAATAATCCAGTTTCGACTTCAAATTTTGGTGGCTTGTTAAAATAAAAGGCAATTACCCTTGTGCTCCTCGGTGGCATCATGGTACTCAGCGTCCTCCTCGGGCACAGGGTGCAGCATGTCTTCTGCACCAACCGCCGCCTGCAATGGACTGGCGGCCTCCCCACCCTCTGCAACAGCATCGTCAGGAGAGCGCACCACCACGACGGGGCAAATGCAGTGGTGGACACAGTAATCGCTGACACTCCCGAGCCGCCCCTTGCTAGCCCTCCGCGCCGCACCAAAGCCCTTGCTCCCCATAATGACCGCACTGAGGCCTAGCCTCTCCACCTCAAGGCAGAGCCTCTCCTTCATGTCGTGATCCTTGACGATGTGGATCTTGTAGGGGATCTTGGCCTCCTGGAGGGGCTTGGCCAGGTCCTCCGCCTTAGCGGCAGTGAGGGCGTCGAAGTCCTCCTCCATCTTGCGCTCAGCGACCTCGGCGTCGTCCTCGGGGGACGTGGGGGTGACGGAGCCCCAGTCGGCGCCGTAGAGGACGTTGGTGGAGCGGACGTGGAGGAGGATGACGGCGTCCCCAGGGCGGAGGTAGTTGGCGACGGCCCAGCTGACGGCGAGGGCGGACTCGTCGGAGAGGTCGACGGCGATGGCGATACGGCGGTGGGTGGATCCGAGGGGGGCGGAGGCGGCGGCGTTGGTGAAGAAGACGCCCGGGGAGTCGGGCTGGAGGGAGGCCGGCGGAGGGGGGCTCGGGGTCGGCGCCTTAACCCGCGGCGGCGGCGCCACCAGCGGCGGCAGGTCAACGATGTGGTTCGGCGGGGCCTGCATCGCGGCGGGGCTAGTCGGGATCTCTTGCGGCGAGGTGCTCGTGGGGAAGGCTAGCTAGGGTTCTCGCTTGCGACGGTTTGCTTGGGCGTAGTGGGGAAGGGGGAGAAGCTGTTGGAAGAAATGGAAGATGCCAAGGAACACAAGGAGTCAAGTGGAAGTCCAAGGGGATAAACATGTCAGAGCGCCGGAAATCATTAGAAAAAGGAAAACCTTTTCGAAGATCCATTTTCACGTGATGACAAGTGTCTTAATTTTGTTAATTTTTTTTCCACCTTTATTCATGTGTTGACAAGCACGGCTCTCTGGTGGTGAGCACGGTATATGTATTTATTTTGAGATTTGTTTTTTCAAAATTAAATATCTTGAGAACCGTCTGAACTGTTCTCACTTTTGAACTCGTCACGTAGAGATCTTCAGAACTAGATCACATATTGATAGATTTTGACAACTTTGTTTTTACTTTGGATTGTTTATGTTTTGCACTCCCTCCGTTTCAAAATATAAGTCGCACCACCTACTTTTCACACACATGTATCTAGACATGTTTTAGTGCAAGGTTCACATGAATCTTGCACTAAAATATGTCTACATACATGTGTATGTAAAGTATGTGGAAGGACTTATATTTTGAAACGGATGGAGTACAACCTAATTGTAATTGTATGTACAAACTGCATTTTGTAATTGTACATACAACCTGCTAGGTGTAATTGTATGTACAACCTGAATGTATTTGTTTTACAACCCGGTCTGTGTTGCTATATAACCTGTTTTTTGTGTTGATGTACAATCTGGTCTATGTTGATGTACAACCCGATCTGTGTTGTTATACAAACATGTATGTGTTGCTGTACAACCCCGTCCGTGTTGATTGTGTTTTGTACAGAGCTAATAATAGATCCAATCTGGATGTAGGGATTGTACACTGCCATACTGTCACGTGGTAGGACTGCGTCGCGCGTACGGACCGAAAAGAGATGGTCGGCATTTTTCTAGTCATACCCTAGGGCGCCGTGTTGACTGTTGGGGTTAGTTCAGTTTGTGAGCTTTGCTTGGCTAGGCAATTAGAAAAAAGACTCAAAAAAGGTTCGGGCTGAAAGGGGCAGATAGAAAGGTATTAGGCCATATGGCCATATGGGGAGTTTTGAATTTAGATTTTATTTTTGTTTTTGAAAGTGGGCAACAACAGTACCAATGTTTTTTTTCAAATGAGATGGCAAATATCACGCAAGAAAGATAAGTACAGATGTTATTACTCGTGTAACAAACCGTTTCATTCACACGTTAGCGCGTTAGAGCATCTCTAACAACTGCCCTATTTTAGCCTCCGTGCCTTAAAAACCGTTTTTATGGCACGAGAGGACAAAAAATAGGCTCTAACAGCTGCCTTATGTGGTGTCCTATTTTGGGGCATCCCTAAATTTTGGTCCTCTCTGCCCCATATTTGGGGCACGGAGGGCCGCACGGAGACGTGCCCTATCCTTTCTTTTTCAGCCCGCGCACCACCAACAGCTACGCTGAACACATCTTTCCTCTCCCGATTCGTCCGCCGCCGGCCACCTCCGCCCCATTTGCGCTTCAATTTCGCATCAATTCTTCCTGGAATGGAGCTGAGGTCCGAATCGCCAGCCGCTACGGACCTCGACGGCGCGTCTCTGGACAGTTACTGGCTCTGGACGCCCGGCGCGTTGGCCACATCCTCGCATGCGCAGTCGCCACGGAAGAGCGGCTCTACGGGGTCCTACGCAGCAGAGGCTGGACGAGCTCCACAACAACGCGCGCCTCCGCGACCGAGGCCCCAATCGCACGCCTCTGCGGGCCGAGGGCCCAATAGCGAACGATTCTGCGGGCGGCTCTACGGGGAGGCGCTGTGGGGACGGCTCTGCGGTGAGGCAGACGCTCTGGCGGCGTCGCGCTGTGTAATTCCGATGCGGGGAGGCAGGCGCTGCGGACGAGGGGCGGCTCTGCAAGGAGGCGTTGCGGGCGAGGGGAGGCGCTCCGGGGAAGACTCTGTGGGGATGCAGGCGCTGTGGGCGAGGGGCCCTGGCGACGTCGGCGACATGTAATTCCGGTGCGGGGAGGCAAGCGCTCGGGGCGAGGGGCGGCTCTGCGGGGAAGCGGGCGCTCTGGCGGCGTCAACGACATGTGATTCCGGGGCTGCATAGGCGCGGGCTGCGGTGGTCGGCTTCACTGGTGTGGATTTGGGTGTGGAGGCGCGGGTTGCGGCTGGTAACCATTCCGGCGCCCTCCTCCTGGTGTAGATTCGCCAAATCTGGTCGTTTTCGCCTGCGCCGTTCTCCCTGGCCGCACGAAGTCGCCGCCGGCGACATTTCCGGTGACCATCTGGTCTCAGCACTGCCACCAATAGCTTCGTCTCCGTATGCTCTAACTTTCGATAGCCTCAATTCGGGATTTATAGGTCAAATCAGTCGAATTGATCCTTGAATTCGAGTTCGTAGTATAAAATGTGTTCAAATGTTTATGAAATTTGTCTAAAATAGGGCATGTGATAGGACAACTGTTGGAGAAGTAGTGTCCTAAAATAGGGCAGCTGGAAAAGTGGAAAACTGCTATGTGCCCTATATGTGCTAAAACAAGTGCCATATATGTGCTAAAACAACATATATGATAGAGCAGCTGTTAGAGATGCTCTTACACAGTTTCTGTAGAGCCAATTGAGGCTCGTTCTTCTTTTTCTAGACACTAGTAGCCTAGTAGCCATGCACGTGCACACACTCGCACTCAAGTAAATTTGTGAACAAATTATTCTTTATATATTTCAAAGTAGCAACAACACTGTAGTAGGATAACTTATACTCAAATTTACAAAAAAATAGTCAGGAAGCAACATCCGCTCAAGATCATTCAGAACATTATCATAAAGTATAATTATACTGCCGTAATCATAAATCATTGTCATGTATCTTTAAAAGAACAAAGGGTAACACCAGTTATCGATCATATTCATGTATCTATAGCAGAACAAAGAGAAATTCAGTCAGATTGTTTTCTACAAAACTCCAAGATAATGTTCTGGCGTAAAAGGTAAATGTAATTCTTGCTCCATTCTCATAATAAATACTCTCCATTCTCGTGAAAGGTAAATCTAATGTTCTGGCGTCAATTGTGTAAGAATAAGGAATCATGGATGCATTAACACAAAAATATAGCACAAAGATAAAATGATTATACGGATTAGTAAAGACATCGAAGTTTTCAAGATAAAATTATAACTTCTCTAAATCACATGGTACTGGTAGAGTCTCAGAATTGCAATAGATCATAACTACTTCATACACTAAATTTCAAACCTCAAACGGGTAATCAAATGCAATTTATAGCACTGGAAACATGATTAGGTTCACCCCAATCTATATACATGCACCTATTAGTGTCTAAACTGCAATCTCCTCCAAACTGAAGGAAAAAATGACCATTTATTCTCTTGTGTAGCTCTGTTCTCTCATCCAAGCCTCTTATGCAATCTGCAATCTTCTCTGCTCGTGTAAATCGCCTGCTGCACACACTGATATGATGTAAGAGAAATTACTCCGATCGGTTCTCCATATCAACAATTGTCATTCTTTATACCAACAAATGCAATAATCCCTGTATCATGGTAACAAAGTTAAACTGACTATACACTTATTAAACACCAAAACTTACCGGGTTGACGTCAACACACCCAAAATTCTAGACAACATGTTGCAGTATACATTTATACCAAAGTAAGAATACAGGCGCAATGCACGTCTTGACAAATGGAAAATAAAAATATCATGCATTATAATTGCATAACCATAAACTGCACATTGAATGGAAAGTTAATATAAATTTAGACAATATTGGACTGAAATGTTGGACAAGGTGAATTTTGAAGTGATTTCCACTCTTCCACTATACAAATTGCCTTTTCTGAATCCATAATTCCTTGGAACTTGAATGCCTGAATTTATGATATGGCTCTGATTGTAAATTTATCATAACTTGGTACCGAGAATTCACTTCAACGACACATCAGGAGCAATTGTTTATTTGGATTTTGGACACAGCAAGCATCATCTCCTGGTGTGATGGTGTCCACACCACACAATGGCACCATTTGAAGATAATTATTCTCCCATTAATATCTTAGGGTGAACCAATTTCACTAATATTTATGGAGCAAAGATAATTATGTGGACCACTTACCATGTGTAGTTAAAGGGCCTACGGAACAAGTGGGTGAGTAACAATTCTAGAATATAGCTTTGCCATGTGTAGTTCTCAAAGATTGACCACTTACCAACAACAGAAGACAAAGCAAGTAATTCCTTAGAAAGCTCTATAACAAAAGAAATTATTAACAACATCAATGTACAAAAGAAAAGATACAAATTCGAAATTTCTTTTTTGTATTAAAATAAGTGCGGTCATGTAGGTTGCCTTTCACTATCAAAATGTCTAAGAAATATAAAATATGAAGCTCTCATTTTCCAGTTGCTCTTAATCTCTCCACTGTTGCTTTATCTCTGAACTCTGAAGAAACAACAACAATGGAATGCGACGCGAGGTAATTCTGGAATGTAAAATGAGAAGTGATGACCTTTCAGTTTCTCGGAAATCAACTTAATGGGTAGATGATTAGATTCAGTAGTGCAACACTAGAAAAAACACTACTTACAAATTTCTTACCATCAATTATCACAGATGCTGAACTTGTGATTGACTTCGAACACCCCATGACAACAAAGCACACAAGAGGATTAAAAGACCAGATCTAGCTTCTTTTCTTGATTTTCAACTGAACCTGCACGTACTCAAGCCCTGGGTGTTACCCTTTGACCGTGGAAATATTTCACACTTATTGATGCCGGACTTCAACTTCTGCATCAACCACAATCATTAGACAAAACACTCGTCCTTACAAAAAGGGAGAGACAAGCTTAGAGGCCAAGAAGTTAAGTCGGCACACGATCATCACAGGGTTCTTAAGAAGTTCAGCTCCACTGATCATTAGAGAAAAATGTTACCATATCAGGTGTAGGCATACATGCATTTTTCTTCTTTGCCGGAGGCGTAGCCATTCATGAATAATCACCACCTTGATAGAAAAATAGCCAATTTAAGTGATGCAATTTAGAAACATTAAAACATATGCGGACTTCTGAATGTCGTGAGCACCTCATCAACCAGTGGCTCAACCTGACAACCTGCATTAAGGACGATTTACCAGCGACATTTACCCTGTCAGTGCAGAAGACGTACAATAGCCTTGTTTCCTCTGAAACCTACACACACCGCAACAATTTCACGCTCAGGTCGCTGCACCTGACGGCTAGCAACAAAGTATGTAAGGGCAGTAACAGAGGATCACCTCTAGGAAGCCCCGATGTCCGCCGCGAAAGCCTGGAGCACGTGCTCCGCCTTACCAATCAGCAGGCCGACGCGGGAGGCGACGTCGCCGGTGATGATGCGACATCGGAAGTGGTTGACGGCGTCCATGCCGCAGATGGGCGGAAGGATTGACGCCTCGATGGTGCCTGCACGCGACGGAGGGGCACCAGGGTGAGAGACTGAGAGGAGCCGGCCGTGTGCTACGTGGAGGTGGTCAGGGCTCGGGAGGCATAGGATTGGACGGAGAAGGGGATAGGAGGAACAAGGCGTAGGGTGTAGCGAGGGGAGCATCCGAGCATGGGTATGGCAGCCACAGCAACCATGGATGGTGTTGCTCGGATTCGGCGCGAGGATGGAGAATTAGTGGTGTAGGGATGTGTATCCCGTTGATTGTTCCATGGCTTGTGCGGAAGGGAAGGTTTCGTCCGCTCCAAAAAGTTTCACCAACAAAATTGCTAGATGCACACACGAAATAGGTGAGACGAATCTGGATCGTTGGATTTAATCAAGTGGATCTGATTGTTAGGTGGAAAGTAAATTTGTGTATATTTGTTAGGGTGGCTATAGCAAAGAAGAGTTTGCTTTTTTAATAGTAGTAGAGAAATGGCATCCCTACCAAAATGAGTTGTTGTCAAACGGGTTTTTACCGCGTGCACACAAAACGCAGAGCGGGGCAAAAAAAAATTGTCGTCGGGAAGGTAAAAAGCGCATGGGCAAAGTATTAACGCACGCATGGCCATCTCCAGAAATTGGAGTCCCATGTGCGAAGTGTAAAATAATGTTGCTATGTTCACGGTAGATCTCCATACAGGCAGCCACGGTTGCTATATTCACGGTAGATCTCCATCCATGGTTGCGCATGAAGTAGGGATAAAAAAGTTGTTTAGTGATTAGGTAGACGGAGCGATGGTGCACCTTATTTAGTTGTTCGACAGATTTGGATGTGCGGCTTGTTGTTTAATTGTGTGGCCTTGTTGTTGTGCAGTAAAAATTGTTGTTTTATCAAATTATTTGTGCTAAGATTTCTGTTATTCTGCAGTCTGATGCACACGGTGGGTTTGTTGTTGAGAGACCCCAAGAGCAAGGTGTGAAGTAGTGCAGCAGCAAGTTTCACTCAGTATAAAATCAAGGTTATCGAACCAGTAGGAGATTCAGGATTCCCTTGAGGTGTCAAGGTGCCAAAAAAATGCTGGTGCTAAGTTGACGTGGAGTCTGCACACAAACAATTAACATACTTTGCCCCAACTTAACAGTGAGGTTGTCAATCTCACCGGCTTGCTGTAACAAAGGATTAAACATATGTGTGAAAGAAAGAGTGATGTTTGTAGAAAGTAACAGGTTTGCAGTTGTGGTTTTATCAGATTAATGAGAATGACCGGGGTCTAAAGTTCACTAGTGGTGTCTCTCCATAAATAATAATAACATTGTGTTAAACAAATTATAGCTGTCATAGAAGGCTAGCTAGGGGCACAAACCAAGAAATCTCACTTTCCTCACTTGATTTGCTAAGAAGAGAAGAAGGGCTCTAACCTCGTTCATGAACAAACCCGTGACCACAGAAAGTTCCCAGCTTAGTTGATGGCTTCACGAGCAGGCCCATACCTGCAAAAAAAAAATGATTGCATTGATTAAAGCAAATGAAACTGTGAGGTGAGCGGGGGAAAACTCCCAAGCAGAACAATGTTAGAGAAGTAAATGAGAATCAATGAAGACAAGATAATCAGGAGTATCATGATCTCCTTTAATACCTGAATTGCAAAATTATGAATAGTAAATGACTACTCAACCTTGTTATCATTGATTGGAGCAAAGCTTCATAAATGGGGAATTACCTGAATTGTATAAATTATTTATCTGCACAAATAGAGATGAAAAGATCTAGTGATTGAATTTGGCAAACCACTGCAATCCAATATATCTGTCGGTTGCTGAACAAATCAAAAGAAACAATAAAAGTTAAATCCCTGTGGAAATACAGATAAAAGCTTGTTCCAACAACACAAGTAGAGGGGAGGATGAAAGGACGAGAATACCTGCAACGGGAGCATCAATTCTGGTCGGTGTCACCATGTGTTCTCTAAGAACCTCCTTGACATCAAACTGTAGAAGCAATATAGAATAAAACTAATCATGGGAGGCATATTATAACAATTAAAATGGAAAAGAATTGCCAATTAGCAAAGGGAAGCATGACATATTATAATAATCCGAAAAAACAAAGAAACACAAGTGATTTTAAGGTAGCAGTAGAAGAAACACGCAGACGAGAGAGGGGCTCACCAATATGTTTGTGGCCGTCCCTGGCAGCTGGCACACAGATCCAAGAAGCCCATGGACGAACTTCAGATCCTTCCTTCAGGATGGTTCAGCAACCAGCGCCGCCCTTACCCTGCTCGCTGTCGCCCGTTCCAGTCCGGCAGCCGCCGCCGCCGCCGGAGGTCCAGCAGCAATCGGCCACCCGAGGCAGGCCGGCCTCGCTGCAGCCGCCACCCACTCCTTCTCCTTCACGCGTCCATCCTCCTCCGTGTCATCTCCCAACCACAGGCGGTGCCTCCCTGGAAGCCGACAAGAGCAGCTAGAGGAGGAGCGGCGCGATGGAGCCCGGAGGAGGAGGAGACGTGGGAGCAGCACGAGGAGGAGCGGCGCGATGGAGCCGACCAGAGCAGCACGAGGAGGACAGCGGCGGGCTGCTCATTGACCAGGGCGGCGGCTGATGCGGACCCAGCTCGCTTTTGGCACGGGGACGCCCGCGACCAGCGGCGGCCGTGGCCGGCCCAAGTCCTCACGATGCGAGGCACGGGTCGGCGCCTGCGCTCCCCCCTGGCGCCCTGCCGCACACGGGCGCCGAATCCGGAGGGCGAGCGCACGAGAGCGGGAGCAAGGAGGCGCGAGGTGGAGGAGAGTGCACGGGAGAGAGGACGAGGCTACGGGAGAGGAGAGGAAGAAGGTTGTGGCGGCGGGGAAGAAATGAGGCGCGGGGTCAAGCAGGGGAGGGATTGGCTGCTCTGGACGTTAGGTTTTCACCGCGTTCAATCTGACGGTCCTCAGTGAAAGCGGGAGGTGAAGCAGCGAATGAACGGTTGGTAAAGCGCGCGGTGAACATCTAACGGCCAGAGATGCGCCACGACCCTTTTCACTCACGATCAAACGGCCAACAGCGATCTGGAGGGGCAAATGCTCTGGATTGGCTTGCTTTCTCTCAACCTTTATAGTAGTAATTCACGGTAGATCTCCATCCATGGTTGCGCATGAAGTAGGGATAAAAACGTTGTTTAGTGATTAGGTAGACAGAGCGATGGTGCACCTTATTTAGTTGTTCGACAGATTTGGCTGTGCGGCTTGTTGTTTAATTGTGTGGCCTTGTTGTTGTGCAGTAAAAATTGTTGTTTTATCAAATTATTTGTGCTAAGATTTCTGTTATTTTGCAGTCTGATGCACACAGTGGGTTTGTTGTTGGGAGACCCCAAGAGCAAGGTGTGAAGTAGTGCAGCAGCAAGTTTCACTCAGTATAAAACCAAGGTTATCGAACCAGTAGGAGATTAAGGATTTCCTTAAGGTGTCAAGGTGCCAAAAAAATGCTGGTGCTAAGTTGACGTGGAGTCTGCACACAAACAATTAAGATACTTTGCCCCAACTTAACAGTGAGGTTGTCAATCTCATCGGATTGCTGTAACAAAGGATTAAACATATGTGTGAAAGAAAGAGTGATGTTTGTAGAAAGTAACAGGTTTGCAGTTGTGGTTTTATCAGATTAATGAGAATGACCGGGGTCTACAGTTCACTAGTGGTGTCTCTCCATAAATAATAATAACATTGTGTTAAACAAATTATAGCTAGGCAATTGACAGAATAATGATGAGCAACCCAATGCATATACTAATGATATGGTGTCTAGTGTGAGATTCATTCGAGCATTACAACAATATACATAGACCGTTCCAACCGCATCTATGACTAATAATCCACCTTCCGGTTAACGTCCGCACACCTTTCAGTATTAAGTTGCATGTAACAAATTATCGCCTTAAGCACTGTGTGTAAAGTAAGTAAGTAACATCATCGTTAGACAAAGAACTACTGTTTTATCCCTAATAGCAATAGTACATTTACAATCTTACAGCTTTCTATCACTGCCCTAGATTAAATAGAGACATGAACCTACTATCGAGTATAAATACCCCCACTTGGAGTTACAAGCATCTACTTGGCCAGAGCATACACAAGTAACGGAGAGCATGCAAGACCATTAAATAGCACACACATGATATATTATGAAGCAATAACTTTAGTACTCAATATTCATCGGATACCAGCAAACACAACATGTAAAATTACATAAAGATGATCTTGATCATGATAGACAGCTCACAAGATCTAAACATGATAGCACAAGAGGAGAAGACAACCATCTAGCTACTGCTATGGACCCGTAGTCCAAGGTAGACTACTCACGCATCAGTCCGGAGGCGGCCATGGCGACGTAGAAGACTCCGGGGACGATTCCCCCTCCCGACAGGGTGCCAGGGAGCAGTTCTGATCTCTCCCAAAGTGGTGGCGGCGACAGCGGCGGCTCAGGACGCATGGAGGAAAAAGTGATTAAATGTCTGGAGTTTTTAGGTCATGGGGGCTTATATGGGTGAAAGACCTAAGTCGGTGGGCGCCCGAGGGCGCACACCACCTTCCAGCGCGGCCAGCATGGGGCTCGCGTCACGAGGCGGTGTGGGCCCCTCGGGGTCCGTCTTCGTCTCGTCTTCAGTTCCTCTGGTCGCAAATATTCTAAAAATAAATACTGGTTGACTCGTTTTCAATTTGGCGGATATTTCCTTAAGAGGTTTTCTGAAAGAAAAAAAAACAGAGATCTGGCACTGTGGCATCTTGTTAATAGGTTAGTCCCAGAAAATGCATAAAACTATATAAAATGAATATAAAACATGTAATAACATGATATAACATAGCATGGAACACAAGAAATTATGGATACGTTGGAGACGTGTCAACATCCCCAAGCTTAGTTCTACTCGTCCCGAGTAGGCAAGAACGATAAAAGAAGAATAATTTCTGAAGTGACATGATTAAACACAATCTTGATCATGTAATACATTGTAAGGCATGTAAACTGAAATCAAATGAATAAGGGTTGTAGTTTATATTGATATCAAATGAGTAATGAACAAACAAGTAGGTGAAGCAAGCAAAACTTTCAATGATATAGTACTAGATAGCAATCAACTGCGCAAAGTAGATATTAAAGATGATTTAAGCTTCAAGCACAACAATATAATCATCTAATGCTTACAACAAACATGAAGATTTTATGAAAGGATCAAGTCAAGTAATAGCAATATGCACGTAGATGATCCATATATTATTTTTTCAAAAGAAACAAGTGAAAGGATCGGTATGACACCTAGAGGGGTGTGTGTGTGAATAGGTGCTAATTCAAATTTTAGTTCTTTTTCAAATTTGGCTTGACACGAAATGTAAATTCTCTAGATATGCAACTACGGTGAATTTACCTATATGACAAGCTAGCAACTAAGCAAGATATAATAATAAAGGCGGTAAACAAGGATAGAGGAAACCGAAGTGAAAGCACGAGACGACAAGGATGTATTCCCGAGTTCCTCCCTTAAATGGGAGTTCGTTCGTTGGAGAGGTGTGAACCAACACAATGGTTCAACGGCCACAAAGGCCTCACCCAAATCTCCGGTGAACCACACCACAAAGGTTTGGTCCACTTTCCACTATCAGAATCCTTCGAGGCGGAATCTGGAGCCTTTACAACAATGATTCGGGGCACGACCCACAAAGGGCTTGGGGGCTCCCGAATAACTACAATCTGTCACAAAGACAATATGTAAGTACAACAATGGGGTAGGTTTTCCTAATGGCAACCCTAGCAAATGGTCCCTCAAGTGAATGAGGGGGAAATGAAGAACGACTCGGTGAAGATGTAGATCAAGGCCTTCTCCTTCAATCCTCCAAAGATCAACGAGTTTGGACGGAGGAATTGGGAGATCTAGTGATTCTTGGACTTGCAACAATGGTGTTTTTCCTTTTCTGGTCGAACAATAGCCGTTGCAGTCCACTTAGACCGGAGACTCCGGTCCTGGAAGGCCGGAGACTCCGGTCTCCAGGTGCGGAGACTCCGGGGTTACTCCGGGGTCACTCCGGACCCCCATCAGAGGGTGCCGTCCTTGGCTCTCTTTTCGTCGAAAAAGCAGGGGACCGGAGACTCCGGCCCCTGAGCCCATATAGGCCGGAGACTCCGGCCTGGCAGAACACATGCTGAATAGCTCTTTTTGATTGCTGCTATTTGGATTGTTTCTTTTCTTTTCTGCAACACTTATTTAAACATTAGATGATTATATCCTAGTGTTGTTGCCTAACACATAAAACTATGGGAATGTAAGATATGCTCTTTCAATCTCCCCCTTTTTGGTGTTAGATGACAACACTAGGATTTGCAATAACATAATTCACAAACAACATGTTTCAAAAAGAATTGAGGAGCTCCCCCTACATGTGTGCATATATGTCGGGGGGCTGCCCTCGGGGTAGGGCAGACCCCGGTCCAGATCAGCAGCATGGGTACAGGAGCTGACCTTTGGGGGTAAGCAAGGGTTGTCCTGTGGTGCACCGAAGGGGCAACTTGGCCTTTGTAAGGTGGTCAAGACCAAAATGTCTCCTGGAGGCCGCAAGAGTCATCGGTGGAAACTATAAATAGACCCCCAGACCCCCACGGTAGCATGAGCACCAGCGGAGGGTTCCTGTAAGAACTAGCTTCTCGAAGATGTCTTTGGTGAGAACCTAAGACATCTTCGGGAGGCTAGGCCTAGAGATACTCCCCCTAAGTCTCTATCCGGATCAGGGATGGAACTCGGTTACGACCGGAAGGGCCCTACGGCTTCGCGGTATGTCGGGGTCCTCCGGTAAGATCCCGAGTAGAAGAGAACCCGGATAGTCAGGGTGGACGTCCCGGGTAGATATTAACCGACTTACCTGTCTCGGTTCCAGCAAGTTGTCTTTGTTGTGCAGGAAGAACGTGCCGAGTTACCAAAGGAGAAGACCGACATGGGGGCATGTCGGCCGGGAGTCAGAGGTCTGGTGCAGACTTTCCGCCTGACACAGGGGAAATCCTATCCCTCCTGGCACAGAAGTATGGTCACCTCCCACCTGACACGGGAGCATGTCAGCCGGTACGATGACGCTACGGCAAGATCGGACATGTCTAGCCCGACAATCCGGAAAAGGTTACTAGGCATGGACAAAGACATGTCTTGTCTCTGACAAGGGGACAATGATGATCCAGGACGGCGCCTGCAGTCCTTGCCGGGATGATGACGACATGGCTATACCGGGTAGCACGGCGGCTAGGTCGCACTAGCCGATGTCGACATAACCGTTAGCCCTGTTCGGTGGGACCGTGTCGGATTAGGGTTTCCGGGCCTCCCGGCCGAAACTCTATATAAGGCGCCATAACTCCTCCTGTGGAGGGACGACCAACTTGGGAGCCAAAACTATAGTCTCATTTACTCTCAGGGCATTTACTTCCTTCCCTTCTCTAGTTCATCTAGTTAATCACCAAAACAGCTCAAGGAGCATGTTGTAGATCTTGTGACACACTTATATTGAGGGGAAAGGCAGGAGTAGGGGTGTTATCTCCTCACGAGGGCCCCGAACCTGGGTACATCATGTGTGTGACCTTGCCTTCGTGCATTTGTTTGAGTTTTGTAGATCTTTGAGTGTGTGCTTCGGTATTCTTGTGTGTTTCGGCATCTCCTACCGTGTGAGCTTCTTAGCTTGCTAGCCCTCCCCGGATCCACCAGCGTCCTTCGGCCCTACACATTAGCCATCCTATGGCATATGCCGTGATACCACCACGACAGTTGGCGCCCACCGCGGGGCAGGTAGAGGCGATGGCTGGTGTACACTTCCGGACGGGTTCCACCGTTCACCCCGGCATTCGAGTTCTCTCCGACCTGGTCGTCAGGCTGGAGATGGATTTCGTCAGCGACAATGCCGGTTGCTTCCGGAACAAGCCCTTTCCGGCGAACGGCTGCCTCATCGACTTCGGTGTCTTCACCGCCTACGTCGCGACCGAGATCGTCTGCAGCTATCCGGACATTGTCCTGGAGGCTGAGGATCCCCCCATGATCCGCGCCGCCCGGGATCAGCGGATCGATCGCCCCGCAGGCCGCGTCGCAGTCATGATGGTCGGGGTGACCGAGGAGGTGTTCGAGGATGCTCCCGACGGCGACACCGGCAGTGGCCGAACTCGGTTGGCAAAACCTCCTCAGGAGCGAGGTGCTGCCCGAGATGGCGATCCCCAGCCGTCCCAACCTCTTCGCCGGTCGGATCCCCTCTCGGGTCTAGTCGCCAAGTTGGATGTCCCTTTAACAGCTGATGCTGATGCCCAAGTCACTTCGGCGGATTTGGAAGAGCATCGCAGGTTGCTACATGCTGAGGCGCAAGAGATCACCGAGATCAGGCATGAGCTTAGTGCTAGTCTCCGTGAGTACAATGCGGCTCACGGGTTCCCTAGAATAGATTCCAGGGACAAGCGCATCGCCGATCTACGCAAAAAAGGCAGGATGGTGAATGATGAGTTGGCTGGTGGCGCAGCACCTAACCATAGCAGATCGGGTAGTCTGATCTCGGCAGAAAAACCGGTGTACAGCTAACCCGCCAAAACTCTTAGGGTTGCTGAGCCAGCTATGCCCGAGTTGGCTGGGCTATCCGGGGAAGCTCCGCGCAAGCAGCAGGAGCGGGTCAACGAGTTAGTCATATAGGCTAACCGACAAAATAAGGCCTTTAAGAAGAAGAACCCGGGTGCAGGCTCCCAGGTATACTCATCTAGAGCCGAGAGCAACAGATCGTGGGGAGAGGCTTCATCTCCGCATCCGAGTAAGAGCAAGAGCAAAAGCCGAAGCCGAGGTTCCGGGAGAAACAAGCAATTGCAGACATACGACCCGGCCTTTGCTGGAATCCAGCAAGCCGGACAGAACAATCCCGGTCAGGCTCAGGGTAGCCATGGTGGTGGTAACCGGGGTGTAGGAAACAATGTCCCGACTAGCCGTGGTAATCCACCTCGGAATCCACCGCAAAGTCAGGGAAACCGGCAGAGAGATGCCGCCTCCGTCCCACAGCAAGTTGTAGTTCCTGTGGTTAACAGGCATGACGATGGCAACTCGAGGTTGTAGCAACTCGGATACCAGCCTAACGAGAATCCTCTGGGATCTCGGATAGGAACTCGACAGCTAGATCCAGCTGATGCCATGTTCAGGCTCGACCGGATTCACCAATCCGAGTTGGTGGAAGAGCAAGGCCCTCCTGGACCTGCCTGCTTCGGGCCTCGGATCATGCGGGAGCTGGCTGTGCGAAATTTTCAGCTCAACCGGGGTGCAAAGACCTACGATGGCAGTTCAAAGCCGGAGGATTGGTTGACCGACTATGTAACTGCAGTAAGCATAGCCGGTGGAAACAGGCGATGGGCGGTGCGATATGTGTCGCAAATGTTTGAAGGACCTGCCAGGATTTGGCTGAACAACTTGAGGACTGACAGCATAGACTGTTGGTTAGATTTCGAGGAGGCCTTCATCAGCAACTTCAGTAGCACATACAAGAGGCCCAACCGACCTCAACGGCTTGCCATCTGCAAGCAGAGGGACAATGAGACTGACCGAGAGTACCTTACTCGGTGGAGCAACATTCGCAATTCTTGCGAAGGGGTTGTCGAGGCACAGGCCATATCATGGTTTGCGCAAGGATGCCTACATGGCTCCATGCTTTGGCAAAAGTTGCAAAGAAATATGCCGGCAAGCTTGGCAGAAACTATGCGCATTGCCGATACCTACACGCTTGGAGACCCCATGCAACCCCTGGTGGATGTCGGATGACGAGGTGGTAACTCGGCAAATCCCAGGGTTGTGCACCCCAGGTTGATTGATGGGGAGAGAGAGAGGTGTTGGTGATCACGACGGCTGACAAGCAAGGTTTTACCCAGGTTCAGGCTCCCTGAGGATAACACCCTACTCCCGCTTGTCTGATTATTGATGCGGGTAGCGATTACAATGGCGAGATTGCAATCTCGCTAGGGTTTGTGGTGGTGGCTATGATCGTGTCCTTTGGGACGAGCAACCCTCCGGGCTTTATAGGTAGCCAGGTCTCGGGTGGTCGATGCCGATGGCAACTACAAATATGGCAGGTTATGCGACCTAACCGACTTGGACTAGGTTACATGGTACCCCGCGTGGGCCTTCTGTGGGCCTCCATGTCCTTGGTGCGGCCCAGGTAGCCTTATCGTGGGCTACCCGAAAGGTAGCCCCACGTCAGTAGCCCCCGAGTGCTTGGTCAAAGCGTAGAGTCGGGCAAAGGACTTCTTCCTCCTGGACGCGCCATTGGATTGCTTGATCTTGAGCTTGAACTCAATTTCTTCAGTCGAACCGGCCTCTCCCGATGGGAGTAACCGTTGCAGTCGAATTACTTTGACTTGGTCTTCTTGCGAAGCTTGCTTCTATTCGGCCTGCTGGCTTACTTGTAGATGGATTCGGCTGCTCGAGCTTACTCGGTTCCTTCGGGTTCTTCGGCTGATGGAGCCACCCGAACGATTCCTTCGGGTTCTTCGGTCAGCAGTCGATCCTACTTTGTTGGTTTCAGCTTAGAAGCTTACTACTCGAAGCTTTTGGAGCCGTTAGCTTGATGACGTCATTGGTGACGATCCATTGCACGCCTCTGCGCCCGATGGGACGTGACGTGGCGGGCCCCACTGTCAGAGCTGACCGCGGTCAGCAGTTGTCACGCCTCCGAACTGGGCGCGAAATTTGCGCGGCATGATGATGACGCCTCGGTTTTCGTGCATAGTGGACGAAGTGGGCGGCGACGGTTGGTTTCTTCGTGCGACACGTGGACGGCTGGATGTGTCTGCTTGGAATCCTTGTTCTGTGGACGGTTGAGATGAAACGTTTTCGAGGCATAAGTACTGCGTTTTGACGCGAGGGCCTTCATCTTCTTCAATCGTCCTGGCCTCCTTTTCCTCTGCGCTCTACCATTCTCGCCGCCATCCAGAGCTCCGTGCCTTTTCTCCGAAGAGCGTCGTTGGCTCCTCCGCCGCCGCCGACGAAGCTGGGCTGATGAAGAAGCCCGACGGCGACTGGCAGAGGTCGTCGGTGAAGAAGGCAGAGGTCGAACTCCTCCGCGCTCAAGGCCTTCTTCCACCTGCTGATCAAGTCCAGGTACGTGCTCCTGGCAAAGAGGTTTTTCCCACACCCCGGGATGGGGAACGCGTTTGCTTCGTGGACTTCCTTCCACGGGGCTTCGGGTTCCCCTTGCACGATTTTGTGCGCGGTCTCCTGTATGCCTATGGGGTTCAGATCCATGATCTGACCCCCAATGGCGTCTTGAGCATCGAGTGCTTCATTGTGCTTTGCGAGTGTTTTTTGGGTGTCGCGCCCCACTGGGCACTGTGGAAGTCGCTCTTCCTCGTTCGCAAGAACGTTGGAAAGAGCGGGTCGCCCTTCCCGGTGGGCGGCTTCGGAATCTAAGTGCGTGGTGACACCGCGTACTTCCAGATGAAGAAGTCGGACTCCGTCCAGGGGTGGCGCAGGAGGTGGTTCTACGTCCAGTCGAGCCAGGATGGCCTGGTGGCATTCGACAGCGGACGTGGGCTGCGGAAGACTCAAGCCTGGACGCACCCGCTGACTGCTGGGGATAAGGAAGCCGTGCGACCTCTGCTGGGCCTGCTGCGCGACCTCACCAAAACCCTCGGGCGCGAGGCGGGTGGCGTCTTCTTGATGGCCACCTTCTTCCGTCTTCGCGTGCAGCCGCTCAGCGCTCGGCCCCACCCGATGTGGGCCGTCGAGGGTGTCAGCACCGAGCCGCTTGACTATGAGGAGGTGGAAGCCAAAGTGAGGTCCATCACCAACCTCCGAGTCGCGGATACATGCAACGTTAAGTGCCCGGTTGCTGCTTACGGGGCATCGAACCCCGTTCCTGAGGTTAGTTCTTGACATGTTTTCCTTGCTTCTTGATTCGACTTGTGTCTACTTGCTTCTTGATTCGACTTGCGTCTACTTGCCTCAGGGTCGGTCCCTGCTGATCAGCCTTCCTCCTCTCCCCGAGAACGGACCCGACGACGAGTCGAAATTTGTCGAGGAGGAGGATGACGACGAGATTCCTTCCGCTCATTCTCCCCACGAAGAGGTTGAGGATGAAGATGAAGAGGAGGAACCCGTACGTAAGAAGCGGAAGCTCCCGAGTGGTGGAGACTCTGCTACTACGTCGTCACCCGCTAGGGATGCCGACATTGTTCTGGAGGAGGCCATCACGACGTCGTCGGGTGCGCGGTCTTCGGGTGACTGGAATGAGCCCTTGATTGTTCCTCCAGTCAGCTCCGCGGCTCCTCGTTCATTTGCGCGGATGGCGTCGCCCTCCCTGGGGAGTTACGACGACCTTGAAACCACCAGGTGAACTTCTTGGTGCTTTACTTTCTTCGAGTTGTGTTTTGTAGCTGCAATCTTTGAGCTGATCAATGTGCCTGTTTTTGCTGCAGCCGTCGTTCTGGCGATGTTAGCTCCCCTCTTCGGGACGTGGAGCATACATCCGCCCCTTCGACTGAATTGTATACTCGAGTGGTGGTGGAGGAGGTGCGCGCACACCCTGCTGGCATTGCGTCGTCGAGTCGCGCTCCTCCTTCGGCTTCAGAGGATACTGACCTCCTGGACCATGTAAGTCCTTTACGCTTGTACTTGTATTCTTGAGTTTTCATCGGGTGCGCGATCAGCGCTCCCGATGGGAGTAGCCTCCGAAGGTGTGGGTGACTAGTATAGTCGCCCGCAACTTTATTAATATCCTGCTGTTTCAGCCATACTACCGCCAACAGCTTGACGCAGCCGAGGCCTATGTTCGCCTGGAGAAGGAGATTGACCAGCTGCGTGCTTCTCTGGACCAGGCTACTGGGCGAGTTGCTGAGCTTGAGAAGGCTCTGCGTGAGTCTCAAGAGCGGGAGCTGGCGCGGGTCGGCCAGGAGAAGACTCAAGTCGACCGTCTCCTCTCACTCGCCGGTGTTCTTGGGGGTAGGTTTCGGCTTAATGTCTACTGTGTCTTGATCTTTTCTTTGTCTGACTTTGAATCCCTTGTGCAGAGATTTGCGGTGGAGCTCCTCCAGAAGACACGTCGAGTGACGCGGTTGATTTGGCGACTGCTGTCGGCTTCCTCGTTCGGGTCTGCGCCTATGCGTCCGACGCGCTGAAGAAGTCCACAGCCGCGCTGAAGAAGTCGACTGGGGCCCTTACTATGGTGCACCGGAGCATCTTCCCGAGCGACCAGCCGCCGACAGCCGTGGACGCCCTTGCTGCGCCGTTTGAGGACGCGACCACCATCGCCGACTTCACGCGGTCGCAGACGGTACGCGGCTCCGAGCTCACCTTCCAGCTCCTCTTAGGACATCAGGTTCCGGGTGACTTTGAGAAGGTCGTCAGCGGCTTTCCTCGAAGACCCGATGGCCGAATCGCGTCGCTGGGTGGTGCGAAGGAGCGTGCTTCACAGCTAGCCGTGCAGCTTGTGGCACTCTTTGAGAGGGCCCTTGCTAAGGCGACTGAGGCTGCTGCTGCTCGGAAGAGTCGCTCCCGGTCGCAGTCTGCAGCCTTAGAGTAGATGTAGCATAGGAATTTGGCAGTCGCCGTGGTCTGTACCTTTAAGCTTTTGGCCCTGTAATGAATGTTGTCCTGCCAGGTTTTTTGGCCTTTAACAATGCTCTTGCTAGAACTGAATTTCTTTTTCCCGAGTGTATCTTTGCTGCACAGTCATATGATTGCATTGACTCTGCATATTCGTGGCAGACTGTGGTGCGCGGTGGTGCTTCTTCTTCTCCTGCGACTGAGCCGAGTGGCGAGGCTTCTTCTTCGGGTACTCGCCGTCGTCGGGCGGCGCCAGCTCCTCCACGTAGTGCAAATGATCAACGGATAGTCACGTACCTGAAGAACAAGGTGGTTGAGCTTGAGGCGACCCTGAAGAATACTGAACTGCTGCTGCACCGCTCCAGGTCGCATCCTACTGCAGAATTCTCACGACGTGAGGATTTTTTGCTTTGGGAGATCGATCTAATCATTCGACAGCTGCAAGGTTGGTATCCTTTTGGCGGCTGCTTTCTTTGTCGAAACTTGCTTGTTCTGACTTGTAGTTTGCGTGTTCAGATGTGAACCCGGATTGGCAGGCTGAGCGGGATCGCGTTGAGGAGCGAGTCACCCGAGAGGCGTCCGACGACTCCTATGAAGCTCGTCAATTCTGGGTGAACAAGTCGAGAGGGCGCGCCCTTGCCACTATGCTTGATCGTACATGGCGTGCGGCCTTTCTTCTGGAGAATTGTCGGAAGACACTCTGGCATGTCAATCGTGTGTACTTCCCGCATAATGCGCAGCCGAACGGGCTGTCCGCCTTGCTGGAGGGGTTTCGCGACGGTGAAGGGCTGAAGGAGGTCGTCCACACCCAACTTGTGGCTGGGGCGAATGAGGCGCTGGCATACGTCCGGATGCATCGACCACATCTTCCGCTCGATAAGGTGCTGGATGGCCTGCCTGGTGATGACGACTTCGACGAGACCTTGGCGGCTGCGCGCCAGATTATCGGGCAGGTTCAGAGGCTAAGTGAGCGCCTTGTAGGTCCACTTGATGCGCCGAAGGCCGAGCCTACAGTTTAGAGTAGCTGTCGTCTGCTGTACAGGGTTAGCTATAGATGGCAAATGTGCCTGTGCAAGCCACAATGTACTAGATTAAAAATACTTGCGAGTAATGAGAATCGAACTGCTTGCTCGGAAGTGTAAATGCCTTTTTTGATTTTCGACCTGTGTGGCGCACTCGCCTAGTATGTTAGGCGACGGCCTAGGTTTTTCCAAGTGTGACCTGTATGTCGCAGTCTCTGACTTTATCAAGTGGCGACTTAGGATTTTTGTAACTTGACCTGTATGGCGCAGCCCCCGAGTTGTTCGAGCGGCGGCCTAGGATTTTTGCTAAGGCCTGTATGGCGTAGCCCCCGAGTAGGTCGAGTGGCAGCCTAGGGTTACAAGTGTTACCTGTTTGGCGCAGCCCCCGAGTATGTCGGGTGGTGACCTAGGATTTTGAACTTGACCTGTACAGCGCAGCCCTCGAGTGAGTTCGAGTGGCGGCTGAGGATTTTCTGATAAGGCCTGTATGGCGTAGCCCCCGAGTGAGTCGAGTGGTAGCCTAGGGTTACAAGTGTTACCTGTTTGGCGCGGCCCCCGAGTATGTCGGGTGGCGACCTAGGATTTTGAACTTGACCTGTATGGCGCAGCCCCCGAGTGGGTCAGGTGGCGGCCTAGGATTTTTTGATTTATGCTTGTATGGCACAACCCCCGAGTAGTTCGGGTAGCGGCCTAAGCTTTTCTTTCAACCTGTGTGGCGCAGCCCCCGAGTGGTTCGAGTGGCGGCCTAGGATTTTAGCTTCCTCTGTGTGAAAAGGTAAAGTAGAAATTTTTTCTTCAAATCACTTTATTGATTCTTGCGAACTGGCCGTCTCATTAAAACCCTTCCAGTCCCCTTAGGTACCCTGGTGAGGGAAAGAGTGCGTCTGAAACCTGCCGCGCTGATTTTTCTTGTACAATGATTGGTTCGAACTAGGCGTAGAACCGGCGAAGTTGTGCCACGTTCCACGGGTTGCTGCAGTTTGCTCCCGTCTTCGAGTCTTTCAGACGGTAAGCTCCGTTGCCGATTGCTTCTGTCACGATGTATGGGCCTTCCCATGGGGAAGCGAGCTTGTGCACCTTCTTCTGCTTCAGTCGAAGAACCAAGTCGCCTGCAGCGAACGCTCTTGGTCGCAGCCTCCGAGTGTGATAGTTGCGTTGGTCTTGTTGATACACGGCTGATCGTGCCAGGGCGATGTCGCGTGCTTCATCCAGAGTATCCATGCTGTCTTCGAGTGCCTCCTCTACATCCGACTCGTCGTAGGCGACTACTCTCGGTGCGTCGAATTTGATGTCGCAGGGGAGAACCGCTTCTGCACCATACACCATAAAGAATGGAGTGTATTGGGTGGATCTGTTTGGCGTTGTTCGTAGACTCCAAAGGACTGACGGTAGTTCTTCCACCCATGCGCCCGCTGCGCGTTATAGTGGCACGCGCAGTCGCTTCTTGATGCCGCTGCAGACGAGGCCATTGGCTTTCTCCACTTGCCCATTGGATTGTGGGTGCGAAACGGACGCATAGCTGAGCTTGATACC
This sequence comes from Poa annua, assembly GCA_026929855.1. NCBI lineage: Eukaryota > Viridiplantae > Streptophyta > Magnoliopsida > Poales > Poaceae > Poa > Poa annua. Next base: position 36,914,453 of record CM049426.1, read on the forward strand.
CTGCTCTGAGCAGAAGTCCTTGAATTCTTCGGCTGTGAAGTTCGAGCCGTTGTCGGTGATGATCCCATTCGGTACTCCAAATCTGAAGATGATTGACCTGATGAAGTTGACTGCTGTGGATGCGGTCGAACTTGTGATGGGCACGACTTCGATCCACTTTGTGAACTTATCGACTGCAACCAGGAGGTGAGTGTGACCTCCGGGTGAGGATTTCTTCAGCGGGCCCACCATGTCCAGGCCCCATTGGGCGAAGGGCCAAACTAGTGGTATTGTCTTAAGTTCTGATGCTGGCGCGTGTGGCTTGTTGGCAAACTCCTGGCACCCTGTGCATTTCCTGACTAGCTCCTCGGCGTCATGCATGGCTGTCAACCAGTAGAACCCGGCTCGTAGTGCTTTGGCCACCAATGCTCGACTGTTGGCATGATGCCCGCAGATACCCGCATGGATGTCGAGTAAGATGGCCTGGCCGTCGACTGGATCTACGCACCTTTGCAGGATTCCCGAGATGCTTCTTTTGTAGAGTTCTCCGTTGATGACGGTGAAACTTTTGGAGCGCCTGATGATGCGCTTTGCTTCGACTGGGTCAGCTGGCAGCTTCTGATGCAGTATGTACGCCAGGTACGGTCCTGTCCATGTGGCTTCGACTAGCATGACCTCCATGGGGACCTTGTCTTGGATTGGCGGGTTAGCATCGCCTTTAGTTGCTGCAGTGCTTGCTGTGTTTTGAGTCTTGATGGATCTCTGCGTGATGCGCTCGAGGAAGACGCCGTGTGGAACTGGCACCCTGTCTGATCCCATGTTAGCGAGGACGTCGGCTTCTTCATTGCTTTCGCGGCCGACGTGCCGCAACTCGTAGCCGTCGAAGTTGCCTTCCAACTGGTTGTAAAGGTCTCTGTAGGCGATCATGTTGTCGGCGATGGCGTCGCAGGACTTCATGGTTTGCTGTACCACCAGGTAGGAGTCGCCATATATCATGAGGTGCGTGGCGCCGCAGTTTTTGGCCATCCGCATGCCGTGGATCAGGGCCTCGTACTCGGCTTCGTTGTTGGACGGTGTCGGAAAATCCATCTGTAGGACGTACTTGAGTTTGTCGCCCTTGGGGGAGATGAGCACAACTCCTGCCCCGGCTGACATGAATTTCTTGGAGCCATCGAAGTACATTGTCCATGCGTTGGACAAGTCAGGGACATTTGGTAGCTGGGTTTCTATCCACTCGGTGGTGAATTCTGGGAGGACTTGGGCCTTGATGGACTTCGGTGAGCATACTTCAGCCCCCATGGTCCTAGCTCGACAACCCACTTGGCGACTCGTCCTGTTGCGCGTTGATTTGTGAGAATGTCTGCTAGTCCGGAGGAGCTTACCACCGTGATCGGGTGCTCGGAGAAGTAGTGGACGACCTTCCTGGTGGTCATAAAGACTCCATACGCCAGCTTCTGGTAATGCGGGTAGTTTTGCTTGGACAGGGTGAGGACTTCGCTGAGGTAGTATACGGGCCTTTGCACTGGGTGACTGTGCCCTTCTTCTTCTTGTTCGACTACGAGTACCGTGCTCACCACCCTGTTTGTTGCTGAGACGTATAAGTATAACGACTCGTTTTCCAGTGGTGCCACGAGGACTGGAGAGGTTGTCAGGGTTTTCTTGAGGTGGTCGAACGCATCATGCGCCTCCTGTGTCCACTCGAACTTGTCCGTCTTCTTCATCAGTTGGTAGAAAGGTAAGGCTTTCTCTCCCAACTTACTAATGAACCGGCTGAGAGCTGCGACTCGGCCGGCTAATCGCTGCACCTCGCGGAGTTTTGTTGGTGCTGGCATTGTGAGAATGTTCTGCACCTTCTCGGGGTTCGCTTCGATTCCTCTTGCAGATACGAGGTACCCTAGTAGCTCTCCGGCTGGCACGCCGAACACACACTTCTCTGGGTTGAGCTTGATCTGGTATACATCGAGTGCGGCGAAGACCTTGCGGAGGTCGTCGACTAGGGTATCCTCCTTCCGGGTCGTGACGACGATGTCATCGACGTAGACTTGGACGATCTGCCCGATGAGCCCTTTGAGGCACGCTTGCATTGTCCGATGGTACGTGGCACCTGCGTTCCTTAACCCGAACGGCATTGTCTGGTAGCAAAAGACGCCGTCGGGTGTGATGAATGCAGTTTTCTCTTCATCTTCGACTTTCAACCTGATCTGCTGGTAGCCTGAGTAGGCGTCCAGGAAGGACAGGCGCTCGCAGCCTGCTGTCGAGTCGATGATCTGGTCTATCCGCGGGAGCGGGAAATGATCCTTGGGGCAGCACTTGTTGACTGCAGTGAAGTCAACGCACATGCGTAGTTTTTTGTCTTCTTTTTCTCCACTAGGACCGGGTTGGCGACCCAGTCCGAGTCCTTGATCTCTCGGATGAACTTGGCGTGCAGTAGTCTGTCGACTTCCATGGTGATCGCGTCTCGCTTGGGTCCTGAGAAGCGTCGCATGGATTGTTTGACTGGTCTTGCGTCCTTGTGGACCTTTAGAGAGTGCTCGGCGAGTTCCCTGGGTATCCCTGGCATGTCAGAAGGTTGCCATGCAAAGATTTTCCAGTTCTCATGTAGGAACTCGACGAGCGCGCTTTCCTATGCGGGGGTCAGACTTGACGAGACCTTGACCGTCTTTCTGCTATCAGTCGGATGGACTTGGTGGGTGACGGTGTCATTGTTCGTGTTGAATGCTGCGTCCTTAGCTGGCTTCTTGCGATATGGAAAGACGGTCTTGTCGTTGTCGGCTGATATGGCCTTGAAGTGCTCTTCGACCCCGAAGAACTCAGATATCTTGGCGAACTCGCGATCGCAGCTGTTGGAGAGCCCGAAGTCGCCGCGTACGGTGATTACCCCTTTCGGCCCAAGCAGCTTGACCATCAGGTAGGCGTAATGGGGTACTGCCATGAACCTGGCGAAGGTTGGGCGCCCAAGGATGGCGTGGTCTTGTGACTTCCAGTCGACGACCTCAAAGTCTATCGACTCCTTCCTGAAGTGCTCGGGTGTGCCGAGGATGACGTCGAGTGTGATTGTTCCCATGGGCGTGATTGCTTGCCCTGGTACTATGCCGTGGAAGGTGGTTTCCGATTCCGGCAATTTCTCTGTCGACCTGTTCATTCTTCTCAGGGTGTCGGCGAATATGATGTTGATGCCGCTGCCTCCGTCCATGAACACCTTCTTGAAGCTGTAGTCACCGACCAGGGCCTCAATCACGAGTGCGGCGTGTCCGGGTCGGATTACCTCGGATGGGTGATCTGCCCTGGAAAACGTGATGGGTGTCTCTGACCCGCGCAGGTAGTATGGTACCGCGCGCGGGCTATTAATGGCCTGGAGTACTTGGCGGGTGATGATTTTTTGGCGCCTGTTTGACAGAGGTCCCTTCTGGATCATGTTCAGCTGTCCCCGTGCGGCCGGGTACGTGTCGGTTGCTGCCGACTGACCTTGTTGCTGTTGTTGCTGCTGCGGCTGGGGGAATGCACCGGCTGCCTGCACCTGGTTGTTGTTTGCGGGTGCCGCCCGGATGGCTAGCTGCGGGGCTGCCTGTATTGCCTGTACTGGAGCGATGATTTGCTGCATGGCTTGGTATATCTTTCTTGCTTTGCGACAATCCTTTAGCAGGTGGCTGGAACCCCATTTGCCTGTCTTCGGGTTGCAGAACGAGTGGTGCTTACAGGGTTGCATCAGCTCCTCTGCTAGGGTCAACGGGCGCTTCCACTCGTGCTTCTGGCTTCCATCATTGTGGCCAATACTGCTGCTGCCACGGTTATACTGGCTCGATCTAGACTGTCGACCTTGGTCGTACTATCGACTGTTGTCGCGTTTGTCCTCACGGGGAATTTCGTAGCCCGCCACTACTAGCTCTATTGAATCGTGGGTGTAACGTGGCTTCTTCTTTTGGCGTGCCTCACGCCAGTTGCTTGTTTCGACCTCTTTCTTGGGGGAAGTTTCGCGGACGTAGTCCTCTCCTTCGGCCCACTGGTTGGCTGTCTTCATGAGCTCTATTGTGGTTTTCGGCTGGAGCCTACCGAATTCCTCGCAGAGGTCACGGCGAGCGACGCCGTGCATGAAGGCGTCCATCACCCGATCTTCTGAGACGGGTTCCATGGTGTTGCGGAGGAGTGTCCATCGCTGGATGTAGGAGCGGAGCGACTCATCTTTTCCTTGCTTGCAGGCCTGCAACTCGATGTAGGTCGTTGGCCTTGCGAATGTTACCGAGAAACTCTTGATGAAATTATCCTGGAATTCTTCCCATGTTCGGAAAGAGTCTTTGGGTTGGCTTGTGAGCCACCCGCGTGCCGAGTCCGTCAGCATAAGCTGGATGTACTGCAGTGCCGTAGTCGACGTCCCGCCTTGGCAGGTACAGGCGATGAGGTAGTCCTCGAGCCACAGTCGTGGATCTTGCTTCCCGTCGTACTTTGGTGTGCCTGCTGTCAGCTTGAAGCCCTTAGGCATGCGGGTGTCGCGGATGTTGAAGCTGAAGCATGCCGCGCCGCACGGCTCGAAGTCGCGGTCCGCGTGGTCGTCTGTGTTCGTCGTGCCAGCCGAGCGTTCCTTGCGGTTGCAATCCACCGTTTTCTGCGTGAGGACGTCGCGAAGGTCCTTGACTGGTTGTCGCTGTGCCGCTGGGATGCCCGAGGTTGTTGGTTCGTGCGCCCGGTTGCTTGGCCCCTTGGCCGCCAACGCTTCTTCGATTGCCCTTATGGAGGCGATTTGCTGCTTGTGGAGAAGGGAGCGAGCGTCCCCCTCCGGTGGCTGTGTGAGCCGGAGGTATGTCTCGACTGAGATCAGGGCGGCGTTCGCCGTCTTTGGGACGGGTATCCCGTTCTCATCTTCGGTGACGAAGGACGAGTCGAGGTTGCGGGTGAGCCTGGTTCGATCGGCTTCTGCCATGAGGGGAACGCGGGCTCTGTTTCGCCGTGCTCCTTGGTTAACCTCCGTAGAGGATTTGAAGGAGAGGGCGGCTCGCCTGGCACTCGATGCGTCCGCGTCCCTCTTGCGCCGGAGTAAGTCGGCTTTTTCGGCGCGTATTCTCTCGCCTTCCTTGCGCAGCAAGTACTGGACCGCCGGGTGGTCGTCTCGAGGTACGTTGGGTGGGGGGAACGTGCCCTCATCCACATGCTTCATGGCTTGGTTTGCCATGTCCCGCGTGATGCTGCTTATGTCACCCGCGTCTTGCTCGGGATCGAAGATTGCTGCAACGTGGCGCGCGGCGCCATCGCTGTCGCGTCTTCTCGCGATCGTCCCTGTGTTCGCGCTCGCCGGGGCGAGTGCGATTGGCTTGGGGTAGACTTGGGATTTCCACGAAGGTAAGGGCGCGCGTGACGTGACTGTCGGACGCGAGCTCCTGGTTGCCCGTGCGGGTGTGACAGTTGAGGTAGATCTTGATTTAGTCGACCGCGCGACCGAGGTTGGGGTAGTAGACTCGATCCGCGCGGCCGTTGCTGAAATTGTCGATGTAGTTGACGCAGATGCGATCTTCGCGGGTGCGGCGGGCGCGCTCTCCGCGGGTGCGGCAGATGCGATCTTCGCTGGTTCGGCGGGCGCGGCCCCCGCGGGTGCGACAGATGTGATCTTCGCGGGTGTTGATGAAGGCGCGAGGGTTGCCCTGCGTGGCGCGGTAGCCGTAGACCTGAGTATTCCACGACTATCGATGCAGCAGTATATGGAGCCGAAGGTGATGTGTATACCTTTGTCCAGATCGGCGTACACCGAGCGGTGGGCCGGCGGGTGGAGGACGTACTCGAAGGAGCCGAAGCGGATCGACTCCCTGGCGGCGCAGACGCCGATCTTCATTGCGGATGGAGCCGGAGCGACCATGGTTCCAACACTTGTTTGTCTTTCCACAGACGGCGCCAATTGACGAGGTGGTAGCTCGGCAAATCCCAGGGTTGTGCACCCAGGTTGATTGATGGGGAGAGAGAGAGGTGTTGGTGATCACGACGGCTGACAAGCAAGGTTTTACCCAGGTTCAGGCTCCCGGAGGATAACACCCTACTCCTGCTTGTCTGATTATTGATGCGGGTAGCGATTAAAATGGCGAGATTGCGATCTCGCTAGGGTATGTGGCGGTGTCTATGAGCGTGTCCTTAGGGACGAGCAACCATCCTGGCTTTATAGGTAGCCAGGTCTCGGGTGGTCGATGCCGATGGCAACTACAGATATGGCAGGTTATGCGACCTAACCGACTTGGACTAGGTTACATGGTACCCCGCGTGGGCCTTCTGTGGGCCTCCATGTCCTTGGCGCGGCCCAGGCAGCCTTATCGTGGGCTACCCGAAAGGTGGCCCCACGTCATCGGAGACTCCAACAGGAGGAATGCGGGGAATCAGCGCTCGGGGCCGAGCAGGAACCATGATCGCCAAGATTTCGGGCAGAAGAGAAACCAGCCCGAGTTCCACTATGCCTCGCAGCATGTCGCAGCGGTAGGCCGAGATCAAGGGCTTGCCGGAAATAATCAGCGACAGAAAGTGACTGGCCCGGCTTGGGGTCAAAGCCAAGAGGTGCAAAAGACTTGGGTGGACTAGAAAAAGCCACTGACGTATGAAGAGATGTTGAACAAGCCATGCTGCTATCATACGTTGGAATCCAACAAGCCTGCAAATCACTCTACTCGGCAATGCAGCTGGCACGAGCGCACGTTGCAGGAAGGCAGTGCTGGGGCTACTCGGCCGAATGCACCGGCATCACGACCCAACATTCTGAGGCCTCCTCCACCACTGTCCGGTGCCAATGCGATCCGGGTTAATCAGCCCACCCAAAGACCTCCTCTCCCCCGACCAGTGAATATGGTAAATGTCAGAAATGACAATGGTGTTGGTCCGAGTAACCAATCCGGGCACCAGCAGGGCAACTACCGGGAAGCACATCAGAGCTATGTGGTCTTCGTGACCGAGCCTACTGACCGGAAGAGTGTACGACAGCGTGCTCTGGAGGTAAATGTTGTGATCCCGGCAGTACCCAAGTACCTGCACTGGTCTGAGATGGAGATCACCTGGAGCCGGAAGGATCATCCCCGGGTTATGCCCAAGCCTGGTGGTTATGCTTTGGTGGTAGATCCAACCTTTGTCGGGCCAAGCCTCAATGTCCGTTTCAGCCGGTTCCTGATTGACAATGGCAGTGCCATTAACATCATGTACAAGCATACCATGCTGAAGCTGGGGGTGTCCATGAACACACTGCTCCCAACCGAGACGACTTTCCATGGCATTGTGCCCGGAGTCTCTTGCTCACCCATGGGCAAGATTTGGGTTGAAGTGTTGTTTGGAACCCGGGAAAACTGCCGGACTGAGAGCTTGGAGTTTGAGGTCGTGGATCTCGAGAGTCCCTACCATGCGCTCATTGGCAGGCCGGCATTAGCCAAGTTCATGATCTCCACTCACATGGGTTACCTGAAGATGAAGATGTCGGGTCCAAATGGAGTGATCACCATCACGGGAGACCACAAGCGCTCCATGGACTGTGCATTTGCCGGCTCATGCTTAGCCGAGTCCCTTGTCATAGTTGAGGAGAAGAAGAGAATCCAGCATGTGGTTGCACTGGCCAAGACCTCGCAAGTCGGCATGCCCGGAATGGTGAACCCGGAGCAGAACGCCTCGTTCCAAGCACCAATAGAGACCAAGAAGGTGGGAGTTGACCCCAGTAACCCGGAGCGCCAGGTCATCATTGGCAGCAACCTGGACAACAAATAGGAAGGCGAGCTCGTCGACTTCCTCCGTGAGAATCGGGATGCCTTTGCGTGGTCGAGTGACGATCTACAAGGTGTTCCGAGGGAGTTGGCTGAGCACTCATTATTCGTCAGGCCTGACGTGAAGCCGGTGAAGCAACCGACTAGGCGCCTCTCGGATGAGAGAAGAGCTGCCATCATGGAGCATCTCGCGGTACTTCTGGCCGCCGGGTTCGCGATGGAAGTACTGCATCTGGATTGGATATCGAATCCAGTTCTGGTTGAGAAGAAGAAAGATGATCCCCTCCTTCTTAAGGTGTGGCGCATGTGCATCGACTTCACCAACCTCAACAAGGCATGTCCGAAAGATCCGTTTCCACTCCCCGAATAGATCAAGTGATCGATTCCACTGCCGGGAGTGAGCTTTTGAATTTTTTAGATGCTTATTCTGGTTTCCACCAGATACCTTTGAATCCGGATGATGAATTCAAAACTGCTTTTATTACCCCATATGGGGCTTATTACTATCGTGTCATGACTTTTGGTTTGAGAAATGCTGGTGCTACATGCCAAAGTTGCATGCAGAAATGTTTACATGACCAGATAGGCCGGAATGCCGAGGTCTATGTCGATGACATAGTCATAAAAACAAAAGAAAAATCCTCTTTGATCGATGATCTGAGGGAAACATTTAAAAACTTAAGAAAATTTCGGATGAGGTTGAACCTGGATAAATGTACATTCGGTGTTCCGGCAGGCAAATTACTCGGTTTTCTCATATCAAGCCGGGGGATTGTGGTCAATCCGGGTAAACTACATGCAATCGAGAGCTTGAAATTACCGACACGTCTCAAAGATGTGCAAAAGTTCACAGGCTGTCTGGCATCCCTAAGTCGGTTTGTGAGCCGACTAGGGGAGAAAGCCTTGCCCTTATATCAGTTGATGAAGAAGAGCAAAACCTTTGTATGGACCCCCAAGCTGATGCAGTGTTCAATGATTTAAAGAGAATGCTCTCAACAGAACCGGTGTTGGCATCCCCGTTGCCCAAGGAACCTATGCTGCTTTACATCGCTGCCACTAACAGGGTAGTAAGTGTAGCCATCGTGGTGGAAAGAGAAGAAGGGGACAAGCTGGTACAGAGACCAGTGTATTGTCTGAGCGAGGTGATCTCGACATCTAAACAGAACTACCCGCACTACCAAAAGATGACATATGGGGTGTACTTGGCAGTTACCAAGCTCAAGCATTATTTCCAGGAGCACCCGATCACGGTGGTGTGTGAAGCTCCCCTGGCCGAGATCATCGGCTGTAAGGATGCAAGCGGCTGAGTTGCCAAATGGGCCATCCAGTTGTCTCCGTATGCTCCGACATACGAGAGACGAGACGCTATTAAGTCGCAGGCGCTGCCGGACTTCTTGGTGGACTGGGCCGAGATGCAGTATGAACCTCCAATTCCCGACTACAATTTCTGGAGGATGCATTTCGATGGTTCCAAGGCCAAGATCGGATTGGGTGTCGGGGTCGTCCTCACCTCACCAAAGCAAGATGTGCTGAAGTATGTACTACAAATTCATTTCCGGGCATCTAACAATGTGGCCGAGTACGAAGCGTTGGTGCATGGACTTAATGTCGCCAAGGAAATCGGTATCCGCCGAATAGAATGCTTCGGTGATTCCGACCTCGTGGAGCAGCAGGTGTCGGGGAACTAGGATGCAATTGACGCCAATATGGCCTCATACCGGTTCCATGTGCAGAAATTATCCGGATTTTTCGAAGGCTGCGAGTTCAAACACATACCAAGAGGGGAAAATGAAGCAGCGGATGTGTTGTCCAAACTGGGGTCATCCTGGGATGCTATTCCACCAGGCATCGCCCTGGAGCATCTGAGGAAGCCATCTATCCAGCCCTCACCTGAGTCGGAGTCTATCTTTATCCCCAAGGAACCTAGGTCGGAAGCCATACCTATGGAGGTGGAAGTCGGGAGTACTGCACTGAACCCGGGGACTGCACCACAGAGCTCGGGGATGGCAAACGACATGTCTGTGGAGGTGATGTCGGCTGAGCCAATGGACATAGACGTTCCCGTGTTCCCGGTACGACCTGTCCCGGGATGGGCGCAACCCTCCATGACATACATATCGGATGGTACCCCCCTGGAAAACGAGGTAGAAGCCCGACAAATACTACGAAGATCCAAGGCATACACCGTCATCAATCAAGAGCTGTATAAAAGAAGTGTCACCGAGGTGCTCCAGAGATGCGTGGAGCCCGAGGAGGGCCAGGAGATGCTGATGGGGATACATCAGGGAGAATGTGGACACCACGCCTCATCTCGGGCACTGGTGGCAAAAGTGTTCCGACATGGATTCTATTGGCTCACCGCCTTACAGCAGGCAGAGGACATTGTCCAAAAATGTGGAGGCTGCCAGATATTTGCCCACATGATACATATGCTGGCATTAGCACTGAAAACTATCCCTATCACCTGGCCATTTGCCGTATGGTGCTTGGACATGGTGGGACAGTTTAAACCGGCAAGAGGCAATATGATAAACATGCTGGTGATGGTGGACAAGTTCACCAAGTGGATAGAGGTCAAACCAATCCGGAAATGCGACGGGCACACCTCGGTCCGATTCTTGAAGGACATCATCCTGAGATATGGCTACCCGCACAACATCATCATGGATAATGGTACTAACTTTGCTGTGGGAGAATTTGCTCGGTTCTGTGCGGAGAAAAGAATCCGGTTGGATGTGGCATCAGTAGCCCACCCGGAAGCAAATGGGCAAGTCGAGAGAGCAAATGCCTTGGTGTTAGCTGGCTTCAAGGCTCGCCTAATCGAACCACTATTGAGAACTCCGGGATGTTGGATAGAGGAGATACCGGCAGTATTGTGGGGTCTCCGGACCACACCGAATAGATCTACCGGGTATACGCCATTCTTCATGGTGTATGGTGCCGAGGCAGTGCTGCCAACCGACATACAGTATGACGCGCCAAGGGTAACAATGTTCACCGAGACCGAGGCAAAGGAAGCCCGGGAAGATGATGTTGACTTGCTCGAGGAGGCAAGAGAATTGGCATTATCTCGGTCTGCAATTTATCAGCAGAACCTCCATCGCTATCATAGCCGGAAGGTGCATCCCAAAGTATTCTAGGAAGGGGATCTAGTGCTAAGGCTAATCCAGCGCACAGCCGGAATGCATAAACTTTCACCTCCATGGGAAGGGCCTTTTGTTGTGAGCAGGGCGTTGCACAATGATTCTTATTACCTTGTAGATGCACATGAAGCTAGAAAAGGTGTAATGGATAAAACTGGTGAGGAAACCAAGCGGCCATGGAATGTAGCCTTGCTCCGTCCCTTCTACACTTAAAGGGCGCAGTGTATGTATCCCGGTCTCTATCAATGAAATATCGGCACCCCGAGAACTTACTCGGGGACTGCCTCGCTCAAATGTGTTGTTTGTCCTAAGTTGCATGTCGGCATCCTCGGGGGGAACCCGTGGACTGCCTATTTTTATTTTATTGTGGTCTTATTATTTACCTGTTTTATGCATGTCGGCAACCCAGAGAGGAACTCGGGGACTGCCTCGTATTTGTTTTTTGTGTGGTATATGCCGGAAGTATTCTGAACTCGGTTTCAAAGTTAAAGTAATGTATGTCATGTGAGGTAATCTTGTGACTCGACTGACGAACGACGAAATGTTAGTCAAGAGCAAAGACCGTCAAGTATGGGGAACACGAAAACAAACTCGGGGACTCGGGATAGGAATAATTCTGGCATATACGTCTTGCTAACCCGTTTTTTTGGTTTTTGCTCCTTATGTCAGGAATTTGGCAACTAGAACTCAGACATTTACAAGTAAGGTATACCGTAAACGGAATTTCATGACTCGACTGTCGAACACCGACATGGTAGACAAGAGCAGAAATTGCCTAACTATGGTAAACATGAAAATGAACCCGAGGACTCGTGTCGGAATAAACCAACATAACTTGTCATTCGTTAAAGCAAAAGTTGGCAGACATAGCATACGAATTAAAAGTATATTACATATGCACCCGGCATTCCGGGGATTTAATGTTTAAACGACTAAGTGTTTTCAGATCAAACATAACGATATGGTAGCAGATAGTCAAGGCGCGATAGGAGAAATCGGCTTCTCGGATTGATCGGCAGAAGGGGGCACGATGACGGTCTCCTCAGCATTGGCAGTAGTACTCGGAACGGGCATACTCGTCTCGGGTAGAGGGACCTCGGGCGGCGGAGGATCGGCGGCATCCCGGGCAACGGTGGTCTCGAGGACGGCAATTGGCTCGACATCACCAGCATCCGCTGTCTCGGCATCCACGTCATTGACATCCCCTGCCTCACCATCATCTTCATAATCTGACTCGGAATCAGATGTGATAAGGCTCGTGATGAAGGAGTCGGGATCCGACCAACCAGCAAGGCGGTGGGCAGTCTCTTGGCGCAGCCGGATCTTAGCCGGGTCGGTGTACCATTCCGAGACGACCCGCAGGCTCTTAATCACTCCGAGATCGAGCCCCTCATACCAGCTCAACATGTGTTGCAGTACTTGGTCGGCACCAGCATGAGAAGCAGACCGTTTCCAGGCATGAAGCCGGTTACCAGCATCCTGGAGCGCGGTGGCCAACTCGGTTTTCGAGAGCTTCCCGGTAACACCAGGCCAGAGGGCGCCATGCGCGTGAACTGCCGCGCTAAGGAGCCCGATGCCGATCGTCCGGAGAGGGACCATCTGGGCCTTCAGGGCGACGAGGTGGTCATCAATGTCACATGAGTCCGAGACAGGACCCTTCCCGACCCTCTTCTCCCGGGCGGCATCGATCGCGAGGGTAGCGGCCTCTCGGGAGTGCTCAAAGTGCCCTTGAGAAAGAAGAACTGTCACACAGACAAGCCATAAGGCAATGTCAACAAAAGAGGAAGACGATAAAAGAGTGCTGGGGACACTTACTTTTCATATCCCGGTTGAGGCCGGTGAGCTCGGTGAGCCAAGCGTCTTGCTTCGACCGAAGAAGGGCCACCTCGGTCTCGGCAGCATGCACGCGCTCCTCGGATTGGTCCAAGGTCTCCTTCTGCTTCTTGGTAGCGTCCACAAAACGCGTCTTCAAATCCACATCAGTGGACTTGGCCTTCTCCAGCTCGGCACTCAGCCGCGCGATCTCGGACTGCGCATCGGTTAAAGCAGACTTTTGGTCCGTCGAGATCTGGCGCGCTGTGTCCCGCTCCTCCCGGAGTCGCTCCTCTGACCTCTTGGATTGCCCGAAGTCGGCAAGAAGTCGGTGGAAGATGCTGCTGTGTTTTTTGCTGCAGTCCTGTAGCAGTGTTTATCTGATATCAATCTCGGGGACTTCAATGGAGCAAGAGATAACAGGAAAATTCTTCAAGATCCACACTTATGAACCGACTATTCGCTAGAGTTTTGGTACACAAGAGAGGATCTTGGGAACTGGGAATTGAAAGTTTTTTTTTCAAAGATTTGATCCTAGTGATCTGCTACTCGGTGGAGTCTAGAGCACTAAGCACCAATCTCGGGGACTAGGTATGAAAGAAGATAGAAAGCTTACATCAACAACCCGGGTAACGTCCAGAACGGCCACCTGGAGGGCATGCAGGGCTTGCGCGCTGCGGCTCGGGCCAGCAGCCTGTAAGTCTCCCGCGACAACAGAGGCGTCAGCAGCAATCCAGGCCAAGTTGTAGTCGTCAACCGCGCGTAAGCCGGTGACGGTGGACACGCTCGCCGCTGCAACCTCCCGCGATCCTGAGGACACAAATGTGCTAACGGACGCTCGCAGGGCCTGCAAAGCAGCCGTGGGGACGTCGGCAGGAGGTGGTGGTAGCCCGGAATACTTACCCGAGACAGAGGAACCTTTGGTCAGAACCAAGTCCCGAGATCAAGAATCCGGAGGAGCGTTGGGTTTGGCGGGGACACTCTTCTAGCCAGAGGCCTGGCTGCGCTGCTTCCCGGATTGGGGATCTAGTTGCCGTGTAGGCTGGGCAGTGAGATGCTTCGGCGGCGGTGTTTTTTGAGGAGCTAGCCGAGTTGGAGCTCGCGGCACAACCTGCTGCGGAGGACTCGGCACATCCGCATCAGGATGCGGAGACGCTGCTCGGCGTGGCGTATCCGGAAGAACGGTATCTTCGGTGGCCGCAGTTGGCCAGGCCGGGATCTTGGTCAACACAGGCTGACCACCCGAGGTACCCATGCCGGTAGCGGCGCGAGGAGTGGGAACGTCAGACGTGGCGTGGCCAAAGTCAGGCTGACCGGCATCCTGCATTCCGCGCCGTGGTGGTGAAGGGGCAGCCCGGGTTGGGCTAGGAGATTTGGAACCCGGGAGACGGGAACGTGCGGACTGCGGAACATCAAGCGCCGCACTGCAATCAAAAAGCATGTTAGAAGGGACCTCGGGGAAGACCGAGATAGAACAACTCGATGGAAGAATCTCATACCCAGAGGACACGGTGGGAGGAACTCTCGTCCGCCGAGGAGGCTTATCGCCCGGGTGCTTGGTGATCCTGGTCTTCTTGGCAACCGCACCCGAGCCACCGGCATGTGCAGTCTCGGACACCGCACACTTGCGGCTCTCGGCGCGCTTCGTTTCGACCGCAGGTCCTGGAACCACTGGCAGGGCGTATTGGAGAGGACGGGCGTCAATTACATCGAGTACTTGACAATCATCGTCATCATCTTCGTCAGATTCGATTGGGATAGCCTCTTGAGCTGAAGGCTTACCCGGAGCGGTAGCGCGGGCTAGGGGAATCGAGAGGTGATCCTCGCCGTCAGGATCCTCCTCCGACATCCTTTCGGGCACCGGGAAGTTGGCGGCGAACTGGTTCCCGTTGTGCATCCGGTTCTCTTCGATTTGCCGCTCAAACAACTGCAATAAAGAAGGGAAGTCAACAAGGGTAAACATTATCAATAAATTACAGTAGCCGATATAGAGAGAATGTCGGTGAAGGCCTGTGTGCACACCTCCTCCAGCCGTTTCCTCTGGGTGGCCGAGGCCAGCCCCCAGGACCAGTTCTCCGGCATCTTTGTCCGAGCAATAGCTCGGACGCGGCGGTAAACCGCAGATTTGTCCAAAGGAAAGATGCTTGTTCGAATTGGGTCATACAGCCCACTCATGAAGCAAATCTTGTGTACCCGGGTTTGAAGAGGGCAAACCCGGCGGCTTATGAACGTGCAGAGGAGATCATCGCCGGCATCTCCTCCGTGAGAACGGACAGGACGTCGTGCATGCTCTCGACCTCCTCGGAATCCGGGAGTTGACTCCAAAGCTCGAAATCGCGTGGAGGGCCCATGACAAACTCGGGGAGGTTGAGGAAGTCCGGAGCGGAGGAACTCGGCGCATCTTCCGAAGCAACTGGATTCCGCACGTAGAAGAAACTACGTTGCCATTTCCGGCAAGACTCCAACCCTTGGATCTTGGGAAATCCGGAGTCGGCGTGAGGGATAATGGTAGCGGCCCCGCAGTCGACCAAGTCCTTCACCTTCTGGTCGGGGTTGGGGATGACTTGTCGGCGGAGAAGAAAATATTTGGCCCACAGGTCCACGAAGGGCCAAACCCCGAGATACCCCTCAGCGTAGGATGCGAAGCAGGAAAGTTTCATGATGACATTGGCAGGAAGGTGATGTGATTGGAGGTCGTAGGTGTCAAGGAAGTCGCGGAAGAATGGACTAGCCGGGAGCCCGAACCCGCGCTCGAAATGTGTGAGAAATACTACACGTTCGCCAGGTTGGGGTTCCGGCTCGACTTCGCCGGTCGGAAGTCGGCTTTCCACTTGAGGTGGAATCCGGTACGTCCGGTATAACCAGTCGAGATCCCCCTGATTGGTCTCGGATCCGTCCCAGTATCCTCTAACACTCTCGTCGCCTATCTCGGCGGGTGCGGAGGACATGTCAGAGCTAGTCTGCAGGCGGAAGGTCCGGTTAGTCGGGTTAGCATGTCGGTAATGGAAGAACCCGAGTTAGAAACTGCTACCGTGAACCGACATCCTAGCAAATGGATCTACCGTAGCAAAATAAATGAAGTTAAAAAGCAGCTAAAATCATGGTTCTAGGCCGTGCTAGAGGCACAGGGCGCAGACCGCAATATTGCACGCAAGGGCGTAGCGAAAATGGCCATCTTCGCTGCGCGGCTACGACAGATCATCCTCGCGGTCCGACGACAAAGATCTACCGGGCAAAACAAACGGTCGCCTCACGATGGTTCGTGAAGAACTGGCGTGAGCACGAATCACAACCGTAATGGAATAACTCATCGGAGGGGAGGAAGGTACCGACGCCCGGGAGTGTCGCGGACCGATGGCGGAGACGGAGGGCTCCGGCGGCAGTGCTCAGGGCTCGGGTGCAGCGCGACGATGGCGGCGGGGCGTTCGGGGTAAATGCGGGAAGAAGAGGAGACGATCCCTCCGCACCCTATTTATGGGGGGCTCCGGGAACGGTTTCCGAATCTCCCGCCCACGATTTTCCAAATCGTGGGTGGGATCAGAATGTGCCGCGTCCGACACGTGGCGTCACCTGGAGCTGTCCCCTGGGCCACACCAAAGGCCACACAACACCAACGGTTGGCGTGCGGATCTGGTGCGGACCCCGGCGCGCGAACCCGAGCGACACACCCTTAAGTCGAAGACACTCAAGTGCTTTTCTGACTTGACAAGTCTCCCGGTGGGACCACCGTGCAGATGTAGCTTGTCCGGCACGAGAAGCGTAATGCATACCGTCATTCCGACATCCGGATAGAAACCCAGAGATGCTAAGTCTCATTCCCCGGGGTAGGTCACCCTGGCCGGAGGGATCTCGGGAGAGGGATGTCGGTATAGAGCATCCCGGTCATAGGAGCAAAGTTAGTTTTCAGATTCTTGGTTGATTTTCTTCTTGAACCTGGTGCCGCACTTCGTCTTAAGTCGCTGCGCAACACTAGCTTCGGGGACTAGTGTCGGGGGCTGCCCTCGGGGTAGGGCAGACCCCGGTCCAGATCAGCAGCATGGCTACAGGAGCTGACCTTTGGGGGTAAGCAAGGGTTGTCCTATGGTGCACCGAAGGGGCAACTTGGCCTTTGGAAGGTGGTCAGGACCAAAATGTCTCCTGGAGGCCGCAAGAGTCATCGGTGGAAACTATAAATAGACCCCCAGACCCCCACAGCAGCATGAGCACCAGCGGAGGGTTCCTCTAAGAACTAGCTTCTCGAAGATGTCTTTGGTGAGAACCTAAGACATCTTCGGGAGGCTAGGCCTAGAGATACTCCCCCTAAGTCGCTATCCGGATCAGGGATGGAACTCGGTTACGACCGGAAGGGCCCTCCGGCTTCGCGGTATGTCGGGGTCCTTCGGTAAGATCTCGGGTAGAAGAGAACCCGAATAGTCAGGGTGGACGTCCCGGGTAGATATTAACCGACTTACCTGTCTCGGTTCCGGCAAGTTGTCTTTGTTGTGCAGAAAGAACGTGCCGAGTTACCAAAGGAGAAGACCGACATGGGGGCATGTCGGCCGGGAGTCAGAGGTCTGGTGCAGGCTTTCCGCCTGACATGGGGGAAATCCTATCCCTCCTGGCACAGAAGTATGGTCACCTCCCGCCTGACACGGGAGCGTGTCAGCCGGTACAATGACGCTACGACAAGATCGGACATGCCTAGCCCGACAATCCGGAAAAGGCTACTAGGCATGGACGAAGACATGTCTTGTCTTTGACAAGGGGACATTGATGATCCAGGATGGCGCCTGCAGTCCTTGCCGGGATGATGACGGCAGGGCTATACCGGGTAGCACGGCGGCTAGGTCGCACTAGCCGATGTCGACCTAACCGTTAGCCTTGTCCGGTGGGACCGTGCCGGATTATGGTTTCCGGGCCTCCCGACCGAAACTCTATATAAGGCGCCATAACTCCTCTTGTGGAGGGACGACCAACTTGGGAGCAAAACTATAGTCTCATTTACTCTCAGGGCATTTACTTTCTTCCCTTATCTAGTTCATCTAGTTCATCACCAAAACAGCTCAAGGAGCATGTTGTAGATCTTGTGACACACTTATATTGAGGGGAAAGGCAGGAGTAGGGGTGTTACCTCCTCACGAGGGCCCCGAACCTGGGTACATAGTGTGTGTGACCTTGCCTTCGTGCATTTGTTTGAGTTTTGTAGATCTTTGAGTGTGTGCTTCGGTATTCTTGTGTGTTTCGGCATCTCCTACCGTGTGAGCTTCTTAGCTCGCTAGCCCTCCCCGGATCCACCAGCGTCCTTCGGCCCCACACATTAGCCATCCTATGGCATCTGCCGTGATACCACCACGACAATATAAGTAGTTTGCATTTGAATACAAATGCTCAACATGTATGAGAGAGACACCTCACAATTATATTTGAGCAACATACTAAATCTTTGGACAATGAATTGAGAGGAAAGAGTCATACCTTGTGCATATTCAATAAGAAATACATCCAATGCACAAATATCCATATCACCATAAAAAACACCATCTCAACCATTGATAGAAAAATCCATAAGTCTCGGGCTAGATGATCTATGAACTTACAAGCAACAAATAGAGCATAGTCTTACACACATTTAATCAAGCAAATAGGGTTCAACAAACGAGAATAAAAGGGGCATAAGCTTTAACGAAATGATAAAAGAGCATGCTTGTGACCCGCCCATGCAAATCCCACGGAGAAAACCTAATAGAACTACTTCTCCCCCTTTGGCATCGAAACGCCAAAAAGGGAAAAGAGCAAGACTAACGCACCCCGAAGGAATCACTCGTAGGCATCTTCGTCGGCGTCGTCGCCACCGTCATCATCATCATCATTTTCATCATTGTCATCACTAGCCTCTTAATTTTCTTCCTCACTATCTTCCTCACTTGCTTCTTCATAGGTCATGGGAGCCTTGCCGGTGTTTCGAGAGGAGGTAGGCATGGAGGACACATCTTGAAAATCACCCCATGGGAAACTATCACAATTCCATTCTTCAAGAGAGATGGTGCGCTCGGATGGCGGGGAGGGCGGAGCACCTTGTGGACGAGGAGGAGTGAGGCCTCCATTGTTCGTTTTGCGCAACTCCTTCATAATTTTGGCTTGGTTGGACAAGATCCTCTTGTTGGAGACATAGTTTTGATAATTCTCCTTGTGCACCGCAATGCCCATGCACAACATAGTCTTTTGCCACCAAGATACACGCCTCACCTCATTGTTGACACGGGTACGCCCACCCGAAAGAGATGAGGAAGGAGTGGCATTCTTCCTTCTTGCCCTAGGAGCTTCTTCCTCCTCAATCTCTTCATAGGTGCGTTTAGAGGAGCTATGAATTGAAAGCACTTGAAGAGTGCCATACTTGTGTGCCGTGAACCGAGAGGGATCAAGTTGAACCTGTGAGAGAATGAGTTTCATAACATATGGAGCATACATTGGGTTCTTCCTCTTGACGAGGGCGATGTGAATCTCATTCCTCATGAAGTCCATCACATCAATCTCAAACCCTTGACACTCCGGTCCGGCAAGATAAGCCCGGTGAGTATGATGCATGAGGTTGACGAGAGCCCCACGGATGGCATCCATATTGCCGGCTTGAGGTGCAATGCTCCAATGAAACATCTGGATCAAAATATTGTAGATGGGCTTGAGACCACGGGTGGTTGCTAGATTACCGGTGCTAGCACAAAGTGGGATGAGGAGCTTCTTATCATAGGATTGGCCCTCAATATGCATTCGTCTACCAACCGGAGTGGATACTCCTTTGAACTCATAGCCCAAGAGTTGACCAAACTCGGAGAAAGTGGCGGAGCATTGGATGGGCCCGGTCATCCAAGTCATCTTGGTGTCCTCTTCCGGTCCAAGAACAAGAGTGGCAAAGAATTGTTGGACCTTGATGATATCATAGTCTTGAATGGTGGACATGAGGCGCTCTAGTCCCAACTTCCTTGCAACCCAAAGAGCGTCCACAAAATATTGCTTCTTGGCCAAGGTTGGAAAGTGCAAAGGCTTTTGGGGACACACACGAGCTTTTGGGTCAAGATGAGCATAAATTTCCTTCATGATGAGCTCTTGCTCCTTTCGCCATAAGTGTCCATCATAGGAGTTGTTGGGCATAGCATATAAATTTTACATCCTCATAGTGCGGAATCTTCCTTGTTTAAGCCCTTGACGGAGGATATATTTTCAAACTCGGCCCTCTTGGCCCTTTCTTCCCTTTGAAGTGCGGCCTCTTGCTTGAGCCTACGTGCCTCAGCAGCCCGTTCTTGATTCAACACACTCCGCTGGACAGTCCGATCGGAAGCTTCATCATAGACTAGGTAGTCTCTCCCTTGCTTCTTGGAGGATGTCTTCTTGATCTTGGATGATGAAGAGGCACCGGGGTACCGCTTGCTAGCTGTGAAATAGAAGTAGAGATATAGCATAGATATGCATACATGTCCAAGAAACCAAGAAAAAGAAAAGTGGTTGATCATCTTTTACTCAGATTTGGTCTAGACCAGAGTCTCCGGTCTCCGAGGGGCGGAGTCTCCGGTCTGGGAGTCCGGAGTCTCTGGCCTGGAAGGCCGGAGTATCCGGTCTGGTAGACCGGAGTCTCTGGTTGGAGACAGAAAAATTCGAATCTAGCACAAATCTGAGTAAAAAATGACACAACTAATTTTCTAAGATGTGCATTGCCAGCATGAAGGTACTACACCATGAATTTCCACTAGTACTCCGCTCAAAACTAGATCGGGGACAAATCTTGAGAGGAAGAGAGAGGAGTACCCGTTTCTTTCATGATGGAGTTCAAACGGCGGAGAGAAGCTTCTCCAACGCTTGACAAGAGAGGGGGCCGGTGGCACGGCGGATTCCGGCGGCGGGGAGCGGCCGGATCGTCTTGGGGTGGAGGCGGTGGCTGGGAGGAGGTTTGGAATCGGGGGTGGGGAGGAGTTATGAAATAACTCCTCACCTCAACTCCCTTAAGGAGCACAGCGAAAAACCGAGACCGGAGTCTCCGGCCCAAACATACCGGAGTCTCCGGCCTGGCCGGAGTCTCCGTTGTTTGTTGCGGAGACTTTGGTCTAGACCGAAGTCTCTGGTCTTTTAGACCGGAATCTCCGGCTCCTACGACCCAAAAACTTCCAGATATTTTTGGGGGACATGTATGGGGCAAGAGGAGCAGGTTTTTAGGCGAGAAGGCTTGGGTTAGAAACAAAGTCTAACGTACCTGCACTTAAAATATGGTAGGTACCTGTGTATAGTGCAAACCCCTGGATCGGTTCCTTTGCACACACAGTTTACGATGTAATATCACAACAAAGTATCAATTTTATTACATCGATGATCCAGACTTACAAAATATTCTTTACAAATTGCATAGCATAAAGCTAGCTTTGAAAGAGTAAACAGCGGAAATAAGACAGCAATGAGTCTCCATCTTCATGTTGCCACAGGCAAAAACATGTTGGTTGCAGACTCGAAATCCCTTAACGAAAACCTCACTCGTCATCTGAATAACCTGTAACAAATAAAATTTTGCAACAGAGTGGGTCAGATTCCATTAAAAATGGAGTCTGGCAAGTGACACTATGGTGGACACTTAATGGAATAACTCTATAGCCTATATGCATATTTGGCTGGTGGAGTTCAAGGCTAATTTGCATAAAGCCAATTTTTCCTACTCTTTTGAAAACACTCCTGAAATCAAGACGAGTATGGCATGAAAACCATAATCTCATCTTCCCTTGTTCACCCATCAAATTTTAACTTAGAAATTGGAATGATAGGATCCTCCGCTGACGTCCTTGATCAGCTGCTCAAAATTGTTCGTAACCGAGGACACGGCTAAGTACTTAGTTTACACTCTGCAGAGGTTGTGCACTTTCACCATTAGACCCAACAAACCCAAACTATCCTCAAGCACACCATTTGTGCTAAGGAAAAGGAGAGAGTTGAGACAAGACTTTTCAGAAGCATTTTCCCTCCCCATAACGGCCTGACGCGCTCCACCTACAAAACCTCTACCACCACCTGTCAGGCCGGGGCTGTAGCATCCCAATATTTTGGAATGTTCAAAAATCACAAAAATTTAAAACTTTTATTTTGATTAAAATAATAAATGCATAAGAGAACCAATTACAAAAGACTTCAAGCATCTAGAAGAGTTTTAATATTTTATTTATCTTGGAAGGATTTTTACTTCCGAAAGTTGATCCAAGTTAAACAATTATTATCCTTTGTAGTTATTTAACCTCAATATGTAATTTGACAAATGTGTTTACCATTTCATTATAAAAGGGATTCCTTATAAATATTGTTTCCACCACTTAGCCTTAGCAATTCATAACTTAAAATGGTATTTACAAGTGTAATTTTAAATAATTTAAAACAGGATCCTTTTTGCCAAATGATTTTCCTTTAGTTCCACTAAGTACAAAAACATAGTGTTGAAATTTGAACCTATAGTATAACTTTAATGACTTCATATGTTTTATATAAATGGATTATCCAATTACATTCCATTAACTTAAAATGAACTTATTTTATTTCCAAAACATAAAATGAATTTCAGGAGTATACTTCTGTTTTTAAATCTAAAATCTTTTCCAAAGTGGTTATGAAGCTTTCAATGGAGTTATCTTATTATAAATAAAATAGTGCCCAAAATACTTCAAACTAAAATGATTACATTACATTTTCTCTATTTAATTCAAATAGATATAAAAGGTGATTTAATAATCTATTAAAGCTAGATATTATGTAATAATAGAATATGAGTTTAGATAACTTAATTCCAAAACATATTTGATTATGTGTATTTTACAAATTTTATTTAGCCAAAAGAAAACTTAATTTAATATATAACTACAAAATCGATATTTAGTATCAAAATGGTATTAAATGAATTTTTCAAAGATATTAAATTTCAAAAATGTTTAAAACATGCCTACAAATGGTTTAACTCAAATATAATAATTTTACGAATTTTTAGAAATTTGTTTGACTGCTTTTTGACACTTAAATTAAAAGTTATGAAATAAGGAAATAAAAATCAGAAAAGAAAAAGGAAGGGTGACGTCAGCGTGACGTCATCGTCGTCTTCCCCAGGCCGAGATTCACGCCCCGATTTCTTTCCAAAAATTCGTCGAGGTTCTTGCGGGATTGGTTCTCTCCCCTGCCCCTTTTAACCCCCACGCCTTCCCCCCCTCTTTTCCCCGAAGAACCCCTACCCGAGCACCCCCGGGCTGTCCACAATCACCGCCGCCGTCCTCTGCTTATTCCGGTGAGTGCCGAGCTCCTCGGTCCCTCCCTCGCCTCTCTCTCGGTCCCCCGTAGTCGTGCGCTTCTTTGTGATGTCCTCGTTCGCTTCTTTCCGCAGCAAATCATCGCGCCCGTGCACGACCGAAGCGCCACCTCGCCACCATCTCCGCCGCGACCTCCTGCACACCTTGGTTAGTTCCGTTCATCCCGGGACACCGTAGAGCGCGTAAAACGCCGCGATGCCGTCGTCGGCACCATCTCCGGCGAGACTCCGGCGACCTAGCGCCACTAGTCTCTGGACAACGCGTGAGAGCCCTCAGATCTTCAATCAACGGCCAGGATTAGAATTTTTAATCGAATCGGTACGATTCCCTTCTGGCCGTTAGATCTGGATCTGACGATCCAGATCGTTTCACTTATCCACGTCAGCGACCCAGTCAGCAGCCACGTCAGGTCCAGTCAGCGCCCAGTCAGCGCACGCGTGGATATTAATTTCTTTTAATTAGATTAAATGGCAGTTTTGCAGAAAAGCCCCTGACACTTAGATCTATCATAACTTTTCAACCACTTATCCAAATTCAAATATTTTTACATATTTGGAAAGCCCTGGACATGTAGAATATTTTGGATCTGCCAAAATTCAAATTTGACTTAGTTCAAAATATTCAAATTTCAAATGGTGAATTTGAGTATTTCTGTCATAACTTTAAATCTGTAAATTCAAAAATTCCAAATAAAATTGTTTTAGAAACTTTATAAAATGTTTAATATGTTGCATCTGTTATAAAATAATTTTGAGAATTTGTTTGATGATTAAATGGTTGTGTGTTTAATTTGAATAGTTTGACTATTTTTGACATAACTTTTAATACAAACATTATTTTTGATTTAATCCAATTGCTATACATTTAAATTAAAAGCCCTCTGTCTACTAACCCCATTTATAAAATTTTGTTATAAAATAGTGCTTGAATAATTTTAAAATGAATTTAAAGATCATGAGACTTGATTTGGTTTATTCTAGCACATTATAAGTTTATTAATTTAAAAATTTATTTCCTTGCACCAAAGACATAAACAATTGTCCTAGTCTAGAGAAAGCTCAAATTTATGTTTATTAATATAATACATGACTTTAGTAAGTGAGTTTTAATTTAAAACCATTTAAATGATTTTAATTCATTTACAAGTCTATATAAATGATATTGGTTAATTAGGTGTTACAAAAAAAAAGTGAATTAAAACATCATGCCATTTCAAATAACTAGGTTGTATATTTTAAATACTATGAACTTTCAGTTGGGATTTAAAAATGTTTGATATGATAAATTAAGAAATTCTTGAATATGAATTTGCTTAATTTTAAATTTATGAAAACATAACCTTAGGTAAAAGAAATTAAATATGGATGGTTGTTGTAAAATCTTGTACCTTGCTTTTAAATTATAATTAAACCATCTTAGGATCTCTTCGTTTAAAGACTATTTCATTTGGATCCTGTGATCTTTCAAATCTTTGTAAATTGAAAATATCCAAGTTGACTTTTGTTTATACCCTAAACGCAATCACATAAATTCTTTTTGCATATTGAATTATGTGACACCCTTGACCAAATCCACTTCTAAGCCTTATTACGCTTGTATGTTTCAATTTGTTTTGTGTTTGTTGAATTGCTTGTTTATTGGATGTCGTTTTACTATATAGTTTGAAACGGGGAGCAACTTTGACTTGGACAAGAGTGAGTGAGAAACGACAACTTTCTTCAGGCAAGTGACTTCATAAAATACCTACTATTTTATTCTATTGCATATCTAGTGTTTCCAAACAGTATTTGCAAAAGTAGTATGCATGATAGGTTTTTGGGAGATTGTAGTATGCTATGCAAACCTTTTAGGTTTCCCCTTAGAAATTCCAGTTTAGACCCCTATTATAATTTAGTGGAAGCAACTGCTGCAAAAATGATTGTTTTATGGTTGATGTGATAAATGAAAATTTCCACTAAATTAATTTAACGCCTAGGTGGATTGGGTCGATCGAGGAGGTTTCAAGTTGAGTGGCTTCTCAGGGCCAAGTGTCATGGTTGTCTTCGCCCAGGGTAGTTTCTACTTACCTGGGGCCATGATATGCGGTGTTAACCTGAGTTGCTCACTTGTGGTAGGCCACCCAGGGCTATGAGATTTAAGTTTACACTGAGTCTAGTTGCTTATCGTGCAACCATTGGTCAATATGGGCTCTGTCTTGATGGAGTAAGTTGATGTGGACCTGGGTCAAGAGATTGATGGTGGTAGAGTTGATAGGATGGTGGTAATCTCTTAGTATGATCATGGGAAAGCAACTTCTGAAAAGTCTCGTCTTGATCTTCTCCTTTTCCTTCTCACTAAAGGAGTGTAGAGGATAGTTTGGGTTGATTGAGTCTAATGGTGAAAGTGCACACCCTCTCGAGAGTTAAAACCTAAGATCTTAGCCGTGTCCCCGGCATCGGACAATTTGAGTAACTACACAAGGCTGTGTTCTGAAAATCTCCTCATCTCAAATTTCTTAATAAAACTTTGTTAGATGAACATGGGTAGGAGACATGGACTTGTCTCGAGAATTGTCTCTGAAGGAGAAGATATTGATTTAAAAAAAATTGTTTTATCAAAAATAGGAGAAAATTTGCTTTGCGCAATAGCCTTGAGCTCCACCAGCCAAAATAAGCATATAGTTATAGTATAATAGAACATTAGGAATTAAAGTCACTTGCCACCACAATTCAATTGTGCTGACCCTTTATAGCTGGGCTGCAATTAAACCTTGCAGAATGTCCGAATGAGGAGTAAGGGGGTCGTCTTCGAGCTACAACCAACATGATTTGCCAGTGGCTTCATGGAGAAGATGTAGCTCCATGCTACCTTTAGGATTGCGTTTGAACTCTGAAATAAAGTGTGAACTATTTATTCAGCTAGCATTTCCGCTATGCTAAGTTGTAAGGATATTTGTTTTTGGATCATTCGTCTCGTTCTGTAATAAATTATGACATTGTACTGTGATATTACATCTTATTGGAGAATGTGAGACTTATGTGATCCAAGTCTTTACATTATTCATATGTGCCATTGCTTTCATAAGCATGGGCACTACAGGGGCGAGTCCACGCAACTTAATCCATCTAGACAGAGCCCATTGACTAATGGTTGCACTAGAAGCAATTTTCTCTTGGAGTTCTTCAAATCCTTTAGTTCCCTGGGTGGCCTTCCACAAGTGACCATCCCTTAGAGGTCACCCCTAAGAGACAACACTCAACAAAAACCACATACAACCAATTCCACCCAGAAGTTTCATTCTTAACTTAGTAGAAATTAACTTTTCATAAAACAACTTTTGCATAGCATCAATATTTCTACCAAGTTATCAATGGGATTCTAGACACAACTAGTGTAAGGGATATAGTAGTATTAGCATAGCAATACTATCCAACACATGCATATAAGAAATACACTAAGTAATGCATAGAAAAACACTTAGGAAGTTTATGAGGGTGTGCCACTTGCCTTGGCAACTGGGAGAGCAGGAGTATCATTTGCAAAAGCCTTCGTTTCTCTCCGGAATTTCTAACAAGTCAAACAAGCCACAAATAAACATACAAGCATAAATGCAACACTTACAAAAATATGACATGCATGATATGAAAAATATTCTTAAGGGCTAGAGATGCACGTCATGCCATGAAATTATTCTAAGTTAATGCAGGGCAAGTGTGTTAGTCAAAATTACTAAGGACCAAGGTCATAGGTTGGAAGGAATAACTTTGCTATAAATCAATTTGAATAAGTTGTAATGCTGCTGCAAGTATTCACATGCTTGGTCTTGAAATCTTCAACTCCCTTGTAGTTTTCTTCATCTTCAACTAGCACTCTAAGAACTTGGTCATAATCACTAAGGAATTGGTTTATGTCCAAAGTGAAAGAATAATAGGAAGGCGGAAAAAGATAAAGAAAAGATGTAATTTTTCTTCTAGGCTTCCTCGTAACTTTCTCCTTGGTGTGACGTCTTCATTAAACATTTGTAGACTTTGGTTTTTCAGACTTGATGATTCTTCAGTATTGATGATTCTTCAGAGTTGTCTTGGATATAACTTAGTCACAACGAAGTCTAAGAGATACAAAAGAAGATAGAAAGACTTAGAGAAATAAAGGGGGGTGGTCTTCTTGCAGTTCCTCTTGATTTTCTTCTAACTGTTTTTGCTTCTTGGAGATGCCTTCGGAGTTTGTTTTTTTGGCTAAGTCTTCATTGGCCTTCTAGTCTTCATGTTGAGAATCTCAAGTGTCTAAGTGCATAGCACTTTACAAAAACACTAGGTTGAAAATAATCCTAACTTAGGGAAAATAAGGAAGAAGTTTTCCTATAAGGAGTATAACTATACAACAGATATGCCATGCATGCAATGCAATTTATTTCTAAGGACAACACTTAAAAAAATAAAACAACTAAGTTTTCTAGATGCTAAAATTTTCTAAGGAAAAGATTTAGCATCTTTAAGGTGTTGAAATTTTTCTAAGGAAGAGTGTTGTCGAAAAATAGTTATCAAATATTTTCTAAGGAATAATTTATTTTGTTTAAAGAGGCAAAATATTTCTAAGTACCTTTTAATACCAAAGTGGTCATAATATGACTAAGTACTTTATAATTCGAATAGATGATGAAAATAATTTTTAATAATTTTTTAATCAATTTTAATCATTAAAACAACACTTAAAAGTATTTAATCAATATTAATTATAAAATCATAGAAAATTATTCTAAAAATTAGTAGAAAAATACTACTGCCAATACTTAGACATACAAATTTATAGCAAAAGAGTTTGATCAAAAATAAATTTTAAAAATTGAAATTATGTTCAAAATACTAATAGAGCCACTTTTGAAAATAAACACAAATAATTGGCAAGACATAAAATTAACTATGCCAAAAGTTTCTACGTGTCATAAGATTTCCAAAAATATTTTATTTGTAAAATTTGACCAAACCAATAAAAAGTAGTGATAGATTTAAAATCTAGGGTTTTTCTATAAAACTGCCGGTCTTCGGTTGACTGTTGACTCTGACCGCTGACGTGGGAATTGACTCGCTGACGTGGCAGGCTGACTGGGACTTGACTACGAATTTGACCAAAAATAAAGTTGCTCAGACGGAAAAACACTCTTAACGAAAGTTGTAGAGGATTACGTGCTCTTTCTAATTATGACAATTATAACATAAGTGGATGAATAGATTGGTCACAAATCACAAAATACTTTTCTGGTCCGAAACTTCAAATGTGAATATCTCTCAGCTCTCTGAACCAAATAAGATGAATCGTGGGGCAAAAGAAAGGACTCGATCAGGGGAACAACTTTCGTCTTATGATGCCAAAGTTTTGAGATGGTTTGATTTCTTGAATAACATCAAACACGGTCTGTGTTATACAGAAAATTACGTACGTTAAAATAAAAAGTTGTCAACAGGAAAGTTGTAGATATAGAGTAGATCTACCTTTTCACCAGAGGAATTTCGATTTGGCGCAACGAGCACGAAGAGATCTGAGAAATACAACTTCAGATCTGATGGATGACGATTCCAAATTCTGCCTCTATGTTTGATAAAAAGAGTTTTGACTTATTGGGATGGAAAGGTATCAACGAAATCTACAACAATGGTTAAGACTCCGTCGCAATTCGAGATCGTTTAGGTGGTCAAATCAACGAAATACAATTTCGCTGATTAGGATTTCAGTGGAATGAAAAGTGAAAAAGAGATGCCGGCGGCTACAGGGATTTATATAGGCGGAGAGATGGTGGAATAGATAGGCCTAGAAGTTTTCAACGCGTAGGATCAAGCGGATCTGGGTTTGGAGTTATATTTCTCGAGATAAACGTGTTTGAATGAAAGGAGGTTGGAAAAACGAATTTTTAGAATTAGAGTTCGGTAGGATTAAAGTGTTCGTGTTCGACTCGGTTCAGTCTGGATTGGGCCGGCCCGATTCGTTTTTTTCCTTATTTTTTATTTCTTATTTCTTTTATATCTTTTGTTTTAGAACTCCGAATTAAGTAAAATTAATTTCTAAAAATTTCTAAAAATCATATCTTTATTTTAAAACATTTGTGGACATGTTTTAAACACTTTTTAAAAATATTAATTTTCAATATTTGATTAACTGTAAATTTGACACTTTTGTCAAATTTGAAAATAGAGCTTTTAATGAATTTATTTGTGGTTAAATAAAATTTGGTACCACAATTGTAAACATATCAAAAAATAATTATTTCCAATAAATCCAATCCAATCATTAGAGTAAAAATAAGATAAATATCATAATCGCTATTTTGTTTTTTTAATATTTTCTCAAATAGATTTTCAAGTGGAAATAATATTTCAACCATTGTAATTTCAAATATAAATAATGCAACAAAATGATGAATGCATGCATGAATTTTGTTTTCAAATCGACATACATATAGTTTTCAAAAGTTTTTAATTTTTCTGATTTTTTCAGAATTTGAAAAATCCTAGGATGTTACAGACTACCACCCTTAAAAGGAATCTCGTCCTCGAGATTCGAGAAGGCTAGCGAAAAGTTGTGACTGGATCTCTGGGTGCACTACCACCCTTAAAAGAAATCTTTGTTGGTATTGAAAACTTCGATATGAAAACTTGATTCCGAATGTACCGTTCACTTCTTACACAGTGATATGGTTCACATATCTTTTATCAAAAGGATTTGACTTGGCAGCTTCTTCGGCCTTTTTCTTTTCTAGGCACTTAGTGGAGTAGTGTTGTTGCTTCTTGCAGTTGTAACAGGTGATATGATTGATGTTTTTCTTGGGTTCCACATTTGAACGATGATTGTGGTCAGGAGCATTGTGTCCGTTTCCCTTACGGTCTCCATTGCTTCCCTCATTATGGTCAAGGAAATATACTCCACATCGTTCCATTTATGAACTCATTCTTCCTCTTCTTAGGACAACAATTGGCATAGTGTCCTTTATCATTGCATTTGTGGCACGTCAAAAGACTTATGTCTTTCTTCTGCGAGCGGATAAGGTTGTTCTCATTTATCTTTACCGGGCATCTACCAGAAGAATTTGGCTCGGCAGTTTCCTCAGCCTTGTTTGCTGGGCACTTATTGGCGAAATGGCCATTGTTCTTGCACTTGTAGCAAATGATCTCGTTTAAGCTCCGCTTCTTCTTTGCTGCTTCCAAGGCTAAACATTCTTCTAAATCTTGTTCATCATATTTTATCCCATTGGACGAAGTTCTGTCTCGTTTGATGTAACAATTTCAAGCTAAGTGACGTCCTTCACATTTATAGCAATACTTGGAGGTATCTTTGGATGTCTTCGGTTGTGAATTTACTCTCACTTCATTTTCCATCTTGGTATGAACCACAATCACCTTTTGACAATGATTTTGCTCATTATCCTGACCAATGTTCTTCTCTTTGTAGTCCCATGAATAATGTTCTTGTTCTCTACAGGTAACATATGTTATATGGCTAGTGTCTCTTTTTTGTTTCTCCTTGTGTTCTTGTACTTCCACACATTTCCTGAGTTTCTGTTGCATTCCCTTTTTGACTTGCTGACTGACTTCTTGCACCATGGGATAGAGTTGACATTGAGTCGGGACGTGATTTGTTGCTTCACACAAAAAGCAAGTAACCATGGTTGTGGGGCATCCGTCGGTTGGATAGCTGGAGACACCATGGGGCCACTCATCATGACATTCCTTGGATGTGTGTCCTATTTCTCCACACGTTTTACAGGCTTGAGGTTTTGTCAAACTACTTCCTTTGACATATTTGTTACCAATGTCCATCTGGGGTGGGTTGATATTACTGTTGGTCATGTTGTGACGCATCATCTGCACAATGTGGGTCAGGTTATCCAACAGTTGTTGCATTCCCTGGGGTAACTCTCTGTTGTGATTGTGGACTTGATTCTGGACCATGTTGCAACTGTCATCTCATCGTTGGTGCTTGGGCGAGACATCTGTTTGGTTTTAGCATGGATGAGTAAAAGATAGAAGGATACTAGGGAAAATTTCTACCCCATACTCAACAAACCGAGGCAAATCATCTTACAAACAATATCTAACAAGCATCAAGCAACAAGTTTCATCACAAACAAGCAATCTAGTATTGTCATACCACACTGAGTTGGCATGATCAATACACTATCACGGTGTCGTTGTTCTAATTAAATGGTGGTCTCTTGCTTATCTTTTTGAGTGCTTCAAATTCTTCTTTCTTCAAAATCTTCTAAGTGTTTGAGCTATGAATCTGGATTCTTCAGTGTCCTTCCATGCATGTAGTGCTTCCTGTTGACTTGTAGAATTTCATATGAAGTATTGAACTCAGACTTTAAGAACATGGTCAGCTAGAAAAAGATAAGATATTTTCAGAAGTTTGATATTAGACGAGAGTATAAGAGAGGATAAAATGAAAAGTTTTGTTTTGAGATAACTGAATGAAAATAGATTTTCAATCCTATGGCCAAATCCTATTTTTATCCAAACTTAGGGGTTTCGAACTAACAGGCAACACAGAGCTCTGATACCATCTCTAACGTACCTGCACTTTAAATATGGCACGTACCTGTGTATAGTGCAAACCCCTGGATCGATTCATTTTCACACACAGTTTACGATGTAATATAACAACAAAGTATCAATTTTATTACATCGATGATCCAGACTTACAAAATATTCTTTACAAATTGCATAGCATAAAGCTAGATTTGAAAGAGTAAACAACGAAAATAAGACAACAATGAGTCTCCATCTTCATGTTGCCACAGGCGAAAACATGTTGGTTGCAGACTCGAAATCAGTTAACGAAAACCTCACTCGTCATCTGAATAACCTGTAACAAATAAAATTTTGCAACAGAGTGGGTCAGATTCCATTAAAAATGGAGTCTGGCAAGTGACACTATGGTGGACACTTAATGGAATAACTCTATAGCCTATATGCATATTTGGCTGGTGGAGTTCAAGGCTAATTTGCATAAAGCCAATTTTTCCTACTATTTTGAAAACACTTTTCTTGAAATCAAGACGAGTATGTCATGAAAACCATAATCTCATCTTCCCTTGTTCACCCATCAAATTTTAACTTAGAAATTGGAATGATAGGATCCTCCGCTGACGTCCTTGATCAGCTGCTCAAAATTGTCCGTAACCGAGGACACAGATAAGTACTTAGTTTACACTCTGTAGAGGTTGTGCACTTTCACCATTAGACCCAACAAACCCAAACTATCCTCAAGCACACCATTTGTGCTAAGGAAAAGGAGAGAGTTGAGACAAGACTTTTCAGAAGCTAAGGAAAAGGAGAGAGTTCCTCTTGATTTTCTTCTAACTGTTTTTGCTTCTTGGAGATGCTTTCGGGTTTTTTTTTGGCTAAGTCTTCATTGGCGTTCTAGTCTTCATGTTGAGAATCTCAAGTGTCTAAGTGCATAGCACTTTACCAAAACACTAGGTTGAAAATAATCCTAACTTAGGGAAAATAAGGAAGAAGTTTTCCTATAAGGAGTATAACTATACAACAGATATGCCATGCATGCAATGCAATTTATTTCTAAGGACAACACTTAACAAAATAAAACAACTAAGTTTTCTAGATGCTAAAATTTTCTAAGGAAAATATTTAGCATCTTTAAGGTGTTGAAATTTTTCTAAGGAAGAGTGTTGTCGAAAAATAGTTATCAAATATTTTCTAAGGAATAATTTTTTTTTTAAAGAGGCAAAATATTTCTAAGTACCTTTTAATACCAAAGTGATCATAATATGACTAAGTACTTTATAATTCGAATAGATGATGAAAATAATTTTTAATCAATTTTAATCATTAAAACAACACTTAAAAGTATTTAATCAATATTAATTATAAAATCATAGAAAATTATTCTACAAAAATTAGTAGAAAAATACTACTGCCAATACTTAGACATACAAATTTATAGCAAAAGAGTTTGATAAAAAATCAATTAAAAAATTGAAATTATGTTCAAAATACTAATAAAGCCACTTTTGAAAATAAACACAAATAATTGGCAAAACATAAAATTAACTATGCCAAAAGTTTCTACGTGTCATAAGCTTTCCAAAAATATTTTATTTGTTAAATTTGACCAAACCAATAAAAAGTAGTGATATATTTAAAATCTAGGGTTTTTCTGCAAAACTGCCGGTCTTCGGTTAACTGTTGACTCTGACCGCTGACGTGGGAATTGACTCGCTGACGTGGCAGGCTAACTGGGATTTGACTACGAATTTGACCAAAAATAAAGTTGCTCGAATGGAAAAACACTCTTAATGTATGAAAGTTGTAGAGAATTACGTGCTCTTTCTAATTATCACAATTATAACATAAGTGGATGAATAGATTGGTCACAAATCACAAAATACCTTTCTAGTCCGAAACTTCAAACGCGAATATCTCTCAGCTCGCTGAACCAAATAAGATGAATCTTGGGGCAAAAGAAAGGACTCGATCAGGGGAACAACTTTCGTCTTATGATACCAAAGTTTTGAGATGGTTTGATTTCTCGAATAACATCAAACACGGTCTGTGTTATACAGAAAATTACGTACGTTTAAATAAAAAGTTGTCAACAGGAAAGTTGTAAATATAGAGTAGATCTACCTTTTCACTGGAGGAATTTCGATTTGGCGCAACGAGCACGAAGAGATCTGAGAAATACGACTTCAGATCTGATGGGTGACGATTCGAAATTCTTCCTCTACGCTTGATAAAAAGGGTTGAGAATTATTGGGATGGAAAGGTATCGACGAGATCTACAACAATGGTTAAGACTCCGTCGCAATTCGAGATCGTTTAGGTGGTCAAATCAACGAAATACGATTTCGCTGATTAGGATTTCGGTGGAACGAAAAGTGAAAAAGAGATGCCGGCGGCTACAGGGGTTTATATAGGCGGAGGGATGGTGGAATAGATAGGACTAGAAGTTGTCAACGCGTAGGATCAAGTGGATCCGGATTTGGAGTTATATTTCTCGAGATAAACGTGTTTGAATGAAAAGAGGTTGGAAAAACAAATTTTTAGAATTAGACTTCGGTGTTCGAATCTGTTAAGTCTGATTTGGGCCGGCCCGATTCGTTTTTTTCCTTATTTTTTATTTCTTATTTCTTTTATATCTTTTGTTGTAGAACTCTGAATTAAGTAAAATTAATTTCTAAAAATTTCTAAAAATCATATCTTTATTTTAAAACATTTGTGGACATGTTTTAAACACTTTTTAAAAATATTAATTTTCAATAGAACGTGGATTTTGTACAGACATGCATGGGTGTGGGAGCTATCCTGTCCCTTGATTGTGTTCTCCTGATCTGTGCCAAGAACATTTTAATTTTTATATAAGTGATGCGTACATAATTAAT
This sequence comes from Poa annua, assembly GCA_026929855.1. NCBI lineage: Eukaryota > Viridiplantae > Streptophyta > Magnoliopsida > Poales > Poaceae > Poa > Poa annua. The sequence goes on from CM049426.1 coordinate 36,948,765, forward strand.
GTGTCATGTCTAAGATGTACATTCACTTCTCTACAGTTTGTGCTACAGTGTTTATCTACAGTACAAGCTACAGTCGGACATGCAAACATGTCGTGCGGTATGGTCTGGCCATGCGTCACGTGCACCATTTCTCCATCCTCGCCGCGCCTATCCTATTTTTTTCTGTTTCAAGCCATTGATCTACCTCATAAAGCAGATCATGTCTGCTACAAACCATCACAAAGGTCATGATCATTGATCTGGCCCCCAACACATATCCAACAATTTATTTTTGAAATTATATCCAACAATTTATGGGAATCCTAGTTTTTACGGATCACAAAGGGCATTGACTTCCAGCTGCCGCGCCAACACTTAGCAAGAATGCGGGTCTGCACGGCCTCCGTTATTGGCTCGATCAACGTCCGGCAGTGCGTCGATCCCATACAGGGGCCTCAAGCGCGGCCTTCCGCCCGTAGGAAACTGTTGCTTGCTCTTTAGGCATTTTGTCGAACAGCTGGGGGCGCCGGCGCTGAGAACTGGATGAAAAAGTAGAACCCAACAGATATCAGATATGAACTCTTTCGCTGCACCACATGGTACCTTGTAATAAGGATCATGAGCTCATGGATGGTTTGTACCAATTGCACAGACCAATTGGAAGAAATTGGTAACCGAAAAATTTCAGAAAAGAAGAAGAAAAGGCAATACTGGACAGGGGACCGGATGGGGAAGAAAGCATAAGGCAAGGAGGAGAGGAGGGCAGAGAGTAGAGGACAACCATACCTTGAGGCGGCGCAGCACGATCTCCGGCGGTGCGCGGCTTTCCTGGAGGCGACGACGTGACGACCGAACGACGGAGGCCGCGGCAGCAACATGCTGGGCTTGCTAGCGCGTGGCGCTGGGCGGTGTGTAAGGCCGGTCCATGAGGATAAAAGAATCATAGGGCTGTGGGGGCTCAATTTCTGGCCGGTGCGCTGTCGGAGACCGTCGGAGTAGACCTTGGAGATCCAGAAGCCGGTGCTCTACTTGCCGAACCTGGATTCACCCCCGTCCTTGAGGTCGTCGATGGAGAGCGGCAACATGCGGGCGAGGTCGAGTACGTGCTTGCCGAGCTGGAGCACGGATGAAGGCGTGAAGCTCGTAGTTGTGAGAGGAAGAGGAGGTCTTGAGCTGTCTGGGGTTGTTGTGGTCGGCGTGGAGCGGGAGCGCGGTCGGAGACACGCGGATGCGGCAGCGGAGATCGAGCGCAGCGGCGACGATTCCGGCGACGACGGGGCGTCCAGGCACGCCAAAATACGTGAGGATGTAGCGGGGGCGGAGGAGGCACGATTGCCGGGGCGGAGGAGGCGCGACGGCAGGGACGGAGGAGGCACGAGTCGAGGAAGGCAGCCAAGGGGCGGCGGTGCGACGGCCGGGGCGGAGGAGGCACGAGTGCTAGGGCGGAGGCGGCGTGACGGCCGGGGCGGAGGCGACGCGACGGCCGGGGCAGAGGAGGCACAAGTCGAGGAAGGCGGCCATGGGGCGGCGGCTTGATGGCCAGGGCAGAGGAGGCACGAGTGCCTGTGCGGAGGCGGCGCGACGGCCGGGGTGGAGGAGGCACGAGTCGAGGAAGGCGGCCATGGGGCGGCGACGCGCAGATCAAGTGCGTGATTTGGTTGAGCTGGGAGAGAGACGGCCAGGGACGCAGGGTCGTAGGTACAGTCCACTGTCTTCACGGGATTCCCGGCTCGTCGGGCGTGGTTGCCAGGACAATTTGTCCAATCTAGAATAGTACATGCACTGTTGCTGAAAAGGACTGAAAAACACTAAAAACATTTCTCTCTCCCACTCTCACATGGATCTCAAAGCAACGGGGATGCTGTGGAGGGACAGGATAGCTCTCATACCCGTGTCTGCATGTAGAAAATCATTTCCGTTTTCAATATTTGATTAACTGTAAATTTGACACTTTTGTCAAATTTGAAAATAGAGCTTTTAATGAATTTATTTGTGGTTAAATAAAATTTGGTACCACAATTGTAAACATATCAAAAAATAATTATTTACAATAAATACAATCCAATCATTAGAGTAAAAATAAGATAAATATCATAATCCCTATTTTGTTTTTTAATATTTTCTCAAATAGATTTTCAAGTGGAAATAATATTTCAACCATTGTAATTTCAGATATAAATAATGCAACAAAATGATGAATGCATGCATGAATTTTGTTTTCAAATCGACATACATATAGTTTTCAAAAAGTTTTTAATTTTTCTGTTTTTTTAAGAATTTGAAAAATCCTAGGATGTTACACAAAGTCACTGAAGAATGGTACTATACACTCAAGTTTGGTAAGAGGCAACAAAAAAGACATTAGGAAGCAAGGCCTGGGTGTATTTTCCATAAAAAACAAGAATTAAGCAAAGAAGTCCAAATAACACCACAAGAAGATCAAATCTTCACAAGGAAGATGTCGGTGGCCTAGGCCACCATGTATGAATGTATGTGGTGTGACACCGCGGAGATATATCTTGGGTTCACCGCCACTACTCATCGTTTAAGCTCACAATTCATAATAATGAACAAAGGAGACAAAATAGGTTCTTACTATCGGCATAATGGTGGGAGGGATAGTCCAATGGATTAGGACCGCACTCCCCCTATGTCCATGCCTACACCTAGATCATATAGAGAGTTGAGATGGAGGTGTGCATGCAAGGTAGTCAACTATCGCTTCTACAATCCACGATATTTAGCTCATGCCTCAAAAAAGTGAACCTTGCTTCATCAAGTGGCTTCGTGAACATATCGGCAAGTTGAATCTTCGTGGGAATATAACCAGGCTCATTATCACCCCGGTTGATGTGATCTCGAATAAAATGATAACAAATCTCAATATGCTTCGTTCTTGAGTGCTCCACCGGGTTGTGTCCAATCTTGATAGCACTTTCATTATCGCACAAAAGAGGCACTTTGTCACAATGGACCCCGTACTCCTTTAAAGTTTGCCTCATCCAAAGTAATTGAGTGCAAGCACTAGCTGCCGCCACATACTCGGCGTCGGTGGTGGATAAATATATGCAATTTTTCTTCTTGGAGGACCAACTCACCAAAGACTTCCCAAGGAATTGACATGCACCGGAAGTAGACTTCCTATCATCCTTGCAACCGGCCCAATCTGAATCCGTGTAACCGGCAAGAGAGAAGTTGGACCCCCTAGGATACCACAAACCAAACCTTGGGGTATAAACCAAATATCGGAAGATTCGATTCACCGCTATCAAGTGACTTTTTTTAGGAGCCGCTTGATACCTTGCACACACTCCTACACTCAACACAATATCGGGTCTAGATGCACAAAGATAAAGCAAAGAACCAATCATAGAGAGATAGAGTTTTTGATCGACATCTTTACCCTTTGTACTAAGTTCAAGATGACATTTGGTGTCCATAGGAAACCTCTTCTCTTTAGCATCTTGCATCTTGAACCTCTTGAGCAAGTCTTGGATATATTTGGCTTGAGAGATGAAAGTCCCTGCACTTAATTGCTTGATTTCAAAACCAAGGAATAATTTCAACTCTCCCATCATGGACATCTCGAACCTATCCGTCGTAAGCTTTGAAAATTCATCATTGAAAGCTTTGTTAGATGAGCCAAATATAATATCATCAACATAAAGTTGGCATATGAAAAGCTCCCCTTTTACCCTCTTTGTGAAGAGAGTGGGATTGATTTGCCCCACATCAAAGCCACGATCTAGCAATAGCTCTCTTAGGTGCTCATACCAAGCACGAGGTGCTTGTTTGAGACCATAGATGGCCTTATCAAGCTTGTTGACATGGTTTAGGAAGTGTGGATCCTCAAATCCTGGAGGTTGCCTTACATATATCAACTACTTTAAAGGACCATTAAGAAATGCACTTTTCACATCCATTTGTTGCAACTTAAAATTGTGATGTGATGCATAGGCAAGTAGGATACGGATGGACTCAAGATGAGACATGGGAGCATAGATCTCTCCAAAATCAATGCCTTCAACTTGAGAGTACCCTTGAGCTACCAATCTTGCCTTGTTCCTTACAACCATTCCATGCTCATCTTGCTTGTTCTTGAATATCTACTTGGTGCCTATAACATTGCGGCAATCTTTTGGCTTCTCTACTGGATTCCATACTTTTTTGCGCTTGAAGTTGTTGAGTTCTTCATGCATGGCTTCCAACCAATCCGGATCTTCAAGAGCTTCAAACACCTTCTTTGGTTCAACCATAGAGACATGAGCTTGATGTTCACTAAAGCTTGACAATTGACCTCTTTGTGGAGACCTTGTGAGATACATCACCAATGATGGCTTCAAGCTTGTGACACTTGATTTCCAAATCTCTCTTGACTCTTACTTGACGACGGGTTTCGATATCCCCATTGTTGCGAGGGATTTCAGCTTGATCGCCTAAATCATTTGAGTCCCCGTCTTGACCGTTTTGATGAGCTTGACCATCTTGTTGCACATTTTCAATAATTGGAGAAGATGGTTGCTCTTGCTCTTGATCTTGACTAGATTTGAAAATAGAAGTACTTGAATCTTGTGTGGCCTCTTTGTCAACTTGAGGAGGAGCTTGTTCTTGTTCTTGGATAGGTGTCTCATTTGCTTCCATAGTGGGTGCCACTTCAACTTGTGATGATGGAATCTCCACTTGAGTGGAGCTTGTACTTGCTTGAGGAGGCTCATGATGAATCTCGATGGGGCGATGAAAACCAACTCCCATTCTTCGTATGGCATCTTGAGGTTCCTCATGATCTACATCACAAACATGAAATTGTGCCACTTGGGAGCCGTCATTCTCATCGAACCTCACACTACAAGATTTTACAACTCTCCGTAAGGATTTGTTGTAGACTCTATAAGTGTGAGAGTTCGCACCATACCCAACAAAAACACCCTCTAAGGCTTTAACTTCAAACTTAGAAAGATGAACACCTTTGATTTTGTAGAAACATTTACAACCAAAGACTCGATAGTAGGAGATGTTGGGCTTGTTGCCGGTAAGCATTTCATAAGGAGTTTCCTTCTTCCCTTTGCGAAAGAATAACCGGTTGGAGGAGTGACACGCCGTGGAGATAGCTTCGGCCCACAAGAAGAGTGGAGACTTAAACTCCGCCAACATGGACCTAGCCATATCCATAAGAGTCCGGTTCTTCCTCTCGGCTACACCATTTTGTTGAGAAGTATATGCGGCAGAATATTGATGTCGAATTCCCTCATCACTAAGAAACTCATTTAGTGTGTAGTTCTTGAACTCGGAGCCATTGCCACTTCTAATGTCCAATATGGGAAGATTGTGTTGACGTTGAACTTCATTGGAGAAATCGATGACAGTTTGTTGAGTTTCATCCTTCGTCTTGAAGAAGAAAACCCAAGTGAATATTGAATAGTCATCAACAATCACCAAACAATATTTCTTCCCACCAAGACTTGGTTGAGGCACGACACCAAAAAGATCAACATGAAGAAGTTCCATTATCCTTGATGATGATATGATGGTCTTGATTGGATGGGGAGAATCATGCATCTTTCCTTCAACACAAGCCCTACAAAGACGATCTCTACAAAAAGAAACATTCTCATTTAGTCCAAGAATGTGGCCACCCTTGTGAAGACTTTGCAAAGTTCTCATATTGACATGGGACAAGCGGTGATGCCACAACCACCCCACGTCGCCTTTTTCGAATAAGCATATTGCTTGAGTGTTGGTTGACCCCGAAAAGTCTACCACAAACAACTCATTTTCAACATACCCAACGAACATGACCTTTAGAGTCTTGCTCCTCAAGAGTACCACCATATCAAGAGTAAAATGGACATCAAAGTTCATCTTATTAAGAGCACGAACGGACATAAGATTGTAACCTAGAGACTCGACAAGCATGGCATTTACAAGGGTGATATCCTTTGCAACTACCACCTTGCCGAGACTCTTTACCTCGGCTTTGGACTTGTTACCATAAGAGACGGGTTAATGATTGATATTTGGTCTCAACTCCGTCATGATCTCCTTGCTTCCGGTCATATGACTAGTGCATCCACTATCAACCACCCATTTAGATCCACCGGAAGCATAGTCCTACAATAAATCATTTCTTGCATTTAGGTACCCATTTCTCAATGGGTCCCTTTCGGTTAGCAACAAGGGTCTTAGGAACCCAAATAGAGTAATGAATGTAACCATCATAAGGACCAACATATTTTGCATAAACATCACCATAATAATCAACATAAAGAATGTAGTTGGGATTGTTATGCCCCGCAAAGTCACTACGAGTGGTCTTGCCCCTAGTGGCATTACCACCCGCAATGGTAGTATTGGCTTGTGCGGGCTTGGTCTTGTTCTCCTTGGTGTTGCTCACTTTCTTCTTTGCCTCGGCCACATAACCAAGACCCTCCTTCCCTTTGTGTGGTTTTTGCTCAAACAAATAAGCAATACCCTTATCTTTACCTTTGGGAATAGAGGTCTTAGTGTTAGTGGCTTTAGCAAGATCCAACTTCAACCTAGCATTTTCTTCAATGACATTTTCATGAAAACGAGGAAGAATAGTTATACTAGTTGAGCAAGATTTAGAAAGTTGAGTTCGGAGTTGCTCATGAGACTTAACAAGGGAGGAGTGAGTCTTTTCCCAGACCTTGTGAGCTTTATCAAGCTTCTCCATATCCTCAAGAAGTCTAGCATTCGCAACCCCAAGTTCAAATTTCTCCTTTTTAATCACTTTATATTTGGCAAAGACATGATCTCTATCCTTAATGATTTTATCAATGATTTCATCATTTTTAGCATCAAGAGACTCAAGTCTTTCCTATAGAGTGGTTCTATATTCACTTTCTTCATCAAGAGAGTCATTTAGAGATGCTATGGAAGCATTCAAAGAGGCAATGGTGACAGAATCCTCTCTCTCAATCTTACTCTTTTCTTGAAGAAGTTGTTCGGCCGCACATACTTGTCTCATGAGAGACTCAACATGTTCTTTGGCTTCACCTTGCAAGTTAGTCACCAAAGTATCGAAAGCTACTAGCTCCTTCTTAATCTCAAGACTAGATTGGTCAAGAGTAGTCTTAGGAGAGGGAGATGATACCTCGGTGACATGAGCCATGAGACAACGTGCGTTGTTGGTGGAGACGTTGTCATTGGGGGATTCAAAAAGGGACGGCGATGATGGTGGAGTAGATACAATAGCCAATGCGGCAACCTCTTTATTAGGTGTGTCTTCATCATCGGAGTCACTTGTGGCATATTCTTCTTGTGCCACCAACACAATTCTTGGTGCCTTCTTGAAGAAAGGCTTCTTTGGTCTTGCGGGCTTCTTTTGAATCAACTTTGAGTGGTCCTTTGGGACAAGCTTCCCACCATTTTGCTCACGGTTTTCATAAGGACACTCTCTTATGTAGTAATTCTTGTCATGACAATTGTAGCAAGTCTTTGTCCTTGAGGCAAGCTCTTTCTTTCCACATGAGTTGTTATCTCGATCAACGTGAGCTTTAGCACTACCCGGGTCATTCCAAAACACTCTTGTGGCAAGAGCAATGTGACCATTGAGGGCTTGCTCAAGATCATGTGGATCAATGTTGCTCGGACAAGCTTAAATCTCATCATTCTCATCTATGCAAGTCACCTTGGCCTTCAAGGCAAGTGAGGGACCTTGTCTCATTCCCATGGCCCTAGCACGGTTATCTTCGGCATTCTTGGTGGCAACCTTGGAGGCTTGGACTTCTTTCATAACTTCATGGGAAGACTTCGATGATAGTTGTATCTTCCTTGAATAGACTTCAACTCCATTGGCTCCGAAGGCAAGAGAGCATTCACATACTTCCTCTTGACCCAAGCATCATCCACATAGGTTGCTCCCACATCATAAAAGGCTTTGGCAAGAGTCTTGAGTCTAGTATACATCTCTTCATGGTTCTCGTTGTCAAGCATGTAGAAGCCTTCAGAAGCATTGCTCAAAGATTCATATCTATTTATCTTCATGCTATCATTTCCAAGGAAGGCACACTCAAGACAATCCCAAGCTTCTTTGGCGGTGGTGGCATGAAGAACATGATGCTTGTCGTTGTCGCTCAAGGAGAGTTCAATCATGTGGAGAGCGGAAGCGTTTAGTTGCTTTTCGGCGAACTTTCTCTTAGTCATGTTGCTTGGATCCTCCACCATGTATCCTTCTTCAATAATCCTCCAAAGCTCGATGGAGGCACTATTGACATGAGATTTCATTGAGCGTTGCCAACTAGCAAAAGCTAATGCATTAAGCTTAGGTGGGGGACCTAAAGGGTTTATGCGGGTAGTGATAATAGGATCGGGAGAGTACCATCCCCTAATGACATGATACCCTTCCTTGTCCTCATGCGAATTAGGAGAAAATTTAGGCTTATCATCGGCTTTCACCCCCTTCTCTTTTTGCTATTTATTCTCCTTGGAACCACCCTCATTGGAGTTAGAAGATTCTTCAAGTGGGATGATATCCGAGGGATTGTCCTTAACAAGTTTCTTGAGCAAGTCACGAAACTCGTTAAACCTAGCATCCATGGAAGATGTCAAAGTTGTTTCCAAAGCTTTGATATCGGCCATGGATGCCGCGGTGGCCTTGTCCTTTTGAAAGGACTCATTAGCCTCGGATAGCCTTGCGGCCTCATCCTCACTTTGTGTCATACTTCTCTTAGGCGGTTAAACCCAACAAAGAGCCTTCGCTCTGATACCAATTGAAAGGATCGGGTGAATAGGTGCTAATTCAAATTTTAGTTCTTTTTCAAATTTGGCTTGACACGAAAGGTAAATTCTCTAGATATGCAACTACGGTGAATTTACCTATATGACAAGCTAACAACTAAGTAAGATATAATAATAAAGGCGGTAAACAAGGATAGAGGAAACCGAAGTAAAAGCACGAGACGACAGGGATGTATTCCCGAGTTCCTCCCTTAAATGGGAGTACGTCTCGTTGGAGAGGTGTGAACCAACACAATGGTTCAACGGCCACAAAGGCGTCACCCAAATCTCTGGTGAACTATACCACAAAGGTTTGGTCCACTTTCCACTATCAGAATCCTTCGAGGCGGAATCCGGAGCCTTTACAACAACGATTCAGGGCACGACCCACAAAGGGCTTGGGGGCTCCCGAACAGCTACAATCTGTCACAAAGACATATGTAAGTACAACAATGGGCTAGGTTTTCCTAGTCGAAACCCTAGGAAATGGTCCCTCAAGTGAATGAGGGGGAAATGAAGAACGGCTCGGTGAAGATGTAGATCAAGGCCTTTTCCTTCAATCCTCCAAAGATCAACGAGTTTGGACGGATGGATTGGGAGATCTAGTGATTCTTGGACTTGCAACAATGGTGTTTTTCCTTTTCTGGTCGAGCAACTGAAGGAGATATGCCCTATAGGCAAATAAATAAGTAGTATTTATTACATTATCTCATAAGTTTATATTAGGTTTGTGTATTATGCTATAACTGTATTAATCGGAATTATTAATACACGTGTGATACATAGACAACCAGGGTCCCTAGTAAGCCTCTATATGAACTAGTCCATTGGACAACAGTTGATCGAGATTCCCGATCAAGGACAATGACGTCGGTTGACAATGGGGTCATCTTATTAGTTAAATAAGGTGATGGACATACGCAAAGTATTGCAATAAGATCGTATTACGATGTTTGTCATTTGCAATAGATAAGAATATGATAGCTTATTCCTTAGACCGTGAGACCGTACTTATTGATGCTTCGTAGGGGTACTTTGAGAGCATCAAACGTTGTGTCATATATAGCATGACAAGAATTGTGTCCATCTTGGGTATCCCGAAAGAGTATTGAGACGTAAGGATCAAGAGCGGGATTGGTTCATTCTTATAATGGAATGATACTCTGGGCCCACTCGGTGAGATTACATCTATATAGCTGCGCAGCTTATGACTAGGTCATGGAGATGTAATATCACAGACGAGTTAATAACCTTTGTCGGTAACGAGATACAACAAAGGCATCGGATATCTACGATCATGTCTTGGACAAGGTAGTATCATAGAAACAAAGGGAATGAATATCATATTTATGGTTCAACGACGATATTCGTAGAATGCACAGGTGCCGTCATATACATCCAGGTATCCCTGACGGTCATTAGTGAGCGGAGTGTCTCGACCATGTCTGGAGTGTTCTCGAACCGTAGCGTAACAAACTTAAGATCTTAACGACACCCGGAGATAGGTTCTGGAATGATATAGGATTCTGTTGGAGAGAGAAAAATGATCTGGAAAGAGTTACGGTGGTCCGGAAGGAGTTCCGGGAAGGTTTGGAATGGTTCTAGGGATGTCTGAAAGTTGTTCGGGTGGTTTGGAAAATGTTTCGGAGTCACGGGATATTATATAGTATTTAATATATTAATTATGAATTAATTATATTTTATATTAATTTAATTATTAAATAATAAAGGGAAAAGGGGGCCTCCCACCTACATGGGCCCTAAGAGGGCCCAAGAGGGGGAGCCGCACCACCAAGGAGGGAAGGGGGCTTGGGCCCCTAGTCTAACTCGGACTAGGAGAGCCGGCCGAACCCCCCTCTCCCTCCTTTTCCTTTAGTCCCACATGGGGGAGGCAAGGTGTTTGCACACCCCCTTTCCCCTTTATATAGCAAGGCATATTAATTGGATTAATTACAGAAAAATACAATTAATTGTATAGCATGCCGGCCGAGTTGCTTCTCCGCCCGTTTTGCCTCCTCTCTCCACCTAAGCTATACCGCCGGGCGCCGTTGCCCTGCGGGATTCCAGATAAGTTCTACCCCTGCGATTTCAGCTGGATCTGAATGACCGGGGGTTGTCGTTAAGCTCCGTATGTTTGCGAGTGATCGAAGGCGACTCTTTTGAGGAGCCTGGGCGACGTCGTCTCGCCCACCTGCAGCCCAGCCGCTGCGCCTGCCCCCTGCCGCCGGCGCACCCCCCCAGCCGTCAGCGCCATGCCATCTTCCGCCCGACGCCCGCCGACGCAGGTCATCGTTGACACCCCGGCGTCATCGTCTACGTCATCGCGGCAAGTTCTCCGTGACCTCCAGGTCGGCTACGTACGACTTCATCGTCAACGCTTGTGCGGGAGCGCAATCCCCGCTATCGGTCTACATGGAGGTAATGTAACCCGTTCCGCCACCGTTATCACATGTACAAGATAGATAGATCCTGGCTAGTTAGGGTTTCATACGCTAGAATTTTTTTGTTTTCTGCACCGGAACCCCTTCAGTGGTATCAGAGCCGATCTATGCGTAGTACTGCTGGTGCGGTTAGAACTCATGTTGAATGAGGACGTCTTTCTTATATTTTCTACCCTCTAGCGTGCACTTGTGATGCCTTCGGTATTGAGTTGATGAAGCGGCCCGGACCGACTTTACGCGTACGCTTACGCGAGACTGGTTCCACTACTGACATACGGCTTGCACCGTATCTGTGGCTGGCGGGTGTCTGTTTCTCTCTCTCTAGTCGGCAAAGCAATTTCAATGCAGGGCCCGAAAGGGATGCTTAAACATGCAATTATACGATCGACGTTGTGGTACAAAGTTCGTAGTTAGGGAAGCGTTTCTCTTACGAATAAGCCTATATGCCACGTAAAACTTGCAAAACTAAATAAAGCTAGAGGCGTCTAACTTTGTTTTGCAGAGGCGTTATTTTATGTGACATGGTTACGGTAAGTTTGATATTACTCGTACTGTCGGAGGCATTGGAGGGTTCCATAGACTCGGAGCTATGCCGGGGCGCCGGGGGCCAGGCACATGGCGCCATGAAGGTCCAGGCGCATCAACCATGTCACATCGCACTTCATTGCATCATTTGATTGTGAGCTGTTGTGTGTGCATCCTACTGATTGCTTATATGCTAGATATACAACGGTAGCATCATGAATAGGATGATCCCTAACAAATACCAAAATTGTGTTCTCCCTCGTTGCGCACCATCAAGAAAGTTCTACGTTATAAGGCAGGCCGTGACGATCGGGTGTCAGACATATCATCGTTCGCATACAGTGGGTGTAAGCCATGTTGCACGCACAGGGTCTTCGAGGTTTGATTGGCGAGCCTAGCATATGCAGATATGGCCTCGAAACACGAGAAGATCAAAAGATTGAGCATGAGTCACAGAGTTGTTGTGATCGACATTTTATGTCCACCTTTGGAGCTGTGCTGCCGACCGTGATGATCGGGGGTGGTATGGTGGATGAGGGTCGTGTAATCGCCATTATTATTTTAGGGATAATAATTTTGGTGGGGTGTGTTTTGATAATATGATTATAAACTAAAACTCACCTATATATTATAAACTTTACCTTACCTCTTTTGCGATCACATCTGTAGACTACACAACTATACTTCGGTTACTTCCTCAAGAGCCCGGGTTATACCTTAGAAGCCGACGGGTCCAACTTCATCAACTGGTACAAGGGTTTTAGGAACATCCTCAAACACAACAACGTCTTGTATGTTCTCGATGAAGCGTTAGGAGAAAGACCAGGAGATTCTGCGAGCGAGGAGGAGGAAGATGATTTCCATAGGCGTCGAGACATATTCATCGAAGTGGAGATCACCATGACCGTATGCCTAGCACCTGAGTTGAAAGAGTTGTTTCGACGCAAGGAGCCATGCGTCATTTATTGATGCAATAAAGACACACTTCCGAGATGAATTGAAGCGTGAGCAATTCAGGCAGCTTAGAATGTTCCAGACCATTCATATGGAGGAGCATACCTGTCAGGAGACTTATTTGAAGAGATTGTATGACATCTACTTCCAGCTGACGATGGTCTTCGATTACTGGATGTCAGATTCCTGTGCCATTCAGACTGTCTTGATATCTCTGCCTCCAAGCTATGAGAAGCATGTGCACAAGTACATTTTGAAGGCCGACAATATGAACTTCTACAAGTTCGTGTCCGAATTCAAATCTCTGAAAGTTGATTCCATCGAAGGAGAAATCTTCGATGCTACACGTATATATTTGATATATACAGAATTATGAATTCGCCTCTTGATATATGATAAAGTATTTGATACTTGTTCTGTTTATGAAACAAGTCCTGATTATCACATATATGCGACGAAGTTTGATGTGACCTGGCGCTGAAGATGGTGATCAAGGAGTTAATGGCCATTTGTGTTCACGTCCTCAAGTTATCATAGTTATCATTAATAGTTTTTGATAAGATCTTTTGTAATAGTGAGAAAGTGTGTTCAATGTCTTGATTGTTACAAGACAAATTTATTCATGTAATAAGACAAGTTCAGTTGTTTTATGTTATGGAACAAGCCAGTTGTTTTATATTATGAATAAAGGTTTCACATCTCAATTACATCAATTGTATGATAACATTCATAATTGTAGAAATGATAAAATAGCGTGTCCAATGAATAAAAGTTCTGTTACTAGAACAAACACCAATCGAATTTAGTCATAAAGGCAATGAAAGAAGTAATGGATATTTTGGTCCGTTTAAGTATTTTGAGTGCCGAGTTGATTAAGTTTGAAATATAGTATATAGTATTGAAGTGTCAATACGAGGGGAAATTAATTGAGAGTCATTTCAAATGATTATTAAATTAATTAATGGTGTTTTTGTTTGATCTGAATTCTTCTATGATTATTGGTGAATAAGAATATTTGCCCGATAAATCATAAGTCTGAAATTAATTTGATAAGAGATCAAATGGGGTTTTTCAAAAGAAAGATTAGTGAATATTGTATTCACAAGATTCGATCAAAGGACAATATTTTTGAATTAAGGTTTCAACGCAAAAGACTTGTGGAAATTCGTTTCACAATATTATAATATCATATATGGTGATATGTGAGGTATTATAATCATACTCTATTTTAAATAAAGTGTGGTCTGTCAGAATCTGTCTTTGAATCTCTTAATATGTTCGAAACATTATAGTCGATGTCCACTTTAGAAAATAGATATTTCTCTCAACGAGAATTCGTGTGATCGACAATAGTGTCGCCATGTATATGATTATACGATAATTCAGAATATACATGAATAGTTCTTTGTAGATTGCTCGCATTGGATGGGAGTGTATTCCAAAACCAAATAGAAACAAAACTTAGTTTGTTGTCTATGTAATTCCGAGAAAAATATGATTTTTCAAATTATGGTTTATGGATTGGAAATAGGAGCTTGAAATAAGGTGTCGGACCTATATTCATAAAAGTAGAATATTGGAAGGTGTTCCAAAGGGTATATGTCTACAAATGAAAATTTGAAAGAAGCTTCTGACTAAAGTGTTGTTATATTTAATATTGCTGTCAGGTCACAACACAATATTAAGTGTTTCAGATCTTGTTGACAGATCAAGGTGCACTTTATGAATACAAAGAAAGTTGAGAGAAATATCAGAATACGAACAAAGGCTTCAGACTGAAAATCCAAGTTACATTTGAAAGGATTAAAATAGTAATTGTTGCTACAATTCTTATTAGAGGAATAAGATTGTTTAATTATCATATAAAGTGTTATATGAGAAATGTGACTGTAAGAAAGACGTGGAAGCATGTTTTGTCAAGAAATGTGTCTTGGACAAGATCAACTTTGTTGACTACATTTATGTAGACATGCTTGAAGTCTGAGGGATTTGTATTAATGTAATACTGCAGTTTGTATTGAATTCGAATTGATAAGAGATCAATGATTTTGGTTTGACCAAACTGTCGAAATAAATTATGAATTTAAGTGGGAGTCAAAGTTAGTTCACTCGGGTAGAATACGTAAAGGACATATTTTTGAGTGGGAGCTTAGAACCTCAAATGTGTGGAGACATATTTTGAATGGGAGCTCGTGTTCTCAAATGTGTGGAGACATAATTTGAGTGGGAGCTGAATTCATCTTGTGTAAATGACACATTGTGAAATTGTACCAGTAGAATAGATGAGAAGGATGAAGTTGTGAAACTATTTGAAAGTTAGTGTCTATTTGGAATAGAACGAGAATTTTAAATAGTTAGTCGAGTTGTTTTGGATTATATCTGAGGAGTCAGAATAGAATTAAAATGATAGTCCTTGGAAATCCAATTGATCATTAAGAGTAATGATACACGGTAACAGTGGTTGCATGACATGTTTGTCTATTGTTAGACATCATACAGAAACCATATTCTGTGCTCGATGAAATATGACCGACGTTCTTAGAAGAAGAACAGTTATAAAAGTAAATTTAAAATTTACTGGAAGTAGAAGTGCATTAGTTATTAGATTGACATTGGAATGTCCAGTTTTCTACCTAGGTGTGAAAGTATGTAGATATCGCGAGTTTGTAATTGTTACAAGGGGCTCTCTATGACTGAGTGTGTTTTCAAGGCAGTTATCTGGTTAGCAGAATCAGAGTAAGCGCTAGGAAACAGAAGTCTCACTTAGTTACGGTATTTGCATATATGTTATTAGATAACATGGTGATGTCAAGCAAGTTGATATCAATGAATCGCAAAAGAATGCACAATTATGTATTGTACAGATTGTCAGAGTAACACTCTTCCACAAGGAAGCATTATCATATGACGCTTATTTGATAAGGGATTTCGATAAAGAAAAATGCAGCTAGTTTATTTGTACTCTAGTGCAAGTGGGAGACTGAAGGAGATATGCCCTAGAGGCAAATAAATAAGTAGTATTTATTGCATTATCTCATAAGTTTATAATAGGTTTGTGTATTATGCTATAACTGTATTAATCGGAATTATTAATACACGTGTGATACATAGACAACCAGGGTCCCTAGTAAGCCTCTATATGAACTAGTCCATTGGGCAAGAGTTGATCGAGATTCCCGATCAAGACAATGACGTCGGTTGGCATTGGGGTCATCTTATTAGTTGAATAAGGTGATGGACATACGCAAAGTGTTGCAATAAGATCGTATTACGATGTTTGTCATTTGCAATAGATAAGAATATGATAGCTTATTCCTTAGACCGTGAGACCGTACTTATTGATGCTTCGTAGGGGTAATTTGAGAGCATCAAACGTTGTTTCGTATATGGCATGACAATAACGGTGTCCATCTTGGGTATCCCGAAAGAGTATTGAGACGTAAGGATCAAGAGCGGGATATGTTCATTCTTATAACGGAATGATACTCTGGGCCCACTCGGTGAGATTACATCTATATAGCTGCACAGCTTATGACTAGGTCATGGAGATGTAATATCACATACGAGTTAATAACCTTTGTCGGTAACGAGATACAACAAAGGCATCGGATGTCTACGATCATATCTCGGACAAGGTAGCATCGCAGAAACAAAGGGAATAAATATCATATTTATGGTTCAACGATGATATTTGTAGAATGCACAGGGGCCGTTATATACATCCAGGTATCCCTGACGGTCATTGGTGAGCGGAGTGTCTCGACCATGTCTGGAGTGTTCTCGAACCGTAACAAACTTAAGGTCTTAACGACACCAGGAGATAGGTTCTGGAATGATATAGGATTTTGTTGGAGAGAGAGAAATGATTCGGAAAGAGTCCCGGTGGTCCAGAAGGAGTTCCGGGAAGGTCTGGAGTGGTTCCAGGGATGTCCGAAAGTTGTTCGGGTGCTTCCGAAAATGTTTCGGAGTCACGGGATATTAAATAGTATTTAAATATATTAATTATGAATTAATTATATTTTATATTAATTTAATTATTAAATAATAAAGAAAAAAGGGGGCCTCCCACCTACATGGGCCCTAAGAGGGCCCAAGAGGGGGAGCCGACCACCAAGGAGGGAAGGGGGCTTGGGCCCCTAGTCCAACTCGGACTAGGAGAGCCGGCCGAACCCCCTCCCCCTCCTTTTCCTTTAGTCGCACATAGGGGAGGCAAGGTATTTGCACACCCTCTCCCCCCTTTATATAGCAAGGCATATTAATTGGATTAATTACAGAAAAATACAATTAATTGTATAGCAGGCCGGCCGAGTTGCTTCTCCGCCCGTTTTGCCTCCTCTCTCCACCTAAGCTATACCGCCGAGCGCCGTTGCCCTGCGGGATTCCAGATAAGTTCTACCCCTGCGATTTCAGTTGGATCTGAATGACCGGGGGTTGTCGTTAAGCTCCGTATGTTTGCGAGTGCTCGGAGGTGACTCTTTTGAGGAGCCTGGGCGACGTCGTCTCGCCCACCTGCAGCCCAGCCGCTGCGCCTTCCCCCTACCGCCGACGCACCCCCCAGCCGCCGGCGCCACGCCATCTTCTGCCTGACGCCCGGCGACGCAGGTCATCGCCGACACCCCGACGTCATCGTCTACGTCATCGCGGCAAGTTCTCCGCGACCTCGAGGTCGGCTACGTACGACTTCATCGTCAACGCTTGTGCGGGAGCGTAATCCCCGCTATCGGTCTACATGGAGGTAATGTAACCCGTTCCGCCAGCGTTATCACATGTACTAGATAGATAGATCCTGGCTTGTTAGGATTTCATACGCTAGAAAATTATTGTTTTCTGCACCGGAACCCCTTCAGCAACTTGGCTGGAGGAAGGGGGAGGGGTATTTATACCCCTCCCCAAAAGATAGCCGTTGCAGTCCACTTAGACCGGAGACTCTGGTCCTGGAAGGCCGGAGACTCCGGTCCCTGAGGCCGGAGACTCCGGGGTCACTCCGGACCCCCCATCAGAGGGTGCCGTCCTTGGCTCTCTTTTCGTCGAAAAAGCAGGGGACCGGAGACTCTGGCCCCTGAGCCCATATAGGCCAGAGACCTCGGCCTGGCAGAACACATGCTGAATAGCTCTTTTTAATTGCTGCTATTTGGATTTTTTCTTTTCTTTTCTGCAACACTTATTTAAACATTAGATGATTATATCCTAGTGTTGTTGCCTAACACACAAAACTATGGGAATAAGATATGCTCTTTCAACAAGCAAGCGTTCAACGTTGGTTCCTCGCACCAGGATGTTATGGCTAAGAGAATGTTAACGGAGGTTTGGAAGGCTAACGGAAGAAAGGCTCACAAAGCTATAGATGATCATTACACAAGAGAAAGTCATACAATCGAAGCTATGCAAGTAGTAGTGATTGCCACACAACGAATGCTCAATGAGCTATAAGTATATGAAAGTTCTCTAATGGAACTAGTGGGGGTGCATCCAACTTGCTTGCTCACGAAGACCTAGAGCACTTTTGAGGAGGCTCATCATTGGAATATACAAGCCAAGTTCTATAGTGTAAAGTTCCCCACATAGTTATGCAACTAAGACATGAAAACTCTCTCATATGGAGTAAAGGTGCTAAACATGAGCACAAATGATGATCACAAATGATATGGTGCTATAACATTAGCACAAGTGATGACTATAAATGATATGGTGCTGTAACATAAGCACAAGTGTGTGATAAAGAAAAGTAATGCTATCCCGTTTTTATTTCTTTTATTTCTTTTCTTTCTTTCTTTCTTTCTTTTTCTATTTTTTCTATATTTTCTTTTTCTGTTTCTGTTTTCGATGGCCTCCATGGCTCTTTTCACTTTTAGGGTCAAGCATCCTAATATGATACATGATATATGACAACACACTAATGATGATAAAACAAAATACTGATGATACAAGTAACTAATATGAATGTGCCATAAGAATACATACGACAACGGTGCCTCTGCCAGTGTAACAGGTTATGCAGTGCTCAGCTTTGTAGAAACACGCAAAGCAATAAACAAGTAATAAATGACAACAAGTCATGTAATGTAAGATGGATGTTGCACGGCAATATATTTCGGAACAACTATGAAAATGCTATAGTAGGTAGGTATGGTCGCTGTTTTGAGGCAGATGTTTGACTTATGTGTAGGAGAACAAGATGAAGATCTCCCACGAGTTTGGATGTACCCGCGAAAAATGCACCAACTCTCAATGTGAGAAAGGGCAAAGCAAAGTACCGAAGAGGCTAGCAATATGGTGGTGCAAGTGCCATGAAAACCGCAGTTTTAGAACTTACGTGTAAAAAGATTGCAAATAAAAAAAATGATCATGCAAGGCATAATGAAAATTACTCCTAGTGGTGCTGTGGCAAATGAACAAGTTCACTCTTGGGGACCCGACCGTAGCGCATAACATAAAGCCATTACGGTTGCCTTAGGCAAAAAGAAGTCATATACCATTATGCAATCAACTGAAAATTTAAGTGTGGCACAATTTTCAAGTTTCTCTAGACCAACCATTTAATCATTCCACTTTACTAGACCATCTTGTTCACCATTAAGCAAATTAATATCTCAAAACAACATCAATGATTCTAGTGACACAATTTAATGATCTACAAGATTAATGTATCATTTAATTATACCATCTACCACATTTAGCATTTTATGTTCTCAACCAAACACCAATCAACTTATTTAAAAGATAAACTCTCCAAGTAATTAAAAAATGAGATAGGAGAGTATTATATAACAAAGCTAACAACTCTACAAGAGATGCATGAAAAACAAGAGCTAGAGAGCAAACGATAACAAAAGACGAATACTCAACGAATATAAGTGAATAATACGAGTATTCATATGAAAAAGCGGAGCGTGTCTCTCTCCCACACAAAGGAATGCTAGGATCCATATTTATTCAGAGAATGAAATTAACAAAAACAAAAACAAACAAACGCTTCAAGATAAGCACATAAGATGTGACAGAATTAAAATATAGTTTCACTAGAAATGACCTGATAGTTTGTCGATGAAAAAAGGGGTGCCTTGGGCATCCCCATGTTTTGACGCTTGAGTCTTCTTTAATTATATTGGGGTGAACCACCGGGGCATCCTCAAGATTTGTCTTTACTATCTCTTGATCAAATTTTATCATCCTCTTGTCTTGATCCTTAAAAACTTCCTCCACACCAAACTTAGAGTAACTTCATTAGAGGGCTAGTGCACAAAAAATTATGATATTCTGTAGGAACACAATTGCTACCATTGCTACTGGACTTTAGTTACAGCCACTGATACTTAATAGGATAAAAATATCCAATGAAAATAGCAAAAGAGACATTGCAAAAGAAAATGGCAGAATCTGTCAAAAACGGAACAATCCGTAAAGACGATTTTTTCTAGTCACTTAACTTGCTCAGATAAGAAATCTCGAAACTAATGAAAGTTACGTATACTTCTGAGGATTATGCACAAAAAGTATCAGATTTTTCTGATGTTCCAGTGATTTCATATAATGTTTACGGTGGACAGCAGAAATCGGTTTCAGCATAGGAATTGAATTTAACATCAACTTTCGAATAGAGGCTTAACTTGACACAACACTGCAATAAAAATAAGGTACAAAGGAATTGCTACATAGGTAGGCATGTTTATTGACACAATCAAAACAAATTAAAATAACAGAAAGTAAAAGTGGGTAGTCTCTCATAAGCGCTTTTGTTTAACGCCTTTGAACTAGGCACAACGTGAAACTCAAGTATTATTAAGAGATGAAGTATCAACACCATAATTTGAACGAACAATAGAACAAAAGGTAGCCTCATTCTTTTCCTAGGGAAGTGTTCCATACCTTTCTTGAGTGGGAATTGGTACTTGATGGTACCTTCTTTCATATCAACTAGATGATTCCCCGCGCGTTGCGGCGGGATGTTTGGTGGACGAATTTCGAATTAATATGTCAAATATTTTGTGGTTTGCATCACTATGTATCTATAAAAGGCTTAATGTTTTAATGAAAAGGTATATCGAGGAATGTGATGTAACGTTTGCTCAATTTACTACACATACAACTAATTATGGAAAGGAAAAACTCGACCAAATGCTTCTGTTTCAATTCTTCATCCATAGTGCTAGATAAGAAAATGCACCTTTCACACCACACACAAAGAACACGGTTAGTAATTTAAATGAATTTCCATGAAGATATTACTGAAAAGATTAACACCAATGAATGTTACACAATGCAGATCGAGTACTGCTCACAATATTGTTATGATAATTTTCTTACACGATGATACAATACAAAGCAATAAGTGGAGACTGATTGGGAGAACGCCATTGATATGAAGTCAATTTTCATGTAATGGCAAGTCCAAATACAAAAAAAAGGATTTAGAAGTGAGAAAAGTACATATATATAATATGGGTGTAACCGACTCTACAATATTTAGCAGTTAGACTTTCTACCTTAAGTTAATATCATTTGAGCGTTCGTACGAAGCACTGCCAAATGTTGTTGAGTCCTTTAATCTTGAAGATTAAAATGAATTCATCCTTCACAATGGTATGCTAATTAATTTTGTTTTTTAATTACACAAATGTAATATGCAAAAAACCTTAGTCTACCTTCTGGTACTACAGTTTGCCTTCTCCTTGTACGCAAGTCTGTAGTACGGAACAATGAAAAGAACGTTCTAAAGATACTTACCCCACCTCTTGTAGAATGATAATATGGTTTACTGTACGGCATCTGAAAATTGCTTACACTGTACAATCCAAGTGTCCATGTCGAAAAGGAAAGATGCACTAGTAGAAAACAGGCTAAAGGACCAAACTCCAAAACCCCATTTGTCCCGGTCGTACTGCAAACCGGGACAGATGGGGCATAAAACCCGCCGAACGCTCCAGGCGACACCCATTTGTCCCGGTTCCAGCCACGAACCGGGACAAATGAGGTAGCACCCGCCAAGCGCTTCAGGCGACACCCATTTGTCCCGGTTCCAGTCACGAACCGGGACAAATGTCATGGTTTCAGTTACGCGCGGAAGCCGAGCCATCGCCGCGTTTTTTCGACGCGCACGGAAGACGAGCGGAAATACGGCGCCGCCGGCGATTCCTCTGCCCTCCAGCGATTAATTCCTCTGCTTTCCGCCGGCGATTCTTCTTCCTCTCCGGCGCTATAAAATGCACTGCACATTACGACTCCTCCACACACCATCTCTCCGGCTCCTTTACACACCATCTATCCTCTCTTTTCTCCGGTCCTATGGAGCCACTTGCGCGTCCACCTCGGTCCGAGTTGTACTACTACAAGAAGGAAGGCATGCGGTTCAAGGTGTGGGTCACCCTTCGTGCATGGCGCGTGGAGAAGTGGATCCGCGACGTGAAGAATTACTTCCTCGACGCCGCTCCGATCAAAGCCGTTGGACTCGATTGCGAGTTCACCGACCCTCGACGGAAGGATACTCCGCAGTGCGCCGCCGTCCTTCAACTCTCGGTGGCGACCGAGACTCTTGTCTTCCAAATTTGCAAAGCTGATCGGGTGCCACAGGTCCTCGTGGATTTCTTAGGTGATGAGACAATCAAATTCTACGGCGTGGCAATCCATAATGACATGAAGATGCTAGCCTACTACGGAATTATTATTCGGTCCGCGTTCGACCTGCAGAGGGATCGCCGAAACCCTACCGACAATTTTACTCCTAGTCTATATGCTCTCTCTAATGCGGTCATTGGGACAAATCTTGAAAAGAAGAAGAAATACAAGAAGAAGAAGAACACGGACGACGTCAAGGAAGACACGTTAGAAGAAGACCTAATTTTCGGATGGGGCAACGTTCCATTGAGCTACGATCAAGTCATATATGCTGCTTTAGACGCTCGCCTTGGCTTCAAGATTGCACGGAAGTGGGATAGTCTACGCGGCTATAATATGGAGTATGATCATGTTAATGTCGTTGATGAGTAGACTATCTATGTATTCCGTTACGCAAAAATTCTGTGTGCGCGTGTTCTCTTGTATTGACCGAAATATATCTAAAGTTTGCAAAAGTATTTTCAAATTCCAAAGTTTGCAAAAGTTATTTAAAACAGAGAACAGAAAATGGTTTTGTATTAGTTAGTCAAATTCAAACACTTTTCATATTCATATTTTTTCCAAAATACAAAGTTTGCAGAAGTTATTTAAAACAGAAAACAGAAAAAGAAAATAAAAAAAATGAAAAAACCTCCATCTGTCCCGGTTTCAGTCACAAACCGGGACAAATGGGGCTCCTTGTTGTCCCGGTTTGTGACTGAAACCGGGACAAATGGGGGGTGCCTATATATACTGATCAGCAGCCCCCTCCCAAAACCATTGGAGGCATTTTTTTTTTGAAATGGAAGGAGGGGGTGTGTGCTAGTCTGTTTTTTTGTATGCATGCAAGGTGTTTGATGAAATGCCCGAGAGAGTTCACGAAATGATTTGATGTACACTTAAAGAAGTTTATTCTTCTTTTCGATCAAGGTTAATTTTTCTCTCATTTCATTTGTAATTAATTGATACCGTGCATGTTCAGTGTTTATTTGTCGATGTTCTGTAATGGTTATTGATGTAGTTCATTATATAATGCAGATGGACCGACAATGGATGTATGGTGACCGACGCACTGCCGAGTACATGACAGGTTTGAGGAAATTTCTAGAGAAAGCCCAGGCCCACAGTACCAATGGTTTCATGTGTTGTCCATGTGTCAACTGTCAGAATAAGACAGATCACTCAAACGTGAGAACCCTTCAAAGTCATCTTATTCGGCATGGTTTCATGCCCAGCTATAATTGTTGGACGAAGCACGGAGAAAAAGGTGTTATGATGGAAGACAATGAAGAAGAGGAAGATGATGACAACTATCCTATGTTCCCGGAGTACGGAGATTCTGCAACGGGGGAAGTTGAAGCTGAAGAGGCACCAGATGAGCTCACTGACGATCTTGGTAGGGCCATTGCTGATGCAAAGAGAGAGTGCGGAACTGAAAAGGAGAGGTTGAAGTTCGACCAGATGTTAGAGGATCACAAGAAATTGTTGTATCCAAGTTGCGAAGATGGTCAGAAAAAGCTGGGTACCACACTGGAATTACTGCAGTGGAAGGCAGAGTGTGGTGTGCCTGACAAGGGATTTGGAAAGTTGCTGCAGATAATTAGGAAGATGCTTCCAAAGGTCAACGAGTTGCCTGACATCACGTACGAAGCAAAGAAGGTTGTGTGCCCTCTAGGATTAGACGTGCATACGATACATGCCTGCCCTAATGACTGCATCCTCTACCGCGGTGAGTATGAGAATTTGGATGCATGTCCAGTATGCACTTCATTGCGGTATAAGATCAGACGAGATGACCCGGGTGAAGTTGAGGGTGAGCGTCCCCGGAAGAGGGTTCCTGCCAAGGTGATGTGGTATGCTCCTATAATACCACAGTTGAAACGCCTGTTCGCGAATAAAGAGCATGCCAAGTTGTTGCGATGGCACAAAGAGGACCGTAAGAAAGACACGATGTGTAGACACCCCGCTGATGGGTCGCAGTGGAGAAAAATTGAGAGAGAGTTCCCGGAATTTGAAGATGACGCAAGGAACTTAAGGTTTGGTCTAAGTACAGACGGTTTCAATCTGTTTGGGGAGCAGAGCAGCAGTCATAGCACATGGCCTGTGACTCAATGTATTTATAACCTTCCTCCTTGGTTGTGCATGAAGCGAAAGTTGATTATGATGCCATTGCTCATCCAAGGCCCGAAGCAACCCGGCGACGACCTTGATGTGTACCTCAGGCCATTATTTGAAGAACTTTTACAGTTGTGGTGGGAAGAAGGTGTACGGGTGTGGGATGAGCACAAACATGAGGAATTTGACCTACGAGCTTTGCTTTTTGTAACAATTAACGATTGGCCTGCTCTTGCTAACCTCTCAGGGCAGTCGACCAAGGGGTACAATGCATGCACACACTGTTTGGGTGAGACTGAATGTTTATATTTGGATAAATGTAAGAAGTGTGTGTATCTGGGGCATCGTCGATTTCTTCCGATCAGGCATACCGCAAGTAAGAAAGGCAAGCATTTTAAAGGTGAGGCTGATCACAGTAGGAGGCCTGTCAACCGTACTGGTGAAGAAATATTTGATATGGTCAAGGATCTAAAAGTAATCTTTGGAAAGGGTCCTGGAGGACAACAGGTTCCGAAAGACGCTAACGGGCACGCACCCATGTGGAAGAAAAAATCTATATTTTGGGAGCTACCATATTGGAAGGTCCTAGAGGTTAGATCTGCTATCGACGTGATGCACGTGATGAAGAATGTTTGCGTGAACCTGCTAGGCTACTTGGGCGTGTACGGGAAGAAAAAAGATACAGAGGAAGCACGGGAGGACCAGAAACGTGTGAAAGAACGAGACAACCTAAGTCCCGAACACTACGAAGGTCCTGCCAGCTACGCTCTTACCAAACAAGAGAAAGTAATTTTCTTTGAATGCCTGAGCAGTATCAAGGTCACGGCTGGGTTCTCGTCGAATATAAAGAGGATAGTAAATGTGAGACTCCAAAAATTTCAGAACCTAAAGTCTCATGATTGCCACGTGATTATGACGCAATTGCTTCCGATTGCACTGAGGGGGCTACTACCGGAAAATGTTCGAGTACCCATTGTGAAGCTTTGTGCATTCCTCAATGCAATATCTCAAAAGGTAATCGATCCGGCGATTCTACCAGGGTTGCAAAATGATGTGGTCCAGTGTCTTGTCAGTTTTGAGTTGGTGTTCCCTCCATCCTTCTTCGATGTTATGACGCATCTCCTGGTTCACCTAGTCGAAGAGATTCAAGTTCTCGGTCCTGTATTTCTGCACAATATGTTCCCATTTGAGAGGTTCATGGCAGTCTTAAAGAAATATGTGCATAACCGTGCTAGGACAGAAGGAAGCATCTCCAACGGCTACGGTAACGAGGAGGTCATTGAGTTCTGTGTTGACTTTATTCATGACCTTAAGCCGATAGGTGTTCCACAATCACGACATGAGGGTAGACTTAGTGGAAAAGGCACACTAGGAAAGAAAACAAAAATTTGTATGGATGGACATTCTTTCACTGAAGCACACTATACAGTTCTACAAAGTTCTACCTTGGTGGCCCCGTATATCGATGAACATAAGAATTTTGTACACTCTCTACACGCGGGGAAGTCTGACAACTGGATTGTACGTACACACATGGCGACGTTCGGCGGTTGGTTGCGAGCACATCTTGAAAATAAAGACAAGGTTGATGAACAGTTACACTTGTTGGCCATGGCACCATCTATAACTATATGTACTTTCCAAGGGTACGAGATAAATGGAAATACATTTTACACGAGTTTCCAAGATAAAAAGAGCACGAACCAAAACAGTGGTGTTCGCATTGATGCAACAAACAACAATGGGCAGAAGAACACATATTATGGTTGCATAGAGGAGATATGGGAACTTGACTATGGACCTTCTTTTAAGATCCCTTTGTTTCGGTGCAAATGGGTCAATCTGAAAGGCGGGGTTGAGGTAGACAAGATGTACGGAATGACAACAGTGGATCTAAACAATCTTGCGTACAGAGACGAACCATTCGTGCTAGCCAATGATGTGGCTCAGGTTTTCTATGTGAAAGACATGTCTTGCAGACCCAAAAAAAGAAACATCCTGGGAGTGGAGGAGCCGAGGCGTCACATAGTTCTTTCAGGAAAAATAAACATCGTGGGAGTGGAGGACAAGACAGACATGTCAGATGATTATAATAATTTTGATGAAATTCCGCCTTTCGTAGTGAACATTGACCCAATCATCAAGTTGATTGAAGAAGATGCTCCATGGTTCCGACGCAGAAGAACTGGCGGTGTTGTGTGATGGAGATGCTGGTGCGATATGTAATAATTAATATATTAAACTTTTTATATGAAGAAGATGCTCCATTTTTACCTGCATATCAAATGGATCCGTCGGCGTTGATAGAACAAAACACACGATTTCACCTGCATACAGCCCCACGGTGGCTCTTGATGAGTGCCTGCATATCAAATGCACCGTGGGGCGTATACAGGGAATCCGACTAATTTGTATATATTCCTCAGTAGATGAATTGAACTATTCTTTTCATAGAACAAAACACACGATTTCACCTGCATACAGCCGCACGGTGGCTCCTGAGTGCCTGCATATCAAATGCACCGTGGGGCATATGAAGGGAATCCGAGTGATTTGTATACCACACACCACCCGACTAGGCACTAGAAGGAGGAAACACTGAGTGCTCGCCTCGTCCGAGAGGGGGCTATATATAGGGTCACGGGCTCAACCAGTGGTACTGATAGTGTTGATCCAACAGCTCTCAAGTGCTCAAAAGAAGCACAACCCTGATCCAACGGCTAACAAGTGTTTCAAAGAAACACATGATCCGTGTGCTTCTTTAGTCCCGGTTTGAAACTGAAAGCGTTAATCGAACAGCTCAGAAGCAATCAAAAGAAACACACACCTGATCAAACAGCTTACAAGTGCTTGAAAGAAACACACGATCCGTGTGCTTCTTTAGTCCCGGTTTGGAAGTTAAAGTGTTGATCAAACAGCTCAGAATTCCAAAGTTTGCAAAAGTTATACAATTCACATTCAAAATAGTTTTAAACTAATTTAAATAATGGTTATAGAAAAGAGAATATGTTTTTGTATTAGTTAGTCAAATTCAAACACTTTTCATATTGAAAGTTTTTTCAAATTCCAAAGTTTGCAAAAGTTATACAAATTCACATTCAAAATAGTTTTAAACTAATTAAAATAATGGTCATAGAAAAGAGAAAATGTTTTTGTATTAGTTAGTCAAATTCAAACACTGTTCATATTGAAAGTATTTTCAAATTCCAAAGTTTGCAAAAGATATACAAATTCACATTCAAAATAGTTTTAAACTAATTAAAATAATGGTTATAGAAAAGAGAAAATGTTTTTGTATTAGTTAGTCAAATTCAAACACTTTTCATACTGAAAGTTTTTTCAAATTCCAAAGTTATTTTCAACAGAAAACAGAAAACAGAAAAAGAAAAAATCCCATCTATCCCGGGTGGTGGCTCAGCCCGGGACAGATGGGGTGCTATCCGGGTGGTGGCTCAGCACGGCCCGGGACAGATGACCCCTATTTGTCCCGGGCTGAGCCACCACCCGAGACAAATAGGTGGGGGCTATATATACAACACTTAGCCACGGGTGGTGGCTCAACCCGGAGCAATTTCCCCTTCCCACTGTTACGCTGCCCGATTTTTCCGTCGCCGGAGAGCCGCCGCCGCCCCGGTCCTCTACTCCGTCCCCGTCTTCGCGCCCGACGTCGTTGCCCGCGCGCGTCTTCTTCTTCGCCTCCGGCCGCGTCAGGCTCTCCTCCGGCCGTGCTCGCTTCTCCGAGCAGTTAGGAGGGCTCGTGGTGAGCATTCCAACCTCCTTGTACCCTCTATTAGGTTAGGGTTTCCGGCGGTGTTCGGTTAGGGTTAGGGTTTCCGCCATTGTTAGGGTTTCCGCCGGAGTTCATCGCCGGTGAGCTTCCGATGACCTTTTCTTGGCGGCGCTAGTAGCAGTAGGTTTGTCTCCGCGCTAATTGACGTCGTACACTCGCAATTTATCCAAATACGCAGTGAATCAACAGATTGATCTCGCATGGGAGAGGAATTGCATCCGTGATGTCATGCTTACGTCATGCTGACGTCATTGAAATTTTGATAATTCATAACTAATTGATATTAAATCAGACAAATGCAAACTTTATATCAAAATGTTCAGAAAAATATAATCTATAATGTTGTATCATAAAAATGTTCATATTAGTTCATATCAATTGTTTAGTTAGTTCAGTTGTGTAGTTCGTTAATTTGTTAAGTGTTAAGTGTTAGAAATCCTCAATGTTTGTTAAGTGTTAGAATTTCTCAATTTTGGTTAAGTGTTAGAAGGTTAAGTCTCTATTTTTCTTTCTTGGATTTTGCGTGCAGGTACTCGGATTTGTCACCGCGTCATAGCCGCCGCCCTCTCGGAGCCCTAGTAAAGTTCGAGAGACTTCAAAAGAGAAATATAAATAGAAATTGAGATACTCGATACATTTGGCTAAATATAAATGGATGATTGAAATATAAATTAACATATTATTTATTGTTCGACTACATTATTAACACATTACTATTGCAAATGTAAATGGATTGAAATCCCTTGCAGAAACTATGGACACCGGTAGAAACCTTGAACAAGAAGAGGACATGTTCGGCATCATCCGCGAAAGTGATGGATTGGACCAACAAGAAGAGGAACACTTAGATGATATCACCGGGCAATTTCTGAACGAGTCCGGTGATGGAATGGAGGGGCATTCAGACGGAATAGACGTCACCGACAGTTCAGCTCACCGACAGTTCACCGACTCTACTGTTGGAAAGTCGGCCGCCGAGGTAGATATATGCCCTCAGGTTTTTGTCTCCGTTGAATAGATTTGTTTGTATACATATATTAACTATCACTTTTTCTTGTGTTTAGCCGTCGGCGGGCCATGAACCGGGACCAAGAAAAAAAACAGCGGTGAAACGAGGCGGGCCACGAACCGGGACAAAAAAGCTCCAAGGGAAACAGAAGTACTGTCGGGGATGTACCTCCCCGGTACCCTGAAGGTATGGGGTTATTATGCTAATGTTGCAGGAACTGAGGAATTTAAATAGGAAAAGGGTGAGAGGAGGCACTGGGGTTGTTGGTACAAAATTACTATGTCGGATTCCGGGAGAAGACTGCAATCCGGCATAGCCATGTCGGATTCCGGGAGAAGACTGCTATCCGGCATACCCATGTCGGATTCCGGGAGAAGACTTCTATCCGGCATACCCATGTCGGATTCCGGGAGAAGACTGCTATCCGGCATACCCATGTCGGATTCCGGGAGAAGACTGCTATCCGTCATACCCATGTCGGATTCCGGGAGAAGACTGCTATCCGCCATACCCATGTCGGATTCCGGGAGAAGACTGCTATCCGCCATACCCATGTCGGATTCTGGGAGAAGACTGCTATCCGCCATACCCATGTCGGATTCCGGGAGAAGACTGCTATCCGGCATACCCATGTCGGGTTGAGCATAGAAGATATCAAGCCAAACACTACAGGACAAAGCCAAGGACAAGACATGTCACGGTCATGATACAGTGCATGGGCAGCCGCTGCTACAGTGGCGCGGATGGGACAATAGTACACTGCGCGTGACACAGTGAACAGTCCCGACAAGACCCCAGTAGTCATCTCAGCTACAGTGCGCAGTGAACAGTGTTTCCTGTCCCCTTGTCCCCGGATTGTCCCCTGGGCTTTCCTATATAAAGGGCACCAGGGGAGAGGGAGGAAAGAGGCCAAGCCCCCCACCACTTCTTTTCCCCCCTTTCCATTTGCTCCCAAAACTTCATGGAGGCATACCTAGCAGCTCGCGGAGCATATTGTAGCCCGGATATAAAGAGGAGAAATATACCGAGTAGGCTAGATGCTGCAGTAGGGGTTTTATCTCCTCACGAGAGCCCCGAAGCAGGGTAAATCCTCGTGTCATCGTGTCGGTTGTGTTTACCCGCGCACGAGTTCACCGCGCAATCCCTCCCCGAGATCCCCTAGCGTCCATCGGCCCCACAAATTAGCCTACCCGTAGGCATCTGTCTGTTCGCCACGACGACAGTTGGCGCCCACCGTGGGGCAGAGTGGCGCTTGCGGGAACAATTTCGGACGGGACCCGACATCCTAAATCCGGGATCCCTACGCTGCGGGCAGTGGTCACTGACATCCTGCGCCGCGGGTAGCGGACACCGGCATCCCAAAATCCGGGATCCTAAATCCGGGATCCCTACGCTGCGGGCAGTGGTCACTGACATCCTGCGCCGCGGGTAGCGGACACCGGCATCCCAAAATCCGGGATCCTAAATCCGGGATCCCTACGCTGCGGGCAGTGGTCACTGACATCCTGCGCCGCGGGTAGCGGTCACCGGCATCCCAAAATCCGGGATCCTAAATCCGGGACCCCTACGCCGCGGGCAGTGGTCACTGACATCCTGCGCCGCGGGTAGCGGACACCGGCATCCCAAAATCCGGGATCCTAAATCCGGGATCCCTACGCTGCGGGCAGTGGTCACTGACATCCTGCGCCGCGGGTAGCGGACACCGGCATCCCAAAATCCGGGATCCTAAATCCGGGATCCCTACGCTGCGGGTAGTGGTCACTGACATCCTGCGCCGCGGGTAGCGGTCACCGGCATCCCAAAATCCGGGATCCTAAATCCGGGATCCCTACGCTGCGGGCAGTGGTCACTGACATCCTGCGCCGCGGGTAGCGGACACCGGCATCCCAAAATCTGGGATCCTAAATCCGGGATCCCTACACTGCGGGCAGTGGTCACTGACATCCTGCGCCGCGGGTAGCGGTCACCGGCATCCCAAAATCCGGGATCCTAAATCCGGGATCCCTACGCTGCGGGCAGTGGTCACTGACATCCTGCACCGCGGGTAGCGGACACCGACATCCCAAAATCCGGGATCCTAAATCCGGGATCCCTACACCGCGGGCAGTGGTCACTGACATCCTGCGCCGCGGGTAGCGGTCACCGGCGTCCCAAAATCCGGGATCCTAAATCCGGGATCCCTGTGCTGCGGGCAGTGGTCATTGACGTCCCTGCGCTGCGGGTTGAGGTTGCTGACATCCCTGCGCGGCGGGTTGAGTTCGCCGACATCTCTGCGCCGCGGGTTGAGGTCGCCGACGTCCCTGCACTGCGGGTAGAGGTCGCCGACATCCCTGCGCTGCGGGTAGAGCTCTCCGACATCCCTGCACTGCGGGTGGAGGTCATCGACGTCCCCGCATCGCGGAAACCGGTCATCGACATCCCAAACCAGCATCCCTGCATCACAGGCACCAGCCGCCGGAGTCTACCCCGACACTCATCATCAATGGACCCCTGGCAGTTGCACACCAGTTACCCGGGTTATGTCGCCTCCGACATCCCCAACCGCTCCTGTGCTCCGTGAGTATCGTCATCTGTACCTTACATTTACGTTATCTTAAATTTGTTCGGGAACTGCCCATGCATGATTAGTTTAATTGTTTACCCGGGAACGAGATATCGTAACCCGGGGACTGCCCTGTTTCACCTGTTTGTCATCTATCTGTTTTTTCCCCGGGAGCAAGATGTCTTGACCCGGGGACTGGCTTATTGATTAGATCTACCTTGCATGCTTAGTTGGTGGAGTAGCGCGGTTTATATTTATTTATATGCTTGGCGTATCTTGGTTCCTGTTGTGTAGTTTGTGAGCCGGCATCCCGAAACTGGACTCGGGGACTGCCGTACTCCTTTGTCTTCCTGTTGTATCTGAAAATTTACCCGGGGACTCGGTGAAACCGATATCCCCATGCCTGCCTCGCCGGTTAGTTGTACTCTTATGTCTCGCGTTAAATTCTCTTGGGCGTGTCGTTTAAAGTTTTCACTTCCGTCAAATATTTGTTATACATACCTGTCTGCGCTAACATTAAAAGGGGATGTTGGTTTTACCGAGATGGTACCCATGTTGGATAATCGCCTTACCGAGAGGATATTCATGTCAAAAATTCTGGGGATGTCGGTCATTATATTAATTGTCTTGGATCCGTCTTATGGTTGGTTATTTTCTCAAGATACATTGCATATGATCTGTGGTATCAGTTGGCCCACGTATCGCGGTATGATGCACAATTTCCAGATCGCCGTTTATTTTGGTTCACCAATATATCGTGGCATCATACCATATCTCCAGATCCCCGTTTATTTCGGTTCGCCAATGTATCATGGCATCGAGCGATATTTTCAGATCGTTATTTATTTCAGTATATCAAAAGTTCGCCAAAGGCAACACCTGAGATACCGAAACACTTGTGATGCGCCCGGAGTGGCCAAGATACCAAAATATGTGTGATATGCCCAGAGGGGCCGACATACCGACATACCGACATACCGACATACCGAGATACCTGTATGACATTGTGTGCGTAGGCGTCGGTGTCGGTATACGCCCAGAGTGGCTAAACGCCGGCACATGAGACTCTGTGTCGGTATACGGCCAGAGTGGCTAAACGCCGGCACATGAGGCGTCCGTGTCGGTATACGCCCAGAGTGGCTAAACGCCGGCATGTGTTGTGTGTTTGTGTCAGACCGGTGGTGGCCGAAGACATCTATGTTGGTAAAACGCCCAGAGTGGCTAAGGAACCGGCATATGATTGTATTTTTTGCAGGTACTCGGTGGAGCAAGTGAGAACGGTGACGTTGGATTTTTTCTGAGTCTGTGCGCGACTCTACGAGTCCCCCGCAGCCTCGGGGACTAGTGTCGGAGATGTGATTTTTAACAAGACTTTCGGTATGGAAAATTCCTAGAACTATTTGATTTTTAAGTTGATGCGCGATTCTGTGAATCCCCCATAAACTCGGGGACTAGTGTCGGGGATGTACCTCCCCGGTACCCTGAAGGTATGGGGTTATTGTGCTAATGTTGCAGGAACTGAGGAATTTAAATAGGAAAAGGGTGAGAGGAGGCACTGGGGTTGTTGGTACAAAATTACTATGTCGGATTCCGGGAGAAGACTGCTATCCGGCATAGCCATGTCGGATTCCGGGAGAAGACTGCTATCTGGCATACCCATGTCGGATTCCGGGAGAAGACTGCTATCCGGC
The DNA here is from genome assembly GCA_026929855.1 of Poa annua. NCBI lineage: Eukaryota > Viridiplantae > Streptophyta > Magnoliopsida > Poales > Poaceae > Poa > Poa annua. Next base: position 36,982,138 of record CM049426.1, read on the forward strand.
ATACCCATGTCGGATTCCGGGAGAAGACTTCTATCCGGCATACCCATGTCGGATTCTGGGAGAAGACTGCTATCCGGCATACCCATGTCGGATTCCGGGAGAAGACTGCTATCCGTCATACCCATGTCGGATTCCGGGAGAAGACTGCTATCCGCCATACCCATGTCGGATTCCGGGAGAAGACTGCTATCCGTCATACCCATGTCGGATTCCGGGAGAAGACTGCTATCCGCCATACCCATGTCGGATTCCGGGAGAAGACTGCTATCCGCCATACCCATGTCGGATTCCGGGAGAAGACTGCTATCCGGCATACCCATGTCGGGTTGAGCATAGAAGATATCAAGCCAAACACTACAGGACAAAGCCAAGGACAAGACATGTCACGGTCATGATACAGTGCATGGGCAGCCGCTGCTACAGTGGCGCGGATGGGACAATAGTACACTGCGCGTGACACAGTGAACAGTCCCGACAAGACCCCAGTAGTCATCTCAGCTACAGTGCGCAGTGAACAGTGTTTCCTGTCCCCTTGTCCCCGGATTGTCCCCTGGGCTTTCCTATATAAAGGGCACCAGGGGAGAGGGAGGAAAGAGGCCAAGCCCCCCACCACTTCTTTTCCCCCCTTTCCATTTGCTCCCAAAACTTCATGGAGGCATACCTAGCAGCTCGCGGAGCATATTGTAGCCCGGATATAAAGAGGAGAAATATACCGAGTAGGCTAGATGCTGCAGTAGGGGTTTTATCTCCTCACGAGAGCCCCGAAGCAGGGTAAATCCTCGTGTCATCGTGTCGGTTGTGTTTACCCGCGCACGAGTTCACCGCGCAATCCCTCCCCGAGATCCCCTAGCGTCCATCGGCCCCACAAATTAGCCTACCCGTAGGCATCTGTCTGTTCGCCACGACGACAAGTACCACATCGAGGAGATCAGTGAAAAAGGCAAACCGATTGCTCCCGCTAACCACGCAAGGAAATTTGTAGCTCAGTGCGGAGTCATCGTTCGGGACAGACTCTCCATCAGGGCTCAAGAATGGTATAAGCCAAAGGTGCCAAAAGAGGGGGTTATTTATGTAAGGGATGAAGACAAACAACTCCTTTGGGACGAGCTCATGCAGAATTTCACTTTACCGGAAGAGGAGGATGTAGAGAAGCCGGTTATAGAGAATCGATGCAAGGCCTGGACTTATATTGAGATGGGTGAATTGTTCCGCAGCTGGAAGAAAAGGCTAAACAGGTTCATAACTGAAGGTAAGACTCCAGAATTTGTCGGAGTCTATGAAAAGGTAAAAGATGAGTGGCCCGAATTTAAGGCGTACAAGCAATCGGAAGCCGCTAAGAAAATCTCAGCGAGAAATAAGAAAAATGCAGAGAAAAAGATATATCACCATAACATGGGGTCAGGTGGCTACCTGGCGGCCATGCCTAAGTGGACAAAAATGGAGGATGAGTTTTTGGCTAAAGGTATAGACATCGAGACATTTGGCTGGCCAGACCGGCTTAAGGCTTGGTTCTATGGGCATGGTGGAAAGTTAGACCCTGAAACAGGTGACTGTCTTATTACCACGGAGCACGGAGCTGACCCTATTAAAGCTCTCAGAGAGGTATGGAAGGAGGTCACAGAAGGCAGGTTCCACCCTAAAAGAGAGAAGGACGAGCTATCGCGAGCCCTTGGGAATCATAAACACAGTGGACGAACACGAGGAACCGTCGGCTCCGTGCCGTGGATAATTGGGTTTCCCAAAGATGTTGGCACTTACAGAAGCCGATCGAGAAAGAAGAAAGAGCTTGCCGACCGGGCCTAGTGGATGGAAAATAAATTACTACATCATGAGAAGGAGATAGCAGAGCTAAAGGCAGCGCAGACTTGACGGATGCCCTGCGAATCTGAGACGCCCGAAGATCCTTCTCCTGATCCAAAATCAATGCGGAGAAGCAGCGTGGCTTCGACGGAGCTCGATCGCCACAATGATATGCCGGGTCCTCGTCACCCCGTGGATAATATCGTGCAGCGGGAACTTTGCGACCTACATGTGCCATGCTTGAACATAACCGTGAAGGTGGCGCACGGCTTTGCCCTACCGCCTAAACCAAATGGAACTTACCATTGTCGCCCTATTCCAGATGGCTATGATGTTGTCGGGGTTGATCAGGTTATCAAGACATATGAGGGAATTAAGCTGGACTTCTCTACGGGTGAAGACGAGGTTGAGTTGAGATTTGCCCTCAAGAGTACCTGCTTATGGAAAAAAGAATACATCGTGTTCCCACACATGCAGCAAAATCGCCCTCCCAGTCCACATGCCAGCCCACATAACTACAACAACGACAACCAATGCGCTAGTCCAGACACCCCCCACAACGACAACCAAGGCGCTAGTCCATCTACGCCATCGCGTGAGCGTACTCCGCCGCCTCCGCAAAAGAAGCGGAAGTGCACCGCTGCGTCGACTAGTACTCAGAAAAGCGAAACGGGGAAGTCTCGCTTTGTGAACTCTCGCGAAGATGTCGATATATGGGTCAACGAGATCCAGGCTTCCCAGAGAAAGAAGGCAAAAAAGATGCCTTTGCCTGTTCCGGTATATTCTTCGGATGCGATACGATGGGCCATAGAATTTCTTACGCATCCATCGCAATATGAACTAAATATGGACGATGACTACACACGCGTTCTGGTGCGTACATCTAGGAGAGTGCGGGAAGAACAAAAATCTGCTGCCACCCAGAAGAGAGATGTTCCACAGCTCGGAATGCAGGCGGGACAATCGGCCCCTCCACTCATATTGGCGCCTTACAACCGGAACCCGGTCGATGATGTACTTTCGCAGCAAGCTAGAGATATGGGTATAACTCTGGCAGAGCTTAAGGCATTACAATCTGGCGAGAGTGTCACCATACATGAGGTGGTGCGGAAATATGTGAGAGGAGAAGATCTTGTCGACCCTGCTATGGTGCGCACTATACCAGCTAGGTTGCACCAACTAAATGCATGGTACATGCATACTACGAAAAGTCAAGAAGGAGACTGGCTCTATGCGAAAATTCCAACGGATTTTTATGGCCCAGGTGATGATGAGATTCAAATTGAGTATTGCGAATTATGACAGTTATTCAATTTTGACGCGCTCGACAAATCTATCATTAGTGCCTTTTGCATGTAAGTAATTAAATTATGTATATATGTCAGTAATTCTCTATCTCAACTTATTTTTCATTGCTTGTAATTATAGTTATCACTATATTACTTTTGTACTCTATTATGCAGGCTGAAAATTATACAATCTCGAAAGCTGGGACTCAATCACAAGATTGGATTCATTGACCCTAATCGAGTTCATCATCATGGTTTGTTACATTACCCAGAGAGTACGGAGGAGCTTTTGCTTACTTATTTAATGGCACAACATTACAAAAACACCATACTTTTCCCGTTCAACTTCGAGTGAGTTGTTTACTTTCTTATACATACTCGATGTTAAGTATATGTAATTGATGATTTAGTTATTAACAAATATAAACATATGGCAGATTTCACTGGGTATTATTTGAGATTGATGTTGAAAAGGCAATCGTTGATGTCCTCGACCCATTATTGAAACCTGAAGAAAAGTTCGACGACACGAAAAAGATGCTCCAGAGGTAATTTCGTTCATTATCACAATCGACCTCATCTTTTCTAATAATATATAGTAATTAGTAAACTTCTTTACTAATTTTCCATACCGTAAACTTCAGGGTTTGGGACAAGTTCACCTCTTTCCACAAGGACGTCGGTATAGCCCGGAACCTCACTTTTAAATGGCGAGAGGTAAGCCGAACTAGCTAGGTTCCACGTATGCATATTCTTAATTTCAGTCTCACAATACCATTTTTTTCAATATTTTTGATTATTTTTTATTGGTTTCTTATCTTATTCTATCATAAAGTGCGCGAAGCAGCAACAAGGCACCAATTTATGTGGATTCAATGTCTGCGAGTTCATCCGAATTCACTTCAATGAGGGTGCAGACAGGAATAGGGTACGTTAATAATTTATTCAAACTTGTTCACTTTTTAAATTGAATTATTTTCATAATGGTTGATATATTGGTGTTGATCTCTCCTTTTTAGTTTGAGACGATCCGGAACAGGCTTGATGCAAAAGACCGCCTACTACCTATTGCGGAGGAAATTGCGGGCTTTCTGCTTGACTATGTCATAAAGCCAGGCGCAGAATGCAGTATAATCCAGCCGCGGAAAAAGACCATCCCGAGGAAAAAATAGGGTCTAATGCCTCTCTGTCATGTAATGGTCTCTGTTTGTAAATATTTAGACATGATCTTCCGGTTGTAAATATTTGTTGTAAATATTTGTTTGGAAGAACTCGTGTACAAGTAGTATTCATGACTATATCCCGAGGAAAAAATCGTGTATTCATGATATATATTATATAGTAACGTATAATATGCAACTCGATCTTGTTTGAAATGAAACATAAATGAAAAAACAGAAACACAAAAGAATCAGTAACATAAATATTAAAAACAGAAACACAAATAAAAAACAGGAAACAAAATAAAAGAAACAAAAAAAACAAAAAATCATATATACTGTCCCGGTTCGTATTACGAACCGGGACAAATGAGTCGCAGCCAGAGCCTGGCTTGTTTGGCCACGTGGCCCCCCTATTGGTTCCGGGCCGTGGCGTGCCCGGGACAAATAGGGGATGCTATTTGTCCCGAACACGCTGTCCCGGGCGCGTGACCGGGACAAAAAGCCCTGCCGGCCCGGGACCAGTGACTTGTTTTACTCTAGTGATGTATTTGGTTTCAGAATCCGATCGTTGCTGCATGAATTTTAATTAATAAAAAAAATTGTTTCAACGAAAAAGATTGTTAATTTCAGCGATAACAATATACCCAAACTGAAACAATCCTATTGAAAACATCAAGAAGAGATGCATAGAGTAACGGATTACACGACCCATCACTGATGAAGCTTGGCTCGGTCTAGTTGCTGAAGCTTGTGTCAACTGAATAGATACTTACGATGGACTGCATTGCATAAAGCCTATAAGAACCATATGTAAAGTTACTCTTTTCATAATTGGAGTATATCGTTTGACACAACACACTGTCTATCCAAAAAGAAGCAAGATGGACTTTAGGTACCAACTCAATATATGATCCAAAATGTAATCGACAACTGTTCTGTGGTTTGTATGCCGAATTCAAAGGTACTTTCTGATTGATGACCCTTCCACGTGTATCTTGCCTCAATCATAGCAAGCACATTTTATTCCTATCAAATGTGGCTGCTTAAAAATCCACACCAAATTCAGATGCAGCTAACCTTACCCAACGGACTATACTGAAACGTGATTGATGGACCAATGAGCACATCTTTCCTGCAGCAGAGCACATAAATACAGGTTTGCTCAGTAGTTTCATACAAAAACATATCTGCTGATAGGGTTTTGGCCTGCATCGTGATGATTGAGAAATTTTACCATGACACTGCAGGATGGGGAATGGGAGAATCCAGTACTACCAAGCACGATAAATAGATGGAAACAAATTGTCTACGGTGCACGGGGGAAGTGACATAATCGTCTCACGCGGCGGCAGCAAGCACGGCTGCACATGTTGTCGGGATGGCGTAGCTGATCCAATGCAAGCAGTGAGCGTCTCATGTGCAGATACGTAAATTCAGTAATGCATAAATTGGTAGCGAGCTTACTGGAAGGAGATCGGGGAGGCTGTAGTGTGATTGGAGGAAGGGACCGGACGGGTGGGCAAGGCAAAGATTATGGGGCATGCATAGATAATGGGCTACGCGAAGAGAGAAAGGCCTTATATACACAAGACATAGAAAGGAGGATCCATCAATTTCTGCTACAAATTAGTAGAGAAGATGAAGAAGGAGGTGCATAAGACGAAAACAAAGAGGGAAATCAAGGGAGAGTAAATAAAGAGTCGACGAGCCGAGATGAAAAATGGAGTGGGGACATGACTAGACGGTAGATTAAATAACATTATTAGCTAGTGGTATATACGTACTCGATTCCTCTTACAGTAACACAAAATTAATCACGTAGATAATCATGCATGCATGCTAGATTGAATTGTGCTGGGTTTGTATAAGATCAAGCGGCTTAGTTGATGACGTGGACGAAAATTTCTGATGTGGCACTCTGTTGATGTGGAAAGGTTACATATTTTATTAGATGTCATGCTATGATTGCTTAGAGATGATTGATAAGGTGGACACCTTGCATGTTGAGAGAATTCCTTGTAGTGGGTCATTCCTATTTAGATATAGAAGATAATTGCACCCACAGTTCTCAGAAAGGGTCTTCCTAACACAATTGGACAAGATGGATTGCATTCAATGTACAAAACAATAAAATCAACGGGGACCAGGTTATTGTTACCCTCCGCAAAGGTTTCTTCAAAGCATTATCAGCAAGAAAAACATCCAAATAGCAATATTCCACTGGTGGCAAGTCAAACATATCATAAAGCTTTTTAGGCATAACAAAAATGCACCAAGGTCACACAAAGCATTGCAATCAAATTTATCTACTTTCATCTTAATGATGGGCTCCCAACCATCTTCTAACTTCCTAGGGATAGAAGATTCAAGTTTTAATTTATCTTCCCTAGATTTTATGGGAGCATTTGTAATATGAGCAGTAAAAGCCAAATTAAAAGAGCTAGCATTACGACTTGTGGCCAATATTTGAAAGAACTTAATAACTTCAGAGATACTACAATTATCAAAATCAAAATTATTATCATCAAACAAAATCGAACCACATTCTCTCACGTTTTTAAAAATTTCAGCACTTTTATCAACTCTAGTTTCAGTAGTTTTGGGCAATTTTAAATTTTTGGGTGAAGTAGAGGAGACATTTCCAACACCAACTATGTTACCATGGATAATAGGAGGCTTACTAACATGTGAAACACCATTATTTTCAGAGGTAGTAATAGTAAAAACTTTAACAATACTACCCTCTTTCTCTAATTCTCTCTCTCTTTCCCATCTAGCACGTAATTGAGCCATTGATGAGCACAAGCGTGTGTTGTTGGTGAATCCCCAAGAGGAGGGTGTGAAGTAGTCTAGCAGCAAGATTTCACTCAGTTATGAAACCAAGGTTATCGAATCCAGTAGGAGATGAACGTTCCCCTCGAGGTTGTTTGCGGCGACGTTGGCACAGCGCAACACCAGCGTCAGCAACGAACGTGGAGCCTGCACACAAACAATCAAAGTATTTTACCCCAACTCAACGGTGAGGGTATCAATCCCACCGGCTTGCTGCAACAAAAGGATTAAACGTATGTGTGGAAGAAAGAAGTTTGTTTACAGAAAGTAACAGGTTTTTAGTTGTGGTTTTATCAGATTATTGAGAAGGACCGGGATCCACAATTCACTTGTGGTGTCTCTCCATAAATAATAATATTCATCCATGCGTGGTAAACAAATTACAGCTGGGCAATTGACAGAATAATGATGAGCAACCCAATGCATATACTAATGATATGGTGTCTAGTGTGAGATTCATTCAGGCATTATAACAGTATACATAGACCGTTCCAACCGCATCTATGACTAATAATCCACTTTCCGGTTAGCATCCGCACCCCTTTTAGTTTTAAGTAGCATGCAACAGATTATCGCCTTAAGCACTGTGTGTAAAGTAAGTAACATCATGTTTAGATAAAATACTACTCCCTCCGACCCATAAAAAGTCTCATTTTGTCCTAAACTAGTACAAACTTTGTACTACATGAGCGACACTTTTGATGGATCGGAGGGAGTACTGTTTTATCCCTAGTAGCAACAGTACCTACAACCTTAGAGCTTTCTATCACTGCCCCAGGTTAAATAGAGACATGAACCTGAAGGGGTTCTGGTGCAGAAAACAATAATTTTTCTAGCGTATGAACACCCTAACTAGCCAGGATCTATCTATCTAGTACATGAGATAACGGTGACGGAACAGGTTACATTACCTCTATGTAGACCGATAGCGGGGATTACGCTCCCGCACAAGCGCTGACGATGAAGTCGTACGTAGCCGACCTCGAGGTCGCGGAGAACTTGCCGCGATGATGAAGACGATGACGCCGGGGTGTCGACGAAGATCTGCGTCGACGGGCGTCGGGCGGAAGATGGCGAGGCGCCGACGACTGGGGGGTGGCACCGACGGCAGGGCAGCGGCAGGGCTGCTGGGTGGGCGAGACGACGTCGCCCAGGCTCCTCAAATGTGGTGCCTCCGAGCACTGCAAAATACAGAGCTTAACAACAACCCCCGGTCATTCAGATCCAGCTGAAATCGTAGGGGTAGAACTTTTCTGGAATCCCGCAGGGCAATGGCGCCCGGCGGTATAGCTTTGGTGGAGAGAGAAGGCAATACAGGCGGTGAAGCAACTCGGCCGGCCTGCTATACATTTAATTGTATTTTTCTGTAATTAATACAATTAATATGCCTTGCTATATAAATGGGGGAGGGGATGTGCAAACACCTTGGCTCCCCCATGTGGGACTAAACAAAGGAGATGTGAGGGTGGTTCGGCCGAACCCACCATGGGCTGACCCCCTCCCGTGTGCGGCTCCCTCTTGGGCCCTCTCAGGGCCCATGTAGGTGGGCTGCCCCTTTTCCCTTTTCCCTTTATTATTTAATAATTAAATTAATATAAAATATAATTAATTCACAATCAATATATTTAAATACTATTTAATATCCCGTGACCCTGAAACATTTTCCGGACCACCCGAACATCTTTCAAACATTCCTGGAACCATTCCAGACCTTCCCGGAACCCCTTCCGGACCACCGGAACTCTTTCCGGATCATTTCTCTCTCTCCAATAAAATCCTATAATATTCAAGAACCTTCTCTAGGTGTCGTTAAGACCTTAAGTTTGTTACGCTACGGTTCGAGAAGACTCCAGACATGGTCGAGACACTCCGCTCACCAATGACCGCCAGGGATACCTGGACGCATATGGCGGTCCCTGTGTATTCTACGAATATCGTCGTTGAACCATAAACATGATATTCATTCCCTTTGTTTATGCGATACTACCTTGTCCGAGATATGATCGTAGACATCCAATGTCCTTGTTGTATCTCGTTACCGACAAAGGTTGTTAACTCGTCTGTGATATTACATCCCCATGACCTAGTCATAAGCTGCGTAGCTATATAGATGCAATCTCACTGAGTGGGCCCAGAGTATCTTTCCATTACAAGAATGAACAAATCCCGCTCTTGATCCTTACGTCTCAACATACTCTTTCGGGATACCCAAGATGGACACCGTTATTGTCATGCTATATAAGACACAACGTTTGATGCTTTCAAAGTACCCCTATGAAGTAGCAATAAGTACGGTCTCACGGTCTAAGGAATAAGCTATCATATTACTCATCTATTGCAAATGACAAACATCGTATACGATCTTATTGCAATACTTTGTGTATGTCCATCACCTTATTCTACTAATAAGATGACCCCATTGTCAACCGACGTCATTGTCCTTGATCGGGAATCTCGATCAACTGTTGCCCAATGGACTAGTTTATATAGAGGCTCACTAGGGACTCTGGTTGTCTATTTATCACACGTGTATTAATAATTCCGATTAATACAATTACAACATAATACACAAACCTTTTATAAACTTATGAGATAATGCAATAAATACTACTTATTTATTTGCCTCTAGGGCATATCTCCTTCATAACCTACTATCGAGGATAAATACCCCTCTTGGAGTTACAAGCATCTACTTGGCTAGAGGATACACAAGTAACGGAGAGCATGCAAGATCATTAAATAGCACACACATGATATATTATGAAGCAATAACTTTAGTATTCAATGTTCATCGGATCCCAGCAAACACAACATGGAGAATTACATAAAGATGATTGATCATGATAGGCAGCTCATAAGATCTAAACATGATAGCACAAGAGGAGAAGACAACCATCTAGCTACTGCTATGGACCCGTAGTCCAAGGTAGACTTCTCACGCATCAGTACGGATGCGGTCATGGCGGCGTAGAAGCCTCCGGGGACGATTCCCCCTCCCGGCAGGGTGTCGGGGAGCAGTTTTGATCTCTCCCAAAGTGGTGGCAGCGACGGCGGCGGCTCGGAACTCATGGAGGAAAAAGTGATTAACCGTGTCGAGTTTTAAGTCAGGGAGGTATTTATGGGCGAAAGACCTAGGTCGGTGGGCGCCCGAGGGCGCCACACCACCTCCCGGAGCGGGCCCCATGCTGGCTGCGCCACTAGGTGCTGTGGGCCCCTCGGGGTCCGCCTTCTCGTCTTTGGTTCTTATGGTTGCAGATATTCCAAAATTAAATACTGGTTGGCTCGTTTTCAATTTTGCGGATATTTCCTTACGAGCTTTTCTGAAACCAAAAACAACAGAAAACAGGGAACTGGCACTGTGGCATGTTGTAAATAGGTTAGTCCCAGAAAACGCATAAAACTATAAAAAATGCATATAAAACATGTAATAACATGATATAACATAGCATGGAACACAAGAAATTATGGATACGTTGGAGACGTATCAACATCCCCAAGCTTAGTTCTACTCGTCCCGAGTAGGCAAGAACGATAAAAGAAGAATAATTTCTGAAGTGACATGCTTAACACAATCTTGATCATGTAATTCATTGTAAGACATGTTAACTGAAATCAAATGAATAAGGGTTGTAGTTTATATTGATATCAAATTAGTAATGAACAAACAAGTAGGTGAAACAAGCAAAGCTTTCAATGATATATTACTAGAAAGCAATCAACTGTGCAAAGTAGATATTAAAGATGATTTAAGCTTCAAGCACAACAATATAATCATCTAATGCTTCCAACAAACATGACAACTTTATGAAATGATCAAGTCAAGTAATAGCAATATGCACGTAGAAGATCAATATATTATTTGTTTAAAAGAAACAAGCAAGCGTTCAACGTTGGTTCCTGGCACCAGGATGTTATGGCTAAGAGAATGTTAACGGAGGTTTGGAAGACCAACGGAAGAAAGGCTCACAAAGCTATAAATGATCATTAGACAAGAGAAAGTCATACAGTCGAAGCTATGCAAGGAGTAGTGATTGCCATACAACGGATGCACAATGAGCTATAAGTATATGAAAGCTCTCCAATGGAAGTAGTGGGGGTGCATCCAACTTGCTTGCTCACGAAGACCTAGAGCACTTTTGAGGAAGCTTATCATTGGAATATACAAGCCAAGTTTTATAGTGTAAAAGTCCCCACATAGTTATGCAACTAAGACAGGAAAACTCTCTCATATGTAGTAAATGTGCTAAACATGAGCACAAATGATGATCACAAATGATATGGTGCTATAACATGAGCACAAGTGATGACTATAAATGATATGGTGATGTAACATGAGCACCAGTGATGACTATAAATGATATGGTGCTGTAACATAAGCACAAGTGTGTGATAAAGAATAGTAATGCTGCCCTATTTTTATTTCTTTTCTTTGTTTCTTTCTTTCTTTTTTCTTTTTTTCTTTTTCTCTTTTTTTTCTTTTTTCTTTTTCTGTTTCTCTTTTTGATGGCCTCCATGGCTCTTTTCACTTTTAGGGGCAAGCATCCTAATATGATACATGATGTATGACAACACACTAATGATGATAAAACAACATACTAATGACATAAGTAACTAATATGAATGTGTCATAAGAATATATATGACAACGGTGCCTCTGCCAGTGTAGCAGGTTATGCAGTGCTCTAGCGTAACATGGGTAAAACCACACATCAGCTTTATAGAAACAAGCAAAGCAATAAACAAGTAATGAATGACAACAAGTCATGTAATGTAAGATGGATGTTGCATGGCAATATATCTCGGAACCGCTAAGAAAATGATGTAGTAGGTAGGTATGGTGGATGTTTTGAGGAAGATGTTTGGCTTATATGTAGGAGAACAAGATGAAGATCTCTCACGAGTTTGGATGTACCCGCGAAAAATGCACCAACTCTCAATGTGAGAAGGGGCAAACAAAGTACCGAAGAGGCTAGCAATATGGTGGTGGAAGTGCCATGAAAACCGCAGTTTTAGAACTCACAAGTAAAAAGATTCCAAATAAAACTATGATCATGCAAGGCATAATGAAAATTACTCCTAGGGGTGCTGTGCAAAATGAACAAGTCACTGTTGGGGACCCGACCGTAGCGCATAACATAAAGCCATTACGGTTGCCTTAGGCAAAAAGAAGTCATATACCATTATGCAATCAACTGGAAATTTAAGTGTGGCACAGTTTTCAAGTTTCTCTAGACCAACCATTTAATAATTCCACTTTACTAGACCATTATGTTCACCATTAAGCAAATTAATATCTCAAAACAACATCAATATCATTTAATTATACCATCTACCAGATTTAGCTTTTTCTGTTCTCAACCAAACACCAATCAACTTATTTGAAAGATAAACTCTCCAAGTAATTAAACAATGAGATATGAGAGTATAATATAACAAAGCTAACAGCTCTACAAGAGATGCATGAAAAACAAGAGCTAGAGAGCAAACGATAACAAAAGACGAATACTCAACAAATATAAGTGAAGAATACGAGTATTCATATGAAAAAACGGAGCGTGTCTCTCTCCCACACAAAATAATGCTAGGATACATATTTATTCAGAGAATTAAAATAACAAAAACAAAAACAAACAAACGCTTCAAGATAAGCACATAAGATGTGACGGAATTAAAATATAGTTTCCCTAGAAAGGACCTGATAGTTTGTCGATGAAGAAGGGGGTGCCTTGGGCATCCCCAAGCTTTGACGCTTGAGTGTTCTTGAATTATATTGGGGTGAACCACCGGGGCATCCCCAAGATTTGGCTCTACTATCCTCTTGATCACATTGTATCATCCTCTTCTCTTGATCCTTGAAAACTTACTCCACACCAAACTTAGAGTAACTTCATTAGAGGGTTAGTGAATAAAAAAATATGATATTCTGTAGGAAAACAATTGATACAATTGCTACTGGACATTATCTACAGCCACTGATAATTAATAGGATAAAAAGATTCAATCAAAATAGCAAAACAGGCATTGCGAAAGAAAATGACAAAATATGTCAAAAACAGAAAAGTCCGTAAAGACGAATTGTTTCGAGACACTTAACTTGCTCAGATCAGAAAACTCAAAACTAATGAAAGTTGCGTATACATCTGGGGATTATGCACGAAAAGTATCAGATTTCTCTGACGTTTCAGTGATGTTATATAATTTATACGGTGGACAGCAGAACAAAAGATCCTCTTTCTAAAGAGATTCGATGTTTCAGCACAGGAATTGAATTTTAACATCAACTTTTGAATAGAGCCTTAACTTGACACAACATTGCAATAAAAATAAGATACAAAGAAATTGCTACAGTGGTAGGCATGTTCCTTGATACAAGCAAAACAAATTAAAATAACAGGAAATAAAAGTTGGTTGTCTCCCACAAGCGCTTTTGTTTAATGCCTTTGAGCTAGGCACAAAGTGAAACTCAAGTATTATTAAGATATGAAGCATCAACATAAATAACTTTCTCCAAAACATGGTTGGTTGAAATAGGTGTTTTTGGTATCCATGAGTATGTCCTATTATGTAAACCATCATTTTTAGGTATATGGGGAGTTTTGGGTTTGGGAATATAAATGAGCTTTTGCTCTCTTCCTACAAAAGCCTTATCTCTCTTAGTTTTAATAGAAGCAATTGTTGAACCTAAAGTTTCAATAACATCTTCCAATTCATCAATTATGAGTATCAAGGGTGTTGCTAGTTTCTAAAGCAGTAATTCTTCCACTAATATTATTCATTGATTCATTACCCTTGCTAGCATTATCAAGAAAAGTTTTCTCCATAGAATCCAACCTTTTAATTATATCTTCCAAAGTGATTTCAGTTTTAACTTCTTTAGTAAGGGGTGGTGATCCTACCAAACTTTCAATTAAATTGCAGGCTTCAAAAGCAGGTGTTCCAAGAAAATTACCCCCGTAAGAGTGTCAAGAACATACCTATACCAACTAGAGATACCAACATAAAAATTCCTAAGGAGGATTAAAGTGGAGTGTTTCTTAGTGCATTTTTGATGAGCATCATTTATCCTATACCAAGCATCTTTTAAACTTTCTCCTCCTTGTTGTTTAAACGAACGAACGTCAACTTCAGGACTACCCATTTCAGCAATTTTAGGACAAACCGAAATAACAAAATTCAGAAAATAAATTGCAAACCGAAATAAGAAAAGTAATGCAAGTAACTAATTTTTTTGTATTTTTGATATTAAGCAAACAAGACAGTAATAAAATAAACTAAGCAAGACAATAACAAAATAAAAACTTTGGAAGTGCAAAAACTCCCCTCGTGACGAACACTCAAATCCCCGGCAACGGCGCCAGAAATTCTTGAAGAACACAAGCGTGTGTGGTTGGTGAATCCCCAAGAGGAGGGTGTAAAGTAGTGCAGCAGAAAGATTTGCCTCAGTTATGAAACCAAGGTTATAGAATCCAGTAGGAGATGAACGTTCTCCTCGAGGTTGTTGGCGGTGACTTGGCACGGTGCAACACCAGCGTCAGCAACGAACGTGGAGCCTGCACACAAACAATCAAAGTATTTTGCCCCAACTCAACGGTGAGGGTGTCAATCCCACCGGCTTGCTGTAACAAAAGGATTAAACGTATGTGTGGAAGAAAGATGTTTGTTTGCAGAAAGTAACAACTTTGCAGTTGTGGTTTTATCAGATTAATGAGAAGGACCGGGGTCCACAGTTCACTAGTGGTGTCTCTCCATAAATAATAATAACATTCATCCATGCGTGGGAAACAAATTACAGCTAGACAATTGACAAAATAATGATGAGCAACCCAATGCATATACTAATGATATGGTGTCTAGTGTAAGATTCATTCGGGCATTACAACAATATACATAGACCGTTCCAACCACATCTATGACTAAGAATCCACCTTCCGGTTAGCGTCCGCACCCCTTTCAGTTTTAAGTTGCATGCAACAGATTATCGCCTTAAGCACTGTGTGTAAAGTAAGTAAGTAACATCTGAAGGGGATCGTGTGCAGATTTTTTTTTCTAGCAAAGATATCCTTAAAACATGCCAAGATCTATTCTATGCAGATATAGTAGTACGAACGGAGATCGGAATACATACCCCTGTAGACCGAATAGCGGGGATTACGCTCCCGCACAAGCGTTGACGACGAAGATGACATAGCCGACGTCTAGGTCGCGAAGAACTCGGCGCGACGAAGACGACGAAGATGACCTCGAGGTCGGGTGGAGGAAGTAGGCCTCCGAGCACCGCTAGCGCAGCACCTCGCAGGGCCTTACACACATACGGTGGAGACGACGGCCTCCGAAGCTCCAGTCCAGGACGAGCAACGGAAGACTTGGACCGGAACACCAGCAGCGCGGCAACGGGCTATGGTGGAGAGAGAACTCTCATCCTCCTCGGCGCAACTCCGATAAAGGGAATCACAAGATCGAGGAGAAATCGAGAATTAATTGGATGAATTAAAAGGCCAAGGGTGCCCCTTCTTATATAGGCTCCCGGGGGGAGCCAACCTCCCCAGCCAGGCAATGTGGGACTATCCCACATGCCTTGGTGCGGCTAGGGAGGGTGCGCCGGCCCTAGGTGGGCCCCATTTGGCTCACCTAGGCCGGCCCTCCCCCAATCCGAAGCCCTGGGAGGACTTTCCCCCCCTCATGGGCCATCTTTCCACCAGAAGGCCCATTTAGGGAAATCAGCCTTTAAAAATTTGAAAATAAATATATAA
The DNA here is from genome assembly GCA_026929855.1 of Poa annua. NCBI lineage: Eukaryota > Viridiplantae > Streptophyta > Magnoliopsida > Poales > Poaceae > Poa > Poa annua. The sequence continues at coordinate 36,997,972 of CM049426.1, forward strand.
ATCATATTTAATCATTAATTACACTAATTAATATTAAACTTATTATATATAATTTATTCTAGCTCCGAAAACTATTTCGTCGCTGCGTGATCTCCATCGGACCATTCCCGGGACGTTCCCGGTGATCTCTTTCCTTTCCGGTTGTCTTGTCGAAACCCCTTAAGTGTGTTACCCTAGCAGTTCGATATAATAACAGACATGATCGAGACTCCTCTCCGATCAATGACTAACTCGTAAGCCTGGACCCCATGAATTAATCCCTGTGATATAACGGATGACTTTCATCTATCAAACCTGGACGTCTAGTCTTAAACCCTTTGTCATGGCGATACTTAGCGTGTCCGAGCGTCGTTCTTAGATATCTTCATATCTAGTTGACCTCGTTACCGACATCGCTAGCTTCTACTCGTCTATGATATTATGTCAGCTGGTGACCTAGTCACATGTTTGCAAACACTTTTGACATAATCTCACCGAGTGGGCCCTAGAGTATCTATCCGGCTATACGGACTGACAAATCCCGCTGTTGACCCCTCGTCTCAACTACCCCTTTCCGATACCCAAAAGTATCACCGTTATTGTCACACTATATAAGGTATGACGTTTGGCGCGATCAAAGTATCTTCGAGGGATAACAGTAAGAGTTGATCTCACGGTCTTAGGGCGTAATGACTACGTCCTATAAATATGGGTATGTCCATCACATCATTATACCAACGATATGAATTTCATTGCCGACCGGCGCCATGCCCTATGATTGGAAAACCTCGATCATCAACCGCGCAACGAAACTAGTCTTAGTAGAGGCTACTAGGGACCTGGTTGTTTATCTACCACACATGTATTAATGTTTCCGCTTAATACAGTTATAGCATGGTATAAAACATATAATAAACAATTGGAATATAACCAATCAACTATATTTATTAAGTGCCTCTAGGGCATATTTTCTTCAGTCTCCCACTTGCACTAGAGTAACACTTAATCTAGTTTACAACTTGGTAAAAGCTCAGCACCCATAGCATCTTGGTGCCTGCTCGTCTCGTGGAAGAGGAATACAGTCAATAAATCTCACACATTGAGACCTATATGTGCTTTGCAACAATTTTGTGTCACCTAGTTTGACATCATCCCGTATCTTACGATGACGGTGAAATATATCCTAGTGGATGGAGTGAGACTCGAACATTCGCATAGCATGGGCCTTAAAAGTCTAAGAGATCTTTTAAGGGGACCACATACGCTCGGAAAACTGCTCAGTCCAATCACACTTGCTACTTCTGAAGTTGCCATATATTTCTATACCTATGTAGATTATGCGTGTCGGGTTATGACTCCCTAGAAGTGGGGGTAGTCACTTCCTGAAGTGTAGTTCGTGAAGGGGATTGAACGCGGAGGTCAAGACCCTCGAGGGACACGGCGACGATGCTCGTCGGACCTGAAGACGAAGCACCCACGACAGAGATAGACATCGGCCCGTACCCAGGTTCACGGCCCTCGTGAGGAGGTAAGACCGCTACTCCTGCTTGTATGTATTGGATTATGGTGATTACGGTACAGCGGCGCTTGCCGGAGGCCCCCTTGAGGCATTTCTTGCCTGGGGAGGGAAGCGATGATCTTCTCCCTCCTCCAGCCAGAGGCTATCCTACTTGGTGCTGCTAGGGTTTTACAAGCGTAGTTACAAGCAATTGACCGACCCCTTCTACAATGGAGGTCTTGGTGCTTTTATAGGCGCTTCCGGCGCTCTTCTTCTCCTAAGCCTTCAAGGTGGTTCCCACATCCGGATGGCACCCGCCGGGTTCGGGTGCGGGTATGGCATCCCCATACCCGCACCCGCACCTCTACCCGCTCCCTGCTACCCGTACCCATACCCGGCGTCGGGTATAAAATTTTCCCATACCCGACACCCGTCGGGTACCCGACACCCGCCGGGTACCCGACACCCACTGGCGGAATCTGACCGGCGCATCTCCCAGCGGCGGAGACGGAGAAGGTGTGGGCTCATCTTTGCCCGCGCGTTGCTGTTCGACCGGATCATGGCCAGTCGCCCTAGCTCCCCTCCGGATCGACACACTCCATGTGGAGCAGCAGCCTGGAGTGTCAGACCCTGAATTCAAGCTACACAAACGAAACGTTTCGGTTGGGCCCCACAACCAAGAACATACTGGGGTTACCAATCCCAGGAAACAATCAGGCCATGCTCGGAATGGATCATCGGCCGACAGCTCTTGGCGACCCCAACGTCACATACGTTTCCAGATTGTGCACGCAAGAACCCAAAAAGTCTTCCAACTCGTATACTTCAACAGTACACACATGGTATACGAGTCGGATTTTTAACAAGTTGAAACCACAGAATAAACCTAAGACACAAAGAAAGGAAATAATATCCAAAAGCTCTCACTGAGCAAAATTTATCGAATGGCACCAATCAGAGGACACATGTCCCAACATTACATCATGCAGCGGAAACAAACCGGTCTGAGTACAGACAAGAAGCAAAGGGCTCAAGGCCGAAACGGAAAAGACGGCCCATCCACGCAGTCCACCAGGAAGTAGCCCAGGGGAACTCTAACTACTCGTCGTAGCTCTCGTCGTCGAACTCCACGTAGCATCCACCCAACTGGTCGAGCGAAGAAACCTCAACTGCAGACAAACCACAGCCCGCGAACGGGTCAATACACCGGAGCGTATCGAACAAGCTTAAGCTAACAGGTTACAAAACTGTAAGATTCCCAAAGTATGGGGGTAAGTGTACTTAGCGGCAGCAGCACTAGCAACCTAAAGAGACGCGCTAAAACTTCCGTCTAATCAGAGAGGAATAAGAGAGCGTTTTAGTAGCCATCTACAACTGACACCAATCATAACCCATTCTCGAATTAACCCCCTCAACCAGATATGAGGAAGCAATTCGGGAATACTCTCACGTTAACAGTTTTAGTTACCAGTTATTGTGAAGTAATTCTATATTACTAGTCAAATTATTTAACAATGATTAGGTGTAAGTTGTCTAGATCTCATTAGTCGGCAACGCACCAAGTTGTCCATAACCGCGGACGCGGCTCATCGATAAGATTATACCCTGCAGGGGTGCACTACTGGACCCATACTCGCATGATCAACCCAGTCAAAAACATTAGGGCCTTTCAACCCAACTCTTTTCCTTCACCGCAACAAGTCCAGGAGCCACGGGAGCTATGCTGGTCCCGGCCAAAAGGGTGCGGACTCCCGCAGGACACACCCCTCTGCACCAACAGGACGCGCCCTATATGCATGTAACAAGGCACACCGCCAAAGTAAAGTACTACACTAGTATCATCAATGCATATGAAACAAATGGAAAACCCGAACTAGGTGTGGCGCCCGGACAAGTTGAAGTTCCAGTCAAAGTCGAGGGGGGCTCCATAGGGCCTCCCACAAGTGGTTAGTGCGCTCAGTCTTGGACAAGGGGAGCAAGATCTCAGTTCCTAGGTCGACACTTAGCAGAACAAAGCACCTCGCAAGGCCTTCCGCCGGTGCCTTATCTTTTAATTATAATACCCCAATATAATACACCATTTTATTAAGGTAGAAAAATCTATCATACTAAGCATATGAAATAAAAGAGCAACTGACGACTCACACAAACAACTATAAGCATGCGCTACGACTCGCAAGGCCAACAGATAAACATGCAACAGGTATTAGGTTGTGGGGATAAAGCTGTATGGACTGCAGGATAAACATGTGATGGGATCGCAAATTCAAGAATCGATAACTAGGATAGCATAGATCAAAAGGCAAGAATGAAAACCCGACAATCGTGTAACCGGTTAGCAGAAGCTTGCCTGGCAGCTTGTGGCCCGGCACAAAAGCTGAAATCTCAAGGATGAAAGTTTCGACAGCAGACACGTCGTCGTCTACCCAGAGAAGAGCAAAACACAGACAATAAGAAAACAATATCAATACCGAGAAATGCGCAAACAAATGATGGTGCAATATGGTATGAGATGATTAGGTCATATTAAAGCGGGGATGAAATCCCGACAATTAATTATGGTGTAAGTTATTTGTGTAACCAACAAATTAAATGTTGTGTAACAGATATAACATGGCATGGTGATTTGATCAATTTAAATGGAGTATGCAATAATTAAATATTTGCCTAACACATTCCATATTTATTATTTAAGTGCAACATCTTGATTGAATTCGATCTGCTTCCTCGAGGGGTCTCCTTAGGCTTTCAACCTAAGGTGGTTGGGGTGCCTGCCGAGGAGACTTGTCATTACAAGAATTATTTATCTACGCAACAGATTAAAAGTTATTAGCATGGCAAGTCATGATACAGATGATAAGGGCAATTTAAATGGAATTAGGGCATTATATATTTATTACCCCACATATTTCATATTTAATTATTTAAGTGCATTTGTTAAATTAAACTAAGCATTTAAAATAAATGATGCAAAATGACATAAGAATGTGATAATCATGTTCATTGCATTTTTCTGATATAAGAACATATAAAGTTTATTTTATTTGGAGTTGTAGAAATAAAGTTATTGCATATTTAAACCTAGGGTGTTTTCTAAAATTCCAGGGACTTATCCGTGATAGAAACAGTGCTCTGGTGAGGGTCTAAACTTAAAACAGGAAGTGCAAGGGCTCTGTGTAAAAACCTGGCGCCAGTGACGCTGACGGGTGGGTCCCGCAAGTCAGTGACCGAAAGAAAAACAAAAGGAGGCCTTTTATTCATCTCGGCCGTGGTTCGAACCCGGGATCGCGCGAGTGCACGGAGCGAATCGGCTCTGTTAGCCACTCGTGTTGTGAACGCTGATGTTAACAGATAACGAGTAGTAGTTCTCTTGAACAGAAACAAGGCACTCCAAATCTGACGAAAAACTGAACTTTACAAGTTTAACTGACGAACTGCAGAGAGCACCGACGGCGGCGGAACGACCGGCCGACCGGCGGCGACCGTGATTCGGAGGCGCTGCGTGCGTGGGGTGCGGGGTGTGTAGGTGAGTCGTGAGTGTGCTCGGAACTGAAAGGAAAGGCACGGTGAGCTCGTTTTCAGGCGCGCGTGACACGGCCATGCGCGATGCCGACACCGGCATCACCGGCGAGCAGTGCTAGGCATGCAATCAGAGGAGGGAAGGAGAGGAATCGGTGCGGCTCACCTCGCGGAACTCGATGGCGAGCGGAGGGAGGCCGGGGGCGACAGAGACGACCAACCGGTGTTGGGGACGAAGAGCTTGCGCAGCGGCCGGCGTCAGGGGAGGTAGGGCTCGTTGCGATGCGCGGCGGTTCCCAGGTGTGCAGCTCGCGTCGAGTACGAAGGGACGAAGTCCCTTGCGCGAGGAGGGGGTCGGAGGAGGCCGAGTTCACGCCGGAGGGTCGCTCGGTTCCTCGGGACCCATGGCGACGGCAGGAGCTGGTACGGAGCGAGCGGCGGCGGGGACAAGAGGGAACGAGGCTAGGGTTAGGGCTGGCTCCGGGGGATAAGAAGAGGTGGAGAAGGGATCAGTGGGGCAGGTCGCAGCGAGGTGGGGGCGAGGCGCCAGGGAGCCATGGCGTGCGCTGTAAAGTGCTCGACCTCCTCCTCTGTACGGAGGAGGGAGAAGCAGGCCGTAGGCTGAGATGGGCCAGGAGTTGGCCCATCTCGGCCAGGAACTCTTTTTTTTTTCCTTTTTGTTTATTCTTTTTCTGTTTTGTAAATTTAAAACAAAATAGGAAAATGAAAAGATATAAAACCTTTTTGACAATTTTTATAGTTTCAAAACAAACAGATTAAACTATTGAAAAGATTATTTGTACAAATTTGAAACTTCAATTTTTAAATGACTTGAAAAAGCATTAGAATTTAAATAAGGACTTAAATTTGGAATTTGAATTTGAAACAACATAATTAATTTAAAAAAGCAACCACAAATGCAATGATGACATGAAGCTCCATTAAAGTGCACACAACTTTGGAAAGTTACAAACGGGCTGTTACATGGAGCAACAGCGCAGCCGCGCAGGGCGTAGATGGCTGCGGCGGCGTTGGGGGCAGAAAGGAGAGGCGGCGGCCGCTGGCTGGGAGAGTGCAGTGTGGCGCCAGCCCGGCGTGGGGAGGGTGCGCCACGGGGAGAGGAGAGGCGGCGCCGGGGCGGAAAGGAGAGGCGGCGGTGGGGGTGGAAAGGAGCCGCGCCGACCGGGCGCGGGAAGAGGAGAGGGCCGAGGGGAGAGGCGGCGCGGGGAGAGGAGAGGGCCGAGGGGAGAGGCGGCGCTGGGGAGGGAAAAGAAGTGCGGGTGCTGGGATGAGTCGTGGAGTCGTGGCCTCGTGGGTGAGGAAAAGAGCTAGGGTGCTAGGGTTTGGAGCATACCCACTGACATGCGGGGTCTCCCGGGTATGCGGGTAAAAGGGTATGGGTATGGCATCCCCATACCCGCACCCGCATACCCGATGGGTATAACATTTTCCTGTTAAGTATACCCATGGGTATTTTTCTAGCCCAAACCCTCCCCATTTGAGGCGGGTACCCGTCGGATTTGCGGGTATCGGGTACCCATTGCCATCCGTATTCCCACATGGCAGTGGCATGGTGGAGCAGGAGTCCACCGCTGCTCCTTCGTCCATGGACGCGGTCCATCACTGGTAAAGGTGGGCGCGGTGGCTGACAGGCGGCCGACCGCGCTGTACTGCCCGCAGGGAGGGCAGTCTCTGTGGTGGAGCCCGCGATGACGTTCTCATTTGGAGGGTTGCGCCGTCCACCTGCTTTATCACCAGAGTGGAAGGTCCTGGCAGTCCTGCTGCAGGCGGCGCAACTTTATTGACTCCTTTATCCCCAAAACGGCAACGGGGATGCTTGCGTCACCACGTGGGCGTGGCAGAGGTCATCTGCGCCTCGCCGTGTTTCCTTGGCCACGACGTTTCCCCTCAGGCCGGGGGAGGCATGTGGGGGGATTCCCGTTGACTTCCCTCCAGGCGCGTTGGCGCCTCGGGAGGGTCTCTTGAAGCGAGGACCCGCGCGAGGCCCTCGTTTCCTCTTCAGGCCCTCGAGGGGGATTGCCCCTCGAGGGTCCCGCCAAGAGGTGAGGCCTGGTCCTTAGTTATTTCGTCTATCAGCCCGCGCGCGAGGCCTGGGGGGAGTGGGCTCTCTATACCCCAGTCCCCACTGGGCCGACAGTAGCCCCCGGGCCCATGATGGGAATGACTGAGCCCATGGACTCAGGTGAAGCGTTGTGGGCCCTTAGTGCCCGGCCGGCCCAAGCCACGCGGCACTTAGACGAGTAACGGTCTCGCACGATCCGGGGCGCGAGTCGTGGGGGGTCACACCACGTCCCGGTAACTGCTCTTTGAGGTGATATAAAGCCCGAGCGTCGCAGCAGGGAGCCGTTACTGTTTCCAATCTTTCTCGCCGAAGTTTCCGCCTCCTAGAGCTCTCCGCCTCGGCTCTCTCCTGTGATTCTTCTCCTTCCATCTTCCCCTGCGCTCCGAGCCCCCGGCGATGAGTCCCCTCAAGAGCAAGGGCAAGGCCGCTGCGCGGTCGTCCTCCCAGGCGGAGGCTCCTGAGGTCGTACAGGGCGTGGGGATGCTGGGCGTGCGCGTCAACGAGAAGGCGCTCGCCAAGGTCCGGTATTTGGTTGCGGACCGGACGAATGAGCACGGCGCCACCGCCCTGAAGCCTGCAGCGCACGGGAAGCGCCCGCGAGGGTACTTCCCGATCTTCCAGCACGGCCTTGCCGCCGGACTGGTGCCACCCTTCTCGCCGTTCCTGGAGGCGGTGCTGGCATTCTATCAGGTGAAGTTGCTGCATCTGCATCCCAACTCCTTCCTCATCCTCGCCGTCTTCGCGTACCTCTGCGAGGCGTATTTGGGCTTGGAGCCCACGGTGGGGTTGTTCCGTTGCTTCTACGCGCTCCGGAGCACGGCGAAGAACGAGCGCTCCGGGTGCGTCTCGTTCCGCATCGTCGACGGCATGGGGAGTGTCTACATCCCCATGTCCTGGAGCGACAGCAAGGCCATCACCTCGGTGACGAAGAAGGTGGACGACTTCCGCCAGAAGTGGTTCTTCGTCGGGGTGGAGCACCCTTACGCCTTCCTCGAGGTCCCTGACGAGCCACCGCTGAAGAACTCCCATTGGGGCAAGGCGACCTTCGATGGCGCGAGAAACACGAGCTTGATGGGGCGCCTGAGTTTCCTTCGCGAGGAGGGCCTCACGGGGCAGATCATCGTGGCGGACTTCGTGACGCGCCGCATCGCGCCCCTCCAGGCCCATTCGGTACCCATGTGGATGTACTCGGGTCCGAATGACAAGATGCGGCTCCACAAGGAAGACAATGATCAGGACACCGTCGACAATGTCCTGTCCGCGCTTTTCGTCAGCCCTTCTGTGTCTGCTGTGGATTTGCTCGCTGTGTCGCTCCGGCCTCTCCACCAGTACAATTTGACGGAGCGCATGTCCATCTTGGAGGGGATGCCTCCGTTCACGCCGACAGGCCAAGCAGAATTGGAGGTGCCAACGCTTGCCATGCGGGGAGCGAAAGAGGCAGATTCTAATTCGGCCTCAGGATCTGGCCTAGGTGAGGAGGAGGCCACGGCGGGGGAGGTGTCTTCCTCGAGGGCAGGGCCATTCACTGACGAGGTCTGCGACCTCTCGTCAGGAGACGACGATGCCTTCATGGTGGCTCACTCGTGCCCCGTGGAGGAGGAGGCTGAAGAAGGGGAGGCCTCTGATGCGGAGGACTCCCCAGGGAGGCGCGGGCCCCGCACCAAGGCTGCCGTGGATCACACGGGGGCGAGGCCATCTGACGTCCCCTCGAAAAGAAGGCGACGGCGCCCCCGGAGAGGTCCGGCGCCAAGACATTCCCTTCATGGCGCTCGCCAGGCTTGGCGTGGGTCGATGCTGGCGCCCCCCCCCTTCAGGGTGAGTGCTCATGCCACTTGGTCACTTGCTTTTCATTTTTCCCTTTACTCAAGATCTTTCCTTGGATTTTTTGTCAGTGATCTTGTGCCTGCGAAGCGCCGTAGGCTTCGTAAGGCAGCTGACGTGAAGAGAGCCACGGCTGAGGCCGTGGCTGACGAGGCCTCGAGGCCTGTGGAGGCTGCCTCTACAGGCCCCACTGAGGGGGTGCCTCATGTGGAGGCGGCTGCGCTTCAGGCGGGGGCGGCAGAGCCCCAGGCAGAGGAGGAAGCGCCACGCCCAGAGGCACCTACACCGCCCCCGGCGCCAATGGTGGTGGAAACCACGGAGGAGAGGGCTTCCACGCCTCCTCGCGCTCCTACTCCCCCTCGCGCGGTTACGCCCCCGCGCGAGGCAACTCCGCCGCGCGAGCCAACACCACCGCGCGTGTCGACGCCATCGCGGGCGCCTACTCCGTCGTCTGCGCCCACTGCTCCTGCGCAGCCTGCGGTGGAGACGTGCGAGCCGCCAGCGGGCGCGGGCGCGTCCGCAGGGGGAGATTCTTCCTCGCCTCTTCACCTAGCTGGAGGCGATGAGCGCCCTGCCGCGGCGGGCCCCGAAGAAGGCGCTGGCGCGGGCACGCGTGGACCCTAGGCTAGCCCTCGAGCTATCCCCAAGGCCGGGCGTTTGGGGCTCGACACCGGCGCCGGGTCCTCCACAGGCCAGAAGCTGGTCCTTCGGGGCTGGGACTGGAGCGCGGGGCGCCGCGAGGTCGCATTCGGCCTCGTGAGGGAGTCCCTGGAGGGCCTGGAGGCGCACCTCGCCCTTAGTGACATCCAGCTTGCCCGACAACAGGAGGAGCTGGCGAGGTCGTGGGCATCGTACCACGCAGCGGTCGAGGCGCGTCGACTAGAGGGCTTGGCGCTGCAGGCCGCCCGCGAGGAGGCCATCCGCTTCGCCAAGGAGATCCGCGAGGGGGCCATGCGCGACGCCGACAAACTCCTCGCGCCCCTCAAGGCGGAGCGCGACGCCTCGGCGGATCTCCTGCGTGAAGCCACGGCCGAGCGTGAGGCGATGGAGGGCTCGCTGGCGCAGAAGCGCCGCGAGCTGGGTCAACTGGAGGCTCAGCTGCTCGCAGCCCACCAGGCTGCGCAGGCCACCCTGGAGGGGGACGGCAAGAGCTTCTCCGAGCGCGAACATCGGCTGGCCCTCAAGGAGAAGGATCTGCAGCAGCACGACAAGCAGCGCCTTCAGGCGGAGAAGGACCTGGTCGCCCAGCGCGAGTCCCTCGAAGTGCGCGAAGGAGACCTAGCCCAGGCGGTCTCGAAGTACGACGAGAACGTCGCTGCCCAGAAGCTTGCCTACGGGCGTTTCGAGCGACGCTTCGACGAGAAGAAGAAAGAGGCTGAGGACGCCCTCGTGGAGCGCGAGAAGCAATTCCGCCTGTCCAGCTCTCAAAAGTACCGCGACCTCGCCCAGAAGCAGGAGGACCGCTTCAAGGCCAAGCACGCCGCAGACACTCGACAGATCGCTGAGCTCGAGAAGGCCAACACCAAGCTGGAGACCCTACTGAAGTGCGCCAAGGATGGCCGACGCCGGGCAGAGGAGGCCCGCGATGAGGCAATACACGACCTCAACTCCTTGGCCAAGGGCGTGGAGGAGCAGGTGGCTCCGGCGATGGAGCGGGCGGCGGAGGCGTCGGACTCGGCCCAGGTGGCCAGTGCGCTCACGAAGCAGCGTGAGTGAATGTTTGAGGCCTTGGTCGCCCGGGGCAACGAGCTTGCTGTGCAGCTCGGCGCGGACGCGCCGCACACTGAGGTCCGAGGCCGTGGAGACGATGCCATGTACTTGGTCTATTTTGACCAGCTCGTCGCGGCCCTCAAGAGCCCCGTCGCCGAGCTCCGCGAAATGATCGAGGATGAGAGCCGGCAGCTCCTGGGGGTGGTTGTTGATCGCATCTTCACCAACCTCAAGCTCCTCACGCCAGGCTTCGACCTCTCCACCGTGACGGAAGCAGCCCGAGGCGAGGATGCGCACAGGGTCTCCAACTCCCTCCGCGAGCAGGTTGATGCCTTCTGCAACCGCTTTAGGCGGGCGGAGGCTGCCGCGGAGGACAGCGAGGAGGAGGCCGCCTCTGCTGAGGCCGAGGAGGAGGCGAAAGGCGACGATACCTCCGCCTGAGCTACTCGTTATTGCGCCTGCGTGCGCTTGTATCGGAAACAATCTTGTGTTTAGATTCTTAAGACCTTTTGGCCTGTAATATACTCTTAACAGATGTTTGCTTTTAGCTTGTTTGCCCCTCGAGAGGTCTCTTTGGACTCATCTTCATGTCTATTTGTTCTCTGCGTCGGCATGACCCATCTCTTCGTGCCATGACTCCGCCGCTTCGGTATGTAGGAGCAATGACTCCGCAAGGCCGGGGGGAGTTTAGGCCTAGGAGAAGTAAGAGCCCTGAGTCGCGATGCTCAAGTGCCCCCCTTAGACGTGCGAGTAGTCAATGAAGCGTAAGGGCAAGCGAAGTCGCTTGAGGGGCAAACGTGTTCTAGAGGGGGAGAGAATGCTCTTAAGGAGTGGGTGCGAGACTTAGCTTCTCGAGGTTTTCGCCCTGTAGAGGCTTTTTGCCTGGCGAGGGGGTCCTCTCGAGGGATATTTCCCGGATGCCTCCTCAGGCTTGCGGGGGCATTTCTTCCCTGTAGATGTTAGAGGGGCGAACCCAAACGCTGGAACACGGTGCATGGGACTCGCGTTCCTCACGAGGAGAGTAAGTACCAAGATCCTCTGTAGAGATGGCGTGTTTGTGGGATCTTGCCCTCCAGCCAGAGCTCGGATCCTTGGGTTTTGCAGTGCTGAAGGTGTTTCATTTGAGGCACTGGCACCGTACTCAGCCCCCGCTCGTGAGGTACCCATGTGGAGAGATATAAGCGCACATTTCAACAAAATAATGCGTAAATAAAACTCACCACCATATATTACAAAGCGGCGCCGAGGCGCTAAGTTCACTCGGAACGAAATTGTCTCATTATGCTTGGGGTTGCCAAGTTAATGTTTTGACCATGTCGAGGCATGGGGACCACCCATTTGGCACAGACTCTCAACGTCCTGAGGTGGCTCGTTACAAGGAGAGCTCGGAGGGTTGACCCTCGAGAGAAGCCTTTGGAGCTTGGAGGTTTAATCCGTGAGCTTTTAACCTCTAGAGACAAAAAGTTCTTGGAGGTTGAGCCGTAAGCTGCCTCTTCCGCCAGATGTCTTGACGTGACAATGATCACGGGCGTGACAATGATCACGTTTTGCGTTTGTTCCTTCTGGATAGAAAAAAGATTCTGTGAGGTTTAAGCCGTGAGCTTTTAACCTCTAGAGACAAAAAAGGCTTGGAGGTTGAGCCGTAAGCTGCCTCTTCCGCTAGATGTCTTGACGTGACAATAATCACGGGCGTGACAATGATCATGGGTAGAACTTGCGTAGGTGCATAATGTTCCATGTATTCTTGACGGTGATGCTGTCTTGAGACTCGAGGCGGGCCGCGCTAGGCCTGGCGATGTGGGTGTTCCTGTAGGGGCTTTCCCACATCGGGGACAGCTTGTGGAGGCCTTCCCTGGAGAGGATCCGCCTGAGGATGAGATCGCCTGCCTCCAGGGTACGCGAGCGCACGTTGCGGCTGTGGTAGCGTTTCAGGTCCTGATGGTACTTAGCGGCGCAGCGACGTAGTCCTTCAAGAAGCAGCATGTCGTCATTGTGGAGGCACTCTTGCTGCTCCTCGTTAAAGGCAAGGACCCGTGGAGATCCAAGCTTTATCTCTGTGGAGAGGACTGCTTCGGCTCCATAGGCGAGGGCGAATGGTGTTTCCTCCTTAGGCTTGGGTGGCGTTGTGCGGATGGACCAGAGCACCGAAGGTAGCTCGCTGATCCAGCCCTTGCCGTGGCCTTTGAGGATGTCGAAGGTCCTGGTCTTGAGGCCTTTTAGGACTTCTGCATTTGCGCGCTCAGCCTGTCCGTTGCTTTGCAGATGAGCGACTGAGGCGACCCAGAGCTTGATGCCCATTCTTTTGCAGTAGGCTCTGAAGATGCCACTGGTGAATTGCGAGCCATTGTCGGTGATGATGCGGTTAGGCACTCCGAAGCGGCATACCAGGCCTCTGATGAACTTCACCGCCGCTCCTACTGTGATTATGCACGTTGCCTCCACTTCGGGCCACTTAGTGAACTTGTCGATGGCCACGAAGAGGTAGCGATATCCACCCTGCGCTGTCGGGAAATGTCCCACGATGTCCAGCCCCCAGACCGCGAACGGCCAGGAGAGCGGAATGGTCTGTAGCCCTAGCGCAGGTTGGTGGATTTGCTTGGCGTGGAATTGGCAGGCTTCGCACGCTTGGACGATGTTCACTGCATCCTGAAGCGCTTGAGGCCAGTAGAATCCGCTCCTGAAGACTTTTCCTGCAAGGGTGCGGGCGCACGGATGGTGGCCGCATTCCCCGCTGTGGATGTCCTTGATCAATAATTTTCCTTCCTCAGGAGGAACGCATTTGAGCGCGGTGCCGTTTGGGCGCTTGCGGTAGAGATTTCCTTCGATGATTTGGTAAGATTTTGCTTGACGGGGGACTCGCTCCGCTTCAACATCTTACTCGGGAAGGATCCCTTTGTCAAGGTAGCGTTTGATCTCGTCAATCCATTCTGTTTCTTGATGCACCGTTGTGAGCAACAGGCGGTCCCCTGTAGGGGGCCCACAATCTGGAGCCCCATTTGCAGGTGGTTGCGGGAGCTCTTCGTCTGTGCTTGCGGGCATTGCCTCCTGAGGCTGTTTTATGGAAGCCTTGACGAGCCTTTCTTCAAAGACGCCTGGCAGCTGAGCCTGCCTCCTTGATGCGCACTTGGCGATGTCATCAGCCTCTTGGTTCTCCTTTCTTGGGATGTGCATGAGCTCCATTCCCCTGAAGTGCTTCTCAAGCCTACGGACCTCTTCAAGGTATGCGGCCATGTGGTCGTCCTTGGGCTTGTAGCTTTTGTTAGAGAAGTTGACGAGCAGCTGGGAGTCGCCCTTGATGAGTAGATGCTTGATGCCTAGGGCGATTGCGGCGCGTAGGGCAGCAAGCAGGCCTTCGTACTCATCAATATTGTTGGAGATCTTGTCGATTCCGAAGCACAGCTGGAGCGCGTAATACAGCTTGTCACCTTTTGGTGAGATCAGGACCACGCCTGCCCCACCATGGCGACGAGCGAAAGCTCCGTCGAACTTCATGGTCCAGTGGCTTGGCATTTTATCTCCAAGGGGATCTTGTTGCTCTCCCAAAGGCTCTTCAGGGGTTTGGTCAGTCCATTCGGCGACGAAGCCTGCCAGCGCTCTTCCTTTGATTACCCTTGTGGTATCGAAGCGCAAATTGAATGGCTGTAGCTCTATGTTCCATCCTGCGACACGATCTGTGGCGTTTGGGTTGCGCAGGATTTGCTCCAGGGGGAACGAGGTGACCACCGTGATGGGGTGCCCCTGGAAGTAGTGATGCAGCTTTCTTGAGGCGATGAGGAGTGCGAGGAGGAGCTTCTGCTGCATTGTATACCGCTTGCGAGCATCACGCAGTACTGTGCTGACGAAGTAAACTGGATGCTCGACGAGGGTGGTTTCTGTAGCCTTGGCGTCTTCTGCCTGAGGGGGCTCAGCTGGGCCCTCATGGGGGGTGGCCTCAGGGAGCTTGTCATGGGCCTCGAGGGGGTTGGCCTCAGGGGGCTTATTACTGGCCTCGACGGGGTAGGCCTCAGGGGGACCGTCAGGCTCCCTGGCGGGATCTTCTTGCAGCAGTTGACTTGGAGTGGGCCTCTCTTGGTGCTTTGGGCCTGGCGGTGTGTTTGCGAGGGCTGCCCTTTCTTCAAGCTCCTGATCAGGAGGCTTTTGCTTTGGAGTGGTTGCACTCTTCTTGTGGAGTACTGGCTCTTCCCTTTCTACCACAAGGACGACACTGGCTTTCTGTGGAGTAGCTGATAGGTACAGCTTCAGGTGTTCGCCTGATCTTGGGGCGACCATTACTGGTGGGCTGGCCAGGTACTTCTTCAAGTCCTCAAGTGCTTTTTCAGCTTTAGGGGTCCACTTGAAAGTGCCCGTTCTTTTCATGATCTTGAAGAACGGCATGGCTCTTTCGCCGAACTTGGAGATGAATCTACCCAAGCTGGCCATGCATCCTGCTAGGCGTTGCATGTCCTTTAGCCTGCGTGGAGGTTGCATGTCCTCTATTGCCTTGATTTTGTCAGGGTTTGCCTCCATGCCTCTGTGGGACACGAAGAAACCAAGAAGTTTGCATGAGGGGACTCCGAAGACGCACTTGGCGGGGTTGAGCTTGATGTTCACCTTGCGCAGGTTGGCGAAAGTCTCTTCAAGGTCTCCGAGGAGAGTATTTCCCTCTCGGGATTTTACGACGATGTCATCGACATACGCCTCTGCGTTCCTCCCCATTTGCTCGCCAAGTGCTATCCTCATCAGCCTCTGGAAGGTGGCTCCGGCATTTTTTAGGCCGAAGGGCATGCAGACATAGCAGTACACACTGCAAGGGGTGAGGAAAGCCGTCTTCTCCTCGTCTTCCTTAGCCATCTTTATCTGATGATAACCAGAGAAAGAATCGAGGAAACAGAGGAGGTCGCAGCCTGCCGTGGAGTCCACGATCTGGTCAATTCTTGGCATGGGGTAAGGGTCCTTGGGGCAGGCCTTGTTTACATCAGTGTAGTCGATGCAGAGGCAGCCTCCTCCGGCAGGTTTTGGTACTACCACACCGTTGGAGAGCCAAGTAGGGTGCGCGACTTCTCGGACAACCTTTGCTGCTTTGAGCTTTTCAACCTCTTTGACGATGAATGATTGCTTCTCGAGGGCTTGTTTTCTTGCTTTTTGCTTGACGGGGCACGCGTTTGGCCACACGGCTAAGTGGTGCTCGATGACCTCCCTCGGTACACCAGACATGTCTGACGGTGTCCATGCGAACATGTCAGAGTTTGCCTGGAGGAAGGCGACGAGCGCGCTTTCCTATTTGGGAGGCAGCGCGGCGCCTATGGTGACGCTAGCCCCCGAGCCTTCAGCCCCCGAGATGCTGGAGCTCAGAGAGATTTTCTTCGTAGCAGCTGTCTCCTGGGAGAACAACTGCTTCTTCTTCTTGGGTCTCTCGAGAGGCTCCATGTCCTCGTCTGCGGGGAATGCTATGGCAGCGGCCTTGTAGGCCGTCTCGATAGCGCGCGTAGTATCCAGGACATGTCCACGGATGGTGATCGTGCCAGCGCTGCCGGGGATCTTGACCATGTTGTAGGCATTGTGCGTGACGGCCATGAATTTTGCGAGCGCGGGGTAGCCGAGGATGGCGTTGTACGGCAGGCCGATGTGCGCGACGTCCAAGTCGATGTGCTCGGTGCGGTAGCTTTCCTTGCTTCCGAAGGTGACGGCATGCCTGACCTGGCCTAGAGGCTCGATCGAACCGCTGGTTACCCCCGTGAAGGGCCTCGAGGGCATGAGCCTCTCGTAGGGCACTTGAAGCGCTTCGAACGTATATGTGGAGATAACGTTCAGGCCTGCTCCACCATCGATGAGAGTCTTGGAGACAGCCACGTTGTCGATGGTGGGGATGCAGACCAGCAAGAGGGTTCCAACAGCCTTGGTGGACTTGGGGTGGTCCTGAGCGTCGAAGGCGATGGTATACTGCGACCACTTGAGGGGCCTGGAGGTCTCAGTACTTGGGAGGGCGGCGTTGAGCTCTCGGGCGAACTGCTTGAACTGATTGTTCGACTTTGGCGCCTTTGCCCCCCCAAGGATGCAGGCGATGGCGCCTCTTGGGGCTTGGTAGCCACCATCTTTCTCGTCAGGGAGATTGCCGTTCTTTTCCGCAACATTGGCCTGATTGCCATATGGCTTCTGGTAGCCGCTCTTGCGTCCACTTCCCCGGTAGCCACGGCCTCGACCACGGCCGCCACTGCCCTCTGCTTGCTAGCGCTCCTTGCTCAACCTTTTGAGGTCGAAGCAAGACTCTGTAGAGTGACCGCGTCTATTGTGGTAGATGCAGAAAGGGCGGTGGTCATCTTTCCTCTCTCCAGGCTCAGGGGAGTCCCTGCGGGTGCCCTTCGCGTCAGGCTCTGCCGCGAGAACTGTGGTGGCCTTGCGTTTGGGCTCCTTCTTTTTCTTCTGGCTCTTGGACCCCTCGGCGTGGTCGTCCCCTTTCGAGGACATCTTAACGAAGAGGAGTCCCTCTTCAGCCTTGGCGCACTTGTCCGCCAGGTCGAACAGCTTTACCACAGAGGTGAGCTTGTCGTGGATGCCCAGCTTCTCGAGCATCCTGATGTTTGTGACACCCTCGAGGAAAGCGGCGATGAATTGGGTGTCAGGGATGTTCGGGATCTTGTTGCGCACTTGGCTAAAGCGCTGGATGTACTTGCGGAGCGTCTCATCCTTCTTCTGCACCACAGCGCGCAGGTCGTCGTGGGTGAGGGCGCGCTCGTACGTCCCCTTGAAGTTGGAGACGAACTGCTTGCAGAGCTCCTCCCAAGAGTTCATGGAGTCCTCAGGTAGGTTCAGGAGCCACGACAGCGCAGAATCGCGAAGCGCGTGGGAGAACCAGTTGGCCATGACCTTGTCGTCTCCACCTGCAGCTTGGATGGAGGTGGTGTAGAGCTGCAGGAACTCGATGGGGTTGCTGGAGCCGTCGTAGCCCTTAGGGAGAGCCGGTCTGAACTTCGGGGGACAGACCACGCGACGCAGGGAGCGGGTGAACGCCATGCAGCATGTGGCGTACATGGCGACCCCGTGCTGCAGCGCGTTGCGGTTCTGCTGGCCTGCCTGGCCGATCTCCTCCACGGGCCTGTTCTGGCGGTTGCGCTGGAGCTCCATCCCCACACGAGCGTCGGGCGCGGTGCGCTCCACAATCAAGCAATCGTGCGGCGAGGACGCGTGCGAGGCAGCCCTCTGCGTCGCAGCCGGTGCAGGTCCTGGCGGGAGCGGAGGCGCGTTCATTGCAACCGTGCCGCGAGAGAGGGGTGCATGTTGGACTGCGACGGAGCAGGGCGCGTCGTGGTGATGCCGACGAGGTGGTTGAGGCGCTGGAGCCACTGCTCGTGGGCCTCAGCGGTGGGCTGGTAGCGGAGAAGCTCTTGCGCCATGAGCAGCGCGGTGTGAGGCGCAGGGTCCGTCCTGCCAGGAGTTGCGTTCTGGCTCCTCTGCATGAGGGCGCGAGGGGGCACGCTCTTCATGGCGGGGTCAGCCCCGTCGCGCGTGGGTTGCCGTGGCGCCTATTGAGGCGCGCGCTCCTTCAGGTGCGCGTCGGTTGACGCGGGCGGCTCGGGTAGCGTGGGTGTTCGCCATCGCGCGGAGTCGGCTCGAAGGTTGTTGACGCGCCTCAATCCCCCTACCTGGCGCACCAAATGTCGGGTTATGACTGCCTAGAAGTGGGGGTAGTCACTTCCTGAAGTGTAGTTCGTGAAGGGGATTGAACGCGGAGGTCAAGACCCTTGAGGGACGCGGCGACAATGCTCGCCGGACCTGAAGACGAAGCACCCACGACAGAGATAGACACCGGCCCGTACCCAGGTTCAAGGCCCTCGTGAGGAGGTAAGACCGCTACTCCTGCTTGTCTGTATTGGATTATGGTGATTACGGTACAGCGGAGCTTGCCGGAGGCCCCCTTGAGGCAGTTCTTGCCTGGGGAGGGAAGCGATGATCTTCTCCCTCCTCCAGCCAGAGGCTATCCTACTTGGTGCTGCTAGGGTTTTACAAGCGTAGTTACAACCAATTGGCCGGCCCCTTCTACAATGGAGGTCTTGGTGCTTTTATAGGCGCTTCCGCCGCTCTTCTTCTCCTAAGCCTTCAAGGTGGTTCCCACATGGCAGTGGCATGGTGGAGCAGGAGTCCACCGCTGCTCCTTCGTCCATGGACACGGTCCATCGCTGGTAAAGGTGGGCGCGGTGGCCGACCGCGCTGTACTGCCCGCAGGGAGGGCATTCTCTGTGGTGGAGCCCGCGATGACGTTCTCATTTGGAGGGTTGCGCCGTCCACCTGCTTTATCACCAGAGTGGAAGGTCCTGGCAGTGCTGCTGCAGGCGGCGCAACTTTATTGACTCCTTTATCCCCAAAACGGCTACGGGGATGCTTGCATCACCACGTGGGCGTGGCAGAGGTCATGTGCGCCTCGCCGTGTTTCCTTGGCCGCGACAATTCCCCTCAGGCCGGGGGAGGCATGTGGGGGGATTCCCGTTGACTTTCCTCCAGGCGCGTTGGCGCCTCGGGAGGGTCTCTTGAAGCGAGGACCCGCGCGAGGCCCTCGTTTCCTCTTCAGGCCCTCGAGGGGGATTGCCCCTCGAGGGTCCCGCCAGGCGTTGAGGCCTGGTCCTTAGTCGTTTCGTCTGTCAGCCTGCGCGAAGCCTGGGGGGAGTGGGCTCTCCATACCCCAGTCCCCACTGGCCCGACAATGCGACAGTGCATTCATATGCGACTTCGCAAGCTAACCATGTGTTTCTTCAAAACAAAGAACATCTCTTATATGAGATTTCTAGTCGTACGGGTCAGTGTCACAACTTGCATCATCGTAAACGTTTTACGACAAGTTGTCTTTCCACTCTTACCCTTTCCTAGAAAACATATCTTCAGTTCTCATCGACACTGAAAATATACTTAACGTTTGTTCATTGATCCACACAAGGATCACTCTAGAACCTGTTCTTCAACCAAGAACTCGGGTCTCACCAAGTCGAGCTTTCAGTCTGATAGAATCTATGTCTGATGCAAAGAGAATGTCGAACATCATTTTCTACCACTGAAAATGCCAAGATAAATTTAATATTTTACCTAGTCATACAAGCAAAAACCATTTTCTTTGCTTGTTCTATTCTGAAACACTTCAGAATCCTAACTTAGGAAATATTCCGACCTAATGTTATTAAGCCCCTTATGACCTATACAATTATAAATCGTATGCCTAATACTCCTAACTTCATTTCATAGAAAATTTAATCACTTAACAAATCATTTACACTCTACTAGAGGATCTGTGTCATTCAATATATCGTTACATACAACATCACGAATGACACCTAACTCCCACTCAAATATGCCTTCCGCATATAAGATCAAGGAAAAGCTACTTAGCTTCCACTCAAATATGCCTTCCGCATATAAGATCAAGAAAAGCTACTTTTCTCCCACTCACTTCTTTGCAAATGCAGGTTTCTTCAACTATTTTGGACAACTCCAAAATCCTTTGATCACATTATCAAAGTGAAGATTCCAGCTCCGATATGCTTGATTCAGCCCATGAATGGACAAATGAAGTTTGCATATATGTTTAGCATCCTCAGGATCACCAACTCTTTCTTAATGACACTATTAAGAAACATGGTTTCCTTATCCATCTATCAATTTCTCATTCGAAATTATAGTAATTGCTAAACGACCCAGAATAGATTTAGGCTTCGCCACTTGAGACAAACTTTCATTGTGGTCAACTTTTGAATCTGTCGGAACTGTTTCACGATAAATCGATCCTTTTCAGTGTCTAGTCTCTCATAAAATTCCATATTCTATTAACATCCTAGATGCCATCAAGAAGATCTCCCAAGTCATTACCTAGTAATCGTACATAGATTTTATTTCGGATCATATATGACTCATAGCCATTTCTCGTACTTAGGTCCACCATCTCTTCTTCGTAGTTCGTAGGTCTGTCATATTCCATTAATATGACCTTCATAACAAGATTGTCGTAACACACAGTGTGGAACACAACCTCATACGCCTACGTTCTTAGTATGAGCTCAGAGCATCATGATCTTGTATCATCAGCTTTTTCAAGCTTTGGAGCATGACACTGAAAAAACTTTCGGTTGTGCCACTCTGATGTCTGGAGAGAAAGTTCATCAACTTTGTCTTGCTCTACTTTCTTTCTCACTTATACCCTTGGACAAGAAACTATTTCTTTCGCAAGGTATATCCCGGCAACGATTTTGCCTATGTCGTGAGACATGTACCCAACTAACTCTTTAGGTACGGTACACTACAAAGACTAATCCTTTTAGGTTTGATCATATCGAAACACTAAATTGCTGAAACGACAATCTAGGCCAAAAGCCATGCCATCACTCAAATGGTATTGTCTCCATGGATTTAAATGGTTTCCCTATTATCTAACGTGAATGTTATGTTTCAACCATATGACTCTAATGATCACACTAATTCGATAAGAGATTTATTTACCACACACTATCCGATAGGGAGTAATTACGGCGTCCTAACATACCATAACACTATGGTGTTCCATGCGACGTAATTTGTGGAACTCTTCTCACAAGTCTTCCAATGACGTGCCAACATTAAAACTCAAATCTTTATTTCCTCGATCTGTATCGCGAGAATTTGATTTTCTTGTTAAGTTTATTTCCTACTTCATTCTGAACTTGTTTGATCGAATCAAAATTTCCAGACCAACATTTCCTGAGTGGATATCCATATATCTACTCGAATATTCATGAAGTCTATGAAATAAATACTTCCACTACATGTTAAAGTACTTCATTGATTCACATACACCCATATGCACGATTCTCAACAAGCTATACTCAAAACGTTCAGTCAAGTTCACGAAATAAAGGTCTCCACTACCCGTCAATTACTTCATTGAACCACATACATCTATATGCATAAATACCAATAAGTTATATGCCCGTTTTCCGAAAACGGTGTCATAGTTATTTTGCAAGTGTCAAAAGATCAAATCTAAGGACTTGTAGATCCATCCGGTATGGAGCTAATGCATTGACTATAACATTGACATGAATTAAACGGTATTGCCACACATATGTGGTGTCTTTATTAAGTTTTTATCATTTGGCATTAATATTATGAATGTGGGAGCTTCTACCATCTAAATTCAAATCGGCATATGATCATTATTTCATAAATATAGGACAACGGATTTGTCACTAACATATATGAACAATTGTCTCGCTAGAGGAGACATACTTATAACGATCATACTAACAGGCGACCATAAAGAATTTATTCAAATGGTAGATCTAGAGGGAGAGTGTCCATGGCCATCACAACAATTTGTCTGCCATTATCAACACGTAATGTCGCCTCATCTTTCAAGCTACTCAAGAAGTAAACATGGTTTTCATAAAACATGACTAGTATCAAAAACTTAGTCACTACTGCAAGTACTTTCTTAGCTAAAACATTCATAACATGTATATCATATATACACCATCATCATTGATGACTTCCAGCGATCTGTTTCATCTTCTTGATACTTCCAACGTAATCAAGAACCATGAAGGTGAACGATTCCCCTTGCATGACATAGTCTATGACATAACATTTGCACTTGGCAACGATATCTGTCATCCAGTGATCGAGCTGAGCGAGGCGTCTCAATTTTCATCAAGTATGACCATATGTCATCAAGTATGACTGCCACGTGCTCCTTCAATGTGTGTATTCTCTTCCATCTTGGTTGAGAAGACAATCAATCAACGTACTGATAAACTTCATCAACCCAACTTTAGGGGTACCCCGAGTTTAGCGACCATCTCATATGTTTGCGATCTAATAACTCGTACCCACCGTTGGTTCTCTATGGCAGAGATCATAACATACATTGGACTATGATGATATCATCCGCACAAAAACTGATAATCCAAATTATCTTTTGTTAGCGAAATCTCCGGGTTTATCTCTTAGCGGGTATTGTATCACAAAGAGCTAACGGTTTAAACAAGGAGTATCCTAAAGCTAAAGTATAAAACTATGAAGTTTGGACCCAACCTTTTAAGTTTCTCAATCGCAGGAATGCGCCTAATTTTAAAAGATGCTATTACAATGGTTAATATCTACAAAGGTTTGCAAAACAGACTTTGTTCATTATATTTTGAGTTCTAGTATTTTAGAAAATAACTATCCTAACTCCCACTCAAACGAACATCCCTCCTGGTTGTTTAAGCGATTACACAACCCCCATCCATTGCACAACCCCTCATCGTCAGAGTCGGCAACACAACTTCAAGGGTAGACAATTGTCGATCACAACAACTTTGTGACTCATGCTCGACCTTTCGGCCTCCGTGTTCCGAGTCCATATCTGCATATGCTAGGCTCGCCACAATAACCTCCACGTAACGCTTGTGCAACATGTCTTACACCCACTGTATGCGAACGACGATATGTCTGACACCCGATCGTCACGGCCTGCCTCATAACGTAGAACTTTCTTGGTGGTGCTCGTTGGAGGCAGAACACTAGTGGTATTTTGAAGGGATCATCTTATATATAACTACCGCCGTGTAACTAATATATATAATCACATAATTTTCAGCCCAGTGGATACTGGGGTATGAAGATCCAACTCTCCCCAGGCCTCGCACGCGGGCTGATCAGACGAAACGGCTAAGGACCAAGCCACCGCTTGGAGAGACCCTCGAGAGGCAAAACCTCTCGAGGGCCTGAAGAGGACATGCACTTCAACAGACCCTCCAGAGGCGCCATACGCCTGGAGAGAGGTCAACGGAAATCCCTCCCCAGGCCCCCTCGGGCCTGCGGGGAAGCTTCGCGGCCAAGGAAGTACGGCAGGGCGCACATGACCTCTACCGTATCCGCAGAGTGACGCAGGCGCTCCCTTTGCCGATTTGGTGATAAAGGAGTCAATAAAGTTGCGCCGCCCGCGCTAGGATAGCAGGGACTTTCCTATCTGATGATGAAGCAGCTGGACGGCGCAACACTCCAAGAAGATCGTCATCGTGGGCTCCACCCCGAAGACTGCAACCCCTGCGAGCCGTTCTGCGCGGTCTGCAGCTTCTCGGCCACCGCGCCCAACTTTATCGACTATGAACCGCGTCCATGAAGGATTCTGCAGCGGTGGACTCACCCTCCTCCACGCCGCTGCCGTGTGGGATCCCACCTCGGACGCCGAGTGCAAGAAATATGCCTGCGGCGCCTATAAAAGGAGCAAGACCTCCACCGTAGCGGAGGTCGGCCAATAACTTGGAGAACACTTGTAAACTCTAGCTCGGCTAAGTAGAATAGCCTTCGGCCTGAGGAGGAAGAAGACCATTGCTTCCCTCCCCAGGCACGAACTGCCTCAAGAGAGCCCTCGGCAAGCTCAATTGTACTATAATCTCCGCAGTGCAATACAGACAAGCAGGAGTAGCGGTCTTACCTCCTCCTGAGGGCCATGAACCTGGGTACGGGCTGGTGTCTATCTCTGTCGTGGGTGTTCCTCTCCAGGCCCGGCGAGCATCGTCGTCATGCCTCTCGAGGGTCTTGACCTCCGCGTTCAATCCCCTTCACGAACTACTCTTCAGGAAGTGACCACCCCTGTTTCGTGCGAGTCATAACCTAACATTTGGCGCGCCAGGTAGGGGACTGAGGCGTGTCAACGACCTTCGAGCCGCCTCCGCGCCATGGCGAACACCCGCGCTACTCGCGTCGCCCGCGCCAACAGACGCGCGCCTGAAGGAGCTCGCGCCGCACCCAGCGCCACGACCACGCGTGGACGACGGGGATGACCCCGTCGTGAAGAGCGCGCCAACTCTGGCCCTCATGTGGAGGAGCCCGAGCACAACTCCGAGCACCAGGAAGACGCGCAGTCGTCGCACCCGATGCAGCCCCGAGCGGCTCCGGTCCAGGCAGGACGGACCCAGCGCCGCACACCGCCCTGCTCATGGCGCAAGAACTTCTCCGCTATCAGCCTACCGCTGAGGCTCACGAGCAGTGGCTGGAGCGCCTCAACCAGCTCGTCGGCATCGCTACGACTCGCCCCGCTCCGTCGCAGTCCGTCGTGCACCCTTCCCTCGCGGGCATGGCTGCGCCTGGCGCGCTTCCGCCACCACCAAGGCCTGCACCAATTGCGACACAGAGGGAGGCCTCGCACGCGTCTTCGCCTCACGACTGCCTTATCGTGCAGCGCACCGCGCCAGATGCGCGTGTGGGGATGGAGCTCCAGCGCAACCGCCAGAACCGCCTCGTGGAGGAAATCGGCCAGGCGGGCCAACAGAACCGCAGCGCGCTGCAGCACGGGGTCGCCACGTACGCCACAGGCTGCATGGCGTTCACCCTCTCCCTACGCCGCGTGGTGTGGCCTCCAAAGTTTAGGCCAGCTCTCCCCAAGGGCTACGATGGCTCCAGCAACCCCGTCGAGTTCCTGAAGCTCTACACCACCTCCATCCAGGCGGCAGGCGGAGACGACACGGTCATGGACAACTGTTCTCCCACGCGCTTCGCGATTCTGCGCTGTCGTGGCTCCTAAACCTTCCAGAGGACCCTGTGAACTCTTGGGAGGAGCTCTGCAAGCAGTTCGTCTCCCACTTCAAGGGGACGTACGAGCGCGCGCTCACCCACAACGACCTGCGCGTTGTGGTGTAGAAGAAGGATGAAACCCTCCACAAGTACGTCCAGCGCTTCAGCCTAGTGCGCAACAAGATCCCGAACATCCCTGACACCCAAGTTATCGCCGCCTTCCGCGAGGGCGTCACGAACAGCAGGATGCTCGAAAAGTTGGGTATCCACGACAAGCTCACCTCTGTGGTGAAGCTGTTCGACCTGGCAGACAAGTGCGCCAAGGCTGAAGAGGGACTCCTCTTCGTCAAGATGTCCTCGAGAGGGGACAAGCACGCTAAGGGGTCCAGGAGCCATAAGAAGAAGGAGGAGCCCAAGCGTAAGGCCACCGCGGTCCTCGCAGCAGAGCCTGACGCTAAGGGCACCCGCAGGGACTCTCCCGAGCCTGGGGAGAGAAAAGACAACCACCACCCGTTCTGCATCTACCACTACAGGCGCGGTCACTCTACAAAGACTTGCTTCGACCTCAAGAGGCTGAGCAAAGAGCGTGAACAAGCAGAGGGCAGCGGCAACCGCGGTCGAGGCCGTGGCTACCGCGGAAGCGGGCGCAAGGGCGGCTACCAGAAGCCATCTGACAATCAAGCCAACGTCGCTGAGAGGAATGGCAACCTCCCTGACGAGGAAGACAAAGACTATCAAGCTCCAAGTGGCGCCATGGCCTGCATCCTCGGTGGGGGCACAGGCGCCCAAATCGACAATCAGTTCAAGCAGTTCGCTCGCGAGGTCAATGCCGCCCTCCCCAGCCTCGAGTCCTCCAGGCCCCTCAAGTGGTCATAGTACACCATCGCCTTCGACACTCAGGACCACCCCAAGTCCACCAAGACTGTTGGAACCCTCCCGCTGGTCTGCAGCCCCACCATCGACAACATCGCTGTCTCCAAGACACTCATTGATGGTGGAGCAGGCCTGGATGTCATCTCCATTGAGACGTTCGAAGCGCTTCAAGTTCCCTACGAGCTGTTCATGCCCTCTAGTCCCTTCACGGGGATCACCAGCGGCTCGATCGAGCCTCTGGGGCAGGTCAGGCTTGCCGTCACCTTCGGCAGCGAGGAAAACTAAAGCACCGAGCACATCGACTTCGATGTTGCGCACATCGGCTTGCCGTACAACGCCATCCTCGACAACCCTGCCCTCGCGAAATTCATGGCCGTCACGTATCATGCCTACAACATGGTCAAGATCCCCGGCAGCGCTGGCACAATCACCATCCGCGGACATGTCCTGGACGCTACGCGCGCTGTCGAGACAGCCTACAAGGCAGCCGCCATGGAATTCCCTGCAGACGAGGACATGGAGCCTCTCGAGATACCCAAGAAGAAGAAGCAACTGTTCTCCTAGGAGCCAGGCGATACAAAGAAAGTCTCTCTAAGCTCCAGCAGCTCGGGGGCTGAAGGCTCGGGGGCTAGCGTCACCATTGGCACTGCGCTGCCTCCCAAATAGGAAAGCGCGCTCATCGCCTTCCTCCAGGCAAACTCTGACATGTTCGCATGGACTCCGTCAGACATGTTCTGTGTACCAAGGGAGGTGATCGAGCACCACTTGGTCGTGTGTCCAAACGCACGCCCCGTCAAGCCAAAAGCAAGAAAACAAGCCCCCGAGAAGCAAGCATTCATTGTGAAAGAGGTCGAGAAGCTAAAAGCGGCAAATGTCGTCCGCGAAGTCACGCACCCCACTTGGCTCTCCAACGGCGTGGTAGTCCCAAAACCCGTCGGAGGAGGCCGCCTCTGCATCGACTACACTGATATCAACAAGGCCTGCCCCAAGGACCCTTATCCTATGCCGAGAATCGACCAGATCGTGGACTCCACGGCACGCTGCGAGCTCCTCTGCTTCCTCGATGCTTTCTCTGGTTATCACCAGATCAAAATGGCTAAGGAAGACGAGGAAAGACAGCATTCCTCACCCCTTCCGGTGTGTATTGCTACGTCTGCATGCCCTTCGGCCTGAAAAACGCCGGAGCCACCTTCCAGAGCCTCATGAGGATAGCGCTGGGCGAGCAAATGGGAAGAAACGCCGAGGCTTACGTCGATGATATCGTCGTCAAGTCTCGAGAGAGAGATACACTACTCAGGGACCTTGAAGAGACCTTCGCCATCTTGCGCAAGGTGAACATCAAGATCAACCCCGCCAAGTGCGTCTTCGGAGTGCCTTCAGGCAAATTGCTTGGTTTCCTCGTGTCCCACCGAGGCATAGAGGCAAATCCTGACAAAATAAATGCCATAGAAGAAATGCAACCTCCACGCTGGCTCAAGGACATGCAACGCCTAGCATGCTGCATGGCCAGCTTGGAAAGATTCATCTCCAAGTTCGGTGACAGAGCTTTGCCATTCTTCAAGATCATGAAGAGAACTGGCACCTTCAAGTGGACTCCTGAAGCGGAACAAGCCTTTGAGGACTTGAAGAGGTACCTGGCCAACCCACCAGTAATGGTCGCCCCAAGGACAGGCGAGCACCTGAAGCTGTATCTGTCAGCCACTCCACAAACTGCAAGTGTCGTCCTGGTGGTAGAAAGAGAGGAGCCAGTCCTCCACAAGAAGAGTGCAACAAAGCCAAAACCGCCTGACGAAGAGCTTGACAAAGGAACATGCCCCACAAACCCACCGCCAGGCCCAAAGCCGCAAGTGGAGCCTGCCCCAAGTCCACCGCCACAGGACAATCTCGCTAGGGAGCTTGAAGAGCCTCCACAGGCCAAACCCCTCGAGGGCTCTCCACAGGCCAGCCCCCTTGAGAGCCCTGCAGGGCCTCCTCAGGCAGAGTGCGCCAAGACTAAGCTGACAACCCTTGTCGAGCATCCAGTCTATTTTGTCAGTACAGTACTGCGCGATGCTCGCGAGCGGTACACCATGCAGCAAAAGCTTCTCGTCGCGCTCCTCATCACCTCAAGAAAACTGCAACACTACTTCAAGGGGCACCCCATCACGGTGGTAACCTCTTTTCCCCTAGAGCAGATCCTGCGCAACCCTAACGCCACAGAACGTGTCGCAGGATGGAATATAGAGCTACAGCCATTCAACTTGTGTTTCGATACCACAAGGGTAATCAAAGGAAGAGCGCTGGCAGACTTCGTCGCCAAATGGACTGATCCAACCCCTGAAGAGCCTTTAGGAGAAGAGCAAGAGCCCTCTGGAGACAAAATGCCGAGTCACTGGACCATGAAGTTCGATGGAGCTTTCGCTTGTCGTCAACGTGGAGCTGGCGTGGTCCGGACCTCACCAAAGGGCGACAAGCTCTATTACGCAGTCCAGCTGTGCTTCGGAATCGACAAGATCTCCAACAATATTGTCGAGTACGAAGGCCTGTTCGCGGTCCTACGTGCCGCAATCGCTTTGGACATCAAGCACCTGCTCATCAAGGGCGACTCCCAGTTGCTCGTCAATTTCTCCAACAAAAAGCTACAAGCCTAAGGACGACCACATGCCCGCATACCTTGAAGAGGTCCATAGGCTTGAGAAGCACTTCAGGGGTATGGAGCTCATGCACATCCCAAGAAAGGAAAATCAAGAGGCAGATGAAATCGCCAAACGCGCGTCAAAGAGGCAAGCACAACTGCCGGGCGTCTTTGAAGAAAGACTTGTCAAGGCATCCATAAAACAGCCTCAAGAGGCAACGCCCGCAAGCATAGACGAAGCGCTCCCGCCACCACCTACAGATGGGGCTCCCGTTTGCGGACCCCTACAGGGGAACGTCTGTTGCTCATAGCGGCGCATCAAGAAGCAGGATGGATTGACGAGATCAAAAACTATCTCGACAAAGGGATCCTTCTCGAGGAAGATGTTGAAGCGGAGCGAATCGCCCGATAGGTAAAATCCTATCACATCCTCGAAGGAAATCTCTACCGCAAGCGCCCAAACGGCATCGCGCTCAAATGCGTTCCTCCTGAAGAAGGCAAAATGTTGATCAAGGACATCCACTGCGGGGAATGCGGCCACCATTCGTGCGCCCGCACCCTAGCAGGCAAAGTCTTCAGAAGCGGCTTCTACTAGCCTCAAGCACTTCAGGATGCAGTTGACATCGTTCAAGCATGTGAAGCTTGCCAATTCCAAACCAAGCAAATCCACCAACCTGCGCTGGGACTACAGACAATTCCGCTCTCCTCGCCGTTCGCGGTCTGGGGGCTGGACATCCTGGGACCTTTCCTAACAGCACAAGGGGGATATCGCTACCTCTTCGTGGCCATCGACAAGTTCACCAAGTGGACCGAAGTGGAGGCGACACGTACAATTCCAGCAGGCGTGAGGGTGGAATTCATCAAAGGCTTGGTCTGCCGCTTCAGAGTGCCCAATCGCATCATCACCGACAAGGGCTCACAATTCACCAGTGGCATATTCAGAACTTACTGCGAAAAAATGGGCATCAAGCTCTGCTTCGCCTCGGTCGCTCACCCACAGAGCAATGGCCAAGCTGAACGAGCAAATGCAGAAGTCCTCAAGGGCCTAAAGACCAGGACCTTTGACGTCCTCAAGGGCCACGGCAAAGGCTGGATCAGCGAGCTCCCTTCGGTGCTCTGGTCTATCTGCACAACGCCACCCAAGCCTACAGGGGAAACACCGTTCGCCCTCGTCTATGGAGTCGAAGCAGTCCTCCCCACAGAGATAAAGCATAGATCCCCACGGGTCCTTGCCTTTAACGAGTACCAGCAAGAGGACCTCCACAACGATGACATGCTGCTTCTCGAGGGACTAAATACCAGCAGGACCTGCGACGCTACCACAGCCGCAATGTGCGCTCGCGCACCTTGGAGGCAGGCGATATTGTCCTCAGGCAAATCCTCTTCAGGGAAGGCCTCCACAAGCTGTCACCGATGTGGGAAGGTCCCTACAGGGTCACCCACATCGCCAGGCCTGGCGCGGCTTGTCTCGAGACTCAAGATGGCATCCCCGTCGAAAACCCGTGGAACATCTTGCACCTGCGCAAGTTCTACCCGTGATCATTGTCACGCCCGTGATCATTGTCACGTCAAGGCATCTAGCGGAAGAGGCAGCTTACGGCTCAACCTCCAAGCATTTTTTGTCTCTAGAGGTTAAAAGCTCACGGCTTAAACCTCCAAGCATCTTTTGTCTCCAGAACGAAGGAAGGAAAACGTGATCATCGTCACGCCCGTGATCATTGTCACGTCAAGACATCTGGCGGAAGACGCAGCTTACGGCTCAACCTCCAAGCAATTTTGTCTCTAGAGGTTAAAAGCTCACGGCTTAAACCTCCAAGCTCCAAAGGCTTCTCTCGAGGGTCAACCCTCCGAGCTCTCCATATAACGAGCCACCTCAGGCCGTAGAGAGTCTCTGCCACTAATGGGTGGTCCTCATGCCTCCACATGGTCAAAACATTAACTTGGCAACTCCAAGCATAATGAGACAATTTCGTTCCTAAGTGAACTTAGCGCTACGACGCCGATATGCAATATTTGGTGGTGAGCTTTATTTCCGCATTATTTTCTTTAAGATACACGCTTATATCTCTCCACATGCGCACCTCGCGAGTAGGGGCTGAGTACGGTGCCAGTGCCTCAAATGACACACCAGCAGCACTGCAAAATCCAAGGATCCGACCTCTTGCTGGAGGGCAAGATCCCACAAACATGCCATCTCTACAGAGGACCTTGGTACTTACTCTCCTCGCGAGGAACGCCTGAGGGGACCTATAAGCGTGCATAAGTCTCCAGTACCGTGCAAAAGCGTTTGGTTTTCCCCTCTAACATCCATACAGAACAAGCGTCTCTGCAAGCCTGAGGAGACAACATGGAAAAACCCTGCAGAGCACCTCCTCGCCAGGCCAAAAACCTCTACAAGGCAAAAGCCTCGAGAAGCTAAGTCTCGCACCCACGCCTCGAGAGCCTTTTTTTTCCTTCGCAAGCGCACGTTTGCCACTCAAGCAACTTCGCTTTCCCTTACGCTTCATGGGCTACTCGTACGTCTAAGGGGGGAACTTGAGCATCGCGACTCAGGGCTCTTACCTCTCCTAGGCCTAAACTCACCCCGGCCTTGCAGAGTCATTGTTCTAGCATACCGAAGTGGCGGAGTCATGGCACAAAGAGATGGGTCCTAACGACGCAGAGAACAAATGGACATGAAGATAAGTCCAATAGGACCTCTCGAGGGGCGAGTAAGCTAGAAGCAAACTGCGAAC
Organism: Poa annua; assembly: GCA_026929855.1. NCBI lineage: Eukaryota > Viridiplantae > Streptophyta > Magnoliopsida > Poales > Poaceae > Poa > Poa annua. Next base: position 37,029,294 of record CM049426.1, read on the forward strand.
ACGAGTATATTACATGCCCAAAAGTCACACAATGTCTAAACATAAGATTGTTTTAGATACAAGCACACACAGGCGCAATAACCATAGCTCAGGCGGAGTCAGCATGATCCTGCACGTCCTCCGCAGCACCCTCCTTGGTCTCGGCAGAGGCGGCTTCCTCCTCGCTATCCGCCACGGCGACTTCCGCATGCCTGAAGCGGTTGTAGAAGGCCTCGACTTGCTCGCGGAGGGATGTGGAGACCCGCCGCACGTCCTCGCCTTGACGAGCCTCCGTCACGGTAGAGGTCGAAGCCCTGCGTGAGGAGCCTGAGCTTGGTGAAGATGGGATCGACAACCACCCCCAGGAGCTGCCGGCTCTCGTCCTCGATCATCTCGCGGAGGTCAGCGACAGGGCCCTCGAGCGCGGTGAAGAGCTGGTCGAAGAAGACCAGGTACATGGCAGCATCGCCGCGGCCTCGGACCTCGGCGTGCGGCGTGTCCGCGCCAACCTAGGCAGCTGTCGTGGTATCGGCATAATTGATATGAGACGGGGGTCCTCTAGCCTACGTATGGATTGTGGGGAAGAAGGTTGGTGTCGTCGAGGACGGGATTGAACACGGCGAGTTTACCCAGCTTCAGATCCCGCAACGGTGGCGAGATCCTACGTGCTACTATAATTCACTATGAGGCAAAAGCCGTGAACATGTTACAATGTGTATGATGCGTATTGAGGCGTGCCCTAAAGGCTTCCTGGTGGCCGGCTTATATAGGCGGCCAGACCCCAGGATACAATGCAAGTACTTGTCCGGCAAGTAAACAGAGTCCTAGACCTAGCCGGCTTAGTTGCCGCCTTCCGTCTTGGGCTTGGTGGCTTGATGGGCTTCGGCCTTCCGCCTTCCTTGGACCGTCCGCCTACTTCCTTGTACGTCATCGCTCTGGGCCGCCCGGCAGGCTTCAGCCTTACCACCCTTGGGCCACCCTGGACTAGCCGGATTGATCCATGTTGGAGATAGCCCTAGTTGATATATCCCCAACATTAGCCCCCAGAAAGGTTGAAGTTCTCCAGGAGCCGGCCTCTTCTTGATACTTTATTCGTCAATGTTTGCGGCTGCAGGACTTGAACCATTCTAAAAAACAACGGGGGCACGTGTACCCCGATGTTGGCACACGGCCGCCTTTATCCAACATGGGAAAAGACGGCTAGTCGAAACTTTACCGAGCATATTTCTTGACGGACATCGCAAGGCGGCTCACGACAGTTCGAAACCGGCCGAATCGAAAATCACGTCATGGTTGCAAATCGCGGGAAAAAGAGGAGGCGTGGAGATCGTGCAATCATGCGTTGCGACGGACGCTAGCCACGTGTCCGACTAGCAGCGCCGTTGCACAGGAAATAACGCCTGGGCCTGTAAATAGGGAACCGAACGATTCGTTTTTCACCCCTGCTCCTGCTCTCCTCGGCCCCTTGCTCTCCCGCTCTCCCGCTCTTTCCTCCGAGCGAACTCCGGCGAACATTCTTCTCCGGCGGCCCTCGTGTACAGCGATGTCCACCGGCCAGAACATCCCTTCTGCAGCGTCCAGCGGCCCGGCGACCGAGACCACCTCCGCGGCGGCGATGGGCGGCGCAGCGTCCCGCCTCGGGACGGCGGCGACGGGCAATGTCGCCACCGTCACTTCTCAGACTCTCACCGCACGCGCCCAGGCGGCGGTCTCCTCTACTCCTTCATCTTCCGCCGCGGCGACGACGACGAGAGGCGCACCCGCCGACGAGGAGGAGGAAGCAGCTGACCTCGGGTCATGCTATTGGCTTCCCTTCATCGTCGACCAAGAGGCACTCCAAGACTTGGAGGCCGTCGGCCTCCTCCCAACTCGGGAGGACTGCCAATGGAGATCCGCCTTCGGGGACGTCATCCCGGCTCCGAAAGCCGGGGAGCGGGTAATCCTCACCTCCCATTTAGTTAGGGGAATGGCGCTACCGCCTTCTTTATCGAGGTGTTAGATCACTACGGGCTCCAACGCCATAATATAGCGCCCAATAGCATTCTTGTCTTAGCCGGCTTCACAGCTCTGTTCGAGGGCTATCGAGGTATTAGGCCTAGTTTAGACTTATTCAGATATTGCTTCCGTTGCCGGCGTCAGACTGTGCCGGACGGCGGACTGGCGACCTGCGGCAGTGTCACTTTCAACTGCCGCCAAGGACGCCAATGGTATCCCAAGATACCATACATCGAGTCCGTCAAGGGCTGGACGTCCACCTTTCTACTGCCAAGACATGGCAGCACCGGGGCGCCAATTTGGCGTCCCAGACTTTGTTAACGCGCCGCCTATGCCCAGGCCATGCTGGGACGAGGCGGTGCCCAAGTTGACGGAGGAGCTCCGCCTTATTCAAAGGCGGATCGAGTTCCTCACCCGCACGATGGCTCCCCCCTTGCTGGATGGGGTGGACACCGTCATCTGCTGGCTTAGCCGGCAGATACTGCCCCTGCGGTACAGCCCGCATAAAATGTGTCAGTATTCGCCTACTGCCACAACCTCTCTTCTCGTAAGTGAGGAGGGGTTACCAGCCGCCGACCTGGCGTTCCGACTTCACAGCCTTGTCAAGGCAGGGCTGGTGAAGGCGGCGGAAGGTGTGCCCATGCACACCCACGACAACCCTCCCCTTGAGGTAGATATCCTACTTAATACCCTTCTTTGACGGCCTTTGCCGGCTTACTAGAGTCCTATTAACACTTTCCTTCTTTCTCAGCTCTCTGCCCTGGGGGAGGGTGACCTGGCTTCCGACTTCTACGAGTCGGAAGCCGGAAAGACCAAGAAGCGCAAGGCGTCCGGCGCTGCTTCCTCTATGGTGAATGCCGAGAGGAAGAAACAGACCGCTGCGGCTGCTGAGTCGGTGCTCGTCGATCTCGACGAGAACGCGGGGATTAACATCCCCCAAAGGTACTCATTTCCGCCTTAAATAGTCGTTGAATTCCTCTAATACTGGCATTCATCTGGCTATGCTTGCTTTATTGACAGGGAACGAGCGGCAACTTCTAGGTTGCCGACCAGGCTTCTTTCTAGGGGAAAGCGGCCCCAAGGTAGCTCGCCCGCTACCATGTCGCCAACTCCCCAGCCCCGGGACGGCGGCTTTATGAGCGATGCTCGCCGCCAGCCCCAGGCTCCGGCTTCCGGTCCTCCGCCAAAGACTTCCTCCGCTGGCCACGCCACCAGTACTCCCCTTCCATCGGCTGAGGCTACGGCCAATGAAGCCGTCCAATCTTGTGCTGCCAAGGAAGAGCTGCTGGAGGTGGTTGCCGGCAGGACGCAGAGGGCAGCCCCGGCTGCAGGAGGCGGCCGAGTTAGGGACCCTTGGTCCACCTTTAAGGCGGCCAAGGAGTCCACCCTGGCTTTCGCCAACTTCGCCTCCCAGGCCTTTGCCGACTTGGAGGGCGACATGTTTGTAAGTTTTCCTAACTTAAATGGAAAGTAAAAAACATTGACTGCCGGCTTAGTGGTTTTTTGACGATATGCTATATGCCTTTGTCCTTGCCTGCAGGGCCTCCTGTCCGCCAACGTTGAGCTTATCTCCTCCCGATTTGAGATAAACCAGCAGTGCCGCGATCTAAAGAAGGATTGCGAGGCCAAGGACTTGCGGATTGCCGAGTTGGAGGCGGCCCGCAAAAAAGACGAAGGTAGCATTATTGTTTTTGCCTTCTGTCATTTTTCAATTTTTGTTGCCGCCAACCGTTTAGCTAGTGAATCCATATTGTAGAATTGCTAGATCACGCCCAGGATATATTGAAGGCGTCCACTGATATGCAGGCTATTATGAATGAAGCTTCCGATCATGCGGCCGCCAATTTGTTGATGAAGGAGGAGCACCGGAAGGAGATGGAGGCCCAGCAGTTGAAGTTTGCGCAGGAGTCTAGCCAGCTTACTGGGGAGCTGGATGGCATACGCAAGAAATTGGCGGAGGCGGAGAAGGCGACTGCTGAAGAAATATCCAAGCAGGCTTCTCGCGCCCAGACTGCTGAGGACACGGTGGCAGCTCATATGATTGAGCTGTCCGCCTTCTATAACTCGGTCCTTGGTAATTTCTCACTCTTAATTTTCCGTCATCAAATTTAGCCTGAGCCGAACTGACGTTTTTATTTTTGATACAGTTGCTGCCGGCTTAAGCGACGACAAGGCTGTCAGCCCCCGCCTAGATCGCCTTGCGCATCTGGGAGAGCTGATCACCGAGACATTGGCGGCGTCCAAGCGGTTTGCCGCCAAGTTCTTCATGTCGTGGTGGTGTCACGGCAGATGCCATAGGATGGCTAATGTGTGGGGCCGATGGACGTTGGTGGATCCGGGGAGGGATAGCAAGCTGAATAGCTCACACAAGGAGGATCCCGGTATAACCGAGATCTCCCAAGAACTAGAAACAACAGCAAAGCGATATAGGGAAGATCTAACAAACAAGAACAAAGGCACGAAGGCACACAACACACACACGATATACCCAGGTTCAGGGCACTCGTGAGGAGGTAACACCCCTACTCCTGCCTTTCCTCTCTATATAAATGTGGTACAAGGGCTACAACTTGCTCATATGTCTCTCCAAGTGAAGAACAAGTAGTACTAGATGAACTCAAGGTATGAGGAAGTAAAAGCTCTAGGAGTGAATGCAACTATAACTTTGGCTCCCAAGTTGGTCTCTGCCCTCACTGAAGCAGTTATGGCGCCTTATATAGGGTCTCGGCCAGGAGGGCCGGTAACCCTAAACTGGCTTGGCCCCACCGGACAGGCCTAGCCGGCATGTCGTCACCGGCTAGTGCGACCTAGTCGCCGCGCTATCCGGTGTAGCCCCTTCGTCATCATCTCGCCAAGGACAGCAGGCGCCGTCCTGGACCATCATTGTCTCCCTGTCAGAGACAGGACATGTCTTTGCCCATACCGGATAACCTTTTCCGGACTGCCGGGCTAGGCATGTCAGGTCTTGTCGTACCGTTGTCGTACCGGCTGACGCGCTCCCGTGTCAGGCGGGAAGTGACCATGCTTCCGTGTCAGGCGGGAGGTGACCATGCTTCCGTGTCAGGCGGAAAGGTACTCCGGGATCTGCCCCTACCCGGGGGGCAGCCCCCCGACACTAGTCCCCGAAGCTGGTGCTGCACAGCGACCTCGGATGATGTGCGGGATCAGCTTTAATAACAACCATTTTCTGAGAACATATGACACCATCCTTTTACTTCATGCCGAGGTCGATTCTTCCCGAGATCTTCCTACCGAGATTACTTTAACCGGGAGATGAAGCCCGTAACCGGATAGTGCAGTCTCAGCGAATCTCGACCGTTGGCTTCGTGCTAAACTCGAGACTGCGAGCTGGGCCCCACACGACGTCCCGTCTGAGCAGAAATGCACTCAAGTGCTTCTGCCCGAGCGCGCTGTCGCTTGGGTTCCCGCGCCGGGAGCCGCAGTCGATCCGAAGCCCAACCGTAGGGGCCGTGTGACCCTCGGTGTGGCTGGATCGGGCGCTCCGGCTAGCGCCACGTGGCGCGCTGCGAAAAACAGATCCCACCCACGATCGTGGAGATCGTGGGCGGGAAAACTGGAAACCGCTCCAGAACCCCCCCCCCCCCCCCCAAAAATAGGGGACCGGAACGGTCTCCTCTGCTTCTTCCTCTCCTTCGCTTCTCCTCCACCGTTGTCTCGAGCGCATCGCCGCCGTTGCATTCGTCGCCCGAACGCCGCCGCCCTCGCCGTTCGCCGGAGCCCGAACGCCGTCGCCCTCGCCGTCACCGACCTCCTCTTCTCCGGTGAGTTTCTCTCTCCGCTCCGATGATCTCCTTTAGTAGAATAACACCTCGCCTTCGACCGTGCCCTAATACATGCGCGGTTGAGCCGCCGCCGGTGAGCACGACTCGAGCGGCGCGCACGGGGTGCACGGTGGTGATGCACCGCTGCGGTAGGATGTAGATCTTTCGCTCGCATTGCGTCTCGCTCGAGTTTAGCCCGAGTATATTTTCCTCACTTTAGTTTTGATTTATCAGCATGCGGTAGATCTTACTTGCCCTGAACTCGGTTGTGTTTAGGAGTTTGCAATCCGGCATCCTAGCTCCCGATAGACTAACCCCGACTAACCGCCACTGCGCCTGCAAAGTAGCCCGGATACGTCTGCGGACTCCTCCGGCATGGGCGAAGAAGGTATCCGGGGATGCTGGGATGGATCCGAGACCAAACAGTCAGACCTGGATTGGCTGTACCGGACCCACCGGATTCCTCCGGAAGTCGAGAGCCGTCTCCCGGAGGATGAGGTTCAACCGGAACCCCAACCCGGGTAATACGTGGTATTCCTTACGCACTTCGAGCGTGGGTTTGGGCTTCCGGCTAGCCCCTTCTTCCGCGACTTCCTCGACACTTACAGCCTCCAACCCCATCATCTCCCCGCCAATGCTATCATGATGCTTTCTGTCTTCACCACCTATTCGGAAGCCTACCTCGGCGTATGGCCATTCTTGGATCTCTGGGCCAAGTACTTCATTCTTCGTCGCCAAGCCATCCCCAACCCGGATCAGAAGATAAAAGACTTGGTCGACTGCGGAGCTGCCACCATCATCCCCCGCGCTGACTCCGGATTCCCAATAGTCAAAGGACTAGAGTCCTGCCGGAAGTGGCAGCGCAACTTCTTCTATGTGAAGAACCGGGAAAGCTCGGGAGATGCTCTGGGATCCTCGAATCCGGACTTCATTAATCTGCCGGAGTTCGCCATTGGTCCTCCGCGCAAATTCAACCTTTGGAAACGTCTCCCCGACACCGAGGAAGTCAGGTGCGTTGCTTCATCATTCGCCGTGTCTGCCCCCTCCAAACCCGAGTGCACAAGATGTGCCATATGGCCGGGAATTTAGACCCTACCCGGACCAGTATCTTTGGGCTAGATCACGCTGGGGTCGTCCGCCGCGTTCGAGCTATTGCTCGGACGAAGATGACGGATGACTACTCTTGGGGTGCCATCGGGGGATCCCGGAAAAAACCCCTGAAACAGGTGCTCATATCTTCCTTTCGCAAACTTCCCTTTGCGCCCGGGTTCTGCTGGAAACCGACATGGGTATCATGTGGTGATTTGTTTGCGCAGTTATTCGAGCGGCAAATTGAGGAAGACGCTGTCCACGCCAACGGGAATTACGCGCCGAACTTCCCAGCACCGGAAGAGATGCCGAGGGAGGATCCTGATGGCGAGGACCATCTCGCCATTCCTCTGGTGAAAGCTGCCACCCCGGTTAACCCTTCAACCTCAGAGGCAGTTTCCATTTCTTCGGATGATGAGGATGAGATTGATTGCCAAATTCTCGATGTGATTGACGCTCTCCCTCTCAACTGGGCTTCCACAGTGGTTCCGAAGCCGAAGGCCGTCACCAAACGCGCCGAGAGCCGGAAGCGTGCGTTTCCGACACCGATGCTGCCGAGGATTCCGGCAAGCCCCCCAAGAGGAGCATGCCGAACAAACAAACGGCCGAGAAGCCTCCTCGACGCCGGCAGAGGGGTCCTCCCACTGTGGACTCCGTGTAACTTTACTTTGCCTTATGATATATGACTTTGTCTTCTCCATAAATCATTACCGAAATATTTTCTTTCAGGGACGCACTCGACCTCCCGTCACCCGCTGTTCCTCCTCCTCCCGGGACTCGGACTCCCAGCCCGGCTCGGGCTTCCCCTTCTCCACCTCGCCCTTCTACACGAGGAAACGAGGCTGCTGCCTCTGGTGCCGCACCGGCTACCGTTGTGACTCCGGATGCACGCCCGGTGATCGACGAGACCCCGGTGCAGGCCACGACCACCTCGGGAGATATTCTTCTTCCGGAGAGTCCGCGCCGGGTGCCCGGGCTTGAGGCAGAGATCCTGAGCCCCCGCCGGCAGCTCGCGGCAAGCGGCCCCTCCCGGCAAGCCGCGACCAAGACTGCCCCGGAGAAACGGCCCGCAGCGTCCTCCCGGCCAGCTGATCAACCTCCCGCGAAGTCGCGCGCCAAGGTTGCTGGGCAGAAAACAACTTCTGCCAAGCCTGCAGCTGCCCCGACATCCTCGGCCCAAGACTTGGTGCTGCGCACGGGTACGTTTTCATCGTTACCACCGCCTCCCGCCGAGATCCCTACTGCCGCCTTGCGGATGTTGCGAGCAACCGTCAGCTCCTTTGTGCCTTCAGGATCCCGGGACGCTGTTGCTACCCGCGCGGCCGGCGGCTCCGGCCTACAGGTTGTTGATGAATACAACCAGGCCTGGCTTGCCGCCGACGCCTCCGAGACCGCGGGAGACTTGCACGCTGCAGGCCCAAGCCGCAACGCTCAAGCTCTGCACGCTCTCCAGGTGGCCGCGCTGGATGTTACTCGGTTGACCGAGGTAAGCTTGTTCTCTTTCTTTCTCCATTACATACTCGTTCCTTCCCCACTAGTCCCCGAGATTGGTGCTTAGTGCTCTAGATTCCACCGAATAGCAGATCACTAGGCTCCAATCTTAGAGAAAATTGCAGGACTTGGACACCGAGTCCCCGAGATCTTTGTAACCGGGTAGCTTGTTTCAAAATTTTCTCCATCACCACTAGTCCCCGAGATTGGTGCGTAGTGCCCTAGATTCCACCGAATAGCAGATCACTAGGCTCCAATCTTAGAGAAAATTCCAGGACTCGGACACCGAGTCACCGAGATCCTCCCGATCTCGACACCGGGGAGCCTTTATTTGCTACTGATCTCGGACTCTCCCGACTTCCTTACATCTTTTCCCAGACTTACTCCTTCTTTGCCTTGATTTCAGGAGTGTAGGAAGAAACGCTGCAGCATCTTCAACCGAGTTCTTGCTGACCTCGGCCAGTTCAAGAAGAGCGAGGGGCGCCTCCGGGAGGAGCGAGACGCCGCGCGCAAGGTCTCGGTAGACCAGAAGGCCGCACATGCCACCGCGCAATCCGAGATCACGAGACTCAACGGCGAGCTCGAAAAAGTCAAGGCTGCCGCGACCGAGATGAAGACGCGCTTCATTGAGGCGACGAAGAAACAAAAGGAAACCTTGGACCAGTCCGAGGAGCGCGCGCATCTTGCCGAGACCAGGCTGGCTCTCCTCCGGTCACGGTCCGATACTTGGCTCTCCGAGCTCACTGTACTGAACCGGGATCTTAACAGTAAGTGGACCGACATCCCTCATGTTTTCCTTCCTTTCTTTCCTTGCTGTTGCTCTTCTTATGCCTTAGTCGTTTTGACAGCTCTTCTTTTTCAAGGAGAATTCGAGCACTCTCGCGAGGCTGCCGCCCTTGCTGTTGCTGCTGCCCGGGAGAAGCGTGCCGGAACGGGTTCTGTTTCGGATGCCTGGGACATTGAGGATCACCTCACCGCCCTGAAGGTCCGGATAGTGCCTCTCCGGTCGATCGGCACGGAGCTGCTCAGCGCTGCGATCCACGTTCACGGCGCGCTTTGGCCGAGTATCCGCGCGACGCTTTCGATCGCCGAACTCGCGAGCGCACTCCGGTGTGCCGGGAGGCGCATCCACGCCTGGAAGCGTTCCGGTGCACGGGCTGGTGCCGATCAGGTCTTGACCCAAGTACTTAGCTGGTACGAAGGTCTTGATCTGGAGGCGATCCAGCGGCTGCGGACGATTTCGCCGTGGTGCAGCGATCCGGCAAAGGTCCAGTGCCGACAAGAGGTGGCGCACCGCATCGCCTCGTGGGCCAGCATCCGTGCCTTCACCGCCAGCGCCGTTCCTTCTGATTCCGAATCAGACTATGAGGATGACGAAGACACCGGCGCGACCGGCGATGCGGATGACGAGATCCCGGAAGAAGATGACGCTGCCTCCGGTGCTGCGCCCGAGACCGTGGTGCCCCGGGATGCTACGACTTCGCCGAGACCCGAGGTCTCCCAGACCGAGGTGCGCCCCGACGCCCCGAGTACCACCGCCGGAACTGAAGCCGAAGCTGCTCCTGCTGCTGCTCCTGCTGCTCCCGAGGTCGCTGCTTCTGCTGACGTCTCCGTCGAGAAGCCGACTTCCCCTATCACTTGAAACACTTAAGAGTAGATTCGTTAAATCCCCGGGATGCCGGGTGCAAGATGTAACATACACTTATATTATTTTCGTTTCGTACTGAGCTACCTATCCGAACAACTTATGTCAATTTATTCTTTTATGAGTTCCCGAGTTGCCTTTCATGTTTACCGTACTTAGGCAATTTCTGCTCTTGTCTACCATTTCGGCGTTCGACAGTCGAGTCACAAAACTCCACATACGGCATACATTACTTAAAACAATCCGAGTTTCGGCTAACCGAATTCCCGACATAAAAAATAACTGAGTTAGTAAAAAACAGGTATGCCGGATAAGTTCCTGCTCCGAGTCCCCGAGACCATTTTCGTGTTTCCCACCTTCCCTCTCTTTGCTCTTGACTGCCATTTCGGCGCTCGTCAGTCGAGTCACAAGATGATTTCACATGACATACATTACTTTGACTTTGAGAATCGAACTCGGAACTTTCCCGGCATATAAATAATATAAAAGATAGCTATCCGGCAGTCCCCGGGTTCCTTCCCGAGATGCCGGTACAAAATAATAAATGAACTTGACAAAACAAAAGTAAACTGGGCACAGAACTAGGCAGTCCCCGGGTTCCTCCCGGGGTGCCTTACTTCCATTAAAACAAAAAAATTGAGATACATCATACACTGAGCCTTTATGTGTAAAAGGGTCGAAGTAGAGCTACATTCCATGGACGCTTGGTTTACTCCCCGGATTTGTCCATTACACCTTTCCTAGCTTCCTGTGCATCTACAAGGTAATAAGAGTCATTGTGCAATGCTCTTCTTATCACAAAAGGTCCCTCCCATGGAGGTGACAATTTATGCATTCCGGCCGTGCGTTGGATGAGCCTCAGCACAAGATCTCCTTCTCGGAACACCCTCGGGTGCACCTTCCGGCTATGATATCGGCGAAGGTTTTGCTGGTAAATTGCAGATCGAGACAGTGCCAACTCCCTTGCCTCTTCGAGTAAATCAACATCATCTTCTCGGGCCTCCTTTGCCTCGCTCTCGGTGAACATTGTTACTCTCGGGGAATCATACTGCATGTCGGTCGGGAGTACTGCCTCGGCACCGTATACCATAAAGAATGGCGTGTATCCGGTAGATCTATTCGGTGTAGTCCGGAGACCCCATAAAACTGCCGGTAACTCCTCTATCCAGCAGCCTGGAGTTCTCAACAGTGGCTCGATCAAACGAGCTTTTATGCCGGCCAAGACCAAGGCATTTGCTCTTTCGACTTGCCCGTTCGCTTCCGGGTGTGCAACTGATGCTACATCCAGCCGGATTCCCTTCTCAGCACAAAATCGAGCGAATTCCCCCACAGCAAAATTAGTGCCATTATCAGTGATAATGCTGTGCGGGTATCCGTATCTCAAGATGATGTCTTTCAGGAATTGCACAGCGGTGTGTCCATCGCACTTCCGGATTGGTTTGACCTCTATCCACTTGGTGAATTTGTCCACCATGACAAGTATGTGTGTCATATTGCCTCTTGCCGGTTTTAATTGCCCGACCATATCCAAACACCATACTGCGAATGGCCAAGTGATATGGATTTTCTTCAGTGCTGACGCCGGCATATGTATCCGGTGAGCAAATCTCTGGCATCCTCCACACTTCCAGACAATATCTTCTGCTTGCTGCAATGCAGTGGGCCAGAAGAACCCATGCCGGATTACTTTCGCCACCAGGGCCCGGGATGATGCATGATGTCCACACTCCCCCTGATGTATTTCCAGGAGCATCTCTTGCCCTTCTGCCGGTTCTACATATCTCTGAAGTACTTCAGTGACACTCCTCTTGTAGAGCTCTTGATTGATGACAGTGTATGCTTTTGACCTTCGCAATATTTGTCGGGCTTCCACTTCATTCTCCGGTAGAGTTCCCTCCATGACGTAAGCCATAATGGGCTGTGCCCACTCCGGGACAGGTCGAACCGGGAACGCGGGAGCGTCTATGTCCATTGGTTCTGCCGACATCACCTCTATCATCATCTTTCTTTGCCTCTCCGAGCACTGTGCCGCAGTCCCCGGGTTCAATTTGATGCTCCCGACATCTACTTCCATAGGTATTGCATCTGCGCCAGGCTCCTTGGGGATGAAGATAGAATCCGACTCGGGTGAGGGTTGAATAGATGGCTTCCTCAAATGCTCCAGAGCTATCCCGGGTGGGATGGCATCCCGAGACGACCCTAGCTTGGACAGGACATCTGCTGCCTCGTTCTCTCCTCTGGATATATGCTTGAACTCGCATCCTTCAAAAAATCCGGATATTTTCTGCACATGAAACCTGTATAAGGCCATGTTTGCATCGAGGGCATCCCAATTCCCCAACACCTGTTGCACTACGAGGTCGGAGTTACCAAAACACTCTATCCGGCGGATGCCGATCTCCTTGGCGACGTTCAGTCCATGAACCAAGGCCTCATATTCCACGACATTGTTAGATGCCCGAAAATGGATTTGCAGCACGTATTTCAGTACATCTTGTTTCGGGGAAGTGAGGACCACTCCGGCACCCAATCCGATCTTAGCCTTTGAGCCATCGAAATGCATCCTCCAGAAATTGTAATCCGGCATCGGAGGTTCATACTGCATCTCGGCCCAGTCCACCAAAAAGTCCGGCAGCGCCTGCGACTTGATGGCATCTCGTCTCTCATACGCCGGAGCGTATGGAGACAACTGGATGGCCCATTTGGCTACCCGGCCGCTAGCGTCCTTGCAACCGATGATCTCGGCCAGAGGAGCTGCGCATACCACTGTGATCGGGTGTTCCTGAAAGTAGTGCTTGAGCTTGGTTACTGCCATGTACACCCCATACGCCATTTTCTGGTAGTGCGGGTAGCTCTGCTTGGATTCCGAGATCACCCTCACTGAGGTAATACACCGGCCTCTGTATCAGCTTGCCCCCTTCTTCCCTTTCTACCACCATTGCCACACTGACTACTCGGTTGGTTGCGGCAATATACAGCAGCATAGGTTCCTTGGGTAATGGGGATGCCAACACGGGTGCTGTTGAGAGCATTCTCTTCAAATCGTTGAACGCCGCGTCAGCCTGCGGGGTCCAAACAAATGTCTTGCTCTTCTTCATCAGTTGGTACAGGGGCAAGGCCTTCTCCCCAAGTCGACTCACAAACCGACTTAGGGATGCAAGACACCCGGTAAACTTCTGCACATCTTTGAGGCGCATGGGCAACTTCATGCTTTCGATGGCACGAATTTTACCCGGGTTGACCTCGATTCCCCGGCTTGAGATGAGGAAACCAAGTAATTTCCCCGCCGGAACCCCAAATGTGCACTTATCCGGGTTCAACTTCATCCGGAATCTTCTTAAGTTCTTAAATGTTTCCCTCAGATCATCTATTAGTGAGGCTTTTTCTTTTGTTTTTATGACTATGTCATCGACATAGACCTCGACATTCCGGCCTATCTGGTCATGCAAACATTTCTGCATGCACCTCTGGTATGTAGCACCAGCATTCCTCAAACCGAAAGTCATGACACGATAGCAATAAGCCCCATAAGGGGTAATAAAAGCAGTTTTCAATTGATCATCCGGATTCAAAGGTATCTGGTGAAAACCAGAATAAGCATCTAAAAAAGTCAAAAGCTCACTCCCGGCAGTGGAATCTATCACTTGATCTATCCGGGGCAGCGGAAAGGGGTCCTTCGGGCATGCTTTGTTGAGGTTGGTGAAGTCGATGCACATGCGCCACATCTTAAGCAGGAGGGGGTCATCCTTCTTCTTCTCTACCAGGACCGGATTCGATATCCAATCCGGATGCAGTACTTCCATTATGAATCCCGCAGCCAGCAGTATAGCCAGATGCTCCATGACGGCGGCTCTTCTCTCATCCGAGAGACGCCTAGTTGGTTGCTTCACCGGCTTCGCATCCGGTCGAACAAACAGAGAGTGCTCAGCCAACTCCCTCGGGACGCCTTGCAGATCGTCACTCGACCACGCAAAAGCATCCCGATTCTCACGGAGGAAGTCGACGAGCTCGCCTTCCTATTTTCTGTCCAGGTTGCTGCCAATGATAACTTGGCGCTCCGGGTTGCTGGGGTCCACACCCACCTTCTTGGTCTCCTTGGGGGGCTGAAATGACGCACCCTTCTCCGGGTTCACCATCCCGGGCATTCCGAGCTGGGAGGTCTTGGCCATTGCCACCACCTGCTAGATCCTCTTCTTTTCTTCTGCGATCACCAGAGACTCAGCTAAGCATAACCCCGCCGAGGCACACTCCATGGAGCGCTTGTGGTCTCCCGAAATGGTGATTATGCCGTTAGGTCCCGGCATCTTCATCTTAAGGTAGCCCATGTGAGTTGAGATCATGAACTTGGCCAGGGCTGGCCTGCCGATTAGTGCATGATATGGGCTTTCGAGGTCCACGACCTCGAATTCCAAGCTCTCGGTTCGGCAGTTCTCCCGAGTTCCAAACAGCACCTCAACCCAGATTTTTCCCATGGGTGAGCAAGAGACTCCGGGCACAATGCCGTGGAAGGTTGTCTCGGTAGGCAGCAAGGTGTTCATGGACACCCCCAGCTTCAGCATCGTGTCCTTGTACATGATGTTAATGGCACTGCCATTGTCGATCAGAACCCGGCTGAAGCGGACATTGAGGTTGGGTCCGACAAAAGTTGGGTCCACTACTAAGGCATACGCCCCCGGCTTAGGCATAACCCTGGGGTGATCCTTCCGGCTCCAGGTGATCTCCATCTCAGACCAGTGCAAGAACTTGGGCACCGCTGGGATCACGGCATTCACCTCCAGGGCACGCTGCCGCACACTTCTCCGGTCAGTGGGTTCGGTCACGAAGACCACATAGCTTTGATGTGCCTCCCGGTAGTTGCTCTGCTGTTGTCCGGCTTGGTTACTGGGGCCTGCACCGCTGTCGTTCCGGGTGTGCACCACATTCACTGGCCGAGGTGGGGGTCCTCGCGGAGGCGGGTTGATTCGGACCGCGTTGGCCCCCGACGTCGGAGGAGAGGGTCTCGGGATATTGGGCCAAGATGCCGGAGCACCCGGCCGAATAGCTCCCGAGCTGCCTTCCTGCAATGTGTGCTGATACCAGCTGCACTGCCGAGTAGAGTGGTTTGCGAGCTTGTTGGCCTCCAGAGTATGGTAGCAGCATGGCTTGTTCAACATTTCCTCATATGTCAGGGGCTTCTTTTGTTCCACCCAGGTCTTTTGCACCTCCTGACTCTGACCCCAAGCCGGGCCGCTTGTCTTTTGACGTTGGCTGTTGCCGGCATCCTCCTGCTCCCGGGTCACTGCTGCGACGTGCTGTGCGGCATGGTGACACTCGGGCTGATTTCTCTTCTGGCCAAAATCTTGGCGATCATGGCTCCTGCTCGGTCCTGAACGCTGAGGTCCCGCATTCCTCCTGTTGGAGTCACCGACATCCACCAGGGGTTGCATGGGATCTCCAAGCGTGTAGGTATCGGCGATGCGCATGGTCTCTGCCAAGGTTGCCGGCATCTTTCTTTGCAACTTCTGCCACAGCATTGAGCCATGCCGGCATCCCTGTGCAAACCAGGAGATGGCCTGTGCCTCTACCACTCCTTCGCAAGAGTTGCGAATATTGCTCCACCGGGTAAGGTACTCCCGGTCGGTCTCGTTGCTCCTTTGCCTACAGATGGCGAGCTGTTGAGGCCTGTTAGGCCTTTTGTACGTGCTGGTGAAGTTGCTGATGAATGCTTCCTCAAAGTCTAACCAGCAGTCTATACTGCCAGCTCTCAGGTTGTTCAACCAGATCCGAGCAGGTCCTTCCAACATCTGCGGTACGTAGCGTACCGCCCATCGTCTGTTTCCACCGGCTATGCTTACTGCAGTTACATAGTCGGTTAGCCAGTCCTCCGGCTTCTTGCTGCCGTCATAGGTCTTGGCACCCCTATTGAGCTGAAAATTCCGAACAGGTGGTTCCCGCATGATCCGAGGTCCAAAGCAGGCAGGTCCCGGAGGCCCTTGCTCCTCTACCAGCTCGGATTGGTGAATTCGGTCGAGCCGGAATCTGGCGTCTGCCGGATTCAGCTGTCTGGTTCCTATCCGAGATCCCAAAGGGTTCTCGTCTGGCTGATATCCGAGCTGCTGCAGTCTCGAGTCACCATCGTTGAGCCAGTTCTACGCCGGGACCACGGCCTGCTGGGGAACAGAGGCGACCTCCCTCTGCGGGTTTCCCTGAACATGAGGAGGGTTCCGGGGTGGATTACCACGGCCGACCGGGTTATTGTTCCATACACCCAGGTTACCACCCTCACGGGTACTTCCCGCCTGCCCCGAGTTACGCTGCCCGGCTTGACCGGCTTGCTGGATACCGGCAAAGGCCGGATCATAAGTCTGTAGCTGCTTGTTCTTCCCGGAACCTCGACTCCGGCTCAGGCTCTTGCTCTTGCTCTTGCTTCTGCTTGGATGCGGGGAAGAGGCCTCCCCGTCCGACTTCTGGCTATTGGGTCTGGCTGAGTGCACTTGGGACCCTGCTCCGGGGTTCTTCTTCTTGAAGGCCTGATTCTGACAGTTGGCCTCAATCACCAACTCGTTTACCCGCTCCTGCTGCTTGCGTAGGGCCTCACCGGATAACCCCACCAACTCGGCCATGGCGGCTTCGGCGGCCCTAAGAGTTTTCGCCGGTGAGCTGTACACCGGCTTCCCCGCTGAAATCCGACTTCCCGTGTGACTGGTTGTGGCTCCACCTGCCAGCTCCTCATTCACCATTCTTCCTTTCTTGCGCAGATCCGCGATGCGCTTGTCCCGGGAGTCTATCTTAAGAAATCCGTGAGCTGCATTGTACTCCCGGAGGCTTGCATTGAGCTCGCGACGGATCTCGGCGATCTCCTGCGCTTCAGCGAGTAGCAACCTCCGCTGCTCCTCTAAGTCAGCCGAGGTGACCTGGGTATCCGCTTCAGCAACCATAGGTACAGCTAACTTGGCCACCAGGCCCGAGAGGGGATCCGGACGACGTCGCGGCTGGGACGCCTGTGGGTCGCCATCCCGGGCCGCATCTCTTTCGTGAGGAGGTTTAGCCAAACGGATGTGGCCGCTCCCGGTATCGCCCTCAGCGTCCTGGTACTCCTCCTCGGTTGCCCCGACCATCATCACTGCGACGGAACTCGGGGGGCGACCGGCACGCAGACCCCGAGCAGCGCAGAGCATGGGAGGGTCCTCAGCTTCCAAGACCATGTCCGGGTAGCTACAGATAATTTCGGTGGCGACGTAGGTGGTGAAACCACCGAAGTCAATGAGACACCCGTTCACCGGAAAGGGTCTGTTCCGGAAGCACCCTGCGTTGTCGCAGACGAAGTCCATCTCCCCTAGCCTTACGACTAGGCTAGAGAGAACCCGAACGTCAAAATGAACGGGGGAGCCCGTCCGGATGTGTACACCAGCCAACGCCTCTGTCAGCCCCACGGTGGGCGCCAACTGTCGTGGTGGTGTCACAGCAGATGCCATAGGATGGCTAATGTGTGGGGCCGATGGACGTTGGTGGATCCGGGGAGGGATAGCGAGCTGAATAGCTCACACAAGGAGGATCCCGGTATAACCGAGATCTCCTAAGAACTAGAAACAACAACAAAGCGATATAGGGAAGATCTAACAAACAAGAACAAAGGCACGAAGGCACACAACACACACACGATATACCCAGGTTCAGGGCCCTCGTGAGGAGGTAACACCCCTACTCCTGCCTTTCCTCTCTATAAAAATGTGGTACAAGGGCTACAACTTGCTCATATGTCTCTCCAAGTGAAGAACAAGTAGTACTAGATGAACTCAAGGTATGAGGAAGTAAATGCTCTAGGAGTGAATGCAACTATAACTTTGGCTCCCAAGTTGGTCTCTGCCCTCACTCAAGCAGTTATGGCGCCTTATATAGGGTCTCGGCCAGGAGGGCCGGTAACCCTAAACTGGCTTGGCCCCACCGGACAGGCCTAGCCGGCATGTCGTCACCGGCTAGTGCGACCTAGTCGCCGCGCTATCCGGTGTAGCCCCTTCGTCATCATCTCGCCAAGGACAGCAGGCGCCGTCCTGGACCATCATTGTCTCCCTGTCAGAGACAGGACATGTCTTTGCCCATACCGGATAACCTTTTCCGGATTGAGGCTAGGCATGTCAGGTCTTGTCATACCGTTGTCGTACCGGCTGACGCGCTCCCGTGTCAGGCGGGAAGTGACCATGCTTCCGTGTCAGGCGGGAGGTGACCATTCTTCCGTGTCAGGCGGAAAGGTACTTCCTCCCGCATCAGGCGGGAAAGCCTGCTGCAGACCGTTGACGGCCTACCGGATCCCGCATGCCGGCTACCTCTTTGCTTGCCTCCGTGAACCTCTCCTACATAAGGTCAAGATTGAGATAGGTACCCCGGTTAGCTCTTACCCGGACCACCTATCCGGTAATACCGAATATACCTCCTTCCGGGAGTCTCTTCGGAGCCCGAGATCCGAGATCCTCTCCGAAGGTGTCCGAGTTCGCCTGTGGATGTGCATCTCTAGGCCTAGCCTCCCGAAGATGTCTTAGCCTCTCAGCAAAGACATCTTCGAGAAGCTAGTTCTTAGAGGAACCATCCGCTGTTGCTTGTGTTGCCATTGTGAGGGCTGGGGGTGTCTATTTATAGTTGCTAGAACTGACCCTTGCGCCTGCCAGGAGGCACTCTGCACTCTACTAGCGCTCAAGGGTCAAGTTGCCCCTTCAGCACACCAGGGGGTGTCCCTTACTCTCGCCAAAGGTCAAGTACTGTTGGCACACTGCTGAGATATTCCGGGATCTGCCCCTACCCGGGGGGCAGCCCCCCGACACTTCATCTCTTCCGGCAGCCAGGAGCCGTCCGAGTTCAGCGATGTGCCCAGCATGCTGGAGCAAGCTGCCAAGCTACACAAAAGCTCGCTGAAATCGGCGGCGCGGGGTGGTGCCAAGACTGAGCTTGGACTATTCATGGCGCATTACCGCGAGGCGGAGATAGAAGCCGTCACCGAAGGCATGCCGTCTACTTATGAAGACGGCATCGAGGTCGAGTTGGCCGTTGTGTTGGACAGTGTTGCCGGCTACGCCACGCGTGTTGCCGACATGGTTAACACTTCGATCTTCTACCGGCACCATCCTGTGCCTGCTGCTGGAGAAGCTGGAGCTGCCGGTATGGCCGAGGCGGAGGGGAGTGACAGTTCTGGAGCTGAATTTGTCAGCCCCCAATCCTGATATAGGCGCCCCCCCGAGCTGTAGTTTCCTTTGCCTGTCTCCTTTCCGACTTGACGGCCAGCCCTTTCCTGCCCCTGGAACAGTACAAACTCAACTTGTAATATTTGTATATACTTTTGGAGTTGCTCTGCTAGGCGGGAAGCTAGCAAACATGTTTTATTTTGCCTTATTTTATTTGACCCGCCTTAATTTTACCCTGACTTATATGCTTGACTGTTTGTATGTTGGCGAACCTCAGCCGGGAACTTTAGCTGAAACAACCAGGGCTAAACCATGTGTTTAGAATCAGAAACCAAAACCAACATGTTGGTGCCAAATACATACTACTAGGCGAACCACATATAAGTAATCAGAAGCAAAGGAATTAGGCGGCGCAAAAAGTTGATTTTTTGCTTTGGGTTGGCTCGAAAGCTGCAAGTATCTACCAGTTTGAACCTTTGCACGAAGCTAGAAAATAGGTAACTTAGATACATAGGGGATATATGACTGTAAGAAAGGACAAAAGATGGCATGCTTCTCAACACATATGAGGAACCATAGACTTTTATTTCATAATCATATATAACTTATTACAATTATAAATTGCTAAGTGTAGAAAGTACGTAGCTGCTCAATATTCCAAGGCCGTCTTGTTTGTTCGAATGGGTCATCAATGCCTCTTTTGCGCTTGGTTCCCCTCCTTCCTGCCGCCTTCTTGCGCCTTTTCTTTTCCTCTTCGTCACGGATGTCGGCTAGGTAGTAGGAACCATTGAGCAGCACCTTTGTGACTATAAACGGTCCTTCCCATGACGGGGATAACTTGTGCAAGCCTTTTCTGTCTTGAATTAGGCAGAGAACCAGGTCACCTGTTCTGAACCTTCGCTTCCGCACTCTCCGGCTATGATAGCGACGGAGTTGTTGCTGGCTCAAGGCGGAGCGATGTAGAGCAACGTCTCTTTCTTCGTCTAGCAGGTCTAGGCTATCCTGTCTTGCACCTTCTACGTCTTGCTCGATGTAGGCTTGAACTCCTGGGGAATCGTATTTCATGTCGGTAGGTAGCACCGCCTCTGCTCCATATACTAAGAAGAAAGGAGTGTAGCAGGTAGATCTGTTTGGCGTTGTGCGAAAACTCCAGAGTACGGACTGTAGCTCTTCTGCCCAAGCGACGGCTGCCCTATGTAACGTAGCTTCGAGACGAGGCCTAGGTCCTGAGAGGACTAGGCCGTTTGTACGCTCTACTTGTCCATTAGATTGTGGGTGTGACACGGATGCCAAATCAAGCCGGATACCTAGATCGCTGCATTATTCTTCTATGTCGCCTTGAGATAGGTTGCTGCCATTATCAGTGATAATGCTGTGTGGAACTTCAAACCGAGAGATAATTCCCCAGAGAAAATTGGTGGTTGTTCGTGCATCAAGTTTGCTGATCGGCTTGGCTTCGCCCCATTTTGTGAACTTGTAAACAACGACCAATAGGTGGGTATACCCACCACGTGCCTTCTTGAAGGGACCAACCATGTCTAAGCCCCAGACCGCGAATGGCCAGGTGATTGGAATTGTCCTAAGCTCTTCTGCCGGCATGTGAGGTTGGCGGGTGTACAATTGACAGCCTTTGCATGTTTTTACGATGTGCTCGGCGTCTCCTTTGGCGGTAAGCCAGTAGAAGCCTTGACGGAAAGTTTTGGACACGATGGACCTGGCGGAAGCGTGATGCCCACAGGTACCAACATGTATGTCTTTCAGAATTCTTGGCCTTCTTCTGGCTGTATGCACCGCTGATAGATACCACACGTTCTTCGCTTATATAGCTCGCCCTTTATTATTGTGAATGCCTTGGCTCGCCTTATGATCAGCCTTTTTAGCACCTCATCGTCCTCCGGCAACTTGCTGTCGATTAGAAAATCGAGGTATGGGACAGTCCAATCCGGCTGTATCGAGTAGACAACGAGACTTGCCGCTTCTACCGGTTCTTCTGCATCGGGGTCCAACAAGTCGGCGCCTTTAATGGACGGCTTGTGCAAATGTTCCAGGAAAATATCTTTTGGTACCTTTTTTCGTTCTGACCCTAGTCTGGCAAGTGTGTCTGCCGCCTCGTTCTCAGCTCTTGGAACATGCCGGACTTCGTAGCCCACGAAGTTTTTGGCGAATTCATCAACCTTGGCCCTGTATGCCGCCATTGTTGTGCTTTTTACATCCCATGTTCCGCTTACTTGTTGCGCGACCAAATCTTAGTCACCATAGCAGAGGATTCTCTTGACGCCGAGGTCGTTTGCCACGTGTAACCCGTGAAGTAAAGCTTCATATTCTGCGACGTTATTGGTTGTTGTGAAATGAATCTGCAACACGTAGCTGAGCTTGTCGCCTTTGGGTGTGTGTAGAAAAACTCCAGCCCCCGAGGCTTTGAGCATCTTTGATCCGTCAAAGTGCATGACCCAATATTCTGACTCGGGGAGTACAGTTTCCTCCATGGCTTCTGTCCAGTCGGCGACAAAGTCTGCCAATGCTTGAGACTTAATGGCGGTTCGTGGTTTGTAGACTATATCAAAGGCGGCAAGTTCGATGCCCCACTTGGCGACTCGACCTGTTGCCTCTGCATTGTTGATTATGTCTCCCAACGGCGCCTTGCTGACTACTGTCACTGTGTGTTCCTGGAAATAATGCCTAAGCTTTCTGGCGGCAACGAATACACCATAAGCCAGCTTTTGGTAATGTGGATACCTCTGCTTGGAGGCGGAGAAGACTTCACTGATGAAGTAAACCGGTCGTTGCTCAGACGTCGCGGCTTCGCTTTCCTTTCTTTCCACAACCAAGACAACGCTGACAACTGTTCCGGTTGCCGCGATATAGAGCAGCATTGGTTCCTGCGATCGAGGTGCTTCCAATATTGGAGCGGATATGAGGGCCTCTTTAAGTTGTTGTAAGGCGACATCTGCCTCTGCTGTCCACTCAAAGTTGTCGGATTTCTTCAATAGCCGGTAGAGAGGCATTGCCTTTTCCCCTAGGCGGCTTATGAAGCGACTGACGGCCGCCGCCGATCCGGCTAGGCGTTGCACGTCCTTCAGACAAGTAGGTCTGGATATGTTTTGGATTGCCTTGATCTTCTCCGAATTAACCTCGATCCCTCGTTCTGAGATGATAAATCCGAGTAGCTTGCCGGCTGGAACGCCGAAAACACACTTGGCGGGATTGAATTTCATCTGGTACCTCCGGAGATTCTGAAAAGTTTCTTCCAGATCTTCTAGGAGATCTGCCTTCTTTTTCGACATCACCGCAATGTCGTCTACGTAGACGTGAACATTGCGGCCGATCTATTCGTGCAGAAAATTTTGCATACAGCGCTGGTATGTTGCCCCTGCACTCTTCAGGCCAAAAGGCATCGTGATGTAGCAGAAAGTCCCGTATGGAGTGGTGAAGGAAGTTTTCAGCTGATCTGACTCTCTCATCTTGATTTGATGGTATCCTGAGTAGGCGTCTAGAAAACAAAGCAGCTCGGAGCCTGCTGTGGAGTCTACGACTTGGTCGATTCTAGGCAACGCAAAGGGATCCTTTGGGCAGCACTTGTTAACACCGGTATAGTCGATACACATCCTCAGCTCTTTATTCTTCTTTGGAACTAGTACAGGATTTGCCACCCAATCGGTGTGTACAACTTCATTTATGAAATTGGCGGCCTTCAGCCTATTTCTCTCCTTTCCTATAGCCTTTTGTCTCTCATCTCCAAAGCGTCTTGTTGCTTGCTTCACCGGCTTGGATCCTTTTATGACATTGAGTGAGTGCTCGGCAAGTTGCCTCGGTACACCAGGCATGTCGGAAGGCGACCATGCAAAGATGTCGCGATTCTCACGGAGGAACTCGACGAGCGCGCCTTCCTATTTGCTGTCAGGGTTGGAGCCGATGACGACTTGCTTAGACTTATCGCCTGGGATGAGGTCCGCCTTTTTGGTGTCTTCTGAAGCTTCAAAGGTCTTCTTGACATCAATCTTTGGCTTGGGCATGGAGTTGTCTGGGTCCGCCTCAAGTAGTGCGGGTTCTTCCTTGTAGATGACGGCTTCTGCGAAGGCGGCCATGCCACGCTCACACTCCTTGGCTTTCTTGAAGTTGCCGGAAATCGTGATGGTTCCGTTTTCCCCCGGCATTTTGAGCTTGATGTATATGTAGCACGGCCTTGCCATGAATTTGGCGAAAGCCGGTCGTCCGAAGATTGCATGATAGGCGCTTTTGAAGGGGACAACTTCGAACCGAAGGAACTCTGAGCGGTAGTTCTCCTTTGGTCCAAAAGTTACCTTCAGCCTAATGCTCCCCATTGACTTTGCTTGCCTGCCGGGCACTATGCCATGAAAATTGAGGTTGTTGTGATCAAGCTGATCATCTGACAGGGTCATGCGGCTTAGTGTGTCATAGTACATGATGTTGAGGCTGCTTCCGCCATCCATGAGTACCTTTGTGAGTCTGAAGTTGTCGACAATGGGATCGACGACAAGGACGTACTTGCCTGGGTGAGGAACGTGATCAGGGTGGTCGGACCGATCCCAGGTGATCGCCGCCTCGGACCAGTTCAAGTACTGAGGGACGTATGGCATTGTCGCGTTGAGTTCGCGCATCTCCGCCTTTTCCACCTTAGCTGAGGGCGTGCCGACAAAACACACGAGAGATTCTTTGACCTTCGGATATGGCTTCTTTTTCTTGGCGGCCGCATCGTCATCGCTTGAGATTGACATGTCGTCGTCATCTTCGTCATCCTTGTTGTCTTTCTTGTCGTACTTCTTTGACATTTTTGACTTCTAGCCGACTGCGGGATCCTTTTTGAAGTCGTCCATGAAACGACACTCGCTATGCATATGGTTAACCTTGCCAAGTGAGGCGTGGCTAGAGCATGGCAAAAGTTTTGCCTGCTCGTAAGTGATACGCGCCGCCTTAGGGCCTGAGCCGGCGTCGCGATTGTCTTTCTTATTCTTCCACTTCTTTTTGCCGGCATTCCCTTGGAACGCGACGGCTACCTCGTTGGAAGGTCCCGCTTTGTCATCTGTCGCCTGCTTGCGTTTGTTGTTCCGTTTTGGCACGATGCTGACGTCTGGATCATCGTCGTGTGCGTCGTCATCCGCCACCGCGTATTGGGCGGCTAGGTTAAGCATCTCGCCAAGGTCCGTGATTTGCTCGCGGACGAGCCGATGACGGAGCAAGGACTTCTTCTGCAGGCCCGTGTAGAAGGCATGGATAGTCTGTGCGTCCGAATCACCGTGACAGTTGGCATTTTCGGAGATCCAACGGCTGACAAAGTCTGTCATGGTTTCGTCCGGCTTTTGAATACAGCGTTGTAAATCCGTGTAGGTATTTGGATCCAGAAGGTTGTCGATCCAAGCCCTTTCCGTGCCTTCCAACTTTAGAGGTAGGTAGCGGACGGCAATATGACTGCTTCCGCTGGCAATTTCTATGGCCATGGCATAGTCGGCTAGCCACGAATCCGGTTTAACGAGGCCATTGTACCTAGAACAATTTTTAGACACTGATGTCATGTCCCCTAGGGAACGGCTCTCTGCGGATGGCGTCGCCAAAGCTTTTTGGTCCAGACTATAGCGGCTCATTTCCTCTTGCTATGTCTTGTAGGCGGTGTCGTGCGTCTTTTGGATCGAGCTGATGTGCGCCTCTATTTGCGTTTGGCTCGTCCTGCGCTGCCCGGCTTACACTGCGCCTGGGCCCTTCTGCCGCCTCCTTCCTCTTGCTGCCGGTGCTATGCTGCGGAGACCGGCTTCGACCTCTCCTGGGAGGGTCGTTACCGGCGTGTTTTCTAGGAGGCTGTCCATTATCTCGGCTACCGCCATTGCTGCGCCTTGGCTGGGCTGGAGGTGGCAGGTCTCCTCTGCTTCCTGTCCTTGAATTCTCGTCCCGCCTTGGTTTTGCCGGTGGCGTCATCTTTGGAGGTGGCGTTGCTTTCCTTTTGTCGCCATGGCTATTGGAGCCGGACGGGCCTTCGGGGTCAGCGCCAGGTGCGGCTTTGCACTTTCCTGACTTGGATTCTAGGTCTCCCCCGCGGGCATCCGCCATATGGCCGTAGGAGTCAGCGCGAGCTTGTTGTTCGAGGGCCTTGCTCACGAAGTGTCTTGCGTTGGCCAGCTTTTCCTCCGCTATGTAAGTTTTGTCGTCTAGGGTATCCAGCGCGGCGGCGGCGTTAAGGATGGGGGTGGAGAAGACAACATCCCCCTTCTGTCTACGCGATGTGGCGCCGTGCGCCAGTCGAACCCAAGATCCTGAGCCATTGTTGTTGCACGTGTTGGCGGCTCCTTATCACGGCGGTTTTTTTTAGGTCTTTTTTCCTCGAAGAGCTGCCGGCTTGTTTTAGCCGACATCTTTTCCTGTTCTTTCTCGATCTTCTTTGCAAGGCTCTCAACATGCTCCTCTGTTTTGCGCAGGAAGTCAGAGTGCTTAAGCATGTTAATCCTAAGCTCTTCCACTTCGTCGAGTGGGGTATCCTTGTTCACCGGAGTGTGCATAATCTCTTCTACTTCCTTGATGACGGAGAGCAAATCCGTGGGTTTGCTGCTGCCGCCTTTCTCGAGGCCAGTTTTCTTCTTTGCGCGCACCTTGTCGGAACTTTCAATGAGTTGACCGGCAGTGGTGTCGCCGGCATCTTCCACCGGCTTGTTTTGCGTTTCAGAAGCAACTGGGGTTGACTCGTGACCAACGACAACCATCATAGCCAGCTTGTCAGGCATATCAGTATCCGTTGTGCCCTCTGAAGGAGTCGGATTATCACTGGAAAAGCGGCTCTTGATCTTCTCTTCGAAGAGACTAGCATCATCATCAGAGTCAGAGTCTACGTTGACTTGAACGGTAGATCTGGATCTGGCATCTGACATCGCATCCTCCTGGAGAGCAGGAAGGATTGATTCAGGATCGTTGTTTTCCGGCTGGGAGTCGGATCCCAGTCCGACAACTCCGACGAAGTGGAAATCAGATTCGGCCGACTCTTGGGAGAAGGCGGATTCAGATCCATCTTGTCGGTCGACTGCTTGGTCGAAGGGTTGGTGGGTGGGGTTGTAGAAACGCGGTAGGCCGTACGCCTCTGGCGTGTACCCGATGAAGACGTCGATCCCTCCGATCGGTACGATTGCGCATCCGATAAGGTAGTCGTCCGCCGGGAGCCAGGACTCATCCGAGTTGACGTAGCTGTGGCCGCCTTACCTTGTGACGCAGCCGACGGCGATCTGCTTGCCCACGCCGCCAAACGCGCGTCAAAGAGGCAAGCACAACTTCCGGGCGTCTTTGAAGAAAGACTTGTCAAGGCATCCATAAAACAGCCTCAAGATGCAACGCCCGCAAGCACAGACGAAGCGCTCCCGCCACCACCTATAGATGGGCTCCCGTTTGCGGGCCCCCTACAGGGGAACGTCTGTTGCTCATAGCGGCGCATCAAGAAGCAGGATGGATTGGCGAGATCAAAAACTACCTCGACAAAGGGATCCTTCTCGAGGAAGATGTTGAAGCGGAGCGAATCGCCCGATAGGTAAAATCCTATCACATCCTCGAAGGAAATCTCTACCGCCAGCGCCCAAACGGCATCACCCTCAAATGCATTCCTCCTGAAGAAGGCAAAATGTTGATCAAGGACATCCACTACGGGGAATGCGGCCACCATTCGTGCGCCCGCACCCTAGCAGGCAAAGTCTTCAGGAGCGGCTTCTACTGGCCTCAAGCACTTCAGGATGCAGTTGACATCGTTCAAGCATGTGAAGCTTGCCAATTCCACGCCAAGCAAATCCACCAACCTGCGCTGGGACTACAGACAATTCCGCTCGCCTGGCCGTTCGCGGTCTGGGGGCTGGACATCCTGGACCTTTCCCAACAGCACAAGGGGGATATCGCTACCTCTTCGTGGCCATCGACAAGTTCACCAAGTGGCCCGAAGTGGAGGCGACACGCACAATTCCAGCAGGCGTGGCGGTGAAATTCATCAGATGCCTGGTCTGCCGCTTCGGAGTGCCCAACCGCATCATCATCGACAAGGGCTCACAATTCACCAGTGGCATATTCAGAACTTACTGCGAAAAAATGGGCATCAAGCTCTGCTTCGCCTCGGTCGCTCATCCACAGAGCAATGGCCAAGCCGAACGAGCAAATGCAGAAGTCCTCAAGGGTCTAAAGACCAGGACCTTTGAGGTCCTCAAGGGCCACGGCAAAGGCTGGATCAGCGAGCTCCCTTCGGTGCTCTGGTCCATCTGCACAACGCCACCCAAGCCTACAGGGGAAACACCGTTTGCCCTCGTCTATGGAGTCGAAGCAGTCCTCCCCACAGAGATAAAGCATAGATCCCCACGGGTCCTTGCCTTTAACGAGGACCAGCAAAAGGACCTCCACAACGATGACCAGCTGCTTCTCGAGGGACTAAATACCAGCAGGACCTGCGACGTTACCACAGCCGCAATGTGCGCTCGCGCACCTTGGAGGCAGGAGATCTTGTCCTCAGGAGAATCCTCTTCAGGGAAGGCCTCCACAAGCTATCACCGATGTGGGAAGGTCCCTACAGGGTCACCCACATCGCCAGGCCTGGCGCGGCTTGTCTCGAGACTCAAGATGGCATCCCCGTCGAAAACCTGTGGAACATCATGCACCTGCGCAAGTTCTACCCGTGATCATTGTCATGCCCGTGATCATTGTCACGTCAAGGCATCTAGCGGAAGAGGCAGCTTACGGCTCAACCTCCAAGCATTTTTTGTCTCTAGAGGTTAAAAGCTCACGGCTTAAACCTCCAATCATCTTTTGTCTCTAGAACGAAGGAAGGCAAACGTGATCATCGTCACGCCCGTGATCATTGTCACGTCAAGACACCTTGCGGAAGACGCAGCTTACGGCTCAACCTCCAAGCATTTTTGTCTCTAGAGGTTAAAAGCTCACGGCTTAAACCTCCAAGCTCCAAAGGCTTCTCTCGAGGGTCAACCCTCCGAGCTCTCCATGTAACGAGCCACCTCAAGCCGTAGAGAGTCTCTGCCACTAATGGGTGGTCCCCATGCCTCGACATGGTCAAAACATTAACTTGGCAACTCCAAGCATAATGAGACAATTTCGTTCCTAAGTGAACTTAGCGCTACGACGCCGATATGCAATATTTGGTGGTGAGCTTTATTTCCGCATTATTTTCTTTAAGATAAGCGCTTATATCTCTCCACATGCGCACCTCGCGAGAGGGGGATGAGTATGGTGCCAGTGCCTCAAATGACACACCAGCAGCACTGCAAAATCCAAGGATCCGAGCTCTGGTTGGAGGGCAAGATCCTATAAACACGCCATCTCAACAAAGGACCTTGGTACTTACTCTCCTCGCGAGGAACGCCTGAGGGGACCTATAAGCGCGCATAAGTCTCTAGTACCGTGCAAAAGCGTTTGGCTTGCCCCTCTAACATCCATACGGAACAAGCGTCCCTCCAAGCCTGAGGCGACAACAGGGAAAAACCCTGTAGAGGACCTCCTCGCCAGGCCAAAAACCTCTACTAGGCAAAAGCCTCGAGAAGCTAAGTCTCGCACCCACGCCTCGAGATCCTTTTTTCCTTCGCAAGCGCACGTTTGCCACTCAAGCGACTTCGCTTTCCCTTACGCTTCATGGGCTACTCGGACGTCTAAGGGGGGCACTTGAGCATCGCGACTCAGGGCTCTTACCTCTCCTATGCCTAAACTCCCCCCGGCCTTGCAGAGTCATTGCTCTAGCATACCGAAGTGGCGGAGTCATGGCACAATGAGATGGGTCCTAATGACGCAGAGAACAAATGGACATGAAGATAAGTCCAAAAGGACCTCTCGAGGGGCGAGTAAGCTAGAAGCAAACTGCGAACACGAGTATATTACATGCCCAAAAGTCGCACAATGTCTAAACATAAGATTGTCTTAGTCTCGGAAGAGCAGCTTCCTCCACGCTATCCGCCACGACGACTTCCGCATGCCTGAAGCGGTTGCAGAAGGCCTCGACTTGCTCGCGGAGGGATGTGGAGACCCGCCGCACGTCCTCGCCTTGACGAGCCTCCGTCACGATGGAGAGGTCGAAGCCCGGCGTGAGGAGCCTGAGGTTGGTGAAGATGGGATCGACAACCACCCCCAGGAGCTGCCGGCTCTCGTCCTCGATCATCTCGCGGAGGTCAGCGACAGGGCCCTCGAGCGCGGTGAAGAGCTGGTCGAAGAAGACCAGGTACATGGCAGCATCGCCGCGGCCTCGGACCTCGGCGTGCGGCGTGTCCGCGCCAACCTAGGCAGCTGTCGTGGTATCGGCATAATTGATATGAGACGGGGGTCCTCTAGCCTACGTATGGATTGTGGGGAAGAAGGTTGGTGTCATCGAGGACGGGATTGAACACGGCGAGTTTACCCAGCTTCAGATCCCGCAACGGTGGCGAGATCCTACGTGCTACTATAATTCACTATGAGGCAAAAGTCGTGACCAGGTTACAATGTGTATGATGCGTATTGAGGCGTGCCCTAAAGGCTTCCTGGTGGCCGGCTTATATAGGCGGCCAGACCCCAGGATACAAGGCAAGTGCTTGTCCGGCAAGTAAACAGAGTCCTAGACCTAGCCGGCTTAGTTGCCGCCTTCCGTCTTGGGCTTGGTGGCTTGATGGGCTTCGGCCTTCCGCCTTCCTTGGACCGTCCGCCTACTTCCTTGTACGTCAGCTACCTGGGCCGCCCGGCAGGCTTCAGCCTTACCACCCTTGGGCCACCCTGGACTAGCCGGATTGATCCATGTTGGAGATACCCCTAGTTGATATATCCCCAACAGCAGCAAGCTCGTTGCCTCGGGCAACCAGCGCCTCGAACATGCGCTCCCACTGCCTCATGAGCACGCGTGCCACCTTGGCGGAGTCCGCAGCCTCCGTCGCCTGCTCCATCGCGGGAGCCACCTGCTCAGCCACATCCTTGGCGAGGGCGCTGAGGTCGTGGATGGCCGTGATGCGGCCCTCCTCCGCCAGGCATCGACCGTCCTTGGCGCGCTGGAGGCGGGGCTCGAGCTTGGAATTGGCCTTCTCGAGCTCCGCGATCCGCTGGGCGTCAGCAGCGCTCTTGGCCTTGAAACGGTCCTCATGCTTCTTGGCCTTGTCGCGGTACTCCTGAGATATGGTCCGCATGTACTGCTTCTCGCGCTCCACGATGGTGTCCTCCGCCTCTTTCTTCTTCTCAGTATACCGCCGCTCGATGCTCTCAAATGCACACTGTTGGGGATATATCAACTAGGGGTATAACCAACATGGATCAATCCGGCTAGTCCAGGGTGGCCCAAGGGTGGTAAGGCCGAAGCCTGCCGGGCGGCCCAGATAGCCGACGTACAAGGAAGTAAGCGGACGGTCCAAGGAAGGCGGAAGGCCGAAGCCCATCCAGCCACCAAGCCCAAGACGGAAGGCGGCAACTAAGTCGGCTAGGTCTACGACTCTGTTTACTTGCCGGACAAGTACTTACCTTGTACCCCGGGGTCTTGCCGCCTATATATGCCGGCCACCAGGGAGCCTTTAGGGCAGACGCTTCAATAGGCATCATACACATTGTAACCTGTTCACGGCTATTGCCTCATAGTGAATTATAGCAACACGTAGGATCTCGCCACCGCCGTGGGATCCGAAGCTGGGTAAACTCGCCGTGTTCAATCCCGTCCTCGACGACACCAACCTTCTTCCCCACAATCCATACGTAGGCTAGAGGACCCCCGTCTCCTATCAATTATGCCGATACCACGACAGTTGGCGCCCACCGTGGGGCATAAGGTTCCTGGCGTCACGTTCCAGGCGGGAAGACTTGGCGGCTTGGGCAAGCAGATCGCCGTCGGTCGCGTCACAATGTATGGCGTCCATAGCTACGTCAACTCGGATGAGTCCTGGCTCCCGGCGGACGACTACCTTATCGGATGCGCAATCGTACCGATCGGAGGGATCGACGTCTTCATCGGGTACACGCCAGAGGCGTACGGCCTACCGCATTTCTACAACCCCACCCACCAACCCTTCGACCAAGCAGTCGACCGACAAGATGGATCTGAATCCGCCTTCTCCCAGGAGTCGGCCGAATCTGATTTCCACTTCGTCGGAGTTGTCGGACTGGGATCAGACACCCCAGCCGGAAAACAACGATCCTGAGTCAATCCTCCCTGCTCTACAGGAGGATGCGATGTCAGATGCCGGATCCAGATCTACCGTTCAAGTCAACGTAGACTCTGACTCTGATGATGATGCTAGTCTCTTCAAAGAGAAGATCAAAACCCGCTTTTCCAGTGGTAATCCGGCTCCTTCAGAGGGCACAACCGATACTGACATGCCTGACAAGCTGGCTATGATGGTTGTTGTCGGTCACGAGACAACCCCAGTTACTTCGGAGGCGCAAAACAAGCCGGCGGAAGATGCCGGCGAAACCACTGCCAGCCAACTCATTGAAAGTTCCGACAAGGTGCGCGCAAATAAGAAAACTGGCCTCGAGAAAGGCGGCAGCAGCCAACCCACGGATTTTCTCTCCGTCATCAAAGAAGTAGACGAGATCATGAATACTGCGGTGAATAAAGACACCCCACTCGACGAAGTGGAAGAGATTAGGCTTAACATGCTTAAGCACTCTGACTTCCTGCGAAAAAGAGAGGAGCACGTTGAGAGCCTTGCGAAGAAGATCGAGAAAGAACAGGAGAAGATGTCGGCCAAAAAAAGCCGGCAACTCTTCGAGGAGAAAAGGTCATCAAAAAACCGCCGTGGAAAAGAGCCGCCTACGCAAGCGACGACAGCGCCTCAAGATCTAGGGTTCGACTGGCGTACGACACCACAGCGCGTGGACAGAAGGGGAGATGTTGTCTTCTGCACCCATGTCCTCAACGCGGCCGCCGCGCTGGATACCCTGGACGACAACACTTACACGGCGGAAGAAAAGCTGGCCAACGCAAGACACTTCGTGAGCAAGGCCCTAGAACAACAAGCTCGCACTGATTTCTACGACCACATGGCGGATGCTCGCGGGGGAGACCTAGAGTCTAAATCGGGAAAGTGCAAAGCTGCACCCGGCACCGACCCCGAAGGCCCGTCTGGCTCCAGTAGCCATGGCGACAAAAGGAAGGCAACGCCACCTCCAAAGAAGACGCCACCGCCAAAGCCAAGGCGGGACGAGAATTCAAGGACAGGAAGCAGAGGAGACCTGCCACCTCCATCCCAGCCAAGACGCGACAACGGCGGTAGCCGGAACAACAGGCCGCCGCCTAGAAAAGATGTCGGCAACGACCCTCCCAGGAGAGGTCGAAGCCGGTCTCCGCAGCGTAGCACCGGCAGCAAGAAGAGAGAGGAGGTAGAAGGGCCCAGGCGCAGCATAAGCCGAGCAGCGCAGGACGAGCCGGACGCAAACAGAGGCGCACGGCAGCTCGATTTAAAAGACGCACGACACCGCCTACAAGACATAGCAAGAGGAAATGAGCCGCTATACTCTGGACCAAAGTGCTTCGGTGACGCCATCCGCAGAGAGCCGTTCCCTAAGGACATGACATCACTGTCAAAAAACTGTTCTAGGTACAACGGCCTCGTTAAGCCGGACTCATGGCTATCCGATTACGCCATGGCCATAGAAATTGCCGGCGGGAGCAGCTATATTGCCGTCCGCTACCTACCTCTCATGTTGGAAGGCACGGCAAGAGCTTGGATCGACAACCTTCCTGAAAAGTCCATCCATAGCTGGTACGACATGGAAAAGGTTTTCTCCCAGCACTTCCAAGGAACATACAAGCGTCCAAATACCTACACGGATTTGCAACGCTGTATCGAAAAGCCGGACGAAACCATGACAGATTTTGTCAGCCGTTGGATATCCGAAAAAGCCAACTGTCATGGTGTTTCGGACGCACAGGCTATCCACGCCTTCTACACGGGCCTACAGAAGAAGTCCTTGCTCCGTCATAGGCTCGTCCGCGAGCAAATCACGGAACTTGGTGTGATGCTCAACCTGGCCGCCCAATACGCAGCGGCGGATGACGACGCCCGGGACGATGACCCAGACGTCAACATCATACCAAAGCGGAACAACAAGCGCAAGCAAGCGGCAGATGACAAAGTCGGACCTTCCAATGAGGTAGCCGCAGCATTCCAAGGGAACGCCGGCAAAAAGAAGTGGAAGAATAAGAAAGATAGTCGCGAAGCCGGCTCAGGGCCTAAGGCGGCACGAATCACTTATGAACAGGCACAGCTTTTGCCATGTCCCATCCACGCCTCACTGGGCAAGGTCAACCATATGCTTGACGAGTGCCGTTTCATGGACGACTTCAAAAAGGATCCCACAGTCGGCTGGAAGTCAAAGAAGAACGACAAGAAAGACAACAAGGAGGATGAGGATGACGACGACATGTCTATCTCAAGCGAAGACGACGCAGCCGCCAAGAAAAAGAAGCCGTATCTGAAGGTCAAAGAATCTCTTGTGTGCTTTGTCGGCACGCCTTCGGCTAAGGCGGATAAGGCGGAAATGCGCGAATTCAACGCGACAATGTCGGACGTCCCTCAATACTTGAACTGGTCGGAAGCAACGATCACTTGGGACCGGTCCGACCACCCTGATCACGTTCCTCACCCAGGCAAGTACGCCCTTGTCGTCGATCCCATTGTCGACAACTTCAGACTCACAAAGGTACTTATGGATAGCGGCAGCAGCCTCAACATCCTGTACTATGACACACTAAGCCGCATGAACCTATCAGAGGATCAACTGGACCACAGCAACCTCACTTTTCATGGCATAGTGCCCGGCAGGCAAGCAAAGTCAATGGGGAGCATCAGGCTGAAGGTAACTTTCGGACCAAAAGAGAACTACCGCTCAGAGTTCCTCCGGTTCGAAGTTGTCCCCTTCAAAAGCGCCTATCATGCAATCTTCGGACGACCGGCTTTCGCCAAGTTCATGGCAAGGCCGTGCTACATATACAGCAAGCTTAAAATGCCGGGGGAAAACGGAACCATCACGATTTCCGGCAACTTCAAGAAAGACAAGGAGTGCGAGCGTGGCATGGCCGCCTTCGCAAAAGCCGTCATCCATAAGGAAGAACTCGCGTTGCTCGGGGCAGACTCAGACAACTCCATGCCAAGGCCAAAGATTGATGTCAAGAAGACCTTCGAAGCTTCAGAAGACACCAAAAAGGCGGACCTCATCCCGGGTGACAAGTCTAAGCAAGTTGTCATCGGCTCCAACCTTGGCAGCAAATAGGAAGGCGCGCTCGTCGAGTTCCTCCGTGAGAATCGTGACATCTTTACATGGTCGCCCTCTGACATGCCTGGTGTACCGAGGGAACTTGCCGATCACTCGCTCAACGTCATAAAAGGATCCAAGCCGGTGAAGCAAGCAACAAGACGCTTTGGAGATGAGAGACGCAAGGCTATAGGAAAGGAGATAAGTAGGTTGAAGGCCGCCAATTTCATAAAAGAAGTTGTACACACCGATTGGGTGGAAAATCCTGTACTTGTTCCAAAGAAGAATAAAGAGCTGAGGATGTGTATTGACTATACCGGCGTTAACAAGTGCTGCCCAAAGGATCCCTTTGCGCTGCCTAGAATTGACCAAGTCGTAGACTCCACAGCAGGCTCTGAGCTGCTTTGTTTTTTGGACGCCTACTCAGGATACCACCAAATCAAGATGAGAGAGTCGGATCAGCTGAAAACATCTTTCACCACTCCATACGGGACTTTCTGCTACATTACAATGCCTTTTGGCCTGAAGAATGCAGGGGCAACATACCAGCGCTGTATGCAAAATTGCCTGCATGAACAGATCGGCCGCAATGCTCACGTCTATGTAGACGACATCGTGGTAATGTCAAAAAAGAAGGCAGATCTCCTAGAGGATTTGGAAGAAACGTTTCAGAATCTCCGGAGGTATCAGATGAAACTCAATCCCGCCAAGTGCGTTTTCGGCGTTCCAGCCGGCAAACTGCTCAGGTTTATCGTCTCAGAACGAGGGATCGAGGTTAACCCGGAGAAGATCAAGGCCATCCAAAACATATCCAGACCTACTTCTCTGAAGGACGTGCAGCGCCTAGCCGGATCGGCGGCAGTCGTCAGTCGTTTCATAAGCCGCCTAGGGGAAAAGGCAATGCCTCTCTACCGGCTATTGAAGAAATTCGACAACTTCGAGTGGACAGCAGAGGCAGATGCCGCCTTGCAGCAACTTAAGGAGGCCCTCACATCCGCTCCAATATTGGCAGCACCTCGATCACAGGAACCAATGCTGCTGTACATCGCGGCAACAGGAGCTGTTGTAAGCGTTGTCTTGGTTGTGGAAAGAAAGGAGAACGAAGCCGCGACGTGTGAGCAGCGACCGGTCTACTTCATCAGTGAAGTATTCTCCGCCTCCAAGCAGAGGTATCCGCATTACCAAAAGCTGGCTTATGGTGTATTCTTCGCCGCCAGAAAGCTTAGGCATTACTTCCAGGAACACACAGGGCAGTAGTCAGCAAGGCACCGTTGGGAGACATAATCAACAATGCAGAGGCAACAGGTCGGGTCGCCAAATGGGGCATCGAACTTGCCGCCTTTGACATAGTCTATAAACCACGGACCGCCATTAAGTCTCAAGCGCTTGCAGACTTTGTCGCCGACTGGACAGAGGCCATGGAGGAAACAACACTCCCCGAATCAAAATATTGGGTCATGCACTTTGACGGATCAAAGATGCTCAAAGGCTCGGGGGCTGGAGTCGTTATACGCACGCCTAAAGGTGACAAGCTTAGCTACGTGTTACAAATCCACTTCACAGCAACCAACAATGTTGCCGAGTATGAAGCCTTGCTTCATGGGTTACACGTGGCAAACGACCTAGGCGTCAAAAGAATCCTCTGTTATGGCGACTCAGATTTGGTCGCGCAGCAAGTAAGCGGAACATGGGATGCAAAAAGCGCAACAATGGCGGCTTACAGAGCCAAAGTTGACGAATTCGCAAAAAACTTCGTGGGCTACGAAGTCCGGCATGTTCCAAGAACTGAGAACGAGGCGGCGGACACACTTGCAAGACTAGGATCGGAACGCAAAAAGGTACCAAAAGATATTTTCCTGGAGCATTTGCACAAGCCATCCATTAAAGGCGCCGATTTGATGGACCCCGATGCAGAAGAACCGGTAGAAGCGGCAAGTCTCGCTGTCTACTTGACACAGCCGGATTGGACAGTCCCATATCTCGATTTTCTAATCGACAAAAAGTTGCCGGAGGACGATGAGGTGCTAAAAAGGCAGATCATAAGGCGAGCCAAGGCATTCGCCATAATAAAAGGCGAGCTATATCAGCGAAGCACATGCGGCATCTATCAGCGGTGCATACAGCCGGAAGAAGGCCGGGAAATTCTGAAGGACATACATATTGGCACCTGCGGGCATCATGCTTCTGCCAGGTCCATTGTATCCAAAGCTTTCCGCCAAGGTTTCTACTGGCTCACCGCCAAAGAAGACACCGAGAACATCGTAAAGACATGCAAAGGCTGCCAGTTGTACGCTCGTCAACCTCACTTGCCGGCACAGGAACTAAGGACGATCCCAATCACTTGGCCGTTCGCGGTCTGGGGCTTAGACATGGTGGGTCCCTTCAAAAAGGCGCGTGGTGGGTACACCCACCTATTGGTCGCTGTCGACAAGTTCACCAAATGGGGTCGAGGCTAAACCGATCAGCAAACTTGACGCACGAACAACCACCAATTTTCTCTGGGGAATTATCTCTCGGTTTGGAGTTCCACACAGCATTATCACCGATAATGGCAGCAACCTGTCTCAAGGCGACATAGAAGAATATTGCAGCGATCTGGGTATCCGGCTTGATTTGGCATCCGTGTCACACCCTCAATCCAATGGACAAGTAGAGCGTACAAACGACCTAGTCTTATCAGGACTTAAGCCTCGTCTCGAAGCTCCGTTACACAGGGCAGCCGGCGCTTGGCCAGATGAGTTACAGTCGGTACTATGGAGTTTGCGCACAACGCCAAACAGGTCTACCGGCTACACTCCTTTCTTCTTACTATATGGCGCTGAGGCAGTGCTACCTACCGACATGAAGTACGACTCCCCAAGAGTTCAAGCCTACATCGAGCAAGACGTAGAAGGTGCAAGACAGGATAGCCTAGACCTGCTAGACGAACAAAGAGACGTCGCTCTCCATCGCTCCGCCTTGTACCAGCAACAACTTCGCCGCTATCATAGCCGGAGAGTGCGGAAGCGAAGCTTCAGAACAGGTGACATGGTTCTCCGCCTAATTCAAGACAGAAAAGGCTTGCACAAGTTATCCCCACCATGGGAAGGACCGTTTATAGTCACAAAGGCGCTGCTCAATGGTTCCTACTACCTGGCCGACATCCGCGACGAAGACGAAAAGAAAATGCGCAAGAAGGCGGCAGGAAAAAGGGGAACCAAGCGCAAAAAAGGCATTGACGATCCGTTCGAACAAACAAGACGACCTTGGAATATTGAGCAGCTACGTCCTTTCTACACTTAGCAATTTATAATTGTAATAAGTTAAATATGATTATGAAATAAAAGTCTATGGTTCCT
The DNA here is from genome assembly GCA_026929855.1 of Poa annua. Classification (NCBI taxonomy): domain Eukaryota; kingdom Viridiplantae; phylum Streptophyta; class Magnoliopsida; order Poales; family Poaceae; genus Poa; species Poa annua. The sequence goes on from CM049426.1 coordinate 37,066,942, forward strand.
CATCTGTGTTGAGAAGCATGCCATCTTTTGTCCTTTCTTGCAATCATATTTCCCCTATGTATCTAAGTTACCTATTTTCTAGCTCCGTGCAAAGGTTCAAACTGGTAGATACTTGCAGCTTTCGAGTCAACCCAAAGCAAAAATAAACTTTTTTGCGCCGCCTAATTCCTTTACTTCTGATTATTTATATGTGGTTCGCCTAGTAGTATGTCTTTGACACCAACATGTTGGCTTTGGTCTCTGATTCTAAACGCATGGTTTAGCCCCTGTTGTTTCAGCTAAAGTTACCGGGTGAGGTTTCGTCAACATACAAAAAGTCAAACATATACGTCATGGTAAAATTAAGGCGGGCCATATAAATAAAGACAAAATAAAACTTGTCAGCTAGTTTCCGCCTAACAAAGCAGCAACAAAAGTGTATACAAATATTACAAGTCAATGTTGCATTGTTTCAGGGGCCGACAAGTAAGGCTAATAGGAGGCAAGGACAGAAAAGATATGGCTCGGGGGAGCGTCTACATCAGGCTTGGGGGCTGACAACTTCAGCCCCCGAACTATCACTCCCCTCCGCCTCGGCCGCGCCGGCAGCTTCAGCTCCCTCTCCGCCAGGCACAGGATGGCGCCGATAGAAGATCGAAGTGTCGACCATATCGGCAACACACGTGGCATAGCCGGCAACGCTGTCCAGAACAGAGGCCGGCTCAACCTCGCTGCCGTCTTCATACGTTGACGGCATGCCTTCAGTGACGGCTTCTATCTCCGCCTCGGGGTAGTGCGCCATGAATAACCCAAGTGCGTTCTTGGCACCACCCCGCGCCGCCGACTTCAGCGAGCTCTTGTGCAGTTTGGTTGCCTGCTCCAAGATAGCGGGCACGTCGCTGAACTCGGTCGGTTCCTGGCTGCCGGAGGAGGTGAAGAACTTAGCGGCAAACCGCTTGGACGCCGCCAAAGTCTCGGTGATCAGTTCGCCTAAACGCGCAAGGCGATCCAGGCGGGGGCTGACAACCTTGTCATCGCCTAAACCGGCGGGAACTGAATCAAAAATGAAGTCATTAGTCTGGCTCAGGCTAAAGCAAAATGGCAACATCAAATAAGGAGTAAGAAATTACCAGCGCAGCCTCAGCAGTTTGGGCGCGAGAAGTCTGCTTGGAGATTTCCTCGGCAGTCGTCTTCTCCACCTCCGCACTTGTCGTCTATTTAAGGCAAAATTGAGTACCTTCGGGGGATATTAATCCCCGCGTTCTCGCCAAGGTTGGCGAGAGCCGGCTCGGTAGCCGATGCGATCCGTTTCTTCCTCTCGGCATTCACCGTAGAGGAAGCGGCGCCGGATGCCTTGCGCTTCTTCGTCTTCCCGGCTTCCGACTCGTAGAAGTCGGGAGCCAGGTCATCCTCCCCCAAGGCAGAGAGCTGAAAAAGAAGACAAGCTTAATGGAGCTCAATTTTAGCCGGCGAAGCTATCAAACAAGGGGCAAGGAAGAAGATATTTACCTCGAGGGGAGGGTTGTCGTGGGTGTGCATGGGCACGCCCTCCACCGCCTTCACCAGCCCCGCCTTGACGAGGCTGCGGAGCCGGAACGCCAGGTCGGCAACCGGCAACATCTCTTCGCTCACGCGGAGAGAGGCCGTGTCAGTAGGCGAATACTGACAAATTTTGTGCGGGCTATACCGCAGGGGGAGGTTCTGCCGGCCGAGCCAGCAGATGACGGTGTCGACCCCATCCAGCAGAGGGGGAGCCATCGTCCGCGTGAGGAATTCAATCCGCCTTTGAATAAGGCGGAGTTCCTCCGTCAACTTGGGCACCGCCTCGTCCCAAGATGGCCGAGGCATAGGTGGCGCGTTGACGAATTCCGGGATGCCGACTTGGCGGCCCGGAGCTGCCATATCTTGGCAGTAGAAGAATGTGGAGGTCCAGCCCTTGACGGACTCAAGGTATGGTATCTTAGGATACCATTGGCGGCCCTGGCGGCAGTTGAAGGTGACGCTGCCGCAGGTTGCCAGCCCGCCGTCCGGCACCGTCTGTTGCCGGCAACGGAAGAAATATCTGAAGAAGTCTAAACTAGGCCTAATACCTAGGTAGCCTTCGAACAGAGCTGTGAAGCCGGCTAGGACTAATATGCTATTGTGTGCTATATTGTGGGGCTGGAGCCCATAGTGATCTAGAACCTCGCTAAAGAAGGCGGAAGGCGGAAGCGCCATTCCCCTAACTAAATGGGAGGTGAGGATTACCCGCTCCCCGGCTCTCGGGGCCGGGATGACGTCTCCATAGGCGGCCCTCCACCGGCAATCTTCCCGAGTGGGGAGGTAGCCGACGGCCTCCAAATCTTGGAGGGCGTCTTCGTCGACTATGGAAGGTAGCCAGTAGCGGGACCCGAGGTCCGCCGCTTCCTCTTCCTCGTCAACGGGGGCGCCCGCCATCGTCATCGCCGCGGTGGTTGGTTGAGGAGCCGAAGGACCCATCGCTGGCGCGCGCGGTGGAAGTTCAGGGGGCGACGGTGGCGACATTGCCCGTCGCCGCCGTCGCGGGACGAGTTATCGCGCCGCCCATCGCCGTCGCGGGCGCGGTCTCGGTCGCCGGACCGCTCGACGCCGTGGAAAGAGTCTGGCCGGTGGACATCGCCGCGAGGAGAGGTCGTCGGAGGAGAGGAGTTCGCCGGAGCTCGCTCGGAAGCAAGAAGCAGAGAAGTGGAAAGGGCAAGAGGGCACGTAGAGCAAAGGCAGGGTGGTGAAAATGGACCGTTTGGCCACCTATTTATAGGGCCAGGCGTTGCTCCCTATGCAACGGCGCTTTTAGTCGGACACGTGCCAGCATCCGTTGCAGCACACGATTGCACGATCTCCACGCCTCCTCTTTTTCTGCAATTTGTGATCATGGCGAGATTCCCGCCTAGACTGTTTTCAAACTGTCGTGAGCCGGCTAGGTGGAAACCGTCAAGAAGAATGCTTGGCAAGATTGCCGAGTAGCCGTCTTTTCCCATGATGAATAAAGGCGGCCGCATGTCAATGTCAAGACACGCATGCCTCGTTGATTTTCAGAATGGTTCAAGTCCTGCAGCCGTCAACTTTGGCAGATGAAGAATCAAGAAGAAGTCGGCGCCTGGAGAACTTCAACCTTTCTGGGGGCTAATGTTGGGGATATATCAACTAGGGGTATAACCAACATGGATCAATCCAGCTAGTCCAGGGTGGCCCAAGGGTGGTAAGGCCGAAGCCTGCCGGGCGGCCCAGATAGCTGACGTACAAGGAAGTAGGCGGACGGTCCAAGGAAGGCGGAAGGCCGAAGCCCATCCAGCCACCAAGCCCAAGACGGAAGGCGGCAACTAAGCCGGCTAGGTCTAGGACTCTGTTTACTTGCCGGACAAGTGCTTACCTTGTACCCTGGGGTCTGGCCGCCTATATAAGCCGGCCACCAGCGAGCCTTTAGGGCACACGCTTCAATAGGCATCATATGCATTGTAACCTGTTCACGGCTATTGCCTCATAGTGAATTATAGAAGCACGTAGGATCTCGCCACCGCCGTGGGATCTGAAGCTGGGTAAACTCGCCGTGTTCAATCCCGTCCTCGACGACACCAACCTTCTTCCCCACAATCCATACGTTGGCTAGAGGACCCCCGTCTCCTATCAATTATGCCGATACCACGACACACACTTCTGGGCAGCGATGTTCTCTTCATACTGACGGAGCGCCTGGGCCAGGTCCGCTTCACGCGCCGCGAGCTCTTCGCGTTGGGTGGCAAGCGCGCTCTCCGCCTGAAGCCGCTGCTCGTCACGCAGCCGCATTTCTTTCTCCTTGAGGGCCAGCTGCCGCTCACGCTCGGCGCGGCCCTTGCGGTCCTCCTTCAGGGTCTCCTGCACGGCCCGGTGGGCGGAGAGGAGCTGGGTCTCTAGATGGCCCAGCTCGCGGCGTTTTTGCGCCAACGAGCCCTCCATGGCTTCACGCTCGGTCGTCACCACGGACTGGAGTTCGGCAGCGGCGTCACGCTCCGCCTGGAGGGGCGCGAGAATCTCGGAGGCATCACATGGCCCCCTCGTGGATCTCCTTGGCAAAGCGGACGGACTCCTCTCACGCGGCCTGCAACGCCAAGTCTTCTTGGCGACGGGCCTCAACGGCCGCGTTAAAGGACGACCACGCCCTGGCCAGCTCCTCGCGCTGCTGAGGGAGCTGTATGTCCTCGAGGGCGAGGTGCACCTCCAAGCCCTCAAGGGACTCCCTCACGAGGCAAAAGGCGACCTCGGTGTCCCGCGCTCCAATCCCAGCCGCGGAGGACCAAGTCATGGCTTGTCGAGGGCCCAACCCCGGAATCGAGGCCCGAAAGCCTGGCCCCGGAGTGCACTCGGGGGCTAGGCTGCTCCCCGACCTCCGCCCGCGCCTGGCGCCGCTTGGCTCGCCTCGACCTCCGGCTGCGCGAGAGGTGTGGACGTACGCGGTGGAGTTGGCTCGCGCGGTGGAGTTGGCGCGCGCGGAGGCGTGACCGCGCGAGGTGGAGTAGGAGCACGAGGAGGAGTGGAAATCCTCTCCTTCGGAGCCTCCACCACCATTGTCTCAGGAGGAGGCGCACAAGCATCTGGGCGAGGCGCGGCCTCCTCCGCCCGAGGGGCTGCCGCCTCCGCCCGAGGCGCAGTCTCCTCTCCTTGAGGCACCTCCTCAGTAGGTCCTGCGGAGGCCGTCTCCACATGCCGCGTCGGAGGCCTCCCTCTCCTCATTCTCCTCCTCCACGAGGCGCGAGGACGCCACCACGAAGGCGTCATCATCGCCTGACGAGATGTCGCAAATCTCGTTAGTGAACGGCCCAGGCCTCGAAGAAGAAACCTCCCCCGTCGTGGCCTCCTCCTCGCCGTGCCCAGAGGTTGAGGGAGAGTCTGCTCCCACTGCTTCCCGCGCCACCGGCACGGGCACCTCCATCCCCACCTGGCCTGTCGGGGTAAACAGGGGCATCCCCTCCAAAATGGCCATGCGCTCAGTCTCGTTGTATTGGTGGAGGGGCTAGAGCGTGACAGGGAGCTTGCCACGGCAGGCACCACCGGGTTGATAAAGAGCGTGGACAGGACGTTGTCGACGGCGTCCTTGTCGTTGTGCTCGCGGTGGAGCCGCATCTTTTCGTTCGGCCCGGAGTACATCCACATGGGCACCGAGTGTGCCTGGAGGGGAGCGATGCGGCGCGTCACGAAGTCCGCCACAATGATCTGCCCCGTGAGGCCATCCTTGCGAAGGAAGCTCAGGCGTCCCATCAGGCTCGTGTTCTTCGCGCCGCCAAAGGGCGCATTGCCCCAGTGGGAGTTCTTCAAGGGCGGCGCGTCGGGGACCTCGAGGAAGGCGCAGGGCTGCTCCACCCCGACGAAGAACCACTTATGGCGGAAGTCGTCCACCTTCTTTGTCATAGAGGTGATGGCCTTGCCGTCGCTCCACGACATGGGGATGTCAACACTCCCCATGCCATCTACGATGCGGAAAGAGACGCACCCCGAGCGCTCGTTCTTCGGCGTGTTACGGAGCACGTAGAAGCACCGGAAGAGCCCCACCGTGGGCTCCAAGCCCAGGTACGCCTCGCAGAGGTACGCGAAGACGGCGAGGATGAGGATGGAGTTGGGGTGGAGATGCAGCAACTGGACCTGGTAGAACGCCAGCACCGCCTCCAGGAACGGAGAGAATGGGGGCACCAGCTCGGCGGCAAGGCAGTGCTAGAATATCGGGAAATACCCTCGCGGGCGTTTCATGTGCGCCGCGGGCTTCCACGCGGTGGCGCCATGCTCGTTCGTCCGGTCCGCAACCAGGAAGCGGACCTTGGCGAGCGCCTTGTCGTTGACGCGCACACCAAGCAGTGTCGCGCCATGCGCGACCTCAACGGCCTCCGCTTGGGAAGAGGACCCCGCGGCGGCCTTGCCCTTGTTCTTGGCGGGTCTCATCGCCGGAGTTCAGGGTGTCGCTAGAGGCGAAAGGAGTAGAGAGCGCTAGAGTGCGAAGGCGAAGAGCTCGAGAATGGCAGAGGCTTCTGCGAGAAGGATGGGAAACAGTAACGGCTCCCTGCTCCGGCGCTTGGGCTTTATGTCCCTTCAAGGAGCAGTTACCAGAGCATGGTGGGACCCCCCATGACGCACGCCCCAGATCGTGCGCAGCCGTTACTCGTCTAAGTGCCGTGTGGGTCAGGACGGTCGGGCACTTTGGGCCCACGACGCTCCGCCTGCGCCCATGGGCTCAATCGCGCCCATCGCGGGCCCGGGGGCTACTGTCAGCCCAGTGGAGACTAGGGTATGAAGAGCCCACTCTCCCCAGGCCTCGCACACGGGCTGATCAGACGAAACGGCTAAGGACCAAGCCACCGCTTGGAGAGACCCTCGAGAGGCACATCCTCTCGAGGGCCTGAAGAGGAAGCGAAGACCTGAAGAGGACCTGCGCTTCAAGAGACCCTCTAGATGCGCCATACGCCTGGAGAGAGGTCAACGGAAATCCCTCCCCAGCCTCCCTCGGGCCTGCGGGGAAGCTTCGCGGCCAAGGAAGTACGACAGGGCGCACATGGCCTCTGCAGTATCCGCAGAGTGACGCAGGCGCTCCCTTTGCCGATTTGGTGATAAAGGAGTCAATAAAGTTGCACCGCCCGCGCCAGGACAGCAGGGACTTTCCTCTCTGATGATAAAGCAAATGGACGGCGCAACACTTCAAGACTGCAACCCCTGCGAGCCGTTCTGCGCGGTCTGCAGCCTATCGGTCACCGCTCCCAACTTTATCGACTATGGACCGCTTCCATGAAGGATTCCGCAGCGGTGGACTCCAACTCCTCCACGCCGCTACCGTGTGGGAAGCCACCTCGGACGTCGAGCGCAAGGAAGATGCCTGCGGCGCCTATAAAAGGAGCAAGACCTCCACCGTAGCGGAGGTCGGACAATTGCTTGGAGAACACTTGTAAACTCTAGCTCGGCTAAGTAGAATAGCCTTTGGCCTGAGGAGGAAGAAGACCATTGCTTCCCTCCCCAGGCACGAACTGCCTCAAGAGAGCCCTCGGCAAGCTCAATTGTACTATAATCTTCGCAGTGCAATACAGACAAGCAGGAGTAGCGGTCTTACCTCCTCCTGAGGGCCGTGAACCTGGGTACGGGCTAGTGTCTATCTCTGTCGTGGGTGTTCCTCTACAGGCCCGGCGAGCACCGTCGTCGTGCCTCTCGAGGGTCTTGACCTCCGCGTTCAATCCCCTTCACGAACTACTCTTCAGGAAGTGACCACCCCTGTTTCGTGGGAGTCATAACACGACATTGCGATGTGATATAGTCCATTGCGCCATGGTCTTCTTGGCGCCCGCAGTTTATAAACAATTTAATAAACCTACCTTGACCATATCGCATAGCCCCTGCAAAATAAAGTTAGACGCTTCTACTTTATCTTTTGCATACTTTACGTGGCTTGAGGCTGTCGTAAATAGAACCGCTTCATACCTACGAACCTTATGACCACAACAACGATCCAATAATTGCATGTTTAAGCATCCCTTTCGGGCCCTCCATTGAAAATGCAAGACCAACTAAAGAGAGAGAGAGACAGACACCCGCCAGCCACAGATACGGTACAAGCCGTATGTCAGTAGTGGAACCAGTCTCGCGTAAGCGTACGCGTAAAGTCGGTTCGGGCCGCTTCATCAACTCAATACTACCAGAATCACAAGTGCACGCTAGAGGGTAGCAAATAACAGGAACGGTACCCCCGTGAAGAACACGGGTTCTAACAGCGTACAGCTATATCTACGATAGATCGGCTCTGATACCATTGAAGGGGATCGTGTGCAGAAAACAAAAAAAATCCTAGCAACGATATCCTTAAAACATGCCAAGATCTATTCTATGCAGATATAGTAGTACGAACGGAGATCGGAATACATACCCTTGTAGACCGAATAGCGGGGATTACGCTCCCGCACAAGCGTTGACGACGAAGACGACCTAGCCGATCTCTAGGTCGCGAAGAACTCGGCGCGACGAAGACGACGAAGATGACCTTGAGGTCGGGTGGAGGAAGTAGGCCTCCGAGCACCGCTAACGCAGCACCTCACAGGGCGTTACACACATACGGTGGAGACGACGGCCTCTGAAGCTCCAGTCCAGGACGAGCAGCGGAAGACTTGGACCAGAACACCAGCAGCGCGGTAGCGGGCTATGGAGAGAGAACTCTCATCCTCCTTGGCGCAACTCCGACAAAGGGAATCACGAGATCGAGGAGAAATCGTAATTGGATGAATTAAAACGTCAGGGGTGCCCCGTCTTATATAGGCTCCCGGGGGGAGCCAACCTCCCCAGCCAGGCAATGTGGGACTATCCCACATGCCTTGGTGCGGCTAGGGAGGGTGCGCCGGCCCTAGGTGGGCCTCATTTGGCCCACCTAGGCCTGCCCTCCCCCAATCCGAAGCCCTGGGGGGACTTTCCCCCCCTCATGGGCCTTCTTTCCACCAGAAGGCTCATTTAGGGAAATCAGCCTTTAAAAATTCGAAAATAAATATATATATATAATCATATTTAATCATCAATTACACTAATTAATATTAAACATATTATATATAATTTATTCTAGCTCTGAAAACTATTTCGTCGCTGCCCGATCTCCATCGGACCTTTCCCGGGACGTTCCTGGTGATCTCTTTCCTTTCTGTTGTCTTGTCGAAACCCCTTAAGTGTGTTACCCTAGCGGTGCGATACAATAACAGACATGATCGAGACTCCTCTCCGATCAATGACTAACTCGTAGGCCTGGACCCCATGAATTAATCCCTGTGATATAACGAATGACTTTCATCTTTCAAACCTGGACGTCTAATCTTAAACCCTTTGTCATGGCGATACTTAGCGTGTCCGAGCATCGTTCTTAGATATCTCCATATCTAGCTGACCTTGTTACCGACATCGCTATCTTCTACTCGTCTATGATATTATATCAGCTGGTGACCTAGTCACATGTTTGCAAACTCATTTGACATAATCTCACCGAGTGGGCCCTAGAGTATCTATCCGGCTATACGGACTGACAAATCCCGCTGTTGACCCCTCGTCTCAACTACCCCTTTCCGATACCCAAAAGTATCACCATTATTGTCACACTATATAAGGTATGACGTTTGACGCGATCAAAGTATCTTCCAGGGATAACAATAAGAGTTGATCTCACTGTCTTAAGGCGTAATGACTACGTCCTATGAATATGGGTATGTCCATCACATCGTTACACCAACGATATGACTTTCATTACCGACCAGCGCCATGCCCTATGATCGAAAAACCTCGGTCATCGATCGCGCAACGAAACTAGTCTTAGTAGAGGCTCCGAGGGACCTGGTTGTTTATCTACCACGCCTGTATTAATGTTTCCGCTTAATACAGTTATAGCATGGTATAAAACATATAGTGAACAATTGGAATATAACCAATAAACTATCTTTATTAATTGCCTCTAGGGCATATTCTCTTCAACATCATCCTTAGATAAAGTACTACCGTTTTATCCCTAGTAGCAACAGTACATATACAACCTTAGAGCTTTCTGCCACTGCCCCAGGTTAAATAGAGACATGAACCTACTATCGAGCATAAATACCCCCTCTTGGAGTTACAAGCATCTACTTGGCCAGAGCATACACAAGTAACGGAGAGCATGCAAGCTCATTGAATAGAACACACATTTTATATTATGAAGCAATAAATTTAGTATTCAATATTCATCGGATCCCAGCAAACACAACATGGAGAATTACATAAAGATGATCTTGATCATGATAGGCAGCTCACAAGATCTAAACATGATAGCACAAGAGGAGAAGACAACCATCTAGCTACTGCTATGGACCCGTAGTCCAAGGTAGAGTACTCATGCATCAGTCGGGAGGCGATCATGGCGACGTAGAAGCCTCCGGGGACGATTCCCCATCCCGGCAGGGTGCAGGGGAGCAGTTATGATCTCTCCCAAAGTGGTGGCGGCGACGGCGGCTGCTCGGCACCCGTGGAGGAAAAAGTGATTTACTGTGTCTAGTTTTTAGGTCAGGGAGGTATTTATGGGCGAAAGACCTAGGTCGGTGTGCGCCCGAGGGCGCCACACCACCTCCCGGCGCGGGCCCCATGCTGGACGCGCCACCAGGTGGTGTGGGCCCCTCGGGGTCCGCCTTCGTCTCGTCTTTGGGTTTTCTGGTCGCAAATATTCCAAAATAAATACTGGTAGGCTCGTTTCCAATTTGGCGGATATTTCCTTAAGAATTTTTCTAAAACCAAAAACAGTAGAAAATAGGGAACTGGCACTATGGCATCTTGTTAATAGGTTAGTCCCAGAAAATGCATAAAACTATATAAAATGCATATAAAACATGTAATAACATGATATAACATAGCATGGAACACAAGAAATTATGGATACGTTGGAGACGTATCAGCCATTAATCTAACATTTTCATCAATTTAAATTTGGATAGCATTAATTTTAGCAAAGGGATTATTCTATTTAGTTTCAGTATGCATGATTTTAGATTTTAAGAGATCAACATCAAGGACACGACTATCAACTTTAGATGCAAGAATATCAATTTTCCCAAGTTTTTCCTCAACAATTTTATTAAACAAAGTTTGTGTAGTGATAAAATCTTTTAGCATGGTTTCAAGTTCAGAGGTGGTAGTCCTATTGTTGTTATAAGAATTACCATAAGATTTACCATAGGAGTTGCCATTATTAGGAGGATAGGGCTTATATTTGTTGTTACCATAGTTGTTCCTATATGTATTGTTGTTAAAATTGTTGATTTTAATAAAGTTTGCATCAACATGCTCTTCTTGTGCAACTAAAGAAGCTAAAGGAACATTATTGGGATCAATATGGGATTTACCACTAGCAAGCATAGACATAATAATATCAATATTTTCACTCAAAGAGGAGATTTCTTCAACAGAATTTACCTTCTTACCTTGAGGTGTCTTCTCCGTATGCCATTCAGAATAATTTACCATCATATCATCCAAGAGTTTTGTTGCAGCCCCCAAAGTGATGGACATAAAGGTACCACCCACAGCTGAATCCAATAAGTTTCTTGAAGAAAAATTAAGTCCTGCATAAAAGGTTTGCATGATCATCCAAGCAGTCAGTCCATGGGTTGGGCAATTCTTTATCATAGATTCCATTCTTTCCCAAGCTTGAGCAACATGTTCATTATCAAGTTGTTTAAAATTCATGATGCTACTTCTTAGAGAAATAATCTTAGCAGTAGGATAGTATTTTCCAATGAAATCATCTTTGCATTTAATCTAAAAATGAATATTATTTCTAGGCAATGAAAGCAACCATTCTTTAGCTCTTCCTCTCAAGAAGAAAGGAAATATTTTCAGTTTTATAATATCACCATCTATATATTTATATTTTTGCATTTCACATAATTCAACAAAGTTATTTAGATGGGCAGCAGCGTCATCAGAACTAACATCAGAGAATTGCTCTCTCATAACAATAAAGCAGGTTTAATTTCAAAGAACTCAACTTTAGATGCCGGTGGAGCAATAGGTGTGCATATAAAATCATTAGGGTCAATTGGTTTTGTGCCATACCGAGCTGAGTTTTATCGGTCTGTGCCTACCCGCGTTGTTTCTCTGTTATGTGACCTGGTTTGCTCGCATATCGCCCAAACGCTCGGTTCCCTCTGGTCAACCTCCTTTGACCCGCACTTGGCCTGACTGGTGGGGTCGGCCTGGTGCGGCTCGGCTCGTTTGTCGGCTCGGTTGGGATTTCCTGGGTCGGCGGTTGGAGCCGGGGCACTAGTCTGAGTAGTGGGGCTGGGACACTAGTCTGACTGGTGGGGACGGCACGTGGGGTCGGCGTGGGGTTGGCGCGTGGGGTCAGCGTGGGTCGGTTAGCGTTTGCCCGCCCTCCCCGCCACGGCTAATAAAAGGGGGCCGCCCTCGCCGTAGAAACTCCATTTTCTCTACCTCTCTCTCCCCTCCCTCCCTCGAATATGTGGTGGAGCACGCCATCGCCGATGTCGAACTCGGAGCTCTACTCGCCTGAGGAAATATGCACGACATGCAAGAGATGAAGCCAGATGAGCAGGAGAGTGGCTAGCGAAAGCAGAACCTTCTAATAACAAAAGCTTTCATTTCAATGGCCATGCCTATCCGTGCATGCTACAGAGACAGCATGGTGGACTACGGCATGCCACGCACGAATTCAATGCGCACGTAGTGCCACAAATTGGAAGACTCTCAGACAGATGTGTCTCATACTCTCATCGTACGACTCGTAAAAATAGATTTTCTTCGGATTCTTGCTTTCACGCTAGAACGGATAAACATGAAGGTAACCCTAACATGAACGTATACGTGCCGCTCGTTCTGCTATAGCTAGTACTCCCTCCATCCCGGTTTATAAGTCACCTTTGAAGCGAGTCCACCATTTTTGCTCAGAAATGGGGTCGTTTACCCTATCTTTGGAGCTCATTTGAAACATATTTTTAGCTAGACCACCACCCTACCTTTGAAGCTCATTTGAAACACATTTTTCGGCGAGTCCACCATTTTTTCTCGGAAATGAGGCCGTTTACCCTACCTTTCGAGCTCATTTGAAACATATTTTTTAGCGAGTGCACCACCCTACCTTTGGAGCTCATTTTAAACACATTTTTTGGCGAGTCCATGATACGTCTCCAACGTATCCATAATTTCTTGTGTTCCATGCTCTGTTATATCATGTTATTACATGTTTTATATGCATTTTATATAGTTTTATGCATTTTCTAGGACTAACCTATTAACAAGATGCCACAGTGCCAATTCCCTGTTTTCTGCTGTTTTTGGTTTCAGAAAAGCTCGTCAGGAAATATCCGCAAAATTTGAGACGAGCAAACCAGTATTTATTTTTGGAATATTTGCGACCAGAAGAACCAAAGACGAGACGAAGGCGGACCCGAGGGGCCCACACCGCCTCGTGGCGCGGGTCCCATGTTGGCCGCGCCGGGAGGTGGTGTGGCGCCTTCGGGCGCCCACCGACCTAGGTCTTTCTCCCATAAAAGCCCCCATGACCTAAAAACTCCAGACGGTTAATCACTTTTTCCTCCACGGGTCCCGAGCCTCCGCCGTCGCCGCCACCACTTCGGGAGAGATCAGAACTGCGCCCCGGCAACCTGCCGGGAGGGGGAATTGTCCATGGAGGCTTCTACGTCGCCATGACCGCCTCCGGACTGATGCGTGAGTAGTCTACCCTGGACTACGGGTCCATAGCAGTACCTAGATGGTTGTCTTCTCTTCTTGTGCTATCATGTTTAGATCTTGTGAGCTGCTTATCATGATCAAGATCATCTTTATGTAATTCTCCATGTTGTGTTTGCTGGGATCCAATGAATATTGAGTACCACAGTTATTGCTTCATCCTATATCATGTGTGTGCTATTTAATAATCGTGCATGCTCTCCGTTACTTGTGTGTGCTCTGGCCAAGTAGATGCTCGTAACTCCAAGAGGGGGTATTTATGCTCGATAGTAGGTTCATGTCTCTACTTAATCTGGGGCAGTGACAGAAAGCTCTAAGGTTGTAGATCTACTGTTGCTACTAGGGATAATGTAACATCCCAGAATATTAAAATAATTATTAATGCAAAAATGTGGGCCAACAAAAACTTTTTTTTATAAAAAGTTGTGTATATTTAATTCTTGAGTATTGTTTGTTGCATTGTTTGCAAGATTGTTGAATTCTAGCTCTAATTAAAAATTTGAAGAAAAGAAAACAAACAAAATAAATTACAAAACATAACACCATGTGACACATGTCACATTATTTTCCAAAGTAAGAAACATAATTTTATTTCCAAACCAAAATCAATGGAATAATATTATAAACACTCCTAGTTAATTTTCACAAACTATTCCCTTTCAAAAATTCAAATTCAAAAGACTCAAACTCAAATTAGAAATTCATTATTGAAATATTTCCAAATATTTCAAAAAGACTTTGTATCACTTACCAATAATATACTTAGCCTAGATCCTAAGTTTGGACCCAAAAGAATTAAGAAAAATAGGAAAATTAAATAGCCAAAGTGGATACTGTTTTGGTTCAGACATTTCAGCAAACACCTGATGAACACCACCCTGCCCTTCCCTAATCCGAACCATGTCTTGGATCAATTCGAGCAATGCGTTGTTCGTTTGACGAATTGATGCCTCCACTGCACTCACTTCGTCACCACGATCACGCTGCACGCCGGAGGGAGCCAAACGGTGGCCGGAGTCGCCGTGGAGACGCCGGCGACAGCGGCGGCCTTGCGCACGTCGCCATGTCGCGCCGGGCAACCGAGGTGGCAGCACCGCAATGCGCAGCACCGTGCCCCCCCTTCTCTCCCTCACCTCCTGGTTCCCTCACCGCATAGCACGGCAGCCCGCAGCCCCCTGCACGCCGCGACAGCTCGCCGCGACGCGCACGCCGTGCACCGCCCGAGCGCGCTCACGGCAGGGCCAAGAGCCCGAGCGCACCCGAGCACGCCACGCCATCACACCTCGCCATTCTGGTCCCCCGAGCACCCCGCACCTAGCCACACCCTCCACCGGCCTACGGGGAGCACGCACGGCCGCGGGTGCCCTCTGCACCGCGTCCACCGTGCGCCGCCCGGCCGCTATAAAAATGGCACCCCGTGCCCTGCTTCTGCCACACCGCCACACCACCTCTTCTCTTCACTCCCCTCTCCCTTGTGCACCGCTAGGAGGCCAGGACCGAGGCCGTGAAGCCTCGGGTCGCCGTGACCTTCCCCGAGCTCGCCGAGCCCGAGGTAGGCGACGACCGTGGCCAGGCCACGGCACCCTCTCCAGCGCTCCCCTCTGCCCGTGCTCGCCTCCCCTTGCTACCCGCTCTCACCCACGCCCCTTTTCCCTCTGTCCCGTGCCCAGGATCGCCAGGGATTGCTCGCCGGAGTTGGAGCGCGGCCGCGGAAGGAGAGCTCGACGCCGTCGTCGCCAGGAGCCTCCCCAGCCCGCGCCACCTCGCCCCCGAGCTTCCCCGAGCCGCCGCACCCCTCCTGCACCGTCGCCGTCGCCTCCCGAGCCCCTAGGTGAGCAGCCCGTCCTCGACGCCGTCGCCGGAGCCACGGCGCCGCCCGTTTCTGGTCGCCGGCGACGCGAGCGTCGTGAGCCGTTAGATCTTAATCCATCGGCCGCGTACCGGTTCGCTTAATTAATAAAAATCTGACATACGGGTCCCACGCGTCAGGTTTAAATGAAACCGCGCGCGCGCGGTCCCCTCTGTCAGGGTTTTAATCATTTTCCACTCTGGATTTTAATTTGAATTTAAATTCCATTTAAAAATCAGTACTGAACTCAAAATTAGAAAATCCATAACTTTAGATTTACAACTCCAAATGGAGCAAATCCAATTGTTCTGGAAAGCTTATGAAATTCTCTATCCAACTAAGCTAGTTTCACGCCATTTGGATGTATAATAAAAATAAAACATTCAAAATACAGTAGCATGTTTAAATTCTAAACTAGTTTGTTTCTGATACTCTGATAATCCAAATTAGTTGAAACTAATTTTATTAGGTCACATTTAACTATGGTTAGCCATCCCTAAAATGGTTTAATTTTTAGGTGAATATAATTTAAATAATAGCCAAAACCTTATTAATTGGCATCTGGATTCAAAACAATGTGTAGGGAGTTTGGTAACTCCAAATTACCCAAACCCAATTGTGTCATCTTCTACACATCATTAGCTTTCTGTAGAATTTTAGTTTGAATTTTTGTGACAAACAGAAATCAAGCTATGCATTTAAACATGTGCAACAAGTTTCTGCCCTAATTAAAATACAACGGAATAATGTTTAAATCAATTAAATTGAAACCACATAGTGTTGTTTGGTATGTGGAATGGTTAATTAGAACCTCTAAGAGTGTATTGCTATGATGATTGTTTGAATAGGCTAGTGATTGGTTGTATTGATTGCTTGTGTATTAGACGAGAACGTTGCCGGATATATCGAGGAGGAAGGATTTGCAGAACCTGAAGACCAAGACCAAGATCACTTTGCCGAGCAAGGCAAGCTACTCTCTGAGCTTGCACATAACTTATGCATCTAGATTTACAAATCATTTTTCAAAGGCAAAGGTTTATAAAACCCTTTTTAAAAGTACATAGAGATTATTTTGCCACCCGATGTAGAAGTATATGCTAAAACTATAGGATGGATAAACCAAGATTTGTTTATTCAAAACTCCTTTGAAAACTTGTGTGGATATAAAGCACTATGATATGGTGTTGAAGTAAAGAAATGGAGAAAGGTGGTTTTCGAGAAAAGCACATTGTGTCTTAGTACTTACGTCGATCAGCCGATATTCTGTGTGACCACATTTACCCACATATGGGAAAGGGTATAGTCATATAGTTTGCTCTTATTAGTATGGGGCACTGCATCAACAGAGATGACTCTGTTATGCATGAGGGAATGGTTTGACGACCTACCCCTGACCTGGGTCCTCTCTCAACATCTATGAGTAGATAAGGAGGAGGATAGAAGGATGTCCCCTATACACCGGCAGATAAAACATATGAGTCCTCACACTTAGATCCCGACGGGCTGGGTTAAGTGTCGATGGGAAGTATCATATGGGCAGGATCCTATACTAGCATGAGCAAAGGAAAGACTAGGGTCAGTGACTTAACTTCGCATACCACGGGTATGGCGAAGCGTGGCTGACACGATGAGTTATCGGATGAGTGTGCGAAAAGCGTGCTACCTCTGCAGAGGGTAATTAAACTATTCGAATAGCCGAGTCCTCGGATATGGACAGTTGAGAGGCCCTACTTTGACCATGTGCAAGTTTTGGGAAAAGAATTGAGTTTTAAAAGAAAAAGAAATTGGAGAATGTTCCATACACCTATACCAACGGATCGGTATGAGGTAGTTGGAAAATGATTACCATAATGGTTTATGGTCGGAAAAGGAGGAGTTTTTGAAGAAACTAATAACATTGAGATATTAAGAGTAGTTATAGTTTCCTTATCTTCTTCAACAAAGATATAGAGATGTCTTAAATAAATAAAAGTGTGAAACTAAAACTGAGACTAGTGCACTCATGTTGGAGTAGTTTGCGAGTACATTCAGATGTACTCATACTAGCTTTGTCTCTGGCTATTGTCGTAGCCAGACTTCGAGGAGTCCTACGCCCAGGAAGAGTATGGCGACATCTATGCCAACTAAGGATCTTCATAAGTCGACTGCCTGTCGGGTCATCGCTAGGATTTGATGTCTACTACGCCTTATTTCCGCTGATTGTTTTGGTTTGGCCCTTGAAGGCACCTATGTAAGACTTGGTCTAGATGACCATTTTATGTAAGACTTTAATTCGGTATTGTAATGGATGTAAACTTTGGTATTCAATTCGGGTTATGTGCAACGACAGACTGATCATGGGATCGTTGTGTTAAGCATAATCGGGTATTTCGGACAATTAGTCCGGGGTCCCCACAGAATTGGTATCAGAGCCATCTCGACTTTAGGAGCCTTAGATTAGCATGGTCGCTAGGTAGCGATTACAAAAGTTGAGTTTTAAAGAAAACAAAGTAAGGAATTAGTTTAAAAATGCTTATCTCTTACCCTCTCACTTATGCAAAAATTCCCTTCTTACAAACTACTAAGTTTTCTCTCATATTCATAAAAACTTGCCACACTTGTCATTTTAATAAACTTAAAAATCTGCTCACATATTGTCCCTTCCATTAAAATTTTGATATACTTGCCATCTCACTAACTTAAAAATTTGACTAAAAATTATAGATGGCGATCCATTTCACCGAGTTCGTTCAGCTGGAGAAGGACGGCAAGTTGATGTTCGAGAAGGACTTGTTCGAGTTGACCAAGCTGCTAGGTCGTCCCACTCCTGAGTTTAAGGGAGCCCAGGTGGACGCTCCCGGTAACGGGAACCTGTCCTGGTTGATCGAGGCGTCTGTTCGCGGGAACATCAAGTCCCCCGGATCCAGGGCACTCTCTTTCACCCTCATGGACGTCCACTGGGACGATGGACTGTGTCGTTCCATGCAGCGGATGCTATCCCGGCTTTGTGAGGAACACAAGGCGGAGCTGGTAAACTCTCGTTTCCAGTTCTACGGGAGGCGCACCATCGATGGACACCCAATTCGGTCCCCTCTGCACCCGACATTCGGAGAGTATATCCCGGACATGGAGATTATGCTCTTTCACACCCAGGAGGATCTGAGGTGCGCTAGGCTTCGGTCTCACTTTGAGCGTCTCTCGCTCAAGGAGAGTCGCAAGAGTGAGGCACAGCTGAAGACTGAGAAGGCCGCTCTTCTCCAGAAGGGAACCCAGATGCGGAAGACCATAGCGAAGCTCCGCAAGAAGGTTGCAGAGCAGGATGAGCTGATAGAGGATTTGGAGCTCCGTACTGACGAGATGGAGGAGGAGGGCGAGGATCTCCGCAAGGAGAACGATGCTTTCCTCAGTGACGATGACGACTATCTGGAGGAGATGGACGATGAGGATGAGGATGATGAGGAGGAGGATCCATAGGAGCCACCCTACCAGTCTGATGCTGACATGGCAGAGCCTGAGGTTCCACCTCAGTAGGCGAGTTACTTGAGTTCTACCGCAGGATTAGGTCGACCCCCTATCGCTAGTAGAGTCAAAGTTGTGGTTCTTTTGGAACTTTTACTATGTACTTTAGCTTAAGGAAAAATGTTGTAGGCTTGATATGGTGAACTCTTGATGTAATGGTTGTGCTATATGAATGTGTGCTAGTCTTGTTAAATCTGTGTAAAATGTTTCTCCTATAATCCTTAGTAAATCAATCTCTACGCAAAACCAATCTTTCCTTGGTCAGAACCCTTTTTGCTTGCCCCTTATACCCGGTGTGCTTCAGGATGGTGGACACTCGTCGCACCAACACGGATGGAGGACCACCACCCCCACCGGACCCAACCACCGCCCAACTTCTGGCGCTTATCATGGAGGAACGCCAAGCTGCCCGGACTGAGCGTCAAGCTCATATCGCTGCCCTGCAACAGATAGCTGCCGCTCACAACAACAACAACAACAACCACCACAACAATGGCAATGGCAATGGCAATGGCAATGGTGAAGGAAATCAGCGGTCCACTTTGAGCGACTTCCAAAAGACCAACCCACCCACCTATTCCAAGGGACTTCACCCACTTGAGGCCGATGACTGGCTTCGCACCATTAACAACAACCTGGAAGTTGCAGCCGTGGGAGAACCTGAGAAGGTGCTGTATGCGACCCACTATCTTGCAGGACCAGCACGGTCTTGGTGGGAAGCTACCAAGGCTCTCCAGCAAGCTGGTTATGCTATCAGCTGGGATGATTTCCAGGAGAAGTTCCGCAAGAAGCACATTCCCCGCGGACTCATTGAACGGAAGAAGGATGAATTCCACAGGTTGCGGCAGGGAAGTAAGGATGTGGTCGGATACCTCGATGAGTTCACTGACTTGTCTCGGTATGCTCCTGATGACGTCGACACCGAGAGGAGGAAGATGGAGCGTTTCATGAACGGACTTCATGATGAACTGCAATGCGCTTTGGTTATCCATGACTTTGTTGATTTGGAATCACTTGTGGACAAGGCCATCCAGTTGGAGACCAAGCGCAAGTCCATGTTTGAAGGTCGTAAGAGGAGAATGATTGCCCAGGAAGGTTCGAGCAGCCAGAAGCCTCGCACCCACCCACCAAACCCCAAGCCAGCATATCGACCACCACCAAACCCACGCCCCAATTACCCTAATCACCCAAACAACTCAAACAGCTTCAGTCGTCCCAATGACAACACCCGTCCCGGAGGGAACTCTAACAACTTCAACCGCAATGCCAATGTTGTCTGTTTCAATTGCGGCACCAAAGGTCACTACTCCAAAGAATGCCCCAATCCTAAGAAGAATGGTCCACGCCCCGATGCACAGGCGCCGAACAACGGCCAAGGCCGCAATGGAAATGGCAAGAACCCCGCACCCCGCGGAAATGTGGCTGTTGCCAAGGGACGCCTGCACCACATCAATGCTGAAGAGGCCATGGATGCACCAGATGTTGTGCTGGGTACGTTCCTTGTCAACTCAGTACCTGCAACTGTTCTGTTTGATTCTAGTGCTACTCATTCTTTTGTTACCCAAGAATTTGTTGCTAAAGGAGGTTTAGTCGGAAACATCTTACCCAAACCCATGGTCATCCAAATCCCAGAATCCACCATAGATACCAAGTCATTTTGCCCGGACGTTTCCCTTGAAATCAAAGGGGAAAAGTTCCTAGTCGACTTAATCATCCTAGGAACCCAAGGAATAGATGTCATACTGGGTATGAATTGGTTAGCCAAGTACCATGGTCAAATTGACTGTGCCAGAAGAGCGGTATCCCTCACCACCGACAAAGGAGTAGAAGTGGAATATGTGTCACAAACCAGTCGACCCCAACCAGGATGCCATGAGAGCATAGCTCGACCCACCCTAGATGAGATCCGTGTTGTTCACTTGTTCCAAGATGTCTTTCCTGGACAATTGCCTGGTATGCCACCGGATCGGGATATTGAGTTCATCATTGAACTTATCCCCGGGACAGCCCCCATATCCCAAAGACCTTATCGGATGAATCCAGAAGAACTGGTTGAGTTGAAGAAGCAGTTAGCAGATATGCTCAGCAAAGGGCTGATTCGCCCAAGTGCTTCACCCTGGGGATCACCCATTATCTTTGTGGATAAGAGAGATGGTACCACACGCCTGTGTGTGGATTATCGCAGGTTAAATGATGTGACCATCAAAAACAAGTACCCTCTCCCAAAGATCGAGGATCTGTTCGATCAAATGAACGGAGCCCGAGTCTTTTCCAAGATCGATCTTAGGTCAGGGTATCATCAGTTAAGAATCCGAGAGACAGACATTCCCAAGACTGCCTTCACAACCCGTTACGGTTTATTTGAATGCACCGTAATGTCCTTTGGTCTGACCAATGCCCCAACCTATTTTATGAACCTTATGAACAAGATCTTCATGGAGTATCTTGACAAGTTCGTGGTAGTTTTCCTTGATGACATCCTTATTTACTCCAAAACTGAAGAAGAGCATGCTGAACACCTGCGTCTAGTTTTAGCAACCCTCCGAGAGCATCAGTTGTATGCCAAGTTTAGCAAGTGTGAGTTTTGGCTCAGTGAAGTCTCATTTCTCGGACATGTTGTGTCTGCGGGAGGAATTTCTGTTGACCCAGAGAAGATCCAAGCCATTGTGAACTGGGAAGCCCCAACTAGTGTGACTGAAATCCGAAGCTTTCTCGGACTAGCGGGATACTACCGCAAGTTCGTTGAGGGATTCTCCAGTATAGCCAAACCCCTTACCCAACTGCTGAAAAAGGACAAGAAATTTGAATGGACTCAGAAGTGTGAAGAGAGTTTCCAGGAATTAAAGAAGAGATTGACCTCAACCCCTGTGCTGATTATGCCAGACGTCACCAAGAGTTTCGACGTGTATTGCGATGCATCACGTCTAGGACTGGGTTGTGTTCTGATGCAAGAAGGCAAGGTGGTGTCGTATCTGTCTCGACAGTTGCGACCACATGAAGAGAACTACCCAACCCATGACCTGGAGTTAGCCGCTGTTGTTCTTGCTCTGAAGACGTGGCGCTCCTATCTGGCGGGACATCGCTGCGAGATCTATACGGATCATAAGAGCTTGAAGTATATCTTCACGCAGAGGGAGTTAAATTTGCGACAGAGAAGGTGGATGGAATTAATCAAGGATTATGATATCGGTATCAATTATCACCCTGGAAAAGCTAATGTAGTTGCCGATGCCCTTAGTCGCAAACCCTGCACCCTGAATGCCATGATCCAAGCAGAGCAGCCAGCCCTGTTCAAAGAGTTCAAAGATTTTGGACTAGAGCTTGTTAGCCACGGCTATCTCGCCCATTTAGAGTTAGCTCCAACTCTGATTGATCAAATCAAGGAGGCCCAGAAAGGTCATGAGAGCATAGAAGGAATCAAGAAGAAGATTTCTCTCGGTAAAGCGCCTGGATTTACCGAGGATGCAGAAGGAGTGTTGAGATTCAATGGTCGTATCTGTGTCCCCAATACCTCGGAACTCAAGGAGTTAATCCTAAAGGAAGCCCACGAGACCCCTTACTCAATCCACCCCGGCGGAACCAAGATGTACCAAGACCTTCGTGAAAGATTTTGGTGGCACGGAATGAAGCGAGAAATTGGTGTTTTTGTAGCCAAGTGTGATATTTGTCAGCGAGTCAAGGCTGAACATCAGCGACCCGCTGGATTGCTTCAACCCTTAAAGATTCCCGAGTGGAAGTGGGATGAGATTGGAATGGATTTTATCACCGGACTTCCAAGGTCCAACCGAGGCCATGACTCAATATGGGTCATCGTTGACAGGCTGACCAAAGTTGCCCATTTTCTTCCCGTCAACACCACCTATAGGGGAAATCAGTTAGCAGACCTGTATATTTCCAGAATAGTAAGCCTGCATGGTGTGCCTAAGAGAATTGTATCAGATAGAGGCACACAATTCACCTCAAGGTTCTGGAAAGCCCTGCACGAAGCCCTCAGAACCAAGTTGGCGTTTAGCACAGCTTATCACCCCCAGACAGATGGCCAAACTGAACGAGTGAACCAGATATTAGAGGACATGCTTCGCGCATGTGTCCTAGCCTATGGATCCAAATGGGAAGATTGTCTTCCATTTGCAGAATTCTCATACAACAACAGTTACCAGTCTAGTCTGCAAATGGCCCCTTTTGAAGCCCTTTACGGCAACAAGTGTCGTACACCCCTGAATTGGTCCGACACCGGAGAAGGCAAATTGTTTGGACCAGATAACCTCCGTGAGGCTGAAGAGCAAGTCCAGCTTATCCGTGAGCGACTCAAGACCGCCCAATCCCGTCAGAAGAGTTACGCTGATCCCAAGCGTCGTGATGTCACCTTCAATATCGGAGATTATGTCTATCTCCGAGTGACACCCCTTAAAGGAATGCAGCGTTTCCATGTCAAAGGAAAATTAGCGCCAAGATATATTGGACCCTTCAAGATCCTTGCCCGTCGAGGAGAGGTGTCTTATCAACTGGAGTTGCCTCAAGAGTTAGCAGATTACCATGATGTTTTCCACATTTCCTTGCTCCGGAAATGTCTTGAAGTTCCTGACCAGCCTGATGTTTTCAAAAACATCGATCACCAGTCCGTCGACCTGAATCAAGATCTGACTTATCATGAGACGCCCCTCAAGATTCTCGACGAAGATGTTCGTCTCACCCGCAGGCGAGCAATCAAGTTCTACAAAGTCCAGTGGACTAACCACTCTGAAGATGAAGCAACTTGGGAACGTGAAGACTATCTTAGAAGCGAGTTTCCCAACCTCTTTAGTACCCAGGCCTAGCAAATCTCGGGACGAGATTTATTTTAAGGGGGGAAGTCTGTAACATCCCAGAATATTAAAATAATTATTAATGCAAAAATGTGGGCCAACAAAAACTTTGTTTTATAAAAAGTTGAGTATATTTAATTCTTGAGTATTGTTTGTTGCATTGTTTGCAAGATTGTTGAATTCTAGCTCTAATTAAAAATTTGAAGAAAAGAAAACAAACAAAATAAATTACAAAACATAACACCATGTGACACATGTCACATTATTTTCCAAAGTAAGAAACATAATTTTATTTCCAAACCAAAATCAATGGAATAATATTATAAACACTCCTAGTTAATTTTCACAAACTATTCCCTTTCAAAAATTCAAATTCAAAAGACTCAAACTCAAATTAGAAATTCATTATTGAAATATTTCCAAATATTTCAAAAAGACTTTGTATCACTTACCAATAATATACTTAGCCTAGATCCTAAGTTTGGACCCAAAAGAATTAAGAAAAATAGGAAAATTAAATAGCCAAAGTGGATACTGTTTTGGTTCAGACATTTCAGCAAACACCTGATGAACACCACCCTGCCCTTCCCTAATCCGAACCATGTCTTGGATCAATTCGAGCAATGCGTTGTTCGTTTGACGAATTGATGCCTCCACTGCACTCACCTCGTCACCACGATCACGCTGCACGCCGGAGGGAGCCAAATGGTGGCCGGAGTCGCCGTGGAGACGCCGGCGACAGCGGCGGCCTTGCGCACGTCGCCATGTCGCGCCGGGCAACCGAGGTGGCAGCACCGCAGTGCGCAGCACCGTGCCCCCCCCTTCTCTCCCTCACCTACTGGTTCCCTCACCGCATAGCACGGCAGCCCGCAGCCCCCTGCACGCCGCGACAGCTCGCCGCGACGCGCACGCCGTGCACCGCCCGAGCGCGCTCACGGCAGGGCCAAGAGCCCGAGCGCACCCGAGCACGCCACGCCATCACACCTCGCCATTCTGGTCCCCCGAGCACCCCGCACCTAGCCACACCCTCCAACGGCCTAAGGCGAGCACGCACGGCCGCGGGTGCCCTCTGCACCGCGTCCACCGTGCGCCGCCCGGACGCTATAAAAATGGCACCCCGTGCCCTGCTTCTGCCACACCGCCACACCACCTCTTCTCTCCACTCCCCTCTCCCTTGTGCACCGCTAGGAGGCCAGGACCGAGGCCGCGAAGCCTCGGGTCGCCGTGACCTTCCCCGAGCTCGCCGAGCCCGAGGTAGGCGACGACCGTGGCCAGGCCACGGCACCCTCTCCAGCGCTCCCCTCTGCCCGTGCTCGCCTCCCCTTGCTACCCGCTCTCACCCACGCCCCTTTTCCCTCTGTCCCGTGCCCAGGATCGCCAGGGATTGCTCGCCGGAGTTGGAGCGCGGCCGCGGAAGGAGAGCTCGACGCCGTCGTCGCCAGGAGCCTCCCCAGCCCGCGCCACCTCGCCCCCGAGCTTCCCCGAGCCGCCACACCCCTCCTGCACCGTCGCCGTCGCCTCCCGAGCCCCTAGGTGAGCAGCCCGTCCTCGACGCCGTCGCCGGAGCCACGGCGCCACCCGTTTCTGGTCGCCGGCGACGCGAGCGTCGTGAGCCGTTAGATCTTAATCCATCGGTCGCGTACCGGTTCGCTTAATTAATAAAAATCTGACATACGGGTCCCACGCGTCAGGTTTAAATGAAACCGCGCGCGCGCCAGCAGTCGCTGACTGGTGGGTCCCCTCTGTCAGGGTTTTAATCATTTTCCACTCTGAATTTTAATTTGAATTTAAATTCCATTTAAAAATCAGTACTGAACTCAAAATTAGAAAATCCATAACTTTAGATTTACAACTCCAAATGGAGCGAATCCAATTGTTCTGGAAAGCTTATGAAATTCTCTATCCAACTAAGCTAGTTTCAATCCATTTGGATGTATAATAAAAATACAACATTAAAAATACATTAGCATGTTTAAATTCTAAACTAGTTTGTTTCTGATACTCTGATAATCCAAATTAGTTGAAACTAATTTTATTAGGTCACATTTAACTATGGTTAGCCATCCCTAAAAGGGTTTAATTTTTAGGTGAATATAATTTAAATAATAGCCAAAACCTTATTAATTGGCATCTGGATTCAAAACAATGTGTAGGGAGTTTGGTAACTCCAAATGACCCAAACCCAATTGTGTCATCTTCTACACATCATTAGCTTTCTGTAGAATTTTAGTTTGTATTTTTTTGACAAACAGAACTCAAGCTATGCATTTAAACATGTGCAACAAGTTTCTGCCCTAATTAAAATACAACGGAATAATGTTTAAATCAATTAAATTGAAACCACATAGTGTTGTTTGGTATGTGGAATGGTTAATTAGAACCTCTAAGAGTGTATTGCTATGATGATTGTTTGAATAGGCTAGTGATTGGTTGTATTGATTGCTTGTGTATTAGACGAGAACGTTGCCGGATATATCGAGGAAGAAGGATTTGCAGAACCTGAAGACCAAGACCAAGATCACTTTGCCGAGCAAGGCAAGCTACTCTCTGAGCTTGCACATAACTTATGCATCTAGATTTACAAATCATTTTTCAAAGGCAAAGGTTTATAAAACCCTTTTTAAAAGTACATAGAGATTATTTTGCCACCCGATGTAGAAGTATATGCTAAAACTATAGGATGGAAAAACCAAGATTTGTTTATTCAAAACTCCTTTGAAAACTTGTGTGGATATAAAGCACTATGATATGGTGTTGAAGTAAAGAAATGGACAAAAGGTGGTTTTTGAGAAAAGCACATTGTGTCTTAGTAATTACGTCGATCAGCCGATATTCTGTGCGACCACATTTACCCACATATGGGAAAGGGTCTAGTCATATAGTTTGCTCTTATTAGTATGGGGCACTGCATCAACAGAGATGACTCTGTTATGCATGAGGGAATGGTTTGACGACCTACCCCTGACCTGGGTCCTCTCTCAACATCTATGACTAGATAAGGAGGAGGATAGAAGGATGTCCCCTATACACCGCCAGATAAAACATATGAGTCCTCACACTTAGATCCCGACGGGCTGGGTTAAGTGTCGATGGGAAGTATCATATGGGCAGGATCCTATACTAGCATGAGCAAAGGAAAGACTAGGGTCGGTGACTTAACTTCGCATACCACGGGTATGGCGAAGCGTGGCTGACACGATGAGTTATCGGATGAGTGTGGGAAAAGCGTGCTACCTCTACAGAGGGTAATTAAACTATTCGAATAGCCGAGTCCTCGGATATGGACAGTTGAGAGGCCCTACTTTGACCATGTGCAAGTTTTGGGAAAAGAATTGAGTTTTAAAAGAAAAGGAAATTGGAGAATGTTCCATACACCTATACCAACGGATCGGTATGAGGTAGTTGGAAAATGATTACCATAATGGTTTATGGTCGGAAAAGGAGGAGTTTTTGAAGAAACTAATAACATTGAGATATTAAGAGTAGTTATAGTTTCCTTATCTTCTTCAACAAAGATATAGAGATGTCTTAAATAAATAAAAGTGTGAAACTAAAACTGAGACTAGTGCACTCATGTTGGAGTAGTTTGCGAGTACATTCAGATGTACTCATACTAGCTTTGTCTCTGGCTATTGTCGTAGCCAGACTTCGAGGAGTCCTACGCCCAGGAAGAGTATGGCGACATCTATGCCAACTAAGGATCTTCATAAGTCGACTGCCTGTCGGGTCATCGCTAGGATTTGATGTCTACTACGCCTTATTTCTGCTGATTGTTTTGGTTTGGCCCTTGAAGGCACCTATGTAAGACTTGGTCTAGATGACCATTTTATGTAAGACTTTAATTCGGTATTGTAATGGATGTAAACTTTGGTATTCAATTCGGGTTATGTGCAACGACAGACTGATCATGGGATCGTTGTGTTAAGCATAATCGGGTATTTCGGACAATTAGTCCGGGGTCCCCACAGATAAAACAGTAGTACTTTGTCTAAGGATGATGTTACTTACTTACTTTACGCACAGTGCTTAAGGCGATAATCTGTTGCATGCAACTTAATACTGAAAGGGGTGCGGAGACTAACCGGAAGGTGGATTATTAGTCATAGATGTGGTTGGAACGGTCTATGTATATTGTTGTATTGCCCGAATGAATCTCACACTAGACACTATATCATTAGTATATGCATTGGGTAGCTTATCATTATTATGTCAATTGCCTAGCTGTAATTTTTTTACCACGCATGGATAAATGTTATTATTATTTATGAAGAGACAACACTAGTGAACTGTGGACCCCGTAATCTGATAAAACCACAACTGCAAACAAACATCTTTCTTCCACACATATGTTTAATCCTTTTGTTACAGCAAGCCGGTGAGATTGACACCCTCACCATTGAGTTGGGGCAAAATACTTTGATTGTGTTGTGTGCAGATTCCACGTCTCCGACGCCACACGAAGAGTTTTTGGCGCCGTTGACACCTTGAGGGGAACGTTCATCTCCTTCTGGTTCGATAACCTTGGTTTCGTAACTGAGAGAAATCTTGCTGCTCTGATATTTCACACCCTCCTCTTGGGGATTCACCAACCACACGCTTAGCAAACATCAAGAATTTCTGGCGCAATTGCCGGGGATTTGAGTGTCCTTCACGAGGGGAGTTTTCGCACGTCCAATCTTTTCATTTTGTTATTGTCTTGCTTAGTTTATTTTTATTACTATTTTTTTTGCTTAATATCAAAAATACAAAAAAAAATAAGTTACTTGCATTACTTTTTATATTTCGGTTTAGTCATTTATTTTCAGTTTTGTTGTTCTGTTTATTTCAGTTTGCAATTTATTTTCTGAATTTTGTTATTTCAGTTTGTCCTAAAATTACTGAAATGGGTAGTCATGAAGTTGAAGTTTGTTCGTTTAAACAACAAGGAGGAGAAAGTTTAAAAGATGCTTGGTATAGAATAAATGATGCTCATCAAAAATGCACTAAGAAACACGCCATTTTAATCCTCCTTAGGAATTTTTATGTTGGTATCTCTAGTTGGTATAGGTATGTTCTTGACACTCTTACGAGGGGTAATTTTCTTGGAACACCTGCTTTTGAAGCCTGTAATTTAATTGAAAGCTTGGTAGGATCACCACCACTTACTAAAGAAGTTAATACTGAGATCAGTTTAGAAGATATAATTAAAATGTTGGATTTTATGGAGAAAACTTTACTTGATAATGCTAGCAAGGGTAATGAATCAATGAATGATAATAATGGAAGAATTACTTCTTTAGAAACTAGCAACACCCTTGATACTCATAATCATTGAATTGATTAATTGGAAGATGTTATGGAAACTTTAGGTTCAACATTTGCTTCTATTAAAACTAAGAGAGATAAGGCTTTTGTAGGAAGAGAGCAAAAGTTCATTTATATTCCCAAACCCAAACCTCCCAATATGATAAAAAAATGATGGTTTACATAATAGGACATACTCATGGATACCAAAAACACATATTACAACCAACCATGTTTTGGAGGAAGTTATTGATGTTGATGCTTCATCTCTTGATAATACTTGAGTTTCACTTTGTGTCTAGCTCAAAGACGTTAAACAAAAGCGCTTATGGGAGACAAACCACTTTTATTTCATGTTATTTTAATTTGTTTTGCTTGTGTCAAGGAACATTCCTAGCTCTGTAGGAATTCATTTGTATCTTTTTTTATTGCAATGTTGTGTCAAGTTAAGCCTCTATTCGAAAGTTGATGTTAAAATTCAATTCCCGTGCTGAAACAGATTTCTTCTATCCATAATAAAAAAAATATAAAATCACTTGAACATCAAAAAAATTTGATACTTTTTGTGCATAATCCTCGATGTATACACAACTTTTATTAGTTTTGAGTTTTCTGATCTGAGCAAGTTAAGTGCTTCGAAACAATTCGTCTTTACGAACTATTCTGTTTTTGACAGATTCTGCCATTTTCTTTTGCAATGCCTCTTTTGTTATGTTGATTGGATCTTTATATCCTTTTAAGTATCAGTGGCTGTAGCTAATGTCTAGTAGCAATGGTAGCAATTGTGTTACTACAGAATATTATAATTTTTTGTGCACTAACCCTCTAATGAAGTTACTCTAAGTTTGGCCTGGAGGAAGTTTTCAAGAATCAAGAGAAGACGATGATACAATGTGATCAAGAGGATAGTAAAGCCAAAGCTTGGGGATGCCCCGGTGGTTCAATCCAATATAATTCAAGATGACTGAAGCGTCAAAGCTTGGGGATGCCCAAGGCACCCCCTTCTTCATTTACAAACTATCAGGCCATTTCTAGTGAAACTATATTTTAATTCCGTTGCATCTTATGTGCTTATCTTGAAGCGTTTGTTTGTTTTTGTTATTTTAATTCTCTAAATAAATATGGATCCTAGCATTCTTTTGTGTGGGAGAGAGACACCCTCCGCTTTTTCATATGAATACTCGTATTCTTCACTTATTTTCGTTGAGTATTCGTCTTTTGTTATCGTTTGCTCTCTAGCTCTTGTTTTTCATGCATATCTTGTAGAGTTGTTAGCTTTTGTTATATCATACTCTCATATCTCATTGTTAATCTTTTAAATAAGTTGATTGGTGTTTGGTTGAGAACAGAAAATGATAAATGTGGTAGATGGTATAATTAAATGATACATTAATCTTGTAGATCATTAAATTGTGTCACTTGAATCATTGATTTTGTTTTGAGATATTAATTTTCTTAATGGTAAACATGATGGTCTAGTAAAGTGGAATGATTAAATTGTTGGTCTATGTAAACTTGAAAATTGTGCCACACTTAAATTTCCAGTTGATCGCATAATGGTATATGAGTTTTTTTTGCCTAAGGAAACCGTAATGATTTTATGTTATGCGCTATGGTTGGGTCCCCAACAATGACTTGTTCATTTGCCACAGCACCCCTAGGAGTAATTTTTATTATGCCTTGCATGATCATATATTTATTTGGAATCTTTTTTCTTGTGAGTTCAAAAACTGTGGTTTTCATATCACTTCCACCACCATATTGCTAACCTCTTCGGTACTTTGCTTTGCCCTTTTTCACATTGAGAGTTGGTGCATTTTTCGTGGGTACATCCAAACTCGTGGAAGATCTTCATCTTGTTCTCCTACACATAAGCCAAACATCTTGCTCAAAACAGCCACCATACCTACCTACTACAGCATTTTCATAGCTGTTCCGAGATATATTGCCATGCAACATCCATCTTACATTACATGACTTGTTGTCATTCATTACTTTTTTATTGCTTTGCGTTTTTCTATAAAACTGATGTGTGGTTTTACCCATGTTACACTAGAGCACTGCATCACCTGCTACACTGGCAGAGGCACCGTTGTCATATGTATTCTTATGGCACATTCATATTAGTTACTTGTATCATCAGTATGTTATTTTATCATCATTAGTGTGTTGTCATACATCATGTATCATATAAGGATGCTAGCCCCTAAAAGTATAAATAGCCATGGAGGCCATCGGAAAGAGAAACAGAAAAAAATAGAAAAAGGAGAAAAAGAAAAGAAAAAAAGAAAGAAAGAAAAGAAACAAAAGGGGGCATCATTACTATTCTTTATCATACACTTGTGTGTTACAGCATCATATCACTTATAGTCATCACTTGTGCTCATGTTATAGCACCATATCATTTGTGATCATCATTTGTGCTCATGTTTAGCACCTTTACTCCATATGAGAGAGTTTTCATGTCTTAGTTGCATAACTATGTGGGGAACTTCACACTATAGAACACGGCTTGTATATTCCAATGATGAGCCTCCTCAAACATGCTCTAGGTCTTCGTGAGCAAGCAAGTTGGATACACCCCCACTAGTTCCATTGGAGAGCTTTCATATACTTAAAGCTCATTGTGCATCCGTTGTATGGCAATCACTACTCCTTGCATAGCTTCGATTGTATGACTTTCTCTTGTCTAATGATTATCTATAGCTTTGTGAGCCTTTCTTCCGTTGGCCTTCCAAATCTCCGTTAACATTCTCTTAGCCATAACATCCTGGTGCCAAGAACCAACGTTGAACGCTTGCTTGTTTCTTTTGAACAAATAATATATTGATCTTCTACGTGCATATTGCTATTACTTGACTTGATCCTATCATAAAGTTTTCATGTTTGTTGGAAGCAATAGATGATTATATTGTTGTGCTTGAAGCTTAAATCATCTTTAATATCTACTTTGCACAGTTGACTGCTATGTAGTACTATATCATTGAAAACTTTGTTTGCTTCACATACTTGTTTGTTCATTACTCATTTGATATCAATATAAACTACATCCCTTATTCATTTCATTTCAGTTTACATGCCTTACAATCAATTACATGATCAATATTGTGTTTAAGCATCTCACTTTAGAAATTATTCTTCTTTTATCGTTCTTGCCTACTCGGGACGAGTAGAACTAAGCTTGGGGATGTTGATACGTCTCCAACGTATACATAATTTCTTGTGTTCCATGCTATGTTATATCATGTTATTACATGTTTTATATGCATTTTATATAGTTGTATGCGTTTTCTGGGACTAATCTATTAACAAGATGCCACATTGTTAGTTCCATGTTTTCTGCTATTTTTTGTTTCAGAAAATCTCTTAAGGAAATATCCGCCAAATTGGAAACGAGCCAACCAGTATTTATTTTTGGAATATTTGCGACCAGAAGAACCAAAGACTAGACGAAGGCGGACCCCGAGGGGCCCACACCGCCTCGTGGCGCGGGCCCCATGCTGGCCGCGTCGGGAGGTGGTGTGGCGCCCTCGGGCGCCCACCGACCTAGGTCTTTCGCCCATAAAAGCCCCCGTGACCTAAAAACTCTAGACGGTTAATTACTTTTTCCTCCACGGGTCTCGAGCCGCCGCCGTCGCCGCCACCACTTCGGGAGAGATCAGAACTGCTCCCGGGTACCCTGTCGGGAGGGGGGATCGTCCCTGGAGGCTCCATGACCGCCTCGGGACTGATGCGTGAGTAGTCTACCTTGGACTACGCGTCCATAGCAGTAGCTACATGGTTGTCTTCTCCTCTTGTGCTATCATGTTTAGATCTTGTGAGCTGCCTATCATGATCAAGATCATCTTTATGTAATTCTCCATGTTGTGTTTGCTGGGATCCGATGAATATTGAGTACTAAAGTTATTGCTTCATAATATATCATGTGTGTGCTATTTAATGATCTTGCATGCTCTCCGTTACTTGTGTATGCTCTGGCCAAGTAGATGCTCGTAACTCCAAGAGGGGGTATTTATGCTCGATAGTAGGTTCATGTCTCTATTTAATCTTGGGCAGTGACAGAAAGCTCTAAGGTTGTAGATGTGTTGTTGCTACTAGGGATAAAACAGTAGTACATTGTCTAAGGATGATGTTACTTACTTACTTTTGTGCTGATTCCACGTCTCCGACGCCACACGAAGAGTTTCTGGCGCCGTTGACACCTTGAGGGGAACATTCATATCCTACTTGTTCGATAACCTTGGTTTCATAACTGAGGGAAATCTTGTTGCTCTGCTACTTCACACCCTCCTCTTGGGGATTCACCAACCACACACTTAGTAAACATCAGTCCACCATTTTTCCTTAGAAATAAGGTCGTTTACCTACCTTTCGAGCTCATTTGAAACACATTTTTAAGAGAGGCCACCACCCTACCTTTCGAGCTCATTTGAAACACATTTTTCGGTGAGTCCACCATTTTTTCTTAGCAATGAGGCCGTTTACCCTACCTTTCGGGCTGATTTGAAACACATTTTTTAGCGAGTCCACCACCCTATCTTTTGAGCTCATTTGAAACACATTTTTCGGCGAGTCCGTCATTTTTGCTTAGAAATGAGGCCGTTTACCCTACCTTTCGAGCTCATTTGAAACACATTTTTGTAGCGAGTCCACACCACCCTACCTTTCGAGCTCACTTGAAACACATTTTTGGCGAGTCCACCATTTTTGCTTAGAAATGAGGCCGTTTACCCTACCTTTCGAACTCATTTGAAACACATTTTTTAGCTAGTCCACTACCCTATCTTTCGAACTCATTTGAAACACATTTTTCGGCGAGTCGGCCATTTTTGCTTACAAATTAGGCCGTTTACCCTACCTTTCGAGCTCATTTGAAACACATTTTTCAGCGAGTCCACCACCCTACCTTTGTATCTCATTTGAAACACATTTTTCGGCTAGTCCACCATTTTTGCTTAGAAATGAGGCCGTTTACCCTACCTTTTGATCTCATTTGAAACACATTTTTTAGCGAGTCCAAGCTAGATTTGAGAAAGGTCATGGCTATCCGCATTTGGTAGGCCAAAATACCCATTTTGTGTCACTGAGTCAAATGGGGGTGGGCGAGCCAAAATCCCCGTTGGGTCCGACGTGGTCCACTCGTCAGCTGGTGTACAACCCTTGTCCTACGCGCGTGTCCAATCCGATCGCAGAATGAGCTTCTCGCGGATCGCCCCGAGCCTGCCTGCAGATTCCTTGTAGAGGTAATCAGACGGCCGCAGATTCCTTGTAGAGGAAACCAGACGGCTACAGATTCCTTGTATAGGAAATCAGCTTCAAATATTCAAAAAATATCGAAAAAATGAAAAATCCTGCGCACATGGTCGTCTTATGTCATATACTAACGACTCAAGTTGAAAAACATGGTCTACATACATTCAAAAAGAGAATGGCATGGATCTCAAGTGATATCGCATAACTCAAACTATGAGGTCTAAGGTTGGAGAAAAGTTGTTTTGGAATTGCAACATGAAATTTTCAATAACCTCACTAAAGCTTCATTTTGGAGTGACTAAGAAGAATCCATGCTTAGTTTTTCATTTTCATGTTTTAAACTTGTTTAAAATTTGGTCAAACTTAGGTTTGACCGATTTTGAAATAACCATAATAAATTCAAAAATTATCAAACAATTGAAAAACCGACGCACATAGTCTTCTTATGTCATATACTAATGACTCAAGTTGAAAAACAAGGTCTACATACATTCAAATGAGAAGGGCATGGATCTCATGTGATATCGCATAGCTCAAATGTGCAAATGAGAATTACAACATGATAATTTTAAAATACTCACGGAAGTATCATTTAGGAGTGACTAAGAATGCTCTAGGCTTAGTTCGCGCCCAAATTTTACACAAATGTGCGCCTGTGCGCGCCCAGAGCACGCCGGGCACGCTCTGAGCGCGTCCAGACTGCGCACTTAAGGTGTTCGACAGAAGTGCAATAAAAAAAATTGCTGGTGATGCTCCTATTGAAAAACGACTCCAGCATGCCTCGCTTTCGTATGCGCAAGTGGTCTTTAGTTTTACCCTTCTTACTTGTCTTTTCCGTGGCATCACGCGTCCCGTTCCCCTGTCGGGTGCAGACCGAAGAGACGGGTGCTGCAGTCGGAGCCCTGCAGACGGAAGCGAGGCGTGCTCGAGTCACAGCGGCTGGAGTCGCAATAACATCGCGCCGCTTCCAATGGCGCAGACGGAAGCGACACGTGCTGGCAGTCGCAGCGTCTGGTCGCGTCGGCGTCAATGCGCGGCCAGGCGAAGCGGTGGCCGTGTTAATGCAGGCCACCCAACCCCGCTCCTCCGTCCGCCTTTAAAACCCGACGCAGCGCAGCCCTCCTCTCCTCACACCAACACTTCCTCCTCTCTCTTCTTCTCCCCCAAGGAAACCGAAACATAGGCCACCATGGCGGGCATCAACGCCACTTGCAGCTGGAGGAATTCCGGCGTCGCAACTAGGACACGGAGAGGACCAAGGCGTTCGAGCGAGTCATGTGGGGCGAGGAAGCCAAAACCTCATCCCTATGTGCTCTCGCTGGAGACCGCGCGGCTGAGTAGCAGCCACCAGCTACCGGTGGACGACGACACCATCCCTCCGGAAGGGTGGGTGAGGATTGTCGTGTACATTCCGTTGGCGCCACGGCTCAGCAGGCAGGCCAGCGTCGAGTTCATCAAGGGCAAGTGGGCGGAGATGTCGTGCGAGCAAAGGCACGACCCCAAGTACTCCATCTCGGTGCCCTACTAGCACGCCGTGGTGGCCAAGGAGTACGAGGCGCGTCTTCGCGGTCAACGGAAGTCGACGCCGGAGTTGTCCTCAACGGACGACGACTGTGACGGCGAGGACGGCGACGCTAACGACGATGATGACCCCGAGCTACCCGATCTGCCTCTACAAGCGTCTGCATCTTGGTCAGCAGCGTCGCTTTCACCGAAGAAAGCGGTGGCGCAAGATGAAGATGCTTACCTTAAAACGCCCCCCCCCCCCCCCCCCCCCCGCATGTCATGGCGGTGAATCAAAAACGGCGCAGGCAAAGCCAGAAGCCTCAGCCGCCTCGGCGGTGGCTACGGACCAGGTGAAGGCTGAGTTGGTTCGCCGGGATGAAGCGGCATCTCTTCGCCGGTGGTGGTGTTGAGGGATGGCCATGCATAGGCCTCTCTCTCAACCCTAAACCCTTTGTTTAGGTTTTTTTTATTTATAAAGCAGGGCGAAAGCCTATTTCGAGAGGTTTAAGTTTGTTAAATCTCGTTTAGATTTGTAATTGTAAGTTTGTTAAATCTCGTTTAAATGTTTGAATCAATTTGTGTTCACCGTTTATGTTGTTCATCGGCGGCGGTTCGTGTGCCCCGAAGGTGTTCGACAGTATGCATTCATGTTGAATTCGTTTTTGAACCACCTCAATCTTGTTCATCAGAGGCGGTTCGTGTGGCCCGCAATGTGTTCAACATGTTAAATTCGTTTCTGAACCACCTCAATCCTGCAGTAGGATGAAATTGTCCACAATTGACCAGAGGAACGGCGAGGCCTGGATCTGCCGCCATGGTTGTGTCTTACAAGCGGAGGTGCAGTGCCACGCTGACCCCACACGCACCCCACGTGCCATCCCCACCAGTAAGACTAGTGCCACAGCCCCACCAGTCAGACTAGTGCCACAGCCCCACGCGCCGCCCCCAGGAAATCCCAACCGAGCCGTCAAACGAGCCGAGCCACGCCAGGCCGACCCCACCAGTCAGGCCAAGTGCGGGCAAAGTAGGTTAACCAGAGGAAACGAGCGTTTGAGCGATATGCGAGCAAACCAGGGCACAGACCAGAGGAACAGCGCGGGTATGGCACAGACCGATAAAACTCAGCTAGGTATGGCACATAACCAATTAACACATTTGTTTTCCGGAGCATCTTCCCCTAGGGATATGCGGCCCACTACGGGATTTAAAGCACATCTAACGGCCTAGAACGAGCAATGAGGGCGATTGGACGGTTGAGAATGTCGAGGGCGTTACAGAGCTCCTATTTGGCTCACTTATAATATCCTAATTGCTTGAGGATAAGCAATAAGCTAAGCTTGGGGGGAGTTGATACGTCCAAAACGTATCTACTTTCCCGAACACTTTTGCTATTGTTTTACCTCTAATTTGTGTGTTTTGGATGCAAATAACGTGGACTAACGTTGTTTTGAGCAGAATTACCTTGGTGTCTCCTTTTTGTGCAGAAATATCAACTTCGGAGAAAAAGCCCAAAAATCAACCAGGAGTTATTTTCCATCCGAGAGGGACTAGGAACCACAAAGACCAAACGGAGGAGAGGGCTGAGGGGTCCACATCACATGGTGGCGCGGGGACCATCTGGTCGCGCCAGGAGGTGATGTGGCCAGCTCAGCCTCCACCTCGTGACCCCTTCACGGCTACTTAACCCTCCTGACCTAAAAACGCTTGGAGGATAGCCACTTTTCCAGAGAACGCCGACGCCATCGCGAACCCTAGTTTGGGGACCAGAAGTCTCTGTTCCGGCACCCTGTCGGGACGGGGAATCGAAGGGGATCGTCGCCATCGTCATCTCCACCGCCTCTCCATCAACCATCCATGTTTCCCCCATCCATGAGTGAGTAATTCACTGTTGTAGGCTTGAGGGGATGGTAGGGATTGGATGAGATCACTCATGTAATAGCCCTAAGATTGTTAGGGCATGATGCCTAGTATCCGTTATCGTTGTTTTGCGTCATTGTTGCAACTTGTTATGCTTAATGCTTGACACTAGGGCCCGAGTGCCATGATTTCAGATCTGAACTTGTTATTGTATCATGATAATAATCATTGTTTTGGATCATATCTATGAGTTGTATACACATATTATTGTCCGGAACCGATGGCCCCAAAGTGACAACTATTGGGATAACCGGAGGGAATGGCTATGATGTGAGGATCACATGTGTTCACGGAATGTTAATGCTTTGCTCCGGTACTTTATTAAAAGGAGTACCTTAATTGCCAGTATATTCCCTAGAGGTCCCGCTGCAAACGGGCTGGCAGGACAAAAGATGATGTGCAAGTTTCTCATTGCGAGCATGCAAAACTAAATTGGAATACATGCTAATGATTAGTTAATGCTTGGATTTATCTGCAAATGCCTATGATATGTTATTACATGAATTATCTGATCCATGCAACGCCCGTACATATGTCCCTATGCCTACAGTATTTTAATCCTGTTGTCTACTTCAATCACAATCGATGTCTTAATTCTCTTGCTACTGTTACTTCACTATTGTCTGTGCTATAAAACTATTGCTACTAATAATCGTCCTCGAGCAAGTCTATTCACAGGTGCAGCTGATCTGACAAATCATCTATTAAAGTTTATAAATATTCTTTGGCTCCCCTTGTGTCGAACCAATAAATTTGGGTTTTACTTCACTCGAAGACTGTTGCGATCCCCTATACTTGTGGGTCATCAAGACTATTTTCTGGCGCCATTGTCGGGGAGCATAGCTTTATTTGTAAGCCCACCTGAGTGTGATATTGTTCGCTGGAATTTATTCATCATGGGAAGAAATGCTGATAAAAAGTTACCCATCATGTCATCCACTACAAGGAAAGGTACAACTCTGAACTCTGCTGCTGCGCTTGATTCTCCGTCTGTGTTGAGTAAGCTTGTTACACCACCACAATCTGCATGTTCTGTTACTACTGCTGAATCTGAAGTTACTTATGATGATGCTTCAACTGTTCTTGATGAAACTGATTCATTAGGTCCCTTTTTAGATGCTACTATTGCTAAATCTAAACAAATTGAAAATGCTGAAATTCCTAATGAAAATGCTGAAACACCTGTTAATTCACCTGAATTTACTCGTGATACTTATGATGAGTGTGATGATATGTAAGTGGATCTTGATGATGCTCTTTTTGAAGAAATTAATGCTATGAAAGATGTTAGTGCTATGAAAAAACTTGTTGAAAAACGTGATGTTAGATATAATTTATCTCCCGATGCTAAATTTGCTACATCTCCTGTAAACATAAAAAATAAAGATTATGATTTCTCTCTTGATTTAGCTCATATAGCTATTGTTGAAAGAGAACCTTTCTATGGAACTGAAAATGAAATTGATGTAGAACACATGAATATTTTGTCTGATTTGAGTGAAATATTTGCTGAGGACATTAAAAGACGCACTTACTTTGTCGCTAAAAGATTTCCTTTCTCATTAAAAAGAGAAGCTAAAACTTGGAATAATAATTTGTATTCTGGTTCCATCACTAGTCCTAAGGGTTTGCTTGATGCTTTCTTTCAAAAATATTTCCCTGCTAGTGCTCAACATGATGCTTTGTTGAAAATCTATAATTTCAATCAAGATGAAGGTGGGAAATTGCCCAAAGCTTGGACACGCTTTTGTTGCATCTTGAGAGGGCAGCCGAACCATGATTTAGAGAAAAATGATCTACTTGACATATTTTATAGTTGTGTTTTCAGGAAAAGGACTCCCGAAGAAGCTGAAGAATTATTGGCTACTATATGCAAGAATAATGATGATTGGGATATTCCTGAACCTACTCCAACACCTCCACCAACACCGAAGAAGATAGGTATGATTGAATTAAATGAAAAAACGATGAGGGAAGCTAAAAGATCTCTTCAAGAAAGTGGTATTAAATCTGAAGATGTGAAGTATTTGCCTCCTATTGAACAATTATGTAAGCCTATTCCTCCTCCAACCGTTATTGAGGTACACTCTCTCCAACGGTTTGATGATAGAGATATACCTTACGCTAAACCTCCTCTCAGTGTTTAAATGAATTTGATGATTTTATAGCTAAGCAATTCAATTTTAATAGGAGAATAGAGAATCATTTAAAGAAAAATTCTCATGCTATTAGTCATTTACATGATATTGTTGACAGAACTGCTAATCATGTTAAAGTGCTCATTAAACACTTTCATATGGTTCAAACTCAAATAGATCAACTCACTAAAGTGCAAAAAGAATTGCTAGTAAACAACTCTATTGCTAAAGAAAAACTTGTTTGCGAAGTAACAACTAGAGGTGGTAAATCAACTCAAGATCCTTTCCTGAAGGACATGATAAAAGAATTGAACAAGATTCTCAACGAGTGAAAGAACTGAAGGTGATATGCCCTAGAGGCAAATAAATAAGTAGTATTTATCGCATTATCTCATAAGTTTATAATAGGTTTTTGTATTATGCTATAACTGTATTAATCGGAATTATTAATACACGTGTGATACATAGACAACCAGAGTCCCTAGTGAGCCTCTATATAAACTAGTCCGTTGGGCAACAGTTGATCGAGATTCCCGATCAAGGACAATGACTTCGGTATCTTATTAGTAGAATAAGGTGATGGACATACGCAAAGTATTGCAATAAGATCGTATTACGATGTTTGTCATTTGCAATAGATGAGTAATATGATAGCTTATTCTTTAGACCGTGAGACCGTACTTATTGCTACTTCATAGGGGTACTTTGAGAGCGTCAAACGTTGTGTCTTATATAGCATGACAATAACGGTGTCCATCTTGGGTATCCCGAAAGAGTATGTTGAGACGTAAGGATCAAGAGCGGGATTTGTTCATTCTTGTAATGAAAAGATACTCTGGGCCCACTCGGTGAGATTGCATCTATATAGCTGCGCAGCTTAGGACTAGGTCATTGAGATGTAATATCACAGACGAGTTAATAACCCTTGTCGGTAACGAGATACAACAAGAACATCGGATGTCTACGATCATATCACGGACAAGGTAGTATCACAGAAACAAAAGGAATGAATATCATGTTTATGGTTCAACGACGATATTCGTAGAATGCACAGGGACTGTTATATGCGTCCAGGTATCCCTGGCGGTAATTGGCGAGTGAAGGGTCTCGACCATGTCTGGAGTGTTCTCGAACCGTATCGTAACAAACTTAAGGTCTTAACGACACCTGGAGAAGGTTCTGGAATAGGGTTAATCTGTCCTGTGCCATACCGAGCTGAGTTTTATCGGTATGTGCCCTACCCGCGCTGTTTCTCTGTTCTGTGCCCTGGTTTGCTCGCATTCGCTCAAACGCTCGTTTCCCTCTGGTCAACCTACTTTGACCCGCACTTGGCCTGACTGTTGGGGTCTTCCTAGCGCGGCTCGGCTCGTTTGTCGGCTCGGTTGGGATTTTCCTGGGGCGGCGCTTGGGGCCGGGCACAAGTCTGACTGGTGGGGCTGTGGCACTAGTCTGACTGGTGGGGCTGTGGCACTAGTCTGACAGGTGGGGCTGTGGCACTAGTCTGACTGGTGGGGACGGCACGAGGGGTGCGCGTGGGGTCAGCGTGGCACTGCACCTCCGCTTGGAAGACACATCCATGGCGGCAGATCCAGGCCTCGCCGTTCCGCCCGTTCCGCTGGTCAATTATGGACAGTTTCATCCTACTGCAGGATTGAGGTGGTTCGAAAACGAATTTAACATGTCGAACACATTGCGGCCCACACGAACCGCCTCCGATGAACAAGATTGAGGTGGTTCGGAAATGAATTCAACATGAATGCATACTGTCGAACACCTTGCGGGGACACGAACCGCTGCCGATGAACAACATAAACGGTGAACACAAATTGATTCAAACATTTAAACGAGATTGAAAAAACTTACAATTTCAAATCTAAACGAGATTAAAAAAACTTAAACCTAAACAAAGGGTTTAGAGTTTAGGGTTTAGGATGAGAGAGAGGCCTATGCATGGCCATCCCTCAACACCATCGCCGGCGAAGAGATACCGCTTCATCCCGGTGAGAGGGAGAAGATGCGAACCAAGTCAACCTTCACCTGGTCCGTAGCCACCGCCCTGGCGGCTGAGATTCTGGCTTCGCCAGCACCGTTTTCGATTCACCGCCATGACATGCGGGGGGCGTTTTAAGATAAGCCTCTTCGTCTTGCAACGCCGCTTTCTTCGGTGAAAGCGACGCTGCTGACCAAGATGCATACGCTTGTAGAGTCAGATCGGGCAGCTCGACGTCGTCGTCGCTGGCATCGTCGTCCTCGCCGTCACAGTCGTCGTCCGTTGAGGACAACTCCGGCGTCGGCTTTCGTCGACCGCCAAGACGCGCCTCGTACTCCTTGTCCACCACGGCGTGCCAATAGGGCGCCGAGATGGAGTACTTGGGGTCGAGCCTTTGCTCGCACAGCATCTCCGCCCACTTGCCCTTGATGAACTCGACGCTGGCCTGCCCGCTGAGCCGCGGCGCCACCGGAATGTACACGGCGCTCCTTACCCACCCATCCGGAAGGATGGCGTCGTCGTCCACCGGCAGCTGGTGGCGGCTACTCAGCTACGCGGTCTCCAACGAGAGCACGTAGGGACGAGAGGTCTTGGCCTCCTCGCCCCAGATGACTCGCTCGAACGCCTTGGCCATCTCCGCGTCCTCGTTGCAACGCCGGAGTTCCTCCAGCTGCAAGTGGCGTTGCTGCCCGCGAGGGCTTCCCGCCATTGTGGCCTATGTTTCCGTTTCCTTGGAGAGAAGAAGAGAGAGGAGGAAGTGTTGGTGTGAGGAGAGGAGGGATGCGCTGCGTCGGGTTTTAAAGGCGGCCGGAGGAGCAGGGTTGGGTGGCCTGCATTAACGCGGCCACCGCTTCGCCTGGCCGCGCATCGACGCCGACGCAACCAGACGTTGTGACTCCCAGCACGCGTCGCTTCCGTCTGCGCCATTGGAAGTGGTGCGGCGTTCTTGCTTCCGTCTGCAGAGCGCCGACTACAGCACCCGTCGCTTCGGTCTGCGCCCGCCAGGGGAACGGGACGCGTGATGCCACGAAAAAGACAAGTAAGAAGGGTAAAACTAAAGACCACTTGCGCAGACGAAAGCGAGGCGTGCTGGAGTCGTTTTTCAACATGAGCATCAACAGCAATTTTTGTTATTGTACTTCTGTCGAACACCTTAAGTGCGCACTCTCGACGCGCTCAGAGCGTGCCCGGCGTGCTCTGGGGGCGCAGAGTCGCACATTTTTGTAATATTTGGGCGCGAA
This sequence comes from Poa annua, assembly GCA_026929855.1. Lineage (NCBI taxonomy): Eukaryota > Viridiplantae > Streptophyta > Magnoliopsida > Poales > Poaceae > Poa > Poa annua. The sequence continues at coordinate 37,109,628 of CM049426.1, forward strand.
CTAAGCCTAGAGCATTCTTAGTCACTCCTAAATGATACTTTCGTGAGTATTTTAAAATTATCATGTTGTAATTCTCATTTGCACATTTGAGCTTTGCGATATCACATGAGATCCATGCCCTTCTCATTTGAATATATGTAGACCATGTTTTTCAACTTGAGTCATTAGTATATGACATAAGAAGACTATGTGCGTCGGTTTTTCAATTGTTTGATAATTTTTGAATTTTTTATGGTTATTTCAAAATCGGTCAAACCTAAGTTTGACCAACATTTAAACAAGTTTAAAACATGAAAATGAAAAACTAAGCATGGATTCTTCTTATCACTCCAAAATGAAGCTTTAGTGAGGTTATTGAAAATTTCATGTTGCAATTCCAAAACCACTTTTCTCCAACCTTAGACCTCATAGTTTGAGTTATGCGATATCACTTGAGATCCATGCCATTCTCTTTTTGAATGTATGTAGACCATGTTTTTCAACTTGAGTCGTTAGTATATGACATAAGACGACCCTGTGCGCAGGATTTTTCATTTTTTTGCTATTTTTTGAATATTTGAAGCTGATTTCCTATACAAGGAATCTGTAGCCGTCTGGTTTCCTCTACAAGGAATCTGCGGCCGTCTGATTACCTCTACAAGGAATCTGCGGGCAGGCTCGGGGCGATCCGCGAGAAGCTCATTCTGCGATCGGATTAGACACGCGCGTAGGACAAGGGTTGTACACCCGCTGACGAGTGGACCACGACGGACCCAACGGGGATTTTGGCTCGCCCATTGACGTGGGGCTACTTTTCGACTAGCCCACGGTGAGACTACCTGGGCAGCCCCAAGCTTGAGAAGGCCCACAGAAGGCCCACTAGGGGTGCCGTGTAACCTAGTCCAAGTCGGTTAGGTCTCATAACCTGCCATATCTGTAATTGCCATTGGCATCGACCACCCGAGACCTGGCTTACCTATAAAAGCCAGGAGGGTCGCTCGTCTCAAGGACACGCCAACAGACACCACAAACCCTAGCGAGATCGCAATCTCGCCATCAATACCAGACAAGCAGGAGTAGGGTGTTATCCTCCGGGAGCCTGAACCTGGGCAAATTCCCCGCTTGTCAGCCGTCGTGATCACCAACGCTTATCTCTCTCCCCATCAATCAACCCGGGGTGCACAACCCTGTGTCGAGTTACACCCTCGTCAATTGGTCGCCAACCCTGTCCTGGTGGAAAAGAAGAAGACGAAGAAACTGCGCATGTGCGTAGACTTTACCGCAGTCAACAAGTGTTGTCCAAAGGATCACTTCCCGCTCCCGCGGATAGACCAGATCATCGACTCGACAGCAGGCTGCGAGCGCCTGTCTTTCCTGGACGCCTACTCAGGTTACCAGCAGATCAGGCTGAAAGTCGAAGATGAAGAAAAAACGGCGTTCATCACACCCGACGGTGTCTTTTGCTACCAGACGATGCCCTTCGGGTTGAAGAACTCTGGCACCACATATCAGCGCACCATGCAAGCATGCCTCAAAGGGATCATCGGGCAAATTGTCCAAGTCTACGTCGATGACATCGTCGTCACGACCCGAAAGGAAGAAACCCTAGTCGACGACCTCTGCAAGTTCTTCGCGGCACTCGACGCATATCAGATCAAGCTCAACCCAGAAAAATGCGTGTTCGGCGTGCCAGCCGGAGAGTTACTGGGGTACCTTGTCTCTGCAAGAGGAATCGAAGCAAATCCTGAGAAGGTGCAGAACATACTCACGATGCCAGCACCCACCAAACTTCGGGAAGTGCAACGATTAGCCGGCCGAGTCGCAGCTCTCAGCCGGTTCATAAGTAAGTTGGGTGAGAAGGCCCTGCCTTTCTACCAACTGATGAAGAAGACGGACAAGTTCGAGTGGACACAAGAAGCGCAAGAGACGTTCGACCAGCTCAAAAAGACCCTGACGACTTCCCCAGTCATGGTGGCACCACTGGAAAATGAGCCACTGTACTTATACGTCTCAGCGACAAACAGGGGGGTAAGCACGATACTCGTAGTCGAGCGGGAAGAAGAAGGGCATAGTCACCCTGTCCAGAGGCCAGTCTACTACCTCAGCGAAGTTCTAACACTGTCCAAGCAAAACTACCCGCACTACCAGAAGCTGGCATACGGGGTCTTCATGACTTCCAGGAAAGTTGTCCACTACTTCTCCGAGTACCCGATCACGGTGGTAAGCTCCTCCGGCCTAGCAAACATCCTCACAAATCAGCGCGCGACAGGACGAGTCGCCAAGTGGTTGTCGAACTAGGACCGTGGGGGCTGAAATACGCTCACCCGAAGTCTATCAAGGCCCAAGTCCTTCCATAATTCACTACCGAGTGGATAGAAGCTCAGCTAACAGATGTCCCCGACTTGTCCAACGCATGGACGATGTACTTCGACGGCTCCAAGAAATTCAAGGCGGCTGGGGCAGGAGTTGTGCTCATCTCCCCCAAAGGCGACAAGTTGAAGTATGTCTTGCAGATGGACTTCCCAACACCCTCCAACAAAGAAGCCGAATACGAGGCCCTGATCCACGGAATGCGGATGGCCAAGAACTGCGGCGCCACGCACGATCTACGGCGACTCCTACCTGGTTGTACAGCAAACCATGAAATCCTGCGACGCCATCGCCGACAACATGATCGCCTACAGAGACCTATACAACCAGCTGGAGGGCACCTTCGACGGCTGCGAGCTGCGGCACATTGGCCGCGACAGCAACGAGGAAACCGACATCCTCGCCAACATGGGATCAGATAGGGTCCCAGTACCACCTGGCGTCTTCCTCGAGCGCATCACGCAGAGGTCCATCAAGACTCGACCCGCAGCAATCACCTCCACACAAGCAACAAGCACAGCGAACCAGCCAAGCCAAGAAAAGGAGCCCATGGAAGTCATGCTAGTCGAAGCTACCTGGACAGGGCCATACCTGACATACATACTGCACCAGAGGCTGCCAGCAGACCCAGTCGAAGCAAAGCGCATCATCAGGCGCTCCAAAAGTTTCACCGTCATCAACGGAGAACTCTACAAGAGAAGCATCTCAGGAATCCTACAAAGGTGCATAGATCCAGTCGACGGCCAAGCCCTCCTACTCGACATCCATGCGGGTATCTGTGGGCATCACGCCAGAAGTCGAGCATTGGTGGACAAAGCACTGCGAGCCGGGTTCTACTGGCCAACCGCTATGCAAAACACCGAAGATCTAGTAAAGAAATGCACCGGGTGCCAGGAGTTCGCCAACAAGCCACACGCGCCGGCGTCCGAGCTAAAAACAATACCGCTAGCCTGGCCCTTCGCCCAATGGGGACTGGACATGGTGGGCCCGCTGAAGAAATCCTCACCCGGAGGACACACTCACCTCCTGGTCGCAGTCGACAAGTTCACCAAGTGGATTGAGGCCGCACCCATCACAAGTTCGACTGCTTCATCAGCGGTCAACTTCATCAGGTCCATCATCTTCAGATTCGGAGTGCCAAACGGGATCATCACGGACAATGGCTCGAACTTCACAGCCGAAGAATTCAAAGACTTCTGCTCAGATCAAGGCATCAAGCTAAACTACTGTAACGCCCCGGGATTTATCCCCCAATTAGATTTTGGTTGTTTTTCTTTTTGCATCAACATGACATCATCATGCATCATTTTATTTGTCAACCTTGAATTTAAATTGTTGCATTTAAATTCATCTCCATTTAAATTCTTTTCCACTTTTAAATCTAATTGCAACTCAAATTAATTTAAATGTGGTATTTAAATTCTTTTCAAATATTCAAATTAATTTATTAAATTGTGCTTTGGAAACAATAATTAAATTGCCTATCTAAAACAAAAACTATTTTTATAAAGTTTTCTTTATACAAATTCTTTTTCTATTTGTTTTAAATGTAAAAACAGAAAAGAATAAATAAAAGAAATAAAGCAGAGGGAAGAAAAAACCTAACAGACCCGAAGCCCACTTGCCTCAGCCCATCTCTCCCCTCTCCTCCTGGCCCATCTCTTGGCCCAGTTCTCCTCCCCTGTCGTCTTCCTCCCCCGTACGGGAGGAGACCTTTACACCGAGGCAATGGAACCCACCTCCACCTACTCCCTCCTCCTCCCCCCTTAAAGCCGAGCCGCACCTCCCCCAAGCCCTAACCCTAGATCGCTCCTCCTCTTCCATCCAGCGCCGCCGCCCCTCTCCTCTTCCCTCGATCTCCCCCTCTGTTCTTTCTTCTTCCCCACCGGAAAAATCACCGGAGTTCCTCACCGTGGCGCCGAGGCTCGGGCGCCGTCGAAGGGCATAGGGGAGGACCAGGAGCTGCGCGGCGTCTTCGGCCACCTCTCCGGGCAAGCAATTGTGCCGGGGGTCCCCGCACTCGACGCCCTCTTCCACTTCTTCTCCGCGGCCGGCGACCTCCGCCACCAAATTTTCGCCGCCTCCGGTCAGCCACGAGCACGAACGACTACACCGTCCAACTCCTAGTGAGCTATTCTCTCCATCCCCGCCTTCCCCTCTTCTTTTCTCGGTCGGGTTCCTCGAGTCGGTCCTCGACCTCCCTCCGCCATAGCCATGGCCGAAGCTCCAAGCTTCAAGCTTGGCTCGGTCCCCCCCCCCCCCCCCGCCCCCTTGCGCATCACCTGCCTCCACAGCGCCTCCACATCCACCCTGCACCCCGCACCACCACCGCAGCACCACCCCGCACGAACTGCACCCTCCGCTCGCGGTGGCTTCTGCTGTTAGTTCCATCGTCGCCTCTGCTCTGCAACCTGTTCTGAATTTTGGTTCAAAAATTCAGTTAACAACTTCGGATATGTTCATCTGGCACAACACATACTTTATAACACAAACACACCACAGCTCCAGGGGCTAGCGCAGCGCATCACCCTCCCGTGCGCGAGATCGCGGGATCAAATCCCCTCGGGCGCGCGGAGGAGAAAAGAGCCCTTTTTATTTCTTTCCGCACTGACATGTGGGTCCCCCTGTCATAGACTCCCAGAGACAGAGCGTCAGGAATTTTTTACACAGAGCCCCTGCTCTCTTGTTTTCCCAGCTAAGTCCCTAGAAATATTGTTTTCCATCACGAACAGGTCCCTGCTATTTACAGAAAACACCCTAAACTTAAATTGTTAATAACTTTATTTCTACAACTCCAAATAAAGTAATCTTTATATGTTTTTGTATCAGAAAATTGCAAGGAATATTAATATGCCATTTGTATGCCATTTTGCATCTGTTATTTTAATTGCTTAGTGTAATTTGTTATTTGCAACTAAATAATTAAACATGGAATGTTATGGGTAATAAATATATAATGCCCTATTCCATTTAATTTAATTAGATCACCCATGCCATGTGTTGCCATGTTAACCAACATTTAATATTGCTGGTAAGTAAATAACTTGCACCTAAATATTAATTGTCGGGGTTGTTTTCCCGCTTAATTTGGATTACCTGCATTGTATTGCATATTGCCATGCCATGCATCATTCTCATATGATCATGCTGGATCTTTTGCCGTAGTTGTAAAATGCATCTTTTACGTTTTCCAGTGTTTGTTGCTTCTTCGCGGATACGACGTTGAGATGTGTGAACAACGACAAGATCTGCTTCCATGCGGGATTCCAGGCAAGCAAAGTTTGCTTGTTTACCTATACATTGTCTTTCATTCCTGCCGTTGATCTCTGCTACCCTAGTTATCGATTCTTGAACTGCGATCCCATCACATGTTTATTCTGCAGCCCATACAGCTTTATCCCCACATCCCATCACCTGTTGTTTGTTTATCTGTTGGCCTTGCGAGTCGTAGCGCATGCTTAGAGTTGTTTGTGCGAGTCATCTGTTGGTCTTATGTTTTCATCTGCTTAGCATGATAGATTTTTCTACCTTAATAAAATGTTGTCTTATATTGGGGTATTATAATTAAATGATAAGGCACCAGGCGGAAGGCCTTGCGAGGTGCTTTGTTCTGCTCAGTGTCGACCTAGGAACTGAGATTTTGTCCTCGGATCCAATTTTGAGCGCACTAACCACTTGTGGGAGGCCCTATGGAGCCCCCCTCGACTTTGAACGGATCTATAGCTTGTCCATGTGCCGCAAGTAGTTCGGGTTTTCCTTTTGCTCATATGCATGTGCATGATGATGATGATGATGATGAGAGGGTATGTGATACGGGGGGTCATACAGGTGCGGTACGACACGAAGCGGACAGTTCCTACTGTGGTTTGAGCCGCATGGTGGCGTAGTCGCAAACTAATGAGTCCGCAATTGAGATTCGGCCGGACTCCTGACGCGGGTAACAACTCATATGGGTGGCACTTGGACTTGCTGTAGTGAAGGAACGAGTCGTGTTGAGAAGCCCTGATGCTTGCTTGGGTTGATCATGCGAGTATGGGTACAGTAGTGCACCCCTGCAGGGTATAATTTTATCGATGAGCCGTGTCCACGGTTATGGACGACTTTGGTGATGATGCTGGCTAACAAGATCTAGACAACTTGCACCTAATTAAAGTTAATTAATTTGACTAGTAATATAGAATTACTTTCACAATAAATTATAATTAAAACTGTTTAACGTGTGAGTTTTCCGAATTGCTTCCTCATATTTGGTTGAGGGGGTTAATTCGAGAATGGGTTATGTTTGGTGTTAGTAGTAGTTGGCTACTTTATGCGCTCTCTTATCCCTCTCTGTTTAGACGGAAGTTGTAGCGTGTCTCTTTAGGTTGCTAGTGCTGCTGCCGCTAAGTCCACCTCCCCTATATTTTGGGAGATGGTGTAGAAAGTTGGCAAGTCGGTTTTGCTTGCCAGGGAGTGCCCTGACCCTCTTTTGGGTTATGCTTTATGTGCAGTTAACAGGTTTGAAGTCTGACGACGTTAGCTTGGGAATCCCTCCGGCTTGGCTGGGCAGGGATATGGCGCCATCGCTTATCTTCAGAACTCTTAGTCCAATTTGCATCTTGTCCTTAGATGGATACTATTTTTTCTTCCGCTGTCATTTGTATCTTTGTACTGTATCTTTTGTATCTTGACTCTTTCGAGTCGTTGTTGTATATTATATCTTTTGTTGTATTTGTGGATGTATCGGAACTATTGTAATGTTATCACAATTCCACCCACATAATGCGCATGTTTCGGCGTGCACATTATGTCTGGTGGGCGACCTAAAATCGTTATTATGCGGATTTCGGCGGGAACGCTTAAATCAACATAGTACCGATTCTAGGGCGTCACAAAGTGGTATCAGAGCCTTGGTCTCGATCTCCTTGTTGTTTCGTTACAAATGGTTATCGAAGCAACGAGTCCGCAAAAGCTTGTAGGATAACCTCGCTAACGGTCGTTGTTTCTAGAGTGTCGAAAACTATTTGACTAAAAATTATTTTGGAAATATCTCAATAGGATTCTTTTTATTCCTTATCTCTATTATATTTCTCCTCTTACCTTATTTGATTTGGAGTCTCTTATCTTATCCAAACTTTCAAAGTTTAGGATCCTACGCGTGGGTGGACGATTTCTTGCCTTTTACCCTATTAGGTTCGATCTTTCGGAGTCGTCTTCGTCGTGAGCAACAATCCCTTGTTAGTGGTGTCGAGAATTTCAAGGTGGAGCAACAATCCCTTGTTAGTGGTGTCGAGAAGTTCATCACGGAGCCTGAAGATTCGGTAGTTACCCCTCTCTTCTTGTGGTCTCGGCGTGGATCTCGGGACGAGATCCCTTGTTAGTGGTGTCGATTGTAACGCCCCGGGATTTATCCCCCAATTAGATTTTGGTTGTTTTTCTTTTTGCATCAACATGACATCATCATGCATCATTTTATTTGTCAACCTTGAATTTAAATTGTTGCATTTAAATTCATCTCCATTTAAATTCTTTTCCACTTTTAAATCTAATTGCAACTCAAATTAATTTAAATGTGGTATTTAAATTCTTTTCAAATATTCAAATTAATTTATTAAATTGTGCTTTGGAAACAATAATTAAATTGCCTATCTAAAACAAAAACTATTTTTATAAAGTTTTCTTTATACAAATTCTTTTTCTATTTGTTTTAAATGTAAAAACAGAAAAGAATAAATAAAAGAAATAAAGCAGAGGGAAGAAAAAACCTAACAGACCCGAAGCCCACTTGCCTCAGCCCATCTCTCCCCTCTCCTCCTGGCCCATCTCTTGGCCCAGTTCTCCTCCCATGTCGTCTTCCTCCCCCGTACGGGAGGAGACCTTTACACCGAGGCAATGGAACCCACCTCCACCTACTCCCTCCTCCTCCCCCCTTAAAGCCGAGCCGCACCTCCCCCAAGCCCTAACCCTAGATCGCTCCTCCTCTTCCATCCAGCGCCGCCGCCCCTCTCCTCTTCCCTCGATCTCCCCCTCTGTTCTTTCTTCTTCCCCACCGGAAAAATCACCGGAGTTCCTCACCGTGGCGCCGAGGCTCGGGCGCCGTCGAAGGGCATAGGGGAGGACCAGGAGCTGCGCGGCGTCTTCGGCCACCTCTCCGGGCAAGCAATTGTGCCGGGGGTCCCCGCACTCGACGCCCTCTTCCACTTCTTCTCCGCGGCCGGCGACCTCCGCCACCAAATTTTCGCCGCCTCCGGTCAGCCACGAGCACGAACGACTACACCGTCCAACTCCTAGTGAGCTATTCTCTCCATCCCCGCCTTCCCCTCTTCTTTTCTCGGTCGGGTTCCTCGAGTCGGTCCTCGACCTCCCTCCGCCATAGCCATGGCCGAAGCTCCAAGCTTCAAGCTTGGCTCGGTCCCCCCCCCCCCCCCCCCCCCCCCCCCGCCCCCTTGCGCATCACCTGCCTCCACAGCGCCTCCACATCCACCCTGCACCCCGCACCACCACCGCAGCACCACCCCGCACGAACTGCACCCTCCGCTCGCGGTGGCTTCTGCTGTTAGTTCCATCGTCGCCTCTGCTCTGCAACCTGTTCTGAATTTTGGTTCAAAAATTCAGTTAACAACTTCGGATATGTTCATCTGGCACAACACATACTTCATAACACAAACACACCACAGCTCCAGGGGCTAGCGCAGCGCATCACCCTCCCGTGCGCGAGATCGCGGGATCAAATCCCCTCGGGCGCGCGGAGGAGAAAAGAGCCCTTTTTATTTCTTTCCGCACTGACATGTGGGTCCCCCTGTCATAGACTCCCAGAGACAGAGCGTCAGGAATTTTTTACACAGAGCCCCTGCTCTCTTGTTTTCCCAGCTAAGTCCCTAGAAATATTGTTTTCCATCACGAACAGGTCCCTGCTATTTACAGAAAACACCCTAAACTTAAATTGTTAATAACTTTATTTCTACAACTCCAAATAAAGTAATCTTTATATGTTTTTGTATCAGAAAATTGCAAGGAATATTAATATGCCATTTGTATGCCATTTTGCATCTGTTATTTTAATTTCTTAGTGTAATTTGTTATTTGCAACTAAATAATTAAACATGGAATGTTATGGGTAATAAATATATAATGCCCTATTCCATTTAATTTAATTAGATCACCCATGCCATGTGTTGCCATGTTAACCAACATTTAATATTGCTGGTAAGTAAATAACTTGCACCTAAATATTAATTGTCGGGGTTGTTTTCCCGCTTAACTTGGATTACCTGCATTGTATTGCATATTGCCATGCCATGCATCATTCTCATATGATCATGCTGGATCTTTTGCCGTAGTTGTAAAATGCATCTTTTACGTTTTCCAGTGTTTGTTGCTTCTTCGCGGATACGACGTTGAGATGTGTGAGCAACGACAAGATCTACTTCCATGCGGGATTCCAGGCAAGCAAAGTTTGCTTGTTTACCTATACATTGTCTTTCATTCCTGCCGTTGATCTCTGCTACCCTAGTTATCGATTCTTGAACTGCGATCCCATCACATGTTTATTCTGCAGCCCATACAGCTTTATCCCCACATCCCATCACCTGTTGTTTGTTTATCTGTTGGCCTTGCGAGTCGTAGCGCATGCTTAGAGTTGTTTGTGCGAGTCATCTGTTGGTCTTATGTTTTCATCTGCTTAGCATGATAGATTTTTCTACCTTAATAAAATGTTGTCTTATATTGGGGTATTATAATTAAATGATAAGGCACCAGGCGGAAGGCCTTGCGAGGTGCTTTGTTCTGCTCAGTGTCGACCTAGGAACTGAGATTTTGTCCTCGGATCCAATTTTGAGCGCACTAACCACTTGTGGGAGGCCCTATGGAGCCCCCCTCGACTTTGAACGGATCTATAGCTTGTCCATGTGCCGCAAGTAGTTCGGGTTTTCCTTTTGCTCATATGCATGTGCATGATGATGATGATGATGATGATGAGAGGGTATGTGATACGGGGGGTCATACAGGTGCGGTACGACACGAAGCGGACAGTTCCTACTGTGGTTTGAGCCGCATGGTGGCGTAGTCGCAAACTAATGAGTCCGCAATTGAGATTCGGCCGGACTCCTGACGCGGGTAACAACTCATATGGGTGGCACTTGGACTTGCTGTAGTGAAGGAACGAGTCGTGTTGAGAAGCCCTGATGCTTGCTTGGGTTGATCATGCGAGTATGGGTACAGTAGTGCACCCCTGCAGGGTATAATTTTATCGATGAGCCGTGTCCACGGTTATGGACGACTTTGGTGATGATGCTGGCTAACAAGATCTAGACAACTTGCACCTAATTAAAGTTAATTAATTTGACTAGTAATATAGAATTACTTTCACAATAAATTATAATTAAAACTGTTTAACGTGTGAGTTTTCCGAATTGCTTCCTCATATTTGGTTGAGGGGGTTAATTCGAGAATGGGTTATGTTTGGTGTTAGTAGTAGTTGGCTACTTTATGCGCTCTCTTATCCCTCTCTGTTTAGACGGAAGTTGTAGCGTGTCTCTTTAGGTTGCTAGTGCTGCTGCCGCTAAGTCCACCTCCCCTATATTTTGGGAGATGGTGTAGAAAGTTGGCAAGTCGGTTTTGCTTGCCAGGGAGTGCCCTGACCCTCTTTTGGGTTATGCTTTATGTGCAGTTAACAGGTTTGAAGTCTGACGACGTTAGCTTGGGAATCCCTCCGGCTTGGCTGGGCAGGGATATGGCGCCATCGCTTATCTTCAGAACTCTTAGTCCAATTTGCATCTTGTCCTTAGATGGATACTATTTTTTCTTCCGCTGTCATTTGTATCTTTGTACTGTATCTTTTGTATCTTGACTCTTTCGAGTCGTTGTTGTATATTATATCTTTTGTTGTATTTGTGGATGTATCGGAACTATTGTAATGTTATCACAATTCCACCCACATAATGCGCATGTTTCGGCGTGCACATTATGTCTGGTGGGCGACCTAAAATCGTTATTATGCGGATTTCGGCGGGAACGCTTAAATCAACATAGTACCGATTCTAGGGCGTCACAACTACCCGTATGTTTCGCACCCGCAATCCAATGGGCAAGTCGAGAAAGCCAACGGCCTAGTCTGCAGCGGCATCAAGAAGCGCCTGCGGGTACCGCTGAGACGCGCAGCAGGCGCATGGGTGGAAGAACTGCCATCAGTCCTATGGAGCTTGCGAACCACGCCTAACGGATCCACCCAGTACACTCCATTCTTCATGGTGTACGGTGCAGAAGCGGACTACCCTGCGACATCAAGTTTGACGCACCACGGGTGGTCGCCTACGACGAGTCAGATGCAGAAGAGGCACTCGAAGACAGCATGGACATCCTGGATGAAGCCCGCGACATTGCCCTGGCGCGATCAGCCGTGTACCAGCAAGACATGCGCAACTACCATGGACGGAGGTTGCGACCAAGGGCTTTCGTCACAGGCGACCTGGTCCTCCGCCTCAAGCAGAAGAAGGTGCACAAGCTCGCCTCCCCATGGGAGGGCCCATACATTGTGACAGAGGAAATTGGCAACGGAGCTTATCGCCTGAAGGACTCGAAGACAGGAGCAGTCTGCAGCAACCCATGGAACGTCGCACAACTTCGTCGGTTCTATGCCTAGTCGACCCAATCATTGTATCAAGGATAGCATGTCAACGCGACAGGTTTCAGACGCACTCTTTCCCTTACCAGGGTACCTAAGGGGACTGGAAGGGTTTTAATGAGGCGGCCTGTTCGCAACAATCAATAAAGTGATTTGAAGAAAATGCTGTCCACTTTACCTTCTTAATCAAGGCAAACAAAAATCCTAGGCCGTCACTCGAATCACTTGAGGGTTGCGCCATACAGGTTGAAAGAAAATCCTAGGCCGCCACTCCAATCACTCGGGGGCTACGCCATACAGGCACAACTCACAAAATCCTAGGCCTCTACCCGATCTACTCGGGAGTTGCGCCACACAGGTCAAGTCAAAAATCCTAGGTCGCCACCCGACGCACTCGGGGGCTGCGCCTCGCAGGTAACACCTGCAAAAGCCTAGGCCGCCACTCGAATCACTCGGGGGTTGCGCCGCACAGGCACAATTCACAAAATCCTAGGCCTCTACCTGACATACTCGGGAGTTGCGCCGCACAGGTCAAGTCATAATCCTAGGTCGCCACCCGACGCACTCGGGGGCTACGCCTCGCAGGTAACACTTGAAAAACCCTAGGCCACCACTCGAACTACTCGGGGGCTGCGCCATACAGGCCTCACTCGAAAAATCCTAGGCCGCCACCCGAGCTACTCGGGGGTTGCGCCATGCGGGTCAAGTCCTAAAACCCTAAGTCGCCACCCGACACACTCGGGGACGGCGCTATACAGGTCTCGCTTGAAAAATCCTAGGACGCCACTCAAAGAACTCGGGGGCTGCGCCACACACGTTTGCAACACAGACTTAGGCTGTCACCCAAGGTAATCGGGGGTTGCGCCATACAGGTCAAAGACATAGCATATACTCGCACAGTAATGCAAATAGTTTCATTCTCATTACTCGAGAACTCCTTTAACCTCATACATTGTCATTTACATTGGCAAATTCGCCCCCTAAAGCTAACCCTGTACAACGGAAGACAGCTACCCCTAATCAGCAGGCTCGTCCTTCGGCGCGTCGAGTGGGCCTACAAGGCGCTCACTCAGCTTCTGAACCTGCTCGATCATTTGGCGCGCAGCCGCCAAGGTATCGGCATAGTCGTCATCACCAGGCAGGCCACCAATCAACCTCTCCAGCGGAAGGTTCGGCCGGTGCAGCCGGACGTATGCCAGCGCCACATTCGCAACGGCGACGAGTTGGGCGTGGACCACCTCCTTTAGCGCATCACCCTCGCGGAACCTCTCCAGCAAGGCGGCCAGCCCATGCGGCTGCCCATTGTGTGGGAAGTACACACGGTGGATGTGCCAGAGGGTCTTCCGGCAACCTACAAGAAGAAAGGCAGCACGCCAAGTCCGATCAAGCATGCGCGCAAGGACTCGCCCTCTCGACTTGTTCGACCAGAATTGGCGAGCTTCGTATGAATCGCCAGCTGCCTCCCGGATGACCCGCTCTTCAACGCGATCCCGCTAAGCCCGCCAATCCGGGTTCACGTCTGCATACAAAAGCTATAAGTCAGAACAAGCAAGTTTCAACGAAGAAAGCAGCCGCAAAGTATACCAACCTTGAAGCTGTCGACTGATCAGATCGATTTCCCCGAGCAGAAAATCCTCGCGCTGGGAGAACTCTGCAGTAGGATGCGATTTGGAGCGATGCAACAACAGCTCGGTGTTCTTAAGACTCGCCTCAAGCTCGACCACCTTATTCTTCAAATAAGTGATTATACGCTGGTCGTTCGTACTTCGTGGAGGAGCTGGCGTCGCTCGACGACGGTGCACACCCGAAGAAGAGCCCTCGTCACTCGGGCCAGCCGCCAAAGCAGAGGAAGTGCCTCCGCACACGTTAGTCTGCCATGAATGTGCAGAGTCAATACAAAATGCGACTGCTCAACAAAAGCAAAGATGGTGGGAAGAAACACTTAATTTCGGCATAAAATACTGTTCAAGGCCAGAAGACCCGACAGAACATCAGTCATTACAAGCAAAAGACAAAAGTACAGGCCACCGCGACTACTGGAAATCTACAATACAATGGCCCCTAGGCAGCAGACTCCGACCGGGAGCGACTCTTCCGAGCAGCAGCCACCTCGGTCACCTTGGCAAGCGCCCTCTCAAAGGTAGCCACAAGCTTCACAGCTAGCTGTGTAGCCTGCGCCTTCACCCCGCTCAGAGATGCCGTCCGCCCATCAGGATTTCGAGGGAAGCTGCTGACAACCTTCTGAAAGTCGCCAGCAACCTGATGGCCTAGCAGAAGCTGGAAGGTGAGCTTGGAGCCGCGTACCGTCTGCGTCCGAGTGAAGTCCGCGAGGGTGGTCGCGTCGTCTTCAAACGGAGCGGCAAGGGGATCAACGGCAGTCGGCGGCGGATCACTCGGAAAGATGTTGCGGTGCACCGTCGCGAGCGCTCCTGTCGACTTCTGCAGCGCGGCCGTCGACTTCTGCAGCGCATCGGACGCATACGCGCAGACGCGGTCGAGGAAGCTGACAGCGGTCGCCAAGTCAACATCGTCACTCGACGAACCTTCCGGAGGGGCACCACCGCATCTCTCTGGGCAAAAACACCAACTGTTAGAAAAGAGCAAAGCAAATACAAGTAGGCGCCAAAGCCGAAAACTCACCTCCAAGGGAACCGGCGAGTGAGAGAAGGCGGTCGACTTGAGTCTTCTCCTGGATGGCCCGCACTCGCTCGCGCTCCTGGGACTCGTGCAGGGTTCGCTCAAGCTCCGCCTGAGCCTGAAGCTTCAGCTCTAACTCCTCAGCCCGCTTGGTAGCCTGGTCCAGAGAGGTGCGCAGCTGGTCCCTCTCCTTCTCCAGGCGAACGTAGGCAGCGGCTGCCTCGAGCTGCTGGCAGTAGTACAGCTGCAGAAACAACAAGTTATATAAAGTTGCGGGCGACTATACTAGTCACCCACACCTTCGGGGGCTACTCCCATCGGGAGTGCTGTTCACGCACCCGATGAAATTTCAAGACTACAAGTACAAGCATAAAGGACTTACGTGGTCCAGGAGGTCGACATCCTCCGAAGCCGCTGGGCGACCACGACTCGACGACGCGAGGCCACCAGTCGGCGCGTGCTCCTCGATCACCGCCCGAGTCACCGGCTATGTCGAAGGGGTAGATGTGTGCTCCACTTCACGTCGAGGGGAGCTGACATCGCCAGAGTGGATGCTGCAGCAAAAACAATACAATGCTCAACTCGAAGATTGAAACTCCAAAGCACAACTCGGAAAATCAAGGTGAAAAGAAACTCACCTGGTGGTCTCGAACTCGTCGTCGCTCCCCAGAGAGAGAGACGGCATCCGAGCGAACTTCCGCGGTGGCGCAGAGCTAACAGGAGGAGCGGCCAGTGGTTCGTCCCAGTCGCCCTGGGACCGTACACCCGAAGATGTCGCGCCGGCTTCCTCCAAATCAGCATCCGCACCCTTCGCGAGCGACGAAGCAGTCGCAGAATCGCCACCACTTCGACGCTTTTGCCTCTTCCGTGCGGGTTCCTCCTCCTCGTCGTCGTCCTCCACCTCTTCGTTAGGAGAGAGAGCGGTCACCCTCCTCCTCAACAATCTTCGACTCGTCGTCGGGTCCATTTTCAGGGAGAGGAGGAAGGCTGACCATCAGAGATCGACCCTTAAACAAGCAAACACAAGTCGAATCAAGAAACAGCAAATCAAGAAACGAAGCAAAGAAGAGAACAAGTCAAGAACTAACCTCGGGAACAGGGTTCGCTGCTCCGTACGCAGCAACAGGACACTTGACGTTGCAAAGGTCCGCGGCTCGGAGGCTAGTGATGCCCCTCACCTTGGTCTCCACTTCCTCGTCGTCAAGTGGCTAGTCGCTGACGCCCTCTACTGCCCACATCGGGTTGGGCCGAGCGTGTAGCGGCTGGACGTGCAGCCGGAAGAATGTGGCCATCAAATAGACGCCACCTGACTCGCGCCCCAGGGTCTTGAGGAGGTTGCGCAGCAGGCTCAACAGCGGCCGCGCGGACTCCTTCTCCTCCTCGGCAAGAGGGTGCGCCCAGGCACGAGTCTTACCGCAACTCGCGCCCGCCGTCGAAGTGCGCCAGGCCCTCCTGGTCGCACTGGTTGTAGAACCACCTCTTCCGCCACACCTGGACGGAGTAAGACTTCTTCATCTGAAAGTACGCGGTGTCACCGCGCACCTGGATGCCGAAGCCGCCCACTGGGTATGTCAACCCGCTCTTCCCAACGTTCTTGCAAACAAGGAAGAGCGACTTCCATAGCACCCAGTGGGGTGCGATCCCCAAGAAGCACTCGCAGAGCACGATGAAGCTCGTGATGCTCAAGACGCCATTGGGGTTCAGATCGTGGATCTGAACCCCATAGGCATACAAGAGACCACGAACGAAATTGTGGAGAGGGAACCCGAAACCCGTGGGAGGAAATCCACGAAGCACACGCGTTCCCCCTCGCGGGGTGCGGGGTACACCTCCTTGCCAGGAGCACGTAACTGGGCCTGGTCCGACGGTGGCAGGAGGCCTTGCGCGCGAAGAAGCTCGAAGTCCGTCTTCTTCACCGTCGATCTCTGCCAGTCGCCATCGGGTTTCTTCATCAACCCAGCTTAGGCGGCAGCGGCGGAGGTGCCAGCGGCGGTCTTCGACTTGCCCATGGCTTCGAAAGATCGTAGAAGGTGGGAGGACAAAAGGCACAGAGCTTGGATGGAGGCGAGAATGGTAGAAAGCAGAGGAAAGGAGGCGCGGACGATTGGAGAAGATAATGCCCTCGCGCTGCGGCGCATTACTTATGCCTTCAAGAAATTCATCTCAGCCGTCCGCAAAGCAACTGCTCCGAGAAGCTACATCCAGCCGTCCACGTGTCGTGCGGAGAGACTAACCGTCGCCGCCCACTCCGTCCACTACGCACGAGAATCGAGGCGTCATCATTGTGCCGCGAAATTTTCGCGCCCAGTTCGGAAAGACGTGACAACTGCTGACCACAGTCAACTCTGACAGCGGGCCACGCTACGTCACGTCCTATCGGGCGCAGAGGCGTGCCACGGAGCGTCATCAGTGATGTCATCAAGCTAACGGCTCTGAAGAAGACGTGAAGCAGCAAGACAACTCAAATGCACGATTCGAGTGGTAATCTTCACAGATGAAAGCAACCAAGTAGGACAGGGTGCTGATCCGAGAACCCGAAACAATCATTCGGGTGGCAAAGAAAATTGAGTAAGCTCTAGCAGCCGAATCAGTCTACAAGTAAGCCAACAGGCCGAATAGAAGCAAGCTTCACAAGAAGAACAAGGCAAAGTAATTCGACTAGAGAGATTACTCCCATCGGGAGTGTCCTATTCAACTGAGAAAAGCAGGTTTGAACTCAAGAACAAGCAACCCGGCGGCGGGCCCAGGAGGAAGAAGTCCTTTGCCCGGCTCTAGAATTCGACCAAGCACTCGGGGGCTACTGACGTGGGGCTACTTTTCGACTAGCCCACTGTGAGTCTACCTGGGCCGCGCCAAGCTTGAGAAGGCCCACAGAAGGCCCACTAGGGGTGCCGTGTAACCTAGTCCAAGTCGGTTAGGTCTCATAACCTGCCATATCTGTAATTGCCATCGGCAACGACCACCCGAGACCTGGCTTACCTATAAAAGCCAAGAGGGTCGCTCGTCTCAAGGACACGCCAACAGCCACCACAAACCCTAGGGAGATCGCAATCTTGCCATTTTAATCGCTACTCGCCATCAATCCCAGACAAGCAGGAGTAGGGTGTTATCCTCCGGGAGCCTGAACCTGGGTAAATTCCCCGCTTGTCAGCCGTCGTGATCACCAACGCTTATCTCTCTCCGCCTCAATCAACTTGGGGTGCACAACCCTGGGATTTGTCGAGTTACACCCTCGTCACCCATCCCCATTTGCCTCGGTGACACAAAATGGGTATTTGGGCACACCAAATGCGGATAGTCATGACCTTTCTTAAATCTAGCTTGGACTCGCTAAAAAATGTGTTTCGAATGAGCTCGAAAGGTAGGGTAAACGGACTCATTTCTAAGAAGACGACGCCACCAGTTATCGGTGGACGACGACGTCATCCTTCCGGATGGGTGGGTGAGGAGCGTTGTGTACATTCGGGTGCCGCCGCAGCGGGCAGGCCAGCGTCGAGTTCATCAAGGGCAAGTGGGCGGAGATGTTGTGCGAGCAAATGCTCGACCCCAAGTACTCCATCTCGGCGCCCTACTGGAACGCCGTGGTGGACAAGGAATACGAGACGCGTCTTGCCGGTCGACGAAAGCCGACGCCAGAATTGTCCTCAACGGACGACCACTATGACGGCGAGGACGGCGACGACTATGACGGCGAGGACGCTAGCGACGACGACCCCGAGCTGCCCGATCTGCCTCTAAAAGCGTCTACATCTTGGTCAGCAGCGTCACTTTCACCGAAGAAAGCGGCAGCGCAAGACGAAGAGGCTTACCTTAAAACGCCCCCCTTCATGTCATGGCGGTGACTCGAAAACGGCGCCGGCGAAGCCAGAAGCCTCAGCCGCCTCGGCGGTGGCTACGGACCGTTTTAGCTGGTTTTGCCCATGGGCCATGCCCAGAGGTGAAGGCTGACTTGGTTCGCATCTTCTCCCCCTCACCGGGATGAAGCGGCATCTCTTCGCCTCGTTTAGATTTGTAATTGTAAGTTTGTTAAATCTCGTTTAAATGTTTGAATCAATTTGTGTTCACCGTTTATGTTGTTCATCGGCGGGGGTTCGTGTGCCCGCAAGTTGTTCGACAGTATGCATTCATGTTCAATTCGTTTTCGAACCACCTCAATCTTGTTCATCGGAGGCGGTTCGTGTGGGCCGCAAGGTGTTCGACATATTAAATTCGTGTCCGAACCACCTCAATCCTACAGTAGGATGAAACTGTCCACAATTGACCAGCGGAACGGGCAGAACGGCGAGGCCTGGATCTGCCGCCATGGATGCGGCTTCCAAGCGGAGGTGCAATGCACGCTGGCCCCACGCCGACCCCACGTGCACCCCACGTGTCGTCCCCACTAGTCAGACTAGTGCCACAGCCCCACCAGTCAGACTAGTGCCTGGCCCCACGCGCCGACCTCAGGAAATCACAACCGAGCCGACAAACGAGCCGAGCCGCGCCAGGCCGACCCGACCAGTCAGGCAAAGTGTGGGTCAAAGTAGGTTGATCAGAGGGAAACGAGCGTTTGAGCGATATGCGAGCAAACCAGGGCACATACCAGAGAAACAGCGTGGGTATGGCACAGACAGATAAAACTCAGCTAGGTATGGCACAGAACCAATTGTCCCTTTATTCTATCCTCACAAGCAACAAAAGGTGTTTTACGTCCCCGACACTAGATTGCGTGGAAATTGGCGTGTTGTGCAACATTTCCAACATAGGCACTTGTGAAGTGTGACTGAAACTGAAAGGGGTCCTGGTGGTGGAGGACTAACATATCAGGATGAAAATGCTACTGAAATTCCAATGCAAGAAAATGAAGGCACTGTGCATACCAGGCTGTAGTGGGACAGTGTGCGTGTTGATGCTGCGGTTGTAAGAGGCATTAAGAATAAAGGAAAGGTGGTTGAGGATGGTGAAGACGAAGGAGAGGAGATGGATCATACAACCCTGCAATATTGTAGTGACGATGAGGAAAACGAGACTGGGCAGCGAGTTCCCCGCTTTCGTATCGATGACGATGAGTAGCGGAACATGAAGGTATATTCTATTTTCCTTGTTTATTTCTTCTCAGCCTACATTAGAACTAGCTATCCATTAACTTCAACTGATGCATTATATTCTATGTTCTTGCAGGTCTGATGCAAATTGGTCTCCAAAACTGATGCATTTGATGGCCTGATGCTTGTAGTGGTCTGGTTCAAAGTGGTCTCCAAAACTGATGCATCTGGTCATGATGCTTGTAGTGGTTCATGTGGTCATGTAGTCTGATGCTTGTATTGCTAATGGCCTGATGCTTGTAGTGGTACATGTGGTCATGTAGTCTCCAAAACTGATGCAGATTTTGTGTTGTATTGCTAATGGTCTGATGGATGTATGAATGAATGTGGTCTTTTGATGGTCCGATCCTTCTGCAAATTTTGTATGTTAATGGATGAATGATGGTATTTTGATGTCCTGATGCTTGTGAAAATTTTGTATGTTAATGGATGAATGATGGTCTTTTGATGGCCTGATGCAAATATCCAAACCTGTGCAAAAAATGTGCAAATATCCTACTACTATTAAATAAAATGGAATGGTTCAGTTTGATTGATAGTTATTCTACTACTATTAAATAAAATGAAACCTGCTAGCATACCTTAGTTGCTTCTATTGTCGTGCTTCTCCATGCATGTCAACATGCATCTAATGGTCACATGTTTGTATTTTCTAAAGAGGCGCCTCTCACCGAGTATGAGATGGATAGGGATAGAAAAATGATGAGGAACAGTCAGAGACTGCAAGCTATTGGCATCGGAGCAACATCATCGATGCTTAGGAAGATGTATGAAGCTCCAGAAGTTAGTGGGTTCACCAACAATGACGTAGCATCTGCAACACAAGGAGACAATTCAGACTACGATCCTAGAGAAGACCAAGCTATGGAGGGAGAGGAAGTTGACGATAATGTAGTGGAGAGGACTGCTAAGGTGCAAATTCTCACATGTTTTGGGAGGTGTTGAACTACTTTGTTGTAGTGATGCTATCATCTATAGGGTGCTGTTTTGTGATCTTATGATGTTGTCATATATAGATTGCTATTTATCTTGCTATTTCATTTTCCTGTTCATTACTACTGTTTAGAAAGTTAAATGATTTCTTCATCCCTGCCATGTATTTGATTGCTTAATTCTCTAATACCTATTACTGTTTAGAGCACCCATGATGCAATCTTTCATTTAGCTATTTCATCTAGCCATTGATTGCTTACTCCCTTTAACTATTTAATTTAGCTATTGATCGCTACTGTTTACAACACCTACAGTTGAAATCTGAATGTTTTCGTACTTCATGTTGTGCTCACACATATTTTCTTCACTTGTGATATAATGCTCCTCTTCTTGATGTTTATGCGAGGACTAAAAGGTTTCTAGGAAGAAGAAGTCGGGTGTGAAGAAAACAAGCAAGAGGAAGAGCAGATCACCAACATCTGCTCAAATGGCTCTGGGTAGGGTGATGGCACCACCTCCAGGAGCATCGAAGAGGATGCTCGAACCTGATGATGTTGGTGATGCTAGAGTAACAAGGCAGAAAGCCACTGATATTGCTCTAACCAACCATCGTGAAAGCCCGCTGCAGAGGGATCAAGATAGCTCACTACAAATGGATGACGCAACTCAGCCTATGGATGAAGCGAGCACTGTCTGTAAGGGCCACAACCCCATTGTACCAAGTGAAGACCATCAGCCCTTTACGGATAATGAAGGTGAGTTCATCTAGTAATCTTCTCTGTTACTACTCCTAAATGTAAGCAATGCATCTATGTGTGCCTGTTTGGCACAAATATTCCTTTATATGCTTCTCTTTTTATTCATGTGGTCACTTTCATTTTCAGAGTCAGCTATTGTCGTAAAGGAAAACAAAAGAAGGGGCTTAGGGCTTGAGAGGATGACAAAGTCGCTGGGTAATAAGGTGTCGATCCAAATTCCGGAGGGGATGAAGCGTCCCGAGAAGCCTGTGCTAGCTGCAAAGCTTGCTACAGAGGGTGGTCTCATTGCTAGAAGCCCACACGGGTTCTACCACACTTCAAGGAGTACAAGAAAGACAAGGCAATAATGAAAAACTACATCATAAAAGTGGTTGTAAGTTACTTGTTTACTAGCTGAATGTGTTTTCCCTTTCCGTTTCACTTGTCACATGATCACTAATCTTATACTTGCCTTGCTTGTTGTCTTTGTAGATGAATTTTGATATGGACACCGAGTCGGTGACCGTTCAACACGCTTGCATTGATATGCTGCAGAAAGTGTCCAAGAACAGACGACACAATCTCAAGAAGATGTTTTGCGGCCCCATACCAGCTAATAAAGTCAGTGTCAAGTCGACGGTGCCATATGTGACTGATGATGAATGGCAGACGCTGGTGAATATGTGGTTGACTCCGAGACACAAGGTCTGCACTTGTTTTGATGAAATTGCATTTTATTTACGTGTAGTTGCTTGCAACATTGTCTTTTGTTGTTAGTTTATAATCTTTCTAAACATCAGCATTAAACTTCATAGTTGTGTGCACCAGGTAATAGTTTGTGATATTGTAGGAAACTTGTCTGGCTGCCATCGAAAGTAGAAAAAAGGTTAAGTTTCGGCAGAAAACCGGTTCAAGGTCTTATCCTGCTCATATCTATGCAGCTGTAAACTTGTTTATTCTTAAGGCCTAAGTAATATGTTGTGTGGAGCTTACTCTTTTATTCTGGTTGAATAACATATCCATTCCCCATGAATATAATTTTAGAAGGAGGAACAAAAGGTTCAAGATCTGTCCGCCATTGACATGTTCAGGGTCACCCACTGGAGCAAGAAGGATGGTTTGTCGGAGCCTGTTAAGACTGCTATCGTAAGTGCTTTTGTGGTTTGCATATTATATCAACATGTTGTTTCCATTTTAATGCTTTCTGGTGCCTTTTGCTTGCTTCAGACTGAATATTGAACTCTCTGCTCTGAATTGTTTTCCATCTTGTATTTCCATAGCTTGAAACTGAATTCTCATAGTAGTGTTGTCTTCATGTGCTGCCAGGCTGAGATGGAGAAGAGGAAGGATGAACCGGTACCTGATGGCCAAGAACCCAAGACTGAAGCTGAGATAGTTGCTGAAGTTCTGAAGGAGATGTGCCCGTCCACCACATTCATGATGAATGTTGGACTTGAGTCAAGCTCATGCAGGAACAAGAATGTGAGATCAATTGTCGCTGTAGCTGCTCAGGTGCGTGAACTTGAGGACAAACTTGTGAGGTCGAAGATGGAAAGCAAAGTTGTGCGAGAAGAGATAGCTGCAATGCGGAAGCAGGCAGAAGAAGCTGAAGCCTCACGTGCCAAGGAGTTCGAGATGTTGCGCAAGCAGGCTCGGGACCAAGTGAACAAGGTTGTTGCGCTGGTCACACTATTTGGAGCAAGAGTTGTTTGATGTGTCTTTGTAGTTAAGTTATCTGCTGGTGTTTTTGTGCTAGAAATTTTGAGCATACTATGCTGGGAACTTGAGCATTTTGTGCTGGGAGCTAGGACTTGAGAACCTATGCTATGCTATGATCTTTTGGGCATTTTTTTTGGATGTGATATGAACCTGTAACATAGTATATTCACTGAGATGAGATGATGTTATAATCAAAATTTAAATATTATTTATGTACTTAATCTGCTAAGAACCATGTGTTATTTGGGAAACAATCAGAACCTGCCATCTGGACCCATGTACAAAACCTGGCATGTGGGACTTGTTGACCAAAACCTGGCGTTTGTGATTTGTTAACAAGTATCTGACATGTGGGACCAACTGAACAGAACTGACAAGTGGGACTCATTTGGAAGAGAAGAACAAATGATTCGGCCCAAAAATACAATGGCCTAATATTGGGCTTGGTCCATTTAACTGGCCAGAATTGATTCTCCAAATTGTTGGCCTCAGCCCATATAAAACACATAACTGGAATGGGTTGATTTTGCTATATGACCAATTTGTTTAGTCACAATTTTTGCCACGTCAGCTTTACAACGTTGGATCTGATATGGTCAGGCCAGATGGTCAGTGACCAAAAATTGATCATAACATATATGACCTTTTATTTTGATAATAATCGTCTATGACGAATGCACAAAAAAGCTCATGTAGTATCGTTAGTGACTGCCAGATTTTAGCCAACTATTTTTTTTTCATTAAAAGGTCACAAATGATATTACATGATCATTCAGTGACATATTTAGGGGTCATGAGTTGACGTATTTTTTATAGTGCTACTTGCTAGTTGCTTCAGAATTTTTACGGTTCGATACAACGGAGGGATCTTGTTTGTCCGGGATTACAGACGGCATCAGAGTGACACCATCGTACTTCGTCTGAAAACAACGACTGGAAGGTTTATTTTATTTTCTGGGCCTTTTTACTTAAGCCCACAAGCGGACCGCTGGCCCCATTAAAAGGTTGTTTTCTTCTTGCGTATGTTACTATGTTGTGACAGAGAATTCTATCGACCATCAATGGCGCTTCTTATCCTCACAAAAAAAATCAATGGCGCTGCTCTCCTGCTATTCGGGAGCGTCGGGAGCCTCTAGGCGTGGTAAGGAGTTGAGGTGGAGTTCCCTTTTCCCACACCTAAGACATAGGGCGACTGGTTCCAAGAAGTGTCCGACGATTTGGGGGCCCTAAAATTTCAGGGGCCTATGCTGTCACACAGCTCGCTCACCCTCATCGACGACCCTGAACACACGGCACAGGAGACAGAAGACACACGGCGAAGAAACCCGCATGGCAACATGGACATGATACACACGACAAAAGAAAATGGGTTCGACAAAGAGCTCTTTGTCATGCGTGTTTACATACGGGCACAACATGTTCGACAAAATTCTCACGCTCACTATAAACTCGTGGGAAACATGTTGGCCGTGTGCGGCTCGTAGCACACACATAAAAGACTGGAGAAATTTTCTCTTCCTCGTAACGGCTCCAAATAAATTTGCCGGAAACAGTTTGCTATGTGTAAACTCGACATATACGGCAAACCATGTCTTTGTAAAATGCACGGCAAAGCATGTCTTTGTAATGTCACCTTTTTTCTTTGTTTTGATATTCTTTCTTTGTTTATTTTTTTATTAGGACTTCTAGTACAAAAATAATTTAGTTTTCATTCATTTACATCGCTTTATTATGTTTATTTATGTCGGCCCAGTAGGAACTGGGGTATAGAGAGCACACTCCCCCAAGGCCTCGTACACGGGCAAATCAGACAAAACGACTAAGTACCAAGTCTCGCCACCTGGCGGGACCCTCGAGAGGCAATTCCCCTCGAGAGACTGAAGGGGAAGCGAGGGCCTCACGCGGACCCTCGCTTCAGGAGACCCTCTGGAGGCGCCAACGCGCCTGTGGGAAGTCAACAGGAATCCCTCCACAGGCCTACCCAGTCCTGTGAGGAAACGTCGCGGCCAAGTAAGTACGGCTGGACGCACATGGCCTCTGCCATGCCCACATGGTGACACAGGCACTCCCGTTGCCGTTTTGGTGATAAAGGAGTCAAGAAAGTTGCGCCGCCTGCTCCAGGACTGCCAAGACCTTCCACTCTGACGATAAAGCAGATGGACGGCGCAACCCTCCAAAAGAGAACGTCATCGTGGGCTCCACCACAGAGACTGCCGTCCCTGTGAGCAGTACTGCGCGGTCGGCTGCCTGTCGGCCACGGCGCTCAACTTTATCGACGATGGACCGCGTCCATGGACGATCGGGCGACGGTGGACTCATGCTCCTCCACGCCACTGCCGTGTGGGAGCCACCACGAAGGCCGAGCAGAAGAAGAGCGCCTGAGGCGCCTATAAAAGGGGCAATTGCTTGCTACCACTCTTATAAACCCTAGTGTCACTGAGTAGGATAGCCTCTGTCTGGAGGAGGAAGAAGATCACCGCTTCCCTCCCCAGGCAAGAACTGCCTCAAGGGGGCCCTCGGCAAGCTATGCGGTACTGTAACCACCATAGTTCAATACAGACAAGCAGGAGTAGCGGTCTTACCTCCTCTCGAGGGTCATGAACCTGGGTACGGGCTGGTGTCCAACTCTGTCGTGGGTGATTCGTCTCCAGGTCCGGCGAGCAACGTCGTCGCGCCCCTCGAGGGTCTTGACCTCCGCGTTCAATCGCCTTCACGAACTACACTTCAGGAAGTGACTATCCCAGTTTCTAGGGAGTCATAACCCGACATTTGGCGCGCCAGGTAGGAGATTGAGGCGCGTCAACAACCTTCGAGCCGCCTCCGCGCCATGGCGAACACCCACGCCGCCCGCGTCAACCGACGCGCGCCTGAAGGAGCGCGCGCCCCACCAGGTGCCACGGCCACTCGCGCACGACGGGGCCGACCCCGCCATGAAGAGCGCGCCCCCTCGGGCCCTCATGCGGAGGAGCCCGAACGCAACTCCGAGCACCAGGAGGACGCGCAGTCGTCACACCCGACGCTGCGCCCGAGCGGTTCCGTCCCTGGCAGGGCGGACCCCGCGCCCCACACCGTGTTGCTTATGGCGCATGAGCTTCTCCGCTACCAGCCCACCGCTAAGGCCCACGAACAGTGGCTGGAGCGCCTCAACCACCTCGTCGGCATCGCCACGACGCGCCCCTCTCCATCGCAGTCCAACGTGCACCCCTCTCTCACGGGCACGGTCGCAACAAACACGCCTCCGCCTCCGCCAGGGCCTGCACCGGTTGCGACGCAGAGAGCTGCCTCGCACGCATCCTCGCCGCACGATTGTTTGATCGTGCAGCGCACCGCGCCCGACGCTCGCGTGGAAATGGAGCTCCAGCGTAACCGCCAGAACAGGCTCGTGGAGGAGATCGGCCAGGCAGGCCAGCAGAACCGCAGCGCGCTGCAGCACGGGGTCGCCACGTACGCCACAGGATGCATGGCGTTCACCCGCTCCCTGTGTCGCGTGGTCTGGCCCCCGAAGTTCAGGTCGGCTCTCCCCAAGGGCTACGACGGCTTCAGCAACCCCATCGAGTTCCTGCAGCTCTACACCACCTCCATCCAAGCTGCAGGTGGAGACGACAAGGTCATGGCCAACTGGTTCTCCCACGCGCTTCGCGACTCTACGCTGTCGTGGCTCCTGAACCTCTCTGAGGACTCTGTGAACTCTTGGGAGGAGCTCTGCAAGCAGTTCGTCTCCAACTTCAAGGGGACGTACGAGCGCGCCCTCACCCACAACGACCTGCGCGCTGTGGTCCAGAAGAAGGATGAGACTCTCCGCAAGTACATCCAACGCTTCAGCCAAGTGCGCAACACGATCCCGAACATCCCGGACACCCAAGTCATTGCCGCTTTCCGCGAAGGCGTCACAAATAGCAGGATGCTCGAGAAGCTGGGCATCCACGACAAGCTCACCTCTGTGGTGAAGCTGTTCGACCTGGCGGACAAGTGCGCCAAGGCTGAAGAGGGACTCCTCTTCGTCAAAATGTCCTCGAGAGGAGACGAGCACGCTGAGGGGTCCAGGAGCCAGAAGAAGAAGGAGGAGCCCAACCGAAGGCCACAACGGTTCTCGCGGCAGAGCCTGGCCCGAAGGGCACCCGCAGGGACTCCCCCGAGCCTGGAGAGAGGAAAGATGACCACCGCCCTTTCTGCATCTACCACAACAGGCGTGGTCACTCTACCGAGACTTGCTTCGACCTCAAGAGGTTGAACAAAGAGCGCGAGCAAGCAGAAGGCAGTGACGGTCGCGGTCGCGGCCGAGGCTACCGCGGGAGCGGGCGCAAGAGCGGCTACCAGAAGCCATCTGGCAACCAGGCCAATGCTATGGAGAAAAATGGCAATCTCCCTGATGAGGAGGACGGTGGCTACCAAGCCCCAAGAGCCGCCATAGCCTGCATCCTTGGTGGGGCGCAGGCGCCGAAGTCGAACAATCAGTTCAAGCAATTCGCCCGTGAACTCAATGCTGCCCTCCCTAGCACCGAGATCTCCAGAACCCTCAAGTGAACCCTTCGACGCTCAGGACCACCCCAAGTCCACCAAGGTTGTTGGAACCCTCCCACTGGTCTGCAGCCCCACCATCGACAACGTCGCTGTCTCCAAGACACTCATTGATGGTGGAGCAGTCCTGAATGTTATCTCCACATATACGTTCGAAGCGCTTCAAGTGCCCTACGAGCGGCTCATGCCCTCCAGGCCCTTCACGGGAGTCACCAACGGCTCGATCGAGCCTCTGGGCCAGGTCAGGCTTGTCGTCACCTTCGGAAGCGAGGAAAATTACCGCACCGAGCACATCGACTTCGATGTTGCGCACATCGGCCTGCCGTACAATGCCATCCTCGGCTACCCCGCGCTTGTGAAATTCATGGCCGTCACGCATCATGCTTACAACATGGTCAAGATCCCCGGCAGCGCTCGCACAATCACCATCCGGGGACATGTTCTGGATGCCATCCGCGCTGTCGAGATGGCCTACAAGGCCGCCGCCATGGCATTCCCCGCAGACGAGGACCTGGAGCCTCTCGAGAGGCCCAAGAAGAAGAAGCAGTTGTTCTCCCAGGAGCCAGCCGCTACAAAGAAAGTCTCTCTAAGCTCCAGTAGCTTGGGGGCTGAGGGCTCGGGGGCTAGCGTCACCATTGGCGCCATGCTGCCTCCCAAATAGGAAAGCGCGCTCGTCGCCTTCCTCCAGGCAAACTCTGACATGTTCGCATGGACACCGTCAGATATGTCTGGTGTACCGAGGGAGGTGATCGAGCACCACTTAGCCGTGTGTCCAAACGCCCGCCCCGTCAAGCAAAAATCAAGAAAACAAACCCCCGAGAACAAAGCATTCATCGTCAAAGAGGTCGAGAAGCTCAAAGCGGCAAAGGTCGTCCGCGAAGTCGCGCACCCTACTTGGCTCTCCAACGGCGTGGTAGTCCCAAAACCCGCAGGAGGAGGCCGCCTCTGCATCGACTACACTGATGTAAACAAGGCCTGCCCCAAGGACCCTTACCCCATGCCAAGAATTGACCAGATCGTGGACTCCACGGCAGGCTGCGACCTCCTCTGTTTCCTCGATGCTTTCTCTAGTTATCATCAGATAAAAATGGCTAAGGAAGATGAGGAGAAGACGGTTTTCCTCACCCCTTGCGGTGTGTATTGCTATGTCTGCATGCCCTTCGGCCTAAAAAATGTCGGAGCCACTTTCCAGAGGCTAATGAGGATAGCGCTTGGCGAGCAAATGGGGAGAAACGCCGAGGCATATGTCGATGACATTGTCCTAAAATCCCGAGAGGGAAACACTCTCCTCAGGGACCTCGAAGAGACTTTCGCCAGCCTGTGCAAGGTGAACATCAAGATCAACCCCGCCAAGTGCGTCTTTGGAGTGCCTTCAGGCAAATTGCTTGGGTTCCTCGTGTCCCATCGGGGCATAGAGGCAAATCCTGATAAAATCAAGGTCATAGAAGACATGCAACCTCCACGCAGGCTCAAGGACATGCAACGCCTAGCAGGTTGCATGTCCAGCTTGGGTAGATTCATCTCCAAGTTCGGTGAAAGAGCCCTGCCGTTCTTCAAGATCATGAAAAGAACAGGCACTTTCAAGTAGACCCCTGAAGCTGAAAAAGCGTTTGAGGATTTGAAGAAGTACCTGGCCAGCCCACCAGTAATGGTCGCCCAAGGACAGGTGAGCACCTGAAGGTGTATCTATCAGCCACTCCACAGACCGCAAGTGCCATCCTTGTGGTAGAAAGGGAAGAGCCAGTATTCAAGAAGAGTGCAACCACTCCAAAGCCAAAACCTCCCGATGAAGAGCTCGACGAAAGGGCAGGCCTCACAAACCCACCGCCAGGCCCAAAGCCCCAAGAGAGGCCTGCCCCAAGTCAACCGCTGCAAAATGATTCCGCCAGGAAGCCTGAGGAGCCCCCACAGGCCAACCCCCTCGAGGAACCCAAAAAGCCTCCACAGGCCAGCTCCCTCGAGGGACAGGACAAGCCTCCAGAGGCCAACCCCCTTGAGGGCCTAGCGGAGCCCCTTTAGGCAAAAGACACCAAGGCTACACAGACTACCCTTGTCGAGCATCCAGTCTACTTCGTCAGCACAGTACTGCGCGATGCTCGCGAGCGGTATACAATGCAGCAGAAGCTCCTCCTCGCACTACTCATCGCCTCAAGAAAGCTGTGACACTACTTCCAGGGGCACTCCATCACGGTGGTTACCTCTTTTCCCCTGGAGCAAATCCTGCGCAACCCAAATGCCACAGATCGTGTCGCATGATGGAATATAGAGCTACAACCATTCAATTTGCGATTCGATACAACAAGAGTAATCAAAGGAAGAGCGCTGGCAGACTTCGTCGCCGAATGGACTGACCCAACCCCTGAAGAGCCTTTGGGAGAAGAACAAGAGCCCCTTGGAGATAAAATGCCCAGCCACGGGACCATGAAGTTCGACGGAGCTTTCGCTTGTCGCCACGGTGGGGCTGGCGTGGTCCTTATCTCACCAAAAGGCGACAAGCTATATTACGTGGTCCAGCTGTGCTTCGGAATAGACAAAATCTCCAACAATATCGCTGAGTACGAAGGCCTGCTTGCTGGCCTACGCGCCGCCATCGCCCTAGGCATCAAGCATATACTCATCAAGGGCGACTCCCAGCTGCTCGTCACCTTCTCAAACAAAAGCTATAAGGCTAAGGACGACCACATGGCCGCATACCTTGAAGAGGTTCGCAGGCTTGCGAGCACTTCATGGGAATGGAGCTCATGCACATCCCAAGAAAGGAGAACCAAGAGGCTGATGACATCGCCAAGCGCGCATCAAAAAGGCAAGCTCAGCCGCCAGGCGTCTTTGAAGAAAGACTCGTCCAGGCATCCATAAAACAGCCTCAAGAGGCCATGCCCGCCAACACAGACGAAGCGCTCCCACTGCCGCCTGCAAGGGGGGCTCCAGATTGTGGGCCCTTACAGGGGAGCGTCTGTTGCTCACAGCGGTGCATCAAGAAGCAGGATGGATTGACAAAATCAAAGGCTACCTCGACAAAGGGATCCTTCCCGAGGAGGATGTGAAGCGGAGCGAATTGCCCGCCAAGCAAAATCTTACAAAATCCTCGAAGGGAATCTCTACCGCAAGCGCCCAAACGGCATCGCACTCAAATGCGTTCCTCCTGAAGAAGGCAAAATGCTGATCAAGGACATCCACAACGGGGAATGCGGCCACCATTCGTGCGCCCACACCCTAGCAGGCAAAGTCTTCAGGAGCGGCTTCTACTGGCCTCAAGCACTTCAAGATGCAGTGGACATCGTCCAAGCATGTGAAGCCTACCAATTCCACACCAAGCAAATCCACCAACCTGCGTTGGGGCTACAGACCATTCCGCTCTCCTGGTCGAACGCGATCTGGGGGCTGGACATCCTGGGACATTTCCCAACAGCGCAAGGAGGATATCGCTACCTCTTCGTGGCCATCGACAAGTTCACTAAGTGGGCTGAAGTGGAGGCGACGCGCACAATCACAGCAGGCGTGGCGATGAAATTCATCAGAGGCCTGGTCTGTCGCTTCGGAGTGCCTAACCGCATAATCACCGATAATGGCTCGCAATTCACCAGTGGCATCTTCAGAGCTTACTGCGAAAGAATGGGCATCAAGCTATGCTTCGCTTCAGTCGCGCATCCGCAGAGCAACGGACAGGCTGAGCGAGCAAACACAGAAGTCCTCAAGGGCCTAAAGACTAGGACCTTCGACATCCTCAAGGGCCACGGCAAGGGTTGGATCAACGAGCTCCCTTCGGTGCTCTGGTCCATCCGCACAATGCCACCCAAGACTACGGGGGAATCACTGTTCGCCCTCATCTATGGAGCCGAAGCAGTCCTCCCCACAGAGATAAAGCATGGATCCCCGCGGGTCCTTGCCTTTAACGAGGACCAGCAATAGGACCTCCACAACGACGACCTGCTTCTCCTTGAAGGACTACGTCGCCTCGTCGCCCTCCGGGCGGCCAAATACTAGCAATACCTAAGATGCTACCACATCCGCAACGTGCGCTCGTGTACCCTGGAGGCAGGCGATCTCGTCCTCAGGCGAATCCTCTCCAGGGAAGGCCTCCACAAGTTGTCCCCGATGTGGGAAGGCCCCTATAGGTTCACCACATCGCCAGGCCTGGCCCGGCTCGCCTCGAAACTCAAGACAACATCCCTGTCAAGTATCCATGTAACATCATGCACCTAAGCAAGTTCTACCCGTGATCATCGTCACACCCGTGATCATTGTCATGCAAGACATCCGGCGGAAGAGGCAGCTTACAGCTCAACCTCCAAGCATTTTTTGTCTCCATAGGTTAAAAGCTCACGGCTTATTTGACGAGGTGTTAACTCGACAAGTCCCAGGGTTGTGCACCCCGGGTTGATTGATGGGGAGAGAGATGAGTGCAAGGTGATCACAACGGCTGACAAGCGAGGTTTACCCAGGTTCAGGCTCCCGGAGGATAACACCCTACTCCTGCTTGTCTGGTTATTGATGCGAGTAGCGATTACAATGGCGAGATTGCGATCTCGCTAGGGTTTGTCGTAGTGGTTCTCAGCGTGTCCTCTAGGACGGGCAACCCTCCTGGCTTTATAGGTAGCCAGGTCTCGGGTGGTTGGTACAGATACGGCAGGTTACAAGACCTAACCGAGTTGGACTAGGATACGAGGTACCCCGAGTGGGCCTTCTGCGGGCCTTTCCATCCTTGGCGCGGCCCAGGTAGCGTCATCGTGGGCTACCCGCAAGGCAGCCCCACGTCAGTAGCCCCCAAGTGCTTGGTCGAAGCGTAGAGTCGGACAAAGGACTCCTTCCTCCTGGACGCGCCGTTGGATTGCTTGATCTTGAGCTTGAACTCGAATTTCTTCAGTCGAACCAGCCACTCCCGATGGGAGTAACCTGTGCAGTCGAATTACTCTGCCTTCATCTTTTTGTGAAGCTTACTTCTACTCGGCATGTTTTGGCTTACTTGTGGATGGATTCGGCTGCTCGAGCTTACTGCGTTGCCACTCGAATGGTTTCTTCGGGTGCTCGGATCATTGGCTGATCCTACCTTGTTGACTTCAGCTGTGAAGCTTACCACTCGAACAACTTTTTCGAGTTTCTTCGGTTGATTTTGGAGCCGTTGGCTTGGTGACGTCATTGATGATGATCCGTTGCACGCCTCTGCGCCCGATGGGACGTGACGTGGCGGGCCCCGCTGTCAGAGCTGACCACGGTCCGCAGTTGTCACGTCTCCGAAGTGGGCGCGAAATTTGCGCGGCACGATGACGACGCCTCGGTTCTCGTGCGTAGTGGAGGAAGTTGGCGGTGACGGTTGGTTTCTCCGAGCGACACGTGGACGGCTGGATGTTCCCGCTCGGAGCCCTTGCTCGACGGACGGTTGAGATGCCAATCCCCAAGGCATAAGTACTGTGTCCTGGCGTTTGGGATGTCATCTTCTCCAATCGATTCTTGCCTTCTTTTCCTCTTGCGCTCTACCATTTCCGCCGCCATCCCGAGCTCCGAGCAATCCGTCCGCGCACCTTGCGACCTTGGCGATGGGAAAGCCGAAGAGCGCCGCTGGCTCCTCCGCCGCCGCCGACGACGTCGGGGTGATGAAGAAACCCGAGGGCGATTGGCAGAGGTCCTCGACGAAGAAGACCGATGTGGAGCTGCTCCGCGCGCAGGGCCTGCTGCCACCTGCCGACCAAGTCCAGGTACGAGTCCCTGGCAAGGAAGTCTTCCCCACTCCCCGCGATGGGGAACGTGTTTGCTTCGCGGACTTCATTCCGCGGGGCTTCGGGTTCCCCATGCACGATTTCGTGCGCGGTCTCCTGTACGCCTATGGGGTTCAGATCCACGATCTGACCCCCAATGGCGTCCTGAGCATCGCGGGCTTCATTGTGCTCTGCGAGTGCTTCTTGGGTGTCGCGCCCCACTGGGCATTATGGAAGTCGCTCTTCCTCGTTAGCAAGAACGCGGGGAAGAGTGGGCTGACCTTCCCAGTGGGCGGCTTCGGAATCCAGGTGCGCGGTGACACCACGTACTTTCAGATGAAGAAGTCCGACTCCGTCCAAGGATGGCGTCGGAGATGGTTCTACGTCCAGTCGAACGACGACGGCCTGGACGCGTTCGACAGCAAGCGTGGACTGCGGAAGACTGGCGCCTGGGCGCACCCGCTGTCCGCCGTGGAGAAGGAGGCTGTGCGGCCCCTGCTGGGCCTGCTGCACGAGCTGACTCAGACCCTTGGGCGCGATGCGGGTGGCGTCTTTCTGATGGCCACCTTCTTCCGTCTTCGGGTGCAGCCGCTCAGCGCCCGGCCTCACCCGATGTGGGCCGCCGAAGGCGTCAGCGCCAAGCCGCTGGAGGACGAGGAGGTAGAAGCCAGCGTCAGGTCCATCACCAACCTCCGAGCCGCGGACACGTGCAACGTCAAGTGCCCAATTTCTCCTTACGGGGCCTCGAACCCCGTTCCTGAGGTAAGTCTTGTCTTGTCTTATCTCTGCCCTTGTTCGACTTGAGTCTACCTTTCTCTTTAATTCGACTTGTGTCTACTTGCTTCAGGGCCGAGATATTTTCATCAGCTTTCCTCCCCTCCCTGAGAACGGACCCGACGACGAGTCGAGGTTTGTCGAAGAAGATGACGAGGACGAAGAGATTCCCTCCGCGCATTCTCCCCGCGACGAGGTGGAGGAGGAAGATGAGGTGGAGGAACCCGCGAGGAAGAAGCGGAAGCTTCCGAGTCGCGGCGAGTCTGCCACTGCGTCGTCACCTGCCCGGGACGTGGACGTTGCTGAGGAGGAGGTCGTCGTGACGTCTCCGGGTGCTCGGTCTTCGGGTGGCTGGGAGGAACCTCTGAACGTTCCCCCAGTCAGCTCCGCAGCACCACGCTCGTTCGTGCGGATGCCTTCGCCTTCCTTGGAGAGCTACGACGACGCCGGCACCCCCAGGTGAGTTTCTTTGCCATGTGTCCTTCGAGCTGTACTTTGCAGTTTGGACGTTTTGATTCGACTGGTGTTCTTGGTTTTGCTGTAGCCATCGTTCTGACGATGTTAGCTCCCCCCTTCGGGACGTGGAGCTCACATCCGCCCCTTCGACTGGGTTGGGGACGCCAGTGGTAGTGGAGAAGGTGCATGTTGAGCCTGCCGGTATTGCATCCTCTAGCCGCGTGCCTCCTTCGACTGCGGAAGACCTTGAACTCCTGGACCACGTAAGTCTTGCATGCTTTTTCTTGCGTTCTTGATTTGTCATCGGGTGCGCGATCAGCGCTCCCGATGGGAGTAGCCCCCGAAGGTGTGGGTGACTAGTATAGTCGCCCGCAACTTTATTGACATCTTGCTTTTGTTTCAGCCTTACTATCGCCAGCAGCTCGACGCAGCCGCAGCTTATGTTCGCCTGGAGAAAGAGAGGGACCAACTGCGTGCCTCGCTGGACCAGGCTACTGGGCGGGTTGATGAGCTTGAGAAGGCTCTTCACGAGTCCCGAGAGCGGGAGCTGGCGCGGGTCGCCAAGGAGAAAACTCAAGTTGGTCGTCTCCTTTCGCTCGTCGGTGTACTTGGGGGTGAGTTTCGGCTTGACGCCTACTGAGTCTTTGTTCTCTTTCTTATCTTGACTTTAAATTTTTGCGCAGAGACTTGCGGTGGAGCTCCTCCCGAAGATGCGTCGAGTGACACGGTTGACCTGGCGACCGCCGTTGGCTTCCTCGACCGGGTATGCGCCTACGCTTCGGACGCGCTGAAGAAGTCTTCAGCCGCGTTGCAGAAGTCGACTGGAGCTCTGGCCGTGGTGCACCAGAGCATCTTCCCGGGTGACCAGCCGCCGGCGACCGTGGACGCCCTGGCTGCACCGTTTGAGGACGCGACCACCATCGCCGACTTCACGCGGTTGCAGACGGTACGCGGCTCCGAGCTCACCTTCCAGCTCCTATTAGGCCACCAAGTTCCAGGTGACTTCGAGAAGGTCGTCAGCGGTTTTCCTCGCAAACCCGATGGCCGGACCGCGTCGCTGCGCAGCTTGTGGCACTCTTCGAGAGGGCCCTTGCTAAGGCGACTGAGGCGGCTGCTCGGAAGGGTCGTTCCCGGTCGCAGTCCGCGGCCTTAGAGTAGGCATAGTTGTAGGACTGCAGCAGTCGCCGCGATCTGTATGTTGAACTTCATGCTTGTAATGAATATTGCCCTGTCGGGTCTTTTGGTCTTCACTATTGATTTTGTTGGCTTTATTTCTCCTGAGTTGATTTGTGCTTCGCAGTCGCCTGATTATATTGACTCTGCGTATCCCTGGCAGAGTGCTGCGCGCGATGATGCTCCGCCTTCTCCGGTGGCCGTGCCTAGTGGCGCGGCTTCTTCTTCGGGTGCTCGCCGTCGTCGGGCGGCGCCGGCTCCTCCACGCAGTGTAAATGATCAGCGGATAATCACATATATGAAGAACAAGGTGGTGGAGCTTGAGTCGACGCTGAAGAATACGGAGCGGCTGCTGCACCGTTCTCAGTCGCATCCCACGGCGGAGTTCTCGCGACGTGAGGATTTTTTGCTTGGGGAGATCGACCTGATCAGTCGGCAGTTGCAAGGTATGTATCCCTTTGGCGGCTGCCGTCCTTGTTGGCTTTCCTTCTCGTTCTGACTTGCATTTTATGCGCGCAGATGTTAATCCCGACTGGGAGGCCGAGCGGGCTCGCGTTGAGGAGCGAGTCACCCGAGAGGCGTCCGGCGACTCCTACGAAGCTCGACAGTTCTGGGTGAACCAGTCGAGGGGCGCGTCCTTGCCACCATGCTTGATCGTACGTGGCGCGCTGCTTTTCTTCTGGAGAACTGCCGGAAGACCCTTTGGCACATCAACCGTGTGTACTTCCCGCACAATGCGCAGCCGAACGGGTTGTCTGCCTTGCTGGAGAGGTTCCGCGATGGTGAAGGGTTGAAGGAGGTCGTCAACGCCCAGCTTGTGGCTGGTGCGAACGCTGCGTTGGCGTACGTCCGGATGCACCGGCCACATCTTCCGCTTGAGCGGGTGCTTGAAGGCCTGTCGGGTGACAATGACTTCGACGAGACCTTGGCGGCTGCGCGTCGGATTATCCGGCA
Source organism: Poa annua (assembly GCA_026929855.1). NCBI lineage: Eukaryota > Viridiplantae > Streptophyta > Magnoliopsida > Poales > Poaceae > Poa > Poa annua. Next base: position 37,146,256 of record CM049426.1, read on the forward strand.
GGTTCAGGACCTGAGCGAGCGTCTTGTAGGGCCCCTTGATGCACCGAAGGCTGAACCTGCAGTGTAGAGTAGCTGCCGTCTGGTGTACAGGGTTAGCTATAGGGGTGGCAAATGTGCCTGTGTAAGTATGACAATTGATTGAAATACTTTGGAATTATAAGAGTTGATCTTTTTACACGAAAGTGAGTGCCTGATTTGAGTTTGCGACCTGTATGGCGCAGTCGCCTAGAATGCTAGGCGGCGACCTAGGTTTCTCAAGTGTGACCTGCATGCCGCAGTCTTTGATTATATCAGGTGGCGACTTAGGATTTCTGTAACTTGACCTGTATGGCGCAGCCCCCGAGTCGCTCGAGTGGTGGCCTAGGATTTTGGCGAAGACCTGTATGGCGCAGCCCCCGGGTGGGTCGAGTGGCGGCCAAGGGTTACAAGTGTTACCTGTTTGGCGCAGCCCCCGAGTATGTCGGGTGGTGACCTAGGATTTGGAACTTGACCTGTGCAGCGCAGCCCCCGAGTAAGTTCGAGTGGCGGCTGAGGATTTTTCTGGGAGGCCCTGTTTGGCGTAGCCCCCGAGTAAGTCGAGTGGTAGCCTAGGGTTACAAGTGTGACCTGTGTGGCGCAGCCCCCGTGTGTGGTGGACGGCGCCTGTCAGACCCTGAATACAAGCTACACAAACGAAACGTATCGGTTGGGCCACACAACCAAGAACATACTGGGGTTACCACTCCCAGGAAAACCATCAGGCCATGCTCGGAATGGATCATCGGCCGATAGTTCTTGGCGATCCCAACGTCACATACGTTTCCAGATTGTGCACGCAAGACCCAAAAAGTCTTCCAACTCGTATACTTCAACCATACACACATGGTATACGAGTCGGATTTTTAACAAGTTGAAACCACAGAATAAACCTAAGACACAAAGAAAGTAAATAATATCCAAAAGCTCTCACTGAGCAAAATATATCAAATGGCACCAATCAGAGGACACATGTCCCAACATTACATCATGCAGCGGAAACACACCGGTCTGAGTACAGACAAGAAGCAAAGGGCTCAAGGCCGAAACGGAAAAGAAGGCCCATCCACGCAGTCCACCAGGAAGTAGCCCAGGGGAACTCTAACTACTCGTCGTAGCTCTCGTCGTCGAACTCCACGTAGTATCCACCCAACTGGTCGAGCGAAGGATCCTCAACTGCAGAAAAACCACAGCCCGCGAACGGGTCAATACACCGAAGCGTATCGAACAAGCTTAAGCTAACAGGTTACAAAACTGTAAGATTCCCAAAATATGGGGGTAAGTGTACTTAGCGGCAGCAGCACTAGCAGACTAAAGAGACACGCTAAAACTTCCGTCTAATTAGAGAGGGATAAGAGAGCGTTTAAATATCCACCTACAACTGACACCAGTCATAACCCATTCTCGAATTAACCCCCTCAACCAAGTATGAGGAAGCAATCCGGGAATACTCACACTTAACAATATTAGTTACCATTTAGGGTGTAAGTAATGCTATATTACTAGTCACATTAATTAACAATGATTAGGTGTAAGTTGTCTAGATCTTGTTAGCCAGCATCATCACCAAAGTCGTCCATAACCGTGGACACGGCTCATCGATAAGATTATACCCTGCAGGGGTGCACTACAGTACCCATACTCGCATGATCAACCCGTGAGGGCCTCTCAACACGAATCATTCCTTCACTACAGCAAGTCCAAGTGCCACCCATATGAGTTGTTACCCGCGTCAGGAGTCCGGCCGAATCTCAATTGCGGACTCATTAGTTTGTGACTACGCCACCATGCGGCTCAAACCACAGTAGGAACTGTCCGCTACACGACGTACCACCCCTGTATGACCCCCCGTATCAAGTAACCTCTCATCGAACATCATCATCATGCACATGCATATGAGCGAATGGAAAACCCGAACTACTTGCGGCACATGGACGAGCTGCGGATCCGTTCAAAGTCGAGGGGGCTCCATTGGGCCACCCACAAGTGGTTAGTGCGCTCAAAATTGGATCCGAGGACAAAATCTCAGTTCCTAGGTCGACACTGAGCAGAACAAAGCACCTCGCAAGGCCTTCCGCCTAGTGCCTTATCTTTTAATTATAGAACCCCAAAATAAGACAGCAGTTTATTATAGTAGAACCATATATCATACTAAGCATATGAGATAAAGACAAAGTAACGACTCGCTCAACCAATCCTAAGCATGCACTACGACTCGCAAAGGCCAACAGATAAACATGCAAGGGGTTATGGGTTGTGGGGATATAGCTGTATAGGCTGCAGGAAAAACATGTGATGGTATCGCAATTCAAGAAACGATAACTAGGATAGCATAGATCAAAAGGCAGGAATGAAAACCAGACAATCGTGTAACCGGTTAGCAAAAGCTTGCCTGGCAGCTCGTAGCCTGGCACGATAGCTGGAACCTCAGTGTCGTAGGTACTCGCAGCAGACACGTCGTCGTCTACCCAAAGAGAGCCAAACACAAACAATATGAAACAATAATCAATACAGAGAAATGCGCAAACAAATGATGATGCGACATGGTATGAGATGATTAGGTCATATTAAAGCGGGGATGAAATCCCGGCAAAAGATTAGGGTGCAAGTTATTTGTGTAGCCATTAATTTAAATGTTACTTAATATAGCAGAAGTGGTGATCCAATTAATTTAAAATGGAAAAGACATTAATTACTTAATTGCCCAACACATTCCACATTTAGGAATTAATTGCAATTGATTTATTTTTAACTCAAATTAAATATTTATTAGCATGGCAAGGTATGGTATAAAAGGTATGAGCATATTAAATGGAATTAGGGTATTATATAATTATTACCCCTCATACTCCATATTTAATTAATTAATTGCATTTGTTAATTTAAGCTAAGCATTTAAAAATAATGATGTAAAATGACATAAGAATATTATATTAATGTGTATTACATTTTTCTGATATAAAAACATATAAAGTTTATTTAATTTGGAGTTATAAATTAAAAGTTATGCATTTTATAAGTGTAGGGGTGTTTCTGTAAAACCCGAGGACTTATCCGTGATAGAAAACTAGCAGAGGAGGTCCTCTGTGCAAAAAACAGAAACCCAGGGGCTTCGTTGCAAAGATACTAAGCTCCTGGTATTTTCTCACCGCGGCGGGGGCACACCCAGCCACTGCCAGGCGGGGCCAGGCTGCCTCGCTGGCTCGCGTGGTGCGGTCTAAGCGCTGCGGGCTCCCGCGGTCACTGACCGGTGGGGCCCGCACGTCAGTGCGCGCTAGAAAAAGAGTGCCTTTTTTTAGGATCTACCACGGCACGGCGAGGATTCGAACTCCGACGCGCGGGCGTGTAGGGAACGGTGGTGTTAACCACTGGGGCTGGTGCGTGTTGTTGAAACAAAGTGTGGTTTTTTCCTTTAAGCCGTAACCAGTGCACAACTCTGACGAAAACTGAAGGTGTTAACTTGTCTGACGGAACTGTCGACTGAAACGGACAGCGCGCGGCGGCGGAAAGACTCGACGCCGGCGACCTCACTGGGGCGGCGCCGCTCCGTCCGTGTGGGTGTGGGGATTCAGCGAGTGTGGGCGGTTCCGTTTTTGGTATCGGATCGACGAAACCCTAACGCGTACCTCCCGTCGGTGCTCGACGGGGAAGCCCCAGGCGCAAAACCGTGGTGGTCTGCTCCGACGCCGGTGAACCGCGCTCAACGAGGAAGAACAAGAAGGGGGGAGAAGGAGCAGAGCTCACCGCGGGCTCGTAGAGGGAGTTGATGGCGAGCGGGAAGGGCTAGAGGAGGCCGGAGGCGTCTCGTCGGTGTCGGGGAGGAGGAGACGAAGCCGCGGCGGTCGTCGAGGAAGGAGCTCCGTGCGTTGCCCTTCTCGGCTGCGGTGCGTGTCGAGGAGATAGAGGAGGCAGAGGCGAACGTCCTGGCGCGCGGAGGATGGAGGAGGACGTCACTGGTGTGCTGGCGCCAAGCTCGGAGGTGCGGCTCTCATGGCGACGGCGGGTGCGGAGGAGGGCGCGTGGCGGCGGGAAAGGGGGAGAAAAGTCTAGGGTTAGGGTTTCTCCTGGCTGCGCGGCTTATAGGAGGAGAGGGGGTCGGGCAAGGGGCGTGGGGGCGAGCTGCAGAGACTCCACGCCATGGGCATCTCTGCTCCTCCACGCTGGAAAGGCGTACGGAGGGAAGAGGAAGAAGGAGTTGGGTCGGGCTGGCGTGCTGGGCCAGGGAGTGGCCCAGTTCGGCCAGGAGCTCCCTCCCCACTAATTTTTTTTTTCTGGTTTTGTTTTTCCTTTTTAAAACTTTCCTGTTTTTGTATTTTTAAAACAAAACAGAAAGGAACCTCATCAAAACTTTTGAGCAATTTTTGATAGTTTCAAATTAGACATATTAATTATTGGTTTAATTGTTTATAAGTAATTTGAAACTTTATTTGAAAAAGTTGAAAAGCATTTGAATTTAAAATAAGGATTTAAAATTTGTAATTTTAATTTGATGCACAAAATTAAGTAAATGCAAGCACTTATGGGATGATGACATGATATAACATTTTTATTGCACACCAAAAGGAAAGTTACAGTAGGGCTGTTACAACACTCCCCCCCTCAAAGGAATCACGCCCCGAGATTCTTCATGGAGCAACAAAGAGGTTGGGGTATTCGGCACGGAGATGGTCTTCACGTTCCCATGTAGCTTCCTTGTCAGAATGATGAGACCATTGAACCTTGTAGAACTTGACAGTGTTGTTACAGGTGCGACGTTCAGCTTCGTCAAGAATGTGAATCGGTTAATCCACATAAGAGAGATCTTCTCGAAGTTCAATTGATCCATGATCAACTGCACGACCTGGATCTTTGAAGCACTTCTTGAGTTGTGACACGTGGAAGACATCGTGCACTTTGGAGAGGTTTGGAGGAAGTTCCAGACGGTAAGCCAATTCACCACGCCTTGAAAGAACGTTGAAAGGCCCAACATAACGCGGAGCGAGTTTGCCTTTGATGCCAAAGCGTTGCGTGCCTCTCAGAGGAGTGACACGAAGGTAAGCTTGATCACCAGGTGCATAGACCATGTCCCTGTGCTTGCTATCATAATAGCTTTTCTGCCGAGACTGGGCAATCTTCAGATTGTCACGAATGATGCGAACCTTTTCTTCAGCCTCCTGGATAATATCCGGCCCAAAGAATGGACGTTCACCAGCTTGAGACCAATTGAGAGGAGTTCTACATTTGCGGCCATAGAGAGCTTCAAATGGAGCCATGCCTAGGCTTGCTTGGAAGCTGTTGTTGTAGGAGAACTCACCATACGGAAGGCAATCCTCCCATTTCATGCCAAAGGAGATAACACAAGCTCTGAGCATATCTTCCAGAATCTGGTTTACTCTTTCAACCTATCCACTTGTCTGCGGATGGTAAGCTGTGCTGAACAGAAGTTTAGTACCCAAGGCTTTCTGAAAGCTATCCCAAAATCGAGAAGTGAAGATTCTTCCATGATCTGAGCTTATTGCCAAAGGAACACCATGTAAAGGAACCAGTCTTGTCATATAGAGTTCTGCCAACTGACTAGCTGATACTGTCTCTTTGACTGGAAAGAAGTGAGCCACTTTGGAGAGACGATCAATGACAACAAAGATTGCATCGTTGCCTTTCTTGGACTTTGGAAACCCAGTAACGAAGTCCATTTCGATCTTGTCCCATTTCCACTCTGGAATTTGCAGTGGTTGAAGAAGTCCAGGTGGTCTCTGATGAACTGCCTTGACACGACAGCAAACATCACAATGAGACACATAGCGAGCAATTTCACGCTTCATCCTGGTCCACCAATAGATTGACTTGAGATCCTGGTACATCTTTGTGCTGCCAGGGTGAATAGAAAGCGGAGTATCGTGAGCCTCCTTGAGAATGAGTTCTCTTAAGCTGTCAAGTTTGGGCACTACAATGCGTTCTTCAAACAGCAAGGTACCCTTGTCATCGAGAGAGAAACTCTTGTACTTATCCTTGCCAATGTTGTCTTTGATATTCTTGACACCAGAATCACGCAACTGCGCGGCACGGATCTTATCCTTAAGTGTAGGAGTGGCAATCAAGTTTGCAAGATAACCAGAGGGAACCACTTGAAGATTGAGTTTCTTGAATTCTTCATGAATAGGAGGTTGGATTTCCTCAACCATGAGGTTGTTGCAATAGGACTTGCGACTGAGAGCATCAGCCATTACATTAGCTTTGCCTGGAGTGTAAGAGATGGTAAGATCGTAATCTGATAGTTTCTCAAGCCACCTTGTTTGCCTGAGGTTCAAGTCTGGTTGAGTGAAGAGATATTTGAGACTCTTGTGATCAGTGAAGATCTCACAGTTGTGCCCCAACAAATAAGGTCTCCAAGCCTTGAGGGCATACATGATTGCTGCAAGTTCAAGATCATGTGTAGGATAGTTGAGCTCATGAGGCTGCAACTGGCGAGATGCATAAACCACAACTTTGCGTTCTTGCATGAGGACTGTGCCTAGTCCTTGAAGAGATGCATCGCAGAATATTTGGAAAGGTTTGGAAGTGTCTGGGCCAACTAGAACAGGAGTAGAAGTGAGTTTAGCTTTCAAGAGATTGAAACTCTCATCACACTTTGGAGTCCAAAGAAACTTTCTATCCTTCCTTGTAAGATCGGTGAGAGGCTTAGCGATTTTGGAGAAGTTCTCAACAAATCGACGGCAATAGCTAGCCATGCCAAGGAAACTCCTGACTTGTTTCACCGATGTAGGAGGCAACCATTCAACAATGGCCTTCACTTTTTCTGGATCCACAGAAATGCCTTCAGAAGAGATGACATGACCAAGGTAGGATACTTTAGGAAGCCATAATTCACACTTGGAGAACTTGGCGTAGAGACGGTGTTCTCGGAGTTTCAACAAGATAAGACGTAGATGTTCTCCGTGTTCTTCCTCGGTTTTGGAATAGATAAGAATGTCATCGAGATAGACTACCACGAACTTATCGAGGTATTCCATGAAAACAAAGTTCATGAGACGTGAGAAAGTCGCCGGAGCATTTGTGAGACCGAAAGACATGACAGTGTATTCATAGAGACCAGAACGAGTGGTGAAAGCTGTCTTTGGAATGTCTTCTTTGCGGATCTTGATCTGGTGATAACCTGACCTCAAGTCCAACTTGGAGAAAACCTTAGCACCAGCCAGTTGATCGAACAGATCGTTGATGCGAGGAAGAGGATACTTGTTCTTGATGGTTTTCTTGTTCAGAGGACGGTAGTCAACAACCAGTCTCTCAGTCGTGTCCCTCTTTTTGACAAACAGAGTAGGACAACCCCAAGGAGAAGTACTAGGTTGAATATGACCTTTCCTTTCCAACTCCTCTAGCTGTCTCTTAAGCTGAGCCAGTTCTTTGGGGCCCATCTTGTAAGGACGTTTGGATATAGGAGCAGTGCCTGGTTCTAGTTCAATAACGAACTCGACGGCTCTGTCAGGTGGCATACCTGGTAATTCTTCAGGAAATACGTCAGGAAAGTCTCGGACCACCGGAATAGCTTCTATGGAAGGAAGAGGATCAACATTGAGAGCGAAAAGCCGAGCCGAAGATGTTTGGTTTGGAGAATAGACTATCTGTCCAGAAGGATGAGAAAGAGTTACAGTCTTTGTGGAACAGTCTATCTTAGCTTGATTGGCCTTCAACCAATCCATGCCCAGAATGACATCAATATCAGAATTGCCGAGAATTATTAGAGATGCCAAGAAGATATGGCCTCCAATTTGGATTTCATTGTCGAGGCTTATCTTGGACGAAGTCATTTGCACGCCGGGGGAAGTGACAGTGAGATTGCTCGAGAGGGGTTCGTGAGGTAAACTATGAGTTACAGCAAACTTAGTTGAAACGAAAGAATGAGATGCTCCTGTATCGAACAACACCCTAGAAGAGATAGAGTTGACGGGTAGTGTACCAAGAACAACTTCTGGAGCTTCTTCTGCTTCCTCAGCCGTGATGTGGTTCACCCGCGCAGCACGTGCCGGAGGCCTGGTGTTGGGGACGAAAGGCCTAGCCGGGGCAGGTGCGCGGACCATCGCCTGAGTTGGAGAAGGGCGAGGTGGTGGAGGAAGTGTACGGGTCTCCGGGCAGTTGTTGGAGTAGTGGCCCGGTTTCCCGCACTGGTAGCAGGTCACGTTGGGACGAGCGCCCGTTGGCCTTGGAGGTCCTCCGAAACCCCTCATAGCTAGAGCCGGGTTCGGTGGGCGAGGCGCGAGTCCTGGAGGTCCTGGCACGTAGGTAGCTCGTGCGAAGGCGCTGTTAGGCACCCAGAGCCGACGCTTCTGAGCAGGAATGGCGGCGATTGACGATGAAGAAGAGTTGGTCTCACGAGAGTGCTTGCGCGACTCCTCGAAGACCTTGCGCCCATGCTCCTCATTGAGCGCGATGTTGACGAGGTCCTCGAAGTTGTCGGCCTTGACGAGGTTCAGCTTGTACTTGAGCGCGGGGTTGAAACCCTTGCGGAACTTGGCCATCTTCTTGGCCTCAGTGTTCACCTCATCTCCAGCGTAACGAGCAAGGCGATTGAACTCGCCATTGTACTCCATCACGTCCATCTTGCCTTGCGTCAGCGAGTTAAACTGCTCACGCATCCTGTCCATGAGACCTTCTGGGATGTGGTGGCGCAGGAAGGCTGCCCTGAAATCCCCCCAAGTGGTAACCACCCCGGGAGCTCTCATAGCCTGGAAGTTTTCCCACCATGAGGCAGACTTGCCCCTAAGCAGGTAGGACACGTAAGGCACCTTGTCATGCTCAGCCACGTGGGCGATAGCAAGGGTCCTTTCCATCTCGCGAAGCCAATCATCAGCTTCCAGCGGCTCAGTGGGGGAAGCGAAGTTCCTTGGACCCAGACCGAGGAAGTCCTTGATGGTCACACGTGCATTGCCTTCATTGCGATGCCCGTTGTTGTTCTGGTAGACTTGGTTCTCGGCCATTTGAGCCAGAACTTGGGTCATCTGACCAAGCAACTCAGTGATTGGAGGCGGTGGTGGTGCGTCTTCCGCATTGCGGTTGTTCCTGGTGTTCGTCATCCTGGAGACATTGGATATTAGAACAGCGACAAGATACACAAAGCCAGGGAAAACTTGGAAGTCGAATTTTTGCTCAGAAAAACAGTTGCAAACTGTAGGATAACAAGGATAAGCTTCTCATAACAAAGGTTCATAACTATACACTTAGTTAGCCATCAGTACAACCACCAAGGTTTCAGTACTACAAGGACAGCTACTAGTACAAAGTTAACCATCCGTAACACCAACATGGTTTCGGTACATAGGATAGCTACTACAACAAGGAAAAGATACAACTCGAAGACTAGCTCTCGCTTCCCTCAGAAGACGAAACTAGGATGCTGCGATGGGTGTAGCGACGATCGCAGTACAGGCGGTAGTCTCGCACAATGCGTCGCAACTGAACGGAGTAGGCATCTGGCGTCTGTGTCCCGTACAGTAGTGGTCCAACGTGGTCTGGATCAGTAGTGATCAGAGGACCCCGCTCTGGAGTGTATCCACCCACGGCAGACAGACGACTCGGAAAAGCGAGCTGGAACCTCGGGAAAGCTTCTGGTGTGACGTTCCCCCTGTCATACTGCCCCAGGTGAGAGAGTGCCCGGTGCAGCTGCTGACGGACTGCTGCTAGCTCCAAGCGTAGAGTCCCAGCAACTGAGTCTGAAGACTGGCCAAACTGAGCGGTCATGTCCAGAACCTCGAGCTCGTACTGAGAGTCCGTGTAGGGGTAGTATGGAACGTAGCAGAATGGATGGTCGTTGAAGCAGTAGTAGTCCCTGCGCAGAGCCAGAGCTGCATCGTAAGCTGCCAAGTGTACTGCCATGTCCACAGTGGAAGCCTCAGCAACGTGCTTGTGCACAGTATCACCACCATCTCCACTGATCCAAACAGTAGCTCTGTAGAAGGTCTGTCCGTAATCTCTGGGGATCTCGGACACCTGGTACTCAGGGAGGTAGCTGAAACCGACATAGTCAACCATGCTTCTGAGAAGCTTCGGGTAACCGGTAGTCTGCTCACAGTGGGTCTTACGCACCACCTGATAGTGTGCCATCTACATAGCAGTTTGAAGTAGAAGTTAGCCTTCGGAAACAAAAAGGATTGATTGCACAGAACAAATTGTACAATGACAAGTAGATGAAAACCAGAGAAAGGTAGAACAACAACTGATTGATTCGAGATTGAAACTGAACATAGCCGACGAAGTTGATAACCACCAAAACGACAAAAACCACCTGCAACTATGGTACTACGGAAAACCCAGAACACGTGATGTCCTAAATTTTAAAATTAAGGTGAGAAGGGAATTATCGTAACACTTCCTTACACGAAGAACAGGGAGGGTGGGTGGGGAAAGAAGTAAAAGAACAGAATTCCTACTCTCACGTTTAAGATTTCCTGATAACTACAAAACTAGTTTTCTAGACTCAAACAACGACCAGTAGAAGGGAACCTGAGGGCGTTTAAGCTCTGATACCAACTGTCAGACCCTGAATACAAGCTACACAAACGAAACGTATCGGTTGGTCCACACAACCAAGAACATACTGGGGTTACCACTCCCAGGAAAACCATCAGGCCATGCTCGGAATGGATCATCGGCCGACAGTTCTTGGCGATCCCAACGTCACATACGTTTCCAGATTGTGCACGCAAGACCCAAAAAGTCTTCCAAGTCGTATACTTCAACCATACACACATGGTATACGAGTCGGATTTTTAACAAGTTGAAACCACAGAATAAACCTAAGACACAAAGAAAGGAAATAATATCCAAAATCTCTCACTGAGCAAAATATATCAAATGGCACCAATCAGAGGACACATGTCCCAACATTACATCATGCAGCGGAAACACACCGGTCTGAGTACAGACAAGAAGCAAAGGGCTCAAGGCCGAAACGGAAAAGAAGGCCCATCCACGCATTCCACCAGGAAGTAGCCCAGGGGAACTCTAACTACTCGTCGTAGCTCTCGTCGTCGAACTCCACGTAGTATCCACCCAACTGGTCGAGCGAAGGATCCTCAACTGCAGAAAAAACACAGCCCGCGAACGGGTCAATACACCGAAGCGTATCGAACAAGCTTAAGCTAACAGGTTACAAAACTGTAAGATTCCCAAAGTATGGGGGTAAGTGTACTTAGCGGCAGCAGCACTAGCAGACTAAAGAGACACGCTAAAACTTCCGTCTAATTAGAGAGGGATAAGAGAGCGTTTAAATATCCACCTACAACTGACACCAGTCATAACCCATTCTCGAATTAACCCCCTCAACCAAGTATGAGGAAGCAATCCGGGAATACTCATACATAACAATTTTAGTTACCATTTAGGGTGTAAGTAATGCTATATTACTAGTCACATTAATTAACAATGATTAGGTGTAAGTTGTCTAGATCTTGTTAGCCAGCATCATCACCAAAGTCGTCCATAACCATGGACACGGCTCATCGATAAGATTATACCCTGCAGGGGTGCACTACAATACCCATACTCGCATGATCAACCCGTGAGGGCCTCTCAACACGACTCATTCCTTCACTACAGCAAGTTCAAGATCCACCCATATGAGTTGTTACCCGCGTCAGGAGTCCGGCCAAATCTCAATTGCAGACTCATTAGTTTGTGACTACGCCACCATGCGGCTCAAACCACAGTAGGAACTGTCCGCTACGCGACGTACCACCCCTGTATGACCCCCCGTATCAAGTAACCTCTCATCGAACATCATCATCATGCACCTGCATATGAGCGAATGGAAAACCCGAACTACTTGCGGCACATGGACGAGCTGCGGATCCGTTCAAAGTCGAGGGGGGCTCCATTGGGCCACCCACAAGTGGTTAGTGCGCTCAAAATTGGATCCGAGGACAAAATCTCAGTTCCTAGGTCGACACTGAGCAGAACAAAGCACCTCGCAAGGTCTTCCGCCTGGTGCCTTATCTTTTAATTATAGAACCCCAAAATAAGACAGCAGTTTATTATAGTAGAACCATATATCATACTAAGCATATGAGATAAAGACAAAGTAACGACTCGCTCAACCAATCCTAAGCATGCACTACGACTCGCAAAGGCCAACAGATAAACATGCAAGGGGTTATGGGTTGTGGGGATATAGCTGTATAGGCTGCAGGAAAAACATGTGATGGGATCGCAATTCAAGAAACGAGAACTAGGATAGCATAGATCAAAAGGCAGGGATGAAAACCCGACAATCGTGTAACCGGTTAGCAAAAGCTTGCCTGGCAGCTCGTAGCCTGGCACGATAGCTGGAACCTCAGTGTCGTAGGTACTCGCAGCAGACACGTCGTCGTCTACCCAAAGAGAGCCAAACACAAACAATAGGAAACAATAATCAATACAGAGAAATGCGCAAACAAATGATGATGCGACATGGTATGAGATGATTAGGTCATATTAAAGCGGGGATGAAATCCCGGCAAAAGATTAGGGTGCAAGTTATTTGTGTAGCCATTAATTTAAATGTTACTTAATATTGCAGAAGTGGTGATCCAATTAATTTAAAATGGAAAAGACATTAATTACTTAATTGCCCAACACATTCCACATTTAGGAATTAATTGCAATTGATTTATTTTTAACTCAAATTAAATATTTATAAGCATGGCAAGGTATGGTATAAAAGGTATGAGCATATTAAATGGAATTAGGGTATTATATAATTATTACCCCTCATACTCCATATTTAATTAATTAATTGCATTTGTTAATTTAAACTAAGCATTTAAAAATAATGATGTAAAATGACATAAGAATATGATATTAATGTGTATTACATTTTTCTGATATAAAAACATATAAAGTTTATTTAATTTGGAGTTATAAATTAAAAGTTATGCATTTTATAAGTGTAGGGGTGTTTCTGTAAAACCCGAGGACTTATCCGTGATAGAAAACTAGCAGAGGAGGTCCTCTGTGCAAAAACAGAAACCCAGGGGCTTCGTTGCAAAGATACTAAGCTCCTGGTATTTTCTCAACGCGGCGGTGGCACACCCAGCCACTGCCAGGCGGGGCTAGGCTGCCTCGCTGGCTCGCGTGGTGCGGTCTAAGCGCTGCGGGCTCCCGCGGTCACTGACCGGTGGGGCCCGCACGTCAGTGCGCGCTAGAAAAAGAGTGCCTTTTTTTAGGATCTACCACGGCACGGCGAGGATTCGAACTCCGACGCGCGGGCGTGTAGGGAACGGTGGTGTTAACCACTGGGGCTGGTGCGTGTTGTTGAAATAAAGTGTGGGTTTTTTCTTTAAGCCGTAACCAGTGCACAACTCTGACGAAAACTGAAGGTGTTAACTTGTCTGACGGAACTGTCGACTAAAACGGACAGCGCGCGGCGGCGGAAAGACTCGACGCCGGCGACCTCACTGGGGCGGCGCCGCTCCGTCCGTGTGGGTGTGGGGATTCAGCGAGTGTGGGCGGTTCCGTTTTTGGTATCAGATCGACGAAACCCTAACGCGTACCTCCCGTCGGTGCTCGACGGGGAAGCCCCAGGCGCAAAACCGTGGTGGTCTGCTCCGACGCCGGTGAACCGCGCTCAACGAGGAAGAACAAGAAGGGGAGAGAAGGAGCAGAGCTCACCGCGGGCTCGTAGAGGGAGTTGATGGCGAGCGGGAAAGGCTAGAGGAGGCCGGAGGCGTCTCGTCGGTGTCGGGGAGGAGGAGACGAAGCCGCGGCGGTCGTCGAGGAAGGAGCTCCGTGCGTTGCCCTTCTCGGCTGCGGTGCGTGTCGAGGAGATAGAGGAGGCAGAGGCGAACGCCCTGGCGCGCGGAGGATGGAGGAGGGCGTCACTGGTGTGCTGGCGGCAAGCTCGGAGGTGCGGCTCTCATGGCGACGGCGGGTGCGGAGGAGGGCGCGTGGCGGCGGGAAAGGGGGAGAAAAGTCTAGGGTTAGGGTTTCTCCTGGCTGCGCGGCTTATAGGAGGAGAGGGGGTCGGGCAAGGGGCGTGGGGGCGAGCTGCAGAGACTCCACGCCATGGGCATCTCTGCTCCTCCACGCTGGAAAGGCGTACGGAGGGAAGAGGAAGAAGGAGTTGGGTCGGGCTGGCGTGCTGGGCCAGGGAGTGGCCCAGTTCGGCCAGGAGCTCCCTCCCCACTAATTTTTTTTTTCTGGTTTTGTTTTTCCTTTTTAAAACTTTCCTCTTTTTGTATATTTAAAACAAAACAGAAAGGAACCTCATCAAAACTTTTGAGCAATTTTTGATAGTTTCAAATTAGACATATTAATTATTGGTTTAATTGTTTATAAGTAATTTGAAACTTTATTTGAAAAAGTTGAAAAGCATTTGAATTTAAAATAAGGATTTAAAATTTGTAATTTTAATTTGATGCACAAAATTAAGTAAATGCAAGCACTTATGGGATGATGACATGATATAACATTTTTATTGCACACCAAAAGGAAAGTTACAGTAAGGCTGTTATAGCGCCCCAGGATTTGGAACTTGACCTGTGCAGCGCAGCCCCCGAGTAGGTTCGAGTGGCGTCTGAGGATTTTTTGACTTTTATGCTTGTATGGCGCAGCCCCCGAGTAAGTTGGGCGACGGCCTAAGCTTTTATTTCAACCCGTGTTGCGCAGCCCCCGAGTAGCTTGGGTGGCGACCTAGGATTTTTGGACATGCTTGTGTGGCGCAGCCCCCGAGTTATTCGGGTGGCGACCTAAGCTTATATTTCAACCTGTGTGGCGCAGCCCCCGAGTGGTTCGAGTGGCGGCCTAGGATTTTTGAGCTTCCTCTGAGTGACAGGTAAAGGGGACAAAATTTCTTCAAATCACTTTATTGATTCTTGCGAACAGGTCGCCTCATTAAAACCCTTCCAGTCCCTCAGGTACCCTGGTAAGGGAAAGAGTGCGTCTGAAACCTGCCGCACTGGTTTTCTCTGTACAATGATTGTTTTGAACTAGGCGTAGAACCGGCGGAGTTGTGCTACGTTCCATGGGTTGTTGCAGTCTGCTCCTGTCTTCGAGTCCTTTAGGCGGTAAGCTCCATTGCCTATTGCTTCTGTTATGATGTACGGGCCCTCCCATGGGGAGGCTAGCTTGTGCACCTTCTTTTGTTTGAGTCGAAGAACCAGGTCGCCTGCAACGAACGCTCTTGGTCGCAGCCTCCGAGTGTGATAATTGCGCAGGTCCTGCTGGTACACGGCTGATCGTGCCAGGGCGATGTCTCGCGCTTCATCCAGGGTGTCTCTGCTGTCTTCGAGTGCCTCCTCTGCTTCCGACTCGTCGTAGGCGACTACTCTTGGTGCGTCGAACTTGATGTCGCAGGGGAGGACCGCTTCTGCACTGTACACCATGAAGAATGGAGTGTACTGGGTGGATCTATTCGGCGTTGTTCGCAGACTCCAGAGGACCGATGGCAGTTCTTCCACCCATGCGCCCGCTACGCGTCTTAGGGGCACGCGCAGTCGTTTCTTGATGCCGCTACAGACTAGGCCGTTGGCTTTCTCCACTTGTCCGTTGGATTGCGGGTGCGAGACGGACGCATAGTTGAGTTTGATCCCCTGCTCTGAGAAAAAGTCCTTGAATTCTTCGGCTGTGAAGTTCGAGCCGTTGTCGGTGATGATCCCGTTTGGTACCCCAAACCTGAAGATGATTGACATGATGAAGTTGACCGCTGTGGATGCAGTCGAACTTGTGATGGGCACGGCTTCGATCCACTTTGTGAACTTATCGACTGCAACCAGGAGGTGAGTGTGGCCTCCGGGTGAGGATTTCTTCAGCGGGCCCACCATGTCCAGTCCCCATTGGGCAAAGGGCCAGGCTAATGGTATTGTCTTGAGTTCTGACGCTGGGGCGTGCGGCTTGTTGGCGAATTCCCAGCACCCTGTGCATTTCTTCACCAGCTCCTCAGCGTCCTGCATGGCTGTCAGCCAGTAGAATCCGGCGCGTAGCGCCTTGGCTACCAATGCCCGACTGCTGGCGTGATGCCCGCAGATACCCGCATGGATGTCGAGTAAGATGGCTTGGCCGTCGACTGGATCTATGCACCTTTGCAGGATTCCTGAGATGCTTCTTTTGTAGAGTTCTCCGTTGATGACGGTGAAACTTTTGGAGCGTCTGATGATGCGCTTTGCTTCGACTGGGTCGGCTGGCAGCTTCTGATGTAGTATGTATGCCAGGTACGGTCCTGTCCATGTGGCTTCGACTAGCATGACTTCCATGGCGACCTTGTCTTGGCTTGGCGGGTTGACATCGCCTTTTGTTGTTGCAGTGCTTGCTGTACTCTGAGTCTTGATGGATCTCTGCGTGATGCACTCGAGGAAGACGCCGGGTGGGACTGGCACCCTGTCTGAGCCCATGTTAGCGAGGACGTCGGCTTCCTCGTTGCTTTCACGGCCAATGTGGCGCAGCTCGCAGCCGTCGAAGTTCCCTTCCATCTGATTGTAGAGGTCTCTGTAGGCGATCATGTTGTCAGCGACGGCGTCGCAGGACTTCATGGTTTGCTGTACCACCAGGTAGGAGTCGTCGTAGATCATGAGGTGCGTGGCGCCGCAGTTCTTGGCCATCCGCATGCCGTGGATCAGGGCCTCGTATTCGGCTTCATTGTTGGACGGCTTCGGGAAGTCCATCTGTAGGACATACTTGAGCTTGTCGCCTTTGGGGGAGATGAGCACGACTCCTGCCCCGGCTGACTTGAATTTCTTCGAGCCATCAAAGTACATTGTCCATGCGTTGGACAGGTCGGGGACATTTGGTAGCTGGGCTTCTATCCACTCGGTTGTGAATTCTGGGAGAACTTGGGCCTTGATAGACTTCGGGTGAGCATACTTCAGCCCCCATGGTCCTAGTTCGACAACCCACTTGGCGACTCGTCCTGTCGCGCGCTGGTTTGTGAGAATGTCTGCTAGCCCAGAGGAGCTTACCACCGTGATCGGGTGCTCGGAGAAGTAGTGGACGACCTTCCTGGAGGTCATGAAGACTCCGTATGCCAGCTTCTGGTAATGAGGGTAGTTCTGCTTGGATAGGGTGAGTACTTCGCTGAGGTAGTAGACGGGCCTCTGCACCGGGTGACTGTGCCCTTCCTCTTCGCGTTCGACTACGAGCACCGTGCTTACCACCCTGTTCGTTGCTGAGACGTATAGGTACAGCGGCTCATTTTCCAGTGGTGCCACGAGGACTGGAGAAGTTGTCAGTGTTTTCTTGAGATGGTCGAACGCGTCCTGCGCCTCTTGTGTCCACTCGAACTTGTCTGCCTTCTTCATCAGTTGGTAGAAAGGTAAGGCTTTCTCCCCCAACTTACTAATGAACCGGCTGAGAGCTGCGACTCGGCCGGCTAATCGTTGCACCTCCCTGAGCTTGGTTGGTGCTGGCATTGCGAGTATGTTCTGCACCTTCTCGGGGTTTGCTTCGATTCCTCTTGTGGATACAAGGTACCCTAGTAGTTCTCCGGCTGGTACGCCGAACACGCACTTCTCTGGATTGAGCTTGATCTGATATACGTCCAGTGCAGCGAAGACCTTGCGGAGGTCGTCGACTAGGGTATCCTCCTTTCGGCTAGTGACGACGATGTCGTCGACGTAGACTTGGACGATCTGCCCGATTAGCCCCTTGAGGCATGCTTGCATTGTCCGCTGGTACGTGGCGCCTACGTTCTTTAACCCGAACGGCATCGTCTGGTAGCAAAAAACGCCATCGGGTGTGATGAAGGCAGTCTTCTCTTCGTCCTCGACTTTCAGCTTGATTTGCTGGTAGCCTGAGTAGGCATCCAGAAACGATAGGCGTTCGCAACCTGCGGTCGAGTCGATGATCTGGTCTATCCGCGGGAGCGGGAAGTGGTCCTTGGGGCAGCATTTGTTGACTGCGGTGAAGTCAACGCACATGCGCAGTTTCTTCGTTTTCTTTTTCTCGACTAGGACCGGGTTGGCGACCCAGTCTGAGTCCTTGATCTCTCGGATGAACTTGGCGTGCAGTAATCTGTCGACTTCCATGGTGATAGCGTCTCGTTTGGGCCCTGAGAAGCGTCGCATGGATTGCTTGACTGGTCTTACGTCCTTGTGGACCTTCAGAGAGTGCTCGGCGAGTTCCCTGGGTATCCCTGGCATGTCAGAGGGTTGCCATGCAAAGATTTTCCAGTTCTCACGTAGGAACTCGACGAGCGCGCCTTCCTATGCGGGGGTCAGACTTGATGAGACTTTGACTGTCTTTCCACTGTCAGTCGGATGGACTTGATGGGTGACAGTATCGTCATTCGAGTTGAACGCTGCGTCTTTGGAAGGCTTCTTGCGAGCCGGGAAGATGGTCTTGTCGTTGTCGGCTGATATGGCCTTGAAGTGCTCTTCGACGCCGAAGAACTCGGAGATCTTGGCGAACTCGCGGTCGCAGCTGTTGGAGAGCCCGAAGTCGCCGCGGACGGTGATCACTCCTTTCGGCCCGGGTAACTTTATCATCAGGTAGGCGTAATGGGGTACTGCCATGAACCTGGCAAAGCTTGGGCGTCCGAGGATGGCGTGGTATTGTGACTTCCAGTCGACGACCTCAAAGTCTATCGATTCCTTCCTGAATTGCTCGGGTGTACCGAGGATGACGTCGAGTGTGATTGTTCCCATGGGCGTGATTGCTTGCCCTGGTACTATGCCGTGGAAGGTGGTTTCCGATTCCGGCAACTTCTCTGTCGACCTGTTCATTCGTCTGAGGGTATCGGCGAATATAATGTTGATGCCGCTGCCTCCGTCCAGGAATACCTTCTTCAGGCTGTAGTCGCCGATCAGGGCCTCAATCACGAGTGCGGCATGCCCGGGTCGGACTACCTCCGCTGGGTGATCTTCCCTGGAAAATGTGATTGGTGTCTCCGACCCGCGCAGGTAGTCTGGTACCGCGCGCGGGCTGTTGATGGCTTGAAGTACTTGGTGTGTGATGATTTTCTGCCTCCTGTTCGACGGGGGTCCCTTCTGGATCATGTTAAGCTGTCCCCGTGCGGCTGGGTACGTGTCGGCTGCTGCCGACGGACCTTGTTGCTGCTGCTGTGGCTGGGGGAACGCTCCTGCCGCCTGCACTTGATTGTTATTTGCGGGTGCTGCCTGGATGGCTAGCTGTGGTGCCGCTTGTATGGCCTGCACCGGGGCGATGATTTTCTGCATGGCATGGTAGATCTTTCTCGCTTTGCGGCAATCCTTCAACAGGTGGTTTGAACCCCACTTTCCTGTTGCCGGGTTGCGGAATGAGTGATGTTTACAGGGTTGCATCAGTTCCTCTGCTGGGGTCAACGGGCGCTTCCACTCGCGCTTCTGACTTCCATCATTATGGTCGATGCTGCTACTGCCACGGTTGTACTGACTCGAGCTGGGCTGTCGACTTTGCTCGTATTGTCGACTGCTGTCACGCTTGTCCTCACGGGGGGTTTCATAACCCGCCGCTACTAATTCGATTGAATCGTGGGTGTATAGTGCCTTCTTCTTTTGACGTGTGTCGCGCCAGTTGCTTGTTTCGCCTTCCTTTTTGGGAGAAGTTTCGCGGACATAGTCCTCTCCTTCGGCCCACTGGTTGGCTGTCTTCATGAGTTCTATTGTGGTTTTCGGCTGGAGCCTACCGAATTCCTCCCGGAGGTCGCGGCGAGCAACGCCATGCATGAAGGCGTCCATCACTCGATCCTCTGATACGGGTTCCATGGTATTGCGGAGGAGTGTCCACCTCTGGATGTAAGAGCGGAGTGACTCATCCTTCCCTTGCTTACAGGCCTACAACTCGATGTAGGTCGTCGGCCTGGCGAATGTTCCTGAGCAACTCTTGATGAAGTTGTCCTGGAATTCCTCCCATGTCCGGAAAGAGTCTTTGGGTTGACTGGTGAGCCACCCGCGTGCCGAATCTGTCAGCATGAGCTGGATGTACTGCATTGCTGTAGTCGACGTTCCGCCTTGACAGGTGCAAGCGATGAGGTAGTCCTCGAGCCATAGCTTTGGGTCTTGCTTCCCGTCGTACTTTGGTGTGCCAGCCGTCAACTTGAAGCCTTTAGGCATGCGGGTGTCGCGGATGTTGAAGCTAAAGAATGCTGCGCCGCACGGCTCGAAGTCGCGGTCGGCGTTGTCGTTCGCGTGTGCCACGCTAGCCGAACGCTCCTTACGGCTGCGGTCAACCGTCTTCTGTGTCAGGACATCGCGGAGGTCCTTGACTGGCTGTCGCTGCGCCGCTGGAATGCCCGATGTCGTTGGTTCATTCGCTCAGTTGTTTGGCCCCTTGGCCGCCAGAGCTTCTTCGATTGCCCTTATGGAGGCAATTTGCTGCTTGTGGAGAAGGGAGCGCGCGTCTCCCTCCGGTGGCTGTGTGAGCCGGAGGTATGTCTCGACTGATATCAGGGCGGCATTCGCCGTCTTTGGGACGGGTATCCCGTTTTCATCTTCGGTAACGAAGGACGAGTCGAGGTTGCGGGTGAGCCTTGTTCGATCAGCTTCTGCCATGGGGGGTACACGGGCTCTGGTTCGCCGTGCTCCCTGGTTCACCTCTGTGGAGGATGTGAAGGAGAGGGCGGCTCGCCTGGCACTCGATGCATCCGCGTCCCTTTTGCGCCTGAGAAGTTCGGCTTTTTCGGCGCGAATTCGTTCGCCTTCCTTGCGTAGCAAGTACTGGACCGCCAGGTGGTCTTCTCGAGGTGCGTTTGGTGGCGGGAACGTGCCTTCGTCCACGTGTTTCATGGCTTGGATTGCCATGTCCCGCGTGATGACAAGTTTCGTCTGGTCCGGCATGTCCACCTCCAGTGGGTATGCGGGTTCGTCTTCGTCGTCATGCGGTGCTGTGCCGGCCATGAAGACTTGCTTGGGGTAGGCATGAATTGGAGAGTTGGTGCTGCCACTGCTGCTTCTGTCGCCCGCTTCTTGCTCGGGGTCGAAAATTGCTGCAACGTGGCGCGCGGCGCACCCCCTGTCGTGTCTCTTCGCGATTGTCCATGTGCTCACACTCGCCGGGGCGAGTGCGATTGGCTTGGGGTAGACTTGAGATCTCCACGAAGACGAGGGCGCGCGTGACATAGCTGTCGGACGCGGGCCACTGGTCTCCCGTGCGGGTGCGACGGTGTAGGTGGATCTTGACTTGATCGACCGCACGACCGAGGTTGGGGCAGCAGATTCGGTTCGCGCGGCCGTTGCCGAGCTTGTCGATGTAGATGTCCTCTTCGCGGGTGCAGCTGGCGCGACCCCTGCGGGTGCGACAGATGCGATCTTTGCGGGTTCGGCGGTCGCGATCTCCGCGGGTGCGGCAGATGCGATCTCTGCGGGTCCAGCGGTTGCGATCTCCGCGGGTACGGTAGATGCGATCTCCGCGAGTGCGGTAGATGTGATCTCCGCGGGTGCGGTAGATGCGATCTCCGCGGGTGCGGCAGATGCGATCTCCGCGGGTCCAGCGGGCGCGATGGTCGGCGATTTTGGTGATGCCGTCGCGCGTAGCGAAGTAGTCGTAGACCTGAGTATGCCACGACTATCGATGCAGCAGAATATGGAGCCGAAGGTGATGTGTATACCTTTGTTCAGATCGGCATACACCGATTGATTAGTTGGCGAGTGGATGACGTACTCGAAGGAGCCGAATCGGATCGACTCCCTGGTGGCGGATGCGCCGATCTTCATTGCGGATGGGGCTGGTGCGACCATGATCCCAGCACTTGTTGTCTTCCCACAGACGGCGCCAATTGACGAGGTGTTAACTCGACAAGTCCCAGGGTTGTGCACCCCGGGTTGATTGATGGGGAGAGAGATGAGTGCAAGGTGATCACAACGGCTGACAAGCGAGGTTTACCCAGGTTCAGGCTCCCGGAGGATAACACCCTACTCCTGCTTGTCTGGTTATTGATGCGAGTAGCGATTACAATGGCGAGATTGCGATCTCGCTAGGGTTTGTCGTAGTGGTTCTCAGCGTGTCCTCTAGGACGGGCAACCCTCCTGGCTTTATAGGTAGCCAGGTCTCGGGTGGTTGGTACAGATACGGCAGGTTACAAGACCTAACCGAGTTGGACTAGGATACGAGGTACCCCGAGTGGGCCTTCTGCGGGCCTTTCCATCCTTGGCGCGGCCCAGGTAGCGTCATCGTGGGCTACCCGCAAGGCAGCCCCACGTCATTATACCTCAAAGAATTCTTTGTCTCCAGAAGGAACAAACGCAGAACGTGATCATCGTCATGCCCATGATCATTGTCACGTCAAGACATCTGGCGGAAGATGCAGCTTACGGCTCAACCTCCTAGCACTTTTTGTCCCTAGAGGTTAAAAGCTCACGGCTTAAACCTCCAAGCTCCAAAGGCTTCTCTCGAGGGTCAACACTCCGAGCTCTCCATGTAACGAGCCACCTCGGGCCGTTGAGAGTCTCTGCCACTAATGGGTTATCCCCATGCCTCGACATGGTCAAAACATTAACTTGGCAACCCCAAGCATAATGAGACAATTTCGTTCCCAAGTGAACTTAGCGCCACGGCGCCGTTGTGTAATATATGGTGGTGAGTTTTATTTACGCATTACTTTGTTGAAATGTGCGCTTATATCTCTCCACGTGCGTACCTTACGAGCGGGGGCTGAGTACGGTGCCAGTGCCTCCAATGACACACCAGCAGCACCGCAAAATCCAAGAATCCGAGCTTTGGCTGGAGTGCTAGATCCCACAAACACGCCATCTCTACAGAGGACCTTGGTACTTACTCTCCTCGTGAGGAATGCCTGAGGGGACCTATAAGCGCGCACGAGTCCCCTGTACCGTGTTCTAGCGTTTTGGTTCGCCCCTCTAACATCTACAGGGAAGAAAGCCCTCCCCCGCAAGCCTGAGGAGGCATCCGGGAAATATCCCTCAAGAGGACCTCCTCGCCAGGCAAAAATCCGCTACAGAGCGAAAACCTCGAGAAGCTAAGTCTCGCACCCACGCCCTGAGAGCGTTTTCTCCTCTAAAGCGCGCGTTTTCCCCTCAAGCGACTTCGCTTTCCCTTACGCTTCATGGACTACTCGTACGTCTAAGGGGGGCACTTGAGCATCGCGACTCAGGGCTCTTACCTCTCCTAGGCCTAAACTCCCCCCGGCCTTGCGGAGTCATTGCTCCTGCATACCGAAGTGGCGGAGTCATGGCACGAAGATATGGGTCCTACCGACACAGAGAACAAATAGACATGAAGATGAGTCCAAAGAGACCTCTCGAGGGGCAAGCAAGCTAAAAGCAAAATGGCAAATAAGAGTATATTACAGGCCAAAAGATCACAAATGTCTAAACATAAGATTGTTTCAGATACAAGCGCACGCAGGCGTGATAGCGTGTGGCTCGGGCGGAGGTGTCGTCGTCTTGAACCTCCTCCACGGCGCCCTCCTCGGTCTCGGTAGAAGCGGCCTCCTCCTCGCTGTCCTCCGCCGTAGCCTCCGCGTGCCTGAAGCGGTCGCAGAAAGCGTCAACTTGCTCGCGGAGGGAGTTGGAGACCTTGTGCGCATCCTCGCCTTGGGCGGCCTCCATCACGGTGGAGAGGTCGAAGCCTGGCGTGAGGATCATGAGGTTGGTGAAGATACGGTTGACGACCGCCCCCAGGAGCTGCCGGCTCTCGTCCTCGATCAGCTCGCGAAGCTCGGCGAAAGGGCTCTCGAGGGCCGTGAAGAGCTGGTCAAAATAGACCAGGTACATGGCAGCATCGCCACGGCCTCGGACCTCGGTGTGCGGTGCGTCCGCGCCTAGTTGCGCAGAAAGCACATTGCCCCGAGCGACCAGCACCTCGAACATGCGCTCGCGCTGCTTCATAAGTGCGCGGGTCGCCTGGGCAGAGTCCGTCACCTCCGCCGCCCGCTCCATCGCGGGAGCCACCTGCTCCTCCACATCCTTGGCCAAGGAGTTGAGGTCATGAACTGCCTCGACGCGGGCCTCCTCCGCTCGGCGACGACCATCCCTGGCGCGCTTGAGGCGGGCCTCCAGCTTGGAGTTGGCCTTCTCGAGCTCAGCGATCCGCTGAGCATCTGTAGCACGCCTGGTCTTGAAGCGGTCCTCCTGCTTCTGAGCCATGTCTCGGTACTTCTGAGACTTGGTCAGCCGTAACTGTTTCTCGCGCTCCGCAAGGGCATCCTCCGCCTCCTTCTTCTTCTCGGCGAAACGTCGCTCGAAGCGCTCATAAGCAAGCTTCTGGGCAGCGACGTTCTCGTCGTACTTCAAGAGCGCCTGGGCTAGGTCTCCTTCGCGCGTCTCAAGCTCCTCGCGCTGGGTGGCTAGGTCCTGCTCCGCCTGAAGCCGTTGCTCGTCGCGCTGCTACAACTCCTTCTCCTTGAGGGCCAGCTGCTGTTCACGCTCGGCAAGGCCCTTGTGGTCCCCTTCCAGGGTTGCCTGCGCGGCCTGGTGAGCGGTGAGCAGCTGGGCCTCCGGTTGGCCCAGCTCGCACCGCTTCTGCGCCAGCGCGCCCTCCATGGCCTCGTGCTCGGCCGTGGCTTCGCGTAGGAGCTCAGCAGCGGCATCACGTTCCTCTTGTAGGGGCGCGAGAAGTTCTGCAGTGTCACGAATGGCCCCCTCGCGGCCCTCCCTGGCGAAGCGGGTGGCCTCCTCGCGTGCGGCCTGCAGCGCCAAGTCCTCCAGCCGGCGCGCCTCAACGGCCGCATTGAAGGACGCCCACGACCTCGCGAGCTCTTCCCGCTGCTAGGCGAGCTGAATGTCCCCGAGGGCGAGGTGCGCCTGCAAGCCCTCCAGGGACTCCCTCGCGAGGCCAAAGGCAACCTCGCGGCATCCCGCGCTCCAGTCCCAGCCGCGAAGGACCAGCTCCTGGCTTGAGGAAGGCCCAGCTCCGACGTCGAGCCCCGAGAGCCTGACCTTGGGAAAATCTCGGGGGCTAGCCTGGACTCCGCCCCCGTCTGCGCCGGCGTTCTCTTCGGCGCCCGCGGCCGCGGGGCGCTCATCACCTCCAGCTGGACGAGGAGGCGAGGAAGAATCTCCCACTGCGGACGCGCCCGCGCCTGCTGGCGCCTCGCACGCTTCCGTCGCAGGTTGTACGGTAGCCGTGGGCGCGGATGGCGGAGTGGGCGCCTGCGGTGGCGTCGACACGCGCGGCGGTGTTGGCTCGCGCGGTGGAGTTGCCTCGCGCGGAGGCGTGACCGCGCGAGGGGGAGTAGGAGCGCGAGGTGGCGTGGAGGCCCTGTCCTCCGTGTTTTCCACCACCGTTGGCTCGGGGGGGCGGTGTAGGCGCCTCTGGGCGAGGCGCGTCCTCCTCCGCCTGAGGCTCTGCCGCACCCGCCTGAGGCGCGGCCGCCTCCGCTTGAGGCGCCCCCTCAGTTAGGCCTGTGGAGGCCGTCTCCACAGGCCTCGTGGCCTCGTCAGCCACGGCATCAGCCGTGGCTCTCTTCACGTCCGCAGCCTTGCGAAGCCTACGGCGCTTCGCAGGCACAAGATCACTGGCAAAAAACCCAAGAAAAGACCTTCAAGAGAGGGCAAAACGAAGAGAAGAACAAGAATCAAAACGACCAAGCGTCATGAGCACTCACCCCGACGGAGCAGCGCCGGCGTCGACACACGCCAGGCCGGGTGAGCACCAGGAGGGAAAGGTTCTGGCGCCTGACCCCTCCGGAGGTGCCACCGCTTTCCTCTTGGAGGGGACGTCGGATGGCCTCGCCCCAGAGCGGTCCACGGCGGCCTTGGTGCGGGGCCCGCGCCTTCCCAGAGAGGCCTCCACGCCAGAGGCCTCCCCTTCCTCAGCCTCCTCCTCCACGGGGCGCGAGGGATCCACCACGAAGGCATCGTCATCGCCTGACGAGACGTCACAAACCTCGTCAGTGAATGGCCCGGCCCTCGAAGAGGAACCTCCCCTGCCGTGGCCTCCTCCTCACCTAGCCAAGCTCCGGAGGCCGAGGGAGAGTCTGCCCCCTCCTCTCCTCGCGTCGCTGGCGCGGGCACCTCCATCCCCGCCAAGCCTGTCGGGGTGAACAGAGGCATCCCCTCCAAGATGGCCATGTGCTCCGTCATCTTGTATTGATGGAGAGGCCAGAGCGTCACGGGGAGCTGATCCACGGCAGGCACCGTCGGGTTGACGAAGAGCGCGGACAGGACATTATCGATGATGTCCTTGTCCTTGTCCTCGCAATGAAGCCGTATCTTGTCGTTCGGCCCCGAGTACATCCACATGGGCACCGAGTGTGCCTGGAGGGGAGCGATGCGGCGCATCACGAAGTCCGCCACGATGATCTGCCCCATGAGGCCCTCCTCGCGAAGGAAACTCAGGCGCCCATCAGGCTTGTGTTCCTCGCGCCGTCGAAGGTCGCCTTGCCCTAGTGGGAGTTCTTCAACGGCGGCTCGTCGGGGACCTCAAGGAAGGCGCATGGATGCTCCACCCCGACGAAGAACCACTTCTGGCGGAAGTCGTCCACCTTCTTCGTCACCGACGTGACGGCCTTGTCTTCACTCCATGGCATGGGGATGTAGACACTCCCCATGCCGTCGACGATGCGGAAGTAGACGCACCCAGAGCACTCATTCTTCGCCGTGCTCCGGAGCGTGTAGAAGCACCGGAACAACCCCACCGTGGGCTCCAAGCCCAAGTACGCCTCGCAAAGGTATGCGAAGACGGCGAGGATGAGGATGAAGTTGGGGTGCAGATGCATCAACTGCACCTGATAGAACGCCAGGACCGCCTCCAGGAACGGCGAGAAGGGAGGCACCAGCCCGGCGGCGAGGCAGTGCTGGAATATCGGGAAGTACCCTCGCGGGCGTTTCCCGTGCGCCGCGGGATTCAGTGTGGTGGCGCCGTGTTCGTTCGTCTGGTCCGCAACCAGGCAGCGGACCTTGGCGAGAGCTTTCTCATTAACGCGCACGCCCAACAGCGTCACGCCCTGCACGACCTCGGAGGCCTCCTCTTGGGAAGAAGACCCTGCAGCGGGCTTGCCCTTGCTCTTGAGGGGACTCATCTTCGCGGGCTCGGTGTGCCGAGGAAGATGGAAGGAAGAGAAATCACAGGAGAGAGCGGAGGCGGAAAGCTCGAGACGACGGAGGCTTCTGCGAGAAGGATTGGAAACAGTAACGGCTCCCTGCTGCGGCGCTCGGGCTTTATGTCACCTTGAGGAGCAGTTATCGGGACGTGGAGGGACCCCCACGACGCACGCCCCGGACCGTGCGCAGCCGTTACTCGTCTGAGTGCCGCGTTGTCAGACCCTGAATTCAAGCTACACAAACTAAACGTATCGGTTGGGCCACACAACCAAGAACATACTGGGGTTACCAATCCCAGGAAACAATCAGGCCATGCTCGGAATGGATCATCGGCCGACAGCTCTTGGCGACCCCAACGTCACATACGTTTCCAGATTGTGCACGCAAGAACCCAAAAAGTCTTCCAACTCGTATACTTCAACCATACACACATGGTATACGAGTCGGATTTTTAACAAGTTGAAACCACAGAATAAACCTAAGACACAAAGAAAGGAAATAATATCCAAAAGCTCTCACTGAGCAAAATAGCGAATGGCACCAATCAGATGACACATGTCCCAACATTACATCATGCAGTGGAAACAAACCGGTCTGAGTACAGACAAGAAGCAAAGGGCTCAAAGCCGAAACGAAAAAAGAAGGCCCATCCACGCAGTCCACCAGGAAGTAGCCCAGGGGAACTCTAACTACTCGTCGTAGATCTCGTCGTCGAACTCCACGTAGTATCCACCAACCTGGTCGAGCGAAGGATCCTCAACTGCAGAAAAACCACAGCCCGCGAACGGGTCAATACACCGAAGCGTATCGAACAAGCTTAAGCTAACAGGTTACAAAACTGTAAGATTCCCAAAATATGGGGTAAGTGTACTTAGCGGCAGCAGCACTAGCAACCTAAAGAGACGCGCTAGAACTTCCGTCTAATTAGAGAGAGATAAGAGAGCGTTTGAGTAGCCATCTACAACTAACACCAGACATAACCCATTCTCGAATTAACCCCCTCAACCAAGTATGAGGAAGCAATCCGGGAAACTCACACGTTAACAATTTTAGTTACCGTTTAGGGTGTAAGTAATTCTATAGTTACTAGTCAAATTAATTAACAACGATTAGGTGTAAGTTGTCTAGATCTTGTTAGCAAGCATCATCACCAAGTCGTCCATAACCGTGGACACGGCTCATCGATAAGATTATACCCTGCAGGGGTGCACTACTGGACCCATACTCACATGATCAACCCAGTCAAAAACATTAGGGCCTCTCAACCCAACTCTTTTCCTTCACCGCAACAAGTCCAGGAGCCACGGGAGCTATGCTGGTCCCGGCCAAAAGGGTGCGGACTCCCGCAGGACACACCCCTCCGCACCAACAGGCCGCGCCCTATATGCATGTAACAAGGCACACCGCCAAAGTAAAAATACTACACTAGTATCATCAATGCATATGAGGCAAATGGAAAACCCGAACTAGGTGTGGCTCTCGGACAAGTCGAAGTTCCAGTCAAAGTCGAGGGGGGCTCCATTGGGCCACCCACAAGTGGTTAGTGCGCTCAAAATTGGATCCGAGGACAAAATCTCAGTTCCTAGGTCGACACTGTGCAGAACAAAGCACCTCGCAAGGCCTTCCGCCTGGTGCCTTATCTTTTAATTATAGAACCCCACAATAAGACAGCAGTTTATTATAGTAGAACTATCTATCATACTAAGCATATGAGATAAAAGACAAAGGAACGACTCGCTCAACCAATTCTAAGCATGCACTACGACTCGCAAAGGCTAACAGATAAACATGCAAGGGGTTATAGGTTGTGGGGATATAGCTGTATAGGCTGCAGGATAAACATATGATGGGATCGCAATTCAAGAATCGATAACTAGGATAGCATAGATCAAAAGGCAAGAATGAAAAAACCCGACAATCGTGTAACCGGTTAGCAGAAGCTTGCCTGGCAGCTTGTGGCCTGGCACAAAAGCTGAAACCTCAGTATCGTAGGTACTCGCAGCAGACACGTCCTCGTCTACCCAAAGAGAGCCAAACACAGACAATAGGAAACAATAATCAATACAAAGGAATGCGCAAACAAATGATGGTGCAAGATGGTATGAGATGATTAGGTCATATTTAAAGCGGGGACGAAATCCCGACAAGAGATTAGGGTGCAAGTTATTTGTAATGCCGGCAATTTAAATGTTACTTAACATATAGCAGATGTGGTGATCTAATTAATTTAAATGGCATATGCATTAATTACTCAATTGCCCAACACATTACATATTTAGGAATTAATTGCAATTTATTTATCTTCAACTCAAATTAAATATTTATTAGCATGGCAAGACGTGGTATAAAAGATATGAGCATATTAAATGGATTTAGGGCATTATATATTTATTACCCCACATATTCCATATTTAATTATTTAAGTGCATTTGTTAAATTAAACTAAGCATTCAAAATAAATGATCCAAAATGACATAAGAATGTAATATTAATGTTTATTGCATTTTTCTGATATAAAAACATATAAAGTTTATTTTATTTGGAGTTGTAAAAATAAAGTTATTGCATATTTAAACCTAGGGTGTTTTCTGAAAATTCCAGGGACTTATCCGTGATAGAAACAGTGCTCTGGTGAGGGTCTAAACTTAAAACAGGAAGTGCAGGGGCTCTGTGTAAAAACCTGGCGCCAGTGACGCTGACGGGTGGGTCCCGCAAGTCAGTGACCGAAAGAAAAACAAAAGGAGGCCTTTTATTCATCTCGGCCGTGGTTCGAACTCGGGATCGCGCGATGCAGAAACAGTGCGACTTTGCTAGCCACTGGGACGGTGTGTGTTGGTGATGAGGGAAACGTAGCATTTGTTTTTAGGGAGTGGAGCGTGCAGGTGTCTGACGAAACTGAATATTGCACGGTTGCCTGACGAACTGAAGAACAGCGCGCAGCGGCCGGCAATCGAACGCGGCAACCACACAGGGGCGGCGCCGCTGCGTACGGGGTGTGCGGGTTGCGGGAGCATGTGGGGAGTGGCACGGTTTCGTTCCGGTGCTTGAAGTGAAGGGGAGGCGCGGGAAAAGCTCGCGTTCTTGATCGACGTCGTACGGCCGTGTGGTGTCTCCGGCGTGGGCGATTGGAGACGGCCGGAGAAGAAAGGGGAGGGGGAAGCAGAGGGAACAGATGCTGCTTACCGGAAGGGACTCGATGGCGAGCGGAGAGAGTTTGCGGCGGCCGGAGTCGAGCAGCCGGTGCTCGGGGGAGCGGCGGAGTCCGCGGCGGCGTCGGGGTCGGAGAGGATGGAGGTGGTCCTATCGTGGCTCCCAGGCGTCGAGGACGAAGAGAGTCGGCTCGTGTCCGTGCGGAGGAGGTCGTGGACGATCGGGTCACGCTGGGGGTGGTGGAGAAAACGGCGCGGCGCTCCGGCGATTTTTCTTGGTGGAGAGGAACAGAGAAGCAGAGAGGGGCCGGCGGCGCGAGTAGAGGAAGGGGTAGAGGGAAACCTAGGGTTTGGGGGCGCTGCGGCGCAGGGGATAAAGAGAGGATGAAAGGGGGCAGGTGGGAGGAGGTGGGGGCGAGCTGCCAGGGAGCCATGGCGCTGCGCTGTAAAGGTGCTCGCTCCCGTCCGTACGAGGACGATGACCAGTGAGTGGGCTGGCCTGTCGGGCCGTGGGCTGAGGTGCTGGCTGAGTTGGGCCGTGGTGGCCCAGCTCGGTCAGGCTCTTTTTTTTTTTACTGTTTTCTTTTTCTTCTTTTCTGGTTTTTAACAAAATCAGATAAAGAAAACATGACCACACTTTTACACAATTTTTAGTAGTTTCAAAAATAGCCATTCTAATATCTGGTTTATTTATTTAGGAATAATTTGAAACTTCACTTGAAAAGCATTTGAATTAAATAAGAGACTTAAATTTGGAATTTGAATTTGAAACAACATAATTAATTAAAAAAATGCAACCACAAATGCAATGATGACATGAAGCTCCATTAAAGTGCACACAACTTTGGAAAGTTACAAACGGGCTGTTACAACACTCCCCCCCTCAAAGGAATCACGCCCCGAGATTCTTCATGGAGCAACAAAGAGGTTGGGGTACTCGGCACGGAGATGGTCTTCACGTTCCCATGTAGCTTCCTTGTCAGAATGATGAGACCATTGAACCTTATAGAACTTGACAGTGTTGTTTCGGGTGCGACGTTCAGCTTCGTCAAGAATGCGAATTGGTTGTTCCACATAGGAGAGATCTTCTCGAAGTTCAATTGATCCATGATCAACTGCACGTCCTGGATCTTGGAAGCACTTCTTGAGTTGTGACATGTGGAAGACATCGTGCACTTTGGAGAGGTTTGGAGGAAGTTCCAGACGGTAAGCCATTTCGCCACGCCTTGAAAGAACGTTGAAAGGTCCAACATAACGCGGAGCGAGCTTTCCTTTGATGCCAAAGCGTTGCGTGCCTCTCAGAGGAGTGACACGAAGGTAAGCTTGATCACCAGGTGCATAGACCATGTCCCTGTGCTTGCTATCGTAATAGCTTTTCTGCCGAGACTGGGCAATCTTCAGATTGTCCCGAATGATGCGAACCTTTTCTTCAGCCTCCTGGATAATGTCAGGGCCAAAGAATTGACGTTCACCAGCTTGACACCAATTGAGAGGAGTTCTGCATTTGCGGCCATAGAGAGCTTCAAAGGGAGCCATGCCTAGACTTGCTTGGAAACTGTTGTTGTAGGAGAACTCAGCATACGGAAGGCAATCCTCCCATTTCATGCCAAAGGAGATAACACAAGCTCTGAGCATATCCTCCAGAATTTGATTCACTCTTTCAACCTGTCCACTTGTTTGTGGATGGTAAGGTGTGCTGAAAAGAAGTTTGGTACCCAAGGCTTTCTGAAAGCTATCCCAAAATCGAGAAGTGAAGATACTTCCATGATCTGAGCTTATTGCCAAAGGAACACCATGTAACGGAACCAGTCTTGTCATATAGAGTTCTGCCAACTGACTAGCTGATACTGTCTCTTTGACTGGGAAGAAGTGAGCCACTTTGGAGAGACGATCAATGACAACAAAGATTGCATCGTTGCCTTTCTTGGACTTTGGAAACCCAGTAACGAAGTCCATCTCGATCTTGTCCCATTTCCACTCAGGAATTTGCAGTGGTTGAAGAAGTCCAGGTGGTCTCTGATGAACTGCCTTGACACGACAGCAAACATCACACTGAGACACATAGCGAGCAATTTCACGCTTCATCCTGGTCCATCATTAGATTGTCTTGAGATCCTGGTACATCTTTGTGCTGCCAGGGTGGATAGAAAGCGGAGTATCATGAGACTCCTTGAGAATGAGTTCTCTTAAGCTGTCAAGCTTGGGCACTACAATGCGTTCTTCAAACAGCAAGGTACCCTTGTCATCGAGAGAGAAACTCTTGTACTTATCCTTGCCGATGTTTGCTTTGATATTCCTGACACCAGAATCACACAACTGTGCGGCACGGATCTTATCCTCAAGTGTAGGAGTGGCAATCAAGTTTGCAAGATAACCAGAAGGAACCACTTGAAGATTGAGCTTCTTGAATTCTTCGTGAAGAGGAGGTTGGATGTCCTCAACCATGAGGTTGTTGCAATAGGACTTGCGACTGAGACCATCAGCCATTACATTAGCTTTGCCTGGATTGTAAGAGATGGTAAGATCGTAATCTGAGAGTTTCTCAAGCCACCTTGTTTGCCTGAGGTTCAAATCTGGTTGAGTGAAGAGATATTTGAGACTCTTGTGATCAGTGAAGATCTCACAGTTGTGCCCCAACAAATAAGGTCTCAAAGCCTTTAGGGCATACATGATTGCTGCAAGTTCAAGATCATGTGTAGGATAGTTGAGCTCATGAGGCTGCAACTTGCGAGATGCATAAGCCACAACTTTGCGTTCTTGCATGAGGACTGCGCCTAGTCCTTGAAGAGATGCATCGCAAAATATTTGAAAAGGTTTGGAAGTGTCTGGGCCAACTAGAACAGGAGTAGAAGTGAGTTTAGCTTTCAAGAGATTGAAACTCTCATCACACTTTGGAGTCCAAAGAAACTTTCTATCCTTCCTAGTAAGATCGGTGAGAGGCTTAGCGATTTTGGAGAAGTTCTCAACAAAACGACGGCAATAGCTAGCCATGCCAAGGAAACTCCTGACTTGTTTCACCGATGTAGGAGGCAACCATTCAACAATGGCCTTCACTTTTTCTGGATCAACAGAAATGCCTTCCGAAGAGATGACATGACCAAGGTAGGATACTTTAGGAAGCCAGAATTCACACTTGGAGAACTTGGCGTAGAGACGGTGTTCTCGGAGCTTCAACAAGATAAGACGTAGATGTTCTCTGTGTTCTTCCTCGGTTTTGGAATAGATAAGAATGTCATCGAGATAGACTACCACGAACTTATCGAGGTATTCCATGAAAACGAAGTTCATGAGACGTGAGAAAGTGGCCGGAGCATTTGTGAGACCGAAAGACATGACAGTGTATTCGTAGAGACCATAACGAGTGGTGAAAGCTGTCTTTGGAATGTCTTCTTTGCGGATCTTGATCTGGTGATAACCTGACCTCAAGTCCAACTTGGAGAAAACCTTAGCACCAGCGAGTTGATCAAACATGTCATTGATGCGAGGAAGGGGATACTTGTTCTTGATGGTTTTCTTGTTCAGAGGACGGTAGTCAACAACCAGTCGCTCAGTCGTGTCCCTCTTTTTGACAAACAGAGTAGGACAACCCCAAGGAGAAGTACTAGGTTGGATGTGACCTTTACTTTCCAACACCTCTAGCTGTATCTTAAGTTCAGCCAGTTCTTTGGGGCCCATCTTGTAAGGACGTTTGGAGATAGGAGCAGTGTCTGGTTCTAGTTCAATAACGAACTCCACGGCTCTGTCAGGTGGCATACCTGGCAATTCTTCAGGAAAGACGTCAGGAAAGTCTTGGACCACCGGTATATCTTCCATAGCAGGAAGAGGATGAACATTGAGAGCATATAGCTGAACAGAAGGAGTTTTTGAATAGAAGTAGACTATCTGGCCAGAAGAATGGGTAAGCTTAGCAGATTTAGCAGTACAATCAATGACCGCTTTATTTGCCACAAGCCAATCCATCCCTAGGATGACATCAATGTCTGAAGAACGAAGAGCAATAAGAGACGCCTGGAATGGAAGATTTCCGATTAAGATCTCGTTGTTCAGGCTAACTTCTTTTGTAAGCCATTTGGATCCTGGTTGCTGCACTAAGAGAGGGTTGTCCATCTTTTCAAAAGTAACACCATTGCTGGAAGCAAAACTTTGCGAGATGAACGAATGGGACGCACCAGAATCAAACAACACTTTAGCGAGGACGGAGTTCACGAATAGATTTCCAAGAACCACATCAGTAGCTTCCTCTGCTTCTTTTGTTGTAACATGATTCACCCTTGCGCGTCTACCAACAGACCTTTTGTCGATGTTGGGGGCCTGAGGAGTAACAGCACAACTCTTAGGGCGACAAGGTGGAGAAGGAAATGTGTTTTGCGGACACTTGTAAGAGAAGTGGCCCGGCTCACCGCACTTGAAACAGGTGACCAAAGAGTTTGGAACTATAGGCGTTGTCTGCTCGACGAAACTCCTTGTAGCTGAAGCTGGGTTGGTTAGACCGGAAGAAAACCTCGGAGAGATTGGACTGTGGATGAGTTGAGTTTGAGTTGCATAGGATATCCAAACCCTACGTTTCTGCAGAGGTGTAGAATCTGATGGAGAAGAAGTTGTTTCAAGAGAGTGTTTACGAGATTCTTCGAACTTCTCACGTCCAAATTCCTCTCGGAGAGCTGTGTTGACGAGGTCTTCAAAGGTATCGCACTTGATAAGAGTGAGTGCGTACTTAAGATCTGGGTTTAGACCTCTGCGGAATTTGGCTTGCTTTTTGGCATCAGTTGATACCTCATCATGAGCATAGCGGGCCAAACGATTGAACTCAGCTTGATAGTCCAATACAGACATGATACCCTGAGTCAAGTCATAGAATTCTTCCCGCTTTCTTTCCATGACCCCATCTGGAATATAGTGGCATTTGAAAGCGTCCTTGAACTCATCCCAAGTAGTCACAACACCTGGTGCTCGTAACTGTAGGAAGTTCTCCCACCAAGACATGGATTCACCGCGGAGCAGGTAGGTGACATAAGGAACACGGTCCTCATCGGATACATGAGAAACAGCCAGAGCATTGTTCATCTCACGCAGCCAGTCATCAGCATCGAGTGGCTCAGAGGGAACAGCAAACGTGCGGGGATTGAGCTGGAGAAACTGCACGATAAACACACAGTTGTTGCTCTGATTCTGGTTTTGCTGAATTTGACTCAAAACTTGCGTCATCTGAGACAAAACTTGCCCCATTTGGGAAGGCATTGTAGTATCTTCTTCGCCACTCTCCATCCTGAGGAGGATACAACGTTAACACGACAATCGGATAAACAAAATCCAACGTAAGTGCTTAAAGGAAAACTTCAGATTGCTTAGAAAATACAACAAGGAACGAGATATGGCCATCCATCATGGTACGCCACTTTGTTCACTTCCAGAAAGGTTTAAAGAGAGGTAAGAACGAAGACTAGCACTAGAACTAGGAAACACCAATTGAGCTTGACGTAACTTCACCAAAAGAGGAGAAACAACTGATTCATTCAAGAATGAAACTGAACGTAGCCGAAGAGGTTGAAACTGCTGAAACGAAGAGCACCACCTTGAAGACACCTGCAACTATGGTACTACAGAAACCCAGAACATGTGATGTCCTAATTTTAAAATTAAGGTGAGAAGGGAATTATCGTAACACTTCCTTACCAGAAGAACAGGGAGGGTGGGTGGGGAAAGAAGTAAAATAACAGAATTCCTACTCTCACGTTTAAGAATTTCCTGATAACTACAAAATATTTTTCTAGACTCAAACAACGACCAGTAGAAGGGAACCTGAGGGCGTTTAAGCTCTGATACCAACTGTCAGACCCTGAATTCAAGCTACACAAACGAAACGTATCGGTTGGGCCACACAACCAAGAACATACTGGGGTTACCAATCCCAGGAAACAATCAGGCCATGCTCGGAATGGATCATCGGCCGACAGCTCTTGGCGACCCCAACGTCACATACGTTTCCAGATTGTGCACGCAAGAACCCAAAAAGTCTTCCAACTCGTATATACTTCAACCATACACACATGGTATACGAGTCGGATTTTTAACAAGTTGAAACCACAGAATAAACCTAAGACACAAAGAAAGGAAATAATATCCAAAAGCTCTCACTGAGCAAAATAGCGAATGGCACCAATTAGAGGACACATGTCCCAACATTACATCATGCAGCGGAAACAAACCGGTCTGAGTACAGACAAGAAGCAAAGGGCTCAAAGCCGAAACGAAAAAAGAAGGCCCATCCACGCAGTCCACCAGGAAGTAGCCCAGGGGAACTCTAACTACTCGTCGTAGATCTCGTCGTCGAACTCCACGTAGTATCCACCAACCTGGTCGAGCGAAGGATCCTCAACTGCAGAAAAACCACAGCCCGCGAACGGGTCAATACACCGAAGCGTATCGAACAAGCTTAAGCTAACAGGTTACAAAACTGTAAGATTCCCAAAATATGGGGTAAGTGTACTTAGCGGCAGCAGCACTAGCAACCTAAAGAGACGCGCTAGAACTTCCGTCTAATTAGAGAGAGATAAGAGAGCGTTTGAGTAGCCATCTACAACTAACACCAGACATAACCCATTCTCGAATTAACCCCCTCAACCAAGTATGAGGAAGCAATCCGGGCTCACACGTTAACAATTTTAGTTACCATTTAGGGTGTAAGTAATTCTATAGTTACTAGTCAAATTAATTAACAACGATTAGGTGTAAGTTGTCTAGATCTTGTTAGCAAGCATCATCACCAAGTCGTCCATAACCGTGGACACGGCTCATCGATAAGATTATACCCTGCAGGGGTGCACTACTGGACCCATACTCGCATGATCAACCCAGTCAAAAACATTAGGGCCTCTCAACCCAACTCTTTTCCTTCACCGCAACAAGTCCAGGAGCCACGGGAGCTATGCTGGTCCCGGCCAAAAGGGTGCGGACTCCCGCAGGACACACCCCTCCGCACCAACAGGCCGCGCCCTATATGCATGTAACAAGGCACACCGCCAAAGTAAAAATACTACACTAGTATCATCAATGCATATGAGGCAAATGGAAAACCCGAACTAGGTGTGGCTCCCGGACAAGTCGAAGTTCCAGTCAAAGTCGAGGGGGGCTCCATTGGGCCACCCACAAGTGGTTAGTGCGCTCAAAATTGGATCCGAGGACAAAATCTCAGTTCCTAGGTCGACACTGTGCAGAACAAAGCACCTCGCAAGGCCTTCCGCCTGGTGCCTTATCTTTTAATTATAGAACCCCATAATAAGACAGCAGTTTATTATAGTAGAACTATCTATCATACTAAGCATATGAGATAAAAGACAAAGGAACGACTCGCTCAACCAATTCTAAGCATGCACTACGACTCGCAAAGGCCAACAGATAAACATGCAAGGGGTTATAGGTTGTGGGGATATAGCTGTATAGGCTGCAGGATAAACATATGATGGGATCGCAATTCAAGAATCGATAACTAGGATAGCATAGATCAAAAGGCAAGAATGAAAAAACCCGACAATCGTGTAACCGGTTAGCAGAAGCTTGCCTGGCAGCTTGTGGCCTGGCACAAAAGCTGAAACCTCAGTATCGTAGGTACTCGCAGCAGACACGTCGTCGTCTACCCAAAGAGAGCCAAACACAGACAATAGGAAACAATAATCAATACAAAGGAATGCGCAAACAAATGATGGTGCAATATGGTATGAGATGATTAGGTCATATTTAAAGCGGGGACGAAATCCCGACAAGAGATTAGGGTGCAAGTTATTTGTGTAGCCAGCAATTTAAATGTTACTTAACATATAGCAGATGTGGTGATCTAATTAATTTAAATGGTATATGCATTAATTACTCAATTTCCCAACACATTACATATTTAGGAATTAATTGCAATTTATTTATCTTCAACTCAAATTAAATATTTATTAGCATGGCAAGACGTGGTATAAAAGATATGAGCATATTAAATGGATTTAGGGCATTATATATTTATTACCCCACATATTCCATATTTAATTATTTAAGTGCATTTGTTAAATTAAACTAAGCATTTAAAATAAATGATCCAAAATGACATAAGAATGTAATATTAATGTTTATTGCATTTTTCTGATATAAAAACATATAAAGTTTATTTTATTTGGAGTTGTAGAAATAAAGTTATTGCATATTTAAACCTAGGGTGTTTTCTGAAAATTCCAGGGACTTATCCGTGATAGAAA
This sequence comes from Poa annua, assembly GCA_026929855.1. Taxonomy (NCBI): domain Eukaryota; kingdom Viridiplantae; phylum Streptophyta; class Magnoliopsida; order Poales; family Poaceae; genus Poa; species Poa annua. Next base: position 37,184,530 of record CM049426.1, read on the forward strand.
CAGTGCTCTGGTGAGGGTCTAAACTTAAAACAGGAAGTGCAGGGGCTCTGTGTAAAAACCTGGCGCCAGTGACGCTGACGGGTGGGTCCCGCAAGTCAGTGACCGAAAGAAAAACAAAAGGAGGCCTTTTATTCATCTCGGCCGTGGTTCGAACTCGGGATCGCGCGATGCGGAAACAGTGCGACTCTGCTAGCCACTGGGACGGTGTGTGTTGGTGATGAGGGAAACGTAGCATTTGTTTTTAGGGAGTGGAGCGTGCAGGTGTCTGACGAAACTGAATATTGCACGGTTGCCTGACGAACTGAAGAACAGCGCGCGGCGGCCGGCAATCGAACGCCGGCGACCACACAGGGGCGGCGCCGCTGCGTACGGGGTGTGCGGGTTGCGGGAGCACGCGGGGAGTGGCATGGTTTCGTTCCGGTGCTTGAAGTGAAGGGGAGGCGCGGGAAAAGCTCGCGTTCTTGATTGACGTCGTACGGCCGTGCGGTGTCTCCGGCGTGGGCGATTGGAGACGGCCGGAGAAGAAAGGGGAGGGGGAAGCAGAGGGAACAGATGCTGCTCACCGGAAGGGACTCGATGGCGAGCGGAGAGAGTTTGCGGTGGCCGGAGTCGAGCAGCCGGTGCTCGGGGGAGCGGCGGAGTCCGCGGCGGCGTCGGGGTCGGAGAGGATGGAGGTGGTCCTATCGCGGCTCCCGGGCGTCGAGGACGAAGAGAGTCGGCTCGTGTCCGTGCGGAGGAGGTCGTGGACGATCGGGTCACGCTGGGGGTGCTGGAGAAAATGGCGCGGCGCTCCGGTGATTTTTCTTGGTGGAGAGGAACAGAGAAGCAGAGAGGGGCCGGCGGCGCGAGTAGAGGAAGGGGTAGAGGGGAACCTAGGGTTTGGGGGCGCTGCGGCGCAGGGGATAAAGAGAGGAGGAAAGGGGGCAGGTGGGAGGAGGTGGGGGCGAGCTGCCAGGGAGCCATGGCGCTGCGCTGTAAAGGTGCTCGCTCCCGTCCGTACGAGGACGATGACCAGGGAGTGGGCTGGCCTGTCGGGCCGTGGGCTGAGGTGCTGACTGAGTTGGGCCATGGTGGCCCAGCTCGGTCAGGCTCTTTTTTTTTTACTGTTTTCTTTTTCTTCTTTTCTGGTTTTTAACAAAATCAGATAAAGAAAACATAACCACACTTTTACACAATTTTTAGTAGTTTCAAAAATAGCCATTCTAATATCTGGTTTATTTATTTAGGATTAATTTGAAACTTCATTTGAAAAGCATTTGAATTAAATAAGAGACTTAAATTTGGAATTTGAATTTGAAACAACATAATTAATTTAAAAAATGCAACCACAAATGCAATGATGACATGAAGCTCCATTAAAGTGCACACAACTTTGGAAAGTTACAAACGGGCTGTTACACGCGTGGCTCGGGCCGGCCGGGTACTAAGGGCCCACGATGCTTTGCATGAGCCCATGGGCTCAATCACGCTCATCGCGGACCCGAGGGCTACTATGGAGAGCCCACTCCCCCAGGCCTCGCACACGGGCTAATCAGACAAAACGACTAAGGACCAAGCCTCGCCACCTGGCGGGACCCTCGAGAGGCAATTCCCCTCGAGGGCCTGAAGGGGAAGCGAGGGCCTCACGCAGACCCTCGCTTCGTAGACCCTCCCGAGGCGCCAACGCGCCTGGAGGGAAGTCAACAGGAATCCCTCCACAGGCCTACCCAGGCTTGTGGGGAAACGTCGCGGCCAAGGAAGTACGGCTGGACGCACATGGCCTCTGCCACGCCCACATGGTGACACAGGCACTCCCGTCGCCGTTTTGGTGATAAAGGAGTCAATAAAGTTGCGCCGCCTGCTCCAGGACTGTCAAGACCTTCCACTCTGACGATAAAGCAGATGGACGGCGCAACCCTCCAAAAGAGAACGTCATCGCGGGCTCCACCACAGAGATTGCCGTCCCCGCGGGCAGTACCGCGGTTGGCTGCCTGTCGGCCACGGCGCCCAACTTTATCGATGATGGACCGTGTCCATGGACGATCGGGCGACGGTGGACTCATGCTCCTCCACGCCACTGCCGTGTGGGAGCCACCACGAAGGCCGAGCAGAACAAGAGCGCCTAAGGCGCCTATAAAAGGGGCAAGACCTCCTTCGTAGCGAGGGTCGGCCAATTGCTTGCTACCACTCTTGTAAACCCTAGTGTCGCTGAGGATAGCCTCTGTCTGGAGGAGTAAGAAGATCATCGCTTCCCTCCCCAGGCTAGAACTGCCTCAAGGGGGCCCTCGGCAAGCTCTGCGGTACTGTAACCACCATAGTTCAATATAGACAAGCAGGAGTAGCGGTCTTACCTCCTCTCGAGGGCCGTGAACCTGGGTACTGGCTGGTGTCCAACTCTGTCGTGGGTGATTCGTCTCCAGGTCCGGCGAGCAGCGTCGCCGCGCCCCTCGAGGATCTTGACCTCCGCGTTCAATCTCCTTCACGAATTACACTTCAGGAAGTGACTATCCCCGTTTCTAGGGAGTCATAACCCGACAATTTATACTATATATATAAACCCTTCGATGTCGGCCCCATGCGTCAAAACCCCGGAAAAGTTGACCGAAAGTGCATGGTGTCATCTACCCCTTCCCCAGGCGTCGAAGGGGTAGCTCGGTAGGCTTTCCTCACTGATTGTGTTGGATATTGGTTCTCACCACCTCATCGTTGGATATTGGTTCTCACCACCTATCAACACACTCTTATACATATATTAGGGTCACAACTCATGGGTATGCTCGCATTACTCATAATTTAGCTTGCCATTGCCACTTTAGTTGAACTTGTCAAAATTTAGTTAGTTGAACTTGTCAAAATTTAGTTAGCTTTCTTCCAGTGTCATGCCTATGCCATTACCATTTAGTTAGTTAAACTATGATATGCCATTGGCACTTTAGTTGAACTATTCCATGCCAATGACATTGCCACTTAGTTACTTAACAATGCCATGTTAGTATAGTTCAACTTGTCAAAATTTAAATTCTTGGGTTGTCAAACTCATGAATTTCGTATAAACTTGTAGGATGAGAATCAATGACGTCCATCTTGCAAAGAAGCGACACACGGACATAAATTGAACGAAGAGTTGACCACATTCGGAAATTATATATGCAACCTTTTTATTGCACATGGTAAAGAGTTCGCCGTGCGCAATAGCCAATGCACACGGCAATGGGCCTTTGCCGATAGGAAAGTTGCCGTGTAGGCTTTGCCATAAGCATGTGCACGGCAAAGACTTTGCCGGATTCCGCACCACCTTTGCAGTACGGATCGTACACGGCAACGAATGATTTTCCGGTAGTGGCATGCTTGGAACTTGATAACACAGAAAACAACAGAGTTAGGAGCTAGCTGAAATCAGACTCCGCTCAATCACTCTTATGGAGACCACTGTAGAGTAAAGAGTGTGCATATGTCTGCAGCGCCAACTCATTCATGGGGCCTATGAAATGGAACTCCATCTGTTATATTTTCCTGAATGGACCATTTGCTTGGTTGGTGTGTACTGCCATGACTTTGGAAGTACTTGTCTCTCGCGATCTGGCATGCGTGGCTGCCATGTAATGTTATATAAGATAGCAAGAAACGACGAAGAGCGGAACGATCAAATCAACGGGGACATGAGATTTTAACGTGGAAAACCCCTCCAAACAAAGGAGAGGAAAAAACCACGGGCGCCAGCCAGCAATATTTCACTATATCGGGTGAGGTTACAAACGCCGTGGGTTTACAATGTGTGGCTTACCCCAACAGGCGACTTACAAGATGTATTTATAGAGTGCAGAAACCCTAAGTCGGTTGCGATCCGACTCGGATACGATCTGTACCGTACCGCGGGGCCTGCCGCCCCCGCACCCCCGCGAGCGTAGGATGGGCCGGTGGGCTAACTTCCTCGCTACGCTACGGCCCAAGCCTCCCGGCGACGGGCCTCCGCTTCGCTCCGAAGTTAGCCGCTCACTTCACTTCATCATATGAATTTGGATCACTATAAAACAACACTCCACCTTGAGACAAATTCCATCTTGTAGTATGAACGAGAACCTTCACCCCTGAAACAACAAAGAGAACACTTTCGGCGCCAAATAGCCTCTTGGGCTAAACAGTGATACCAACTAAGTCTGAGCATAACTCAAACTTAGATACAGGAACAGACTTTGTCATCATATCAGCTGGATTATCAAGAGTACTAATCTTGCATACCTTCAACTTACCTTGTGCAACAACATCACGCACATAATGGTATTTGATGTCAATGTGCTTTGTTCTCTCATGGAACATCTGATCCTTAGTAAGGTAAATAGCACTCTGACTATCACAAAACAGGTTAATGCAAGTATCAACTCCACAAAGCTCAGCAAACAAACCTTTCAATCAAACAGTTTCTTTAACCGAGAGTGTACACTTTTTTTTCTCGAGAGTGTACACTTGATGCGTACGCACAACTACACCCAAGTTATGTTACACGAAACAGGATAGAAACATGAAGGAAAATGCATTTTCCACCACCTCCTACTTCATTTGTTGCACAAACCACCATTTGGATAGGTTTTTTGTGGTTTCCACCATGTGGTGGTCTAATCTTTTGCAGGCTCACCCACTTGGTTATTAAATCAACTATTTAGGTCGTTGATAGCAAAACAGACATGTAGACCCCGGGTATCCTATGAATAACCATATTAGATCCATGGCACTCACTCAGTTCAAGGCAGTGTAGACGGAAAGTAGGCCGCAAACTTCTCAGGGCTAGGATTGATGCGATAGATAGGAGATTGTAGGCGGCACAGGTTCCGAAGGGTTTGGTATGAAATTCCACCCGCATCAAATTTTCCGAGCGATGTATGGGGAACCAAAAAATGGGTTGTGAAATACCACAACTAAGAGTTGTTTTATAGGGAGTGTTAATATTTTTAAGGTTTGGCCAAAATGCGGGTTGCTCTAAAAAGGGTGATGTGGATAATTTGATATCTAAAAGAATGTATCACGTGGATAGTTTGCATGCATACAAACATTATCTGTAAAAACGATAGTGAGGACACTTGCCTGGCTAAAACAATAGATGATGAGAAAACCATGCATGTAGAGAAAAACTATATCTTTAAACAGGGTTTTACTCTATAAAAATATTGATTAGCTATTGATGAGAAATGGCCACTTTAGTCAAGGAGATAAGAAGACTTATGGGACTTTGCGGCGCATAATAATCATGAATGATCATAAACAAAATAATGCTAGATTCAACCGTGTTGCTGCTTGTTGGTTGCAAACGTTAACCAATTCTGTCAAACCTCGTATAAGCTAGTTATAACCATTTATACCTGCTTAATAACGACCTTGCATTCCTTGAGAGAAAAGAAGCCAGAGTATTAGAAGTACACGTGAGTAACGTTGGCTAGCTGTACGCCTGTACCATCTTCGGCTTACGTCGCCCAAAACAAAAATAATCAAGGGGGAAACAACAAATACAATTGCTAGAGCCAATTCAGCCTCAATCATCTTTCGCACAATGACATCAATAAGTTTTTTGTACATCAGGTCAAGACATGCATGCGATGGCCAATAGGCCAGGTGCAACACGACAGTGGAGAAAACAACAAATGAGCTCGAGCTGAAGCCAATCGGAGTCCACTCATGCTTTGCAATTGGAGACAACAAATATGCATTTGCATTGTGGAAATCAGAGACCACAAATGCATGTGCAGTGACAGCTCCCGTGGTGGAGGCATATGGAAATGGAACCATCGATTCTTGTCCTGAATGGACCATCGATCATTTTGCCATGTCCTTAGAAATCATTATTTCGCACCTTCAACCTCACATGCAAGGCCGTGAAACTGTCAGCTTCCATTAGACTAGTCATAGTGGCTAGTAACTTTTAACTATAACGTACACATTTAACATACACATGTTAGTAGTCTATGTTAGTCTGCAAAGTAGCATAGAGGTAGTTTTATATGTAATCTTGTTTATTACCATATCCACTCTTTTTTTTAAGTGTGATGTGATGGTAACTACCTAAGTTACTCTATTTGTCTATCTCCTTATTATTTACATGCCCCGTTATATTTTTTCCGAAGTTTTTCACTAAGTTGTATCTATGTTACCATTTTAGTTATTCCTATTGTGAATAGTCTTAGAGATGAGTACGTGGCTGGACACCTGGATGTTAGGGAAGGGAGTAGTACAAGAGACTAGCGAGTAGATCTCAAGAGAGGTGATTTGAATCACGAGTCACATGAAGCTCGTTTTTTCGAAAAAAAATCAAAATCAACATATTAGTTTAAAAAATCACGAAGAAAATCTCAGATGTAGATATCAAGACACAATTGTAACTTGAAATATGTTGTATTGTGGTCGAGACAAAAATGAAAATGGATGGATCTAGGAAAGGTAAACAATACACAGTTTAAAAATCAAAATTTAGATTGTTTATCCTTTTTCTGTAGCCCATAATACAACGAAGTTTAAATTGAAATGCACGGTTGTAGATATCGACATCATCTACATCTAGTTTTTTTGAAATGCACGGTTGGAAAAAAGTGTCGGTTTTGATTTTTTATTTTAAAAACAAGCTACATGTTGCTCTTGGCCCATTTGAACCTTTTGGAGATCTCATCTCTACCTAAGGTGCATGCCTATTTAACTGAGTGTCCTTTCACTAGTGCATTCACCTGCCAATTTTTTATTTAAGAAATACTTTTCTTTTCACCTGCCAAGTTTCGGTGCTCCCTCCATTTTCAAATATATATAAAAAATGAGTTTCCAAAAAATCTCAAACAACCCCCGGATATAGCCGACGTTGTATCTCATAGACATGTAGGATAATAATCTCAAATACTTTATCTTATGGGCTACACAAAAATAATAAAATCATATAAAAATTAGAATTTGAAAATCAGTATGCATACTTAGATCCATATAGTGTCATTTTTATGTGGCTCAAAGTACAAAGTATTTAAAATTAATTTTTAAAAGTTTATATGTTACACCATTAGCTAAATCCGTATTTTTCCTATTTATTGTTATACTCGAAAATATTGTTTATTTTTTTATTAGGAGAAGCAATGGGATCTAGGGAGACAAAATCTTCATTCGCCATCCACCCACTTCTTCAATTTGTAGAAAAATGGACGGGTGCTGCCATATTGTTAACTGAACCACCGGTATGCTCTATGATGTCAATGGGTTCCCATTATCCGTGTACCCTGCGGGTAAAAACCCTGTTAAGGTAGGGTCTAGGCAAACAAAATACCCATAATGAGAATATTTTATACCCATCAGGTGGAGAGGGTACGGGTATTGGTTCATATAACCCATACCCGCATACCCATGTACCCTCCTCATAACTATTCTAATGATTATTTGTGGCTTTGTGTACGTCAAAATTATTATATACTTTGTCGTGAGTTTGTGAATTTAAAGTGTATGACTATGTATTGTTGTTTTATGACTATGTGTTACTGTTTATCATTAAAATGTGTTGTTGTTTATGCGCAAGTGATGTTTGTTTTTATGTGTTTCTTATGTGTAAGTGTTGTTATTTATAAGTATATGTGTTGCTGTTTACAATGTGTTGTTTTTGACAATGTGTTGACATTCACTATGTTGTGGTTTAAAATGTGTTGTTGATTAAAGGTATATGTTTATACGATGTTTTTAACAACTATTTTCTGCCCAATCAGTTATGTTACAAAAGAGGGTAGTTTTACCCATTTGGTAACCCTTTACCCTGTTGGGTGAAGGGTATGAAAAAAAGTCATACCCGCACAAGGGTATGGGTACGAGTGACGGGTAAGGTTGAAAGGGACGGGTAAGTGTATGGGGTGGCTCCACCCTTACCCATACCCTACGGGTGCCATCCAAGCTAGGTACCAAACCTTTGGTTTGTTCCACTACGTTAGCAAGCACACTTGTGGAAATTACACTACCACTAGTCTACTAACTATACATTTTTCTGCACTCCTGATAAATCGGTTAATATTAATTTTTATGAATGCGCTGATTATGTGGCAAGTTCAATGTTTAGACTATCACCCAAGTCATATTTTTTAGGTTCTGCCAATTTGGTTAGAATTTTCAAACAAAATTAAAAATCATGACCATATTAATTACCTGGAAGTTTTTTTGTAAAGTTTAAAAATAAAATATATGACCAAACATCTTAACGGGTGGTAGAATTAAAGTCTACAAGAATTTCCACAAAATAAGTGTCCGACATTGTCAATGTCATTTTATTTTTTCACAACATTTGCCAAATCAAACAAGATATTGGTCAAACTTGTAAACAGCTAGTAAAGCATGCCTCAAAATCTTCTTGGTTAATTGGTGTTAATGTTTTCAACTAACTTTTTTTATTCTTTTTGAAAACTAACTAAAATTTGAACAAATCTAACATAAAATGACCAAAACTTTAAATGTCTTGTAAAATATGTCCCAAGATTTGCTAGATTAATTTTGTGCAATGTTTAAATTATTGAAAGTGTTACATAAATTTTCTAAAATATTGAAACGTTGACAAAACTTTGGGTGAATCATTCATAAATTAAAGGAAAATTTAAACACCTTTTTTGTTACTCTTACCTAAACTTTTTTAGGATTTGTTGAAAAGTTTGAAAATTTGATTAAATTTGAGGTGAATCTTACATAATCTGAGTTCGATCACAACGTGGATAAGTCATGCCACCTAATGACCAAGAGAAAATTCCTTATTTGGCCCTAACTTAAAATTTTGTTCCTTATTTGGCCCTATAAAATAGATCCTTCCCAATTTGACATCTTAATTTCATTTTCTTCCTTATATGGCCCTCTAGTACATTTTTTAGCACTGAAAGACTCTTTTACCCCTGATAAATTGTGTGACAAAGGAGAATTGAATTTGTTTTATTAAAAAAAGAGTCGCGCGTGAGCGTGATTGGCCTCGGCATCCACTTCATTTGTGCTGTTGTGCACATACGGTTGAGGTACGTACGTGGCGGCGCGCACGATCCAGCCAGCTAATTGTAGTACTCCGGTACTCTTGCATGGCGTCAGCGCGCACGTACTTAGCAGAGCTTTTCTTATTGAAATTGTAAATTAGCAGAGCTAGCACGTACCAGGAGGAGAGCTAGCACTATTGTGATATTTCTAAAAAAAATACGCCCTTCTCAATCACGCGCACGCTGACCAGCTGTGGGGGTTAATCGCCCATCTAGATCACCTCAAATTTTCGGTAGCCGAAAGGTCTTTTCTTTCGAAACGAAAATCCACAGCGGGTGGGGTGACCGCCGTAGCTGACTGGCTGCCTCCGCGATCCTCTCTACCTGTACGGAGTCTTTGATTCTTCAATATGACCGCTGGGCAGAAAATTCACGTACATCATGGAGCTCAACCTTGTCACGAATGAACAGATTAATTTCTCCCTTTTTATCACACAATTTATCAGGGGCAAAAGAGTCTTTTAGTGCTAAAAAATGTACTAGAGGGCCATATAAGGAAGAAAATGAAATTAACATGTCAAATTAGGAAGAATCTATTTTATAGGGCCAAATAAGGAACAAAATTTTAAGGAAGGGCTGAATTCTCTCAATGACCAACTCATGAGCCTCAATCGTCAGAATTACTATTAATTTGGTTACTCTACTATTTGAACCTATGTGCAAAAACATGTACAAATTTATAGTTAGTAGTTTACCCGCAACAAGTGCATGTGACCATAAATATGCATTTGCGGTGGCCAAATCTCGTACGGAGTACATGGTGGCATATGGCAATCGGAGACCACAAGTGCATCTGCAATGACAGCTATATATATGGAAATGGAACCATCGGTTCCTGTTCTGAATGGACCATTTTGCAAACGACTGTCCACGCATGGTGTGTTTTGCCATGGCCTATTTTTTTCTTTTGAAGAACACGCATAAGCCATGCGTCTTTTCTTGTATTAAGGTAGATAGAAAGAGAGTTTGTTAACAGCCAAGACGGAGCCTAGATGACAAGCGATCTCGCTCAAAACTCTACAGCAAGACAGATTGTTTTGCCATGGCTTTGGGAGTCATTGTTTGGCACCCCCAACCTGACATCTCCGTGAAACCGTGTCAGCTTCCATCGGAGGCCTCTACCCTAACGTGCGTGCCTATTTGATTGAGTGGCCCTGGTTAACTAGTACTGCATACATCACCCGTACGCTTGTAGGCGAGCTACCTAACATAGATTTGTTGCGGACACAATAGTGATATCACTCTTTAAGATTCTCACCGTGCTACTGTTAAAAAACAGTTTATTTAAAAAAAAACAGCGAATAAGTGTGAGTGCTAATGTATGTGTCTACAAGCTCCAATATTTTCAGGTCAAAATTCAAAAGGAATATTGAGAAAGAAAAAAGAGAAATCAAGCAATGAATAGTGTCACTAGGGTGTCATAAAAAGACAAAAGTAAATGATGACACTATTCATGTTAGATATATTTTTTTTTCTCAATCAATGTTCATTTGAAATTTAGTCTATGAATATACAGAAGTTGTAAACATACTCCCTTCATTTTTATTTACTTTGAGCCTACCAAAATGTATAGATTTTTTTTCATAACATTTGGCCAAAACTTATAAAATATTATCAAACACTCTTATAGTCTGGTAAAACATATCTCAGACTTTTCTAGGTTAGTTCTTAGAAAATTCTGAAACTTTAACTAAATTTTGAACAAATCGAACATAAATTACCAAACCTTTAAAAAGGCCGCTAAATATGTCCCAAAAATTCCCAGGCTACTTATTGTCTAATGCTCCAGTACTAGAAGTATCAAATCATTTTTTTAGATTGAAAATTTAACAAATATTTGCTTGAATTACTCATAAACTGAGCAAAATTTTAAACAGCTGGTAAAAATGTCTCAAAATATCCTAGATCAGTTAGAGTCCACCTTTACAATTACCTAAAAAATAGTCAACAGAGGCTTTTGACAGTTGCTAGGGGACAACAAATTAAAGAGGAGGACCGAAACAAAAGATTAATATGATTGCTAGCGGGTGAATTTCGTCATTTTCATTCAACTGGTAACGGTGCAGTTGAGACTCATACAGTTGAGGCGCGTTTGAATTGCCTTCTCGGTGGAGTCGAGATTCGTTGAGCCAATATAGCTCAATTGTATGAGCCCACTGGATGTGCTTTTCACTTGATGGCGACATTCCAGTACGCTTGCAATATAGTGACACCGGGTCATTTTCCTCATATGTCCGCCCATGACGGGGGAGCCGGGGAGGGGAATGGTGGCAGAATACGTTGGCTGGCAATGTTGGACTCCTGGAAAGGACCAAAGCAAGATGAGGACTCCTGACAGCGCGATGATCCAACTGCTACCTTCGGAATGTTGATTCTTAGTTTGAGTTTTATTTTACTGTTAAATATAGGATCCACGTAAGCTGGTTTGCAGGTCTACGTGCTGCTTTAAATTTTGTTGGCCTTGTGCTGTTCTTATAATTTTCTTAAAAAGACGTTAACCAAACTGGGACGGATCCGTCCCTTGACTGATCGATAGGCAAACTTTTGTCCAGACTGCATTTGGCACTACATCCGTAGATGTACTCCAGCTTAACTGATCGCCAAGTCCTCCTCTTCAAGGCCTATCAAATTTCGTCTCATGTCAGATCCATGTAAGTTTAGCTAAGTTTGAAGACAAAATATCAATCTTTACAATACCAAATCAATATTAGTTGGGACAGTAGTAGGGGTTGCCTCACCACTAGCGCCATCGAGCTCATGTCGTCGCCGGCGCCGGCGGGCCCGAAGATGGTCGGCCCCTTATACAACGTGATCACGGAAGGCAGAGCGATGCGGCCACCTACTCGTTCCTGTCCGACCTCCATTGAGGAGCTGTTCGTGGCATCGTGGAGCAGGGGGGCGGGGCAGGAGGTGCGACAGAGTGGCCGTGTTGACTGGTCGCGGGAGCGCAGGCTGACATGGTCTCCGATGGCCGGAATCCTGGGATCGGGACCGGATTCGAGGATGACGGGGTCGGTGAATCAAAGCGCAGGGCAGATGATGGGCTGCAGCAGCCCATCGGCTACAGTATGGGCCGACCCAGTGGCGGAGATGCGAGGCACGTGGAGCTCGAACGCCAACAATGGCGGTCACAGACAGGTAGGTCCCGATGGGGACACCTTATCCACGCAGACACCATCTACCTCGCGCAGCGCCGTCTCCTTCGACCTACCCTCTATCCTGGGTCACTTCTGGGTGAGAGCTAGGGTTCCTCCTTCCAGCGAATCCACACGAGACTCCTTTGGCTGGTGGTACGGCAAGGTTGCGGGCGACCCACGCTCCTTCGCGAAGGTAACCGCGTCTCCTCCCCGTCCCGCAGTGATGGCTGATGGCGGCGGCCGTTTTGGCGAGGGAGGTGGTGGCGGTGGTGGTCGGTATGGTGGTGGTGGGGGTGGTCGTTTTGGTGATGGTGGTGTCAGATTCGGCGATGGTGGGCGCCGTGGTCAGCGGTTCCAAGGGAGGAATGATCGAGGCAGGGGCAATCTTGTGTGGCAGCGAGGTGGGAGGACGGAAATACCTCAATTCTCCTCCAATTCAGGCAAGGGGTCGGGATCGCTGAATTCCAGTGACCGCTGGGAGCAAGTTGCAAAGGATTCGGCGGAGGCGGAGAATCGTCGACAGCAAGCAAATTCTGCGGTTGTTGGATGTGTTGGTGGAGGCCAGGAAATTGTTGCTGATTCTACTGGATCCCTGGGTGAGAAATTTCCCTGTCCCAAATGTAAGATGGAAGGGCATAGTGCTTCTGGATGTCCTACAACTCGCTGTGAAAGATGCAAAAAGCTAGGCCATTCTGCTCAGAGCTGTCAGGCTATTTTACCATGGGAGTGTACAGCTGTTATGTGTGGATTTCAGACTCCTGGTCTCGGGTTTTTCTATATGCCTGATGCTAGTTCAACTCAGCAAAACAAGGAGAGGTCGAATAGTGTGGTAATTACTGTAATTCAAGGCTCGGCTACATTCAGAGAGATCGAGCATGAGTTCAACATCTTGTTTGGTGACTCCTGGAGATGCACGGCTAGACCAATTGGTCCGTCTCAGTACATCATGAGGTTCCCAAATGCTACTGAGGTGGCTCGGGCTGTCTATTATGGGGAAAGGATGCACATGAAAACAGTTGATGCAGTAATCAGATTATCAACCTGGACAGCTTCAGTCGGGGCGAAAGCTGCCCTACATAAGGCGTGGGTGAAAGTTAGCAACATTCCGCTGGATAAGAGAAATGAAGCAAATGTTTCCTATGTTGGTTCCTTGATTGGAGTGACTTTGGAATTGGATTTGTCTACTCTGCATAAGCCTGAGTATGTGAGAATGCTGATTGGATGTAGGGATGTTGAGAAGGTTCCTCCTTGTGCTGAAGGTTGCTTGGGGGACAATTTCTATGACTTCTTCTATGAAATTGACAGGATTGTTGTGGCTGGTCCTCCAAAAGAAAAAGAAAATGTGGTGGTGGAGCCTAACTCTGGGGCTCCTTCTCCTAAGAGACACAGAGGCGATGAAGGTGGTGGTATCTCGGAAGAGGTGTCAGAGGAGCAAGTCAATGGCAGTCAGACTGACTCTGTGAGACATGGACGCTCTGTATTGGGTGAACAAGAGAATGTGATGTCAACTCAAGAATCTGAGGGATATAGCGGAGATGATCAGGAGCTTCTTATTGAAAGGTTGATGAGGGAGAGTGCTGAGAAGAAGCTGGCTGAGGAACATGTGGCAAACAATAGGTGGATTGTTCCTTTTGTTAAAATCAACCATCAGGTGGAGGACCAGGTGACTGGTGGTACAGCTGGCCAGGTGGAAGCTTCTAGTGATGGGAATGAACCAAGACAATTGTCCGCTGCGGAGTGGCCATCTCTACCTATGGTTACGGATGTGTCTGGTGATTCTCAGTCCCCATTGGCTGGGTCTCCTCAGTATATGGTACAATCTCCTGATTCTGGTGAGAAGGAAGATGCTGGTGGATTTCTTGGACAGGTGGATGTGACTGCGGGTTGTCGGTTCAGCGCCAGGTTGCAGGGGATGGGAAATGAGAAGGTTGCTGACAAGGCTATCAACCTATCTAAGAAGAGAAACCTGGAAGGTATAACAGTTAACAAACCTCCTCCTTCGGGTAATTCTTTTGATGTGTTATCTAACAAGGAAATTATCCTTAGAGCGAACAAAATGGGTTTGAGTATTCCTAATGATGATTTTACTACTATTGATCTGATAAGAGAACTTGATGTGGCTAGATCTGATTTGATAGATAAAAATGTGAATCATTCAATAGGCAAAAGCATGTTGTTCATTGAAAATAATGTGGGTGAGTCTACTCCTTTATGTTTGGATTGGGAAAATGATGAGGATCCGGATGAAGAACAATTTATTCTTGTTGAAAATAGGAAAAAGAAATATGCTCGTAGGAAGAGTGTAGTGCAAGTTGCTAGGCCTGTCACGAGGAGCCAAAAAATCCCTATTGTTGAGAAGGATACCTCTCCCCTGATTCCTGGGAGGGTTATCAGAAATAGAAGAAAACCCACTCGTTTTAAATGAAAGGTGCTTTATGGAACAGTAGAGGGGTGGGAAAGAAAGGAGTGGGGACTTGTATTCGTGATATGATGAGTGATTACTCCTTGGATTTTATTGGTATTCAAGAGATAATGAAAAAAGATTACAAACAGAGTTTCTTTCGAAATATTGATCCTGGAAATACCTTTTTCTGGAAATGGATTCCCTCTGTAGGAAAATCTGGAGGTATTTTATGCGGGGTAAGAAATGAGACTTTGGAAGTTAGTGGGTTTAAGGCTGGTAGATTTATGTTACAATTTATTGTGTGGGATAAGGTGAAGAAATGTAATTGGGCATTAATTGTGGTGTATGGAGCGGCACAAGAAGAGTTCAAAAATGATTTTTTAACTGAACTAGCATCCTTTTGTAGTGGCTTTCTTATGCCATATATTGTTGGGGGTGATTTTAATATTCTGAGACATAGTGGGGAGAAGAATACAACCTTCGTTGGGTCCCATTCGACAGATTTGTTTAATTCTATTATTCATACTATGGGTTTGAGAGAGATTTTTATGCATGGTGGAAAGTATACTTGGTCTAACAAACACGATGTTCCTACTTTAGAAAAGTTAGATAGAATTTTAATGTCCCCTGAGTGGGAGGATCTATTTCCTTTGGTCTCGGTAAGAAAGCTGGTAAGGGAACTATCTGATCATAATGCGTTATTGCTTGACACTGGTGAAACATCAGTAATAGCAAACAAGTCTAGAGAATTTCGTTTTGATGTCTCCTGGTTGAAGAATGAGGTGTTCCTTCCCTCTGTTGAAAAGATTTGGAAAAAAAGAGTAATGAGTATTGATCCAATTGATATCATTAATATTAAATTGAAAAGGATTAAAAAATATTTTAAAGGTTGGGGCTCGAGTTTATATGGTCATAATAAGAAATTGAAAGTTGAGCTAAAAGAGGAGCTGGCAACTCTTGAAAGCATTGAGGAGGAAGGGGGGCTTATTCCTGCTCTTTATCAAAGGAAAACTGAAATTGATGTTGCGTTGCTAGAGTTATATGCTGAAGAAGAAATGCATTGGTTCCAAAAGTCGCATGAGAAGTGGTTACTGGAAGGAGACCAGAACACTAACTATTTTCATCGAGTGGCCAATGGTCGTAAAAGGAAAAACATAATGATCTCATTGAAGGAAGGGGATGTGAATATTGAGGGTACAGATAACCTGTTAAAGCATGCTACTGATTATTATAAGGAGCTTTTTGGACCTGCCCCTGGTAATCTCATCAAAATGGGGGAAAATATGTGGGAAGCTCATGAAAAATTAAATGCAAGTGAAAATGAAAAACTTTGTCAACCCTTTTGCATTGAGGAGGTTAAGAATGCATTATTTTCTATGAAGTCAAATAAAGCACCTGGTCCAGATAATATACCTGTGGAATTTTATCAACACTGTTGGGAGATTGTTAAAGATGATATGATGAGTCTTTTTCATGCGTTTCATGTTGGAAAGCTAGATGTACAACGGTTGAATTATGGGATTATTACCCTGTTACCTAAAGTGTCGGATGCTGAGAAGATTAGTCAATATAGACCTATATGCTTGTTGAGATGTATTTACAAGTTAATTACAAAAGTTCTGACTATTCGTTTGGAACCTTTTGTGGGTAAGTTGATTAGTTTGAATCAAAATGCTTTCATAAAAAAGAGGAACATCATGGACGGGGTGTTATCCTTACATGAAATTATGCATTCAGCTCATATTGGAAAACAAGTGGCTATTTTTCTTAAGCTTGATTTCGAGAAAGCGTATGATAAGGTGAATTGGGATTTTTTACTCGATTGCCATAGACTCAAAGGATTTTGTGATGTGTGGTGTGGATGGATCAAACAGATTCTCCATAATGGTACGGTGTCAGTTAAGATAAATAATAAAATGGGTCCTTATTTTCAGAGCGCTAAGGGGGTGAGACAAGGCGACCCTATGTCCCCTTTTTTGTTTAATAGTGCTGCTGAATGCTTGACTAAGATGGTTTGTAGGTCCCAGCAGGCTGGGCTGGTTGATGGCCTGTCCCCTGATCTTGTGGAAGGGGGTATTGCTGTGATGCAATATGCGGATGATACAGTTTTATGTATATCTCACAATCCTGAAAAAGCTTTGAACCTTAAGCTTCTTTTGTACATGTTTGAGCTCATGTCAGGTTTAAAAATAAACTATCAAAAAAGCGAGTTGTTTATGGTTGGAGGGGATGATATGGTATCACAGTTGTACTCTGATATGTTTGGTTGTAGAGTAGCTTCTTTGCCTATGAAATACTTGGGTGTGCCTGTTACGTTTAAAAACCTACGGAATATGGACCTAGAATATATCGATGGGAAGTTTGTAAAAAAACTGGATGCTTGGGTTGGAGAGTCAACTACCTCAGGGGGTAGGCTGGTGTTGGTTGACACATGCTTATCAAATTTAACATCATATGCAATGTCTATGTTCTTGTTTAACAAAACTTTCATTGAACGCCTTAATAAACATAGAAGGAGATTTTTCTGGAGGGGTAAAAAGAAGACAAAAGGATATTACTTGGTAAAATGGGCTAAGGTGTGCCGATCTAAGTCCATAGGAGGACTAGGGATCAAGGATTTGAGGAAACAAAATATTAGTCTTTTGACAAAGTGGTGGTGGAAATTGGACAAACAAGATGGGATTTGGCAGCAAATTGTAAAAAAGAAATATTTGGGGAATACCTCTATTGCAGAGGTTCGTGCTAGATTCAATGATTCTCCTTGTTGGAAAGCCTTGCTGAAGGTGAAGGATGTTTACATGGCGGGTAGGAGAGTGAAATTAAAAAATGGTGAGGTACTTCGATTTTGGTTGGATGAATGGGATGGTATTTCCCCCACGAGTGAGCAGTATCCTGAATTATTTTCTATTTGCCATGAGCAGTTGTGTACTATGAAATATGCTGCTGAGTGTAATTTTGTGTTACAATTTAGGAGATCTTTACGGGGGGAACTTTTAGAACAATGGAATAAGATTAGAGATAGTGCTTCTGGCTGTGAATTGTCAAATGAACCTGATGAGGTCTCCTGGCATTTGAATAGTAGTGGCAAATTTACTACTAAGTCAGTTTATCAGTTTTTGGAGAAAGATCTCTCTGGTGCTGATAACAAGTGGATCTGGAAAGCTAAGCTTCCTTTAAAAATAAAGATTTTCATGTGGCGGCTATTTCGAGATGCGATCCTGACGAGAGATAATATGCGAAAGAGGAATTGGCCAGGGGCGCCAATTTGCTCCTTTTGCAAGGAAACAGAGACTGCGCAACATCTCTTTTTTAAGTGCTCTGTAGCTAAATGTGTGTGGGGGATTGTGGGTAGCATCCTGGGTACCCAATCAATCCCCACAAACTTGTGGCAAGCTTTTGCTTGGTTTTATGCTTACTTTCCGGATGGCGAGCAGTTTTATATGATTGGTTTGGCGGCGATATGTTGGGCGACTTGGAAAACTCGAAATAAGATAACTTTTGAAGAACATAAGATGCATACACCGTTTGAAGTGGTGTATTTAGTAGCTTCACTGTTATTATACTGGACAGGTTTGCTGAAAGAAGGGGCTAAGGAATCCATGAAGAATGGGGCGTCCAAGTTGATGCAAGCGGCGGCGAAAGCTTACTCCCAGTCGGGAGCTGGTGGAGATGCTACGTCTAGGAGGATGTTGATGATTTCTGGAACTTGAAGTCCTGCGTTTGCCAGCGTGATGGACGTATTTGGATGGTGCTGCATGGTAGCGTGATGGACGTTTTGGACGGTGCGGCTTGGTAGACGTTGAAGTGCAGATAGAAGGATGTTAAAAATTCCTGTTGGCTTCTTTTTGGAGCATGTGTTGCCCGTTTGTTGTTTACTCCTGTAGGTGTAGTTCTTTACTCGGTTGAGCTAGTTGTTTCGGTACTTAGGTGGCAGCAGGTTTTTGCCCTGTAGTGTGCGTCTCGAGTCGAGGCGGTACACAGCAGGTTTCCTGCTGCTGCGTCCAACTCGCTTCTACCCTCCCCTCTCATCTCTCTGGTGGCTTAAACTTGGTGTATTTCCGTTATTTTCTTAATGGAAAGGGGTTGGAGGCCCGGTTGGACAAATCAATATTAGTTTATACATTACAGAATTCGTCTTGTAGCGTATTTTATTTGGTATTAAATACGCTGACATTTTTTCTATATAATTGGTGAAACTTGTAAAGGTTTGACTTAAAACAAAAAATGAATAAGCCTTATAAATAGAAAGTATCAAATATTGTTCAATTTGCAGAGGTGCCCAAGAACCTGAATGGACAAGCAAGCAGCGCCTGGAGCGTTTGATGACCACCAGCATCAGGGATCAGTAAAGCACGTAATTAAGCCCAAACCAAGAGAACGTAGGCTTGTATAGTATAGTAAGTTGGCACTCTCCAAGCACTAGCAGCGAGTGAAACCAACTCCTTGCATCCTACTGTCAACGTTTGGTTATAATAAAAACTAGGCGATCTGAGATCGGATGTCCTCAAATTAGATCTGGCATTAACTAGAGATCCAGGCAAAAAGGCGGAGAGTGGGATTAAATTACTTGCCGCACTGAACTAGATCTGATTACATGGAAGAGATATATGTGTAAAAGTAAAGTTAATGCGCAGAACGGGAGAAAACTTTAACTTGGGTGAACAGTAAGTCAAGAACATCAGAACATGCAGCCCATGCATGGAGCCAACTTTCACCCACTAAGGAGTGTGCATCTCAGATCTGAATCAAGAGAAGGAAACAAACCTATATAGCGTCTAGAATTGGACCGGCTACAGTTTCCAGCTCAGCGCTGCGCATGCCCCCAACCCAGTCGTAGGTACGATCCGATCAATGCACTGATCCGTATACATGTTCCCAGGGCCCGGCGGTGCAGACAAAACAAATATGCCTGACTTTACGGCTACCAATTGGGGTTAAACTAAACTGTGCCTGACCCAGTGCAACTGAAGAGAATGCCTGACACGATCGACACAGAATAATACGCTTCCCAGTTCCCACGACGTGCGCCTCCATGTTTTCTACATGGATAGGCTTCTTAGTCGGAACACAACTGACGATCGATCCATCATTCACGACCACAGATCTGGAAGAATTCCTTTTCTTTGTGTACCCATAAAAACCTGGCTTTTGCCCGATGGATGCCGATTCTCTCATTCCCCTCTACATTCTATATAAGCCCTGCACCACACTTGCTCAGTTCGTGCACACCACCTCCTTCCTCCAAGCAGGTTAGCTACGAATGGCGTCGGCCGCTGGTAGTAGCGGAGGCAATGCCAGCCTCGCTGACCCGCTGTTGGCGAGCGCCAAGAAACTGGTCAGCACCAAGGGCAAGTACTGGGAGGCAGCTGACAAGGAGGCACGCCGGGCCGCCAAGGAGAGTGGCGGCGAGGACGGCAGTCTGCTGTTGTTCCGCATGTACAAGGTCAGGGGCAGCCTCCTGCATCCGTACAGGTATGATCAGTTTGCCTCCAGCCTACAGGCGTAACTGAATTCTGCTCCCAACTCGAAAATTTATGTTGATCGTCATGGCCTGTGTGCATCGATCTGCATGACGCGGCCTGTCTCTTGAGTGTTGAGACTTACATTTTCTACTCATGCAGGGCTCTGATCTTCATACGCTTAATTGCGGTCATCCTGTTCTTCATATGGCGCATCAAGCACAACAAATCTGACATCATGTGGTTTTGGACAATGACTGTCGTCGGAGATGTATGGTTTGGCTTCTCCTGGCTGCTCAACCAGCTCCCAAAGTTCAACCCTGTCAAAACCATACCTGATATCGTCGCCCTTAGGCGACAATACGATCTCCCAGATGGCACATCTAGCCTTCCCGGCATTGATGTCTTTGTCACCACCGCCGACCCAATTGACGAGCCAATACTATACACCATGAACTGTGTCCTCTCTATCCTTGCTTCCGACTATCCTGTTGATAGGTGCGCCTGCTATCTCTCAGATGATAGCGGAGCATTGATCCTATATGAGTCCTTGGTTGAGACCGCAAAGTTTGCTACTTTGTGGGTCCCGTTCTGTCGGAAATATTCAATCGAGCCAAGAGCCCCTGAGAGCTACTTCGAACTAGAGGTGCCGTTGTACACCGGAGGAGCACCCGGGGAGTTCACGAACGATCACAGTACTGTATGCAAGGAGTATGATGAGTTCAAAGGGCGCTTAGACTCACTATCTAGTGCCATTTCCAAGCGTTCTGATGTTTACAATAGCATGAAGACAGATGAAGGAGGTGCAAAGGCCACCTGGATGGCAAATGGGACACAATGGCCGGGAGCGTGGATTGACACAACAGAAACCCATAGGAAAGGACATCATGCGGGGATCGTCAAGGTAATCCAAATATAACAATTCATCCAATTAGGAATTCCTTGTTGATATCTTAACTTATGACCTTACTTCGGTAACTTGTCGAGGAGACTTTTGACTTATGGACATGTTGATTATTGTAACAGGTTGTATTGGACCATCCGACCCGTGGACATAATCTTGGTTCACCCGCATGCACCAACAGCCTCAACTTCACCAACACTGATGCACGCATCCCGATGCTTGTTTATATCTCTCGTGGAAAGAACCCGAACTATGACCACAATAAGAAAGCTGGTGCCTTGAATGCCCAATTGCGTGCCTCCGGACTACTCTCCAACGCACAATTCATCATCAACTTCGACTGCGACCACTACATCAACGATTCTGAAGCTCTACGTGCAGCTATCTGCTTCATGCTGGACCAACGAGAAGGTGATAATACTGCCTTCGTTCAGTTTCCTCAACGTTTCGACAATGTTGATCCATCAGACCGGTATGGAAACCACAACCGTGTCTTCTTTGATGGGACAATGCTTGCCCTGAATGGTCTCCAGGGGCCATCCTATCTCGGCACTGGTTGCATGTTTCGCCGCATAGCACTCTATGGCATTGATCCACCTCACTGGAGACAGGAGGAAACAGTTGACGCCTATAGGTTTGGTAGCTCCCTACTCTTCCTAGATTCCGTGTCAAAAGCCATAAACCAAGAAAGGTCTACCATACCACCAACCCTCACTGAAACATTTCTCACTGAGATGGAAACAGTTGTGTCAGCTTCACATGATAAAGACACCGGGTGGGGCAAGGGTGTTGGGTACATATATGACATAGCCACAGAAGATATAGTGACTGGCTTCCGCATCCACGGTCAAGGTTGGCGCTCCATGTACTGTACAATGGAGCGTGACGCCTTCTGTGGCATTGCACCAATTAATTTAACCGAGCGCCTGCACCAAATTGTGCGTTGGTCCGGTGGATCTCTAGAGATGTTCTTCTCACGCAATAACCCACTCATTGGTGGTGGTCGGCTCCAAACCCTTCAGCGTGTCTCCTACCTTAACATGACAGTGTACCCGGCCACATCACTTTTCATCCTACTCTGTGCTCTCAGCCCAGTGATGTGGCTTATCCCTGATGAACTATACATTCAAAGGCCATTCACCAAATATGTTGTGTACCTTATCGTGATCATCCTGATGATTCATATAATCGGTTGGCTGGAGATAAAATGGGCTGGGATCACATGGTTGGATTACTGGAGGAACGAACAATTCTTCATGATTGGGTCAACGAGTGCATACCCGACAGCAGTGCTGCACATGGTGGTAAATCTCCTCACAAAGAAGGGTATACATTTCAGAGTTACTTCAAAGCAAACAGCCGCCGACACCAATGACAAATTTGCAGACTTGTATGACATGCGTTGGGTGCCAATGCTAATCCCAACAGTAGTAGTATTGATTGCCAATGTTGGTGCCATCGGGGTAGCCATGGGTAAAACGATAGTATACATGGGAGTTTGGACAACTGCTCAGAAGACACATGCTGCACTAGGTCTGGTTTTTAATGTGTGGATCATGGTGCTGCTCTATCCATTTGCATTGGCGATCATGGGACGGTGGGCAAAAAGACCAGTCATCCTAATCGTCTTGTTGCCAGTTGCCTTTGTACTAGTTTGCCTTGTATATGTTTCTGTACATATCTTACTTGGTAGTTTCGTTGCATTGTAGCTAGGTGATATAGTAGAAACCATTGTATTGTTTAGCTTCTTTAAAATATGGGAACCAATTATGTTCCTTGTATCAAATAAACAGCTGTAATGTTTCAAATTTGTAATAATCAATACAGAATGGCTGTAATTTAGACCTTGACAGTTAATGTTACACCCATTTGCTTCGAAGTAGATTTCTTTAACCTGCTAACCCGAAATGACTTTGACCATTTGACGTGGCTGAAAATACAAAGAATCCAATCGATCATCAACTATCACCTCATACAACATCATCCTACATGCTATTTTATTTTTCACATGGCCATCTACATTCTCTAACATAATGAAAATGTGCATACTAAACCAATTCATTGGAAGGCGGCACGGCGTTCTGAATGATGCGATCTTTGAGTCACAACTACAAAAAACAAAAATGCCTCCTTTTCAATCAACCACTGTGAATGCCAAAATGCATCTGAGGCTAGTAGTTGTTGTGTATTAGAGCATCTCTAACAGAAACCTCAAACAACCTGGAAACTGTAAAACTCCGGCCCGACTTAATGGGCCGAGCTTTTTTTGCGCGATAGCAGAGCCTGTAAACACCACTCGGCCCGTAAACTGGATACAAGCGCCCGTAGATTCAGACGCCCGACATGTATTTATGTCGGGTTACGCACATTCCCCGTTCGTAACCCTTATCCGTCGCCACCGCCGACGAGCAATCCGCCGCCCGCCCCGTTCTTCTCCGACGAGCAATCCTTGACCGTTGGCATAGATCGGCCGCTGCTACCGCGGGATGGCACTGAAGAGGTCGAGGTCGAATCTGCGGGGGCGCGGCGACCGATTCGGCGATTTCTCCGACAAGATTCGGAAGAAACTCGTCCGCGCCGACGCCGGTCGGAAGCGGCTAATCAAGAAATTCACCAAGAAAGGGAGCCCGGTCCCACTGGCGTGCTATAGGCGCGAGGTGGAGGAGTTCGATTGTGAGCTCGAGCGTCGCCGCCTTGCGCAAAGCCCCGGTGGCAAGGGAAGCTCGAGCGGCGCCGCTGGTAGCTCTGCCTCGCCGCTTCATCTTCTTCCACTGGACGCCCTCGACCTTCTCGATTCGATCGCCCTCGCCCTACTCCGTTCGGAGAAGAAGAAGGCAGAGCTGAGGCTCCCCCGCGACGAGGACTGAAGCTTGAGCTGAGTTTTGGCAGTAGGGTAGGGCGGCGACGAGTAGGAGTAGATTAGCTTTTGGAGTATATGTACATTGCGTGTGAATTGGTGATGAACTCCTCCGTGGAGTGAAATGGCGAAAAAAACTAGTTCGTTCGCGCCCAAATTAGCCATTTTGCAGATCCGTTTGAGGTTTCTGCTATCATGCGCAAGCAGTTGCGACGAGATTTAACAAAAACGTCGAACTATAGACTTATTTTGAGGTTCCCAGTTTGATGTTTATGTTAGAGATGCTCTTAGAGTTTAAAAGTGAGCTTCTGATCACTACCAGAGGCTAGTAGTTGTTGTCTATTGGCAAGCACCGATAAAAAGAAATAGTAAACACCACTATACCAGGATATTTAGCAGACTAGCAATGGAGTAAGTAAGATGAGATGTGTGCCCCCCACAAATGCCTACGTCTAAAACCCGCATTTGACCGAACACTTGAGGCCTTGTTCGGCACGCGAGTTTGGACCGGTTTTTTGGTGTAACTTCCCGGCCCACCTGAATACACCACAAAACACTCTAGCATTGTTCGGCGGGCCGGGTTTGGTAGGGCTGAGCCCGCGAAACCCCGTGGAAACCCGTCGGGTTCGAGTGAAATCGAGACGCGAGGGGGCAGTCGCGTTTTGGCGTGTCACTGGCGGCGCCGTCGCTCGTCCCTCGTCCCCCGTGCTCGTCGCTCATCTGTCGCCGTCCCGTCCGCCGTCGCCGTCGCTGTCGCCGAAGCCTCCCACGACGTCGAAGGCTCCCTCGCTCCCTCCGCTCTTGGCGCCTCCGTCCCTTGCAACTCCAACGAGTTCTTCGCCCCTGCCGCCGACGACGCTCCCGCCGCCGCAGCTCTCCTTCTCGGTGGTGGCCGCCGCCTATGACTTCTATCAGGTAAGCCTCGTCCCGTCCTCTCTCGATCTGGCCTAGGTTTAGGCGGCATCCCTTCCTCTTTTGTATGGATTCTTGCCCAGATGGTGGGGATCTTGGATGCGTTGTGTTGATTCTTGTACTAGCACAGCTTGTCCTAGATCTCTTCTTGATGATGTACTTGCACAGATCGAAATCCACGCCAGATCAGATTTTTATTGATCATGTATTTCGAGTTATTTGCTAAAGATCAGATTTTTATTGATTATGTATTTCGAGTTATTTGTAAAAGATCAGATTCTTGTTGGTCATGCACTCTTGCTCCTGTGATCTTGCTCAAATTAATTGTAAAATATCATGTGCTGAATCAAAATTGATGCTGAATGAGTCATGTGCTATGAATAAATTCGTTTTTATTGATGAAACACTCGTGTGCAATCCCTGTGTGCCGAACAGGTTAAGTTGGTGGTAGTGGTTTTATCAGGAGGGGATTTGGAGGCGGGGAGTGTATTGGGTGAGTTGAGTGTTTTCACCAAAACACGTGTGGAAATCACACAGGAAAACCGGTGGAAACACTCCAGCCGAACAAGGCCTAAGGAGTACCTCACGGAAAGAAAAATCCTATCGCAAAGTCGCAAGCCGAGGATTAATCGAATCAAACAACTTGAGATGGTTAGAAAAGGAAGCTTACCTGTCTCATGAAGCCCGGACAGGCTGGACGTTAGCGGTCTTGTTTCAGTATATCAACAGAGAGGCTCCTATTTGGGCCGTTCCTTCGAATCGCTCACGGCTATTTGACGCACGGGTGACGGAACCGGCCCAGGTATAGATTTGGTTTTCGTTTTTGCTGTTCTTATTATCTTTTTTTCTTCTATTCATTTTTCTTTCTAATTTTTTAGTGTTTTTTAATCATGTTTAGATTTTTCCTTTTTATTATTTCGTGGGCAGGTGTATTTGAAGCACGTGCTTTTCTTTTCACATGAAAATACTTTTACAAATGTACAAACATATCTTTAACATCGAGATTATTTATCAAGAACCTTGTGAACATATTTTTGAACTATATTAAAAAAAAGTACCAACAATTTGTAGACCTTGTAAACCTTTATTAAAAATATACAACTATTTTATCTGAGCTTTTAAAACTTTCAAAAGTAATACCCCAAAAAAACTCAAAAGAATAAACAAAAAAAAAGAAATGGAGAAAAAAGAATGAAACAGAAAAACAAATCGTGTTGGGAAGGCTGGCCACGGAACCTAGCATCAAATAGGAGCTCCCATCACTCATGTGGTTCCTCGCTCTTGTAGCCTTAGTAAGATTAACTCAAAGTAGATTGCCAAGACTGGGTCCTATGAAAGTGAAAGGCAAAAACTCTTATATTTAAACTTTCTTTTCTTTGGGTATCTTCAATGCCGGTTGAACAGTGTGCTTTTAGGTCTTGATCGAGAGTGATTCTACCCTGGTTAGCAGGAACTACAAATACCAGGAAGTCCTTATAGTAAAATAGTCGAGGGTATTCCATCGTGAAGGACCATAGGTTCTTATTCGGCAACCTTGTTACGACTTCACCCTAGTCGAATACCCCATCATGGTATGGGCCAATAATACCATCAAAGCCTTTTGTGGCACTAGTGGTACATTTTAAAAAGGGGAACACTAGTGGTACATAAAAGTCATGAGTGACCTATTGGTGAGTCCTTGCTCAAGTCACTCGATCGACTTTTGAGGGACGAAATTGTCAACCTTGATGAAACGACCGAGTTACCCATCTAGAGTGAAGCAGCCTTACCTATACTTCAGGTTGAGGGTCCACTACTCGGCATTCGACAACAAATATCCACCCACGGGCAAGCTGCGTATGGCTCCGGTCCGTGCCACATGAATAGCCTGCATGCGCTGCATGTCGCCAACTCTTATAGTCTGTTCACTATAACAATACTGGGAGAGTCACATAAGTATTCACTTTTAACTGTAAATAACAAACTTATCCCATAACATTGAAAACATAGAGAGAACATCGCATGTATATTCAACGCATACTCGGTTGTCTGCATAATTTTGATCCAAAGGTTGGGTAACCCTTTTCTAAATAAAATAAATACAACCCATATTGTACAGCGAACTCATTCATAAGATATTTCGTGCAAGCAAGCCTTCTCCATATTCGCTGCAATTCGATTGGAGAACATTTGTGTGAAAGGTAAGGTATAACTTTCTTAGAGCTACCGACGGAACTCTAGTTGCAGCATGCATGTCAGTGGTTGTTTACTTCTTTTTTATGGGTGCCTAATTAAAAGGCGAGGACCCAAGGTTTTATCTTGTTTCAGGACAACTACAAGCCTGCAACTGCAAAGTGTGTGTATGAGCGTTCACAAGAAAGGTGATATGTTCATATATACTAGTGGACTTTGTGCGGCAACGCCGCTCCCGTGTATTTAAAAAGAAACTGTATGGAAATTTAGAAGTTAGGTGGGTTTAAAAATAAATGGAACTCAAAGGAGTTTGTGTTTGGAATTAATTTTTATTTGAATTTCTCTTCCGTTTAAAACTGAGTGGATTTAAAAGATTTGTATACATTTGGAATTATGCCGTAAGTAAATTTTGATCGTTCCGGTATTTTCAGATGGGATACACCGTGTGAACATTCGTTTAATTAAATTTGTATTTTTGAGGAAAAGAATTTTAAATGTATTTACATATTAGTCTTATAGAAATAGCTTGGGCGACTAAAAACACAATAATAAGGGGAATTAAAAGAAATAGGTGATAGAGAAAACAAATGAAAAGAGCCATGGGTCACATGGTGGTCAGGTGAAATTTGCGACCCGCTTTATTCTTGGATAATGTTTATTCCCCTTCCCCTCGTTCCATAAACTATTTTAGGCTCATTTAACCCCTACCAACTACCATACGTGTGGCGCTTTCTGAAAACAGGCCACATGCCCCGGTTTGATAGCCATATAAGTCTGTTACAAGAAAATAAACGAAGTTCAAAAATAACAAAAGAACACAGGACACAGCTCCGCCTGAAGACAGACGAGCCAAAACACGACATCAAACAGCAAGCTCATGCAGGAGCTGGTGGAAAACGAAAAAAACACGAGCTACTCCAGGAGACAAATAACCAAGCGGCGACGCAACCCTAAACCTCCCAACAATTCCGCCGCGGTCTATCCAATCCCCCTATGAGAACTTTTTTTTAAAAAAATCACATATATTAAACTAACAAAGAGCACACGATACGAGAACTAGATATAGGACTTGAAAGCGTCTAACCGAATACTTCAGGTTATCCACCATCCTCCTGCACCCGACTTCCTATATTTCTGCCATACTAAAAGTCCATTGCGTGAGAAAAGTAATAGATTTGAAGACAATGTCAAAGGTATAGAGCACATAACTTTTTGATTAGACACTGGTAGTCCAAATAGTCCAAGATACTCCTTCAGTCACTGCCCATCCGCAGAAATTAGAACCCACACCCTGATTACTAAGAGCAGCATGCGAAGATAATTGAAATCGCAAGGAGGATAATCCCAGGCCAACACCTCTTTGACACATCACCAAATAAAGTGAGACAACGGGTATTCAAAAATTAAATGTGAGACTGTCTCCACTTCGTCACAGTTAAATCCAAGTTTAAACTACCATCACTTTGCTTTCGGCTAAGCTGTACATGTAATCCTCCCTCTCATACACATCCAGGGGAAAATCTGAACTTTCCTGTAACACAGGGCACTTTATCACCCTACGACTTTTAGACGAGAACATAATCAGTCCTATAAGGGTTATCTGAATCTCTGGAATAAAAAACATGAATGGTATATATGTTACCGAGTGAAGTATGTAGGAACAAGAAGTCACTTCCTCTGTTCCAAAATATATGCTGTTTTAGATGTTTTATGCGTGCATGTATATGAATCTTAAACTAAAACATGTCTAGAACTCTAGATACATCTGTGCAGAAGATATATAGAAAGACTTATATGGTGAAACGGAGGGAGTGCTTAGTGGTCAACTTTTGAAAAAAATCATGTACTCCCTCCGTCCTAAAATAAGTGTCTCAAGTCTTTCAAAAAGCTGATTATCTAAACGAGTACTTCATGAACCTACATGTACCGTATGAATTTTTTCAGAAGTTCCATGGTCAATTTTGTTACTGCAGAACCCGACCGAACAATGCATGGTATGATACTATGATATTTAGGGGGTTAAGTGAGATCAATTTTTTTCAAACCATAAAGGAGAGCTGCATGTGTTTCATTAAGAAGTTTCATTAAGAAAGAAGGAAGATGATACAACGCCAAAGAAGGCACAACCCATACAACGCCATATGCCACAGGACCTAATTTTTTTGAGAAAAGGAGGGAGTGCCCCAAAGGCCTCTGCATCCAAAGGATGCACATAGCCGAGTTTTATTAATAGAGAAAAAAAGAACCACCAGGTCTTACAAAGAAATACATCAAACAACCAGAAGCCACCGTCTAAGCGAAATTGTTACTCCTACAAACCAACTTGATGAGGGGGTGGATATGATCGGAGCCAAGCGCCCTGACCTCACACACCAACGCACAACATCTAAAACCGGAAGCCCCAACCAAGCTGCCCAATGGCTAGCTAGGGGCACAAACCGGTACAGCAGACACACGACATGCGCCAATACACATGTTGATACGCCGCCGCCGCCATCTTACACCGCTCCATCTTCATGACTGATCAGAAGTAATAACCTTGTCAGGCCCGCCATCGACGCCACCACGTCGCCGGACAGCTCCACCATCCTGCACGAGTACATCAAACCGTGTCCATTGTCGGGACCCCGCTGCACCATGCCGCCAAGACTCGCCAGCATCAACGAACGATGCAACACTGCTCCTCACCCTGCCTCCTTCCTCCAGCAGATACTCCAGAACAATGCCCTCAAGAGAGAGAACAACACCAGGTGCCGTCATCATCCGATCCGAGTACAATGCCTTCAACAAGGTAACGACGTCAAGACGTCGCCATCGCCCGCCAGAAGGTCGGCTTTCACCGGCAATTACGCCTCCCAACTTGTCGCGGCAGTCACTCGCAGAGCCAGCGCCCTCCGGGTCGAGGCCCCTGACGGTTACACTTTGGCTGACACAGAGAGCGGGCGCGGTCGCGCCGCTAGCGAGGAGGCGGGCTCGCCGGTGGCCAAGCGGGTCAACGACGCCAGGGACGATGTGTGGGTGGCCGCGGACGAGGGAGACAGTTACGGCAGCCGGCCACTGCTGTTCCGGACCATGAAGGTCAAAGGCAGCATCCTGCATCCTTACAGGTCAGTCTGCGCATGTCATTCTAGCTATCCGTTTGAAATTATCATACACTTCTTTCTTAACACGTACGGCTGTCGTATAATTTGTAACAGATTCTTGATTCTGGTGCGACTGATCACCATCGTCGCCTTCTTCGCGTGGCGGGTAAAGCACAGAAACCACGGTGACAACATGTGGCTTTGGACCACGTCCATGGTCACCGACGCCTGGTTCGGCTTCTCATGGATCCTCAACCAGCTCCCCAAGCTCAACCACATCAAACGCGTCCCGAACCTGGCCGCCCTCGCTGACCAGTACGGTTGCTCCTCCGGCGAAGCCAATCTTCCGGGCATTGACGTCTTCGTCACCACCGTCGACCCGGTGGACGAGCCCATTCTTTACACGGTGAACACCATCCTCTCCATCCTCGCAACCGACTACCCTGTGGACAAGTACGCCTGCTACCTCTCTAACGACGGCGGCACGTTGGTTCACTACGAGGCGATGGCCGAGGTTGCCAGTTTCGCCGTGCTGTGGGTCCCGTTTTGCCGGAAGCATCGCGTCGAGCCAAGGTCCCTAGAGAATACTTTGGGATGCAAACAACGCCATACGCTGGTAGTATGGCTGGGGAATTCATGAGGGATCATAGGCGTGTCCGCAGAGAATATGAAGAGTTCAAGGTGAGGATAGACTCCCTTTCAAGCACCATCCGACAACGATCTGATGCCTATAACTGCTCGAGTAACAAAGGAGATGGTGTACGTGCGACGTGGATGGCTGATGGCACACAATGGCCAGGCACATGGATTGAACAAGTTGAGAACCATCGAAGAGGGCAGCATGCTGGAATTGTACAGGTATAATTTCACCTTCCCATTACTCAGTCTCCCAAATTTCTGGATGGGCAGACCTCAGTTAATTATAATAGATGAACTTTGGACTTCAGGAAAAACAAATAGTCGATTTTCAATGATTTTTAACGAATTTTTACCTGATTTAAATTTGATTGAGTTTAATTTGATCCAGTCCACAATTTCAAATTTTAAATTCGGTTGGTACCTACTAAAATAAATAAAGAACTATAGACTTGTACTAGAATTCCGCGAACTGAGATCTGAGAGAAAGAGTAAATGATTAATTCCATCCACTGAGAGTGCAATATCTAAATATTCAGATGAGAGTTGGCAAGATTCAAAATGTTTGGAATGCTCTTGACTGCAGGTCATACTAAACCATCCAAGTTGTAAACCGCAAGTCGGGTTGCCGGCGAGCACTGACAATCCATTCGATTTCAGCAACGTGGACACGAGGCTCCCCATGTTTGTGTACATGTCCCGGGAGAAGCGCCCCGGCTATAACCACCAAAAGAAGGCACGCGCCATGAACCGGCGCGGATTCTCTAACCTGGCGTTACCAAGTCAGAGGCAGCCTTTCCCATGCCGGATGCCACTCAATTTCAATCTAACGGCTGTTGCTTCTTTTTTTTTCTTTTTTTTTTGAGTAGAAACGGCTGTTGCTTCTATTCCCTCTATTAGCACAGACCAAACAGCCCAGCCCAGTTTGTTAGCCCATCTGAGTCCCGGTTCGAAGAAGAGAAGGGTAAACATAGGATTTGCACGGGACTAGAGCGACGGAAATAAATTTTGGCGGGCAAAACCTGTGTGGTCTCTCCTCGATGTGTCTCTGGTCTTGGCGATCAAGGCGTAACGGTGACAGTCCTGATTTGCCGGCGATCGCGGTGCATCTCCTCGCGCTGTCTCTGGTCCTGGCGATCGAGGTCCGTCGGCTGCAGTCCTGATTGGCGGGCGATCGCGGGGAGTCAGCGGCAGTCCTCATCAGCGGGCGATCACTTGTAATTGGCGGCAGTTCTGATTGGTAGCGCACGCAATCTCGCTCTCCACTTTTACTTGCATGTTCTAATTGGAATCAGCTGCTTGGAATCGTAGTATTTCTTACACTGTATTTACTCTTCCTCTCTGTGATGTTTCTTCTCTGTAGCTAGCACACGCATATCTCCCCTCTGCACTTTTATTTACAGCAAGTGATGCAAGAACATGGGAGCACTGGATATTACGTTCTAGGACAGACTATATATTACCTGCTAGTTCATTCCATGATATTTGATAAAAAAACTGAAAACTGCACTTGTAAACGTTCTAGTACAAACAAGGTGTATTTCTTCAGAAACTGAAAACTGAACTTGTACGTGTTCATGATTTTACAGGTTTTATTGAGTTATTGCCTTCCAGATTTAAGATTCAATGGCACAACCCAACAAGTAAGTTAGGTTTCCGTCTAAAAACACTTTGATTTGTTTGCATCCAGATCTGTACCAATAAGTATATATTTGTTTTTGTGTAGGGAAAATGAGATTCCTGGTTGGTTACCTCAGGTTGGTCAGAAATTTAAAAATATGGATGATGCTTGGTCATTTTGGGTTAGCTATGGAGGTCGTGCAGGTTTTGAGGTCAGAAAATGGAATAGCAATATAAGTAAGATGGATGGAAAAGTAACTTCATGTAGGTATGTGTGTGCTAAGGAGGGTCGTCGGGCACACGACAAGAGGGATCATCTCACAAAAAAACCTCGAGCTGAAACAAGAACAAGTTGTCAAGTTCATATGTGTCTTTCATTAAATAGAGTGGCGGGACATTATGAAGTGCTATATGTAGATCTTGCTCACAATCATGTTCTTTACTTGCCACAAAGCTTCCATCTGATGTTATCACAAAGGAAGATTTCAGAATTGCAAGCTTATGAAATTGAGTCTGCCGATAATTCTGGAATTAGGCCAAAGGCTGCACATGAGTTAGCTAGTCGCCGAGTTGGAGAACCAATGAATCTCAGCTACACTACCCGTGATCACAAAAATTATTTGCAAGGAAGGCGTCAAAGAGAGTTGTCATATGGTCAGGCAGGAAGCATGTTGAAGTTTTTTCAAGACAAGATGTGCGGGAACCCTTCTTTCCAATATGGTTTGCACATGGATTCTGAAGAAAATATAGCAAATATATCCTGGGCTGATGCTAAGATTGAAGGGAATATGCCCTAGAGGCACTTAATAAACATAGTTTATTGGCAATATCCCAATCGTTCATTATATGTTTTACACCATGCTATAACTGTATTAAGCGAAAACATTAATACAAGTGTGGTAGATAAACAACCAGGTCCCTAGTAGCCTCTACTAAGACTAGTTTCGTTGCGCGATTGATGATCGAGGTTTTCCGATCATAGGGCATGGCGCCGGTCGGCAATGGAAGTCATATCGTTAGGTGTAACGATGTGATGGACATACCCAGTATTTGTAGGACATAGTCATTACGCCTTAAGACCGTGAGAGCAACTCTTATTGTTATCCCTGGAAGATACTTTGATCGCACCAAACGTCGTATCTTATATAGTATGACAATAACGGTGATACTTTTGAGTATCGGAAGGGGGTAGTTGAGACGAGGGGTCAACAGCGGGATTTGTCAGTCCGCATAGCCGGATAGATACTCTAGGGCCCACCCGGTGAGATTATGTCAAATGAGTTTGCAAACATGTGACTAGGTCACCAGCTGACATAATATCATAGACGAGTAGAAGATAGCGATGTCGGTAACGAGATCATGCTAGGTATGGAGATATCTGAGAATGATGCTCGGACACGCTAAGTATCGTCATGACAAAGGGTTTAAGACTAGACGTCCAGGTTTGATAGATGAAAGTCATTCGTTATATCACAGTGATTAATTCATGGGGTCCAGGCCTACGAGTTAGTCGTTGATCATAGAGGAGTCTTGATCGTACCTGTTATTATATCGAACCGCTAGGGTAACACACTTAAGGGGTTTCGACAAGACAACCGGAAAGGAAAGAGATCACCGGGAGCGTCCCGGGAGGGGTCCGATGGAGACCGGGCAGCGCCGAAAGAGTTTTCGGAGCTAGGAAAAATTATATATATTATGTTTGATATTAATTAGTGTAATTAATATGCAAATATGATTTTATATATTTATTTTCGAATTTATTTAGGCTGATTTCCCTAAATGGGCCTTCTGGTCGAAAGAAGGCCCATGGGGGGGGGGGGAACCCTCAAGGGAATTTTGTGGGGAGGCTTGGCCGGCCTAGGTGGGCCAAATGGGGCCCACCTAGGGCCGGCGCACCAGCCTTGGCCGAACCAGGCATGTGGGATAGTCCCACATTGCCTGGCTGGCAAGGTTGGCTCCCCCTGGGAGCCTATATAAGAAGGGGCACCCCTGGCCTTTTAATTCACCAATTAATTCCCAATTTCTCTCTCGATCTCGTGGTTCCCTTGTCGGAGCCGTGCCGAGTAGAGGAGGGGGATCTCTTCCACCATAGCCCGCTGCCGCGCTGCTGGTGTTCCGGTCCAAGTCTTCCGCTGCTCGTCCTGGACTGGAGCTTCGGAGGCCGTCGCCTCCACCGTATGTGTGTGACGCCCTGCGAGGTGCTGCGCTAGCGGTACTCGGAGGCCTACCTCCTCCACCCGACCTCGGAGTCATCTTCGTCATCTTCGTCGCGCCGAGTTCTCCGCGACCTAGAGGTCGGCTACGTCGTCTTCGTCGTCAACGCTTGTGCGGGAGCGTAATCCCCGCTATTCGGTCTACGAGGGTATGTATTCCGATCTCCGTCGTACTACTATATCTACATAGTGTAGATCTTGGCTAGTTTAAGGATATCATTGCTAGGAAATTTTTCTTTTCTGCACACGATCCCCTTCAGTGGTATCAGAGCCGATCTATCGTAGATATAGCTGTACGCTGTTAGAACCCGTGTTCTGCACGAGGGCATTGTTCCTGTTATTTGCTACCCTCTAGCGTGCACTTGTGATTCCAGCGGCATCGAGTTGATGAAGCGGCCCGGGCCGACTTTACGCGTATGCTTACGCGAGACTGGTTCCACTACTGACATACGGCTTGTACCGTATCTGTGGCTGGCGGGTGCCTGTTTCTCTCTCTTTAGTTGGCTTTGCATTTTCAATGGAGGGCCCGAAACGGATGCTTAAACATGCAATTATTGGATCGTTGTTGTGGTCATAAGGTTCGTAGGTATGAAGCGGTTCTATTTACGAAAGCCCCGAGCCACGTAAAATATGCAAAAGATAAAGTAGAAGCGTCTTACTTTATTTTGCAGGGGCTATGTGATATGGTCAAGGTAGGTTTATTAAATTGTTTATGAACTGCGGGCGCCAAGAAGACCATGGCGCAATGGACTATATCACATTGAATTACATTTGATGTTTTGTATGCATCTTATATTGTGTGATTGTGTGTATAGTATACATTAGTTACACGGCGATAGCTATATAAGATGATCACTTCAAAATACCACTAGTGTTCTCCCTCCAACGCGCACCATCAAGAAAGTTCTACGTTATGAGGCAGGTCGTGATGATCGGGTGTCAGACATCTCGTCGTTCGCATACAGTGGGTGTAAGCCATGTTGCACAAGCGTCAGCGTGGAGGTTTTTGGTGGCGAGCCTAGCATATTCAGAAATATGGCCTCGGAACAGGGAGACCGAAAGGTCGAGCACGAGTCACAAAATTGGTGTGGCGGACTTTTGTCTACTCTTGAAGTTGTGCCGCCGGCTCTGATGATGAGGGGTGGTGCAATGGATGGGGGTCGTGTAATCGCTTAAACGACCAGGAGGGATGTTCGTTTGAGTGGGAGTTCAGATAGTTATTTTCTAAAATACTAGAACTCGGAATATAAGAACAGAGTCTGTTTTGCAAACCTTTGTAGATATTAACCATTGTGATAGCATCTTTTCAAAATTAGGCGCATTCCTGCGTTTAGAAACTTAAAAGGTTGGGTCCAAACTTCATAGTTTTATATTTTAGCTTGAGGATACTCCTTGTTTAAACCGTTAGCTCTTTGTGTTACAATACCCGCTAGGAGATAAACCCGAAGATTCCGCTAACAAAAGATAATTTGGATTATCAGATTTTGTGCGGATGATATCATCATAGTCCAGTGCATGCTATGATCTCTGCCATAGAGAATCAACGGTGGGTACGAGTTTTTAGATCGCGAACATATGATATGGTCGCTAAACTCTGGGTACACCAAACGTTGGGTTGATGAAGTTTATCAGTACGTTGACTGATTGTCTTCTCAACCAAGATGGAAGAGAAGACACACATTGAGGGAGCACGTGGCGGTCATACTTAATGACATATGTTCATGATTAATAAACATTGAGACGCCTCGCTCAGCTCAATCACTGGATGACAGACATCGTTGCCAAGTGCAAATGCTCTGTCATAGACTATGTCATGCAAGGGGAATCATTCACCTTCATGGTTCTTGATTACGGTGGAAGTATCAAGAAAATGAAACAGATCGCCGGAAGTGATCAATGATGATGGTGTATATGTGATATACATGTTATGAATGTTTTAGCTGAGCAAGTACTCACAGTAGTGACTAAGTTTTGAACTAGTCATGTTTTGTGAAAACCAGGTTTACTGCTTGAGTAGCTTGAAAGGATGAGGCTACATTGCGTGTTGATAATGGCAATCAAGTTGTTGTGATGGCCATAGACACTCTCCCTCTAGATCTACCATTTGGGTAAATTCTTTATGATCGCCTGTTAGTATGATCGTTACAAGTGTGTCTCCTCTAGCGAGACACTTGTTCATACATGATAGTGACAAATTGGTGTCCTATATTTATGAAGTAATGATCATATGCCGATTTGAATTTAGATGGTAGAAGCTCCCACATTCATAATATTAATGCCAAAGAATACAAACTTAATAAAGACACCACATCTGTGTGGCACCACCGTTTAGTCATGTCAATGTTATATGCATTAGCTCCACACTGGATGGACCTACAAGTCCTAAGATTTGATCTTTTGACACTTGCAATAACTGTGACACCGTTTTCGGAAAGCGGGCATATAACTTATTGATAGTCATACATAGAGATGTATGTGGTTCAATTAAGTAATTGACGGGTAGTGGAGACCTTTATTTCGTGAACTTCACTGAACGTTTTGAGTATAGCTTGTTGAGAATCGTGCAGTTCGGTGTATGTGAATCAATGAAATACTTTAACGTGTAGTGGAAGTCTTTATTTCATAGACTTCATGAACATTCGAATAGATATATGGATATCCACTCGGTGAATGTTGGCCTGGAAATTTTGATTCAATCAAACAAGTCCAGGATGAAGTAGGAAATAAACTTAACAAGAAAATCAAATTCCCGCGATGCATATTGAGGAATAAAGATTTGAGTTAGTTGGCACATCATTGGAAGACTTGTGAGAAGAGTTCCACAAATTACGTCGCATGGAACACCATAGTGTTATGGTGTGTTAGGACGTCGTAATTGCACCCTATCGGATAGTGTGTGGTAAATAAATCTCTTACCGAATTATTGTGATCATTAGAGTCATATGGTAGAAACGTAAACACTCACGTTAGCAAATAGGGAAACCATTTGAATCCATGGAGACAATACCATACGAGTGATGGCATGGCTTTTGAGCCTGGATTGTCGTTTCAGCAATTTAGGTTTTCGATGTGATTAAACCTAAAATGGATTAATCTTTGTAGTGTACCGTACCCAAAGAGTTGGTTGGGTACATGTCTCACGACATAGGCAAAATCATTGCCGGGATATACCATGCGAAAGAAATAGTTTCTTGTCCGAGGGTATAAGTGAGAAAGAAAGTAGAGCAAGACAAAGTTGGTGAACTTCCTCTCCAGACATCAGAGTGGCGCAACCGAAAGTGTGTTCGGTGTCAGGCTCCACAGCTTGAAAAAGCTGATGATTCAAGATCATGATGTTCCGAGCTCATACTAAGAGCGTAGGCATACGGGGTTGTGTTCCACACTGTGTGTTACAACAATCTTGTTATGACGGTCATATTAATGGAATATGATAGACCTACGAACTACGAAGAAGAGATGGTGGACCTAAGTCCGAGAAATGGCGATGAGTCATTTGTGATCCGAAATAAAATCCATATACGATTACCAGGTATTGACTTGGGAGATCTTCTTGATGGCATCTAGGGTGTTAATAGTATATGGAATTTTATGAGAGAGTAGACATTGAGCAGATTCGAGTTGTCGTGAAACAGTTCCGACAGACCACATGAGAGTTTGTCTCAAGTGGCGAAGCCTAAATCTATTCTGGGTCGTTTAGCAATCATTATAATTTCAAATGAGAAATTGATAGATGGATAAGGAAACCATGTTTCTTAATAGTGTCATTAAGAAAGAGTTGGTGATCCTGAGGATGCTAAACATGTATGCAAACTTCGGTGGTCCATTCATGGGCTGAAGCAAGCATATCGGAGCTGGAATCTTCACTTTAATAATGTGATCAGAGGATTTTGGAGTTGTCCAAAATAGATGAAGAAACCTACATTTGCAAAGAAGTGAGTGGGAGCAAAGTAGCTTTCCTTGATCTTATATGCGGAAGGCATATTTGAGTGGGAGCTAAGTAGCTTTTCCTTGATCTTATATGCGGAAGGCATATTTGAGTGGGAGCTAGGTGTAATTTGTGATTATGTATGTAGCGACATACTGAATGACATAGATCCTCTAGTAGAGTGTAAAGGATTATTTAAGTGATTAAATTTTCTATGAAATGAAGTTAGCAGTATTAGGCATCCGATTTATAATTGTATAGATCGTAAGAGGATTAATAACATTATGTCGGAATATTTCCTTAGTCAAGATTCTGAAGTGTTTCAGAATAGGACAAGCAAAGAAAGAGGTTCTTACTTGTATGACTAGGTAAAATATTAAGTTTATCTTGGCGTTTTCAGTTATAGCAAATGATGTTCGACATTATCTATGTATCAGTCATAGATGCTATCAGATTGAAAGCTCGACTTAGTGTGACCCAAGTTCTTGGTTGAAGAACAGGTTCTAGAGTGATCCTTGTGTGGATCAATGAACAAACGTTAAGTTTATTCTTCGGTGTCTATGAGAACTGAAGATAGGTTTTCTAGTAACGGGTAAGAGTAGAATGGCAACTTGCCGTAAAGCGGTTACGATGATGCAAGTTATTACACTGACCCATAAGACTAGAAATCTCATATAGGAGATGTCCTTTATTTTGAAGAAAGACATGGTTAGTTTGCGAAGTCGCATATGAATGCACTGTCGCATAATCTACATAGGTACATATAAATATATCGCGACTTTAGAAGTAGCAAGTGTGATTGGACTGAGCAGTTTTCCGAGCGTAGGTGGTCCCTTAATAGATCTTTCAGACTTTTAAGTCGCATGCTACGCGAATGCTCGAGTCTCACTCCATCCACTGGGATATATTTCACCGTCATCGTAAGATACGGGATGATGTCAAATTAGGTGACATAGAAGTGTTTCAAAGCACATATAGGTCTCAATGTGTGAGATCTGTTGACTGTATTCCTCTTCCACGAGGCGAGCAGGCACCAATATGCTATGGGTGTTGAGCTTTTACCAGGTTGTAAACTAGATTAAGTGTTACTCTAGTGCAAGTGGGAGACTAAAGGGAATATGCCCTAGAGGCACTTAATAAACATAGTTTATTGGCAATATCCCAATCGTTCATTATATGTTTTACACCATGCTATAACTGTATTAAGCGAAAACATTAATACATGTGTGGTAGATAAACAACCAGGTCCCTAGTAGCCTCTACTAAGACTAGTTTTGTTGCGCGATTGATGATCAAGGTTTTCCGATCATAGGGCATGGCGCCGGTCGGCAATGGAAGTCATATCGTTAGGTGTAACGATGTGATGGACATAC
Organism: Poa annua; assembly: GCA_026929855.1. Classification (NCBI taxonomy): domain Eukaryota; kingdom Viridiplantae; phylum Streptophyta; class Magnoliopsida; order Poales; family Poaceae; genus Poa; species Poa annua. The sequence goes on from CM049426.1 coordinate 37,224,215, forward strand.
CCAGTATTTGTAGGACATAGTCATTACGCCTTAAGACCGTGAGATCAACTCTTATTGTTATCCCTGGAAGATACTTTGATCGCACCAAACGTCGTATCTTATATAGTATGACAATAACGGTGATACTTTTGGGTATCGGAAGGGGGTAGTTGAGACGAGGGGTCAACAGCGGGATTTGTCAGTCCGCATAGCCGAATAGATACTCTAGGGCCCACTCGGTGAGATTATGTCAAATGAGTTTGCAAACATGTGACTAGGTCACCAGCTGACATAATATCATAGACGAGTAGAAGATAGCGATGTCGGTAACGAGATCATGCTAGGTATGGAGATATCTGAGAATGATGCTCGGACACGCTAAGTATCGCCATGACAAAGGGTTTAAGACTAGACGTCCAGGTTTGATAGATGAAAGTCATTCGTTATATCACAGGGATTAATTCATGGGGTCCAGGCCTACGAGTTAGTCGTTGATCATAGAGGAGTCTTGATCGTACCTGTTATTATATCGAACCGCTAGGGTAACACACTTAAGGGGTTTCGACAAGACAACCGGAAAGGAAAGAGATCACCGGGAGCGTCCCGGGAGGGATCCGATGGAGATCGGGCAGCGCCGAAAGAGTTTTCGGGGCTAGGAAAAATTATATATATTATGTTTGATATTAATTAGTGTAATTAATATGCAAATATGATTTTATATATTTATTTTCGAATTTATTTAGGCTGATTCCCTAAATGGGCCTTCTGGTCGAAAGAAGGCCCATGGGGGGGGAAACCCTCAAGGGAATTTTGTGGGGATGCTTGGCCAGCCTAGGTGGGCCAAATGGGGCCCACCTAGGGCCGGCGCACCAGCCTTGGCCGAACCAGGCATGTGGGATAGTCCCACATTGCCTGGCTGGCAAGGTTGGCTCCCCCTGGGAGCCTATATAAGAAGGGGCACCCCTGACCTTTTAATTCACCAATTAATTCCCAATTTCTCTCTCGATCTCGTGATTCCCTTGTCGGAGACGCGCCGAGTAGAGGAGGGGGATCTCTTCCACCATAGCCCGCTGCCGCGCTGCTGGTGTTCCGGTCCAAGTCTTCCGCTGCTCGTCCTGGACTGGAGCTTCGGAGGCCGTCGCCTCCACCGTATGTGTGTGACGCCCTGCGAGGTGCTGCGCTAGCGGTACTCGGAGGCCTACTTCCTCCACCCAACCTCGGGGTCATCTTTGTCATCTTCGTCGCGCCGAGTTCTCCGCGACCTAGAGGTCGGCTACGTCGTCTTCGTCGTCAACGCTTGTGCGGGAGCGTAATCCCCGCTATTCGGTCTACGAGGGTATGTATTCCGATCTCCGTCGTACTACTATATCTGCATAGTGTAGATCTTGGCTAGTTTAAGGATATCGTTGCTAGGAAAAAAATTGTTTTCTGCACACGGTCCCCTTCAAAGATGGTCATTGACTATGCACACTTTGGAGATGTTATCACCTTTGAACAAAGAATATAGACCTTTTGGTGTTTTCGTTGGATTCAATCAGTTCAGGGAGACCATTATTTTTGGTGCAGCTCTTATGTTTGATGGAACATTTGCATCTTTCAAATGGCTATTTGAGGCTTTTTTAGCTGCACACAATGGAAAACAACCTAGAGCTATATTTACCGATCAAGACACCGCAATGGGAAATGTTGGGAAGGTATTCACGGAAGCATGGCATGGATTATGTACCTATCACATAATGCAGAATGCTGTGAAACACTTATGCAATAGCAAAACAGAGGACTCGTATCCCGCCAATGTTGATAATGAGGAGGATGAAGAACCTCATATTCTCTTAGAGTTTAGTGCTTGCATGTATAACATTGAGGACAGAACGGCCTTTGAAGAAGCATATGACGCCATGAGAAATAAGGTGGACAAAAAGAAGGCATCATGGCTGGATAGCATCTACAAGTTTAAGGGAAAATGGGCCGAATGTTACATGAGGGATGTTTTTACGTTAGGAATGAGAAGCACACAATTAAGTGAGAGTTTCAATAGTGACTTGAAAAAACATTTCAAATCAGATTTTGACATCATTCGGTTCTTGAAGCATTTTGAAAGGGCAGTGCAAGGAAAAAGAAACAAGGAAATAGAAGCCGAATTTGAAGCTAGGAAAAAGGTACCTAGAATAAGCATGAAGACACCTATGCTACTGCAAACAAGTACACTTTACACACCAACGATATTTGAAGCATTCCAAACTGAATATGAAAGATCCATGTCTGCATGTAGTAGAGCAATGGATGGAACTAACACATATTCTATTGCAATTGTGAGGGCTAATGGTGATTTAAGTTCTGAACTAGAGCACATTGGTGTTGGTGATCCACTGGAGCAAACATCATCATGCAGTTGTGGACAGTTTAAAAGGACGAGTATTGTGTGGCCATGCTTTGAAAGTTCTTGACTTGATGAATATAAAGTTACTGCCGAACCATTATGTTCTAAAGCTATGGACAAGGGACACAAGATATGGAACTATGCAAGACAACAGAGGAAAGGACATCATTGAAAATCCAAAATTGGATGCTATGCTCCGTTATAGGACTTGGTCTCACAAATTCCTAAATTTGGCATATCAAGCTACAAGCTCTCCTGAGTGTTGCGTATTGGTGGACAACGCACTAGATTGCCTTGACAAGCAACTTCAAGACAAAATCGGTGCAGCCACAAGTATTTGGAGTGATTTATATAATGTCCAACATGTTGTTCCACAAGATGAAGGTTTGCTTAGTGCTGCAGCTTAACGAAAAAGGAGGTTCAACCAAAAACCTCAAAGCGACATAGAAGTTGGCTCGACAAGACGCGCAAGTTTAAAAAGAAACCATCAAAAAAATCTAGCGTATGTTCTTGAAAAGCATTGAAACGTAGTCTCCATTTTCATTACTGCTTCAGCATAGGACTTGTCCTAATTGCCCTCTAATTCATGCTAAATATAATGGTTTGTTCCTTTATGCAGCAACAAAAGGATGATGGTGGTGTACAAAGCCAAGTACCAACAGCAAAGGCTAATCAGGACTGCAGCAGTACCTTCACTAGCTTCACAGATTTGCTCACGGTAATTTAAATATTTCTCTATTGTACTTTTCTATAGTTTCAGTATTGCTTTAAAATCTTCTTTAGGTTCCTATTTTAGGGCGACATAGAAGTTTCACTGGTTTTCCTCTATGTTTGCAGGGATCCGGTGAAATTGATGATATCTATGCTCAAGATCTTCTTTAGGTTCGTAGATTAGGACATGCAGCTACAAATAGACTGTTTAGCGTATATTGTTATTTTGGGTTGAATGTGTTTGAGCTTGCTTAAATCTGTGCTAAAATGTTTAAATCCATCTGCTGCAGTAGTGCCTTTTGTTAGAGATTAAATTCAGATGTGAAACGTAGTAGTAATTCTTTGCTGGAGATTTAAGTTCAGATGTTTTAGTCATCTGTTTCTTACTGTTCTCTGTTTCTGAACTATTACAGTGTTACCGCTTCAGTTAAACACCAAACAGGGGATCGTTCTAGCATGCTACTCCCGAACATGGGCTGGTCTCTAAACTGCAGCCCCGAGATGGGCCTAACACGGGCTGGCCTTGCATTTGTGCATTGACAGAGCAGAGGAAAGCAGCAGCCGTTAGATAGAAATTGAGTGGCATCCGTCATAGGAAAGGCTGCTTCTGACTTGGTAACGTCAGGTTAGAGAAGCCGTGCCGGCCATGAACGTGATGCTCCGTGTCTCCGCGCTGCTCTCCAATGCGCCCTTCGTCGTCAACTTCGACTGCGACCACTACATCAACAACTCGCAAGCTCTCCGCGCTCCGATGTGCTTCATGCTCGACCCTCGCGACAGCCAGAACACCGCCTTCGTCCAGTTCCCGCAGCGCTTCGACGATGTGGATCCGGAGGACCGCTACGCCAACCACAACCGTGTCTTCTTCGACATCACCATGCTCTCCCTGAACGGCCTCCAGGGGCCCTCCTACCTCGGCACCGGCACCATGTTTCGTCGTGTCGCGCTCTACGACATGGAGCCACCACATTACAGAGGGGAGAACATGAAGCCTCTATCTCTCTCGTAGGTAAGGCCGATGAGTTGGGCAACTCGACGTCCTTCATAAACACGATGTTGGATGCCGCAATCCAAGAGTGGTCGTCTATGACCGCAGTGTTGGTCGATGAGGGGCTCAACAACGAGCCGGCCACCCTGATGACCTGCGCCTACGAGGACGGGAGTGCCTGGGGGAGGGACGTCGGGCGGGTGTACAACATCGCGACGGAGGACGTGGTGACCGGTTTCCGCATGCACCGGCAAGGGTGGCGCTCCATGTACTGCTCCATGGAGCCCGCCGCGTTCCGTGGCACCGCGCCGATCAACCTCACCGAGCGACTCTACCAGGTGCTCCGGTGGTCGCCCTCCCTGGAGATGTTCTTCTCCCACAGCAACGGCTCCTTGCCGGCAATCGGTGTTAAACTTAGGCTATGTGGAAGGTGTTCTCTATATGCTGCAAAAGCTACTGCTGCTTGTATTACATAGGGGTATATATAGGAGTACAAGGTTGGTGACTACAACCTTCTACAACGTTCTACAACTAGGTTTTTATAGCTAGTTTTTCTACAGCCTTCTACAAGATTCTACTGCTAGCCAGGATGGTAAATACATCTACTCTATCTTACAGCATAAAGATTAGTCTAGAACATTCTAGCAGTAAGCAAGGATTACTCTAACAATTCTCCCCCTAATCCTTGCTCTTCGAGCTTGACTTGATCTGGACTATCCCAATTCGAGCACGCAGCTCCTGAAACTTCACTCACCCCAAAGGTTTTGTCAAAATGTCTGCGAGCTGATCTGATGTGTTGATGAAGCTGGTGCTGATGCTTCCATCTTCCAAGCAATCTCTGATGAAGTGATACCGAATGTCGATATCTTTGCTGCGCTCGTGGAAGACTGGATTTTTGGCTAATGCTATGGCAGACTTGCTGTCTATCTTGAGCTCAACTGTCTCAGCTTTCCTTCCTTGAAGCTCACCAAGAAGTCGAGCCAACCAAATTCCCTGATTTGTTGTAGTTGTGGCTGCTACATATTCTGCCTCACAGGAAGACTGAGCAACCACCCTCTGCTTGAGAGATTGCCAACTTACCAAGCAGTTGCCAAGGAAGAACAATGTGCCACTCGTGCTCGTGCTAGTGTCAATGTCGCCAGCCAGGTCACTATCACTATAACCAATCAAACGTAACTCATTTTTCTTCCGTTTGTAGTGAAGACCATAGTTGATCGTGCCAGCGACGTAGTGAAGAATTCTCTTCACAGCCATCATGTGCTCCTTGGTGTGTCGTTCCATGAATCGACTCATGAACCCAACAGCAAATGCTAGGTCTGGCCTGGTGTGGACAAGATAGCGGAGGCTGCCAACGATTCGCCGGTACTCTGTAGCGTCCACCTCTTTTGTTGTGCTTTCACGGCTCAGCTTGAGCCGCTCCTCCATTGGGGTGTGTGCTGGATTGCATCCTTCCATTCCTCCCAGCTAAAGGATGCGAGAGGCATAGTGTGCTTGACATAGGCTGATGCCATTGGCATGTTGCTGGACTTCAATTCCGAGATAGAAGGACAACAATCCAAGGTCACTCATTTGGAATTTTGTCTTCATCTCGTCCTTGAAGCTCTAAATCGCTCCCTTGGATGAACCCGTGATCAGATCATCCACATATACTCCAATGAGCAAGATTGCATTGCTGGTGATGCGCCGGTATATTGCGTGCTCATGCTCTCTTTGCTTGAAGCCCATTTCTTTGAGCGTGCCGTCAAGCTTCACGTTCCATGCTCGGGGCGCCTGCCGCAGGCCATAGAGGGCCTTGTGCAGCCGCAAAACCTTTCCTTCTTCTCCCTTGACGACGAAACCTGGTGGCTGCTTCACATATACTTCGTCCTTCAATTCTCCATTGAGAAAGGCTGATTTCACGTCCATGTGGTGGACAGGCCACCCCTCATGGGCAGCGAGAGCAAGCAGCAACCTGATTGATTCCATGCGAGCAACCGGAGCAAAGACTTCATCAAAGTATACGCCTGCTTGTTGGACGAAGCCACGAGCAACCAACCGTGCTTTGTGTTTGATGACTTCACCAACTTCGTTTTTCTTCAACTTATAGACCCATTTCAGGCCTATTGGTCGATGCCCGTGTGGCAGATCGACGAGCTCCCATGTCTTGTTCCGCTCCACCTCTTCGATTTCCTCGCGCATGGCTGCCTGCCATGCCTTGTCCTGCTCAGCCTCTGCAAATGAGCATGGCTCCATTGTGTTGGCCAAGTGTAGCTCGCAGTCAAGGTTGCGCGGTGCGAGCCCTGGCACTGGTTCTTCTTCTCCAATAAGGTCTTCAACCTTGCGATAGCGAACTGGTGTGTCGCTATGTGCATCGTCGAGTCGATCATCGTCATCCGCTAGTGGCGTGACGAACTCTGGAGTCGCTGGGGTTGTAGCACTTGCTGCTGGTGTAGGTGGAGGCGATGGTGGTGTGTTGGCTGACATACCTTGAGCCCCGTGTCTTGCCGATGCAGATCTGTCCTCTCCTGAGCTATGCGCATGGCTGGGTGCCCTCATGGCAGGACGGCTGATGTACTCTACGTCAAAATTGCTGCTAGAGTATTCGCTGTCGCCCGCTGCCCAATCCCAGCCATGATCTTCATCGAAGATAACGTCACGGGCGACGCGAACACGCCTCGTTGCTGGGTCCAGCAGCCTGTACCCCTTTACTCCATCCTCGTAGCCAATGAAGATAGCAGGAGAGCTACGGTTGTCAAGCTTGCGTAGGTTCCCATGTTCCTTGACATATGCCAAGCACCCAAAGGTTCGAAGGTAATGGACAGCCGGCTTGCGGCCATGCCACGCCTCATAAGGCGTCTTTCCAGTGAGAGATTTGGTGGGAGCTCGGTTCAGCAAAAAAACAGCAGTGCTCACCGCCTCCCCCCAAAATTCAGCAGGCATACTCCTTTGTTTCAGCAGAGCACACGCCATTGCTACCACCGTTTGGTTCCGCCTCTCAACGACGCCATTCTGCTGCGGGGCGTATGGCGCGGAGAAGTGGCGCTCGATTCCTTCATCATCACAGTAGGCGGCAAACTCCGTTGAGGTGAACTCACCCCCGTTGTCCGTGCGGAATACACGCAGTTTGCGTCCGCTCTGAGCTTCTGCTGCTGCCTGAACTCTTTTTATGGCATCTGGTGCATTGTCCTTAGCTGCTAGGAGCATCACCCACATGTAGCGAGTGGCGTCATCCACCAACAGCAAGAAGTAGCGCCTACCTCCAGGTGTTGCAGGAGATATAGGACCGCATAGGTTTCCAGGGACGAGCTCAAGTAGTTCTTGTGCACAGTACCTTGCTTGCCGAGGGAAAGCACTCCGGCGATGCTTGGTGATGACACACATGTCACAGAACTGCTCCACATGCTCTAGGTGTGGCAGCCCACGTGTCATGGCGAGGCGTCCCATCTTCTCCAAAGCCTCAAAGTTTAGATGTCCAAATCGCTCATGCCAGCGCCAAGCAACATCATCACGGCGGGCGGAGAGACAAATTGGTCGGGCAACCCCAAGATGGAGGAGGTAGAGGCGATTCCGGCCACGCTGGACCCGAACAAGGAGTCGACCTTGCTGGTCCCATATGCGAAGCACACCTTTTCTGATTAACACGCTTGCTTCACTCACATCGAGTTGTCCAACGCTGATGATTGAGTTCTTCAGACATGGGATGTAGTAGACACCACTGAGAGCCTTGTGTTCACTGTTTTTGCCAGCGAAGATGATGGTGCCGAGTCCTTTGATTTCAACAACCGAGCCGTCACCAAATTTGACGGTGCCGGTGACCGTTCGGTCGATTTCAGCAAAGACGTCGCTGCAGCCTGTCATGTGATTTGTGGCACCGGTGTCGAGGTACCAGCCCCCCATTCGCTCCTCATCATTCCTCGTCCCGAGGTAGGCTTTTGCCTTCGGTTCATCGATGTGAAGTGAAGCGTGCTGCGGAGGTGTAGCGGTGTTGTCCTTCACCACCATGGCTGGGGCTGGAGCGATGCTTTGCTGCTCCTTCATGGGTGGGGCTGGATCATTTTTACTGATCAAAAAGCAGGACATACTAGTTATGTCACTCTCACTATAACCACCTATAATATGTAGGTATGTAGTATATGATTCGTCTATTTCTTAGAGTAGGACAGACGCTCGATCGTGATTTGGAACCTGTTCTTTACATGAACCCTCTTAACTAAAATTTTCTTATTTATACCTGTTCTAATGTTTTATTTTTTTTCTGTTCTGGCTCGGTTATTCCATCTAGCCCAGAGAGGTGTTTTCATAGTCATCTCCGAATATTTTCGATTTCATTTTTCACAAACCCGCGCCATGAGGAGAGCAGGCTCCTCATCATCTTCCTATGCCTGGGCTAAGTAGGCCTTGTTCCCGTTTCTCCTAGGCTGCCAGCAGTCCTTGGTCCAATGGCCGCGTCGGCCACAGTTGCAACATCCATCATTGCGTGGCCTGTCCCTAGGAACTTCAGGGTCGTTGCCACCTTCTCCACCATTCTTACGCGGTGGCCGTCGTCGTCGCTGTGCACTGCCACGCGCAGGCCTGGAGGAGCTGCCTCCTTGGCGCTCCTTCATCTTTTGTTTCCACTGCTCCTCGGTGAGCAGAAGTTTTCCTTGCTCCCGCAGCGGCTCCGGTGACTCGAGACGGTCCTCGGCTGCCTTCAGCCTACCGGTGACCTCGTCCAACGACATATCAGAAGTGTCAAGGAGGGTCTCGATCGCAAGGGCTATCTGCGATAGCCTAGGTGGCACAACTCGTATGAATTTCTCAACGACTTGAGTTTCGTCGATGGATGCTCCGAGCGTGGCGAGGCTTGTGACGAGATTGGTTAGGCGCAACGCGAAATCATCAATGGACTCACCATCGCGGAATGAGATAATCTCAAATTCCTTCTTCGGCTGCTGCACCTTGCCCTTCCGTACGTGGTCTGAACCAACACGCATGGCTCGAATCGCGTCCCACGCCTCCTTTCTGTCCGCTTGACAGCCAGGCCGGCCACCATTTCTGGTGGGACAGCTTGCAGGATGGCCTCTAGCGCCATTCGGTCTTCCTGGAAGTCGGCGGCGACGAGCTCGATTGCATCCCAAATGCCCCGAGCCTGCAGCTTCACCTTCATGAGGAGGCTCCATTCGGTGTAGTTCGTCCGCGTCAAGTCGGGTAATTGCCGCTGCCGACTTCCTTCACGACACGCTCGACAACGACCTCGCGCCTTCCAGCCTCGCGGTGGCGCGGTCTTCTCAGTGGTGGTGAAGGGGAACGGCGTCGCGGCTGGTGAGACGGACTGCGGGCACCCTGAACTGGAGCTGACATCTCTCAGGATCCTCTCCTAACTTGGCCTCTCCTAACCTGGCGCTCTGATACCAACTGTTAGACTTAGTCTATGTGGAAGGTGTTCTCTATATGGTGCAAAAGCTACTGCTGCTTGTATTACATAGGGGTATATATAGGAGTACAAGGTTGGTGACTACAACCTTCTACAACGTTCTACAACTAGGTTTTTATAGCTAGTTTTTCTACAGCCTTCTACAAGCTTCTACTGCTAGCCAGGATGGTAAATACTTCTACTCTATCTTACAGCATAAAGATTAGTCTAGAACATTGTAGCAGTAAGCAAGGATTACTCTAACAATCGGCTCCACCCTCTACAGCGTGTCGCGTACCTCAACATGTCGACGTACCCGCTCGTCACGGTGTTCATCCTGGCATACAACCTCTTCCCGGTCATGTGGCTCTTCTCCGAACAGTTCTACATCCAGAGACCATTCGACACCTACATCATGTATCTCGTCGGGGTCATAGCAATGATGCACATGATCGGCATGTTTGAGGCAACGAGCAGTTTTACATGATTGGGGCGACCGGCGTGTACCCGACGGCCGTGCTGTACATGGCGCTGAAGCTCGTGACCGGGAAGGGGATCTACTTCAGGCTCACGTCTAAGCAGACGGAGGCCTGCTCCAACGACAAGTTCGCCGACCTGTACACCGTGCGGTGGGTGCCTTTGCTGATCCCGACGATGGCGGTGCTCGTCGTGAACATCGCGGCAGTTGAGATGGCGGTAGGTAAGGCCGCGACGTGGGGTTTTTTGACGGAGCAGGCGCGACACGTCGTGCTCGGGATGGTGTTCAACGTCTGGATCCTCGTGCTGATCTACCCGTTTGCACTTGGGATCATGGGGAAATGGGGGAAGAGACCCAGCATCTTGTTCGTCATACTGGTCATGGTCAGGGTCGTGTATTTCACACTCCACGCAGAATGGTCAGAAGTTGCAGCTTCTATTGGTAAAGCATCGCCAAGTTCAAAATATTGAGTGTGCGCCCATATCTATACAGCATGAACTGTCCATTTATTGTGTACTACTAGGCAACTTGGCGCGGCGACACGCCCCACCCTTCCTATTAACAGTTAATGAATTGAATATTGTACAGACACAACACGAATTGTTTGAACCAAATAGCCGAAATTGTAACTGAATATTGAGCAAATTTGCATGACCATAAACTGAAATACTCTCGGGCCCCGAGAGGGATTCAGAACTGCATTTGTTCCAATAAATATCAAACAGTATAAAAATCTAACTAACTGTATGGAAGATTTTATTTTTTAAACAGATGCACCATTGTCCCCATATAAAGTCAAATGAGTTTAGGAGAGAAAAACAAACTAACAGACTAAAGAGTACTATTACACAATCAATCATTTGTTTTGAATTAAAATCTAACCAGTATGCTCTTATATTTAAGCAACACGTAGAAAACTTTGGTATGATGGTAACAATACATGTCTAACTGAAGCTCAACACATCACTAAAAGGTGTAGTCACATAAACGAATGATCAAGTAGCATAGTCGATAAGAATTATATAGCCACATGATTTGGTAGCTGAATCAGAGTTGTGTAAAATTAATCATGCTTACTGCTTAGTAGAACCTAATTCAAAGGTAATTCTTTATGAAAAATAAATTCAGGAGTAATTCATGAAACAGGAAAGGGGTAGATTTCTGCCATGTCTCTAGAAAAGGCAAACAAAAATAACAATTAGTCGAAGATACTCCATGCGATATATGAGCCTGCCATTCACTCTCTTCCAAGCATCATTCAGCCATATAAGCTTTTTTATATCTAGAGAAGTACCAAGTGAGAAAGAGTGCCTATGTAAATATAAAAATACTCACTACAACTATTAGTTACACATATACCAAGCCAAGTTGTGGACCATTCATTTAAAGAATCATTAATTCAAAAAATATTGGTTCATCGGAAATTATAGTGTAGAAGTTATTGAAGGGGTTACGGTGCAGAAAACAATAATTTTTCTAGCGTACGAAACCCTAACTAGGCAGGATCTATCTATCTAGTACATGCGATAACGCTGGCGGAACGGGTTACATTACCTCCATGTAGACCGATAGCGGGGATTACGCTCCCGCACAAGCGTTGACGATGAAGTCGTACGTAGCCGACCTCGAGGTCGCGGAGAACTTGCCGCGATGACGAAGATGATGACGCCGGGGTGTCGACGATGATCTGCGTCGACGGGCGTCGGGCGGAAGAAGGCAGAGCGCCAGCACCAGAGGTGGTGCGCCGGCGGCAGAGGGAAGAGGGGCGCGGCGGCTGCAGAGGCGAGACGATGTCACCCAGGCTACTCAAAAGGAGTTACCTCCGAGCACTCACAAACATACGGAGCTTAGCGACAACCCCCGGTCATTCAGATCCAGCTGAAATCGTAGGGGTAGATCTTATCTGGAATTCCGCAGAGCAACGGCGCTCTGCGGTATAGCTTAGGTGGAGAGAGGGGGCAAACCGGGCGGAGAAACAGCTCGGCCGGCCTGCATACAATTAATTGTATTTTCTAATGAATTAATCCAATTAATATGCCTTGCTATATAAAGGGGGAAGAGGGCGTGCAAACCCCTTGGCTCCCCCATGTGGGACTAAAGGAAGAGAGGGGAGGGGGGGCGGGGTTCGGCCGAACCCCCTTGGGCCTTTCCCTCTTCTAGTCCAATTTGGACTAGGGGGGCTTGAGGCCCCCCTTGCTTGGTGCGCCACCCCCTCATGGGCCCTCTTTGGGCCCATGTAGGTGGCAGCCCCTTTTTCTCCTTTATTTAATTAATATTAAATTAATATAAAATATAATTAATTAATCATTAATATATTTAAATACTAATTAATATCCCATGAATCCAAAACAACTTCGGAACCACCCGAACAACTTTCGGACATCCCTGAAACCATTCCAGACTTCCCCGGAACTCCTTCCGGACCACCGGAACTCTTTTCGGATCATTTCTCTCTCTCCAACAAATTCCTATAATATTCCAGAACCTATCTCCTGGTGTCGCTAAGACCTTAAGTTTGTTACGCTACGGTTCGAGAACACTCTAGACATGGTCGAGACACTCCGCTCACCAATGATCGTCAGGGATACCTGGAAGTATATGACGACCCCTGTGCATTCTACGAATATCGTCGTTGAACCATAAATATGACATTCATTCCCTTTGTCTCTGCGATACTACCTTGTCCGAGATATGATCGTAGACACACCGATGTCTTTGTTGTATCTCGTTACCGACGAAGGTTATTAACTCGTCTGCGATATTACATCTCCATGACCTAGTCATAAGCTGCGCAGCTATATAGATGCAATATCACCGAGTGGGCCCAGAGTATCTTTCCATTACAAGAATGAACAAATCCCGCTCTTGATCCTTACGTCTTGATGCTCTTTCGGAATACCCAAGATGGACATCGTTATTGTCATGATATATAAGACACAACGTTTGATGCTCTCAAAGCACCCCTACGAAGCATTAATAAGTACGGTCTCACGGTCTAAGGAATAAGCTATCATATTCTTATCTATTGCAAATGACAAACATCGTAATACGATCTTATTGCAATACTTTGCGTATGTACACCACCTTATTCAACTAACAAGATGACCCCATTGTCAACCGACGTCATTGTCCTTGATCGGGAATCTCGATCAACTGTTGCCCAATGGATTAGCTAATATAGAGGCTTGCTAGGGACCTGGTTGTCTATGTATCACACATGTATCAATAATTCCGATTAATACAGTTATAGCATAATACACAAACCTATTATAAACTTATGAGATAATGCAATAAATACTACTTATTTATTTGCCTCTAGGGCATATCTCCTTCAGTCTCCCACTTGCACTAGAGTACAAATAAATCAGCTGCATTTTACTTTATCAAAATCCCTTATCAAATAAGAATCATTTGATAATGCTTGCTTGTGGAAGAGTGTTACTGCACAATCCATGATTGTACATGCTTTTGCGATTCATTGACATCAACTTCCTTGATATCACCATGTTGTCTAACAACATATATGCAAATACCGTAACTAAGTGAGACTTCTGTTTCCCAGCGCTTACTCTGATTATACTAACCAGATAACTGCCCTGAAAAACACACTCAGCTATAGAGAGCCCCTTGTAACAATTACAAACTCGCGATATCTACAAACTTTCACACCAACGCAGAAAACTTGACATTCTAATGTCAGTCCAACAACTAACACACCTCTACTTCCAGTAAATTCTAAATTTACTTTCATAACTGCTCTTCTTCCAAGAACATCGGTTATACTTCATCGAGCAGATAATATGGTTTCTGTATGATGTCTAATATTACATAATAAACCCACATGTCATACAACCATTACTTTCATGCATCATTACTCCTAATGATCAATTGGATTCCAAAGGACCATCCTTTTGATTCTATTCTGACTCCTCAGATATAATCCAAAACAACTCGACTAACTATTTAAAATTCTCGTTCTATTTCAAAATAGACACTAACTTTCAAATAGTTTCACAACTTCATCCTATTCTATTGGTACAGTTTCACAATGTGTTAACTACACAAGATGAATTCGACTCCCACTCAAATTATGTCTCCACATATTTGATAACACGAGCTCCCACTCAAAAACGTGTCATCCACATATTTGAGTTCCTGAGCTCCCACTCAAAAATATGTTCTTTACATATTCCACCTGAGTAAACTAACATTGACTCCCACTTAAATCGACATTTTGGTCAAACCAAAAACATTGATCCATTATAAATTCGAGTTTAATATAAACTACAGTATTACATTAATACAAATCCCTCAGACTTCAAGCATGTCTACACAAATGTAGTCAACAAATTTGATCTTGTCCAAGACACATTTCTTGACAAGACATGCTACCGCGTCTTTCTTATAGTCACATTTCTCATATAACACCTTATATGACGATTAAACAATCTTATTCCTCTAATAAGAATTGCAGCAACAATCACTCTCTTAATCCTTTCAAATGCAACTTTGGATTTCCAGGCTCAAAAAGCCTTTGTTCGTATTCCCATATTTTCTCAACTTTTCTTTGTATTCATAAAGCGCACCTTGATCTGTCAACAAGATCTGAAATATTTAATACAGTGTTGTGACCTGACCCCAATATTAAATATAACAGCACTTTATTTAGAAGTTTCTTTCATGAAAATATTATGATATTTATGAAGAGGATTGCAAGCAGAAAACAATTTTCTAGTCTCCCTCACTCTTAATCATCAAATTTTCATTAGCAGACATATACTCTTTGGAACACCTTCCAACATAGGTCCGACACTTTATTCCAAACTTCTAATTCCAATCCATAAACTATATTCGAAAAATCATCTTTTTCTCGGAATTACATAGACAACAAACTGAACTTTGTTTCTAATTGGTTTTGGAATACACTCCCATTCAATGCGAGTATTCTACAAGGAACTATTCATGTATATACCGAATTATCGTGTAATCATATACATGTCGACACTACCGTCGATCTCACGAATTCTTGTTGAGAAAAACATCTATTTTCTAAAGTGGACATTGACTATAATGTTTCGAACATATTAAGAGATTCTAAGACTGATTCTGACGGACCACACTTTATTTAAAATAGAGCATGATTATAATTCCCCACATATCACTATATATGACATTATAATTTTGTGAAACCAATTTCCACAAGTCCTTTTGTGTTGAAACCATAATTCAAAAATATTGTCCTTTGATCGAATCTTGTGAATACAATGTTCACTAATCTTTCTTGTGAAAAACCCCATTTGATCTATTATCAAATTAATTTCAGACTTTATGATTTGTCGGGCAAATACTCCTATTTACCAAAATCATAAGAGAATTCGGATCAAGCAATGAAACACCATTAATTAATCATTAAAAATGACACTCAATTAATTTCCTCTGGTATTGCAACTTCAATACTTGATTTCAAGCTTAATCAACTCGGCACTCGAAATACTTAAATGGACCAAAAACATCCATTACTTCTTTCATTGCTTTCATGACTAAACTCGATGGTGTTTGTTCTAGTAATAGAACTCTTATTCATAGGACATGCTATTTTATCACTTCTACAATTATGAACACTTATAATACAATCAATGTAACTGAGATGTGGAACCTTTATTCATAATATAAAACAACTGACTTGTTCCATAACATAAAACAACTGAACTTGTCTTATTACATGAATAACTTTGTCTTGCAACAATCAAGACACACACACTCGCTCACTATTACAAAAGATCTTATCAAAAACTATTAATGATAACTATGATAACTTGAGGACGTAAACACCAAAAGGCCATCAACTCCTTGATTACTAGCTTCAGCGTCAGGTCACATCAAACCGCACCGCATATATGTGATAATTAGGACCTGTTTCACAAACAGAACAAGTATCAAATACTTCATCATATACCAAGAGGCGAATTCATAATTCTGCATATATCAAATATATACCTGTAGCATCGAAGATCTCTCCTTCGATGGAATCAACCTTCAGAGATTTGAACTCAGACACAAACTTGTAGAAGTTCATATCATCGGCCTTCAAAATGTACTTGCGTACATGCTTCTCATAGCTAGGAGGTAGAGATATCAGGACAGTCCGAATGGCACAAGAATCTGCCATCCAGTAATCGAAGACCATCGTCAGCTGGAAGTAGATGTCATACAATCTCTTCAAATGTGTCTTCAGACAGGTATGCTCCTCCATGTGAATGGTCTGGAACATTCTAAGCTGCCTGAATTGCTCACGCTTTAATTCATCCCCGAAGTGTGTCTTTATCGCATCAATCATGACGCTTGGCTCCTTGCGTCGAAACAACTCTTTCAACTCGGCTGCCAGGCATACGGTCATGGTGATCTCCACTTCAATGAATATGTCTCGACGTCTACGGAAATCATCTTCCTCCTCCTTGCTAGCAGAATCTCCTGGTCCTTCTCCTAACGGTTCATCGAGAACATATAGAATGTTGTTGTGTTCGAGAATGTTTCTAAAACCGCTGTACCATCTGATGAAGTTGGATCCGTCGGCTTCTAATGTGGCATCCGGGCTCTTGAGGAAGTAACCGAAGTAAAGTTGCGTAGTCTACAGATGTGATCGCAAAAGAGGTAAGGTAAAGTTTATAATATGTAGGTGAGTTTTAGTTTCATAATCTCATTATCTAAAACACACCACACCAAGATTATTATCCCTAAAAATAATAATGGCGATAACACGACCCCCATCCACCACACCACCCCCGATCATCACGGCCGGCATCATAGCTTCAAAGGTGGACATAAAATGTCGATCACAACAACTCTGTGACTCGTGCTCGATCTTTCGATCTTCCCGTGTTCCGAGGCCATATTTCTGGATATGCTAGGCTCGCCAATCAAACCTCGAAGACCCTGCGTGTGCAACATGGCTTACACCCACTGTATGCGAACGACGAGATGTGTGACACCCGATCATCACGGCCTCCCTCATAACGTAGAACTTTCTTGGTGGTGCGCAACGAGGGAGAACACAATTTTGGTATTTGTTAGGGATCATCCTATTTATGATGCTACCGTTGTATATCTAGCATATAAGCAATCGATAGGATGCACACACAACATCACACAATAATGATGCAATGAAGTACGATGTGACATGGTCGATGCGCCTGGACCTTCATGGCGCCATGTGCCTGGCCCCCGGCGCCCCGGCATGGCTCCGAGTCTACAGAGCCCTCCATTGCCTCCGACAGTACGAGTAATATCAAAACTTACCGTAACCATGTCACATGAAATAACGCCTCTGCAAAACAAAGTTAGACGCCTCTAGCTTTATTTAGTTTTGCAAATATTACATGGCATATAGGCTTATTCGTAAGAGAATCGCTTCCCTACCTGCGAACTTTGTACCACAACGTCGATCGTATAATTGCATGTTTAAGCATCCCTTTCGGGCCCTCCATTGAAAATGCTTTGCCGACTAGAGAGAGAGAAACATACACCCGCCAGCCACAGATACGGTGCAAGCCGTATGTCAGTAGTGGAACCAGTCTCGCGTAAGCGTACGCGTAAAGTCGGTCCGGGCCGCTTCATCAACTCAATACCGAAGGCATCGCAAGTGCACGCTAGAGGATAGCAAATATAAGAAAGACACCCTCATTCAACATGAGTTCTAACCGTACCAGCAGTACTACGCATAGATCGGCTCTGATACCACTGAAGGATAGCAAATATAAGAAAGATACCATTCAACAATAATTTTTCTAGCGTACGAAACCCTAACTAGCCAGGATCTATCTATCCAGTACATGCGATAACGGTGGCGGAACGGGTTACATTACCTCCATGTAGACCGATAGCGGGGATTACGCTCCCGCACAAGCGTTGACGATGAAGTCGTACGTAGCCGACCTCGAGGTCGCGGAGAACTTTCCGCGATGACGAAGATGATGACGCCGGGGTGTCGACGATGATCTGCGTCGACGGGCGTCGGGCGGAAGAAGGCGGAGCGCCAGCACCAGAGGTGGTGCGCCGGCGGCAGAGGGGAGAGGGGCGCGGCGGCTGCAGAGGCGATACGATGTCGCCCAGGCTACTCAAAAGGAGTTACCTCCGAGCACTCACAAACATACGGAGCTTAGCGACAACCCCCGGTCATTCAGATCCAGCTGAAATCGCAGGGGTAGATCTTATCTGGAATTCCGCAGAGCAACGGCGCTCTGCGGTATAGCTTAGGTGGAGAGAGGGGGCAAAACGGGCGGAGAAACAGCTCGGCCGGCCTGCATACAATTAATTGTATTTTCTAATGAATTAATCCAATTAATATGCCTTACTATCTAAAGGGGGAAGAGGGCGTGCAAACCCCTTGGCTCCCCCATGTGGGACTAAAGGAAGAGAGGGGGGGGGGGGGGGGGGTTCGGCCGAACCCCCTTGGGCCTCTCCCTCTTCTAGTCCAATTCGGACTAGGGGGGCTTGAGGCCCCCCTTGCTTGGTGCGCCACCCCAAGAGGGCCCATGTGGGTGGCAGCCCCTTTTTCTCCTTTATTTAATTAATATTAAATTAATATAAAATATAATTAATTAATCATTAATATATTTAAATACTAATTAATATCCCATGACTCCGAAGCAACTTCGGAACCACCCGAACAACTTTCGGACATCCCTGGAACCATTCCAGACTTCCCCGGAATCCTTCCGGACCACCGGAACTCTTTCCGGATCATTTCTCTCTCTCCAACAAATTCCTATAATATTCCAGAACCTATCTCCTGGTGTCGCTAAGACCTTAAGTTTGTTACGTTACGGTTCGAGAACACTCCAGACATGGTCGAGACACTCCGCTCACCAATGATCGTCAGGGATACCTTGAAGTATATGACGACCCCTGTGCATTCTACGAATATCGTCGTTGAACCATAAATATGACATTCATTCCCTTTGTCTCTGCGATACTACCTTGTCCGAGATATGATCGTAGACACACCGATGTCTTTGTTGTATCTCGTTACCGACGAAGGTTACTAACTCGTCCGCGATATTACATCTCCATGACCTAGTCATAAGCTGCGCAGCTATATAGATGCAATATCACCGAGTAGGCCCAGAGTATCTTTCCATTACAAGAATGAACAAATCCCGCTCTTGATCCTTACGTCTTGATGCTCTTTCGGAATACCCAAGATGGACACTATTATTGTCATGCTATATAAGACACAACGTTTGATGCTCTCAAAGCACCCCTACGAAGCATTAAGAAGTACGGTCTCACGGTCTAAGGAATAAGCTATCATATTCTTATCTACTGCAAATGACAAACATCGTAATACGATCTTATCGCAATACTTTGCGTATGTCCACCACCTTATTCAACTAACAAGATGACCCCATTGTCAACCGACGTCATTGTCCTTGATCGGGAATCTCGATCAACTGTTGCCCAATGGACTAGCTCATATAGAGGCTTGCTAGGGACCTGGTTGTCTATGTATCACACATGTATCAATAATTCCGATTAATACAGTTATAGCATAATACACAAACCTATTATAAACTTATGAGATAATGCAATAAATACTACTTATTTATTTGCCTCTAGGGCATATCTCCTTCAGTTATCCCAAAGTTTGTGTAAAGGGGAAAATGACAGATTGCAATCCTAAATAAGTAGATAATAGATTAATGAAGTCAAATTACAGAGTACAATAGCATGACCTTAAATAGGCAGAACATAGTAGGCATAGGAACATAAATTTATATTGTGTGGTCAGGACAGTTGCTCAAGCCTCAATTCTTTCTCTACTCCGCGTCAACATTAGATACCTGCAAGGGCAAGAACCAGACAACAAATTATAAAAATAATACATGCAGAAAATAAAAGTCAATCAAATATACACAAATGGCAAAGCCGGCATGGTTCAGTTACACAATTTAACTTCTCTGGACAACAGATTACATATCATACAATGCTATGCTGAGCAGAATCTGACGAAGGAAGAGCAAGATGTCCGGCTGTTGCCGCCGGAGGTAGATTTTCTGAATTAGGATTGTTTGAAGTTTTTTTCTAGATTTTCTGAATTAGGATTGTTTGAAGTTTTTTTCTACTGCTTAGGTAAACCAACATAATTCCTAGATATGGTTCTAGCAAGTGGTCGATACTCCATACACAGACCCAAAAGCATCAGAACATGAGCTCTAGACCAATATGCTCTGAACCTTTACCAAAAAAATCTAGTCTGCTCAATCTTGAACGAAAACATGGAATAGAAGTTTAACCTTGTAACCAAATAATAGGAAATGTGTTAGACATGATCGATTCTGAGCTGGTATTATTTTAACCACTACACACGCGTGTGACTATAAGAACACAACCAACAGCAGACATATGTTTTTAAGAGCCACACTTGAGGTTATTCTGAATTTTCTAAGCTGACTCCAGACCTCCTAGCAGAAGATTACATATTCCTTACTAAATATATATGTAACACTTAGAAGTTAGAACAATAGTTGTAATTCTTGAAACACAGACAATAGATGTAATCCATAATTGGAAAGAAAAAATCAAGTCGATTTCTTATACTGGAGTAATAATATCTGCGTGTAATCCTCTTGTAAATAAGAACTCATTTATATATAGCCATGCACAGCACGACAGGCATATCCCCAACCAAATGAATTCATGGAAAGTATGTTAGCACTAAGCTTATATCTTGTGTCAATGTAAACATAAACCTTCAGCTTCCCACAGAAGAAAGAGGGCAGCTCCACAAGAAAAACGTTGTAACACATCAAGTTCTACTCTCTTATTGACTATAGATAAATTAAAAAAATCCACTCTTCATATGGTGCATGCAATAAGAGCTCATACTCAAGCAAAATATATAGACAGTGCAAGCAAATATGATGACAGAACAGTTCCAAAATACTAAAAGTGCTTCCTTGCAAGCATGCTCCTCGTATTATAGAACAACAGATGCATCAATAAAATACAATGACAGAATAGATCAATTGCTAAGTTGGTCAAATCATTATATATCAAAAAACTTGTTTAGGAGCCAACCTTGTGTAATTGCCAAGTGTGAACTCAGGCCTTACACTTCCCCCTTTCCGTAGTCGTCTACTACTGCTTCTCCCCTGGTCCATGTCTCCTAATTTGACAAATAATCACAAGAATTTCTGAGAAAAAGGAAATATATCAAAGCATGATGTGTGTCTTCGATGGAGAGCGGCAGTAGGCGGGTGAGGTCGATCTTTCATACAGATATGCCAACTTGTAGGCAACCGTGCCATGGTGGTCGACCACGTTTACCAGGGCCCTGACAGCATAATCCTTCAGGTTGTACAGCACCCTGATAAGAAGAAGCATGTAAAAAAGGATTAGAAAAACTCTCAGCGCATGCTCCACTTCCACACAGTGATCATCTATCAGAAACTTGGTGTGTGCTTTTGTTCTTCGGCATTTACTGAATCTTTTAATCCCTTTGCAGTTTTTATTCCCTTTCTTTTGCATCTATCAGAAACTTGATGCAAAAGATTCCACTGCAGCTTTTATTCCCTTTCTTTTGCTCACCATCATTCCAATACAACTCCATATGGAAATTAACAAAGGTAGCCTCTATTACTAAGTCAATCGAGAAATTCTTATTTCCAAATAGACAATACTGAGTGTTTATTCGACCCAAACTGAGTAGTTACACATATTAGAATAGCTCGAGCGACTTGAAATAGGAAATCTGAATTAACAATTATGATACCATGTGCAAGGAACCAAAATTTCAATAAACTTCACTCCCCGAGATTAGTACTCAATTGGTGTCTCAGCATTTAAGCTTCTACAGCTGAGTGATTTCTCAATCAATTTCCCTTGGTTGGTCTGCTCCGAGCTCATTTGTAAATAAATGCTAGCATGCTGCCGAATTAATCAATGCTTATACAAAGCAAGCATCATGCGATGAGCCTCACAACTCTAATACAGAAGCTAGGCATTTAGTTAAAACGTGGGCTAGGAACAACATGTAGGAAACAGTGATTGCTATGCAATTATGCCTGCAGAAGCTGCTGTTACCATAGAGGTTCAGAGTGTGAGTTGCCGGCATAGGCTGCGTCGAGGCGGCAGCGGCCTGGAGGCGATGGGGCGGGCTGCCGGATGGCAGCGAGCTGGCCAGCAGCGTCGAAGTGGTAGGGCGGGTGGCCGGACAGTGGCTAGGCGCGCGCGTAGCGCCGCTGCCTAAAGGTTGTCGGAGGCGAGTGGCAACGAATTGCAGCGGCGGCCTTCAGGTAACGCCGAGGCGGCGAGTCAGCGAGGAACATAGAGGTAAAATAGGTAGAGAGGCTCGCCTGCTCGCGATGAAGAATCTGGAACACTTGGGGAAGCCAGAGGAGGTCGGGAGCGACCGGAGCGAGCTCGAAAGGCGGCGGCCGAAGGCGGGGAAGACGCGATCGATCCGCTCGATTCCGACGCCCCGGCACACGCTCGTCAGCAGGGATGGAGAAGGAAGAGCGCAGGCGACCTCCGATTCGTCCGGGTCCACCGGAGACAGCGGCGGCGACCTCCGATTCGTCCGAGTCGGCGGCGGCGACCTCGGGGTCGCGGGAGGGAGAAGTAGGGTCGGGGGATTCTGCGGGGTTTTTTTGCAGAAAAGTATATGAAGTTCGGGGGAATGGCAAATAGGTCCTTCGCAACGGTGATCTGTGGACAGCGGGGCTCTATGGCGTTTTGTGAGGCGCTTTTGTGCAAAAACACCATGGCGACCGGCGGAACCGGAGGCAGCGGGCTGGTAACCGGGCGACGTGGCAGCACGCTATTGGTGCGGAAGGGCGTGCTACAGTAATCACCATTTGGGGAGTTATGTGGGCGCATCTCGGCCGTCCGACGCGCCGATCGGACGGCCGACATTTTCCGGGTGACGTGGAACGCAGAACTTGGGGTGAATCTGTCGCTCCTTCATATATAGTGTATACTCATGTAGTCTACTCGAGCATAATAAGACTTCGTTTTTGTGAGAAAATTCAAGGGCGACTTGAATTCGCTAGGTCTGTTAAACGATGTAATTGTGTTGTGGGTGTGCGTTGTTGTGTACTACCGAATCCAAGGGCCAGCCGAGAACTTGCCTGTGGCAAGATGGTTAGGTGGATGGTTGTACCCCCAGCCCACCACCAGAGTTCAAACCCTAGGTTTGACGCTGGTGTTTCTCATTTAGGTGGAATATTCTTCAGTGGGAGGCGACGTTCCCGTCGACAGCGAGGCGCCTGTGGTGACTTCGTCAAATCTCAAGACCTGATCCGACGGCTCAGTCTCTCGGAGGTGCTCATAGGGGTAGGGTGTGCATGCGTGTGTTCATAGGGGTGAGTGTATGCGCGTGTATATGAGCGCTTACGTGGTACTGTGTTTCTCAAAAAAAAAAATTCCAAGGGCCAGCCCAACAGCCACACCGTAAACGCAAGCCAAACCCTCGCTTCACCGGAGCAGAGTGGACCAAATGATCTACTTAAAGGCGAGAATCAACCTTGGGGTCTGCAACTGATAGTATCTAATAAGAAATTCCAAACCGTACAAATATCCAAAAACTTCAACGCTTTAATGTATTTTGATCTTTGGGACTCTGATAGACATTTTGCATGTTTGCATACTTCATGTGAATGACAACTAAGTTACATTATGCTCTAAATAGAAAATAATGCAGACCCACCACTAGTTTAATATGTTAAAGATGGATTCTAATTATAAGTAGATTGCAGGGTCAATTGAAAAATGTTTGATAAAATTCCATATAAAATCAATCTGGACAATATTGCTATATGAATTCAGCATAAACATACCACCCTAGTGTGCAGGAATCTGAGTTATAGTAACTTGAACACTATGAGAACATGTCCTTAAGAAAAAACATGTAGAATTTGAATAAGATATTTTTTAGGAGGAAAGTGACAGATATAATTTTCAGACCAATTTGGTTTTAATGGTATGCCACAATAACCATCTCCATAAAAACTTCAAGGACATTTATTAATTTAACTACACATAAAACATCGAATTTTTGTATATTTTCTCAAAGGTATTGTTTGACCTTCCTTTGTTTATATAACAAGGAAATATCCACAAATTTGCAAGTGTGTTAGTTATAGTATGACCTAGAGCCAGTACCAGCCATGTATTTTGAGAAAATCTTGTCTGCTATTTTTCTTAATAGTCACACAATCACTTATGTTCAGATCGGTTTTTCTTTTCAGAATCTGACCAGTAAATAATCAATTTGGAAGTGTGGTAAAGAAAAATTATTATGTTATGGATATAACTCCTTAAAAACCATTAATTTAAATTAACATAAAAATTCAGGATCTTTGATTAGCTACAAACTTATAATTTGACATGGTAATGTAAATACGTCGGATGTTTTTTATTTCACATTGAGTAGATTAAGGTACCTAAGGATGTAGGACCAAGGTCATGGAGGGCAAGATGGCTGATAGCTAGGTTCTTCACTAACTGCAGCAATCTGTTCAAATAAATAAGCTGGAAGGATAAAAGAACATCATACAAGCGTTGATTCTTGACCAAAAAAGGATGATTTCCTTGTTCTGGTAATTTGACATGGTATGCACGAGTTTGATACTGATCAGACAATTCTTTTCCGGGAGAAAACACAAAATATGACATGTACACATGTCCGCATTTGAACTTCTATTCCTCCTGATGCAGAAAAAATACTGGAACCGAAAGATAGTAAATTATATTTCTGGATACGTTGGATTGGCTCAGAAAAATAGAATGATGACCTTGAAGAATGTAATTTGGCTACCACTCTGCCATCTTCCCAACGGAGATACAAAATATCACTTACCAATCTGATCAGCACGCACGCGGAGGGTATTGTTGCTCTGCTTGGACTGGCTCTGCCTGGTCACCATTTTCAAATCCTAACAAATTTAAACCGGAGGCACGGTTAGGCATGCAATCTTGTAGAAAGCTGAAATCTGACTGGCAGCTGACTGAAGACTCCATACCATCAGCTCATCAGCCAGCTCAAAGTTCAGCTCGCTTAGAATGCAAGGCGTCCCGCTGAATTCAAGGACCTCAGCTGCTCAGCATCCAATCCAGCCGCGGCGACGGCGGTATAAACGGAGAGACACCGGGTTCACTCCATCTCCTATCTCCTTCAACTCCAGCACTTCACCGCCACAGCCAGAGCGCGGGCAGCCGGGCACCGCACGCCGGGAAAGCATGAGCAGCAAGTCGGATAACAAAGACAAGATGCAAGAGAATGGTTCGGACAAAGCGGAAAGACTACCGGATTCAAACACACGAACGTGGAAGAAAGTCCATGTGAACGTCGGGGAGGGTGGCCGAATCGTCCCGCACGCCGCCGCCGTCGCAGGGAGGCGAAGGGGAGAAGCGACGCTCTGTTTCTCGGCACGGGCCGGAGAGAAAGGGGTTGGACTAAGCAAAGAGCCTTCGTGAAGGTCTATTTCGTCCCGCACGTGAGCTGCTGCCGCCATGTGGACACGTAAATTAACGTGGTCCCGTGCATGGACAGATCCAGATTCAACTTCAGATTTAGATCTGGATCTATTATTAAATTTGTACAAAACGTAAACTATGATAGTACATCAACGCACGCGGAGAGTATTGTCGCAGAACGGGATGTACAGCAATGCAGACCGGGCTGTACAACAACACAGACCGGGTTGTATATCAACACAAATCAGTTTGTACGTACAGCAACCCCGACCGGTTTGTACAGCACCACGTTGTACAGCAACGGAGACCGTGTTGTACAGCAACAAAAACCAGGTTGTACAGCAACACACAGAACATGTTGTACAGCAACATAGACCGGGTTGTACAGCAACACAGGACATGTTGTACGTAGAAATACATTCGGGTTATATAAATAACTACATGTAGCAAGTTGTACGTATAACTATAAAATTCAGTTTGTACGTACGACTACACTTAGGGTGTACAATACATACACATTCTGAAGTACAAAAAAATAGTTTGTCGAAACCTATCAATATGAGATCTAATTTTAAAGATCTCGACGCGAGGAGTTTAAAAGTGAAAACGGTTTGTAAATCGGATAAACGGTTCTCAAGATATTTCGTTTTTTAAAAACGAATCTAAAAATAAATGCATGTACAACCCTCTGTCCACCACCAGGGAGCTGCCACTTGTCACCGCGTGGAGAAAAGGTGGGAGTAGAAATGAACGAAATTGTGACACTTGTCAGAATCGGAGAGCACGCGCGTGGGAAGGGAATCTTTTTCTAAGGATTTCCGACAGAAAGAGGAGAGAACCGAAACAAACGAGTTGGGCCTCATTCTCGGCTCGATTTGGCCCGATCGACGCCTAGCTCACGCGTTGAGTTGGCCCAATTGTTGTGAGCAGACGTAGCTAAATCTAACCCATACCCCGATGCCGTTGATTAATGCCATATTAGGATGGTTTTTTATTTTTATTTTTTTGAACTAAATCAACTGCATCTATATTACACTACCACACATATTACACTTACCACTATAGGAGTAATAACATAGAGTGATAATCATGTGCATGTTATCTACTCTACGTTACTCCTTATTTCTAAACCTCCTACATCGATTCATGCAAGTCTTTATTACTTTATTAATGCTAAGTAGTTATAACAAAAAAATTACCACTCAAAGTTTCAATATGAATCCGCCATCAGAAAAGCAGTGACAACATGGAGATGTATTGCATCAACATGTTATCCTCTGTACTGCTTTGTATAAATTTCACGCAACTAATTTTAATTTTAACCGGTTACACCCAAAAACTATTGTGTCACACTTCGATGTTGACTAAGGACCACATACGGATCTAGTGGGTGGTTATCGGAATCACCTGCATAAATATTTTGTTTTTCTCTGTTTAAATATAAAATTGCGTAAAAAACAAATTACCAAACAAATTACCCGAAATAAAGAACAAACTCCAACTTAGGTTTCAACTTTCTCTTTTTTGTTGTTGTTGGAAGCCAATTACCAAACAAAATTATTATATTATTTGGGGCTTGAAAATTAAGGCCATATAAACAATACGCCAATGCATTTTCGTGAAGGGACAAGATATGAACAAATGTTGAATTGTTTCGTCTTGATCACAACAACAACATATTAGGATAGTGATGGTACATGTTTAATTTTCACAGGGATGTTATTAAATGCAAATTATCTCTATTTAGCAAGTTGGGGACTTATTCAGTTGACAACTCTGCATTACTGCTACCCGTGAGCCACTGTTAGGAAATATGACACATGGAACCATGACATTCGATATCGTGTGTAGTTGTATAAACCTGACAATGGTTGGTATGGCCATTCCGTTGGGAACCTCGCGAGCAAGATGAAATTGTGTAGATGGTAAGATTTTTCACAAAGTTACAAAACCAAGGTTTATCAAACTAGTAGGATTTGAAAGACTTCAATTTGTCAACCCACTGATACACACGGTGGGTGTGTTGTTGGGAGACCACAAGAGGAAGGTTTGAAGTAGTGCAGCAATAAGTTTCCCTCAGTATGAAACCAAGGTTATCGAACCAGTAGGAGATGAAGAGTTCCCTCGAGGTTGTTGGTGGAGACGTTGGCACGGCGTAACACCAGCGTCAGCAACGAACGTGGATCCTGCACACAAACAATTAAGATACTTTGCCCCAACTTAACAGTGAGGTTGTCAAACTTATCGGCTTGCTGTAACAAAAGATTAAACGTATGTGTGGAAGAAAGATTTATGTTGCAGAAATTAACAGGTTTGCAGTTGTGGTTTAATCAGATTAATGAGAAGGACTGGGGTCCATATTTCACTAGTGGTGTCTCTCCATAAATAATAATAACATTCATCCATGCGTGGTAAACAAATTACAACTAGACAATTGACAGAATAATGATAAGCAACCCAATGCATATACTAATGATATGGTGTCTAGTGTGAGATTCATTCGGCAATTACAACAATATATATAGACCGTTCCAACCGCATCTATGACTAATAATCCACTTCCAGTTAGCGTCCGCACCCCTTTCAGTATTAAGTTGCATGCAACAGATTATCGCCTTAAGCACTGTGTGTAAAGTAAGTAAGTAACATCATCCTTAGACAATGTACTACTGTTTTATCCCTAGTAGCAACAACACATCTGCAACCTTAGAGCTTTCTGTCACTGCCCAAGATTAAATAGAGACATGAACCTACTATCGAGCATAAGTACCCCCTCTTGGAGTTACGAGCATCTACTTGGCCAGAGCATACACAAGTAACAGAGAGCATGCAAGATCATTAAATAGCACACACATGATATATTATGAAGCAATAAATTTAGTACTCAATATTTATCGGATCTCAATAAACACAACATGGAGAATTACATAAAGATGATCTTGATCATGATAGGCAACTCACAAGATCTAAACATGATAGCACAAGATGAGAAGACAACCATCTAGCTACTTCTATGGACCCGTACTCCAAGGTAGACTACTCACGCATCAGTCCGGAGGCGGTCATGGCGACGTAGAAGCCTCCGGGGACGATTCTCCCTCCCGGCAGGGTGCCGGGGAGCAGTTCTGATCTCTCCCGAAGTGGTGGTGATGACGGCGGTGACTCGGGGCCCGTGGAGGAAAAATTGATTACCTGTCAAGATTTTTTAGGTCAGGGGGGTTTATACGGGCGAAAGACCCAGGTCAGTGGGTGCAACCGCCTCCCGGCGCGGCAGGCATGTGGCCCGCGCCACGAGGCGATGTGGCGGCCTCGTGTCCCCACTTCGTCTCGTCTTCGGATTTCCTAAACACATATATTCCAAAAATAATTACTGGTTGACTCGTTTCCAATTTGGCTGATATTTCCTTAAGAGCTTTTCTGAAACCAAAAACAACAGAAAACAGGGAACTAGCACTGTGACATCTTGTTAATAGGTTAGTCCCAAAAAATGCATAAAACTATATAAAATGCATATAAAACATGTAATAACATGATATAACATAGCATGGAACACAAGAAATTATGGATACGTTGGAGACGTATGAACATCCCCAAGCTTAGTTCTACTCGTCCCGAGTAGGCAAGAACGATAAAAGAAGAATAATTTATGAAATGACATGGTTAAACACAATCTTGATCATGTAATAATGTAATGCATGTAAGCTGAGATCAAATGAATAAGGGTTGTAGTTTATATTGATATCAAACGAGTAATGAATAAACATGTAGGTGAAGCAAGCAAAACTTTCAATGATATAGTACTAGATAGCAATCAACTGTGCAAAGTAGATATTAGAGATGATTTACGCTTCAAGAACAACAATATAATCATCTAATGTGTCCAACAAACATGACAACTTTATGAAAGGATCAAGTCAAGTAATAGCAATATGCACGTAGAAGATCAATATATTATTTGTTCAAAAGAAACAAGCAAGCGTTCAGCGTTGGTTCCTGGCACCAGGATGTTATGGCTAAGAATGCTAACGGAGGTTTGGAAGGCAAACGGAAGAAAGGCTCACAAAGCTATAAATAATCATTAGACAAGAGAAAGTCATACGATCAAAGCTATGCAAGGAGTAGTGATTGCCATACAACGGATGCACAATGAGCTATAAGTATATGAAAAATCTCCAATGGAAGTAGTGGGGGTGCATCCAACTTTCTTGCTCACGAAGACCTAGAGCACTTTTGAGGAAGCTTATCATTGGAATATACAAGCCAAGTTTTATAGTGTAAAGGTCCCCACATAGTTATGCAACTAAGACATGAAAACTCTCTCATATGTAGTAAATGTGCTAAACATGAGCACAAATGATGATCACAAATGATATGGTGCTATAAGATGAGCACAAGTGATGACTATAAATGATGTGGTGCTGTAACATAAGAAAAAGTGTGTGATAAAGAATAGTAATGCTGCCCCCTTTTTATTTCTTTCTTTCCTTTTTTTCTTTTTTTCTCTTTATATTTTTTTTTCTGTTTCTCTTTTCGATGGCCTCCATGGCTCTTTTCACTTTTGGGGGGCAAGCATCCTAATATGATACATGATGTATGACAACACACTAATGATGATAAAATAACATACTGATGATACAAGTAACTAATATGAATGTGCCATAAGAATACATATGACAACGGTGCCTATGCCAGTGTAGCAGGCCATGCAGTGCTCTAGCGTAACAATGGTAAAACCACACATCAGTTTGATAGAAACACACAAAGCAATAAACAAGTAATGAATGACAACAAGTCATGTAATGTGCGATGGATGTTGCATGACAATACATCTCGGAACAGCTATGGAAATGTTGTAGTAGGTAGGTATGGTGGATGTTTTGAGTAAGATGTGTAACATCCCAACATTTTGTAATGTTTGAAAATCACTAAAATTTGAAACTTTTGTTTTGATTAAAATAAAACATTAGATTGCATAAGAAAACCAACTATAAAATTCTTCAAACATCTTTAAAAAGTTTAATATTTCAAATAATCATTATTTTCAAAAGTTGTTTCAAGTTAAACATTATAATATCCATTGTATTTCTTAAACCTCAATATATAATTTGACAAATGAATTTTCCCAATTAGGCATTTCATTAAATTAAAATATTTTCATTAAATTTCGAAACATAATATGATTTTCATGAATATATTCAATATAAGAAATGGAATAAATCTTGAATCTTTTCCAAAGGTATTTTATGGAGTTTTCAAATGTTTTATCATAATATAAAACATAATGGTGCACAAAATATTTTGAATTAAAATTGATTTTATTATATTTCCCATTTCCTTAAAAATATTTGTATTTAATTATTTACTATTATACCAAAATAAAAATGAAGGGCTATTGAAAATGAATTTAAATTAACTGGAGTTCAAACATATAGGATTGTGGAAGATTCATAAATTTTATTTAACCCCAAATGAATTTATTGAATCCCTAATTTCAAATTTAACTTAAAGTGTCAAATTTGTATTTAACCAATATTTCAAAATTATTAATTTTAAAAAGTTTTCAAAACAAGCCCACTAATGTTTTAAAGCATAGATATGAATTTTACAAATCTATAGAAATTGGTTTGACTTGATTTGGAGTCTTTAATCAAAAGATATGAATTAAATAGAAAAACAGAAAAAGAAAAGGAAATTACCTGGATGACATCATCGCTGACGTCACTCCTTCTTCCTCCTCTGTCCAAAATTTCCGCCCCCGATTCCTTTCCAAAATCCGGCGCATTCTTCGCGAATTGGTTTCCCTCGTTCGATCCTATAAAATCCCCACGCACTCCTCTCTCTTTTCCCCTAAAAACCCTAACGAAGCACGCCCCCAGGCTGCCACAAACCCTCGCCGGAGTTCGTCCGAGCCGCTGGCCCTCTTCCCATTTTTCGGCGAGATAACCACCCTCCCCGAGCACCTAGAGCCCCCCTCTTCCTTCCCGCGCCGTGCGCACCCCCTCGACCTGTCCTCGCCTTTGCTCCACGTCCAAATCGCGCGGGGCAAGCACCTCCGAAACTCGCCGCCGTCCGAGCACCTCCGGCCGCACACCCCGGCCACTCCCAGATGCGCGCGGGTTCGACGTCACTACCATCGACTCTGCCGCCCTCCGTTGAACGTCGTCGGCACCTTCAGGAGGACAGGGGAGCCCCGCAGCGTCGCCGTCGTCCCCGACCGAGGTCGCCGCCGTCGTCTTCCTCGACGCCGGCGAAATCGCGCCGCCACCCTCAGGTCAGTGCCCCGTGACCGTCCGATCTTTTATCAACGCCCGAGATTAGATCCTGTTAGCGAACCGGTACGATCAGATCTGAACCGTCAGATCCAGATCCGACGATCCAGATCTGTTTGACTTATCCACATCGGCGTCCAGTCAGATCCCAGTCAGCAGCCACGTCAGATCCAGTCTGCGCCCAGTCAACGGATCTTACACTTTTGCAGAAACACCCCTGCTTATTAAAATTGTTATAACTTTTTACTCACACATCCAAATTAGATAAATTTTATATATTTGGAAAGCCCATGACATGTAGAATAATTTAGATCTGTTAGAATTCAAATTTGACTTAGTTTAAAATATTCAAATTTCAAATGGATGATTTGAGTATATTTGTCATAACTTTAAATCTATAAATCCAAAATTGCAAATAAAATTGTTTTGGAAACTTTGAAATATTTGTAATATGATGCCTCTGTTATAAAATAATTTTGAGTATTATTTTTATGATTTAATAGTTATATGTTTGAATTGAATAGTTTGAGTAATTTTGACATAACTTTTGATCGAAAGATTATTTTTGAGTAAATCCAATTGCTATAAATTTATTTAAATCCCCTCTGTCTATTAACACTATTTTTAAAATTTGGTTATAAAAATTTAATCATAGAAAACTTTAATCTTATATTTATTCCTTTATTATATTTTGCAAAAATAGAAATTAATTAAATTGCATTTATAAGCTTTATGCATACTTTATAAATATCATAAAAACTAGTATGATGTTTCTTGTGATTAAAATTGCATTTCATGCATAGCATATTTTATTTTGTAGTTATACTTCTCATAGGAAAACTTCTCACTTATTTTCTCTAAGTTAGGATTATTTTCAACTTAATATTTTGGTAAAGTGCTATGCACTTAGACACTTAGGATTTTCAACATGGAGCTAGAAGGCCAATGAAACAATACTTCAAGGAGTATAAGCACTTAGAAGAAAATCAAGAAGAAGTTCATGAAGACCAACCAGTAATATTTTCTAAGTCTCCTCTCTCTTTTCTCCCTTCTTCTCTTAGACCCCTGGATGACTAAGTTATATTCAAGACCAACCTGGAGGATATCAACACTATCAAGTCTTCAGAGTCATCAAGTCTACAAAATTTCAATGAAGTCATCATCAAGAAGAAAAGGAAGCAAGGAGAAGATTATACATCTTTCTTTCTATCTTTTCCCTCTTTCCTAATCTTGTCTTTCAATTTAGACTTAAACAATTTTGATCATGATATTATCATCTTTGAAGTTTGTTGGATCCTAGCGGCAGAGTGAGATGAAGCGGCCTGGAGACTAACCTTACATGTCCACGTACATGAGACCTGTTCCACAACTTAAGTGGCTGGCCGGGTGTCTATCTCTCTCACTATAGTGAATATCCAATTTTCAAAGAGTTGATAATAATTGTTGATCACCTTATAGACTTAGTATTTTCTCCAAGTATTTATGCACATCATGGCTAAGCCATTTGAGTGCTTATTCAAGATGAATTATAACAAAGTTATTTTATCCAACTTATGACCTCGGTCCTTAGTCATTTTTGACCAACCTAACTGCCGTGCATTAACTTGAAAAAATTTCTTAGCATGACATACATCTCTAGTCCTTAGAAACATTATGCACATCATGCATGACATATTTCCTTAGAAGTTTTTATAAAACTTGTTTGTCAATTTGTATGTGTTTGTATGCATTGTGTTGTTGTGTTATGTTGATTGTGTATTGTGTTTGTCTATATTTCTTAGACTGAACGGAGAGCTCCGAATAACGTTGAAAAAAGTTTGCGAGCAAAGACATCATTCAAATGCAAGTGGCACACCTCATAAACTTCCTACTATTTTCTATATGCATTACTTAGTGTATTTTTATATAAGCATGTGTAGGATAGTATTGCTATGCTAGACCTGTGTAGAAATTCCTTACTCCTGTGTCTAGGTACCTATATAATACTTAGTAGAATTATTGATGCTATGCAAATGTTGTTTTTGTGAAAATCTAAATTCTACTAAGTTAAGAATGAAACACCTGGGTGGAAAGTGGTTGTATGGTTTATGTTGAGTTGTTTCCCAGGGGATTTACCTGTGGAATTACACTTGTGGACGGCCACCCTGGAACAGAGGAATCTGAACAACTCCGAGTGACGATTGCTTCCAGTGCATCCATTGCCATATGGGCTCTGGTTTGATCAACTAAGTTGCGTGGACTTGCCCCGGATTGACAAGCAGATGTAGAGGGTGTTAGGTGGAACGGGTCAAGCCAGAGTGGGAGGGAAAATGCTTCTGAAAGATCTCGTCTCATTCTTCTACTTTTCCTTATCATTATAAGTATGTAAAAGATAGTTTGGGTTAAATGGGTACAATGGTGAACGTGCACAACCTCTGCAGAGTGTAAAACTAAGTACTTAGCCGTGTCCCCGGTACAGACAATTTGAGCAGGTGATCACGGACGTCAACGGAGGATTCCACCATTCCAACTTCAAAATTTAAAACTTAATGGGTGAACAAGGGTAGAAAGAGACATTGGTTGTCATACCACGAATGTCTCCACGAATGCCTCGAATAGAAGAAAAGTGTTTTCCAAAGAGTTAGGAAAAATTGGCTTTATGCAAAATAGCCTTGAACTCCACCAGCCAAATAAGCATATAGGTTATTAGAGTTTTTCCTCTAAGCGTCCACCATAGTGTCACTTGCCAGACTCCATTTTTACTGGAATCTGACCCACGTTGTTGCAATATTTTTCTTATTGCATATTGTTAAGATGACGAGTGAGGTTTCGTTTAAAGGTTTCGAGTCTGCAACCAACATGTTTTCGCCTGTGGCAACATGAAGATGATGGAGACTCACTGCTATTGTATTTTCGTTGTTTACTCTTTAAAAGCTAGCTTCACGCTATGCCACTTGTAATGAATATTTTGTAAGTATGGATCATCGATGTAATAAAATTAATACTTTGTTGTGATATTACATCGTAAACTGTGTGTGCAAACGAATCGATCCAGTGATTTGCACTATACACAGGTATCTGCCTTATTTTAAGTGCAGGTACGCTACAAGATGATTGGCTTATGTGTAGGAGAACAAGATGAAGATCTCCCACGAATTTGGATGTACCCGCGAAAAATGCACCAACTCTCAATGTGAGAAAGGGCAAAGCAAAGTAACGAAGAGGCTAGCAATATGGTGGTGGAAGTGCCATGAAAACCGCAGTTTTAAAACTCACAAGCAAGAAGATTCCAAATAAAAATATGATCATACAACGCATAATGAAAATTTCCCCTAGAGAGATCATGGCCAATGACAAAGTCACCGTTGGCTTCCCCGACCGTAGCGCATAACATAAAGTCATTACGGTTGCTTTAGGCAAAAAGAAGTCATATACCATTATGCAATCAACTGGAAATTTAAGTGTGGCACAGTTTTCAAGTTTCTCTAGACCAACCATTTAATCATTCCACTTTACTAAACCATCATGTTCACCATTAAGCAAATTAATATCTCAAAACAACATCAATGATTCAAGTGACACAATTTAATGATCTACAAGATTATGAATCGTTTAGTTATACCATCTATCGCATTTAGCATTTTCTGTTCTCAACCAAACACCAATCAATTTATTTAAAAGAAAAACTCTCCAAGTAATTAAACAATGAGATATGAGAGTATAATATAACAAAGCTAACAGCTCTTACAAGAGATGCATGAAAAACAAGAGCTAGAGAGCAAACAATAACAAAAGACGAATACTCAACGAATATAAGTGAAGAATACGAGTATTCATATGAAAAAGCGGAGCGTGTCTATCTCCCACACAAAAGAATGCTAGGATCCATATTTATTCAGAGAATGAAAATAACAAAAACAAAAACAAAAAACAAACAAACGCTTCAAGAAAAGTGATACGTCTCCAACGTATCTATAATTTCTTATGTTCCATGCTATGTTATACCATGTTATTACATGTTTTATATGCATTTTATATAGTTTTATGCATTTTCTGTGACTAACCTATTAACAAGATGCCACGGTGCCAGTTCCCTGTTTTCTGCTATTTTTGGTTTCAGAAAAGTACTTAAGGAAATATCCGCCAAATTGGAAATAAATCAACCAGGAATTATTTTTGGAATATTTGTGTCGCAAGGAACCGAAGACGAGATGAAGAGGGCCGCGAGGAGCCCACACCACCCGCTGGCGCGGGCCCCATCCTGGTCGCGCCAGGAGTTGATGTGGCGCCCTCGGGCGCCCACCGACCTAGGTCTTTCACCCATAAATATCCTCCTGTCCTAAAAACACCGGACGGTTAGACACTTTTTCCTCCACGGGTCCCGAGCGCCGTCGCCATCGCCGACAAGTTTGGGGGGTCAGAAGTTCCTGTTCTGGCACCCTGCCGGGACGGGGATCGACACCCGGAGCCATCTCCATCGACTCCACCGCCTCCACTTCGACTCCATGATGGTTTGTGAGTAGTTCCCCCATGGACTACGGGTTCTTGGCTGTAGCTAGATGGTACTCTCTCCCCCATGTACTTCAATACAATGTTCTCATGAGCTGCCTTACATGATTGAGATCCATATGATGTAATCTGTGTTGTGTTTGTTGGGATCTGATGAATTGATACATTATGATCAGTCTATCTATATAAGTTTGTGAAGTTATTGTTGCTGCAATCTTGTTATGTTTAATGCTTGTCACTAGTGCACGAGTAGCATTATCTTAGATCCGAGTTCTATATTTATTGCTTAGATTGTATCTACAAATTGCATGCACATGTCATTGTCCGGAACCGATGGCCTCAAAGTGACAGCAATTGGGATAACCGGAGGGAATGGATATGATGTGAGGATCACATGTTTTCACCAAGTGTTAATGCTTTGCTCCGGTACTCTATTAAAAGGAGTATCTTAATTGCAAGTAGTTTCCCTAGAGGCCCCGCTGCAAACGGGCTGGCAGGTCAAAGATGTTATGCAAGTTTCTCATTACGAGCACGCACAAACTACATATGGAAAACATGCCTACTTAATTAATAATCTGGATATTCTTACTTAATGCTATTTCAATTATGTCAATTGCCCAACTGTAATTTGTTCACCCGACACTCGTTATTTGAGAGTTACCACTAGTGCAGATAGCTGGGAACCCTGGTCCTTCTGTCATCATCATTGCTCT
Source organism: Poa annua (assembly GCA_026929855.1). Lineage (NCBI taxonomy): Eukaryota > Viridiplantae > Streptophyta > Magnoliopsida > Poales > Poaceae > Poa > Poa annua. Next base: position 37,261,066 of record CM049426.1, read on the forward strand.
AAAGTCAACTCCACGCAAACAACTGTTCTCTGGTGCCATTGTCTCGATGTTACTGTTACTACTTCTCTCATATTACTGCTGCTTTCACATCACCCTTGTTACTAGTGCTTTTCCAGGTGCAGCTGAATTGACAACTCGGTTGTTAAGACTTATAAGTATTCTTTACATCCCCTTGTGTCGAATCAATAAATTTGGGTTTTACTTCCCTCGAAGACTGTTCCGATCCCATATACTTGAGGGTTATCAAGACCATTTTCTGGCGCCGTTGTCGGGGAGGCATAGCTCTGCTCATAAGTTCACCTGGGGAGTACACTCTACCTCTCTCTCTCTAGTTTTATTTTATTGTATTTTGTTTCTTGTCTAGTTTATTTGTGCTTACTTTATTTCTGTTTAGTTTTGTTTAGTTTAGTTTACTTCTGTATAGTTTATTTTATATAACCAAAAAACCATAACAAATTGAAAAACCGAAAATTAAAAACTGTTGTTATGGAAGAACTTAATGAATTATATATAAATTATAGAGAATCACGTAAAGGAAAAGTCATGAGAGGCATGTTAGGGAAGTTGAGTACAATTGTTAAAATTTTGCTTAAACGCCATGATATAAATTGCTGCTCTGAACAGGATAATAAACATCTTAAATTCCAATGTGGCTTTCGTAAAGAAGTTATAATTATGAACTACCATTGGAATAACTATATTGATCTTGGATTTGAAGAAGTTGAAGAATTTGTTATATTTATGGGAGCTTCTGATATAGAATCCTTCATGCCTAAAAATTATGAAACTTGTGTTGCTTGTAATAAACTTAAAGATTATGGCTCTTCTATCCTTGATTATTGCATAGAATATTTCAGCAATAATCCGTATATCACTGATTATAAAGAGAGACTCATTAATGCACAAGAATGTATCCACAATTTGCAGGAACCTGTGGAAGAAGAAATTGCTGAACATGAAAGCTCATTAGATGAAAAAGAGGACGAGAGTGAAGAACAAAAGGAGGAAGAATGGAGTAGCTACCCATGCCTACCTTCTAATGAGAGTAACTCTTCATCCCTTACACTGTTTGATTGTCCCCCATGCTTGCCAAAGGAGGATGAATGTTATGTTCCTTTGGATTCTCTAGAAATATTCCCTATGAGTAAAACTTGTGAAAATACTTATGCTACTATTATATATGACAATCCATGCTATTTTGATAAATCTTATGAAAATCCTTTATTTGTGCCTAATTTCGAAATGCATGGTACAAAACAAGTTTGCTTAGAAAATGTTTATGATAAAGCTCTAGATGATGGTCCTATGTTACTTGATAATATTAATTGTACTACTATTGAAAATAGGATTGGAGAGGTCTTGAGTTTATATGAGAGTCCCATATCTCTTGAGAAAGATCAATCATCTTGTTATAAAATTGTTACAAGTGGGTTTGAAAGTTTAATTCCCACTATTATGGAGCTTGATAAAAATTATGTGTTTGTAGATCATGAAAAGCAAGCTTTATGTGATGGTTATGTTGCTGAGTTTATTCCTGATGCTACTGAAAATTATTATGAGAGAGGAAAATATGGTTGTAAAATTTTTCATGGAACTAAAACAGCTCTCTATATGCTAAAAGTTTTGAAGTTGTTCTTGTTTTATCTTGCTTGTCACTTTGTTCTTTGTGAATTTATTTGTGTACAAGATTCCTATGCATAGGAAGTGGGTTAGACTTAAATGTGTTTTGCATTTGCTTCTTGATGCTCCTTTTGCTTCATTTTCTATTTTCATGAGAGCATCATTAAAACTATCAAGCCTAGCTAAAAGGCATTAAAGAAAAGTGCTTGTGGGAGACAACCTATGTTTTATTTCTGTTATTTTTCTTATTTGAGTCAAGGAGCATGCTTACCTCTGTAACAACTCCTTTGTATCTTTATTTTATTGCATAGTTGTGCCAAGTAAAGTCTCTAGTAGGAAGTTGATACTAGATTTGGATTCATGCGCTGAAACAGTTTTTCTGCTCTCCACCATTAAATTCATAACTCTTCGCAGAAACGTCAAAAAATTCTGCTCTTTTTTTGCGTGATCCTCAGATTTGTACGCAACTTGCATTAGTTTTGAGTTTTCTGATCTGAGCAAGTTTAGTGCCTCGAAAAAATTCATCTTTACTTTGGCAGATTCGTTCTCTGTTTTTTTGCATTGTCTCTTGTGGACTTTAAGCAAGGTTCTCTATCATGGAGGTCTGTAGCTAATGTTTTATTGAGTTCTTGAATTGTGTCACAATAGTACATAAGTGGATTAATGGTTTTGAATACTAACCCCTCTAATGAAGTTTATGAGAAGTTTGGTGTGAAGGAAGTTTTCAAGGATCAAGAGAGAACGATGATATGATGTGATCAAGAAGATGAAAGAGCCTAAGCTTGGGGATGCCCCCGTGGGTCACCCAGGCATATTTCAATAAGATTCAAGCGTCAAAGGTTGGGGAAGCCCAAGGCATCCCCTTCTTCATCAACAACTTATCAGGTCATCTCTAGTGAAACTATATTTTAATTCCGTCACATCTTATGTATTTTAGTTGGAGCGTTTGTTTGTTTTTATTTTCAGTTTTGTTATTTTATTTCTCTGAATAAATTGGATCCTAGCATTCTTGTTTGGGAGAGAGACACGCTCCGCTTTTTCTTATGAATACTCCTATTCTTCACTTATATTTGGTGAGTATTCTTCTCTAGCTACTGCAATACTTTTAGCTCTTGTTTTTCATGCACCACTTGTTCAAAGCTGTTAGTTCTCATATATTATACTCTCATATATCATTGTTAAATACGTGAAGAGTTTATGAGTGTTTGGTTGGAAACAGAAAATGCTAAATGTGGTAGATGGTATAATGAAAAGATATACATGTTCTTGTAGATCATTGTCTTGAATTTTTTGTGATGCTTGGCAATTGTTTTGAGCTCTCAAGTAGATCATGTTTAAGCGTTTGCATCATGTAGTTAAAACCTATTAGTGGAGAACTACCGCAAATCTTGTTGAAATTTGGTTTGCATGTTTGGTATCTCTAAGGTCTAGATATTTTCTAGTTAAAGTGTTTGAGCAACAAGGGAGACAATGTAGAGTTTTATAATGCTTGCAATATGTTTTGTTATACGTCTTGTTGTCATAGTTTATACTTGTGTTTGCTTCAAACAACCTTGCTATCCAAAGCCTTGTATTGAGAGGAATACTTCTCGTGCATCCAAAACCTTGAGCAAAAACCTATGCCATTTGTGTCCACCATACCTTCCTACTACATGGTATTTCCTGCCATTCCAAGCAAATATTTTGTGTGCTACCTTTTATTCAAAACTTATTATCCCTTATTTGTGTCAATGTTTATTAGCTCATGAGTAAGTATGTGGTGTTACGGATATCAACCTTCTCACTTGCTTTTACACAAACTTTCACCAATCGGACTAGTGGCATATACACCGCTTATGCATTAATTTTGCAAAAAGAGCTGGCAAAAGGAGTGCCCAGTCCCAATTAACTACAATTTTAACCGCTGCATTCTCTTCACATTTTTGCCTTGATCTAATCAACCAAGCAATGACACTAGTTCTAATCTACATGTGTAACCAAGAGAGAAAAGAGGGATGATCTGCCCTTGGGTAGAAATAACGTCTTTCATGAGAGCCGCTCTTGAAAGTCTGGCTGACAAGGGGGTAGAGTGCCCATTACCATTCGTTGACAACGACAAACACCGCTGAAAACTTACTTTTATGCTCTCTATATGATTTCAAAAACCTATAAAACTAAGAAGTTCTAGCACATGTTTGTATCCCTGCTTCCCTCCGCGAAGGGCCTATCTTTTACTTTATGTTGAGTCAGTTTACCTACTTCTTTCTATCTCCGAAGCAAACACTGCTGTCAATTGTGTACAACAATTCTTATATGCTTACTTATTGCACTTGTTATATTTCTTTGTGTTGACAACTATCTATATGATATACATGTTCAAAGTTGAAAGCCAATGCTGAAACTTATATCTTCCTTTGTGTTGCTTCAATACTCTTTTACTTAGATAATATTGCTTTATGAGTTAACTCTTATGCAAATCTTATTGATGCTTGTTTGAAAGTACTATTCATGAAAAGTTTTTACTTATATGATTTAGTTTTTTACTCCTTGTCTATTTGTTTCCAAACTATAGATCATTGCCTTGAGTCATTTCATTCATAACATGAGCCTTACTTTGTTATTTGATCAAGATTGTGTGAAAGCATGCCACTTCAGAAATTATTCTTTTTATCATTCTTGCCTACTCGGGACGAGTAAAACTAAGCTTGGAATGTTCATACGTCTCCAACGTATCTATAATTTCTTATGTTCCATGCTATGTTATACCATGTTATTACATGTTTTATATGCATTTTATATAGTTTTATGTATTTTTTGGGACTAACCTATTAACAAGATGCCAATGAGTCAACCAGGAATTATTTTTTGGAATATATGCGTCCACGAAATCCGAAGACGAGACGAAGTGGGGCCACGAGGCCGCCACATTGCCTCGTGGCGCGGGCCACATACCTGCCGCGCCGAGAGGCGGTGTTGCGCCCTCGGGCGCCCACAGACCTAGGTCTTTCGCCCATATAAACCCCCCTGACCTAAAAACTCTTGACGGTTAATCACTTTTTCCTCACGGGCCCCGAGAAATAATTCCCGGCGCGACATGCATTGTGGCATCTTGTTAATAGGTTAGTCCCAAAAAATACATAAAACTATATAAAATGTATATAAAACATATAATAACATGATATAACATAGCATGGAACACCAGAAATTATGGATACGTTGGAGACGTATCAACATCCCCAAGCTTAGTTCTACTCGTCCCGAGTAGGCAAGAACGATAAAAGAAGAATAATTTCTAAAGTGACATACTTAAACACAATCTTGATCATGTAATAATGTAAGACATGTAAACTGAGATCAAATGAATAAGGGTTGTAGTTTATATTGATATCAAACGAGTAATGAATAAACAAGTAGGTGAAGCAAGCAAAGCTTTCAATGATATAGTACTAGATAGCAATCAAATGTGCAAAGTAGATATTAGAGATGATTTAAGCTTCAAGCACAACAATATAATCATCTAATGCTTCCAACAAACATGACAACTTTATGAAAGGATCAAGTCAAGTAATAACAATATGCACATAGAAGATCAATATATTATTTGTTGAAAAGAAACAAGCAAGCGTTCAACGTTGGTTCCTGGCACCAGTATGTTATGGCTAAGAAAATGTTAACGGAGGTTTGGAAGTCAGACGGAAGAAAGGCTCACAAAGCTATAAATGATCATTAGACAAGAGAAAGTCATACAATCGAAGCTATGCAAGGAGTAGTGATTGCCATACAACGGGTGCACAATGAGCTATAAGTATATGAAAGCTCTCCAATGGAACTAGTGGGGGTGCATGCAACTTGCTTGCTCACGAAGACCTAGAGCACTTTTGAGGAAGCTCGTCATTGGAATAAACAAGCCAAGTTCTATAGTGTAAAGTTCCCCACATGTTTATGCAACTAAGACATAAAAACTCTCTCATATGAAGTAAAGGTGCTAAACAGGAGCACAAATGATGATCACAAATGATATGGTGCTATAACATGAGCACAAGTGATGACTATAAATGATATGGTACTGTAACATAAGCACAAGTGTGTGATAAAGAATAGTAATGCTGCCCCCTTTTTTATTTATTTTTCTATTTTTTCTGATTCTCTTTTCGATGACCTCCATGGCTCTTTTCACTTTTTGGGGCAAACATCCTAATATGATACATGATGTATGACAACACATTAATGATGATAAAACAACATACTGATGATACAAGTAACTAATATGAATGTGCCATAAGAATACATATGACAACTGTGCCTCTGCGAGTGTAGCAGGTCATGCAGTGCTCTAGCGTAACATGGGTAAAACCACACATCAGCTTTATAGAAACACGCAAAGCAATTAATAAGTAATGAATGACAACAAGTCATATAATGTAAGATGGATGTTGCATGGCAATATATCTCGGAACAGCTATGTTAATGCTGTAGTAGGTAGGTATGGTGGATGTTTTGAGGAAGATGTTTGGCTTATGTGTAGGAGAACAAGATGAAGATCTCCCATGAGTTTGGATGTACCCGCAAAAATGCACCAACTCTCAATGTGTGAAAGGGCAAAGCAAAGTACCGAAGAGGCTAGCAATATGGTGGTGGAAGTGCCATGAAAATTGCAGTTTAGAACTCACAAGTAAAATGATTCCAAATAAAAATATGATCATACAAGGCATAATGAAAATTACTCCAAGAGGGATCGTGGCGAATGACAAAGTCACTGTTGGCTTCCTCGACCGTAGCGCATAACATAAAGTCATTACAATTGCTTTAGGCAAAAAGCAGTCATATACCATTATACAATCAACTGGAAATTTAAATGTGGCACAGTTTTCAAGTTTCTCTACACCAGCCATTTAATCATTCCACTTTACTAGACCATCATGTTCACTATTAAGCAAATTAATATCTCAAAACATCATCAATGATTCAAGTGACACAATTTAATGATCTACAAGATTATGATTCATTTAGTTATACCATCTGATACGTCCATTTTGCATCACTATTTTATATCATAATTTATTGATATTCATTGATATATATCGTATTTGGAGGATGGAACCCCGGAGGCTGAATTCTGCTGGAAAAAGCACCGTCAAGATACAATATTTCCGAAGACCAAAAGAACAAAGTGGCCAACTGGGAATTATTTATGAATTATTTGTAACATCCCAACATTTTATAATATTCAAAAATCACTAAAATTTAAAACTTTTCTTTTATTAAAATAAAATATTAAATGTATAAGGAAACCAACCATGAAAGACTTCAAAATGGAGTTTAATATTTCAAATGTCACAGTTTAAACATTTTATTATCCACTTTGTTTCAAAAACCTTAAAACATAATTTGACAAATATTTTACAAACTACAATCCATTTTATTTTAAATAAATTAGTTCTTTATAAGTATTTGAATTAAACCACTTAGTCATATCTATTCATAAATACAAGATTATTCAAAAGATTATATAATTACTAAATGGTTTTCATTCCTCTAACTATGTTCAAAATATAGTTTGGAAATTATAAGCCTATAGTGTATAACTTTAAAACTTCATAGATTTTAAATTAATGAATTAGCCAAATAAACATTTCATTTGCTTAAATGATTTTCATCTATTTTCAAAGCATGAAATGAGTAATATTTTCTAAATAAGAATAAAATTAAAACAAAGGTCTTGTCCAAAGTTGTTATGAAGTTTCAAATGCATTATCATATTATAAAATATAATGTTGCACAAATTATTTTCAATTAAAAATGAATATCTTATACTCCACATTTTCTAAACCTTATTTATATTTAGTTCCTTAATATCATGCCAAAATAAAGAAGAATGAGATCAACAAAACAAGTTTAAATAACTTAAATCCAAACATATGTAAATGTGGGTATTTTACAAATTTTATTTAGCCAAAAGAAAATTTAAATAAGATAGAAATTCAAATTTGACTTTAAGTGTCAAATTTGTAATTAATCAATATTTCAAAATATTAATTTTCAAAAATATTCAAAACATGCCCACAATTGGTTTAACAGAAAGATAATAATTTTACAAATTTTTAGAAATTTATTTGACATCATTTGGAGTTATAAATCAAAAGATATAAATAAAATAGAAAAATCAGAAAAGAAAATACCTGCTGACGTCAACGGTGACGTCAGCAGATCGTCTTCAACCTCCATCCGAAAATCCCGCCCCCGATTTCTCTCCAAATCCGGCGAGATCGACGCGCGGTTGGTTCCCTCCTCCTGCCCTATATAAACCCCACGCTCTCCTCTTCCTTTTGCCCCAAACCCTAGCCCCTAAGACGCCGCCAGGCCGCCGGAAAAGCTCGCCGGAGCTCCATTGCTACCGCCGCCGTTTTTCTTTGTTCCCCGGCGAGGTGAGCCTTCCCCGTTGCCCGTGAGCCCTCCTACCTCTCCCTCGCGTCCGTGCGCATCCCCTGACACCTTCCCTCGTCTCCTTTCGCAGCCGATCGGAGTGTCTCGTGCTCGGACCGAATCGCCGGAGCCGCCGAGCCTTCATCTTCTCGTCCACGACGTTCCGGGAAGAGGTGGATCTGGCCGTCGCCGCCATTCTTCTCGTTTTGGATCGCCGAGTCGGAAGCTGCCCTCCGCGCGTTCGGAAAACCACCGTGGCGACGAATCCGTCCGTGACCGAGCGTCGGCGCCGTCGTCCCTCACAACTCCGGCGAGATCCCGCCGCCCAGGTACGGTCAACGTCTCTCCACCGCCTGATTCAAATCCTACGGCCCAGATTAGATCTCTCTCCGAACCGGTATCAGCGAATAGGAAGTAGCCACGTCGATGCCCAGTCAGTGCCTCGTCAGATCCAGTCAGCGCTGACGTGGCCTGCACAGTCAGCGCCAGCGTGTAATTCTTTTTCTATTTTAATTTTAATTGGAAAATTTGCAGATTAGTCCCTGTAATTAAAACATCTATAACTTTTTAACCACAATTCCAAATTTAATAATGTTTATATATTTGGAAAGCTCTTGACATGTAGATTATTTTAGATCGGCCAAAATTCAAATTTGACTTAGTATAAAATATTCAATTTTCAAATGGTGAATTTGAGTATATTTGTAATAACTTTAAATCTATATATCCAAAAATTGCAAATAAAATTGTTTTAGAAACTTAAGAGTATTTGTAAATTAATGCCACTGCTATAAAATAATTTTGAGTAATTTTGAATGAATTCATAGTTATATATTTAATTTGAATAGTTTGAATATTTTCAACATAACTATTAATAGAAATATTATTTTTGATTAAATCAAATTGCATTAAATATAATTAAACCACCTCTGGGTATTAACACCATCTATAAAGAAAATTGTGTTATAAAATATAAATCACATAAAACTTTAATCTATATGTTTCCTTTTATTATGTTTTGCAAATTAGAAACTAATTAAATTGCAATTATAACTTTAGGCATATTTTATAAACTTCACAAAAATTAGTGTTATGTTGCTTGTGATTTAAAATTGCATTTCATGCATAGCATATTTTATAGTTATATTTTCCATAAGGAAAACTCCTCCCCATTTTCTCTAAGTTAGGATTATTTTCAAACTTAGTATTTTGGGAAAGTGCTATACACTTAGACACTTAGGATTTTCAACATGGAGCTGGAAGACCAATGAAGGACTTAGCCAAAAACAAGACTTCAGAAGTATCTTCAAGGAGAAGAAGCACATAGAAGAAAATCAAGAAGAAGCTCATGAAGGACTTAGAAGAAAACAGACTCTGGAAGCATCCCAAAGATGTCAAGCACTTGTAAGAAAAGTGAGAAGAAGTTCAAGAAGGACAACCCCCTTTTATTCTCTAAGTCTTTCTCTCTGTCCTTTCTTCTCCTCTGAGACTTCATGAAGACTAAGTAAATTCAAGACCAGCCTCGAGTATACAAGAACCATCAAGTCTGAAGATTCATCAAGACTACCAAGAACTCAATCAAGACATCATCCAGAAGAAAGTTACAAGTCTGGAGATGAAGCCTAGAGGACAACTACATAATTCCTTCTATCTTTTCCCTCTTTCCTAATCTTGTCTTTCACTTAAGACTTAAAACAATTTTTGATCATGTTATTACCCACTTGAAGTTGTTGGATCCTAGCGGCATAGTGAGATGAAGCGGCCTGGAAACAAACCTTACATGTCCACGTACATGAGACCTGTTCCACAATTTAAGTGGTTGGTCGGGTGTCTGTCTCTCTCACTTTAGCGAATATCCAATTTACAAAGAGTTGATAATAATTGTTGATCATCTCGAACAAATAACTTAGTATTTTCTCTAAGTATTTTGCACATCAAGACTAAGCCATTAGAGTGCTTATTCAAGATGATATAAAACAAAATATTTTATTCAACTTATGACCTTAGCCCTTAGTCCTTTTGGACCAACCTAATTGCCTTGCATAAACTTAAAAGATTTCCATGGCATGAAAAAGCATTTCTAGCCTTAGGAAAATTTTGCACATCATGCATACACATATTTTCCTTAGAAAGTTTTATAAAACTTACTTATTCATCTAGTATGTGTTTGTATGCATTGTGGAGTTGTGCTTGTTGTTGATTGTTGTATTGTTGCTTGTCTATACTGTTAGATTGAACGGAGAGTCCCGAGTATCGTTGAAAAGAGTTGTGAACAACGACAACATTCAAGGGCAAGTGGCACACCTCATAAACTTCCTATTTCTATATGCATTACTTAGTGTATTTTTATATGCATGTGTTGCTATGCTAAACCTGTGTAGAATCCCTTATACCTGTGTCTAGGTTCCTATGCAATACTTAGTAGAATTATTGATGCTATGCAAATGTTGTTTTGTGAAAATCTAAATTCTACTAAGTTAAGAATGAAACACCTGGGTGGTAAGTGGTTGCATGGTTTATGTTGCTACTCAGGTCCATGTCTATGGTTCCTGGAGTATGTACACTTGTGAATGGCCACCCAGGAACCGAGGAATCTGAAGAACTCCGAGTGACGATTGCTTCCAGTGCAGCCATTGCCATATGGGCTCTGGCTTGATCAATTATGTTGCGTGGACTCTCTCCGGCTTGACAAGCAGATGTAGGGGGATGTTAGGTGCAACGGGTCAAGCCAGAGTGGGAGGGAAAATGCTTCTGAAAGATCTCGTCTCATTCTCTCCTTTCCTTATCACAAATGGTGCGTAAAGGATACCTTGGTTTGAATGGGTACAATGGTGAACGTGCACAACCTCTGCAGAGTGTAAAACTAAGTACTTAGTCGTGTCCCCGGTACGGACAATTTGAGCAGCTGAACGAGGACGTCAACGGAGGATTCCATCATTCTAACTTCAAAAGTAAAACTTGATGGGTGAACAAGGGAAGATGAGATTTATGGTTTTCATGCCATACTCGTCGATTTCAAGAAAAGTGTTTTCAAAAGAGTAGGAAAAATTGGCTTTATGCAAATCAGCCTTGAACTCCACCAGCCAAATATGCATATAGGTTTTAGAGTTATTCCATTAAGTGTCCACCATAGTGTCACTTGCCAGACTCCATTTTTAATGGAATCTGACCCACGTTGTTGCAATATTTTTCTTATTGCAGATTTGATCAGATGACGAGTGCGGTTTCGTTTAAAGGTTTCGAGTCTACAACCAACATGTTTTCGCCTGTGGCAGCATGAAAGTTATAGAGACTCACTGCTATTGTATTTCCGCTGTGTACTTTTTCAATGCTAGCTTTACGCTATGCAACTTGTATCAAATATTTTGTAATTCTGGATCATCGATGTAATATAATTGATGCTTTGTTGTGATATTACATCGTAAACTGTGTGTGCAAATGAATCGATCCAGAGATTTGCACTATACACAGGTATCTGCCTTATTTTAAGTGCAGGTACGCTACATTATTTAATCGAGGAGGCCAAAAGGGGAGCCTGGGGTAGGGCCCAGGGGGCCCACACCACCTCCCGGCGTGGCCCCCTTGCCCGCCGCGCGAGCAGGTGGTGTGAGCGCCCTGGCCCACCACCTAGCGTACCCCTTCAAGTACATCATGCCCCCAAAAACCTAAGATTGATCAGAAGGACAAATTACAATCTCCGCCGCCACCACGAGGCGGAGAAGACAAAGAGAGAAAAGCTCTCCGGCAGGCTGCGTTGCCGCCGTGGAAATTCCCTCCCGGAGGGGGGAAATCGTCGCCATCATCACCGTCATCGAGCTGCAATCCATCAGCATCGCCAACACCACCATATCCACCGCTGACACCGTCTTCTCCATCCATCCACTCCGTTCCCTCTGTAACATCTAGGGCTAAACTATGTGTATTTGATAGGGGAAACTCTCCTGGTGTTGATTGCTATTGTTATTGATGCTATTGAGTGAAACCGTTGAACTGGGGTTTATGTTCAGATTGTTATCCATCATTATATCACCTCTGATCATGTTCATTATTGTGTGTTGTGAGTAGTTCGTTGTGTTCTTGAAGACATGGGAGAAGTCTAGATGTTAGTGAAGGAGATATGCCCTAGAGGCAAATAAATAAGTAGTATTTATTGCATTATCTCATAAGTTTATAATAGGTTTGTGTATTATGCTATAACTGTATTAATCGGAATTGTTAATACACATGTGATACATAGACAACCAGGTCCCTAGCAAGCCTCTATATGAGCTAGTCCATTGGGCAACAGTTGATCGAGATTCCCGATCAAGGACAATGACGTCGGTTGACAATGGGGTCATCTTGTTAGTTGAATAAGGTGGTGGACATACGCAAAGTATTGCAATAAGATCGTATTACGATGTTTGTCATTTGCAATAGATAAGAGTATGATAGCTTATTCCTTAGACCGTGAGACCGTACTTATTGTTGCTTCGTAGGAGTGCTTTGAGAGCATCAAACGTTGTGTCTTATATAGCATGACAATAACGGTGTCCATCTTGGGTATTCCAAAAGAGCATCGAGGCGTAAGGATCAAGAGCGGGATTTGTTCATTCTTGTAATGGAAAGATACTCTGGGCCCACTCGGTGATATTGCATCTATATAGCTGCATCTTGTGACTAGGTCATGGAGATGTAATATCACAGACGAGTTAATAACCTTCGTCGGTAACGAGATACGGCAAAGGCATCGGTGTGTCTACGATCATATCTCGGACAAGGTAGTATCGCAGAGACAAAGGGAATGAATATCATACTTATGGTTCAACGACGATATTCGTGGAATGCACAGGGGTCGTCATATATTTCCAGGTATCCCTGACGATCATTGGTGAGCGGAGTGTCTCGACCATGTCTGGAGTGTTCCCGAATCGTAGCGTAACAAACTTAAGGTCTTAGCGACGCTAGGAGATAGGTTCTGGAATTTTATAGGTTTTTGTTGGAGAGAGAGAAATGATCCGGAAAGAGTTCCGGTGGTCCGGAAGGAGTTCCGGAGAGGTCTGGAATGGTTCCAGGAATGTCCGAAAGTTGTTCGGGTGGTCCGAAAGAGTTTTCGGAGTCACGGGATATTGAATTATATATAAATATATTAATTATGAATTAATGGGATTTTTATATTAATTTAATATTAATTAAATAAAGGAAAAAGGGGGCTCCCACCTATATGGGCCCTAAGAGGGCCCAAGAGGGGGAGCCGCACCTCAAAGGGGGGTGGGCCCCATTGGCTGGTTCGGCCAGCCCATGTGGGGGCCGAACCCCCCCTCCCATGTCCTTTGTTTAGTCCCACATGGGGGAGCCAAGGGGTTTGCACACCCCCTTCCCCCTTTATATAGCAAGGCATATTAATTGATTTAATTGACAGGAAATTCAATTAATTCCCGTTTTCTCTCTCGATCTCGTGGTTCCCAAGTCGGAGCCGCGCCGAGCTGAGGAAGGGGGTCTCTCTCCACCTAAGCCATACCGCAGAGCGCCGTTGCTCTGCGGGATTCCAGATAAGATCTACTCCTGCGATTTCAGCTGGATCTGAATGACTAGGAGTTGTCGCTAGGCTCCATATGTTTGCGAGTGCTCGGAGGCTACTCTATTGAAGAGCTTGGGCGACGTCGTCTCGCCCCTTGCAGCCGCCGCGCCTTCCCCCTCTGCTGCCGGCGCGCCAGCCCCGGTGCTGGCGCTCTGCCTTCTTCCGCCCGACGCCCGTCGACGCAGATCATCGTCGACAACCCCGGCGTCATCGACTCCGACATCGCGGCAAGTTCTCCGCGACCTCGAGGTCGGCTACGTACGACTTCATCGTCAACGCTTGTGCGGGAGCGTAATCCCCGCTATCGGTCTACATGGAGGTAATGTAACCCGTTCCGCCACCGTCATCGCATGTACTAGATAGATAGATCCTGGCTAGTTAGGGTTTCGCTCGCTAGAAAATTATTGTTTTCTGCACCGTAACCCCTTCAGTGGTATCAGAGCCGATCTATGCGTAGTACTGCTGGTACGGTTAGAACTCATTGAATGAGGGCGTCTTTCTTATATTTGCTACCCTCTAGCGTGCACTTGCGATGCCTTCGGTATTGGTTGATGAAGCGGCTCGGACCGACTTTACGCGTACGCTTACGCGAGACTGGTTCCACTACTGACATACGGCTTGCACCGTATCTGTGGCTGGCGGGTGTCTGTTTCTCTCTCTCTCTAGTCGGGAAAGCATTTTCAATGGAGGGCCCGAAAGGGATGCTTAAACATGCAATTATACGATCGACGTTGTGGTACAAAGTTCGTAGGTAGGGAAGCGGTTCTCCTACGAATAAGCCTATATGCCACGTAAAACTTGCAAAACTAGATAAAGCTAGAGGCGTCTAACTTTGTTTTGCAGAGGCGTTATTTTATGTGACATGGTTACGGTAAGTTTTGATATTACTCGTACTGTCGGAGGCAATGGAGGGCTCTGTAGACTCAGAGCCATGCCGGGGCGCCGGGGGCCAGGCACATGGCGCCATGAAGGTCCAGGCGCATCGACCATGTCACATCGCACTTCATTGCATCATTATTGTGTGCTGTTGTGTGTGCATCCTATTGATTGCTTATATGCTAGATATACAACGGTAGCATCATAAATAGGATGATCCCTAACAAATACCAAAATTGTGTTCTCCCTCGTTGCGCACCACCAAGAAAGTTCTACGTTATGAGGCAGGCCGTGATGATCGGGTGTCACACATCTCGTCGTTCGCATACAGTGGGTGTAAGCCATGTTGCACGCGCAGGTCTTCGAGGTTTTATTGGCGAGCCTAGCATACTCAGAGGTATGGCCTCGGAACACGGGAAGATCGAAAGATCGAGCACGAGTCATAGAGTTGTTATGATCGACATTTTATGTCCACCTTTGAAGCCGTGCTGCCGGCCGTGATGATCGGGGGTAGTGTGGTGGATGAGGGTCGTGTAATCGCCATTATTATTTTAGGGATAATAATCTTGGTGTGGTGTGTTTTTGATAATGAGATTATAAAACTAAAACTCACCTATATATTATAAACTTATCTTACCTCTTTTGCGATCACATCTGGAGACTGCGGAACTACGCTTCGGTTACTTCTTCAAGAGCTCGGATTCTACCTTGGAAGCCGACGGGTCCAACTTCATCAGCTGGTGCATTGGTTTTAGAAACATTCTCCAAACACAACAAACATCCTATATGTGCTAGAACATTAGTTAGGAATTAGACCAGATGATTCTGATAGCAAGGAGAAAGATGATGAGTTCCGTAAGCATCATGATATTTTCATGGAAGTGAAGGTCGTCATGAGCGTATGCCTAGCACCAGAGTTGAAAGTTGTATTCAACACCTGGAGCCATATGTTGTGATTGATGCGATCAAAGGTCACTTCAAAGATGAATTGAGTCTTGAGAAGTTCAGACAGCTTAGAAAGTTCCGGACCATTCACATGGGGAGCATACCTGTCTGGAGACTCAGTTGAAGAAGTTGTGTGACATCTCCTTCAGGCTTACGAATATCTACGATTTCTAGATAGCGAACTCCAGTGCAATAGAGATTGCGCTTTACCTCCTAGCTGTGAATAGCATGTGCGTGAATATGCTATAGAGACACGGTGAGCTTCTTCACGTTCGTGAACAAGTTCAAATCTCTAAAAGTTGATTCATCGAAGAAGAGTTCTTCGACGCTATGGGTATATTTGATATACGAAGATATAAATGTATTCTTCTCATACTTGATGAAAAGTGTTTGATAATTGTTCTGTTTGTGAAACAGTCCCTGATTATCACAAGTATGTGGCGAAGGGTGACGTGACAGTGCACGAGTGATGGCAAGTTCATGGCCAGTGGTGCTCACGCCCTCGAGATGTCATATTAGTTATCATCAATAGTTTTTGATAAGACATTTTTTAATAGTGAGAATGTGATCTAGTTTGGTGTCTTGAATGTAACAAGACATAATTATTCATATAGAACACATCAGTTGTTTTATGTTATGAAACAAAGCAGTTGTTTCATGTTATGAGTAATTTGCATCACATCTCAATTACATTATGCGTATGATATACATTTATAATAGCGGGAATGATAAAATTGTGTGTCCAAAGAACAAACACCATCGAATTTAGTCATAAAGGCAATGAAAGAAGTAATGGATATTTTTGGTCCATTTAAGTATTTCGAGTGCCAAAATTGATTAAGTTTGAAATGCAGTATTGAAGTTGCAATACTAGAGGAAATTGATTGAGAGTCATTTTTAATGATTAATCAATGGTGTTTTGCTTGATCCGAATTCTTCTATGATTTTGGTAAATAGGAGTATTTGCCCGATAAATTATGGAGTCTGAAATTAATTTGATAATAGATCAAATGGGGTTTTTCAGAAGAAAGATTAGTGAATATTGTATTCACAAGATTCGATCAAAGGACAATATTTTTGAATCATGGTTTCAACACAAAAGACTTGTGGAAATTTGTTTTCACAATATTATAATGTCATATATGGTGATATGTGGGGAATTATAATTATGCTCTATATTAAATAAATAAAGTGTGGTCTGTCAGAATCAGTCTTAGAATCTCCTAATATGTTCGAAACATTATAGTCGATGTCCACTTTAGAAAATAGATATTTTTCTCAACAAAAATTCATAGGATCGACAGTAATGTCGACGTGTATATGATTATGCGATAATTCGGAATATACATGAGTAGTTCTTTGTAGATTGCTCGCTTTGGACGAGAGTGTATTCTAGAATCAATTAGAAACAAAGTTCAGTTTGTTGTCTATGTAATTCCGAGAAAAGATGACTTTTCGAATTATGGTTTATGGATTGAAATTAGAAGTTTGGAATAAAGTGTCATACTTATGTTGGAAGATGTTCCAAAGAGTATATGTCTGCTAATGAAAGTTTAGTGATTAAGAGTGAGGGAGACTAGAAAATTGTTTTCTGCTTGCAATCCTCTTCATAAAGATCATAATATTTTCATGAAAGAAACTTCTAAATAAAGTGTTGTTATATTTAATATTGCTGTCAGGTCACAGCACTGTATTAAGTATTTCAGACCTTGTTGACAGATGAAGGTGCACTTTATGAATACAAAGAAAGTTGAGAAAATATCGGAATACGAACAAAGGCTTTTTGAGCCTGGAAATCCAAAGTTGCATTTGAAAGGATTAAGAGAGTAATTGTTGCTGCAATTCTTACTAGAGGAATAAGATTGTTTAATCGTCATGTAAGGTGTTATATGAGAAATGTGACTATAAGAAAGACGCGGTAGCATGTCTTGTCGAGAAATGTGTCTTGGACAAGATCAAATTTGTTGACTACATTTATGTAGACATGCTTGAAGTCTGAGGGATTTGTATTAATGTAATACTGTAGTTTGTATTAAATTCGAATTGATAGTAGATCAATGATTTTGGTTTAACCAAGATGTCGATTTAAGTGGGAGTCATAGTTAGTTCACTCAGGAGAAATATGTGAAGAACATATTTTTGAGTGGGAGCTTGGGAACTCTAATATGTGGATGACATGTTTTTGAGTGGGAGCTCGTGTTATCAAATATGTGGAGACATAATTTGAGTGGGAGTCGAATTCATCTTGTGTAGTTAACACATTGTGAAACTGTACCAATAGAATAGGATGAAGTTGTAAAACTATTTAAAAGTTAGTGTCTATTTTGAAATAGAACGGGAATTTTAAATAGTTAGTCGAGTTGTGTTGGATTGTATCTGAGGAGTCAGAATAGAATCAAAAGGATGGTCCTTTGGAATCCAATTGGTCATTAAGAGTAATGATGCATGAAGGTAATGGTTGTATGACATGTGGGTCTATTATGTATATATTAGACATCATACAGAAACCATATTATCTGCTCGATAAAATATAACCGATGTTCTTGGAGTAAAGAACAGTTATGAAAGTAAATTTGGAATTTAATGGAAGTAGAAGTGCGTTAGTTAAGGGATTGACATTTGAATGTCAAGTTTTCTACATTGGTGTGAAAGTATGTAGATATCGCGAGTTTGTAATTGTTACAAGGGGCTCTGCATGGCTGAGTGTGTTTTTCAGGGCAGTTATCTGGTTAGTATAATCAGAGTAAGCACTGGGAAGCAGAAGTCTCACTTAGTTACGGTATTTGCATATATGTTGTTAGACAACATGGTGATATCAAACAAGTTGATGCCAGTGAATCGCAAAAGCATGTACAATCATGGATTGTGCAGTAACACTTTTCCACGAGCAAGCATTATCAAATGATTCTTATTTGATAAGGGATTCTGATAAAGTAAAATGCAGCTAGTTTATTTGTACTCTAGTGCAAGTGGGAGACTGAAGGAGATATGCCCTAGAGGCAAATAAATAAGTAGTATTTATTGCATTATCTCATAAGTTTATAATAGGTTTGTGTATTATGCTATAACTGTATTAATCGGAATTGTTAATACACGTGTGATACATAGACAACCCGGTCCCTAGCAAGCCTCTATATGAGCTAGTCCATTGGGCAACAGTTGATCGAGATTCCCGATCAAGGACAATGACGTCGGTTGACAATGGGGTCATCTTGTTAGTTGAATAAGGTGGTGGACATACGCAAAGTATTGCAATAAGATCGTATTACGATGTTTGTCATTTGCAATAGATAAGAGTATGATAGCTTATTCCTTAGACCGTGAGACCGTACTTATTGTTGCTTCGTAGGAGTGCTTTGAGAGCATCAAACGTTGTGTCTTATATAGCATGACAATAACGGTGTCTATCTTGGGTATTCCAAAAGAGCATCGAGACGTAAGGATCAAGAGCGGGATTTGTTCATTCTTGTAATGGAAAGATACTCTGGGCCCACTCGGTGATATTGCATCTATATAGCTGCAGCTTGTGACTAGGTCATGGAGATGTAATATCACAGACGAATTAATAACCTTCGTCGGTAACGAGATACAGCAAAGGCATCGGTGCGTCTACGATCATATCTCGGACAAGGTAGTATCGTAGAGACAAAGGGAATGAATATCATACTTATGGTTCAACGACGATATTCGTGGAATGCACAGGGGTCGTCATATATTTCCAGGTATCCCTGACGATCATTGGTGAGCGGAGTGTCTCGACCATGTCTGGAGTGTTCCCGAACCGTAGCGTAACAAGCTTAATGTCTTAGCGACGCTAGGAGATAGGTTCTGGAATTTTATAGGTTTTTGTTGGAGAGAGAGAAATGATCCGGAAAGAGTTCCGGTGGTCCGGAAGGAGTTCCGGAGAGGTCTGGAATGGTTCCAGGAATGTCCGAAAGTTGTTCGGGTGGTCCGAAAGAGTTTTCGGAGTCACGGGATATTGAATTATATATAAATATATTAATTATGAATTAATGGGATTTTTATATTAATTTAATATTAATTAAATAAAGGAAAAATGGGGCTCCCACCTATATGGGCCCTAAGAGGGCCCAAGAGGGGGAGCCGCACCTCAAAGGGGGGTGGGCCCCATTGGCTGGTTCGGCCAGCCCATGTGGGGGCCGAACCCCCCCTCCCATGTCCTTTGTTTAGTCCCACATGGGGGAGCCAAGGGGTTTGCACACCCCCTTCCCCCTTTATATAGCAAGGCATATTAATTGATTTAATTGACAGAAAATTCAATTAATTCCCGTTTTCTCTCTCGATCTCGTGGTTCCCAAGTCAGAGTCGCGCCGAGCTGAGGAAGGGGGTCTCTCTCCACCTAAGCCATACCGCAGAGCGCCGTTGCTCTGCGGGATTCCAGATAAGATCTACTCCTGCGATTTCAGCTGGATCTGAATGACCGGGAGTTGTCGCTAGGCTCCGTATGTTTGCGAGTGCTCGGAGGCTACTCTATTGAGGAGCTTGGGCGATGTCGTCTCGCCCCCTGCAGCCGCCGCGCCTTCCTCCTCTGCTGCCGGCGCGCCAGCCCCGGTGCTGGCGCTCTGCCTTCTTCCGCCCGACGCCCGTCGACGCAGATCATCGTCGACAACCCCGGCGTCATCGACTCCGACATCGCGGCAAGTTCTCCGCGACCTCGAGGTCGGCTACGTACGACTTCATCGTCAACGCTTGTGCGGGAGCGTAATCCCCGCTATCGGTCTACATGGAGGTAATGTAACCCGTTCCGTCACCGTTATCGCATGTACTAGATAGATAGATCCTGACTAGTTAGGGTTTCGCTCGCTAGAAAATTATTGTTTTCTGCACCGTAACCCCTTCAGTTAGTAGTGAACTATGTTGATTAATATTTGATGTTTTGATATTTAAGTTGTGGTGCCATTCTTCTAGTGGTGTCCAGTGAACGTCGATTACATGACACTTCACATTTATGGGCTTAGGGGAATGCATCGTGTATTCGGTCATCATTTGTGGGGTTGCCGGAGTGACAGAAACCTAAACCCCCGTTGGTATTCCGATGCGCGAGGGATCGCAGGATCTCAGAGTTTAAGGCTATGGTTAGATTTATCTTAATTACTTTCTTGTATTTGCGGATGCTTGCAAGGGGTATAATCATAAGTATGTATTAGTCCTAGGAAGGGCGGTGCATTAGCATAGGTTCACCCACACGACACTTATCTAAACACTAAAGATTATTCATCAATATGAAGCGAAAACACTAGACAGAAATCCCGTGTGTCCTCAAGAACGTTTGGTCATCATAAGTAAACAAACCGGCTTGTCCTTTGATCTCAAAAGGATTGGGCCACTCGCTGCAATTATATTTGCCGCGCTCTATTTACTCGCACTTTATTTATCTGTTATCTCAAAGTCTACTGAAAACTTGTCTGCTAGTTTTTACAGTGAATTTCTCATCAAAACCACTTGTTAACACCTTCTGCTCCTCGTTGGGTTCGACACTCTTATTTATCAAAAGTACTGCGATACACCCCCTATACTTGTGGGTCATCAAGACTATTTTATGGCGCCGTTGCCGGGGAGTGAAGCGCTATTAGTAAGAGGAATTGGTAAGGAAAACTTCAACTGTAAGTGTTGTTTTTTATTTCCGTCTCCTTATTTGCTTTATACTGGAGAAGAGAAATATTGCTTTCCTGTTTGGGAAGTCTTCTACCGCTGTTGAGGTAGAATGTGAGGCGTCTCCTGATGATATTGTGTCATTTAACATACCTATGAAAATTGTTAAACGTGTTATGAATAACCGCTATTTTAGGGATGGAACTGTCCACCCAGGTGATCATTTGTTGTATTTACATGAATTATGCGAGTTGTTCAAGTGTGCAGGTATTACGATGGACGAAGTCAGGAAGAAATTATTCTCCATATCACTTTGTGGGAGAGCTGCGCATTGGTATAAACTGCTGAAGAACAGGAATTCTCTTGGATGGGAGGAAATTGTACCTCTCTTTTATTCTAAATTTTATCCTCCAAGTGAAATTTATCAAGATCTGAATTCTATATATAACTTCTGGCCTCATGATGGAGAGAGTATTGCCCAAGCGTGGGGGAGACTGAAGGCATTAATGCTCAAATGTCCCATTCATGAGCTTCCTGGTAATATTATTGTTGATAACTTCTATGCAAGTTTCTCGTTTGAATATAAAACATTATTGGATACTTCATGTGCTGGATCATTCACTCGTAATAAGAAGGAGTTTAAATGGGATCTTCTTGATCGTATTGAAGAAAATACTGAAGCATGGGAGAACGACAAAGGTAGGGAGTCAGGTATAAAATATGACTTTGAATGCATTAAGACTTTTATGGACACTGATGTATTTCGAAATATGAATAATGCTTATGGTCTTGATTCTCAAGTTGTTGCAAATTACTATAAATCCTTAGCTGATTATTTCGGTTTGCCCAAGAAGGGGTTTGAAAAATATCATGAACCTTATAAAGATAAACATGTTGTTCCTTTAGCTAAAAGTATTGAAGTTAGTATTGTTGATCATATCATTTCTGAGCCTTATGTTGATAAAACTCCTTTTCCTGTTAAAGTGAAAGAACATTCTCTTATGGCTAGTGTGGTTAAAAAAGTGATAAGAAAGCTAAAGAACCTGATGAACAAATTAAAATTGAACCTTTTGTGGCTATAATTAAAGAACTTGTTTCTGAAAATGTGGGAGAAGAATATATTATATTTTGTGATGATGTTTCTAATTTTGTCTCTCATCCTGCAAAGCCAATAAAGGCTAGTGTTCCTGTGTTATCTGTTAAAATTGGTGATTATTTCTATTATAGTTTATGTGATATTGGTGCAAGTTCAAGTGTTATTCCTTATGAGCTTTACAAAGAGATTATGCATGAAATTGGCCCCAGCCAGCTTGAAGATATTGATGTGGTTATTTAACTTGCTAATAGAGAAACTATCTCTCCCATTGGTATTGTTAGAGATGTTGAAGTTCTATGTGGTAAGACTAAATATCCCGCTGATTTTCTTGTACTTGGTTATGCTGCTAGTAAGATTTGCCCTATTATTTTTGGTAGACCTTTTCTGAATACTTGTGGTGCTGTTATAGATTGTAGGAAAGAGAAAATCCTTACTAAATTTGCTGGTGATTCATATGAATTCAATTTTTCGAAATTTGCTAAAACCCCTTATGAAGCCGAATTGCCTAATGAAGATTTTAGAGTAGAACAACTTGCTTCTGTAACTCTTGCTCCTACTAATTATATTCAGCAATTTATGGAAGATCATGAGGATGAAACTTTTATGGAAGAAAGAAATGAACTTGAGGACATATTCCTTCGTCAACCTATTCTTAAACATAATTTAAAAGTGGAAGACTTGGGTAAAACACTTCCACCTAAAGAGGATCCTGTCTTTGATTGAAAACCTTTGCCTGATAATCTTAAGTATGTTCATCTTGATGATAAGAAAGTATATCCTGTTATTATTAGTGCTAACCTTTCAGGTAAAGAAGAGGAACGATTATTGGAAATACTAAAGAAACACCGTGGAGCTATGGGTTATACTTTGGATGATTTGAAGGGGATTTCTCCTACTATATGTCAACATTCTACTAATATGGAGCCCGACGCGAAGCCAGTTGTTGAACATCAACGCCGTTTAATACCTAAGATGAAGGAAGTGGTAAGAAATGAGGTATTAAAACTTCTTGATGCTGGTATAATATATCCTATTGTTGATATAGATGGGTTAGTCTTGTGCATTGTATCCCTAAGAAGGGTGGAATTACTGTTGTTCCTAATGATCATGATGAACTTATTCCTCAAAGAGTAGTTGTTGGTTATAGAATGTGCATTGATTTTAGAAAGGTTAATAAAGTTAATAAGAAAGATCATTATCCATTACCCTTTATTGATCAAATGTTGGAAATATTAGCTAATAAAACTCATTTTTGCTTTCTTGATGGATATTCTGCTTTCTCTCAAATTGCTGTTAAAACTCAAGATCAAGAGAAAACCACATTTACTTGTCCCTATGGGACTTATGCTTATAGGCGTATGCCTTTTGGTTTATGTAATGCTCCTGCTACTTTTCAAAGATGTATGTTTGCTATCTTTCATGGTTTTTGTGAAGAAATTGTGGAGGTGTTCATGGACGATTTCTCCGTCTATGGCACTTGTTTTGATAATTGCTTGCACATTCTTGATAAGGTTTTGCAGAGATGTGAAGAAACTAATCTTGTTCTTAATTGGGAGAAATGTCACTTTATGGTTAATGAAGGGATTGTTCTTGGACATAAAATTTCTGAAAGAGGTATTGAAGTTGATAGAGATAAAGTGGAGGCAATTGAGAAAATGTCTTGCCCCGAGATGTTAAAGGTATTCTTAGTATTCTTGGTCATGCTGGTTTCTATAGAAGGTTTATCAAAGACTTTGCCAAGGTATCAAAGCCTCTTACTAATCTCTTGCAAAAAGATATACCGTTTAATTTTTATAATGATTGTAAGGAAGCTTTTGAAACTCTTAAGAAAGCTTTAATAACTGCTCCTATTGTTCAACCACCTAATTGGAATTTACCATTTGAAATTATGTGTGATGCTAGTGATTTTGCTGTTGGTGTTGTTCTTGGAAAAAGAATATATAAAAAGTTAAATGTTATCCATTATGCTAGTAAGACTCTTGATTCTGCTCAAAAGAATTATGCTACAACTGGAAAAAAAATTATAGCTGTTGTATTTGCTTGTGATAAATTTAGACAATACATTGTTGATTCTAAAGTTATTACTCATACTGATCATGCTGCAATTAGATACCTTATGGAAAATAAAGATGCAAAGCCTAGACTTATTAGATGGGTATTACTTTTGCAAGAATTCGATTTACACATTGTAGATAGGAAAGGTGTTGATAATCCTGTTGCTGATAATTTATCTGGATTGGAAAACATTGCTTATGATTCTATACATGTTAATGATAGTTTTTCAAATGAACAATTGGCTGCAATAAGGGTGAGTTCACGAGAAAGTCCTTGGTATGCAGATTATACTAACTTTACTGTTTCGAAGTATTTGCGTCCAACCTTTTCAGCTCAACAAAGAAGAAAATTATTTTATGACTTAAGGCATTATTTCTGGGATGACCCACACCTATATAAAGAAGGATTTGATGGTATTATGCGAAGATGTGTTCCGGAATATGAACAGAAAGAGATATTGAGAAAGTGCCATAGTAGCGCTTATGGAGGACATCACGCTGGAGATAGAACCGCACAAAATGTTTTACAATCAGGTTTTTACTGGCCTACTCTCTTTAAAGATGCAAGAAAGTTTATTTTATCTTGTGATGAATGTCAAAGAGTTGGTAAAATCGCTAGACGTAATGAAATGCCTATGAATTATTCTCTTGTTATTGAACCGTTTGATTGTTGGGGATTTGACTTTATGGGTCCTTTCCCTTCTTTAGAAGGTAATACACATTTACTTGTTGTTGTTGATTATGTTAGGGTAGAAGCTATTCCTACTAAAAGTGCTGATGGTGAAACATCATTAAAAATGCTTCAAGAAATTATTTTCCCTACGTTTGGTGTTCCTAGATATCTTATGAGGAGGTTCTCATTTTATTCATGGTGGTTTTAGAAAAGTTCTTGCTAAATATGGTGTTAATCATAGAATTGCTTCAGCTTATCATCCTCAAACTAGTGGGCAAGTAGAATTATCAAATAGAGAAATTAAATCTATCTTGCAAAAGACTGTTAATAGAACGAGGAAGAATTGGGCTAGTAAGTTAAATGATGCATTGTGGGCTTATAGAACTGCTTACAAAAATCCCATGGGTATGTATCCTTATAAAATGGTTTATGGAAAAGCATGTCACTTGCCCTTTGAATTAGAACACAAAGCTTATTGGGCAGTGAGGGAACTAAATAGAGATTTTAAACTTGCTGGTGAGAAAAGATTGCTTAATTTGAGTTATTTAGATGAATGGAGAAGTGAAGCTTATGAAAACGCTAAGCTCTTTAAATAAAAAGTTAAAAGATGGCATGATAAGAGAATACTTAAGAGAGAATTTCATGTTGGTGAGAAAGTGCTATTGTATAGTTCTCGTCTTAGATTCTTTGCAGGTAAATTACTCTCCAAGTGGGAAGGACCATATGTTATTGTGGAAGTGTTTTGTTTGGGTGCGATAAAAATTGCTTCGCTCAAGGATGATTGTACACAAGTGTTAAATGGATAAAGAATCAAGCATTATATTTCTGGAGATTCTTATAATGAAGATGTTGATATTATTGAAGCAATTTCCCCGGAGAATTATATTAAAGAAAATATTTCTGAGTTCACAGAACCTGATTTGGAAAAGGTACAGTTTCGGAAAGAAAAAGTCCGCAAATTTAATTTTTGGTTAACTGTGATTTATTTTTGGAAAATATGGAAAAATATGAGGCGAAAACAAACTGGACACTAAGTCCGAGGCCACCACACCACCCCGTGGCGCGGTGCCCTTGCTGGCCGCGCCAACAGGCGGTGTGGAGCCCCCGGAGCTCCTCTCCTACTCGGTTTCGTGATGTTGCCTTCCTTTTATTTCGTAAATTTTTGCTATAAAGTCACGCGAGGCCCCCGAGGTCTGTATATCATGTTTTTGACGTGTTTTTGTTTCGAGTTGTTTCTGCCAGATTTTTAGCTGTGGATCTAGAGCCATCATGTCTTCATCCGGGCCCTCCAAGGACAGTTTCTTTGCGAACATCGTCAACTCGTATATGAACAAGTTGAAGATGCATCCCAAAGAGTTGTCTCTCAAGGAAGGGAAGCTATAAGTTGAAGATGTCCAAGGTCCGCGAGGAGAAGGAAGCATGGAGGACAGGATGAAGAGCCTGGAACAGGAAGTTTTCAAGTACAAGAAGATGGCAGAGCGTGAGGTGGACATTGTTCACCGAATCGTCTCTGAACTTATGGCCAAGCACAAAGAGGAGACTTCGAAGCTCTGGAAGGACATCCTCTCACTCCACAAGACCATCAACGCTCTTCAGGCGCAACTCTATGATGTTCAGAATCAGAACTGTGAGTATGAAACCAGGTTTAAACGCATCAGTGTTGCTGCGAGTTTCAGGATCGTCGAGACCCAAGCATCGTTTGTTGATGGAGAACCATTACCTTGGAAGCTGGATCAAGAGGACTCGTCTCCATCGCCACCGAGTGAGTAATTCATCATCAGTATTGGCATCTCCCTTCGCTAGTTCCAAGCTTGGGGGGAGTGCCGCGGTATCACCATTATCTTTCATATTTTACTTTTTAGTACACTATTAGAAAACGGACCAGCAGTACCGGTCTGGGAGGGGCATCAGTACCGGATTTGCAACCGGTACTGCCCAGTCGGGACTATTGCCCCCTTAGCATCCGTACCGGGCGTGTTGCAACCGGTACTAAAAGGCCTCCATGTGGGGCGCGGAGTGAGGTTTCGTGAGGAAACCTTTAGTACCGGTCGGTAATACCGACCGGAACTGAAGTTTTGTTTTTTTTTTGTTTTCTATTTTTTCAATTTTATTTTATGTTTTCTTTTTTTACTGCAATTTCTCTTGGGTACTGCAATTTTATTTTTATGTTTTCTTTTTCATCTACTGTTGTACTATATGGTACACATTTGATGCATACACATAATATGCTTTTCGTATAGATATTCTACGTACGCTACTACATACAACATACAAAACACATTGATATATATATATAATACAATTTACATATAACACATATTCATACTACGCTATTACATACATATATATAAACAAGCCAAGGTCTCGACATCGCATTAATTATGTACATCCTCCTCATTACGTCGGGAGTTCTTTTCATGTGGGATAGCTATATTTTGTATTATGGTATTCTCCCTTTGGTGACATGACCTACTCAAGAATAAATCCCGTCAACTCCTCTTGAATTGCTTCTACGCGCTGATGTGGTAAGATGGAAGCGCGCATGTCGTTAAGATTTAAAGGAGATCAATATGAATATATTAGCTGCGTGTATATATATTAAATCATAATAAGATTGAAATATAGTGCAAGACAGTCACACTCACATCCATTCTTTTATCACGCGATGCCTGCTCAACGCTCAAATTCCTCATGAACTCGCACACGTAGAATCCACACAATTCATTTCGCGGGGGTTGCGTCAAGGTCTTCACAAGAATATAAATTAAGTAAATAATAATCCAAGATGATGATGAATTAAAGAGACTATGTTTAATAGTAGTACTCTTACATCAATATGTTTAATTGTCAGCTTTGGTTTCCATTCACCAGGCTCTGTCACAATGAATTGTTTCCAAACCCTACTTGCAAAAGAAAATGAATAATGAGAGTTATTGATTACTTCATATCATGAAATGAATTAATGGTTCAATTTACCTCTGAAGCATGTCAATCAAGTCCTGGTAGTTTGATTCTGGTTTGCGTAATGAATCAAAGACTTCAACTAATCCCTTGTCAATGATAATGTCCAACAGAATCCAATGGTAGCTTCACACATTTATATAGTGGGGCATGCATAGAACTCATGAATTAAACTTAGCATCTAGTAGTTAGCAATATAGAAATGTGTTCAAGACAGTCACACTCACCCGAAGTTGTAAGGAAGAAGTATATCTTGAGCATGAGTTTGCTTTAATAGCCCGGTCAACAATGCATCCTCACAGTCTTGGGGCTTCCGCACTAAGTTTTTGCAGTTAACTATGAATGGGTCAATGAACCCAACTTCATAGACTCTTTTCCTTTTGTACTCGACAAGCATCAACTGGCATATATAATAGCATACAAAAGAATATAGTGAGGATAATTACAGGCTAAACTAGTGAGCATAATTACATGCTCAGCTAGAGACTTAGAAACAATCACTTACAGAACATAGCAACTCATGATAGTCGCGTTGAGAGCACGCCGGTTGAATAATTGTCATAATTCTTCAAATTCGACACATATGTATTGTCGATGAAGAATTGGTCCGCCTTGTATGTCACGTAAAACAATGACTGCCCCCTATTTGTGCATTTCTTGTACCAGTCATGCAATTTCCGCATTTGATAAGCTAGACGCACTATCTCATCAGGAGGGAGAAGATCTTCCCCGTAGACAAATTGTCGTGCTATCTCATGCGTCTCGGGGAACATTGCGTCAAATGCATCATCGTCCAAGTAGTCCCCGGTAGCACCAATATTTTCTCAATTTGGAACCCTTGTCTGTCTGTACCTTCAGCGGGGCGAGGGACTGTGCTTTTTGTTCTTCGAGCTGGGGAACCTGCTTCCCCTTCTTTTTCTTTGCAGCTTGCCGCTTCTTTTTATTCTCCTCTTCTTGGTTATAACTCTTCGAGATAGAGCGTGCATAGTTATCATCCAAAGTTCTACGGTTAGGATCATACACCATGTCTAGAATGTGTTTAACACCCTTAGGGTTTAGTACCTGCTTTGGCAGGGGGACTTTCTTTGCAACGCTTGCAGCGGCCCGTGCGTCCATCTCAGCTTTAACGCTGGAGCATTTTCCTCAACTGTGCGTTCCCAAGTTAACACCGGAGCAGGCTTCAACGAAGGCCCGTACTTGAAGTTGTCCTTTGGAGCACCACTCGGCGCACCGTCAAGCATCCTCTGCCTCATTGAGAAGGACCTACTGCTGGTGGGCGGACTCTTTGCATGCTCTGGCGTGGACACATGCGTAGGGGGACTCTTAGCACGCCCTGACGTGGACTCATGTTGAGGCGGACTCTTTACACGCTCCGGGGTGGACTCCCGGTGGGTTGGACTTGTGCACCGGGGAGATGGAGTCGCGATGGCTTCCCTCTCCATATTATCAAAGTGTGGACTTGTAGGTTGATTGCTACTTGGGGGGTTGGTGGCCTACGCGTAGATTCTGGAAAAACGATGAGTTCCTTTCTCCATAGAATGATTCCACGAAACACTTCTCCAAGTGTCATCTCCCCTTCTGCTGCAGCAATGTCAAGCTCCAGTTCCTCATATCCCGTAACAATTTCATCCACACCGACTCGTGCGTAGCCAGCTGGAATCGGAAGGCCATGGAAGGTTACTCCGGGAGTATTTTCCAAAGCAGTGCCGGCGGCCACCTTCATGAATAGGTTCTTAATTTTGGTCTGGAGCTCACACATCGTCTGAACCTTAATCTGATCCACGAGGTATATTGTGTCATTGGCCTGAATATACGGCGTGGAAGCCATGCTGCTTCTCCGCTGAGATGCCATATCCAGTTGGTCCTCCGGCGGCTGAGATGACCTTTCGTCCCTCTGTGCATTCTTCTGCGGCAGCTCTACTATCATGTTTTATAATCTGACATACTTGTCGGCCTCCTGTTTCTTCTTCCTATCGTGGCTCATGTAACTGTTCTTATACTTGTCGAACCCAACCTTCCAAGGGACGACTCCCACGCCTCGTACTCGTCCGGTGTGTTCGTCATTCCCGAGGACGAGTGTCAACTCGTCGTTCTCTCTATCGGGCTTGAAGCTTCCCTCGTGAACGAAAGCTACTGCTTCATCAAGGTCTTTGACAATGTTGAAAATTGTTTCTCTTTCTTTGGCTGCTTTGGATGCTTCTCTTTCTTCGGCTGCTTTGGATGCTTCTCTTTCTTCGGCTGCTGCTTCATTATCAATTTCTTTGTGCGGCCTCGTTTAACTTTTGGCCTCAAGACAAGACTCCCTGTTTCTGGGTTGGGCTCTAGCCCAAAGGCGTACACCCAATTTCTGAACCTTGTGGGATGTCTCGATGTAGATGGAGTGACCCCGTTTTAAATTAACTTGGCGTCTCTTGCTTTCCCACGAAGGAACGGTTGTCCTGTAACCACCGGGCCCCAAACGTTGGTGATATATCTTTTTGTCCGCGTTTAACTTATTTTTCCTCGATTTTTATAGAGCTTCTTATGATTCCTTATAGGCCTTGAAATCTTCCCACTGTTCTTTTATCTTCACGTACTGCCCGTCAGTAAAATCTGGAGTTTTGCCCACCTTGATAAAATCCCGGTATAACCTTTTCTTGTAGTTCATGAATTGTTCGGCCATTTTCTGAAGAGTCCATACGAAGACTTTCTTTTTCTCGGCATTTCAGAGGCCTGTCGGTAGGTGGAAATGCGCATACAGCGACTTCAGAAGTTCCTTCTTGACACGATTGTCAACAAAACTAACTGATCCTCCAGACTTCGGCTTGTGCCATTCTCGGATGGTGATCGGGATGGTGTCCGAAACAATAACTCCGCACTGACTGACATATTTACGTGCGTGCTCCTCGGGGGCAATCGGTGCACCCGTTTTAGGGCAGATTTCTTCGATATCAAACCTTTCATCTTTGAACTTTTTGGTCGGGCCTCGTTTTCTTTTACCAGCTGATTTACCAGACTGGCTCGGTCCCGATCCGGAGGGCTAAAAGAAGAAATATTTTGTTAATCTATGTATATGTATACATATCTCAAATCATTTATCACCAGAGGCTATGTATACCTCGACGGTAGTCATCGATACATTCTCATCGGCGTTAAAAATGTTTGGTCCGAAGGGAATATCTTCTATGTTAAAAATGGCATCGTCCCCCTCCATTCCATCTTCATCCATTCCAGCGCCGGACATGTTAAGATATTGCGAGCCATCATCTTCATGATCACTTTGTGTGATAAAGCTGAACAATTCCTCTTCACCAACTCTGCCGTCCATAGCTTAGATAATACAAAAAAAAAGATACAACAATTTAGTGTCATATATACAAAACATGTGCACGGTACAAACATAACATTCTCAAATTTAACATATATACAAAAACAGTAGCATATATACAAAACATGTACATAAAACATTGCATTTCCATATATTCAATAAAAAATAACAGTAGCATTTCATATAAATAACAATATATATAAAGTCAAACTACAACTTTTCCTAGCAAGTCTAACTAGCAAATATAACTAAATTTTCCTAACAGTAGCTAAATTATATTTAAACCTATAAATGCACACACTAAATACTCCTAAATACTACTAAAACAATTGCATTTTCTGGAAAAAAAACACTGACGTCAGCAATGGCGCTCTCCTCCCCTACATGCTTCTTTTCCTCGATTGCACACCAAATCGGAGCCGGTGACTCGCCCCCAACCGTAATGGAAGGTGGCGCCGCCCTAGAATGGTCACCGGAGGAGGGCGCAACGGCTGCGGGCGGCGATGCTCCGGCGGCGGCGGCGGTTTTTCTAACCCTAGCTACGGTGGCGCCGAAGAGGAGGGAGGAGTGAAGGGGATCTCACCCTCGATGGAGTTGGAGGAGACGAGGACGACGTCGGGGAGAAGCACAGCACGGCGTATCCGGTGATGGCGTCGGAGAGCGGCGTAGGGATCGAGTCGAAGAACACGGCCGCAGCCCGTCGGGAAGGCGCGCACGGAGTCGGAGAACAGCGTGTCGGGGAGGCGCACACAGTCGAAGAGCGGCACGACGTCGCCTCTCTCGACGGCGGCGCGGTTGGAATCGAGAGCGGCGCGGTGGACGGTATCGGGAGGCGGCACGGCAGCGGGGAGCAGCACGGCCTCTCCGTCGATGGTGTCTGTTAGAGTGAACTGCCAATCTGGGCGAGGAGGCATATAAGCACCCACCTTTACTACCGGTTCGTGCCCTCGACCGGTACTAAAGCACCTTCAGTACCGGTTGGTGTATGCAACCGGTACTAAAGATTTGACGATTTGGCAAACAAATAACTGGCGTGAAACGAAAACCTTCAGTACCGGTTGGTGGATGCAACCGGTGCTGAAGGTCTTTTCTTTTCTATCTTCTCTTTTCTGTTTTTCATATGTATAGAATTAATTCTCCAAACCAATTAAACTTAGTTTCTAATAATTTGATAACGACCATTTTGACCAATTAAATAATTTTTATAAATATCATTTTCCATTTTATGAGTGCAAAAAATGACATTTTTTGTGAACAAAGTACCAAAAATATGATGCAAAATGGTACCCATTTAATTTTCATGTAAACCAGTACACACATTACACATCACCAATATTCAACAATATTCAACAACAACAAAGTAGTGTTATGTTTAATACAATATTACACATCACCAATATTCTCATCTGTTCTATATATTATTCCTCCTTTTCTTCGATTGCTTAACATTGGGTCGGAACCACGGGGAATCCTCATTATTTAACGTGATGCTTGGGTCAGTGTTGACTTTGAAGGGCGGAATTTCAACAAACTTATCATAATCTTCTGACATGTCTGTCTTGTCCTCCACCCCCACGATGTTTCTTTTTCTTGAAAGAACTATGTGGCATTTTGGCTCGTCTGATGTATTCGCTTCCATGTGTTTTCTCTTTTTGGTTTTGGTAGACATGTCTTTCACGTAGAAAACTTGAGCTACATCATTTGCTAGGACGAACGGTTCGTCTTTGTAATCAAGATTGTTCAGATCCACCGTCGTCATTTCGTACATCGGGTCTACCTTGACCCCGCCTGCATTCAGCTTCACCCATTTGCACGGAAACAAAGGGACCTTCAAATCAGGTCCATACTCAAGTTCCCAAAGCTCCTCTATGTAAACATAATATGTGTCCTTTTGCCCATTGTTGTTTATTGCATCAAAGCGGACACCACTGTTTTGGTTGGTGCTCTTTTTATCTTGAGCAATCGTGTAAAATGTATTCCCATTTATCTCGAACCCTTTGAAAGTGACTATAGTTGAAGATGGTGACATGGCCAACAAGTACAGCTCAACATCAACTTTGGTGTTACCCATGAGATGTGTTTGCAACCAACCGCTGAATTTCGCCTTGTGTTGATCTTTAATCCAGAACTCATCCTCCACTTGGTTCTGAGATCGTCAAATATTCATGTGTTCCTCGATATACGGAGCTACCAACGAGGAATTTTGTAGAACTGTGTAGTATGCTTCACTGAAAGAAGGTCTGTTCCTACATACAAATACTTTTTTCCCTAAAGTGCATTTGCCACTCAGTCTCCCCTCGTGTCGCGACTGCGGAACACCAATCGGATTAATGTCAGGAATAAAGTCAACACAAAACTCAATGACCTCCTCGGTTCCATAGCCCTTGGAGATGCTTCCTTCGGGCCTAGCACGGTTATGAACATATTTCTTTAAGACTCCCATGAACCTCTCAAATGGGAACATATTGTGTAGAAATAGGGGACCGAGAATTTGAATCTCTTCGACTAGGTGAACCAAGACATATGCGTCATAACATCGAAGAAGGACGGCGGGAACGCCAACTCAAAACTGACAAGACACTGGACCACATCAGTATGCAACCTTGGTAGGATCGTTGGATCGATTACCTTCTGAGATATTGCATTGAGAAATGCACAAAGCTTCACAATGGCTACTCGAACATTTTCCGGCAAAATCCCCTCAATGCAATCGGAAGCAATTGCGTCATAATCACGTGGCAGTCATGGGACTTGAGGTTTTGAAATGTTTGCTTTTCCACATTTATTATTCCCTTTATATTCGACGAGAAGCCAGACGGGACCTTGATACTGCTCAGACATTCAAAAAATATCGATTTCTCTTGTTTGGTTAGAGCATAGCTGGCAGGACCTTCATAGTGTTCTGGAAGCAGGTCGTCTCGTTCTTTCAAACGTTTCTGGTCCTCCCGTGCTTCCTTTGTGTTTTTTTTCTTCCCATACACGCCCAAGTGGCCTAGCAGGTTCACGCAAATATTCTTTGCCACATGCATCACGTCGATTGTAGATCGGACCTCCAGGACTTTCCAATATGGTAGCTCCCAAAATATAGATTTCTTCTTCCACATGGGTGCATGTCCGTTAGCGTCATTCGGAACCTGTAGTCCTCCAGGACCCTTTCCAAAGATTACTTTTAAATCCTTGACCATATCAAATATTTGATCACCGGTGCGTTCCATAGGCCTCCTACGGTGATCTGCCTCACCTTTGAAATGCTTGCCTTTCTTCCGTACGTTATGCCTAACCGGAAGAAATCGACGATGCCCCAGGTATACACACTTCTTACATTTATCCAAGTATATACATTTAGTATCATCCAAACAGTGTGTGCATGCATGGTATCCCTTAGTTGTCTGTCCTGAGATGTTACAAAAAGCAACCCTCGAAGGTCAAAATCCTCCTGTTTGTGCTCATCCCAGACACGTACACCTTCTTCCCGCCACAACTCTAAAATTTCATCAACTAATGGCCTGAGATACACATCAAGCTCGCTGCCAGGTTGCTTCGGACCTTGGATGAGCACTGGCATCATAATGAACTTTCGCTTCATGCACAACCAAGGAGGAAGGTTGTAAATACATAGAGGCACAGGCCATGTACTATGACTGCTGCTCTGCTCCCCAAAAGGATTGAAGCCGTCCGTACTTAGACCAAACCTTAAGTTCCTTGCGTCATCTACAAAGTCCGGGAACTCTCTCTCGATTTTTCTCCACTGTGACCCATCAGCGGGGTGTCTGAACATCGTGTCCTTCTTACGGTCCTCTTTGTGCCATCGCAACATCTTGGCATGCTCTCTGTTGCTGAACAAACGTTTCAACCGTGGTATTATAGGAGCAAACCACATCACCTTGGCAGGAACCCTATTTGTGGGGCGCTCGCCCTCAACTTCACCGGAGTCATCTCGCCTCATCTTATACCGCAGTGCACCGCAAACAGGGCATGCATTCAGATTCTCGTACCGCTCACCGCGGTAGAGTATGCAGTCATTAATGCATGCATGTATCTTCTGGACCTCTAATCCTAGAGGGCAGACAATTTTCTTTGCCTCGTATGTACTATCGGGCAATTCGTTATCCTTTGAAAGCATCTTCTTTATCTTTTTCAGCAACTTTTCAAACCCCTTATCCAATACACCATTCTCAGCCTTCCTTTGCATCAAATCCAGCGTGGTACCCAACTTTTTTTGGTCATCTTCGACACCTGGGTACAATTTTTTTTGTGATCCTCTAACATGCGCTCCAACTTCAACCACTCCCTCTGATTTATGTTGTTCTCTGTGCATCAGCAATGGCCCGAGCAAGATCATCAGCGGGCTCATCCGACGCCTCTTCGTCAGACGCGTCTACCCCAGGTCCCCCCATTGTAGTACCGTCGTATTCAGTAAACTCAGGATAGTTGTCGGGGTCCTCTTCTTCTTCATTGTCTTCCATTATGACTCATGTTTCTCCGTGTTTGGTTCAACAATTATAGCCGGACATGAAACCGGACTCAAACAGGTGGATGTGAATGGTTTTTGATTTGGAGTAACTCTTGATATTCTTACAAGCAGAACATGGACAGTACATAAAGCCATCCCGCTTATTTTCCTCAGCAACACGGATAAAATCCTGTACGCCGATCATGAACTCCGGAGAGCGTCGATCAACGTACATCCATTGTCGATTCATCTGCATTATGTAAATATATCTAAAATAATTACACAATAGTTATATATATCTTTAATAGAGAGATAATTGACCAATGCATTAATACAAGTTCACCATATTTAAAGAAATCTAATACATAGTTCTCATAAACATTCATTAATTGAAACTAACATACTACTAGTTAAAGAACTTAAATACAACAACAAATGCGATCAAAATCGCAACTAAGGTAATAATTGAACCAACAACATAATGATACCAAGCCTCTTGACTAATGACATATTTTCTAAACTTTTTAAGCTTCAAGCGGATTGCATTCATCTTGATCTCGTGATCGAAGCGCATTGCCTCCATCTTGATCTTGTTATCATCGACGACATCGGCGATCTTAAACTCCCATTTCATCTTCTCTTCGAGACAAACATCTTCACTTATTTTCAATTTTTCTTTCAAATCATTGCTTTATTTTGCAAAAAACTTGACAATAGGGTCGGTTGGAATTTCCGGCTCAACTACCTCCACATCCGAATAATTGAGCGGGCGAGAGCCGGTGTGGACAGATGTCAAAACCATGACACTATATATAACAAAAAAACAAATAATAAAATTATACAAGTAATAATTCTATAACGAAGAATTATTAAAACAAAATAAAAAAACAAGAGGCTCACCGAGGTGGTGTCGGTGACGGGACGACGCGGGAGATCGACGACGGTGAGAAAATGGACGAAACAACACTAGAAAAAACCACAAATCATATTTTAATTTAAGCTCAAAATTCATATAAAACAAATGAAATTCCTAAGTTAAATATTTCATAAAACACCTTGCTAGCACTACAAAAAACAAATAAGCTAAACTAGCAAGCAAATGAGCTAAACTTGAAATGCCGGAGGAGTAGATGAAGGTGCTAACCCTTGTGTAGATAGATGTGCCACCAATCTAGACAAATGTTGGAGAAAAATGTGGTGAACTAGAGCTCTTGGGAGAGGTAAGAGAGCAAAAATGGAGTGTGTGCTCGAGCTGAAAAAAGGGAGTGTGTGGCTCGGGGGTGGAGAAGCTCTAAGTACAGTGACCAATTCAGTACCGGTTGGAGACACCAGCCGGTACTAAAGGTGCTTGTCCTACCGCAGCTGATTCCCCAAGACATTTAGTACCGGTTGGTGTCTCCAACCGATACTAAAGGTCACTACGAACCGGTACTGCTGCCCCCCTCGCCTCTCGCTTTTCGGACCGGTACCGATGCCACACTAGTAACGGCCGCAAACCTGGCCGGGACTGATAGTCTCGACGTAAAGTCCTTTTTCCGCTAGTGGTAGTGTCATATCATGAGTAGGGAAGTTATCTTATAATATGGTTTGCAATGTGGAAGTATCTCTCTTTTAGTTGGTTATCTATGTATCCCTTGGTGTGAGTTGCCGTTATGGAATATTAATGAGAAGTGTGATAATTTATTTTCTGCACACTTTATTTTAGGTTGCAACTTTTAGCATGTATGATTGATCTTGTCATTTAGTATTGGTGATCACTTTGGGAAGATATAGTAAATTTTTTGGCTTTGGCAAACTTAGCTTTGGTCTATAGCTACAATACTTTGAGCCTTAAGAGGAAAATGAATTACATGTAGAATATAGCAATCATTGATCCTTCTCACTTGTCTATGACAAGCTTAGTATTCACAACTTAAAATTGTGTGTGCTTTCAAGTAAGAATTGCATGATTGTATTTTACTACATGTATGTTTGTTTTGTTGGTATCTTTCAACTCTTATGCTTGCTACCCAACCTTGCTAGCCAAATACCTGTATCGAGAGGGAATGCTTCTCATACATCCAAACCTTGAACCAAAACCCCTGCCATCTGTGTCCATAATATCTACCTACTATGTGGTATTTTCGCCACTCCAAGTAAATACTTCTTGTGCTATCTTTATTCAAAATTACTATCCCTTATTTGTGTCAATGTTCACTAGCTCATGAGGAAATAATAGTTGGGTTTGTCATCTTCCGTACTAATTGAGTAACCCATGACTTGCATGCTACATCTGCTCGTCATTAATATTGCAAGGGGGTGATCAGACCACTATAATATCAAAGGTTGAGTTTTTCAAAAATATAGGCACTCCTCCATGGTTTGAAATTGATTGGTGGGCACCCATGAATTCGGCTAGCCATGGTTATGTTAGAAAGGTGGGGAGGAGTGTCATGGCTATGAAAGTAAAGAGAAAAAGAAGATGAATATGATAAAGGCTTGTAAAATCGGAATCACCCTTAACTTGCTTAGTATGGAAGATGACAAGAACTCTGTTACGAATCGTTGAGAACAACAAACACCGCTCAAAACCTTACTTTTATGCTCTCTATATGATTTCAAAAGGCTATAAAACCAAAAGCTCTAGCACATGTTTGTATCTCCGCTTCCCTCTGCGAAGGGCCTATAATTTACTTTATGTTGAGTCAGTAAACCTATCTCCTTCTATCTTAAGCAACTTATTGAGTTGATTGTGATTCAACCATTCATACATTAGTATTGTTAATCATGTCTTTCATTCTTTCTTGCTTAGCACATTGTTGGTATCTAATAAATTTGATTTTTGGAGCTATCAACCTTTAAAGAGGGATGTTTTATAAACTAAGCTCAATTGCTCATTGTTCTCTAACCAAGGACTAAGTTTGCCAACACCAACTATGATTTTCTCTATGTAGTTTACTATGGTTTACCTCTACTTGTTACAAGTTGATTTATGCATGAACGGAGTTAATATCTAAGATGATTTGTGCATTTGTACATGTGGTGGTTCTTGTCCGTATATTTTATATCGACACTTCACTCCATAAACATGTAGTCATGTTTACCGAGTTCAGTTTTCGCTTGGGGACAAGCGAGGTCTAAGCTTGGGGGGAGTTGATACGTCCATTTTGCATCACAATTTTATAT
Organism: Poa annua; assembly: GCA_026929855.1. NCBI lineage: Eukaryota > Viridiplantae > Streptophyta > Magnoliopsida > Poales > Poaceae > Poa > Poa annua. Next base: position 37,299,791 of record CM049426.1, read on the forward strand.
CATAATTTACTGCTATTCATTGATATATATCATATTTGGATATGATACTTATGTTATTTCATCTATTTTGCATGATTGATGATCATTGGAGGATGGAATCCCGGAGGCTGAATTCGGCTGGAAAAAGCACCGTCAAGATACAATATTTCCGAAGACCAAAAGAACAAAGTGGCCAACTGGGAATTATTTATGAATTATTTCATCGAGGCCACTAAAAGGGGAGCCTGGGTGGGGCCCCACCTCCCGGCGCGGCTCCCTTGCCCGTCGCGTGAGCAGGTGGTGTGAGCGCCCTGGCCCACCACCTGGCGTACCCCTTCGCGTACATCATGCCCCCGAAAACCTAAGATTGATCAGAAGGACAGAATCCATCTCCACCGCCACCACGAGGCGGAGAAGACAGAGAGAGAAAAGCTCTCTGGTAGGCTGTGTTGCCACCGGGGAAATTCCCTCCTGGAGGGGGGAAATCGTCGCCATCGTCACCGTCATCGAGCTGCACTCCATCACCATCGCCAACACCACCATCTCCACCGCCGACACCGTCATCTCCATCCATCCACTTCGTTCCCGCTATTACATCTAGAGCTAAACTCTGTGTATTTGATAGGGGAAACTCTCCCGGTGTTGATTGCTATTGTTATTGATGCTATTGAGTGAAACCGTTGAACTAGGGTTTATGTTCAGATTCTTATCCATCATTATATCACCTATGATCATGTTCATTATGGTGTGTTGTGAGTAGTTCGTTGTGTTCTTGAGGACATGGGAGAAGTCTAGATGTTAGTAGTGAACTATGTTGATTAATATTTGATATTTTGATATTTAAGTTGTGGTGCCATTCTTCTAGTGGTGTCATGTGAACGTCGACTACATGACACTTCACCTTTATGGGCCTAGGGGAATGCATCGTGTATTCGGTCATCATTTGTGGGGTTGCCGGAGTGACCGAAACCTAAACCCCCGTTGGTATTCCGATGCGCGAGGGATCGCGGGATCTCAGAGTTTAAGGCTATGGTTAGATTTATCTTAATTAATTTCTTGTATTTGCGGATGCTTGCAAGGGGTATATGAAGGAGATATGCCCTAGAGGCAATTAATAAAGTTTATTCTTTATCATATCTCGTTTGTTCATAATAGGTTTTTGTGTCATGCTATAACCGTATTAATTGGAAACATTAATACGGGTGTGATGCGTAAACAACCAGGTCCCTAGTAGCCTCTACTAAGACTAGTTTCGTTGCACGATTGATGATCGAGGTTTCCCGATCATAGGGCATGGTGCCGGTCGGTAATGGAAGTCATATCGTTGGAGAACGGTGTGATGGACATACCCAGATTTGGAGGACGTAGTCATTACGCCTTTGACCGTGAGACCAACTCTTATTGTTATTCCTGGAAGATACTTTGATTGCACCACACGTCGTATCTTATTTAGTATGACAATAACGATGATACTTTTGGGTATCGGAAAGGAGTAGTTCAGACGAGGGGTCAAGAGCGGGATTTGCCAGTCCGCATAGCAGGATAGATACTCTAGGGCCCACTCGGTGAGATCATGTCTAATAAGCTTGCAAGCATGTGACTAGGTCACGGAGACATGAAATCATAGACGAGTAGAAGATAGCGTTGTCGGTAACGAGGTCAAGCTAGGTATGGAGATATCTATGAACGACGCTCGGACACGCTAAGTATCGTCATGGCAAAAGGTTTAAGACTTTACGTTCAGTTTTGATAGATGAAAGTCATTCGTTATATCACAGGGATTAATTCATGGGGTCCAGGCCTACGAGTTAGTCGTTGATCATAGAGTCTTGATCGTACCTGATATTATATCAAACCGCTAGGGTAACACACTTAAGGGGTTTCGACAAGACAACCGGAAAGGAAAGAGATCACCGGGAACGTCCCGGGAAAGGTCCGATGGAGATTGGGCAGCGACGAAAGAGTTTTCGGAGCTAGAATAAATTATATATAATATTTTTGATATTAATTAGTGTAATTAATGTCTAAATATGATTTTATATATTTATTTTCGAATTTGTTTAGACTGATTTCCCTAAATGGGCCTTCTGGTCGAAAGAACGCCCAAGAGGGGAAAATTCCCAAGGGGAATTCGGTGGGGGGCTTGGTGGCCGACCCAGGTGGACCAAGAGGCCCACCAGGGGGCCGACACACCAGCCAATGCCGCACCAGGCATGTGGGGTTTAGTCCCACATTGCCTGGTGAGCAGGTTGACTCCCCCCTGGGAGCCTATATAAGAAGGGGCACCCCTGGCCTTTTAATTCACCAATTAATTTCCCAATTCTCTCTCGATTTCGTGATTCCCTTTGTCGGAGTTGCGCCGAGTTAAGAGGGGGATCTCTTCCACCATAGCCCGCTGCCGCGCTGCAGGTGCTCCGGTCCAAGTCTTCCGCTGCTCGTCCTGGACTGGAGCTTCGGAGGTCGTCGTTTCCACCATTCGTGTGTAACGCCCTGCGAGGTGCTGCGCTAGCGGTACTCGGAGGTCTGCTTCCTCTACACGACCTTGAGGTCGGCTTCGTCGGTCTTCGTCGACAACGTTTGTGCGGGAACGTAATCCCCGCTTTCGGTCTACAAGGGTATGTATTCCGATCTCCGTTCGTACTACTATATCTGCATAGAATAGATCTTGCCATGTTTTAGGGATATCGTTGCTAGGAGATCTTTTGCGTATCTCCGTTCGTACAAGGGTATATATTCCGATCTCCGTTCGTACTACTATATAGTTGTACGCTGTTAGAACCCTTGTTCTGCACGAGGGCACCGTTACTGTTATTTGCTACCCTCTAGCGTGAACTTGTGATTCCAGCGGCATCGAGTTGATGAAGCGGCCCGGACCGACTTTATGTGTACGCTTACGTGAGACTGGTTCCACTACTGACATACGGCTTGTACCGTATCTGTGGCTAGCAGGTGCATGTTTCTCTCTCTTTAGTTGGTCTTGCATTTTCAATGGAGGGCCCAAAAGGGATGCTTAAACATGCAATTATTGGATCGTTGTTGTGGTCATAAGGTTCGTAGGTATGAAGCGGTTCTATTTACGAAAGCCCCAAGCCACGTAAAATATGCAAAAGATAAAGTAGAAGCGTCTAACTTTATTTTGCAGGGGCTATGTGATATGGTCAAGGTAGGTTTATTAAAATGTTTATAAACTGCGGGCGCCAAGAAGACCATGGCGCAATGGACTATATCACATTGCATTACATTTGATGTTTTGTGTGCATCTTATATTGTGTGATTATATATATATAGTATATATTAGTTACGCGGCGGTAATTATATAAGATGATCCCTTCAAAATACCACTAGTGTTCTTCCTCCAACGCGCACCACCAAGAAAGTTCTACGTTATGAGGCAGACCGTGACGATCGGGTGTCAGACATATCGTCGTTCGCATACGGTGGGTGTAAGGAATGTTGCACAAGCGTCAGCGTGGAGCTTATAGTGGCGAGCCTAGCATATGCAGATATGGCCTCGGAACACGGAGGCCGAAAGGTCGAGCACGAGTCACAAAATTGGTGTGGCAGACAGTTGTCTACTCTTGAATTTGTGCCGCCGACTCTGACGATGAGGGGTGGTGCAATGGATGGGGGTCGTGTAATCGCTTAAATGACCAGGAGGGATGTTCGTTTGAGTGGAAGTTATGTTAGTTATTTTCTAAAAATACTATAACTCAAAATTATTATGAACAAAGTCTTATGTTGTTGCAGATTCCATTGTAGATGTCTCGCCCCTCGTTTAACCTAGGTCTGTTCCTTGAGAAAGAAAAGCTTAAGACCAATGGGTCAAACTTCATGGCCTGGTTCCGCAACCTGAGGATCCTCCTCACTCCCCATAGGGTGGCCTACGTCATTGAGGCCGCCATAGGTGACCCTCCCGCAGATGAAGCTTCTGAGGATGAGAAGAAGGTCTTCCAGACCAGATCGGAGGATCTGCCTTTGTCCAGAGTGGCATGCTCTACGCCATGGAAGCCGACCTACAGAAGCGCTTCGAGAAGATGAGCGCCTTTGAGATTATTTCTGATCTCAAGGCTCTCTTCGCGTCGCAGGCTAAGGCTGAGAGATATGAAGCTTCTGAGCTTTTCTTCTCGGCCAAGATGGAGGAGCATAGCAGTGTGAGCGAGCATGCGGTCAAGATATCTGGCTACGTTCAACACCTGAATGCTCTGGAATGCAAGATTCCTAATGAGTTGGCGATTGACAGGGTGTTGCAATCGTTGCCCCCTAGCTATAAAGGCTTCGTCATGAACTACAACATGCAGGGCATGGCTAAGTCCCTGGGTGAAGTGTCCGTGATGCTCAAGACTGCTGAGGTGGAGATTAAGAAGGAGCACACGCTGTTGATGGTCAACAAGACCGTCGATTTAAAGAAATCCGGTGGCAAGGGAAAGCAGAGCTGGAAGTCCGGAAGTCCAGGAGGGAGGGCAATCTGATTGCCAAGCCCAAGACTAACAGATCTGGTCCCAGAGCTAGCGTGGAGTGCTTCTACTGCAAGGGAAAAGGTCAGTGGAAGCGCAACTGCCCCAAGTACTTGGAGGATAGGAAGTCTGGCAAGACAGTCGACAAAGAGCAAGGTATATTTGATATACATGTTATAGATGTGTACCTTACATCCGCCCGGAGCAACACGTGGGTATTTGATACTGGTTTTGTTGCTCATATATGTAACTCTCAGGAGGAGTTACGGAATAAACGGTGGCTGGCTAAGGATGAGGTGACGATGCGCGTCGGCAACGGATCGAGAGTCGGCGTGGTGGCTGTCGGCACGCTCCCTCTACATCTACCATCGACATTAGTTTTGGTTTTAAATAAGTGTTATTTTGTACCATCCTTGAGTGTAAACATTATAAGTGGGTCTTGCCTGTTACAAGACGGTTATTCATTTAAATCAGTATCAAGCAATTTTTCTATTTATATGAATGATATCTTTTATGTTGATGCTCCCGAGAATAATGGTTTATTCTTGTTGAATCTCGATCGTAGTACTCACATCCATAACATAGAAGCCAAACGGATTAAGTGTAGTGATGATACCGCCATGTATATGTGGCATTGCCGTCTTGGTCATATTGGTGTAAAGCGCATAAATAAACTCCACTCCGATGGACTTTTGGACTCGTTGGATTTTGGATCCCTCGATACATGTGAACCATGCCTTATGGGCAAAATGACCAGGACAACGTTCAAAGATTTCGTTGAACGGGCGTCGGATTTTTTGGGGATCATACATACAGATGTGTGTGGACCAATGAGCGTTTCGACACGCAATGGTTATCTTACTTTGTCACCTTCACTTATGACTTGAGTAGGTACGGTTATATCTACTTGATGAAACACAAGTCTGAAACTTTTGAAAAGTTCAAAGAATTTCAAAGTGAAGTTGAGAATCAGCTTAACAAGACAATCAAGCACCTCCGATCCGATCGTGGTGCGAGTATTTGAGTTTTGAGTTTGGCGCACATCTGAAAAGTTGTGGCATCGTACCCCAATTTATGCCTGCCGGAACACCGCAACGTAACGGCGTGTCCGAGCGACGTAATCGTACTCTACTGGATAGTGTCCGATCTATGATGTCTCTTACCGATTTGCCCGTGTCCTTCTGGAGTTATGCGTTAGAAACAGCCGCATTCATTTTAAATAGGGCTCCGTCCAAATCCGTTGAAACGACACCGTATGAATTATGGTATGGCAAGAAGCCTAAGTTATCGTTTCTGAAGGTTTGGGGTTGTGAGGCATATGTTAAGAAACTACAGCCCGACAAACTCAAACCGAAGTCGGAGAAAGTCGTCTTTGTAGGATATCCGCGGGAAACCGTTGGATATACCTTCTACAACCAAGCTGAGGACAAAACGTTTGTCGCGAAGACCGGTACCTTTCTAGAGAAGGAGTTTCTCGCGAAAGGAGTAAGTGGGAGGAAGGTAGACCTCGATGAGATCGTTGATCCTGAACTCGAGATTCTGAGTGGCGCAACGAAAGCAATTCCGGAAACGTCCTCCGTGGATGGAGTGGGAGAAACTGTCGAGGAAAGTATTCTACCTCGTAGGACTGGTAGATCTCAGATCGCACCAGAATGGTATGGCAATATGGTTTGCACCGTCATGTTAATTGAACAAGACGAACCTACGAACTACAAGGAGGTGATGGCGAGTCTAGAGTCCGAGAAATGGCTAGAAGTCATGAAATCCGAAATAGGATCCATGTATGATAACAAAGTGTAGACTTTGATGGATATTCCCGAAGGGCGCAAGGCCGTCGAGAATCAATGGATCTTTAAGAAGAAGACTGATGTTGATGGTAATGTGGCCGTCTATAAAGCTCGGCTTGTCGCAAAAGGTTTCTGACAAGTTCATGGGATTGACTACGATGAAACTTTTTCACCGGTAGCAATGATTAAGTCTATTCGGATTTTGTTAGCAGTTGCTGCCTATTACGATTATGAAATATGGCAGATGGATGTCAAAACAGCCTTCCTAAATGAAAACGTTGAGGAAGAGTTGTACATGGTATAACCGGAAGGTTTTGTCGATCCAGGAAATGCTAACAAGGTATGCAAGCTTCAGCGATCCATCTATGGATTGAAGCAAACATCTCGGGGCTGGAATCTTCGCTTTGATGAGGTAATTAAAGGTTTTGGATTTGTCCAAAATTTGGAAGAGACCTGCATTTACAAGAAAATGAGTGGGAGCTCGGTTGTGTTCTTAGCACTATATGTAGATGACATATTGCTGATTGGGAATGATGTGGAACTTCTGAATAGCGTGAAGAAATAATTAAACAGTAAATTTTCCATGAAGGACTTAGGAGAAGCTGCATACGTCTTAGGCATAAAAATCTATCGTGATAGATCAAGACGCCTATTAGCGTTGAGTCAGAGTACTTATCTTGATAAAATACTGAAGCGTTTCGGTATGGAGAAGGCAAAGAAGGGTTCTCTGCCGGTTATCAAGAATAAAACATTGCGAAAGGCACAGTGTCTGGTAACGGAACTGGATAAGGCCGATATGACTAAACATCCTTATGCTTCAGCCATAGAATCGATTATGTATGCAATGTTAAGTACTAGACATGATGTTGCATTAGCTCTAAGTTTGACAAGCCGGTTCCAGAGTAATCCTGGAATGGCGCATTGGATCGCTGTTAAAAGCATTCTTAAGTCTCAGTAAGACAAAGGAAATGTTCCTTGTCTATGGTGGTTGCGATGAAGAACTTGGCGTAACAGGTTACGTGGATTCAAGTTTCTGCTTAGACCCCGATGACTCTAAGTCACAGACAGGTTATGTGTTTAAGGTGAATGGAGGCGGCATGTGTTGGAGAAGTGGGAAGCAACCCATTGTCGCACAATCTACAATGGAGTCGGAGTACATTGCTGCTTGCGAAGCCGCGAATGAAGTTGTGTGGCTGAGGAAGTTCGTCACTGAACTTGGAGTGTTCCCGAGCGTGCTAGACCTCGTGATCCTCTTCTGCGACAATACAGGTGCCATTGCTAACGCCAAGGAGCCAAGGTCTCACTCCACCGCCAAACACATTCTTCGACGCTTCCATGTGATACGCAAGTGGGAGACTGAAAAAGATATGCCCTAGAGGCAATTAATACAGTGTATTCTTTATCATATCACGTTTGTTCATAATAGATTTTTGTGTCATGCTATAACCGTATTAAGCGGAAACATTAATACGGGTGTGATGCGTAAACAACCAGGTCCCTAGTAGCCTCTACTAAGACTACTTTTGTTGCGCGATTGATGATCGAGGTTTCCCGATCATAGGGCATGGTGCCGGTCGGCAATGGAAGTCATATCGTTGGAGAACGATGTGATGGACATACCCAGATTTGGAGGACGTAGTCATTACGCCTTTGACCGTGAGACCAACTCTTATTGTTATTCCTGGAAGATACTTTGATTGCACCAAACGTCGTATCTTATTTAGTATGACAATAACGGTGATACTTTTGGGTATCGGAAAGGAGTAGTTCAGACGAGGGGTCAAGAGCGGGATTTGCCAGTCCGCATAGCAGGATAGATACTCTAGGGCCCACTCGGTGAGATCATGTCTAATGAGCTTGCAAGCATGTGACTAGGTCACGGAGACCTGAAATCATAGACAAGTAGAAGATAGCGTTGTCGGTAACGAGGTCAAGTTAGGTATGGAGATATCTATGAACGACGCTCGGACACGCTAAGTATCGCCATGGCAAAAGGTTTAAGACTTTACGTTCAGTTTTGATAGATGAAAGTCATTCGTTATATCACAGGGATTAATTCATGGGGTCCAGGCCTACGAGTTAGTCGTTGATCATAGAGGAGTCTTGATCGTACATGTTATTATATCAAACCGCTAGGGTAACACACTTAAGGGGTTTCGACAAGACAACCGGAAAGGAAAGAGATCACCGGGAACGTCCCGGGAAAGGTCCGATGGAGATCGGGCAGCGACGAAAGAGTTTTTGGAGCTAGAATAAATTATATATAATATGTTTGATATTAATTAGTGTAATTAATGTCTAAATATGATTTTATATATTTATTTTCGAATTTGTTTAGACTGATTTCCCTAAATGGGCCTTCTGGTCGAAAGAACGCCCAAGAGGGGAAAATTCCCAAGGGGACTTCGGTGGGGGGCTTGGTGGCCGACCCAGGTGGGCCAAGAGGCCCACCAGGGGGCCGGCACACCAGCCAATGCCGCACCAGGCATGTGGGGTTTAGTCCCACATTGCCTGGTGAGCAGGTTGGCTCCCCCCTGGGAGCCTATATAAGAAGGGGCACCCCTGGCCTTTTAATTCACCAATTAATTCCCCAATTCTCTCTCGATTTCATGATTCCCTTTGTCGGAGTTGCGCCGAGTTAAAAGGGGGATCTCTTCCACCATAGCCCGCTGCCGCGCTGCTGGTGTTCTGGTCCAAGTCTTCCGCTGCTCGTCCTGGACTAGAGCTTCGGAGGTCGTCGTTTCAACCATACGTGTGTAACACCCTGCGAGGTGCTGCGCTAGCGGTACTTAGAGGTCTGCTTCCTCTACGCGACCTTGAGGTCGGCTTCGTCGGTCTTCGTCGACAACGTTTGTGCGGGAACGTAATCCCCGCTTTCGGTCTACAAGGGTATGTATTCCGATCTCCGTTCGTACTACTATATCTGTATAGAATAGATCTTGGCATGTTTTAGGGATATCGTTGCTAGAATTTTTTTTGTTTTCTGCACACGAACCCCTTCAGTATAATCATAAGTATGTATTAGTCCTAGGAAGGGCGGTGCATTAGCATAGGTTAACCCACACGACACTTATCTAACACTAAAGATTATTCATCAATATGAAGCGAAAGCACTAGACAGAAATCCCGTGTGTCCTCAAGAACGTTTGGTCATCATAAGTAAACAAACCGGCTTGTCCTTTGCTCTCAAAAGGATTGGGCCACTCGCTGCAATTATATTTGCCGCGCTCTATTTACTCGCACTTTATTTATCTGTTATCTCAAAGTCTACTGAAAACTTGTCTGCTAGTGTTTACAGTGAATTCCTCATCAAAACCACTTGTCAACACCTTCTGCTCCTCGTTGGGTTCGACACTCTTATTTATCGAAAGTACTGCGATACACCCTCTATACTTGTGGGTCATCACCATCTACCACATTTAACATTTTCTGTTCTCAACCAAACACCAATCAATTTATTTATAAGATAAACTCTCCAAGTAATTAAACAATGAGATATGAGAGTTTAATATAACAAAGCTAACAGCTCTTACAAGAGATGCATGAAAAACAACAGCTTGAGAGCGAACGATAACAAAAGACGAATACTCAATGAATATAATTGAAGAATACGAGTATTCATATGAAAAAGCGGAGCGTGTCTCTCTCCCACACAAAATAATTTTAGGATCAATATTTATTCAGAGAATTAAAATAACAAAAACAAAAAACAAACAGACGCTTCAAGATAAGCACATAGGATGTGACGGAATTAAAATATAGTTTCACTAAAGAGGACCTGATAGTTTGTCGATGAAGAACGAGATGGCTTAGGCATCCCCAAGATTTGACGCTTGAGTCTTCTTGAATTATATTGGGTTGAACCACCGGGGCATCCCCAAGTTTTGGCTTTACTATCCTCTTGATCACATTATGTCATCGTCTTCTCTTGATCCTTGAAAACTTCCTCCGCACGAAACATAGGGTAACTTCATTAGAGGGCTAGTGCATAAAAAATTATGATATTCTGTAGGAACACATTTCTACCATTGCTACTGGACATTAACTACAGCCACTGATACTTAAAAGGATAAAAAGATCCAATCAAAATAGCAAAAGAGGCAGTGCAAAAGAAAATGACAGAATCTGTCAAAAACAGAACAGTCCAAAAAGACGAAATTTTTCGAGGCACTTAACTTGCTCAGATCAAAAAACTCAAAACTAATAAAAGTTGAGTATACATATGAGAATTTCGTACAAAAAATGCCATATTTTTCTGACATTTCAGTAGGAAGATTAAAATTTTACGGTGGACAGGAGAAATCTGTTTCAGCACAGGAATTGAGTTTAAGCATCAACTTTCAACTAGAGGCTTAACTTGACACAACATTGCAATAAAAATAAGATACAAAGGAATTTCTACAGAGGTAGACATGTTCCTTGACACAAGCAAAACAAAATAAAATAACAGTAAATAAAAGTGGGTTGTCTCCCATAAGCGCTTTTATTTAACGCCTTTGGGCTAGGCACAAAGAACAAAACTCAAGTATTATCAAGAGATGGAGCATCAACATTAATAATTTTCTCCAAAACATGGTTAGTTGTAATAGGTGTTTTTCGTATTCATGAGTTGTCTTATTATGTAAACCATCACTGTTAGGCATATTGGGAGGTTTGGGTTTGGGAATATAAATGAACTTTTGCTCTCTTCCTACAAAAGCCTTATCTCTCCTAGTTTTAATAGAAGCAAATGTTGAACCTAAAGTTTCCATAACATCTTCTAGTTCATCAATTATATGATTATGAGTATCAATGGTGTTCCTAGTTTCTAAAGCAATGATTCTTCCATTAATATAATTTATTGATTCATTACCCTTGCTAGCATTATCAAGAAAAGTTTTCTCCATAGAATCCAACCTTTTAATTATATGTTCCAAAGTGATCTCAGTTTTAACTTCTTTAGTAAGGGGTGGTGATCCTACCAAACTTTTAATTAGATTGCAGGCTTCAAAAGCAAGTTTTACAAGAAAATTACCCCCCGTAAGAGTGTCAAGAACATACCTATACCAACTAGAGATACCAACATAAAAATTCCTAAGGAGGATTAAAGTGGAGTGTTTCTTAGTGCATTTTTTATAAGCATCATTTATCCTATACCAAGCATCTTTTAAACTTTCTCCTCCTTGTTGTTTAAACGAATGAACTTCAACTTCAGGACTATCTATTTTCAGCAATTTATAACCAAACCGAAATAACAAAAGCAATAATACTGAAAATAAATGACTAAACCAAAATATAAAAAGTAATGCAAGTAACTAATTTTTTCTATTTTTTGTATTAACAAACAAGACAGTAATAAAAATAAACTAAGCAAGACAATAACAAAATAAAAAGATTGGAAGTGCGAAAACCCCCCTCGCGAAGAACACTCAAATCCCCGGCAACGGCGCCAGAAATTTGCTTGATGCGGTGAAGGTGGGGGGTTCTATTTAGGAAGAATAAGAAGAATCTCATTCATGTGTTCATGCTAACAGAAGAGCGGATCCAATACACATAAGACTTTTTTCTTCCGAATGATGAATTTGGGACACGGTGGGTGTGTTGTTGGGAGACCCCAAGACAAAGGTTTGAAATAGTGCAGCAGCAAGTTTCACTCAGTATGAAACCAAGGTTATCGAACCAGTAGGAGATGAAGAGTTCCCTCGAGGTTGTTGGTGGAGACGTTGGCACGTCGCAACACCAGCGTCAGCAACGAACGTGGAGCCTGCAAACAAACAATCAAGATACTTTGGCCCAACTTAACAATGAGGTTGTCAATCTCACCAGCTTGTTGTAACAAAGGATTATACGTATGTGTGGAAGAAAGATTTATGTTTGCAGAAAGTAACAGGTTTGCAGTTGTGGTTTTATCAGATTAATGAGAAGGATCGGGGTCCACAGTTCACTAGTGGTGTCTCTCCATAAATAATAATAACATTCATCCATGCGTGATAAACAAATTACAGCTAGGCAATTGACAGAATAATGATAAGCAACCCAATGCATATACTAATGATATGGTGTCTAGTGTGAGATTCATTCGGGCATTACAACAATATACATAGACCGTTCCAACTACATCTATGACTAATAATCCACCTTCCGGTTAGCGTCCGCACCCCTTTCAGTATTAAGTTGCATGCAACAGATTATCGCCTTAAGCACTGTGTGTAAAGTAAGTAAGTAACATCATCCTTAGACAAAGTACTATTGTTTTATCCCTACTAGCAACAACACATTTACAACCTTAGATCTTTCTGTCACTGCCACAGATTAAATAGAGACATGAACCTACTATCGAGCATAAATACCCCCTCTTGTAGTTACGAGCATCTACTTGGCCAGAGCATACACAAGTAACAGAGATCATGCAAGATCATTAAATAGCACACATGATATATTATGAAGCAATAACTTTAGTACTCAATATTCATCGGATCCCAGCAAACACAACATGGAGAATTACATAAAGATGATCTTGATCATGATAGGCAGCTCACAAGATCTAAACATGATAGCACAAGAGGAGAAGACAACCATCTAGCTACTGCTATGGACCCGTAGTCCAAGGTAGACTACTCACGCATCAGTCCGGAGGCGGTCATGGCGACGTAGAAGCCTCCGGGGACGATTCCCCCTCCCGGCAGGGTGCCGGGGAGCAGTTCTGATCTCTCTCAAAGTGGTGGTGACGACGACGGCGGCTCGGGTCTCGTGGAGGAAAAAGTGATTAACCCTCTAGAGTTTTTAGATCAGGGGGGTTTATATGGGCGAAATATCTAGGTCGGTGGGCGCCCGAGGGCGCCACACCGCCTCCCGGCGCGGCATGCACGTGGCCCGCGCCACGAGGCGATGTGGCGGCCTCGTGGCCCCACTTTGGCGGATATTTCCTTAAGAGCTTTTCTGAAACCAAAAATAGCAGAAAACAGAGAATTGGCACTGTGGTATCTTGTTAATAGGTTAGTCCCAAAAAATGCATAAAACTATATAAAATGCATATAAAACATGTAATAACATGATATAACATAGCATAGAACACTAGAAATTATGTATACGTTGGAGACGTATCACCCACTTATGGCGCCAGAAGGTTGACGTGGACCTACAGATAACACAGAGTCACTCAACTTTGTCCCAACGTTCCAGAAAGTTTGTTAGAACGTACGGTGTGAAAACAATTATGAAAATGAGAATGGACAACAAGCAAATGATGATTAAATCAATGGAAAAGGTTGTAAACAATGTTAAAAGAAAGGACCAGGGGCAATAGTTTCACTTCTGTTATCTCCCCAATGACAAGGTAACATGTTGGCTAAACAAATAACACCATAATTATGAAAATAGTTGTTCATTGTATATTTATTCATACATGATGTCAAAATACATAGACTGTTATCCAACTGCATCTATGACTAATAATCGGCCATGTGATCACTATCCAAGTTGTGACCCAAAATTATTAAGTTACAAGAAACAAATTATTATAATAAGTTTAGTATATAATGTAAGCAATGATTATAAGTAGAATGAAATAAACACCATTGTTTTACTCTTAGTAGCAACAACACATGCATGTTCTTTAACGTTTCTGTCACTCAGCACATAATCAAAAGGAGACATGAATCTACTATATCTAGCACTTGACCCTCTCTTGAAGATACAAATAATCACTTGACTAAAATAACCACATGGATAGGAGAGTATGGAAGATCATAAATAAAACAAGTATGATATAATATAAAGATGAACAAACTGATCCTAGTCTCACAATCATTGAATCCTAGCAAACACAACATGTAGAATTACAAAATAGTGATCTTGATCATGTTAGGCAGCTCACAAGATCTAAACATGGTAGCACAATGAAAAGAGACAACCATCTAGCTACTGATAATTTGATATGGACCCTCAGTTCAAGGATGAACTACTCACACATCACTCCGGAAGCACTCATGGTGATGAAAGAAACCTTCGATGATTATCTCCCATCTGACACGCGGAAGAGGTTTAGAACCCTTCCAAACTAAGGTTTGAGATGACGGCGGTCTCAAAAATACTTTCTGGAAAAGATTGACCCCCTAGGGTTTTTGTCCTCGGGGAAATATACAAGCAATGCCTACAATGCCAGGAGGGACGCACACAGTCGGCAGTATGCAGTGGCGGCTCAGCTCAACGGCGCGTTGGTAGCCTAGGAGTAGTATGTTACGAGCCGTTTTGCCGCCAACATTTCTCAAGAGAGTGCCCCCAACGAATCCGAGACCAACTAATAAATCCAAATTCCCGCCGATCGAATTGAATTAAGGTGGCCACTGGCCAGGCGCACCCAAGAACAAGCGGCACGCTCTCGCGCGATCTCATCATCTCTCGCGTGCTTAAGAAAAACAGTTGCTATAGTGCTGCACTATTCGTCGTGCCTGTCCAACCGCCGACGGCCGGCCGGGGCCAGTATGTGATTGTGACATGCGATCTGCTCATCAGCTCATGCCACTCTAATGAAGACAAAGGACAGCCATCGCATGGAGAACAAGGGTAAGACAAGCTAAGATCATCGGTAGAGATAATGCGGATCCATCACATGGAGAACGAGGGTAAGACAAGTTAAGATTATCGGTCGATCATGCAGATCCATACGAATTAAGAAAGAAGTCGATCTGCTGCAGATCAGATATTCAGATGCGACATCTTTTTCAAGTACTATCAGGGAGTGCCACTATGCTTTCTTTAACGGGGAGAAAAAAATAGTTTCAGTTTTGGTGCAACCACCGGCGTGCACTGTGCTGGCCCGTGCACGTGATTGTATGTGTGGCCTGTACATGCAAATTCAAGTCATGCATAATGATAGATGCAATTCAATCACCGACGATCCGGATCAATATTATATGCTAATGCCCCATGCGACATGGAAATTAATTTTCTCCATTTTGTGTGCTCTCTGATTGAGACGGCCTAAATTAATACGTACACGAATTAATAAAACAGCTGCCGTCGGACTTAGCACGGAAACCCTCGGTCTAAGTGAGCCCGACGGCCATCGTCGGCCTAATCCCGTCGGACGGTGATCCATCGGGTTCACGTCGTTGCCGTCGGGCTCGTAGATGCTATCGGGCTCGTGCATGACGCCGACGGTGTTTCCGGTCGTCGGGCTCATAATGGCCATCGGCGCACGAAACGTGTAGACGGTGCTCTCCGTTAGACTCCACACTGAGCCCAACGGTTGCCGTCGGTGTAAGAACACACACGTCAGCAACCTGGCGCTCTACCGAGCACAGCCACAGTGAACCCGACAGTACTACCGTCGGCCTCACCACGGCATAATAATGCAATATAGCATTACGCCGACGGCATTGCCGTTGGGCTCATTGTGAAGTGAAAAAACAGCATCATTTTGCTACATTTTAATTATTCCCTGCAAATTTTAATTTTTTTCTGTGATTCACATATAATCTAACACATTTGAATGCTGCACATAATATAACTCAAATTGTTCACACAACATAACATAAATCATCATATATCACACAACATCCATACATAAACATCATCTATCCGAAGGAACTCTCACACAACATATATCGCACGTTTCTACATGATCAAGCTCATGAAACTACAAAATGATCTCTCCGAAGGAACTCTCAAGCACGAAGTTCACTGCCAAGAGCATGATCACTACAAAATAAAAACGAACTCCGGTTAGCATGGCAAATGTATCAAGTCAAGTCATGCAAACCTTCTAAGTCCAAATTCATGTAAGGAAAAATGATCAAAGTCATGTAAATGTTCTAAGTCCAAATTCATGCAAATGTTCTAAATCCAAATTCATGCAAACATTCTAAGTCGAAACTGAATCATGAAAAATAGTTCTAAGTCTGTGGTTGGTTTATGTCAGAGTTTTTCATGAACTAACCGGGTTTGGCGATTGTCGGCGCATCTCGCGGCTCTCGTGGTGGGGTGATCGACGCATCGAGGTAGAAGCACCCGGGCTAGGACCTTGTGAGTGAACCGGAGTTGCCATGGGTGAGGCAGAAGCTCGACCAAACGGAGCCATTGCCCGTGAAGAAGACGATCCCTACATGTTTGAACAAAATATGACTAAGTGTAAATATCTAGATGTACAAAAAATGACTTAGTGAAGCTTTGGTGAAGTACTAACAGGAGTCGCCTGGGTGTAGTGTGCGACGAAATCGGCGTAGCACGGCCGTGGAGGGTACGGCGGTGGTGGCGGAGCCGGTACTGGCTCGGGTAGTGGAGTACCCTCTCTCATTGCCATAGTAAGCGCCTGCAAGTGAGCTTATATGCCATGCATCATGAAGTACAAACTCGGACAATGAAATTTATTGGCTAGTAGATTGGATGGACCACAACTCACCGTCATATAGGCAAACTGATGCGACTGCTGAGCTTGATACACAGCCGCCGAATGATCCTGCATCTGCTGCATCCAAGCATCTCGAGCCTCTTGCCAGGCTTGTTCCATTTCCTTAAATATGACATAGTGAATCTCATGAGCATACCCATATATGAATGGGAACTAAGAATGAAGAAGAAAAATGAGAGAAAGCTTACATGGTCCACGTCACGGGCGGCTCTAGCACGCGGTGCACGAGGTGGAATAGAAACACCCGTGATTGATTTGACACGTGTGTAGTTGGTGGTAGGCTCGATCACCGTGGCAAACATCCCGTAGCGGCCATGTGGCCTTTCATGTCCTGCGAGAATCACGACCCTCTCGTCGACTGGCTCCTTAACAGGGTCAGAATCCGGTCCATTCAGCTCCTTGTACCTGATGGCATTCATAACAAGTAAACAATTAGTAAGTAGAAATTATTTCTTGCTTGCATTTAGTAAACATGATCTTGAAAAATAAACCTGGTCTTGTACTCCTCAAGGTTATCAGTGGTTGTGCCATAGTATGGATCATCGCCGTCCTTGACCACCTTCTTCTTATGAGCCAATTGCCACACTTCAAACTCTCCCATGTCCCGCCCTTCATTAGCGGTCATCTAAAATATATACAACAAATGGTATGCATTAAAAAGGAAACACTGCCGGGGAAAACGAGTAGGTTGTTCCATATATATACCTGATGATCCTTGTAGTGGTAGAAGTGTCGGTTCCCTTGACAGTGAGTTCCCTCATGACCGCGATTGCGACTGTTCTGAATGCTCTTGACCTTGAAATCTAGATCTTTCCCGGTCCACATGTCCACCAGTTCTCCCAGCCATCCTTCTTTCCCAGAGCCCACTTTGGACAAATCTTAAGATGAAAACATCTCAAGTCAACATCTCAAGTGAAGAACAGATAATGCACTTTACGATGGACATGGAATAAAAAGAAAATTTCATTACCCCCATGAAATCCTCGTGGGACATCTTCTCACCAAGTTTGAGCTCAAGGATTTTCTTCTTGTTGTATCTCGTGCCTTTCTCGGCGTAGAACTGAGCGATAGGTTTAGTTTTAACATCATACCACATCTGGCGTAACTTGATCCTCACCATCGTAAAGAAGACCTCGTGGCTCTTGTGCTCGTGCTCGGGAGGCACGCGATAGAACTCCTACAATCATGTAAACAATCTTATTATGGTGAGAATCACAAGTTAACAAAACTATGGTTAACTATGGTTGAGAATCACAAGTTAACAAAACACAATAGAATAGTTCTTACCCAGAACTTGTGAACCACAACCTCTGCACAGCTAGGCTTAAAACCCTCACCCTCCACAGTCTCCATGTAGCCGGAGCCCTGAGCGGCCTCGTAGTTCTCCCACCTCATGGCTAACTTCTTCAGAGAATTTGGATCCTCAGGATTCTCCCTGTAGAGGCCTGGCCAATGCCTCTTCAGAAGGCCCACAAGTACACCACCTGGAAGATTTCCCGAACCGGTGATGAGTTGAAAATTGCTGCACATGAAAGGACAATATTAGTATGCAAGGAGAGTTAGCCACATACTTATATGATCAAGAGATAGCCACTTACTTTCTGTTGGCCGGCTTAATAAGAATTTTGCCCTCTTGAGATCTTGATCTTCTTGGAAGATTCTTTATTCCTCGAGTCCACAAGGGCCCAAGCTCCTCCCCCTCGTGCTGCAAATTAAAATTAAAATGCAAATTAGAGTTCAAATAAAATGTAAGTGAACAAAACTAAGTGGTAGGAATAGGAGAAAATAGCGTTCCTCCTCCTCCTCGACGTGCTGCTCCAGGTCCTCGTCAACGGGCTGCTCCGGGTCCTCATCAACGGGCTGCTCCAAGTCCACCCCAAAGTATTGCTGCTCGACGTACTGCTGCTGAGGCTGCTCCACCCTAAAGTACTGCTGCTGAGGCTCCTCCCCCTCGAAGTACTGATGCTGAGGCTCCTGCACCACGAAGTGTTGCTGCTCCACCTCCCTGTCCTCCGAGTGGGTTGCTGTGGAGGGTACCTAAATAAAATAGCAGTTAGTGAGTATGGGCATGATAGTAGGGAGTAGGCATGATAGCAATTACCTCACTGAAGTAAGACGTCGAAGATGTCATCATCCGTGAAGATGAAACCTCCGACAAAGGTCTAGTCCTCGAGCCTCGTCCTCGTCCTCGTCCTCGAGCTCGCGGTGCAGGTCGCCCTCGAGGCTTGTCCTCATCCTCGACCTCAACTGTGGTCTCCCTCGAGGCTCGTCCTCGACCTCTAGTGGGGTGACCCCCGCCTCGTCCTCTAGGGGGTAGGCCCCCGCCTCGTCCTCTAGGGGGTTGACCCCCGCCTCGTCCATCGTCCTCGTCGTCACTCTCCCCTAAGCGTTTAGGGGGCTTTCGCGAACGACAAATGTTCCTAAGCATGGATGCCGCGAAATTCTTGCTCATGGTTTAGTCACCTGCATTGAGAACATGTAAAATGTTAGTAAGCATAAATTACATTTCCATGCGAAAATAAGCAAAAGAAAGCATTGAGAACTCAAAAATAAGCAAAAGTAAGCATTGAGAACATTGATGAAAAAATAAGACGTAGTAAGCAAGTTGGAAATAAAACATAAAAGACGTTCACCAAGTTTTGGGTTGTGTTCGGGTCTAATCATCATCAGGGTCACTATCACTATCACGTGAGTAGTAGGGTATGCCATCGAACGGTGGAGGCTCATCCTCGTCACTTTCACTATCTAGATGTAACTTGCTGAGCATATCTATGTCCTTTACATTCACAACTGCCTCACCTCTTCCATGTCTTTCACTATCATCGACTTCATCAAGACCACCCATAAGGACATCAAAGTCACCGACATCCTCTTCCTCCAGGTAGAAATCTCCCTCGTATGTGATGGGGTTTATATTGTTGTAATCGTCCACGTTTGGCATGGGTAGCTTACCACCTGGCGATACCTTGAACACAACTTCCCAACCCTGTAGTTCCTCGTTCTGGCATGGGTATGGTAGATAATAAACTTGTGTTGCCTGGTTAGACACAACAAATACATCGGACCCGCTATAGGTGGTTGAAGGCCTCACTTCCACTAAACCAATGGAAGGGGTACTTTTTAGTCCAACCACTGGGTCAAACCAATGGCACTTGAACACAACAAGAGTGAGAGGATGGGCCCTTTATCGAATTTCACCTCATATATGTTCTGTAACCTTCCATAGTAATCATCCTCATTTCGACCTCCGGTAAACACTCCAGTATTTACTGTTTTCGCATTTGGCCGAGTATTTTGGTGTTTCTCGGTATGGAAACGATACGCATTCACATCATACTTTTCATAAGTCGCCACCTTAGGGTCGAAACCCTGCGAAACACATCTCAATTCATCTGTCATAGATGTTTTCTATTGATTTCCCTACAAGTTTAGTCAAAATTGTTAGTTTCGTGTTAACATAAACTACAATAGACAAGGGGTGAGTTAGAAATTACCTTTTCCATGAACCAAGCCACAAAATTTTGCCTTCTGGGGGCACCCTTCCTTAAAAGAGTATTAAATTCCGATACAGTAGGATTTTCTATTCCCAACCACTCCTCATCCAGAAATTGAGGCACGAATGTATCCTCTACTTCATCTATGTTCATCAACACATAGAGCATGATGTCCTCCCACTCCTGCTCCGTCACAGTGTAAATATGTTGACCACCAGACTTGCCGCCTTCGCCTTGGAAGAGATGAAGCTTGGGTTTATAGCTGGGGTTATCGGTATTGTACCGAGAGAGTGGATTATGCATATTGGGAACATCTTCAGGATAGTATGTTGTAGATACATCTGACACCTCCTCGATGATATATGCCTCGGCTATGCATGCTTCAGTCTGATTTTTGTTTCCACATTTGGTTCGCATATTCTTAAATATTCTCTCTATACAAAACTGCCAACGGTTCTGAACCGGTCCCCCCAATAATACCTCGTTAGGTAGATGCAATATGAGATGTACCATCGGAGTAAACATGTCTGGCGGAAATATAATCTCTAACTTGCATATCAACTCTGGGACTTTCTCATGAAGTATTTTCATCATTTCCGGACATATTTCTTTGGCACACAGCGTGCGGAAGAAATGGCTCAACTCCGCAAGTAGCCGCCAAACACGATCAGGAAGATAGCCTCGAAGCATCACCAGCATTATTCGCTCAATCCATATGTGATAGTCATGACTCTTAAGCCCGTTGACTCTGCCCGTTGTTAAATTGACTCCGTTACTCATGTTAGAACAATAACCATCTGGGAACTTCACATTGTGTCTGAGCCAATTGATTGCCTCCTTCTTTTGGGCAGCTAGAAGGCAGAAGTCAGCATTTGGCTTGACCCAATTTCTTCGATTGCCCTCAAGACGCTGCATGTTTAGTTTGTATTCTGTCACAAAGCCTCTCTTGATCGACCCTAGCCTTCACATTGTCCTTCGTCTTCTCAGGAATGTCTAGGGTTGTGTGAAAGACGAACTCTGCGACATTCTTTTCGGTGTGCATCACATCGATGTTATGAGGAAGTTTGAAGTCCTTGTAATAGGGGAGTTGCGTCAAACCTGGTATGTGAGTCCAGTTGTGCGTCTCACCATATCCAATAAAACCTTTGCCTTTGGTCTTAGGATTTAGAGCATGTAGCTCCGCATCAACAACTTTACCATCAAACGTTGGTATCTTGTTTACTTCACTGACAACTTTGTCTTTCAAGAAGTGTTTTTTGTCCTCTCTGAATCTATGACCTTCTTCGAGGAACTGTCGATGCTTGTCAAAGGCGGAATACTTGCCACCCTTCTTCAGCCATACGAACATAAGAGCATGTCTGCACACTGGGCATGGCATCTTTCCAGCTGTACAGTGTCCGCAAAATAGGGCATACCCGGGTAGGTCATGCATGGAATACTAGTACCAAACTGTCATGCAGAAGTTTTTCTTCGTTTCCCGGTCATATGTCCATGTGCCGTGTGCCCAAGAATGTTCCCAATCATCGATTAGCGGCTGCATGTACACACTCAAATTCTTCCCCGGGTATTCAGGCCCCGGAATGATCAGAGACAACAATATGGTCTTGCGTTGCATTAAGACTCCGGGAGGGAGATTGAGCGGCATAACAAACACGGGCCAACAGCTGTATGAACTAGCCGACATACCGAATGGATTGAAACCATCGGTTGCTATCGCAATTCTGACATTTCGAGACTCTCGAGCTTTATCAGGGTATACTCTGTCAAAATGTTTCCACGCTTCACCATCAGCCGGATGTTTCATCATCTTCTTTTTTTCACTAATATCAGGGTATCTCTTCCCCGTCTTGTGCCATGTCATCTGTTTGGCAGTCTCCTCATCCATGTAAAGGCGTTGGATCCTTTTTATGAATGGGAGATACCGAAGAATCTTTACAACAACTTTCGTCTGCACCATTTCACCTTCGGCGCCCTTCACCTCTACATACCTAGAGGCCCCACACTTGCTATAGTGAGTGTGATTCACAAACTCTTTCCGAAACAGAAGGCAACCCTTAGGACAACAATGTATCTTCTCATAATCCATGCAAAGCGATTTCATGATTTTCTTCGACTCATTCATGGTACGAGGCAGACAATGTCCCTTAGGGAGCATGTTACCCATTGTTTTCAAACGATCTTCAAAGCTTATCGGGTTTGGCCGTGTTTGGCCTTATCAGCTAACAATTGCGATATGGCATCAAGCTGAGAGACTTCTGCACCCGGATAAAAAGGTTTCTTCACGGTGGCCATCATTTCAAGGAAGGCCTTCGCGGTTTCCTCTAGTTCATCCGGTAAATCCGATTCCTCCTGTTCATCCGGATCTTCTGGAGGTGGCGAATGTACCTGATTTGCATAGTGAAGATCAACAAGCATGTTTGCAATGCCATCGTGGGCACTGCCATCGATGTGTTGCCGCATCACCACCTCTCTAACACGGTCACTCTCGGGAAAGTTGATTTGCATGTTAAAGTCGGGCATATATCTGTAAAGCCAAAGGTGTTTTGTCATCTCTAAGCTACCCTGACGGTTATTCATCTTGCACCGAGCACAAGGGCAAAGCGGACGAACTGTCTTAGAACCACGGTGTGCGTCCTTCACATAATATTCAGTTTTCCACTGCCACTCAGTTGTCATGTCAGTCCTACTAATACGACCACTGTACATCCACTCATCATCAGCCATCTGCACTTAGAGGTAATAACAGCAAAAATAGCATTTGATATCAAATAAATGGCATTAAATTAAATACAAGATATTCTCTACCGGGAAAACGCGTGCATCATGCTACATCTCTAATAGGATAGCCTCCTAGCAGCCGCCGGATCCGTAGATTGAGTACGTTCTCCATGCTCTACCCCGATCCGAGACAGAATTTCGACAGCACCTCCCCGCTGCTCTCCCGATACACGTCTCGGCAAAAAGCCGAGAGGATGTGCATCCGGAGAACAACGGGGAGGCGCTACCGAAATCCTGACTCGGACCGGAGCAGAACACAGAGAACGTACCCAACTACGCATCCGCCGACTGTCCCGTAAATGCCGAAGCGTTACGCATCATAATATGCTGACCTCTAACGCATATTTATCCGCGTAACGCTCTCGGACGGGAAAGATACTTAGGTTACGCGACTTGACGTGAGACTAATATCTAGAACATAAAAATGCAAAAGAGGAGAAGGAGATTTATCTCGCCCTCCGCTGTAGAGGAAGTAGTCGAACAACACAAACACGGCGACGACTCCGAGACGGCGGCGGCTACGAGATGACGGCGGCTCCGGGACGACGGCTCCAGGACGACGGCTCCGAGAAACCTACAAGATAAAATATAATTCAGATTAATACTAGCAAATATATTGTCATATTTTTACATTACCAACTAAATCTAAAACTAACAGTAGCACTAACCCTACCACTAACCCTAGCACATTAGCATTATTAGCACTAATTGTAACTCAAAAAATTACCAGGGAGGTGGTCGAAGTCGGGGCCGGAGGAGGTGCTCGAGAAGAGGTGCTCGGGGAGGGGATGCTAGGGGAAGAGGAGCTGCTCGGGGAGGGGGAGGTGCTCGGGCAGGGAGGGGGAGGTGCTCGGGCAGGGAGGAGGAGGAGGACGGCGGCGGCGTGCGGCGAGGTGCGGGCGGCGAGGTGCGGGCGGCGGTGTGCGGGAGGTGCGGGCGGCTGCGTGCGGGCGACAGCGGCGAGGTGCGGGCGGCGCGGGGCCACGTGCGGGCGGCGAGGAACGGGCGGCGGCACGGTGCGGGTGTGCGGGAGGGCGGCGCGCGGCGGCCGGCGGGAGGGCGGCGGCGTGGCGGCGCGTGCGAGAGAAGAGCGGCGGCGGCGCGTGCGGGAAGTGCGGGCGCGTGGTCGATCTGGTCGTCCCGACCAGGTCGACCAGCATTAAGTGTTAGGGTTTCTCTAACCCCGACGGCATTGCCGTCGGGCTTAGAATTGTATTTTTTGTTTCTTCTTCTAGTTTCTTTTAGTTAATAAATGCATTCTTTTAGTTAATAAATGTATTCTTCATTTTTTTATTTTCTGCAATTTCCTATTTGTATTATTGTAAATTATATTCCAAAAATGTTGACATTAGCATATTTAAGCAAATTGTATAACCTAACCTTATTTTATATGGATCGGATCATGTATAATTTTGGATTTAGCCAAGAGAATCCCATCAAACCTTATTTTTTTCATGATTCTATGACCTAACCAAACAAAGAAAAGAGAAGTCAGCACTTTTCTACCCCTTTCGACGCTCCGTACCCCGGACCCCCTCTACGGCGAAACCCTACTCCCGTTGGAGAATAGTCTGACATGTCGATCTACCCCTCTAAACGGCGCCGGGAGGGGGTAGACGCATGGATTTTTTTGCTTGGATGTGTTAGGGTGGTATATTGGACCATAAAAAACAAACATTTCATTTGTTCCGTCGCACGATTCCATGCCCGACACCCGAAACATGGGTTTTCACCTCTAAGTGCAAGAACTTACTACGGAGAAAGAGGGGTCAGTGAAGCGGGTCGCACCTCGGAGATGTATCTTGGTTCCCACAAACTACCAACACACAAGTATACATATATTAGGGGTCTATGCAAGTTTTGATGGGGTCTTGACCCTCCGCACCCACTCTACGGCGAAACCCTACTCCCGCTGGAGAAAAGTCTGACCTGTCGATCTACCCCTCTAAACGGCGCCGGGAGGGGGTAGACGCATGATTTTTTTTGCTTTGCTTTGTTAGGCTGGTATATTGGACCGTAAAAAACAAACATTTCATGTGTTCCATCGCACGATTCTATGCCCGACACCCGAAACGGGGTTTTCACCTCTAAGTGCAAGAACTTACTACGGAGAAAGAGGGGTCAGTGAAGCGGGTCGCACCTCGGAGATGTATCTTGGTTCCCACAAACTACCAACACACTAGTATACATATATTAGGGGTCTATGCAAGTCTTCATGGGGTCTTGACCCTCCGGACCCACTCTACGGCGAAACCCTACTCCCGTTGGAGAAAAGTTGACCCGTCGATCTACCCCTCTAAACGGCGCCGGGAGGGGGCAGACGCATGGATTTTTTTGCTTGGCTGTGTTTGGCTGGTATATTGGACCATAAAAAACAAAAATTTCATGTGTTTTGTCGCACGATTCTATCCCCGACACCCGAAACGGGGGTTTTCACCTCTAAGTGCAAGAACTTACTACGGAGAAAGAGGGGTCAGTGAAGCGGGTCGCACCTCGGAGATGTATATTGGTTCCCACAAACTAACAAAACACTAGTATACATATATTAGGGGTCTATGCAAGTCTTGATGGGGTCTTGACCCTCCGGACCCACTCTACGGCGAAACCCTACTCCCGCTGGAGAAAAGTCTGACCCGTCGATCTACCCCTCTAAACGGCGCCGGGAGGGGGTAGACGCATGGATTTTTTTTCTTGGATGTGTTAGGATGGTATATTGGACCATAAAAAACAAACATTCCATGTGTTGCGTCGCACGATTCTATGCCCGACACCCGAAACGGGGGGTTTCACCTCTAAGTGCAAGAACTTACTACGGAGAAAGAGGGGTCAGTGAAGCGGGTCGCACCTCGGAGATGTATCTTGGTTCCCACAAACTACCAACACACTAGTATACATATATTAGGGGTCTATGCAAGTCTTTATGGGGTCTTGACCCTCCGGACCCACTCTACGGCGAAACTCTACTCCCGCTGGAGAAAAGTCTGACCTGTCGATCTACCCCTCTAAACGGCGCCGGGAGGGGGTAGACGCATGATTTTTTTTGCTTGGTTGTGTTAGGCTGGTTTATTGGATCATAAAAAACAAAGATTTCATGTGTTCCGTCACACGATTCTATGTCCGGCACCCGAAACGGGGGTTTTCACCTCTAAGTGCAAGAACTTACTACGGAGAAAGAGGGTTCAGTGAAGCGGGTCGCACCTCGGAGATGTATCTTGGTTCCCACAAACTACCAACACACTAGTATACATATATTAGGGGTCTATGCAAGTCTTGATGGGGTCTTGACCCTCCGGACCCCCTCTACGGAGAAACCCTACTCCCGGTGGAGAAAAGTCTGACCTGTCGATCTACCCCTCTAAACGGCGCCGAGAGGGGGTAGACGCATGATTTTTTTTGCTTGGTTGTGTTAGGCTGGTTTATTGGATCATAAAAAACAAAGATTTCATGTGTTCCGTCGCACGATTCCATGCCCGGCACCCGAAACGGGGGTTTTCACCTCTAAGTGCAAGAACTTACTACGGAGAAAGAGGGGTCAGTGAAGCGGGTCGCACCTCGGAGATGTATCTTGGTTCCCACAAACTACCAACACACTAGTATACATATATTAGGGGTCTATGCAAGTCTTGATGGGGTCTTGACCCTCCGGACCCACTCTACGGCGAAACCCTACTCCTGCTGGAGAAAAGTCTGACATGTCGATCTACCCCTCTAAACGGCGCCGAGAGGGGGTAGACGCATGATTTTTTTTCCTTGGTTGTGTTAGGCTGGTTTATTGGATCATAAAAAACAAAGATTTCATGTGTTCTGTCGCACGATTCCATGCCCGGCACCCGAAACGGGGGTTTTCACCTCTAAGTGCAAGAACCCCGCCACAACAAAACACCGGAGATACCCGCATATGTGTCCTTATATTATGGCCACATTTTATAAATTAGTTCTTATGTTATTTATTGTGATTTAGTAGCCTTACAAATAATATTTTTAAATGTAATCTAATATTTTAAGAAAAACTGGAAAATAGTGTACTGAGCCCGACGGTATTGCCGTCGGCGTCATAGTGGGGGAGGGGGGTTACTGCGTCGTCAGATCGACGCGTCCGGAGACGTGCACGCGGGGTAGTACACCGACGATACTTTGACGCCGACGGTGGCCGTCGGGCTCACGTCTTGGACGCCGACGGCACTTTTAGCCCGACGGTACTTTGACGGTCGTCGGTGTTATGTTGTGACGCCGACGGCCCCGACATTTGGCCATCGGCGTTATTATTGCCGTCGGGCTGAGCTGCCAGTCCCGTAGTGGATGTGGTCTGCGCACCTCGGCACCAAATCAAGTAGGCGCCGGTGGACTTGTATTCTCTACGAGTACACGCTATATAGGAAGATGCCATATCGATATCATAATTAAGTCTGACACTTGGTATGGGAAATTCAGTCGTCTCATATATATGTGAGAGATATGTGTTCATATATTGTTAATGCGTTGATCCAGATTATTCAAAAAGTTCATAGTTTAATTTCACTATGTTATTTAAGTGTACTCAGTGAAATGGGAGGGTAGGCCAATAAACATTGTCCAATTTCTCTTGTTAGAACGTACAACTACATATTAAACACATGTTTCATACTAATAGAAAATAGACTTGTGTGATACCGCCGCTAGGGTCATGCAAATGTTATCATATGAATGATCTCACTCATGCAACATTACACTTATCACCCCAATGTTTTTGTTGGAAAGATCGGTATATCTTGAAAACAACAACTCTATAGTTAAGGTTCCTATCCATTTACATTCCTGATAATTTACATTATGCAATTTTACATTTTCTTACAACAAATTTTTAGTTCATAGATAGTTAGCTTTGTGTCATTTTGTGTGTGAAAGAAGAATTAACTTTCCTTGAGCTCTTGGTGGTTTGACAAACTCAAAACTTATTGAATTGTGGTACAACTAACTCTATAAACATACAGAACATCCGCAGACACTCGGCAACCTCCAACGCGCGTCGTCATTTTTCCTGTCACTCATGACTAGAGGAAACACGTGGCATACGTTCGCTCTATTTGCTGAGTGTCCACTGATGCACGACATTATTTCACATTTACCGGATGCGGTGTGAAACAATTGGCATTCACCCGTGCTTGTGAGTGTCTGATAAATTACACGAAACCACCTACAAAGAACTCGACAACGTGGCCATTTGATATGCAAAAGACAGTCTCGGAGCGTGGGGCTTCACCGAGTACCCGGCGTCCTCGGATCCCGATGCTCGGCATATTTACTTGTCTGCATAATGTCGTTATACATACTATGATGGGAGGCTGGGAGCACTGAAGGCTAGTGGAGATTACCTGTCCTCGATTGGCTGTTTCTCGTTTTAGTTGAGCATTCTAGCTAGTCTATATGCTTGGCGTTTAATATTTACGAGCTCTACAATTGTCACTTGTCCTATTCGCACCGTTGCTCCTGAAGCTGAAGACCACCACACCACACCAAGCACCAACAGGTTGATTGATCTCATCGCGCACTGCTGATGTTGCTTCTTCTGCTGCTGCTACTCCAATAAATTAGAGCTGCATGCCTTAATAGCATGGAAAGCCTGGCAATAATTTATCGTCCCCGAGCACGTTGAGATGATAGCTGCGGCCCAGCCGATCCACCCTGTACAGCCGATCCCACGACGCAGCCGACACTCCGGTGTGTACATATCACTGCGCACTCCCACACCCGTACCATACGGAGTAGTAGCGCGCCCTGCGACTGTTAATTAGTCAGGTACGATCAGTGGCTTTAGCTCAGTTCACTGAACCCAGCATATATTGGCACGATCAGCAGCTAGCTCTGTTGCATAGCTAGGAGTTGGAAACACACATGGGTTCTCTGGCGGTAGGGAACGGCGCCGCCGGCCACTCGAGCAATGGAGGCGGCATCGGAGACCAGGCGCTGGCACTGGAGATCGACGGTGCCGGCCATAATGGACACAAGGCCGGCCCCGTCGTCGACTGGTCGGCGCCGGTCCAGCGAGCCAACGGCAGCGGCGACAAGGCCAAGAGGAAGATCATCCCCAAGGACAAGTACTGGGTGGCCGCCGACGAGGGAGACATGGCGGCGGCCACGCAGGACGGCGGCGAGGACGGCCGCCGGCCGCTGCTGTACCGGAATTACAAGGTCAAGGGCATCCTCCTACATCCATATAGGTGCGATTTTATCTTTCACACCCAGCATTTCGCGTGATTTCGTTTTTGAATATCTCCCGTAGCCCCGTTGCTTCTTGCTTGTCGAGTTCTACAGAGATGAAACCTGATCGGTCGAACGACCATACAAAATAGATACTCCTAGGTCAAGGGCATTCTCCTTCCCTCGCGTGTCGGCTTCGGTGGTGGGTGCACATGAGCGTGCGTGTAAGGGCCATAATTTTACAAAGCGAATAAAAAAACAAAATACAATAACCGGGTGGTTGATTTATGAACCGGTTGTACCATTGCTTTTCGCCAAGTGGCAAATTCAAAGAAAGACAGTTTTTATATGTTGTAAAGTTTTGGTGAATGTGTCTTTTGCGCCAAAAGTGTGTCGTGGGCTCCTGTAAGCGGCGGCTAGCGATGAAGCGAGTGTTTATTGTCGAAAAAAGTGCGGTTCAAATATATATATGTTCGCGAAAGGAAAACCTAGAGTCTTCCAAAACAAGCATATGTCGTCTTTTCTCATGCTCAAAATAAATAAAAAGGGGCGAGGTTGTGGGTGATAGCGGGGCGAAATGGTTGAGTGAAACTGTATTAGGAGAGTAGGGCTCATGTCGTTGTTAGTGTTGATGTTTTTTTCTCAAAATTAAGCTCTATAATGCTTACTTAACTTTAATGGTTAGAAAATGTTTTTGTATAAGTCAATTTTGTTATCAATAAAACACATCCTAGCTGCTCACTTACTTGGTTCCCTCGAAATATTGTAAGCTAGCAGTAAGTCGTGTGTGCTTGTTGATGTAAAGCACTCATGTCTCTGTCTGCAATAACATGGAATATAAATTTAAGACTCACTCACACATAAGCGGATCGTGCACCTCGGAGTTGATCGTGCCTGGTTGTTGCTAGTGCTAAGCTGGCTGCCGGCCATTTTCTTCTAAGTGCGTTTGATGGATCGCCTAGGCTAGTCTAGCTGCTTGCTTGCAAAGTTCATTTCGCGTGCTCAGCGCCCACTTATACAGTCGGTGACACGAATTTTCCCTTGATTTCGCGCTGTTGAGCATTATGGGACGCTACAAAATACTACAGTACTCCGTACTCAACACTCAACAGCCTCCCTCGCGGCCCAACAGGCTCGAAGCCCAAGCCCACGTGAACAAGGCCACAGCCGTTGTCGTCTGCGGCGGCGGCAAATCCCACCACTCCACACACGACATTGCGACGGCGGCGGTGGCGGTGGCGGCGATGGGCGACGTAGCCCTGCCTGCCGCTGCCATGCGTTGGCGAAGGCACTCCTCCACCCCTCGCCTTCCTGCACGACAACCCTTGCCCGGCTATATTTTCTTCTTCTTTGGATTAGGTGCGCCGCGCTAGCTGTCCCGTCGAAATCTGAGGATGTAGATTGAAGATTTCAACTCTTGGAGTTGAATAGTTTATGTGAATGCAACGGTAATGTGCGATACTACTTAAACTAGCAATGTGTGACAGTAGCCACCGCAAATGGTAAAACCATTGTTAAGGTCACCTGTCAGGGATCTTTTTTCAACGGGCTTGTTTCTAAATCTGAGGTTAGCCAGACCGATACTATTATTGATCCAGGATTTGCACGTTATGATGGTAGTTAACTCGGCAGTCGGAAGGGGTTTATTTACTAGTAGCAGCTAGCATAGCTGTCTGCCACAGTCTCAGATCAGATCTAGTTCAGACACTGTTTATAGAAGGTTGACCGACTGAGAATGGTTATCGTCTACATACTTATGTAACTATAGTTTTATGTAGTTATTTACTACTCTATTATGAAGGTATAGAAGGTTGACCGCCTGAGTAACATGTTGTAGTGGCTTTAAAGTGTTATAAGGTGGATTTTTCTTCGCAATTTTGCATTTCATTTTGGTATTGTTCACACTTCATAATAATCGTACAGTTATATACTGCAAGATTCTAAGTTTGCTAAGATTCAGTATCGGCTTGTATTTCCTAAAGCTACTATATCTGTGAGTTGACCTTTAATTCTTGTTCTTCGTCTGTACATAACAGGTTGCTGAGCTTGGTCAGACTGGTTGCTATTGTCCTCTTTTTCGCATGGCGTGTCAGGCACCCCTACGCTGATGGCATGTGGCTCTGGTGGATATCGATGGTTGGGGATTTTTGGTTTGGCTTCACTTGGTTGCTAAACCAGGTTGCCAAACTCAACCCTATCAAGCGTGTCCCAAACCTTGCCGTCTTACAACAGCAGTTTGATCTACCAGACGGCAACTCCAACCTCCCTGTTCTTGACGTGTTCATCAACACCGTCGATCCCATAAATGAGCCTATGATATACACTATGAACTCCATCTTATCCATTCTTGCCGTAGACTATCCTGTTGACAAGCATGCTTGCTACCTCTCAGATGATGGTGGATCAATAATCCATTATGATGCGTTGCTTGAGACGGCAAAATTTGCTGCATCATGGGTTCCCTTTTGCCGCAAACACTCCATTGAGCCAAGAGCCCCTGAGAGCTATTTTTCTATAAAGACACGCCCGTACGTTGGAAATGCGCCACAAGAGTTTGTCAATGACCAAAAACACATGTGTAGAGAGTATGATGAGTTCAAGGAGCGCTTAGATGCACTTTTTACCATAATTCCCAAACGGTCAGATGCATATAATGATGCTGATTCCAAAGAAGGTGCAAAGCCAACTTATATGGCCGATGGGACGCAGTGGCCAGGCACTTGGATTGAGCCAGCTGAGAACCATAAGAGAGGACAACATGATGGAATAGTTAAGGTACAAATGTCACCCACTTTTTGAATTTTCCAGAACGTACTTTCTGATAATTGCTGATTAGAGTCATACATGTTTTACCTGAGAAATATTGCTAATTTATTTCAAAATGTAATGCATGTTCAATAGGTTATGTTGGAACATCCAAGCCATGAACCAGAACTTGGTCTACCAGCAAGCACCAACAATCCTCTAGACTTCAGTGCTGTTGATGTACGCCTCCCGATGCTCGTTTACATCTCCCGCGAGAAGCGGCCAGACTGTGATCATCAAAAAAAGGCAGGGGCCATGAACGTACAGTTGCGAGTCTCTGCCCTACTGACCAATGCGCCCTTCATCATCAACTTTGATTGCGACCACTACGTCAACAACTCAAAAGCCTTCCGTGCTGGCATATGTTTCATGCTCGACCGTCGTGAAGGTGACAATACTGCCTTTGTCCAATTTCCCCAGCGCTTTGACGATGTTGATCCCACAGACAGGTACTGCAATCACAACCGTGTCTTCTTCGACGCCACCTTGCTCGGTCTCAATGGCATACAAGGGCCCTCTTATGTCGGTACCGGTTGCATGTTTCGCCGTTTCTCACTTTATGGTACTGACCCACCTCGCTGGAGGTCTGACGACATCCAGATTGTGGACAGCTCCAAAAAGTTTGGCGGTTCCCTGTCCTTCATCAGCTCTATACCTCCATCCGCAAATCAAGAACGCTCCATCATGTCGCCGCCGGCACTTGAAGAGTCTATCATGGCAGAGTTAGCTGATGTCATGAAATGTGCATATGAAGATGGAACTGAATTTGGCAAGGAAGTTGGCTGGGTGTACAACATTGCAACTGAGGATGTTGTTACCGGCTTCCGGCTGCACCAGAACGGGTGGCGGTCGATGTACTGCCGCATGGAGCCAGATGCGTTCGCCGGCACCGCACCCATTAACCTCACTGAGCGCCTGTACCAGATCTTGCGGTGGTCAGGGGGCTCCCTTGAGATGTTCTTCTCCCGCAACTGCCCACTCCTGGCTGGTCGCCGTCTCCACCCTATGCAACGAATTGCTTATGCCAACATGACAGCCTACCCAGTTTCGTCCATCTTTCTTGTGTTCTATCTCCTCTTCCCGGTGATATGGATCTTCCGTGGACAATTCTACATACAAAAGCCATTTCCCACCTATGTTGTGTACCTCGTCATCGTCATAGTCATGACCGAATTGATCGGCATGATTGAGATCAAATGGGCTGGGCTCACGCTGCTGGACTGGATCCGCAACGAGCAGTTCTACATTGTTGGTGCAACAGCTGTGTACCCTACAGCCGTGCTGCACATGGTGCTGAAGTTGTTTGGCTTGAAGGGTGTTTCATTCAAGCTGACGGCGAAACAGGTAGCAAGCGGCGCCAGTGACAAGTTTGCTGAACTGTACGCCGTGCAGTGGGCCCCTTTGCTGATCCCGACAATGGTGGTGATAGCGGTAAATGTTTGTGCCATCGGTGCATCGATAGGCAAGGCGATATATGGAGGCTGGTCACTCATGCAGATGGCAGATGCAGGGCTTGGGCTGGTGTTCAACGTGTGGATTCTGGTGTTGATCTACCCGTTCGCACTGGGAATCATGGGAAGGTGGAGCAAGAGACCGTATATCCTGTTCATTATGTTTATCATTGCTTTCATTGTAATCGCTGGGGTGGATATTGCCATCCACTCCATGCGCACCGGGCTTGTTAGGTTCCACAGGTTCCACTTGAGAGGTTCTGGTAGCGCCACTTTTCCCACAAGCTGGGGTTTGTAAGTTTTAATGCCCTGTCGACTCCATTGTTGTTTGGCGGTGCTAGTTTCTCCCCTTGTTCGGGGTTTCTTTTTCTTTCTGTGCGTTTTGCATGGTGGGAATCATATAGGCTGTACATGTGTGGATATATGTAAAATTGGGTGAAGATGTGGGGAAGCAACATATGTAGCATATATCGAGTATAATGGTGAGGATGCCTGGGAGTAATAATACTAAATGTTTGTAGCTAAATTTTGGCTTGTTCCTGCAAGACATCAAGATTTCTGCTGCACCATCTAGCGGCAATACCGGCCTGTGCTTGCCGGCGATTTGTGAATTTCTTATGCTGACCTTCTGGCTATTCCGGTATCAACTAACCTGCAGGTAAATTCTGATTAATCTGAGAGCGGAAACAACATTGTCGAGGGCCGGTTTATTTTACTTGTCGTGGAAACAATTCGGCCGGTGTTATGTGCATTACAGCACGAGATTACATGTTGGTCATCTGGCAATTAAGTGGCAATCAAAGTCAGTGCACCATTTCCAATTTCTTGTCGATGCTTAGTGCTCGCAAAGCCCAGCCCCTGTTCAGCTGAAGACTTGCGTTCATCAGGGAACAAGCGAACCTTTTGTCTCAGACCTTAGTTTGGCTTTGTTGATTCTTATAATGCCTTGCGGCGTCTTCATGTGGAGTTCAGGGGATTTCTGTAAATTAAATACTGCATGAACGAATACATTTTTTTTTTGAGAATTGCATGAACGAATACAGACCTCTTGCTGTTGCTGGACATCCAATCTAAGTACGTACTAGATGAGTGTCCGTACGTTGCTACGGATTACAAATGAAAAATATATAGACTGAACAAATGAAAATATAAAGATTGAGCAGACAGTGTCTCCTGCGTAGGTGTCTCTATTTTCATTTTCCTTTGTCTTTCTCCTCTCTCATTCTAATCTGCATATATTCGCTCTACTATATTTCTACTATGATGTCACTATTGCCACACAAAAATGACCACCGAGATCACATTATTGGACTTTTCATGCTTAAAAACTTGATTACAATTAAGGAAAGACACACATAGAATAAAGCATACAAATAAAGATCTTCGAACGCAAAATATGAATCAACATGATATGTTCATGTAAGAAGATATTAAAAAGAACCGAAGATAAGGGGCTTACCCGATGTATTCCCCGATTCGACCTATGAGCATTGGCACAAGCCAGTAAGTTTATATTCATATATGTAGGTATTTTATTTAACATAATAGTGAATTTAGCCTCCTGCCGTATTGAATTACCCGGGGGCAGCCATGAAAGGCTGACTTTCTTAGGAAAAGCCATTTGGGCAAGAGATCGTCCAATCATTGCCATTGGGTTGAAGAATACCGACAAGACTTCCATTCGCCGGACGAGATAATCGAATTTCCTTTTGATAATATGTACCTTCCTACATTCAAAAGCACATCGTGCATCTTCCCAATTACTCAAATCATATGAATCTCAAGCATCTTTTTTTGGGTCTTAAAAGTTAGGAGATTTAGAACCTAATAGTCATTTGGTGGATCAAATGCAAGGACTTCACAGTTCAGAGGATACACAATTTTCCAGGTGTACATATATAGAACAAGTGCACAACTTATGGAGGAGCATTCTTTGGAGCGTCTGGTTTGCGTAATCATACAAAGGCATCCTATTAGAAGAATCAAAGTCCTTTAACTAAGTTTACAATAAAAGGGTGTAAATCAATCCTGGGAATCACCCCAACACATTCTAGATTCTCTTAGAAGGTTGGGAATGTTGTCTTGGGCTTCACCGTTGTTGAGCAGCATGTGGTTGATGTAAGATCGGACATTTTTTCCTTCTCGGCTGAGGCGGAAACATATTCCGCTGGTGTCCAACATGTTGAGATGCACTCTGACCTGATGGACGGCATCGTTGTCGTCGCCGAGTAGCTTCAGAACCTGTACACGAAAGATAACATATGAGAAACTAAGTATAGCTATTCAAAGAACAAGAGCTCGCGTGAACTTACCTAAACAAATAGATGGCCATTCTTCTTACATTGATGACCCTCGATTGATGCACACTGTGCCAGTGATATTCATTCTCCCGGCCTCTTGTGCATCGTCAATGTCCCTGGCATGCCCATGTAGATGAGATATGTTAGGTTCAATCCACAAATTATTAAAGAACCATTCACGATTTTCCCAGTTTGTGATAATTAAGATGGTGAGGAATCTCCTGACCCTTAGGGGCGCTGTAGCTGAGTAGACAAGCTCGAGTATAGGAGTCGGCTGGAGGCATACACATCGATCTTATCGTTGAGCTTGTCGTGCATGAAGTACTTAGGTGTTAAGTATCAGAAAGTGCCAGCCTTGTTGTGGCCAGTGGATGGCACAACTTTGGTTGACAATCTTTTGAAATGAGGATGTGATGAGCACAAGCGTGTGTGGTTGGTGAATCCCCAAGAGCAGGATGTGAAGTAATGCAGCAACAAGATTTCTCTCAGTTATAAAACCAAGATTATCGAATCCAGTAATAGATGAACATTCCCTTCGAGATTGTTGACGGCCCTACGATAACCAACGTAGAGCCTGCATACAAATAATCAAAATATTTTGCCCCAACTCAACGGTGAGGGTGCCAATCCCACCGGCTTGCTGTAACAAAGAGATTAAACGTATGTGTGAAAGAAAGATGTTTGTTTGCAGAAAGTAACAGATTTGCAGTTGCGGTTTTATCAGATTAATGAGAAGGACCGGGGTTCACAATTCACTAGTGGTGTCTCTTCATAAATAATAATAACATTCATCCATGCATGGTAAACAAATTACAGCTAGGCAATTGACAGAATAATGATAAACAACCTAATGCATATACTAATGATATGGTGTCTAGTGTGAGATTTATTCGGGCATTACAACAATATACATAGACCGTTCCAACCGCATCTATGACTAATAATCCACCTTCCGATTAGCGTCCGCACCTCTTTCAGTATTAAGTTGCATGCAACAGATTATCGCCTTAAGCATTGTTTGTAAAATAAGTAAGTAACATCATCCTTAGACAAAGTACTATTGTTTTATCCCTAGTAGCAACATACATCTATAACCTTAGAGCTTTCTGTCACTGCCCCCAGGTTAAATAGCGACATGAACCTACTATCGAGCATAAATACCCCCTCTTGGAGTTACAAGCATCTACTTGGCCAGAGCATACACAAGTAACGGAGAGCATGCAAGATCATTAAATAACACACACATGATATATAATGAAGCAATAACTTTAGTACTCAATATTTATCGGATCCTAACAAACACAACATGGAGAATTACATAAAAATGATCTTGATCATGATAGGAAGCTTATAAGATCTAAACATGATAGCACAAGAGGAGAGGACAACCATCTAGTTACTTTTATAGACCCATAGTCCAAGGTAGACTACTCACGCATCAGTCCGGAGGCGGTCATGGCGATGTAGAAGCCTCCGGGGATGATTCCCTCTCCTGGCAGGGTACCGGGGAGCAGTTCTGATCTCTTCCGAAGTGGTGGTGACGACGGCGGCGGCTCAGGACCCGTGGAGGAAAAAGTATTCAACCGTCTCGAGTTTTTAGGTCAGGGAGGTATTTATGGGCGAAAGACCTAGGTCGGGCGCCACACCACCTCTCGACGCGGGCTCCATGCTGGTCGCGCCACCAGGTGGTGTGGGCCCCTCGGGGTCCGCCTTCGTCTCGTCTTTTGTTTTTCTGATCGCAAATATTCCAAATAAATACTGGTTGACTCGTTTCCAATTTGGCGGATATTTTCTTAAAAACTTTTCTGAAACCAAAAACAACATAAAAGAGAGAACTGACACTTTGACATCTTGTTAATAGGTTAGTCCCAGAAAATGCATAAAACTATATAAAATGCATATAAAACATGTAATAACATAATATAACATAACATGGAATACAAAAAATTATGAATACGTTGGAGACATATCAGGATGTCGCAATACTTGACATCCTTGTGGATCAACAAACGCTCGTTGTTGGCGCCTTGGAGATAATGTAGGACGTGCACCTGAGCCGTCACTTCCTCAAAGATATAACATCAGTTTCAAGGGGCTGCCAGTAAGGAATGAAGGCCCAGGTGACTGCATCCATTCTGTCCGATTGTTGATCTTCTTGGCCCATGTCTATCAAAATCTGCATATCCAAGAACAAAAAGCACCCCAATCGAACTTTTTTAGCAAACGGATTAGCCTTACCATCAGAAAAACATGTGCAGTTGAGAAATCCATAGCACACTCAAGAAGCCTCTACATATTGCCTGCAAAGATATATAAATATCATCAACCGCTATATATGACGAAAGAAAGGATATAAAGAGCAAATAGGCTACATGCCTACGGCCCAGTTCTTTTGGGACTTCTCAACAGCTTCTCTGTGAAAATAACCCTAATCCAAAAAGAACTCGATTTTAAGCCGCTTATTTGAACAGCCGGCTTCAGCAATTCATTCATAGTGGGGAGAAGCTGGGATACCCCTACTTCCCGCGGCCGCCCACGGCTTCCCGCAAATGAAATCGAAGCTTTTTTTGTGTTGCCCCTATTTGACATGCAAATTACACCAAACTGCCACCGCCCAGAAAACAGGGAAACGGTCAAACGGCCATCTCTCTTTCATTCTTTTCTTCCTCTCTCTCCCGAGCTCGATCCCGTCCCAAGTCCCAAGCGACACGAGCACCCGACGCCGCCGTCCCCCTGCCGCTGCTCGCCGCCCACTGCCGCTGCCAGCCGCGTCCTGCCGCCACCCGCCGCCGAAGACCTCCGCCGAGCCTCTGCCAGCCTGCGTCCTCTCCGGATTCTCCCGAGCGCCGCCCGCCGCCGCTGAGCCGCCCTTCGGCCTGCTCCCGCCTCTGTCGCTGCCCTCCTGCCTGCTCCCGCCTCTGTCTGTGTTCCATTCCATGGCGGATGGAGAGCCACATTCCTCTCCTACCTCGTCGTCCCGGATCGAGCGAAGCTTCAGCTCGTCGGGCGGGATCCATCTGCTGCTGCCTCCTCCCACCATTCCAGTGCATCCAGCGCTGCAAGTCTCCCGCGCCGAGCATTCCATCGGCCGACCTACTTGTCCCGCATCCAGTGCTGCAAGTCTGCTCCTCCCGATTTAATCTCGAGTCTCTAGATTTTACTTGTATAGCTAGTGGATTTGTTTTCTGTACACATCATTTGGATTTAGCAATAAAAATTTGGTCGGGTGCCTTTGGGCTAAATAAATTACTGCCCTGCTCCTCCTGCCTCGAGCGGAATTTCAATATCATGTACTTTGTTGTGTAGTATAGTCTGTTCAAGATGAATAGCATGCCAAATCTTGTGCAAATGAATTGTTGTGTGTTTTATATGTGGCTAGCACCTCAATTCCTTGACGGTTCATGTTATATTGAACAATATTGTTATATATATATGGAGAAAGATAAATCTGGGAAGTTAGAACATAAGTTTATTAAAAGGGTCTTTCAGACTTTTCATCATACAACTCAAACAATAAGCTAGGACAGGAAAAGCCCAAAAGAACTGGACTTCAGTTTCTGTTTAGTTTAAATCCACAGCTGCTTCTCTGGACAACTCTAATCAGGGTAGCTTATGCACAAGCCGAAACTTAAAAGAACTGGGCCTACGTGACGTCTTTGATTGGGGAGCTTCGTCAACTTAACTCAACTAAACTGAGCGAAACTTGTACCACTTTACTTCTCAGATATTTTATACTGGTGTTTATAAACACACATGCACCATTTTTTTGTCATATTTCAATGTAGTAAGAGAATAGGGCTCGGACCCACTGTAACAAAAATCAGTGAGAAATGCTAGAAGATAAATTATCTTCAGACCTAACATCACATCAAACAAGCAGAAATACTATTGGGATTAACATATTAATTGGGACATTGGTGTAGTACAAATAGATCATATAGCGCTCAAGCCACTGCGACAATAGAATTCAGTGACATTCTTAAGCAAGGTCTACAAAACATTCTTAGATCAGATTGTTTTTATGTTACACGATCTATGCTATTCAATTTGGTTTGTGCATCCGAAGTTCACCTCACTATCTTAGTAATGAACAAATTAAAATACCAATTTCTATATTCTAGTACAAATTATATATCAGAATGGATATAAAATCTAACATCTAAAGTTATGAACGAGCAGTATCGGATCACATGATGTTGGCAAAAATGTAGTTCAATAATAGAATTAATTCTTGTCTAGGGCATACCTAGAAGCATGGCATTGCCTGGTCACGTAGCTTACAGCCGGATGGATGATGTTATGCAATCTTTTGTCCTGAATATAAGTGCCCCAAGGATAATCTAAAGCCTGCAACAAGTAGATAATATTGATGTGATTATACGCCTAACCAAATGGACTGGACAGACCAACAAAAGATGGCTTATAAGTGTGCTATGTGACTATATTTGTGCATGTTTTTAAGATAAAAATCCTGATACTCATGCAATAAGGCTGTGTGCATCCCTAGTTGGTGTAGAGGCCGGGAAGTGAAATTCTCCCCCAATTTAAGTCGACATAACCCTATCCCACTCCCGTGCGGCGGCGCCCCGCGCCGCACCGGGGTGCTCTGAGCCGGCCCGCCTCGACCCCTCCCCCAAGCGCATCTCCACCCGCCGCCGCCACCAGAGGAGACGTCGGTGAAGCTCGTATGGCGTGGCGGCGGCTGCGGAGCTTATCTGCTTCCATGGAGGCCCAGCGGCGGCGCCCGCTCCGGCCTGCTGGCGGCAGTGCTGCAGGCTGCGGAGGTGACGTGGGTCTTGGTGGTCTGGTGGATGGGAGCTTGGAGGAGCAGTTCAGTGCGATCTTTGATCAAGCCGCGATATGCTCGACGGCCTCATCATCGGCAACCGACCAGGGCGTCCTGCATCACGAGGAAAAAAGACGGGTGGTGTTCTTCTCTTTCGCCGGAGTGGATCGGCCAAGGCGGCTTCTTGGACGTGCCTTGTGTCATCCATGCAGTAAGCATGTAGCCGGGGCGGCGAGTTGGAGATGGATGCAGGACTTCTTATGGACCCGGCCGCCTCTTTTGCTGCTCTGACCGGCGGCGTGGGGGCCTACCGTTGTGCTCAAATAATGGCTGTAGTCTTTGGTTCGAATTCGTGCAAAGACGAAAAGTCGACACCTGTCCTCCTTGATCTCACTGCTCGAGTGTCGGGTTCCGGAAGGCTCCGCCGACGATCTCTCATGGACTTTATGCCTAGAGATTGCTGAATTGGATGGTATTCGGTCGCGTCGAAGGGAGCGGCGTGAAGCTCTGTGTCTGTTTCCATCATGGGAAAATCCATGGTGAAGTCAGAAACGGGGAATGTCATAGAAGCTGAGTTTGGAGGAGACGTATCGGTGATTGGAGCCTTTGCATCGATGAGGATCTGGCTCCGAGTTTCAAGAATTGTGGTAGCAGTATGTAAGTGGGGACGACAACACAGGTGAAGTTTTAAATCCTACCTTTCAATGTGAAAATTTAAGGTCTAGCCTTAATTGGTTGTACCTGACAATGGTCCTGCTGAAGACATTGTTTTGAGAGTGGGGACTATCGTTAGGGTGAAAACCCAAGGTCTGACCTTAATTGGTTGTACCTGGCACCATTTCCTTCTTGAAGGCGTTGCTTTCGAAGAATTGGACATCAGTTGTTGGCTTGGTGGTGGTTGTGCTGCTGTTGCAAGGATTTTAACTCTGTAACGGGATTTTTTTTTTCATTTTTTCGGCTGTGTGCATCCACACTAATTTAGGTTATTGCGTTGTTGCAGAGACTGGGTTTAATTGGTATCTCCTTAATATTTATAAATAATCTTTATCTAAAAAAATGTATAAACCAAGTCTGATGAGTGGCCTGCCTTTCCTTTGCACACTTGGATCTACACTGGCGTTAAAAAATTCCATTGAGCTGCTTCCAGATAATGGAAAGGCATGTGTCTCATCGTGTATTACTGCAATTCGGAATCATACAGCACATACCCGTCCCAGTTGAGGCCGTTGAGCGTGTGACAATGCAGGGTAAAACATATTAGACAACTAAGAAATACCGTAAGTAATGGGGTAATATGCTCTTTTAAGTTGCTGACCATCAGAATACCGTGAATTTAGATCCTCCAGCCCCAGTGAACTATTACTTAGACTAGTTGAATACCCGTGTGTTGCTACGGGTTATCAAATTTATTTGTCAAAACACAATTTTTTTTAATGTACCAATTTTTTTTGTTAAAACACAATTCAAGTGATATTCTCATTTTCAAGGACAATACCTTCTACAATGGTAAAGAATATGGAGTTTAGGTTACTCAAACTACAAATCATGAAAAAAAACTACAAAATATGCTCTCCGGAAAAAAATAACTATGATTACGTTCTTGAATATTTATCATTGCGTTTGCCACCTCTTCATTTGCACCAACAAATCCTATTCCAACAACACCATTTGTATTTCATAGTTGCCCACCCCCAGCAACATGTTACCAGTCACCATAGGGAGTTGGTGTTTTCTCCAATGTTGGCACCTTGCTATAATCAGTCCCTTAACCCCAAGACTTGGGAGAGCTTGCAGCCCTGCAACAATCATCATATTTTCGGTAATAGTAATCGTGCCGGTTTTCATTCCCACCTTAGAGTTGTGAAATAACTAAAAGAAAATCATTTCACAAGGTCAATGAGCCCCAAATAAGGTTATATTTTAAGCATAACATGAGAGTCAAATTAACTCATATGAAACCTTCTAACATATGGAGCAACAGATAAACGTATACACATTAATAAAATTTCACTTTATTGACGGTGCTCTATTCTCTTAGAATGTTGTACTCCATGCGATGCTAGCCTACTACCTCAATGATGACATCAAATAGAAAGTCTTCCAGAGAACATGTAGTAGATAATAACGAAAATGAGTAGTATTTTCTTTTTTGATGAGAGCTATACATAAATTTATTTGAGCACAACTTTCACTTCCATTTACAATCTGTAACCAATGATAGCTTCCATCATCTACACTATATTGCATGATTTTATCTAACATGAGATACAGGCTCAAAGTTCTTAAACCACATTTCTCAAGTACAAAACCACATATTACCTTTCTTACTATGTCTCATTTCTTCATGTAACCGAGAACTTCCAAGATTTCTTCCAGCGATCGAAGGTCCGGAGAGAAGCTAAGTAATGTAGAGTAGTAAACAACCAGCTTATAGTTGGTATCTAGCAGCACTGGAAATATTAATACAATGCGTTGACCATTAATTAGAAATTGTACATTTAGAATGGCTTGATGAAATATTTAAACCGTACGCCTCATGAATCTAATAAAAGACCTTGCCTACTTACCTGGATCAAAATTAGGAGAGAACACTCCCTCCAAAGCCTCCACGCAACTACAGAACAAACTCAATTAGCATTTTTTCTCATTTGCATGTAAGAAGAAATAAAGCATCATTAAGCAACCGTCCGGACTGATTTTTATGCAAAGAAAATTTAAAATCAGGATATTTCAAATGAGGCTCAAGAGCATTATATGTTATTAAGCGTTCTTGACTTAGCTAATTAAAAATACTGAATTATTAGTGACGCAAACTGAGTAAAAGAATCCACTATAAGCAAAACCATGTGAGGTAGAACAAAAGGTCCAAACCAACTCCAGAAATTTCCAAATATCCCTCCGTCCAAAAATAAGTGTCCCAACTTTGTCAAAAAAAAGATACATCTTTTTTTTACAAACTTGAGACACTTATATGTGGATGGAGAGAGTATTTACATACTTATATTGCTGCGTTATAAACCATATTCCACAAATATATTGCATGATTTTATCTAACCTGAGATACAAGCTCAAAGTT
This sequence comes from Poa annua, assembly GCA_026929855.1. Classification (NCBI taxonomy): domain Eukaryota; kingdom Viridiplantae; phylum Streptophyta; class Magnoliopsida; order Poales; family Poaceae; genus Poa; species Poa annua. The sequence goes on from CM049426.1 coordinate 37,343,268, forward strand.
CTTAAACCACATTTCTCAAGTACAAAACCACACATTACCTTCTTACTATGTCTCATTTCTTCATGTAACCAAGAACTTTCAAGAATGAGACACCCAAGGCAACACCAATGCAGACTTGCTACTGAGGAGGGTTTCCGCAAGATAATGGTGGTTTCCCACCGTCTATGGTGATCCAAGGCGTCAATTCTTCAGGCATGGGTCATAGTTCAGTTGTCGTGGTGATTCAAGACATCAAGTATTTGGCCAGGAAGTTCTCTGAAATTTCATTCAATCAAGTTTGTCATCAGTTCAATGATTCAGCACATGGTGTAGCTCATCTGGGAGACTCTGTGTAATGATTTATTATGATCAATAAAGTGTTGTTTTTCCCAAAAAAGAAATGCGTATTTGCATAGTAATAAAACAAAATTAGAAAGACGTCTCTCCTCACCTCGCCTGCTCAACTGAGAGCACAAATGCACCGGGCGACGGAAGCAGGGAAGCAGGTCCTGGCAGCACTAAATTAGTAGCTCCAGGCCATGGTGAGTGAGGTGATGTACTGCTTCATTTGATTTGAGCGCTGCAACCACAAAACATCAAATATTATGTGCTCAGCGTGCAGTGTCCGCAACAATATGAAAGTAAATTAGAATAGAACGTAAATGGAACAACTGGTCTCGCTCAACACCACCAACAACTACTTGGAGTTATTTAGAGAAAGTCACCTATCTTGGTCGATGCTAATTGTGCATCTTGTATCCTGTATCTAAGCAATGCCCAACATTCTTGCAACATAGAGAAATCGAACACCATGTCACCACTGCGCGCAATTGCCATCGATCTCTCAATAGAATGAGAAAAATAACTCCGAACCACCTCTGCGGCCACGTAGGTCTTGGCGCTGGTCTGCACTTTTCAATGCCACCCCGTTTGCACGGAAAAATGTTCATCAGGTATTTTCGCAAGCAGCAGCTATCAGGGATCGCTGAGTCGGCCCCAACCAGCATGTGCGACCTCTCTATTTTGCCTATGCAGTCACAGGTCGAGCACGCTCACGCAGCACCCCATCATACTCGTGCGGTTCAAATTAACAGCTTTAGGTACCATGGGCATCCCAGTTACATCGGCTGATCACAAGTCCACTGCGTCCAGGCAGCAACTTCCTCGCCAGCTGGTCCGCATGATGCGAGCAAAATGTTAGCAACCTGTTAGCAAGAGCAGTCTTCAGTTTCTTGGGTAACCAGAGGTGCACAAATTATAGAGTAAAGAACACCAGATTTCTACATCCTTCACATGCCACATTGTTGAGTAAAGAATGACACCATTGAGTGATGTTTAGTAAAACAACGTTCAATGGATAGGAAAAGGTAAATAATATATTTGCATTGGTCTGATTAATTAGCATTTGCCTTTGTAGTAAATTAACTTCCGATCGCGGGGTGCCGAGCTCCCCAAGAAGTACCAGTCCATCTGATGGAAACTAAACATCATAAAACTTGTGAGAAAGGAAAATGACCTTTTTTGGTGGGCGTCCTGGTGGTCAGGATCGGACTGGGCGAGCTCATCCTCCTCTTGGTCCATGAACATGTCGCCCCTTCCTCCCGTTGTAAATCGTTATAGGCGTCCTGACAAGCACTCAGCAGCAGGAACTGTGGGCATGGGCACGAGCACGAGCATGAGCGGGATAGAATCGAGGATTGGAGTCTGATAGGAGAGGAGAGGAGATCGGCATCTTACAAAGGCTTGTGAAGGCAACTTGAAGCCATGGCCGGATTCAGCCTGGGTCATTAGTGCTGCTGCTTGGGTGCCATGGATGGCCACGGCTGGTGCAGCTGCAGCAGATCCGGATCTCGTTGCTACGGAGGGCGGCGTCAGCGAGGGCCATGCCGGGCTTAGTTTTTCGACAGCCTCTACGGTTTGACGGCGGCGCGGGAATCAGGTGGGGAGATGGAGAGGCGGCGACGGCCGATGAGGATGGAGGAGAACGGGGTTCGGGGATCGCCCGTGGCGGCTGCTGCGGCTGGTGGCGTAGAGAAGAGGACGGTTGGGGAGGTATCGAGGGAGCTGGGCCTCACGTCCACGTTATATGGGCTTTCGCGCGACGCAACGATCGAAGGTCCGGCAGAATTTTTCCACCTTGGTCGAACCATCGTATGCACTCCCAATTAATAGTAAAGATGGAACTGGCAAACTACACGACGATGAATCTCTACTCCAGTGAGCGTCCTAATTGTCTGGGCATAGAGAGACAACTATGATAAGAAGTTCAGATGAGATGTGGGGAGATAGGTACATGGTAGATTTTGCAGTCGGTGGAGATCTGGACCCGCGGACGACGACATGGTGCGCCAGGTGCGCCAAAAGCCTGCACGATGTGCTTTACCTAGTTCATGACCGAGCTCATCCATTATGTACTCCACCCTGCCCGGGAAGGTGACGACTCCACGAGGATGACCATGCCTAGCAGGGGACAGCATGGCGGCGCCTGGACATGGGCGAACGGATATGTCGCCGATCTTTGTGACCCTGTTCAGAAAATCTACGCTCCTTCTCCCCATTGCTCCTGACATTGGATGCATCTCATTGGTGCAGGGAGCACAACAGCCGCCCGTTTCTGTCTGTAGGGGTGGATCGGCGAGGGCTGGTACAGGCACACGGGGCCCTCGATGCAGGCACAGACGCACAATAGGTGGCGGCGGAGTCGTCCGTGGGACGATCGTAGTGAGGGAGGCGGCCAAGGGAGCAAATCCGGCGGCAGGGCGCAATGTTGTACGTCGGCTGTAGCTGAACCCTAGACACTCGGTGTGTCTCTCCACGCGCGAGGGAAGAAAAGAATCGAGTGGATTTCGTCTGGGCGGTGAAGCGGGCTGAATGCGACGGCCTGCGATGGTGCTATAGGTGGCCAAACGGGCCGGCACGACACGGCACGGCACGCTCCGCCGCCGGCACGGCACGGATGTGGCACGGCACGCTTGCGGCACGACTCTAATCGTGCCGTGCCGTGCCGGCACGCGGGCTTCAACTCCGGTCGGGGCACGGCACGAGGAGCACGGATGCGGCACGGCGGCACGGCACGGCCGACACGGCTTCTCCTCCACCTCCGGCGAGCACGGTGGGCGGCGCGGCGCAGGACGGCGAGCACGGTCGGTGGCGCGTTGCAGGACGGCGAGCACGGTCGGCGGCGCGTTGCAGGACTGCAGGAGTAGGAGGGCGGGGCAGGGGAGGAGATGAGGCGGCGCGTGCAGAACTGCCACACGAGGAGGAGGAAGATGAGCACGAATCTGGCGACGAGGCGTGCTTCGCGGGCCATGGGCGTGCCTAGCGTGCCGCACGGCTCTGGCGTGCCGTGCCGGGCCGGCCCACGTGCCCCAGATCGGAGCTGGGCACGAGCACGGTCGGGCCTCGTGTCGGCACGACACGTTTCGTCGCGTGCCGGGCCGTGCCTGGGCCGTGCCAAATAATACGTGCCTCGGACGGCCCGATTAGCACGGCCCATTTGGCCACCTATAGATGGTGCTCGCTTCGCGCGTGGAAGCGAAGACATAAATTTTCTGCCAGAGGCGACGTATCAACCTACAGACTCCCACTTTTTTTAAAAAAATTCCACCACATATATTAAGTCAGCAAGCCGACTCATTAAATCTTCTACTATACTAGTAAAATACCCGTGCGTTGCTACGGACAAACAAAATGACTCATCATGCACACGCAAAATGACTCGTCTTCGTATATCATAAGTTCAGATACAAAATAATCATGTCAAATTCAAATGTTTTTCCACAAGTGCAAAGACGGAAACATGTCATGCTTGACTTTTTATCACCTCAATTTAGCTTGAAGTAAAAAATGCTTATCTATGAAAATGGAGAATATAGTTCTAGAATTAATATAAATAATTTAAATGTAAAACATTGCCAGCTTTATATTTTTTAGGAAACCACATAGTTTTTCTTTCATTACTTAAAAAAGGGTATAGCGCTACATCACCAGTTTTAAGTACTACAACACAGAAAACCAGTTTTTAGATGATCATATAAGTGCACAACACATGATTCACCAACGTGAATAGTGCGACAAAGCCATACAACTCCACCATCATGCCCAAGAACTGGCGATTGTTAAACACAACAAATATGGGCAAGGGAAAGGTTAAGAAGTGTTTGCATACCCAAACAATTCACGACAACCACATTATTTATTGGTTAAGGCCGGAAAATAAGCACTAAATATAGCTTGCTAACCCTATTTCTGTAAAGATCTTATTTGAAGGTGATGCTTTGCAAGCATAGGTCAATGGAAGAGCAATGAATATTCAGAAAAAGCACATCCCGTTTGACTGCATCTAGGTTAGATATTCCATCCTAGGTCTCATCAAATGAGGACATGAGAAACTGAGTACACACAATCACACTTTGTGTGCATACTCATAAACATCATAGCATTGAAACAAAATGTGTAGGACCGATCGTCCATGAAAATTATATCAAGATGCAAGTGCGTACAAATTGAAATCACATGATTAACTCGAACTGTGGCCTGACATAATAGGTATATTCCGTGGGAACTTCTCCTACTCTAAGAGAAACTGATTTTTCAGATCAACATTGTGAATACCTGACTCCAGCAATACCAGAATCCAACAAAAATATCATATCCGAACAAATTCTATCTCAGAGCAACTACTACAACACAAACACTCCAAATTGTTGTACAAAAGAGACCAAGATAAACCTTCAGATTACATCAAAGATGGCCGGCAGTAGACGCTTTCTCTTCCAGCATAGACTTGAGCTTCTTCTTGATGTCCTTATCGCCGCAGGCAGAGAGCAGGTAATCCTTGAGATCCTTGATGCACCGGTTCTCCTGCAAGACAGCAGCAGCAGTAGCAGCAAGTTATTTAGTCTGAAATCCAACTGAGCAGCAATTAACAGCAGTTTATAGAGCGAGTGGGTTGTGCATTGTACCCCATATCTTCCCAAATTGAGCACTGTGATGAGGCCGAACAGATCATCATCCTCGCCAGCGGCATCGCTCTTGTCACCGTCTTCCCCATCCTCCTGGTCTTCGTCTTCGGCCATCTTGACGACGGTGCCGACGGTGGTCTGGTCGAGGACGATGTCGACGAAGCCGGTGAGGTCCCAGGGCTTGGCGTCGAGGTAGGACTTGAGCAGCAGCCTGATGCCGTGGAAGTCGCTGGGCTTCGGGTCGAAGAAGGCGAAGTCCGCCTGCACCGTCTCCATCTACAACCGCCAATCCGACGGGCAAAAGATCAGACTTTTGCAAGCCGGTGAAACAAGAAAATCCCGAGGCTACTATGGACGGGCAAGGAGGAACCTCCTGAGACTTGCGTCGTCGCTGCCGGAGCTACTACCGCCGTCGCTGCCCGAGCTGTCGCTGTCGCTCTCGGTGCCGCTGCTGGGGAGGTGCTCCTCTTCGTCGCTGGGGAGGTCCTCGGCCAGCTTCGCGCGCTTGGACGGCGGCGGCATGGCGGCGGTTTCTGGAGAGGATACGAGAGCGTGAGAGGCGCGTTCGGCATGGCGTGTTGCTGGAGCAGGCGGAGCTCACCTTGTAGGGGTTTGGCGGCGGGGGCGACGGGGAGGGGCAGCCTGGAGAAGCCTGTCGTGGGGGAGAAGAGGAGGGAGCGGGCGAAGGTGGAGAAGCTGGCGAACGGGGCTGGTGCTCGGCGCTTCCGGCCGCCGGGCGTGGGCGCCGCGGCGTTGGTGTCTTCGTCGGCGACCATCCCAGGGCGTGGGTGGCAGTGGGCGGCGGCCGGAGTCGTGGGCCGGCGGTGCCGTGCGTGGACGTGCATACCTACATTAGGATAACGTTTCCACGGAAGGAAAAAACCTAGTTAAACAGATGGACTGCGGCTTAATTTTGATGTTTTTGAGGGACTAAAATGTAAAAGTGCCGCGACGTACGACGCCTCACCGTAACGAATATTATATAGTAGAGATAATACAGTTTAAGGTGTCCGATATGTTTTTTTATTTTCCAATTTTACCTCCTGTTTTTCGAGATATCACACCCACTGCCACCGATAAGTTAAAAATAAATAGAACGGTTCGATTAGTGAGGGCTATATAAACCAGGCCAAGAAAAACGTGCCGGCCCTCCGGCCATCCTCGACGTCCCGGCACCACCAGATCTCCTCGCGCTTCGGGCGCAACGGCTGCATAGAGGCCGGCGCCTACATCGAGGTGTCCTACCGTTGCGTCCTGCTCGCTGCAGCGACGCCTCGCCGGAGAGGATCCGCGCCAAGCCCTACAGGCCGAAAGACGTCGGGCCCGTCGTCGCCAGGGGCGCGCGTGCGCCTGCCGTGGTACCTGAGGGAAGGCGCCGGCTCGCCGCGGACCTGCGCAACGGGGTGCATGCCTTCGAGGTCGCCATCAAGATATCCAACGCCAACTTCGACAACGGGTCGCTCACGTCGTGTAAGGGCAGACGGGCCGGGGGAGACTCCACTGCCGCCTTGGAGAGCACCTGCGGTTTGTCACGCTCCTGCGCTGACCACAATGATCGGCCCATAGGAGCTTCCTCCAGACGTTGAGGAGATTGCCGCTGTCCGAGCATCCACGGCCGCGAGTATTCTAAGTCTAACCGGCCGCCTACGCGAGACGGTCTTGGGGGCTAATCACCTGAGTACGACCTGGATCTTGCACGCCGATGCTGCTCATGTCAATTGTCTGACGGATCGAATGATCCAGCTCTAGTTCATACAGACTTCTGATGGAGTATTTTCAGCAACGTTATTGTTGAGCAATCCATATGAGTATTGTCTCTCAAATAGTGCTTCACTTACATTGCTAAAGATAAAATCAATATTCATACTATGATATTGTAGGTTATTTAGTTGGTAGTAGTGGAGGTGAAAGGCTTAAGACAACTTCAAGGCTTTGTTACGTATGTCCATAGTAATATTAGTATCCTCTTAAGATAAATTCGTAATTTATCATTGCGTCCAATCTTCATGACCCAACTTCCCCGCTATGCTAATAAGAATTTACTTTAGGCACCTCAATGAAGATTTTACTCTTCCGTTGCAACACATGGGTAAAGTAACATTTGATGCGCCAAAAAAATTTCTCGACATGGCAACGAGGACAAGCCCGCCAATGACAGATGTACAACTGACCATGGTGTCGATCTTAAACCGGAGAGGCAGGGGTAGTGGGTCGAGGAGAAAGAAAAACAAAAGTGATTTTGGATGTGTCGTTTGAACCGGAGAGGCGGGTGTAGTGGATCGAGGAGAAAGAAAAAGAAAAGTGATTTAGATGTATTTGAAAAAATCCAAAATGATGATTGATTTGTATGAAGTTGGTGCAAGTTTTTTGGTCATGTATACAAAATCAGTCCATTTAGATCAGTGTCCGTGTGATTCAGTATATCAATAATGATTCCTCCTTGAAATTTGTTGTATCAATTGTTAGATTGGAAGTAGTCGTTAATTAATTTAGTCGGATGCTGGAATTTGCTTGGCCCTACGTATAGTAGAGCCCTTTGTGGAGTGGGTAAGGTGGCGATGACACATATGTTTGACTTGTTGACGCTCGGAAATGTATATGTATCGGGTGGTCTAAATTTTTCATGCATATTCGTGATGTATAATTGTTTCTATCCCGTTGCAATGTACGGGTATGTCTCCTAGTTTTTTTAAACTACGGATTTCAAAATTATTATGAATCGGGTAGGATGGGCCGAATGTTTAGGCTCCATCCTCCATGGTCTTAAAATAAAGATGGGCCAGTTAGATCCAAGCGGCAGAGGAAGCGTCTCTCAAATTTAACCCACGCGGCAGAGTAGTGCCGCACTAGGGATACCTACCGCCACCGAGTCCAGCGCCGCCGCCCTCCTCTGTCCCAAACATTCCACCCGAGTCTCCGGCGATGGCTCAGAAGCTCGCCGCCAAAAGGTCGGCACAGCCTACGCCTCCGCCTCCAGCCGCCTCTTCTGAGGAGACCGAATCTCGCTCGGGATCCGAAGAGTCGGAGGAGGAAGCCGTGTCGCCTACCCCCGCCCCCAACAAGTCACCTGCGCCGCCGGAAAAGGGCGATGAGTCCGAGACCTCTGAAGAGGAGGAAGAGGGTGATGAGGAAGAGGTTCCCACCCGCGCGGCCCCGGCCACTACCCCCAAGAACCAGCCTCCGCCGCCGCAAAAGGGCGATGAGCCCGAGACCTCTGACGAGGAGGAAGAGGGGGATGAGGAAGAGGAAGAGGAGGAGGAAGAGGAAGAGGTTCCCACCCGCGCGGCCCCGGCCACTACCACCAAGAACCAGCCTCCGCCGCCGCAGCAGAGCGAGGACTACGACACTTCCGAGGAGGACGAGGAGGAGCCCACCCACGCTGCCTCTTCCCCCGCTCGGAAGAAACAACCTCCGGCGCCGCAGGATAACGAGGAACTGGATGCCTCTGAGGAGGAAGCGGAGGAGGGTGAGTCCGACGAGGAGGCCCCGCTACTACCGAAGCCTTCTCCCAAGCAGGATGAGGAGGAGATAAAGCCCCCGCTGGCCAAGAAGGCGCGTGTGGCTTTCAACCGCATCTGGTCCACCGACGACGAGGTCCGTATCCTCGAGGCCCTCGCCGCTCACCGAAAGCAGCATGGCGAGCTGCCGCAGCTGGACGCTCTTGTCAGGGCCCTCGCTGGGAAGCTCGACAACCATGCCTACGGCAGGAAGGAGCTCCAGTCGAAGATTCAAACCCTGAGGAAACGGTATGTCATCCTCACCAAGAGGGGCAAGCTCCCGAGCCAGGAACACGACTGCAGACTGTTGGATCTCTCCAAGAGCGTCTGGGGCGGCAACAAGACCACCACAGCTGCTGCTGCTGCAAAGACAGCGAATGGCCATGAGCTGAAGAGTTTTGAGGAGATGTGTGAGCTGTACCCGTACCTAGCAGAGGAGGTGAAGAAGCTGGAAGCGGCTCACCCGGGCATGTTCAAGAGGGTATTCGGGAAGATGGATGATGACATAGCACGTGCGAAGAACGAGAAGATCAAGAAGCAGAGGGTAGTGCAGATGAAGGTGGAGCGGCGCCGCAGCGAACTGGCCAAGGAGGTGACCAAGGCCATCATGGAGCTGGGCAACTGACGGGATTGGGATGAGCTTCCCTGAACCGTATGGATAATCACCTGAAATCAGTGTGGAACGAGAGCATGTTGGAACTGCAAATTGTGTCGTCTGGCAGTGTAAAAATGGTGTTTTGTGACAGGAGATATCCTAGAAGTTCAGATTGTAGCATCTCGACGGTGTAAGAATGTTTTTTGGTGTAATGAGACTATGCGAGCATGCTGTAATTGCATGTTGTGGCCATTTTGGTGCTGTAAGGATGTCTGAGGAGTGCAAATTGTGGCCAGTTAGACTGATCAAGCATTAATCGCTCTAACAGTCAAAACCACCACATATTTCTCCACTAATCCGATCTTGCATTCTCTATGGCCATTTTCTGTTAACAACGTATGCGCAAAATGTTCCCAGACTTTTGTGTAGGTCCCAAGGTTTGCTATGTTTGGGGAATTGTCAACAGTATTATGTGCTTCTGATGCCTTTTTTACTATGCTCTGCGTTACATGTGCAGATATTTGACAGACCCTGATCAGATAATTCTGTTTATTTCACTTGTGTGGTACTTTGCAGTTTATGTTAAGTGTTAGGTTTCTTAAGTAGTAAGCATGCAGTACTTTTGTGTTCGTTCTGCTTGCTATGTTCCCTAATTATGGCTATGCTTCAAGCACAGGTAAAAATAGGACGCTTGGTTTGGAAGATCAAGTAAGCCACCAAGGATATCAAAGAAGAGATGGTCAGATAATGTTATTGCACGGAAGAGGCGTGTTCAAGCACAGGTTTTTCTCTTTCTCTTTATTGCAGTTATGTCATCTCTTATAGGAATATAACTGCTGCTCTATTATGACAAAAAATAGTGAGTTCAGTTAATGGAATTTTGCATTGAATTATATTTGTAGATGAACAAAATATTTGCTGAGGATTATTCTAGTATGATTCATCTAACTTAAGCTGTCCACATATACACTGGAATTTGCTATGCATGGCCATGACATAACTTTTAGCAGCACACGCTACTCAGTGCATATGCAAATCCCACTCATGCCACCACACACACCAACAAGTGCATAATGCACACACCTGCAAGGTGCCGACTCCCATCCTCAGACATTTGAGCTGTGGAAGTGAGGCACCTGAGACATGATAGTCTTGGCTGGTCACCCAGACAAAAGTATTTTGTTAACTCACACAAAGCTTTCTTTGAAGTGGTTGTGAACCAAATACCAGGGTAAAGATTTCCACTATTTGCCCGGATAGAAGAAACCCAGCTTAGAGTTCTGCCATGTGATGTAACAGTTATATGATCAGAAAGGGGTTGGAGTTGGAGTCTGGAGATTGTATGAGTCACAGGAGATGTAATTGTGCAAGATGGAAATAAGTAATATATAAGCAGAAAAGAATTAACATATTTCTGGGAAAGGCCATCTTTTGGCACACAACTGCTAATTGTGTGGTACTCCAAGTCTACACACAAGGGGTTTACCTCCGGGATAGATTTCGTTCAGAAAATATACCATGGAGAGGCAAAGTGTCCACTGATTACGTTCGTCCATATTTCCAGTTTAAGAATCTGACTTGACTTCTCTTCCCAGATAATGGAGTTATTAATTTTGGTCAAAGGAAACATTTTCCCCAACTATTAGACCTTCTCCTAGTTGGTAGAAAATGATAACTGCACTTGTTAATCTGTTGAACTACTCTTTTTGTAATTCTATTAGATACTTTGTACCTCTTAGCATCATATAGCTTTCTTTTTGTGTGTGTGACTTAGGTAAGTTAGGCCATCATATCTTCCCAGTCCCAGATATTAGTGTCTTCTCTTCTTATTTATCCCAAGAAACTAAAAGAACAACAGTTCAAGGACCTATTGGATATATATAAGCCAGTAGCCTATTCTTAAAAAATGAGCATGTAAATGGAGACAAGATTCTTTTTACCTGCTCTAACTTAAGCATAACTGTAACTATAATTTCGTTGCTTGTTTAGTTGCATCAAAATGTGGGATCTGCTTTGCATCGGACTCCAATCTAGAATGTTTTTTAATTCTTCTAGTACTAGTAGTTACCACAAGATTAGCTAATATCATCTATGGCTAAAGATAACAAGAAGCCATTGTTTCTAAAATATGAGAAAGTTTTTGTTTGATCTTGTTCTTAATGATCACAATTAATCAGCGATGGTTGAATCTTGGTTGTACAATAGAGTTGAATAGGTCCTCAAAACAGTGGGTATCACATCGAGTCCTCTATTGCCTTCAGAACAACAGTCCTTACGCACCAGCATGCCAACCTTAAAATCCTAGCTAGTCAGCAGTTCCACGTGTACTACCCCCTAACTAAAGTCCAAATTAGCACTCTAAATATGCATCCTTTACATATATCTTTGAATTAAATGATCACATGGTTCAACGTACCACAGAATAACCTCCAGGATTTTATTATAGAAACTACAGCCTAAAATGATGAAATCATTCAGGGTGAATCAAGAATGCATAATTATTCAATTTTACATAGTATAATTTAGTGTAATGGTTCTCAGGTGAGGGCTATTAGCCACTTAAGAATTTGAAAATCGTAACAAAGCCATCCAGGTGTTCAACAAAATATAGTTTACTTTTCTCCATTTGTTGAAGATTCGGAACTGAGATGTTTAAGTTATATTGCATGCAAGAAGTCTATAACCCGGAACTGAATCACATATACATATACATGGTTTGGGTCCATGTACTAAAAGTGAGAGGTGCAGCCAAACTCTTGCTGTTTAAATTTGGTATTATTCTAGCTTTTCTTTTTGAGAGGTAACAACGGGGACGCACATCACATTCACCCCACACCATATGGAAGGATGAGACTGGAGACGTCAAAGTCTTCCGGAGCACTGGACACGTGCTGTACCACTGGTGTGTGTAAACACGTGTGTGTACCTGGTCTACCCTAAAATCATGTGCAAGGGACACTTTTATTTATGAGACACCCAAGCTGATCCCCGGGGTCGAACTCGGGCAGGTAGAGCGCAACCCCGGGCTCCAACCACTCGGGCTAGGCAGTTTTCTAGTATTGTCCTAGCTATGTTGTGCTATTGGTTGAGGGGAAAACAGTGCATCTGTAGCTGCTGGACATAACAGAAGCACCTAAGTGATGCAGATTCTAGTGTATGAGCTAGAGCTCAGTTGTTTTACTATGTATTGATTAAGAAATGGGGAATTCGGTCAACTCTTCTCTGACCCTGCAGTGTTTAAAAAGATAAATATAATAATATAAAAGCTGAGCATACTAGTTTCTATAGATGTACAGCTTCAGTCAATTATAGCACTATTCAAACATATAAATTCCTTGCCCTCATAAATTGTAGGATTCTCTAGTTACGAAGTTGAAAACTGTGAAATGCCTGAAGTAGCAGTTTGTCAGGTAAGTTGTCGTGCTGTTTGCGTCTGGAAATTCTGGCTTGAAGACAGATCTGAGAAGAAGTTTACGACATTAGTCTTTCACCAAGAACTGTCAATGATCGTCTAGGCAATAGGCAAAGCAAAACACCTAGCGCTAAATCATGGTATGCGTGCCCTTAGGCGAGAGAGGTGCTAGGCAGAGGCAAACTAGGAATTAACGCCTAGCACTTTTTTGAACTTTGACAGGTCCTAGAAACAGTGGGTATCATGTTGAATTTTCTATTGCCTTGCGAACAGCAGTCATTCATGCACCAGCAGGCCGATCTTTGAAAACCTAGTTTGTAGTTCCATGTGTCCTACCTCTTAATTCAAGTCCGAATTAGCATCATAATGTATTTATCCTTTACATATCTCTGTTAATGAAATGATCACATGGCTCAATGTACTGCAGAACAACGTCAGCGGTGAATCTTTTATGCGAACTTCAGCCTAAAATGATGAAATCATTCAGGGTGAATCAAGAACGCATAATTGTTTTAACTTTACTGATATCATTAGTGCAATTGTTCTCAGGTGGGCTATCTAGGCTCTTTACAATTTGAAAAATAAAAACCATCCAGACGTAGTTGTTTTTTTCTGCATTTGGTCAAGATTCTAAAAGCTGATATACTGAGATGTCAAGGTATATTGCATGCAAGAATTAAGTAACGAGAAGTGCTCCTGTGCTTTCCTAAAAGTTTTTTTGCACGAATTTTAAAGCACATCAATGGTTGTGATTAATCTCCACCCCTAATCACAGCCATTGATGTGCTTTAAAATTCGTGCAAAAAAACTTCCGGGAAAGCGCAGGAGCATTTCTCTTAAGTAACATAGAACTGGTCACATATACATGTTTCGAGTCCTATTAAAATTCATAGGTGCAGTCAGATTTCTGTTCTGTCTAAATTTGGTATGATCCAGGTTTTTTTAGCGGAGGCGGAGTGCACACCTGCGACCCCAACCACTCGCCCTACACACAGTCCTCTCGTATACTTCAGTCACTCATAGCACCCTTCTAACACATAAATGCATTGCCCTCTTAAATTATAGGGTTCTGTGGTTACAAACTTAAAAACTTTGAACTGCTTGAAGTATCTCAGAAGTGCTGTTTTGCGCCTGAGAAGTCTGGCTTGAGAAGTTTATGACATAGGGCTTTCACCAGAAACCGTCAATGATCTGTGTAAAAAAGTTTTTATGTTGATGAGAGCATATGCTAGAAATTCAGATTGCATCATCTTGATGGTGTAATGTTTTTTGTGTGATGATAGCATCTGGAATCACACATTGTGGCTATATTTTAGTACTGTAAGAATGTTTATATCTGATGAGAGCATGATGCAATTGCAAATTATAGGGAGTTGGTGGTGTAATCATGTTTTTTGTGTGATGAGAACACACTCACTGATTTCATCGGTTGCGTGAGGTTGTAAAATGGTCGCTGGTTGCAAAATCTTTAGTTAAGATGTTCTATTCTAGTGTTCTTACTTTTGACTATGCAGCCTCATTTGCTCTTTGGAGTATTTCAAACTTCTGTGTGCAGTCCGGAATAGTAAGTCTGAAATCAACTAATGTCATCGGAACATTCCAGTGGACTATGCTAAATCTCGTTTATCGAATCAATGTTTTTTTCGGACTCTTAACCTAACTTTTTGTACCAACAGCTATGTGGCTATTCTTTTGCACCTTGATGCCCATAAACTGACCTCAGTCCTTCAGCTATATCGAACCCTGTCATTTAACCTTTGGTAAGTTTGTCATGGTTGGCTTGTCTCATCTTGATACCCACTGTTTGCTACCCCCTATACAGTAGCGTGATCTGATTGCTACTTGGTAAGGAGAATGGAAAATTCCTTGCATTTAAGAATGTTTTAGAATTGAAATTGGGTTGTTTTGATGGTGTAGGAATATATTTTTGTGTGACTTTGAGCATATGCTAGAATGGAAAATTTCTCGGTGGTTTAAGAATGTTCTAGAATTGCAACTTGTGGCATCTTGATTGTATAAGTTTTTTTTCATGGCGAGAGCATTGCTAGAATTGTAGCATCTTGATGGTGTAACCGTGTAAGAACCATTTTGTGTGATGAGAGAGCAATTATGGCTATCTCTTGATACACATTCAAGCAGTTAATCATAATATTTATGTTCATGCTTATTGGTTATCGGAAACTAACATTACAGAGAAGAACCACTAAGTTTTGTATTTGCACTTACACCTTCATAGGTCTTTGAAACGCTGGCATGTAAAATTGCAAAACCAGCTTCTCCGATTGATCAATATCGACATGTCATGCAACAGGTCAGTCACTCCACTTGTTACTTTGCACGTGTAATATTTGGTTGCTCTGGAAATATAGTTAATGCTTGTTGCAGAATGTGACTAATGGCTATATGCATTGTTATGACTTATGAGCAAAGATAGTCACAATTGCTCTGGAAATCTAGTTGCACCAAGTATGTGGTGAAGGACAAAACTGGCAGTCTCTTTCTTCCCAACTATTGGGCCTTATTTTGTGCGTCATCTCTGGGGGATTAAAATGTAAGTCTTATTTGTTTTGCTCCTAATTCAATTTTTCTTAAGTTTGCCCTTATAGAAAAAATATCAACATCTACAATACCAATACCAATATATACATTATGAATTATATTTCATAGTGTAAAAATTTGGTATTATAGACATCAATATTTATTGCTATAATCTTGTTCAAACTTAAGAAAATTTGACTTAGAAACAAAAGAAATATGACTTACATTTTGGGAAGGAGGGAGTGGGAAGCTTGATTTGAGGGATTAAGCCAGTAAGGATATCAAAGAAGAGATGCCCCTCCTTGCTCAGACCCTAACCCCCCTATACAGTAGCGTGATCTGATTGCTCAGGAGAGGTTTGTTTAAGCACAGTTTTTTCTCTTTATTGAAGATATGTCACTGGTTCCAGAATATAACTGCTGCTCTATTATTATAGCAGTATTTGAACAAAATATTTGCTGAGAATCACTCGTATATATTAACCCCCCAACTCAAGCTGTCCATAAATACAATGTATTTTTCTATAAATATAGTAGTACAAGAAACTGTGTAATCATTACATATGCACATCCTACTCATGCCACCACACACACAAGTGCGCACTGTGTACATCCGCAAGGAGGAGCAAACTGCCATCCTTAAGACAGGATTGTCTTGGTTGTCCACTCAGACCAAAGTAATATTTTTTTGTTAACACACCCAAAAGCAAGTGTTCGCAATCAAATTCCATGGTAAAGATTTCCACTATTACCTGAGTAGAAGAAACTCAGCTAAGGTTTCTGCCATGTGACGTAACATCTGTACAGTCAGAAAGGGGTTGGAGTCTGGAAATTATATGAGTCACAGCAGATGTAATTGTGCAAGTGGAATAAGCCATAAAATTAGCAGAAAAGGATGACCAATATATTCTTGGGAAAGGCAATCTTTTGGCACACAACTGTTGGGTGTGTGGTATTCTGTAAGTCTGTACACACTGGATATATATCCTAGACAAGTTTCGTCCAACAATATCTCATGGACATGCTAATTGTCCGCTGATTTCGTTCGTCCATATTGCTAGCGTTCTCATTTAACTGGACTTTCCTTTTGCGAAACGATGGATGTGCTTCTGCCAAATAGCATAACCAAAATAATACCATGATCACCTTTTTCCCAGACTTGTGCTCAAGAAAAAGCAGACATTCATCATGAAGAATAGTTATTAAATTTGGTCAAAGGATTTTTTCCCCAACTCCCAGTTCTTCTCCTAGTTGGTAGAAAATGACAACTGCACTTGCTAAAATTTGTTATACTACTCTTGTAGTGTTATTGCATAATTTGTTTCTTTTAGCATCATATAGTTGCTTGACATAACAGGAGAACCTAAATTATGCAGATTCTAGTGTATGGAGTAGAGCTCAGTTTTTCTACTATGCCATGAGTACGTAAAATGTGGAAATTCGGTATATTAAATGTAACAACAGTCTTGTTTTCGTATTGTTTATTCAACTCCGCTGTGAGGGGTGAGCCTGCAGTGTTTAAATAGATACATAGAACGACATATAAGCTGAGCATACTTGTTTGTGCAGATGTACAACTTATATTCACTCATAGCACTCTTCAAGCTATATAAATGCCCTGCTGTCATAAATTGCATGGGTTCTCTAGTTACAAAGTTTAAAGCTGTGAACTGCCTGAAGTCGCAGAATGTGTCTGGGAAGTTGTCATGCTGTTTTGCGTCTGGGAAGTCTGGCTGGAAGACAGATCTGAGAAGAAGTTTATGACATTGGGGCTTTCACCAAGAACTGTCAATGATCTTGGAACGGGAGGCATGTTCACATCAAGGAACCCCTCTAGGATTTGGACGATCTGACCTGTCGTTGGTCTAGTGCTTTCATCATCTTGTATGCACCAACAAGCAACCTTACAAGCTCTTGTGAGCTCATCAGGATTCGCATCTCCTTTCAGCCTGGGGTCCAACAAGGTCTGCACATCCCCTTCGTGGAGCTTGCTTGCAGCCAAGGTTGGGAAGAAAGTGTCATCTCCATGATCAGCATTCCTCCTGCCAGATATGATTTCAAAGAGCATCATGCCGTAGCTGAATACATCTGCCTTGGCTGTTATGGGTACGCCACTGATCCATTCAGGTGCAAGGTAACCCCTTGTTCCTCTCATCGTTGTCAAAACACGGCTGAAGTCCCGGCCTAAGAGCTTTGCTAGACCAAAATCGGCCACTTTTGGTACAAAGGACTCATCCAAGAGTATGTTATCTGGCTTGACATCGCAGTGTATGATGCAATCCCTACATTTCTCATGCAGGTAGTTTAAGCCTCTTGCTGTTCCAAGTGCAATTTGATATCTGGTAGCCCAGCTCATTGCGGTTGTCTCACCAGGGAACAGTTGCACTTCGAGGGAGCCCTTTGGCATGAACTCATACACAAGCAGCCTCCTTGATCCTTCAGAACAGAACCCAAGAAGGCGGACCAAATTAACATGCTGGGTTGTCCCAATCGTGCTTACCTCGGCACGGAATTGCTTCTCCCCTTGATGGAACCCATCAAGCCTCTTCACAGCAATGGCGGTTGAATCCGGGAGCTTCCCTTTAAACACAGAGCCGAAGGCACCTCCCCCAAGCTTCTCTGAGAAGTTGCTGGTGACATGCTGCAGATCACTGTACCTGAAGGCAATCAACGTGCCCCCAGAAGTCTTGGATACCCGAAGAGTCCTATCTCGGCGACGTTTCTGAAATAGGAAGAAGAACACAATACCAAGAACTATCAGAACCGCAGCAGCTCCACCAACAACTCCACCAATGATTGCTGTCTTTCTCTTTTTTGGGTCTGGCAGCTCGGATGCTGCAAGCCTGAGGAGGAGTGTGCCTACTCCATTTCCATTGTATTCTTCTTGGAGGTTCACCAAGTCTCCAGGCCAGACAAAGCAGCCACTCGAATTGTAAGTGTAAGCATTACATGCACAGTTCTTCAGACAAGCTAGCTCACACTCTTCAGAGCTCGTGCCCGCTGCACTCTGAGCATTATCAGGTAGCCTCACGCCTGTCATGGCATAGAACTTATCTGGCTTATCCTGTCCGGAGCTGGAGTTGGTCTGGCACTGCAATGGCACGTTTCTCTTGCACCCACCACTGTAATCCTGCAGATCCCAATCACTCTGAACCTTCTGGCTGTACCCTTTGATGCAGTTGCAGAAGGGCAGGGCATTGGTGTTGCAGCTGCCATAGGCCCCACAGAGCTCATACACCTCACACTGCGACCGTGGCTGCGACCAGAACAAGTTCCACTGCTGTGCGGTATCCAGCCATGTCCACTGCTTGATCTGTCCGTTCACGTCCATGATGAACCGGGAGATGACTGAATCATCCTTCATTGAGTAGAAGAAGTAGCTTTCTGTGACGTTGTTGACAAACTGAAAGTTGTAGTTGTAACCGGCCGTCATCTCTGGCACGAGGCTAAAGATATTGCCGTTCCAGGGGCCACTGGTCCAGTAGGTTATGGATTTATTCCACTGGATGAAGTACTGTGTTGTGCCGTTGGGGTCTAGCTCCAGAGAAAACAAGCCAGGGGATGGGTCTGCGTTGTTCTTCCAAGGAACAAGCCTCTGGCTCAGGCCCGTGGTCTTGTTCAGCCCAAGCTTGCCCCCTGGAAGCCAGGTGTTTGTCGGGTGGTCGATGCTTCGCCAGTAAATTATCGATGAATTGGAGGCATCAGTGAGGTCAAGGCTACCGCTATCCCTGATGATGGCCATAGTAGAGTTCGAGGCTACGCTTACGTTGGTCGACCATAGCCGCTGGTTCTTGGCTTGATCAAGGAGGACGAGGTTGCCGTCGCTAGCGATTCCCAAGGAGGCGGTGGTTGGGTCGGACACCGGCACGTCAGTGGTTGCCGTCCACACGGTGGTCAGTATCGGTATGTTGCTGTACCATATGGCTATGTAGTAGTTGCCGGAGCTGGAAGATGCGGTGTTGCTCTGGGTCGGGGAGTAGAAGCCCAAGGCGAATTTGTTGCCCTGGGACACGATCTTCTGTGTCCCAGTCAAGGGTGTGGTGGAGTTGATGGTGTCGACGGCCGCACAGAGAAGAACTTGGCCGAGTAAGAGGAGGAAGAAGAAAAGAGCCATGGATGAGAGCTCGGAAGAATAGCCAGTGCTCAAAGGAGGATGGGAGCCTGGGTTTCTGGAGTAGCCCGTGGTGGTGGCGTTGGTGGGATAGTTATGAGGTTTTTAGGTTGGCCAGCAACAAGGCTAGTTCAATGAAGAAGCTTTCTTTGACCTGGTACTGCAGTTAGACTAGTTGACTGGTACAGGCTCAGCGGCCGTCTGGTGCTGAAATGATAGATGGATTAACAGAACAAAACTCCTGTGTAGAAAATTTAGGTACGTGATTAGCGGTGTTTTTCTGCGGATTGATCTATGTTATGTCTATTCAATTCGACTCTACTTGCAGTCGAATAATTAGTGTAGTATTTAATGTCCATTTATTTATATTAGTGAACAGAAATGCCAACCTCTGACTGGTATGATGCCGACTGTTGTTAGAAGACGGGAAAAAAATGGTGTGAAGCCAGATAAGTTTTCCGGCCGCAGAAGCTGCACGGGGGCAGCGTGGACTTGAAACAGTTTAACGAAGGCCGTTCGTTCGTCCGTCCATCGCAAATCTTTTATACTTCGTTGTCATCTTGCGATTATAGTAGTCCAATTTGTAACCTGCGCCAGATGGTGTCTCATCTGGAAGATGAGCAGAACTTGTTAAAAGTATGGCTGTTGTTCTTCTCGCGGGAGAGCTTCCAGAACCGGTCGCTGTAAAAAGGTTAGCTCAGCTGGGCGTGTTGAATACCAGAATTTTAGAATTGTCTGCTGTTTGATTTAGTTCGTCACTTCAAGGGTTCGATTTTTCGTGTTAATTATACTAGTAAATAGAGTCTTTCTAAAAGTGTAAATGACGTTTCTGGTTTGTATTTCCCTTTTCCCAGCTGATCAGGTTTTGACCCAGTCCACATATCAAGGCGTCTGGTCTGGTTATATGGAGCGCAGATTTAGGACAAAATTGCCTGTTGGAGAAAGAATGGCCGTGTTTGATGACCAACAGACTAGTCTCAATCTTTTTGCCTGATTCTTCAGGTAAATCATCATCATCTTTCAAGTAGTGTCCTGTCCCGTCAGTCATTCTAGAACCTTTTTTTTATCTGACTTCGTCATTAGGTAGCTTTAAGTAGTGCGTCTCTTTCATCGGTCTTGTTGGATGACCCTCCAAGTAGATGATGTTAATTTGGTCTTTAAAGTTATTACAGAGGTGCTTTGTTGAAAACCAGGTGTAGGATTTGCCCGGGCATTTTCGAGAGCCCGATAAAATTTGAGTCCTGTTGGCGCAGAGTGTACTGGCTGACAACGTGCTTCCGCATGGACTACTGACCGCGTGCACAGGCCATGAATACTATCAAACAAAGCACGTTGGAGTAAATGCAAATGGAAAACGAAAAGAAGAATGCATGTGCATACTGTCCTCCTTGCTTCAGTTGTATCAGGAGAGGGGAATTGATTCCTTAGCCGTCCCTTGGGCATTATTGAGAAATTCTATCTTCACACCGGCGAGCTTAGCTAGCTAGAGGTCTGAGTTATTGGGTTCAACTGTAATGGTACCCAACGAACCTTAAATGTCAAGATCAACTTGTAACGCAATGTGAAATAGTAATTATCCACTGTCCATGGCATGTAAAAGGCTGAATGATCTAACGTCTATGCTACTAAGGGCATCTCCAGTCGTTGCGTCGCTTCAGGGTCTGAAACGTCGTTTTTTTTGCGGCTGGCGTGGCGCAAATCCGGAACCGGGGGGAGGGGGTGACTACCAGCTGTGAACCCCGGCCACCCCTGGATGATGCGTATTCGGCTATATTTTGGCGAAAACATAGTTAGACTCATTTTGGCATATAAATTCACACGTTTAACCATACGAATTCTTAACTAAATAGTTCAACAATACAAAAAAAAGAACTAATCGTACATTGCCATTGCCCTTGCGCGCCCATAGGTGCTGCACCAGATCATTCTGTAGAGCTTGATGTGTTCCAGCGTCTCGAATCTCCTGACGCGTGGCGAGAAAGTTTGTACATGATGCCGGCACCTGGTGATCAACATTTGTAAGAGGATTCCGACGGTAGTATGGTATCCTTGCCTCACTGTCAGGCACCGGGTCATCCCACTCACTCGCAATGATCATGTTGTGCAAGATCACACAACACTGCATCATCTCCTACATGTTTAACTTCGACCAAGTCATAGCTGCATACCGGACAATGGCAAATCAAGACTGCAGCGCACCAAATGCTCGCTCGACATCCTTCTTGGAAGCCCCCTGGCACTTGGAAAACCAAGCTTCCGTGCTTCCTGGCACAGGGTTAGAGATAGTCTTCACAAATGTTGCCACTTGGGGTAGATGCCATCTGTAAGTTAGTAGCCCTTTGTGTACTGGTGTCCATTGATCTCATAGTTCACTAAGGAGCATGGCCTTCGACAAGATCAGCGAAGACATCTGAGCACTGCAACATATTGATGTCGTTGTGAGTTTCAGGCATACCAAAACTTGAATGCCAAATTCATAGATCATATGAAGCCACGGCCTCGAGAATCACCGAACACTCTCCTTTCTTTCCTTTGTACATCCCCTGCCAATCAAATGGACAGTTCTTCCATGCCCAATGCATGTAGTCGATACTACCAAGCATCCTGGAAAAGATTCTTGCTTCATTCTCTGCGAGAAGGCGAGCAATGTCTTGCGCATTGGGTGATCGCAAGTACATTGGGCCAAATACTGTAACCACTGCCCGACAGAACTTGTTCAAGCACTCAATGGTCGCGGACTCGCTCATGCACAGATAGTCATCCTGTGCACCTGCAAGAGCACCGTATGCAAGCAACCTCATGGTCATCATGCACTTCTGAATAGAGCTAAACCCTACAGTGCCGGTGCAGTCCTTCTTCAATTTGAAGTAGGTGTCGAACTCTCGGATTTCTTGCATGATCTTGAGGAAGAGCATGCGGTTCATCCTTCGCATCATAGGTGGGATCATCGGTGAAGTAGTCGGAGTAGAGGATGCAGTACCCCTCGTACCGTTGCCTCGGCTTTCTCTTGCGGCGACCCATAGTCGATCCAACACGTCGTGACCCATCCTGATTCTCGGCGAGCAAGTCAGCGAGGGAGGCCAAGATCAGCAGGTGTTTTTCGTCGTTGACGGTGGCCTGATCTTCCTCGTAGAAGAGCTCGGTGAGTATCTCCTCGTCGGAGTCCATTGATGTGTCGGTCTTTCGCCGAACACCTTGCGGGCGGGGTGGTCGCCCTTCCGCCCTGAGGATCTCCCCGGAGGCGGGATAGCGGCGGAGGGGGTGGGCGGCGCTGACGGTGTGGCGTGGCGGGGCTAGACAGCTGTAGTGGCAGTGGCGGCGGCGTGGCGGTGCAAGGAGGGGTGGGAGCGGCGGCGGCATTCCGATGGCGACACGGGAAGGAGGAAAGGCGAACCAGGGTGTGGGGGACGGCGGTGTCTCGCCGATAATATTGGCCCATGCATGCTTTTCCTTCCGCGGCCCCCCAGGCCAAACCCAGTGGGCTGGGTTTCGCCTGGGGGCGCCGGCGCTAATTTCCAGCAAAACGACGCTAACTGGGCTCATAGGGGGCGAATGGTGAAAAACGGCGTATTTTGCTTTCACCGCGCTAAAAATGCCTCCTGAGATGCCGTAAGGTACGGAATTCACCGGTTGGATCGCTTGCGATGCATCACGTATTCACGTGAAATGTCCCTTTGCGTTGGATTTGTTCTCGTCGCCCGGACTATCTGGTTGGCCGCCACTTCCCGGTAGACAACTTCTTGCTGCCGCAATGGAGACCACCGGACGCCACCCACCATGGAGAATACCATCGGCAACCGTCGCGGAGTCCACCGGTGGCTGCCGCCGTGGAGATTATCGGTCGTTATCGCCTCGGAGCAACCGCCACAAGATTCTCCAGACACACAAGCCTCCTTCCGTGCTAGGACCCTGGATCGGGAAGCCCGGCGACCTGCACCGTGAACTCGGCATGGACGGAGAGCTCCAACACAAGCACC
Organism: Poa annua; assembly: GCA_026929855.1. Taxonomy (NCBI): domain Eukaryota; kingdom Viridiplantae; phylum Streptophyta; class Magnoliopsida; order Poales; family Poaceae; genus Poa; species Poa annua. Next base: position 37,366,340 of record CM049426.1, read on the forward strand.
AGACTTGTAGAAGACCACTCCTCGCGAGCGGATTGGTTGTGGCTTCATTTCATCCAGCTCAGACGACCTCTAGTGAGTCCGATGTATGCATTTAATTTCGTGATTGAAGAACTTGAATCGGCCATTAATGTGGCTCCATGGCCACCGGTGGAGGTTAGTGCATCTTGGATATTTTTTTAATGTTTTGTGTGACATGTGTTTTTGCTACATAGTTTTTGCTTTGCAAGTGTGAGCAAAATGTTTTTTAGAAATACACGGAACCCCTTCCCCGTTCCATTAATCATTACAAAACCGCGCACATGACATCATGCCAGAGGCAAGTTCAACAATAAGTAGAAACCATAAAATAACAGGAAAGAACCGCCACCAAGCTAGTCTAGCACCAAAACGGGCACAACTTCTGCCTCCACCACCTGCATCATATGCCGAGGTAGACATGGTAGTCCAAGTGTTGATCCAGCTGAAATCAGAACATCTCAACCTGGTTCTATCGTCAGGAGAGCCTTGAGCCATGCGACCACCAGGTTTGCGAACTGTTCCAGTTTTCCTCTGGTAGTTCTTTTAGAGGTATAATCCACAGACTCAGATAGGAAAGAGATAACCTCCACACTTGTTTCATATTAACCCAGGTATATCAGTTAAATACTAAGCTATTCGTGTTAATCCAAATGCTCCTGTTAGTGTGAGCAAAATGTTAGGAAGATTTTTAGACTTATGCTACACATAGATTATTCTTATGTTGCCTATGAGTTCTTCTATTGTTGGATGAGTCAAATGTTGGATGCTCTCACTTTTTTGTTACAAAAGTTACCTAGTTTACTGATGATTCAAGTGAAATGGCGCGAAACGCGACGCGGGCCAGCGCTGTCAGCGTCGCGGTAGAAATTGGCGCGGAACAGAAACGGCCCGTGCTCGTCTTCTCGGCTCCCACGTCGGTCAAAGGCTGCCGAAATAATGCCGTGGCGGGCGGCCAGTAAGAGCGCCCCAGTCAAAGGCTGCCGGAGTAATGGCGTAGCGTGACTGCGACGTCCAATCGAAGGGGCACATGACACGCAGTAATGGCCACCACCGCCCCTTCGCCTGGCCGTGTCGCGCTATAAAACCCCTCCGAGCCCTCGCCGTCTCTCACACACTCACCATTTCTCTCTATCTCTCTCGCCGCTTCTGCCTCCCTCTCCCTTGTCTCGCCGCCACCAAGAAGATGACGCACGCTGCCGCCGCCACGAACGGCTGGGTCCGCCGCCACCTCCGCAAGGGTGAAGCCTGGGCGCTGTACAGCGCAGGGTACCCATGTCCTTCCGACATGCGCGTCCCCGGCGCCTCTGGCGGCGAGGGGGCGTGGCATTTCCGTGTCCGAGGGGTGCCTGTGCCCCCCGTCCCTGCCGACAGCGAGCGCGAGTACGCCATCGCTTAAGTGCGCGCGGACCTGACGCCGGAGCTGGCGGCGGAACCGCGCTGGAGGCTAGAAGGCAACAACGCCTTCTGGACGACGTACTTCCAGCGCCGCCACGACGAGGAGGTTGCCGACCGCGGCAACAACAACACGGTGAGGGCCCCTGCAACAGCCACGGCCGCAGACGGTGGTGGGAAGGCGAGCACCGCACACTCCCGTGGGTGCTCGACTACATTGCCGCCGGCAACGAGCCCCGGCTGACAATGCCGGTGTGGACGCCGAGGCGGATGGGCACCAGCTCTTTGTCTGCGACCTCCTCATCCTCCGGGGCGCGCTCGGCGTCTCCACCAGGTATGCGCGTGGCGCCAACCACTATCACCCCTCCTCTGCTCAACTCCGGGCGCCCTGCCCCCATGCGAAGTGGCGCCCTCCACATCGGCGAGCCGCGCCAGCGACACGCGGCGTCTCTGACCCAGTGGTTCCAGCACGTCGTCAAGCCGAAGCGCGAGCCCAAGCACGATCCAGAAGAGGAACATAAGGAGGAGTGGCATGGCCTGAAGGAGGCCTCCTTTAACACCATCCAGCCGACAGAGGATGGATTCGCCAAGGAATGAAGCCTCGGCGAGTTCATGGCGCCGGAGATAGAGCTCCAACGTCAGCTCCTCGCCGAGGCGTAGCGGAAGCGCGCAAAGCGCGAACACCATGCCGCTGGCCGCCGCCACGTCCCTCCACCCCAAGTGGCGAAGCCGGTCGAGTACTACATACTCGACCCCGACAGTGAGGACGAGGAGGAGGACGAGCCGCTCCAGCGCACCCTGCAGCAGAGCAGGTGGTGGGACGACGACGCCGGCGCAGGCCCGAGCAACCGGCGCAAGGACGACGACGGCTCGAACAACGACGGCGCCGACGACTACATGCAGGCGATCGCGGCCAGTCTCGGCCTCCTGAACAACTAGGCGTAGTTATTTTTTATTTAAAGTTATGCGATGTAATCGGCGTGTTTGCCAAATATGAATGAAATCTCCATTGTTTCCGCCAAAATATGAATGAAAATCGTCACTCTTTCTACCCGGCATTTTTTTTAATTGCATGGGCTGAAACTTGGGCTGTGGAACGACTGGAAACCGTACTCCCCCATGTTCCAGATTAGCGCCATTTGACGCCGCGGTGGCCCCAAAATAGCGGTCATTTGGGGGGGAGACGAGTGGAGATGCACTTAGAGCATCTGTAGCAGAGCCCTCAAACCCTTATAACTCCGGCGACTTCACGGGCCGAGGCTTTTTTTGGCCCATAGAAGAGCCCATGAACGCGAACCGGCCCTCAAAAGCGAAAAGGGCGCCCGTCGAGGCGGCGCGTCCATCCGTATTTATGCCGGGCTGGGGCACATTTGTAGGTCAAAATCCTTATCCACCTGCACCGTCGACAAGCAATCCACGCCACCGCCCTTTCAACTCCGATGAGCAATAAGCTACCGGCGACGTAGTTTAGGCCGCCGCCGCCGCCGCGTGAGAGCACCTAAGAGGGCGCGGTCGAATCTGCGGGGCCGCGGTGACCGATTCGGGGACTTCTCCGCAGCGACGAGGTCGATTCTCGTCCGCGCTGACGCCGGTCGCAAGCGGGTCATGAAGAAGTTCCAGTAAAAGGGGCAGGAGGTCCCGTGGTCGTGCTACCGCCGCGAGGTGGATGAGTTCGACCGCAAGAAGGTGCGTCGCAACATTCCGGAGAGCTCGAAGGCCGCCGCCGCGCGCCTCGGACGAGAGATGAAGGTCCAGCGCGAGACGGAGAGCGAGAGCGCCACCACCGTGCGCCTCATCATGCTCGAGCAGACGCTCAATCTTCTTCAACAAGACGCCCTCGACCTTCTCGACTCGATCCCCATCGAGATGGTGGGCTGCGTCCTCTCCGTCGTCCTGCTACAGAAGGAGAAGAAGGCAGAGCACTGCCGCGACGAGGACCGAAGCTTGTCGCCGCCGCACCAGAGGCTCCGGTGAGCCAAGTTTGGCAGTAGGGTAGGGCGGCGACGAGTTTAGATTAATTTTTAAGTAGATTACTTTTGGACTTATAGTACATTATGTCGATTTGGTGATGAACTCTTCCGTGGAGAAGAAATTGCGATGAAAGCAAAATCGTTTGCGGCCAAATTCGATCTTTTACAGATCCGTTTTAGGTTTCTGCTATTGTGAGCGAGCATTTGCGAGGAGATCTGACAGTTCCTGGCGACTATAAACTTATTTTGAGGTTCATTTTTTAAGGGCTATGCTCTTAGAGCATCTCTAATAGTGCCCTCAAACTCAGAACCTCAAAAACATTATAAGGTTCAGATTTTTTGAGAAATCTGCTCGGATGAGCGCGTAACACATAGCAGAAACCGTAGTCAGAACTGCAAATTATATAATTTTGGCGGGAGCAAACTAGTGTTCGTTGCACAGAGAGAGTTCAGACCCGATTCAAACTTAATTTACATATTGCAAAAGCTAAACCTAGTGCTAATCGTCGCCGGAGCCTACTGTACTACCAAAATGTGGCTCACGGGAGCCTAGGCGCGGCGGCGACGATGTGGAGGCGGCGGCGACGATTGATGACCCACAAGTATAGGGGATCGCAACAGTATTCGAGAGAAGTAAAATCCAAATTTATTAATTCGACACAAGGGGAGACAAAGAATATTTATAAGATTTAACAGATGATTTGTCAAATCAGCTGCACCTGTGAATAGACTTGCTCGAGGAAGATTATTAGTAGCAACCGTTTTATAGCAGAGACAGTATTGAAATAACAGTAGCAGGAGAATTAAGACAACGATTATGATTGAAGTAGACAACAGGATTAAAATACTGCAGGTATAGGGACGGATGTACGGACGTTGCATGGATAAGATAATTCATGTAATAACATAGCATAGGCATTTGCAGATAAATAAAATAAAGCATCCAAGCATTAACTAATCATAAGCATGTATTCCAATTTAGTTGTGCGTGCTCGCAATGAGAAACTTGCATATCATCTTTTGTCCTCCCAGCCCGTTTGCAGCGGGGCCTCTAGGGATTCTACTGGCAATTAAGGTACTCCTTTTAATAATGTACCGGAGCAAAACATTAACATTCCGTGAACACATGTGATCCTCACATCATAGCCATTCCCTCCGGTTATCCCAATTGCTGTCACTTTGGAACCATCGGTTCTGGACAATAATATGTGTATACAACTCTTAGATATGATCCAAAACAATGATTATTATCATGATACAATAACAAGTTCAGATCTGAAATCATGGCACTCGGGCCCTAGTGTCAAGCATTAAGCATAACAAGTTGCAACAATGACGCAAAACACCGATAACGGATACTAGGCACCATGCCCTAACAATCTTACAACTATTACATGAGTGATCTCATCCAATCCCTACCATCCCCTCAAACCTACAACGGTGAATTACTCACTCATGGATGGGGGAAACATGGATGGTTGATGGAGAGGCGGTGGAGATGACGATGATCCCCTTCGATTTCCCGTCGTGACAGGGTGCTGGAACAGAGACTTCTGGTCCCCAAACTAGGGTTCGTGATGGCGGCGGCGTTTTCTGGAAAAGTGGCTATCCTCCAAGCGTTTTTAGGTCAGGAGGGTTAAGTAGCCGTGAAGGGGTCGCGAGGTGGAGGCTGAGCTGGCCACATCACCTCCTGGCGCCACCAGATGGTCCCCACGCCACCATGTGATGTGGGCCCCTCAGGCCTCTCCCCCGTTTGGTTTTTGTGGTTCCTGGTCCCTCTCGGATGGAAAATAACTCCTGGTTGATTTTTGAGCTTTTTCTCCGAAGTTGATATTTCTGCACAAAAAGGAGACACCAGGGTAATTCTGCTGAAAACAACGTTAGTCCACGTTATTTGCATCCAAAACACACAAATTAGAGGTAAAACAATAGCAAAAGTGTTCGGGAAAGTAGATACGTTTTGGACGTATCAACTCCCTCCAAGCTTAGCTTATTGCTTGTCCTCAAGCAATTAGGATATTATAAGTGAGCCAAATAGGAGCTCTGTCACGCCCTCGGCATTCTCAGCCGTCCAATCACCCTCATTGCTCGTTCTAGGCCGTTAGGTGTGCTGTAAAGCCCATAGTGGGCCGCATATCCCTAGGGGAAGCTGCTCCGGAAAACAAATGGGTTAATTGGTTCTGTGCCATACCTAGCTGAGTTTTGTCGGTCTGTGCCATACTCGCGCTGTTTCTCTGGTCTGTGCCCTGGTTTGCTCGCATATCGCTCAAACGCTCGTTTCCTCTGGTCAACCTACTTTGACCCGCACTTGGCCTTACTGGTGGGGTCGGCCTGGCGCGGCTCGGCTCGTTTGTCGGCTCGGTTGGGATTTCCTGGGGGCGGCGTGTGGGGCTGTGGCACTAGTATGACTGGTGGGGTTGTGGCACTAGTCTTACTGGTGGGGACGGCACGTGGGGTGCGTGTGGGGTCAGCGTGACGTGGGGCTACTCTTAGACTATCCCACGGTGAGGATACCTGGGCCGCGCCAAGCTTACGAAGGCCCACAGAAGGCCCACTAGGGGTATCGTGTGACCTAGTCCTAGTCGGTTAGGTCGCATAACCTGCCATATCTGTAATTGCCATACGGCATCGTTCACCCGAGACCTGGCCTACCTATAAAGGCCAGGAGGGTTGCTCATCTCAAGGACACGCTCATATCCGCCACCACAAACCCTAGCGAGATCGCAATCTCGCCATTGTAATCGCTAGTCGCCATCAATATCAGACAAGCAGGAAGTAGGGTGTTATCCTCCGGGAGCCTGAACCTGGGTAAATCGCCCCGCTTGTCAGCCGTCGTGATCACCAACGCTTCTCTCTCCCCCTCAATCAACCCGGGGTGGACAACCCAGGGATTTGTCGAGTTACACCCTCGTCAATTGGCGTCGTCTGTGGGAAAGAACAAGCGTTGGAATCATGGTCGCACCGGCTCCACCTGCAAGGAAGATCGACATCTGCACCACCCGGGAGCCCATCCGCTTCGGCTCCTTCGAGTACGCCTTCCACCCGCCGGACCGCCGCTCGGTGTACGCCGATCTATACGAAGGTATACACATCACCTTTGGCTCCATATACTGTTTCGTCGACAGTCGTGGAATATTCAGGTCCGCGGTGACCGCACCACGCACGGAGGTGACACCTGCATTGGCCACCCCCGCACTGTACCTGCCGTCGTCTATCGCGGGAGTCGCATCTGCTACAACTGCAAGGATCGCATCTACTTCGACTACATCGACTACTTCGACAGAGGCCATGCAGATCGAGTCTACTTCAACCACCTCGATCGCACGACCGACAAAACCAAGATCTCCCTCGACCACGACTGCATCGATCGCACCCGCACGTGTGACCAAGGACGCGCTGCCGACAGCCACGTCGCACACATCTTCGTGGACCCATCAAGTCTACCGCAAGCCAATCGCACTCGCTCCGGCGACTGCGAAATCTCCTTCCATGACTCCTGCAAAGATCGCGAGAAGACGCAACGACGGCCGCGCCGCCCCGCCACGTGGCAGCAATTTTTGATCCAGAGCAAGATTCGGATGACGGAAGAAGCATCGGCAGCGTAAACACCCCTACCGAGGTTTACCCCCAGCAAGTCTTCATGGCCGGCACAAAACCTCCAGAAGGCAACGACGAACCCGCATACCCACTGGAGGTGGTCATGCCCGACCAGACGACTCGACTCACAATCACGCGCGACATGGCGATCATGGCCATGAAGCACGTTGATGACGGCACGTTTCCACCACTCGACGCACCTCGGGAGGATCAGCTGGCAGTCCAGTACTTGCTACGCAAGGAGAGCGAACGACTACGCGCCGAAAAAGCCGAACTCATCCGGCGCAAGAGGGATGCGGACGCGTCAAGCGCCAGGAGGGATGACGTGGGGCTACCTTTCGACTAGCCCACGACGAGGCTACCTGGGCCACGCCAAGCTGGAGAAGGCCCACAGAAGGCCCACTCGGGGTACCGTGTAACCTAGTCCAAGTCGGTTAGGTCTCATAACCTGCCATATCTGTAATTACCATCGATACCGACCACCCGAGACCTGGCTACCTATAAAGCCAGGAGGGTTGCTCGTCCCAGAGTACACGCAAATAGCCACCACCACAAACCCTAGCGAGATCATAATCTCGCCGCCATTGTAATCGCAACTCGCCATCAATAACAGACAAGCAGGAGTAGGGTGTTATCCTCCGGGAGCCTGAAGGTGGGTAAAATCCCCGCTTGTCAGCCGTCGTGATCACCAACGCTCTTCTCTCTCCCCCAATCAACCCGGGGTGCACAACCCTGAGATTTATCGAGTTACACCCTCGTCAATTGGCGCCGTCTGTGGGAAAGACATCAAGCGTTGGAATCATGGTCGCACCGGCTCTATCCGCAATGAAGATCGAGGTCTGCACCACCCGGGAGCCCATCCGCTTCGGCTCCTTCGAGTACGCCTTCCACCCGCCGGCCCACCGCTCCGTGTACGCCGATCTGCACAAAGGTATACACATCACCTTCGGCTCCATATACTGTTTCGTCGACAGTCGCGGCATATTCAGGTCTGCGACAACCGTGCCACGCGCGGCGGCGGCACCCGCATCGGTCACCCACGCACCACAGTCGCCGTCACCCGCCACGGGAGCCGCATCTGCCACACCCACGAAGATCGTACCTGCATCGACTACATCGGCAACCTCGGCAACGGCCGCGCAGATCGAGTCTTCTCCAACCATCTCGGTCGCACGGCCGACAAGGTCAAGGTCTACCTCAACTACGACTGCACCCGCGCGTGCGACCAAGGGCGTGCTGTCGACAACCGCGTCGCACGCATCTTCGTGGGACCATCAAGTCTACCCCAAGACAATCGCACTCGCTCCTGCGACTGTGAAATCTCCTTCCGCGGCCACGGTGACGATCCTGAGAAGACGCAACGGCGACTGCGCTGCCCACCACCCTGCAATAGGTGGTTGGGCCGCCTACTCGTTCACTTCTTCCACCGAGGTCAGCCAAGGAGGACGGCGACGAAGAGCCCGTGTTCCCCTCATGACGGAAGCCGATCGAGCCTGGATCACCCGCAACCTTGACTCATCCTTCGTCACCGAGGACGAAAACGGGATACCCGTCCCAAAAACGGCGGACGCCTGCAGCATGGCAGTCGAAACGTACCTTCGGCTCACACAGCCACCGGAGGGAGACGCACGAGCCCTTCTCCACAAGCAACAGATCATGTCCATGAAGGCAATTGAGGAAGCACTGGCAAACAGGGTGCCAAGCAACCGGGCACGCGAAGAACAAGAACGCCAAGCTCGCGATCCGGCAGCACCGGACGTCCCTACAGCACAACCACTGCGACAGCCACAACCATGCGAAGACCTTCGCAACGTCATCACGCAAAGGACGGTAGACCGCAACCGCAGCCAGCGTTCGACTGACACGACGAACCCAGATGAGCAGGGCGACCGCAACTTCGAGCTGTGCGGCGCCGCATGTTTCAGCTTCAACATTCGCGACACCCGCATGCCGAAGGGTTTCAAGCTAGCAGCAGGAACACCTAGGTACGACGGAAAGCAAGACCCGCGCCTCTGGCTCGAAGACTACCTCATTGCCTGTACCTGTCAAGGTGGGACATCGACCGCAGCGATGCAGTATATCCAGCTCATGCTCACGGATTCGGCACGCGGATGGCTCACCAGCCAACCCAAGGACTCTTTCAAGACCTGGGAAGAATTCCAAGATACCTTTATCAAAAGTTTCTCTGGAACATATGCAAGGCCGACGACCTATATCGAGTTGCAAGCCTGTAAGCAAGGAAGAGATGAGTCCCTCCGATCATACATCCAACGGTGGACACTCCTCCGCAACACCATGGAACCCGTCTCAGAAAACCGGGTGATGGACGTGTTCATGCATGGCGTCGCTCGCCGCGACCTCCGCGAAGAGTTCGGTAGGCTCCATCCGAAGACCACGATCGAGCTCATGAAGATAGCCAACCAGTGGGCCGAGGGAGAGGACTACGTCCGCGACACCTCCCCAAAGAACGAAGCCGGAACAAGTAACTGGCGCGATGGACGCCAGAAGAAGAAACAACGTTTCACCAACCTCGACTCGATCGAGCTAGTAGCGGCGGGATATCAAACTCCCCGCGATGACGCGCGTGATAGCAGTCGCCACTATGTTGAAGGGCGCCAGTACAGTCGAACCAGCGACCAGGGTCGGCAGTCCGACCCAGGACAATACAACCGCACAACCCGGAAACGGGCAAGTGGGGCGCCAACCACCTATTGAAAGATTGCCGCAAAGCACGCAAGATTTACCAGGCGATGCAAAATATCATCACGCCTGTGCCAGCGCTGCAGCCGGCCCCCAGCTCGCCATTCAGGCAGCACCCGTGAACAACAACCCGACACAGTCAGCGGGCACCTTTCCCCAACAGCAGCTACATGAAGCCCAGCCAATGGCACACGACGCGTACCCAGCCGTGCGGGGGCAGCTCAATATGATACAAAAAGGACGCCCCTCAAACAGGGCGCAGAAGCTCATAACCCGCCAAGTGCTACAGGCTACTACTTGCCCACCCGTAGTGCCGAACTACCTGAAAGGGTCAGAAACGCCAATCACGTTCTCCAGGGCAGACCACCCGAAAGATGTACCTCGACCAGGGCATGCCGCCCTAGTCGTTGAAGCCCTGATCGGAGATTACAACCTGAAGAAGGTTTTCATGGATGGAGGAAGCGGCATCAACATCATATTCGCCGACACCCTGAGAAGAATGAACAAGTCGACAGATAAACTGCCAGAGTCCGAGACCACATTCCACGACATAGTACCAGGGCAAGCAACCACACCCATGGGAACGATCACACTCGACGTCATACTCGGGACACCCGAGCACTTCAGGAAAGAGTCGATCGACTTCGAGGTTGTCGACTGGAAGTCACAGTATCATGCTATTCTTGGGCGCCCAAGTTTCGCCAGGTTCATGGGAGTACCTCATTACGCCTACCTGATGATCAAGTTGCCTGGACACAAAGGAGTAATCACTGTACGCGGCGACTTCGACCGCTCTAACAGCTGCGACCGCGAGTTCAGCAGGATTTCTGAGTTCTTAGGGTCGAAGAGCACTTCAACGCCATATCAGCCGACAACGACAAGACCATCCAAGGACGCCGCCTTCAACACGAATGACGATACCACAACTCATCAGGTCCATCCGAGTGACAGCAGCAAGACGGTCAAAGTGTCCTCAATCTTGACCCCCGCATAGGAAGGCGCGCTCGTCGAGTTTCTACGTGAGAACTGGAAAATCTTCGCATGGCAACCCTCTGACATGCCAGGAATACCCAGGAATCTTGCCGAGCACTCCTTAAAAGTTCACAAGGACGCCAGACCCGTCAAACATGCCATGAGATGTTTTTCCGGACCCAAACGGGACGCGATCACCGCAGAAATCGACCGACTGCTGCACGCCAAGTTCATCCGAGAAATCAAGGACTCAGATTGGGTCGCCAACCCTGTCCTAGTAGAGAAGAAGAAGACAAACAAGCTACGCATGTGCGTCGACTTCACCGCCGTCAACAAATGTTGCCCCAAGGACCATTTCCCGCTCCTGCGGATAGATCAGATTATCGACTCGACAGCAGGCTGCGAACGCCTGTCCTTTCTGGACGACTACTCAGGTTACCAGCAGATCAGACTGAAAGTTGAAGATGAAGAAATAACGACATTCATCACACCCGACGGTGTCTTTTGCTACCAGACAATGCCCTTCGGGTTGAAGAACGATGGCGCCACGTATCAGCGCACGATGCAAGCATGCCTCAAAGGGCTCATCGGGCAGATTGTCCAAGTCTACATCGATGACATTGTCGTCACGACCCGAAAGGAGGACACCCTAGTCGCCGACCTGCGCAAGGTCTTTGTGGCGCTCGACGCATATCAGATCAAGCGAACCCAGAAAAGTGTGTTTTCGGCGTGCCAGCCGGAGAGCTACTAGGGTACCTCGTCTCCGCAAGAGGAACCGAAGCAAATCCCGAGAAGGTGCAGAATATACTCACGATGCTAGCACCCACCAAGCTCCGTGAAGTGCAACGATTAGCCGGCCGAGTCGCAGCTCTCAGCCGGTTCATAAGTAAGTTGGGGGAGAAGGCCTTGCCTTTCTACCAACTGATGAAAAAGACGGACAAGTTCGAGTGGACAGCAGAAGCACAAGAGGCATTCGACCAGCTTAAGAAGACACTGACAACTTCCCCAATCCTGGTAGCACCACTGGAGAACGAGCCGCTATACCTATACGTCTCAGCGACAAACAGGGTGGTGAGCACAGTACTCGTGGTTGAGCGGGAAGAAGAAGGGCATAGTCATCCTGTCCAAAGACCGGTCTACTACCTCAGCGAAGTTCTAACACTGTCCAAGCAGAACTACCCGCACTACCAGAAGCTGGCATACGGAGTCTTCATGACTTGCAGGAAGGTCGTCCACTACTTCTCCGAGCACCCGATCACGGTGGTAAGCTCCTCTGGCCTAGCAAACATCCTCACAAACCAGCGCGCGACAGGACGAGTAGCCAAGTGGGTTGTCGAACTAGGACCCTGGGGGGTGAAGTACGCTCACCTGAAGTCTATCAAGGCACAAGTCCTCTCGGAATTCACCACCGAGTGGATAGAAGCCCAGCTACCAGATGTCCCTGACCTATCCAACACATGGACAATGTACTTTGACGTCTCCAAGAAGTTCAAGTCAGCAGGGGCAGGAGTCGTACTCATCTCCCCCAAAGGCGACAAGCTAAAATATGTTCTGCAGATGGACTTCCCGACACCCTCCAACAACGAAGCAGAGTACGAGGCCCTGATCCATGGCATGCGGATGGCCAAAACCTGCGGCGCCACGCACCTCATGATCTACGGCGACTCCTACCTCGTCGTACAACAAACCATGAAGTCCTGCGACGCCATCGCCGACAACATGATCGCCTACAGAAACCTGTACAACCAGCTGGAGAGCACATTCGACGGCTGCAAGTTGCGGCACATCGGTCGCGATAGCAATGAGGAAGCCTACGCCCTCGCCAACATGGGCTCAGACAAGATACCAGTACCACCCGGCGTCTTCCTCGAGCGCATCACACAGAGATCCATCAAGACTCGACCCGCAACAAAACCCTCCACACCAGCAACGAGCAACAGCAACCCGCCGAACAAGGAAAAAGAGCCCATGGAGGTCATGTTGGTAGAAGCTACATGGACAGGACCATACCTTGCGTACATACTGCACCAGAGGCTGCCAATTGATCCAGTCGAAGCAAAACGCATCATCTGGCGCTCCAAAGGTTTCACCGTCGTCAACGGGGAACTCTACAAGAGAAGCATCTCAGGAATTCTGCAAAGGTGCGTAGACCCAGTAGACGGCCAAGACATCCTACTCGACATCCATGCGGGTATCTGCGGGCATCATGCAAGCAGTCGAGCCTTGGTGGCCAAGGCACTGCGAGCCGGGTTCTACTGGCCAACAACTATGCAAGACGCAGAAGATAGTAAAGAAATGCCCCGGGTGTCAGGAATTTGCAAACAAGCCACACGCACCGGCGTCGGCGCTCAAGACAATACCACTAGCCTGGCCCTTCGCCCAATGGGGGTTGGACATGGTAGGTCCGCTGAAGAAATCCTCGCCCGGAGGGCACACTCACCTCCTGGTCGCAGTCGACAAGTTCACCAAGTGGATTGAGGCAGCGCCCATTACAAGTTCGACTGCATCGTCAACGGTAAACTTCATCAGATCCATCATCTTCAGATTCGGGGTGCCAAACGGGATTATCACGGACAACGGCTCAAACTTCGCAGCCGAAGAGTTCAAAGACTTCTGCTCAGATCAAGGCATCAAACTCAACTATGCATCCGTCTCACACCAGCAGTCCAATGGGCAAGTCGAGAAAGCCAACGGCCTAGTCTGCAGCGGCATCAAGAAACGCCTGCGAGTGCCACTGAGACGCGCCGCAGGCGCGTGGGTCGAAGAACTGCCATCAGTCCTCTGGAGCTCGCGAACCACGCCAAACTGATCTACTCAGTACACTCCATTCGTCATGGTGTACGGTGCTGAGGCGGTTCTCCCCTGCGACATCAAATTCGACGCGCCAAGAGTGGTCGCCTACGACGAGTCAGATGCAGAAGAAGCACTCGAAGACAACATGGACATCCTGGACGAAGCACGCGACATCGCGTTAGCACGGTCAGCCGTGTATCAGCAAGACTTGCGCAACTACCACGGAAGGAGGCTGCGACCAAGGGCATTCGTAGCAGGCGACCTGGTCCTCCGCCTCAAGCAGAAGAAGGTGCACAACCTCGCCTCACCATGGGAGGGCCCGTATGTTGTGACAGAGGCAATAGGCAACAGAGCCTACCGTCTGAAGGACTCGAAGACGGGAGCAGTCTGCAGCAACCCGTGGAACGTCGCGCAACTTCGCCGGTTCTACGCCTAGTCGACAAAATCATTGTACTAAGGAAAGCATGTCAACGCGGCAGGTTTCAGACGCACTCTTTCACTTACCAGGGTACCTAAGGGGACTGGAAGGGTTTTAATGAGGCGGCATGTTCGCAAGAAACAATAAAGAAGATTTACAGAAAAAGCTGTTCACTTTACCTTCTCAGTCAAGGAAATTAGTAACCTAGGCCGTCACCCGAATCACTCGGGGGCTGCGCCATACAGGTTGAAACAAAAATCCTAGGCCGCCACTCGAATAACTCGGGGGCTGCGCCATACAGGTTGAAAAATAAGCCTAGGCCGCCACTCGAATCACTCGGGGGCTGCGCCATGCAGGCCCCACTCGAAAAATCCTAGGCCGCCACCTGAACCACTCAGGGGCTGCGCCATACAGGTCAAGTCCTAAAATCCTAGGCCGCCGCCCGACACACTCGGGGGCTGCGCTTCACAGGTATCACTTGAAATCCTAGGCCACCACTCGAACTACTCGGGGGCTGCGCCATGCAAGACCTACTCGTAAAATCCTAGGCCGCCACCTGAACCACTCGGGGGCTGCGCCATGCAGGTCAAGAACTAAAATCCTAGGCCGCCACTCGAAACGCTCGGGGGCTGCGCTTCACAGGTAACACTTGAAACCCTAGGACGCCACTCGAAACACTCGGGGGCTACGCCATACAGGTTCAGGACAAAGCCACGACCGCTACCCAAGGTACTCGGAGGCTGCGCCGCACAGGTCCACGACTCGCGCTCAATGTACCCGAGTCACGTCGCACAAGACCTAGTGCTAAGTCGCACTAAGTCCATTCGAAGGAGCACCACAGATAATCGCACAGTAAAGCAAACAGTTTTAACTTGCTTACTCAGGCATTCCCCATATCTAATACATTGATGTTTACATTTGGCAAATTCGCCTCCTATGACTAATCCTGTACATCAGAACATTGTTGTCCCTATTCTGCAGGCTCATCCTTTGGCGCGTCGAGTGGCCCTACAAGGCGCTCACTCAGCTTTTGGACCTGTTCAACCATTTGGCGAGCAGCCGCCAAAGTGTCGGCGTAGTCATCGTCCCCGGGCAGGCCGCCCAGCACCCTCTCCAGAGGAAGGTTCGGTCGGTGCATCCGGACGTACGCCAGCGCCACATTCGCCCCGGCGACGAGTGGAGCATGGACTACCTCCTTCAGCGCGTCACCCTCGCGGAACCTCTCCAACAGGCCGGACAGCCCGTGCGGCTGCCCATTGTGTGGGAAGTACAAACGGTGGATGTGCCAGAGGGTCTTCCGACAATCTTCAAGAAGAAAGGCAGCTCGCCAAGTTCGATCAAGCATGCACGCGAGGATTCGCCCTCTCGACTTGTTCGACCAGAAGTGGCGAGCCTCGTACGAATCGCCAGTCACCTCTCGGGTGACCCACTCTTCAACACGAGCCTGCTCAGCCTGCCAATCCGGGTTCACATCTGCATCCAGAAGTTACAAGTTATAACAAGCAAGCTTCAAGGAAGAAAGCAAGCCACAAACGCTACCAACGTTGCAGCTGTCAACTGATCAGATCGATCTCGCCAAGCAAAAATTCCTCACGCTGGGAGAACCCCGCAGTGGGATGCGATTTGGAGCGCTCCAGCTCCAATTCAGCAAGCTTCAGACTCGCTTCAAGGCTAACCACCTTATTCCTCATATAGGTGATCAACCGCTGGTCATTCGCGCTTCGCCGTGGAACGGGTGCTGATCGACGACGACGCCCAGCTGCAGTCGAACGAGAACCTCCCTCGCCACTCGCGCGAGTCGTCGCAGCGGCCGAAGTGGTCTCATGCGTGTCAGTCTGTCGCGAATATGCAATGTCAATACAACAAAAAGACTCCCCAGCCAAAGCACAGTTGAAGGGAAAGAAATTATAATTCAGAATAAAAGAAGTTCCAAGGCCAGAAGACCCGACAAAATAAAGGTCATTACAAGCTGCAGAATGAAATACAAGTTCTTGCGACTAAAAGGACCCACACTACAAAAGCTCCTAAACTAATGACTCCGACCGGGAATCACTCTTCCGAGAAGCCGCCTCAGTTGCCTTGGCAAGCGCCCTCTCGAAGGTGGCCACAAGCTTCACAACCAGCTGTGTAGCCTGCGCTTTCACCCCGCTAAGGGACGCGGTCCGGCCATCGGACCTTTGCGGGAAGCCGCTGACAACCTTCTCGAAATCGCCAGCTACTTGATGGCCTAGCAGAAGCTGGAAGGTGAGCTCGGAGCCGCATACCGTCTGCGTCCGAGTGAAGTCGGCGAGGGTAGTCGCTTCATCTTCGAACGGCGCCGTGAGGGCATCGACGGCAGTATGCGGCGGGTCGCTCGGAAAGCTGCTCCGGTGCACAGTCGTGAGCGCTCCAGTCGACTTTTGCAGCGCCGCTGACGACTTCTGCAGCGCAGCGGATGCATACGCGCAGACGCGGTCGAGAAACCCGACCGCGGTGGCCAAGTCGACATTGTCGCTGGACGAGCCTTCCGGAGGAGCGCCGCCACATTTCTCTGAAATGAGAGGTCACAAATCAACAGAAAGAAAAAGAAGCAAATACAAAGTAGGCGCTAAGCCAAAAACTCACCTCCAAGGGCGCCCGCGAGTGAGAGCAGGCGGTCGACCTCGGTCTTCTCCTGGACGACCCGCATACGCTCGCGCTCCTGGGACTCGTGCAGGGCCTTCGCAAGCTCCGCCTGAGCCTGAAGCTTCAGCTCCAACTCTTCAGCATGCTTAGTAGCCTGGTCCAGAGAGATACGCAACTCGTCCCTCTCCTTCTCCAGGCGAACATAGGCAGCGACTGCCTCAAGCTGTTGGCGGTAGTATGGATGTAGAAACAACAAGACGTTATAAAGTTGTGGGCGACTATACTAGTCACCCACACCTTCGGGGGCTACTCCCATCGGGAGCATCCTCTTCGACTGAAGAAAGCAAGATCAGACTCAAGAACAAGAAATCTGGTGGCGCGCCCAGGAGAAAGGAGTCCTTTGCTCGACTCTAGGATTCGACCAAGCACTCAGGGGCTACTGACGTGGGGATACTCTTCGACTATCCCACGGTGAGGATACCTGAGCCGCGCCAAGCTTACGAAGGCCCACAGAAGGCCCACTAGGGGTATCGTGTGACCTAGTCCTAGTCGGTTAGGTCGCATAACCTGCCATATCTGTAATTGCCATACAACATCGTTCACCCGAGACCTGGCCTACCTATAAAGGCCAGGAGGGTTGCTCGTCTCAAGGACACGCTCATAGCCGCCACCACAAACCCTAGCGAGATCACAATCTTGCCATTGTAATTGCTACTCGCCATCAATATCAGACAAGCAGGAAGTAGGGTGTTATCCTTCGGGAGCCTGAACCTGGGTAAATCGCCCCGCTTGTCAGCTGTCGTGATCACCAACGCTTCTCTCTCCCCCTCAATCAACCCGGGGTGGACAACCCAGTGATTTGTCGAGTTACACCCTCGTCACAGCGTGGCACTGCACCTCCGCTTGTAAGACGCATCCATGGCGGGCCACACGAACCGCCTCCGATGAACAAGATTGAGGTGGTTTGAAAACGAATTCAACATGAATGCATACGGTCGAACACCTTGCGGGCACACGAACCGCCGCCGATGAACAACATAAACGGTGAACACAAATTGATTCAAACATTTAAACGAGATTTAACAAACTTACAATTACAAATCTAAACGAGATTTAACAAACTTAAACCTCTCGAAATAGGCTTTCGCTCCGCTTTATAAATAAAGCAAACCTAAACAAAGGGTTTAGGATTTAGGGTTGAGAGAGAGGCCTATGCATGGCCATCCCTCAACACCGCCGTCGGCGAAGAGATGCCGCTTCATCCCGGCGAACCAAGTCAGCCTTCACCTGGTCCGTAGCCACCGCCGAGGCGGTTGAGGCTTCTGGCTTTGCCGGCGCCGTTTTCGATTCTGAGCCATGACATGCAGGGGGGGGGGGGGCGTTTTAAGGTAAGCCTCTTCGTCTTGCGCCGCCGCTTTCTTCAGTGAAAGTGACGCTGCTAACCAAGATGCAGACGCTTGTAGAGGCAGATCGGGAAGCTCAGGGTCATCGTCGTCGTCGTCGTTGGCGTCACCGTCCTCGTCGTCACAGTCGTCGTCCGTCGAGGACAACTCCGGCGTCGACTTTCGTCGACCGCCAAGACGCGCCTCGTACTCCTTGGCCACCACGGTGTGCCAGTAGGGCGCCGAGATGGAGTACTTGGGGTCGAGCCTTTGCTCGCACGACATCTCCGCCCACTTGCCCTTGATGAACTCGACGCTGGCCCGCCCCCTGAGCCGCGACACCACCCGAATGTACACATCGCTCCTTACCGACCCATCCGGAAGGATGGCGTCGTCGTCCACCGGTAACTGGTGGCGGCTACTCAGCCGCGCGGTCTCAAGCGAGAGCACGTAGGGACAAGAGGTCTTGGCCTCCTCGCCCCACATGACTCGCTCGAACGCCTTGGCTATCTCTGCGTCCTCGTTGCAACGTCGGAGTTCCTCCAGCTGCAAGTGGCGTTGCTGCCCGCCATGGTGGCCTATGTTTCCGTTTCCTTGGGGAGAACAAGAGAGAGGAGGAAGTGTTGGTGTGAGGAGAGGAGGTATGCGCTGCGTCGGGTTTTAAAGGCGGTCGGAGGAGCGGGGTTGGGTGGCCTGCATTAACGCGGCCACCGCTTCGCCTAGCCGCGCATTGACGCCGACGTGACCAGACGCTACGACTGCAGCACGCGTAGCTTCCGTCTGCGCCATTGGAAGCGGCGCGACGTTTTTGCAACTCCAGCCGCTGTGACTCGAGGACACCTTGCTTCCGTCTGCAGGGCGCCGACTGCAGCACCCGTCGCTTCAGTCTGCGCCCGCCAGGGGAACGGGACGTGTGGTGCCACGGAAAAGACAAGTAAGAAGGGTAAAACTAAAGACCACTTGCGCAGATGAAAGTGAGGCGTCCTGGAGTCGTTTTTCAACATGAGCATCACCAGCAATTTTTGTTATTGTACTTCTGTCGAACAACTTAAGTGCGCACTCTGTACGCGCTCAGAGCGTGCCCGGCGTGCTCTGGGCGTGCACAGACGCACATTTGTGTAAAATTTGAGTGCAAACTAAACCTAGACCATTCTTAGTCACTCCTAAATGATATATTTGTGAGAATTTTGAAATTATCATGTTGCAATTCTCATTTGCACATTTGAGTTATGCAATATCACATGAGATCCATGCCCTCCTCATTTGAATGTATGTAGACCAAGTTTTTCAACTTGAGTCATTAGTATATGACATATGAAGACTATGTGCGTCGGTTTTTCAATTTTTCGATAAGTTTTGAATTTATTATGGTTATTTCAAAATCGGTCAAACCTAAGTTTGACCAACATTTAAACAAGTTTAAAACATTAAAATGAAAAACTAAGCATGGATCCTTCTTAGTTACTCCAAAATGAAGCTTTTGTGAGGTTTTTGAAAATTCCATGTTGTAGTTCCAAAACCACTTCTCTCCAACCTTAGACCTCATAGTTTGAGTTATGCGATATCACATGAGATACATGGCCTTCTCATTTTGAATGTATGTAGACCATGTTTTTCAACTTGAGTCGTTAGTATATGACATAAGACGACTATGTGCGCATGATTTTTCATTTTGTCCAAAAGTTTTGAATATTTGAAGCTGATTTTCTATACAAGGAATCTGCAGCTGTCCGATTTCCTCTAGAAGAAATCTGCAGACAAACTCGGGGCGATCCGCGAGAAGCTCATTCTGCGATCTGATTGGACGCACGGGTAGGACAAGGGCTGTACACCCGCTGACGAGTGGACCACTACAGACCCAACGGGGATTTTGGCTTGCCCACCCCCATTTGGCTCAGTGACACAAAATGAGTATTTTTGCACACCAAATGCGGATAGCCATGACCTTTCTTAAATCTAGTTTGGACTCGCTAAAAAATGTGTTTCGGATGAGCTCAAAAGGTAGGGTGGTGGACTTGCTGAAAAATGTGTTTCAAATGAGATCCAAAGGTAGGGTGGTGGAATCGCTGAAAAATGTGTTTCAAATGAGCTCGAAAGGTAGGGTAAACAGCCTAATTTGTAAGCAAAAATGGACGACTCACCGAAAAATGTGTTTCAAATGATTTCGAAAGGTAGGGTGGTGGACTCGCTTAAAAATGTGTTTCAAATGAGTTCGAAAGGTAGGGCAAACGGCCTCATTTCTAAGCAAAAATTGGTGGACTCGCCGAAAATTTGTTTCAAATGAGCTCCAAAGGTAGGGTGGTGGACTCGCAAATAAATGTGTTTCAAATGAACTCGAAAGGTAGGGTAAACAGCCTCATTTCTAAGCAAAAATGGTGGACTCGCCGAAAAATGTGTTTCAAATGAGCTCCAAAGGTAGGGTGGTGGACTCGTTAAAAAATGTGTTTCAAATGAACTCGAAAGGTAGGGTAAACAACCTCATTTCTAAGCAAAAATGGTGGACTCGCCGAAAAATGTGTTTCAAATGAGCTCCAAAGGTAGGGTGGTGGACTCGCTAAAAAATGTGTTTCAAATGAACTCGAAAGGTAGGGTAAACGGCCTCATTTCTAAGCAAAAATGGTGGACTCGCTAAAAAATGTGTTTCAAATGAGCTCCAAAGTTAGGGTGGTGGACTCGCTAAAAAATGTGTTTCAAATGAGTCGAAAGGTAGGGTAAACGGCCTCATTTCTAAGTAAAAATGGTGGACTCGCCGAAAAATGTGTTTCAAATGAGCTCGAAAGGTAGGGTGGTGGACTCGCTAAAAAATGTGTTTCAAATGAGCTCGAAAGGTAGGGTAAACGACCTCATTTCTAAGCAAAAATGGTGGACTCGCCGAAAAATGTGTTTCAAATGAGCTCGAAAGGTAGGGCCGTGGACTCGCTTAAAAATGTGTTTCAAATGAGGTCGAAAGGTAGGGTAAACGGCCTCATTTCTAAGCAAAAAATGGTGGACTCGCCAAAAAATGTGTTTCAAATGAGCTCCAAAAGTAGGGTGGTGGACTCGCTAAAAAATGTGTTTCAAATGAGCTCGAAAGGTAGGGTAAACAGCTTCATTTCTGAGCAAAAATGGTGGACTCGCCGAAAAATGTGTTCAAATGAGCTTCAAAGCAGGA
The DNA here is from genome assembly GCA_026929855.1 of Poa annua. NCBI lineage: Eukaryota > Viridiplantae > Streptophyta > Magnoliopsida > Poales > Poaceae > Poa > Poa annua. The sequence goes on from CM049426.1 coordinate 37,387,337, forward strand.
TGGGGGTCTAGCTGAAAAATGTGTTTTAAATGAGCTCCAAAGATAGGGTAAACGGCCCCAATTCTGAGCAAAATGGTGATCTCGCTTCAAAAGTGACTTACAAACCGGGATGGAGGGAGTACTAGCTACAGAAGAACAAGCGGCACGTATACGTTCATGTTAGGCTTACCTTCATGTTTATCCGTTCTAGCGTGAAACCAAGAATCCGAAGCAAATCAATTTTTACGAGTCGTACGATGAGAGTATGAGACACATCTGTCTGTGAGCCTTCCATTTCGTGGCACTGCGTGCGCATTGAATACGTGCGTCGCATGTCATAGTCCACCATGCTAGCGTGCACGGATATGCATGACCATTGAAATAAAAGCTTTTGTTATTAGAAGGTTCTGCTTCGCTAGCCACTCCTCCCGCTCCTCTAGCTTCATCTCCTGCATGTCGTGCATATTTCCTCAGACGAGTAGAGCTCCGAGTCCGGCATCGTCGATGGCGTACTCCACCACATTTTTGAGGGAGGGAGGGGAGAGAGGTAGAGAAAATGGAGTTTCTACGGCGAGGGCGGCCCCCTTTTATTAGCCGCGGCGGGGAGGGAGGTCAAACCCTAACCGACCCACGTTGACCCCACGCGCCAACCCCACGCCGACCCCAAGCGCACCCCACGTGCCGTCCCACCAGTCAGACTAGTGCCCCGGCCCCACGCGCCGACCCCAGGAAATCACAACCGAGCCGACAAACGAGCCGCGCTAGGTTGACCCCACCAGTCAGGCCAAGTGCGGGTCAAAGGAGGTTGACCAGAGGAAAACAAGCATCTGACCGATATGCGAGCAAATCAGGGCACATACCATAGAAACAGCAAAGGTATACACATACCGATAGAACTCAGCTAGGTATGGCACATAACCAATTGACCAAAACAAATTGGCCTGCTCTCTGATTCACTGGGCCAGAAACTCCCCACTAAAGCCCATCGTGTTTTGGTGGAGCCGTGGAGGGAGTCTCTTTCTCTCCCATCGCTTCCATCCTTTTCGATCTCCTCTGCAGAAATCTGGGTGAACCAGTGCGCCGCCACCCTCCTCCACCACTGCCTTTGCCGACCCTGGACCTCCAGCGGCGAATCACTCCCAAGATGGACCGAACCTCGAGTGGAGGAGCTTGACCGTGAACGCCACTACCAGCGGCTTTCAATTCGAGAATCGGAAGCGTCAGGTCTTTGTAGACGCGGAGTTGGGGGCCGAGCTAAAGGAGGTACATGCAAACACGAGGGGTCCTGGGGAGGGTCGGGCCGGGAGAGGTGCCGGCGGTGGTGAAGTTTCGTGGTAAGGGGACGGCAGGAGGAAGAAGGAGAAGGACCCAATGCGAACGGTGGGATACAAGACATGGCGGCCAGAGAAGCAGCCGAGCACGAGCATGGCGGTCATCGACTGGAGGAACTCGCCATGGCAGCACTGGTAAGTTGTGCAGCCTCTCGAGTAGACATTGCAAGCCATCCTCCTAGCTTATTTTCTAATTGTGTGTGACTGTGTGCTGTTACCGCGGTAGGTTTTGGGATAAGAATTGCAGGTTGGGAATTGACGATTCACAACTGCAGCCGTCAGGTTAGTTTGTTGATCAGACATTACATAGTCAAATATGGTTTTCTAAAAGTTGATCATGAGCTGTTTTCTAATAGTTGAGGATTTTCAATGCGAATAGGAGCACAAGGACTGGCTGCTCTCCACTTGAGGTCCAGGAGTAGTAGCAGGAATGCAGGATAACCTGCATGGATGTCAACACAACCCTGAATACATAAAACAAAGTAGGCTCTGTCTTATCCCATTCCGTAAGCCATCTTATTTGCAAATCTTGGACATTGATAAGCCCGTTCTTCCACGTATATGTTGAAATAGGAACTCTATCGTCTTCTTTTTATAAAGGCGGATATAACATATTAGAACTAATTTGTATCTTTTTCCCGATTATAGGTGGATGTGGACATTGGGTAGTCCCTATAGTAAACTCATCACATCGTGGACACTCTTTATGTTCTTTACCCGTTGCTCCTACACCCATTCACTAAACAGGCAAGTATACATATTCGTAGATCCCATGCTCTATTATCCAACATTTTAACATATGGTTAGGAACTAGATAATATTTACTCATATAATTTAATTTATCTCCAATGCCCACATGATTTAGGAGCTGGTTGCATATGTAGGTATATTGGACTGGATTAATCTTGAGTTCTTGGTCATTATTTTTGTTTCAGCAAGAAAATAGAGATGATGCACATTGTGAGCTAATATAGCGGATAATTTACTTCATGATGATATGTTCTCCCTTTGCTATATTTTACATCCTCATCTTATGCGGTGACATTTGAGCTGGCAGAGAAAATAGATCAACATCTTTGGTCTTGGGTGTAGATTTTTTATTATTCAGCATGATTTCAGTTTCGTGTATTGTAGATTAGTCAAGCTAAGATCTATCATGAGAGGAACATAATTAATTTCTTCAAGTTATGCTTTTTAGGGTTGTGCACATAAGTGGATGGAAAAAACTTATGGATTAGTACTATTTTGTTATGCTTGAAGTTGCGTACAATCAGTTTGCTTAGCTATCTGAATCCTAGGACAATCTATGGCATGCTAACGAACATACAGCCCACACAACTGCATTCCAGTCAACTTATGAGTGAATAGGTTTTTATCTGTACAATGTTTTGGCTTTCAAATGGCAATCTGAATTATTTCTTTTTATTTGTTCAAACAAATATATTTGTGAATACGAAGTTTAGAGTTTAGTGGTGGTGGCAGCAATAAAATCGTGTGATTTCACTAACTCTACAACCTGAGGATTAATTGATAAACCTGTACAAATTAAAGAGGTCTTGGGGAAAACCGTGGGGTGTCACCATACTAGTTCTCCCTTCTAGAGACTGTTTGACATCGTACTCAGTCAATCCTTTCTCCTCAACAAGCAAGGGAGTGTGGTTGAGCATGATCATAACCTGTTGAGTTTATTAGAGACTCACAACAAATCTGCTTGGTCCCTGATGTTTGATCAAGTAAATATAAGGAGTTATGAATTTTGTTGTATATGAGGCTTAAGATTTGATTTTTTTGTTTTTGTTCCCTGTATTTTGCAGCAGAGAAAGAGGTTGCAGAGAAGGTACGTGTGGCGGGGTGGGTCAGAATTCATTTCCTTCTTGAAGATCCAAATAATTGTCCTGATTGATCATGATTTATATGCATTAGAAAACAGAAGACAATGTTCATTTAACTTGTATCATATGATTCTTTGCAAGTTTTCCAAAAGTTTACGCACACACATTTGACTATTCCAGAACCAGATGTAGACGTTGTTCATTGTTAACTGATGTATAATCTTCATTTTGTATGTTTGATAGCTTATAGGAATTTGCTATAATTTATTTTTCGATTGATGTATCTTTTGTTTTTCCGAAACTTGGTTCAGCTCAACTAGGTATATGTACCTGGAAATACTCCAACTACGCTAATATATATGTATTGTTATCTTTTGTATACTGCATCAGTACAAATGCTAAATACTATGCATATCCTTATTTTTCTAATACAATGGCTCATGGTTGTTTCTCACCGTCTTTTAAAGATCCACTACAAAGCATGTGTAAGTTTACGTTGGATGACTTGCTTCGGCATTGCCATGTATGTTGCAGCTTCTGTTTTATCTCGACTGGCATACCAGGGTACACGATGTAATTAGTGCATTATGTTATACCTACGTCGTGTTATCCATTTTTTTTTCAGAATTTGTTTTGACGTGTTTGTTATCGATAGTTAGCTGCACGGTGTGATTAGGAATCCTTGATTCATGATTTCGCTGGTTATTTGCTGGCCCTACATGGCCATTGCCCCTATAAAATTTATCTATTTGCAGGTACTGACATTTTAATTATCCTTGATGAAACGTAGCCCTCCTATGTTGTGTTCTTTTTTGCTTATTGGTGATGCTGCTGTTACGAATGTCAAGCAAACGTCCATCTTTCAACAACTCATAAAGGCTTGTGAAACATTAATTAAATGAATTCAAGTTATAGACGGCAATGGATCTACCAGCTAAAATCGCACCAATTTGCTATGAGGAGGCATGATGAGTCTCTTCGCCCCTAACCTTCAGTAATGGAATTGATAAACTATATAGGTTTAGGTCATGCAATTTCCTGTTTCATATCTTTCATATATTACAAAAAGCTTATTGTTCCGTCCTAAAATAGGATAGCAAGATAACGCATGCTAACAATCTCTTTATCTAATAGACGGGCGCGGCAACACGCGCCTACATGATTAGTTCAGTTAACAACTGAGTGCGATAAAAGAACTTTCACGAACTCATTTGCTCATGTGATGCAAATATTCTCATTATAAGGATAAATGATTAGACTATTCATAACAAGGCATATATAAACGGTGTTACCCAATAGTTATGTAAACCATGAAAACATGTCAATTATACCGATGATAAATAACATAAAACATATCAATTCACAGGATTGCAATGATCATAAGAAAGTACGATAAAGTGGTATCTCGCTAGTCCGAATGTAACAGCAAAACATAAATGCCCAGGCACCTCTGAGTTTCAGGGCAAGACTAGAGATAAAGATATCAAAGATAAAAGCATCTAGATTACACGCAGTTAACATATTAAGTGACAAGCACATTACACTAAGAATGACAATTATGCTCTCTATAAGGTGCTCAAAGAAGGATGGAGACTAAACAGTAAAGTAAGAGATATGCCCTTCATTGAGTGAAGTAGGGATTCAACATGTGCTAGAGCTTCTTATCATTTTAAAAACAGAGGTAAAATTGTTTTTGAGTGGTTGTTGTTAGGTCAACGAATGGCAATAGAGGTCTTGTTATCTTCCATACTAAGCAAGTTGAGAGCGGTTCCGATTATTTTTAAACCAAAGCACTTGTAATATGTATCTTTATATTCATATATTTTGATAGCTTGACACTCCTCCCCACCTTGCTAATAATACCATGGCTAACCGAATCCTCGGGTGCCCACCAAACAATCTCAAACCATGGAGGAGTGCCTATTTTTATTTTATCAAATCCTTTTTTGGTATTACAATGGTGTGACCAGCCCTTTGCAAAATTAGTGACGAGCAGATGTAGCATGCAAGTCAAATACTTAATTAGTATGGAAGATAACAAGACCAACTACCACTTCCTCATGAGCTCAAAACAGTGGCACAAATTGAGAAGTGTCTGAAGGTTTTAAATGTAGCACATATGAATTTACTTGAATGATTTGAAATTGCCATGTATAGGTATTTATGGTGGATTCTTTGGAATAACTTGGTTTTTAAGGATTTGGAAGCACAAACATTATCTCAGCTTCGTACAAGTGGAGGCTAGCAAAAGATGGGAAAGCGACAATTCAAGAGAGCAATAACCGTCATAATCATGCTTGTGACGAAATAGAATTAACGGAGGCATAATAAAGATACAATAACTCTGAGTCAAAATATGTCATCAAGGCTTAATTGACTTTTTGATTTCATTCATAACATGTGTAAGCATGTGCCAAGTTAATTCAAATGAATTGTTCAGAGGAGGATACCACAGTGTCATATTCTATTATGAGCAAAGCAATGCAAGCAAATATCCAAAAAGACATGACATTCATCATAAATAAATTGAAAAAGATCATAAGAGAACACAAACTACTAAGCATCCACCAATCGACATATACCTTATGCGAACCATCTAAGCATACTCACATGAATAAGTATAAAAATGAGAAACAAATAGAGTTCATTACCAGCCTCTTACCCAACTCAAAATTGTCATAGATCATCATAATTGCCTTATCACTTGTGTGCTTGAAAGATATGAGATAATATCCAAGCTCCATGGAATAATTGAAGATAATGACCTCTGAAACAAACTATACAAAAGCAAAAATAAACAACGAATATTTTTGGGTTTTCGGATTTGAAAATTAAAAACAGAACAGACAGCAAAGACGATTTTTTTCGAGGACCTTAACATGCCCAGATAAGAAAACTCAAAACTAACGAAAGTTGCGTACACATCGCAGGAATATGCACGCTAAATTTCAGGTCATTCCGACATTCCTGTAATAAGTTATGAATTTAACGGTGGACAGAAGAAATCTGTCCCTGCGCGAAACAGCACACAACAAAGCAAAATATTTTTGTGTTTTCGCATATTGAACTGAAATAAATACTAAGAATATTAATACTAGATACTAAAAAAAACTAGCAAGAGAAATAACAATTTTTTTTTGGTATTTTTGGGTTTATGGAAAGCAAACAAAGCATAAACAAATGAACGAAAGAAAGAAAACTAAAAACGAAACATGGATATACAAAGTACCAAATGATATGATATATAGATGAGAGTGATATCGGTATACCTCCCCGCAAGCTTAGAATTTTTGCCTAAGTGGAGGTCAAGGCCAATGTGCCCATCCGTCGATGTTGCGGGGGTGTGTCGAAGAGCTTTCCCCGTAATAGGAGCTCGAGGATGCGCCAGCATTGTATCCGTTGTAATCCTCCGGCGGTGGCTCCTGCCTGCGATGCGACTGGTGAAAACCAAGTATGCTCAACTGCTCCTCCAACTCTACCAGCGAGTACGACCACGGTCTCCTGTCAAGACTGAACAAAGAAGGTTGTGGCAAGGCGACTTACTTTTCACGATCGTCAGCACAAACAACACTAAACATAATGTTCTCCAAAGTGGAGCAGGTAGTAACAAATTTATGACCTTTCATTGCAGCAAGGCCAATATAACATGGTTCAAGTGGCACATCGTTAGGATCAATGGACAACCCCAAAAATTCAGCAATACGTAAGGCAATAATGCCTCCAAAGATGGGGCCTCTAGCCGCTAAACGGCGAACAATCAAAGAGCCAAGGTTATACGGGAATTCACCCTTAAGGGCACCCGTAAGAAATGCAAGCTGCAAGTTAGAAACATTGCTAGTGTTCTCCCTACTAAGCACACTAGTAGTAATATAGTAGACAAAATATTTGACAGTTGGGAATTGGATGTTCCTTATCTTGTCGCTTTGTACGGAGCGGGTGTCATTGTCGGTCACCTCTTGGTAGGTTTGTGCCAACTCCGGGGGATTCGCGACAATTCTTACCGTTGTCCACAGATCCTCTGTACCAACTATACCGCAAAACTCCTGCAAGGTTAGGCTACAAGGCATATCATATATCTTGAAAGAGATAGCCTTTCTATAAGACCTGGTGTTGAAAGTGAAGGTCTCCGAAAAATTCTTGGTAAGACAATAGTATTGTGACCTCTCATCCCTATGTAGGAGGTCAAACCCACTCTCTCAACAAGATTTTGGAAGTCCTCGAGTAAACCTGCAGCACGAAGGAAATTATAACAAGGGTGAGACGCGGCATGTGCAGCTCCCGCATCTCCCTCATCTCCGAACGTCGGTGCAAGAATCTCCTTGTTGTAGGTGTAACATCCCCAAATATTAATATAATTATTAATGCAAAAATGTGGGCCAACAAAAACTTTTCTTATAAAAATTTGTGTATGTTTAATTCTTGAGTATTGTTGTTTGCTTTGCTTGCAAGATTGTTGAATTCTAGCTCTAATTAAAAGTTTGAAGAAAAGAAAACAAACAAAACAAATTACCAAACATAACCCCATGTGACACATGTCACATTATTTTCCAAAGTAAGAAACATAATTTTATTTTCAAACCTAAAATCAATGGAGTAATATTATAAACACTCCTAGTTGATTTCCACAAACTACTCCCTTTCAATTTTCAAATGCAAGAACCTCAAATTCAAATTAGAAATTCATTATTGAAATATTTCCAAATATTTTGAAAAGACTTTGTATCACTTACCAATAATGTATTTAGCCTAGATCCTAAGTTTGGACCCAAAAGAATTAAGCAAAGTATGAAAATTAAATAGCCAAAATGCACACTGTTTTGGTTCAGGAAATTCAGCAAACACCTTCTGTGCATCGTGTGTTCTTCCCAAACCCGAACCAAACCTTGGATCAATCCGAGCAATGTGTTGTGCATTCGTCGAATTGAAGCCCGCACTGCATTCCCCTCTTCTCCACGATCACGCGGCACTCAAGAACGCAAGGAATTGGCCTCGGGAGCGCCGAGGAACCGCCGGAGACAGCAGCGGGCGCGCGCACGTCGCCATTGTCGGCACTGTGGCCGCGAAGGCGCCGCGCCGTGCTGGCCGCTCCGTGCCTCCCTCGCTCTCCCTCACCTCCTGGCTCCCTCGCGCAGCGGCAGCACGCACCCAGCAGCCACCCGACCAGCCGCGCCCGCGCCATGCCGTGTGCGCCGCGCGCCGCCCGAGCACGCTCACGGCAGGGCCAAGTGCCCGAGCGTCCCCGAGCGCGCCACGCCTCCCCTCCTTGCCCACCTGGTTCCCCAGACACCCCGCAACGTAGCCGCACCCCTCCACTGGCCTACGGCGAGCTCGCACGACCGCGGGTTCCTTCTGCACCGTGTCCACCATGCGCCGCCCGACCGCTATAAATGGCACCCCGTGCCCCTCTTCTCACCGCACCACTCCACTTCCCTCACGTCTCCACTCCCCTCTCACCGTACGCTGCTGGGAAGGCCGGAGCCGCGACCTCGAGCTCGCCATTGCTCGAGTTCGAGCTCGGAGACCGGAGGTCGACGCCGATGCGCAACGCCGCACCCCGACCTCCCCTTCCTTTCTTCTGCCCTCCCTAGCCTTCCCCGCATCACTACACGGCTTCTCCCCCTCACGCCCGTCCTTTCCGTGCACAGAAACGCCGCCAATCGCTCGCCGGAGTTCGTGCCCCGCCACGGAGGAGGGAGCTCGACGCCGTCGCCGCCAGGAGCTTCCCCGAGCCGCCGCACCCCTCCTGCACCGTCGCCGTCGCATCCCGAGCCCCTAGGTGAGCCGCCCGTCCTCCTCGCCGTCGCCGGAGTCGCGCGCCGCCAGTTTTAGGTCGCCGGCGTTGCGACCGATCGAGGGCCGTTGGATCTTGATCCAACGGTGCCTAACCGGTTCGATTTAAAAAAAATAATATGACAGGCGGACCCCACCCGTCAGTTTTAAATGAATCCCGCGCGCGCTCGCTGAGTCTCTGTCCAGTAGGCCCCACCCGTCAGGGTTTTCAACATTATCCACTCCTGGATTTTAATTCGAATTTAGATTTAATTTGAAATCAGTACTGAACTCAATTTTAGAAAATCCATAACTTTAGATTTACAACTCCAAATGGAGCAAATCCAACTGTTCTGGAAAGATTATGAAAATATCTTTCCAACCCAATTGGTTTCACTCCATTTGGAGATATAATAAAAATACACTATTCAAAATACCATAAATGGTTTAAATTCTAAACTAGTTTGTTTCTGATACTCTGTTAATCCAAATTAGTTGAAACTAATTTTATTAGGTCAAATTTAACCATGGTTAGTCATCCCTAAAAAGGTTTAATTTTTAGATGAACATAATTTAAATAATAGCCAAAACCTTATTAATTGGCTTCTGGATTCAAAACAATGTGTAGGGAGTTTGGTAATTTCAAATGACCCAAATCCAATTGTGTCATCTTCTACACATCATTAACTTTCTGTAGAAATTTAGTTTGTATTTTTGTGACCAACAGAACTTAAGTTGTGTAATTCAACATGTGCAACTAGTTCTGCCCTAATTAAAATACAATTGAATAATGGTTAAATCAATTAAAACTGAAACCACATAGTGTTGTTTGATATGTGAAATGACTAATTAGAACCTCTAAGAGTGTATTGCTATGATGATTGATTGAATAGGCTAGTGATTGTTTGTATTGATTGCTTGTGTATTAGACGAGAACGTTGCCGGATATATCGAGGAGGAAGGATTTGTGGAACCTGAAGACCAAGACCAAGACCACTTTGTTGAGTAAGGCAAGCTACTCTCTGAGCTTGCACCTAACTTATGCATCTAGATTTACAAATCATTTTCAAAAGCAAAGGTTTATAAAAACCCTTTTTCAAAAGTATATAGAGATTATTTGCCACCCTATGTAGAAGTATATGCTAAAACTATAGGATGGAAAAACCAAGGTTTGTTTATTCAAAACTCCTTTGAAAACTTGTGTGGATATAAAAGCACTATGATATGGTGTTGGAGTAAAGAAATGGAGAAAGGTGGTTTTTGAGAAAAGCACATTGTGTCTTAGTACTTACGTCGATCAGCCGATACTCTGTGCGACCACATTTACCCCCATATGGGAAAGGGCTTAGTCATATAGTTTGCTCTTATTAGTATGGGACACTGCATCAACGGAGATGACTCTGTTATGCATGAGGGAATGGTTTGACGACCTACCCCTGACCTGGGTCCTCGCTCAACATCTTTGAGTAGATAAGGAGGAGGATAGAAGGATGTCCCCTATACACCGCCAGATAAAACATGTGAGTCCTCACACTTAGATCCCGACGGGCTGGGTTAAGTGTCGATGGGAAGTATCATATGGGCAGGATCCTATACTAGCATGAGCAAAGGAAAGACTAGGGTCGATGACTCAACTTCGCATACCACTGGTATGGCGAAACGTGGCTGACACGATGAGTTATCGGATGAGTGTGGGAAAAGCGTGCTACCTCTGCAGAGGGTAATTAAACTATTCGAATAGCCGAGTCCTCGGATATGGACAGTTGAGAGGCCCTACTTTGACCATGTGCAAATTTTGGGAAAGGATTTGAGTTTTAAAAGAAAAAGGAATTGGAGAATGTTCCATACACCTATACCAACGGATCGGTATGAGGTAGTTGGAGAATAATTACCATAATGGTTTATGGTCGGAAAAGGAGGAGTTTTAGAAGAAAACTAATAACATTGAGATATTAAGAGTAGTTATAATCTCCTTATCTTCTTCAACAAAGATACAGAGATGTCTTAAATAAATAAAAGTGTGAAACTAAAATTGAGACTAGTGCACTCATGTTGGAGTAGTTTGCGAGTACATTCAAATGTACTCATACTAGTTTTGTCTCTGGATATTGTCGTAGCCAGACTTCGAGGAGCCCTACGTTCAGGAGGAGTACGGCGACATCTATGCCAACTAAGGATCTTCATAAGTCGACTGCCTGTCGGGTCATCGCTAGGATTTGATGTCTACTACGCCTTAGTTCCGCTGATTGTTTTGGTTTGGCCCATGAAGGCACCTATGTAAGATTTGGTCTAAATGAACATTTATGTAAGACTTTAATTCGGTATTGTAATGGATGTAAACTTTGGTATTCAGTTCGGATTATGTGCAACGACAGACTGATCATGGGATCGTTGTGTTAAGCATAATCGGGTACTTCGGACAGCTAGTCCGGGGTCCCCACAGTAGGACTGCCTCACACGAGTGTCAGCTCTTGGATGCCTTGCCCTCCTCTGATAATCTCCCTCAAACACCACATCAAATTCACGGTTATGCATTTTTATTTCTGAATTTTTCAACAAACATCATAAAAATCAATTTTTAGCCAACTAAATGAAAGGAAACCACTATAGTGACTTGCTAGAGGCTTAAGCATGCATCAAAGCTAGTTTCTTCAACTTAGAGCAAGTATTCAAACTCACTAAACAAGATATCTACAACATAAAAAAATACTTCATATATACACCATTAAAAAAAATTCCACTTAGATATTCGGAGGAGTCACATACCGGAGAGGAGATGCACAAAATTTCAGCAGCAGGAATTGGCTAAATGTGGAGATCAAAATCATAGGAGATGAGCAACTAGAACACGATCCAAAGGTGATTTTTTGGGGAAGAGGAAGGCAGGGGAAGGAGAGAGAGCAAGTAGGGGGGCTGTGGGCCCCACACCATCAGCTGGCGCGGCCACTTGCCTGCCGCGCCACCAAGTGATGTGGTGGACCAGGGGGTCCCTCTGGTGGCTCTCTGGCTCTTCTAGGACCCTACTCGAAAATTATGATTTTTCATTAAAAAAAATAATTTTCTCAGAAACTTTATTTTTTTCATTTTCTGGTATTTTGCATTATTAAATTCAATATTGAAAAATTATTTTATAACAACAAATTTAATTAAACATTGCAAACTAAGTAAAATTACAGTAGGTATAACAAGGATGAAAGAAAGAAAATTGTTTAGTCTCTTTATGCATTTAAAATGCACTTGTTAACAAGGTTGATCAAGTATTGCCACCAAATGAATTTTATATGACATGAAAGATTTTAAACATATGAGACACTTATGTTACCTATAACGAATTGGTATGGATCCAATCATGAGGGTTTTGAATTATTCTTTATATGGGCAATCAATACTTCCCACTCTAATGGACCTCAAATTAGTAACTGTGTTAACTCCAGGCATTCTATCAACTTTCTTGGGAAAATAAACAGTATGCTCCTTATCATGAACATTAAAAGTAACTTTTCCTTTATTGCAATCAATAACAGTCCCTGCAGTGTTTAGAAAAGGTCTTCCAAGAATAATAGACATATTATCATCTTCAGGCATTTCAAGAACAACAAAGTCAGTCATAATTAAGCAATTGGTAGTTATTTGGACAGGAACATCCTCACAAATTCCAACAGGAACAATAGTAGATTTATCATCCATTTGCAAAGATATATCAGTAGGTATCAATTAATCAAGATAAAGTCTCTTGTAAAGAGAGAAAGGCATAACACTAACTCCAGCTCCCAAATCACATAGAGCAGTTTTAACATAATTATTTTTGATAGAGCAAGGAATAGTTGGTATACCTGGATCACCAAGATTCTTTCGAACCTTACCATTAAAAGAGTAATTAGCAAGCATAGTAGATATTTCCTCATTAGGAATTTTCCTTTTGTTAGTCACAATATCTTTCATATATTTAGAATAAGGAGACAACATAATAGCATCAGTCAAAGAAATTTGTAAGAACAATGGTTTCATCCAATCACAAAATCTATTATAATGATCTTCCTCTTTAGATTTAAGTTTCTTAGCAGGAAAAAGCATTGGTTTTTAGACCCAAGGTTCTCTTTCATTACCATGTTTCTTAGCAATAAAATCTTCTTTAGTGTACTTTTTATTTTTAGCATGCTTTTCATATTCTTCTTCTATTTCTTCCTGATCCGAATTGGCATTTTTATATTTATCATTGTTATTAGCATTATCATTGTTGTGTTCATTACTACTTTCAGTTTCAGCATCAGAAACAGATATACTATTAGGATCAATAACAGGTTCAGAGGATTCTATAACAGTTTTATGTTCCTTTTTTCTTTTTCCTAGAAGGAATACTAGGTTTATGAAGGGGTTCCGGTGCAGCAAACAATAATTTTTCTAGCGTATGAACACCCAAACTAGACAGGATCTATCTATCTAGTACATGTGATAACGGTGGCGGAACGGGTCACATTACCTCCATGTAGACCGATAGCGGGGATTACGCTCCCGCACAATGTTGCCGATGAAGTCGTACAAAGCCGACCTCGAGGTCGCGGAGAACTTGCCGCGACGATGTAGACGATGACGTCGGGGTGTCGACGATGACCTGCGTCGACGGGCGTCGGGCGGAAGATGGCGAGGCGCCGGCGACTGGGGGGCGGCGCCGGCGCCAGGGGCTGCAGCAGGGCTGCTGGGTGGGCGAGACGATGTCGCCTAGGCTCCTCAAATGTGGCGCCTCCGAGCACTCGCAAACATACGGAGCTTAACAACAACCCCCGGTGACTTAGATCCAGCTGAGATCGCAGGGGTAGAACTTTTCTGGGGGCAACGGAGCCCGGCGGTATAGCTTTGTTGGAGAGAGGAGGCAAAACAGGCGGAGAAACAGCTCGGCCGGCTTGCTACAAATTTAATAGTATTTTCCATGAATTAGTCCAATTAATATGCCTTGCTATATAAAGGGGGGAGGGGGTGTGCAAACTCCCTAACTCCCCCTTGTGGGACTAAACAAAGGTGAGGTGGGGGGGGGGGGGTTGGAGCCTCACCCACCATGGGCTCCAAAGCCTCATTGGTGCGGCACCCCCCTCTTGGGCCTTCTTGGCCCATTTAGGTGGGCTGCCCATTTTTCTCCTTTTTTAGATAATATTAAATTAATATCAAATACTATTAATTCATAATTAATATATTTACATATAATTTAATCTCCCGTGACTCCGAAACATTTTCCGGAGCACCCGAACTGAAGGAGATATGCCCTAGAGGCAATTAGTAAAGTGTATTCTTTATCATATCTCGTTTGTTCATAATAGGTTTTCTGTGTCATGCTATAACCGTATTAAGCGGAAACATTAATACGGGTGTGATGCGTAAACAACCAGGTCCCTAGTAGCCTCTACTAAGACTAGTTTCGTTGCGCGATTGATGATCGAGGTTTCCTGATCATGGGGCGTGACGCCGGTCGGCAATGGGAGTCATATCGTTGGAGAACGATGTGATGGACATACCTAGATTTGGAGGACGTAGTCGTTACGCCTTTGACCGTGAGATCAACTCTTATGTTATTCCTGGAAGATACTTTGATCGCACCAAACGCCGTATGTTATTTAGTATGACAATAACGGTGATACTTTTGGGTATCGGAAAGGAGTAGTTGAGACGAGGGGTCAAGAGCGAGATTTGCCAGTCCGCATAGCAGGATAGATACTCTCGGGCCCACTCGGTGAGATCATGTCTAATGAGCTTGCAAGCATGTGACTAGGTCACGGAGACATGAGATCATGGACGAGTAGAAGATAGCGTTGTCGGTAACAAGGTCGAGATTAGGTATGGAGATATCTATGGAACGGCGCTCGGACACGCTAAGTATCGCCAAGGCAAAAGGTTTAAGACTTTGTGTTCAGGTTTGATAGATGAAAGTCATTCGTTATATCACAGGGATTAATTCACGGGGTCCAGGCCTACGAGTTAGTCGTTGATCATAGAGATGTCTTGATCATACCTGTTATTATATCGAACCGTTAGGGTAACACACTTAAGGGGTTTCGACAAGACAACCGGAAAGGAAAGAGATCACCGGGAACGTCCCGGGAGGGGTCCGATGGAGATCGGGCAACGCCGAAAGAGTTTTCGGAGCTAGGATAAATTATATATAATATGTTTGATATTAATTAGTGTAATTAATATGCAAATATGATTTTATATATTTATTTTCGAATTTATTTAGGCTGATTTCCTAAATGGGCCTTCTGGTCGAAAGAAGGCCCAAGAGGGGAAAATTCCCAAGGGGAATTCGGTGGGGGGCTTGGGGGCCGACCCAATTGGGCCAAGGGGCCCACTAGGGGGCCGGCGCACCGATCCATGCCGCACCAGGCATGTGGGGGTTAGTCCCACATTGCCTGGTTAGCAAGTTGGCTCCCCCCTGGGAGCCTATATAAGAAGGGGCACCCCTGGCCTTTTAATTCACCAATTAATTCCCTAATTCTCTCTCGATTTCGTGATTCCCTTTGTTGGAGTTGCGCCGAGTTGAGAGGGGGATCTCTTCCACCATATCCCACTGCCGCGCTGCTGGTGTTCCGGTCCAAGTCTTCCGCTGCTCGTCCTGGACTAGAGCTTCGGAGGCCGTCGTCTCTACCGTACGTGTGTGACGCCCTGCGAGGTGCTGCGCTAGCGGTACTCGGAGGTCTGCTTCCTCTACACGACCTTGAGGTCGGCTTCGTCGGTCTTCATCGACAACGTTTGTGCGGGGACGTAATCCCGCTTTCGGTCTACAAGGGTATGTATTCCGATCTCCGTTCGTACTACTATATCTGCTTAGAATAGATCTTGTCATGCTTATAGGATATCGTTGGTAGGGAAATTTTTGTTTTCTGCACACGATCCCCTTCACGAACATCTTTCGGACATTCCCGGAACCATTCCAAACCTTCTCGGAACTCCTTCCGGACCACCGGAACTCTTTCCGGGTCATTTCTCTCTCTCCAATAAATCCTATATTATTCCAGAACCTTCTCCAGGTGTCGTTAAGACCTTAAGTTTGTTACGCTATGGTTCGAGAACACTCCAGACATGGTCGAGACCCTTCGCTCGCCAATGACCGCCAGAGATACCTGGACGCATATAACAGTCCCTATGCATTCTACGAATATCATCGTTGAACCATAAACATGATATTCATTCCCTTTGTTTCTGCGATACTACCTTGTCCGAGTTATGATCGTAGACATCCAATCTCCTTGTTGAATCTCATTACTGACAAGGGTTATTAACTCGTCAGTGATATTACATCTTCATGACCTAGTCATAAGCTGTGCAGCTATATAGATGCAATCTCACCGAGTGGGCCCAGAGTATCTTTCTATTACAAGAATGAACAAATCCCGCTCTTGATCCTTACGTCTCAACATACTCTTTCGGGATACCCAAGATGGACACCGTTATTGTCATTCTATATAAGACACAATGTTTGATGCTCTCAAAGTACCTCTACGAAGTAGCAATAAGTACGGTCTCACGGTCTAAGGAATAAGCTATCATATTACTCATCTATTGCAAATGACAAACATCGTAATACGATTTTATTGCAATACTTTGCGTATGTCCATCACCTTATTCTAGTAATAAGATGACCCCATTGTCAACCGTCGTCATTGTCCTTGATTGGGAATCTCGATCAACTGTTGCCCAACGGACTAGTTTATATAGAGGCTCACTAGGGACTGTGGTTGTCTATGTATCACACGTGTATTAATAATTCTGATTAATACATTTATAGTATAATACAAAAACCTATTATAAACTTATGAGATAATGCGATAAATACTACTTATTTATTTACCTCTAGGGCATATCTCCTTCAGTCTCCCACTTGCACTAGAGTACAAATAAACTAGCTGCATTTTACTTCATCAAAAACCCCTTATCAAATAAGTGTTATATGATAATGCTCGCTTGTGGAAGAGTGTTACTCTGACAATCTGTACGATATGAAGGAGATATGCCCTAGAGGCAATTAATAAAGTGTATTTCTTTATCATATCTTGTTTGTTCATAATATGTTTTTGTGTCATGCTATAACCGTATTAAGCGGAAACATTAATACGGGTGTGATGCGTAAACAACCAGGTCCCTACCAAGACTAGTTTCGTTGCGTGATCGATGATCGAGGTTTCCCGATCTTAGGGCATGGCGCCGGTCGGCAATGAAAGTCATATCGTTGGAGAACGATGTGATGGACATACCCATATTTGTAGGACGTAGTCATTACGTTTTTGACCGTGAGACCAACTCTTATTGTTATTCCTGGAAGATACTTTGATTGCACCAAACATCGTATCTTAATTAGTATGACAATAACGGTGATACTTTTGGGTATTGAAAAGAAGTAGTTGAGACGAGGGGTCAACAACGGGATTTGCCAGTCCGCATAGGAGGATAGATACTCTAGGGCCCACTCGGTGAGATTATGTGTGATGAGCTTGCAAGTATGTGACTAGGTCACCAGCTGACATAATATCATAGACGAGTAGAAGATAGTGTTTTCGGTAATGAGATCATGATAGGTATGGAGATATCTAAGAATGATGCTCGGACACGCTAAGTATCGCCATGACAAAGGGTTTAAGACTAGACGTCCAGGTTTGATAGATGAAAGTCATTCGTTATATCACAGGGATTAATTCATGGGGTCCAGGCCTACGAGCTGGTCATTGATCGGAGAGGAGTCTCGATCATGTATGTTATTATATCGAACCGCTAGGGTAACACACTTAAGTGGTTTCGACAAAACAACCAGAAAGGAAAGAGATCACCGGGAACGTCCCGGGAATGGTCCGATGGAGATCGGGCAGCGACGAAATAGTTTTTGGAGCTAGAATAAATTATATATATTATGTTTGATATTAATTAGTGTAATTAATGTTTAAATATGATTTTATATATTTATTTTCGAATTTATTTAGGCTGATTTCCCTAAATGGGCCTTCTGGTCGAAAGAAGGCCCATGGGGGGAAAACCCTCAAGGGGAAATTCGGTGGGGGGCTTGGCCGGCCTAGGTGGGCCAAATGGGGCCCACCTAGGGCCGACGCACTTGTCCTAGCCGCACCAGGCATGTGGGATAGTCCCACATTGCCTTGCTGGCAAGTTTGGCTCCCCCCGGGAGCCTATATAAGAAGGGGCACCCCTGGCCTTTTAATTCACCAATCAATTCCCCAATTCTCTCTCGATCTCGTGATTCCCTTTGTCAGAGTTGCGCCGAGTTGAGAGGGGTATCTCTTCCACCATAGCCCGTTGCCGCGCTGCTGGTGTTCCGGTCCAAGTCTTCCGCTGCTCGTCCTGGACTGGAGCTTTGGAGGCCGTCGTCTCTACCGTACGTGTGTGACGCCCTGTGAGGTGCTGCGCTAGCGGTACTGTAATGCCCCAATCCATAAATTATACAGTGATGCTATGTGTCGGTGGTCATGCTACATAATCGAAGGTTACTGGGGTTACCACTCCCAGGCCGAGTAAACATCGGCAGGCGTGCTCGGAATGGATCATCGGCCACACAACCCTTCGATCATGCCATATCCAAAGCATAGCCCTCAAAGTATAATAAAGAGACTAAGACACCGGAACACCTCGCACATGACAGACCCTACGACTCAAGATAATATAGTTCAACTCTTAGTAGAGAATGATAGCAAATATTACAATCAGAGTTCACAGACCCATCATTACATCAAGCGGAAGCAAATTAAGTTGTTCTAAACAACAAGATCCAAATATGGCCTAAGAGGCCTACAGATAAACAGTTCTGTGCCAGCTGGTTCCTAGTTGCCCCAGGCTGCCACCCGGGAACCCCAGACTACTCGTCGATGTCAATAAAGAACCCACCTTCGGGGTAGGTAAAGTCCTCCTCTGAAACAAAAATAAACAAGGGTGAGTTCGACGAACTCAACAAGATTTTGAGCTATTACTGCTCCATGATTGGCTTTCAAGGTTTTATGGCTGTTTTGCGTAAAGCTGATTTTGTTCATAAAATATGACTCCAAGGCATCGACTATCAGAATATTTTCGAAGAGGGGTAAGAAGTAACTCTTTCTCTTTTGATTCACTTTCTCATCATCCACCACTGTACCTGTTCTTCAGAGGCACCTCCCCGAATCACCCTCGAGGAAGTCAACCTTTCAATCGTGAGTGGTACCTTTAGTACCCAGTTTTTAGTCATTCCGTTAAAGTTATTCTATGATCCCTGAATTCGTCACCAAGTCGTCCTTAACCGTGGACACGGCTTTTCGAAAAGATTTATCCCTGCAGGGGGTGTACAATGTGAAAGTCGCCAGGTTCCCGAGGGACCTCCCAGCTACTTATCCATGCGTACCGTCCGACCCATTGCCTGATCATTTAGCTCTCTTCCGGGGAAAGCCGGCTGGGTGGGAGCGGCTATGACCTTTACCTCGCTTAGGACTAACCCAGGATCATCAGTGGCAGTAGGAAAGGTTCAGTGCCTCCAACACCCTGCCCCGCGGCCACTCATTCTCCTAAGCACCATCATCCTCATCTCAGTCTTGACCACCATCTCAACACACGCGCAAATGGAAAGCCAAACTAGAGGACCCTCGGCTAGTCCGCCACAAGTTAGTCGGTCGACGAGGTTCCATATGCCCACGCATGGTAGCACGCTCAACTTGGCTCGAAGGCGAGAACTCGCACTGAGGCGGCGAGAACGAGACAACCCACCACATATCATGTGGCCTCTCATCCCCACCTTTTAGCATTTTACTAATTATTACCACAATTCTCCACCATCATCCGCGGAAATTCCACATCTGATCCCAACATGAATATCTCTCGGACCACTAAGCCGTTAACTAAGCATGGCTAAGCAACAACCTAGCATAGTGAATTAATTCAGGCCATCAACACAATCCTATGGATAATAGGAGGGAAAACAGGTAATGGCATCGGTAACTTAATGCAACTATAGGATACTCTAATCCAATCAAATTGACATTTGGAACCGCATGCAATATTATAGTGGAGAAAATAATTTGCATAAAGTAGGATAAGATATGCAAGAGGGTGGGGATCACGCTTGCCTTGCTCAGCAGGCGGGTAATACTGATCGTCGGAGTAATGTGGCGAGACCCCGGTTCCTTGATCTATCGATGTTTAAAAACACCGGAAAGAACACAATCAATACAAGCAATTCATATGCAATGCGCAAACACATGATGGTATGACATTTTAATGCACTGAATTATTATAACAATTATATGACATTTAAATGGGATGCTAGGAATAATTATTCAACGATATAGGAAATATATTTTCCTATTTGTTTTTATGTTCCCCTACAATTTTAATTTAGGTAACATGCTTGAAATGATTTTTAATATGTAGCACTGGTGCTTATGAGCAATTTTAATTAAAGGGCACCATTTTTAACAATTGGAGAAATTTATTATGAATTTGAGCTACACCTTTTTATTTATACCCCTCTCTTAATTTAGCAAAACAGAAAAATACAGTAGCAGCAATGGAAAGGTGAATCATTCTATTAGTTAGCATTTATTTTTCTGAGCATTTTGGTATATTATTTGCTAAATTTGGATAAATATTTTGAAAGATATGAATTCTTGAAGTTTTATTCATTTTCTGTCTTTTTCTTTATTTTCCAGAAATTCGTCGGGTCGTTTTTCACTGCGCGCGCAGCTAGCCCGAGCCACTGACGCGCGGGCCAGGAGGCCAGGTGGCGCTGACGCGGCGCGGGGCGGGTGCTGGGCCACTGGCGCGTGGGCCCAGGCCGTCAGCACCACGCCGGAGCGCACGGCCGTGGCGTTCGCCGGCGGCGAGGTGCACGGATACGAGGTTCTACGGCGCCAGGGAGCCAGCAGGTGGGCGCGTTCGACGCGCGCGCGCACGGGGAGCATTTCTAGGGCGGCGCCGCTACCTAAAGGTCGCCGGAGCGCAGCTAGCAGCGACGGCGAGCGGTGGCCGGCGGCGAGCTTCTGGGCATTAACGCTACGGAGCGTGCGCGGAGGAACGGAGGGCACGGGCGGGTACGGGTGCTCACCCTCGTCGCGTGAACGTGCTCGGAGTGGAGGGAGGAGCGCTGTGGCGGTGGCGCGCGTGCTCGAGGCGCGGCGGCCGGAGTCGGGGAAGAAGAGGACGGCGGCGTCGATTTCGTGTTCCCCGGCACGGTTCCTTCGGCGTGGAGGTAGCTGGCGTTGCGGCGGTGCTAGGGGTGGTCGTGGCTGAGCTCGGGGTGGTCTCAAACGCCGGCGATTCGACGGCGAGCTCCTCTAGGGTTCGTCCATGGCTGGGGAAGAACAGGGGAAAAGATCGGAGGGGGGGAGAGAGAGCAGAGCAGCGCCATGGTGGTCTTATCCTTCCCAGGGCAGCAGAGGAGGAGGGGGGGTCCGGGCGCGGCGCAGGAGAGGGCGACACGGCGACGGGGTTCGTCGGGGACGGGCGCGCTCGGTCGCTACAGAGGAAGACGAAGGAGGTTTTCTGGAAACCCCCTGCCACTTTTCTTTTTCCCTCACAGACAGGTCCTTCCCCATTACAGTGAGGTCCTTTTCTAATTCTTTTCAAAACCAGAGCACTTCTTTGATTTATTTGGGGCATTTAAACACTTTAGAAAAATTTGAGAAAAATATGGTAGCTTCCCCATACAGTGTAGAGTCACCACAAAAATTGGCATATCAAAATAAAATGTTTTGATGCACTTTTGTTCAGAGGGGTTAAATAGGGCATTTCCCTCAATTTTCCATATGTTGCCCCTTTTATAATTTGGAGACAATGCAAATATAATATTTTGAGCTCTTGGAGCTTCCTTGACAAATATGCAAGATTCAAAGTAGTTTGGTTTTAGCAAGTGCAATTATCTTCTTTTGAACTCTTGGAACTTCCTTGACAAATATGCAAGATTCAAAGTGTCTTGGTTGAAATGTTCATAAAAGTAGCAAAATGATATGGATGCCATGATGCAATTACACAAAAGTGGAAAAATTACACAGGTTTTTCAGGTTTCCAAACTTGGGCTGTTACAAATCTACCCCCCTTACAGGAATCTCGTCCCGAGATTCTCAAGTTGCGGAAGAAAGTCGGGATATTCCTCACGAAGACTAGACTCTCTTTCCCAGGTAGCTTCTTCTTCGGAATGGTGAGACCACTGAACTTTGAAGAACTTGGTAGTCTTATTCCGAGTCTTCCTTTCTGCTTCATCTAGGATACGTATGGGATGCTCGCGATAGGTGAGATCCGCCTGGATATCCAGCTCCTCATGATTGACTCCACGGATAGGATCCTTGAAGCAACGGCGGAGTTGGGATACATGGAACACATCATGCACATCCGGGAAGTTGGTTGGGAGTTCTAGCTGGTAGGATAGATCTCCTCGTTTGGCCAGAATGGTGAAAGGGCCAACATAACGAGGGGCCAATTTTCCCTTGATTCCAAAGCGACGAACACCACGAAGAGGAGAGACGCGTAGATAGGCCTTGTCACCAATTTCATAATGGACCTCCTGATGGTGCTTATCATAGTAGCTCTTCTGCCTAGACTGGGCAATCTTCAGATTCTCTCGTATGATTTTCACCTTCTCCTCAGCTTCATTGATCACATCTGGACCCAAGAGTTGCCTCTCTCCGGTCTCGGACCAATTTAGCGGAGTTCGGCATTTTCTTCCATACAGAACCTCGAACGGGGCCATACCCAGACTCGCTTGATAGCTATTGTTGTAGGAGAACTTAGCGAAGGGAAGGTATTTTTCCCACCCCTTTCCGAAAGAGATTACACAAGCTCGAAGCATGTCCTCTAGAACTTGGTTCACCCTTTCGGTCTGTACATCAGTTTGGGGATGGAAAGCTGTGCTGAAGTTGAGGCGGGTTCCCATGGCTTGTTGGAAACTCGTCCAAAATTTCGAGGTAAACAAGCTGCCACGATCAGAGATTATCCTCTTGGGAACACCGTGAAGTACGATGATCCGGGAAGCATACAGGTCAGCCAGCTTTGCAGCTGTGATGTCGACTCGCACTGGGAGGAAGTGAGCCACTTTGGATAGTCGATCGATGATTACCCAGATGGCATCGTTGCCCTTGGGAGACTTTGGCAGACCCGTAATAAAGTCCATACCAATCTCGTCCCATTTCCATTCTGGAATCGCAATAGGGCGAAGAGTGCCAGCAGGCCTTTGATGTTCAGCCTTTACACGTCGACAGGTGTCGCATTCAGCAACATACTTGGCGATTTCTCTTTTCATCCGAGTCCACCAGAATAGTGGTCGGAGGTCTTGGTACATTTTGGTACTACCGGGATGAATAGAGAGAGGGGAATCATGCGCTTCTTTGAGGATCAGCTCCTTCAGATTCTGCTCCTTTGGCACCACCAGACGGTCACCAAAGTACACGATTCCCGCTTCATTCTCAGAGAAGCATTTGGCCTTTCCACTAGCAATGTTCTTTTTGATATTAAGAATGCAATTATCCAGTCTCTACGCCTCCTTTATCTGGTCTACCAGAGTAGATTTGATCTCCAGATTTGCGAGGTAGCCAGAAGGGACAATTTCTAGGTTTAAACGGGCGAACTCTTCATGGAGAGCAGGTTGAGCCTTTTGAATCATCAGGTTGTTGCTATAAGATTTTCGACTTAGCGCGTCAGCCACGACGTTCGCCTTGCCGGGTTGGTAGTTCAGACTCACATCATAGTCTTTGATTAACTCCAACCAACGTCTTTGCCTGAGATTTAAGTCCGGCTGAGTGAAAAGGTATTTCAAACTCTTGTGATCCGAGTAAATCTCGCAACGGTTACCAAACAAGTATGGTCTCCATTGCTTCAGAGCATAAACCACTGCGGCAAGCTCCAAATCATGAGTTGGGTAGTTTTTCTCATGAGGCTTCAATTGGCGGGAGGCATATGCCACTGCATGGCCATCTTGCATTAACACACAGCCCAAGCCTTGCAGAGAGGCGTCACAGAAGACCACGAAATCCTTGCTTGCGTCTGGCAGGGCAAGCACAGGAGCAGAAGTGAGTTTGGCCTTCAGGGTTTTGAAGCTCTCTTCAGCTTGGTCCGTCCATACGAACCTTGTATCCTTCTTGAGAAGGTTGGTCAGAGGCTTGGCTATTTTGGAGAACCCTTCGATGAATCGGCGGTAGTAACCTGCCAATCCCAGAAAGCTTCGGATGTCCTTGACAGACATGGGAGTTACCCAATCCATAATAGATTGAATCTTGTCGGGAACGACAGCCACTCCACTTGCGGAAATCACATGGCCGAGGAAGACGAGATTATCCAACCAAAACTCACACTTGGAGAACTTGGCATAAAGGCGGTGTTCTCGAAGGCGTGTCAGGACCAAACGAAGATGTTCGGCATGCTCTTCATCGGTTTTGGAGTAGACAAGAATGTCATCGATGTAAATGACAACAAACTTGTCGAGATAATCCATGAAGACGGAGTTCATGAGCCTCATGAACGTCGCAGGAGCATTGGTGAGACCAAAGGACATAACGGTATACTCATATGAGCCATAGCGAGTAACAAAGGCCGTCTTTGGGATATCCTGCTTTCGGATCTTGATCTGATGGTACCCTGACCTCAGGTCCATCTTGGAAAATACCGTTGCACCAGCTAGTTGATCCAATAGATCATTGATGCGAGGAATAGGGTACTTGTTTTTGATTGTCACCGCATTTAAAGGCCTGTAGTCAGAGACTAGACGAGGCACGGTAGAATCCCTCTTCTTGACGAAGAGTACGGGACAACCCCAAGGTGAACTGCTAGGCCGAATGAACTCTTTCGCTAACAGTTCATCAATTTGCTCCTTTAACAGCGCCAGCTCCTCCACCGGCATCCGGTAGGGCTTCTTGGCAATCGGCGCGGTACCGGGAAGCAACTCTATGACAAACTCCACACTTCGATCAGGTGGCATGCCAGGCAATTCCTCCGGGAACACATCCGGGAAGTCACACACAACGTGGATGTCTTGGATTTCAGGAGGGGATAAGCCTTCCATAAGGCAAAGTATGAGCTCTGGTGAGTTGGGCATGGATGGAGATGGAGGTCTGGACTGTGCAGACCAATGCTCCACAATGTCGCCGGAAGATGTGGTCACGGTGATGGTTCTGGCAGCACAGTCGAGGTGAATGATCCTGAAAGCAAACATAGGGACGGGAGCCCCAAAAGCTGGTCGCCCCACGCCCTAAAACCCAAAGCGAGTAAGCGTACGACACGTCATGCGCGGCGGAAGCGACACGTGATAAGGCACAAAACAAATAGAGGTAAGATTTCTCCGAGAGTAGAGGGTAACCAGATAAGGAGTAAAAAGAATCCTAAGATGGTTTTCACAACTCATTTTTAGGTTAAAAATATTTTTACCAACACTAGACTCAACGTCGACCAGTAGTAAGGGTTTCCTACAGGCGGTACTGCTCTGATACCAAGTTGTAATGCCCCAATCCATAAATTATACAGTGATGCTATGTGTCAGTGGTCATGCTACATAATCGAAGGTTACTGGTGTTACCACTCCCAGGCCGAGTAAACATCGGCAGGCGTGCTCGGCATGGATCATCGGCCACACAACCCTTCGATCATGCCATATCCAAAGCATAGCCCTCAAAGTATAATAAAGAGACTAAGACACCGGAACACCTGGCACATGACAGACCCTACGACTCAAGATAATATAGTTCAACTCTTAGTAGAGAATGATAGCAAATATTACAATCAGAGTTCACAGACCCATCATTACATCAAGCGGAAGCAAATTAAGTTGTTCTAAACAACAAGATCCAAATATGGCCTAAGAGGCCTACAGATAAACAGTTCCGTGCCAGCTGGTTCCTAGTTGCCCCAGGCTGCCACCCGGGAACCCCAGACTACTCGTCGATGTCAATAAAGAACCCACCTTCGGGGTAGGTAAAGTCCTCCTCTGAAACAAAAATAAACAAGGGTGAGTTCGACGAACTCAACAAGATTTTGAGCTATTACTGCTCCATGATTGGCTTTCAAGGTTTTATGGCTGTTTTGCGTAAAGCTGATTTTGTTCATAAAATATGACTCCAAGGCATCGACTATCAGAATATTTTCGAAGAGGGGTAAGAAGTAACTCTTTCTCTTTTGATTCACTTTCTCATCATCCACCACTGTACCTGTTCTTCAGAGGCACCTCCCCGAATCACCCTCGAGGAAGTCAACCTTTCAATCGTGAGTGGTACCTTTAGTACCCAGTTTTTAGTCATTCCGTTAAAGTTATTCTATGATCCCTGAATTCATCACCAAGTCGTCCTTAACCGTGGACACGGCTTTTCGAAAAGATTTATCCCTGCAGGGGGTGTACAATGTGAAAGTCGCCAGGTTCCCGAGGGACCTCCCAGCTACTTATCCATGCGTACCGTCCGACCCATTGCCTGATCATTTAGCTCTCTTCCGGGGAAAGCCGGCTGGGTGGGAGTGGCTACGACCTTTACCTCGCTTAGGACTAACCCAGGATCATCAGTGGCAGTAGGACAGGTTCAGTGCCTCCAACACCCTGCCCCGCGGCCACTCATTCTCCTAAGCACCATCATCCTCATCTCAGTCTTGACCACCATCTCAACACACGCGCAAATGGAAAGCCAAACTAGAGGACCCTCGGCTAGTCCGCCACAAGTTAGTCGGTCGACGAGGTTCCATATGCCCACGCATGGTAGCACGCTCAACTTGGCTCGAAGGCGAGAACTTGCACTGAGGCGGCGAGAACGAGACAACCCACCACATATCATGTGGCCTCTCATCCCCACCTTTTAGCATTTTACTAATTATTACCACAATTCTCCACCATCATCCGCGGAAATTCCACATCTGATCCCAACATGAATATCTCTCGGACCACTAAGCCGTTAACTAAGCATGGCTAAGCAACAACCTAGCATAGTGAATTAATTCAGGCCATCAACACAATCCTATGGATAATAGGAGGGAAAACAGGTAATGGCATCGGTAACTTAATGCAACTATAGGATACTCTAATCCAATCAAATTGACATTTGGAACCGCATGCAATATTATAGTGGAGAAAATAATTTGCATAAAGTAGGATAAGATATGCAAGAGGGTGGGGATCACGCTTGCCTTGCTCAGCAGGCGGGTAATACTGATCGTCGGGGTAATGTGGCGAGACCCCGGTTCCTTGATCTATCGATGTTTAAAAACACCGGAAAGAACACAATCAATACAAGCAATTCATATGCAATGCGCAAACACATGATGGTATGACATTTTAATGCACTGAATTATTATAACAATTATATGACATTTAAATGGGATGCTAGGAATAATTATTCAACGATATAGGAAATATATTTTCCTATTTGTTTTTATATTCCCCTACAATTTTAATTTAGGTAACATGCTTGAAATGATTTTTAATATGTAGCACTGGTGCTTATGAGCAATTTTAATTAAAGGGCACCATTTTTAACAATTGGAGAAATTTATTATGAATTTGAGCTACACCTTTTTATTTATACCCCTCTCTTAATTTAGCAAAACAGAAAAATACAGTAGCAGCAATGGAAAGGTGAATCATTTTATTAGTTAGCATTTATTTTTCTGAGCATTTTGGTATATTATTTGCTAAATTTGGATAAATATTTTGAAAGATATGAATTCTTGAAGTTTTATTCATTTTCTGTCTTTTTCTTTATTTTCCAGAAATTCGTCGGGTCGTTTTTCACCGCGCGCGCAGCTAGCCCGAGCCACTGATGCGCGGGCCAGGGGGCCAGGTGGCGCTGACGCGGCGCGGGGCGGGTGCTGGGCCACTGGCGCGTGGGCCCAGGCCGTCAGCACCACGCCGGAGCGCACGGCCGTGGCGTTCGCCGGCGGCGAGGTGCACGGATACGAGGTTCTACGGCGCCAGGGAGCCAGCAGGTGGGCGCGTTCGACGCGCGCGCGCACGGGGAGCATTTCTAGGGCGGCGCCGCTACCTAAAGGTCGCCGGAGCGCAGCTAGCAGCGACGGCGAGCGGTGGCCGGCGGCGAGCTTCTGGGCATTAACGCTACGGAGCGTGCGCGGAGGAACGGAGGGCACGGGCGGGTACGGGTGCTCACCCTCGTCGCGTGAACGTGCTCGGAGTGGAGGGAGGAGTGCTGTGGCGGTGGCGCGCGTGCTCGAGGCGCGGCGGCCGGAGTCGGGGAAGAAGAGGACGGCGGCGTCGATTTCGTGTTCCTCGGCACGGTTCCTTCGGCGTGGAGGTAGCTGGCGTTGCGGCGGTGCTAGGGGTGGTCGTGGCTGAGCTCGGGGTGGTCTCAAACGCCGGCGATTCGACGGCGAGCTCCTCTAGGGTTCGGCCATGGCTGGGGAAGAACAGGGGAAAAGATCGGGGGGGGGGGGGGAGAGAGAGCAGAGCAGCGCCATGGTGGTCTTATCCTTCCCAGGGCAGCAGAGGAGGAGGGGGGGGGTCCGGGCGCGGCGCAGGAGAGGGCGACACGGCGACGGGGTTCGTCGGGGACGGGCGCGCTCGGTCGCTACAGAGGAAGACGAAGGAGGTTTTCTGGAAACCCCCCTGCCACATTTCTTTTTCCCTCACAGACAGGTCCTTCCCCATTACAGTGAGGTCCTTTTCTAATTCTTTTCAAAACCAGAGCACTTCTATGATTTATTTGGGGCATTTAAACACTTGTAGCTTCCCCATACAGTGTAGAGTCACCACAAAAATTGTCATATCAAAATAAAATGTTTTGATGCACTTTTGTTCAGAGGGGTTAAATAGGGCATTTCCCTCAATTTTCCATATGTTGCCCCTTTTATAATTTGGAGACAATGCAAATATAATATTTTGAGCTCTTGGAGCTTCCTTGACAAATATGCAAGATTCAAAGTAGTTTGGTTTTAGCAAGTGCAATTATCTTCTTTTGAACTCTTGGAACTTCCTTGACAAATATGCAAGATTCAAAGTGTCTTGGTTGAAATGTTCATAAAAGTAGCAAAATGATATGGATGCCATGATGCAATTACACAAAAGTGGAAAAATTACACAGGTTTTTCAGGTTTCCAAACTTGGGCTGTTACAGGTACTCGGAGGTCTACTTCCTCTACACGACCTTGAGGTCGGCTACGTCGTCTTCGTCGTCAACGCTTGTGCGGGAGCGTAATCCCCGTTGTTCGGTCTACGAGGGTATGTATTCCGATCTCCGCCGTACTACTATATCTGCATAGTGTAGATCTTGGCTAGTTTAAGGATATCGTTGCTAGGAATTTTTTTTGTTTTCTGCACACGATCCCCTTCAGTGGTATCAGAGCCGATCTATCGTAGATATAGTTGTACGCTGTTAGAACCCGTGTTCTGCACGGGGGCACCGTTCCTGTTATTTGCTACCCTCTAGCGTGCACTTGTGATTCCAGCGGCATCGAGTTGATGAAGCGGCCCGGACCGACTTTACGCGTACGCTTACGCGAGACTGGTTCCACTACTGACATACGGCTTGTACCGTATATGTGGCTGGCGGGTGCCTGTTTTTCTCTCTTTAGTTGGCTTTGCATTTTCAATGGAGGGCCCGAAAGGGATGCTTAAACATGCAATTATTGGATCGTTGTTGTGGTCATAAGGTTCGTAGGTATGAAGCGGTTCTATTTACGAAAGCCCCGAGCCACGTAAAATATGCAAAAGATAAAGTAGAAGCGTCTAACTTTATTTTGCAGGGGGCTATGTGATATGGTCAAGGTAGGTTTATTAAATTGTTTATAAACTGCGGGCGCCAAGAAGACCATGGCGCAATGGACTATATCACATTGCATTACATTTGATGTTTTGTGTGCATCTTATATTGTGTGATTGTATATATAGTATATATTAGTTACATGGCGGTAGCTATATAAGATGATCCCTTCAAAATACCACTAGTGTTCTCCCTCCAACGCGCACCACCAAGAAAGTTCTACGTTATGAGGCAGGCCGTGATGATCGGGTGTCAGACATCTCGTCGTTCTCATACAGTGGGTGTAAGCCATGTTGCACAAGCGTCAGCGTGGAGGTTTTTGGTGGCGAGCCTAGCATATTCAGAAATATGGCCTCGGAACAGGGAGACCGAAAGGTCGAGCACGAGTCACAAAATTGGTGTGGCGGACTTTTGTCTACTCTTGAAGTTGTGCCGCCGGCTCTGATGATGAGGGGTGGTGCAATGGATGGGGGTCGTGTAATCGCTTAAACGACCAGGAGGGATGTTCGTTTGAGTGGGAGTTATGTTAGTTATTTTCTAAAATACTATAACTCAAAATTATTATGAACAAAGTCTTATGTTGTTGCAAATTCCATTGTAGATGTCTCGCCCTCGTTTAACCTAGGTCTGTTCCTTGAGAAAGAAAAGCTTATGACCAATGGGTCGAACTTCATGGCCTGGTTCCGCAACCTGAGGATCCTCCTCACTCCCCATAGGGTGGCCTACGTCATTGAGGCCGCCATAGGTGACCCTCCTGCAGATGAAGCCTCTGAGGATGAGAAGAAGGTCTTCCAGACCCGATCGGAGGATTCTGCCTTTGTCCAGAGTGGCATGCTCTACGCCATGGAAGCCGACCTGCAGAAGCGCTTTGAGAAGATGAGCGCCTTTGAGATCATTTCGGATCTTAAGGCTGTCTTCGCGCCGCAGGCTAAAGCTGAGAGATATGAGGCTTCTGAGATTTTCTTCTCAGCTAAGATGGAAGAGCATAGCAGTGTGAGCGAGCATGTAGTCAAGATGTCTGGCTACGTTCAATGCCTGAATGCTCTGGAGTGCAAGATTCCCGATGAGCTGGCGATTGACAGGGTGTTGCAATCGTTGCCACCGAGCTACAAAGGCTTCGTCATGAACTACAACATGCAGGGCATGGCTAAGTCCCTGGGTGAAGTGTTCGTGATGCTCAAGACTGCTGAGGTAGAGATTAAGAAGGAGCACACGCTGTTGATGGTTAACAAGACCGTTGATTTCAAGAAGTCCGGTGGCAAGGGAAAGCAGAGCTGGAAGTCCCGGAGGGAGGCAAAGTTGGCTGCCAAGCCCAGGACTAACAGGTCTGGTCACAGAGCTAGCGTGGAATGTTTCTACTGCAAGGGGAAGGGTCACTGGAAGCGCAACTGCCCCAAGTATCTGGAGGATAGGAAGTCTGGCAAGACGGTCGACAAAGAGCAAGGTATATTTGATATACATGTTATAGATGTGTACCTTACATCCGCCCGGAGCAATACGTGGGTATTTGATACTGTTTCTGTTGCTCATATATGTAACTCTCAGGAGGAGTTACGGAATAGAAGGCGGCTGGCGAAGGATGAGGTGACGATGCGCGTCGGCAACGGATCGGGAGTCGACGTGGTGGCTGTCGGCACGCTCCCTCTGCATCTACCATCGGGATTAGTTTTGGTTTTAAATAAATGTTATTTTGTGCCATCCTTGAGTGTAAACATTATAAGTGGGTCTTGCCTGTTACAAGACGGTTATTCATTTAAATCAGTGTCAAGCAATTGTGCTATTTATATGAATGATATCTTTTATGTTGATGCTCCCGAGAATAACGGTTTATTCTTGTTGAATCTCGATCGTAGTACTCACATACATAACATAGAAGCCAAACGAATTAAGTGTAGTGACGATACCGCCATGTTTTTGTGGCATTGCCGTCTTGGTCATATTGGTATAAAGCGCATGAAGCGACTCCACTCCGATGGACTCTTGGACTCGTTGGATTTCGGATCCCTCGATACATGCGAACCATGCCTCATGGGCAAAATGACCAGGACACCGTTCAAAGGTTTCGTTGAACGGGCGTCGGATTTGTTGGGGATCATACATACAGATGTGTGTGGACCGATGAGCGTTTCGACACGCAATGGTTATCGTTACTTTGTCACCTTCACTGATGACTTGAGTAGATACGGTTATATCTATTTGATGAAACACAAGTCTGAAACGTTTGAAAAGTTCAAAGAATTCCAGAGTGAAGTTGAGAATCAGCTTAATAGGAAAATCAAGCATCTCCGGTCCGATCGCGGTGGAGAGTACTTGAGTTTTGAGTTTGGCACACATCTGAAGAGTTGTGGCATAGTACCCCAACTTACGCCCGCCGGAACGCCGCAGCGTAACGGTGTGTCCGAGCGGCGTAATCGTACTCTACTGGATAGTGTCCGATCTATGATGTCTCTTACCGATCTGCCAGTGTCCTTCTGGGGTTATGCGTTAGAAACAGCCGCATTCATTTTAAATAGGGCTCCGTCCAAGTCCGTTGAAACGACACCGTATGAATTATGGTATGGCCAAAAGCCTAAGTTATCGTTTCTGAAGGTTTGGGGTTGTGAGGCGTACGTTAAGAAACTACAGCCCGACAAACTCGAACCGAAGTCGGAGAAAGTCGTCTTTGTAGGATATCCGCGGGAAACCGTTGGGTACACCTTCTACAACCAAGCTGAGGGCAAAACTTTTGTCGCGAAGACCGGTACCTTTCTAGAGAAGGAGTTTCTCACGAAAGGAGTAAGTGGGAGGAAGGTAGACCTCGATGAAGTCGTTGATCCTGAACTCGAGATTCCGAGTGGCGCAACGGAAGCAATTCCGGAAACGTCCTCCGTGGAAGGAGTGGGAGAAACTGTCGAGGAAGATGTTCTACCTCGTAGGTCTGGTAGATCTCGGATCGCACCAGAATGGTATGGCAACATGGTTTGCACCGTCATGCTAGTCGAGCAAGACGAACCTACGAACTACAAGGAGGCGATGGAGAGTCTAGAGTCCGAGAAATGGCTTGAAGCCATGAAATCCGAAATAGGATCCATGTATGATAACAAAGTATGGACTTTGGTGGATGTTCCCGAAGGACGCAAGGCCGTCGAGAATAAGTGGATCTTTAAGAAGAAGACTGATGCTGATGGTAATGTGACCGTCTATAAAGCTCGGCTTGTCGCAAAGGGTTTCCGACAAGTTCATGGAATTGACTACGATGAAACTTTTTCACCGGTAGCGATGCTTAAGTCTATTCGGATTTTGGCTACTATATCTGCATATGTATTCCGATCTCCGCCGTACTACTATATCTGCATAGTGTAGATCTTGGCTAGTTTAAGGATATCGTTGCTAGGAATTTTTTTTGTTTTCTGCACACGATCCCCTTCAGTGGTATCAGAGCCGATCTATCGTAGATATAGTTGTACGCTGTTAGAACCCGTGTTCTGCACGGGGGCACCGTTCCTGTTATTTGCTACCCTCTAGCGTGCACTTGTGTATTCCAGCGGCATCGAGTTGATGAAGCGGCCCGGACCGACTTTACGCGTACGCTTACGCGAGACTGGTTCCACTACTGACATACGGCTTGTACCGTATATGTGGCTGGCGGGTGCCTGTTTTTCTCTCTTTAGTTGGCTTTGCATTTTCAATGGAGGGCCCGAAAGGGATGCTTAAACATGCAATTATTGGATCGTTGTTGTGGTCATAAGGCTCGTAGGTATGAAGCGGTTCTATTTACGAAAGCCCCGAGCCACGTAAAATATGCAAAAGATAAAGTAGAAGCGTCTAACTTTATTTTGCAGGGGGCTATGTGATATGGTCAAGGTAGGTTTATTAAATTGTTTATAAACTACGGGCGCCAAGAAGACCATGGCGCAATGGACTATATCACATTGCATTACATTTGATGTTTTGTGTGCATCTTATATTGTGTGATTGTATATATAGTATATATTAGTTACATGGCGGTAGCTATATAAGATGATCCCTTCAAAATACCACTAGTGTTCTCCCTCCAACGCGCACCACCAAGAAAGTTCTACGTTATGAGGCAGGCCGTGATGATCGGGTGTCAGACATCTCGTCGTTCTCATACAGTGGGTGTAAGCCATGTTGCACAAGCGTCAGCGTGGAGGTTTTTGGTGGCGAGCCTAGCATATTCAGAAATATGGCCTCGGAACAGGGAGACCGAAAGGTCGAGCACGAGTCACAAAATTGGTGTGGCGGACTTTTGTCTACTCTTGAAGTTGTGCCGCCGGCTCTGATGATGAGGGGTGGTGCAATGGATGTGGGTCGTGTAATCGCGTAAACGACCAGGAGGGATGTTCGTTTGAGTGGGAATTATGTTAGTTATTTTCTAAAAATACTATAACTCAAAATTATTATGAACAAAGTCTTATGTTGTTGAAATTTCATTGTAGATGTCTCGCCCCTCGTTTAACCTAGGTCTGTTCCTTGAGAAAGAAAAGCTTAAGACCAATGGGTCAAACTTCATGTCCTGGTTCCGCAACCTGAGGATCCTCCTCACTCCCCATAGGGTGGCCTACGTCATTGAGGCCGCCATAGGTGACCCTCCCGCAGATGAAGCCTCTGAGGATGAGAAGAAGGTCTTCCAGACCAGATCGGAGGATTCTGCCTTTGTCCAGAGTGGCATGCTCTACGCCATGGAAGCCGACCTGCAGAAGCGCTTCGAGAAGATGAGCGCCTTCGAGATTATTTCTGATCTGAAGGTTGTCTTCGCGCCGCAGGCTAAGGCTGAGAGATATGAAGCTTCTGAGCTTTTCTTCTCGGCCAAGATGGAAGAGCATAGCAGTGTGAGCGAGCATGTGGTCAAGATGTCTGGCTACGTTCAACGCCTGAATGCTCTGGAATGCAAGATTCCCGATGAGCTGGCGATTGACAGGGTGTTGCAATCGTTGCCCCCTAGCTATAAAGGCTTCGTCATGAATTACAACATGTAGGGCATGGCTAAGTCCCTGGGTGAAGTGTTCATGATGCTCAAGACTGCTGAGGTGGAGATTAAGAAGGAGCACACGCTGTTGATGGTCAGCAAGACCGTCGATTTTAAGAAATCCGGTGGGAAGGGAAAGCAGAGCTGGAAGTCCAGGAGGGAAGGCAAGATGAGTGCCAAGCCCAAGACTAACAGATCTGGTCCTAGAGCTGGCATGGAGTGCTTCTACTGCAAGGGGAAAGGTCACTGGAAGCGCAACTGCCCCAAGTACCTGGAGGATAGGAAGTCTGGCAAGACGATCGACAAAGAGCAAGGTATATTTGATATACATGTTATAGATGTGTACCTTACATCCACCCGTAGCAACACTTAGGTATTTGATACTGGTTATGTTGCTCATATATGTAACTCTCAGGAGGAGTTACGGAATAGACGGCGGCTGGCGAAGGATGAGGTGACGATGCGCGTCGGCAACGGATCGAGAGTCGACGTGGTGGTTGTCGGCACGCTCCCTCTGCATCTACCATCGGGGTTAGTTTTGGTTTTAAATAAGTGTTATTTTGTGCCATCCTTGAGTGTAAACATTATAAGTGGGTCTTGCCTGTTACAAGACGGTTATTCATTTAAATCAGTATCAAGCAGTTGTGCTATTTATATGAATGATATCTTTTATGTTGATGCTCCCGAGAATAATGGTTTATTCTTGTTGAATCTCGATCGTAGTACTCACATCCATAATATAGAAGCCAAACGGATTAAGTGTAGTGATGATACCGCCATGTATATGTGGCATTGCCATCTTGGTCATATTGGTGTAAAGCGCATGAAGAAACTCCACTCCGATGGACTTTTGGACTCGTTGGATTTCGGATCCCTCGTTACATGCAAACCATGCCTTATGGGCAAAATGACCAAGACACCGTTCAAAGGTTTCGTTGAACGGGCGTCAGATTTATTGGGGATCATACATACAGATATGTGTGGACCAATGAGCGTATCGACACGCAATGGTTATCGTTACTTCTCACCTTCACTGATGACTTGAGTAGATACGGTTATGTCTATTTGATGAAACACAAGTCTGAAACTTTTGAAAAGTTCAAAGAATTTCAAAGTGAAGTTGAAAATCAGCTTAACAAGAAAGTCAAACACCTCCGATCCGATCATGGTGGCGAGTATTTGAGTTTTAAGTTTGGCACACATCTGAAGAGTTGTGGCATCGTACCCCAACTTACGCCTGCCGGAACACCGCAATGTAACGGCGTGTCCGAGCGACGTAATCGTACTCTACTGGATAGTGTACGGTGTATGATGTCTCTTACCGATTTGCCCGTATCCTTCTGGGGTTATGCGTTAGAAACATCCGCGTTCATTTTAAATAGGGCTCCGTCCAAATCCGTTGAAACGACACTGTATGAGTTATGGTATGGCAAGAAGCCTAAGTTATCGTTTCTGAATGTTTGGGGTTGTGAGGCGTATGTTAAGAAACTACAGCCCGACAAACTCGAACCAAAGTAACCAAGATGAGGACCAAACGTTTGTCGCGAAGAACGGTACCTTTCTAGAGAAGGAGTTTCTCACGAAAGGAGTAAGTGGGAGGAAGAAAGACCTCGATGAGATCGTTGATCCTGAACTCGAGATTCCGAGTGGCGCAACGGAAGCTGTTCCGAAAACGTCCTCCACAGATGGAGTGGAAGAAACTGTTGAGGAAAGTATTCTACCTCGTAGGTCTGGTAGATCTCGTATCGCACCAGAATGGTATGGCAACATGCTTTGCACCGTCATGTTAATTGAACAAGACGAACCTACGAACTACAAGGAGGCAATGGCGAGTCTAGAGTCCGATAAATGGCTAGAAGCCATGAAATCCAAAATAGGATCCATGTATGATAACAAAGTGTGGACTTTGATGGATATTCCCGAAGGGCGCAAGGCCGTCGAGAATAAATGGATCTTTAAGAAGAAGACTGATGCTGATGGTAATGTGATCGTCTATAAAGCTCGATTTGTCGCAAAAGGTTTCCGACAAGTTCATGGGATTGACTACGATGAAACTTTTTCACCGGTAGCGATGCTAAAGTCTATTCAGATTTTGTTAGCAGTTGCTGCCTATTACGGTTATGAAATATGGAAGATGGATGTCAAAACAGCCTTCCTAAATGGAAACATTGAGAAAGAGTTGTACATGGTACAACCGGAAGGTTTTGTCGAACCAGAAAATACTGGCAAGGTATACAAGCTTCAGCGCTCCATCTATGGATTGAAGCAAGCATCTCGGAGCTGGAATCTTCGCTTTGATAAGGTAATCAAAGGTTTTGGATTTGTCCAAAATTTGGAAGAGACCTACATTTACAAGAAAATGACTGGGAGCTCGGTTGTGTTCTTAGCACTATATGTAGATGACATATTGCTGGTTGGGAATGATGTGGAACTTCTGAATAGCGTGAAGGATTATTTAAACAGTAAATTTTCCATGAAAGACTTAGGAGAAGTTGCATACATCTTAGGCATTAAAATCTATCGTGATAGATCAAGACGTCTATTAGCGTTGAGTCAGAGTACTTATCTTGATAAAATACTGAAGCGTTTCGGTATGGAGAAGGCAAAGAAGGGTTCTCTGCCGGTTATCAAGAATAGAACATTGCGAAAGGCACAGTGTCCGGTAACGGAACGGGATAAGGCCGATATGACTAAACATCCTTATGCTTCAGCCATAGGATCGATTATGTATGCAATGTTAAGTACTAGACCTGATGTGGCACTTGCTCTAAGTTTTACAAGCCGCATTGGATTATTGTTAAGAGCATTCTTAAGTATGTCAATAATACAAAGAAAATGTTCCTTGTCTATGGTGGCTGCGATGAAGAACTTGGCGTAATAGGTTACGTGGATGCAACTTTCTGCTCAGACCCCGATGACTCTAAGTCACAGACAGGTTATGTGTTCAAGGTAAATGGGGGCGCAGTGTGCTGGAGAAGTGGGAAGCAACCCATCATCGCGCAATCTACAATGGAGTCGAAGTACATTTCTGCTTGCGAAGCCGCAAATGAAGTTGTGTCCAACTCTTATTTTTATTCCTGTAAGATACTTTGATTGCACCAAACGTCGTATCTTAATTAGTACTTATCTTTTAGGACATACAGAATGTTTGTTGTGTTGGAGAATGTTTCTAAAAAAATTGTACCATCTGATGAAGTTGGACCCGTCGGCTTCAAAGTTGGAAACCGAACTCCTAAGGAAGTAACCGAAGCATAGTTCCACCGTCTACAGATATGATCGCAAAAGAGGTAAGGTAAAGTTTATAACATATGTGAGTTTTAGTTTATAATCAAATTATCAAACACACTCCACTAAAACTATTATCCCTAAAATAATAATAGCGATTACACGACCCTCATCCACCATACTATCCCCGATCGTCACGGCCGGTAGCAAGCTTCAAAGATGGACATAAAATGTCGATCACAATAACTCTGTGACTCATGCTCGATCTTTCGATCTTCCCGTGTTCCGAGGCCATATCTGCATATGCTAGGCTTGCCAATCAAACCTCGAAACCCTGCGCGTGCAACATGGCTTACACCCACTAACACAATATCAACATAAAGTAATGAAGTGCGATGTGACATGGTCGTTGTGCCTGGACCTCCATAGAGTCATGTGCCTGGCCCCGGGCGCCCCGGCATGGCTCCGAGTCTACGGTGCTCTCCATTGCCTCCGATAGTACGAGTAATATCAAACACACCGTGACCATGTCACATAAAATAACGCCTCTGCAAGACGCCTCTACTTTTATTTAGTTTTGCAAGTTTTACGTGGCATATAGGCTTATTCATAAGAGAAACGCTTCCCTACCTACGAACTTTGTACCACAACGTCGATCATATAATTGCATGTTTAAGCATCCCTTTCGGGCCCTCCATTGAAAATTCTTTGCCGACTAAAGAGAGAGAAACATACACCCGCCAGCCACAGATACGGTGCAAGCTGTATGTCAGTAGTGGAACCAGTCTCGCGTAAGCGTACGCGTAAAGTCGGTCTGGGCCGCTTCATCAAGTCAATACCGAAGGCATCGCAAGTGCACGCTAGAGGGAAGCAAATACAAGAAATACATCCTCATTCAACATGAGTTCTCACCGTACCAGCAGTACTACGCATAGATCGGCTCTGATACCACTGAAGGGGTTTCGGTGCAGAAAACAATAATTTTTCTAGCGTATGAACACCCTAACTAGCCAGGATCTATCTATCTAGTACATGTGATAACGGTGGCGGAACGGGTCACATTACCTCCATGTAGACCGATAGCGGGGATTACGCTCCCGCACAAGCGTTGACGATGAAGTCATACGTAGCCGACCTCGAGGTCGCGGAGAACTTGCTGCGACGATGTAGACGATGACGCCGGAATGTCGACAATGACCTGCGTCGACGGGCGTCGGGCGGAAGATGGAGAGGCGCCGGCGACTGGGGGGCGGCGCCGGCGGCAGGGGCAGCAGCAGGGCTGTTGGGTGGGCGAGACGATGTCGCCCAGGCTCCTCAAATGTGGCGCCTCCGAGCAATCGCAAACATACGGAGCTTAACAACAACCCCCGGTCACTCAGATCCAGCTGAGATTGCAGGGGTAGAACTTTTCTGGAATCCCGCAGGGCAACGGCGCCCGGCGGTATAGCTTTGGTGGAGAGAGGAGGCAAAACGGGCGGAGAAACAGCTCGGCCGGCTTGCTACAAATTTAATTGTATTTTCCATGAATTAATCCAATTAATATGCCTTGCTATATAAAGGGGGGAGGAGGTGTGCAAACTCCCTAGCTCCCACATGTGGGACTAAACAAAGGAGAGGTGGGGGGGTTGGAGCCGCACCCACCATGGGCTCCAAAGCCTCATTGGTGCGGCTCCCCCCTCTTGGGCCTTCTTGGACCATTTAGGTGGGCTGCCCCGTTTTCTCCTTTTTAAATTAATATAAAATACTATTAATTCATAATTAATATATTTACATATAATTTAATCTCCCGTGACTCTGAAACATTTTCCCGACCACCCGAAAATCTTTCGGACATTTCCGGAACCATTCCAGACCTTCCCGGAACTCCTTCCGGGCCACCGAAACTCTTTCCGGATCATTTCTCTCTCTCCAATAAATCCTATATTATTCCAGAGAGTCAATTGGTTATGTGCCATGGTTCGCTGAGTTTTATCAGTTATGTGCCCTACCCGCGTTGTTTCTCTGTTTTGTGCCCTGGTTTGCTCGCATATCGCCCAAACGCTCGTCTTCCTATGATCAACCTCCTTTGACCCGCATATGGCCTGACTGGTGGGGTCGGCCTGGCGCGGCTCGGCTCGTTTGTCGGCTCATTTGGGATTTCCTGGGGGCGACGCATGGGGCCAGGCACTAGTATGACTGGTGGGGTTGTGGCACTAGTCTGACTGGTGGGGACGGCACATGGGGTGCGCGTGGGGTCGGCGTGAGGTCAGCGTGGGTCGGCTAGGGTTTGACCGCCCTCCCCGCCGCGGCTAATAAAAGGGGGCCACCGTCGCCATAGAAACTCCATTTTCTCTACC
The DNA here is from genome assembly GCA_026929855.1 of Poa annua. Taxonomy (NCBI): domain Eukaryota; kingdom Viridiplantae; phylum Streptophyta; class Magnoliopsida; order Poales; family Poaceae; genus Poa; species Poa annua. The sequence continues at coordinate 37,427,462 of CM049426.1, forward strand.
TCCCTCTCCCCTCCTTCCCTCGAAAATGTGGTGGAGCACGCCATCGCCGATGCCAGACTCGGAGCTCTACTCGCTTGAGGAAATATGCACGACATGCAGGGGATGAAGCCAGAGGAGCGAGAGGAGTGGCTAGCAAAGCATAACCATCTAATAACAAAAGCTTTCATTTCAATGGCCATGCCTATCCGTGCACGCTACATAGACGGCATGGTGGACTACGGCATGCCACGCACTGGTTTTGATTCAAATAAAAGGTATCGCGAAGAAGGGGGACGTGTTTTTCCACCTCTTTTGTGATTCAATGCGCACGAACTGGAAGGCTCTTAAACAGATGTGTCTCATACTCTCATCGTACGACTCGTAAAAATTGATTTGCTTCGGATTCTTGCTTTCACGCTAGAACGGATAAACATGAAGGTAACCCTAACATCAACGTATATGTGCCGCTCGTTCTGCTATAGCTAGTACTCCCTCCCTCCTGGTTTATAAGTCACCTTTGAAGCGAGTCCATCATTTTTGCTCAGAAATGGGGCCGTTTACCCTATCTTTGGAGCTTATTTGGAACACATTTTTCAGCTAGACCACCACCCTACCTTTGGAGCTCATTTGAAACACATTTTTCGGCGAGTCCACCATTTTTGCTTTGAAATGAGGTTGTTTACCCTACCTTTCAAGCTCATTTGAAACACATTTTTAAGCGAGTCCACCACCCTACCTTTCGAGCTCATTTGAAACACATTTTTTAGTGAGTCCACCATTTTTGCTTAGAAATGAGGTCGTTTACCCTACCTTTCGAGCTCATTCGAAACACATTTTTAAGCGAGTCCACCACCCTACCTTTCGAGCTCATTTGAAACACATTTTTCGACGAGTCCACCATTTTTGCTTAGAAATGAGGCCGTTTACCCTTTCTTTCGAGCTCATTTGAAACACATTTTTAAGCGAGTCCACCACCCTACCATTGGAGCTCATTTGAAACACATTTTTCGGCAAGTCCACCATTTTTGCTTAGAAAAGAGTCTGTTTACCCTACCTTTCGAGCTCATTTGAAACACATATTATAGCGAGTCCACCACCCTACCTTTGGAACTCATTTGAAACACATTTTTGGGCGAGTCCACCATTTTTGCTTAGAAATGTGGCCGTTTACCCTAACTTTCGAGCTCATTTGAAACACATTTTTTAGCGAGTCCACCACCCTACCTTTGGAGCTCATTCGAAACACATTTTTGGTCGAGTCCACCATTTTTTCTTAGAAATGAGGTCGTTTACCCTACCTTTCGAGCTCATTCGAAACACAGCGAGTCCACCACCCTACCTTTGGATCTTATTTGAAACACATTTTTCGGCGAGTCCACCATTTTTGCTTAGAAATGAGTCCGTTTACCCTACCTTTTGAGCTCATTCGAAACACATTTTTTAGTGAGTCCAAGCTAGATTTAAGAAAGGTCATGGCTATCCGCATTTGGTGTGCAAAAATACCCATTTTGTGTCACTGAGGCAAATGGGGGTGGGCGAGCCAAAATCCTCGTTGGGTCCGTCGTGGTCCACTCGTCAGCGGGTGTACAGCCCTTGTCCTACGCGCGTGTCCAATCAGACCGCAGAATGAGCTTCTCGCGGATCGCCCCGAGTCTGCCTGCAGATTCCTTGTAGAGGTAATTAGACGGCCGCAGATTCCCTGTAGAGGAAATCGGACGGCTGCAGATTCCTTGTATAGGAAATCAGCTTCAAATATTCAAAAAATATCGAAAAATGAAAAATCCTGCGCACATGGTCGTCTTATGTCATATACTAACGACTCAAGTTGAAAAACATGGTCTACATACATTCAAAAGGAGAATGTCATGGATCTCAAGTGATATCGCATAAATCAAACTATGAGGTCTAAGGTTGGAGAGAAGTGGTTTTTGAATTGCAACATGAAATTATCAAAAACCTCACTAAAGCTTCATTTTGGAGTGACTAAGAAGGATCCATGCTTAGTTTTCCATTTTCATGTTTTAAACTTGTTTAAATGTTGGTCAAACTTAGGTTTGACCGATTTTGAAATAACCATAAAAAATTCAAAAATTATCAAACAATTGAAAAACCGACGCACATAGTCTTCTTATGTCATATACTAACGACTCAAGTTGAAAAACATGGTCTACATACACTCAAATGAGAAGGGCATGGATCTCATGTGATATCGCATAGCTCAAATGTGCAAATGAGAATTCAACATGATAATTTGAAAATACTCACGAAAGTATCATTTAGGAGTGACTAAGAATGCTCTAGGCTTAGTTCGCGCCCAAATTTTACACAAATATGCGCATGTGCGCGCCCAGAGCACGCCGGGCACGCTTTGAGCGCGTCGAGAGTGCGCACTTAAGGTGTTCGACAGAAGTACAATAACAAAAATTGTTGTTGATGCTCATGTTGAAAAACGACTCCAGCACGCCTCGCTTTCGTCTGCGCAAGAGGTCTTTAGTTTTACCCTTCTTACTTGTCTTTTTCGTGCCATCACGCGTCCCGTTCCCCTGGCGGGCGCAGACCGAAGCGACGGGTGCTGCAGTCGGCGCCCTGCAGACGGAAGCAAGAACGCCGTGCCGCTTCCAATGGCGCAGACGGAAGCGACGCGTGCTGGCAGTCGCAGCGTATGGTTGCGTCGGCGTCAATGCGTGGCCAGGCGAAGCGGTGGCCGCGTTAATGCAGGCCACCCAACCCCGCTCCTCCGGCCGCCTTTAAAACCCGACGCATCGCATCCCTCCTCTCCTCACACCAACACTTCCTTCTCTCTCTTCTTCTCCCCAAGGAAACGGAAACATAGGCCACCATGGCGGGCAGCCCTGGCGGGCAGCAACGCCACTTGCAGCTGGAGGAACTCCGGCGTTACAACGAGGACGCGGAGATGGCCAAGGCGTTCGAGCGACTCATGTGGGGCGAGGAGGCCAAGACCTCTCGTCCCTACGTGCTCTCGCTGGAGACCGCGTAGCTGAGTAGCCGCCACCAGCTGCCGGTGGACGAAGACGCCATCCTTCCGGATGGGTGGGTGAGGAGCGCCGTGTACATTCCGGTAGCGACGCGGCTCAGCGGGCAGGCCAGCGTCGAGTTCATCAAGGGCAAGTGGGCGGAGATGTTGTGCGAGCAAAGGCTCGACCCCAAGTACTCCATCTCGGCGCCCTATTGGCACGCCGTGGTGGATAAGGAGTACGAGGCGCGTCTTGGCGGTCGACGAAAGCCGACGCCGGAGTTCTCCACAACGGACGACGACTATGACGGCGAGGACGGCGACGACGACCCCGAGCTGCTCGATCTGCCTCTACAAGCGTCTGCATCTTGGTCAGCAGCGTCGCTTTCCCCGAAGAAAGCGGCTTGCAAGACGAAGAGGCTTACTTGGTTCGCATCTTCTCCCTCAGCCGCCACGGCGGTGGCTACGGACCAGGTGAATCAAAAACGGTGTCGGCGAAGCCAGAAGCCTCAGCCGCCACGGCGGTGGCTACGGACCAGGTGAAGGCTGACTTGGTTCGCATCTTCTCCCTCTCACCGGGATGGAGCGGTATCTCTTCGTCGGCGATGGTGTTGAGGGGTGGCCATGCATAGGCCTCCCTCTCATCCTAAACCCTAAACCCTTTGTTTAGGTTTAAGTTTGTTTAATCTCGTTTAGATTTGTAATTGTAAGTTTGTTCAATCTCGTTTAAATGTTTGAATCAATTTGTGTTCACCGTTTATGTTGTTCATCGGCGGCGGTTCGTGTCCCCGTAAGGTGTTCGACAGTATGCATTCATGTTGAATTCGTTTCCGAACCACCTCAATCTTGTTCATCGGAGGCGGTTCGTGTGGGCCGCAATGTGTTTGACATGTTAAATTCGTTCCCGAACCACCTCAATCTTGCAGTAGGATGAAATTGTCCATAATTGACCAGCGGGACGGGCGGAACGGCGAGGCCTGGATCTGCCGCCATGGATGCGTCTTCCAAGCGGAGGGGCAGTGCCACACTGACCCCACGCGCACCCCATGTGCCGTCCCCACCAGTCAGACTAGTGCCACAGCCCCACCCGTCAGACTAGTGCCACAGCCCCACCAGTCAGACTAGTGTCAGGCCCCACGCGCCGCCCCCAGGAAAATCCCAACCGAGCCGACAAACGAGCCGAGCCGCGCCAGGAAGACCCCAACAGTCAGGCCAAGTGCGGGTCAAAGTAGGTTGACCAGAGGGAAACGAGCGTTTGAGCGATATGCGAGCAAACCAGGGCACAGAACAGAGAAACAGCGCGGGTAGGGCACACACCGATAAAACTCAGCTCGGTATGGCACAGAACCAATTAAACCTATTCCAGAACCTTCTCCAGGTGTCGTTAAGACCTTAAGTTTGTTACGATACGGTTCGAGAACACTCCAGACATGGTCGAGACCCTTCACTCGCCAATTACCGCCAGGGATACCTGGACGCATATAACGGTCCCTGTGCATTCTACGAATATCATCGTTGAACCATAAACATGATATTCATTCTCTTTGTTTCTGTGATACTACCTTGTCCGAGATATGATCGTAGACCTCCAATGTCCTTGTTGTATCTCGTTACCGACAAGGGTTATTAACTCGTCTGTGATATTACATCTGCATGACCTAGTCTTAAGATGCGCAGCTATATAGATGCAATCTCACCGAGTGGGCCCAGAGTATCTTTCCATTACAAGAATGAACAAATCCCGCTCTTGATCCTTACGTCTCAACATATTCTTTCGGGATACCCAAGATGGACACCGTTATTGTCATGCTACATAAGACACAACGTTTGATGCTCTCAAAGTACCCCTATGAAGTAGCAATAAGTAAGGTCTCACCCTATAAGGAATAAGCTATCATATTACTCATATATTGCAAATGACAAACATCGTAATACGATCTTATTGCAATACTTTGCGTATGTCCATCACCTTATTCTACTAATAAGATACCGACGTCATTGTCCTTGATCGGGAATCTCGATCAACCGTTGCCCAACGGACTAGTTTATATAGAGGCTCACTAGGGACTCTGGTTATCTATGTATCACACGTATATTAATAATTCTGATTAATACAGTTGTAGCATAATACAAAAACCTAATATAAACTTATGAGATAATGCGATAAATACTACTTATTTATTTGCCTCTAGGGCATATCTCCTTCAGTTCATTCACTCGTTGAGAATCTTGTTCAATTCTTTTATCATGTCCTTCAGGATACAAAGGATCTTGAGTTGATTTACCACCTCTAGTTGTTACTTCGCAAAGTTTTTCTTTAGCAATAGAGTTGTTTACTAGCAATTCTTTTTGCACTTTAGTGAGTTGATCTATTTGAGTTTCAACCATATGAAAGTGTTTAATGAGCACTTTAACATCATTAGCAGTTATGTCAACAATATCATATAAATCACTAATAGCATGAGAATTTTTCTTTAAATGATTCTCTATTCTCCTATTAAAATTGAATTGCTTAGCAATAAAATCATCAAATTCATCTAAACATTGACCAGGAGGTTTAGAGTAAGGGATATCTCTATCATCAAACCTTTGGAGAGAGTGTACCTCAATAACGGTTGGAGGAGGAATAGGCTTACATAATTGTTCAATAGGAGGAAAATACTTCACATCTTCAGATTTAATACCACTTTCTTTAAGAGATCTTTTAGCTTCCCTCATCGTTTTTTCATTTAATTCAATCATACCTCTCTTCTTCGATGTTGGTGGAGGTGTTGGAGTAGGTTCAGGAATATCCCAATCATCATTATTCTTGCATATAGTAGCCAATAATTCTTCAGCTTCTTCGGGATTCCTTTTCCTGAAAACACAACTAGCAAAACTATCTAGGTATGTCCTAAATTCAACAGTTAGTCCACTATAAAATATGTCAAGTAGATCATTTTTCTCCAAATCATGGTTTGGCTGCCCTCTCAAGATGCAACAAAAGCGTGTCCAAGCTTTGGGCAATTTCCCACCTTCATCTTGATTGAAATTATAGATTTTTAACAAAGCATCATGTTGAGCACTAGCAGGGAAATATTTTTTAAAGAAAGCAATAAGCAAACCCTTAGGACTAGTGATGGAACCAGAATACAAATTATTATTCCAAGTTTTCGCTTCTCTTTTTAATGAGAAAGGAAATCTTTTAGCGACAAAGTAAGTGCGTCTTTTAATGTCCTCAACAAATATTCCACTCAAATCAGACAAAATATTCATGTGTTCTACATCAATTTCATTTTCAGTTCCACAGAAAGGTTCTCTTTCAACAATAGCTATATGAGCTAAATCAAGAGAGAAATCATAATCTTTATTTTTTATGTTTACAGGAGATGTAGCAAATTTAGCATCGGGAGATAAATTATATCTAACAGCACGTTTTTCAACAAGTTTTTTCATAGCACTAACATCTTCATAGCATTAATTTCTTCAAAAAGAGCATCATCAAGATCCACTTACATATCATCACACTCATCATAAGTATCACGAGTAAATTCAGGTGAATTAACAGGTGTTTCAGCATTTTCATTAGGAATTTCAGCATTTTAAATTTGTTTAGATTTAGCAATAGTAGCATCTAAAAAGGGAATTAATGAATCAGTTTCATCAAGAACAGTAGAAGCATCATCATAAGTAACTTCAGATTCAGCAGTAGTAACAGAACGTGCAGATTGTGGTGGTGTAACAAGCTTACTCAACACAGACGGAGAATCAAGCGCAGCAGCAGAGTTCAGAGTTGTACCTTTCCTTGTAGTGGATGACATGATGGGTAACTTCTTATCAGCATTTCTTCCCATGATGAATAAATTCCAGCGAACAATATCACACTCAGGTGGGCTTACAAATAAAGCTATGCTCCCCGGCAACGGCGCCAGAAAATAGTCTTGATGACCCACAAGTATAGGGGATCGCAACACTCTTCGGGTGAAGTAAAACCCAAATTTTTGGTTCGACACAAGGGGAGCCAAAGAATATTTATAAACTTTAATAGATGATTTGTCAGATCAGCTGCACCTGTGAATAGACTTGCTCGAGAAAGATTATTAGTAGCAACGGTTTTATAGCAGAGACAATAGTGAAATAACAGTAGCAGGAGAATTAAGACAGCGATTGTGATTGAAGTAGACAGCAGGATTAAAATACTGTAGGCATAGGGAAGGATGTACGGGCGTTGCATGGATAAGATAATTCATGTAATAGCATAGCATAGGCATTTGCATATAAATCCAAGCATTAACTAATCATAAACATGTATTCCAATTTAGTTTTGCATGCTCGCAATGAGAAACTTGCACATCATCTTTTGTCCTGTCAGCCCGTTTGCAGCGGGACCTCTAGGGAATCTACTGTCAATTAAGGTACTCCTTTTAATAAAGTACCGGAGCAAAGCATTAACATTCTGTGAACACATGTGATCCTCACATCATAGCCATTCCCTCCGGTTATCCCAATTGTTGTCACTTTGGGGCCATCGGTTCCGGACAATAATATGTGTATACAACTCATAGATATGATCCAAAACAATGATTATTATCATGATACAATAACAAGTTCAGATCTGAAATCATGGCAGTCGGGTCCTAGTGTCAAGCATTAAGCATAACAAGTTGCAACAATGACGTAAAACACCGATAACGGATACTAGGCACCATGCCCTAACAATCTTACAGCTATTACATGAGTGATCTCATCCAATCCCTACCATCCCCTCAAGCCTACATCGGTGAATTACTCACTCATGGATGGGAGAAACATGGACGGTTGATGGATGTAGCGTACCTGCACTTTAATAAGGCAGATACCTGTGTATAGTGCAAATCCCTGGATCGATTCATTTGCACACACAGTTTACGATGTAATATCACAACAAAGCGTCAATTTTATTACATCGATGATCCAGAATTACAAAATATTCGATACAAGCTGCATAGCATAAAGCTAGCATTAAAAAAGTACACAACGGAAATACAATAGCAGTGGGTCTCCAACAACTTCATGTTGCCACAGGCGAAAACATGTTGGTTGTAGACTCGAAACCTATAAACGAAACCTCACTCGTCATCTGAACAATCTGCAATAAGAAAAATATTGCAACAACGTGGGTCAGATTCCATTAAAAATGGAGTCTGGCAAGTGACACTATGGTGGACACTTAAAGGAATAACTCTATATCCTATATGCATATTTGGCTGGTGGAGTTCAAGGCTATTTTGCATAAAGCCAATTTTTCCTATCTCTTTGGAAAACATTTTTTTTAAATTAAGACAAGTATGGCATGAAAACCATAAATCTCATCTTCCCTTGTTCACCCATCAAGTTTTATTTCTGAAGTTGGAATGGTGGAATCCTCCGTTGACGTCCGTGATCAGCTGCTCGAATTGTCCGTACCGGGGACACGGCTAAGTACTTAGTTTTACACTCTGCAGAGGTTGTGCACTTTCACCTTTAGACTCAATTAGCCCGAGAATCCTATACACGCGGAGTGTATTAAGGAAAGGAGAGAATTGAGACAAGAACTTTCAGAAGAAGAATGCAACCATACTAGCAAGACCCGTTCCACCTATCATCCCCCTACATCTGCTTGTCAAGCTGACAGGTTGCACCCTCACAACTTAATTATTCTAGACAGAGCCCATTGTCAAAAGGCTGCACGGGAAGCAATCGTCACTCGGAGTTCTTCAGATTCCTCGGTCCCTGGGTGGCCATCCACAAGTGCACATACTCCAGGAACCATAGACATGGACCCGAGTAGTCACTCAACTTCGCCACCATACAACCAATCCACCCAGGAGGTTTATTAATTTAGTGGATGTGCACTCTCAGGTATAAATCACCATGCTCACGGCCCTAAGTAGAATAGACATTCATCCTAGACGACGACAACCATGAGCATAGCCCTGAGTAGTCACTTATCGTTTTGTAAAACTTTTCATCAATTGCATAGCATCAATATATCTACCAAGTATGATATAGGAACCTAGACACAGGAGTAAGGGAATTCTACACAGGTTTAGCATAGCAATACTATCCTACACATGCATATAAAAATACACTAAGTAATGCATATAGAAATAATAGGAAGTTTATGAGGTGTGCCACTTGCCTTTGAATGTTGTCGTTGTTCACAAACTCCTTTCAACAACGAACGTTTGCTCTCCGTTTAATCTAAACCATATAAGCATACACCAATTCAACAATCAACAAACAGCAATCATCAAACCTACATGCTCATATCTAGTGAACAAACAAGTTTTGTAAACTTCTAAGGAAAACATGGCATGCACGAAAATCTTTTAAGTTAATGCAAGGAAATGTGTTGGTCAAAAATGACTAAGGACTAAGGTCATAAGTTAAATAAAATATTTTGTTTCATATCATCTTGAATAAGCCCTCTAATGGCTTAGTCTTGATGTGTAGAGATATTTAGAGTAAATACTAAGTCATTTCTTCAAGATGATCAACAATTATTATCAACTCTTTGAAAATTGGACGTTCACTATAGTGAGAGAGACAGACACCCGGCCAGCCACTTAAATTGTGGGACAGGTCTCATGTACGTGGACATGTAAGGTTTGTCTCCAGGCCGCTTCATCTCACTATGCCGCTAGGATCCAACAAACTTCAAAGATAATAACATCATGATCAAATTTGTTTAAGTCTAAAAGACAAGATTAGGAAAGAGGGAAAAAATAGAAGAAAGATGTAGTTGGTCCTCCAGGCTTCATCTCCAGACTTGTAACTTTCTTCTGGATGATGTCTTGATTGAACTCTTGGTAGCCTTGATGAATCTTCAGACTTAGATTTACTTAGTCTGGTCTTGGATTTACTTAGTCTTCATGAAGTCTCAGAGAAGGAGGGAGAAAGAAAGAAAGAAAGAAAGAGGGACAAGACTTAGAAAATATTTCTGGTTGGTCTTCATGAACTTCTTCTTGATCTTTCTTCTAAGTGCTTCTACTCCTTGGAGATAAAGTCTGAAGTCTTGTTTTGGCTAAGTCCTTCATTGGTCTTCTAGCTCCATGTTGAAAATCCTAAGAGTCTAAGTGTATCACTTTACCAAAATGCTAAGTTGAAAATATTTCTAACTTAGAGAAAATGGGGAAGGAGTTTTCTTATGGGAAAATATATCTATATGTGAAAATAAGTTATGCATGCAATGCATTTTTAAATCCTAAGAATATCATACAAAATTGGTGATATTTATAGAGCATGCATTAGGCTATAAATGCAATTTAATTAATTTCTATTTTTGGAAAATAAAATAAAAGGAATAATTATAATATTAAAGTTTTCTATGATTAAATTTTTATAACAAAATTTTATAAATAGTGTTAATAGACAGGGAGTATTTAATTAAATTTACAGCAATTTGATGTAATCAAAAATAATATTTCTATTAATAGTTATGTTGAAAATACTCAAACTATTTAAATTAAACAACAACCATTAAATCATCAAATAATACTCAAAAAAATATTTTATAACGGAGGCATAATATTACTAATATTCCAAGGTTTCTAAAACAATTTTATTTGAAATTTTTGGATTTATAGATTTAAAGTTATTACAAATATACTCAAATTCACCATTTGAAATTTGAATATTTATACTAAGTCAAATTTGAATTTTGGCCGATCTAAAATAATCTACATGTCAAGAGCTTTCCAAATATATAAAAATATTTCAATTTGGATAAACAGAGAAAAAGATATGATAGTTTGAATAGACAGGAGCTTTTCTGCAAAACTGCCAATTAATTAAATCGTGAAAATGATTTTACACGTCAGCGCTGACTGGGCGCTGACTGTGCGCTGACTGGGCTGCTGACTGGGATCCGACGTGGATAAGTCATTGGATCTGGATCGTCAGATCTAGATCTGACGGTCCAGATCAGCTCGTACCGGTTGGGTTTTAAAATCTAATCTCGTGCGTTGATTCCAGATCGGACGGCTCTGGGAGAGGGTGCTCACCGGGCGGCGCGGATGGTCGCCGGAGATGGAGCGTACGGCGGCGCTGGGCGCGGGCGAGGACGCTCCCGTCGTTGTCGTGCTTCCCTGGGCTTGTGGAGTTGACGGAGAGGTGCGCCGCGCCACGACGAAGAGGATGGAGACGGTCGTTGGTGGCGGGGTGCTCCGGTGCTCGCCCTATTCCTCACCGGAGTTGGGAAAGGCGGCGGTGGTCTTCAGCCGCGCACGAACAGCTCGGTACACTGCACGAAAAACATCGACGCGAAAATTAGGAGATGCGCACGGATGAAGTAGGACGATTGGGACACAAGAGAGGGCTCGGCATTTGCGGTAGCTCACCAGAACCAAAGAAAATGGCGGCGGCGATGGCGGCACGGCGGCGGCGATTTGCGGACAGCCTAGGGGCGCTCGGGCTAGGGTTCTTCGGGGAAAAGGTGGCGGAGGCGCTGGGGGGTTTTATACGGCAGGAGGAGGGAACCACATCGTGCTAATCTCGCCGGATTTGGGAGAGGGAATCGGGGGCGGAAATCTCGGACGGAGGAAGAAGAAGGTGACGTCAGCATGAAGTCATCATTTTGTTTTCCTTTTCTGATTTTTCTTTTAATTCATATCCTTTGATTTAATTGTCCAATTGAGGTCAAACAAATTTCTAAAAATTTATAAAATTATTATCTTTGTGTTAAACCAGTTGAGGAAATGTTTTGAACATTTTTGAAAAATAATATTTTGAAATATTGATTAAATACAAATTTGACACTTAAAGTCAAATTTGAAATTATATTTTAATTAAATCTTCTTTTGGCTAAATAAATTTTGTAAAATACCCACATTCCAATATGTTTGAAATTAAGTTATTTAAACTCATATTCCAATAAAATAAATTTTAGCTTTAATAGATTATTAAATATCATATTACAAGTTTTTGTAATGAAAAGAGAAAATGTAATGTAATCATTTTTAATTCAAATTATTTTGTGCACCATTATATTTTATATTAAGATATATCATTTTATGTTTTGAAAATAAATGGAATTCATTTTAAGCTAATGAAATGTTTATTTGGATAATCCATTTATTATAAAATATATGAAGTTATTAAAGTTATAAACTATAGGGTTATAATTTCAACACTAAGTTTGAACTTAGTTGTAAGAATGAAAAAAAACTATTTGACAAATAGATCATGTTTTAAATAGTTTTAAAAAGAACACTTGTAAATCTTATTTTAATTTATGAATAGCTATGGCTATGTGGTTGGAATCATATACTTATGAGGAAATTATTGATTTCATGAATATGGTTGGAAGGTTTGTAAAACATTTGTCAAATAGATATTGAGGTTTTAATAATTACAATGGATAATAAATTGTTTACTTGAAACAACTTTTGAAAATAAGGTTAAACTGAGATATTTGAAATATTAAACCTTTTCATCATGTTTAAAGTCTTTTGTAGTTGGTTTTCTTATGTATTTTAATATTTTATTTTAAATCAAAACAAAAGTTTTAAATTTTAGTGATTTTCAACATTATAAAATGTTGGGATGTTACAATGGAGAGGCGGTGGAGATGACGATGGGGATGATCCCCTTCGATTCCCCGTCCCGACAGGGTGCCGGAACAGAGACTTCTGGTCCCCAAAATAGGGTTTGTGATGGTGGCGGCGTACGGTGGCGTTCTCTGGAAAAGTGGCTATCCTCCAAGCGTTTAAAGGTCAGGAGGGTTAAGTAACCGCGAGGGGGTCGCGAGGTGGTGGCCGAGGTGGCCACATCACCTCCTGGCGTGGCCAGATGGACCCCGCGCCACCAGGAGATGTGGGCCCCTCAGGCCTCTCCTCCGTTCTGTCTTCGTGGTTACTGGTCCCTCTCGGATGGAAAATAACTCCTAGTTGATTTTTGGGCTTTTTCTACGAAGTTGATATTTCTGCACAAAAAGGCGACACCAGGGTAATTCTGCTGAAAACAGCGTTAGTCCGCGTTAGTTGCATCCAAAACACAAATTAGAGTTAAAACAAAAGAAAAAGTGTTCGGGAAAGTATATACGTTTTGGACGTATCAACGATCTTCCCTCATCGTCGGAGACGAGGTCGACGACCTCCGCCGCGTACGCCGCCTTCTCGGTGGCGACGGCGTCTGCCTCGAGTCCCTAGCGAAGGAGGATCGGGTCGATCTCCTCCTTGCGGGCAGCCTGTGTCGCCTTCTCCTCCGCCTCCCGCACTGAACGGAGGAGCACTTGAGTCGTGATGGCATAAAATGCGACCTCGGGGACGAAGTCCTCCGTCGCGCCGGCGGACTCGAAGTCGGAGGGGTCATACTCGTCCGCTGGTGGCAGGAGGGCAAGCGCGTTGGAGGTGCTGTTGCCGTTGCTTGAGCTCCCTTCCCTGTTCAGACGCTGACGGCGGTGGCGGGCCTCACTCTCGGCGCGGAGGAGGTCGAACTCCTCGACCTCGCGCCTGAAGAACCGCAGCCGGACGACGTCGCCACGGTTGTTGTACTTCAGCGCGCCCCGCTTGCGACCGGCGTCGCTCTTGACCGCTTTCGCGCGACGCTCATTGGATAAACTACCGCCGAAAGGGTCTCAGCGGTGCGGCGGGGTGGAGGGATCGCGCTTGCGGGCCATCGGGCGGTGGAAGTGGCCTACGGCGGCGTGGATTTCTCGTCGGAGTGGAAAGGGGGCCGCTCGTCGGCGGTGCGGGAGGATAAGGACTTTGCCTTAGAAATGTGACCGAGCCCGGTATAAATACGGATGGACACGCCGCCTCGACGGGTCCCCATATCGCGTTTAAGGGCCGGTTCGCGTTCACAGGCTCTGCTATGGGAAAAAAAGACTCAGCCTGTAAAATCGCCGGAGTTATAAGGATTTAAAAACTCTGCTAGAGATGCTCATAGAGATGGAATTACTACGTGATCCGCTATAGTTGCTCTGCGGTGGGAGACATGCCCAATTGCACAGGAATGTAAAAACGCCACCCGGCCCAAACCCCCAACGATGTAGATGGGCCGCTTCTAGACTCGAGTCACCAGGGCCCGAACTCCCGATCCGAAAGTGGAGCGCAGCCATACAGCGCAGCCCCCGTCATCTCACACCTACCGCCTGACCTGAGACCGTATCTACCCATCGTCGACTTTCTCGGCTCCGGCGACCGGCGGCGGGGGTCTCAGGTGATCTATCTCCCTCCCCCTGCTCCCTAAAATCCACAGGGAGATGCAGTTAGTCTGACGATTCTCGTGTGGGAGATGCGACCCACGATTTGAGTTTGACCCACGTGGACTCGTGCCGGGTACGACCACCGGCGACTCCACCGGGCGATAATTGTGTCATATGTTCATATGATATTTGACTTCTTGTTTATGTTTTCTGAATCGGGTCTAGTTCTGTACATTATTTGCTCAGCGTTCGGGAAATGTTCCTCAGCTGGCAAACTGCTGTGTACTCAATTTTGACTGACATTACCTAAACTGCTCTACTTGCTGTTTTCGTTCCTGAGATTCATGTTTCATGAATTGCTCTCTTTTGTTAAATGTCGTGTCTCAGTGTATGACATGAACATTCACGATGTCATTTATGAACCCACATATTTTGTCGGTACAGGCAATATGCACTGCGCAGTGCACGATACCAAATTTAAGTCTAAGTCGGTACACAAGAATAAGAAGCAGAATTTGCATGGTTTGTTCCCAGTTTAGAAGGAGAATTGGCAAAAAAGCAGTTCCTCGGCTGTCTCCAGCTCTAATTTTGGAGCATCTGAACTGGGGAGTAGGATCTGTGCCAAACGGGCCTTTTTTTTCCTCGAAGTAAATGTGCCCTTGCATACCCTTCGCAGTGTCAACTTTGTGCTATAGTCAATGACGCAAATCAAAATAATAATATTTAACTATGCAGAGAGTTTATATGCCATGTCCAATGTTGATGGGGATTACTGTGTTAGAGTAATCCTTGCTTACTGCTAGAATGTTCTAGACTAATCTTTATGTTATAAGATAGAGTAGAAGTATTTGCCATCCTGGCTAGCAGTAGAAGCTTGTAGAAGGCTGTAGAAAAACTAGCTATAAAAACCTAGTTGTAGAACGTTGTAGAAGGTTGTAGTCACCAACCTTGTACTCCTATATATACCCCTATGTAATACAAGGCAGAAGTAGCCTTTGCAACATATAGAGAACACCTTCCACATAGCCTAAGTCTAACAGTTGGTATCAGAGCGCCAGGTTAGGAGAGGATAGGATCAGCCAAGTTAGGAGAGGATCATTGAGAGATGTCAGCTCCAGTTCAGGGTGCCCGCAGTCCGTCTCACCAGCCGCGGCGCCGTTCCCCTTCACCGCCACTGAGAAGACCGCGCCACCGCGAGGCTAGAAGGCGCGAGGTCGTTGTCGAGCGTGTCGTGAAGGAAGTCGGCGGTGGCAATTACCCGACGTTGACGCGGACGAACTACACCGAATGGAGCCTCCTCATGAAGGTGAAGCTGCAGGCTCGGGGCATCTGGGATGCAATCGAGCTCGGCGCCGCCAACTTCCAGGAAGACCGAATGGCGCTGGAGGCTATCCTGCAAGCTGTCCCACCAGAAATGGTGGCTGGCCTAGCTGTCAAGCGGACAGCAAAGGAGGCATGGGACGCGATTCGAGCCATGCGTGTTGGTTCAGACCGCGTGCGGAAGGGCAAGGTGCAGCAGCTGAAGAAGGAATTTGAGATGATCTCATTCCGCGATGGTGAGTCCATTGATGATTTCGCGCTGCGCCTAACCAACCTCGTCACAAGCCTCGCCACGCTCGGAGCACCTATCGACGAAACTCAAGTCGTCGAGAAATTCCTACGAGTTGTGCCACCTAAGCTGTCGCAGATAGCCCTTGCGATCGAGACCCTCCTTGACACTTCTGATATGTCGTTGGAGGAGGTCACCGGTAGACTGAAGGCAGCAGAGGACCGTCTTGAGTCACCGGAGCCGCTGCATGAGCAAGGAAAACTTCTGCTCACCGAGGAGCAGTGGAAACAAAAGATGAAGGAGCGCCAAGGAGGCAGCTCCTCCAGGCCTGCGCGTGGCAGCGCAGAGCGACGACGACGGCCACCGCGTAAGAATGGTGGAGAAGGTGGCAACGATCATGAAGCTCCTAGGGACAGCCCACGCAATGATGGATGTCGCAACTGTGGCCGACGCGGCCATTGGGCCAAGGACTGCTGGCAGCCTAGGAGAAATGGGAACAAGGCTTACTTAGCCCAAGCAGAGGAAGATGATGAGGACCCTGCTCTCCTCATGGCGCAGGTCTGTCAAGATCCAGCCCCACCCATGAAGGCGCAGCAAAGCATCGCTCCATCCTCAACCATAGTGGTGCAGCAAAGCATCGTTCCAGCCCCAGACATGGTGGTGAAGGACAACACCGCTACACCTCCGCATCACGCCTCACTTCACATCGACGAACCGAAGGCAAAAGCCTACCTCGGGACGAGCAATGACGAGGAGCGAATGGGGGGCTGGTACCTCGACACAGGTGCCACAAATCACATGACAGGCTGCAGTGACGTCTTCGCTGAAATTGACCGAACAGTCACCGGCACCGTCAAATTTGGTGACGGCTCGGTTGTTGAAATCAGAGGACTCGGCACCATCATCTTCGCTGGCAAAAACGGTGAACACAAGGCTCTCAGTGGCGTCTACTACATCCCACGTCTGAAGAACTCAATCATCAGCATTGGACAACTCGATGAGAGTGAAGCAAGCGTGTTAATCAGGAAAGGTGTGCTTCGCATATGGGACCAGCAAGGTCGACTCCTTGTTCGGGTCCACCGCGGCCGGAATCGCCTCTACCTCCTCCATCTTGAGGTTGCCCGACCAATTTGTCTCTCCGCCCGCCGTGATGATGTTGCTTGGCGCTGGCATGAGCGATTTGGACATCTAAACTTTGAGGCTTTGGAGAAGATGGGACGCCTCGCCATGACACGTGGGCTGCCACACCTAGAGCATGTGGAGCAGTTCTGCGACACGTGCGTCATCACCAAGCATCGCCGGAGTGCTTTCCCTCGGCAAGCAAGGTACCGTGCACAAGAACTACTTGAGCTCGTCCATGGAGACCTATGCGGTCCTATATCTCCTGCAACACCTGGAGGCCGGCGCTACTTCTTGTTGTTGGTGGATGACGCCACTCGCTACATGTGGGTGATGCTCCTAGCAGCTAAGGACAATGCATCAGATGCCATAAAAAGAGTTCAGGCAGCAGCAGAAGCTCAGAGCGGACGCAAACTGCGCGTATTCCGCACGGACAACGGGGGTGAGTTCACCTCAACGGAGTTTGCCGCCTACTGTGCTGATGAAGGAATTGAGCGCCACTTCTCCACGCCATACGCCCCGCAGCAGAATGGCGTCGTTGAGAGGCGGAACCAAACGGTGGTGGCAATGGCGCGTGCTCTGCTGAAACAAAGGAGTATGCCTGCTGAATTTTGGGGGGAGGCGGTGAGCACTGCTGTTTTTTTGCTGAACCGAGTTCCCACCAAATCTCTCACTGGAAAGACGCCTTATGAGGCGTGGCATGGCCGCAAGTCGGCTGTCCATTACCTTCGAACCTTTGGGTGCTTGGCATATGTCAAGGAACAGGGGAACCTACGCAAGCTTGATGACCGTAGCTCTCCTGCTGTCTTCATTGGCTACGAGGATGGAGTAAAGGGGTACAGGCTGCTGGACCCAGCAACGAGGCGTGTACGCGTCGCCCGTGACGTTATCTTCGATGAAGATCGTGGCTGGGATTGGGCAGCGGGCGGCAGCGAATACTCTAGCAGCAACTTTGACGTAGAGTACATCAGCCGTCCTGCCATGAGGGCACCCAGCCATGCGCATAGCTCAGGAGAGGACAGATCTGCATCGGCGAGACACGGGTCTCAAGGTATGTCAGCCAACACACCACCATCGCCTCCACCTATACCAGCAGCAAGTGCTGCAACCCCAGCGACTCCAGGTTTCGTCACGCCACTAGCGGATGACGATGATCGACTCGACGCTGCACATAGCGACACACCAGTTCGCTATCGCAAGGTTGAAGACCTTATTGGAGAAGAAGAACCAGTGCCAAGGCTCGCACCGCGCAACCTTGACTGCGAGCTACACTTGGCCAACACAAGGGAGCCATGCTCATTTGAAGAGGCTGAGCAGGACAAGGCATGGCAGGCAGCCATGCGCGAGGAAATCGAAGCGGTGGAGCGGAACAAGACATGGGAGCTCGTCGATCTGCCACACGGGCATCGACCAATAGGCCTGAAATGGGTCTATAAGTTGAAGAAAAACGAAGCCGGTGAAGTCATCAAACACAAAGCACGGTTGGTTGCTCGTGGCTTCGTCCAACAAGCAGGCGTAGACTTTGATGAAGTCTTTGCTCCGGTTGCTCGCATGGAATCAATCAGGTTGCTGCTTGCTCTCGCTGCCCATGAGGGGTGGCCTGTCCACCACATGGACGTGAAATCAGCCTTTCTCAATGGAGAATTGAAGGAGGAAGTATATGTGAAGCAGCCACCAGGTTTCGTCGTCAAGGGAGAAGAAGGAAAGGTTTTGCGGCTGCGCAAGGCCCTGTATGGCCTGCGGCAGGCGCCACGAGCATGGAACGTGAAGCTTGACGGCACGCTCAAAGAAATGGGCTTCAAGCAAAGCGAGCATGAGCACGCAATATACCGACGCATCACCAGCAATGCAAGCTTGCTCATTGGAGTATATGTGGATGATCTAATCATCACAGGTTCATCCAAGGGAGCAATCGAGAGCTTCAAGGACGAGATGAAGACAAAATTCCAAATGAGTGACCTTGGATTGTTGTCCTTCTATCTCGGAATTGAAGTCCAGCAACATGCCGATGGCATCAGCCTATGTCAAGCACACTATGCCTCTCGCATCCTTCAGCTGGGAGGAATGGAAGGATGCATTCCAGCACACACCTTAATGGAGGAGCGGCTCAAGCTGAGCCGTGAAAGTACATCAAAAGAGGTGGACGCTATAGAGTACCGGCGGATCGTTGGCAGCCTCCGCTATCTTGTCCACACCAGGCCAGACCTAGCATTTGTTGTTGGGTTCGTGAGTCGGTTCATGGAACGACCCACCAAGGAGCACATGATGGCTGTGAAGAGAATTCTTCGCTACGTCGCTGGCACGATCAACTATGGTCTTCACTACAGACGGAAGACAAATGAGGTACGTCTGATTGGTTATAGTGATAGTGACCTGGCTGGCGACATTGACACTAGGAAGAGCACTAGTGGCACATTGTTCTTCCTCGGCAACAACTTGGTAAGTTGGCAATCTCTCAAGCAGAGGGTGGTTGCTCAGTCTTCCTGCGAGGCAGAATATGTAGCAGCCACAACTACAGCAAATCAGGGAATTTGGTTGGCTCGACTTCTTGGT
Source organism: Poa annua (assembly GCA_026929855.1). Lineage (NCBI taxonomy): Eukaryota > Viridiplantae > Streptophyta > Magnoliopsida > Poales > Poaceae > Poa > Poa annua. The sequence continues at coordinate 37,446,782 of CM049426.1, forward strand.
GAGCTTCAAGGAAGGAAAGCTGAGACAGTTGAGCTGAAGATAGACAACAAGTCTGCCATAGCATTAGCCAAAAATCCAGTCTTCCACGAGCGCAGCAAACATATCGACATTCGGTATCACTTCATCAGAGATTGCTTGGAAGATGGAAGCATCAGCACCAGCTTCATCAACACATCAGATCAGCTCGCAGACATTTTGACAAAACCTTTGGGGCGAGTGAAGTTTCAGGAGTTGCGTGCTCGAATTGGGATAGTCCAGATCAAGTCAAGCTCGAAGAGCAAGGATTAGGGGGAGAATTGTTAGAGTAATCCTTGCTTACTGCTAGAATGTTCTAGACTAATCTTTATGTTGTAAGATAGAGTAGAAGTATTTGCCATCCTGGCTAGCAGTAGAAGCTTGTAGAAGGCTGTAGAAAAACTAGCTATAAAAACCTAGTTGTAGAACGTTGTAGAAGGTTGTAGTCACCAACCTTGTACTCCTATATATACCCCTATGTAATACAAGGCAGAAGTAGCCTTTGCAACATATAGAGAACACCTTCCACATAGCCTAAGTCTAACATACTGGGTATAGGGTTATTCCAGGGTCTTATATGCTGGCAAATGGGATGGGTGTTATTGCATGAACTTGATTCCTTGCGTCATAAAGTTATGTCAGTGATATCCAAATTACTGTGCAGGCATATTATCACTAAGATTTACTTTATGCTGATCATGGTGGATTTACAGATATGATTTTTTCTTTTCTGCTTGTAGGGTCACAGGACAGCAATTAAGTGGGAGAAAACAGGTTGTGCAAAAGAACAGAAGGGCGTGTGTTGGTTTCAATGGCTTCTTCAAAGCTTCAAGCCTTTTTGAACCATCCTGCTGGCCCCAAAACCAGTTAGTGATATGCATTTCCCTTAAGCTACCAGTTATTACTTCTCTTTTAGTTGTCAATTGTCAACTTTTTTTTTCCAAAGGAGGGTTCCCATCCCTGTTTCATATGCAGTAACAGAACACTAGCAACCAAGCAGCTAGCTTTGACGCCCACAAACCCCTGTTAGAATAACCAACATCAAGGCTAGGAGACGTCATCTTTTCTAAGAATAGCTATATTTGATCAGTTCTTAGGGTGTGTTTGGTTTAGCTAAAGTTCGAGCCATTATTTTGTCTAAGTGTTGATTCCCCAAAATTTGGACAGTGTTGGCAACAAAAGTGAACTAGAGTTCGCAAAAGGACAAGGGCATACCAAAATATTGGCCACCTTAGAACAAGGTTCAAAACTTGGTTATGAACAATTTTTTGCTAAGGCATACTTTGGCACAAACCAAACATTGCCCTGGTTCTGATATGGTTGCTACAAAAGGTCAATGTCCTATTTGAATTTTCTTCTGGTAAACTTGTCATAAGAAAGTCATGACTTTCTAATGGAATCATAGACTTACCAGATCATGACGTTCTTGTGATAACAAGTTAGTTGTAGTGGTAAACCCTGCAGTTTTCTCGAGACTTAAACAGACTCGTATCTTCTCCTTGGAGAGTTGGATGCTCTCCTGCTTTTCCATCAGCTCGTATTAACTCTTTGCAAGGTCTTCTTATTCTGAACTCTTGGCTATTTGATATTGAACTTAGCATTATACTAGTTTGTATTATGGAAAATGTGTTTACTCAGTATTGTGAATCATGGTCTAATTCGAATGGCCCAAACTTTATGGTTCTCTTGCATAAAATGTACTAGTAGATATCTATTGGACGTTGCATTTAACAAGTTACCACATCTAAGAGACTGCGGCAATGTACCGTCATTGCAGTTCATTTTTGGGCTCCGACATTTAAATGGGGTATCAGCATCGCGAACATTGCCGACTTCGCCAAGCCACCTGAAAAGATCTCCTATCCTCAACAAATTGGTATGTTCATGTCGTTCGGGCAATTCGGGGCCTTTGTTTCAGACAACAGTCACAGCATGCTCATTTATATAATTTTTCCATCCATTCTTGTGTACTGCTGACATGCTAGTTCTGCTGTATGGTTTGCAGCTGTCGCTTGCACTGGAATCATTTGGTCACGCTACAGCATGGTCATTACACCGGTAAGCCACTCATACTTGTCTAGTATGTATCCTCAATATTATGCACTGCAACATATAAGGTGGTGTGGACATTTAGCTGCTTCTTGAATAAATCCTTGATACTCATGAGCATTCTCCTTCCATCTTTACGTACCCTTGAACTATGAACCTCACGAAAGAACAATCACTTCCATGTTGTTAACTACCATACTGCTTTCTTATTTACATCACTCTGAAAGTGTTCCTGAATTGCCGCTGCACTGAGATATGTTGGATTGTAATTATGCATCTCCTCTTTCTGTTGGCAGAGGCACACATTGATTTTATTCTGTGTTGCCATTTTAACATTTCTCATCCCATTTTTTGTAATGCTATAATGTTTCAGAAAAACTGGAACCTTTTCAGTGTTAACATTGCAATGGCCGGTACAGGCTTGTATCAGCTTTCCCGTAAAATAAGGTTTGCTCTGAAGCTAAACCGTGTTCTCCCATTTGTTGCTTGATGTCTCAGAAGAGTAAGATAACATGTTTTGTTTTGATATTTTTTTGCAGCAAAGACTACTTTTCAGATGAGAAGGAGGTTGTTCCATCACTGGAAGGGTAGTGGCGAGTGGTTTAGTTGTTTGAAAACCCTGCTGCCTTGGGAGTCAGTCTAAAATTTTATCTGGGCTTCAGCGATAATGTCATTTTATCTGAAAGAGAAATACATTTTTCTTTCCATGTCAAAATTTCTCTGTTGCGCTCAGTTATAAAAATATGCAAATAATTGTTTATGCATTGTGTGCAAAAATACATGCAAATGCATCTGCTTTGGGCAGCTTATGCAATTATGCAGACAAGATCATCGTCACTACTCTGGGCAGCTTTGCCTTGCTTCTTTGTTCAGTCAGTTCATATGTGGGAAATATTGGTCAACTCTTGTAACCTACTTCCTTTTGTGATGATCATTGATAAGCTAGTACTATGTGATTCTGGAAATTAAGGGCCCAATCAATGGCACCAAAGAAGATTATGTTTACGCTGAATGCCTTTTATCCTTGATAACGTGTATACGTATTTAGTTGATCAACAGCATCAGAGGAAATACAGTTACGAAAAATGCAACAAGGGCTGCAGATTCCATCAGGAAGATTGTGTGTCGAACTTGTGATAGACTTTCAAAGTATCACGAAAAAAGTAGTCGCTGATGCTGTTTACGGTGTCGTCGGTGAGAGTATGTACTGAAGATTGTGTGCAGAACTTGTAAACACAAGATTGTGAGCTCCCTGCCCTGATGATGCGAGCTATACTCGCTGACTGCTGATACGAGCTACCCGTCGTCGGGGCGGTCTTCCCGTCAATGCGATCTTGTGCTTCTCAGTCTGAAAAACTGTGGAGTCAGGTTGCGCCGGAGTCTTCTCAAGTCCCAACAGCATCTCCAATTACTCTGGTACCCGATGCAAAGCTAGAGAACCAGAACTAGTCAAAAGGTGAAGCCTGAGAACAGCGGAAGCATCAAACTAACTAAAGAACACCTGGTGATATTCGATCTTAGCCTGACTTTCGCCGTGCATTTGCATACCAACACACGATGACGGGAACATTATTGTCGTTGCAACCCCGACCAACAAGATCGAATATATGTGCGTCCGTCCGTCCGGGGACCAAATTAAGACTCTGCTTTGACTATTGTCGACACTAACATTGGCTGGAGTAGTAGCTAGCTCTCGTGCGGCACGCGCCAAGGAGAAAAACGCCCATGCAATTATGCAAACGAGATCGTCCTCACTACTTTGGGCAGCTCGTATGCAGTTGCCTACCGTGCAATTGCCCTTAATTTAGTCTGATATACTTTTGATGCAATCGTCCTTAATTTGGATCAGTACTTGCCGTACCTGCCTTGCAGGTATGGGTATGCAGAGACCGCTCGGGATGGTTTGCCTTTCCTTTTTCAAAAAGAGTATCTTCTACTTTCAAAAAAAAAAGTATCTTCTATGCAATTGTTGTCCAAGGCATTGTTCTGTTTTTAACTTGCAAACGTTTGTTACCCTGTTCGAACTTGCCTTTTCGGCATGATGTCCTGTGATCGGTTTCGTTTATATAATGGAACCGGGGAGGTGCTCACTGTATTTCTAAAAAAAATATGGTGTTTGGTATTGATGATGTTAATTATAATATGATTTTAACACAGCACAGGTTAGCAACCGCAAACTAACTCCGTCATGCTCCCTGTGAAACATCGCTACCTTCAGTTTTTTTCATTTAAAAAACAACCTCAAACCACAACACCCTGAGAATACTTCAAAGATTTTTCAATCAATAAATGAAATTTCCTAAAGCCATAAACTTCATATAACTGCATACTTTTAATTTTTATATAACTGCATGCATTAGCTAGCTTGAAATAATTAATCCGATGAAAGGTACCCTGAACAACATTTTTTAGATAAAGGGAATTTATTGATATCAAAAAAGTATACACCCAGGTTCTGCAACAACGTATTGTCCTAGCGGCTTTACGGATGCCCACAACCAAAAAAAAAAGAATTACAAAAAAAAAAGCCAAGTCCCGCTATAGCGATCTATTCCTTGTAGAAGCAGCACTAACACCACCGAGACAGCACCAGAAATCCAGAAGTACTCGCTCACAAAACAACGCTTTCAACAAGCCCATTGTCAGGCACGTCAAGCATAACCAATTGAGGTCATACCTTGAACTTTCACCATGCAAGGCAAGACTTTGAACTTCTCCTGTGATGTCGCCCCCCTTACGATGCCGCTGCTCCAAGTCACAAATCACCAAGCCAACTCCTCATCGCCACCAAGAATCAAAACACTGTTGCTAGATCTCAGATCTTGGCTTCCATGACATTCTCTTGCAGCTTCACGGAATGAGAACATGCTCCATGATATTAACAGTCGGCTGAGCTTCGAAGCGCTCCCTCTGAACCCAAATGGCCAGCGAAAAACATGGGTGCACACGACGGGTTCCACCCGGTCCAGCAATCTCCAGGCATCGCCCAATGGAGCGACGGCGTAGCATCCAGAACACGTCTCTTCAGCTAGATCGAAGACGCCAGACAACGATAGATCCTCCTCTTGACGCCGGCAAGGAGCCCTAGGACCACCACCAAGCCGAACTCGCGGAGGACAACCTCCTCAAGCTCGCTCGGGGAGCAGCCAATGGCGCCGCCCCGATTTCGGCCACGCCGCCACAAGAACGGCAGATCTAGGCGGAACCCTAGATCCGCGGCCAGCCACCATCGCCCGTCACCCTAGAGCGCAGGCTACAGCCGCCGCCGCCGCCTGGCCGAGGATCTCTGCCCCGACCACCGCCCGTAGCCCTCCCCGTCGACCCAGCCCCAGCCACATCGGAGAGAACGCCCAGCAACCGCCGCCCCCAGCACTCATGGCACGGGGGGCGCCGCCACCACGGACGGAGCCGGCGGCAACGGCGGAGAGGAGGAGAGACGGGGAGGGTCGCTGGAGATCTGCGGGGAACCCCCGGCGACGCGCTGGGGAGCGCCGCAGGAGGGATAGGAGCGACCGTTTGTTCCTCTGTACAAACACAAGGAAAATATAAAAGATAACACTATATATATAGAAGGCAGCATGGCTGGACACAAAGCAAAGGCCAAAGGCTATGACTCCTTTGATTCAGAGCAAGTTCATATTATAGTATTATTAGACACTAGTTGAATGCCCGCGCGTTGTTACGGGGCTAAAATCTTTTGTCCCCGCGGTTGGGAACTAGTAATTCGTTGGGTCTACAACGATCTTGGATGGGCTCCTAATGAACTAATTTTCACTATTTTTGTTTGTAGTTTTCCAGTAATTCTAGATACATGTTTGAAATTTTGGGTATTTTTTTGTTTAAACCGTCTATCTCCTTCGCTTGTAGTCATTTATCATTCAATTACATAATACACTAAAGAATCAAATGTGTAATGTGAATCTGTTGCTAACTAATTATGTAATCGGGTGGTCAATCATAATACAGTTAAGTATACGTTTTTATTATTATTAAAAACTCTATCTTCTTCTCCTACCAAAAAATAATATGTAAGGTTCCATTTTCACCTTGTTTTCGATCAACCTCCCATTCATGTAATTCCACAAAACTTAATCCCGTAAAAAAATCTGAGTAAAAATGGCCATGGATTCATTCTGCATGTGAAAACGAGATCCTAATTTCCCTTGTTACTCCTAACTTCTCTCCTACCTCACGTCTACATTAATTTCCCATGTCACATTGCCTCATTTGTATGTTGCTCAACAAAGTAACTTAAACTATGAAGTCATTTTTATAAATTATTTTTCTCTAATTGATGGAGTCTATTCTCTCCGCAATTGAAAAAGTAATTGTTCAAAATACTCGTAAAGCAATTAAAATATTATCGCAAGATCACGATAGAAACATTTTTTATGAAATGAAACAAAACATATATCTATGCAGATCGAAAGGTGGTAGCTATATGTGTCGCTCATCAACAACGAAACTGCCATCCAGAGCATGAGAGCAGTGTAAGTAGCAAAACTTGTATTCGTTACTATCATGTAAGATAAACAAAAGTAAGCATAGATGACGATACATACAGAGACTATAAAAGGTGAGAAATATAAGATACAATTAGTTGCCATGAAAAATTACATGTCCAAGCAAGTGAGTTTTTGTCCAATAATGTGACATTTGCATGTCTAACATCTTACTGTAGTGCAAGTTATACATGAGTTGCAACTGATTTATTTTTAATTCTCAATCGACTAAGCTTTAAGCTTTATAGTTTTCTAATGTAATAACACATTTATAAATATCATTTATTTAGCTCAAATTCTTAATATATTAGCATAATTTTGATAAATAATACACAAAAAGTTTATTACCCTATAAAAGACAAACTTTATTGTCTCGTTGCAACGCCCAAGCATATTGCTGAGAAAATGACCCAAAACCACCACAGTGAGGGTTGAAATGTTAGTTTATCACCAGTTTTAGGTAAGCGGCAGAAGCCACCACACTGGGACGCGGAGTACTAACTTTTTAGTTGCGTGGTGATAACTGGATTTCTAACCGAGTTGGCCCACTGTCGTACGTGACAAAGGAGATGACAGACCGTCCATGCATGTTAGGTTACGGCCCCACGGCCAGCCTCCCTATTTTTTTATTTTATCTATTCCCCTTCTCTCCTATCGGTTTACTCTTCCCCTCTCCTTAATCCCCTTTCTCTCTTCACACGTTAGTTAGTTAGTGTGGTGGTAGTATTGTAATTTGGTAGATATGTGACACATTAGCCATGGTCTGAGATATAATAGTAAAGATGAAAATCATTTAATTTGAAACTGAGCGAGTAGATGGGAAGCAGTGAATAATATGCATAAATAGTATAATTATGAATTCCTTACTTTATGTCTAATAGCAAACAAAACATTGACTAAAGGGAATGTACAATATCACACATCCGTTTCTAGCACGCATCAGTTTCTGCAAAAACCCTTCAATTATTTAATCAGTTAACCTAAGTAGGCCAACAAAAGCATTAACCTGTACCTTGGGTGCCGAAGAACCAATTTATCAAACACCTTGCCTGAAACAACACACATATTTATCTTTCTTTTTTTGAATTTACACACATATTTATCTCTCTTCATTTGTAGCTAATTAGAACATACTTTTGTCCTCTCAACAAGATCATACATAGTTTAGTCATTACAGAGAACATATAAGTAAATAATGCTTACATCTAGGGCTGTGCATAACCGAACCGAAACCAAAAACCGAACCAAAAATAACCTAACCGCAACCGAATTTGTGGTTTTTCATGGTTAGTGGTTAGGTTACAGTTAGTAAAATTACTAACCGTATTGCATTTGGTTATTTCCGTTTATAACCGAATAACCATTGGTTTAACCGAAATAACCGAAAGGGACAAACGATGCAAAGAATTGCATCCAGTCCAATTTCACGTAAACTATTATATAGGATTTAAGCTGGAATACTAACACAAGAGCACAACGACCCTACTGGTTGTTAAGTGTAAACTGACGTTTCTGAGGCTAAGGTGTTGAGTTCAAGTCCCACGTTTGCGCTTTCTTTTACAATGGTCAAAATTTTATTGTTTTTTGTCTCTTATATTTTTCTACACGTCAAATTGGATCATATAAAATTTAAATATTTGACCATAGAAGTTATTTGTTATTCCAAAATTGGCGTCAACTTTGTTTAGTTTGGTTATTACCGAAACCGAACCGAAATTAAATGGTTATAACCGAAACCTAATCGTATTCTCGTACAAAACCGAATTTATCGAAGTATCAAAACCGTATTTACCGTATAACCGTATAAACCGAACCGAATTAACCATTCTAACCGAACGCGCAGCCGGACTTACATCTCAGCCATGCTGACTTGAGGAGGTGGCGTTTACATCAGTAAGGAGAAGTTGAAAGCCGAACAATCAGCTGTTATACGTCCTTGTATTCCATAGGCCTCCACCAAAAAGTGGTGACGTCTCGAGCTGCTTTGTGCACAGCTCGTCATCCAGGAAGGCAGGAACTCCACGACGTGGTCTGACCTGAGAGCTGGCAGCATCGGAGCTTCTTCCTATCCTCATCGGAGCAGATAGAGCTTCTTCCTCTCCTCCACGTACGAACAGAGGAGAGAATCCACATATCAGCGATCGTCGCCTTGGTCATCGACCAGGGTAGTCGCATCTGGGTACTGGACACCGTCGTCGCTTCTTCCTCTCCTCATGTAGTCATGTATGGACAGACAAGAAACTCCACATATATGTGCACTTCACTGGGGGCGGCAACCTCGGACCTCAAAGAATGGGTCCTGCCTGGGTCTAGGACGCCGCCGCTGACGACAAATATAATTCACAAATCACATCCAAGCTAACAAAAATAAGTTCAAATGCATTAGTTAGTACAAAGTACATATATCCAGGTCGATGGAATAATATCTAACGTCACAGCAAAAATAAGGAGTTCAATACACTGCAAATCTGAAATAGTCAGTAACTTTTGATGCATCAGCGTAAGACCTTCGATTTTTGTATTTAGCCTAATTCTAAACTTCAAGATCCTAACATTTGGGGAGCAAAGCTCACACTGAACAAGCCACCCCATTCAGAAACCTAACACAAGCTCCAGCAACCAAGTTATTATCTTCCTGGATGCAAGTAAGAGCTGACAGTACAGTAAGAACAGTACATGCTTGTATCCAGGAATGTAACGTTGTTTCAAATATATAAAGTGAACTTGATTTGATACCTTCCAAGCACAGCTAGATGCAGCCAAAAAGGCACAAGGTCAAGGCAGGGCGGCGGCATCAGGTCGACCCTGCCGACAAGCGCCATCCCTTCCGCCATGGACGTCGCTATCATGCAGGGCCAAGAGGGTGCAAAGGACCCAACAGGGAACAACTTACCTGGTCTCGTCCCCTTCTAGAATTTTGGGGAGGCATTTTGGGTAGAGAGGAGAAAGCCCTCCCACAGGATGACAGGAGGTTGTCGACGAGGACTGCTGCCTCGTTGTCGTTGCACACCCGTTACCGAGAGAAGAGGTGAGCGAGATAATGAGAGGATAACATGGACTGCAGGTTATGAATAGACCGAGAAAGGTTAAGGTTTGTTAGTGGTTTGTTAGGAATTTGTTAGTCAAATCAGCGACGATGCAGGACACCGGGTGCATAAACATCCGTTAGTTGTGTTGTTTTCGTATGATTAGGAATGTCGAAATGGTTTGTTGTGCAGGTTTAGCGTGAGAATAGGTCTGCGTGAGATGAGCTTTGTTATGTCGGACCGAACATGATGGTTAGATGTTTGTTGTGTAGGTGCCATATGCCTCCTCCTTTTTTTCCTTCTTTTTTGTTTATTTTCCTTTTATGAACCCATATCACTTATAGGTGGCATGATATGTAATTAATTCAAAATATGAGGGCATTTGTCTTGTGACACCATTTGAATTGTGACACCATACCACGCATTCTGCTTTAATAGTAAACATTATCCATACCTTTGTCAAAAACGTCACTCCGTTATGTACTATATGGAGAGTAACAGATGAAATATTATGCATTGGGATTTTTTTTGTCAATACAAATTAAGATGGAATGAAAATTACACTCCACTAGGACTTTAGGAGTGACATGAATCCCGTTAGAGCTTTTTTGGCTATTCCCCTCCCCAAGTGTGGATTGTAATGAACTAGGGGGGATTTCGATTTTTGTGAAATTTAATCCACCTTAATCCCTGGCAAACAACTTCAAAATTTGCAAACCGAGCAAGCCCTTGTAGAGTACGGCCGGGCATCTAACATGACAGACCCACCAGAGTTGAAGAAAAAACGGTTTTACATGTTTAGAGCTCTGTACCAAGCACAAGCAGCGAGATCACTCCGCTGATGGACACGTCCTATTTCGGAAACACTCCACTAGCCCCGTGCCGCCTCTCCTAGAACCCCAGCAATCATGTATTATTAACAAAAATCCTTTTGACTTTGCTAGCTTTCCTATCTAACCTGACAAAGGCACTTCCATGTGGCGGATTATATAACACAAGGATTATACCTTTCTACAAAGCGATCGGCTTTAGAAGAAGCACTGAAAAGGCCACGGAAATTTAGAACGGGGGGCATCAATAATTGTATCCCTTCAAGATAGTCTTATACGGGTAGGTGCAAGAAACTAAGTGAAGAGTACATTTTTTTTAACATGTACATGAAAATTGATGAATGGCATACTTTCTGAAGAAAGAAAACAGATATGTGGAAATGGCGTTTTGTTAAGAACCTGGAAAAATAAATGTCATCCATGTGTATATGGGAAACTGGATTTGTACAACTGGTATTCTGGTAATCATAAGAAACGACAATTGAGAAAACAACCCGGCCTTTGTCCACAAAAAAGAAATTTTACTATATTGATCTTCTTTTCTGTCATTTTGGTGCGGTAACTAGTTTTGACCCGCTATACTTAGCGCTTCCGTTGAAACAGTGCTTTTGCATGCTATAATTTAGCGCATCTTGTAAACCCCTCGCATCGCTTGCGCGCGTACAATCTAAATCTGAAGTTGCAAACGTGTTTTAGCGCGTCGCGTTTTGTAAGGCTTGTTGGAGATGCTCTAAAGACTGTATCTTTGCATATGAATATACTTGTTACTTCGATCGATGTTAGGTCAAAAAATAAAACAGCTCAGACCGTATAATCTACGTTCCCGGGACCAAGGAACTGAAAACCTTAACACAAATGTGATCAATTTGGTTAGCTGCATTTCCTTGTCCCAGTGGACATTTAGTTGATCCAATTTGAGTTGTACTACAAAAGTTCTCCAAACAGAATTACAGAATAGAGCTTCAACGGAAGACAAAGGACGAAGTACAGCCCTCGTAATCGCGACCTTTAAAACTATACTAGATCATGTAGGCGCGTGTTGCCGCCCTCGTCTATTAGGTAAATAGATTGTTAGGATGTTAGAGATGATGAAAAATAATTAGAATTTAATTGAGGAGTTTGTTGTGCATCCATGGAAAAAGCAAGTAAACTCAACCTCATTTACAATAGCAATACAATAGATACGTGAAGTACAACTATACTAAAACTGGAAATAAAAATAACTCAAGAGAACATATTAAAAATAGAGAACCAATCTGATATATAGAAAAAATACCGAATTCTTCTTTTGAGAAGTATCATAGGCAGTTTGTTCCCTAGACGTTATACGTTTCATTTCATTAAGCTCACACAGAAAAGTGGGATAACTCTAAACAGTTCATACATGCATAAAACTCCATGAAATGTGATGTTTTAATTCCTACTATTCGCCAGATGTTTTAATTGCTACAGTTCATTGTTCCATGAGGTGACAAAACTCGGGCAATCATTTTCGATTAGTAGTCTGTCATACCCATTTACTCTTACCAGCAGAATAGCATCTAATTGTCCCCCATCAGAACGGGTAACTCACATTCATAATTGTCCACCATCACTCTTATCAACAACTCCTGACCTTGCAAAAATTGAGCGGCTATAAATAGCACCATAAGTATTAAGCTTAAACCACTTGATTTCAGGTACATGTCATTTAACATTCTCCAGTTACTGTAGCACGACCAAATAGTTGTCTGCATCCTTTTTGTTTTCATTTCATCAACAAGCTCCATGGACCTATAGGGGCCGGTACTCCTGCCTGATTATATGTATTTATGCTCCCCAAAATAGTGCAGAAAACTAAAATATTGAAATCGCTGCATCCTTCTTGCTCAAAATGAATTATCCAGTAATTCTATTGTCTTTTGCACAAGTGGCCAAGTTTTGTCTTTGCATCTTCAAATAAAAAGTTCAAGTCGTGTGAGGTAACTCCAATAAGAATTTTCTAATTTCAAAAAAAATAAGAATTTTCTGATGGCAAGGATTTGGTTGTGGAACCTTGGAAGGCCCTAAATCATAACCATGCAAAAAACATAATATTATAGGTTGACTGCGATAATTAAATTTGAAATCACTTTGGTATAATCAAATATCATCAGCTAGTTCTGCTATATGAAGCCTGCAAACTGAAAAGTTAACATTTACAGACTATGAAATAGTGATAGTTCTGGATATAGCTTGTCAAGTGGGGATCATAAGACAGCTAAAAGATTCCTATCATACATTTGGTAACGTGTAAATCAAACACACAAATGTTAGCTGGAAGACATGACAATAGCAATATTGATAGACAATATAGCAAGGGGAAAGAGCTGAAAAGCTAAATCTTAATGCGGCAAAAGATATATGATGCCTACAAAACTTTCAGCTTTCTTATTCATATGCTACATGCATGCTGGCAAGAGTTAAACTGCAAATTTAAGTTTACTTTCTAATTCTGCACACATCTAGAAACATAAAAAAGATGTAGTGAATACTCACAAGACATGGCTTTCTTGATTAAAAGAACCACATTAGGTGAATGGGTTTCATGTCAATATTAGCTTCAGAGACAAAGAGCTCATCTCCTAATCATAGAGCGTCCTCCATATTATGTCTTGCAAATAAATTGACCAATCAATGGTTCCTCAAATGACCCAAAGGATTAGAGAAACTATAAAACAAGGAGGGTTGCATACATATGTCAAGTTGACAACCTGAAACCTGTCACTTTGATCAGATCGGCTTGAGCGAAGAAAATGTAAAAGCAAGGGACTGCCATACAGATGCAATGTTCTTGAAATCCATCACCTGTATAGAATGTTGGAACAATGGTCTGAAGCTTTACCTGGAGAATGGGGAGGAAAGTGTCAATATTTGTTTGCATAGTAAATACTGTAGAGAAACATAAAACAAGGAGGGTTGAATACATATGTCAATTTGACAACCTGGGGTCAAAATACTGAAACCTCATGACCTGCATTAGCCTATGTAGACGCGAAAAGCAACTATTAAATGTATTTTGCTTACACTCCCATGTGCCATTGGAATACCAAATCTGCGAACCATACTAAACACACTCATCATGTTTCATGGAAAAGATTATTAGGAACTTAATATAATGTGCTATTTTAATCAATTCAACATAATCAACATATGACAACTTCATGACATGATCTCTCAAGCACTAATATCTGTAACTGAACTTCCAATATAATAGGTACTATGAAATTTGCAATCCATCTCATTTTTAACATGAAACAGATGGAAATAAACTAAAATATGTATTATTTCATAGACGCATAACACTTTAAACAACAATAAATAGCTTTACTATAGAGTGGTTGGGGTCGAAATACTAAAACCATGACTCAAATCTTTAAAAAATTAATTCCATGGTTCGGTGGTAGAGGAACATTGGGTATGCATCACTCACAAGCAAGTCTCCCCAAAACTCTCTGTTTTCCCAAGTATCCATGTACACGCCACAGATTGAAGAGGAACCGGGATGCAGGACCCATGGCCTGGGAGTGAGGGGCAGCGGGAGATTGATTGAGACGGACTACCGATTTAGAATAGGTTCATGTGGATCTTGTACATTAGCTCCTGGAGGATGTCAATCCAGGTCTTCCGGTTTCATCTGCAGCTCCACCGCTGCCATTTTCCTTTCCCAGTTGTCGCTGGACATTTGCTAGCTTGTAGTACAAATTAGACATTAGCGAACCCATTCCATACTCATTAAAGCTGGAGAAATCATACATGGAAGCACCTAGCTAGATCATCCTACCTGTAAGCATGGAGCAGACGTCGCCGTCCTAGAGCCCGTACAAGTATCATCCTACTTGGGTATTGTTTCTTTCTTTGTCTTGACAGGAAAGCCAGGGCCCAGGGAGTGGAGGGGATAGGCGAGGTTTGTTTGCAGATGCTGCTGCTGCTACGTGCCGCCAGGACGGCCACGGCGGCGTCCACGCTTGCCGCCGTCGGCAGGAGGAAAGTCGACGGTGTAGGGTGGGTGCTGCAAGCTAGACAAGGGCCCCGAATTCCCCACCCCGACGAGGTCTTCGTCGACTTCCCCGACCACCTAAGGGCTACAGAGAGATATGTTTTTATATCCCGCATTGAAAATCCTCCTTCCTTGTTGGAATACATATATGATCAGAAACTCTTGCCCAAGATTAAGATTGTTATGCTATATATAAAATGAACCATATAGACGAAATTTGCCTATTCCTAAAAAAGAAAAAGATGACTCCTTCTTCCTATATATTACCAAGGAAAAGTAATCCTTCTTTTATAGGCGAAATTCTATTGGATTTTAGATGTATATAATTCCTTAATTATATGAGACCGAAAAGAAGAAATGACAGGAGGGTTCTATATAGATAGAGAAATAAGAAGAAAATCACGATGTGGAAAAGAAGACAGGAATTGTGTACAATGGCATTGTAGAACAATTTGGAAAAGGGATGTAGCGCAGCTTGGTAGCGCGTTTGTTTTGGGTACAAAATGTCACAGGTTCAAATCCTGTCATCCCTACCTAATTACTTCATTTGTTCTTTATGGGCAATAGAAAGGAGGTCGATTAAAGTGGCCGGCCAAGACCTTGCCTCCATCCTCTCCCTCTCTTCGGTGGCAACGGCGACGGCGGAGGCTGCGCCCAACGATTTCGCCCTAGGTCAAGACCGAGAGAGAATTGGTGGGGCTGTGCGGCGCGGATGACGGGGTGAGGTGCGGGGAGGTGGGGTTTGGTTATCCATACGTGTCGCTATCAGAGCCGTCTGTTTGGGATCGAACGACAGTGCTACGATTTGACCTCCAGAGCAGCTGGTCGGGGACTTTGGGCGAGGTGCATCGGACGGCCAAGGATCTTTAGGCCGGGAATCTGACGGCTAAAATAGATGATGGTCTGAGGGAGCTCTAATTTGTTCCAGTTATAATGTCCCTAATTTTACGTAAACGCATCATGCGTGTAAGACCTCACTGAGAGAACAACTAATACATTATTCACTTAACCACAGCGTGCTAAACGCAAAACCGAGTAACGACTACGACAGCCATGAGAGCACATAGACGGAACGTGTAGGGCCTGATGGATTCAATGTCGGGACCACGCAGCAGAGCTCGAAAACGAGCCTTGTAGCTATAGTATGAGTAGGGTTTTTTAGGATTTTGTTTTAATGGAAATCTTAGGGATAGTAGTTAAGTGGTGAACGGAGGCAGTTTCAACAACTTTGAAGCAAAGTCTGGGCATGACTTTGCTACCATAGCAACCATCCGAAGCTGATCCAACGGATAGAAAAGAGTGAACATTTTCAACCCAAGGTTTCAAATAATGTTTATTCACAAATCATTTCTACATTTGATTTACTGATTTTTTTTTCATATTTTCTGAACATTGCTAATTTTGTGTTCAAAATTTGATAGTGAAATTTAACATAGTACTCCCTTTGTACAGAAAAGGATGTTGCGAGGGGATTATGTGGAAAGAAAAAATAAATTTGCAGTTACACCTTCGGTGTTTCAAATTTTGAATAAAGCAGTCCTCAGTCACAGCTCTGTCGCGGGATTGTAGCTTTCGTGTTGCACTGCCTCCATCGCCACCTACCGTAGGAGCCAAGTAGAGCTTTATTCAGCCTTCCGTTGCCCATACCGATCTCGTGTGCCTGCAGCAACACATCCCTTCTCGTCGGTCCCCTTACAGTCGGGCTGTCGGCGCTCCAAGTCCCTTCCCGCCAGCGCTGATAACAGTTCTTGTGCCTTTCTAAATGCCAAGGAGTTGAAACATTCGAAAATGAACTGCAAGAATGAAAACTTAACACCAGAGATTGTGCAAATGTTTTTCCAAAACTAGAGGGGAAGTTTTTGCAACAAAAATGCTTAGGCAACATGTAAAGTTCCAAACGGAGGGAGTAGGAGGGAGCAAAATGAGGGCCAAAGTTTGGTCTTGAAAGTCACCGAAGGTTTGTCCAAACAAACGTCGCGTCGGGCTTGTGGGCCACAAGGTTCCAAAGTGAACCGCGTGCGCGGAAGCGAACCGTCTCGCATCTCGCATTCGTCTCCTCTATTCGGGTATCGCTATACGAAGGAAACCCTTAGCAAAGGGTGACCGCGCGTCCGAGCACAACGCCGGGCCTGCCACATGGTGGTATGGAGGCTCACAAGAGTACATCCGCACGGAGCTGGCGCTAGCGACTCGCGCGTGATACGATTACGTACGAAGCCATCCGCGCTTAGTCTATACGAAGCTAGACTCAATTCATCCATCGATCATGTACAAGGCCCTTGCGCTAGCGACTAGCGTACGTCCACTCATACGAAGCCCCCACGGTGGTCTTCAATGCGTGCGCCAAGGCGTGTACAAAGTCCCTACAATGTGTACATACCCGCATGCAAACTAAAATAGTATGTACAAAATATACAGAACAAGAACACGGTGTAGAGACTACAAACTAAGCACAACACATAGTACAGAAGAACACCAACACATGTTGTACAACTATATAAAAAAATACAAAATACACATAGCTGGGAGTACAAACTACACAACTCGGGTTGTACAGATCAGGTCGTACAAACTATACAAATCGGGTTGTACAGAACATGATTAAACGTACAACTACACAGATCAGATTGTACATATCAGGTTATACGTACACACAATTTCAGTTGGATGTACAACTACATGTACGGGGTTGTAGGAACTATACACAATCCGAAGTAAAAAAGAAAAGTTTGTCAAAACCTATCAACAATGAATTTAGTTTTGAAGATCTCGACGCTAGAAGTTTAAAGAAAACGGTTCTTAATTCGAATAAACGGTTATCAAGATATTTTATTTTGAAAAAATGAATCTTAAAATAAATGCACATACAGCCCTCTATGCACCATCAGGAAGCCGACACTTGTCACGCAGTGAGGAAAGGTGAGAACTAAAACGAACGAAATTACGACACATGTCTGAAGCGCAGTGGATGAAAATATACCTTTATGAAAGGAAACATTTTTCTAAGAATTTCCCCTCTATTCCGTTTCCCCCTCCAACAGCCACACGCACTCAGGCTGACGCGCGTGTATAAATACCGCAGACACGGACGCACTCGGAGACGGACACGGCAAACTCGAACCGACGCCAGTTGAGAAGAAGATAATCCATCTGCAGCACGCAAAAAGCCTAGCGCGAGCCTTTCCAGATATCCCACAGCACACGACAGCCATGAAATTCTCGTGCTTCGGCGCCGCGGCGGCCGTGGCGGACGAGGCGGTGGGGGTTGCTCGCCACAACCGCAGTGGGAAATCCTTCTTCAGCAACAAGGGCCAAAAGTCGCCGTCGCGGTCCAAGGCGTCATCGTCGCCGCCGTGGACGAAGAGGATCACGTCACCGGGCCGCCGACAGACAGACTTGGACATCTACATGATGGCTGCGGCCGGGCAGTCGCAGTCGCCGTTAGCGCTAGGCACCGCGGCGTCGCTGGACTCGGCCTACACCTCCTCCTCCTCCTCCTCCTCGTCCCTATCCTGCTCCTCCTCCCGGTCCTCCTCCTCCTCCTCTCTATCCTCGCTTGACGCGACGCCGCCTCAGCCGGCTAGGAGGCGGGTGCAGCCTGACGAGCACGAGGGTCCCCTGCGGCGGGCGCCGCCGCGGTACTGGTGTGCCTCGTGATGATGACGTTCGGCGGTCGGCTCGCGGCCACGCTGCTCACCGCGGTGGTGCTCTGCTTCTTCCCGCGACGGTGGCCTGCCAGGGCCAAGGCGGCGGACAGCCTGCCTCGTGGAGCGCCGTCGTCGTCGGAGCGCGTCATTGCGTCGAAGAGGAGAGAAGCAAAACCGATCAACACCAAGGCGGTTACGGATGGGTTCCTTGTTAGGAACCGCAGCAAGTTCTGGAATTAAAACTTTCCTTAATTCCCTTCTTCTTAGCATGTAAAGAAATCAAAAGGGTAGCTTTTTGTCCGAGATAGTATGTCTTGTAATTATGATTTTTTTTTGGATTAGAACTTGCACTACAAAAGGTTTGTAGAATGATAATTCTGCACATATATACTTCAAACTGTAATAATTTCAGTTTTTCTTTGAGTTGGTATGGAGGTAGTATATACTGTGGATAGTGCGATCAGAAGAAAGTACGGTTCACACGTACCCTTCTTACTTAAAAAATCCTATTGCGGGCGGTAACTGATTCCATCATGTGTGCTGCATGTGCAGCTAGTGGACACGAAACTATGGCCCAACTCTGCAATTTCTATGCTTGCGGACAAGAAGCTTTTAGGGACCTTGCGAAATAATTGGTTCCTTTACGCAATTGCACTCGTGTTCTTCTTAGTGCTCTCTCTCTCTCTTTCTTGCATGGCCAATGAAGCAATTAACGGGGACAAGACTTTCTCCTGACGGTCTACGTTTTTCACTTTTTCATTTAGTCTCTTCACTTTGCCACCACATACATTATTCTGCTCGCAAAGCGAACTACACTTGTGAATTAATTTATGAGGAAAAAATATTTTCATCGACTCCCATATTGTCTCAGTGCATATTACACACCTAATATCAAAACCGAGAAAATAAAACCATCTACTCTTGGTACTACAATCCATATTTGACGACGTGTCTATCATGGCTCGAGGAGTCACCCTCGTAATCCGTCCTCCATCTCGGTTGATGTTCTGGAAATTTGAAAGCCACCAGAAATGTGTCTCGGTGGAACAATCATCTCATATTTTCTCAAGGTTTTTAAAGAGTCATAACATTTTTGTATGTCAACCTTGATCTAATAAGTGGTCTTAACTAATATATGCAGGATGTGATAATATACAAATGGTCGGTTTTGTTCAATAACTGGGTAGGGCCGACTACTCTACCTCGCCCGGGAGACTGAGATTAGTTTAAATGTGTGACACTTATTATGAATCGCAGTTAGTATATGTTATGGGCCATGACCACTATTGTAACTTTCATCTCTAAGACTAGTCATAGTGGGGGTATCATAGGTAGTAACATAAGTGCCACATAGGCAAAAATAATGATGTGGCAAGTATTTAATGAGGAGAGAAGTGGTGGTGGTATCATAGGTAGATACTGAAAGTGCATGGTTGTCCCCATGCATGGTTTTGGTAATTAATGACAATCCTTATGGCCTAATGTTTGCTTTGAGATATACTTGTAGATCTTGTCCATAGGAAAAGATTGGAGTTCATGTGTTGGACTCTAGTAGTTTACATGATGATCAATGCTCTACTCAAGGGTTTATATGAAGAATGGTCATGTGAAGAGTTGAGCTTATTGCAAGTATGGCTTGGAAAAGAAGATTGAGTGATCAATCATGTTTTACCCCAAGCCATCATACATATCAAGAGAAGAAGATGAAGCGCAAGATCAATATGATGCATCTCGAAGATATCATTTGATTGAAGGTTGCAAAGGAAACATGAAGACGAAGCTTAGCGAGGCCCTCCCATAATGGAATATGGGGGAGCATTTGGAGAAGTCTTCATCAAGCATGTGCTAGCAAGCACAATCAAGAAAGGTGTTTCAACTTGAGAGAGTCAAGATCGTCATCATCGAGCTCAAGTGGAATGCGCAAGGCAAAGGTATGATCTTGATAGGTTTTCTATTTTACCGGTCTCATGGTGTTAGTGGGAGACCGGGTTTTAGGATAGACGGCGTACTATCAAGAGGGGCTCTCAAGTGAGTAACTTGATCGCATCGTTGTGGAGAGCTCAAACCTTTGCATACTTGGCATATCATATTTCTTGGTTCTTATTTGGCTTTTATGGTAGTGAGGAATTAGAGCTTGGTTCATCTCCATGTCAAGCTCTAGTTCATCGAAAACGGTTTTACCTTGGAAAACTAGTTGCGTTTTCGGTGGCGGAAATATTGCCGGTTCAACCGTGAGGAAAGTCCCACACCTTGCCATGTGTGGTGATTTTACTCTATTTATGGGATGCAATATTTTCACTTTTTGTAGCCTTCTCCTTGTCGGTACCTTTCCAACGGAGTTGGTCTCACCTCATTCGGAGTTCATTTGCAAAAGTTATAGCTGTGTTTTTGGTGTTCGGACAGGCCCGGTAGTACCGGAGAGTTTTGTTCCGGTAGTACCGCAGTCAGCCGGTAGTACCGGGCTCGCTGCGGTAGTACCGGGCTCTCTGCGGTACTACTCTCTGAAGTTGGTTTTCGGACGTTTTGGCACGGATGGCCCCGGTAGTACCGGGGTTGGAGCCCAGCACTTGGGCCCGGTAGTACCGGGGTATTTTTCCCCGGTAGTACCGCGCGCTCGGTTTTCTGCGTTGACGAAGGTTCCGCAGGGCCGGTACTACCGGGCTTGAGTCCGGTACTACCGCACTTGCGGAACAAGATGCTGCTGCAACGGCTGGATTTTTGGGTTGAGCTATTTAAGGGGCCTTCTTCCCCAATGGTTGACTAGCTCAAGAGCAAGTCTTTCTCCTCTCTCTCCTCCATTGTTGCCCTTTGTAAAGCTTGCTCTTCCTCTCAATCCCTCCCATGGTTCTTGCTAATATTTGAGGGAAAGTGAGAGGTGATCTTGATCTACGTTTCCACCGATCGATTTCTCCTCTATGTGAGGGAAACCTTGTAGATCTTGATCTTGGAGTTCTTGGTGCATCTCCTCTTTGTTCTTCCTCTCTTATTCCCCCATAAGCATTTGTTGCTTTGTTGGAATTTGAGAGTGAAGGATTTGAGCACTTGTGCTCTTGCCTTTTGCATTTGGTGCATCGGTGTGCTCTCCACGAGGATTCGTGGAAGTTGAAAACTTGTGAACTTGTTACTCTTGGGTCCTTGGACCCTAGACGCCTTTGTGGTGGTTGGACCCTTGTGTGGTCACTTGAAGCCGTTCGGGAGCCCCCAATCCCATTGTGGGTTGTGCCCCGGATTGTTGTTGGAGGCCGTTCGGGAGCCCCCAATCCCATTGTGGGTTGTGCCCCGGATTGTTGTTGAAAGGCTCCGGATTCCGCCTCGAAGGAATTCCGATAGTGGAAGGTGAACCAAGCCTTTGTGGTGCGGTTCATCGGAGAAGAAGGTGAAACCTTTGTGGTTGTTGAACCGTTGTGTCGGTTCACACCTCTCCAACGAGACGTACTCCCTTAACAAGGAGGAACTCGGAAATACATCCTCGTCTCCGCGTGCTTCGGTTATTTCTATACCCGAGCTTTTACTTATGCACTTTACATTGTGATAGCCTTCGTGCTTGAAGTATTCTATATTGCTATCACCTTGTTGTTTGTCTTGCTTAGCATAAGTTGTTGGTGCACATAGGTGAGCCTAGTTTATTTAGGTTGTCGGCTTGTTAATTTAAACATCTAGTTTTATTCCGCAATTATCAAGCCTAAACCGGAAAAGTTTTAAACCGCCTATTCACCCCCCCCCTCTAGGCGACATCATTGTCCTTTCAATTGGTATCAGAGCCTGGGCTCTCTTTTTGGGCTTTACCGCCTAGAGAGTAAAAGATGTCGTTTAGAGAATTAGTGCACGATCCCACTTTCATATTCAATGGCACAAATTATGATGTTTGGAAAATTCGCATGCTTAATCTTTTTAGGGCCATGGGTCCAAATTATATTAAGAGGATTGTAGATGTGAGTTTATCTCCTCCAAAGGATTCCCAAGAATTATCTTTAGAGGATGAGATAAACTCTCATCTCGAGACTCAAGTTACTAATGGTCTTATGTGTGTTTTGAGCGATGTAGTTCTTGCTTCAATCATGCCTTTTCGAAATGCACATGAGCTTTGGACCAAGCTTCAAGATATATATGAAGTGTCCAAAATTATTGAGGATGATTGTTCTCCCTCCACCTCCGGCCGTGATGAGTTCACAACTTCTTCCACTTCACCAACATGTGATTCGTCACAAGGAAATGATATGGTGAGTGGTGATAGAAATTGCATTGGTGATGGTGAACTTACTATTGATTATACTTCTTCTCTATCACATTGTAATGTTCTATCTTTGGACTTAAACTCTTCTAGCACTCCAAATATCATACATGCTAGAGTTGATTGTCCTTGCATATCAAGTAATAGTTGTTTAACTAAATATGATGATGATATGCTCTCTATGTCTTGTTGTGATGAAAATTACTCTTCCATATCCTCTAGTATTTGCATGACTAACAATGTAGAGGAATCCCAACACTTGTTGGAACAAGACATGGAACTCAATGGAGCTTCAAGTATTTCTTCATCCTCTTCAACCATTAATCATGTTTGCCTTATGGCTAAGGATTCCGAGGTATCTCCCACCTCGAATCCAAATAGTGATGATGTGGATGAGGATTCTCATGAAGAAGGTTTTGACTTTGAATCCTTAACCAAGATGGGTGAGATGGTACTTGGTGCTCTCCCCAAAGGTAGTAAAGCTATCCCTCCTCTTTGTGAAATCATTGATTATGTTACTAAGAGTAGGGAATTCATTGAGGATTTGGAAAGTCAATTTGATGAGAAGTGTCAAATTGAGAGAGATGACTCTATCACCATAGCTTACTTGAACGCTTCTCTTGAAAAAGAAGAAGAGCTTAGGTCTTCTCTTGAAGAGAAACTTGAATCCCTTGATGAGTCTAATGATCTTATTATTGCTAAAATCATTAAGGAAAGAGATCATGCTATTGCAAAATATAAAGTGCTTAAAAAGGAAAAAGTTGAATTTGGTGTTGACAATGCTAGACTAAGTGAGGACATAGAGAAACTTGACAAAGCTCTCAAGGCTTTAGAAAGTGAACACTCTCTCCTCATCAAGTCTCATGATCAACTCCAAACTCAACTATCTAAGAATGATAAGCTTACCAATTTGTCTTCTTCCATTTCTAATGTTAATGATGCTTGTGCTACTAACTCCACTTCTTGTGAAGCATCTATTTTGAAGGAGAATGTTGAGCTAAGGGCTCAACTTGAGTTGCTATCTAGTAAGTATGGGAAATTGGAAGAAAGTCATGAAAAGCTTTCTAACTCTAATGATGATCTTCTAGCATCCCATGCTAGGCTAAAGTTAGCTCATGAGGCTATCTCTACAAAGGTAACATCTTGTGAGCCTCATGTGGATATTGGCACAACTTCTTCTAGAAATGCCTTATTGCCATGTGCTAGTCCGAGTGATTCATCCACTCACAATGCTTCTACATCTTGTGATGAATTACTTTCCATACCTTGTTGCTCTAACAATGAAGCGTCTACTTCCTCTAGTGTTTTTGTTGATACTAACCATGTAGAGGAATTAAATGAGCTCAAGGCCCAAGTCACTTCTTTGAAGAAAGACTTGGAAAAGCGTCATGTTGGGAAGTCCACACTTGACAATATGTTGAGTGTTCAAAGACGCCCCAATGATAAGAGTGGACTTGGATTCAACTCAAACAACAAGAACAAGTCCAAGATCATTAAGAAGAAAAAGGGCCAAGAACAAGTCAAAGACTCGGCCAAGATTGTTTGCTTCAAGTGCAAAGTTGAAGGGCACCATGTTAGATCTTGCCCTTTGAAGAAGAAGGCTCTTAGTGAGAAGCAACAAGGGAATAAGCCTCAAGTTCAAACTCAAGCTCCTCAAGTTGAAGAACGGTCTCTTCCCAAGAAGAATCAAGCTACCCCTCCTCAAGTCAAGACTCCAACTAAGAAGAGAGGAGGAAGTAGATGTTGCTACCTATGCCGTGAGAAGGGTCACTTTGCTTCTTCATGCACTAATGGTACCTTATCCAACCCCATTATAGTTGATGATGTTTATTCTCTTCGGAAGGATAAGGTTGGCAATGTGTTTGCCAAATTTGTTGGTACTCAAAGTGGTGTCAAGAAAAGAACCATTTGGGTTACCAAACCTATTGTGACTAACCTCTTAGGACCCAACTTGGTTGGGGACCAACAAGCTAAAACTTGATCAATAGGCGTTGTTGGAGGGCTTTGGAGACTTGGCTACACTATGAAGAATTAAGGGATCTTCATCAATTATATTCTCTCAAGTCAAGTCATATGGATTATATTGTTCTATCTCATATCCAATGTTCCTCCTTGCGGTAACTTTTATTTAAATCATATATACATTGAAAGTTGCTTGCACCCTTGCATGTGTTAGGTTTTGTACCTTGCTAGTGTTTGTATGTGTTGTGCTCTCTACTTACTTATCTTGAGAAATCAAGCATGTGTATTTTGGTTTGCACACCATCTACTTGTTTTGAGCCTTATTGCTTTTATATCATATCTTATCTTGTTGGCTCTCTTTGAGAGATAAATGGACTATCCATTTTTGGAGAGTGATATGCTTCGTGCACTTCACAATCCTAAAAATGTGTGTACATGAGGAATACCACTTAGTTTTGATATATCAATATTATCTATTCTCTTTGTGGTATGTCATGCTCATGAGAAATTCAAATTATATAATGTCCATTAATTTCTCTAGTTGTTTTTGTCTGCCTCTTGTGTTAAAATAAATGGATTATCACATTATGGGGGAGTAATAAGCTATGTGCATATTACAAGCCTAGAAAATGTGAAAATGTGAGGTTTTGCCACCTAGAATTGATATTGCTAATTATCTTGTTCCTATGTGGCATGTTGCTCAAACAAGTTCCCATTTACTTAAATGCTCTTTGTCTCTCACTCTTTTGGATCTTGTTTGTGGAGGATGTTCTTGATATGGCTTTCCCTAAATATGTTCTCATATATCTTTTTGGGAAGCCAATTGATTCAAGCTACTCCTTGGAGTTGCTTTGCATTATCACATGATTTGTGAATCTATCAAGAATATCTATCTAAGCATGGCTTTTAATTCCTATTCTTTGCCTCATGCTTATGTTTTGTGAATATGATCTTGAATATATCCTTGCAATCCACCACCGAGAAATATCTCCATACGTTACTTGTCTTGACAAGTGATAATCATATTTGGGGGTAAATATGTTGATCATATTCACTTTGGCTCTTGCTTTGAATTGCCTTATTTGATTGCCAAGGATTTGCTTTTGATCTAACTCTTATTTGTCTTCCTTGTATCTTTTGGATACTTTATTGCTCTACTTGAAATTTGTTTTGTGCTTTCTTGAGTTGGGAAAAGTAATGATCCAATTCTTGTGCATTGACATTCAAAAGTCATACTTTTTGATAATGCACTATTCTTTGGGAAGCTATCCTACTTTGAGTGGAACATCGTTCTTTAAATTGGTATTGCAATTTCTTACCTTTCTTGAATATGACTAGTGTTTGAATATCTATATAAATATATATATGGAGAGTGATGATCTCATTTGTGTGCATTTTGTATTCAAATGCAAGATCATAAATAATGCACACATCTTGGGGGAGCAATCCTATGTGCTTTCGAACATTAGTTGTCTTCATTTGGTATTTGATCCCGATGACGTGTCTCTTTGGAAGACAAACATTTTTCGTTTTGTCACTTTGTGCCATCATGAAAAGTGTAGAGGGTTTGGTTTATTATTTGATGTTATTTTCTTCAATTGGTTTCTTGCTTTCATTTGGTATCTTTTCAAAGTGGTTTCTTCAATCATGTGTTGATTTGGGCCTTTGATATAATTTGGACAATTCTTTTTCTTGTCGCACTTGTGTGTGCTTTCTTGGTTTAATTGGTGTTTTGTCCAAATTATATCTCTTTTGGTTCTTGAAAGTCTTGTGCATGCATATTTACTACATGTATTTCTTTGGCATGCTTACTTTCGTTGAACCAATATATAGGATAAACTCCATCAAATCCTATATGGCTAAGATGTGCATGAAATTCAATTTCACATTAATATGCACATATTTATGTGGAGTTTGTCCTATGTATTGTAGTTGCTCTAACTACTTTGGACCCAATGAGTTTGGGTACCATTTTGTACTTGAATTTGTTTTAGGTACATGTGGAGATGCATTGGAAGCTTGTCTCATTTACAAGGAAGGTGGTGTCACCATGTGTTCATTGGAGCCAAGTTTGGATGATCGTTAACTCTTATACTATACATCACCAATGCTATCTCGGTAACAAGTATCTACCTCATGCATACATTTCTAGTTTTCAACCTTGTGTAGGTTGTATCTTGGCATGAATCTTTTTGTTGCAATTATTTTTGGTTCTTACAAAACGTCTTTATTGCAAATGTGAGTAAGCCGGGATGATTACATATAAGAGGACTATATATTCATTTCTATGATTCATCGATCCCAATTATGTCAATCTAGCACTTTCTACTTAAAGTCTCTCATGTGCAACATTGATGAATTTTCAAAATCATTTGCGTTTTGTGTTACTTGTTATCTTACTCGGAGCATCCATTTGTTAACCTTTATCCCTCGTGGATAGTTTTTGATGCTATGATGAGTATGTGTTGGAAGTTCATTTATATTCCGTTAAGATATAATTCGGCTTTGTGCTATGTTATTAAGCAAAGATCTTATTGGTGTATTTATGACTTCCTCTTGGATATCATGATTCTTTACCCTTGTATCTATCTTGTGTGTACATGTTTATTTGTAGACCCATATCTTAGTGATTCGTGTCTACTTAGAAACTTATACACATAAGAAAAGTTACATCTTTAATTGATATTCCAATTCTTTAGTGACCACCTCTTTTTGCTTTTGATTCTTTGGTGGTTTCTAAAAGGCACAAGCTTCATTTTTTTGTGCTATGCTTTTTGCATTTTACTAAGCTTGTGGAGCTATTTGCTTTATCTCTTTTGGTGTGGGGGTATGGGAAAGACATGATATGCACTATGTGCAACTCTTTTTGAAAGACTATGTTGATGCTTTGGCTCATCCTTGTATTAGTCTCCTAAAATGTCTTTGTATCTCACACCCATTCTTTTATTTGCCGCTCCTTGCTCTTGTTGCAAAACATTTTATTAGGTGAAAGTTGTTTTGCCTCCTTTATCATTTACATTCTCTTGCATGAGCTTGTGTTCGAATTCATCTAGGAGGGAGTGAGGATTCCATGTTGTGCACACTATATTGAAATACAAATCCTATTTATGCACGTACCTTGGGGAGTTCCCTCATGATATTTAGAACACTTTTCGGATCCTTTTGATTGCTTGCTTCTTTCGTTGAAGTATCTTTCCATTTGATATTCTTTTGCAATCCTTGGATCCTCTATATAGTTTGATCTCCCTCCATCTACTCGTCATTGGATATGTGCATTTGATTTCACTCATATTATGAGAAATGCACACATTATGGGGGAGCTCTCACTATATTTGCCTTCTAAGTTTTTCTTTCCATTTCGGCAATCGATGCCAATGGGGGAGAAATTTAGAGGGTTTAAGAGAATATGGGTTTGTTCTCTTGCGGTTCTCTTGCATCCTTGCTCTTTGTGTTGCATGGTTGCTTAAATTCATTATATAAACCCTCGTAAAAGGGATTGTCATCAATTACCAAAATGGGGGAGATTGAAAGTGCATGGTTGCCCCCATGCGTGGTTTTGGTAATTAATGACAATCCTTATGGACTAATGTTTGCTTTGAGATATACTTGTAGATCTTGTCCATAGGAAAAGATTGGAGTTCATGTGTTGGACTCTAGTAGATTACATGATGATCAACGCTCTACTCAAGGGTTTATATGAAGAATGGTCATGTGAAGAGTTGAGCTCATTACAAGTATGGCTTGGAATAGAAGATTGAGTGAACAATCATGTTTACCACCAAGCCATCATACATATCAAGAGAAGAAGATGAAGTGCAAGCTCAATATGATGCATCTCGAAGATATCATTTGATTGAAGGTTGCAAAGGAGTCATGAAGACGATGCTTAGCGAGGCCCTCCCATAATGGAGTATGGGGGAGCATTTGGAGAAGTCTTCATCAAGCATGTGCTAGCAAGCACAATCAAGAAAGGTGTTTCAACTTGAGAGAGTCAAGATCGTCATCATCGAGCTCAAGTGGAATGCGCAAGGCAAAGGTATGATCTTGATAGGTTTTCTATTTTACCGGTCTCATGGTGTTAGTGGGAGACCGGGTTTTAGGATAGACGGCGTACTATCAAGAGGGGCTCTCAAGTGAGTAACTTGATCGCATCGTTGTGGAGAGCTCAAACCTTTGCATACTTGGCATATCATATTTCTTGGTTCTTATTTGGCTTTTATGGTGGTGAGGAATTAGAGCTTGGTTCATCTCCATGTCAAGCTCTAGTTCATCGAAAACGGTTTTACCTTGGAAAACTAGTTGCGTTTTCGGTGGCGGAAATATTGCCGGTTCAACCGTGAGGAAAGTCCCACACCTTGCCATGTGTGGTGATTTTACTCTATTTATGGGATGCAATATTTTCACTTTTTGTAGCCTTCTCCTTGTCGGTACCTTTCCAACGGAGTTGGTCTCACCTCATTCGGAGTTCATTTGCAAAAGTTATAGCTGTGTTTTTGGTGTTCGGACAGGCCCGGTAGTACCGGAGAGTTTTGTTCCGGTAGTACCGCAGTCAGCCGGTAGTACCGGGCTCGCTGCGGTAGTACCGGGCTCTCTGCGGTACTACTCTCTGAAGTTGGTTTTCGGACGTTTTGGCACGGATGGCCCCGGTAGTACCGGGGTTGGAGCCCAGCACTTGGGCCCGGTAGTACCGGGGTATTTTTCCCCGGTAGTACCGCGCGCTCGGTTTTCTGCGTTGACGAAGGTTCCGCAGGGCCGGTACTACCGGGCTTGAGTCCGGTACTACCGCACTTGCGGAACAAGATGCTGCTGCAACGGCTGGATTTTTGGGTTGAGCTATTTAAGGGGCCTTCTTCCCCAATGGTTGACTAGCTCAAGAGCAAGTCTTTCTCCTCTCTCTCCTCCATTGTTGCCCTTTGTAAAGCTTGCTCTTCCTCTCAATCCCTCCCATGGTTCTTGCTAATATTTGAGGGAAAGTGAGAGGTGATCTTGATCTACGTTTCCACCGATCGATTTCTCCTCTATGTGAGGGAAACCTTGTAGATCTTGATCTTGGAGTTCTTGGTGCATCTCCTCTTTGTTCTTCCTCTCTTATTCCCCCATAAGCATTTGTTGCTTTGTTGGAATTTGAGAGTGAAGGATTTGAGCACTTGTGCTCTTGCCTTTTGCATTTGGTGCATCGGTGTGCTCTCCACGAGGATTCGTGGAAGTTGAAAACTTGTGAACTTGTTACTCTTGGGTCCTTGGACCCTAGACGCCTTTGTGGTGGTTGGACCCTTGTGTGGTCACTTGAAGCCGTTCGGGAGCCCCCAATCCCATTGTGGGTTGTGCCCCGGATTGTTGTTGGAGGCCGTTCGGGAGCCCCCAATCCCATTGTGGGTTGTGCCCCGGATTGTTGTTGAAAGGCTCCGGATTCCGCCTCGAAGGAATTCCGATAGTGGAAGGTGAACCAAGCCTTTGTGGTGCGGTTCATCGGAGAAGAAGGTGAAACCTTTGTGGTTGTTGAACCGTTGTGTCGGTTCACACCTCTCCAACGAGACGTACTCCCTTAACAAGGAGGAACTCGGAAATACATCCTCGTCTCCGCGTGCTTCGGTTATTTCTATACCCGAGCTTTTACTTATGCACTTTACATTGTGATAGCCTTCGTGCTTGAAGTATTCTATATTGCTATCACCTTGTTGTTTGTCTTGCTTAGCATAAGTTGTTGGTGCACATAGGTGAGCCTAGTTTATTTAGGTTGTCGGCTTGTTAATTTAAACATCTAGTTTTATTCCGCAATTATCAAGCCTAAACCGGAAAAGTTTTAAACCGCCTATTCACCCCCCCCCCCCTCTAGGCGACATCATTGTCCTTTCACATAACATAGCGGATTTCGAGATAAGATGAGTCTATAGCCTAATAAATGCATGATTATATGATACTACATCTATGTTACTACCCATTATTGACATAGTAACATAGAGGAGTATCATATGCATGATACCACTATATGATACTCCCCACTAGAACTAGTCTAATATTTTTAACGGGTGATCTCTGCATTTCTATTGATTAACGAGTAATTGTTGTAGGCAAACCAAGGAGCAAACTTTGATCCACGGCACAACTTCCGCTATTTGTTTTGCTCCCATGATTGTGTCCTTTGTCGTTGATTTTCACAAATGTCAGAAAACGGAAGGAGGATATGTTGTTAAAGGCCATTCCAAACAAGAGGCAAAGGTCTCCACGTGATGGATCCGGCAAACATGTTCTTAGCGTGCATCTTCGGAATCTGTTTACATCTCAAATGGTGTTTACATTGATCCGCTTATGTATTGAATCAATATTTGTTGGGTTTATGTCGGAACAACAAGAAATAGGGTATTTTGATCCATATGATTCGGTACAAAATTTCAGGGTCTCGAAAAAAGCAATCTCGTACTAGTTCGTTCGAAAATATTGGCCACACAAATTATAATTGAGAAATCATTTAGAAGGGGGTAGGTTAGTTATTTTATATATATGAAAAATCGAGGGTATAAAAGGAGTCGAACTGAAAACTACACAAACAACTAGCATTTAGGATAGTGTTTAGAAAAGTAGTTCCTTTGCAACACGGTGGGTTCGTGACCTGGTGGTAGCAACGGTATTTTTCTAATTTAAAAAAAATTCTTTTTTTAGGGCGAAAATTGAAGGGAAAATTTTACTTTTGTCAGCTTATGTTTTCAATTTTGTTTCATTGGTTCTCTGCTCCTGACCGCTCAAACCGATACCTATTTTTAGACGCATCCCCATTTGTCTCGGCCGGGGGTGCCGGCGCCCGTCTCTGCCTTCCTCTGCGTCCGTCCGTCATTCCATCGCCTTGCATCTCTCTGTCTCTCTGATGCGCCACCGTATGTACCGAGCTTGTTAATCACTCCTCGACGTCCTCCTCCATTGTTCTTGAGACCGGAAGAGGCGGTTCGTCTCTCTGTGGTCACCGAGGAGGGGGCCACAAGGTTTATTCTTTAAGATGGGTCTGGAGCTGGGTAGAGTACTGGTGTTGCGCGCCGCCGTGCTCGCCGCCGTCGCTGGCCTCGCCGCCGCAGCCGGATTCATCTCAAGTTGGTCCACGGTCATCCTCGTTAATTCCCATTATGAATTAATAATTTTTTTTGAAAGGAATGAATTAATATTTTGATTACGTGTGTTTCGGTTTTCTGGATATTACCTGGTAATTTGATCTGTCTGCCGTTTCCGCCGCATACGTGGATGCAGATGATGCGCTCCACTCGCACGGCGCCGCCGCCCGGAGCTTGCTACAGACCAAGAAGGGTAAGTAAAAGTAAAATCATCTCCTGTGTTCTTGGGAGGTTTGTGGCTGGCTGCCATTATAATTCCTCGCACCATTGTTCTTGCAGATTGCCCGGTGACCTTCGAGGGGGCGAACTACACGCTCATCACGAGCCGGTGCAAGGGCCCCCTGTACCAGCCGGCGCTGTGCTGCTCGGCGCTCACCGACTTCGCCTGTCCCTACGGCATCTACATCAACGACCTCTCCACCAACTGCGCCGCAACCATGTTCAGCATGATCCACCTCTACGGCAAGTACCCCACGGGGCTCTTCGCCAACACCTGCAAGGGAGACAACAACGGACTCAAATGCCCCGACGACGTCCCGCAGGTCCAGCCGGGCCAGGAGGGCAAGAGCTCGGCCGCCATTGCTAACGTTGCGCAGGCAGCTCTTGTCGCGGCCGGCGCCGTTGCCTTGTCTATGCTCATTGTATTGTCCTGATCTGAGCCAGAGTGCCGGACCGGCTGGTCGCCATGATCAGAAAGCACTCGTGTGTGCATGTGGCTGTGCGCTCAGTCTGATCTGTTGCATGCATGAGTTGTCCGGTCATATGTAAATTCTCAATCCTTCCACATGGACATGGTAATTAACCAATTAATCTTTTGAACTGTTCTTTTAACGCTAGATCGGGTTTGTGTAGACATATAACATGCATTAACATCTCTTAAATCTTCTAGTGCAATATGCTCCTAATTCAGCATAAAGAATTTACTGGAAATTTTCTAAAAATGGCAACATCATGCAACATGCATATACTATGTCAACATTTTCAGATCCAAATTCTATCGACAACTTAACAACAAACAAAGTGATAAAATCCTGTTGTGAATAGTTCCAAATAAATGTATGTTATTCACTCTATATCTGAATTCGATAGTATTATTTATATACCAAGTTTTCTTTATTTTCTTTTCTATTCACAACCGGATGTGTCTTCTTTTCTAACAAGATGTGGATTTTTTTTTAAAGAGATGTGTGTTCAGTCCAATCCGTTGCATGCATGAGTTTTTGGTCATATGTAAATTCTCAATCCTTTCACACAGTGGTAATTCACCGGTTAATATTTTGAATTGTTCATTTAACGCTAGATCTAGATCGGGTTTGCAACAAATTTTTGGGTACTTAGGCAGTTGCTTTGCAGTATTTTTATAGTTATTTGCAGCACTGCATAAATGGACATCATCTGTGCCTTGAGTAGCGGCTCCATGGTTCTGCCGGAGATTCATGTATTTTTTTTTCAGAAAAAGGGGAAAGAACTCGCCTCTTCATCAATCGATGCACATAACCTATTTCTCCATTCTTGCTAACATATACAGTAGTCATATATGTTTATAGAAAGCATGCATGTACGTGTGTGTGGGTGTTAATTTCTGCTGCATGTATGAGTTTTGCGGTCGGCAGTCGTATGCAAATTTGAACCCTGGTCAAGGTGCTAATTTACCTTCTACACTTTTTTGTTTCCCTGTTTCTCGGGAGACCGACAAATAAACTATTTATAAGTCACCACTAAGAACTGTCCGGTGTGACTTCAGGATTCATGCAAGTGTAGACGAGATCATAAATTTTGATCTGTTGACTATCAATCGTTGACCCGTGTAATAAATTTATATATGACTGAGCCATAGGCAGACTCCTTGACTTTTTAGGCCCCTTTGCATTCTAGGGTTTCCTTATAAGAATTACTGAGTAATTTCTTATACTCCTTTGGGTCATACCTACCAAATTAGCATGTAATCCATTCATATGGCTCCCGTTTCATAGGATCATAACATGCTCTCTCTCTCTCACCCTCCCTCTCTTTCTCTCTCTAACCAATCCTCCAAAAGACACTTGTTGAAGAATTCATGTGTTTTAGCATCTTCTGGGAATCCACTTCACATGACATTTTACTTCTGCCTATTATTAGATTTTTAAATCCTGCAACCTAAAGAAGCTAAATGTTACTGCCTTAAATGGTCAAATTATCTGACAGGGTGTATGTGAATGAACCCATGTTGTTAATTTTTATCACAAGGGATGAACGTTTGAAATCAGATGCTGATGAAAAAGTAGTATTTCGGAGTGTGGATAATTGACCTAGTGGAGGCTTAATTCACAATATTATGAGTGCATTTGGGTAGTCGGAATTGTGGGGAGGGACATATGCATGAACTAGCAATGCTTTGGACTTGCAATTATTTTTTATATAAATGATAATATGTAAATATTAAGATGATACCAATTATGCTCAGTACTTACAACAGAATAATCTAAAGAGGTAGTTAAGACAACAAGATGCGCACATGCAACTTATTAAGCGGAAAAGAAAAGAAAAATCAGATGCCCTGGCAAAGCGATTAACGACTCGCACCAGCAATAAAAATATTTACTTAGCAATTTCAGGCAATGACTTTAACAAGAAACACGGCTAGAGGTACGACATTTTCACGCTGAACCAATAAAGGTTAGGCTGAGGTTCTTACCCCGAAAATCAAGACTCGATACTTAAAAGTACCAGGAAAACACAATAATCATGTGCTAGCACCAAAATGTAAGATAGCGGAATATGTTGTATTGTATTGATACTAGATTGATTAAAATGAGTCACGGTGGACTATATATAAAGGGGTACAAGACTTGAAGATTACGAAACCTAATAGAGATAGACTTGGATTACAATCCTAATACTACCAAATATACCTAAACCGTATTGTACTCTAACATTGCCCCGCAGTCGGATCGGTAGTGACGCGAACAACTGGAGCGTTGCGGACGGTCTGACTGGACCATAATCCGAAGTCACGAACTGAAGAGGAGCGAGTTGATAGCCCTTGATTGCGATGTCGATGTAGCCAAGTTGTGGGCGATGCAGTTGTGGTCGATGTTGCCGTTTGTTGAGGAGGTTGGGGTAGACTTTTGCTGGAGTCGATGTAGTTGAGGTAGGCGGCGCGCCTTGCCGAGCTTGCTAGACTCGGGAGCGCGTCGGGGACGAAGGCAAGCGTCGATGTTGCCAGTACCGGGCAAGCGAAGAAAGGGACCACCATTAACCATGCGAGCCAGAGCTGGATGAAGAAGCAGAAGAGATCTCCGTGGTCGGTGGCGCGTAGCGCAAATTTTCTGCCGTTTGTTGCCGTAGTAGACGAAAAAAGAAGAAGTTGCAACTAGTAAATTGTGCAAATAAAAATAGACTGCAACTCTGGCGGCGTGGTTGTGGTGGACGAAGATGGTGTGGTGGATGTTGAAAACGTTTGTTGATGTAGATAGTTGTTGGCGATGTAGAGGTAGAAGATGTCGAGATGTTGGCGTAGAACTTGTCGGCGATGATGACCACGCGCGATGCAGGTGCGGCCCGATGTTTGATGGCGAGGCTTGATGACGATTTGGCGGCGTATTGGCGGTGTAGACGACTTGGCGGCGCAGTAGCACGGACGCACGGTGCAACTAGAGGCAGATGCATCCTTGATTGCTTGGTGTAGAGCTAGCTGCTCCATCAGCCTTTCTGATTCGAGTAGAGCTGTCGATCTTGCTCCATATGCGTAGCACACATGCATGCATGCAAAGATGTGATCTTGGAATGATCCGCTGAATGGCACCGGCGAGAGGGCTATTTGGCCTACAAGATCTAATTGGAAAAACAAAAATTGCTAAAACTATGAACCGATTTATTGGAATTGGAAGAAAAACTAGCTACGAGATGCGACGCCCCCGGCAATCATGGAGATCGATTTCGCCGGGGGCGGCGCGGCGGAAGCGGTGGTGGCTAAACCCTATATAGCGGAGCGAACCGCTCTGATACCATGTAAGATTGCGGAATATGTTATATTGTATTGATACTAGATTGATTAAAATGAGTCATGGTGGGCTGTATATAAAGGGGTACAAGACTTGAAGATTACGAATGATTTGGATTACAATCCTAATACTACCAAATATATCTAAACCGTATTATACTCTAACACAAAACACCAAGTTGAGCCAGGCCTCATACATTGCCAAGGTGCATAGAGATGAATAAGAATTCACAAATCTATCACCACATACGTCTTGATGGACACCAATCTCTCAAATGATTCAGATCGAAGGCGTGCGGGAAGGCAGCTTTAGGCGACGGTGGAGGACTCTAGAGTCACCCGTATGGACAACCCAGAGACATGCTTCAGACCGGATATGGGATTCGACTACTCAATTTGAAAACTATATGACAAATGTAGATGTGTATTATATCGATGCCATGATTTTTTAGAACTTTTATGACTTCTAGATACTTTTTTGCAGTTCAGTGCACCATTACACCTCAAGGTGCGGCCAATCACTAGAATATACTTTTACTGGCAAACCAAATTAACAAATGCTAGCCCCCAATTCACCAGTGCCATGTTTCTTTAACGCAGACATTCCTTGTAACGTATCAAGCCGAAAAGCATGGTCACCCTAATCTAGTCGATTTAGTGCAAGCTCCTCGAACTTTAGTATGTTGGTCGAGGATTCTACTTTGCAAAGTGAGATGTTTAAGGCATTAAATTTTGATACACTAGAGCGACACTACCAGTCCAAATTAAGCAATAGTGCTGTATACACACATAACCCATGGGCCTACAACCACATACTAGTAGGCGATAATGTTTAAAACTCTAAAGGATGATTGAGTCCTTTGTTGATCGTTATGAACAAAAATGCTTTATTATGGCCCCCCTGCCGTAGTAGCTTCGGCACTAAGAAATACCAGAACAGAAGTCTGAGTCGTGTTAAACCCTAGCTAAAAGCCATGCATGGGCCTCAGAGGATTAAACAAAAAATGGCTTTTGGCTTTCGCCTGCTTTAGCATCGCATCCGCTGTAAATCTGTGATTCTGCTTCTCTAGACCACTTAGAATTAATTAGAACCGAAATATAGGTGAACGTGTTAACTTAACACGCGGTTTAGGCTCGTGGAGTGCATACACACGTGCTAAACACCTTTTTAAAAAAAATCACATGTATTAAACAGTACATGATTATATCGATTAAAAAAACAACACTTGCAAATCTATAAGATCTATAAGATCTTCAAGCTCTTTCTTCATCCATGACATAATCTTGTATGTTTCTGAACACAGCCGTAGAACAACGTCAACACCACCAAACCACAGACATGTGAATACCACCGAAGGTTCTCTCTTTTTAATTTTGAGCCGCAATGCCAAGGCTTTATGCACGCACGCATCCATTAAATTAATCAAGCAACATCGGCAAGAGCACCACCACTGATATTTCAGAGACAAATAACCGAACCACTTAGTCGACGTCGTTGGGAGTCGAGAGAACGAATCACCATTGCCGAATACGTAGTAGCCGGGATAGATACTTCGAGGACAAACCTCCTCGCGACAACCATAAGAAAAAAAATACAAGATTGATCAGACGAAACAAGATGAAAAACCATACCTATACAGACTTAATCTTCCAAAGCCACCATTGACGTCGGGAATGATATCTCACCGTCGAACGAAACGTGGAAGATCACTTATTGTAGACAATACCATCTCCATTAATGAAAAAGATGACGACCAAAATCAAACCCTTCAAAAAACATCGTGCGCAGGTCTGAGGTCTCCACCCCTTCTAGTGCCAGAACGGCACCTAGATGAGGCGAGGACCCGTCGAATCTTTGCCGACGACGACGATGAAGCTGTAGATATCACCGACGAAGGGCCCCTAGGGTTGAACCGTGCTAAACACGGTTTGATTACACGTGATAGGGGAAATACTCACTGCAGAGGCCTAACACATGGTTTTCACATGCACGTACGAATGTAAAATAATACAACTAAACACTGTAATTTAGTCAGGCCAGACCTGTCTTGTGTCTTGTGCGCGTTAAAAGATAAATTTAAAGTGCTGTAGTTACGCCAAAGGGGACTGGAATTTGTGAATTATGTCATTCGCCTAGACCACAATGGAAACAAATGACACGCTGTGACCTAGATGAATTTCAATCTAAACTTTCAGGTTTGCACTTTAGGCTCCATTTTGAAGTCGGGCTTTGTCGGTGGACCACTTGACAAATTGTTGTGTTCCTGTGTACCCGGTGTCCAAAATGAGCATTGCTCTCTAATGTATGGTTGCCTCTCCAAATTTTAGTAAGTACCTTTTTTTAGAAACCGGCAGTCGTATTGCCTTTCGATTAGGTAGAAATAGAGTGTTTATGTACATTAGGCACGCCTAGTCTCGCAAATAAGACATAGGCAGCTTGAGTGTGCCCCATAGAAGAGCGAAAACGTGAGGCTAATTAGTAGAAGTTTCAAAGGGTCAATTTCATTTCGGAAGATGTGTACAGAATTTCCACATTCGTGAAAAAATTAACTAAATAATAGGTTAATTTGTAGGCTACGTAAAAGGTTAAACATTGTGGCTCCAAATAATGTTTTACCAACATATAACAAAATACAAGCTCCATGTAGCTCGGTGGCTGTTTTGACTTTCAGCGTTGATGATTCCCTGAAAAAAAAAGGAGAGCAGTGGGCAGAGCTGATTCAATCTGATGGAATCCTACCTCGTCAGGAAAATACACGACGGCGTCTGCTTACCGTATCCAATTCGAGGGCCAAACTGCTTCAAACCTGAAGAACATTGTCTGGAAGCCGTGGGCACTGCCAAGGCACAAGTTCTTCTCCTGGCTTCTTCTCCAAGACATAGAGCGGTTTTCCCACACGCGTGTTCGGCCACCCGTCCTATCCTGGCTGTTGAAGCACGCAGATCCAGAAGACCGGACGATGTGGGCCAGCGCGTAGGGATAGGCTAATCGCGCGCACGTCTGGGTTAGCATATCCTAAAACGTGTCGGCGGCGCGCTCTTCGCCATGCCGCGCCTCTTTGTCGGGCTCGCCGACGCCAAGCACTCCATGAACGGCGAGTCGGAGCGGAGCCCGACGTCGCCGCTCGACCCCAAGGCGCTCCTGCTCCGGTCCCCGCACTCGCCCACCTAGGACTCCGAGCACGTGGAGCTCGGCCTCGTGGTGGACGTCGGTGCCGACGACGGCGCCGGCGCCACGACCTACCTGCTCAGCCCGCGCCTCCGCCTCAAGTCCACGCCCAAGGGCTGCTGCGGGGGCGGCCACTCGCAGCCGGAGCTCGGCAAGGCCGTCTCCTGCCCAGCCTCCGTCACCGCCACCGCCGGCATGTCCGTGTCCTACAGCAGGTTCTTTCACGCCGGGGATCTGAAGTCTGGTCCGGAGGCCGCGCGGCCCGAAGCTGGACCTCAGTCCGGTGCCAAGCGGCATTGCTCCCACCTCGGCGAGCTCCCAGGGCCGGGGTCACTGCCGGCATCCGTCACCGGAGGAGGAGGCTGTCGCCGGTTCGTCGGCTCGGTCTCGGGATGCCTGGGGGTCGCGCCTCTGGGTGTTTTACGATCGCTAACAACGTTTCAGATCGGAAATGCTAGCGTTGACTCACACGAATCTTAAAGCTTCTCGACGGGTCAGATAGGACGGGTGGCCGAACGTATGTGTGGTTTGTAGTTTTCGTCCAAGACAGGCTATGGTGCAACGACCGCCTGATGCGGCGGGGTTGGCCGAACTCATACTTTTGCGGTCTCTGCATGCGGGAACTCGAGTCCTCCTTCCATCTGTTATGCGCCTGCCCCGTCGCGAAGCAGATTTGGATCCGAGCTTCTCGTTGGCAGGGCTGCGCTGGACTTGTACCCACGGCATGGGACCTGCCTCTGACGTCATGACTGTCTGGCTAGGCATTGTGAAGAAACAGCCAGTGGAAACAAGAAAGGGCATCAACACGATGTTACTTCTAATCTCCTACGAGATTTGGATGGAGCGAAACTAGCTTATCTTCAGGGACAAGAGAACCCATGTTAATGATATCGTTCAGCGAACCAGAAGAACAATGGAACAATGGCGTCTAGCCGACGCAAAATGCATAGCCGCTCCCTTCAGGGACAAAGTGGAGGAGTAGGCTGAGAACTTGCCTGTGGCAACATGGTTAGCAGGATGGTTGTATCCCCAGCCCACCAGAGTTCAAACCCTAGGTTTGACGCTGGTGTTTCTCATTTAGCCGGAATATTCTTTCAGTGGGAGGCGACGTTCCCGTCGACAGCGAGGCGCCTGTGGTGACTTCGTCAATCTCAAGACCCGCCGGCTCAGTCTCTCGGAGGTGCTCATAGGGATAGGGTGTGCGTGTGTGCGTTCATAGGGGTGAGTGTGTGCACGTGTATATAAGTGTTTGCGTTGTACTGTGTTTCTTAAAAAAAAAGTAGAGGAGTAGGCTAGCTGAATAAAACCCTTCCCTTGGGAGGGTTTTTCCTGTAATTTATTTTTTTCTCCCTTCTCCATCGCTTTTTTTTATCTTGATCCACTAGTTGAATGTAATCACCTTTTTATTCTGCTATAAAATCACGAAAAGCCAGTACTTTGCTGGATCTTTCAAAGAAAAAAAAGGAAGAAAAATGTGCAAAAAAAACTAAAAATGGCAAATCCGTGGAGCCATGCATGCAGGACACGTATAGGAATTCTAATGGATTTTGTCAAGGCAGTCTCTAAAGTCCTGCACTGAGCCGTCTTCCTAGCTTATCCCAGATGATTAAGAAATCGAAAGGCCATCCCACATGTAGGACAAAAGCTATAAAGAACCGCAAAACCAACTCTGCGTTAGGCAGGAGGCAGTAGCCTTTGTATTATTGCAACTTTGCTGAGCTTTATTAGAAGCTTAACCTTTTCTTAATGATTGATGTGCATCTATATTCTAACCGCGGACAATCTAGCCATTCGAGGTTGGCCGCATGATCCAGTGTGCAGGTTGTGTCATATACACTTGGAGACGGTCCGGCACCTTCTCCTGGAGTGTAGCTTCACGGCGGCGGTGAGAGCCAAAATCTTTGGATGGCTAGGCACTATGGGAAATGCTCCGCCTACCCTAGGTCATGGCATTGATAGCTGGTGGAATGCATTGCTTGCGGGGCTGCCCAAGGAGAGGAGACGGGATGCTAGCGGTGCATTCATCTATTGCATGTGGGGTGTTTGGAAGGAGAGGAACAGAAAAATTTTCCGCAACACCGCCCTACAGTCGGACCTTGTGGCGCACCTCATATGGGAGGAGATTCAGCAACGAGCGCTCGCTCACTCGCAGGACCCAGGAGGCTAGATCTTTTGGCGGTTCTTTGGCACTTGAAAACTTGTAAAACTTTGTAAATAACATTCTATTCTATCTATTCGGACGGCAGGATCGACTGCTTTAAAACTTAAAAAAAAAATATCCTAACAAGGCATGTTTGTCTTGAAACTTGAAGCATGTGTACTGCTAACGGAACTACCTCACAGGTTGGTTCTTCATGCTATACAAGTACTTGTGGAAGCTGAGAACAGGAAATTTGTGTATGTTTCTGAGCATGTACGTAATTATCAGTTCTCAGAGAGAGAAAAGGTGAATGATGTTAGTAGACAGCAAATGGAAGGAACAACATCAGAGATGCAGAACATAAGATTTGATTCATGGCCAATGTTCACCGGATACTGTTGCATCAAGAAGCATTTACAACTAAATTCATGCACAAGGCCCTGAGCATCATGACATAGGTACCGGCATGGCATTCCACCTTAATACATCCAATGCATGATGGACATTATCAGTCCTTTGTGCTCTTACAATAACAGACAAACTGCGCCATCATCAACATATGGTTGCTGCCAAGCCAGCTCTTCAGACTCGATACAGCAAACAGGCAAAGAATTACAGGACTGATGATTTCATCGAAGAGGGATCCTCTTTTTCCTCTTTCGAGAACAAGCAGGAGAGATCCACCTGTTCTTTTTGGATTGCGCTGCAGAACAGAATAATTCTTTACTCCTGCTCTAGTTGCACTGACGGGACAAGCGGCTGATGTTCATCAGCACGACTTGATATTCTCTCCATGCCACACAACTCTGGTGATTTTAAAGGCACAAGCGACGATTTGTGGAGAGCAGCAAAGGCCTTGTTTCCTTCACCGTTGCTACCTAAACAAATGGTATCACCCCGCCCGTGCCAGACACCACACTGGACATTATTCATCTCCAAAGTTCTCGC
The DNA here is from genome assembly GCA_026929855.1 of Poa annua. Taxonomy (NCBI): domain Eukaryota; kingdom Viridiplantae; phylum Streptophyta; class Magnoliopsida; order Poales; family Poaceae; genus Poa; species Poa annua. Next base: position 37,488,401 of record CM049426.1, read on the forward strand.
CTCCTGCTTATTCAAAAATGAAGTACTTGTTAGATCGAGATACCTATAGTGAAGTCGGACTTCAAGAAGATATGTATGAATATAACCTGGCACAGGGTACAACAAGGACAGATTAGATGGAGAACACAGTCATCTAGACTGCTATCAGTCCCCTGAAAGCACACAAAATGGGTGACTGGTTAGCTTGATCACAATACAGGCTTCCAGCCAATGAGATGTCTCGCATTTCCCAAGCTTCAAATTTGGTTATTTGTGAATTAAAGTACATTTACAAATTCTACTCAAAAGGTAGCACAATAGTCATGACATGTAAAGTGGGGACACGGTGTTTCGGATCATAGGTCTAGATGCACCCTTTACGTAAATATTTTTAAATAATTTTCCAAAATTCAAAATAATTCAACAAAAATCGCAGGCATACATCCGCATATACTATGTCCACGCAAAATGTTTTGTTAAAAAATGACTTTTTTTGGCCTGGATTAAAAATACAAATAAATGTTTTGTGAAAATTTATTTTCGAGCACCGGAATTTGTATTTTCTTACGGTCCACAGAAAATATTATTTGTTCACGAAACTTTTTGTATGAACATAGAATATGTGGGCGTATATCCAGTTTTTTTTTAAAGATTTTTTTACATTTTAAAATGCCATTTTTAGAGTCGAACATGATTTCTCCAAGAGTAGGCCAAATTAAGAATATTAACTCAGCAAGTTTCAGTTATTATTCAGTTGAGTAAATAAAAATGTAAAAAGTTCAAGGTTACGAATAAAATGTGATGCAAGAGAAGACAAAGCACCTTAGTCAGCCTGCATTAAGTACTAGTGCACTGGTAACCTTTTTGAATACTACTATATTTCAAAATGCTAATTTCAAGAAATACTTACCAGGATATTGAACTGCTTCCTGATTCTTCTTCGGAAGTAACCGGTGTAAATTGCTATCAAGATAACAGAGCCAAGTCCAATATATAAATATACATGATGCCTTGTTACTGAGAAGGCAATTAAGCTCACCAGAACAGCAACTAACGAAACGAAGTAAGCCATTGCCTGAAACGGTTCATCTTGTGTCAGAAAGGTGAATGAGAGTTCTTAAAAAGAGCATAAGCTTAACAACACAGATCCATTCAATTAAACTTTTGGTAAAATAAAAATGTCAGATTCAGTGGGAACAAGAGTACATTACAGCATACTACAATTATTCTCATCCAAAGAAGACTTCACAAGCGGGCAGGAAAATAGAGAAAACGCTATGAATAAAAATTTGTCGGCAAAGCTGTATTCATGATGAAAGGAATGAAAGACATGGAGGATAATCACTGCCACAGCTGTGGCACGCCGCACTTCTTGTAAGGCTATCCCACCTATTGCAGATACCCCCTCCGTTCCACAATATATGATGTTTTAGGACTTTCCACATTCAAATGTATACACATGTATCTAGACACATTTTAGTGTATATGTCCACTCATTTTAGTCCGAATCTAGCCAGCATGTGCAACACCTAAAACATCTTATATGGTGGAACGGACGGAGTAATATTTATGCAAAATTTGCAAAGGTTGTGCAGGCCAACTTATTTGGCACACTTTCTATGGTGTGCGTTGGTTTAGCAAGCAAAATGTGGTAATGGCTATGAACTAAACATGACCTAAACGGTTTGAACTGCCCCATTTTACAGAATATATGCGACCTCATCTTTAAGAGATATATTCTTTTTTATCTCTTGCCACGGAAATATATTTCAAGAGAGAAAATACACCTATTTCAGAGTGAATGAGACAAGAAACTCCAAGAACAGTTTAATCATAAGCACAAATTGAGATAAAGTTGAAACTCTAAGAACAGCTTAATTATAAGCACCAACTGGGATAAAGTTGCATGCAATCAGTATTCAAGACTGACCCGGTGACTAATTTAGTAAACTATCTTATCACTTGCACATCATGCAGTCTCATTCCCTCCAACATACTATATAATATAACTAGAGAACATTACTAGAAATTATCCTTCAAGGGATGCAAAAGCTAGAAAAAAATGGCAGGATACACTATTCTGGTTAACCAGGTTTAAGCCCGCGATAATACATAATTATCCAAGCAAATGCATTGCAAGTCAAACATCTTACACCTTATCATTGCTGGTGTATAAGCATAGCCTGCTGTATATTTTTTCTTATTAGCTAGCATCAAAGTGAAATTCATTTCAAGAACTTAACAGGAGACATTCTAACAAACTTATCCACCTCTCTGGCATGGCACTAGGAGAAAATTAGAATAAATAGATCAAAATCATATAAACACGCACTTAAAATGTTAAAGTCAACTCTTCTGGGCAACTCTATTTGTAATAATCTACTAAACTTTAGAGAGTCGACCATTCTGCATTCGGCAATGAATTTAAAAAGCGCACCCTGGACAGACAGTTTCCTACCTCCTACCAACAAGTCAACAACATACAAAATACTAACCTAATCAGGTTTGCATGCTTACCTATGACTAAACTTATTGCGCAGAAAAATAATAAGCAAGAAATGGAGGAAACATGGTCGTACGCTGCTCATGGTATTATCTGTACCTGAAGGAAGCAAGATCCGAGATTGGCTCTCTGCATGTTCTTGCCAAACCTATAGCATGGACAACTGCAAGTAGTTGCAAGCAAACAGGAGCGTTAAAGTGAAAAGTTCAATCACAGTTGCACAAAAAAAAATGCAGTACAACAGCAGAAAATGGAATCTTTTTCAAAGACGGTCGAGCAGAACAAAGGCACAAGGGGGAAACCCTCACATTGGGGAATGTTCCCTGCTAACTTATCTTAATCATGTTGATTTTTCTTTCAAGATTCAAGCTAGGAAGTAAGTTTCGGTATGGTGTCGTGAATCATTGCTTTCCGAAAGTAAATCTCACTGAACTAAAGACACCGGATGGCATTTCAAGCAGTACACATCAGAGGCGAGTATTCCCATGTACAAATAGCACTAAATTAGTAAGGGAAAGACCTCATGGTGCCTGCTAACTTATCCTAAACATGTCTGTTCTTTCTTCTAGGATTGTAGCTAAGAAGTTTTTGCAAATGATGAAACTCTGGTCGAATCATGATGGGGTTTCAGTGTTGCAGTTAACCAGCCAACAATCCAAGACAGAAATTAAAGCTCTAGCAGAAATTTATCAGTTATCCATAGTACTTAATCAATACAAAAAATCCAAGAAGTATTCATGCGAGACGAACTATTCCCTATGGACAACTAGCACTAAATTAATTAGGGAAAGACCTCATGGTACCTGCTAACTTATCTTAAACATGTTTGTTCTTTTTTCTACGATTGTACTAGCTACGAAGCAGTCGGAAATGATAAATTCAGAAACTCTCCCCAGAGTTACGATGGGTTTTTAGTGTTGCAGTTGACCAACCAACAATCCAAGACTGAAAGTAAAGCTGTAGCAAAAATAAAATTTATCAGTTGCCCAGAATACTTGATGAATAGGAAAAACAGATGGCATTCGAAGCAGTATTCATGAGACACGAACTAGTATTCCCTATCGAATCCTCAAAAATACAGCAGAATTTACGCAAAAATCCACACACATCAATCAAAGTATCAAACCGTATGGGAAAATCGAGCTAAACAGCTAAGCTTTTCCCCTCGCTAGCAGCAAAGAACAGGTCCTCCCCAACACGCCTCCAATCCAACCAATAACAAACCAGCTTCGATGAAAGAAAGGAGGATTTAGGTGCATCCAATCCACCTACCAGGCGGCCTGGAGCGCGATTCGCCTGTCGTCGAAGCAATCGATCACCACGTCCCCCTCCCACATCCTCTGCACCCCTCCGCCGGCCCCTTCGGCGGTCCCTTCACCGCTCGCCGCCGCCAGCCCGGCGCCGCCCTTCCTCCGCTCGGCCGACATCGCGACGGAGGCGCAGAGCATGTCGAAGTCCAGCACCGCCATCGCCTCCTCCTCCTCCTCCCCTTCGCTCCTCGGCACCGTCGACGCCTCCTCCTCCGTCGCCGCCGCCATTCCGCCTCCCCTGCCTCTCTCTTGCTGCTGTCCTGAAGCTGTTTGTTTCCTATCGCGCTGCTGCTCGCTGGGTTCCCTACGTATCGCGCCGAGATTTTTAAGCGCGCCTCCGATCCGATTGGGAGAGGGGAACGGATTAAGGTTTTCGGACACACCGGCTCGCACTAACCCCGATGACCTGAGAGGTGGGTCCATCTGGGGCGTGGTCCCACGTTTCAGTGAAGGAATGTTGGGGAACACGTGAGCGGCTGCCGAGATTGCCGATAGTTAAATCGGGTAGTTAACCCCGTGGGTAATTAGCTGCTGCTAATCAATTTTTTTTTTTTGAGTAGAAGCTGCTGCTAATCAATAATGTCGCGCGTGATTTGGAGTACTAGTTTAATGGTGGTTGGATTGGGCCACCGCGCCTGAGTCCAGCCTGGCCTGGTTGTGGTAGGTCGGGCCCACCTGTTAGTCGCGGTAGGTGGCTGCGCGTCCCATTTGGTTGGTCTTATCCAGTTCAGAGACAGCAGCCGTGAGCCGCCCCGCTTGCTTGGGGGCACCAAACGTGCACCTGAAAATAGAAACGGAAGGCAAAAGCTTTGCCTTATCTTTTATTAAAAAGAAGGTGCCCTATTATGGAAGAAACAAGGCGAAAACCATACAACAACATAACCCCATGGGGCAAAACCCGCACAACGTCGAGAACAACAGAATCAAACTCTCGACACATGACCACTCCACAAAGATCCGGTCAACTGACCACCCTTGCCGGAGAGAAGAAGCCGTAACTGCTATGAGAGGAGCAGATACGGGACACTCTGACGCAGATGAGGAGACCAACCCTCGAATGCGCTCACTGCCTGTTGCCCGTCATCGTACACCACAGCTTCGACTTCGCAGCAACAAACAAGCAAGACGAACCCACCGACCCGTCGGAGTAGAGCTGCCAACACCAATCTCGCCTCCACAGGAGTCGCGAAGCGCTCGGGGCCGCCGCCCCGACATCCACCGCTCCAGTATGCCCTGCACACACATCCAACACCACCTTCCGGGGTCGCCGCCCCGACATGCCACCGCTCGCACCAGAGCTGCGACGCCGCACGACCTAGCTGTCCGCAGTCCAAACTGCCAGGGCAACTACCCGCACACCACGGCCGCCACACCACATCCGAGGCCGCTGCCTCGACATACTGAAGATTGCCCCTCCTCGGGACACATCAACCGAGCCGACAAGCTCGCCACCCAAGTAGCACAAAGCCGCCACCCACACTTTGTCGAGCCGCAACCCCACCTCATTGGGTCACCACTCCACATCAATCCCGGGCCGCCGCCTCGACATGCAAGAACAATCTCGAGGCCGCCGTCTCGACGTCCACGCACCCGCCGATGAGACAAGCTAGCAAGGCAGCGCAAGGCATGGGTACCGATTCTCCAAGACGACGCCCCCAAGAAGGAAATCGACGAAACCGCCGTCGTCGCCCGCATTGTCAACGACAGCGCAAGGTTTTCACCTGGAGAGATTCGGGAAATTGGGGTGACAAGGAGTGGTTGGCGCTCCACGGCGACGCCTCCAAGGAGGGAAACGACGACCAACGACGCCGACGCCGCCGGCACTGACCGAGATCAGTGCAAGGTTTTCACCTGGAGCAGTCCGACATCACTGTCACCGCCGCTTTCAATACCACAAGCCGAGACCTACCCAGCAGCGAGCCTGCCCATCAAGCCCTCCAGTCCTCGTCCTCGGGAGCACCCGAGAAATCCTCAAACAGCTCCACCCGAAGCGCAGCCTGCACCGCGCCGCGCCAAGGAAAGCCGCCGCAGCGGGCTCCTCCACGCCGGCGCCCTAAAGTCCAGAGCTGGCCCGCGGGGCCCAGATCCGGCCCGCCCCGCGCCCAACTCCCTCCGTCGCGTGCGCCCCGCCGCCAACTCCCTCCGCCGCGCGCCCTGCCGCTCCATGCCCCCAGCGCCAACTGTCGCGCCCCGCAACCGAAGCGTCGCCGCCAAAGCACCGGCCGACCGCCGCCATGGTCGCGCCCTCGCCGCCGCTAGCAGAGGCACTCGCGCGGCGGAACGAGCCGGAGACGCCCCGCCGCCACCGTCCTCGGGGAGCGAGCAGCTTTGCCGCTGTCCTCTCTGGTAGCGGCGATGCGGGCGAAGGCGGCTGCGGCCTCTACAGCCGCCGGCGTCTAGGGTTTCCCCCGTGTCGCCAGGGAGGGCGACGCGGGGGGCGATTCGAAGATGATTTGGGTGCTTGAAGAAAGTGAAAGAAGAATGGATATCAAGGATCTGGCTACTAAAATATATATCTTGGCGCCTTCGCGGCCATGGTTAATCCTATGCTAGGAGTTCGTTGTGCCAAACCCTTCACAAAATGGCAGCTCTGATGTCTCCCGTTTTTGTTCTTATCAGAATTGTTTCTAATTTTATGCAAATGCAGAAAGTCCTCGTGTTTCTGACTTTTGTGTTGAGTGATACGTACGATACTAAGAGCATCTCTAACAACTGTCCTATTTTAGCTTTCGTGCACTAAAAACCGTTTTTAGGGCACGGGAGGGCAAACCGATCTCCAACAGCTGCCATATCACGTGCCCTATTTTGGGGCAGACTCAAATTTTGGTCCTCTCTACTTCATATTTGGGACAGAGAGGATCCCGTCTGGAGCTGCCCTATCCTTTCCGTTTCAGACGAGTAGTACATGAATTCTATTTTAGTACATTGATAGAGCACATTAGGGACGAGTAGTACACGAATTCTATTTTAGCTGGGGCCATGGCCTAGGCGCCCAGGTTGGCCCAGCCGAAGCTCCGTCGTCAGTGACCTCACATTTTGTCTTGCTTCCTCTTTTAGTGCCCACTGATTTCATGCATGGGGGTTGGTTCATTTACCAATTTGAAGTTGACAAACTATGTCTCATTTTGATTCGAACTATGTCATTAATTGTGCTAGGTTATGTTATGGATTGAACTAAATTCGTCTGTGCTATTTTTCCATATTCAAATATCTTATTTGTGCGCATATATCTATTTTTATCTCTCAAATATCGAATAGACATGTCATTTGATATAGGATAGTGCAGCTGTTGTAGAGGTAGTGTCCTAAAATAGGGCAGCTTGAAAAGTGAAAAAGTACTCGGTGCCCTATATGTGCTAAAAAAAGTGTCATATATATGTTAAAACACCATATAGGATATGACAGCTATTGGAGATCTACGAACACGTTTCAGTCGGCTTACTGCGATGAAAATCTAAGTGTCTGACTTCAACTTGAGGATCCCAATTGATCATCAACTCTTGAATTTCAAATGTCTTTAGCTTAAAACAAGGTTTGCTCACCATATCGGTTTTGCATATCGGGCTTTTCTAACCACGTGACGAAACAACAGGGTTGTGACAAAAATAATAAAAAGGCTTATCACAGAGATGCTATTTGCGTGTGTTTGGGTGGCGACTTGGAAAATTGCATGGGCAGGAAGTCCGTCGACCCGACTGGATCATCTTCGGGCGATGCGAAGTTCGATCTGGTTGCTACACCGGCGCGGCGGCCCCGGCACAGGTGGTTTTTGTGGTAACCTGGATGAAAACTACGTGGGTAGAGGGTCCGTCGACCATGACTTGATCACTTTCGGGCGATTTGAATGTTGATTTGGTTGTTACGCCGGACAGCAGCCCTGGAGCAGGTGGTGTGCGTTGTAGAGCTAATGAAACTATTTTGGTAAAATTTAATTCTCTCAATTCCACGGCAATCGCGCCATGTTGACTTAGGTCGTGTGGGTGGCAAGTCGTTTCGTTTATGTCATTCATTTGTACATATTGTATGGTTTTTGGACCTAATTTTCTTTTTAAACTGGGTCAACTCTCCGATGGATACGACCACCTTTACAATCCAAAAAAAATATGAGTGTTGTTTTCTCCTTATGCAAAATGATCAACGAACTTCTTTTCTTCGTACATTTTGTGTACAAGACATAAATGATATCTAATGGTTTTCGTTGACTCACTTGTATAACATTTTGTGCACAATAAAATGTTTTTTCTTTTCGTTTCACAAAAAAACTTTTCCTTTTTGCAGATCTTTGGAGAGAAAACCACCTTTCGAACTCTAGCCGGATATTTAAAGGAGGTCTGCCACTTTGAGGTTTGATTTTTGTTTGAAAAAATGAATGTAAGGCATAGTACAAAACGCTAAGATTCATCTAAATATGACAGTTTGTTTTCTACCCCGAAGACATTAAAAGAACTATTTGTTTTTGTAAGTGAGCTCGGTCGGTATCACCCGACCGATTCTATGGTGCACTCCTCATCTAAACAAAGAAGGCATATAACCTGTAGTTTAAGTGTAGGAAATGCAGAGCTGAAGTAACATAATGGACGTACGTACACGTAGGAGCGCTGTTTGTTTGGTTAAGACCTTTTTTTAACGCTGGGCTAGTGCTGGCTGCACTCACACGGTAATAGTCGGCAAGGGGTATGTACGGCCGATGGAGGCAAGCAATGAAGCAAGGCCATGTCGCAAGTTGTTGTGGGTTGTGGGTGGCCTGTGGGCGGAAAGGGACGACGCCGTCCGTCCACCGACTGAGCTGCGGACACGTCCATTTTCTTAATGCCCAGCTGATTGCAGCGGCATGACAATACACGTATGGAATCGCATTACTTGAACCGTTCGGTGCGGTCAGCTGCAACTTTGCCAGGTTTTTAAATTGCCTTGTCTCCTCTAGTGACTGCGAAACCTTATCTGTTCGGAATTCCGTTCAGGCTCAGGGCTGTGCCTGGACCGTCAGTGCCAAACTTCAAATAACATGAGCCGATCGATATTTAAAAAATTACACCGGTGTGAAGATCGTACTACTTGATAGGTTTACGCGAAGACAAGGGCCGTAATCAAACAGTAATTGAACTTGTGTTAAATAATAGAAGCAAGCAAGCAGCTACACTTGTAGGGAATTCTCTACTAGCGGCATTGCCACTTTCGCAACGGGTGGTGTGTGTTGGACAGACGGCTAGTATGCCGTCACTGATGTCATATCTCTCGATTAGAAGCTAATTATTAGAAATTTCATCAACTAAAAAAAATTTCACATTCGCACTTCATCAACTAAAATATATTCTATATTACATTTTGTCAACTATACCAACTAACAGATTCTCTACACATCAAATTTCATCAACTAAAGAACTTCCTTACAATACACATTCATCAACTAAATCCCAAACATTTCATAAGTAATGCCTACATATTTCACCAACTAAATCAACTACACATTTCATCAACTAAATCATACATAAACAAATTAAAAGAGGGTGCTGGCTCTCACAGAGGGTGGCGCGACGAATGAGGGCCTAGGTGATCGAGGCAGTGTAAACGGAACGAAGGCAACGTAGACAGGACGGGACGAGCTGGGGCAGGGTGGCGACGATGGGACAATGTAGGCTGTTTGCGTCCTAAAATGGGGGAAATTGACCGATTTATTAGCAGGGAACTGGGCTAAACCGTAACAAATGCACCATATCATCATGGAACATGACCGCATTTTACACCCTACCAACCTCGCCACCCATGTGAAGCATACACACAGCCATCCAGAAAACAGACCACCAGCTACATGAGTAGTGGAGTATGTAAATCGTTGACCCATCTGAGCTTTTCATATATATTAGTAAAAGATTATACATCACTACGAACCCAATGGAACAATTTTGTAGGTTCACCGCAACAACCGCTGTCGCACGCAATGTCGGAACCAATGTCAGCCCATACCAAACAATCGACCATGTATTCAGATCCACCACGAAAGCACGACCATGCACTGAAGTCCCCCAATGCCAGACCTAGAACAAGACCAGAGCAACGTACTGGATGCCAAAGACGATGCATAGAGCTAGCCAAAGCCAACTGCCATAGCGCGAGGTGAGAGCATCTCTACCATAGCTCTTAAACCCTTATAACTCCGACGGCTTCACGGGCCGAGACTTTTATTGGCACATAGCAGAGCCCGTGAACGCGAATCGGTTCACAAACGCGATAAGGGCGCCCGTCGAGACGGCGCGTCCATCCGTATTTATGCCGGGCTCGGGAACATTTCTAGGTGATAATCCTTATCCACCTGCACCGCCGACGAGCATTCCACGCTGCCGCCCTTTCAAGTTCGACGAGCAATACGCGCCGCCGTAGGCCGCTTCCGCCGCCCGATGGACCCCAAGCGCCAGCCCTCCACCCCGCCGCACCACCGTGACCCCTTCGACTGGGATTTCTCCAACAAACGACGCGCACAGGCGGTGTCCTCCGACGGCGATCGAAAGCGGGGGGCGCGTGCCTAAAGAAACTGGGGCCGCGAGGTCCCGCCAGCCTACTTCCGGCGCGAGGTCGAGGAGTTCGACCTCGCACACGCCGAGTACGAGGGCCACGTACGAGTCAGGACGGGGCTGGAAGCTCAACCGACAGCGCCGACACATCCACCGCGCTAGCGGCGCTGCCTCTGGCGGAGGAGTACGACGCCGCCGCGTTCGACTCCGCCGTCGCAGCGGAGGACTTCGTCCCCGAGGACGCACTTGACGCCATCACGGCGCAAGTGATGCTCCGTTCAGTGCGGGAGGCGGAGGAGAAGGAGATCGACCAGATCCTCCTCCGGCAAGGACTCGAGGCAGACGCTGAGCGCCTAATGGGAGGCGTACGTCGAGGAGGTCGTCGAGGAGTGAAGATCGTCGGTCTCCACTACGTCGCCCCCGCATCCAAGACTCCGGTGAGCCAAATTTTGGCAGCAGGATTAGGCGGCGACCTTCTAATCTAGTTTAGCTTTTGGATTAGTGTAGAACAATGTATAATTATGGATCAGTGAAGAACAATTCTCTATGATGAATCGGGAAAGAACTATAGTTTGTTCCCGCCAAAATCAAAATATATCCAGTTTTGTTTAAGGTTTTCTGCTATGTGTTGCTCATTCTTTTGAATAGAATTCTCGAAAAAATTAAACCTTAAAATTTATTTGAGGGCGTGAGTTTGAGGGTACTGTTAGAGATGCTTTGAGGCCGGACACACATCTTCATACCCGCCCCAGGTATGCCTGGAGCCGGCACACCACATAGCCGCACTCGAGAAGGAGCTCGTGCAAGTGCACCTCTTTATGACTACTGCTATGCCGGGAAGAACCACCGCCCTCTGGTAGCGTAGTCGTCACTACGCGTGGCTTATCCTTAGGAAATAAGAAAAATCAAATCAATTTTTTTTATATTTCCAAATTTTGGAACAAATTTGTTACCTGTAGATAATGTCGAGATTTATTAATGTGCAAAGTCTCAATGTTGAATTCCTATAGTTTAGGTTACACAAAAATGAATAATCTGTCAAATTTTCAAAAATTTGAGACTGCATACTGTTCACGATCAAGATATATGCATTCTCTTTTTCGAACCAGGTTAAAATATAACGAATTTTTCATTTATATTGCATAGTGCTGTAATTATTTACGACTAGATTTTGTTTCGATTTTTCTAAAACATAAATCTTTCGTTTGAGCTTTTAAAAACCTGAGCTCCATGAGCTCAACCTCCAAACCGCTGCAGGCTCCGGGCAACCAGGCCATGGCTCGGACGCAGCAAAATTACCCGACTATTAGCTACTCGGCTAATTTTGTTGGCCAGTATATAAAATTTTAGTTTGACCTGAGCGTAGCACATGTGTGGCCCATGTGAAGCGATAGGACCAAACAAACGACTTGAGAAATGAAATGAATCGATGCTAATAAACGAATTTGCTAAGTCTTAGTTGACTGGTTTTTTCTTAAATCTGAGTCACTCACAATTTGAATAAATGTGCAAATTACATATCTTTTTTGAATTATAGTTACAGTTTTTTGAATTGATCGAGATTTAAGAATAAATCAGTCAGCTACTCAGCTACGCATAGACACTCCAACAGCAACAAAAAAGGACAACTGAACTGAATCGAACCATTTCCAAATTTGTCGTGGCCATTGGCCACAGAGATCAGAGACAAATGAGACTTGTTCGCGAGGGAGTCGACGAACACACAGACACAGCTTTCAGTTTCACTGTTTCAGACATTGACTTTCGACCAACCCATTTTGCTTTGAGAATTCGCCCCGAGCTTCCGATCTGGCAAAGCAAACCCCTTTGCTTCCTCCACCCCACCGGCGACCCACGGGGAAATGGCGGAAATGAGCTCGCTGCCGGTGACCGACGACCTCCTGGCGGAGATCTTCCTCCTGCTGACAACCCCGGCCGACCTCGTTCGCGCCTCCGCCGCCTGCGTCTCCTTCCGCCGCTTCCTCACCGACCGCTCCTTCCTCCGCCGCTACCGCTCCCTCCACGCCGCGCCCTTCCTCGGCTTCCTCAACCACAAAGGCTTCCACCCGGCCATCTCGCCCCACCCTTCCGCGCCCGCCGCCCGCGCCGTCTCCCTCGCCGCCGATTTCTCCTTCTCCTTCCTCCCGTCGCACGACCTCTGGATCGTCCGGGACGTCCGCGACGGCCGCGTCCTCCTCGACCGCACCCACGAGGACGGTGCCGCCTCCGAGGAGTCCCCCGTCTTCACGGACCTCGCGGTGTGCGACCCTCTGCACCGGCGGTGCCTTCAGCTTCCCCCGATCCCCGACGACCTAGCCGCTTCCGTCGAGCACCCGCTGCGCGTGGAATTCCAGCGCTGGTGCGAGCCTTTCCTCGTTCCCCCCGGCGAGGACGAGGTGGCGGAAGAAACGGCATTCAGAGTCATCTGGATGGCGCAGTGCAAGACCAAGCTGGTCGCCTTCGTCTTCTCCTCAAGCACCGGACAATGGCGAGCCGTTGCGTCTCAGCGCTGGGGTGATTTGCTAGCGGGCGCTGGCGTCGCGACGGCGTCGTCAAAGAGCCCTGTATTCTTCGGCCGACAGTACGCTTGTGGCTGCTTCTACTGGGTGATGGATTGGAGAGAGAAAATTCTTATGCTCCACACCCAGAGGATGGAGTTCTCCATTGCCGACCTCCCACCTGGATGCCGAAGGCCACCGATTGCCATCGTGGATGCAGGGAAGGGGAGGCCTGGGATGTTTTCTGTACGTGAACATGTTGCAGGTGGCACATTTGATCTCTATTATACCATAAGGCAAAACGAAGGTCTGAGTTGCAACCAGTGGCAGATGGAGAAAATAATCCCGTTGGATCCTGGTTACCGGTATTATTTGAGAGGTGCAACTGAGAGGTACTTGCTACTTCTAAGATCAGAAGATGAGAACAACTCATCCTTAGAGATGGCAGACTTGGAATGTTTCTCACTCGATGTCAAGACCTTGCAGCTTCAAAGCGTCTGCAGGTTGAAGCATCACATCCTGCGCGCGCGCATATATACCAGTTTCCCACCTTCGCTGTCGTCACAGGCAATATGAAGCGGTAAACTTTCTAACGTATTCTGATCATCTCCTACCTGCATACTTATCACACAACTTGTCTGATGCGGTAGTTCTTTATTGTGATATACCAGGTAATTCTTGTTTAAATTATTGTGTTCATTTTTTCAGAGTTTGTGAGGGAAAGCAAATATAACCCAGGAGCAATATTATTTGCTTGCCTGCTCCACACTTACGATATATTTCCATTTTAAGATAACCGTACTGCTAAATAAGTAAATGAAAGGGTCTTGCACACCATATATATTTTTAGTACTAGCACATATCCATCCAACATTTGGAGACTTTATGCGTCGGACAGAACTATGAATGGACAGTGTTGCCTTGTCTAGGAGGTATAGTTGTGATGTGTGAGTGTTCTCGGGATTTTTATCCTTTTATATAATGCCACCTTGTGATGTACCATGAACAATCGTAGTAAGAAGTATATCTGGGCCGCTGGGCGGACCCCTGACACACAAATTTGGCTTTCAAGGATGTAGGCGCACTGCCGAACCTTGTAAGCAAAGCTTCATATCTTCTTCCTTTGATTTGATTGTGTTTTATTGTGTGGATTTTGCTTCATGGTTATCACTCTCTTCAGTCCATTTCTTTGTCTTATTTTCTTCTTCTTCTCTAACTCTCTACACAATGATCTTTATCTAGATGATTCTCTCAGTCTCTCATTCTCATCAATTCACTCTTTCATAAATTCAGGGGTCTTGTGCACACAGTACAGCTGCCTCTCACTTTGATCAGTTTGCAGTTTTCTTGTTGGTTTGCCTCTGTACACGTGCTGGTTGTTGTCTTCTAGGGAAGATGATGTACAAGCCAGCGTCCCAGCAGCTTAATTTATGAGTTGATTAGGTCCCGTTGTCCCGGCTACGAGTTCACTCCGGGTCATCGGAAAATCATCGAGCCACTCTTTGCTAATGTGTACCGATTTCTAGTGCCAGCAGAATAAGAACGATAGCTACAATGCTCTGATGGCCATGGTCAGTACTTAGCACCCACCCGACTCACTTGCACAACTTACTCCTGCCTATACACAATGTGGTTCATCGTCATTTATCCCACACGGTGGTGGTTGTTAGAATTTGGTCAGTAGCTTTCTTTAATTTAGCTGCTTGCTATGTCCTGACAACAGATTTTGACTTATTAGCTACTTTTCTGCCCCTGTTGGTTGCTGCCTTTTTCTTCATTTTGTACCATGTTCTCTTCTCTAACTCAATCGGCAGTTTGTCATTCTCCTTGTGTGGATTTTACTTCATGATTTTACAAGTCAGTCTTGTCATGCATTGCTATCTTTATTTATTCTCTCTGTAGTTCTTCAGTCCTGATCGTGCTCTTCATTTTCCAGTCTCCCATTCTCTTATTCTGTCTGCAGTTCTACCGTCCTGATCTTTCTACGGTTCTTCAGGCTAGACCGTGCTCTTCATGTTCTATCTGTTGCTCTTTTTTCCCAGTCTCTCTCTTTGGCTTTCACTCTTCTTGTGACTTAAGCTTTCACACTTCTTGTGACAACTTAAGTCTCTCATTTTCATGTTCTTTCGGTCTTTCATCTTCTTATTTATTTTCTTCCATCTTCTTACATGTTTATTTGTTTTTTCAGTCGTCTTCAGTCATGAACCACTGGGAGAGAGCACCTTCTTTTATGCCAATCTGCAGGATCATTTTCATACTTCGTGTTTTGTAATCCGAGACTTGAAGCAGAATACGGCATGTTAAATAGTTTGGTTGATATGAAACTTGGTTCCATTTTGTACCTCTGTAATTTGTATCTGCTAGATGGTTCAGGTGTTTCCTGGTTGGATTTGTTCCTCTACTTGTATAGATGATCAGAACGTGTGTAACTCTTTTTTTGGAAAAATTTACAGTACTTTCGTACTGCGTTCTACGTGTGTAATTCTCATAATATAAACATGTCAATTTTTGTTGCAAAGTTGTTGTACTAGACTGTTCTACTATTAGTTGCCATTTTTCCAGTTTCATTCTTGCTTTTGTGCATCTCCTCAATTTTGAGTCTTTAGTGTTTCATTTATCTGTCCAGTCTGTGTGTACACCAGATAAGTAGAGTGATGAAACTGCAGCAAGGGGCGGAAGCAATTGTACTCTGAATATGGCATCTATGTATTTCCAAGGCATTTTCCTTTTTTTCTCATGCATATTCGATGATGAATATCTGACACTTACTGCCAAAGTTCTGGTTGTCTACTCTGAGCTAGTATTCTTGATTTTTCAGGGGCGGTAAACAATGATGTTTTTTTCCCATTTGGCTGAAAAATCGGTAGAAAAAAACGGCTGATTGTTGTCTATCATTGCCTTTTCTGTTCAGGGGCTAATTGGACTGAACACTTGTGAGCTAAATATTACAGATTGGTTTGCCAACTTGGCAAGTACTTCCTCCATTCCAAAATAGATGACCCGGCGCAGGTGGGGCGGCGGCGCGGCAGTGGGTGATGGTGACGTGCCTCGGTTACCATCATCGACAAGTGCGGGGAGCTCTCCAAGCAGCTCTTCTACAGCCACGTCGCCAGGTCTCCACGATCTCGCTGACCCATACTTTTGCGATTTGTTCTCTTCTTACTATCCATCTCCTCTATGCTCAGGTTGCTTCCTGGTATGGCCGCCTGTAGGAAATTGCAATAGTGATTGGTGTTCTTGCACTAGTTGAAAAGTTGATCTGTCAACCTTATAGAATAGACCTTGGTATGCAGAACTTATTACTCGATATGAAAAGGCTTGATTTGCATTTGAGTGAACTTCTAGTTGAGTACGGGATAGAACTGAAATTTCCTACTCCATTTCTTGCTTGCTTAACTGAATGTTTCTTGCTTGCTAACTTAAACTAGTGATATATACAAGGAATAAACAGTAGGTGCTTGGCTAGGTAACTAAGTAACTGATGATATGATAACAATTCTGAAGAACAGAGATCAATTTGTACTTTCTCTGTGATTTATGCTGAAGAACAGAGTACATATCTGCATTTTGCACTTGTATGTTTAGGAAGAACAGGAGGATTGAAGCCATTAACTATCGAAGCAGAACAAAAAAAATACTCGATTTTACATACAAGAAGTCATTAACTATGAAGTGGCATAATTATAATTCTGTGACCATTTTCTCATGTGGCTTTTCTTGCCTCGCATAACTGTCATGGACTTCACTGTCCCAGATTAAGCGAGCAGGCAAAATTCACTAAAAATTTAGTTCAGCAATGTTGCAACTTAAATTTAAACTTACATTTCAGCAATATTACTAGCACATCAGCAATATTACTGGCTATTGAGGTTGTCTATGATGACTTTTATGGATAGCTGAACATATGTATGATTTGTGCAAGCGCTCCACAGTTGCATGTACACAATATCTAGGAAGTGGTACATCAGTTTTCTCTTATATATCCATATTTCCTTCTTGCTGTTACGTTCATATTTTCCTTTCAGTTTAGCCTACGTGACTGATTGGAAGGAGAGCGCTAACCTCAAGTCTGGTGACCGGGCCCCCGGTCTGGGAGTTGAGGCCATTGAGCCAGTTGGCTGGGTCGGGAGCTTCTGTGAGCGTGTTGACACCGTTATGAAGATATGAGTATTAAATGGTTCGGTGTCGATTTGGGAGGCCGTACATTAGCAGGTGATATTTCCCCCTCCCCCTCCCCCTATCTTTCATAGTAAAATAATAAAACATGGTTAGATAACACATATATAAATAATGCTACAAATGGTTCGGAAATGCATGTCTGAATACCTTTAGGAGAGTCACATTTATTTTCTGGTACTTCTGCTTTTTTTTTTCTCTCGTTTTTCTTCTAGCTGTGAAAGTTTAGGATATCTGGCCAATGATGATATATCTTTCCTTAGCTTCTGCAGATTTGACCTTTCTTTGGAACTGCAACAATATGCACTGATGCACCAACTTTATGTGATTACTTTGTTGTATTTTTCCGCCTGATGGTCTTGCTCGCTGAAAGTGTGAGACCGGTCCATAAATTTGGTTTCTCTTTCGATTTGTAGTTTTAGCTTTTAGTTGGTGCAAACGATTAGAAACAATCAATCTGAGGTTTCATCTTCGCATGGTCTATTTAGCGCAAATCCTGTGTTATTTGGTCTTAAGCCTTCTTTTTTCTTATAAGCTTTCTTATGGTGCAAATGATGTGTAATCAGAAACTCATCAAATGTAGAGCTTATTGAAGCATAAGATCTGAGGCCAGATGTAGCTGAGTTTTTTTTGCATCAGGTTACTGCTTTGGCTTTTGCAGGTTATTGGTGTGCTTCTGTTTGGCTGGCGTTCGTCTTGTTCTTCAGGGTGCAGATATGGTACACATTTGCTTTGACACAATGACATAGGATTCCTGGGAATTCATTCCTTTATATAGGTTGACTCCTTATTGTCGATAATCACCAAATGTATGTACTAGGTAAAAGCGGCTGGTGCTTAAGCAGAAATTGTACCAGCTGCGGGAGGAGAGGGCATGAAGCCCGGTACCTTCGCCTTCCTCTACGTGAAAAGGTGAGAAGTTTCAATCCCTGGTCTGACCCTGAAAATTTTAGTACATGATCAACTAACCCTGAAAATTTATAATGGACATTCTGAACTTTAACTGATATGAAGGTACAGTGAGCAGATAATTGGTGGAAGAGAGGACACCGAGAATTGTCGCCTGAAGAAGGTAAGCTGTAGTAGTTTATTATGTCCGCTCCTTAATTTTATTTCTCTACTTTCTGAAGTTTTTATAGTTACAGAGGAGTTGGCTATTAACTCCGCTCTTTGCCTCTCATCAGAAACAGGGTCATCGAAGCTTGTGTGCTAGACTAATACCTTCATAGGTAACAAGGGAAATTTCGGATTTCCATCATTATACATCTACTCAGATGTTATTTTTTGCTAATTAATATGTTTATTTATCTCCATCATTTTTGTGTCTAAGAAATTTTGTGCATGTCTCTCTTCCTCCTTGCCTGGACAAGTTGTGGCGATGGCGCTTGCCTGGTTCAGAGTAATGCAGCGTGAGCTGGTCCAGTTGCTGGGGAAGTTTGCCTTGGTGGCGGCCATGACAGGAGCGGTGATCAGGGGGAGATCATGATAGACACGGTTGTTTGCCGTCCGCTCAAGACGGTGACGCTCTAGGGGCACAAGACCGTCATCTCCTCTCCATTTACATCTGCAGAACCACCTTACTGCTTTCACTTTTGTAGGTTATTGGTGTGCTTCTGGCTGGCGTCCGGCTTGTTCTTAAGGGTGCAGATATGGTACAATTTGCAGGAGGAGAGGGCATGAAGCCCGGGTACCTTCTGTTGGGGATATACCAGCTAGGGGCATCTCCAACATGGATCAATCCGGCTAGTCCAAGGTGGCCCAAGGGTGGTAAGGCTGAAGCCTGCCGGGCGGCGCAGATAGCTGACGTACAAGGAAGTAGGCGGACGGTCCAAGGAAGGCGGAAGGCCGAAGCCCATCAAGCCACCAAGCCCAAGACGGAAGGCGGCAACTAAGCCGGCTAGGTCTAGTACTCTGATTACTTGCCGGACAAGTACTTGCCTTGTATCCTGTGGTCTGGCCGCCTATATAAGCCGGCCACCAGGAAGCCTTTAGGGCACGCTCATGATCGCTCAATACGCATCATACCCATTGTAACCTGTTCACGGCTATTTGCCTCATAGTGAATTATAGCAGCACGTAGGATCTCGCCACCGCTGCGAGATCTGAAGCTGGATAAACTCGCCGTGTTCAATCCCTTCCTCGACGACACCAACCTTCTTCCCTGCAATCCATACGCAGGCTAGAGGACCCCGTCTCCTATCAAATATGCCGATACCACGACACCTTCGCCTTGCTCTACGTGACAAGGTGAGAAGTTTCGAGCCCTGGTCCACCCTGAAAATTTTGGTACATGATCAACTAAAGGGCGTACCCAGTGCTGAGAGCTCCCGCGCTGTGCGGGGTCTGGGGAAGGGTATTAGTGGCAAGCCTTACCCTCGCGTTGTGCAATGCGAGGAGACCGCGACTCGAACCCGGGACCTTCCGGTCACAGGCGGTAGTACATGATCAACTAACCCTGAAAATTTATAGTGGTCATTCTGAACTTGAACTGATACGAAGGTACAGTGAGAAGATAATTGGTGGAAGGAGGACACCGAGAATTGGTGCCTGAAGAAGGTAAGCTGTAGTTTATTATGTCCACCTGATAGGCAATCTTTAATTTTGTTTCTCTGCTTTCTGAAGTTAATATATTTACAGAGGAGTTGGGTATTAACTCTGCTCTTTGCCTCTCATCAGAAACAGGGTCATGGAAGCTTGTGTGCTAGACTAATACCTTCATAGGTAACAAGGGAAATATCAGCTTTCCATCATTATACATCTACTTAGATGTTATTTTTTGCTAATTAATATGTTTATTTATCTCCATCATTTTTGTGTCTAAGAAATTTTGTGCATGTCTCTCTTCCTCCTTGCCTGGACAAGTTTTGGCGATGGCGCTTGCCTGGTTCAGAGTAATGCAGCGTGAGCATATATAAAATATAAGATGATGGATACTCTTATCTAATATTGCTTGGATGGTTCATTGCTGTGGAAATGCTTGTATTCACAGCGGCTTCTCAGATGGGTTCACTGCAGGATGTAAGTTCTTATTTCCTTGATGCATTTTGCAGCATATTTTTGTATCTATGTCAGTATCTTGAAAGTTAAGGCTTACTTATATTACCAGCACCAGATATAGAACGTTAAAAATTGGGCAACCATACTACATTAAATGTATGCTTACCGCCTTACCCTAATTGCATTTTTAAACAACTCAATAGGATCATTTATTTAATATATTATTAGCTAAACATAAGAACTGCTCCAGTCCAGTGGGTTGTAGACATTCTAATTGACAACTACAATATGCCTGCACAACTCATACTATTAGTGACTTTGCCATTAGTGTTACTTCCTATCATGAACTCTATTTTCTTGCTAAAATGTTAAATCAACTTTTCTTAGCAGAACATGATAATGTGATTTCTTAACCTCTACGTAGTTGTATATGATTTTAACTTTAAAATAACCCTTTTGTTGACTGCTCTTCGCTTTGCGATGGAGGTGCATGATGGATGCGGGAGGACGGTGAGCTACATTCAGTAAGTCGGTGGAGGGGATGGGGAGGCTCTGATTGTGGTCAAGGCCAAATTCAGATAATGGTGCATGCTGGCTCTTCCAGCTTGTTGACAAGTTAAATTCCTTGGACTGTGGCGACCAGTTGCTGTGATATGCAAGGGTAACATCATACTGTAGCATGTACTCAGATTTTGGCAACATGATTGAGTTCAGCAAACCACTAGGCTAGCTGATTGCAATTATATTTTTGATTGATACTTACATATGCCCATGATGACCAATAACTTATGCCTAAGTGAGACTAGGTGGAACAAATCTAGGAATTAGATGATCAACTTAGTGGTCCCATTAAGTTACCATTAGAATTTTGTAGTATGACTAAATAAGCATCCACTGTGCAAATCGTTCAGAAAGTCCACTGCTTTCAGACAATGATGTTCATAACTAGATTTCCATAACTATCATTAGTAGCTACGTAATTCCAATGAGCAGTGTAGTTGCCCAGTGAGCTGTCTAGTAGGATACATCTGCACATGTCTTTCATAGGAATTCTATAGATTTTCTATTTATTTCAATTCCTTATCTATTTGTAATCTCTTGCTGTTTTTTCTGATTCATAAGAAAGAACACCTCACTATGTCCGTTTCGTGTGATTTTTACTAATTCTATCACTATCTTAGTGCTTCATGTTAAGCAAAAACAAACTTTTCGTTTCCTTGTTAATATACAAGATGAATGTGCCCTTTTGGCTATCTTCTTTTTCTCATCTAGACCTAACCATATCAGATTTGTTAGAGCTGGAGAACGCCAGGTTTGGCTTTAGTTCTTCACCATTCTCCCCATTATTTTTTAGCTTTCACAAAATAACATATTATTGTAACTTATTCATACACAGCTAACCTATGAATTCTGATACCTTCTTTACTGCTTAGTTGTTTAGCAGTACATATGGATCTGGTAAGTTTGTCATTTCAACCAAATGTGGGAACTACACTATTTATTTGTTCCGAATTAAGAAAAAACATCCAAATGAGGTAGTAAGGTCTTTCTTACACCGATGATAAATGCTTGGAAGCAAGAAAAGAACATGATGTTGTTATCAAAAAACAACTTTGCAATATGATTTTACCTTTCCTAGCATGTATAGATGTTGCAAAATTTGGAGCCCTACACCAAAGAAAATTAGAGTTTAAGTTGCAATGTGCCTCTTTTTCATGTGCACAACTTCTACAATTGCCTGATATTTATAAATAGGAATTTGCTTTTCGTTTGTTTCCGTTGCATATGGATGGATTGCAGAATAAGTGCTTATTTTAGTACTAGTACTAATTGACACACCTAAGCTGCCAAGCTGGCTGTAGAAAAACAGAAAGTTCAGGTTCGCCTATATACATAAAAAGCACAGCGATGCAAATAAAATATTGGGCGCAACAAAGCACGCCTAATCCTTCTAGTACTCATGTATGTTCACGGGCATTTTTATATTAGTGAGGCTTTGTTTGGTTCTGAGGGAACTAACTCCCGCAGGGGTTGGGTGATCCTGGATCCATCACACTAATCCCTTCCACTCATTTAACCCCTTGCACCATTTTAATCCCTTCCACATATCTTGTTCAGTTACACCACATAGTTAGCATGGTATGGTGGGGACTTCCATTAGCTCCAAATCAGATTAGCTAAAATATTATAGAGTAAACACGTATATACTAGTCTGCAAGTTTTGTACAGTCAGATTTAAATGTTTTTGCCCTTGCCGATCATGCATTTTCACAGATATCATGTCCAAGCAACACTAAAAATGTAGAAAAAGAAGGAAGACAATAAGCTATGCAATTTATGTCTCATTTGGTCTTTATCTGGAACATAATCAAGCACTTCATACAACAAGATCACACCAATCACTTGATTTATGGACTTGAATGGTGGCTCTTTGACTAGTGATGCATCTGAATCCGGGAATTGTAGACATGTAGAGCGTCCAGCTGCCAAAAACACTTGATGAGCCCGCCTGTCGGTGGCTTTTGCTGTCGGTGCGTGTTGCCCGTGTCCTTGCTCGATGTGCTGGCCTGCTGGGTATACCGCCTTTCATCTCCTTGTCTTCACGGTTTTGTGCCTCTGGTCTCCTCTTCTGTTCACGTGTGGCGGCGTGTCGTGGCTGGTGGATTTGGATCTTTATGGTGCGTCCCTGTGCTGGCTTGCCGGTGCGTACCTAGGTTTCCCATCCTTGGTTACTGCTTGATCATGTTGCGCTCCTCTTGCTTGTTTGTAGCTATGCTGGTGATGTTCGTTTCTGGAATTGGCCGTGCCCCATGTGTGCGTTTTGGGCCGGTGGCCGTCGAGGCACTGCCGTCGCCCCCATTCTCTAGATTATCCACCATGACTCCTCCCTCAGTTTGCGCTTCTCCACCTACCTTCTCTTCTATTTTTGTGTTCGATTGACGGTACCGTGGTCGGCGGCGGCTGTTCCTTGCGCTGTCGTTGGGGAGGGGAATGCCGGGGCGGGGGTGGTGTTCGAGTATGGGGCCGGTCTGTCGTCATCGCAGCTTGCCCTCTGGTGGGATCTGAGGCGCAATTGCTCACCCGTGGCGCAATTTCCCAGCTGGATCGATGTTTGACTTCCAGACTCGATTAGGTTTCGTTCCTGCTATAATGCTGTGGCCTGGGTTTGGTGCACGGATGTCTTCCTCTTGTGTGTGTCTTTTTATTTTCTTATTCATGTTCGCTGTAGAGACGCGTTCTATGTGTGCTCCTGTTTCTGTTCTTGGTTGGTCTGATATTTTCTGCTATGGAGATGATCTAGGTAGAGGATGTCTTCCATCCTATATAATTGTTTGTTGCATATGTTCTGCTACCCACGGTCTATGTTGTGGAGATGGTACAGGTAGAAGAACTCACATTGTCCATCCTATTCGATTATGTATTACGCTGTGAGGTTGCTTAATAAGTTGGGTTCTTGTATACTTTTCTGATATCTATGGTTTGACACCTCAAGAATGCGCAGTTCTACTCCAATATTTTCAGTGGTTGCGTAATTGGGTTCATGTCTGTTGGCCCAAGTGCAATGGAAGCTAAACATGTTGTTTGAAAGATGACCATAGTATAGTTGCCACTGTTTTACATCTAAAGGTCTCGCGAAATTTTGCATTTTTGGAAGGGAATGCATTTGTATGCTACCAAATATTTCTCAGTTTACAATATAGTAAGGGTGATAGTTATATCTCAGCACTCCCACAAGCACTGGATGAGGTGGAGACTGGAGAACCATCATACTCACATCCTGGGGTTGCGCTGCTTCGCCAGCGGCAACCTATATGTGCGGCTGCCGGAGATCGTGCGGGCCACCAGCGGCAAGGCCACCCTCACCTTTAACGCAGTCCGCTGGTTAGGTTTGCTCATAATCAGCCGCTCGTTTTAATTTTGGAAAAACATATTTCTTGTTTTGTTCTAGCAAGATTGTGAAAGCTAGCTGTAGACCTGTAGTAGTAGTAGTCAGTCGCTTGTTCAGTTTGGAAGCAATACTTTGTTGTTCTGTTCTATCTAAGATTGTTGAAAAAAAACGATAGCAGCAATTAGCTGGAACCTGGACGATTATGTCCTAATTATTCTTACTATTTCTTTTTCTCAGTTGCTATTAGTTGGAACCAAATGAGTTTTTCAGTACGGAAAACTTAAAACAACTGTAGATGTTTTTATATCTCAATTATGTTCTCATATCTTTTTCTCCGACGAAGCCGATCGATTGGTTTGGAAGTGGACCGCCTCGGGAACCTATTCGGCACAATTGTGCTACCTGGCCACCTTCCAGGGCTCCGCGACCTGCCCAGCGTGGAAGATGATCTGGCGGCCATGGGCGCCTCCAAAGATCAAGTTCTTCCACTGGTTGGCACAGCAGGACCGATGTTGGACCGCTGATCGACTCGCACGTCGCGGCCTTCAGCACCACCCACACTGCCTCCTGTGCGACCAGGCGGTCGAGACCATCCACCACCTACTCGTGGAATGCCCGTTCTCGCGTCAGGTTTGACATGAGACCCTCACCTGGCTACACTTGCCAATCGCTGCCCCCAACTCAGAGCCCTCGCTCCTGGATTGGTCTCAGCAAGCCAAGAGGATCACTCCCAAGCCGTTGAGGAAAGGACTCGCCTCCATCACCCTGCTCCTCCCATGGCTGATATGGAAACAGCGCAACGCCTGCGTCTTCGACAACGCCCATCCCTTCACAAACGCTGTGCTAGCAAGCGTCAAGGAAGAAGCCTCTCTGTGGGCTCGTGCCGGCGCGCTAGGCCTGAGAGTACTGCTGCCACCGACTTGAGATGTACACTGATAGATTTTCACTTTCACCTTGCCCCTAGGGGATTGTAATCCAACTCTACCTTTTCAATGAAAAAAACGCAAAGGTCCTTTGCGTTTTTCTCTAAATAATGTTCTCATATCTTGGGTGTTTGTTCAGTAAGCAATAGTTCAATACAGAGCATCTATAGCAGATCTAGAAGTCCTTCACAATGAAGTACATGAAGTTTGGGACGAAGCCCGATGCAGTCGACACCGAACAGGCTATCAGGTAAATATGTATTTTTTTCATCTGTGTGCTCAGTATTTGTACCTACTGGGTGTAGCATGTCAAGGGAGAGGTTACATAATTCAACATTACCTTACCTCATACAGGGCTTGTTTATGGCTTGGCAGGGTCAGTAGTGTCAGACAAACTAGCTGATCTTATCATATATATGTCAAAAATACGAAGTATCAGCAGAACAAGATATGCTTGCTCATTGACGCAGAAGTAACCATCAATTGGATCTTTTAATTTTCTATTTTTGTCATTCAGTGCTACATAAATGGTTTTGCTTTGACTCTGAATTTTGTAGGCAAATACGTATTTGTGATATAAATCATTATCATGTTAGTCTGGGGTTAACAAAAAAATTGACGTACTCCCTGGTTAATTTGAAACCCTCTTTGTTAGATCAAGTGTGCCAATGCACCACCTTGCTCCTTTTAAATGCTGCATTTTGAGATTCTAACTTCTGTTGTTTGATAATTTAATAGGCGAAACTTAGATATATGATTGCACATTTGCAATATTGACGATGCAGAGAACCAACTTATGACTTACAGTTTTGCTCATCAGAAAAATGCCACTATAACTTTGCAATACTCCTATATTTGGTAATATGCTAAATGTGGTACCAAAATGCCCTTACCTTCTTCCTTTCTCTTCTTCTTTCTCCCTCCAATGACCTTACATTCTTCTACCATGGCGGTGCAGTCCCTCCCTCCCTCTCACCTTTTCTTACCTTTTAGGATTCTTCAAAAGCTAACTGAGTTATTTTTTTTTTATTTGTTCCATTCTTCTTTAGATAGTATAGTACTTATGTGTTCTGTCTGATCATGTAAAGTTTAGACAACAAAGGTAGAAAGGGAGAAATAAAGTTGATCGTGAAGAATCGCCAAGAGCTTCTACCATCCATAATTCTTCTACATATATATTTGATCATATATGTCTTAGTTTATATGTTTCCAAAACTGAAGTTCTGTATAATGAAATACATGAAAAAATGTGCAGATAATTCCAAAAGTTATTGATTTTGTGAGTAAACAAAGATATCTGTAATAACTGAATTCTTAAATATTTCCCTACTTAACCCTTTAAAAAAATTACAGTTTATAAATTATGAAAAAGAATCAACTATCTCCTCAAACCAGCATGTCAACTACTCGTCGTTGCAATAATTTCCTTGGGCGCGGCAAAGCGCGCCAATTCTTCTAGTACTCATGTTCACAGGCATTTGTATCTTAGTGAGGCTGTGTTTGGTTTTGAG
Source organism: Poa annua (assembly GCA_026929855.1). Taxonomy (NCBI): domain Eukaryota; kingdom Viridiplantae; phylum Streptophyta; class Magnoliopsida; order Poales; family Poaceae; genus Poa; species Poa annua. The sequence continues at coordinate 37,514,696 of CM049426.1, forward strand.
GGAACTAACTCCCACATGAGTTGGGTTATCCCGGATAAGTGAGTTTCAGCAGATAAGATGCAACAAAACCTTTTAGCTTCTGATATGATAAACTGAAGTAATCAAAACTAAAAGAAATTACTAGCAACATTAAACCTACATGATGACTATCAATATTCTACTATTTGGCATGACACAGTGTTTAACTACAAACCTAACAATTCAAAAACATAATTATCATTCAGTATCTCTCCTTTTGCAAAGCAAGCCAAAGAACTAAAAAACTGGATAAACAAATGGAGAACCAGTTCTCACATCTACAAAGTTGCTGCACAAAGTTTTGGTACATAGAAATATTATGAGCAAATATATGTGTAGAAAAAATCATTAGTTTTGTGTAAGATGAAACTTTGTTAGTTCCACTTATGAAAGAAGTGAGGTTAGTTGTGATGTTTTCATGTAATTCTAAGTGGTGATGCTAGTCCTGAATGCTGTATGCAGAGCTGACAAGATTTCATCTAGCTGTTCCTGTCATATAATCTAGTCATTTAGTTGAGAATGTTTTATCTTCAGACCTATATATTATTTTCAGAGACAGAAAACGATGCATCAAGCCTAACCATATACTAACGATTTCTTTCCTAGTTTAGAAGGCATTTTTGGCCAAAAATGGCCTCTTGACGGAACTAATGAGGATAGAGCCGAACTTGTTCAGTCCGCCGCCATTCAATTTTTTCATAATTTTCTTAAGGAGTTTAAAAAAATGAAGATCGGCGCCAAAGAGGATGGAACCGACATGTACTAGGTCGGTGCCATCCTCTCTGGCGCAGCAGGTTTTCTCCGAGTGGAACATGGGTAAGCTCTTAGTTTTGCTAGTTCTAAGTCGCCTGAGAACTCACGAGTTCTAAGTCGCGTCCACCACCGTTTGATCATGCGTCAAGATGCGTGTGTTTTTCTTTTTTCTTTTCTTTTTCACGTTTTTTCTAGTTACAAGTGATTTGCAACTGAATTTTTTCCCGTTACAAGTTGGTCGAAACTGATTTTTTTTGAGTTACAAGTGGGTTGTAACTGGATTTTTTGGTTGCAAGTGGGTTGCAACTGAATTTTTTTGCAACAATTTTTAAATTTGAACATTTTTTAGCCAAAACTCATGCGTATGTCATGCTTACGTCACCTGAATTAGAACTTACGAGTTCTAAGTCGACTGAGCTCTAGACACAGTTTTTTGGTCGAGATCACTGCCAATATATTTGGAATAAGGGATGAACAAGGTTAAGGCTACTTGGTCAACAAGGTCAACATGACTGGGATGAAGGGAACCGGAATGTGGACGGTGCAGCAGGCTGCTGACCTCTCTATGGCTGCTCCTACCACCGGCGCGTCCTTGGATTCCAGTTTCCTCAGCGGGTTGAAGGATGAGCAGGTTGCACCTTCCAAGATCTTTCAACGTACAGCTGATTGAGGATGTGAGGGGGCAAAGAGCACGGAGAAAGGATGGGGCCTCAACCTTGGTGAGTTAACAGGATTTGAACCTTCTCATAGGCTGGGAGTTCACACAGGAGATCATGGACAGGCATGCTGCAGCGAGGAGGGTCATCTGCCTCACTATCAACAAGGGTGTTAGCACACAGGGCATGTCTGCAAGTCTGGGGTACTTTGACTCGTAGAGGGGCCCCGTAGAGGAGGGACAAGCTGCCCGCGAACCTGGTGCAGGCGCAGAGGAACAAGTTTGGTGCTCACGCCTACGAGTGTCAACACGCCAGGCTCCTTCAACACTGAGTGGTACAAGATGGTGAACTCGAAGGGGCATAGTTCCGTCTTGCAGTGGCGGAGCCAGGAAAAGAAGACAGTGATGTCAAAGCTCAAAAAAAGTGTCCGTACTAATCATCTATAGTGTATCTATAGCTGATGCACCAATTTTTTGTGTGGTCGCTTGACCACATAATCACTGAGCAGCTCCGCTACTGCCGTCTTGTCGGTACTCGGTATATTAGAGCATACCCACTCGGCCCCCCCCAAAGCCCCCCTAGGCCTATGGGGGCTGTTGGCGTCAAAAATCACGCCCAATCGCGGTCCCCAAATCCAAAATTACGCCGGTTCGGCCCAACGAGAACTACGGCACCCCCAGGTCGAACCCAATACATAGGGGGGCTAGCGAGGGCGTCGGCGCGATGTTTTTTCGGCGTAAACGGGTGGGAAAAATTTGCGCGCGCACCGCGTCCTCGCCGCTTGATCGTCTTCCTCCTTGCCTTTCGCGCCACGTTAATGGCCTGCTCGCCTTCCGCGCCTGCGTGACAGTGGTCAGGCGAGCGGCCGCAGTTGACGACGCGTCTCGTCAGCGTTAATGCGGCCACCGTCCCCCGGCCTGCCCTCCCCGATATAAATCCACCCCCCTCTCGCCCGTCCCCCGCACACTCCACTGCCTCTCCTTCTCCAGCCACTCTCCACCGTGTTCCTCTCCTTCTCCAGCCGTGACGATGCATCGATCGGACGACGACGGCGCCGCCGCCACCTACGGAAGAAGGAGGCACGTGCCTTGTTCGAGGCGGGCTACCCCACCCCGCCAGACTTCCGGTGTTCGTCCGCGAGGTGGGGTCTCATCATATTTTTTTATGACTGTCATCCTAAGTAGTGAAAGCGCATTCTATGCACTCCCAGATTTTGGTGACTAATGACAACACATTCTAATGTTTGTGATGAAGCTTGCAGGTTCTTTTACAGGTATTTTGATAAAGAGGAACACTTACTTGGCCTAAGTTTCATGTCTACTTCACTTGGTCTTTCTTCAGGATTTCAATCAGGAGATTTCCGGGGTTCGGAGATTTCCGGTCCCTAGACCGGAGATCTCCGAGCCAATTAAGTTTTTTGCTAAGTCTCAGATCAGAATGCGTACTGACTCCAACTCAAGCTGAGCCGGAAATGCTCTCGGAGATTTCCGGCGCTAGGAGATTTCCGAGCCCCAGTCCGGAGATCTCCGAGTGACAGGGAAATTCAACCAAGTCCAGAACTCAATTGCGTACTGACTCTAGATCAAGCTGAGCCGGAAATGCTCCCGGAGATTTCCGGAGCTCGGAGATTTCCGAGCCCCAGTCCGGAGATCTCCGGGCGCTAGAGATTTTTTCGACCAAGTCAAGAAGCTAAATCAGTACTGATCCAGAGTCAAGTTCTACCGGAATTTCACCCGGAAATTTCCGGAGTCCGGAGATCTCCGGTCCTCAACCCGGAGATTTCCAGACTGGCGGTTGTTCAACGGGCAGATTTTGAGAGGGGTATAAATACCCCTCCACCTACCTCCAGCAGACTAAGCTTCCAGATTTTCTCTCTCCTCCATTGGTGCTGAAGCTCGTTTCTTCCGGATCTCCCAATCTAGCCACTCAAATCCTTTGATACTTGGGGATCTGAGGAAGAAGCCACCGATCTACAACTCCACAAGCGATTTGATTTTCCCCCTCTATTTCTTGAGGGGCAACGAATCTAGGGTTCCTTTGTGGATAGCTAGGTTCATCTTTGTGTGTTCTTGATCCTTTGTGGATTCCTTTGTGGATTTGACCTGTTGTGGTCGTTGTGGGAGCCCCCAATTCAGTTGTGGGTGTGTGCCTCACGTGTTTGTACGGGATCTTCTCCGCCCTTAAAGGAGTCCTTAGTGGAAGAGTGGATTCAGACCTTTGTGGTCGAATTCACAGGAGAATAGGGTGAGGCCTTTGTGGCGTTGAGCAAACCTTTGTGGTAGCTCACACCCCTCCAACGAGACGTACACCTTTGTGGTGGAACTCGGGATAAAATCGGTGTCTTCGAGTTCCTATGGTTGTCTTGCTCCACTCTCCTTTACTGCATTCCTTTCTTGCTTAGTTTCCTAGTTGTCTTTCACTTGTATCACCTAGTTGCACATTTAGACAACTTACTTTCCGCTAGCCTAAAAACTGAAAAACATATAAAAATTGGTCACCACCTATTCACCCCCCCTCTAGGTGGTCAACTGCCGTTCAATTGGTATCAGAGTCAAGTTGTCTCTTAAAAGCTTCACCGCTTGAGACCAACCTTGGACAATGCAAGTTGACCCGAAAGAGGGTTCCGAAGCGGACGCCGTGACTTTGGCGACAATGCAAGAGAAAGGTGCCACTATGGCCGATATCAACTCTTTTGAAACAAAGTTGACATCGTCCATACAAACCGAGTTCAAGAAGTTTCATGATATGCTTGAGTCTCTCAAGACATCTAAGGAAACGTCTCTTGCTTTGCCCTCAAAGTCTCCGGTGCTTCCGGGCATTACTCAAGATGTGGACCCCGAATTGTTGAAGGGAAAGCAATTGCCTTTGGATGGGAAGGGTGATGCTACTAGTTCCTCAAACCATCAAAACACTTCATCTTCCCAAGATGAAGTGCCTAAAGGCTACAACGCCACTCCTCCCCCATCCCAATACCATACCCTCGATCCCATTATTCCTCATCCGCAAGTTTCTCATAGGGGTGACCCCCCATTGCTTAAAAATTATACTTTCTCTCAATGGCAATATGTGATGAAGTCTCATGTGTGCAACTCTTCAATCGAGTTGTGGCGTATCATTCAAGTTTGATACAAGCCGCATGATCCAACCAACTTAACAAGAAGAGAAGTGGTGGAGGCTCAACTTGATGCCACCGCTCTCTACATGATCCAAAAGGCGGTTGGGAACAAGGACATGTCTCTCATCCAACACCTTACCACCGCCAAGGATACATGGGATGCTCTATCCGAGTTGTTCGTTGGAAATGATAGCATGAGGAGGAACCGCTATGACTCTTTGAGCAATGAAGCCGAAGGCTTCTTCAAGCTTGATGGTGAAGATCATGAGATGATGTATAGAAGATTGGTGACTATAGCCACAAGCTTTCGTGAAGTTGGTGCCTCTCATATTGATGATGCTTGGATCAAGAGAAAGTATGTTAGTTCTATGATGGCATGTGAGCCAACCGATGTCAAGAGTCTTCAAGGAAGACACAACTACCATATCATGACATCTAATGAGGTTATGCAAGAGATGACCGCTTATAAGGTAGTCACTAAGAATGCTCAAGACGCAAGGGCAAGGGCTCTTGGAATGCAAAGAGGCACAACCAACCTTGCTTTGAAGGCTACCGTTGAGGAAGACAACGATGATGATGATCTTGGAAGCTTTGCCGCCATGTCCGAGGAAGCACTCAAGATTGCCTACAATGATCATCTCGCTCTTGCGGCTCGCACATTTTGGAACAACCCCTCAAGAGGCAAGATGCGTTTTGACAAGAGTGCACCTCAAGCCGATAGGGTCTCACCCTCCAAGTCAAGGACATGTTACAACTGTCAAGACAAGTTCCATTTCGTTGCCGAGTGCCCTTATGAGAAAAGAGAAGAGCATGGTGGACGTCTAGTGCTCAAGGACAAAACCAAGATGCCCCCCAAGAAGGCCTATGGAAAGAAGAGGCCTTTTAACAAGAAGCCTCGCATTATGTTGTTGACTCAAGAGGAGTATCCTACCGATGATGAAGAATCGGAGGAAGAAACGCCAAATGAAGTGGCGGCTCTTGCCACCACATCAACAACTACCGTTCGTCCATCAACAACAAGAACTCCTTCAACTACGACAAGCTCTTTCATCATCACTATTCACATCGCCAAATGAGAACTCCATCACCAAGATCTCAAGGTGTCTTATGGCAAAGGCATCGGAGGTACCTTCATCCTCTCCCTCTATCATGAATGAAATGAATGAACTTGATGATGCCTCAAGCCTTCAAATCAAGCAAGAGCTTGTGGCATTCGACTCTTTTATCACTAACTTGCAAGGTGATAGCAAAAAACATGTTGGTGCCCTCATGGCTCGGATTGGTGAGCTAGAGCATCTCAATGAAGAGAAGGGTAAGATAGAAAGAGAAGACGCTATTTCTCTATCTTACTTGAAATCCTCTCTTGAGGAGGTTGAAGAGTCTCATGCTCGTCTTGAGGAGCAACTTGAAACTATTGAGGAAACTCATAATTCCTCACATGCTAAGCTCATTAAGGATCGTGATATGTACTTTGCTAAATTCAAGGTGGCTCAACAAGATAAAGCCGAATTTGTGGTTGGGCATGTTAGACTCATTGAGGACATGGAGAAGCTCGTCATAGCCCACAAGGCTTTGGAGAGTGAACATGCTCTTCTAAAGGAGTCGTATGCTCAACTCCAGACTCGGCTAACTAACCTTGATTCTCTTAGCATCTCTGCCTCTAAGTGTTCGTGTGATAATGCTAATCTTGTGAAGGAGAATGCTAGGTTGAAAAGTGAGATGACTAAGGCCTCCACATCCAAGATCATCCTTCTCAAGGGTAAGCAAGTTGTTGAGACTCCCATCGTGGAGCCTCACACTCGACAAGGAAAGGAAGGTCTTGGATATGTGCCTCCCATGAAGATGAATGCCAAGAAGGGTATTCCCAAGAGCGTCAACCCCATCCAAGCCAAGAAGGCCGACTCCATTCAATCCAAGGAAGGTCTTGCGAGTAGGAATGTCACAAGGGGCAAGCCTACTCGTAAAGATCACGCCGGGGACAATAACCCTAATTATGCTTTATATGTCGATTATTATGGGAATGTTTGTGCTCGTTACATTGGACCCTACTATGGTTTTATTTCATATGCTATTTGGGTTCCTAAGTCTCTTGTCGCTAACCATAAAGCGCCCATTGTGAAGCAATGTGTTGCTAAATGCAAGAAGTGATCTCTTGTAGGATCTTGATCCCGGTGGTTCAAAATGGATAATTGATAGTGGATGTACAAGTCATGTGACCGGGAGCAAAGAACTCGTCACGGAGTTGAAATCTAATGAAGATCAAGTAATCGTGACGTTGGTGACTTATCAAGGTCTAAGGTAACCGGGCTTGGCAAAGTGGTAGTTGCCCCCGACATTACTCTAGTCAATGTTATGCTTGTTGAATCTCTTGGCTATAATTTGTTATCGGTTCGTGCCTTAACAAAGATGGGGATCTCTCCCTTCTTTGATAAGGACATTGTGGTCCTCTTGTGGAGTAAGTCGCTAAGAGTGGCTTTCGTGGGATACGTGGAGCATGAGCTCTATGTGGTGGACTTCTCCGGAGCCACCACTTCTCAAGCCATGTGTCTCTTCGGAAAAGCCAACGTTGGTTGGCTTTGGCATCGCCGACTAGCCCACGTAAACATGCGTACTTTGCAAAGTCTCCACAAGGGTGGCCACATCCTTGGACTAAAAGATCATGTTTTCTTTTCAAGGGATCGAATTTGTAGAGCTTGTGTGGAAGGCAAGATGCATGATATTCCTCATCCTAGCAAGACCATCATATCTTCTTCCCGGATTTTGGAGCTACTTCATGTTGATCTATTTGGACCAATTCCGGAGATAAGTCTTGGTGGCAAGAAATATTGATTGTTGATGACTACTCAAGGTATACATGGGTCTATTTCTTCAAGACCAAGGATGAAACTCAACAAGTATTCATCGATTTCTCAAAGGAAGTTCAACGCCAACATGACCTTCCCATATTGGTTGTTCGAAGTGACAATGGGTCGGAATTCAAGAACTACACTCTTAACGACTTTCTTAGTGAAGAAGGCATTCGTCATCAATATTCCGCTGCTTACACTCCTCAACAAAATGGCGTTGCCGAAAGAAAGAACCGGACTCTCATTGATATGGCGAGATCTATGTTGGCGGAGTTCAAGTCTCCCATCAACTTTTGGGCGGAGGCTATTTCCACCGCTTGTCACTCATCAAATCGCCTCTATTTCCGCAAGGGCTTGAAGAAGACTCCATATGAGATCCTTACCGGCAATAAACCCAACATTGGCTACTTCCGAGTGTTTGGATGTAAGTGCTATTATCTCGTCAAGGGTGTCCGGTTGGGTAAGTTCCACTCTAAATCTATTGAGGGAATCTTTGTCGGATATGGTAGCGAGTCCCACACTTATAGAGTCTTTGATAATTCCTCCCGGATTATCATAGAGTCTTGTAGTGTGGAATTCGATGAAAATAATGGCTCCCAAGTGGAGCAAGTTGGTGTTTGTGATGTAGGTGATGAACAACCTTTTGATGCCATTAAGAAGATGGGGGTGGGCTTTCTTCGCCCCATTGAAGTCCATCAAGAAGTTGTTCAAGAAGTCGCAAGTTCTCCCATCAAGGAGACCTCACCATCACAAGAACCACAAGGTGGCTCACCCATAGAAAATGATGAATCCCCTCAAGAACAATCTCAAGATCTTCCTCAACAAGAGCATACTATTTCTTCTCAAGTTGAAACTCAAGAGGATCATCATCAAAAAGATCATGTCTCCTCCACCAAGATTATTGAAGACAACTCCACTTCTCCAAGTTCTACTCTAGGGCAAGATCATCCTCCTCCACCAAACGAAGAGACTTCTCATGATGATCAAGGCCCCCTAAAAGGTCAAGACGAGGATCCAAAGGATCAAGATGGTCAAGAAATTGTCCCCTCAACAAGGGCGGCAATTGAAACTCGTCGTCAAGCTCGCTTTGCTAAGTCTTTGGAACTTAGGGCGTTATCTCTCGACAAGGTCATTGGTGATATACGAGCAAAGGTCTCCACACGAAGTCAATTAGCTCATTTTAGTGAGCATCAAGCACATATTTCCATGGTCGAGCCCAAGAAAGTTTTCGATGCTCTTGAAGATCCCGATTGGCTAGGGGCTATGCATGAAGAACTTAACAATTTCGAGCGCAACAAAGTGTGGCGCCTAGTTGAGAAGCCGAAAGATTGCCGCAACGTTATTGGCACTAAGTGGATCTTCAAGAACAAGCAAGATGAACATGGTATAGTTGTAAGGAACAAGGCAGGGTTGGTGGCCCAAAGTTTTTCTCAAGTCGAAGGCATAGATTTTGGAGAAACTTTTGCACCGGTTGCAAGACTCGAATCGATTCGCATTCTTATCGCTTATGCTTCTCACCATGGTTTCAAATTGCAGAAAATGGACGTAAAAAACGCCTTTCTTAATGGTCCCTTGCAAGAACTTGTGTATGTTAAACAACCCCCGGGTTTTGAAAACCCCAACCATCCTAACCATCTCTATGTCTTGGACAAAGCTCTCTATGGCCTTAAACAAGCCCCCCGTGCATGGTACGAGCACTTGAGAGAGTTCTTGGTAGACCGTGGATTTGAGGTTGGGGTAATCGATCCCACTCTTTTCACTAAAAAGGTTAATGGTGAACTCTTCATTTGTCAACTATATGTCGATGACATTATCTTTGGTTCTACTAACCGTGTGTTCAATGATGAGTTCTCCAAGTTAATCACCGACAAGTTCGAGATGTCCATGATGGGTGAACTCAAGTTCTTTCTTGGCTTTGAGATAAGGCAATTGAGGGAAGGGGCCTTCATATGTCAAGCCAAGTACATTCAAGATATGATCAAGAAATTCAAATTGCTTGGACTTAATGGTGTGACTACCCCTATGCAAACCAAGTGCCACCTCCAACTCAACCCCGACGGTAAAGAGGTAGACCAAAAGGAGTATCGTTCTATGATTGGGTCTCTTCTTTATTTGTGTGCGTCTAGGCCCGATATCGTTTTAAGCGTTGGAGTGTGTGCTCGTTATCAAGCCGCGCCTAAGGAAAGTCATTTGATGGCCGTGAAGAGAATCTTCAGATATTTGGTTCATACCCCTTGCTTTGGGTTGTGGTATCCCAAAGATGGCACCTTGTCTCTTTGTGGATACACCGACTCCGATTGGGCGGGCGACATTGATGATAGAAAGTCCACATCCGGGACGTGTCAATTTCTTGGAAGATCTTTGGCGAGTTGGTCCTCGAAGAAACAAAATTGCATCTCTTTATCCACGGCGGAGGCCGAGTACGTCGCTGCCGCAAGCGGATGTACTCAACTTCTTTGGATGCGGCAAACTTTAAAGGATTACGGTGTCCTCTTGGACAAAGTGCCGCTTTTATGTGATAATGAGAGTGCCATCAAAATTGCATACAATCCGGTGCAACATTCAAGAACCAAGCACATTGAGATTCGTCATCACTTCATCCGCGATCACGTGGCTCGAGGAGATATTGATCTATCATATGTTGATACAAGGGATCAATTGGCGGATATCTTCACGAAGCCCCTTGATGAAGCCCGTTTTTGCTACTTGAGGAATGAGCTCAATATCATAGATTCTCGGGCCTTGGCTTGAACTCCGTACACTCACTCCAACGTTTAAGGCTTTATTAGACCTAGAGGTACGCATGGACTTAGGGGGAGTGTTTTCCTAATACATTGGACTCTTCCTCCCCCTAATATGCATATAGTGACATATCATTGCTAAAACTTCAAATTTAATTTAATTTGTGAGCTTCAATGTTGAGATGTAGTTATGGACCCAGGATATATCTTCGCGGTATCATGCTACAACTCATACACGGTGGCCTCGGCCACCAACACTCTTTTTCTTTGGACTCTATTTGGTTTTATTTTTGGTTCTCACTTGCATTGTCTTTGGCTCTTTTTGGGAAAACACACTCTTGGTTGGTCTTCTCTTGTGTTTTATGATTCTTGCAACTTGAGTGTGTCTTCTTTTTCAGTTTGAGTGTCTATCCTAAGCCTTTCACTATCTTTAAACATGCTTTTCCCCACTCATGTCCCCTTTTGTTTCTTGTTCCTGGAGTTTTTGGGTTTGAACGGAAATCTCCGAGCCTTACTCGGAAATCTCCGGTCCACCAGAGAATTTCGAGACTAAGTCCATTCAAAAATAAGCACTGACCTGTGATGATTATTGATCGGAAATAGTCCCGGAACACCGGAAATTTCCGAGCTGAGACTCGGAAATCTCCGGCCCCTGTGATTTTTCGGCACCTAAGTCCTTTTCAATTTCGGCACTGACCTCGGGCGAAGCTGAATCGGAATTAGAGCCGGAAATCTCCGGCCCGATGTCCGGAAATCTCCGAGCGTGCAAAAGTTTTCCAGGGCTAAGTCCGTATCCGGAAATAGCCCCGAAAATCTCCGGCACCCGGAGATCTCCGAGCCTCAGTCCGGAGATTTCCGGTTCAAAATTTTCCTGCCTATATAAGGGCACGGGTGGACCGGCCGGTTCGGCTAGTTCATCCACCCCGTGCCCTATTCATCTCTCTCCTCCGATAATCTCCAAATCTTCCGTTCCTTGCTGCGGGTGGATCGTTCGAAGGTTTCTCGCGTGCTTCGGGGATCTTCTCCTCCTCCTCGAGGGCTTCGTTTTCATCCGCACGCTTTCCGCGATGTCTTCCGGTAACTCCTCGTTTTTCAAATCTAGGACGAAACTAGTTTTCGTTTAACCTAGCCGATTTAGGAGGTTGTTGCTTGTTTCCTTTGGTAGAATTGCTCCCCTTGGCATGCTCTACACTCCACGTGCATAGATCTGTTTTTCGTTCATAGTTTTTGTTCAGGTCTGTCAAAATTTCGTGCAGACCGGAAATCTCCGAGTCAGACCGGCCTACTCAGAATTAAATCAGCTAAGGACAGATACTGTGTTTGCAAAAACTTCTCTTGTACGTTCCATTTTCATTCTCGGACATGAGTGCTTACCCCATATGCTTTCCATCCTCTCTTTGCTGTGTGTTTGCAGGTTCCAACCCTCGAGGCCGTTTCAAGCAAATCTCTACACGTGGAAAAGGCAAACCAGTTCATTCTCGCCCTCCCAGTGGGTCCTCAAGTGAAGATAGCACACCTGCTGAGTCTGCGGCTCTGCTCAGGAAACCCACTTGGCCTAGCAAGAAGAAGAGGCCCGAGCTCCGTCTTGAAGACTTCAACAAAGGCAGTTTTCGCAAGTGGCGAAGTGAGCTCTCCTATAATGTGGAGTCTGATGATCCTAAGTACTTTTGCACTGAGATGGCATGGCTCTACAGGGAAGTTTATCAGAAGTTCTCAATTGACAAGCCCGTCTGCCCCATGAAGTGGATTGACTTTGACAAACTAATGAAGAAGGCTGACTATTTTGGTGGTGCTGTCAAGGTAGTTGGACTTCTGGGTCTGGAGCACTTGATGAGGACTGAGTGCAACTACAGCGTATCTCTTATCCATCAGTTCTATGCTACTGTGGTGTTTGACTCCTCAGAGGATATTGAGATGACCTGGATGTCTGGCAGGCAGCGCTTGACTTCCTCTTTCCGAGAGTTTGCTCGGATTCTTGGCTGTCCCTTCAATGGTTTGTCTGTTCCAGCTCGCGCCCGCATGCATGTCTAGGGCATTTCTTACAACAAGCATGTCATGACTGATCTTTATCAGCCTGGAGGAAGGATTGGCTCTCAGAATGGTCTTCTCCCTACTTATGATATTCTGCTTCGCATGTTCGGTTGGACTATTGCTCCCATTGCAGGTAACGCGGACAATATTGTTGGGGCCCTAGTCAACTTGATGGCCAAGGCTCATGCGGCCTATCTTGGTGAATATGAGGTTGAGCAGGAAGTTTACAAAGTGGATGTCATGGATTTCATTTTCCAGGAGATGTCTCTGGCAGTTTTTGAGAGGAAAGTTCCTCCATATGCTCCCTATGTGATGTTACTCATCAAGAGGCTCTACAAGCTTTCTGAGCAAGACGGAGATGATTTTGATGCAGCCTTTGGTACTTAGCCCCACAAGGCATCCCTGCTTATTCAGAAATCTGCTCACCTTGTTCAACAACAAGCCACCATGCAAGATATCAACGAGGATGAGATTTTTGGTGGTCCTTCTCGGGTTCCCTCCAATCCCAACATCAAGAAAGCTGCCAAGAAGAGTCGCCCATGGGTAGTTAGAGCTATTGAGAAAATCATGAACATGAATTGTTGCATTCACAGTGAGAACTACTCCATCTACTCTCAGAACCATCGCATTATGAAGCGCCAAGAAGAGATGATGGCTCATATGAAGATGCCTGCTCCGAAGCACCCTTTGAAGCCTGTGATTCCTTTCAAGGATTGGAATGCAGATGGACTCACTTTTGATTGGGATGATGCAGTGCCAGAGGACAGCGATCTCGAGTATGATAATGATGCTGAGGAGGACGAGGATGATGATGCCGAGCAGGATTCCGACTCTTGAGTCATGGGACGTTAGTAGAACCTCCTCCCTTTTTGGTATCTTGATGCCAAAGGGAGAGAAGTATCTCTAGGACTCTCGGGATTTGCATGGGTTGGGAGCACTTCCTTCTTTTCGTTTTGTTTTTATTGTGTGCTCCCTATTTTCGTGACTATTTATTTTCTTCATGTGTGTGAGACATGAGTACCGTTAAATTCTCTATTGTAATAACTCCATTGTCTAAGTTTGTTGCTTCTTGTATGTATTGTGTATTTGTGTGGTTTGTAAAATCTAGGAGGAGTGTTGATCCTAAGGAACGTGCACTTTCTATTCCAAAAACATCCTAAAAATAGTGCACTCACTTAGGGGGAGCTCCGTCTATATTTTACAAATCCGTTCTCCTTTCGTGTTGTCATCATTCGCCAAAAAGGGGGAAATTGAAAGTGCATTCTATGCACTCCCATATTTTGGTGACTAATGACAACACAAAAGGTGTTCTAATGTTTGTGATGAAGCTTGCAGGTTCTTTTACAGGTATTTTGATAAAGAGGAACACTTACTTGGCCTAAGTTTCATGTCTACTTCACTTGGTTTTTCTTCAGGATTTCAATCAGGAGATTTCCGGGGTTCGGAGATTTCCGGTCCCTAGACCGGAGATCTCCGAGCCAATCAAGTTTTTTGCTAAGTCTCAGATCAGAATGCGTACTGACTCCAACTCAAGCTGAGCCGGAAATGCTCTCGGAGATTTCCGAGCCCCAGTCCGGAGATCTCCGAGTGACAGGGAAATTCAACCAAGTTCAGAACTCAATTGCGTACTGACTCCAGATCAAGCTGAGCCGGAAATGCTCCCGGAGATTTCCGGAGCTCGGAGATTTCCGAGCCCCAGTCCGGAGATCTCCGGGCGCCAGAGATTTTTTCGACCAAGTCAAGAAGCTAAATCAGTACTGATCCAGAGTCAAGTTCTACCGGAATTTCACCCAGAAATTTCCGTAGTCCGGAAATCTCCGGTCCTCAACCCGGAGATTTCCGGGCTGGCGGCTGTTCAACGGGCAGATTTTGAGAGGGGTATAAATACCCCTCCACCTACCTCCAGCAGACTAAACTTTCAGATTTTCTCTCTCCTCCATTGGTGTTGAAGCTCGTTTCTTCCGGATCTCCCAATCTAGCCACTCAAATCCTTTGATACTTGGGGATCTGAGGAAGAAGCCACCGATCTACAACTCCACCGAAGCGATTTGATTTTCCCCCTCTATTTCTTGAGGGGCAACGAATCTAGGGTTCCTTTGTGGATAGCTAGGTTCATCTTTGTGTGTTCTTGATCCTTTGTGGATTTCTTTGTGGATTTGACCTGTTGTGGTCGTTGTGGGAGCGCCCAATTCAGTTGTGGGTGTGTGCCTCACGTGTTTGTACGGGATCTTCTCCGTCCTTAAAGGAGTCCTTAGTGGAAGAGTGGATTCGGACCTTTGTGGTCGAATTCACAAGAGAATAGGGTGAGTCCTTTGTGGCATTGAGCAAACATTTGTGGTAGCTCACACCCCTCCGACGAGACGTACACCTTTGTGGTGGAACTCGGGATAAAATCGGTGTCTTCGAGTTCCTATGGTTGTCTTGCTCCACTCTCCTTTACTGCATTCCTTTCTTGCTTAATTTCCTAGTTGTCTTTCACTTGTATCACCTAGTTGCACATTTAGACAACTTACTTTCCGCTAGCCTAAAAACTGAAAAACATATAAAATTGGTCACCACCTATTCATCCCCCCCTCTAGGTGGTCAACTGACATTCAATTAGGGAGCATGGTTTTTTGCCACTTCGGAGATTTGTTAAACACATAACACTCCTCTACACTTTGCTCGCTTTTTTCATTCCAGTAGGAACAAAAGTCTAACTTGAAACTGAAGAGAAGATCTGATATGCTGCTGCTGCTCCACTGGGGCATGGTTCCGTCTAGTCGGTACTCGGTACATTTGGTGTCCAGTTATGGGGTTCTTTCCTGTAGGGAAGAACTTAGTTTTTTTTTGAAAGGGGAAGAACTTAGTCGGGTAATGTGTCCCATGTTTAATTTTGACGAGGCTCCAGTGGTAGTTTCATGTAAATAACCCTGGAGGAAAACATTGTTTTACAAACCATTTGCCTGTTTGTATGATTTACACACAAAAAAATGTTGCTTTTCATCAATGGAATTAGACCATCCACTATGTGTGTCAAAAGACCGATTCAACGCATAGTGGAGCATCGATTCAAACTGTCTGACAAGAAAAGCGAACCATTTTGGTTGTTCGATTCATAGCTGTTTATGGGACCTATAATATTTGATGTACTCCATGTGCATATAAAATAAGAATACATGCCTAACACACTCGGCAGACTCCAAACAAAAAAAACGACTACACATTTTTTGTTGAATCGGTGCAACATAGTGTAAAAACTCAAAACCACACATATGAGGATGTCCCCACTTATCCAGAAACGTTCGAAAATTTTAAAATCCATGGAAAAATCATCACCAAACTTTCAAACATCAACACATTATCATTTATTTATTTGGGATCTATGTAAGTTAAATTTTAGATTCATGTACTAACATGGAATTTATGTGCATGAATTGATAAAAAAACTTCAAACAACGCATTCACATATTTTTATAATTTTCAACACATCAATTAGTAGGAGTTATATTGTACGTTGGATGCAAAATCAAAGGTAAGATAAGCAGGCAATCAATGCTCAGATAAGCCGGAGGACATCCTCATATGTATGGGAAAACCGCATTACAACATGTGTAGGAAAACCACGTTGCAACAATGTCATTTCTGTTTGAAAGAGGAGCCATAGTTTCTTACATCAGGTTCCCGAGTTCATTGCAGAATGCTTTGTAGGGAAATAGCATTTGTCATTTTATTTTTTTAGGCCTGTCATCCTAATTAGGGAGCAAGGTTTTCACCACTTCAGAAATTTGTTGAACATGTAAAACTTCTCTACACTTTGCTCGGTTTTTTTCATTCCAGTAGAACAAAAGTGTAACTTAAACCGAAGAGATCAATCGATATCTGAGCAAGAAATCAGGAGAAACATATTTAACCATCACAAAGTAATGTTTATTTCAGAAGACTGCTAATAATCCAAAAGCATACGACACTTGGCAGTAGAGTACAGACAGTTTTCTAAATTTAACCACAGTACGACTGATACAAAGCTTCAACCAGCTCTCTACCGAAGATAAATAAAGTCATAGCCTATTTACACTGGTGACCAACATAATGTCTAAACCAAAGACGAACATGGAAAAATTACTTGAGAATATCCCCAACAGGTCAAAGACCTAAAATCAATGGCTGTAGCCGATAATCACACTAGATAAGGCAATCTAACCTCTCCTCCGTTTTGAACCATATCCAATCTTGCAAATTATGAAACTCACACCTGAAAGATGAATGGATAACTGCAATATCACCATCAATTATGTGGACATGGATTCCTGCTGACCACCAGACAACCTGGCAAGGCTACCGTTACTCTCGGCTAAAGGTGAGGAATGATGTTGATTGTCTTTAACTCCCGAATGATTGCCTGGAGCATCTAGCTCGTCTCCTGAACTGAGTTCTTCCTCGGACTGGTCAGAAGGGGATGCATATATCAAGTTAAGCATAGAGTCCCCACAGCCACCCAACTCAATGGAAGGGCAACTTATGCTGCCATCCTCATGGGCTGACTCTTGCTGCAACAGCCGTTGTGTAAATTTATCTTCGGGGGTGCTACCAGACATATTTCCCTCGCGCATCTTCTGACAGCAACCTAGGCACAACTTAAAAGGGCATCTTGGGCAGCTTCTCAAGACTTCATGCATAGACAGCTTACAGTTATTGCTGATGTACAAAAAAAATCTCAGATCAGATAAGAAAAATTGCTTTTGGCAAACAAAATAAAAGTACATATAGAGGCTTTTGCTGTATAAATACAAAGAAGCCAAATATATAAAATGCAGCACAACTAGGATTGCTCTTTAAGATTCTTGAATGTGAAAGGCCATGCAGGGGGGGCACTATTACTTATATCAAACAAGGGACTGGGACAACACAATGGATTTTTATGTTCTATTAGCCATACAAGCTACGTGCCCCGTGCTATTCTATGTTTTACAGATTGTATATTCATGCTTAAGACAACAGGCTTTTTCTCTTAGGGGTCGTTTGGCACCCATCATTGCATATCATTTGGCAGAAATGAAATGATGCCATCATTTTATTTTATTTGGAAAGTGAAATGACAAGGTTAGGGATAGGAACTGGTATAACATACAATAGGTATATGCTGGGATTCCAAATGAATTGGCATACCAATTCCATCTCCATGACAGACAACCTGGTCTGGAATCACAAATAAATTCCATGATTCCGGCTTAAAATGATGGGTGCCAAACGAGCCCTTAAGGTAATTACTATTTATACAAACCCTTACACCATCTAATTAGTGTGTTATTATTGTATATCTACAAATCAAGGATGTTTTCTTTCATACAAGAAAGCTTGACCATAATGCTGCTAAACTTGTAATAATATATGTATCAGATGATTATTAGCGTATAGATGAACAAAGAGACTATGTAGCTTTTCATACATTTCAAGAGCGAAGTATTCAATGTTGAGTATATATAAAGATGACAACTGAGGGGTAAATTTGGTCCGATTGGGATTCGTGCTACTAGCTCATACATAGATCAGAACAACATGTGTAAGACCTTACCAGTAAAGTGATCCACTCTGGTCGTCTTCAGCTACCTGAACACGGATATTGGATATTTTTGTTCCTAATTAACAAGTAGAACAATTCATCAGTACTGTACACATAATACTTTCTAACGATGGAATGCAATAACATACCTTGTATTTTCGCTTCAATTTCCAATTCATCAAGCTGTTCCTGGTTAAGTTTCAACGGTAACAGCTTGTAGAATTGGTGGTTGCAGATTTTAATCCTGATTAGTTTCCCTAGATCACCTGGTGATTCCTGAAGGTTCAAGGCACAAACAAGAATAATAAATAAATTGACATCACTATATTAACCATCATGCAGTTATCTAGTAAAAACCAACCTTGTGCATAGCTCCCTTCGTCTGGCCATGGGTGCACCTCTTACAATCACAGCTGCCACGGCAAACTGGACACTGAATCTTGATATCCTTCCTGGATATCCCAGAATACCTGCAGTGTACTAAACAGTCAGGAAGGTTGACTAGAATAGAATACACACACGCCCACATCGCAACCTAGTTAGAAACTGGATCCAATTAGGTCAAACAATGCGTTAATGGAACCTATCACCCCTGCTTCTCAGTCAAGTTATTGCCAAGATTTGATAGACTTCTAAGTTGAGTGATTCTTCAGCAATTAAGCCGTTGTTAAGAGAAATTCTCTGCCCCTCCCACATCAAACTGAAGAAACACTTAAAATGGTTAAAATATATTATGGTAGATAACTCTGAAACGAATGCACAAGATGCATTCATGCATGCACTGATCCACAAACAAAATTGATCTCTTAACATACAAGGATTGTACAGAAGATGAATACTAAGACTAAGCCCGTCTATTGCTGCAGAACACTGCTTTGCTTGCTAATAACTATGCCAGATTTTGTGTTATCAAGGAAATTAACTCTTATTGCCAAAAATTATAGAAGCACCCTACATGCATCTTGAAAGTGCTGTAACAACCTAGTTTCTGCAAACTGGGAAATTCATAAATTCGTAAACAGAACCTGTACCTAGGGAAGTAGGGAACACGTCATCAGGCCCAGCGCTCTACCTAAGTGGAGACCAATCTATGATTTTGTAAAGTAGAGTTTATCCGTGACATGGCTGGGGCTTATTTGAATTATAGGCGATATCTTGAACCCAGATAGCCAACTTTGAAAAAAAAGGTAAGTAAACAAGAGAAGCAAAGCTACTGTAATAATGTGCCTTGACTCATCAAGATACAAAATGGTAGGAAAATTGTAAGGATTTCTACAGGAGGCATACTAAACTGGGCTCAAAAGTACAATAGTGTACCTAAAAATGCAGCAGTAGTATATGCGAAGTTAAAATAATAAATGTTTCCTTAAGTAGTCCAGAGCACATAATTAAATTCAAGTTAAATAGAGAAATCAAATGTGAGAACTTACGCAAGGACCGCTCCAAACTATACTAAGAATATCTTTGATTTGGCAAAGTAAAAGCACATTCCAAGTTATCATTTTTGGCACTTGACTACTCAAACATCCACATTAAAAAATTAATCAGCTTTAGCCCAAACAGTACCTACTATTTGAAGCAATCACAGAACAAAATCAAATAATCTTTTCCATCTAGCAGATCAAAACACAATAAGCTACCGTGTATTACTGATAATTCAACATTAGTGTGAAAAGGATGGGCTGGCACAACCAACGAAACATGATCCAGTAGCTCAAAGAAATGTTAGTCACTACTTTGGCTCCATAACCATTAATCAAATGGTATAGCATTCACACCTAAGCGGGTACGTAATTCATAGCCTATGGCAAATGTATGTCACTCTCTCGGTATCACCTCTTATGCAACCAGTAAACAACTACATAGCATGTAAACCTAAAACTCGAGAAATCATTCTTCCAGATATTTATTTAGGACAAACAAAGTTCTTATTACATGATGGTTGACAGCATGCATAACACCATGAATTCAGCAAGGCAAGTAAGCAAAGAAATAGAGCACTGTTAAAGAAAAAGCCTAACCATTTATTGATGCAGCTGTTGCAGAAGTAGTTGTTTTCACAGTTGCTGCACTTGACAACGCGTGCTACCTTCTTCAATCCACAACGGTGGCATGACATCTGTGCTGCATTTGCTTTACTCATTGCATGAGGAACAACCTAACCCGACACAAACGCCAACAAAAAGAAGAGGTTCAGCACAACACTACATGATGCAAATCGAACCATCAATAGAGAATAATGAAAGATTAGCTAGGTAACCTTCACAGGTCCAACAGGCACTGCGTCAGCATTCTTTGAACGGTAGCACCGTCGGACTGGAGCAGGAATATCCACTCCGACCTTTGTTGTCAAAGGAGAGCCTACAGCTCCACTGCTCCCCGGCGAGATTGTCATCAATCCATTGGGGAGATCCTTTGTGGCCTTGGGAGATTCAGGTGTGAGATTTAGGCGTCTTCTCCCCTTCCTCTTGTTCTTCTTCTGCCGTTGGAGGGCCACGGCAAGGACCTCCCCGTCGGCTGGGGGTTTCTTGCCCTTGCTAGCCTTGGCATAGTGATACTCGCAGAAGCTGACGGTGGGGAGTGCACGAGCTGCGCAGCGCCACTTCTTACCATCACTTCTGCGACACCGGAGGTGGTCCGGCACTGCCGGTGGAGAGTCACCGCGTTCTCCCAACTTGCGCCGCCGCCGCCTACGTGGTGGCATAGGGGTCTCCTCTTCCTCGTCGTCCTCAGAAGTCGGTTCGGGTCTGGCTGCTCGCTTGCGGCGGCGGCTACGGGCTGGAGGGGAGGGGGGAGGAGATTCCTCGACAGCATCAGGCTCACCTTCGGGATCAGAATCCGCCCCATCACCATCGGCCTCCTCTTCATCCTCGCCGGCGGACTCAGCGGCAACGGCCTTCTCTTCCTTCTCCCCGTCGGTTTCCTCTCCACTCTCCACGTCTAACGCAACGGCGGCCTTCTCCCCGTCGGTTTCCTCTGCATCTGCTTCGCGCTCAGAGTCGCTGTCGTCGGCTTCCTCTTGGACCTTGGCATCCGTGGCCTCTACTTTGGTCTTCTCCGCATCTGCCCCATTGGCTTCAGCTTCAGGTTCGGCATCCATCTCCTCGGCCTTGGCCCCGTCGGCTTCCTCTCCATGTTCCGCATCCATCTTGTTCTCGGCGGCTTCCTCCTTGGATTCCTCGGCATCCGTTCCCTCAGCTCCGCTCTCGGCGGACTCCTCCTCCTTGGAGTCGTCGCGGTCGGCCTCCTCCTCCTCGGACATGGCGTCGACAGTCTCCTCTATGGGCTCGGCTTCGGTGGCTTTGGGACTGGGTTTGCCCTTGCCCTTGGAGCGGTGCTGCGGCATGGCGGCGGCGGCGGGCTAGGGTTCCGGCGAGGGATTTGGGAGATCGAAGTGGGAGGCAGTACGGGCTACTGGTTGGGTCTGCACTCTGCAATCGAGGGGGTGGGGTTATGAGGAGTGTCATTGTGGGCCCACCCGTCTTTTTCATAGCGTCAGCGGGGCGTCTCACGAGGCCAGGAGCGTCCCCGCGTCGGATACCAAAATAATATTTTATTGAGGAAATAGCAACTGCGCATACAAGAAGTATACCAGCATGTGCAAACACATACAACAAGTTGCAAACTGTGCTAAACTCACACAAAGTAACACAGATGTGCAAACACATACAAAACAGTCCGAATTGGCCACATCAGACGCCACCCTGGAGGGAGCTGGCGTGTACCTTTTGCAGAAACCCCCTGGTTGGAACGGGAACAACACTTGGAACGGGAACAACACAAAAAGGTCCTCTCACAAAGTGCCGCAGTGAAATATACCACAATAGGCGGACGTGGGGCTCCCTATTCCTGTTATTTTCGTGCTCTCCTCGACCAAGCCGTCACCTTCCGTAGTTGGAGCGCTCTCGGCGCCGCGGACGCCGTAGACGTCGTCGCCGATTACGCACCTTCGTCAACATGCCTCCTGATCCGCACCTTCGGCCGTGGGAGGAGGAGAACCCGCCGGACTACGGTACGATCTTCTTTCTTCTTTCTCCTTTCTCGGCGAAAGTGGCGGGGGTTCTCCGAGGGGTTTTGGGGTTGTTGATCTGGACTGCATCTCGACGTCGTTGATCTTGATTCGAAGTTGTTGGGCGTCTGTAGGTTAGTGAGAACTGATCATGGCGGAAATTGAAGATGATTAGATCCTTGGTGTACCCCTTGTTTCAATCTGGAAGTGGCGGATGATTTTCGGAAGAAAAGTTGATGTTTTTGTGGTTATTTAGTTGGATTGATGTTGTTAGAAGAGGTATTGTGCTAGTTTAGACGGAATTTTACTAGAAAGGAGTCAACTTTGAAGTGAAGTTTCGTTAAAATTGATGCCATGTTTTTGGGGTAGTGTTTAAATTCAGTTAAAGTGTTTAAATTCAGTTAACAGGTGCTCCTGAAACTTCAGTTAGTAGGTGTATTGTTTAAATTCAGTAATGCAGGTGATAACATTACTTATGTGTACGGTTTTAATCTTTGTTGGTGTAACTGCAGGTGCTGACAACTTGTTTACTGTTGTAATTGAGCACAATGGGTTATTCTGTGGTTTGGGTGTCGATCTGGATTACATGCAACCAAATGTTGCATTTGTGGACTACTGCAACACAGACACTTGGTCAATTCTTTGGATAGAAGAAATGTTGAAGCAACTGGGATATGAGAAGGATGACAGAATGCATGTGTACTTGCAGATGCCTGGGAAAGACCTGATAGATGGTCTGCTGTGCATACAATCAGACGCAGATATTGTAGAGATGTTGAAAGCTGTCAGTGCAGGTCACAAGACACTCTGCCCCATTGTTGATCATAGCAACTTCATGAAGCGCATTAGGGATGATGTAGTGACAACTCGAGGTCCACCTTTGGCTGCAGTTAGTAGTCCAAGCAAAATTCCAGTGAAAGTAACTAGTTTGCTTGATGTTGTGGATGACAGACAACAAGACCAGCATGATGTTGTAGATGACATACAACAAGAAGATGATGGTGACAGTGATTCAGACTTTCATGACAGTGATTATGAACCAGCAGAAAGTGATGATGACTTATTTGCATACAAAGTTCAGGGAACTGCTCTGGAAAATGGTTACAATGTTGACCTGATTGCAAAAACTTGTGATTGTAGAAGTTGGCAGCTGTCAGGTATACCGTGTCACCATGTTCTAGCTTGCTGCAGAGAAGATAGAATAGAACCAGAATCCCTCGTGCACACCTGTTACAACATAGAAACATTCAGACAAGTTTATGCTTTCAATTTGAGCCCACTCAGATGTAGAGATTTTTGGGAGAAAACAAATGGTGTGGAAGTGCATCCACCTTTGTTCACTAAAGTCATGGGCAGGCCCAAAAAGAATAGGAAAAAAGCTCCAGAAGAGAAGGTCAAGAAAGGTGCACCCACTATTACTAGAGCTGGACTGATTATGCATTGTTCAGTTTGCGGCAAAGCTGATCATAACAGTAGAGGACATGCCAAATATATGGAAATGCAAGGAAATCATGAAGAGGAGGCGCCACTACAAGAAGAAGATGATCCCAGTATTCTTGAGGTAGTTCTGACATTCTTATGTACTGTACTGTCTTTTAGAAGCACCATTATTTATGCTTACAGTAATATCTCCTACGTGCAGTTTATTTTTAGGCAAATCCCAGACCCTGACCTTGATCCAGCTCATCAACCTGAAAGCATGATACATAGGATGATGCAGGAGGTAATATTTACTTATTTCAGTGAACTGCACTGACATGATTTGTATTATGCTTACATGAATATATGTCATTTTTGTAGGCACGTACTGAAGCACCATTAATCAGAAGACAAGAAGCTCTACCAGAGAGTTCTTTTGTGGTTACTGCTAGAGATGAACTTACTGCTGCAAGGCCAAGAGTCACAACAGCAAGTTCTAGGGGCAAATTTAGGCCTCCAAGTGCTAGGGGAAGAGGTGCAGGAAGTTCTCATGCTACTATCAATGATCATGCAAGTAACCCAAGCAATGCCGATGCTCCAACCAGTGCGAGAGGTGGTGCAAGAGGAAGAAGAAGACCAAGCAAAAGGACTGCAGAAGAAAGCTCGTCTAACACTCAGCCTGAGCAAGACAATACAAGAAGCAACAGCAGAAGGACAGCCTACAGTACTGCTCCTGGAAGTGCTTATCACCTTCTAGTGGCACAGGAAAATTGTAACATCCCAAATTTCTCAAAAATTTAAAACCTTGCATTCATGCATCACGCATCATGCATCATATAGGCATGACATTGAAATCACATAAAGAATAATTTGAATTTAATTATAAGTTTAAATAAAGTTGTTTTCCATAAAGAGGTCAAATTGAGCCCCTTATAAAAATCTGTATTTTATTATTTTATTTATTTAGCAAAATGATATCAAAAAGTCTAAATTAAATTAGCTTTTCAAAACATATTTTTATAAATTTTTCTGAAATGTTTTGATAGGATTTAAAAAATCAAATAGTTTTGAAAAGTTTTAAAACAGAAAAAGGATTTCTTACCGGGCCGGCCGAGCCCTATCTGCCGCGCGCGCGAGGAAGCGGCCCAGCAAACCAGCCCGCGTAGCCCGCCTCCCGCTTCTTCTCGCTGACGGGTGGGGACAGCCCGTCAGAGCCTTCAACCTCCCGTCGCAAGAACTCCGGCGGAGACCGATCCGAGCTCGGATCAAATCCACGCGATTTCCGCGCGGTTTGTTCCCCGGAGATGCCCCATATTTATTCCACGACCGCGCCTCCCGATTCCACCCCAAAAACCCTAACGATCTACGCCACCGGGCCGCCGCCACCGAGTTCGGCATCTCGCGCGATCCGCCGCCGTCGAGCTCGCCGTGCGTAGCGCTCCGACCACCCCGGCTCTTCTTTTCGCCTCCCCT
This sequence comes from Poa annua, assembly GCA_026929855.1. Classification (NCBI taxonomy): domain Eukaryota; kingdom Viridiplantae; phylum Streptophyta; class Magnoliopsida; order Poales; family Poaceae; genus Poa; species Poa annua. Next base: position 37,539,299 of record CM049426.1, read on the forward strand.
CGATCTCTTTCTCCCTTGCGGTCGTTTTGCACCTAATCTCGTGACTTGAATCGCAGCGAAGCGTCCTCTCCGTCCGCGACCGAAGAGCACCGCCGCGGTCCTCGTCTCCGGCGGAGCTTTGGGAGAAGAAGAGGAAGCACGAGGAGCCCCAGCCGCGCCATCGCCTCCGCCTCGACCTCCTCTCCGTCGTGGTATGATTTTCCCCCTCCCCTTAGCCGTAGATCGCGAGTGCGTGCGACGCCGGCCATGGCGCCGCCGCGGGCAGAAGTTCTCCGGCGAACCGCGCCGCCCGTCCGTGCCCTTGCGTCTGGGCCGTCGGATCTAGATCCAATGGATCTAGATCGGATTGATCTGGAACGCCCGTTTTACTTTAGATCCAACGGTTCGCGTTCGCGATCCGCGGCGAACCGGTACCGTCCAATCGGAGTGCGCCGCGTGGCCTTTCCATTTTCTATTTCGGGTGGAATTTATAATTAAAAACAGAAAAACAATACAAACTTACAAAATTCATAACTTTCGATCTGTTCATCCAAATTTGATGAATTTTATATCCACGTGAAGCTCTGCTCGTGTAGTTTAGTATGGTTTCATTAGTTTGTCCTTTTAGTGTATTTTAAATTGCGGAATATAATTGTTTAGCTTTTCGGCTATTAAATCTATAACTTAATTAATAAAAATTCTTTCCAAATAAATCCAAATGTTTTGGCTTTTTATTAATGCCCTCTGTCCAGAGAGTGCAACTTGAGTTTTATTTGAAAACTTTTCATAATAGAATTAAAGAATTTGGTTTTAGGGCTTAAAACTTCTATGTTATGCTCAATATTTTAAATGATTAAATAAAATATTAAAATATTGATCATTGCATTTCATGCATTAATAACAGAGGAAATAAAATAGTAATTATTTTGTCTTGTTAAATTCATTGCATATCAAGCATGCATACATATTATTATCTTGATATTTTCAAGTGTTGTGTTTGTGTGTTTATTTATTTTTGTTGTTTGTCTCTAGATTGTGAAGAGGAGGAAGGCCCTTCTTGTGATTGTTATTCTTGCTGTGCTTGTTCCTCTTGTTACCAAGGCAAGTGACATTCATAATCTACCCAATGTTTTCTTTATGCATAATTAGTAGATTTCTGGGTAGTATGCATGATAGGGAATTTTTGAACTATCTTATAATGCTAAGTTAGTTTACACTTTGAAAATATCCTAGTAGTGTGTAACCATCCCTTCCCATGCAGCCATCAAAAGTTTTTATTATATGCTTAGCTATGCCATAAAAAGTGTTACTTACCATGTTATAGAAATATTGCTAAGTGTTAAACTTTAAAATGAAGGGTGGAATTGGTTGTTTGATTTATGTTGAGTGGCTTTTGGGACTATGCTTGTGGTTGTCGTTGCCTAGGATGAATGTCTATTCTACTTAGGGCCATGAGCATGGTGGTTGTCACCCAGAAGCGCACTTGTGGACGGCCACCCAGGAACAAAGAGATTTCTAAGTCCCTCCAAGTTTAGAAGCTTCCCGTGCAGCCTTTTGACAATGGCCTCTGTCTAGAATTACTAAGTTGTGAGAGTGCAACCTGTCAGCTCGACAAGCAGATGTAGAGTTGGTAGGTGGAACGGGTCTTGCTAGTATGGTTGCATTCTTCTTCTGAAAGTTCTTGTCTCAATTCTCTCCTTTTCTTAATGCACTCCGCGTGTATAGGATGTTTGGGTTAATTGAGTCTCAAGGTGAAAGTGCACAACCTCTGCAGAGTCGACAATCTGAGTACTCAGCCGTGTCCCCGGTGATGGACCACTTCGAGCAACTGGACGAGGATGGACGGAAGAATCTCATCATAGTTTTCCTAAAGTAAAATTTGACTAAGGAAAGAATTGTTGGTGCACTTGGGCTTCATCCCTTGGTGCCAAGTCTTTGAGAAACAAAAGTGTTTTACAAAAGATAGGAGAAAACTGGCTTTCTGCAAAATAGTCTACAACTCCACCAAGCCAAATATGCATATAGAATTAGACTTGTCATAAATTATCCACCATAGTCACTTGCCAATACTTCATTGTATTGACCTCCTACGGGGGCTGCATATTCAAATGTGCAGGTAATTCTGATGAGGTGTGAGTTTGGACTCGATTCTACACCCAACATGTCTGCCTGTGGCGTACGCTAGAAGAGGAGGCTCATTGCTATTAATTTCGTTGAGAACTCTGAACTTTTCAGCTAGTCTTCATGACTATGCACTTTGTAATAAAGCTATACTTAGCTATTTTTGGATCTCGTTGTAGTAATTTGATACTTATGCAATGATACTATATATTTTGTACTGTGGTGCTGGCAGTGATCCAGGGATTAGCACATAACACCTCAATGCTGAAGCTATGTCAGAAGAGGAGATTCAACTCACCCAAAATGCTCCTACGGAGTAGACTATTTGGTTATGTTATAAATCTGAAACCACCATGTTTGTGTTAAATCATATTTCATATTGAAACCATTTTCACTGGCATATACAAGGTTCAGCTCTACTTATCCCCTAAAACAATGCATATAGTACATAAAGAATTCCTAAAGCAGCTACTACAACATACAATCCTATTTCTTTCAGATCCCTCCGTCTCAGTTCTCTAATGTGTGCATGAATCATCAACCTCTTCTCTTTATTCATTTTCTTCACCACAGACCGAAGCTCCCTGACTTCATCTTCCCAATTCATGTTCTCTTCTCCAACTTTCCTAAGCAATCCTGAAAAATGCATTGCTAATGGCCACTGAATTTTTCACCTGCCTGCGCACACACAAGAACACAATCACAAACCAATCAAGCAACTCAATTTGGGCATTCTTGCGCACACACAAGAAGTAACAGCACACACCAACCAAGCAACTACATTTCAAGCTACAGCCGCCGAGTAGAGATTCGAAATTACTCACCTTACCTTCCCAATCAACGACCGTGGTCTCCGTTAGCCAGAAGTCGCCGCCGCTCCTGCGAGCTTCCCGTGCGTGCGCCTGTCAGCGCCATGGCGACCTCCCGTGCCTGCGCCATGGCGAACTCCCGCAATAGAATCCATCTACCACCCCCGCCGCACTCCAGTCCTCCGAATCCATCTACCACCACCGCCGCACTCCAGTCGCCTCACCGTCGCCTAAATTAGGGTTAGGCCGATTTGGGGAATTTTCTTCTAATTGAGTCGTGGACGAATCTGTGAAACGTGAGACGAAACAGGGGGTTTTCATAAATTTACACATATCCTTTGACAGCGTGTCAAGCAACGTGTCTTCACCACAACCATTATGTACCTAAATGAACCCGCATGGTTACTTTGTGTATGAGTTTAGCACAATTTGCAACTTGTTGTATGTGTTTGCACATGCCGGTATACTTCTTGTATGCGCAGTGCTATTTCCACTATTTTATTGGAAGGTTATTATATCTCTCCAAAAGATATATATATATATATATATATATATATATATATATATTCGTAAGAAGAGAAGATAATTAATGTCTTGAAGAAAGCAGCCACCGTTCGATAACGATTGGACGGGTGAGATCGGATTGCGTGCATTTATTGTGTGAGATTTGGGATGAGCTGCGCCTGATCTGCATTTGGTTAACGCTCCATCGGAACGTTGGTGGACTCTAAAGTAATAAAGATCTTCCAATTCTAGAATCAACATCGTTGCTGGTTTTTTTTTCCAGCGGATCGTCGTTGCTGGGCTCTTTTTCTGAGGGATCAAGCCCAACGCTAATGGAGATTACGACGTTATTTTAAGCCCAGTCTATGGAATCTCCTGGACTTGAGCGGAAACCGGTTCGACTTTCGTTTCCGAATAAAATGAAGCCCAGATCATTCCGTGCATTTTGTTTTCTCTCTTTCATACTCTTTCCTCCGGACTTGTAGAGGGCCCTAAGGCTCAGTTCTTTTTTACTGCTTCTCCGAGAAGCCACCCGTCCCCCAGCTTCCTGGAGAAGTTGTCTCAAAATTTTAGCTAGGCTTTCTCCAGGAAGCTGGGGGAGGAGCAGCTTCTCGGAGAAGCCGTCAAAAGAACTGAGCCTAATCTAGTCTAAGTCAAACCGTGTAAGTTTGATCCAGTTTATACTAAAACTAGAACTATGCCCGCGCGATGTTGCGGCATAACAAAAAAAGATCGATTTAAAAATTCAAAAAATAACCTTTTTATTATGATCTCTATTTCTTTAATCCTATTTCCATCTAGTTGTTTTTTAACATCTATTTCCATCTAATTGTTACTAACTCTGACAACAGTTTAGAGAAACAAATTTTGTACCACGCAGGAAGCCAAGAAGGCAAAGTTTAGGATCATTCTTTTTTTAGAATAGTAGTTTACATAATAAGTCAAATAATCGTACAACATTAAAGTTAAAAGTTCAGAACAAACAATGGGACACCTAGCCTCCCTGTAGGAGGGCCATCTAGTAGGGTCGTGGAGGCCCTCCACCGCACGTTTCTTATCCTCACACCATGCTCTGTCGCTCCCTATTCTTCACGCGTGCCATCTGGCGAGGAATCGACTTCGATTCGATATGGGGATGGATTTGTCCGATCGATTTGTGAGGATTTTGTTGGGTCTGTGACTGAATTTTCGTGAACCAGGATGCAAGAAATTAAACGGAACAATCCTTGCTAGACTCGATTCCAGAGGAATCGAGTTACTATCGAAGTCCTTGTTCTGGTTCCATGAAGAACACGGGAACGAACACGGTCAACTCCACAGTCACGTCTGGATGTAACCCGCCGTCCCCGTCGACGAGGTGTAGCGCTCCTCCTCCGCCGCCGCTGCCGCCGTCAGGAAGGATGGCGCGCGTCCTCAGTCACGTCTCGATGTAACCCGCCGTCCTCGTCGTCAAGGTGCAGCGCTCCTCCGCCGCCAAGCTCGATAACCACTCTCCACTCGTCGCACGCATTTTTGTGTTGGCTAGGGTTTAAGGGCTACAGTCAAAAAGTACCAACCTTTTGGACTGTGGCTTATTTTCACAAAAGTTGGAGGGTTAATCTGCAAAAACGCCACGATGTACGTCCTCCCCGTAAGGGATATTATATAGTAGAGATATCATATTTTGAAAATTATAATTCGTGATAGTTCTACCAAATACAAATGTTGATTTGGTTGTGTAGATAATAATAGTATTCTTTTTCATAAACTTGGTCAATCAATCAATGATTTGTGATCAAAGCCTTCACAGATTTTCATCAAATCTAGTATGAAGTTTTAGCTTATGGTATTGATGAAAGGTGTTGCCTTGTTACCGTGCTTGCTAGGTGGTCCCAATATCATAGCTATGTATTTGGGTGTCAAGCAGTTTTCCTTCGGTATGTGTCTGCCAACAGCCAAGTGGCTTCAAGGCAGTGGCCTACGCAGCTTCACCGGTTATTGTGGAGATTGAGTAAGCTGAGTTTCATGTGCTTGTGTTTTTAAGGTCAGTTGTTGATAATAATTGTGTTTTTCTCTTTTTATGCGCATGTAAAATTTGACACCCTCGTGAATATGGATGACCCCGGTGAGTGCTTAAACCTACATTATTTTGAGAGACAATGTTGATAGACCAGCTCTAACTGTAAAAAAACTGTAATCCTACCAAACAAGTTTTAAAAAGTAAAAACTATCGACATGACCGACATTGAATAGATTGCACTAGCTATCACAATGCCATGGTCTTAACTCTTAAATGTTTACACCAACCCTTATTGACACTCCATCTGCGAATGGTCAAAGAATTTGAGTCCATTTGATGCCATCTATTGGCCTTATTTTGTGAAACACAAACATGTATGGTAGCCCATCCTTCTCCTTATGGAAATGTATGATGTGCTCCCAACGAATTAGCGCACCCGATGCACACAGCTCTAGTTGAGCACTTAATATATTTAAAAAAAAAATAAAAACAACATAGATATACATCATTACAAAAAAAAAACTCTAAGTTTGAAACAAAACATAGGGAAATAAAAAAATTGTTATCAATAGTGACAATGGAACAACTTAAAAATCCGACTTAATTTTTGCACTATTCACTGTCGGATTTCTCTATTTTTTCTTGATCTCTGTTATGAATATCGATTTTAAAAAATTGTAACATGTTAGCTGTGAGTATTGCCTACGAGGAAATCATTTTTTGACTTTTCAAAGACACTTAGATAGTTAATCGGAGCTAGATACTCCAGGGTGCACCAATTGTTTGGGTGCAAGTGATATGCTCTCCTTATATCCATGTCACCATGTGATTTACCATACCGTGTAAACCATTTATTGGTTTGTGTATCTTCCACAACGCAAATTACACTGGTTAGGAGTTATGAGTGGTAATCACACCATCTTGGTTAGAAACATATATTTTTTAACCGATGAGGGAGGAGCCTTAATGCTTTTTAATTAAGAAGAAGGCGTGGCACCACAAGTCGAACTCGGGTGGGCTAGGTAGCGCCAGTGCGCCCCAACCGCTGGGGTGAGAGTCCATCCGCTAGAAACGGACATCTCACAGCTCTGTGTCCACATGTATGAAGCTCACTTATAAACACCACCCCGGAGAAGTAGTGAAGTTGAGTTTTTTATCATTTTCTAAAACAACTACGCATATGACTAAAAACAAGTTTAGACCCGTGTGCTGATTTTTTTTAAACGGAGGTAAAAGTTACGTCTCATTCATCAATAGCAAAAGAGAGTTACACACTTAATTAAAGAAGATCGAGCAAGCTTTTCATAAAACTGCTGAGAGGCACCCATAGAAACTCACATAAGCATCAACATACTCGTCAACGTTACAAATCCGGTGTCATCGTCATCACTTCTCCGATTCTCCCCCAACAAAGCTTATCGTACACCCAACGCATCAACATATACGATTTCTTCAACGTTACAAATCCAGGTCATCGCCATCACTTCTCCCCAACATTGCTTATCGTCCACCCAAAACTTTGAGTAAGCAACACCAACTTCAAAGACAAACATTGACCCAACCCTCACCATAAAGGTTGTGAGGAATACAAGAAGCCACATCCGACCACTCAGCCACGACTCTGAAATAGAACTATGCAAGGTTGGCACCTACTGAATTTTTGTCATTATTAAGATATAAGTGCTTTCTTCGTGAAATTTCTGAAAATTTGCTCCCGACAAGCTACTGTCCCGTTATCGTACACAGAGACCTAGACTCTCCCTAAACAAGCAATGTGACACCTTATCCTCAGCTAGACTCGCCTTGTTATAGTTATCCTTCGAATCTCCTATTGCTTTTAGAAATGTGTGCATCCAACTTTTCCTATATAGTAGTAGTATACTCAGCTCAACCGTATTGTAAAAGTAAATACCAAATACAGGGACCCGAGCAGAGTGCTTTAGCGTGCAACTTGCTTGTGCTTTCTCTCTTGAGAGGCATATTTTGTGAATGCATTGGCTGGATGTCGTTGATCGTAAGGGACGGTGAACAAGTTGCGCAATGTATGTATCTTATCTTGTGCTGAAGATTCCACTTCCAATACGAAGGTGATTCAGAATTCAGATGGGAGAAGAAAAGAGAGAACGATCTGAAGTCATGCTCAAGTGTATCCATTTGTGTTTTACTTTCCTCCTAAAATAGATTCGCATGTTATAGAAAGGAAAAGAGCGATCTCGAACTGAATAGAGCAAAAGGCACATCCAAATATGTATCTATGAATCATGTGACCTTTTACTGCTGAACCTGAAGCATGGTTCTTATAACCAGCTAGCCAGCTGGCCAAAAAAAAATACTCCGATTATATTCTGGTGAGAAAGCATGACGAGGATTTTATAATATTTTTAGTTCAACCAAATATATATACCCAATCATGCAGATTCGGCGATGCCGACAATGACAATCTGTCAACATCGTTTCTTGCAGGTTCTCTGGATTAGTTGCTGATGTAAACCAAAGTCCCAACCATCCTTTTAGTTGGTATAAAAGTACTACGTAATTAATAGCACGACTTTAATCATAGATTCGGCTAGGGATAGAACAACTTGAGCAAACATCACAATCACGGGTTCACGACGTTTTGACTAGAAGAGCGTGCAAGAAAAGGTGATTTTGGACGCAACGGATGGCACATACTGATCGAAGTAGTCCAAATTGGCAGACAGAAAACCAATAAAAATAACCTAGCCTTTTAATAATAAAAGCAAGAAAACGCAGGCAACTTTGGGGAAATTTCAATCGCCAGTGAGACCCAGTGTGCCTGAAATTAGTGGATAAGACAAGATCGTAGTCAAATCGAGGCGGGCACCGCACCTTGCTTGACTGCTCGTATGAACTTTGTAATTTTGTTGTGCGAGTTAAGTGCCTCCGGGTAAGCTTTATTTTAGCTCTGTTTTTTTTAGAAAACAGTACAACATAAGCGTTCATATACACGCGCACATACTCACCCCTATGAACGCACGCACACACACCCTGCCCTTATGAGCACCTTCGAAAGACTGAGACGGTGGGTCAGGTCTTGAGATTGACGAAGTCACTACAACCGTCTCGCTGTCGACGGGAATGTCGCCTCCCGTTAAAAGAATATTCCGACTAAATGAGAAACACCAATGTCAAACCTGAGATTTGAACTCTGCTGGGCTGAGGATACAATCATCCTCCTAACCATCTTGCCACAGGCAAGTTCTCTATTTTAGGCTATGTTTGCTACGACAGTGACTTTCATATTCACCTAAACAATTGTTAACGAATGATTTAACGGTAAATCTAATTGGGCAGGGCCTTATCCTACCCCTGTTAGAGCAACTTAGCAAATCGTATAAACAACTGAAGAGATACCAATAAAAACAGCATGATGCACCCTTCATATTATTATAGATGAAAATCGGCTTCTAGAGTACACATCTAAATAATTATTGTTTTCATATTCTTCTTCCTAACAGTACCTGGCTCTAGCACATCAAGCCCAAGACATTTCACGAATCGAGTCCAACCATTGCTCAAAACAACTTGAGAGCCTCAATCTGCAAGCTAGTGAGAATGGAGGGGTAGGATGGTCCGGCCGGAGGCCCCGTTGATGACGCCACAACAACACGTGCTGGATATCACGAAATGCCAGGCTGAGTCTGGCTGCGTCAGTAAGAAAATAGCCCCACACGGGCCTACATCCGTGACGGGGGCACAAAGGAGGCGAACCCGCCGATGATCTGTCACGGTGTACCCGTTTCTAGTTGACATGTCAGGCTCGGGTCTGACAACATCAAGATGAAATGAATTCGATAGTGTCACGTTTATGTAGAATGTTATTTAAAAAATAAATGTTTTACATTTTGTAGTCTATCACTTTTCTAGGATTCATTTCTATTTAAGATCCATCAAGCATGTGAAACACTAAAGTATAATTTTACGACGAAATATAACGCACAAAAAATATTTTCATTGCACAAACACGATGTTTTGTTTTGAAGTTGAAAATTAAATGCGTGTTGTTAGAATTGGTCCCATTAGTGGGGCAGCCCAATAAGCAATTTCAGAAATCTCAAAGGCCGAATTTAGTGGCAGCACATGTGAGTGGAGTGGGAGCTAAGTTTAGTCCCATACTGCTAGTGGAAGAGGAGTAGCATCAGCTTATATAGTGGAGTGTGTTGCTACTTGATAAGCTTATGAGAACATGAGGCTATCTCACGCGCTCCTCCTCCTCCGCCGCCGCTCGCACGCACCGCCCGCCCGTCTCGTCACGACGCGCCGCGGGTTGCGTGAATCTCGCCGAGTCGAGCTTTATTTTTGCAGTCTGGGAAACACGGTTTGGACGGACGCGTCACAGATAGTCGGTTCGGGTCGCTCCCGGATCGTGGGCTACTGTAACCGAGCTAAACGTGCGTGACGTGGACTTGCCCCATGTTGTACCCGTTAGTATTTTCCCTAGACGCGCTATATAAAGTCGGGCACTGCGTGCGCTGCAATCCACCCCCTGAACCAATCTAGGTATTGCCAACTCGTGCCTTGCGTCGCCACCGTAGTCTACTCCACCCCGAGCGCCGGCGAACGGGACAGCAGGTCTCCGGAACCCTCGTCCTTGTGATCTTGTACGGGAGAGAGCGAATAAGGTTTTTGGGAAGCGCTTCGCGCGACTGCTGAACGAATATACGTCGCCTAGAGGGGGGGGGGGGTGAATAGGCGATTTTTTTTTTGAGAAGCCAGATTATCCGGTCCAAGAAAGACTCGGATATTCTGGTATGCTTGATAAAGGCGGAATAAAACTAGAGATTTAATTTAACAAGCATACAACCTAGATAAATATACTAGGCTCACCTATGTAAACCAACAACTTATGCTAAGCAATACAAGTAACAAGTTGATAGCAAGAAGGATGACTTCAAGCACGAAGGCTATCACAATGTAAAGTGCATAAGTAAAGAGCGCGAGTATAGAGATAACCGAGGCACGCGGAGACGATGATGTATTCCCGAGTTCCACCCAAAGGGTATACGTCTCGTTTGGAGAGGTGTGCGCAACCACAACAGCTTAGCCGCAACGCCACAAAGGCTCACCTTCTTCTTCTGATGAACTCAACCACAAAAGGTTGCGAGTTCACCTTCCGCTATTGATCCCCTTTGTGGTGGAGATCGAATCCCGTACAACACTCTTGAGGCACACACCCACAACTTAATTAGGGGCTCCCAAGTCTTGAGGCATACACCCACAACTTAATTGGGGGCTCTCAAGTGACCACAAAAGGTCTTGACCACAAAAGATCTTAGCCACAAAAGGCCGGCCACAAAAGGCGTCTAGGGTCCGAAGACCCAAGAGTAACAAGCTCACAAGTATCACCACCACGAATCCTCGTGGAGGGCTCAAACCGATGCAAATGCATTGGCAAGAGCACACAATGTGCTCAAGTCCTTCACTCTCAAACTCCAACAAAGCAACAAATGCTTATTGGGGAATAAGAGAGGAAGAACAAAGGAAACCACAAAGGAGTCAAATCCTTCACTACCAAATCCCACCAAAAGCAACTAATGCTTATGGGGGAGAAGAGAGGAAGAACAAAGAAGAAGAACCACAAAGGAACTCCAAGATCTAGACCCACTAGGTTCCCCTCACTTAGAGGAGAGATGGATTGGTGGAAATGTGGATCTAGATCTCCTCTCACTTTTCCCTCAAGAAATAGCAAGAATCATTGGAGGGATTGAGAGATCTCAAAGCTTTGAAGGTCAACAATGGAGGAGGAGAGAGAGGTCCAAAACTTGGGAACCATTGGGGAAGCTGACCCCTTAAATAGGTTCGCAACAAATCTGCCCGTTGGGGACAGTTTTTCTCACTCCTCCCGGAAGTTCCGGGCTTACCCCGGAACTTCCAGACCCCCCGGACACCCCAAAACGCGCCCGGGAAGTGCACTCTGGACAAACCGGAAGTTTGGGCGGAAGTTTTGCCGGAACTTTCCGGCCGGCCGGAACTTCCGGCCTAGGGCCGGAATTTCCGCCCCTGCCAGAAACATCAACAAGAAAACGATGATATCTTGACCATCCGAACTCCGTTTTCGATGATTTTTGGCTCGTTGGAATCATCACGAAGAGCTCTCAGAGAAACATCATAGTCAACAAGTGAGGTTAAACCAAATGGGGAAATGTAATATCTCTAGATAAGATAATAACCGGTAAAACCTCCAGCATAAAAATGCAACATGTTTTTTAAAAGTAAACCCGTTTTCGATGAACTAGAGCTTGACATGAAGATGAACCAAGCTCTAATAGTCACATGGATAAAAGCCAAATAAGAATCTAGAAATATGATATGCCAAGTATTCAAAGGTTTGAGCTCTGCACAACGATGCGATCAAGTTACTCACTTGAGAGCCTCTATTGATAATACGCCTATCTATCCTATAGCTCTATTAAGATCATACATTTGCCTTGAGCATTCCACTTGAGTTAGATGATGACTATCTTGATCTCTTCAAGTGTTTCATCTTTCTTGATTGCGCGTCCAAGCACATGCTTGATGAAGACTTCTCCAAATACTCCCCCATACCAATAATGGGAGAGTCTCGCTAGGCTCCGTCTTCATGTATCCATAGCAAGCTCCAAGCATAGGTTTTCTTCAAGAAGCTTCTCTTGGTCTTACACATCTCAACCTCGATGATGATCACCACATGGCGTCATCCACCATGAGCTATAAGAAATCTTCATTTGTTGCAAACCCATGGGGAAGATACCTAACCTCAAATAAAGATACCACACACACATATATCATGGGTTAGTTCACAAAGTTATACGGACAAGTGTTTACCATCCCAAGAGATACAAGATCCCTCTTGGTACATCTTGTAGATTTGTGTGTTGATCAACATCTTGATCAACCTTGTATCTTTCAACATTTCTTCCATAATATGATGTCTTAAATAAAACATTCTTGCAATATGCTCAACTCAACACATGACCATCCATCATATTCATCCTTAAATGAAACCTTGGTCATCAAATAAGCTTCCAGAGTCCAACACGTGAACTCTATTATTCCCATGGACACGATCTATAAAGATATCTCAATGCAAACATTAGTCCATAGGGATTGTCATTTAATTACCAAAACCACACATGCGGGAAAATGCTCTTTCAATCTCCCCCATTTTGGTAATTGATGATAATCTCTTTTGAGAGGGTTTATAATATGGAATTTAACAAACAATAATGGTTGTACTAACATCAAATACTACAAAGGTATGTGATGTTAGTCCATCCACATATATAGAGCTAACTCCCCCATAATTTATGCATGTGTGTATGAACATGAATTCATTGCATATATTGTGAACCATTACTGATGGTGGAGTTTCCACTATATATAAAACTAAGCAACAAAAGCAAAGGCAAGGAAGGCAAAATACTCAAGAAGAAACCAAAGTACAAAGCCAATTCCATACAACCCTCCAAAACTTCTCCCCCATTGGCAACGATTGCCGAAATGGGCGAGAGGCTTTAGAAAGGTAACATAATAAGATCTCCTCCAAGATTTATGCATTTCTCATTATATGAGTGAAATCAAATGCACTTATCCAATGACAAATAGATGGAGGGGATCAAACTATATTGAGGATCCAACAATTGCACAAGAAAGATACCAATTAAAATCCACTAGAAGGATATCAATTGCAAAAGAAGAAAGCATTCACCAAGAAGCAAGCAATATGGGATCCAAAACCCAATTGAGCACAAGAATATATTATGATAAGATCAGCCAAGTGTTCTAAAAATCAAGAGGGAACTCCCCAAGGTACGTGCACAATGAAGGATTTGCATTTCAATGTAGTGTGCACAACATGGAATCCTCACTTCCTTCTATATAATTTTGAACACAAAAAGGTGCAAGATTGAATAAAGACTTGCTCAACCGGGAAAGGATGGGTGTGGCATGGAAATAAAATTTAGGAGACTAAACAAGGATGAGTCTAACCAACATCATAGTCTTTCAAATTATGAGCCACATAGTGCATATCATGTATTTCGTATACAAGCACACCAAAGAGGATACATCAAATAGGATCACAAGCTTATTAAGAGGCAATGTTATACCAATAGAAAAACGAAGCTTGTGCCTTTTAGAGATCACCAAAGAATCAAGAAAGAATTAAAATGTGATCACTAAAGATTTTGAATACCAATTAAATATGTAACTACCTTCATGTGTATAAGTTTCTAAGTAGACACTAAGTCCACAAAGAAACATGCACACACAATGTAGATACAAGGTAAAGCACATGGTATCCAAGAGGAAGTTATAAATACATCGATAAGATTTTTCCTTAAAAGCAAAGCACATAGCTCAAATTATTCTTAGAGGGTATAGATGAACTTCCAACACCAAGTTCTCAAAGCATCACAAATACCCACATAGGATAAGTGATAGTTGGGATACTTCGAGACACAAAACAAATATCACATAAGGCAAATGATTTATGAGAATTCATCAATATGGCACATGAGAGACTTTGAAATGAATTTGCTAGATTAACATATTAGGAATCGGTGAATCATGAAGATGATTATATAAATCCCCTTGATGTGTAATCATCCCGGCTTACTCACATTAGCAATGAAGATATTTTGAAAGAAACTTTGCAAAAACCATATCAAATGCAACTTAGAGAAACTCATGCCAAAGAACAACCTACACAAGGTTGAGAGCTAGAAGTATATGCATGAGTTAGATACTTGTTACCGAGATAGCATTGACGGTGTAGAAGATGAGAGTTCACAATCATCCAAGGTTGGCTCCAAGAAGCCCATGGTGAAGACATCTTCTTTAAAAAGAGGAAAGCTTCCAATTCATCTCCCATGTACCTAAAAGAAATCAAGTACAGTATGGTACCCAAACTAATTGGGTCCAAAGTAGTTAGACCAACTACAATACATAGGACAAACTCCACATAAATATGTGCATATTGAAGGAGATATGCCCTAGAGGCAAATAAATAAGTAGTATTTATTGCGTTATCTCGTAAGTTTATAATAAGTTTGTGTATTATGCTATAACTGTATTAATCGGAGTTATTAATACACGTGTGATACATAGACAACCAGGTCCCTAGCAAGACTCTATATGAGCTAGTCCATTGGGCAACAGTTGATCGAGATTCCCGATTAAGGACAATGACGTCGGTTGACAGTGGGGTCATCTTGTTAGTTGAATAAGATGGTGGACATACGCAAAGTATTGCAATAAGATCGTATTACGATGTTTGTCATTTGCAATAGATAAGAATATGATAGCTTATTCCTTAGACCGTGAGACCGTACTTATTGATGCTTCATAGGGGTGCTTTGAGAACATCAAACGTTGTGTCTTATATAGCATGACAATTACGGTGTCCATCGAAAGAGCATCGAGACATAAGGATCAAGAGCGGGATTTGTTCATTCTTGTAATGGAAAGATACTCTGGGCCCACTCGGTGAGATTGCATCTATATAGCTGCGCAACTTATGACTAGGTCATGGAGATGAAATATCGCAGACGTGTTAATAACCTTTGTCGGTAACGAGATACAACAAAGACATTGGTGTGTCTACGATCATATCTCGGACAAGGTAGTATCACAGAAACAAAGGGAATACCATGTTTATGGTTCAACGACGATATTCGTAGAATGCACAGGGGCCGTCATATACATCCAGGTATCCCTGACGGTCATTGGTGAGCTGAGTGTCTCGACCATGTCTGGAGTGTTCTTGAATCGTAGCGTAACAAACTTAAGGTCTTAGCGACGCCAGGAGATAGGTTCTGGAATAATATAGGTTTTTGTTGGAGAGAGAGAAATGATCCGGAAAGAATTCCGGTGGTCCGGAAGGAGTCCCGGGAAGGTCTGGAAGAGTTCCAGAAAAGTCCGAAAGTTGTTCGGGTGGTTCGGAAATTGTTTCGGAGTCACGGGATATTAAATAGTATTTAAATATATTAATTATGAATTAATTATATTTTATATTAATTTAATATTAATTAAATAAAGGAGAAAAGGGGGCTCCCACCTACATGGGCCCTGAGAGGGCCCAAGAGGGGGAGCCGCACCACCAAGGAAAGGTGGGGTTGGCCCCCCTAGTTCGAGTTTGACTAGGAGGGGGGCCATCCCATGGGGGGTTCGGCCGAACCCCCCCTTCCCTCTCCTCCTTTAGTCCCACATGGGGGAGCCACGGAGTTTGCACACCCCCTCCCCCCTTTATATAGCAAGGCATATTAATTGGATTAATTCATTGGAAAATACAATTAATTGTATAGCAGGCCGGCCGAGCTGTTTCTCCACCCGTTTTGCCCCCTCTCTCCACCTAAGCTATACCGCCGGGCGCCGTTGTCCTGCGGGATTCCAGATAAGATCTACCCCTGCGATTTCAGCTGGATCTGAATGACCGGGGGTTGTCGTTAAGCTCCGTATGTTTGCGAGTGCTCGGAGGTAACTCTTTTTGAGGAGCCTGGGCGACGTCGTCTCGCCCCTGCAGCCGCCGCGCCACCCCCTCTGCCGCCGGCGCAACCCCCTGGTGCCGGCGCCCCGCCATCATCCGCCCGACGCCCGACGCCCGTCGACCCAGATCATCGTCGACACCCCGGCGTCATCGTCTTTGTCATCGCGGCAAGTTCTCCGCGACCTCGAGGTCGGCTACGTACGACTTCATCGTCAACACTTGTGCAGGAGCGTAATCCCCGCTATCGGTCTACATGGAGGTAATGTAACCCGTTCCGTCACCGTTATCACATGTACTAGATAGATAGATCCTGCCTAGTTAGGGTTTCATACGCTAGAAAATTATTGTTTTCTGCACCGTAACCCCTTCAGTGGTATCAGAGCCGATCTATGCGTAGTACGGTTAGAACTCATGTTGAATGAGGACGTCTTTCTTGTATTTGCTACCCTCTAGCGTGCACTTGCGATGCCTTCGGTATTGAGTTGATGAAGCGGCCCGGACCGACTTTACTCGTACGCTTACGCGAGACTGGTTCCACTACTGACATATGGCTTGCACCGTATCTGTGGCTGGCGGGTGTCTGTTTCTCTCTCTCTAGTCGGCAAAGCATTTTCAATGGAGGGCCCGAAAGGGATGCTCAAACATGCAATTATACGATCGATGTTGTGGTACAAAGTTCGTAGGTAGGGAAGTGATTCTCTTACGAATAAGCCTATTTGCCACGTAAAACTTGCAAAACTAAATAGAGCTAGAGGCGTCTAACTTTGTTTTGCAGAGGCGTTATTTTATGCGACATGGTTACGGTAAGTTTTGATATTACTCGTACTGTCGGAGGCAATGGAGGGCTCCGTAGACTCGGAGCCATGCCGGGGCGCCGGGGGCCAGGCACATGGCGCCATGAAGGTCCAGGCGCATCGACCATGTCACATCGCACTTCATTGCATCATTATTGTGTGCTGTTGTGTGTGCATCCTATTGATTGCTTATATGCTAGATATACAACGGTAGCGTCTTGAATAGGATGATCCCTAACAAATACCAAAATTGTGTTCTCCCTCGTTGCGCACCACCAAGAAAGTTCTATGTTATGAGGCAGGCCGTGATGATCGGGTGTCACACATCTCGTCGTTCGCATAAAGTGGGTGTAAGCCATGTTGCACGCGCAGGGTCTTCGAGGTTTGATTGGCGAGCCTAGCATATCCAGAAATATGGCCTCGGAACACGGGAAGATCGAAAGACCGAGCACGAGTCACAGAGTTGTTGTGATCGACATTTTATGTCCACCTTTGAAGCTATGCTGCCGGCCGTGATGATCGGGGGTGGTGTGGTGGATGAGGGTCGTGTAATCGCCATTATTATTTTTAGGGATAATAATCTTGGTGTGGTGTGTTTTAGATAATGTGATTATAAAACTAAAACTCACCTACATATTATAAACTTTACCTTACCTCTTTTGCGATCACATCTGTAGACTACGCAACTATACTTCGGTTACTTCCTCAAGAGCCCAGATGCTACCTTAGAAGCCGACGGGTCCAACTTCATCAGATGGTACAAGGGTTTTAGAAACATCCTCGAACACAACAACATTCTGTATGTTCTCGATGAACCGTTAGGAGAAAGACCAGGGGATTCTGCTAGCGAGGAGGAGGAAGATGATTTCCGTAGGCGTCGAGACATGTTCATTGAAGTGGAGATCACCATGATCGTATGCCTAGGGACCTGAGTTGAAAGAGTTATTTTGACGCAAGGAGCCAAGCGTCATGATTGATGCGATAAAGACACACTTCGGGGATGAATTAAAGTGTGAGCGATTCAGGCAGCTTAGAATGTTCCAGACCATTCATATGGAGGAGCATACCTGTCTGGAGACACATTTGAAGAGATTGTATGACATCTACTTCCAGCTGACGATGGTCTTCGATTACTGGATGGCAGATTCTTGTGCCATTCGGACTGTCCTGATATCTCTACCTCCTAGCTATGAGAATCATGTGCACAAGTACATTTTGAAGGCCGACGATATGAACTTCTACAAGTTCGTGTCTGAATTCAAATCTCAGAAAGTTGATTCCATCGAAGGAGAAATCTTCGATGCTACAGGTATATATTTGATATATACAAAATTATGAATTTGCCTCTTGATATATGATGAAGTATTTGATACGTGTTCTGTTTATGAAACAGGTCCTGACTCTCACATATATGCGGCGCAATATGATATGACCTGGCGCTGAAGATGGTGATCAAGAAGTTGATGGCCATTTGGTGTTCACGTCCTTTAGTTATCATAGTTATCATTAATAGTTTTTGATAAGATCTTTTGTAATAGTGAGCGAGTGTGTGTGTCTTGATTGTTGCAAGACAAAGTTATTCATGTAATAAGACAAGTTCAGTTGTTTTATGTTATGGAACAAGCCAGTTGTTTTATGTTATGAATAAATATTCCACATCTCAATTACATCGATTGTATGATAAGTGTTCATAATTGTAGAAATGATAAAATAGCGTGTCCTATGAAGAAGAGTTCTATTACTAGAATAAACACCGTCAAATTTAGTCTTAAAGGCAATGAAAGAAGTAATGGATAATTTTTGGTCCATTTAAGTATTTCGAGTGTCGAGTTGATTAAGTATTGAAGTTGCAATACAAGAGAAAATTAATTGAGAGTCATTTTTAATGATTAATTAATGGTGTTTTTGCTTGATCCGAATTCTTCTATGATTACTGGTAAATAGGAGTATTTGCCTGATAAATCATAAGTCTGAAATTAATTTGATAAGAGATCAAATGGGGTTTTTCAGAGGAAATAATGGTGAATATTATATTCACAAGATTCGATCAAAGGACAATATTTTTGAATTATGGTTTCAACATAAAAGACTTGTGGAAATATGTTTCACAATATTATAATGTCATATATGATGATATATGGGGTATTATAATCATACTCTATTTTAAATAAAGTATGGTCTGTCAGAATCAGTCTTAGAAACTCCTAATATGTTCGAAACATTATAGTCGATATCCACTTTAGAAATTAGATATTTTTCTCAACGAGAATTCGTAGGATCGACAGTGGTGTCGACATGTATATGATTATACGATAATTCGGAATATACATGAATAGTTCTTTGTAGATTGCTCGCATTAAATGGGAGTATATTCCAAAACCAAATAGAAACAAAACTTAGTTTGTTGTCTATGTAATTCCGAGGAAAAGATGATTTTTCGAATTATGGTTTGTGGATTGGAATTAGAAGCTTGAAATAAGGTGTCAGACCTATGTTGGAAGGTGTTCCAAAGAGTATATGTCTACAAATGAAAATTTGGTGATTAAGAGTGAGGGAGACTAGAAAATTGTTTTATGCTTGCAACCCTCTTTATAAAGATCATAATATTTTCATGAAAGAAACTTCTAAATAAGGTGTTGTTATATTTAATATTGCTGTCAGGTCACATCACAATATTGAATGTCTCAGATCTTGTTGACAGATCAAGGTGCACTTTATGAATACAAAGAAAGTTGAGAAAATATCAGAATATGAACAAAGGCTTTTTCAGCCTAGAAATCCGAGTTACATTTGAAAGGATTAAAAGAGTAATTGTTGCTGCAATTCTTATTAGAGGAATAAGATTGTTTAATCGTCATATAAAGTGTTATATGAAAAATGTGGCTATAAGAAAGACGTGGAAGCATGTCTTGTCAAGAAATGTGTCTTGGACAAGATCAAATTTGTTGACTACATTTATGTAGACATGCTTGAAGTCTGAAGGATTGGTATTAATGTAATACTGTAGTTTGTATTAAATTTCGAATTGATAATAGATCAATGATTTTGGTTTGACCAAAATGTCGATTTAAGTGGGAGTCAAGGTTCACTCAGGTGAAATATGTGAAGAACATATTTTTGAGTGGGAGCTCGTGTTCTCAAATATGTGGAAACATGTTTTGAGTGGGAGCCGAATTCATCTTGTGTATTTAACACACTGTGAAATTTTACCAGTAGAAAAGATGAGAAGGATGAAGTTGTGAAACTATTTGAAAGTTAGTGTCTATTTGGAATAGAGCGGGAATTTTTAAATAGTTAATCCAGTTGTTTTGGATTATATCTGAGGAGTCAGAATAGAGTCAAAAGGATGGTCCTTTGAAATCCAATTGATCATTAAGAGTAATGATACAAGGTAGTAATAGTTGTATGACATGTTGGTCTATTATGTAATATTAGACATCATACAGAAACTATATTATCTGCTCGATAAAATATAACTGATGTTCTTAGGAAAAGAACAGTTGTAAAAGTAAATTTAGAATTTACTGGAAGTAGAAGTGCGTTAGTTGATGGATTGACATTAGAATGTCAAGTTTTCCGCATTGGTGTGAAAGAATGTAGATATCATGAGTTTGTAATTGTTACAGGGGGCTCATAGTGAATGAGCGTGTTTTCTAGGCAGTTATCTAGTTGGTATAATCAGAGTAAGCGCTGGGAAACAAAAGTCTCACATAGTTACGGTATTTGCATGTATGTTATTGGATAACATGGTGATATCAAGCAAGTTGATATCAATGAATCGCAAGAGTATGTCCAATCATGGATTGTGCGGATTGTCAGAGTAACACTCTTCCACTAGCAAGCATTATCAAATGATTCTTATTTGATAAGGGACTTTGATAAAGTAAAATGCAGCTGGTTTATTTGTACTCTAGTGCAAGTGGGAGACTGAAGGAGATATGCCCTAAAGGCAAATAAATAAGTAGTATTTATTGCGTTATCTCGTAAGTTTATAATAGGTTTGTGTATTATGCTATAACTGTATTAATCGAAATTATTAATACACGTGTGATACATAGACAACCAGGTCCCTAGCAAGCCTCTATATGAGCTAGTCCATTGGGCAACAGTTGATCGAGATTCCCGATCAAGGACAATGACGTCGGTTGACAGTGGGGTCATCTTGTTAGTTGAATCAGATGGTGGACATACGCAAAGTATTGCAATAAGATCATATTACGATGTTTGTCATTTGCAATAGATAAGAATATGATAGCTTATTCCTTAGACCGTGAGACCGTACTTATTGATGCTTCGTAGGGGTGCTTTGAGAGCATCAAACGTTGTGTCTTATATAGCATGACAATAACGGTGTCCATCTTGGGTATTCCGAAAGAGCATCGAGACGTAAGGATCAAGAGCGGGATTTGTTCATTCTAGTAATGGAAAGATACTCTGGGCCCACTCGGTGAGATTGCATCTATATAGCTGCGCAGCTTATGACTAGGTCATGGAGATGTAATATCGCAGACGAGTTAATAACCTTTGTCGGTAACGAGATACAACAAAGACATCGATGTGTCTACGATCATATCTCGGACAAGGTAGTATCGCAGAAACAAAGGGAATGAATATCATGTTTATGGTTCAACGACGATATTCGTAGAATGCACAGGGGCCGACATATACATCCAGGTATCCCTGACGGTCATTGGTGAGCGGAGTGTCTTGTCTGGAGTGTTCTCGAACCGTAGCGTAACAAACTTAAGGTCTTAGCGACGCCAGGAGATAGGTTCTGGAATAATATATGTTTTTGTTGGAGAGAGAGAAAGGATCCGGAAAGAGTTCCGGTGGTCCGGAAGGAGTTCCGGGAAGGTCTGGAAGAGTTCCAAAAATGTCCGAAAGTTGTTCGGGTGGTTCGGAAATAGTTTCGGAGTCACGGGATATTAAATAGTATTTAAATATATTAATTATGAATTAATTATATTTTATATTAATTTAATATTAATTAAATAAAGGAGAAAAGGGGGCTCCCACCTACATGGGCCCTGAGAGGGCCCAAGAGGGGGAGCCGCACCACCAAGGAAAGGTGGGGGTTGGGCCCCCTTGTCTGAGTTGGACAGTAGCGTACCTGCACTTTAAATAAGGCAGATACCTGTGTATAGTGCAAATCCCTGGATCGATTCATTTGCACACACAGTTTACGATGTAATATCACAACAAAGCGTCAATTTTATTACATCGATGATCCAGAATTACAAAATATTTAATACAAGTTGCATAGCATAAAGCTAGCATTGAAAAAGTACACAGCGGAAATACAATAGCAGTGGGTCTCTAACAACTTCATGTTGCCTAAGGCGAAAACATGTTGGTTGCAGACTCAAAATCCCTTAACGAAACCTCACTCGTCATTTGAATAACCTGTAACAAATAAAATTTTGCAACAGAGTGGGTCAGATCCCATTAAAAATGGAGTCTGGCATAGTGACACTATGGTGGACACTTAAGGAATAACTCTAAAGCCTATATGCATATTTGGCTGGTGGAGCTCAAGGCTAATTTGCATAAAGCCAATTTTTCCTACTCTTTTGAAAACACTTTTCTTGAAATCCAGATGAGTATGGCATGAAAACCATAAATCTCATCTTCCCTTGTTCACCCATCAATTTTTAACTTAGAAATTGGAATGATGGAATCCTCCGTTGACGTCCTTGATCAGCTGCTCAAAATTGTCCGTAACCGGGGACACGGCTAAGTACTTAGTTTTACACTCTGCAGAGGTTGTGCACTTTCACCATTGTACCCATTCAACCCAAGGTATCCTTTACACACCATTTGTGATAAGGAAAGGAGAGAATGAGACGAGATCTTTCAGAAGCATTTTCCCTCCCACCTGGCTTGACCCGTTCCACCTAACATCCCCCTACATCTGCTTGTCAAGCCGGAGAGAGTCCACACAACATAATTGATCAAGCCAGAGCCCATATGGCAATGGCTGCACTGGAAGCAATCCTCACTCGGAGTTCTTCAGATTCCTCGGTTCCTGGGTGGCCATTCACAAGTGTACATACTCCAGGAACCATAGACATGGACCTGAGTAGCCACTCAACATAACCCATGCAACCACTTACCACCCAGGTGTTTCATTAACTTTGTGGATGTGCACTCTCAGGTAAAAGTCACCATGATCACGGCCCTAAGTAGAATAGAAATTCATCCTAGGCGACGACAACCATGAGCACAGCCCTGAGTAGTCACTTATCATTTTGTAAAAACTTCTCATTCATTGCATAGCATCAATATCTTTGCTAAGTATGATATAGGAACCTAGACACAGGAGTAAGGAGTTCTACACAGGTTTAGCATAGCAACACATGCATATAAAAATACACTAAGTAATGCATTTAAAAATAGGAAGTTTATGAGGTGTGCCACTTGCCTTTGGATGTTGTCGTTGTTCACAACTCTTTTCAACGATACTCGGGACTCTCCGTTCAATCTAACAGTATAGACAAGCAACAATACAACAATCAACAACAAGCACAACTCCACAATGCATACAAACACATACTAGATGAATAAATAAGTTTTATAAAACTTTCTAAGGAAAATATGTTTATGCATGAAGTGCAAAATATTCCTAAGGCTAGAAATGCTTTTTCATGCCATGGAAATCTTTTAAATTTATGCAAGGCAATTAGGTTGGTCCAAAAGGACTAAGGGCTAAGGTCATAAGTTGAATAAAATATTTTGTTTTATATCATCTTGAATAAGCACTCTAATGGCTTAGTCTTGATGTGCAAAATACTTAGAGAAAAATACTTAGTCATTTGTTCGAGATGATCAACAATTATTATCAACTCTTTGTAAATTGGACATTCACTATAGTGAGAGAGACAGACACCCGGCCAGCCACTTAAATTGTGGGACATGTCTCATGTACGTGGACATGTAAGGTTTGTTTCCAGGCCGCTTCATCTCACTATGCCGTTAGGATCCAACAACTTCAAGATGATAACATCATGATCAAATTTGTTTAAGTGTAAAAGACAAGATTAGGAAAGAGGGAAAAGATAGAAAGAAAGCTGTAGTTGTCCTCCCGGCTTCATCTCCAGACTTGTAACTTTCTTCTGGATGATGTCTTGATTGAGTTCTTGGTAGTCTTGATGAATCTTCAGACTTGATGATTCTTGTATCCTCGAGGCTGGTCTTGGATTTACTTAGTCTTCTTGAAGTCTAAGAGGAGAAGAAAAGATAGAGAGAAAGACTTAGAGAATAAAAAGGGGGTTGGCCTTCTTGAACTTCTTCTCACTTTTCTTCTAAGTACTTGACATCTTTGGGATGCTTCCAGAGTCTGTTTTCTTCTAAGTCCTTCATGAACTTCTTCTTGACTTTCTTCTAAGTGTTTCTTCTCCTCGAAGATACTTCTGAAGTCTTGTTTTTGGCTAAGTCCTTCATTGGTCTTCCAGCTCCATGTTAAAAATCCTAAGTGTCTAGTGCATAGCACTTTTCCCAAAACACTAAGTTTGAAAATAATCCTAACTTAGAGAAAATGGGGAGGAGTTTTCCTTATGGAAAATATAACTATAAAATACGCTATGCATGAAATGAAATTTTAAATCACAAGCAACATAACACTAATTTTTGTGAGATTTATAACATATGCATAAATGGTGTGTTTTATGTGTAACATTTTAAATCACAAGAAACATCAAAATAACTTTTGTGATTTCTTTATAAATATGCATGAATTTATAAATGCAATTTAATTAATTTCTAATTTTGGAAAATATAATAAAAGGAATAATTATAAGATTAAAGTTTCCTATGATTAAATTTTTATAATTTTTTTTATAATTAGTGTTAATAAACAGAGAGCTTTTAATTAAATCTATTGCAATTGGATTTAATCCAAAATAATGTTTCTATTAAAAGTTATTTCAAAATTAGCCAAATTATTCAACTTAAACACACAACTATGAAATCATTCAAAAATTATTCAAAAATATTTTATAGCAGTAGCATTAATTTACAAATATTCTAAAGTTTCTAAAACATATTTATTTGCAATTTTTGGATTTATAGATTTAAAGTTATTACAAATATACTCAAATTCACCATTTGAAATTTGAATATTTTATACTAAGTCAAATTTGAATTTTGTCAGATCCAAAATAATCTACATGTCAAGAGCTTTCCAAAAATATAAAGTTTGTTAAATTTGGATGAGTGATTAAAAAGTTATAGATGTTTTAATTACAGGGACTAATCTGCAAATTTTCCAATTAAAATTTAAAATAGAAAAAATGATTTACACGCTGGCGCTGACGCGGCGCTGACTGTGCACTACGTGGCGCTGACGTGGCTTGCTGACGCGGATAAGTCACAGATCTGGGCCGTCCGATCTGGATCTAACGGTCCAGATCGGATCGTACCGCTTCGTCCTCGACATCTAATCTCAGTCGTTAATCGCCGATCGGAGGGCTCACCTTGCTTGGCCTGAGGGTGGCGGTGCGGTGGCTACCGGCGATGAGGAAGACGACGGCGCGGCCTCGGTCGACGATGGATTCGTTGCTCCGGTGACTCCCCGGGCGTGGGACGAGTGTCCAAAGATTCCCCGCGGCACGGCGAGTTGGATGGGGTGGTCGGCGTCGACTTGCGCGTCCTCTACTGCGACTGGCCGTGGTCGGGGTACGGCGGGTCTGGCGAGCTCCACACACTCGCGATTTGCTGCGAAAGAGATCGAGGGAAGGGTCAGGGAGGAACGTGTCGACACGGGGAAGAGGATGGGTAGGGTCTCGGGGCTTAGGGCAGCCTACCTCGCCGGGAATGGAAGAATTACGGCGGCGGATGGTGCGGACTCCGGCGAGCTCCTCCGGCGGCCTGGGGGCACGATTTACTTAGGGTTTGAGGGGGAAAACGGCGGCGGGATCCGGGGTTTATATGGGCGCATCTACAACAACAAATCCCGCAAGAAACGGAGAGGATTCGACTCCGATTCGATTCCATCTTCGGCGCGATATTCGGATAGAAGTTGGAGAAGAACGGCTGACGTCACCGCTGACGTCAGCAACTATTTTCTTTTTCTGATTTTATTTATTTAATTCATATCTTTTGATTTAAATGTCCAAATGATGTCAAATTAATTTCTAAAAGTTTGTAAAAATAATCTCTTGCTGTTAAACCAGTTGTGGATATGTTTTGAGAACTTTTTAAAATTAATAAATTTGAAATGTTGGTTTAATACAAAATTGATACTGAATATCAATTTTGAATTTATAACTTAATTAAATTTTCTTTTTGCTAAATAAAATTTGTAAAATACCCACATTCAAATATGTTTGAAATAGAGTTATTAAAACTCATTTTACTGTAATTATTCATCTTTATTTTGGCATAAGAGTAGAATAACATAATATAAATATTTTTAAAGTAATAGAAATTATAATGGATTCAAGTTTTAATTCAATTTTATTTTGTGCACCATTAAGTTTTACATTATGATAAATCATTTGAAAACTTCATAACATCTTTGGAAAAGTTTTTATATTTAATTCATTTCCTTATATAGAATATATTAATCATTTCTTGCTTTGAAAATAAATGAATTACAGCATTGAAATTTTAATACCATGTTTTGAACTTAGTTGAGAGAATGAAAATCCTTTGATAACTAACACCATTTTTAATTAATTTTGTGAATTTATGAATATGCATGACTAAGTGGTTGAAATTAATTTCTTATAGACAAACTATTTACTTAAAATAAAATGGATTGTAGTTGGTAACATATTTGTCAAATTACATTTTAAGGTTTTTGAAATACAGTGAATAATAAAATGTTTAAGCTGTGACATTTGAAATATTAAACTCAAGTTTGAAGTATTTCATAGTTGGTTTCCTTATGCATTTAATATTTTATTTTAATAAAAAGAAAAGTTTTAAATTTTAGTGATTTTTGAATATTATAAAATGTTGGGATGTTACATGGACTAGGAGGGGGGCCAGCCCATGGGGGGTTCGGCCGAACCCCCCCTTCCCTCTCCACCTTTAGTCCCACATGGGGGAGCCAGGGAGTTTGCACACCCCCTCCCCCCTTTATATAGCAAGGCATATTAATTGGATTAATTCATTGGAAAATACAATTAATTGTATAGCAGGCCGGCCGAGCTGTTTCTCCGCCCGTTTTGCCCCCTCTCTCCACCTAAGCTATACCGCCGGGCGCCGTTGCCCTGCGGGATTCCAGATAAGATCTACCCCTGCAATTTCAGCTGGATCTGAATGACCGGGGGTTGTCGTTAAGCTCCGTATGTTTGCGAGTGATCGGAGGTAACTCCTTTTGAGGAGCCTGGGCGACGTCGTCTCTCCCCTGCAGCCGCCGCGCCACCCCCTCTGCCGCCGGCGCAACCCCCTGGTGCCGGCGCCCCGCCATCATCCGACCGACGCCCGACGCCCGTCGACGCAGATCATCGTCGACACCCCGGCGTCATTGTCTTCTTCATCGCGGCAAGTTCTCCGCGACCTCGAGGTCGGCTACGTACGACTTCATCGTCAACGCTTGTGCGGGAGCGTAATCCCCGCTATCTTTCTACATGGAGGTAATGTAACCCGTTCCGCTACTGTTATCACATGTACTAGATAGATAGATCCTGGCTAGTTAGGGTTTCATACGCTAGGAAATTATTGTTTTCTGCACCGTAACCCCTTCACATATTGATATGAAATAGAATTTCATGCACATCTTTGCCATTTAGGATTTGATGGAGTTTATCCTATATATTGGATCAATGAAAGTAAGCATGCCATAAGATATAAATATACTAAATATGAATGCACAAAACTTTTAAGAACCAAACGAGATACAATTTGGACAAAACACCAATTAAATCAAGAAGTTACACAAAAGAGTGGCAAGAGAAAGATTTGTCCTCATTGTATCAAAGACTCAAATCAACACATGATTGGAGAAACCAATTTGAAAATATATTAAATGAAAACACGGTCAAGGCTAAACCAATGAGCATAAGAAATAAATCAAACAAACATGATTGAAGGTTTATCTCATCCAAGAAGGTATACTAAGAACCATGGGATGAGATAGCGAACTCCACAAAGAAGGTACGGTTCAAACAAATAAACCAATCACTATACACTTTTCATGATGGCACAAAGTACCAAGACGAAAAATGTTTGTCTTTCAAAGAGACATGTCGTCGGGATAAAAAACCAATTGAAGATAACTAATGATGGCACAAAGTACCAAGACGAAAAATGTTTGTGTTTCAAAGAGACATGTCATCAGGATAAAAAACCAATTGAAGATAACTAATGTTCAATAACGTATAGGATTGCTCCCCCAAGATTTGTGCATTATTTATGATCTTGTATATGAATACAAAATGCACACAAATGAGATCATTACTCTCCATATACATTGTTAAAACATTAGTCATGTTCAAGAAGAGCAAAAAGATACCAAACCAATTTAAAGAATAGTGTTCTAAAGAGTATAGAGTAGCTTCCCCATGATTAGTGCATTATTTGAGATCTTGTATGTAAATACAAAATGCACACAAGTGGGATCATTACCCTCCATATATCCTTTTGAGGACAAAGTTCAAGAAAATCAATAAGACCCGATAACAATTAAAAGGTTGATTTTCTACTCAATGTAGGATAGCTCCCCCAGGGATGGTGCATTACTTAGAATTAAGTCTTCGAATGTAAATGCACAACAATGGGATCCTTGCTTTTCCTAACTCAAGAAAGCACAACACAAATTATGAGTAGAGCAACAAAAGGATCCAAATGAAGCAAAGAAGACAAAATGATGGTTAAACCTAAACAAACTTGGCGATAGAATAATACAATTTAGGAACAATAGCCAATGTAAATATGATCAATAATTTTATCACCAATATAATTATCACTTGTCAAGGACAATGAATGTATTGAGATATTTCTCGGTGGTATATGGCAAATATTTTCAAGATCATATTTACAACACATAAGCATGTGGCAAAAGATAAGAAATGAAAAACATGCTTATATAGAGATTCTTGATGACTTCACATATTCATTGATCATACTAAGCATCAAGAAAATCTCTCACAAACAATATACCAAAAGATTGGTGAACAAAATGCATTTAAGCAAATATGGAACTTGTTTGAGTACCATGTCACCTAGGAACAAGATAATCAACAATATCAACTCTAGGTGACACTACCTCACATGTTCACATTTTCTAGGCTTGTAATATGCACATAGCTTATTAATCCCCCATAATGTGATAATCCTTTTTTTGTTATCAAGAGGCAAAAGAAATCTAACAAGAGATAATTAATGGACATTAGAATTTGAATTTCTCATGAGTAAGACATACCACAAAGAGAGTAGATAATATTGAAATATCACCACTAAGTGGTATTCCTCATGATTACACATTTTAGTGTGGTGATTTACCAAAAAGCACATCACTCCCCCAAAATGGGATAGTCCATTAATATCCCTAAAAGAGCCAATCAAGATGAAAGCAAATAGACAAGCGGCTCAAAACATACATGGTGTGCAAACCAACATACACAATCTTGATTACTCAATCTAAAGTAAGTAGAGTGCACAACACATATAAAACACTAGTAAGGTACAAAACCAAACACATGCAAGGGTGTAAGTAACTTTCAATGTATACATATGAATTAAATACAAGTTACCGCAAGGAGGAGCATTGGATATATGCTAAGACAATATAATCCAATTGAATTGACTTGAGAGAATATGAATGATGAAGATCCCTTAATTCTTCATAATGTAGTCAAGTCTCCAATGTCCTCCGTTTACACCTATTGATCAAGGTTTAGCTTGTTGGTCCCCAACCAAGTTGGGTCCTAAGAGGTTAGTCACAATAGGCTAGGCAACCCAAATGGTTATTTTCTTGACACCACTTTGAGTACCAATAAGTTTGGCAAACACATTTCCAACCTTATCCTTCCGAAGAGAATGAACATTATCAATAGTAGTGGGGTTGGATAAGGTACCGTGAGTGCATGAAGAAGCAAAGTGATCCTTCCCACGACATTTGTAGCAAAGTCGACTTTTACCTTTCTTCTTGGGAAGGGGAAGTTCTTCAACTTGGGAAGCTTGAGTTTGAACTTGAGGTTGCTTCCCTTGTTGCTTCTCACTAAGAGGCTTCTTCTTAAAATGGCAAGATCTAACATGGTGCCCTTCAACCTTGCACTTGAAGCACACAATCTTGGTCGAATCAATAACTTGTTCTTGGCCCTTCTTCTTGACGAACTTGTGCTTCTTCTTGACATTGGACTTGTTCTTTTTATTGGAGTTGAATCCAAGTCCACTCTTGTCATGAGGAAGTTGTTGCACTCTCAACATGTTGTCGAGGGTGGAATTCCCTTCATGACACTTCTTCAAGTGTTTCTTCAAAGAAGTGACTTGTGCCTTGAGCTCTTTGAGTTCCTCTACATGTTTAGTTTCAACACAAATACTAGATGAAGTAGATGCTACATTGTTAGAGCAACACGGCAAGAAATGTAATTCATCAAAGATTTATCGATGGTATGTGATGTAGAATTGCTAGAACTAGCACACTGCAATAAAGCATTAGTAGTAGAAGTTGGGCTAGTGTCCACAAGAGGCTCACAAAATGTTACCTTCGTAGTGACCGCCTCATGAGCTAACTTTAGCCTAGCATGGGATGCTAGAAGATCCTCATTAGAGCTTGAAAGCTTTTCATGATTTTCTTCCAATATCCCATACTTGCTAGTTAGCAAATCAAGTTGAGCCCTTAGCTCAACATTCTCCTTTAAAATAGATGCTTCACTCAAAGTAGAGTTAGTAGCACAAGCATAATTAACATTAGAAGTGGAAGGAGACAACATGACAAGCTCATTATTTAACTTAGCATTTTCTTTACTAAGCACATTACATTTAGCAATAGCATGGTCATGTAAAGGAGTGGAGGTGCTATGTTTCTCAAGGTTTGATAACCGAGTTTGAAGTTGATCGTGAGACTTGATAAGAAGATCATGTTCACTTATCAATGCCTTGTGAGCATTGTCAAGTGACTCAAAGTCTTCAACAAGTCTTGCATGAGCAGCCACAAATTCGGTTTTTCATTTTGCACAATTTTACATTTAGCAAAGTGAAGATCACACTCCTTAGTTAGCTTAGCAATTTTGGAGTTATGAGACTCCATGATAGTTTAAAGTTGATCTTGAAGGTGAGCATTAGTTTCTTGTTCATCATCTAGAGATGATCGAAGAGATACCTTTTCATAGGCATCTTCTCTCTCAATCTCACCTTTTAGCTCAAGAACATCCTCAAGCTCACCTATACTGCTCAAAAGAGAGCCAAAGTGTTTATTGCCAACTCCTTGCAAGTTAGTCATGAAATGATCAAAAGCAATAATTTCTTGTTTGATTTCAAGACTAGTATCATCATCAACATAATCATCATCATCAACATGAGATATATTGGAGTGCACAGTACGAGATACCTTAAACTCCTTAGCCACAAGGCAAAGGTGAGTAGTGGATGAAGACGATGAAGAGTTACTTGAAACACCAATGGGATCCATGTCTTGTTTCAACAATTGTTGGGATTTATCTACATTGTTAGCCTAACAAGTACTAGAGGAAATAGAAACATTTTGATCATGGCAACAAGAAAAGGAAAGCATATCATCATGAGATTTAGTTAAGCAACTAATACATGATATGCAAGGACTATCAACACTAGCATGTATGATATTTGGAGTGCTAGAGGTGTTTAAGTCCAAAGATAGAGCATTGCAATAAGATGAGTGTGAAGTATAGTCAATAGTAGATTCACCATCAAAAATGCAATTTCTATCACCACTCACCATATCATTACCTTGTGGCAAACCACATGTCGGTGAAGTGGAAGAAGACGTGAACTCATCATGACCGGATGTGGAAGGAGGATAATCATCCTTAGAAATGTTGGACACCTCATATATATCTTGAAGTTTTGTCCATAATTCATGAGCGCTCAAAAAAGGCATGATTGGCGCAAGGACTACATTGCTCAAAGCACATATAAGACCATTAAATGCTAGAGTATCGAGATAAGAGTTTTTCTCATCCTCTAAAGATAATTCTTGTGAATCCTTTGGAGGAGAAAAGCCCATATCTACAATACTCTCTAAATTTGAACCCATGCCTCTAAAAAGATTAAGCATGCGAATTTTCCAAACATCATAATTTGTGCCATCGAATCTATAAGTGGGATTGTGCACTAGATCTCTAAACGACATCTTTATCTCTAAGCGGTTAGTCCTAATGAGATAACCTGGCTCTGATAGCAATTGAACGAATAGACGTCGCCTAGGGGGGGGGGGGTGAATAGGCGATTTAAAACTTTTTTGAGAAGCCGGATTATCCGGTCCAAGAAAGACTCGGATATTCTGGTATGCTTGATAAAGGTGGAATAAAACTAGAGGTTTAATTTAACAAGCATACAACCTAGATAAATATACTAGGCTCACAACTTATGCTAAGCAATACAAGTAACAAGGTGATAGCAAGAAGGATGACTTCAAGCACGAAGGCTATCACAATGTAAAGTGCATAAGTAAAGAGCTCGAGTATAGAGATAACCGAGGCACGCAGAGACGATGATGTATTCCCGAGTTCCACCCAAAGGGTGTACGTCTCGTTTGGAGAGGTGTGCGTAACCACAACAGGTTAGCCGCAACACCACAAAGGCTCACCTTTTTCTTCTGATGTACTCAACCACAAAAGGTTGCGAGTTCACCTTCCACTATTGATCCCCTTTGTGGTAGAGATCGAATCCCGTACAACACTCTTGAGGCGCACACCCACAACTTAATTGGGGGCTCTCAAGTGACCACAAAAGGTCTTGGCCACAAAAGGCCGGCCACAAAAGGCGTCTAGGGTCCGAAGACCCAAGTGTAACAAGCTCACAAGTATCACCACCACGAATTCTCGTGGAGGGCTCAAACCGATGCAAGTGCAATGGCAAGAGCACACAAAGTGCTCAAGTCCTTCACTCTCAAATTCCAACAAAGCAACAAATGCTTATGGGGGAATAAGAGAGGAAGAACAAAGGAAACCACAAAGGAGTCAAATTCTTCACTCCCAAATCCCACCAAAAGCAACAATTGCTTATGGGGGAGAAGAGAGGAAGAACAAAGAAGAAGAACCACAAAGGAACTCCAAGATCTAGACCCACAAGGTTCCCCTCACTTAGAGGAGAGATGGATTGGTGGAAATGTGGATCTAGATCTCCTCTCACTTTTCTCTCAAGAAATAAGCTTTGGAGCTCAACAATGGAGGAGGAGAGAGAGCACCAAAACTTGGGAACCATTGGGGAAGCTGACCCTTTAAATAGGTTCCCAGCAAATCTGCCTGTTGGGCACAATTTCTCTCACTCGGGCCGGAAGTTCCGGGCTTACCCCGGAACTTCCGGACCCCCCGGACACCCCAAAATGCGTCCGGGAAGTGCACTCTGAACAAACCGGAAGTTTGGGCGGAAGTTTGTCCGGAACTTCCGGCATAGGGCCGGAATTTCCGCCCCTGCTAGAAATATCAACACGAAAACGATGATATATTGACCATCCAAACTCCGTTTTTGATGATTTTTGGCTCATTGGAATCACCACGAAGAGCTCTATAAGATCATGCAGAGAAATATCATAGTACAATAAGTGAGGTTAAAACCAAATGGGGAAATGTAAGATCTCTAGATAAGTGAACAACCGGTAAAACCTCCAGCATAAAAAACGAAACATGTTTTTCAAAGTAAACCCGTTTTCGATGAACTAGAGCTTGACATGGAGATGAACCAACCTCTAATCCTCACATGGATAAAAACCAAATAAGAATCAAAAAATATGATATGCCCAAGTATGCAAAGGTTTGAGCTCTCCAGAACGATGCGATAAAGTTACTCACTTGAGAGCCCCTCTTGATAGTTCGCCTTTCTATCCTATAGCTCTATCAAGATCATACCTTTGACTTGAGAATTCCACTCTAGTTAGATGATAACTATCTTGATCTCTTTAAGTGTTTCATCTTTCTTGATTGCGCGTCCAAGCACATGCTTGATGAAGACTTCTCCAAATACTCCCTCATACCAATAATGGGAGAGTCTCGCTAGGCGCCGTCTTCATGTATCCATAGCAAGCTCCAAACATAGGTTTTCTCCAAGAAGCTTCTCTTGGTCTTGCACATCTCAACCTCGATGATGATCACCACATGGCTTCATCCACCATGAGCTATAAGAAATCTTCATTTGTTGCAAACCCATGGGGAAGATACCTAACCTCATATACAGATACCACACACACATATATCATGGGTTAGTTCACAAAGTTATACGGACAATTGTTTACCATCCCAAGAGATACAAGATCCCTCTTGGTACATCTTGTAGATTTGTGTGTTGATCAACATCTTGATCAACCTTGTATCTTCCAACATTTCTTCTCTAATATGATGTCTTAAATACTTCAAGACATACTTGCAATATGCTCAACTCAACACATGACCATCCATCATATACATCCTTAAATGGAACCTTGGTCATCAAATAAGATTCTAGAGTCCAACACATGAACTCCATTATTCCCATGGACACGATCTATAAAGATATATCAATGCAAACATTAGTCCATAGGGATTGTCATTTAATTACCAAAACCACACATGAGGGAAAATGCTCTTTCAACTGCTCTCAAGCTCTTCATCACGTCTCGCCTTCTTGTACGCTCTCCGGATTCGCGGGCTGCTCGTCAACAACGTCGCCATCGCCTTCAGGAAGCTGCTGCTGCAACAACTACGACGACTACTACGACTACTTCATCTACAGTTGTTCGGTACGTTCATCACGTGCCGATGTGCCGATTTAGTATGTCAATGTGTGTAGACGTTTTGGTGCTGTTCATGTTAATTAATACATCTAGTATTTGCGAGATTAACATGCTAGTAGCTGTTGTAGTAATGTTTAATATACTGGAATTAATCATGAAAATTGTGCCTAATAATCCAACAATCCAAAAACCTTATATGTGTTATAGGAAATTTGAAGGGGATCGTGTGCAGAAAACAAAAAATTTCCTAGCAACGATATCCTTAAACTAGCCAAGATCTACACTATGCAGATATAGTAGTACGGCGGAGATCGGAATACATACCCTCGTAGACCGAATAGCGGGGATTACGCTCCCGCACAAGCGTTGTCGACGAAGACGACGTAGCCGACCTCTAGGTCGCGGAGAACTCGGCGCGACGAAGATGACGAAGATGACCCCGAGGTCGGGTGGAGGAAGTAGGCCTCCGAGTACCGCTAGCGCAGCACCTCGCAGGGCGTCACACACATACGGTGGAGACGACGGCCTCCGAAGCTCCAGTCCAGGACGAGCAGCGAAAGACTTGGACCGGAACACCAGCAGCGTGGCAGCGGGCTATGGTGGAAGAGATCCCCCTCCTCTACTCGGCGCGGCTCCGACAAGGGAACCACGAGATCGAGAGAGAAATTGGGAATTAATTGGTGAATTAAAAGGCCAGGGGTGCCCCTTCTTATATAGGCTCCCGGGGGGAGCCAACGTCCCTAGCCAGGCAATGTGGGACTATCCCACATCCTTGGTGCGGCTAGGGATGGTGCGCCGGCCCTAGGTGGGCCCCATTTGGCCCACCTAGGCCGGCCAAGCCTCCCCCACAAAATTCCCTTGAGGGTTTTCCCCCCCATGGGCCTTCTTTCGACCAGAAGGCCCATTTAGGGAAATCAGCCTAAATAAATTCGAAAATAAATATATAAAATCATATTTGCATATTAATTACACTATTTAATATCAAACATAATATATATAATTTTTCCTAGCTCCGAAAACTCTTTCGGCGCTGCCCAATATCCATCGGACCCCTCCCGGGACGCTCCCGGTGATCTCTTTCCTTTCCGGTTGTCTTGTAGAAACCCCTTAAGTGTGTTACCCTAGCGGTTTGATATAATAACAGGTACGATCAAGACTCCTCTATGATCATAGACTAACTCGTAGGCCTGGACCCCATGAATTAATCCCTGTGATATAACGAATGACTTTCATCTATCAAACCTGGACGTCTAGTCTTAAACCCTTTGTCATGGCGATACTTAGCGTGTCCGAGCATCATTCTCAGATATCTCCATACCTAGCATGATCTCGTTACCGACATTTCTATCTTCTACTCGTCTATGATATTATGTCAGCTGGTGACCTAGTCACATGTTTGCAAACTCATTTGACATAATCTCACCGAGTGGGTCCTAGAGTATCTATCCGGCTATGCGGACTGACAAATCCCGCTGTTGACCCCTCGTCTCAACTACCCCTTTCCGATACCCAAAAGTATCACCGTTATTGTCACACTAGATAAGATATGATGTTTGGTGCGATCAAAGTATCTTCCAGGGATAACAATAAGAGTTGATCTCACGGTCTTAAGGCGTAATGACTATGTCCTACAAATACTGGGTATGTCCATCACATCGTTACTCCTAACGATATGACTTCCATTGCCGACCGGCACCATGCCCTATGATCGGAAAACCTCGATCATCAATCGCGCAACGAAACTAGTCATAGTAGAGGCTACTAGGGACCTGGTTGTTTATCTACCACACCTGTATTAATGTTTTCGCTTAATACAGTTATAGCATGGTATAAAACATATAATGAACGATTGGGATATTTCCAATAAACTATGTTTATTAAGTGCCTCTAGGGCATATTCCCTTCAGTCTCCCACTTGCACTAGAGTAACACTTAATCTAGTTTACAACTTGGTAAAAGCTCAACACCCATAGCATCTTGGTGCCTGCTCGCCTCGTGGAAGAGGAATACAGTCAATAGATCTCACACATTGAAACCTATATGTGCTTTGCAACACTTCTATGTCACCTAGTTTGACATCAACCCGTATCTTACGATGACGGTGAAATATATCCCAGTGGATGGAGTGAGACTCGAGCATTCGCGTAGCATGCGCCTTAAAAGTCTAAGAGATCTATTAAGGGGACCACCTACATTCGCGTAGCATCATCGTAACCGCTTTACGGCAAGTTGCCATTCCACTCTTACCCGTTACTAGAAAACCTATCTTCAGTTCTCATAGACACTGAAGAATAAACTTAACGTTTGTTCATTGATCCACACAAGGATCACTCTAGAACCTGTTCTTCAAGCAAGAACTTGGGTCACATTAAGTCGAGCTTTCAGTCTGATAGCATCTATGTCTGATACATAGATAATGTCGAACATCATTTGATATAACTAAAAATGCCAAGATAAACTTAAAATTTTACCTAGTCATACAAGTAAGAACCTCTTTCTTTGCTTGTCCTATTCTGAAACACTTCAGAATCTTGACTAAGGAAATATTCCGACCTAATGTTATTAAGCCCCTTCTGATCTATACAATTATAAATCGGATGCCTAATACTCCTAACTTCATTACATAGAAAATTTAATCACTTAAATAATCCTTTACACTCTACTAGAGGATCTGTGTCATTCAATATGTTGTTACATACCAAATCACGAATGACACCTAGCTCCCACTCAAATATGCCTTCCGCATATAAGATCAAGGAAAAGCTACTTAGCTCCCACTCAAATATGCCTTCCGCATATAAGATCAAGGAAAGCTACTTTGCTCCCACTCACTTCTTTGCAAATGTAGGTTTCTTCAACTATTTTGGACAACTCCAAAATCCTTTGATCACATTATCAAAGTGAAGATTCCAGCTCCGATATGCTTGCTTCTGCCCATGAATGGACAACCGAAGTTTGCATACATGTTTAGCATCCTCGGGATTACAAACCATTCTTAATGACACTATTAAGAAACATGGTTTTCTCATCCATCTATCAATTTATCATTCGAAATTATAGTAATTGCTAAACGATCCAGAATAGATTTAGGCTTCGCCACTTGAGACAAACTCTCATGTGGTCAACTTTTGAATCTGTCGGAACTGTTTCACGACAAATCGAATCTGCTCAATGTCTACTCTCTTATAAAATTCCATATACTATTAACATCCTAGATGCCATCAAGAAGATCTCTCAAGTCAATACCTGGTAATCGTATATGGATTTTATTTCGGATCATAAATGACTCATAGCCATTTCTCGGACTTAGGTCCACCATCTCTTCTTCGTAGTTCGTAGGTCTATCATATTCCATTAATATGACCTTCATAGCAAGATTGTCGTAACACACAGTGTGGAACACAACCTCGTATACCTACGCTCTTAGTATGAGCTCAGAACATCATGATTTTGAATCATCAGCTTTTTCAAGCTGTGGAGCCTGACACCGAACACACTTTCGGTTGCGCCACTCTGATGTCTGGAGAGGAAGTTCACCAACTTCGTCTTGCTCTACTTTCTTTCTCACTTATACCCTCGGACAAGAAACTATTTCTTTCGCAAGGTATATCCCGGCAAAAGTTTTTTCCTATGTCGTGAGACATGTACCCAGCTAACTCTTTAGGTAGGGTATACTACAAAGATTAATCCATTTTAGGTTCGACTACATCGAAACATTAAATTGCTGAAACGACAATCCAGGCTGAAAAGCCATGCCATCACTCGTATGGTATTGTCTCCATGGATTCAAATGGTTTCCCTATTTGCTAACGTGAGTGTTTACGTTTCTACCATATGACTCTAATGATCACAATGACTCGGTAAGAGATTTATTTACCACACACTATCCGATAGGGTGCAATTACGACGTCCTAGCACACCATAACACTATGGTGTTCCATGCGACGTAATTTGTGGAACTCTTCTCACAAGTCTTCCAATGATGTGCCAACATTATAACTCAAATCTTCATTCCTCGATATGCATCGCGGGAATTTGATTTTCTTGTTAAGTTTATTTCCTACTTCATTCTGGACTTGTTTGATTGAATCAAAAATTTCCAGGCCAACATTCCCCGAGTGGATATCCATATATCTATTCGAATGTTCATGAAGTCTATGAAATAAAGACTTCCACTACACGTTAAAGTACTTCATTGATTCACATACACCCATATGCACGATTCTCAACAAGCTATACTCAAAACGTTCAGTGAAGTTCCCGAAATAAAGGTCTCCACTACCCGTCAATTACTTCATTGAATCACATACATCTCTATGTATGACTATCAATAAGTTACATGCCCGCTTTCCGAAAACGGTGTCACAGTTATTTTGCAAGTGTCAAAAGATCAAATCTTAGGACTTGTAGGTCCATCCAGTGTGGAGCTAATGCATATAACATTGACATGACTAAACGGTAGTGCCACACATATGTGGTGTCTTTATTAAGTTTGTATCCTTTGGCATTAATATTATGAATGTGGGAGCTTCTACCATCTAAATTCAAATCGGCATATGATCATTACTTCATAAATATAGGACACCAAATTTGTCACTATCATGTATGAACAAGTGTCTCGCTAGAGGAGACACACTTGTAACGATCATACTCACAGGCGATCATAAAGAATTTACCCAAATGGTAGATCTAGAGGGAGAGTGTCTATGGCCATCACAACAACTTGATTGCCATTATCAACACGCAATGTCGCCTCATCCTTTCAAGCTACTGAAGCAGTAAACCTGGTTTTCACAAAACATGACTAGTTCAAAACTTAGTCACTACTGCGAGTACTTGCTTAGCTAAAACATTCATAACATGTATATCATGTATACACCATCATCATTGATGACTTCCGGCGATCTGTTTCATCTTCTTGATACTTCCACCGTAATCAAGAACCATGAAGGTGAATTATTCCCCTTGCATGACATAGTCTGTGACAGAGGATTTGCACTTGGCAACGATGTCTGTCATCCAGTGATTGAGCTGAGCGAGGCGTCTCAATGTTCATTAATCATGAACATATGTCATTAAGTATGACCGCCACGTGCTCCCTCAATGTGTGTATTCTCTTCCATCTTGGTTGAGAAGACAATCAGTCAACGTACTGATAAAGTTCATCAACCCAACTTTAGGGGTACCCCGAGTTTTAGCGACCATATCATGTGTCCGTGATCCAATAACTCGTACCCACCGTTGGTTCTCTATGGCAGAGATCATAGCATACACTGGACTATGATGATATCATCCGCTCAAAATC
Source organism: Poa annua (assembly GCA_026929855.1). Lineage (NCBI taxonomy): Eukaryota > Viridiplantae > Streptophyta > Magnoliopsida > Poales > Poaceae > Poa > Poa annua. The sequence goes on from CM049426.1 coordinate 37,579,150, forward strand.
CGATAATCCAAATTATCTTTTGCTAGCGGAATCTCCGGGTTTATCTCCTAGCGGGTATTGTATCACAAAGAGCTAACGGTTTAAACAAGGAGTATCCTCAAGATAAAGTATAAAACTATGAAGTTTGGACCCAACCTTTTAAGTTTCTCAATCGCAGGAATGCGCCTAATTTGAAAAGATGCTATCACAATGGTTAATATCTACAAAGGTTTGCAAAACAGACTCTGTTCATTATATTCTGAGTTCTAGTATTTTAGAAAATAACTATGCGAACTCCCACTCAAACAAACATCCCTCCTGGTCGTTTAAGTGATTACACGACCCCCATCCATTGCACCACCCCTCATCATCAGAGCCGGCAACACAACTTCAAGAGTAGACAAAAGTCCGCCACACCAATTTTGTGACTCGTGCTCGACCTTTCGGTCTCCCTGTTCCGAGGCCATATTTCTGAATATGCTAGGCTCGCCACCAAAAACCTCCACGCTGACGCTTGTGCAACATGGCTTACACCCACTGTATGCGAACGACGAGATGTCTGACACCCGATCATCACGGCCTGCCTCATAACATAGAACTTTCTTGGTGGTGCGCGTTGGAGGGAGAACACTAGTGGTATTTTGAAGGGATCATCTTATATAGCTACCGCCGTGTAACTAATGTATACTATACACACAATCACACAATATAAGATGCACACAAAACATCAAATGTAATGCAATGTGATATAGTCCATTGCGCCATGGTCTTCTTGGCGCCCGCAGTTTATAAACAATTTAATAAACCTACCTTGAACATATCACATAGCCCCTGCAAAATAAAGTTAGACGCTTCTACTTTATCTTTTCCATATTTTACGTGGCTCGGGGATTTCGTAAATAGAACCGCTTCATACCTACGAACCTTATGACCACAACAACGATCCAATAATTGCATGTATAAGCATCCCTTTCGGGCCCTCCATTGAAAATGCAAAGCCAACTAAAGAGAGAGAAACAGGCACCCGCCAGCCACAGATACGGTACAAGCCGTATGTCAGTAGTGGAACCAGTCTCGCGTAAGCGTACGCGTAAAGTCGGTCCGGGCCGCTTCATCAACTCGATGCCGCTGGAATCACAAGTGCACGCTAGAGGGTAGCAAATAACAGGAACGGTGCCCCGTGTAGAACACGGGTTCTAACAGCGTACAGCTATATCTACGATAGATCGGCTCTGATACCACTGAAGGGGATCGTGTGCAGAAAACAAAATTTTCCTAGCAACGATATCCTTAAACTAGCCAAGATCTACACTATGCAGATATAGTAGTACGGCGGAGATTGGAATACATACCCTCGTAGACCGAATTGCGGGGATTACGCTCCCGCACAAGCATTGACGACGAAGACGACGTAGCCGACCTCTAGGTCGCGGAGAACTCGGCGCGACGAAGATGACCCCGAGGTCAGGTGGAGGAAGTAGGCCTCCGAGTACCGCTAGCGCAGCACCTCGTAGGGCGTCACACACATACGGTGGAGACGACGGCCTCCGAAGTTCCAGTCCAGGACGAGCAGCGGAAGACTTGGACCGGAACACCAGCAGCACGACAGCGGGCTATGGTGGAAGAGATCCCCCTCCTCTACTCGGCGCGGCTCCGACAAGGGAACCACAAGATCGAGAGAGAAATTGGGAATTAACTGGTGAATTAAAAGGCCAGGGGTGCCCCTTCTTATATAGGCTCCCGGGGAGAGCCAACCTCCCTAGCCAGGCAATGTGGGACTATCCCACAGCCTTGGTGCGGCTAGGGATGGTGCGCCGGCCCTAGGTTGGCCCCATTTGGCCCACCTAGGCCGGCCAAGCCTCCCCCACAAAATTCCCTTGAGGGTTCCCCCCCCCATGGGCCTTCTTTCGACCAGAAGGCCCATTTAGGGAAATCAGCCTAAATAAATTCGAAAATAAATATATAAAATCATATTTGCATATTAATTACACTAATTAATATCAAACATAATATATATAATTTTTCCTAGCTCTGAAAACTCTTTCGGCGCTGCCCGATCTCCATCGGACCCCTCCCGGTACGCTCCCGGTGATCTCTTTCCTTTCCGGTTGTCTTGTCGAAACCCCTTAAGTATGTTACCCTAGCGGTTCGATATAATAACAGGTACGATCAATACTCCTCTATGATCATCGACTAACTCGTAGGCCTGGACCCCATGAATTAATCCCTGTGATTTAACGAATGACTTTCATCTATCAAACCTGGACGTCTAGTCTTAAACCCTTTGTCATGGCGATACTTAGCGTGTCCGAGCATCATTCTCAGATATCTCCATACCTAGCATGATCTCGTTACCGATATCTCTATCTTCTACTCGTCTATGATATTATGTCAGCTGGTGACCTAGTCACATGTTTGCAAACTCATTTGACATAATATCACCGAGTGGGTCCTAGAGTATCTATCCGGCTATGCGGACTGACAAATCCCGCTGTTGACCCCTCGTCTCAACTACCCCTTTCCGATACCCAAAAGTATCACCGTTATTGTCACACTAGATAAGATATGACGTTTGGTGCGATCAAAGTATCTTCCAGGGATAACAATAAGAGTTGATCTCACGGTCTTAAGGCGTAATGACTATGTCCTACAAATACTAGGTATGTCCATCACATCGTTACTCCTAACGATATGACTTCCATTGCCGACCGGCACCATGCCCTATGATCGCAAAACCTCGATCATCAATCGCGCAACGAAACTAGTCATAGTAGAGGCTACTAGGGACCTGGTTGTTTATCTACCACACATGTATTAATGTTTTCGCTTAATACAGTTATAGCATGGTATAAAACATATAATGAACGGTTGGGATATTGCCAATAAACTATGTTTATTAAGTGCCTCTAGGGCATATTATCTTCAAAATTTCCTTAATTAAACATGTGACATCTATCTGATTCGCTGAAGCCGGACAAGTTGACCGGTGCGGATTTTAAGAGATGGAAGATCAAGACCACGTCGTGTTTGCGATCTCTGAAAGTGTTTGAGGCCAGTGCGGGTTTACCTGAAGGAACTATATCTGACGAGGATCAGAAAAAGTTCAAGGATACCAACACTGCCTTTGTGGGACTCGTTCTGAGTGTTCTTAGCAACAAGCTGTTTGATGTGTATGTGCACATCTCATATGGCAAAGAGCTCTAGGAGGCACTGAACGCTAAGTTCGGTGTAGCAGATGCTGGCAGTGAATTGTACATCATGGAGAGTTTTCATGACTTCATGATGGCTAACAACCGTTCTGTAGTCGAACAAGCTCATGAGATGAAGTGCATTGCGAAGGAGTTTGAGCACGCTAAGTGTGCCTTACCTGACAAGTTTGTGTCCGGGTGCATTATTGCAAAGTTGCCTTCTTCATGGAGGAACTTCGCCACAACTCTCAAACACAAGAGACAGGGGATATCGATTGAAAACCTGATAGCGTCTCTTGATGTTGAGGAGAAGGCTCGGGCTAAGGACACAACTGAGAGAGGTGGTGAAGGTCATTCTAGCGCCAACATGGTGACGAAGAACCATAACCACATCAAAAACAAAGGAAAGAACAAGCCTGCTTTCAATGTACCTGCCAAGACTAATTCTTTCAAGAAGAAGAACATGGTGAACAAGTCTGAGCTAGGTTGCTATAACTGTGGAGAGCTCGACCACTTCTCAGTGGACTGCCCAGATCGTGCAGAAAAGAAAGGGAAGGAGGCCAAGACTGCCAATGTCGTGACCGCTAGCAATACTGGTGGGTATGATAATTTACCATTTGTGCTTTCAATATTTCATTCTCCATGTTGATGGATTGATACGGGTGCTAACGTTCATGTGTGCGCTGACATCTCTTTGTTCACTTCTTATCAGGTCGCTCGGGATTTTTCCGTCCTAATGGGGAATGGATCACATGCTACTGTTCGTGGTGTTGGCTCGGTAGATCTGAAGTTTACTTCGGGGAAGGTCGTGCAACTGAGGAACGTGCAGCATGTCCCTACTAAGAACAAGAATCTCGTTAGTGGTTCCCTTCTATGCAGAGATGGGTTTAAGTTAGTCTTGGAGTCCAATAAAGTTGTAGTGTCAAAGTTTGGACAATTTATTGGTAAAGGTTATGAGTGCGGAGGCTTGTTCCATTTTTCACTTTCAGATTTCTGTAATAAATCAGTAAACCATATTTGTGGCGGTGTTTCCGATGATACCAGTGTTTGGCATTCTCGTTTATGTCACATTAATTTTGGTTTGATGTCTCAGTTGTCCAGTATGAGTTTAATTCCGAATTTCACTATTGCCAAAGGTTCCAAGTGCCATGTTGTGTGCAATCAAAGCAACCTCGAAAGCCTCACAAGGCAGCCGAGGAGAGATACTTAGCACCGCTGGAACTCGTACATTCGGATCTGTGTGAGATGAATGGCGTGTTGACAAAAGGTGGAAAGAAATATTTCATGACTTTAATTGATGATGCTACTAGGTTCTGTTATATATATTTGTTGCAAACTAAAGATGAAGCTTTAGACTACTTTAAAATTTACATAGCCGAAGTAGAAAATCAACTAGAGAGAAAGATAAAACATCTTAGGTCGGATCGTGGTGGCGAGTATTTCTCCAAAATATTTGATGTTTTCTGTGAGGAACATGGTATTATTCATGAGAGGACGACTCCCTATTCTCCCCAATCAAACGGGGTTGCCGAGAGGAAGAACCGCACGCTGACCGACTTGGTGAACGCTATGTTGGACACTTCTGGTTTATCTAAGGCATGGTGGGGGGAGGCTTTATTGACTTCGTGTCATGTCCTGAATAGAGTTCCTAACAAGAATAAAGAGAAGACCCCTTACAAGGAGTGGTCTGGGAGAAAGCCATCACTTTCTTATTTACGCACTTGGGGGTGCTTGGCGAAAGTCAATGTTCCAATTCCTAAGAAATGTAAACTCGGAACAAAGACAGTGGATTGTGTCTTTCTGGGTTATGCTCAGCGGAGCATCGGCTATAGATTTTTAGTATTTAATTTATAGGTACCTGCTATGCATGTTGATAGTATTATGGAATCTCATGATGCAACATTTTTTGAGAACATGTTTCCTATGAAGGATATGCATAGCACTGCTAGGATTTCTTCTGAGATATTTACTGAATCTAGTATATCTGTTGATTATTCTGAACAACCACATGTTGAGGAAGTCTTGAGAAGGATGACAATGAAGCTCCCAAAAGGAGCAAGAGATAGAGGATTGAAAAATCCTTTGGTGATTATTTCATTGTGTACCTTGTGGACAATACCCCTACGTCCATTGCAGAGGCATTCGCATCTCCTGATGCGGATGACTGGAAAGAACCTGTCCATAATGAGATGGACTCGATTCTTTCTAATGGAACTTGGGAATTATCTGAACGACCCTACGGTTGCAAACCTGTGGGTTGTAAGTGGGTGTTCAAAAAAAAGCTAAGGCCTGATGGTACTATTGAGAAGTACAAGGCACAACTTGTAGCCAAGTGTTACACTCAGCGTGAAGGCGAAGATTACTTTGACACCTATTCACCTGTCGCTAGACTGACCACCATTCGTGTACTACTTTCCATGGCTGCCTCCTATGGTCTGATCGTTCATCAAATGAACGTAAAGACAACTTTCCTTAACGGAGAGTTGGAAGAGGAAATCTATATGGATCAGCCCGATGGGTTTGTAGTAAAAGGTGAAGAGAGAAAGGTGTGCAAATTGTTAAAATCTTTGTATGGGCTGAAGCAAGCACCTAAGCAATGGCATGAGAAGTTTGGCAGACCGTTAACGTCTGCAGGCTTTGCCATTAATGAGTCTGATAGGTGTGTGTACTGTCACCATGGTGGGGGCGATAGTGTCATATTATGCTTGTATGTTGACGACATACTAATTTTCGGTACAAGCATGATAGTGATAAATGAGGTCAAGTCTTTCTTGTCAAAGAGCTTTGATATGAATGATCTGGGGCAAGCTGATGTGATTCTGAACATCAAGCTGATTAGGGATGAGACTGGGATTACGTTAACGCAATCACACTATGTTGAGAAGGTCTTGAGCCGATTCGGCTTTATAGACAGCAAGCCTTCTCCAACACCCTATGATCCCAGCGTGACACTCAGAAAGAACAAGAAAGAGACGAGAGATCAATTAAGATACTCTCAAGTGGTCGGTTCACTCATGTACCTTACGAGCGCGATGGGACCTGATATCTCTTTTGCTGTGAGCAAATTGAGTAGGTTCATGTCTAACCCGGGTACTGATCATTGGCATGCACTTGAAAAGGTCATACACTATATGAACGGTACAATGAGTTACATGATTCACTACTCAGGGAACCCTGCTGTGCTTGAGGGATATTGTGATTCGAACTGGATCTCAGATGTTGATGTGCTTTACGCCATAAGTGGATATGCGTTTATTCATGGTGGTGGCGCAGTATCATGGAGGTCTTGCAAACATACCATATTGACGAGGTCAACCATGGAAGCAGAACTTACTGCTTTAGATACAACTTCTGTTGAGGCAGAATGACTGCATGAGCTATTGATGGACTTGCCGGTGGTTGAGCAACCATTACCGGCCATCCTTATCACTTTACGAAGGGACTATCACGTAATGTGATAGAAAGTGCATCGAGGGAGATGGGGTTGAGACCCGTGAGCGCTAATCCATAGTGGTAACCCAACCTATGTGATCGGAGATCCCGTGAATTAGGACCTGGGAAGAACAAGCTAGTGGTTTGACAGAGGAGAGTTATTACCTAACCCTCTCTATGTGAAGATGCACAACTCTCAATATCTGTAAGGCAGATTGGCTACATGCCTTAATGTGGTTCTGTTGGCTATTCATAGCAAAGATGCTGTTCTACAGAGCATTCTTAAAGAACACACCTATATGAGTCAAATTGTTAAACGTCGCAATTTATGAGATTTGGGTGATCTTTAGTAAACTCATGAAGAGACCAGGTAGTATGACGCATATGCTATACCCGCGGGGTAGGCTACTGGCAGCCAAGTACCAGTTATGATTTTGTGTGAAATCTAGAATCACCAAACTTGCAATTCAAGGTTCGTCCATTGTTCAAGTTGCCGATAGATGTAGCTCAAGGTTCTAGGCAGAAGTTCAACTTAACAGTCTCTGCTGAAACACTGGTATATAAACAAGACTCGAGGTCTGGCAAATATCTCTAAATGGGGATTTGAGATCTGGTGGGGGATTGTTAGAATTGGACCCATTAGTGGGGCAGCCCAATAAGCAATTTCAAAAATCTCAAAGGCCCAATTTAGTGGCAGCACATGTGAGTGGAGTGAGAGCTAAGTTTAGTCCCATACTGCTAGTGGAAGAGGAGTAGCACCAACTTATATAGTGAAGTGTGTTGCTACTTGGTAAGATTGTGAGAACATGAATCTCTCTCACACGCTCCTCCTCCTCCTCCGCCGGCGCTCGCACGCACCGCCCGCCCGTCTCGTCACGACGTGCCGCGGGTTGCGGGAATCGCCGAGCCGAGCTTTATTTTTGCAGTCTGGGAAAAACGGTTTGGACGGACGCGTCACAGATAGTCGGTTCGGGTTGCTCCCGGATCGTGGTCTACTGTAACCGACCTGAACATGCGCGACGTGGACTTGGCCCATGTTGTACCCGTTAGGGTTTTCCCTAGCCGCGCTATATAAAGTCGGGCACTGCGTGCGCTGCAATCCACTACCGAACCAATCTAGGTTTTGCCAACTCGTGCCTTGCGCCGCCACCGTAGTCTACTCCATCCCGAGCGCCGGCGTGCACTGTAGTGTACCTGCACTTAAAATATGGCAGATACCTGCTTATAGTGCAAATCCCTGGATCGATTCGTTTGCACACACAGTTACGATGTAATATCACAACAAAGTATCAATTTATTACAACGCTGATTCAGACTTAGAAAAATATTCATTACAAATTTGCATAGCATCAAGCTAGCAGTGAACAGAGTAAACAACGGAAAATTATTCTTCATGGAGCCCCAAATCATCATCATGTGCCACAGGCGAGCATGTTGGTTGAAGACTCGAAACCCTTAGTAAAATTCTCACTCATCATCAGAACAGTCTGCAATAAGATATATATTGCAACAACGTGGGTCAGAACCATTAAAAAAATGGAACTGGCAAGTGACACTATGGTGGACTGTAGCGCCCCAACTTTTATTGAATTTGGAATACCTGTGTTATGTGCTAGTCCCTGGATCACTTCCAGCACCACAGTACAAAATATAAGGTACCAATGCATAAGTATTATAATTGCTACAACGAGATCCAAAAATAATAGCCAAGTATGGCTTTATTATAAGTTGCATAGCCATGAAGTCTAGCTAAAGTTCAGAGTTCACAACGAAAGCGAAATAACATGGAGCCTCATCTTCAAGCATGCGCCACAGGCAGACATGTTGGGTGTAGACTCGAGTCCAAACTCATTCAACATCAGAATTACCTGCACATTTGAATATGCAGCACCCGAAGGAGTTCAATACAATGATGTATTGGCAAGTGACTATGGTGGATATATAATGACAAGTCTAAAATCTATATGCATATTTGGCTTGGTGGGGTTGGAGGCTATTTGCAGAAAGCAAGTTTTCTCCTATCATCTTGTAAAACACTTTTATTTCTCAAGACTTGGCACCAAGGGATAAAGCCCAAGTGCACCAACACTTCTTTCCTTAGTCAAATTTTACTTTATGAAAACAGTGTTGAGATTCTTCCGCACATCCTTGTCTAGTTGCTCGAAGTAGTCCATTTCCGGGGACACGGCTGAGTACTCAGATTGTCGACTCTGCATAGGTTGTGCACTTTCACCTTTAGACTCAATTAGCCCGAAAATCCTATACAAACAGAGTGTATTGAGGAAAGGAGAGAATTGGGACAAGAACTTTCAGAAGAAGGATGCAACCATACTAGCAAGACCCGTTCCACCTACCATCTCTACATCTGCTTGTCAAGCTGACAGGTTGCACCCTCACAACTTAATTATTCTAGACAGAGCCCATTGTCAAAAGGCTGCATGGGAAGGTTCTAAACTTGGAGGGACTTGGTAATCTCTTCGTTCCTGGGTGGCCGTCCACATGTGCACTTCTGGGTAACAAACACCATACTCATGGCTCTAAGTAGAATAGACATTCATCCTAGGCGACGACAACCACAAGCATAGTCCCAAAAGCCACTCAACATAAACCAAACAACCAATTCCACCCAGATGTGTATTTAAATTTTTAACACTTAGAAACATTTTCAAAACAGGGTAAACATTTTTATAGCATAGCTAAGCAACTAATAAAACTTTTCATGGCTGCATAGGAGAAAGGGGTGGCTACACACTAATAGGATATTTGTAAAATACAAACTAACTTAGCATTATAGAATAAATCCAAAATCCTATCATGCACACTACTCAAAATATACTACTTATGCATATAGAAAATATGGGATATAATATGAATGTCACTTGCCTTGGTAGCAGGAGGAGCAAGCACAACAAGAATAACAATCACAAGCAAGTCCTTGCTCTTCTTCACACTCTAGCACAAGCAATAACATAAATAAATACCAACAAAATATCATCACAACACCAAACATAAATATGTATGCATGCATGATATGCTATGATTATAACAAGACACCCTTATTGATAATTTTTATCTTCTGTTTTTTTAAATGTATGAAATGCAATTTCTAGAGATTTCTTATTTTATTTATCAATTTAAATAATTGAAAAAAACTATATTGCAAAACTTGATTTCTAATATTACAACTTTTATTTGTTCTGTGAAAGTTTTTAAATAATACACATATTAATATTTATGAACAGAGGGGATTAATACAACACTAGAACAATTAAATTTATTTACAAAACATTTTTATTAATTAAGTTATTATTTTAATAACCGAAATACTCCTCGGATAATTTCACACTTTATGATTTGTCAAAAGGAAAACAAATGATGTAGAAATAAACTACATGACCAGGGCTTCCAATGACATAAAGTTTATCAAATTTGGACTTACAGATTAAAAGTTATGAATTTTGCAAGTTTTAATAGTTTTCTGTTTTAATTTCTAAATTCTATTCGAAATAGAAAAAGAATCGGCCATGCGGCGCGTTCGCCCGTACCGCTTCGACGCGGATCGCGTTTGGGGCCGTTAGATTTAAATGAAATCGTACGCGCTAGATAAATCAACCGCGATGAAAAATTAAAATAAAGCGGATCCGTTGGATCTAGATCCAACGGTCCTGAACACGCTGACCACGTGCGGGCGGCACGAGTCGCCGGAGGCGCTCCGGTTGCGGCGGTGCCATGGCCGGCGTCGCATGCGTACGAGTTCTACGGTGCTACAGGATGAACGGGGCATACCGCGGCGTAGGGGAGATTGATGCGGAGACGGTGGCGAGGTAGCGGTCTCTAGCGTGAGCTCCTCCTCGCGTAATCGCTCGCCGGAGTAGCACGAGGCGGCGGTTCTCCTAGGGCGAGCACGGACACGGCGTTGCGCTGCGGAAACGAGTTCAAATTCATGTCAAAAAGCTTCACAAGGAAGAGGTAAAGCGAGAGGGAGCAATGAGTGGGTACGGGGTGCTAAGTTTACGCGCACGGCAAGGTTTTCACCGACGGCGACGGCGGAGAGGCGGGGTCTCTAGCGGGCAGCCCAGGGGCTCTTGGGAGGAGATATTTGGGGCAAAACACGGAGGAGCTCGGGGGCTTTTAATAGGAGGAGGAGGTGTTGCAAATGGCGTAGTAAATCTCCCGCAATCAAACGAATCAATTTCGAGAGTTTTCGGTCGGAGGCGAGGGCGTGATTTGGGGAAGAACTGCTCTGCGGGGGAGATGACAGGTGGGTCCCACCTGTCAGCGACTGCGAGCGAGAGAGAGGGGGCGCAGGGCCGCTGGCAGGCCGTTGCGTCTCGCGCGCGCGACAGTTAGCTAAACGGGCCGGCCCGATTTCCTTTTCCTTTTTCAAAAATGATTTTTAAACCTATCCAAAACATTTCAGAAAAATTCATAAAAATATGTTTTGGAAAGGTTATTAAAAATGAGACTTTTTGAAATTATACTTGCCCATAAATAAATTGATCAAATTTTATTTATTAAAGGAGTTTAAATAAACACTTTATGGAATTATAGATTATTTAAATTTATAATTTGAAGTTTTATTTAATAACTTTTTGATGTAGTTTTATGCCTAATGATGAATGATGCATGGATGCAAAGTTTTAAATTTTTTCAAAATTTGGGATGTTACATGGACACTTAGAGGAATAACTCTATGACCTATATGCTTATTTGGCTGGTGGAGTTCAAGGCTATTTTGCAGAAAGCAAGTTTTTCCTTAAATTTTTGAAACAACTTTACCTCGTTGAGACAAATATGGTATGAAAGCCATAGTCTCATTCTACCCGTGTTCACACATCAAGTTTTAAATTTAAAAATTGGAATGGTGGAATCCTCTGTTGACGTCCTCGTTCAGCTGCTCAATTGTCCGTTTCCGGGGACACGGCTAATTACTTCGATTTCTAACTCTGCAGAGGTTGTGCACGTTCACCATTGTACCCATTCAACCCAAACTATCCTTTACACACCATCTGTCATAAGGGAAAGGAGAAGAATGAGACGAGATCTTTCAGAAGCATTTTCCCTCCCACTCTGGCCTGACGTGCTCCAGCTACAAACCACTACCTCCACCTGTCAGGCCGGGGCGAGTCCATGCAGCTTAGTTAATCAAGTCAGAGCCCATATTGGCAATGGCTGCACGAGAAGCAATCTTTACTCGGAGTTCTTCAGATTCCTCTGTTCCTGGGTGGCCATCCACAAGTGAATATCCCACAGGTACATCCCCTGGGGACAACACTCAACTCATACAGCCAAGCAACCAATTCCACCCAGGTGTTTGATTATAACTTAGTAGAATTTAACATTTCATCAAAAATAGTTTTGCATAGCATCACAATTCTACTAAGTATTTTCATAGGAACCTAGACACATGAATAAGGAAGTCTAAACATGGCTTGCATAGCAATACTATCCTACACATGCTTATAGAAAAATAATCTACTCATGCATAGAAAAATAATAGGACTTTTATGGGGGTGTGCCACTTGCCTTGGCAACCGGGAGTACAACAGTTACAGTTGCAAAGATTATCGTTTCTCTCCGAATAGTCTAACAAAAGAAATAAAGCCACACATAAACACACAAGCAATATTCATACGAGGAAAAATATATGCTATGCATGAGATGCAATAATTTATTTTAATGTCAAGAAACAATTATATGTATCTTTTTGAATGTTTGTGATGTATGCATGAATATTTTTTTTTAATTTGTTTTCATTTATTTAGACATGAATACAGGGTAACATCAAGAGTTTTAGTTTCCTTAAATAAAAATTCATAATCAAATTTTGTAGAAATGACGTTTGGGCAGTGGGCATCTAAACAATTTTTTAGCAATTTGATTTACTCAAAGATAATTTTTCTAAATAAAGTTATGTCAAAAACACTTAAACTACTCTCAAAAATATTTGAAAATTTTGAATGTGTCAAAACAGAAAACTAATGAAGGCAAAACTTTCTACTGGTTCTAAGGATTTCAAATATATAAAAATATTTAAATTTGGATAAACAGATAAAAAATAATGATAAAAACAGTAAGCAGGGTGTTTTCTGCAAAACTGCCAATTAATTGATTTAAAAAGAATTCAGAAAATAATATCTGACGTGGTGCTGACGCGGCGCTGACGCGGTGTACCGGTTCGGGTTTTTAAGTGAACTAATCCTGGCCGTCCGATTTAGATTTAACGATCTAGGTCAAAAGGACCGAAACCGAGCGGCGTTGTCGCCGGAAACCTAGCCGGAGGTGACTCCCGCGGCGGCGGCGCGCCGGCGACGGACGTTCTACAAGATCTAGTGCGCTATGGGACGAGCGGAGCATACCAGAACGCAGAGGTGGTCGATGCGGAGACGATGGCGAGGTCGTGGGGGCTGGGCGTCCTTTGCTTCCTGGGATTGCTCGCCGGAGTTGTGCGCGGCGGCGGGTTGCTTCGGTAGTGCACTGTTACGACGACACGCTGCGAGACAGAATGCGAAATCGTGTCACAATGATGCGCAAGGATGAAACAAAACGAAGGGGAGAGGAGAGAAGGTCCGGGGTGGCCGGAGTTGAGCACACGGTGCGAGTTTTACCGGCGGTAGCGGCGGAAAGTCGAGGTCTCGTGCGGGCAACCTCGTGGCTCTCGGGTGCTAGGGTTTGGGGGCAAAGGGGAGAGGCGATCGAGGGGTTCTTATAGCAAGAATCGGCGACGTAAATGGAGCAATGAATCCTCCGCAATGAATCAAAATTATTCGGTCGTTTCTCGGCGTCGTCGCGTGCGTGATTTGGGGGCGAGTCGTTGCCGTGGAAGGGATGACAGGTGGGGCCCACCTGCCAGAGAGAGAGAGAGAGAGAGCGCGCGCGGGCGGACCGGGCTGCCGGCGGGCTGCGGTGCTGCGCACGCGGTAGATAGCTTGTGGGCTTCGGCCCACTTGCTGGCCCGGCTCGATTTTTCTTTTTATAATTCATTTTTCTGTTTTTAAATCTTTTGAGTATAAAACAATTTCAAAACTATATCAAAACTTCTCAGAAAAATTCATAAAAATATAATTTGAAAAGCTTATTTAAAATAGATCCTTTTGATATTATTTTTGTCTAAATTAAAAAATGAATAAAAAGGAATATTATTATAAATTCAAATAACAATTTTATGGACATAAAATCAATTAAAAACATATATAATGATTTAATTTAAATTCTATGTGATTTAAATGACAAGTTTAATGACGATGATGCATGGATGCAAAGTTTTAAATTTTTCTGAAAATTGGGATGTTACAAACCTAACCCCCTTAAGATGAATCTCGCCCTCGAGATTCGGATTGGCTAGCAAATAGGTGAGGGTGGTCTTCTTTCAGGTCATCTTCTCTTTTCCAAGTTGCTTCCTCTTCTGAATGGTGATTCCACTGTACTTTACAGAATTTGATGGTCTTGGTTCGGGTGACACGTTCAGCTGTCTCCAAAATATTTATGGGTTTTTCTTCATAAGTGAGATCACTTTCTAGTTGTAGTTCCTCTAGTGGCACCGTATCTCTTAGCAGCGTTTCTGCCATTTCTGGGTGACATTTCTTCAGCTGGCTGACATGAAACACACCGTGAACTGCGGAAAGTGCTTCCGGGAGTTCCAATTCATAGGCAACCTCTCCTTTGCGGGATAATACCTTGAAAGGTCCAATAAATCTAGGTGCCAATTTTCCTTTGATTCCAAATCTCTTAACTCCCCGCATAGGTGAAACTCTGAGATAGGCTCGATCGCCTACTTCATACGTGACTTCCCTCCTTTGGAGTCCGCATAACTCTTCTGTCTGGATTGTGCTATTTTTAAACGGTCTTTAATCAGTCTGACTTTTTCCTCAGCCTCCTTGATTATGTCTGGTCCAAACAAACTACGTTCTCCTACGCCACTCCATAGTAGTGGGGTAGTGCACTTTCTTCCATACAGTGCTTCAAATGGCGACATCTCTATGCTCGCTTGATAGCTGTTGTTGTAGGAGAACTCGGCATATGGGAGATTATCATCCCAGCTTGACTTATAATCTAGAGCGCATGCTCTTAGCATATCTTCTAGGATTTGGTTTACTCTTTCTGTCTGTCCATCCGTCTGCGGATGGAACGCTGTGCTGAATTCTAATCTGGTTCCCAGAGACTCATGTAATTGATTCCAGAAATGAGAAGTAAACTGAGTACCCTATCCGACACAATTTTCTTGGGAACCCCGTGTAGACACACAATCCTCTTCATACAGATGTCAGCTAGCTTGGCACTAGTGTCAGACGATCGACTATAACCCATATAGAATCGTACCCTGATTTAGTCCTGGGCAGACCAGTGATGAAATCCATACCAATATGTTCCCATTTCCAATCTGGTATTGGTAAGGGTTGTAGTAACCCTGCTGGTTTTTGGTGTTCTGCTTTCACACGACTGAAGACGTCACACTTTGCAATGTATTCAGCAATATCTCGCTTCAAATTAATCCACCAATACCTCTCCTTTACATCCATATACATCTGAGTGTTACCCGGATGTATGGAATAAGGTGAGTCATGAGCTTCTTGAAGTATTAACTTCCTAAGATCGGTATCGTCAGGGACACATATGCGTTCCTTATACCATACGGTTCCTTCTTCATCTTCCCTAAAGTCCCTTGCTTTGCCTTCACTTAGGTTCTTCTTGATTTACTTTACTGCTTTATCCTCTAACTGAGCTGCCTTGATTTTGTTAAATAGGAGAGGTTGAACTTCTAAGGATGCTATGAATCCTTCAGGTACCACTTCCAATCGAAGGTCCTTAAATCCTTTACATAGATCTTCAGGCAATTCTCCTGCCGTGAGTCCGTTTACATAAGTCTTACGACTCAAGGCATCAGCCACTACGTTGGCTTTCCCTAGGTGGTACTGTAGACTTAAATCATAGTCTTTGATCAATTCTAACCATCTCCTTTGTCGCATGTTTAATTCCTTCTGAGTAAAGAAGTACTTGAGGCTTTTATGATCTGTAAAAACTTCACATCGCTTCCCCATAAATATGGTCTCCATATCTTTGGCGCATGTACCACAGAGGCTAACTCTAGATCATGAGTGGGATAGTTTACTTCATGATTTTTGAGTTGTCTTGAGGCGTAAGACACTACTTTGCCTTCTTGCATCAATACGCTTCCTAGGCCACGATATGAAGCGTCGCAATAAACTTGGAAATCTTTCTCTAGATCTGGTAAGCATAATACTGGTGCAGACACTAAGCGTTTCTTTAATTCTGAAAAACTGGTCTCACAAGCTTCTGTCCACTCAAACTTCTTTCCCTTCTTCAGTAGTTCAGTCAAGGCTTTGGTAATCTTGGAGAAATTTTCAATGAATTTCCGGTAGCCAATTCGTCACAACAACAACTTTTTCAGGATCCACTGCTATCCCATCTTTAGGCACCAGGTGTCCTAGAAATCCTACTTGTTTTAACCAAAATTCACACTTGTTGAACTTAGTGAAGGGGATCGTGTGCAGAAAACAAAAAATTTCCTAGCAACGATATCCATAAACTAGCCAAGATCTATTCTATGCAGATATAGTAGTACGAACGGAGATCGGAATACGTACCCTTGTAGACCGAAAGCCGGGATTACGTTCCCGCACAAACGTTGTCGATGAAAACCGACGTAGCCGACCTCAAGGTCGTGTAGAGGAAGCAGGCCTCCGAGTACCGCTAGCGCAGCACCTCGCAGGGAGTCGCACACGTACGGTGGAGACGACGCCTCCGAAGCTCCAGTCCAGGACGAGCAGCGGAAGATTTGGACCGGAACACCAGCAACGCGGCAGCGGGCTATGGTGGAGGAGATCCCCGACTCCTCTTGCTCGGCGCGGCTCCGACTTGGGAGCCACGAGATCGAGAGAGAAATCAGGAATTAATTGGTGAATTAAAAGGCTGGGGGTGCCCCTTCTTATATAGGCTCCCAAGGGGAGCCAACCTTGCCAGCCAGGCAATGTGGGACTAACCCCCACAGCCTGGTTCGGCTTGGGAGGTGCGCCGGCCCCTTGGTGGGCCCCTTGTGGCCCACCTAGGCCGGCCCTCCTGGCCCCCACCGAATTCCCCTAGGGAATTTTCCCCTCTTGGGCCTTCTTTCGTCCGGAAGGCCCATTTAGGGAAATCTGCCTTAATAAATTCGAAATAAATATATAAAATCATATTTGCATATTAATAACACTAATTAATATCAAACATAATATATATATAATATTTCCTAGCTCCGAAAACTCTTTCGGTGCTGCCCGATCTCCATCGGACCTCTCCCGGGACGTTCCCGGTGATCTCCTTCCTTTCCGGTTGTCTTGTCGAAACCCCTTAAGTGTGTTACCCTAGCGGTTCGATATAATATCAGGTATGATCAAGACTCCTCAATGATCAACGACTAATCAGTAGGCCTGGACCCCATGAATTAATCCCTGAGATATAACGAATGACTTTCATCTATCAAACCTGAACGTGAAGTCTTAGACCTTTTGCCATAGCGATACTTAGCACGTCCGAGCGTCGCTCCATAGATATCTCCATACCTAATCCTGACCTCGTTACCGACGACGCTATCTTCTACTCGTTCATGATCTCATGTCTCCGTGACCTAGTCACATGCTTGCAAGCTCATTAGACATGATCTCACCGAGTGGGCCCGAGAGTATCTATCCTGCTATGCGGACTGGCAAATCCCGCTCTTGACCCCTCGTCTCAATACTCCTTTCCAATACCCAAAAGTATCACCGTTATTGTCATACTAAATAAGATACGACGTTTGGTGCAATCAAAGTATCTTCGGGGAATATCAATAAGAGTTGATCTCACGGTCAAAGGTGTAACGACTATGTTCTCCAAATCTGGGTATGTCCATCACATCACTCTCCAGCGATATGACTCTCATTGCCGACCGGCGCCATGCCCCATGACCGGGAAACCTCGATCATCAATCGCGCAACGAAACTAGTCTTAGTAGAGGCTACTAGGGACCTGGTTGTTTGCGTATCACACCCGTATTAATGTTTCCGCTTAATACGGTTCTAGCATGACACAAAAACCTATTATGAACAAACGAGATATGATAAAGAATACACTTTATTAATTGCCTCTAGGGCATATCTCCTTCAGTCTCCCACTTGCACTAGAGTACAATTTAATCTAGATTACAACTTGGTAAAAGCCTAACACCCATAGCTAACTGGTGTTGTTCATGCTTATCAAGCGGGAGAGGCTTCGTCAGCGGATCTGCCACATTCAGATCCGTATGCACTTTGCAAATCTTCACATCGCCTCCTTGTACGTACTGACGTATCACGTGGAAGCGTCGGAGAATGTGTTTGGCGGTGGAGTGAGACCTTGGCTCCTTGGCGTTCGCAATGGCACCCGTATTGTCGCAGAAGAGGATCACGGGGTCTTGCACGCTCGGGAACACTCCAAGTTCGATGACGAACTTCCTCAGCCACACAGCTTCATTCGCGGCCTCGCAGGCAGCAATGTACTCCGACTCCATTGTAGATTGTGCGACTATGGGTTGCTTCCCACTTCTCCAGCACACGGCGCCTCCATTCACCTTGAACACGTAACCTGTCTGTGACTTACAGTCATCGGGGTCTGAGCAGAAACTTGCATCTACGTAACCCGTTACGCCAAGTTCCTCATCGCATCCACCATACACAAGGAACATTTCCTTTGTCTTATTGAGATACTTAAGAATTCTCTTAACAGCTACCCAATGCGGCATTCCAGGATTACTCTGGAACCGGCTTGTCAAACTTAGAGCTAATGCCACATCCGGTCTAGTACTCAACATTGCATACATGATCGATCCTATGGCTGAAGCATAAGGATGTTTCGTCATTTCGGCCTTACCCAGTTCCGTCACCGGACACTGTGCCTTACGCAATATCTTATTCTTGATAACCGGCAGAGAACCCTTCTTTGCCTTCTCCATATGAAAACGCTTCAATATTTTATCAAGATAAGTACTCTGACTTAGTGCTAATAGGCGCCTTGATCTATCACGGTAGATTTTTATGCCTAAAACATACGCAGCTTCTCCTAAGTCCTTCATGGAAAACTTGCTGTTTAAATATTCCTTCACGCTATTCAGAAGTTCCACATCATTCCCTATTAACAATATGTCGTCAACATACAGTGCTAAGAACACAACCGAGCTCCCACTCATTTTCTTGTAAATACAGGTCTCTTCCACATTCTGGATAAATCCAAAATCTTTGATTACCTCATCAAAGCGAAGATTCCAGCTCCGAGATGCTTGCTTCAATCCATAGATGGATCGCTGAAGCTTGCACACCTTGTTAGCACTTCCTGGATCGACAAAACCTTCCGGCTGTACCATGTACAACTCTTCCTCAATGTTTCTATTCAGGAAGGCCGTTTTGACGTCCATCTGCCAGATTTCATAATCATAGTAGGCAGCTACCGCTAACAAAATCCGAATAGACTTAAGCATCGCTACCGGTGAAAAAGTTTCATCGTAGTCAATTCCATGAACTTGTCGGAAACCCTTTGCGACAAGCCGAGCTTTATAGACGGTCACATTACCATCAGCATCAGTCTTCTTCTTAAAGATCCACTTATTCTCGACGTCCTTGCGCCCTTCGGGAATATCCACCAAAGTCCACACTTGGTTATCATACATGGATCCTATTTCGGATTTCATGGCTTCAAGCCATTTCTCGGACTCTAGACTCTCCATCGCCTCCTTGTAGTTCGTAGGTTCGTCTTGCTCGACTAGCATGACGGTGCAAACCATATTGCCATACCATTCTGGTGCGATCCGAGATCTACCAGACCTACGAGGTAGAACATCTTCCTCGACAGTATCTCCCACTCCTTCCACGGAGGACGTTTCCGGAATTGCTTCCGTTGCGCCACTCGGAATCTCGAGTTCAGGATCAACGATTTCATCGAGGTCTACCTTCCTCCCACTTACTCCTTTCGCGAGAAACTCCTTCTCTAGAAAGGTACCGGTCTTCGCGACAAAAGTTTTGCCCTCAGCTTGGTTGTAGAAGGTGTACCCAACGGTTTCCCGCGGATATCCTACAAAGACGACTTTCTCGGACTTCGGTTCTAGTTTGTCGGGCTGTAGTTTCTTAACGTACGCCTCACAACCCCAAACCTTCAGAAACGATAACTTAGGCTTGTGGCCATACCATAATTCATACGGTGTCGTTTCAACGGACTTGGACGGAGACCTATTTAAAATGAATGCGGTTGTTTCTAACGCATAACCCCAGAAGGACACTGGAAGATCGGTAAGAGACATCATAGATCGGACACTATCCAGTAGAGTACGATTACGTCGCTCGGACACACCGTTACGCTGCGGAGTTCCGGCGGGCGTAAGTTGGGGCACTATGCCACAACTCTTCAGATGTGTGCCAAACTCAAAACTCAAGTACTCTCCACCGCGATCGGACCGGAGATGCTTGATTTTCCTATTAAGCTGATTCTCAACTTCACTCTGGAATTCTTTGAACTTTTCAAACGTTTCAGACTTGTGTTTCATCAAGTAGATATAACCGTATCTACTCAAGTCATCAGTGAAGGTGACGAAGTAACGATAACCATTGCGTGTCGAAACGCTCATTGGTCCACATACGTCTGTATGTATGATCCCCAACAAATCCGACGCCCGTTCAACGAAACCTTTGAACGGTGTCCTGGTCATTTTGCCCATGAGGCATGGTTCGCATGTATCGAGGGATCCGAAATCCAACGAGTCCAAGAGTCCATCGGAGTGGAGTCGCTTCATGCGTTTTATACCAATATGACCAAGACGGCAAAGCCACAAAAACATGGCGGTATCGTCACTACACTTAATTCGTTTGGCCTCTATGTTATGGATGTGAGTACTACGATCGAGATTCAACAAGAATAAACCATTACTCTCGGGAGCATCAACATAAAAGATATCATTCATATAAATAGCACAATTGCTTGACACTGATTTAAATGAATAACCGTCTTGTAACAGGCAAGACCCACTTGTAATGTTTACACTCAAGGATGGCACAAAATAACATTTATTTAAAACCAAAACTAATCCCGATGGTAGATGCAGAGGGAGCGTGCCGACAGCCACCACGTCGACTCTCGATCCGTTGCCGACGCGCATCGTCACCTCATCCTTCGCCAGCCGCCTTCTATTCCGTAACTCCTCCTGAGAGTTACATATATGAGCAACAGAACCAGTATCAAATACCCATGTATTGCTCCGGGCGGATGTAAGGTACACATCTATAACATGTATATCAAATATACCTTGCTCTTTGTCGACCGTCTTGCCAGACTTCCTATCCTCCAGATACTTGGGGCAGTTGCGCTCAGGTGATCCGATGGTTACCTCCATCTTCTTCAGCTTGATTTCTAATTCGGCCACTTCGAGCATCTTCAGGATTTCCGACAGGGGTTTTGACGTCCCTTTCATGCCGTAGTCCACTATGGCGTTCTTATAGCTAGGGGGCAGAGAAATCAGCGCCCTATCAATCACCAACTCTTCTGGGATCACACTTCCCAGATCACTCAGAAGTCGAGCGCAGCCAAACAACTTGGCCAAGTGCTCACTGATATTGCCGTGCTCTTCCATCTGGGCTGAGAAGAAAGGCACAGTTGCCTCGTACGTCTCAGCCTTGACTTGTCGTGCAAAAACAACCATGAGTTCAGTGATTATTTCATAAGCACCCTTGTTCATGAAGCGGTTTTGCAGGTCAGCCTCCATGGCAAAGAGCATGCCACTCTGGACATAAGAAGAAATCTCCGCTTTTACCCCATGGACAATCCTTTCGATTTCCGGGGTAGTGCTGGGAAGATCACCTAAGGGGGAATCAAGGATGTAGGCCACCTTGTGGGTTTCAAGGATGGATTTCAGATCGCGGAACCAGGACACGAAGTTAGACCCATCGGTCTTAAGCTTCTCTTTCTCAATGAACAGGTTCAGGTTAAAGGAGGGGTGAGACATCTACAATGGAATTTGCAACAACATAAGACTTTGTCCATAATAATTTTGAGTTATAGTATTTTAGAAAATAACTGACATAACTCCCACTCAAACGAACATCCCTCCTGGTCGTTTAAGCGATTACACGACCCCATCCATTGCACCACCCCTCATCATCAAAGCCGGCGGCACAACTTCAGGAGTAGACAAAATCGTCCGCCACACCAATTTTGTGACTCGTGCTCGACCTTTCGGTCTTCCTGTTCCGAGGCCATACCTCTGAGTATGCTAGGCTCGCCACCAAAGACCTCCACGCTGACGCTTGTGCAACATGGCTTACACCCACCGTATGCCAACGAAGATATGTATGACACCCGATCATCACGGCCTGCCTCATAACGTAGAACTTTATTGGTGGTGCGCGTTGGAGGGAGAACACTAGTGGTATTTTGAAGGGATCATCTTATTCAGCTACCGCCGTGTAACACACAATCACACAAAATAAGATGCACACAAAACATCAAATGTAATGCAATGTGATATAGTCCATCGCGTCATGGTCTTCTTGGCGCCCGCAGTTTATAAACAATTTAATAAACCTACCTTGACCATATCACATAGCCCCTGCAAAATAAAGTTAGACGCTTCTACTTTATCTTTTGCATATTTTACGTGGCTTGGGGCTTTCGTAAATAGAACCGCTTCATACCTACGAATCTTATGACCACAACAACGATCCAATAATTGCATGTTTAAGCATCCCTTTAGGGCCCTCCAATGAAAATGCGAAGACCAACTAAAGAGAGAGAAACTGTCACCCGCCAGCCACAGATACGGTACAAGCCGTATGTCAGTAGTGGAACCAGTCTCGCGTAAGCGTACGCGTAAAGTCGGTCCGGGCCGCTTCATCAACTCAATGCCGCTGGAATACACAAGTGCACGCTAGAGGGTAGCAAATAACAGGAACGGTGCCCCCGTGCAGAGCACGGGTTCTAACAGCGTACAGCTATATCTTACGATAGATCGGCTCTGATACCACTGAAGGGGATCGTGTGCAGAAAACAAAAAATTTCCTAGCAACGATATCCTTAAACTAGCCAAGATCTATTCTATGCAGATATAGTAGTACGAACGGAGATCGGAATACGTACCCTTATAGACCGAAAGCGGGGATTACGTTCCCGCACAAACGTTGTCGATGAAGACCGATGTAGCCGACCTCAAGGTCGTGTAGAGGAAGCAGGCCTCCGAGTACCGCTAGCGCAGCACCTCGCAGGGAGTCGCACACGTACGGTGGAGACGACGCCTCCGAAGCTCCAGTCCAGGACGAGCAGCGGAAGACTTGGACCGGAACACCAGCAGCGCGGCATCGGGCTATGGTGGAGGAGATCCCCGACTCCTCTTGCTCGGCGCGGCTCCGACTTGGGAACCACGAGATCGAGAGAGAAATCAGGAATTAATTGGTGAATTAAAAGGCTGGGGGTGCCCCTTCTTATATAGGCTCCCAAGGGGAGCCAACCTTGCCAGCCAGGCAATGTGGGACTAACCCCCACAGCCTGGTTCGGCTTGGGAGGTGCGCCGGCCCCTTGGTGGGCCCCTTGTGGCCCACCTAGGCCGGCCCTCCTGGCCCCCACCGAATTCCCCTAGGGAATTTTCCCCTCTTGGGCCTTCTTTCGTCCGGAAGGCCCATTTAGGGAAATCTGCCTTAATAAATTCGAAAATAAATATATAAAATCATATTTGCATATTAATAACACTAATTAATATCAAACATAATATATATAATATTTCCTAGCTCCGAAAACTCTTTCGGTGCTGCCCGATCTCCATCGGACCTCTCCTGGGACGTTCCCGGTGATCTCCTTCCTTTCCGGTTGTCTTGTCGAAACCCCTTAAGTGTGTTACCCTAGCGGTTCGATATAATATCAGGTATGATCAAGACTCCTCAATGATCAACGACTAATCCGTAGGCCTGGACCCCATGAATTAATCCCTGAGATATAACGAATGACTTTCATCTATCAAACCTGAACGTGAAGTCTTAGACCTTTTGCCATAGCGATACTTAGCACGTCCGAGCGTCGCTCCATAGATATCTCCATACCTAATCCCGACCTGGTTACCGACGACGCTATCTTCTACTCGTTCATGATCTCATGTCTCCGTGACCTAGTCACATGCTTGCAAGCTCATTAGACATGATCTCACCGAGTGGGCCCGAGAGTATCTATCCTGCTATGCGGACTGGCAAATCCCGCTCTTGACCCCTCGTCTCAATACTCCTTTCCAATACCCAAAAGTATCACCGTTATTGTCATACTAAATAAGATACGACGTTTGGTGCAATCAAAGTATCTTCGGGGAATATCAATAAGAGTTGATCTCACGGTCAAAGGTGTAACGACTATGTTCTCCAAATCTGGGTATGTCCATCACATCACTCTCCAGCGATATGACTCTCATTGCCGACCGGCGCCATGCCCCATGACCGGGAAACCTCGATCATCAATCGCGCAACGAAACTAGTCTTAGTAGAGGCTACTAGGGACCTGGTTGTTTGCGTATCACACCCGTATTAATGTTTCCGCTTAATACGGTTCTAGCATGACACAAAAACCTATTATGAACAAACGAGATATGATAAAGAATACACTTTATTAATTGCCTCTAGGGCATATCTCCTTCACTTAGCATATAACTTATGCTCTCGGAGTCTTTGCAACACCAGACGTAAATGTTTTTCATGTTCTTTGTGACTTTTGGAGTAGACTAGGATGTCATCGATGAAGACAACAACAAACTTGTACAGAAAATCCATAAATACCTTATTCATCATATTCATGAAATAGGCTGGAGCATTGGTTAACCCAAAAGGCATTACTGTGTACTCATACGAACCATATCTTGTAACAAAGGCAGTCTTGGGTATATCCATCTCTCTAACTTTCATCTGAAAGTACCCTGATCTGAGATCAATCTTGGAGAACACGACAGCCCCTTCTAGTTGATCGAAAAGCTCATTAATTTTGGGTAGCGGATACTTGTTCTTGATTGTATGCTCATTTATGTCACGGTAATCGGTGACTAATCTCTGGGTACTATCCTTCTTCTTGACAAAAAGGATTGGGGCTCCCCAGGGTGATGAGCTTGGACGGATAAAGCCTTTCTGCATAAACACTTCCAATTGCTTCTTGAATTCTTTCAGTTCATCAGTTGCCATTGGGTAGGGCCTTTTAGCTATTGGTCCTGTACCCGGTTTTAGTTCAATGAGGAACTCTACATCTCTATCGGGTGTCATTCCTGGTAGTTCTTTCGGAAACACATCAGGGTATTCCTTGACTATAAGGACCTCACCGAGACTAACCCCCTTAAGAGAATTAAGCCTAACCTTCTTTAGTTCAAACTTTGATCTAAAGTTGATCTTCGAGCCTTCTGGAGTGGTGAGAGTGATGGTTATATTTGTGCAGTCTATGATTCCTGCATAACGGGACATCCAATCCATCCCTATGATAACATCCAGCCCTTGTGTTTCCAGGATGATCAAGTCCATAGGAAACTGATGTTTTCCAATTTTCATACTCAACTGTCTACATCCAGAGGTTACTAGCATCTCTCCTCCCGGAGAGCTTACTCTAATGGGGCTTCCTATATTTTCCACTACTAACCCATGTTTGTTTACAAAAGCTCTTGAAATGAATGAATGCGATGCTCCAGTATCAAATAAAACTAATGCTGGGCATTATTGAGCAAGAACGTACCAATGACAGCATCAGGTTCATCGTACACTTCTTCCACATTGATGTGGTTCACATGTCCTTTCTAGAAGGGATTGGGCTTGGCAGCTTTTGCGGCCTTCTTTTCGGGGCAGTCAGTGGCGTAGTGGCCCTTGTTATTGCACTTGAAGCATAGGACTTGGCTGATATCTTTCTTATATTCAGGATTTGGGCGATGATGTCCATTGTTGTGGCCAGCATTTCCATTTCCCTTGTGATTCCCATTGTTTCCCTTGAAACCACCACTATGGTTGTGACCATGATTTTTGTGGTTGCTTCCTCCACTAGGATAGTGCCCAGGCTTATGACCCTGGTTTGTATCTTGAGGGAAAGGCCTCTTGAAAGAAGTTTCAGAATGGTGTTTGTGAACATTCAACTTTCTCTTCCTGTTTTCAGCCTTCTTGATGTTATCCTCCAGTATGATAGCCTGATCTAGGAGGATTTGATAATTTGGGGCATATGCTACTTTTAAAGGAATCTTCAGCTCGTCACTCAGCCCATTTAGGAATTTTGCCTTCCTCTTAGGCTCCGTGTTGATGTCCTCAGGGGCATATCAAGAAAGGGCATGGAAATCAGCCATGTACTCCTTAAGGCTCCTGTTTCCTTGTCTCAGGTTTCTGAATTCCTCTTGCTTCAAGTTCATAATACCCGAGGAGATATGAGCATTACGAAAACCTTCCCTGAAGTTTTCCCAAGTCAAGGTTTCTAGTGGGTGAGTGATTTGATAAGTTTCCACCACTGAATTGCTGGTCCTTCCAACAGATGAGTATTGAACCTCACCTTCTCAGCGTCGGTACATTCACAAGTCACTAGATCTCTGTCCACGGAACGCAGCCAGTCATCTGCCACAATTGGCTCAGTTTTAGTGGAGAACTTGTTAGGTCGGAGCCTCAGAAATCTGGTAAGTCTATCCACATGGGGGGGTGGTGGCGGTGGTGGGTTATGGTTGTTGTTATTGTTGTTGGTCGCTGCAATGAGCTGGGTCATCATAGTCATTAACTGAGCTTGGGCGGCCATCAACTGTTGTATAGCATCGTTGTTGTTGGGGGGTGGTGGCGGTGGTGGGTTATGGTTGTTGTTGTTGTTGTTGTTGTTGTTGTTCAACTCAACCTTTGGATTAAAAAGACATGATTTTTTTTGGAAAATAAAACTCGCGAGGTTCCGGGGATACAAGGGAAAGTACTGCCTTATCACAAGTTGGTAAGTCAATACAAGACTAAGATAACGATGGGGTGTAAAGTAAATGGTAGTCTCACTAACTAACTACTCGACCATGTCATCTTCTTCTTCTTCAATCTCCTGAATCTCGATTCCTTCATTGTCGAGTACTTCCTTTAATTCCTTCACTTCTTTCTCCAGGGCAAGGTTCTTCTCTTGCAGCTCCCTCTTCTCAATACGAAGCCGCTTGATCAAGTCACTATCAGCCTCAAACTCGACTTCATTGCTCTCGAGTTCTGCCTTCTGTTCTCTGATAGTCTTGTTCTTCTCTTGAACCCTTTTCTCCTGTCTCTTGTACTTCTCCTCTTGTGCAGCAAACCTCTCTTCTTGGGCCTTAGTCACTTCCTCTTGAGCCTTCATCTTTTCCTCGTTCTCCTTGAGTAAGGCACATAACTCATCGTTTTTCAGGAGCTCAGTGTGCCTATCCTCATAAAGTTCTGTGACGAGGATCTCAAGCTCCTGGAAATAAAGACTAAGGGGATTTGCTTTGCCTCTATCTCCGACATCAAATAGGTAAGGTTCTCCATCCTCGTTTCTCCTTCCAAAGAAAATTGAGTAGTGGCCCCTCAACTCTGTGTTGTAGCGTCCACAGATACGCCCAATCAGTTCTTGCATGACTAGATTGAGTCCTTTATCTTTGGCGTCACTAACAATTTTGATTTCCAATGGGGGCTCTTCTCCACGTCCTGGCTGAGTTGCTTTTATTCCCCAACAGCCCTCTTTGTTAAAATTCTTCAGAATGAAGCCCTTAACTTGAGGTAGCGGTAAACCTATCTTCTCGCCGATGTCGAGAAGGTAGCAGCCAAAACGGGTGTCCTCGAACTCCTCCGCAGTGGTGAAGTGGAAGCTCGTCATCCTTTAGGTAGAAAGAAAATAATTTAAAACAAGAAATGTATAAGGTAAAGAAGTACTAGTCATATGTGCATTATTAATTTAGAAACAATACTAAGTCAAATCTCAATGTGATCAACAAATATTAAAAACTCTTTGTAAATTGGATATTCACTATAGTGAGAGAGACAGACACCCGGCCAACCACTTAATTGTGGAACATGTCTCATGTACGCGGACATGTAAGGTTTGTTTCCAGGCCGCTTCATCTCACTATGCCGCTAGGATCCAACATACTTAAGTAGATTATACTATGATCAAAAGGTTTTTCCAATCCTAAGGGCTCGAACCTACAGGCAACACAGTGCTCTGATACCATCTGTAGTGTACCTGCACTTAAAATATGGCAGATACTTGTGTATAGTGCAAATCCCTGGATCGATTCGTTTGCACACACAGTTACGATGTAATATCACAACAAAGTATCAATTTATTACAACGCTGATCCAGACTTAGAAAAATATTCATTACAAATTTGCATAGCATCAAGCTAGCAGTGAACAGAGTAAACAGCGGAAAATTATTCTTGATGGAGCCCCCAATCATCATCATGTGCCACAGGCGAGCATGTTGGTTGAAGACTCGAAACCCTTAGTAAAATTCTCACTCATCATCAGAACAGTCTGCATAATATATATATTGCAACAACGTGGGTCAGAACCATTAAAAAAATGGAACTGGCAAGTGACACTATGGTGGACACTTAGAGGAATAACTCTATGACCTATATGCTTATTTGGCTGGTGGAGCTCAAGGCTATTTTCCAGAAAGCAAGTTTTTCTTTAACCTTTTGAAACAACTGAAAGAGCATCTTCTAATTGACCCTTGTTTTGGTGCTAATGACAACACAATATGTGTTCTAACATGGCTATTAAAGTTGCAGGTTATATCTAAGATTCTAGCAAAAAGGAAACGATCGAAACGGGCGCTGCGAAAGCTATCCAGCAAGCCTTGCTCCAGGCAGCGGTAGTACCGCTGGCATCAGCGGTAGTACCGCTGCACTGGACTTTGCTCGGGCCTTGGCTACCGCTGGCGGTACCGCCCGAGCTACCGCCGTTTTCGGCGCTCTGTTGCGCGGTGCGGTACCCCCAGCGGTACCAGAGCGGTACTACCGTTGCACAGCGGTACTACCGGCCCTTCCAGCGGTAGTACCGCTGTGTGTTTTTCTGCAGGTTCGCAGGCCAGCTCTAAGTCGAGGTACCGCTGGCGGTACCGCCGGAGGTACCGCCGTTTTCACCCGTCTGTTTCTCTGAGCGGTACCTCCAGCGGAACCAGAGCGGTACTACCGGGCTCCTCATCGGTACTACCGGTATCGGCAGCGGTAGTACCGCTGCGTGTTTTTTGCAGGTTCGCAGGACCAGCGCGAAGTCAAGGTGCCGCTGGCGGTACCGCCGGAGGTACCGCCGTTTTCAGCCTTCTGTTTCTCAGAGCGGTACCTCCAGCGGTACTACCGGGCTCCACAGCGGTACTACCGCCGGGTCCAGCGGTAGTACCGCCGCGTGAAGTTGGAGTCGCAGTAATGCGCGTGAAGCGGGCAACGGCTGGATTCAAAGGTCCTGCGGTACTACCGCCGGGTCCAGCGGTAGTACCGCTGCGGAAGTTATTGCTCCAAACGGCCAGATTTGGAAGAGGCTATAAAAGGACCCCTTCACCTACCTTTGAAGATTGGAGCTTCTACACTCTCTCACCTCCATTGATGCAAAGCTAAAAGCTCCAAGCTCTCCCAATCCTCCCACCCAAACTCGTTGACCTTTGGAGGATTGAAGGAGGAAGCCCCGATCTACATCTTCACCGAGCCGTTCTTCATTTCCCCTTCATTCATTTGAGGGAACACTTGCTAGGGCTTCCACTAGGAAACCTAGCCCATTGTTGTACTTACCCATTGTCTTTGTGACAGATTGTAGCTGTTCGGGAGCCCCCAAGCCCTTTGTGGGTCGTGCCCCGAATCGTTGTTGTAAAGGCTCCGGATTCCGCCTCGAAGGATTCCGATAGTGGAAGTGGACCAAACCTTTGTGGTGCGGTTCACCGGAGATTAGGGTGAGGCCTTCGTGGCCGTTGAACCATTGTGTTGGTTCACACCTCTCCAACGAGACGTACTCCCATTTAAGGGAGGAACTCGGGAATACATCCTTGTCGTCTCGTGTCTTCACTTCGGTTACCTCTATCCTTATTTATTGCCTTATTATATCTTGCTTAGTTGCTAGCTTGTCATATAGGAAATTCACCTTAGTTGCATATCTAGTGAATTTACCTTTTGTGTCAAGCCTAATTTAAAAAAGAACTAAAATTTGAATTAGCACCTATTCACCCCCCCCCCCTCTAGGTGTCATACCGATCCTTTCAATTGGTATCAGAGCTAAGGCTCTCTTTTCGGGTTTAACCACCTAAGAGAAGTATGACACAAAGTGAGGATGAGATCGCAAGGCTTGCCGAGGCTAATGAGTCCCTTAAAAAGGACCAAGCCACCGCGGCATCCATGGCCGATATCAAAGCTTTGGAAACAACTTTGACATCTTCCATGGATGCTAGGTTTAATGAGTTTCATGACTTGCTCAATAAACTCATTAACAACAAGCCCTCGGATATCATCCCGCTTGAAAAAGCTTCTAACTCCGATGAGGGTGGACCCAAGGAGGATAAAGAGCAAAAAGAGAAGAAGGTGAAAGCAAATGATAAGCCTAAGTCATCTCCCAACTCGCATGAGGAAAGGGAAGAGTATCATGCCGTTCGGGGATGGTACTCTCCCGATCCTATTATCACTACCCGCATAAACCCTTTAGGTCCCCCACCTAAGCTTAATGCTTTAGCTTTTGCTAGTTGGCAACGCGCAATGAAATCTCATGTCAACAGTGCCTCCATCGAGCTTTGGAGGATTATTGAAGAAGGATACATAGTGGAGGATCCAAGCAACATGACCAAGAGAGAGTTCGCCGAAAAGCAACTAAACGCTTCCGCTCTCCATATGATTGAACTCTCCTTGAGCGACAACGACAAGCATCATGTTCTACATGCCACCACCGCCAAAGAAGCTTGGGATTGTCTTGAGCGTGCCTTCCTTGGAAATGAAAGCATGAAGAGAAATAGATATGAATCTTTGAGCAATGCCGCCGAAGGTTTCTACATGCTTGACAACGAGACCCATGAAGAGATGTATGGTAGACTCAAGACTCTTGCCAAAGCCTTTTATGATGTGGGAGCAACATATGTTGATGATGCTTGGGTCAAGAGGAAGTATGAGAATGCTCTCTTGCCCTCGGAGCCAATGGAGTTGAAGTCTATTCAAGGAAGATACAACTACCTTCAATTGTCTTCCCATGAAGTTATGCAAGAAGTCCAAGCCTCCAAGGTTGCCACCAAGAATGCCGAAGATAACCGTGCTAGGGCCATGGGAATGAGACAAGGTCCCTCTCTTGCCTTGAAGGCCAAGGTGACTTGCCTAGATGCCAATGATGAAGTTGAAGCTTGTCCCGGCAACATTGCCCCACATGATCTTGAGCAAGCCCTCAATGGTCACATTGCACTTGCCACAAGAGTGTTTTGGAATGACCCGGCTAGTGCTAAAGCTCGTGTTGATCGAGATAACAACACAAGTGGCAAGAAAGAGCTTGCCTCAAGGACAAAGACATGCTACAATTGTCATGACAAGAACCACTACATAAGAGAGTGCCCTTATGAGAACCGTGAGCAAAATGGTGGGAAGCTTATCCCAAAGGATCACTCCAAGTTGATTCAAAAGAAGCCCGCAAGACTAAGAAAGCCTTTCTTTAAGAAGGCACCGAGAATTGTGTTGGTGGCACAAGAGGAATATGCCACAAGTGATTCCGAAGATTAAGATGCACCTAACAAATAGGTAGCCGCATTGGCTATTGTCTCCACTTCATCATCATCTCTCTTTGAATCCCCCAATGAGAACCTCTCCATCAACACCGCTCGTTGCCTCATGGCTCATGTCACCGAGGTATCATCCCCTTCTCCTAAGACTATACATGATCAATCTAGTCTTGAGATTAAGAAGGAACTAGTAGCCTTCGATACTTTTGTGACTAACTTGCAAGGTGAGGCCAAGGAACATGTTGAGTCTCTCATGAGACAACTATGTGCGGCCGAAGAACTTCTTCAAGAAAAGAGTAAGATTGAGAGAGAGGATTCTCTCACCATTGCTTCCTTGAATGCTTCCATCGCATCCTTAAATAGCTCTCTTGATGAAGAAAGTGAATATAGAACCACTCTAGAGGAAAGACTTGAATCTCTTGATGCTAAAAATGATGAAATCATTAGTAAAATCATTAAGGATAGAGATCATGTTTTTGCCAAATATAAAGTGATTAAAAAGGAGAAAGTTGAACTTGGGGTTGCAAATACTATACTTCTTGAGGATATGGAGAAGCTTGATAAAGCTCACAAGGTCTTGAAAACGACCCACTCCATCCTTGTTAAGTCACATGAGCAACTCCAAACTCAACTCTCTAAAACTTGCTCAACTAGCATAACCATTCTTCCTCGTGTTCATGAAAATGTCATTGAAGAAAATGCTAGGTTAAAGGTGGGTCATGCTAAGACCTCTATTCCTAAAGGTAACGATAAGGGTTTTGCTTATTTGTTTGAGTTAAAACCACACAAAGGAAAGGAAGGTCTTGGGTATGTGGCCGAGGCAAAGAAGAAGGTGAGCAACACCAAGGAGAACAAGACCAAGCCCGCACAAGCTAAGACTAACATTGCGAGTGGTAATGCCACTAGGGGCAAGACCACTCGTAGTGACTTTGCGGGGCATAACAATCCCAACTACATTCTTTATGTTGATTATTATGGTGATGTTTATGCAAAATATGTTGGTCCTTATGATGGTTACATTGACTATTCTATTTGGGTTCCTAAGACCCTTGTTGCTAACCGAAAGGGACCCATTGAAAAATGGGTACCTAAATGCAAGAAATGATTTCTTGTAGGACTATGCTTCCGGTGGATCTAAATGGGTGATTGATAGTGGATGCACTAGTCATATGACCGGAAGCAAGGAGATCATGACGGAGTTGAGACCAAATTTAAATCACTCAACCGTCTCTTATGGTGACAAGTCCAAAGCCGAGGTAAAGAGTCTTGGCAAGGTGGTAGTTGCAAGGGATATCACTCTTGTAAATGTCATGCTTGTTGAGTCTCTAGGTTACAATCTTATGTCCGTTCGTGCTCTTAATAAGATGAACTTTGATGTCTATTTTACTCTTGATATGGTGGTACTCTTGAGGAGCAAGACTCTAAAGGTCATGTTCGTTGGGCATGTTGAAAATGAGTTGTTTGTGGTAGACTTTTCGGGGTCAACCAACACTCAAGCAATATGCCTATTCGGAAAGGCCGATGTGGGGTGGTTGTGGCATCGCCGCTTGTCCCATGTCAATATGAGAACTTTGCAAAGTCTTCACAAGGGTGGCCACATTCTTGGACTAAATGAGAATGTTTCTTTTTCTAGAGATCGTCTTTGTAGGGCTTGTGTTGAAGGAAAGATGCATGATTCTAGCCACCCAAGCAAGACCATCATCTCATCATCAAGGGTATTGGAACTTCTTCATGTTGATCTTTTTGTTGCCGTACCTCAACCTAGCCTTGGTGGGAAGAAATATTGTTTGGTGATTGTCGATGACTATTCAAGATTCACTTGGGTTTTCTTCTTCAAGACGAAGGATGAAACTCAACAAACCATCATCGATTTCTCCAATGAAGTTCAACGTCAACACAATCTTCCCATATTGGCCATTAGAAGTGACAATGGCTCCGAGTTCAAGAACTACACCCTAAATGAGTTTCTTAGCGACGAGGGAATTCGACATCAATACTCCGCCGCATATACTCCTCAACAAAACGGTGTAGCCGAGAGGAAGAACCAGACTCTTATGGATATGGCTAGGTCCATGTTGGCGGAGTTTAAGTCTCCACTCTTCTTGTGGGCCGAAGCTATCTCCACGGCGTGTCACTCCTCCAACCGGTTATTCTTTCGCAAAGGGAAGAAGGAAACTCCATATGAAATGCTTACCGGCAACAAGCCCAACATCTCCTACTATCGAGTCTTCGGTTGTAAGTGTTTCTACAAAATCAAAGGTGTACATCTTTCTAAGTTTGAAGTTAAAGCCTTAGAAGGTGTTCTTGTTGGGTATGGTGCAAACTCTCACACTTATAGAGTCTATGACAAATCCTTAGGGAGAGTTGTAGAATCTTGTAGTGTGAGGTTTGATGAGAATGACGGCTCCCAAGTGGCGCAATTTCATGTTTGTGATGTAGATAACGAGGAACCTCAAGATGCAATACAAAGGATGGGTGTTGGATTTCATCGCCCTATCGAGATTCATCATGAGCCTCCTCAAGGAAGTACAAGCTCCACTCAAGTGGAGATTCCATCATCACAAGTTGAAGTGGCACCCTCTATGGAAGAAAATGAGACACCTATCCAAGAACAAGATCAAGTTCCTCCTCAAGTTGACCAAGAGGTCTCACAAGATTCAAGAACTCCTATTCTCAACCCTAGTCAAGATCAAGAGCAAGAGCATCCATCTTCTCCCATCATTGAAAATGTGCAACAAAATGGCAATGCTCATCAAGACCGTCAAGACGGGGACTCAAATGATCTAGGTGATCAAGCCGAAATCCCACGCGACAATGGGGATATCGAAACCCGTCGTCAAGAAAGAGTCAAGAGAAACTTGGAAATCAAGTGTCACAAGCTTGAAGCCATCATTGGTGATGTTTCTCGCAAGGTTTCCACAAGAAGTCAATTGGCAAGCTTTAGTGAACATCAAGCTCATATCTCTATGATTGAACCAAAGAAGGTGTTTGAAGCACTTGAAGATCCGGATTGGTTGGAAGCCATGCATGAAGAACTCAACAACTTCAAGCGCAACAAAGTATGGAATCTAGTAGAAAAGCCAAAAGATTGCCGCAATGTTATTGGCACCAAGTGGATATTCAAGAACAAGCAAGATGAGCATGGAATGGTTGTAAGGAACAAGGCGAGATTGGTAGCTCAAGGGTTCTCTCAAGTTGAAGGCATTGATTTTGGAGAGACCTATGCTTCCGTGGCTCGTCTTGAGTCCATCCGTATCCTACTTGCCTATGCATCTCATTTTAATTTTAAGTTGCAACAAATGGATGTGAAGAGTGCATTTCTTAATGGTCCCTTAAAGGAGTTGGTATATGTAAAGCAACCACCGGGATCTGAGGATCCACACTTCCCAAACCATGTCTACAAGCTTGATAAGGCCCTCTATGGTCTCAAACAAGCACCTCGAGCTTGGTATGAGCACCTAAGAGAGCTATTGCTAGACCGTGGCTTTGAAGTGGGGCAAATCGATCCCACTCTCTTCACAAAGAGGGTAAAAGGGGAGCTTTTCATATGTCAACTTTATGTTGATGATATTATCTTTGGCTCATCTAACAAAGCTTTCAATGATGAATTTTCAAAGCTTATGACGGATAGGTTCGAGATGTCCATGATGGGAGAGTTGAAATTCTTTCTTGGTTTTGAAATCAAGCAATTAAGTGGAGGGACTTTCATCTCTCAAGCCAAATACATCCAAGATATGCTCAAGAGGTTCAAGATGCAAGATGCAAAAGAGAAGAGGTTTCCTATGGACACCAAATGCCATCTTGAACTTAGTCCAAAGGGTAAAGATGTCGATCAAAAACTCTATCGCTCTATGATTGGTTCTTTGCTTTATCTTTGTGCATCTAGACCCGATATTGTGTTGAGTGTAGGAGTGTGTGCAAGGTATCAAGCGGCTCCTAAAGAAAGTCACTTGATAGCGGTGAATCGAATCTTCCGATATTTGGTTTATACCCCAAGGTTTGGGTTGTGGTATCCTAGGGGGTCCAACTTCTCTCTTGCCGGTTACACAGATTCGGATTGGGCCGGTTGCAAGGATGATAGGAAGTCTACTTCCGGTGCATGTCAATTCCTTGGGAAAGCCTTGGTGAGTTGGTCCTCCAAGAAGCAGAATTGCATATCCTTATCTACCACCGAAGCCGAGTATGTGGCGGCCGCTAGTGCTTGCACTCAATTACTTTGGATGAGGCAAACTTTAAAGGAATACGGTGTCCTTTGTGACAAAGTGCCTCTTTTATGTGACAATGAAAGTGCTATCAAGATTGGTCACAACCCGGTGGAGCACTCAAGAACGAAGCATATTGAGATTCGCTATCATTTTATTCGAGATCACATCAACCGGGGTGACATTGAGCTTGGTTATATTCCCACGAAGATTCAACTCGCCGACATGTTCACGAAGCCACTTGATGAAGCAAGGTTCACATTTTTGAGGCATGAGCTAAATATCGTGGATTCTAGGAGCGTTGGTTGACTACCTTGCATGCACACCTCTATCTTAGCTCTATATTTGCTCTAGGTGTTGGCATGGACATAGGGGGAGTGCGGTCCTAATCCATTGGACTATCACTCCCCCCATTATGCCGATAGCAAGTGTTCTTTTACCTCTATATTCATTCTTATGTCTAAATGAGCTAAAATGATGAGTATTGGTTATGTACCCAAGATATATCTTCGCGGTGACATGCCATACACTCCAACATGGTGGCCTCGGCCACCGCCCTCTTCTCCTTGTAAGAAGAGTTGGTTTTTCCTGACATTTTCGTGGATTTCTTTTGCCTCATCTTGGTTTTGTGGGAAACACACTCATTTTGGTCTTCTTGAGTTTCATGCGTTTTGCAAAGTGCGTGTGAAGTACCACTCTCAGTTTGAGTTTCTATCCTAAGACCTAACTCACTTCCCTAAAGCCCTTCTACCTCTAAATGCTTTGTTTCATGATCTTGGTTGTGTGGATGGTCGGAACCGGCGTGAAAAACGCGTTGTGGGCATCGTTTTGAGCCACATTATTTTTTTTCCCCAGGCGCCGGTACTACCGGTCCCCCTAGCGGTACTACCGCTGCGTCGCACCAAGCGGTACTACCGCTGTATACAGCGGTACTACCGGGCGCAGCGGCAGTTGCGCTCGGGCGCCCGACAGAACCGGGGCGGTACTACCGCTGGACCGAGCGGTACTACCGCCGCGGGAGATCTGGACTAAAGGGCACGGGGCTGGGCGGTTTGAGAGTGCATTCTCTCACTTTCCCCCAACCCCATCTCCT
Source organism: Poa annua (assembly GCA_026929855.1). Taxonomy (NCBI): domain Eukaryota; kingdom Viridiplantae; phylum Streptophyta; class Magnoliopsida; order Poales; family Poaceae; genus Poa; species Poa annua. The sequence continues at coordinate 37,615,734 of CM049426.1, forward strand.
TCTCCTCCACATCCCCGCCGCCTCCGGCCACTCCACCGCCGGATAGAGCCCTTCCCCGGCCTAGGACCTAGTGCTCCTCGCTCCGGGAGGCCTCTAGCTTCTCTCCTCCTCCTCGATCCTTCACCATGAGCTCCGGTAAGCCAAATCCCTCTCTCTCATCTAGTTGATGGATAGAGATGATATTAGTGCTTTTCTCTTCGGATGTGTGGTGAATGAGTTGGTAGAGATGCTTCTTTATGGATTAAGAACCTTGTGTAGAAGTTTCATGGAAAGTTATAGGCTAGATTTAAAGTTCCCATCTTAGGTTTGTTGGAGCAACCCTAGTTAGGTCTAATGCTTGTCTTAAGCCTTACATCTACTCATTGTTGCACCTTCAAACCCAAATGTGGTACTTTACCTCTAGATTTACTCTTCCTAGAATTTTGTACACTCGTGTTCTTCGTTCATAATTCATGAAATTTGTGCTTTCTCATCTATATGCTTTCCATCTCTTGCTATTCAAAGGTAGTGGTCGTACCAAGTCCGTTGCGAGTAGGAAGAAGCAAAGGACCGCTTCCACTGATGAACAAGATGCCCTTGATGGATTGCAGCGCCGAAAGTTCCCGGCATCATCAAAGTCCCTTCCCAAGCGCCCGAAAACAGCCAGTCAACTCAGTGAGCCCGAGTTTGTGGCAAAGCGAGCTGTGGATTTCTATGTGATTGATCGTATGGATCAAATACCCTCCGTTCGCGGCAACAATCCTTTCTTCCACAACACCTTCCAAGAAGAGTGCTACCGGGAAATCCTTTTGAAGAAACCAAAGGACAACACCGTGATCCAACACCACATCAACGTTGAGTTCATGAGGTCCAAGCCCAACTACTTTGGTGAAGCTTTGGAAATCTGTGAGGAATTTGACCTCTTTCACATCATGGAGCTTGAGCAAGACTATGATGAGGAGATTGTGGCTCAGTTCTTAGCCACCGTGCACATGGGCAATGAGACAACAAGAAGAATCAAGTGGATGACTAAAGAGAAAGTGTTTGAAGCCACTTGGGAAGATATTGCCGAGTCCCTCAACTATCAAGAGTTCGGCCCTTTTCCTCCGGAAGAGTTTGATGAGACTCACTTCCGTGTTCACTTCCAAGGAGGAAGTGCATTTGGTGTTGAGAAGCTTGCTCCCCTCTACAACCCGGATAGTGCGGATAAGTGGAGGTATGGAGATTCCAAAGGCCTATACCCCACTTGGGACATCATGCACCGCATCTACCGTGAGACAATGTAACGTCCCCAAATTTGCTATTTGGTAATTAAGATTTGTTTGTGCATCATGAGCATCATTTGCATCTAATTAAAATGTGCACAAAATTTGAGTTTAAGAAATTAAAAGAGAAAACACTTAAGTGGCTAAACCACTTGTTATTTTAAATGTGTTAAAGGAATTTCAAAATTTTCCAAATCCAATTTTGCCAATGGCTTCCTTGTGAAATTCTGAGTTCCCTGGTATTTTTGTATAATTTTTCTGTTTACAAAAAGGCCCTCAAAAGATTTATTTACCAAACCAGGGGCCTATTTGTGAAGCAAACCAGCAATTATTAAAATCGTCAGGGGGTTTTCTGGAAAAACATCCATCGTCTTCAACCTTCTCACCCCGAGCCGTGCGCTGTCCTCTGCTCCGCCGTTCGACGCCGGAGCCCTGCGCCAAGATCCTCGCCGCCGCCCTCCCCTTCCTTTAAACCCTCCTCCGCCGTCGGGAGAATCCCAGAAGACCTTCTCTTCTCCTTTTCTTCCCCGTTTCGGCCGAAACCCTAGCCTCGTGTCTCCGGCGAAAATTCCGGCGATTCCCGCCATTGCCGGCCACCCCGAGCCACGGTTAGGAGCTCCGAGGCTCCGCCGCCCTTCCTTCTCCCTCCTCGGTGACCCGTGCGTCCTGGGAAGCAAGAAATTAACGAAAACGGGCCGTCTCCTCCAAGTCCGGCCGCCGGCCTCCTCCAAGTCCGGCCGCCGGCCTCCGCGGATCATCCCGGCCGTTCGCCGCCTCCCCGTGCTTCGCTGACCCTGCCACGAGCTCCGTGGTGAGTGCCTGGTCCTCCCGGACCCCTCCATTCTTCCCCTCCCTCTCTGGTTCCTCCTGGCCGCGCGCGCCGCCGTCGACCTCCGCTCCGGCGAGCTCAACGCCGCCTCCGGTGACCATTTGGTCACAGCGCCGCCACCCCTCGGTCGCCCGCGCCCGTACGCGTGCAACGCGCGTAGCAGCGCCTCCCCTCGCGCTGAAAACTGCCGAATTGGTGATCAACAGGAGGATTCCTCCATTGCTGACGTCAGCTGACGTCAGCGCCTCAATTTCTTTTCCTTTTTCTGAAAAATAATTAAATTGTTTTTAATTCTTTTCTGTAATTATTTAATTATGACAAGTGGGCCCTGTTTGTCAGAATCTTATTTATTTCCAAATAATGTTTTCTGTAATTAATAAACTTATGACATGTGGGTCCAACTTTTATTTAAATTCATAAATGTTTAAAATGGAATTAACAAATGGTTTAAATTGAATTAAAATTGTTTAATTTTTTGGAAATTCATAACTAATTCATTTTAATTCAGAAAAATATGATTTTTATATCAAAATTTGCAGAAAAATAAGATCTATTCAATTATGTCCAAACCATGCATACTTAAACAACTTTGAACCATGTTTATAATAGAGGAACAAATTACACCCTTCCTTTTAAATACGGGATTTGTCGAATGGCACCTCTCGGGCATTCGCACCCCATTTAAAATATCCTCCCATGTATAGGATTTACATTTCAATACTTTAACTTGTCGTGTCATGCATTGTGCGCATTGCATCGATGCCATGGTTGAGTGTTGTTTCCCGTTTCTTTTCCGGTGTTTCGTTTATCACGGTGGAATGCGAATCCGAAGTGGAGTTTGACAACACCGAAGGCTTGATGAATCATCGATGGTCAAATTAAGAGGATATCTATGAAGAGTTATTTTTGGTTATCTCCATCAAGTGAAGCCGAAGATATCCAAAAGCGTTATATCTTGTTATCGAAGAGCAAGGCAAGCATAACCTCTTATCTGCACATATATGGTTTCAAAGTATTTGATTCTGGTATTATGCATGCGATTCAAATGTGGTTTTGAGTTTAGATTTAGAGTGTCTTGAGTGTGGTATCGCGAGAGTCTGCTATGCTTAGCTTGCTTAGATCTTCCGTCTGCTCCATCCGGTTGATGAATCAGAGCAGTGAAGGAACTGTGTTGAAGAGTGGCGTGGAATGATCGAAGATGTGCGGAACATGCTAAAGACTTGGATGAGAGGCCACAGTGGGATTGTGGTGGGTTGTCTCATTCTTGTCGATCTTAGGAACTGAGTTCCTGGGTTCGGAACCAAGACTATTCGTGCATCCACACAGGGCTCGGAAACCCCTCGATCCCAACTTGTCTAGCCTACTACGTGAAGCCACTAGTTCGAGTGTTCCATTTGCGTGTGCGGTAAAATGAGTTGAGGAAATTAGGGCTCGGGTCAGGAGAGTGTGACGCTCTGATCTTGACCCTGGCAAACCGCACTAGAGACCGCTGCGCGTGGTCAGATCTACTGCTGTGGCTCATGGACATAGGCGAAGCTTGGGAAAGGTCGTGGCCAACCCTCCTGTCGGCACTCCCCGGAAGAGTGCTAATAGCTGGCGTATCGGTTGGTTGGCGTGTGTGGGTAGTTACACCCCCTGCAGGGTAAATCTTTTCGGAAAGCCGTGTCCACGGTTATGGACGACTTGGTACCTTATTTCGGTGATCATAGACAACTATAATCTAAGTATAAAAATTGCCAACTAAGGGCGGATCGCTTCCTCGGGTTGAGCGAGGGGGTGATTCTGGTGGGTGGTACAACTCATGATGATCTGGTGGAGATTAAAGATGTGGATGTAGCTTGTGTTTCACTCTCTTACCCCATTTTAAAGGTCTACTGATGCGAGATTCTCTCCTCCCTCAAGTTGAAAATAAAGATGGCTTTATGCAAAAGGCATTCATGATACTCTCTGAACGAGCAGATATGTAGCAGGTTAAATAAGTCTTGTTGAGTACCTCCTGTACTCAGCCTTGCGCAATTATTTGGACAGGTGTGTTTTCTGGACATCGACATCGACGAGTAGGTTGGGGTTCCCAGACGGCAGCCTGGAATCTCTGGACTGGGACGTCGCCGTTATGCTTTGGCCTCTTAGGCCTTCTGCTAGTTTTGCTATGTCTAATAGCATAATTTGCCTTCCGTTGTATTGGTGATTGACAGGTCAGTGACCTTATTTTGGTGATATTTGCTTCTTCGCTCTGTTAAGAGCTTAATATATCGTTTCTTGTGTTGTAGGGTCTCAGTTGTGCTACCGATTTTCAACTGTTGGCTTTCGGGATCCTTGTTAGGCTTATCTCAGATTAAGGTCTCGGATTTGTCTAGCTTGGCTCTTGGAGGTGCTACAGGTTTTGGTATCAGAGCAGGACCGTCTGTAGGAAAACCTTTCTATTGGTCGATGTTGAGTCTAGATGTTGTGAAAAATATTTCAAAGCTAAAACTATTTACCAAAAATCTAAATAGGCTTCTTTTTACTCCTTATCTGGTATCGCTGTAATTCTGGGTCATCTTACCTTGTTTTGGTTAAAAACATTTGCTCTCCTCTCCTCTTGTCATTCAAAATATAGGTGCACCAAGTGCAGGTCGTTTCTCAGCCAAGTTGACCTAGTGTTAAGTTTTCTAGAGTCTGGTGTGCTCTCTGATCCGTTTTCCCTCATCTGTAATGAGAGATACCTTTCCCTCCTTATCTCTCAACCTTGTCGTCTCTGCATCATTTTGTTCCAATGTCCCAGATTCCTTCACTTTGAAGATCTCATTTTCTTCTTTTGATACTTCGGAAGCTGTGGTTGGTCTCTGAAGCTATCTCGTGATTACTACATCGTTGTGCCTTTGTGACACTCGAATGGTAGTTACTCCATCTTTCGTTTTTCATCCTGGACTTGAACCGAAGGTCCCAGATCGTGCAGTTGGTGGTGTTGAGTCATATGGGTTGCTAGCCATGTGATGCTCACTCTATCAGTACATGATGCTGACCTTTAACCCAAGATCCATCTTGTTGATCCCTGAGGAATGCTTGCAACCTCAGAAGGGCTAGTAATGTCAATTCTAGCTAGCCTTCCAGCTGGTGGTTTTGCCGTAATTGACCTACGACATCCAAGGTTTACTCCTTCCACTAGCTTTGGCAGGGGTTCTGTCATGGAACCAAAAGGATCACGACAAGAGTGCTCTTTATGAGTTTCACATCTAAATTGGTGACTCTGCCACACCCTTCTTATCAGAACAAGTTATGCTAGCTTGACCTCTACATCCCAGGATTCTCCTGAGCATGTTTCCTTTCTTCCGTTATGTTCTGACCAGTGTATGCCACTTGGCATCCAAGTGGTAAATGTGCATTGGTGTACTAATGCATGTTGCTCTTGTGGTCCGTCGTGACATTCCACTTCGGGATGTTAGGGAGAAACAAACTCCCGTACCTCGTCCATTCCAGGACCAGGTCAAAGTGTTGTAGTCCGCAGATTAAGATGCTTTGTTTGCTTCTAATCTGTTCCATCTCAAGGTGTCACCATCTTGTATATCAAAAGGTCGTGATGTGTCTCCTGACTTTATTGATGAAGTGATGCTTTTCACGTCTTTACTCACGCCTTTCTCCTAGCTGCTCGTGCTCGGAATGCTATGGCGAGTGTATTGATGTGATTATCAAATATTCTTAGCAAAATTTTCATTGCTTTGACATATAAGGACATTTGATTCCTTCCTTGTGTGATTGGTTATCCGGTCACTAAGTGAAGTTGACTGTGCTGCCAAGTCCGTTGTTCTGGTGCACATACTCAGTCAAAGAGTTAGGTTTTACCAACGCTCTTAAGGCCAAATCGTTTTGCTTTGATAAGCAAGACTCCTGTCTATCTGTGTTGTCGTGTTGAAGTAAGATGGTATATCCTAACGGATTTGCTATCTTCCCAATCTTTGATTTGATTTGGGCTATCGTCAAATCAAACTCAGTCCCAAGGACCATCGTTGATGATGTTTTACCTATGGTGTTTCGCCAGCTTACATCTTCATGTCCTTGGTCTGACCAATATACTTGCCTTGTTCATGTATTATTTGATTCCAACTTGTTGGAGTACATCAATAAGCTTGTTGTTGAGCCCATCGATAACATTCTTATTGCCTCCATGTCTGAAGAAGATCATTATGAACATTTGGCATTAATGTTGGAAACCTTTGAGAACCATCTTTGTGCCATCACGAAGTATGTGTTCTGGATGTTGGAAGTAACCTCTTCTGGTTCACGTGCATTTGCTGAAAGATGTCGCCGTGAATCCAAGTAGAGCTTTCCTTGTTTCCTCGGGAATCATCTCTAGTCGGTCATGCACGTGCGGATTATTCATGGGATGATAGGTTCCTACCTGCATACCTTGAAGAAGTCATTTATGCACACCAAGCCACTGACTGAGTGGATCAAGAATGAGAAGAAGTCGGAAAACTTCGTTATCTTCTTTGTTGTTTCCCAGGAAGGACTCAATTGTGTTTGTTGCATATTAATCATGTAAGTGCATGATTCTTGCAATCTCGCTCATATTTTCGAGCTTGACATTGTTGTCCACATCTTGAGAATCTGCAACCTTTCCTCGATGCTAACCATTGCACCTCTCCTTTCGGACGTTCTTAGTCTGAACTTTCATCCCAACTAGCCAGAGCTGAATCTCAAGCAGCAACGATGGTTGGTGTTCCTCAAGGATTTTGACATAGGTCCTTTTGTAACTCCGGCAAGATTAATGTTGTGGTTGACACACTTAGTCGGAAGGCCTATCGCTGAAATTCCTGGAATCTTCAAGAACAACCACTCCCCATGAGGATTGTTGTGCGGCTTATTCTAAAAGTTGCCCCTTATGGAATTTATCTTTCCAAAGCCCAATGTTTACCTCCTCACCTATTTAAGACTTATCATGAGCTTGAAGTGGGTATCCAGAAGATCAAGAAGAAGTTCCCTCCTCCGATGATCTCGGAGATTCTGAATGTCTCTCAGTTGATCCTCTTGATCCTTTTCTTATCTTTTGATACATATCCTCCATGTGAAGTTTCTTTCCGTGGTGATCTTCAACATTCTGTTGATCAGTTCTTCCTTCCTTTTGCTTGTACTTAAAATTCTTTCCAACTCACACATTGTGTGAATTTGTCAGTAATCTTAGGGCCCTGGACTTTTAATCATATGACAAACATCTTGTAAGCCAAATGATTCAAATCTGAAAAGGGTTCTTTCTTTTGTTGTATCAAGACCTCGTTATCTATCTATCTTAGCCTTGTGCAAAGCTCATATTCTAATCCTTTCGAAGAACAGTTGTTTACCAACTTGAAACTTCTTCCTTTCCATCTGTTACCTTGATGTGTTTCATGCTAGTTAGCTCAAGAGTTGTCTTGCACATTCCTCCCTTGAGTTGACAATGAGATACTCGATCTTTTGAAGATCCTCGTTCTAGAGTTGTTTCCCTCTTCTTTTTAGAGTAGTTGAAGAACAGTCCGACGAGTAATGAAGTGCTCAATCATCCCTGAAGTAAATGATCAACCTCTCCGTTAAACAAGATCGTCGTGGGATCGATAAGATCATCCAAGACCGGTGTAGCCTTCCTCTCAGTATCTCTTTTCCTACCCAAGGAATCTCGGGGACGAGATTCTTGTAAGGGGAATAGATCTGTAACATCCCCAAATTTGCTATTTGGTAATTAAGATTTGTTTGTGCATCATGAGTATCTTTGCATCTAATTAAAATGTGCACAAAATTTGAGTTTAAGAAATTAAAAGAGAAAACACTTAAGTGGCTAAACCACTTGTTATTTTAAATGTGTTAAAGGAATTTCAAAATTTTCCAAATCCAATTTTGCCAATGGCTTCCTTGTGAAATTCTGAGTTCCCTGGTATTTTTGTATAATTTTTCTGTTTACAAAAAGGCCCTCAAAAGATTTATTTACCAAACCAGGGGCCTATTTGTGAAGCAAACCAGCAATTATTAAAATCGTCAGGGGGTTTTCTGGAAAAACATCCATCGTCTTCAACCTTCTCACCCCGAGTTGTGCGCTGTCCTCTGCTCCGCCGTTCGACGCCGGAGCCCTGCGCCAAGATCCTCGCCGCCGCCCTCCCCTTCCTTTAAACCCTCCTCCGCCGCAGGGAGAATCCCAGAAGACCTTCTCTTCTCCTTTTCTTCCCCGTTTCGGCCGAAACCCTAGCCTCGTGTCTCCGGCGAAAATTCCGGCGATTCCCGCCATTGCCGGCCACCCCGAGCCACGGTGAGGAGCTCCGAGGCTCCGCCGCCCTTCCTTCTCCCTCCTCGGTGACCCGTGCGTCCTGGGAAGCAAGAAATCAACGAAAACGGGCCGTCTCCTCCAAGTCCGGCCGCCGGCCTCCGCGGATCATCCCGGCCGTTCGCCGCCTCCCCGTGCTTCGCTGACCCTGCCACGAGCTCCGTGGTGAAAGCCTGGTCCTCCCGGACCCCTCCATTCTTCCCCTCCCTCTCTGGTTCCTCCTGGCCGCGCGCGCCGCCGTCGACCTCCGCTCCGGCGAGCTCAACGCCGCCTCCGGTGACCATTTGGTCACAGCGCCGCCACCCCTCGGTCGCCCGCGCCCGTACGCGTGCAACGCGCGTAGCAGCGCCTCCCCTCGCGCTGAAAACTGCCGAATTGGTGATCAACAGGAGGATTCCTCCATTGCTGACGTCAGCTGACGTCAGCGCCTCAATTTCTTTTCCTTTTTCTGAAAAATAATTAAATTGTTTTTAATTCTTTTCTGTAATTATTTAATTATGACAAGTGGGCCCTGTTTGTCAGAATCTTATTTATTTCCAAATAATGTTTTCTGTAATTAATAAACTTATGACATGTGGGTCCAACTTTTATTTAAATTCATAAATGTTTAAAATGGAATTAACAAATGGTTTAAATTGAATTAAAATTGTTTAATTTTTTGGAAATTCATAACTAATTCATTTTAATTCAGAAAAATATGATTTTTATATCAAAATTTGCAGAAAAATAAGATCTATTCAATTATGTCCAAACCATGCATACTTAAACAACTATGAACCATGTTTATAATAGAGGAACAAATTACACCCTTCCTTTTAAATACGGGATTTGTCGAATGGCACCTCTCGGGCATTCGCACCCCATTTAAAATATCCTCCCATGTATAGGATTTACATTTCAATACTTTAACTTGTCATGTCATGCATTGTGCGCATTGCATCGATGCCATGGTTGAATGCTGTTTCCCGTTTCTTTTCCGGTGTTTCGTTTATCACGGTGGAATGCGAATCCGAAGTGGAGTTTGACAACACCGAAGGCTTGATGAATCATCGATGGTCAAATTAAGAGGATATCTATGAAGAGTTATTTTTGGTTATCTCCATCAAGTGAAGCCGAAGATATCCAAAAGCGTTATATCTTGTTATCGAAGAGCAAGGCAAGCATTACCTCTTATCTGCACATATATGGTTTCAAAGTATTTGATTCTGGTATTATGCATGCGATTCAAATGTGGTTTTGAGTTTAGATTTAGAGTGTCTTGAGTGTGGTATCGCGAGAGTCTTCTATGCTTAGCTTGCTTAGATCTTCCCTCTGCTCCATCCGGTTGATGAATCAGAGCAGTGAAGGAACTGTGTTGAAGAGTGGCGTGGAATGATCGAAGATGTGCGGAACATGCTAAAGACTTGGATGAGAGGCCACAGTGGGATTGTGGTGGGTTGTCTCATTCTTGTCGATCTTAGGAACTGAGTTCCTGGGTTCGGAACCAAGACTATTCGTGCATCCACACAGGGCTCGGAAACCCCTCGATCCGAACTTGTCTAGCCTACTACGTGAAGCCACTAGTTCGAGTGTTCCATTTGCGTGTGCGGTAAAATGAGTTGAGGAAATTAGGGCTCGGGTCAGGAGAGTGTGACGCTCTGATCTTGACCCTGGCAAACCGCACTAGAGACCGCTGCGCGTGGTCAGATCTACTGCTGTGGCTCATGGACATAGGCGAAGCTTGGGAAAGGTCGTGGCCAACCCTCCTGTCGGCACTCCCCGGAAGAGTGCTAATAGCTGGCGTATCGGTTGGTTGGCGTGTGTGGGTAGTTACACCCCCTGCAGGGTAAATCTTTTCGGAAAGCCGTGTCCACGGTTATGGAAGACTTGGTACCTTATTTCGGTGATCATAGACAACTATAATCTAAGTATAAAAATTGCCAACTAAGGGCGGATCGCTTCCTCGGGTTGAGCGAGGGGGTGATTCTGGTGGGTGGTACAACTCATGATGATCTGGTGGAGATTGAAGATGTGGATGTAGCTTGTGTTTCACTCTCTTACCCCATTTTAAAAGTCTACTGATGCGAGATTCTCTCCTCCCTCAAGTTGAAAATAAAGATGGCTTTATGCAAAAGGCATTCATGATACTCTCTGAACGAGCAGATATGTAGCAGGTTAAATAAGTCTTGTTGAGTACCTCCTGTACTCAGCCTTGCGCAATTATTTGGACAGGTGTGTTTTCTGGACATCGACATCGACGAGTAGGTTGGGGTTCCCAGACGGCAGCCTGGAATCTCTGGACTGGGACGTCGCCGTTATGCTTTGGCCTCTTAGGCCTTCTGCTAGTTTTGCTATGTCTAATAGCATAATTTGCCTTCCGTTGTATTGGTGATTGACAGGTCAGTGACCTTATTTTGGTGATATTTGCTTCTTCGCTCTGTTAAGAGCTTAATATATCGTTTCTTGTGTTGTAGGGTCTCTTTTGTGCTACCGATTTTCAACTGTTGGCTTCCGGGATCCTTGTTAGGCTTATCTCAGATTAAGGTCTCGGATTTGTCTAGCTTGGCTCTTGGAGGTGCTACAGACAATCAATCCAAAAGTAGGCAACATTGATGAAATCCATGGCTACTTGAAGAACTTGATGGTTCTCACTATGCAAATGAAGGGACAAGGCAATAAGCTTGATGTGATGGACTTCATTTGGCATGAGCTATGGCATGTGATTAGCAAGAAGAAGAACATCTCCTTTTCTCCTTTGATCATGAGGATCGTGGTGTGGAAGTGGCTTGAGCACAATGACATTGATGATCTCGGTGACACCGAGAAGTGGACCCCTCACAAGGGCAAGAGGCTCCTTATCAAGCCCCACAAGCTCAAGCCTAGGAAGGAAGTGGTGGATGAAGCCGAGTCCTCCAAACCCTCCAAAGGTGGTTCTTTTGCTTGGATGGCTCGTGCGATGAAGAAATCTTCCAAGTATCCAAGAAAGTTGAGAGGCATCAATATGATGACCATAAGGAGAAGATGAAGGCTCGCCAAGTTGAGGTTGCTTGCCGCCGTGCCGAGGGGGAAGATGTGCCTTCCGGGTCCGAGCAACACATCCCCACGTGGGATGAATGGCAAGCCAAGGATGACGAGGGCGAGATCATCACGTGGTCGAGCCCGGAACATGATGGTGCTTCTTCCTCTTACACGGATTGGGACCCTTGGGGCGTGTAGGTCCGATCTTTTCCCTTTTTGGTGGTTTGGTGCCAAAGAGGGAGAGATAACTATTAGGTTGCTCTCGGGAATTTGCATGGGTGGGTGTCACGAGCTCGTTTTCACTTATTTCGACCTTTTTAGCTTGTGAACACCTAAATTTATTAGTTCTTGTGGAACTCCTTTATGTACATGGTGTAAGACATGTGAAACTAGTTTTTCTATCTATGTGTTGCTTATTTGTCTTATGGTTAATATTGCATTTGTGATTGCTATCTTTGTGGCTTGGCTTGTAAAATTTAGGGGGAGTGTTGATTCTAGATGTTGTGTATTCGTGTATTCAAAGCACTCTAAGAATATGCACACATCTAGGGGGAGCTCCGTCGAAATTTTATGAACCCTCGCGTGTTATGTTGTGTTGTCATCAAACACCAAAAAGGGGGAGATTGAAAGAGCATCTTCTAATTGACCCTTGTTTTGGTGCTAATGACAACACAATATGTGTTCTAACATGGCTATTAAAGTTGCAGGTTATATCTAAGATTCTAGCAAAAAGGAAACGATCGAAACGGGCGCTGCGAAAGCTATCCAGCAAGCCTTGCTCCAGGCAGCGGTAGTACCGCTGGCATCAGCGGTAGTACCGCTGCACTGGACTTTGCTCGGGCCTTGGCTACCGCTGGCGGTACCGCCCGAGGTACCGCCGTTTTCGGCGCTCTGTTGCGCGGTGCGGTACCCCCAGCGGTACCAGAGCGGTACTACCGTTGCACAGCGGTACTACCGGCCCTTCCAGCGGTAGTACCGCTGTGTGTTTTTCTGCAGGTTCGCAGGCCAGCTCTAAGTCGAGGTACCGCTGGCGGTACCGCCGGAGGTACCGCCGTTTTCACCCGTCTGTTTCTCTGAGCGGTACCTCCAGCGGAACCGGAGCGGTACTACCGGGCTCCTCAGCGGTACTACCGGTATCGGCAGCGGTAGTACCGCTGCGTGTTTTTTGCAGGTTCGCAGGACCAGCGCGAAGTCAAGGTGCCGCTGGCGGTACCGCCGGAGGTACCGCCGTTTTCAGCCTTCTGTTTCTCAGAGCGGTACCTCCAGCGGTACTACCAGGCTCCACAGCGGTACTACCGCCGGGTCCAGCGGTAGTACCGCCGCGTGAAGTTGGAGTCGCAGTAATGCGCGTGAAGCGGGCAACGGCTGGATTCAAAGGTCCTGCGGTACTACCGCCGGGTCCAGCGGTAGTACCGCTGCGGAAGTTATTGCTCCAAACGGCCAGATTTGGAAGAGGCTATAAAAGGACCCCTTCACCTACCTTTGAAGATTGGAGCTTCTACACTCTCTCACCTCCATTGATGCAAAGCTAAAAGCTCCAAGCTCTCCCAATCCTCCCACCCAAACTCGTTGACCTTTGGAGGATTGAAGGAGGAAGCCCCGATCTACATCTTCACCGAGCCGTTCTTCATTTCCCCTTCATTCATTTGAGGGAACACTTGCTAGGGCTTCCACTAGGAAACCTAGCCCATTGTTGTACTTACCCATTGTCTTTGTGACAGATTGTAGCTGTTCGGGAGCCCCCAAGCCCTTTGTGGGTCGTGCCCCGAATCGTTGTTGTAAAGGCTCCGGATTCCGCCTCGAAGGATTCCGATAGTGGAAGTGGACCAAACCTTTGTGGTGCGGTTCACCGGAGATTAGGGTGAGGCCTTCGTGGCCGTTGAACCATTGTGTTGGTTCACACCTCTCCAACGAGACGTACTCCCATTTAAGGGAGGAACTCGGGAATACATCCTTGTCGTCTCGTGTCTTCACTTCGGTTACCTCTATCCTTATTTATTGCCTTATTATATCTTGCTTAGTTGCTAGCTTGTCATATAGGAAATTCACCTTAGTTGCATATCTAGTGAATTTACCTTTTGTGTCAAGCCTAATTTGAAAAAGAACTAAAATTTGAATTAGCACCTATTCACCCCCCCCCCCCTCTAGGTGTCATACCGATCCTTTCAACAACTTTACCTCGTTGAGACAAATATGGTATGAAAGCCATAGTCTCATTCTACCCTTGTTCACCCATCAAGTTTTAAATTTAAAAATTGGAATGGTGGAATCCTCTGTTGACGTCCTCGTTCAGCTGCTCAATTGTCCGTTTCCGGGGACACGGCTAAGTACTTAGATTTATAACTCTGCAGAGGTTGTGCAAGTTCACCATTGTACCCATTCAACCCAAACTATCCTTTACACACCATCTGTGATAAGGGAAAGGAGAAGAATGAGACGAGATCTTTCAGAAGCATTTTCCCTCCCACTCTAGCCTGACGCGCTCCACCTACAAACCACTACCTCCACCTGTCAGGCCGGGGCGAGTCCACGCAGCTTAGTTAATCAAGCGAGAGCCCATATTGGCAATGGCTGCACGAGAAGCAATCTTCACTCAGAGTTCTTCAGATTCCTCTATTCCTGGGTGGCCATCCACAAGTGAATATCCCACAGGTACATCCCCTGGGGACAACACTCAACTCATACAGCCAAGCAACCAATTCCACCCAGGTGTTTGATTATAACTTAGTAGAATTTAACATTTCATCAAAAATAGTTTTGCATAGCATCACAATTCTACTAAGTATTTTCATACGAACCTAGACACAGGAATAAGGAAGTCTAAACATGGCTTGCATAGCAATACTATCCTACACATACTTATAGAAAAATAATCTACTCATGCATAGAAAAATAATAGGACTTTTATGGGGGTGTGCCACTTGCCTTGGCAACCGGGAGTACAGCAGTTACAGTTGCAAAGATTCTCGTTTCCCTCCGAATAGTCTAACAAAAGAAATAAAGCCACACATAAACACACAAGCAATATTCATACGAGGAAAAATATATGCTATGCATGAGATGCAATGATTTATTTTAATGTCAAGAAACAATTATATGTATCTTTTTGAATGTTTGTGATGTATGCATGAATAATTTTTTTTATTTGTTTTCATTTATTTCGACATGAATAAAGGGTAACATCAAGAGTTTTAGTTTACTTAAATAAAAATTCATAATCAAATTTTGTAGAAATGACGTTTGGGCAGTAGGCATCTAAACAATTTTATAGCAATTTGATTTACTCAAAGATAATTTTTCTAAATAAAGTTATGTCAAAAACACTTAAACTACTCTCAAAAATATTTGAAAATTTTGAATGTGTCAAAACATAAAACTAATGAAGCCAAAACTTTCTACTGGTTTTAAGGATTTCAAATATATAAAAATATTTAAATTTGGATAAACAGATAAAAAGTAATGATAAAAACAGTAAGCAGGGTGTTTTCTGCAAAACTGCCAATTAATTGATTTAAAAAGAATTCAGAAAATAATATCTGACGCGCCGCTGATGCGGCGTACCGGTTCGGGTTTTTAAGTGAACTAATCCTGGCCGTCCGATTTAGATCTAACGATCTAGGTCAAAAGGACCGAAACCGAGCGGCGCTGTCGCCGGAAACCTAGCCGGAGGTGACTCCCGCGGCGGCGGCGCGCCGGCGACGGACGTTCTACAAGATCTTGTGCGCTATGGGACGATCGGAGCATACCAGAACGCAGAGGAGGTCGACGCGGATACGATGGCGAGGTCGTGGGGGCTGGGGCGTCCTTTGCTTCCTGGGATTGCTCGCCGGAGTTGTGCGTGGCGGCGGGTTGCTTCGGTAGTGCACTGTTACGACGACACGCTGCGAGACAGAATGCGAAATCGTGTCACAATGATGCGCAAGGATGAAACAAAACGAAGGGGAGAGGAGAGAAGGTCCGGGGTGGCCGGAGTTGAGCACACGGTGCGAGTTTACCGGCGGTAGCGACGGAAAGTCGAGGTCTCGTGCGGGCAGCCTCGTGGCTCTCGGGTGCTAGGGTTTGGGGCAAAGGGGAGAGGCGATCGAGGGGTTCTTATAGCAAGAATCGGCGACGTAAATGGAGCAATGAATCCTCCGCAATGAATCAAAATTATTCGGCCGTTTCTCGGCGTCGTCGCGGGCGTGATTTGGGGGCGAGTCGTTGCCGTGGAAGGAATGACAGGTGGGGCCCACCTGCCAGAGAGAGAGAGCGCGCGCGGGACGGGCTGCTGGCGGGCTGCAGTGCTGCGCGCGCGGTAGATAGCTTGTGGGCTTCGGCCCACTTGCTAGCCCGGCTTGATTTTTCTTTTTATAATTCATTTTTCTGTTTTTAAATCTTGAGTATAAAACAATTTTGAAACTATATCAAAACTTCTCAGAAAAAATCTTAAAAATATAATTTGAAAAGCTTATTAAAAATAGATCATTTTGATATTACTTTTGTCTAAAGTAAAAATAGAATAAAAATGAATATTATTATAAATTCAAATAACAATTTTATGGACATAAAATCAATTAAAAACATATATAATGATTTAATTTAAATTCTATGTGATTTAAATGATAGTTTAATGATGATGATGCATGGATGTAAAGTTTTAAATTTTTCTGAAAATTGGGATGTTACAACCGGCGAACGGGATAACACGTCTCCCGAACCCTCGTCCTTGTGATCTTGTACGGGAGAGGGCGAATAAGGTTTTTGGGAAGCGCTCCGCGCGACTGCTCTCAAGCTTTTCATCACGGCTCGTCTTCCTGTACGCTCGCCAGACTCACGGGCTGCTCGTCAACAACGTCGCCATCGCCTTCAGGAAGCTGCTGCTGCTGCTGCAACAACTACGACGACTACTACGACTACTTCATCTACAGTTGTTCGGTACGTTCATCACGTGCCGATGTGCCGATTTAGTATGTCTATGTGGGTAGACGTTGCTGCTGTTCATGTTAATTAATACATATAGTATTTGCGAGATTAACATGCTAGTAGCTGTTGTAGTAATGTTTAATATACTGAAATTAATCATGAAAATTATGTCTAATAATCCAACATGTGTTACCATGTTTTTTGTGTTTCTATGATATTTGAATTATTCTAATCACACTACCGATCAATGTGTTATTCTTAATCGTGTGTTTTCCCCTTAAACAATTCCATGAAGTCACCACGTGGACGTGGTGGACTTGTGGTGGGAACGCCACACTAGATAGTCTGAACGGCGTCATCGCCGTTGGATTTTTCCTATCGATCTATTCGTCGCCGTACAGATTATCTCGCCCCAATCGGCGAACTCGCCACGCGATACACGTTAGCTCGGTGATCCCCCAAAGATTCTTCCAACGAGTCGTCAAAGAGCGTTCAAAGATCCCAGCTCAGCTCAGCTCCCCCACGTAAATCTCAACAGACATTTGTAAATCTCAACAGCTACTATATATACGGTTACACGGACCAGGCGCCCATAGATCCCGCCTCACCCCCCTCCCATCTCCTCGCCTCGGCCGCCACCGCCGGCAGCCGCGCGCTCGGTGCCGGAGAAGATCGGCTGCTCCTCCTTCATCCGGTCAGTGCTGTCTTCTCCTGCACTCTGGCTGTTCTCCGTCTTTGATTCCTCCTTAGGAATTCTTTCCTTCTAGCACTCTCGTCGTCTGGAAGTTCTTGTTTGATTCTGTTCTTTGCGACGGGGTCCAACAGACGAGGCCATGGATTAGGTTTCTGTTATCTTTTATTGGCAAGGAACACTGACTTGATTGGAGTCAGATGTGTTGTTTGCAGAGTATAGTATAGTTCATTTTTCTACGAGGTTCTTGCCTTCTTTGGGATTCTTTTTTTTTGCTTTGTCAGTGAGAGCAATCAAAACCTAAATCATGGTTGCGTCAACAGACGATTTGCCAAATGCGTCCTGCCCGTGGTCCACCAATAATGGTTCCATCGAGTTCTTGTTCAGGGTACACGGTCGATCTGAGTTGAGCCCGTAATAATTTGTGCCCAGGCGAGGACACAGCTTTTGGATAAGATGGCGAGGAGCCGAGGACGCAGCTTGGTTTCCAAAATAAGCCACGATAAGTCCGCCCCAAGACAAGATGAGAACGGCTCTACTTCTGGCGGCGTGGCGGCCCATGCGTTCTTGCTAAATTAGATCCATGGCCGTTCCTACTACGACTCACCAATAATTGGTGCCTTAAACGTTTGAGTTCATATAGATTTAGATACCTGTGGTCTGCAGATTTAGACACTTCTGGAAAGTATAGGATACCAGAATTATTTCCTCTTTACGAGTGTCATCTATTTTTTTTCGAGATTGTGTGTCATCTTTTCTATGAACTTTGTGTCTTTGTCACTGTGCCGAAATTTTGCTCAGACGTTCTTTCTCTGGAACTCCGACGAACTAAACCGTCCAGTGTTCTTAACTCTGTTTCATCGCTTTTTAGTCCTGATTTCTGAACCAGCTACTGGCAACTGTTTGCAGCGTTGCCGACATTTCGGTTAGGCGAAGGTGAGCTCAGTTATCATGGGCCACGAGATAGCAGGTGCGGAAGTACCTGCAGTTCAGGTATCTTTACTCATGTTTTTCTGGTGTTCGTCAAGTTCAGCTAATGGTCCTTAACTGTCCTTCAACTTCTGGTGTTCGTCTGTACTAAGTATTGCCAGTTTTGTTTATGTTTCACAGAGCAAGTTCTGGGGTATCGTGGTCTGCTTTTTCTTGGGAAATGGAAGCCTTTTTGCGTGGAACAGTATGCTTACGATCGAAGATTACTATGTCACTCTGTTTCCGGTACGTGCTTGATTGTGAAACTTGGTTGATGGTTTGACTGAAATCAGTAGTTGGTAGCATCATACAGTACTTTAGATGCAAACGTGTGTCTCTTGTCCTTTCTTGGGAATGGAACCAATATACAGCAGCATCGTGCATAGAGGTGAAAACGGTACGGATTATTTCCGACCGACCGACCGGAGGCTCACGGAGGCAAATACGGATTCGGTCACGGATACGGATATGTGGTTTTACTAACATCCGTCCATATTCAAAGATATACCATATTTCACGGTTATATCCGACGATTATCCGGTGAAATATCCGGCAAATAATAGCTCGAACCTCATGTGACCGAGTTTTAAGCAAGATGAAACTTATGTACTTACATAACTCCGCACAAATCTTGTCAAGGCACTACCATGTTTGTATATCACATTTGTTGGAGGCGCCCTTAGGCCATAATAGGTAAAACTTAAGTAGCCACTTGAAAAGATAAGTATGAGTTACTAGAACATTCTTGGTCACAATATATAAATTTAATTTGGAATAAATTGGTTGATACTATTTAATATATGTTAGTCGTATGTTTAGTATGTCATCCGACAAAATGTTTATCCGCAACCGAACCATATTCGCCCTGTATTCGATCCATATTCATAACCGACATGATCCGATTTCGTATTCGTATCCGCACACTATCCGCTCCGACTCCGTATCCGAAAAAAATATGGTCACGGACATGGTTTCACTACTATTCGACCGTATCCGCTCCGTTTTCACCCCTAATTCGTGCATCCAGCAGTTGTCACTCGAACGCTGACTAACTCTATGATCTGAATTATCATTTCTACCTTGAACTGAGACTCCACCCATGATCCGTTTTCATTGCAGCATTTGTCACATTCACTTATTCAGATTATAGTGTATATATAGTGGTCTTTAACCTACAATATCTGATTGCAGAAATACCATCCAACAAGAGTTCTTACGCTGGTTTACCAGCCTTTTGCCTTTGGGCTCACCTGCATCTTTGCATACTATGAGGCAAAGCTCAACACCAGGTGTAGAAATTTGTTTGGATTTGGACTTTTCTTCCTTAGTTCATTCGCCTTAATAATGGTAAGTGCATTGGCTATTGCCTTTTGCCCGGTAAAAAACAGATTAATGTTGACCCAGTATTGCCTGCTCATTTAATCATCCCCTTACTGTAGCTGGACATTGGTACTAGAGGACGTGGTGGTATTCCAGCATACATTGGTGTATGCATAATCAGTGCCTTTTTTGGGACATCTGATGCCCTTGTTCAAGGTGGAATTGTTGGCGACATTTCCTTGATGTGCCCAGAGTTCATTCAGGTCACCTTAAGTCTATTACTGTACTTTGTGATACTTGTGAGTTGTGACTATCTTTGTATATCTCGCCGCACTTTACCTTTCATGACATGTATGCTTTGTATTTTCAGTCCTTCTTGGCAGGCCTGGCTGCATCAGGAGCTCTAACATCAGCTTTGAGATTGATTACAAAGGCAGCGTTTGAGGACTCTCAAAATGGGCTTCGAAATGGAGCTAGTACGTTCTGATCTTGTTGACATATAAAGAACTAGTAAAAAGATCTTACAAAAGAAAGTGTCTGAAACTATTTCTATGATCCTTTAAAATAAAACTATAAGGGTTCTAATGCAAATGATTAGTTAAGGGGGTGGTCAGTAACATGCTAGATTCTCTTCAAATTGGTGCATTTACACTTTTGACACAGAAAAATGTTGAGTAAATTTGGATTATCTATGAGACTGTGATCATAGTTGCAGATAACCATAAGTCTGTTTCTAATGTCATTTCAGTTCTGTGTAATCTTATGCCATTAAACTGCGGTTAAGTGTCACAGCCAAGAAACATGGGTTTTTCTACAACTATGAGTTAAAAAACTGTTTTCTGTGGAATTTACTTTAAAACATTCTATCAACAATCAGTTCTACAAATGATCCATGCTTCCAAACAGATGCAGGCATTCCAACTATGAACCAAATCACCGTCTTAAATTAGTCATCCAAAAATTATGTCTTGTGTATGGCTATTGTTTTACAAGATAAAGTTGTCTAAACTGTAATGATATAAATTCACTAGTATGATCTTTACAGCTGTCAACAATAACATAACATACATAAATTTCCATTTTAGCACTTCATATAATTCCTTCCTGAATTTTCACTACCTGTTTCAGTCTTACTTGCAAACATCCTAGAACATCTCATCATTTCTCCCTATGACCAACCCATGTACGTTTTTGTTGCAGTGCTATTCTTCTCGGTAACATGCATCTTCGAGCTACTTTGCTTCCTTCTATACGCATATGTCTTTCCCAAATTACCCATCGTGAAGTACTACCGCGCAAAGGCAGCCTCTGAAGGCAGCAAGACTGTTGGCAGTGACCTTGCAGCTGCAGGAGTCAAAACTGATCAAGATAGACAGGTTTGTCATCCTGACTATACCAGCCCGTATAATCATTGTTCTGTTTACTACTTTACTTGATCACTTGAACGAGCTGTTGATGTACTAAAATTTTGCAGGTTGAGGAGGATCCACAAAAGCACGAACGTCTGAGCACCAAACAGCTGCTGATGGAGAACATAGACTATGCGGTTGATATTTACCTCATATATGTCTTGACCCTATCAATTTTCCCTGGATTTCTATCCGAAGACACAGGAGCACACAGCCTGGGAACATGGTAACCAATTGTTACTTTACATTTTGCAGTTCTATCTGTGAAATCTAACTTTTGAAATGACGGTCTGTGCAAAATTCAGAGTTGACGTGCAAGTATCTAACATGCCATTTTCTGACAAAAAATCAGGTACGCGCTTGTGCTGATCGGGATGTACAACGTGTTAGATCTGATCGGTAGGTACCTGCCTCTGATCAAGTGCCTGAAGATAACCAACCGAAAGGTCCTGATGGCGGCGATCCTGGCACGGTTCTTGTTGATCCCGGCGTTCTACTTCACGGCCAAGTACGGCGACCAAGGGTACATGATCTTCTTGACGTCCTTCCTGGGCCTGACCAACGGCTTCCTCACGGTGTGCGTGCTCGCCGAGGCGCCCAACGGGTACAAGGTAAGTCTGTCGATGCATATACCGCATTTCGAGAAGGAATTGTTTGCCACTAAGAGCTGGTTACTTGTTTGTATGCTGACTATTTTGCTTTTGCTTGTGCAGGGGCCGGAGCAGAACGCTCTGGGCAACGTGCTCGTGGTGTGCCTCCTGGCCGGCATATTCTCAGGCGTCGTCCTCGACTGGATGTGGTTGATAGGCAAGGGCTGGTAGACGTGCTCTCTCTCTCTTGTTCCATCATTTACATACGTGATTGTTGGCAGTTTTTCACTCTTTAGATAGCTGTTAAAGAAACACGGATACGGCAGTATAATACTACTATATCTCGGGTGGTTATTTTTGTGCCTGTTTGTAAAAATGGGGTTGCGAGCTTGCTCTCTGTAATTCACTTAGCGAAGATGTGCTTTCTCTTGCTTTTTTCGCTGTTAGTGCCAGGCCCATTGTACTGCACAAATTCTTCAGATACAAGAACGTTCATTCAGACTTCTGAGGTGAGGTACTCCACCAAGCATGCCACTGCGCCTGGTATGTGGTAATCCGTGGAGAGCGCGCTTTATTCGGCACATAATTCCTTTGCTCCTTTGCTGTTCGAGTTGGCGGCAGCACACGACGATGTTGTCCGAAAAATATATGCACACGCCGGTCTGCTTGTGCAATTCACGAAGTGCTTGCTTATCGTTTCGAAATATAGAAGTAGTTGTATGCACTGCACATGTTTTTCATGATAAAGAAAGCTTTAAAAGCATCTCCACCGGGACCCCTAAATTTTATCCACTTTAGCGGTTTGCCTTTTTCCAACCTCAGAGTAACCTCTTTTCATAAATTGTTTAATTGATTGACCGACTTAACATACGATGTTTTCGTTATGGACAAGCTCTCCTTCTACGTGCATCGATCGACCAATGGGGGATTGAGTAACTTACCAACCAACCTGACATTGAGGGCAAGGCATACCATACAAATCACGGTTTTGTCTATTGTTGTCCTATAGCCGAGCCACTACTTGAGTGTGTGTAATTCATGGCAGTTCACAATTTTGTTTGTTATGGAGCTATTCTCTTACTGTTTGTGTTGTAGAGCGGTAAGTTAGTGTTGTTCTAAGGA
The DNA here is from genome assembly GCA_026929855.1 of Poa annua. NCBI lineage: Eukaryota > Viridiplantae > Streptophyta > Magnoliopsida > Poales > Poaceae > Poa > Poa annua. The sequence goes on from CM049426.1 coordinate 37,638,075, forward strand.
AGTGGTAGTTGTTCTAGTACATGAAGGGACATTTGTGTAAACCGAGCTCTTCGATCAAGATGGGACACATGTCCGTCACAATGGGTGTTACCAATAGTGGCACCCCAAACCAAAACAAAAAATTATAACTTAGGCGGTTCGAGATTTCATTCAATATTTGTTATATTTTACACTTTTTTTTGAATAAATTGAAGACATGTGGCTCTAAACCCTAACCCTATTTCTCGTTCATGTGGGCGTCCCTGTCCAAGCTCTCATCGTCATCGTCGAGGTAGACGATGGTGGAGGAGGAGACACCACGTCAAGTGAAGGCAGCGTCCCGAGGCGCGACCCGTTAGGTGGAAGCATCGTCGCTGCCGGAGTAGGCCCCTGCTAAGTTGTGAACTTGGTGGTCTTCATGAAGCCTAGCGAGTCCTCCCCGAGCTCCGAGGATGACACCACAAGACCCTAGCTCAAGCTGGGACAATCGTCGTTGTCGTGCGCGTCGTCGCACTGCGGAGATTAAACATGGCACCACCTCCACAGTCCCCTCCTTCAACCACTCCCCTTCACCCCTCGCTTCGGCCGACCTGTAGCCGCTTTTAACGTCAGGACGACCTCGTGCATGGCGCCATTAATTGCGGCTGACCGAGCGCAAGTTCATAGCAGACGAGACAGTGACGGATCTAGGATTTTATTAACGGGTATGCCAAATCAAAAAATTGACTGCTATTTGGATAAATTCATTAACTGATTCAGTAAATATTGATAAATTTTACATTATAATATGGTATAGAAGCAATAAATCGTATGCAATAGAAAGATTAGCTAAAACGTATGAGACAAAGTTGCAACATATATATTTTTTGAGATAAAAGGCCAAAGGTTCAACGTTAAATTAATAACGTCACGAAAGGCGACATGATGCAGAGTGGTGAAACCAGCTCACAACGACGAACCGCACACGCACAATCGAAGAAACACCAGCAAGCCGAAAGCCACCTAAGAACTACCTCGAGGACGCTGAGAACTAACAAGGCGGGCAAATCTATTGGGCCGAAGATCGCCGTCGGGAACCGACCGACACAACGACACACGCTGCACACCATCAACACGGGTAAAGTCGTCGAGCGAAACTCCCCTAGAGCCAAGGCCAACACACCAGATGTAATTGATCAGGTTTTTCTTAATATCCCTATCCATCGAGGGACATTCTTAACCTGGCACACCGCTCTTGGGTCATCCGGCGGCCACGAGCATCCCTATCCATCGCAGAACTCGCGGGGGAATGTGGGCCATGGGTAAAAGACTCGCAGGGGAAAGTGGCCATGGGTAAAGGCCTCTACAAAAATAGTTCATCCGAATGAACAAATCTCGAGTCCCGGCCAGGCGATCTTGGGTGATCGTGGCGGCGGCCTAGGGTTTCAATCTAACCGTCGTCACCGGTGCCATCTGCAGCTTCATCGTCGCCGTCGGCAAAGAATTGACGGGTCCTCGCCTCCTCTAGTTGTCGTTCTGGTACTAGGAGGGGTGGGTACCTCGGACCTGCACACAACGCTATATGAAGTTCCTCAATGTTTAGAGCTTGGGTTTGACCGTCATCTTCTTTGTTAGTGGAGATGGTATCGTCTGCAATAAGAGATCTCCCACGCTTCATTCGACGACGAGATATCCTTCCCGACCTCAATGGTGGCTTTGAAATATTAAGTTTGTCTAGGTATGGTTCTTCAGATCTTGTTTCGTCAGATCAATCTTGGATTGTTTCTCATGGTTGCCGCGAGGAGGTTTGTCCTCGCAATATCTATCACGGCTACTACGTGTTCGGCAATGCTGATTCGTTCTCTCGGCTCACAGCAACGTCGATAAAGTGGTTCGGTTATTTGGCCAATATCGGTGGTGGTGCTTTGGCGATGTTGCTTGATTATTTAATGGCTGCATGCATGCAAAAAGTCTTGGCATGGCGGCTCAAAATTGAAAAGAGAGAACTGAAGTGGTATTCACAGGTGTGGTTTGGTGATTTTGAGGTAATTATATGGCTACCTTAAAAAGGTACAAGATTGTATCATGGATGAAGAAAGGGTTTGAATATCTCATAGATTTACTAGTCTATTTTAGCTTTATTTTTCTAATCGATGTAATCATATACTATTTGTTGGTTTAATATATGTGAAAAATTTGAAAAAAATATCAGTATACAAATAATGGCTCGGGCCCGGGGTTCTTCCGGACCCTCAATGGGCCTGTGGAGATGCTCTAATACCGGAGGCCCTCTCGTGTGTGCTGGACACTTCATGAACCAGCCCTCTCAGAGACTCTCCCATCCATCATACACATAAACACGCATAGGCGATTAATGGCGAGTGCAGGAGGCCGTTCGGAGGTCGTAGTGGCGAGTCGAGTCGTTTCCGTATGCTGACTTAGGGACAAGACGACATTGCGTCTGTCCCACACGCTGCATTTAGGCCGGTGTTGCACAACGGTCAGACTTTTCCGGCTTCCCAAGCGCTGCCTGCGCGGTTGAGACGTGTCGTGGCTATTAACTCCGTTGCATGCTCCCCGCCGCTTCCAGCTCATCGCCCAGCTGGAGGCACATGTCCATGCGGCCTTCTTGCTAATAGCGGAGCGTGCGTGAGGAGCTGAACGCAGCGAGGGCGACATCAATAGAGTGGGATGCACTACGTCAGGCGACGAGCATGCAGCAGGAGAGACGTGATGCTCACGCACGACGACGAGGCTAGCCCTAGCGACAACGTTTAGATTAGGATTTAGTTTATGTTTAGTTAAATCGTATTGTATCGTCGTTCTAGTTTAAGTTAAAGCAAATTTGTATTTGGCCCACAAGTTGTTCGACAAATTTCTATTTCGTGCACAAGTTTAAGTTTAAGCAAATTTCGATTTCGCCCACAACACGAAAGATTTGCACACAATTAATCGTGTTATTTTAATTAGATTGATTTCTTAGTACTTTCTTTAAAAATGGAATGGTGGGCTTGTGTATAAAAAAATATATAAAGAGAGTGCTTTTCTTAAACTATTGGAACGTGGTATGTAAGAAATGGAGTGCAACGTTTCGGAGGCTGAGCTCCATGGAGTTTTTTATTTTCGAAACTTCGAAAATGATATTTTATAGTTTTACAAAAGTATAAAGATCAGGGATGTCGGTAATGCTATTCTACGAGGATCTAAAATATAAATTAGAACTATGTCGGCTGTGCAAGAAAAAAAGAAGATAGTGGCCCGTGCAAAATTTGAACTCTCTAAAATCTGTTCTTTCGCAAAAAAAAATCTGTTCGATTTCGTGGATTCTTCTTCGTATACCCCAACATATGAGTAATTTTAAATTTTTGATTTGATATTTTCGTGTAGCTCTCTGAATTCAAGCTCGGTCTCAAATGGTGTACATAGGAAACGGACACCATACTACTCGCCACCACTTTTCCGTTGCCACAAAAAAAACAAGTCTGGCTTCTGCAGCCGCACGAATAGGAAAGATCACAGCGTTTTGGGGTGTATACTGTTGAGCACACGTCTCCTGTAACCGCTCTTGCGTTAGTGCCTTGTATCTAGGATCGCACGATGTGCTCATGTACTGCTGTGTATGTAACTCTCCGGATATGCAATACAATCTGTTGAGACTCATTCTTCCACTTGTTATCAGAGCCTAGCGCTCCTTCTCCTTCCCATGGCCGGAACTTCTCCTTCCTCGGCTTTGGCCACCACACCGGCCAACAACTCCTCCTCCATGCGCTCCCTAGATGCTGACCCACATACTCCCCTGCAACATCGTTTCTCCATGCCTCTCGCGCCGCCAACGCCAAACCTTGATTCCCTCAACTTCTCCGGCTTCGCCAACGATCTCCCCGTGATCAACGCCCCACCACCGCCGGCCCCTCTAGTGTTCCCCTCACAGATCACACCCGGCGCCTACTCTCACCCAATTCTAGGAACCCACATCCAAACCTACATCAAAGAAAAGGTCACAATCACCCAAACTTCTCCCAGTGGCGTCAGACCTTCAAATTTCTTCTCACCATGTTCTAGGTCATGGACCACGTGACGGCGGGCGCTGGTCGGCCGAACCTGAAGATAGCTGGCGCACAGTGGACATCCACATCAGCCTCTGGATCATGGCGACTCTAGCCCCAAAGCTGTACCGTCTTGTCCAAGGGACTGACGGCCTGGCGTGCACAACATGGATGCGGCTCCACCGCTTCTTCCTCGACAACCAATCGTCGCGGTACCTCTACCTCAGAAAGGCCTTCCGCAGCACCTCGCGCGGCGATCTGAACATCGCCACCTACGCCAGCCGGCTACAGGCCATAACTGACAATCTGAACGCCATCGGGCGCCCCGTCGATGACTGCGATCTCACCCTCAAATTTCTCGACGGCTTGGGTGATCGGTACAAGCTGCATGCGGAGATCCTCAAGTGCAACCTCCCCTCCTTCGCCGACGCCTACTCGCGTCTGCAATTGTCGAGGTCTCCTCTGAGACAAGCGGTGCCCAGGCGTATGCCGTTCACGGCGAGTGCGAACAGTCTGGCCACAGTGGTGGGCACGGTGGCGGCCAACCGCGTGTTCCCGGCGTCAGCCCGAACTACTACGGCAAGAATCCCGCGGTCAAAGCGGCGGCGGGCACGGCGGGTAGTCCGGACGTGGACGCGGTTCGTCAACACCATCCCGCGGTGGCGACTTCGGGGGGCGCGGTGGCGCCTCCTCATCCTCGCAGCAGCCCTGGCTTGGCTACTTCGCACCAGTCGGTGCGCCGCTTCCCGCAGACCGACCGTCTTGGATCCCGCCGAACGCTGCTAGCGTCCTCGGTGCACGACCCGTGTTGCACTCGCAAGCCTATTGTAATGCCCCAATCCATAAATTATACAATGATGCTATGTGTCGGTGGTCATGCTACATAATCGAAGGTTACTGGGGTTACCACTCCCAGGCCGAGTAAACATCGGCAGGCGTGCTCGGCATGGATCATCGGCGACACAACCCTTCGATCATGCCATATCCAAAGCATAGCCCTCAAGTATAATAAAGAGACTAAGACACCGGAACACCTGGCACATGACAGACCCTACGACTCAAGATAATATAGTTCAACTCTTAGTAGAGAAAGATAGCAAATATTACAATCCAAGGTCATAGACCCATCAGTATATCAAGCGGAAGCAAATTAAGTTGTTCTAAACAACACGATCCAAATTTGGCCTAAGAGGCCTACAGATAAACAATCCCGTGCCAGCTGGTTCCTAGTTGCCCCAGGCTGCCACCCGGGAACCCCAGACTACTCGTCGATGTCAACATAGAACCCCCCTTCGGGGTAAGTAAAGTCCTCCTCTGAAACAAAAATAAACAAGGGTGAGTTCGACGAACTCAACAAGATTTTGAGCTATTTGCTCTATGATTGGCTCTCAAGGTTTTATGGCTGTTTTGCGTAAAGCTGATTTTATTCTTAAAATATAACTCCAAGGCATCGACTATCAGAATATTTTTAAAGAGGGGTAAGAAGTAACTCTTTCTCTTTTGATTCACTTTCTCATCATCCACCACTGTACCTGTTCTTCAAAGGCACCTCCCCGACTCCACCTCGAGGAAGTCAACCTTACATTCGTGAGTGGTACCTTTAGTACCCAGTTTTTAATCATTCCGTTAAAGTTATTCTATGATCCCTGAATTCGTCACCAAGTCGTCCTTAACCGTGGACACGGCTTTTCGAAAAGATTTATCCCTGCAGGGGGTGTACAATGTGAAAGTCGCCAGGTTCCCGAGGGACCTCCCAGCTCCTTATCCATGCGTACCGTCCGGCCCATTGCCTGTACAACTAGCTCTCTTCCGGGGAAAGCCGGCTGGGTGGGAGCAGCTACGACCTTTACCTCGCTTTGGACTAACCTAGGATCATCAGTGACCGTAGGACAAGTTCAGTGCCTCCAACACCCTGCCCCGCGGCCACTCATTTTCCTACCACCATCATCCTCATCTCAGTCTTGGCCACCATCTCAACACACACGCAAATGGAAAGCCAAACTAGAGGACCCTCGGCTAGTCCGACACAAGTTAGTCGGTCGATGAGGTTCCATATACCCACGCATGGTAGCACGCTCAACTTGGCTCGAAGGCGAGAACTCGCACTGAGGCGGCGAGAACGAGACAACCCACCACATACCATGTGGCCTCTCATCCCCACCTCTTAGCATTTTATTAAGCATTACCACCATTTCTCCACCATAATCCGCGGAATTTCCACCTCTGATCCCAACATGAATATCCATAGGACCACTAAGCAGTTAACTAAGCATGGCTAAGCAACAACCTAGTAAAGTAATTAATTCAGGCCATCAACACAATCCTATGGATAATAGGAGGGGAAACAGGTAGTGGCTTCGGTAACTGAATGCAACTATAGGATACTATAATCCAATCAAATTGACATTTGGAACCGCATGCAATAATATAGTGGAGAAAAATAATTTGCATAAAGTAGGATAAGATATGCTAGAGGGTGGGGATCACGCTTGCCTTGCTCAGCAGGCGGGTAATACTGATCGTCGGGGTAATGTGGCGAGACCCCGGTTCCTTGATCTATCGATGTTTAAAAACACCGGAAAGAACACAATCAATACAAGCAATTCATATGCAATGCGCAAACACATGATGGTATGACATTTTAATGCACTGAATTATTATACCCATTATATGACATTTAAATGGGATGCTAGGAATAATTATTCAACGATATAGGAAACGTATTTTCCTATTTGTTTTTATGAGCATCTTCAATTTTATTTGAAGTAACATGCTTGAAATGAGTGGTAAGGTGTAGCTCATGGGCTGATGAGCATTTCCAATTAAAGGGGCACCACTTTAGTAATTGGAGAATTTAATTTTAAATTTGAATCACACATTTTTATTTCTACCCCTTTGTTAATTTAGCAAAACAGAGAAATATCTTAACAGCAATGGACATGTGAATCATCCTATTAGATAGCATTTATTTTTCTGAGAATTTTGGTATATTATTTGCTAAATTTGGATAAGTATTTTGAAAGTTATGACTTTTTGAAGTTTGAAACATTTTCTGTCTTTTTATTAATTCGTAGAGAAATATCCCGGGCGTTTTTCACCGCGCGCGCAGCTAGCCCGAGCCACTGACGCGCGGGCCAGGGGCCAGGTGGCGCTGACGCGGCGCGGGGCTGGCTCCGGGTCACTGACGCGTGGGCCCGAACGGCAGCGCACGCCGGAGCGCACGGCCGCGGTGGTCGCCGGCGGCGAGGTGGACGCGCGCGTCGTTCTACAGGGCCAGGGAGCTCGCGGTGGGGCGCGTTCGATGCGTACGGTTACGGGGAGCAAGATGCGGGCGGCGCCGCTACTCAGAGGTCGCCGGAGCGCGGTGCGCAGCGACGGCGAGCGGCGGCCGGCGGCGAGCTACGGCTAAAACTAGCTACGGAGCTCGCGCGGAGGAACGGAAGGCACGGGCGGGTGCGGGTGCTCACCCTCGTCGCGTGCGTGTGCTCGGAGCGGACGGAGGAGGGCGGAGGCGGCGGCGAGCGTGCTCGAGGCGCGGCGGCCGGAGTCGGGGAAGAAGAGGACGGCGGCGTCGATCCCGAGCGCCCCGGCACGAGTCCTTCGGCGTGGAGGGAGCTGGCGTTGCGGCGGTGCTCCAGGCGGTCGTGGCTGGGCTCGGGGTGGCGTCAATTGACGGCGACGCGGCGGCGGAGCGGTGGCCATGGCGCTAGGGTTTGGGGGAGGAACAGAGGGAAATATCGGGGGGGGGGGGGAGAGAGCTGAGCAGCGCGGTGGCGATCTTATCCTCTCCCAGGGCAGCAGAGGAGGAGGGGGGTCCGGCGCGGCGTAGGAGATCTCGGCACGTCGAGGGGGTGCGGCGGGGACGAGCGGCTCGGTCGCTACAGCGAGGAAGGAGATGGAGTTTTTCCAGAAAGCCCCCTGCCCGATTTATTTTCCATCACAAACAGGTCCTTTTCTATTTATTTTTAAAACCAGTGCACTGTTTTGATTTAAATGGGGCAGTTAACCACTTTATAAAAATCTGAGAAAATTCAGGGAGCTTCACCATACCATATAGAGACACCACAAAAATTGGCTCCTCAAAATAAAATGTTTTGGTGCACTTTTGTTCATAGGTGTTAGAAAGGGCATTTTGTTGATATTTCCATAAGTTGCCACTTTATGAATTGGAGACAATTGCAATTATAATATTTGGAACTCTTGGAACTTCCTTGACAATTATGCCATTATTCAAAATAGTTTGTTCTTAGCAAGTGAAATTATCTCATGTTGAACTCCTGGAACTTCCTTGACAAATATGCCAAATTCCAAGTGTTTGGATGCAATTGACATAATAGTAGCAATTTGATATTAATGCCATGATGCAATTACACAAAAGTGGAAAATTTACAGTGGTTTTCAGGTTTTCAAACTTGGGCTGTTACAAATCTACCCCCCTTACAGGAATCTCGTCCCGAGATTCTAAAGTGGCGGAAGAAAGTCGGGATACTCCTCACGAAGACTAGACTCTCTTTCCCAGGTAGCTTCTTCTTCGGAATGGTGAGACCACTGAACCTTGAAGAACTTGGTAGTCTTATTCCGAGTCTTCCTTTCCGCTTCATCTAGGATACGTATGGGATGCTCGCGATAGGTGAGATCCGCCTGGATATCCAGCTCCTCATGACTGACTCCACGGATAGGATCCTTGAAGCAACGGCGGAGTTGGGATACATGGAACACATCATGCACATCCGGGAAGTTGGTTGGGAGTTCTAGCTGGTAGGATAGATCTCCTCGTTTGGCCAGAATAGTGAAAGGGCCAACAAAACGAGGGGCCAATTTTCCCTTGATTCCAAAGCGACGAACACCATGAAGAGGAGAGACGCGCAGATAGGCCTTGTCACCAATTTCATAATGGACCTCCCGATGGTGCTTATCATAGTAGCTCTTCTGCCTAGACTGGGCAATCTTCAGATTCTCTCGTATGATTTTCACCTTTTCCTCAGCTTCATTGATCACCTCTGGACCCAAGAGTTGCCTCTCTCCGGTCTCGGACCAATTTAGCGGAGTTCGGCATTTTCTTCCATACAGAACCTCGAATGGGGCCATACCCAGACTAGCTTGATAGCTATTGTTGTAGGAGAACTCAGCGTAGGGAAGGTATTTTTCCCACCCCTTTCCAAAAGAGATTACACAAGCTCGAAGCATGTCCTCTAGAACTTGGTTCACCCTTTCGGTCTGTCCATCAGTTTGGGGATGGAAGGCTGTGCTGAAGTTGAGGCGGGTTCCCATGGCTTGTTGGAAACTCGTCCAGAACTTGGAGGTGAACAAGCTGCCACGATCAGAGATTATCCTCTGGGGAACACCGTGAAGTACGATGATCCGGGAGGCATACAGGTCAGCCAGCTTAGCAGCTGTGATGTCGACTCGCACTGGGAGGAAGTGAGCCACTTTGGATAGTCGATCGATGATCACCCAGATAGCATCGTTGCCCTTGGGAGACTTTGGCAGACCCGTAATAAAGTCCATACCAATCTCATCCCACTTCCATTCTGGTATCGCAATAGGGCGAAGAGTGCCAGCAGGCCTTTGATGTTCAGCCTTTACACGACGACAGGTGTCGCATTCCGAAACATACCTGGCGATTTCTCTTTTCATCCGAGTCCACCAGAATAGTGGTCGGAGGTCTTGGTACATTTTAGTACTACCGGGATGAATAGAGAGAGGGGAATCATGCGCCTCTTTGAGAATCAGCTCCTTCAGATTCTGTTCCTTTGGCACTACCAGACGGTCACCAAAGTACACGATTCCCGCTTCATTCTCCGAGAAGCATTTGGCCTTTCCACTAGTAATGTTCTTCTTGGTATTAAGAATGCCAGCATCTAGTTTCTGCGCCTCCTTTATCTGGTCTACCAGAGTAGATTTGATTTCCAGATTTGCGAGATAGCCAGAAGGGACAATTTCGAGGTTCAAACGGGCGAACTCTTCATGGAGAGCAGGTTGAGCCTTCTCAACCATCAGGTTGTTGCTATAAGCTTTTCGACTTAGCGCGTCAGCCACGACGTTCGCCTTGCCGGGTTGGTAATTCAGACTCACATCATAGTCTTTAATTAACTCCAACCAACGTCTTTGCCTGAGATTTAGATCCGGCTGGGTGAAAAGGTATTTCAAACTCTTGTGATCCGAGTAAATCTCGCAACGGTTACCAAACAGGTATGGTCTCCATTGTTTCAGAGCATAAACCACTGCGGCAAGCTCCAAATCATGAGTTGGGTAGTTTTGCTCATGTGTCTTCAATTGGCAAGAGGCATACGCCACTGCATGGCCATCTTGCATTAACACACAGCCCAAGCCTTGCAGAGAGGCGTCACAGAAGACCACGAAATCCTTGCTTGCGTCTGGCAGGGCGAGCACAGGAGCCGAAGTGAGTTTGGCCTTCAGGATTTTGAAGCTCTCTTCAGCTTGGTCCGTCCATACGAACCTTGTATCCTTCTTGAGAAGGTTGGTCAGAGGCTTGGCTATTTTGGAGAACCCTTCGATGAATCGGCGGTAGTAACCTGCCAATCCCAGAAAGCTTCGGATGTCCTTGACAGACATGGGAGTTATCCAATCCATAATAGTTCGAACCTTGTCGGGAACGACAGCCACTCCATTTGCGGATATCACATGTCCAAGGAATATGAGATTATCCAACCAAAACTCACACTTGGAGAACTTGGCATAGAGACGGTGTTCTCGAAGGCGTGTCAGGATCAAACGAAGATGTTCGACATGCTCTTCATCGGTTTTGGAGTAGACGAGAATGTCATCGATGTTAATGACAACGAACTTGTCGAGATAATCCATGAAGACGGAGTTCATGAGCCTCATGAACGTCGCCGGAGCATTGGTGAGACCAAAGGACATAACGGTATACTCATATGAGCCATAGCGAGTAACAAATGCCGTCTTTGGAATATCCTGCTCTCTGATCTTGATCTGATGGTACCCTGATCTCAGGTCCATCTTGGAAAATACCGTTGCTCCAGCTAGTTGATCCAATAGATCATTGATGCGAGGAATAGGGTACTTGTTTTTGACTGTCACCGCATTTAGAGGCCTGTAGTCAGAGACTAGACGAGGCACGGTAGAATCCCTCTTCTTGACGAAGAGTACGGGACAACCCCAAGGTGAACTGCTAGGCCGAATGAACTCTTTCGCTAACAGTTCATCAATTTGCTCCTTTAACAGCGCCAGCTCCTCCACCGGCATCCGGTAGGGCTTCTTGGCAACCGGCGCGGTACCGGGGAGCAACTCTATGACGAACTCCACACTTCGATCAGGTGGCATGCCAGGCAATTCCTCCGGGAACACATCCGGGAAGTCACACACCACGTGGATGTCTTGGATTTCAGGAGGGGATAAGCCTTCCATAAGGCAAAGGAGAAGCTCAGGTGAGTGGGGCACGGATGGAGATGGAGGTCCGGACTGTGCAGACCAATACTCCACAATTTCGCCGGAAGAGGTGGTCACGGTGATGGTTCTGGCAGCACAGTCGAGGTTAGCCTTGTATTTCCCTAGCCAGTTCATGCCCAGTATGGCATCAAAGCCGGTTGAATTGAAGGCTATCAGCGGAAACGGGAAGGGGAATGAGCCTATATTAATTGAAACTTCAGGGGTCACCCTTTTGGTTTGCCAACGAGTACCAGGGCTGGTGACATATAACGGTGCTTCCAACTCTTCAAACGGTATATTGTTTCGTTGTGCAAATGCTACCGAAATGAATGAATGTGATGCTCCAGAATCAAACAGTACTGTAGCTAGAGCTTTAGCAATTCGAAGCGTACCCATGAGAACACTGGGGTCGTCCTCCACGTCTTCAACAGTGACGTGGTTCAGGCGACCACGACTAGCCGTACCCGTCTTGGCTACGGGCGTGGCAGGAGCTGGTGGTGGCGCCTTCCTAGGGCATTCTCTGGAGTAGTGGCCGGGCTGGCCACAGCTGTAGCACGTGCTTGTCGGTGGTGCAGGGAGTTGAGGACGATAACCACTTCCGCCCGGGCCCACTTTTGGAGTTGGAGGGCGCGGCGGAGGTGGCCTGTACTCCGAGGTCCTTGGCACAAACGGAGGACGGGGCACGGAGCTGTAGGGAACGAAGACCCTACGCTTCTTGCCGTCAGCAGCCGAGGAGCTCTGATGATCCCCCTGAGGTGGCCTCTTAGTGGCCTCTAGTTCCTTCCTTCCCTGTTCCAGGGTGAGAGTCTGGTTGTACAGTTCCTGGTAGCTCGGGAACTTGAAGGGCAGCAACTCATAACGAAGCCTTGGATTGAGCCCCTTGCGGAACAACTCCTGCTTGTCCGCATCATTGGTCACATCCCGAGGGGCGTAACGGGAGAGACGGCTGAACTCATGACCATAGACTGGAATGTCCATCCGTCCCTGATGTAAGTCCAGGAACTCCCTCCTCTTCAAGTCCATGAGGGGCTTGGGAATGTAGGCAGCGCGGAAGGCAGTGCGAAACTCCTCCCAGGTGAAAACATGCCCAGCATCGAACATCGCCTGGTGGCTTTCCCACCACGCGCCCGCTGCACCCGCCAACAGGTAAGTGGCGAAGTTGGCTTGCTCCACAGCTGGAACATGCAGGGCAGCGAACTTGCGCTCCAGTGCACGCAGCCAGTCATCTGCGTCCAGGGGCTCCTTAGCATCGGAGAAGGACGGTGGCTGGGACCGCAGGAACTCAGTGAGAGTATGACAATCGTTATTCCTCCGGTTCCCTTGGTGCACCAACTGCTCGAGGAGTCGGTCGCTACGCACACGGCCCTCCTCCATAAGCAGGAGGACCTCCGCCATGGTGGGAGGTGGCGGTAAATCTTCGCCGCGGTGACGGCCCGTCATTCTGGATATTGACAAGGACACAGTTAGAATCCCATCGTGCCATCCTTGTACACAAAAATAGGGACAGCAAAACTGGTAGTAGCAGCAGATAGAACAACATGCACATCACTAGACGCACGCATAGATGGAACTGAGTTCACAAATATTGTTTCTAGTACAAGCCACAGTTGCTAAGAGAGAGAGGTACAAGCCTCATACATATTACACTGGAGGGGTACTAGGAAGATAATAGTGACGAGTCTATTACATAACGAGCTCTACTGCTCCGGCTCCAGAGATACAAACAAAGGAGTATTTGGCACAACTCGCAGGAAGGCACAATTACTCGAGCATCTCCTGGTAGCACACATGGCTAGTAGTACGCCACGACATCCTCATCAAGTGGCGCCGGGGGAGTGTGGAAGCGGCGCGCACTGGCAGGCTGGTTGCCATACGGCGACTCGAGTGCAGTAAGCCTCGGGTCTCGGTGAGGACCGGTAGGCGGGGTTACGCCACCAACTCCCGGACTGCAAACGTCGGGAGGCAACTGCTCCAACGGGGGAGGGCGAAGTAGTGTGAGAGGAAGCGTCCCATCCATGACGTACGGGCGCACCCTCCTCAGAGTATGACGGTGACTAGCGCGTGCCGAAACAGCGTAGAGGTACCACTGCCGGGCTCGACGGTCCAACGCTTGGACTAGCTCAATCAGTGCCCGGTGCCTGCTGTCCGACTCCATCTCGCCGCTGCTGTACACAGCTTGGTAAACACCCGACGTGGTGTCGTCGGCAGCTGGGAAGTGGCAGAAATCCGACGCCTGGTTAGCGAGGTACGGACAGTAGCTGCGGTAAATAGAGAGGCCGTTATACGCGGCCTCCTGAACCGCCTGCTCCACGGTCATACCCACGCCTCCAGCTACGTTCTCAACGCGACCCTCGTCGTTGAGCACGCGCACCTTACAGAAAAACTGCGCCTGGCTGTACGGTGCATACTCCTCATACACCGTGTACTCCGGGTACCACCTACAACCCTGGCTGGCCAAAGCTGCGGCAAACAAGGCGGGGAACCCTCGAACACCCTCACATCGAGTGAGGCGAACAACCAAGCCCGAACTAGTCATCTGTATCAAAAATAATTCAAATGTCAGGTCCGGAGACTCTAGAGTCATGAATGAAAGTAGAACTCGAGTAGAGACTAGGAACAGCAAGGAAAATGATCCTGAAAGCAAACAGAGGGACGGGAGCCCCAAAAGCTGGTCGCTCCACGCCCTGCAACCCAAAGTGAGGAAGTGTAAGACACGTCATGCGCGGCGGAAGCGACACGTGATAAGGCACAAAACAAATAGAGGTAAGATTGTTCCGAGAGTAGAGGGTAACCAGATAAGGAGTAAAAAGAATCCTAAGATGGTTTTCACAACTCATTTTCAGGTAAAAAATATTTTTACCAACACTAGACTCAACGTCGACCAGTAGTAAGGGTTTCCTACAGGCGGTACTGCTCTGATACCAAGTTGTAATGCCCCAATCCATAAATTATACAATGATTCTATGTGTCGGTGGTCATGCTACATAATCGAAGGTTACTGGGGTTACCACTCCCAGGCCGAGTAAACATCGGCAGGCGTGCTCGGCATGGATCATCGGCAACACAACCCTTCGATCATGCCATATCCAAAGCATAGCCCTCAAGTATAATAAAGAGACTAAGACACCGGAACACCTGGCACATGATAGACCCTACGACTCAAGATAATATAGTTCAACTCTTAGTAGAGAAAGATAGCAAATATTACAATCCAAGGTCATAGACCCATCAGTATATCAAGCGGAAGCAAATTAAGTTGTTCTAAACAACACGATCCAAATATGGCCTAAGAGGCCTACAGATAAACAATCCCGTGCCAGCTGGTTCCTAGTTGCCCCAGGCTGCCACCCGGGAACCCCAGACTACTCGTCGATGTCAACATAGAACCCCCCTTCGGGGTAAGTAAAGTCCTCCTCTGAAACAAAAATAAACAAGGGTGAGTTCGACGAACTCAACAAGATTTTGAGCTATTTGCTCTATGATTGGCTCTCAAGGTTTTATGGCTGTTTTGCGTAAAGCTGATTTTATTCTTAAAATATAACTCCAAGGCATCGACTATCAGAATATTTTTAAATAGGGGTAAGAAGTAACTCTTTCTCTTTTGATTCACTTTCTCATCATCCACCACTGTACCTGTTCTTCAAAGGCACCTCCCCGACTCCACCTCGAGGAAGTCAACCTTACATTCGTGAGTGGTACCTTTAGTACCCAGTTTTTAATCATTCCGTTAAAGTTATTCTATGATCCCTGAATTCGTCACCAAGTCGTCCTTAACCGTGGACACGGCTTTTCGAAAAGATTTATCCCTGCAGGGGGTGTACAATGTGAAAGTCGCCAGGTTCCCGAGGGACCTCCCAGCTCCTTATCCATGCGTACCGTCCGGCCCATTGCCTGTACAACTAGCTCTCTTCCGGGGAAAGCCGGCTGGGTGGGAGCGGCTACGACCTTTACCTCGCTTTGGACTAACCTAGGATCATCAGTGACCGTAGGACAAGTTCAGTGCCTCCAACACCCTGCCCCGCGGCCACTCATTTTCCTACCACCATCATCCTCATCTCAGTCTTGGCCACCATCTCAACACACACGCAAATGGAAAGCCAAACTAGAGGACCCTCGGCTAGTCCGACACAAGTTAGTCGGTCGATGAGGTTCCATATACCCACGCATGGTAGCACGCTCAACTTGGCTCGAAGGCGAGAACTCGTACTGAGGCGGCGAGAACGAGACAACCCACCACATACCATGTGGCCTCTCATCCACACCTCTTAGCATTTTATTAAGCATTACCACCATTTCTCCACCATAATCCGCGGAATTTCCACCTCTGATCCCAACATGAATATCCATAGGACCACTAAGCAGTTAACTAAGCATGGCTAAGCAACAACCTAGTAAAGTAATTAATTCAGGCCATCAACACAATCCTATGGATAATAGGAGGGGAAACAGGTAGTGGCTTCGGTAACTGAATGCAACTATAGGATACTCTAATCCAATCAAATTGACATTTGGAACCGCATGCAATAATATAGTGGAGAAAAATAATTTGCATAAAGTAGGATAAGATATGCTAGAGGGTGGGGATCACGCTTGCCTTGCTCAGCAGGTGGGTAATACTGATCGTCGGGGTAATGTGGCGAGACCCCGGTTCCTTGATCTATCGATGTTTAAAAACACCGGAAAGAACACAATCAATACAAGCAATTCATATGCAATGCGCAAACACATGATGGTATGACATTTTAATGCACTGAATTATTATACCCATTATATGACATTTAAATGGGATGCTAGGAATAATTATTCAACGATATAGGAAACGTATTTTCCTATTTGTTTTTATGAGCATCTTCAATTTTATTTGAAGTAACATGCTTGAAATGAGTGGTAAGGTGTAGCTCATGGGCTGATGAGCATTTCCAATTAAAGGGGCACCACTTTAGTAATTGGAGAATTTAATTTTAAATTTGAATCACACATTTTTATTTCTACCCCTTTGTTAATTTAGCAAAACAGAGAAATATCTTAACAGCAATGGACATGTGAATCATCCTATTAGATAGCATTTATTTTTCTGAGCATTTTGGTATATTATTTGCTAAATTTAGATAAGTATTTTGAAAGTTATGACTTTTTGAAGTTTGAAACATTTCCTGTCTTTTTATTAATTCGCAGAGAAATATCCCGGGCGTTTTTCACCGCGCGCGCAGCTAGCCCGAGCCACTGACGCGCGGGCCAGGGGCCAGGTGGCGCTGACGCGGCGCGGGGCTGGCTCCGGGTCACTGACGCGTGGGCCCGAACGGCAGCGCACGCCGGAGCGCACGGCCGCGGTGGTCGCCGGCGGCGAGGTGGACGCGCGCGTCGTTCTACAGCGCCAGGGAGCTCGCGGTGGGGCGCGTTCGATGCGTACGGTTACGGGGAGCAAGATGCGGGCGGCGCCGCTACTCAGAGGTCGCCGGAGCGCGGTGCGCAGCGACGGCGAGCTGCGGCCGGCGGCGAGCTACGGCTAAAACTAGCTACGGAGCTCGCGCGGAGGAACGGAAGGCACGGGCGGGTGCGGGTGCTCACCCTCGTCGCGTGCGTGTGCTCGGAGCGGACGGAGGAGGGCGGAGGCGGCGGCGAGCGTGCTCAAGGCGTGGCGGCCGGAGTCGGGGAAGAAGAGGACGGCGGCGTCGATCCCGAGCGCCCCGGCACGAGTCCTTCGGCGTGGAGGGAGCTGGCGTTGCGGCGGTGCTCCAGGCGGTCGTGGCTGGGCTCGGGGTGGCGTCAATCGTCGGCGACGCGGCGGCGGAGCTCGGTGGCCATGGCGCTAGGGTTTGGGGGAGGAACAGAGGGAAATATCGGGGGGGGGGGGGGGGGAGAGAGCTGAGCAGCGCGGTGGCGATCTTATCCTCTCCCAGGGCAGCAGAGGAGGAGGGGGGTCCGGCGCGGCGTAGGAGAGCTCGGCACGTCGAGGGGTTGCGGTGGGGACGAGCGGCTCGGTCGCTACAGCGAGGAAGGAGATGGAGTTTTCCAGAAAGCCCCCTGCCCGATTTATTTTCCATCACAAACAGGTCCTTTTCTATTTATTTTTAAAACCAGTGCACTGTTTTGATTTAAATGGGGCAGTTAACCACTTTATAAAAATCTGAGAAAATTCAGGGACTTTCACCATACCATATAGAGACACCACAAAAATTGGCTCCTCAAAATAAAATGTTTTGGTGCACTTTTGTTCATAGGTGTTAGAAAGGGCATTTTGTTGATATTTCCATAAGTTGCCACTTTATGAATTGGAGACAATTGCAATTATAATATTTGGAACTCTTGGAACTTCCTTGACAATTATGCCATTATTCAAAATAGTTTGTTCTTAGCAAGTGCAATTATCTCATGTTGAACTCCTGGAACTTCCTTGACAAATATGCCAAATTCCAAGTGTTTGGATGCAATTGACATAATAGTAGCAATTTGATATTAATGCCATGATGCAATTACACAAAAGTGGAAAATTTACAGTGGTTTTCAGGTTTTCAAACTTGGGCTGTTACACCTATCCCGTGATGCACTCGGGACAGTCGGCGCCAGCTCCAACGTCCCCGTACTCGGCGCCTTCGTACTCGGCTCCCCTTCAGCCTCCGCCTCTGTACTCCCTCGACCACGCTGCCATGATTCACGCCGTCATGAGCAACGGACAGCACCAACCTGAATGGTTTATGGAGTCGGGAGCTTGATCACACGCCACTGGTAAGACGTGTAACTTAACCACTTCTCATTATCCTTTAGGTCATAATTCACGGCATATTATTGTTGGCAACGGATCTAAATTACCAATTCTAGCTGTAGGATCCATACAAATCTCCTCACTCTCCCTTCACCTTCAAAATGTTCTCGTTTCCCCTTCAATAGTTAAAAACTTAATATCTGTTCAACATTCACTCGCGATAATTTTGTATCTATTGAATTTGACCCCTTTGGTTTTTCCGTGAGGGACCTAGCCACCGAGACAACTATCCTCCGCTCCAATAGTGATGGTGATCTCTACCCCTTCTTCGACACCAAGACACCACCTCATGCAGCCTTCACCACCACCATTGGCGATTTATGGCATCAACGGCTTGGCCACCCCAGCAAATCATCATTATCGCACTTACATTTAGATTTCCTTCAACCATGTAATAATGTAGTCCAAAGTTCTTCACCCATATGCGAGGCTTGCCAACTAGGGCAACAACCTCGCCGCCCTTTCCCCACCTCCAGGTCTCGCACTTCCGCTGCCCTTCAACTCATTCATTGTGACTTATGGACATCACCTGTATTAAGCTTCTCTAGATATAAATATTATTTGGTCATTTTAGATGATTTTACTCATTACTCCTGGACTTTCCCCCCTATGTAACAAATCCGACACTTGCAATACGATACAATGTATCTTCACCTATATACATACCCAATTCCACGTCACTATTCAGTGTATGCAATGTGACAATGGTGGCGAGTTTCTCTCTGCTGCCTTATCTCGTAGTATCGGCATATTTGATAGGAGACGGGGTCCTCTAGCCTACGAATGGATTGTGGGGGAGAAGGTTGGTGTCGTCGAGGACGGGATTGAACACAGTGAGTTTACCCAGCTTCAGATCCCGCAGCGGTGGCGAGATCCTACGTGCTGCTATAATTCAGTATGAGGCAAATAGCCGTGAACAGGTTACAATGGGTACGATGCGTATTGAGCGTGCCTTAAAGGCTTCCTGGCGTCCGGCTTATATAGGCGGCCAGACCCCAGGATACAAGGCAAGTACTTGTACGGCAAGTAATCAGAGTCCTAGACCTAGCCGGCTTAGTTGCCGCCTTTCGTCTTGGGCTTGGTGGCTTGATGGGCTTCGGCCTTCCGCCTTCCTTGTACCGTCCGCCTACTTCCTTGTACGTCAGCTATCTGGTTCGCCCGGCAGGCTTCAGCCTTACCACCCTGGACTAGCCGGATTGATCCATGTTGGAGATACCCCTAGTTGGTATATCCCCAACATTAGCCCCCAGAAAGGTTGAAGTTCTCCAGGCGCCGACTTCTTCTTCTTGATTCTTTGTTCTTCAATGTAGGCGGCTGCAGGACTTGAACCATTCTGAAAATAATGGGGGAACGTGTACCCCAATGTTGGCACACGGCCGCCTTCATCCAACATGGGAAATACGGCTTAATGAAACTTGCCGGATAGCTTCACAAGAAAGTCTGATCTTTGACGGCAAGCCAAACATATTTTTGACGGATAACGCTAGTCGGTTCACGATAGTTTGAAACCAACTGAAGCGAAAATCATGTCATGATTACAAATCGCGGGAAAAGAGGAGTCATGGGGATCGTGCGATCGTGCGCTGCTCTGAGGCAACAAATGTTCGACACGTGTTCGACTAACTGTGCCGTTGCACAGGGAGCAACGCCTGGACCTATAAATAGGGAGCCGAGCTGTTCATTTTTCATCTATGCTCTTGCTCTCCACCGTCCTTTGCTCTCCCGCTCTCCCGCTCTCCCGTTCTTCCAATCTTTCTCACCTCACCGAGCGAACTCCGGCGAAAACTTTCCTCCGGCGACCTCTGCGCACGGTGATGTCCACCGAGCAGAACACTCCCTCGACGGCGTCCAGCGGGCTAGCAGCTGAGACCACCACCGCGGCGGCGATGGGTGGCGCGGCGTCGCGTCTTGCGACGGCGCACGCGGGCAATGTCACCACCGCCCCCTCTTTGACCCCCACTGTGCATGCTCGTGCGGTGGCGCCCTCGGCACCTTTTCTTTCACCGCACCGGCGACGGCGAGAGGTGCGCCCGCCGACGAGGAGGAGGAGTCAGCCGACCTCGGGTCGCGCTACTAGCTTCCCTCCATTGTCAACGAAGAAGCGCTCCAGGACTTGGAGGCTGTCGGCTACCTCCCGACTCGGGAGGACTGCAACTGGAGGTCCGCCTTCGGCGACGTCATCCCGGCTCCAAAAGCTGGGGAGCGGGTAATCCTCACCTCCCACTTAGTTAGGGGAATGGCCTTGCCGCCTTCCGCCTTCTTTAGCGAGGTGTTAGATCACTACGGGGTCCAGCCCCACAATATAGCACCCAATAGCATATTAGTCTTAGCCGGCTTCACAGCTCTGTTTGAGGGCTATCTAGGTATTAGACCTAGTTTAGACTTCTTCAGATACTGCTTTCGTTGCCGGCGCCAGACTGTGCCGGACGGCGGACTGGCGACCTGCGGCAGCATCACTTTCAACGGCCGCCAAGGACGCCAATGGTATCCCAAGATACCATCAAGTCCGTCAAGGGCTAGACGTTCACCTTCTTCTACTGCCAAGACATGGCAGCACTAGGGCGCCAATTTGGCGTCCCGGACTTTGTAAACGCGCCGCCTATGCCCAGGCCATGCTGGGACGAGGCGGTCCCCAAGTTGACGGAGGAGCTCCGCCTTATTCAAAGGCGGATCGAGTTCCTCACTCGCACGATGGCTCCCCCCTTGCTGGATGGGGTGGACACCGTCATCTACTGGCTTAGCCGGCAGATACTGCCTCTGCGGTATAGCCCACACAAGATGTGTCAGTATTCGCCTACTGCCACAGCCTCTCTTCGGGTAAGCGAAGAGGGGTTACTAGCTGCCGACCTGGCGTTCCGACTTCACAGCCTTGTCAAGTCAGGGCTGGTGAAGGCGGTGGAAGGCGTGCCCATGCACACCCACGACAACCCTCCCCTTGAGGTAGATATTTTTCTTGTTGCCCTTCTTTGACGGCTTTTGCCGGCTTAATGGAGTCGTGTTAACACTTGCTTTCTTCTCGATTGGCAGCTCTCTGCTCTAGGGGAGAGTGACCTGGCTTCCGACTTATACGAGTCGGAAGCCGGGAAAACAAGAAGCGCAAGGCGTCGGCGCTGCTTCCTCTACGGTGAACGCCCAGAGTAAGAAACGGACCGCAGCAGCTACAGATCCGGTGCTCGTCGACCTCGACGAGAACTTGGGGATTAACATCCTCCGAAGGTACCCATTTCCGCCTTAAGTAGTCGTCGAATTTCTCTGTTGCCGGTATTCATCTGGCTGACTTTGCTTTGTTGCCAGGGAAAGGGTGGCGACTTCCAGGTTGCCGTCCAGGTCCCTTCTATCCAAAGGAAAACGGCTCCAAGGTAGCTCGCCTGCTACCGTGCTGCCAACTCCTCAGCCCCGGGCCGGCGGCTTTATGGGCGATGCTCGCCGCCAGCCCCAGGTTCCGGCATCTGGCCCGCCGCCAAGGGCCTCGTCTGCTGGCCGCGCAACCAGCACTCTCTTTCCATCGGCTGAGGCTACGACCAATGAAGTCGTCCAATCGCGCACCGCCAAGGAGGAGTCGATGGTGGAGGTTGCCGGCGGAACGCGGAGGGCAGCCCCGGCTGCCGATGGCGGCAGAGTTAGGGATCCTTGGTCCACTTTTAATGAGGCCAAGGAATCCACCCTGGCTTTTGCCAACTTCGCCTCCCAGGCCTTTGCCGACTTGGAGGGCGATATTTCTGTAAGTTATCTATCTTGGCGGCATATACATAGTCTCCCCCCCCCCCCCGAGCACTTAGATGGCAGATCAAAAACATTGGTCGCCGGCTTAGTGGTTTTTTGACAATATGTTATATGCCTTTGTCCTTGTCCGCAGGGCATCCTGTCCGCCAACGTGGAGCTTATCTCCTCCAGATTGGAGATAAACCAGCGGTGTCGCGATCTGAACAAAGATTGCGAGGCCAAGGATCTGCGGATTGCCGAGTTGGAAGCGGCCGGCAAGAAGGATGAATGTAAAATCATTGTTTTTTTTGCCTTCCGCCTTAATTTTTTGTTTGCTGCCGTCAATCATGTAGCTAGTAATTCCATATTGTAGAATTGCTAGATCACGCCCAGGATATACTGAAGGCGTCTACTGATATGCAAGCTATTATGAATGAAGCTTCCGATGTGGCGGCCGCCAACTTGGTGATGAAGGAGGAGCACCAGAAGGAGATGGAGGCCCAGCAGTTGAAGTTTGCGCAGGAGTCAAGCCAGCTTACTGGGGAGCCGGATAGCCTGCGCGAAAAATTGGCAGAGGCGGAGAAGGTGGCTGCTGAGGAAATATCCAGGCTTCTCGCGCCCAGACTGCGGAGGATGCGGCGGCAGCCCATATGATTGAGTTGTCCGCCTTCCATAACACGATCCTTGGTAATTCCTCACTCTTCATCTTTTTTCGTCAATTTGTTTATCCTGAGCCAAACTGACGCTTTTTTTTGGTACAGTTGTTGCCGGCTTAGGTGATGACAAGGTTGTCAGCCCCCGCCTAGATCGCCTTGCGCGTCTGGGTGAGCTGATCACCGAGACTTTGGCGGCGTCCAAGCGGTTTTCCGCCAAGTTCTTCATCTCCTCCGGCAGCCAGGAGCCGTTCGAGTTCAGCGATGTGCCCAGCATGCTGGAGCAGGCTACGAAGCTACACAAGAGCTCGCTGAAGTCGGCGGCGCGGGGTGGTGCCAAGACTGCGCTTGGATTATTCATGGCGCACTACCCCGAGGCGGAGATAGAAGCCGTCACCGAAGGCATGCCGTCTACTTATGAAGACGGCAGCGAGGTCCAGCCGGCTGCTGTGTTGAACAGCGTTGCCGGCTACGCCACGCGTGTTGCCGACATGGTTGATACGACGGTATTCTACCGGCGCCATCCTGTGCCTGCTGCTGGAGAAGCTGGAGTTGCCGGTACGGCCGAGGCGGAGGGGAGAGATAGCTCTGGGGCTGAGGTTGTCATCTCCCAAGCCTAATGTAGGCGTCCCCCGAGCCGAAGTTGTTGTTGCCGGTCTCCTTTTCATCTTGACGGCTAGCCTTTTCCTGCCCCTGAAACAATCAAATCTCAACTTGTAATATTTGTAAATATTTTTGGAGATGCTCTGCTAGGCGGGAAGCCAACTAACTTGTTTTTTTGCCTTATTTTTATTTGGGTCGCCTTAATTTTACCCTGATTTATATGCTTGACTGTTTGTATGTTGGCAAACCTCAGCCGGAAACTTTAGCTGAAACAACCAGAGCTAAACCATATGTTTAGAATCAGAAACCAAAGCCAACATGTTGGCGCCAAAGACATACTACTAGGCGAACCACATATAAGTAATCAGACGTAAAGGAATTAGGCGGCGCAAAAAGTTGAGTTTTGCTTTGAGTTGGCTCGAAAGCTGCAAGTATCTACTAGTTTGAACCTTTGCACGGAGCTAAAAAAAAGGTAACTTAGATACATAGGGGATATATGACTGCAAGAAAAGACAAAAAATGGCATGCTTCTCAACACTGATGAGGAACCATAGACTTTTATTTCATAATCATATATAACTTATTACAATTATAAATTGCTAAGTGTAGAAAGGACGTAGTTGCTCAATGTTCCAAGGCCGTCTTGTTTGTTCAAACGGGTCGTCAATGCCTCTTTTGCGCTTGGTTCCTCTCCTTCCTGCCGCCTTCTTGCGCCTTTTCTTTTCTTCTTCATCGCGGATGTCGGCTAGGTAATAGGAACCATTGAGCAACGCCTTTGTGACTATAAACGGTCCTTCCCATGGCGGGGATAACTTGTGCAAGTCTTTTCTGTCTTGAATTAGGCGGAGAACCAGATCACCCGTTCTGAAGCCTCGCTTCCGCACTCTCCGGCTATGGTAGCGGCGGAGTTGTTGCTGGTACAAGGCGGAGCGATGTAGAGCAACGTCTCTTTCTTCATCCAATAGGTCTAGGCTATCCTGTCTTGCACCTTCTATGTCTTGCTCGATGTAGGATTGAACTCTTGGGGAATCGTATTTCATGTCGGTAGGTAGCACCGCCTCTGCGCCATATACTAAGAAGAACAGAGTGTAGCCAGTAGATCTGTTTGGCGTTGTGCGCAAATTCCAGAGTACTGACTGTAGCTCTTCTGTCCAAGCGCCGGCTGCCCTGTGTAACGTAGCTTCGAGATGGGGCTTAAGTCCTGAGAGGACTAAACCGTTTGTACGCTCTACTTGCCCATTTGATTGAGGGTGTGACACAGATGCCAAATCAAGCCGGATACCTAGATCACTTCAGTATTCTTCTATGTCGCCTTGAGATAGGTTGCTGCCATTATCAGTGATAATGATGTGTGCGACTCCGAACCGAGAGATAATTTCCAAGTGGAAATTGGTGGCTGTTCGTGCGTCAAGTTTGCTGATTGGCTTGGCCTCGACCCATTTGGTGAACTTTTCGACAGCGACCAATAGGTGGGTGTACCCACCACGTGCCTTCTTGAAGGGACCAACCATCTCTAAGCCCCAGACCGCGAACGGCCAGGTGATTGGAATTGTCCTGAGGTCTTGTGCCGGCATGTGAGGTTGGCGGGCGTACAACTGGCAGCCTTTGCATGTTTTCACGATCTGCTCGGCGTATTTTTTGGCAGTAAGCCAGTAGAAACCTTGGCGGAAAGCTTTGGACACAATGGACCTGGCAGAGGCGTGGTGCCCGCAGGTGCCGACATGTATGCCTTTCAGAATTTCCTGGCCTTCTTCTGGCAGTATGCACCGCTGATAGATACCGCACGTGCTTCGCTTATATAGCTCGCCTTTGATTATTGTGAATGCCTTGGCTCGCCTTATGATATGCCTTTTCAACACCTCATCATCCTCCGGCAACTTCTTGTCGATTAGGAAATCGAGGTATGGGACAGTCCAATCCGGCTGTATCGAGTAGACATCGAGACTTGCCGCTTCTACTGGTTCTTCTGCATCGGGGTCCAACAAGTCGGCGCCCTTATTGGACGTCTTGTGCAAATGTTCCAGGAAAATATCCTTCGGCACTTTTTTGCGTTCTGACCCGAGTCTGGCGAGAGTGTCTGCCGCCTCGTTCTCAGCTCTTCGAATATGCCGGACTTCGTAGCCCATGAAATTTTTGGCGAATTCGTCAACTTTGGCTCTGTATGCCGCCATTGTTGAGCTTTTCGCATCCCATGTGCCGCTTACTTGCTGCGCGACTAAATCTGAGTCGCCACAACAGAGGATTCTCTTGACGCCGAGGTCATTTGCCACGTGTAACCTGTGAAGCAAAGCTTCATACTCTGTGACGTTATTGGTTGCTGTGAAATGAATCTCCAACACGTAGCTGAGCTTGTCGCCTTTGGGTGTGCGCAGAACAACTCCGGCCCCCGAGCCTTTGAGCATCTTTGATCCATAAAAGTGAATGACCCAATATTCTGACTCGGGGAGTACTGTTTCCTCCATGGCTTCTGTCCAATCGGCAACAAAGTCTGCTAGTGCTTGAGTCTTGATGGCGGTCCGCGGTTTGTAGACTATATCGAATGCGGCAAGTTCGATGCCCCACTTGGCGACTCGACCTGTTGCCTCCGCGTTTTGTTGATTATGTCTCCCAACGGTGCCCTGCTAACTACTGTCACTGTGTGTTCCTGGATATAATGCCTAAGCTTTCTGGCAGCGAAGAATACACCATATGCCAGCTTTTGTAATGTGGATACCTCTGCTTGGAGGCGGAGAAGACTTCACTGATGAAGTAAACCGGTCGTTGCTCAGACGTCGCGACTTTGCTTTCCTTCCTTTCCACAGCCAAGACAACGCTGACAACTGCTCCAGTTGCCGCGATGTAGAGCAGCATTGGTTCCTGCGATCGAGGTGCTGCTAATATCGGAGCGGATACGAGAGCCTCCGTAAGGTTCTGTAAGGCGGCATCTGCTTCTGCTGTCCACTCAAAGTTGTCGGATTTCTTCAACAGCCGGTAGAGGGGCATTGCCTTTTCCCCAAGGCGGCTTATGAAACGACTGACGACTGCTGCCGATCTGGCTAAGCGCTGCACGTCCTTCAGACAAGTGGGTCTGGATATGTTTTGGATAGCCTTGATCTTCTCCGGATTGACTTCGATCCCTCGTTCTGAGACGATAAATCCGAGTAGTTTGCCGGCTGGAACGCTGAAAACACACTTGGCGGGATTGAGCTTCATCTGGTATTTTCGGAGATTCTGAAAGGTTTCTACCAAATCCTCTAGGAGATCCGCCTTCTTTTTCGACATCACCGCAATGTCGTCTACGTATACGTGAACATTGCGCCTGATCTGTTCGTGCATGCAATTTTGCATACAACGCTTGTATGTTGCCCCTGCATTCTTTAGGCAAAAAGGCATCATGATGTAGCGCAAAGTCCCGTATGGAGTGGTGAAAGATGTTTTCAGTTGATCTGACTCCCTCATCTTGATTTGATGGTATCCTGAGTAGGCGTCCAAAAAACAAAGTAGCTCGGAGCCTGCTGTGGAGTCTACGACTTGGTCAATTCTAGGCAGCGCAAAGGGATCCTTTGGTCAACACTTGTTAACACTGGTATAGTCGATTCACATCCTCAGCTCTTTAATCTTCTTTGGGACAAGTACAGGATTTGCCACCCAATCAGTGTGTACAACTTCTTTTATGAAGTTGGCGGCCTTCAGCCTATTTATCTCCTTCCCTATAGCCTTGCGTCTCTCATCTCCAAAGCGTCTTGTTGCTTGCTTCACCGGCTTGGATCCTTTTATGACGTTGAGTGAGTGCTCGGCAAGTTCCCTCGGTACACCAGGCATGTCGGATGGCGACCATGCAAATATGTCGCGATTCTCACGGAGGAACTCGACGAGCGCGCCTTCCTATTTGCTGTCAAGGTTGGAGCCAATGACAACTTGTTTAGACTTGTCACCTGGGACGAGGTCCGCCTTTTTGGTGTCTTCTGAAGCTTCAAAGGTCTTCTTGACATCAATCTTTGGCTTGGGCATGGAGTTGTCAGGGTCCGCCTCAAGTAGTGCGAGCTCTTCCTTGTGTATGACGGCTTCTGCGAAGGCGGCCATGCCATGTTCGCACTCCTTAGCTTTCTTGAAGTTGCCGGAAACCGTTCTGGTTCTATTTTCCCCTGGCATTTTAAGCTTGCTGTATATGTAGCACGGCCTTGCCATGAATTTGGCGAAAGCCGGTCGTCCGAAGATTGCATGGTAGGCGCTTTTAAAGGGACAACTTCGAACCGGAGAAACTCTGAGCGATAGTTCACCTTTGGTCCGAAAGTTACCTTTAGCCTAATGCTCCCCATAAACTTTGCTTGTCAGCCGGGCACTATGCCATGAAAAGTGAGGTTGCTGTGATCAAGCTGACCCTCTGACAAGTTCATGCGGCTTAGTGTATCATAGTACAAGATGTTGAGGCTGTTGCCGCCATCCATGAGTACTTTTGTGAGCCTGAAGTTGTCGACAATGGGGTCGACGACAAGGGCGTATTTTCCTGGGTGAGGGACGTGATCAGGGTGGTCGGACCGATCACAAGTTATTGCCGCCTCGGACCAGTTCAAATACTAAGGGACGTCCGGCATTGTTGCGTTGAGTTCGCGCATCTCCGCCTTTTCCACCTTAGCCGAAGGCGTGCCGACAAAACACACAAGAGATTCTTTGACCTTCGGGTATGGCTTCTTTTTCTTGGCGGCAACATCGTCATCGCTTGAGATTGACATGTCGTCGTCATCCTCGTCGTCCTTGCTGTCTTTCTTTTCGTACTTCTTTGACTTCCAGCCAACTGTGGGATCCTTTTTGAAGTCATCCATGAAACGGCACTCGCTGAGCATATGGTTGACCTTGCCAGTGCGGCGTGGATGGGGGCATGGCAAAAGTTTTGCCTGCTCGTAAGTGATACGTGCCGCCTTAGGGCCTGAGCCAGCGTCACGATTATCTTTCTTGTTTTTCCACTTCTTTTTGCCGGCATTCCCTTGGAACGCGACGGCTACCTCGTTAGAAGGTCCGGCTTTGCCTTCCACTGCTTGCTTGCGTTTGTTGTTCCGTCTTGGCGCGGTGCTGACGTCTGGATCATCGTCACGTGCGTCATCATCTGCTGCCGCGTATTGGGCGGCTAGGTTGAGCATCTCGCCAAGGTCCGGTACTTGCTTGCGGACGCCGGTGAGGGAGCAGGGATTTCTTCTGCAGGCCCGTGTAGAAGGCATGGATAGCCTGCGCGTCCGAAACACCATGACAGTTGGCCTTTTCGGAGATCCAACGGCTGACAAAATATGTCATGGTTTCGTCCGGCTTTTGAATACAGCGTTGCAAATCCGTGTAGGTATTTGGACGCTTGTATGTTCCTTGGAAGTGCTATGTTGTGGTGGTATCACGGCAGATTCCATAGGATGGCTAAAGTGTGGGGCCGATGGACGCTGGTGAATCCGGGGAGGGCTAGCGAGTTAAAGAACTCACAAAGTGGGGGATGCCGGAATCAATAAGATCACCGATGAACACGAATCACACCCGGAGAACACGCCACAAGATCTAGCAAATACAAACAAATGCACGAAGGCGAAGAACACACACACACGATATACCCAGGTTCGGGGCCCTCGTGGGGAGGTAACACCCCTACTCCTGCCTCCCTCTCAATATAAATGTGTGGAACAAGATCTACAACATGCTCCTTGAGCTCTCTTGGTGAAACAAGGAAGACCAAAATGAACTAGAGAGAGGATGGAGTAAATGCTCTAGGAGTTAATGAGTATATAGTTTTGGCCCTCAAGTTGGTCTCTCTCTTCTTCAGCAGTTATGGTGCCTTTTATAGAGTTCCGGCCGGGAGGGCCGGAAACCCTAATCCGGCATGGCCCCACCGGACAGGCCTAACGGTTATGTCGACACCAGCTAGTGCGACCTAGCCGCCGAGCTATCCGGTCTAGCCCTGGCGTCATCATTCCGGCAAGGACCGCATGCGCCGTCCTGGAACATCATTGTCCCTCTGTCAGAGACAAGATATGTCTCCGCCCATGCCGAGTAGCCTTTTCCGGATTGCCGGGCTAGGCATGTCCGATCTTGTCGTACCGTTATCGTACCGGCTGACACGCTCCCGTGTCAGGCGGGAGGTGACCATGCTTCCGTGCAAGGAGGAATGGGACTTCCCCCCGTGTCAGGCGGAAAAGCCTGTACCAGACCGTTGACTCCCCACCGACATCCCCCATGCCGGCTACCTCCTTGCTTAACATGGTACGTCCTCCCTGCATACATAAGACAGCTAGCCAGTATCGAGATAGACATGCCGGTTAGTATTTACCCGGGTAGCCTATCCGGATCCTTCAGGATCTTCTCCACCCGGGACCTTACTCGGTTGATCTGAGTACACCTCACCCCGGGATCCCATCCTTGGCAGATCGAGGGGTCCGAGATCCTTCCCGGTTGCCCCCGAGTTCCGTCTCTGCCCCGGACTACCACTTAGGATGAGCAACTCTAGGCCTAGCCTCCCGAAGATGTCTTGGGCTGCTACCAAAGACATCTTCGAGAAGCTAGTTCTTAGAGGAACCATCCGCTTGGGCTTATGCTGTCCTGAAGGCCTGGGGGGGCTATTTATAGTTTCCAGGGAAGACCCTTGCGCCCCCCAAGAGACACCTTGGTCCCAACCACCTCCGAAAGGTCAAGTTTCCCCTTCGGTGCATCAAAGGATGGCCCTTTCTCTCTCCAAAGGTCAAACACTGTTACTACATTGCTGGATTGTACCGGGATCTGCTCTACCCGGGGGGCAGCCCCCCGACACTAGTCCCCGAAGCTGGTGCTGTGCAGCGACCCAAGACGATGTGCGGGATCAGCTTTAAGAATAAGAATCACCCAAGCAAGCAAGGGACAATCTTCAGCCTCGGTACCGAGATGACTTCTACCGACATCGCTACCCCGAGATCTTTCCAACCTGGAGGCCATGCTCATGCAACGAGGTGATACCCTTAGGCCCTCCGCCGGATACTATCATGCCGGTTGACCCTTCACCTCTCGTGCCGGGCAAGATACCTCTCTGGGGAGGGGGTCCCACCCGGGGTCTTGTCAAGTCTGAGAAGCACTCGACTGCTTTTGACTTGGCGCAACGCTGCTCAGGTTCGGGCGCCGGGAGCCGCATCCGATCCGAAGTACAACCGTTGGGGCCGTGTGGCCCGCGATGTGGCCGGGTTGGGCGCTCCGGGTGGCGCCACGTGCCGCTCGGCACGAACTGATCCCACCCACGAGATCGTGGGCGGGAAACTCGGAAACCGCTCCGGATCTCCTCATAAATAGGGGATCAGAGCGGTCAATTCCTCTTCTTCCCCAAACCTCTATCCTCTCCCACAACTGCCCTGAGCGCTCCGCCGTCGCCGTGCCCGAAGCTCGAGCATCACCGTCGCAGTTCGCCACCGGAGCCGTTCGTCTCCACCATCGGGCCTCGACACTCCTGCGCCTCGGTGCCACCCTCTTCTCCGGTGAGTTTCTTCATCTTCTCCGGCGAAGTTCTTCACGGTGACAATCCATCGCACTAGTCCGTGAGTTTGCACCTCCACGAACCACGCCGCCGCCGGCGAGTGCGCTGTGCAGCGGCGGTGCAGCGTTGATTGTGGCGCTTTCCATGCCCTAGCTTTCCTCCGCATTACCCCATCTTCATACTTTGCCCGGGCATTCTTGCGCCGATTAATTCTTATTAGTTCGGCTGCGGTAGATCTGTTTACTAGGAACCCGATTGTTGTTAGGAGTTTCCAATCCGGGGTCTTCCATTACCGGCATACTAACTCGACTAACTGCCACTCCGCCTGCAGAGTAGCTCTGATATGTCCTCCGGGCCTTCCGAGATGGGCGACGAGAGTATCCGAGGTTGCTGGGATGGCTCCGAGACCAATCAGGGGGACCTTGATTGGCTATACCGGACACACCGGATCCCGCCGTAGGTCGAAAGCCGACTTCCGAGTGGCGAGGTCCAGCCGGAACCCCAACCCGGGGAGCGTGTAGTGTTCCTCACGCACTTCGAGCGTGGGTTCGGGCTCCCGGCTAGCCCCTTCTTCCGGGACTTCCTCGACACTTATGACCTCCAACCGCATCATCTCCCGGCCAACGCGATCATGATGCTCTCCGTCTTCGCTACGTATGCGGGAGGGTATCTCGGCGTCTGGCCCTTCCTGGATCTCTGGGACAAATACTTCCTCCTCCGCCGGCAAGTCATCCCCAACCCGGACAAGAAAGTCAAAGACCTTGTAGATTGCGGGGCGGCGACCGTTATCCCTCGGAGCGACTCCGGATTCCCCAAAGTCCAGGGACTGGAGTTCTGTCGGAAGTGGCAGCGAAGCTTCTTCTACGTGAAGAACCGGGAGGCCTCGGGAGATTCTCCGAGTTCCTCCGCTCCGGACTTCATTAACCTGCCCGAGTTCGTCATGGGTCCTCCCCGCGAGTGCGAGCTCTGGAACAAACTACCTGATTCCGAGGAGGTCGAGAGCATGAATGATGTCCTTAGCGTCTTTGCAGACACTCTGACGCCGGATGACCTCTTGTGCTGCTTCATCATCCGCCGCATCTGCCCTCTCCAATCCCGGGTGCATAAGATATGGCACATGAGTGGGGTATACGACCCTACCTGGACCAGTATTTTCCCGCTGAACAAAGGTTCGGTTTGGCGCCGCGTTCGAGCCATTGCTCGAACGAAGATGCCGGAGTACTGGAAGTGGGGACTGTGCGCCGGTACCCGCAAAAAAGCACTGAAGCAGGTGCTTGTGGCTGCCCTCCGCCGAGTTCTATTTTTACCCGAGTTCCGCTGGAAACCGGCATGGTTGTCATGTTCTGATTTACTGCTGCAGCTGTTTGAGCGCCAGATAGAGGAGGACGCGATGCATTCCAACGACAATTTCGCGGAGGACGTCCCGGTGGCGGAGCAGATGCCGGATGAGGATCCTGATGGCGAGGACCACCTCTCCATTCCTTTGGCCCGTGCTACCGCCCCGGGTAAGCCTTCAACTCAAGAGGCTATCGAAGTTGATACTGACGAGGATGATGATGACGACTGCCAAATTCTCGATATAATTGATGCTCTGCCTCTCCGATACGCCATGCCAGTGGTTCCGGGTCCCGCAGCCGCGACGAAGCGCGCCGAGACCCGAAAACGTTCGGGCTCCGAGACCGGCCAAGCCGGTGCGTCGGGTGTCGCCGCCAAGAGGAGCAAGACCGCCAAGATACCGGGCGACAAGGCTCCCCGGCGCAAACAAGGTACTCCCACTGTTTCCTCCGGGTACGACCTTCTCGCCTTGAGTTATCTTATTTTGATTTCCTCCGAGGTCCTTTCTGACATGTTTTTTACAGAGCGGCTCTCGATGTTCCACCGCCAGCGGGTTCCCGTCCTCCGGGATCCCGAACTCCTAGCCCACCTTGGGCTGCCCCTTCTCCACCGCAACGTTCAGCGCAGGACATCGACCACCCTGAATCCGGTCCTGTGCTGACCGACGTCGCGGGTCCTTGCGCTTCCGCAGGCGCCGGTACTCCGGAGCTTCGTCCCGGGGCGACCGAGGTCTCGGTACAGCCCACCGCTGAGACCGAGGACGTCTTCCTTTCGGATACCCCGCGTCGGGTGCCTCAACTCGATGCGGATATACCGAGCCCTCTGCGGCAGGTCGTGCCGCGCGCCTCCACCCGGTTGGCCTCCCACAAAAGCCCGCCGCCGAAGCAGCCCGCATCTTCTTCCCGACAACCTGATCTTCCTGCCGGGACTCCACGCAGCAAGGCCTCCGGGCAGAAGATAGTTCCGGCTAAGCCCATCGCTTCTTCGAAGCCCTCAACCCAAAACCTGGCCCTAAACAAGGGTTCCTCTACTTCAGGTAAGTTTTCCGGGTTACCGCCACCTCCTGCCGAGACTCCCACAGCCGCCCTGCAGGCCCTGCGAGCATCCGTAAGCTCCTTTGTGTCTCCAGGATCCCGGGAGGTCGTTGCCGCGAGCACGCCCGCCGCGACCGGCTTGCGCGTTGTTGAAGAATACAACAAGGCCTGGGTTGCCGCTGACGCCTCCGAGATCGTGGGGGACTTGCACGCTGCCGGCCCGAGCCGTAGCGCCCAAGCCCTGCACGCCCTTCAGGTGGCTGCGCTGGATGTCACCCGGGTGGTAGACGTAAGTTCCCTCCTTTTACTTTTACCAAGTTTCATTCTTCTATCCCCACTAGTCCCCGAGATTAGTGCTTAGTGCTACAGACTCCACCGAGTAGCAGATCACTAGGTTCTAATCTGAGAAAGAAAAAGTTCCTTCCCCGTACCCGAGATCCTTTCCATCGGCTTGGTCCTCCACTGGGGATCTTGCACAAGTGTTTTGCCCTCCCTTATTGAAGTTTCCGATAACGATGTCGGGCATTTTTTACAGGACTGCGGCAAAAACGCAGTAGTGTTTTCCACCGGCTTCTTGCTGACTTTGGTTAGTCCAAGAAGTTGGAGGGACGACTCCGGGAGGAGCGGGATGCCGCGCGCAGGATCTCGGTAGACCAAAAGTCTGCCCTGTCCGAGGCTCAATCCGAGATCGCGCGACTAAGCGCCGAGATGGAGAAGGCCAAGTCTACTGCTGCGGATTTGAAGACCCGTTTTCTAGACGGTACCAAGAAGCAGAAGGACACCTTGGACCAGTCTGAGGCGCGCGCACATCTCGCCGAGACCGAGTTGACCCTTCTCCGGTCGAAGCAAGATGCTTGGCTATCTGAGCTCACCGGTTTAAACCGGGATATGAACAGTAAGTACACCGAGTTTTTCTTTCTTCGGTTTCCTCTTTTTTGCCGATATCTCCTCATGGCTTGCCCATGTGACAGTTCTCCTTTCTAAAGGGCACTTCGAGCACTCCCGAGAAGCTGCCAATCTTGCGATTGCTGCCGCCCGGGAGAAGCGCGCCGGAAAGGGTCCCGTCTCGGATTCGTGGGACATCGACAACCACCTTATCGCCCTGAAGGCCCGGATGGTGCCTCTCCGGTCGATCGGCACCGAGCTCCTCAGCGCGGCCGTCAATGCTCATGGTGCCCTCTGGCTTGGCGTCACCGGCAACCTCTCGGTCACCAAGTTGGCCACTGCGCTCCAGGATGCCGGGAACCGGCTTCATGCCTGGAAACGCTCCGGTGCTCGCGCCGGCGCCGACCAAGCGTTGAAGCACGTGCTGAGCTGGTACGAGGGACTTGATCTCGAGGTGATCAAGAGCCTGCGTGTCGTTTCGGAGTGGTACACGGATCCGGTCAAAATTCAGCTCCGCCAGGAGACCGCTCACCGTCTTGCCGGCTGGGCGGATCCCGGTGCCTTCATCACAAGCCTCATTGATTCTGACTCCGAGTCAGACTATGAAGATGACGGCGAGACGGGCGAGATCGGTGACATGAATGCGGAGATCCCGGAGGCCGATGACGCTACGACTGGCGCCGCCACCGAGACCGCCGCTTCCCGGGATGCTGCTGCTCCTTCGCCACCCGAGATCCCTCAGGTCGAGGCGCACGTGGACGCTCCGGGTGCTACTGCTGGTGCGCGGGAGACCGTCGTCACTGCTCCTTCTGCTGATCAAGTCGAGAGGCCGTCTTCCCCTCCTGCTTCATAATCTCGCTGCCGCAAGTACTTAAGTGCAGAAACGTTAAATCCCCGGGATGCCGGGTGCAACTGTAATATACATTTTAATTCGTACTCTGCCTCTCCCTATGCAAGACAAGTTATGCCGGTATATTTTGCCACGAGTCCCCGAGTTCGCTTTCATGTTTACCGTAGTTAGGCAATTTCTGTTCTTGTCTACCATTTCGGCGTTCGACAGTCGAGTCACAAAATTCCATTTATTGTATACATTACTTATGAATATCCGAGTTCCAGTTGCTAAATTCCCGACATAACAAAACAGACAACCGGAAAAGCAAAAAGGCACATGCCGGATAAGTTCCTATTATGAGTCCCCGAGCTCGTTTTCGTGTTTCCCACATTTGATGCTCTTTGCTCTTGACTACCATTTCGGCGTTCGTCAGTCGAGTCACAAGATTATTTTACATGACATACATTACTTCGACTTGACACCCGATCTCAGAACTTGTCCGGCATATACTAAATAAGAAATAGGTACGAGGCAGTCCCCGGGTTCCTTCCTGGGTTGCCGGCATGCATAAAATGACAATGGAAAAAACAGAAGGCATAAAATGAGGCAGTCCTCGGGTTCCTCCCGAGGGTACCGACATGCAAGTTAAGATAAAGGACATAATTCTGGGCAGGCAGTCCCCGAGTAACACCTCGGGGTGCCGAAATTTCATTGATAGAGAAACCGAGATACATACATTGCACCCTTTAAGTGTAAAAGGGACGAAGCAAGGCTACATTCCATGGCCGCTTGGTCTCCTCACCGGCTTTGTCCATTACACCTTTTCTAGCTTTCTGTGCATCTACAAGGTAATAAGAATCATTGTGCAATGCCTTGCTTACAACAAAAGGACCCTCCCATGGAGGCGAGAGCTTATGCATCCCGGTTGTGCGTTGTATAAGCCTTAGCACAAGATCCCCTTCTCGGAATACTCTGGGATGCACTTTCCGGCTATGATAGCAACGGAGGTTCTGCTGATAAATTGCAGATCGCGATAATGCCAATTCCTTTGCTTCCTCGAGCAAGTCCACATCATCTTCCCGGGCTTCCTTTGCCTCGATCTCGGTGAACATTGTAACCCTTGGAGCATCATATTGGATGTCGGTTGGAAGCACGGCCTCGGCACCATACACCATGAAGAATGGCGTGGACCCGGTAGATCTATTCGGTGTGGTCCGGAGACCCCACAATACTGCCTGTATTTCCTCTATACAACATCCCGGAGTCCTCAACAGTGGCTCGATCAGGCAGGCTTTGATGCCGGCCAAGACCAAGGCATTTGCTCTCTCGACCTACCCGTTTGCTTCCGGGTGGGCTACTGATGCCACATCCAACCGGATTATTTTTTCCACACAAAACCGAGCAAACTATCCCACCGCAAAGTTGGTACCATTGTCTGTGATGATGATGTGCGGGTACCCGTATCTTAAGATGATGTCCTTCAAGAACTGTACCGAGGTGTGTCCGTTACACTTCCGGATTGGCTTAACCTCTATTCATTTGGTAAACTTGTCCACCATGACCAGCATATGTGTCATATTACCCATTGCCGGCTTGAATTGCCCTACCATGTCCAAGCACCATACTGCAAATGGCCAAGTGATACGTATTGTCTTTAGTGCTGATGCCAGCATATGTAATCTGTGGGCAAACCTTTGGCACCCTCCACACTTTCGGACAATATCCTCTGCTTGCTGTAAGGCAGTGAGCCAGTAGAACCCATGCCGGAACACCTTCGCTACCATCGCCCGAGATGATGCATGATGCCCACATTCTCCTTGGTGTATTTCCAATAGCATCTCCTGGCCCTCTTCGGGTTCCACACACCTTTGGAGCACCTCGGTGACACTTCTTTTGTACAACTCTTGATTGATGATTGTCTATGCTTTGGATCTTCACAGTATCTGCCGGGCCTCCACCTCGTTCTCCGGGAGAGTGCCATCCGCTATGTACGCCATGATGGGTTGCGCCCATCTCGGAACAGGTCGAACTGGGAAAACCGGGATGTCTATGTCCATTGGCTCAGCCGACATCACCTCCATAGAGCTATTTGCCGTAACCGCCCCGGGTGGTGCAGTCCCCGAGTGCGATGAAGTACTCCCGACTTCCACTTCCATAGACACGGCTTCTGATCCCGGTTCCTTTGGGATGAAGATAGAATCCGACTCCGGTGAGGGCTGGATAGATGGCTTCCTCAGATGTTCAAGAGCGATGCCGGGTGGTATGGCATCCCGGGATGCCCTAGCTTGGACAACACATCTGCTGTTTCGTTTTCCCCTCTGGGTATGTGCTTGAACTCGCAGCCTTCAAAAAATCCGGATATTGTCTGCACATGGAACCGATACAAGGCCATGTTGGCGTCAATCGCATCCTAGTTCCCCGACACCTGCTGTACCACGAGGTCGGAATCACCGAAACATTCTATCCGACGGATGCCGATTTCCTTGGCGACGTTCAGTCCATGAACCAAGGCTTCATACTCGGCGACATTGTTAGACGCCCGGAAATGAATTTGCAGCACATACTTCAGCACATCGTGCTTCGGTGAGGTGAGGACCACTCCAGCACCCAATCCGATCTTGGCCTTGGAACCATCGAAATGCATTCTCCAGAAAGTTGTAGTCGGGAGCTGGAGGTTCGTACTGCATCTCGGCCCAATCCACCAAGAAGTCCGGCAGCGCCTGCGACTTAATGGCGCCGCGTCTCTCGTATGCTGGAGCGTACGGAGACAACTGGATGGCCGATTTGGCAACTCGTCCGCTAGCATCCTTACAGCCAATGATCTCGGCGAGGGGAGCTTCGCAAACCACCGTGATCGGGTGTTCTTGGAAATAATGCTTGAGCTTGGTGACTGCCAGGTATACTCCATACGCCATCTTCTGGTAATGCGGGTAGTTCTGTTTGGATTCCGAGATCACCTCGCTCAAGTAATACACCGGCCTCTGTATCAGCTTGTCCCCTTCTTCTCTTTCCACGACAATGGCTACACTTACTACTCAGTTAGTAGCAGCAATGTACAGCAGCATGGGCTCCTTGGGTAAGGGGGATGCCAATACCGGGGCGGTCGAGAGCATCTTTTTCAGATCATTAAACGGCGCATCAGCTGCAGGGTCCACACAAAGTTTTTACTCTTTTTCATCAACTGATACATGGGTAAGGCCTTCTCCCCTAGTCGGCTCACAAACCAACTTAGAGATGCCAAGCAACCAGTAAACTTCTGCACGTCTTTGAGACGTGTCGGCAGCTTCATGCTCTCGATTGCCCGTATCTTACCCGGGTTGACCTCAATTCCCCGGCTTGAAATGAGGAAACCGAGTAGTTTTCCTGCCGGAACACCGAATGTGCATTTATCCGGATTCAATTTCATCCGGAATTTTCTTAAGTTCTTGAATGTTTCCCTCAAATCATCGATCAATGAGGATTTTTCTTTTGTTTTTATGACTATGTCATCGACATAGACCTCGGCATTCCGGCCTATCTGTTCATGTAGACATTTTTGCATGCATCTCTGGTAGGTAGCACCAGCATTTATCAACCCAAAGGTCATGACACGATAGCAATAAGCCCCGTACGGGGTGATAAAAACAGTTTTCAATTGATCATCCGGATTCAAAGGTATCTGGTGAAAACCGGAATAGGCATATAGAAAAGTCAAAAGTTCACTCCCGGCAGTGGAATCGATCACTTGATCTATCCGGGGAAGTGGAAAAGGATCTTTCGGGCATGCCTTGTTGAGGTTGGTGAAGTCGATGCACATGCGCCACACCTTCAGCAGGAGGGGATCATCTTTCTTCTTCTTAACAAGTACTGGATTTGATATCCAATCCGGATGCAGCACCTCCATCACGAATCCGGCAGCTAGAAGTATTGTGAGATGCTCCATGATGGCCGCTCTTGTTTCATCGGAGAGTCGCCTGGTCGGCTGTTTCACCGGCTTCGCATCCGGTCTAACAAATAGCGAGTGCTCAGCCAACTCCCTCGGAACGCCTTGCAGATCGTCATTCGACCACGCAAAAGCATCCCGATTCTCACGGAGGAAGTCGACGAGCTCGCCTTCCTATTTGCTCTCCAGGTTGCTGCCAATGATGACCTGGCGCTCCGGGTTGCTGGGGTCAACTCCCACCTTCTTGGTCTCCTTTGGCGGCTGGAATGAGGCGTTCTGCTCCGGGTTCACCATCCCGGGCATTCCGAGTTGCGAGGTTTTGGCCAGTGCCACTACCTGCTGAATCCTCTTTTTCTCCTCCGCAATGACCAGGGACTCGGCTAAGCTGGAGCCGGCAGATGCACATTCCATGGAGCGCTTGTAGTCCCCGGCGATGGTTATCATCCCATTAGGACCCGACATCTTCATTTTCAGGTACCCCATGTGCGTGGAGATCATGAATATGGCCAAGGCTGGCCTGTCAATCAGTGCATGGTATGGACTTTCGAGATCCACGACCTCGAATTCCAAGCTCTCGGTCCGACAGTTCTCCCAGGTTCTGAACAGTACTTCAACCCAAATTTTGCCCATAGGCGAGCAAGAGACTCCGGGCACTATACCATGGAAGGTCGTCTCGGTGGGGAGAAACGTGTTCAGGGACACTCCCAGCTTCATCATGGTATCCTTGTACATGATGTTAATGGCACTACCATTGTCGATCATAACCCGGCTAAAGCGGACGTTGAGGCTTGGCCCGACAAAGGATGGGTCCACCACCAAAGCATACGCCCCTGGCTTATGCATAACCCGGGGGTGATCCTTCCGGCTCCATGTGATCTCCATCTCGGACCAGTGCAGGAACTTGGGTACCGCGGGGATCACAGCGTTCACCTCCAGGGCGCGCTGTCGCACACTCTTCCGGTGAGTGGGCTCGGTCACGAAGACCACATAGCTCTGATGTCTCTCCCGGTAGTTGCCCTGTTGGTGTCCGGGTTGGTTACTCGGACCAGCACCATTATCATTCCGGGTGTGCACCATGTTCACCGGTCTGGGAGGGGGTCCCTGGGTGGGTTGACTAATCCGGACTGCATTGGCACCAGATAGTGGTGGACGGGGTCTCGGGATATTCGGTCGTGACGCCGGAGCGTTTGGCCGAGTAGCCCCCGCGCTGCCCTCTTGTAATGTGCGCTGATACCAGCTGCACTGTCGGGTAGAGTGGTTTGCAGGCTTGTTGGCCTCCAACGTATGGTAGCAGCATGGCTTGTTCAGCATCTCTTCATACGTCAGGGGCTTCTTTTGGTCCACCCAAGTTTTCTGCACTTCTTGGCTCTGACCCCAAGCCGGGCCCGTTGTTTTCTGCCGCTGATTGCTGCCAGCATCCGCCTGATCTCGGCCAATTGCCGCAACATGCTGCGAGGCATAGTGGAACTCGGGCTGGCTCCTTTTCTGGCCGAAATCGTGGCGATCATGGCTTCTGCTCGACCCTGAGCGCTGAGTTCCCGCATTCCTCCTGTTGGAGTCTCCGACATCCACTAGGGGTTGCATGGGATCTCCAAGCGTGTAGGTGTCGGCGATGCGCATGGTCTCTGCCGAGGTTGTCGGCATCTTCCTTTGTAGCTTTTGCCAAAGCATAGAGCCATGCCGGCATCCTTGCGCAAACCACGAGATGGCCTGTGCCTCAACAACCCCTTCGCAAGAATTGCGAATGTTGCTCCACCGAGTAAGGTACTCCCGGTCGGTTTCATTGCTCCTTTGTCGGCAGATGGCGAGCTGCTGAGGTCGGTTGGGTCTCTTGTACGTGCTGGTGAAATTGCTGATGAAGGCCTCCTCGAAATCCAACCAACAGTCTATGCTGCCAGTCCTCAAGTTATTCAGCCAGATCCTGGCGGGTCCTTCCAACATCTGCGGTACATATCGTACCGCCCAGCGTCTGTTTCCACCGGCTATGCTTACTGCAGTTACATAGTCGGTCAGCCAGTCCTCCGGCTTCGAGCTGCCGTCATAGGTCTTGGCACCCCTGTTGAGCTTGAAGTTTCGCACAGCCGGTTCCCGCATGATCCGAGGTCCAAAGCAAGCAGGTCCTGGAGGGCCTTGCTCTTCAACTAACTCGGATTGGTGAATCCGGTCGAGCCTGATCCGAGCATCAGCGGGATCTAGCTGCCGAGTTCCTATTCGAGATCCCAAGGGATTCTCATTAGGTTGGTATCCGAGTTGCTGCAACCTCGAGTTGCCATCATCATGTCTGTTAACCACAATAACTATGGCTTGCTGCGGGACAGAAGCGGCCTCTCTCTGCCGGTTTCCCTGACTTTTGGTGGATACCGGGGTGGATTGCCACGACTTGCCGGGACATTGTTTCCTACCCCCTCGTTACCACCACTATGGCTACCCTGAGCTTGGCCGAGATTGTTTCGTCCGGCTTGCTGAACTCCGGCAAAGGCCGGGTCATATGTCTGCAATTGCTTGTTTTTCCCGGAGCCCCTGCTCCGGCTTCGGCTCTTGCTCTTGCTTCTACTCGGATGCGGAGAGGAAGCCTCGCCACCCGATTTTTTGCTCTCGGCCCTAGCCGAATACACCTGTGATCCAGCTCCCGGGTTCTTCTTTTTGAAGGCCTTGTTCTACCGATTAGCCTCTATGACCAATTCGTTGACCCGTTCTTGCTGCTTGCGCAGAGCTTCTCCGGATAGCCCGACCAACTCAGCCATGGCCGCCTCGGCAGCCCTAAGAGTCTTGGCAAGCGAGCTGTACACCGGTTTTTCTGCCGAGACCATGCTACCCGACCGGCTATGACTAGGCGCTGCGCTACCCGCCAACTCGTCATTCACCATTCTGCCCTTCTTGCTTAGGCCAGCAATGCGCTTGTCCCGAGATTCTATCTTGGGGAACCCGTGAGCTGCATTGTACTCCCGGAGACTGGCACTAAGCTCACGTTGGATCTCGGTGATTTCCTGTGCCTCCGCGAGCAGTAACCTGCGCTGCTCGTCCAGATCAGCCGATGTGACTTGCGTATCCACATCTATTGTCAAAGGGACAGCCAGCTTGGCCACCAGACCTGAGAGGGGGTCCGGGCGGCGATGAGGGTGAGATGGCTGGGGAATACCGTCTCGGGCAGCACCTCTCTCCTGCGGAGGTTTTGCTAACCGGACTCGGTTAGTACCGGCATCACCATCTGGAGCATCCTGGAACACCTCCTCGGTCACCCCGACCATCATGACCGCGACGCAGCCTGCGGGCCGATCGACACGCGGACCCCGGGCGGCGCGGAGCATGGGGGGATCTTCAGCCTCCAGAACAACGTCCGGATAGCTGCAGACGACCTCGGTGGCGACGTAGGTGGTGAAGACGCCGAAGTCGATGAGGCATCCTGACGAGGTGTTAACTCGACAAGTCCCAGGGTTGTGCACCCCGGGTTGA
Source organism: Poa annua (assembly GCA_026929855.1). Taxonomy (NCBI): domain Eukaryota; kingdom Viridiplantae; phylum Streptophyta; class Magnoliopsida; order Poales; family Poaceae; genus Poa; species Poa annua. The sequence continues at coordinate 37,680,124 of CM049426.1, forward strand.
TTGATGGGGAGAGAGATGAGTGCAGGTGGTCACGACGGCTGACAAAACAAGGATTTACCCAGGTTCAGGCTCCCGGAGGATAACACCCTACTCCTGCTTGTCTGGTTATTGATGCGAGTTGTGGTTACAATGGCGAGATTGCGATCTCGCTAGGGTTTGTGGCGGTAGCTATGAGCGTGTCCTCTGGGACGAGCAACCCTCCTGGCTTTATAGGCAGCCAGGTCTCGGGTGATTGGTGCCGATGGCAACTACAGATATGGCAGGTTATGCTTCCTAACCGACTTGGACTAGGTTACATGGTACCCCGCATGGGCCTTCTGTGGGCCTTCCTGTCCTTGCTGCGGCCCAGGTAGCCTTATCGTGGGCTACCCGAAAGGCAGCCCCACGTCAGTAGCCCCCGAGTGCTTGGTCGAAGCGTAGAGTCGAGCAAAGGACTCCTTCCTCCTGGACGCGCCATTGGATTGCTTGATCTTGAGCTTGAACTCGATTTTTTCAGCCGAACCGACCACTCCCGATGGGAGTAACCTTTGCAGTCGAATTACTTTGCCTTCATCTTCTTGCGAAGCTTGCTTCTACTCAGCCTATTTGGCTTACTTGTGGATGGATTCGGCTGCTCGAGCTTACTCTGTTGCCACCCGAATGGTTTCTTCGGGTTCTCGGACCATCAGCCGATCCTACCTTGTTGGTTTCAACTTTGAATCTTACTACTCGAATTACTCTGTCGAGTTGCTTCAATTGATTTTGGAGCCGTTGGCTTGATGACGTCACTGGTGACGATCTGTTGCACGCCTCTGCGCCCGATGGGACGTGATGTGGCGGGCCCCGCTGTCAGAGCTGACGCGGTCAACAGTTGTCACGTCTCCGAAGTGGGCGCGAAATTTGCGCGGCATGATGATGACGCCTCAGTTTTCGTGCGTAGTGGACGAAGTGGGCGGTGACGGTTGGTTTTCTCGTGCGACACGTGGACGGCCGGATGTGTCTGCTCGGAGCCCTTGTTCTGTGGACGGTTGAGATGAGACTTTTCGAGGCATAAGTACTGCGTTTTGACGCTTAGGATTTCATCTTCTCCAATCGCTCTGTGCTCCCTTTCCTCTGCGCTCTACCATTTTCGCCGCCATCCAGAGCTCCGTGCAATCTGTCCGTACACCTTGCGCTGCCTCGCGGCACCATGGGCAAGCCGAAGAGCGCCGCTGGCTCCTCCGCCGCCGCCGACGAAGCCGGGCTGATGTAGAAGCCCGACGGCGACTAGCAGAGATCGTCGGTGAAGAAGGCCGAGGTGGAGCTCTTCCGCGCGCAGGGTCTGCTTCCACCTGCTGACCAAGTCCAGGTACGCGTTCCTGGCAAGGAGGTTTTCCCCACTCCCCGCGATGGGGAACGTGTTTGCTTCGCGGACTTCCTTCCGCGGGGCTTCGGGTTCCCCATGCACGATTTTGTGCGCGGTCTCTTGTATGCCTATGGGGTTCAGATCCACGATCTGACCCCCAATGGCGTCTTGAGCATCGCGGGCTTCATCGTGCTCTGCGAGTGCTTTCTGGGTGTCGCGCCCCATTGGGCGTTGTGGAAGTCGCTCTTCCTCGTTCGCAAGAACGTTGGGAGGAGCGGGTTGACCTTCCCCGTGGGCGGCTTCGGAATCCAAGTGCGCGGTGACACCGCGTAGTTCCAGATGAAGAAGTGCGACTCCGTCCAGGGATGGCGCAGGAGATGGTTCTACGTCCAGTCGAACCAGGACGGCCTGGATGCATTCGACAACGGACGTGGACTGCGGAAGACCGGCGCCTGGGCGCACCCGCTGACTGCCGTGGAGAAGGAGGCCATGCGGCCCCTGCTGAGCCTGCTGCGCGATCTGACCAAGACCCTTGGGCGCGAGGCGGGTGGCGTCTTCCTGATGGCCACCTTCTTCCGTCTTCGGGTGCAGCCGCTCAGCGCTCGGCCTCACCCGATGTGGGCCGCCGAGGGCGTCAGCACCGAGCCGCTTGACGATGAGGAGGTGGAGACCAAAGTAAGATCCATCACCAACCTCCGAGTCGCGGACACGTGCAACGTCAAGTGCCCAATTGCTGCTTACGGGGCATCGAACCTCGTTCCTGAGGTGAGTCTTGGCTTTTTTTCCTTTTGTCTTTGCTCGACTTGCGTCTACTTTCTTCTTGATTCGACTTGTGTCTACTTTCTTCAGGGTCGGTCTCTGTTGATCAACCTTCCTCCTCCTCCCGAGAACGGACCCGACGACGAGTCGAAGTTTGTCGAGGAGGAGGACGACGATGAAGAGATCCCCTCCGCACATTCTCCCCACGAAGAGGTGGAGGAAGAGGATGAAGTGGAGCAACCCGTGCGGAAGAAGCGGAAGCTCCCGAGTCGTGGCGACTCTGCCACTGCGTCGTCACCTGCTAAGGATGCCGACGTTACTCTGGAGGAGGTCGTCGCGACGTCGTCGGGTGCGCGGTCCTCGGGTGGCTAGGATGAGCCACTGAATGTTCCTCCAGTCAGCTGCGCAGCTCCTCGTTCTTTTGCGCGGATGCCTTCACCCTCCCTGGAGAGTTACGACGACCTTGGTACCCCCAGGTGAGCTTCTTTATGATGTGTGTCCTTCGAGTTGTGTTTTGTATTTGCAACGTTTAAGTTGACAGGTGTGCTTGTTTTCGCTGCAGCCACCGTTCTGGCGATGTTAGCTCCCCCCTTCGGGACGTGGAGCATACGTCCGCCCCTTCGACTGGACTGGGGACTCAGGCGGTAGTGGAGAAGGTGCGTGCTGAGCCTGCTGGCGTTGCATCGTCTAGCCGCGTTCCTCCTTCGGCTTCAGAGGACCCTGACCTCCTGGACCACGTAAGTCCTTTTATGCTTGTACTTGCATTCTTGATTTTTCATCGGGTGCGCGATCAGCGCTCCCGATGGGAGTAGCCCCCGAAGGTGTGGGTGACTAGTATAGTCGCCCGCAACTTTATTAACATCTTGCTTTTGTTTCAGCCGTACTACCGTCAGCAGCTTGACGCAGCCGCAGCTTATGTTCGCCTGGAGAAGGAGAGGGACCAGCTGCGTGCTTCTCTGGAACAGGCTACTGGGCGGGTTGATGAGCTTGAGAAGGTTCTACATGAGTCTCAAGAGCGGGAGCTGGCGCGGGTCGCCCACGAAAAGACTCAAGTCGGTCGTCTCCTTTCACTCGCCGGTGTTCTTGGGGGTAAGTTTCGGCTTGATGCCTACTGTGTCTTGATCTTTTTCTTTGCCTGACCTTGAATCTTTTTCGCAGAGACTTGCGGTGGAGCTCCTCCGGAAGACGCGTCGAGTGACACGGTTGATTTGGCGACTGCTGTCGGCTTCCTCGATCGGGTCTGCGCCTATGCATCCGACGCGCTGAAGAAGTCTGCAGCCTCGTTGAAGAAATCGACTGGAGCCCTCACTGTGGTGCACCAGAGTATCTTCCCGGGCGACCAGCCGCCGGCAGCCGTGGACGCCCTTGCTGCGCCGTTTGAGGACGCGACCACCATCGCCGATTTCACGCGGTCGCAGACGGTACGCGGCTCCGAGCTCACCTTCCAGCTCCTCTTAGGGCATCAGGTTCCGGGTGGTTTTGAGAAGGTCGTCAACGGCTTTCCCCGCAAACCTGATGGCCGAACCGCGTCGTTGAGTGGCGTGAAGGAGCGTGCTTCGCAGCTGGCCGTGCAGCTTGTGGCACTCTTCGAGAGGGCCCTTGCTAAGGCGACTGAGGCGACTGCCGCTCGGAAGGGTCGCTCCCGGTCGCAATCTGCAGCCTTAGAGTAGGAGTAGCTTTAAGAATTCGGCAGTCGCCGTTTTCTGTATTTTGAACTTCTGGCTCTGTAATGAATATTGTCCTGCCAGGTCTTTTGGCCTTCAATATTGCTTTTGCTAGGACTGACTTTCTTTCTGCCGAGTTTAACTGTGCTTCGCAGTCGTATGATTGTATTGACTCTGCGTATTCGTGGCAGAATGTTGTGCGCGGTGGTGCTTCGCCTTCTCCTGCGGCTGAGCCGAGTGGCGCGGCTTCTTCTTCGGGTGCTCGCCGTCCTCGGGCGGCGCCGGCTCCTCCACGTAGTGTAAATGATCAGCGGATAATCACATACCTGAAGAACAAGGTGGTTGAGCTTGAGGCGACCCTGAAGAATACTGAGCGGCTGCTGCACCGCTCCCGGTCGCATCCTACGGCGGAGTTCTCGCGGCGTGAGGATTTTTTGCTTGGGGAGATCGATCTGATCAGTCGGCAGTTGCAAGGTTTGTATCCTTTTGGCGGCTACTGTCTTTGCTGAAGCTTGCTTGTTCTGACTTGCATTTTATGCGTGCAGATGTTAACCCTGATTGGGAGGCCGAGCGGGTTCGCGTTGAGGAGCGAGTTACCCGAGAGGCGTCCGGCGACTCCTACGAAGCTCGGTAGTTCTGGGTGAACAAGTCGAGAGGGCGCGTCCTTGCCACCATGCTTGATCGTACGTGGCGCGCTGCTTTTCTTCTGGAGAACTGCCGGAAGACACTCTGGCACATCAATCGTGTGTACTTCCCGCATAACGCGCAGCCGAACGGGCTGTCCGCCTTGCTGGAGAGGTTTCGCGATGGTGAAGGGCTGAAGGAGGTTGTCGACGCCCAACTTGTGGCTGGGGCGAACGCGGCGTTGGCATACGTCCGGATGCACCGGCCGCATCTCCCGCTCGACAGGGTGCTTGATGGCCTGCCTGGCGATGACGACTTCGACGAGACCCTAGCGGCTGTGCGCCGAATTATCAGGCAGGTTCAGGACCTGAGTGAGCGCCTTGTAGGTCCCCTCGATGCGCCGAAGGCCGAGCCTGCAGTTTAGAGTAGCTGTCATCTGATGTACAGGGTTAGCTATAGAGGGCGAGTGTGCCTGTGTAAGTCGTAATGTAATAGATTAAAATATTTGCGAGTCATGAGAATTGATCTGCTTGCTCGAAAGTGTAAATGCCTGTTTTGATTTTCGACCTGTTTGGCGCAGTCGCCTAGTATGTTGGTCGACGGCCTAGGTTTTCCCAAGTGTGACCTGTATGTCGCAACCTCTGACTTCATCAGGTGGCGACTTAGGGTTTTTGTAACTTGACCTGTATGGCGCAGCCCACGAGTTGTTCGAGTGGCGGCCTAGGATTTTTGCGAAGGCCTGCATGGCGTAGCCACCGAGTAGGTCGAGTGGCAGCCTAGGATTACAAGTGTCACCTGTTTGGCGCAGCCCCCGAGTATGTCGGGTGGCGACCTAGGATTTTGAACTTGACCTGTACAGCGCAGCCCCCGAGTGAGTTCGAGTGGCGGCTGAGGATTTTCTGAGAAGGCCTGTATGGCGTAGCCCCCGAGTAGGTCGAGTGGTAGCCTAGGATTACAAGTGTTACCTGTTTGGCGCAGCCCCCGAGTATGTCGAGTGGCGACCTAGGATTTTGAACTTGACCTGTATGGCGCAGCCCCCGAGTATGTCGGGTGGTGGCCTAGGATTTTTTTATTTATGCTTGTATGGCGCAGCCCCCGAGTGGTTCGGGTGGCGGCCTAAGCATTTCTTTCAACCTGTGTGGCGCAGCCCCCGAGTCGTTCGGGTGGCGGCCTAGGATTTTAGCTTCCTCTGTATGAAAGGTAAAGGAGACAGATTTTCTTCAAATCAATTTATTGATTCTTGCGAACAGGCCGCCTCATTAAAACCCTTCCAGTCCCCTCAGGTACCCTGGTAAGGGAAAGAGTGCGTCTGAAACCTGCCGCGCTGATTTTCTTGTACAATGATTGGGTTGAACTAGGCGTAGAACCGGAGGAGTTGTGCCACGTTCCACGGGTTGCTGCAGTCTGCTCCCGTCTTCGAGTCTTTCAGGCGGTAAGCTCCGTTGCCGATTGCTTCTGTCACGATGTACGGGCCCTCCCATGGGGAAGCGAGCTTGTGCACCTTCTTCCGCTTGAGTCGAAGAACCAGGTCGCCTGCAACGAACGCTCTTGGTCGTAGCCTCCGAGTATGATAGTTGCGCAGGCCCTTTTGATACACGGCTGATCGTGCCAGGGCGATGTCGCGTGCTTCATCCAGGGTGTCCCTGCTGTCTTCGAGTGCCTCCTCTACATCCGACTCGTCGTAGGCGACTACTCTCGGTGCGTCGAACTTGATGTCGCAAGGGAGGACCGCTTCTGCGCCATACACCATAAAGAATGGAGTGTACTGGGTGGATCGGTTTGGCGTTGTTCGCAGACTCCAAAGGACCGACGGCAGTTCTTCCACCCATGCGCCCGCTGCGCGTTTGAGGGGCACGCGCAGTCGCTTCTTGATGCCGTTGCAGACGAGGCCATTGGCTTTCTCCACTTGCCCATTGGATTGCGGGTGCGAGACGGACGCATAGCTGAGCTTGATCCCCTCCTCTGAGCAGAAGTCCTTGAATTCTTCGGCTGTGAAGTTCGAGCCGTTGTCGGTGATGATCCCATTCGGTACTCCAAATCTGAAGATGATTGACCTGATGAAGTTGACTGTTGTGGATGCAGTCGAGCTTGTGATGGGCACGGCTTCGATCCACTTTGTGAACTTATCGACTGCAACCAGGAGGTGAGTGTGACCTCCGGGTGAGGATTTCTTCAGCGGGCCCACCATGTCCAGACCCCATTGGGCGAAGGGCCAGGCTAATGGTATTGTCTTGAGTTCCGATGCTGGCGCGTGTGGCTTGTTGGCAAATTCCTGGCACCCTGTGCATTTCTTTACTAGCTCCTCGGCGTCCTGCATGGCTGTCAGCCAGTAGAACCCGGCTCGTAGCGCTTTGGCCACCAGTGCCCGACTGATGGCGTGATGCCCGCAGATACCCGCGTGGATGTCGAGTAAGATGGCTTGGCCGTCGACTAGATCTATGCACCTTTGCAGGATTCCTGAGATGCTTCTTTTATAGAGTTCCCCGTTGATGACGGTGAAACTTTTGGAGCGCCTGATGATGCGTTTCGCTTCGACTGGGTTAGCTGGCAGCTTCTGATGTAGTATGTACGCCAGGTACTGTCCTGTCCATGTGGCTTCGACTAGCATGACCTCCATGGGGACCTTGTCTTGGCTTGGCGGGTTGGCATCGCCTTTTGTTGTTGCGGCGCTTGCTGTATTCTGAGTCTTGATGGATTTCTGCGTGATGCACTCGAGGAAGACGCCGGGTGGGACTGGCACCCTGTCTGAGCCCATGTTAGCAAGGACGTCGGCTTCCTCGTTGCTTTCACGGCCGATGTGGCGCAACTCGCAGCCGTCGAAGTTGCCTTCCAATTGATTGTAGAGGTCTCTGTAGGCGATCATGTTGTCGGCGATGGCGTCGCAGGACTTCATGGTTTGCTGTACCACCAGGTAGGAGTCGCCGTATATCATGAGGTGCGTGGCGCCGCAGTTCTTGGCCATCCGCATGCCGTGGATCAGGGCCTCGTACTCGGCTTTGTTGTTGGACGGCGTCGGAAAGTCCATCTGCAGGACATACTTGAGCTTGTCGCCTTTGGGGGAGATGAGCACGACTCCTGCCCCGGCTGACATGAATTTCTTGGAGCCATCAAAGTACATTGTCCATGCTGGACAAGTCGGGGATATTTGGTAGCTGGGCTTCTATCCACTCGGTGGTGAATTCCGGGAGGACTTGTGCCTTGATGGACTTCGGGTGAGCATACTTCAGCCCCCATGGTCCTAGCTCCACAACCCACTTGGCGACTCGTCCTGTCGCGCGTTGGTTTGTGAGAATGTCTGCTAGTCCAGAGGAGCTTACCACCGTGATCGGGTGCTCGGAGAAGTAGTGGGCGACCTTTCTGGAGGTCATGAAGACTCCGTATGCCAGCTTCTGGTAATGAGGGTAGTTCTGCTTGGACAAGGTGAGTACTTCGCTAAGGTAGTAGACGGGCCTCTGCACCGGGTGACTGTGCCCTTCTTCTTCGCGTTCGACTACGAGCACCGTGCTCACCACCCTGTTTGTTGCTGAGACGTATAAGTACAACGGCTCGTTTTCCAGTGGTGCCACGAGGACTGGAGAGGTTGTCAGGGTTTTCTTGAGATGGTCGAATGCGTCCTGCGCCTCTTGCGTCCACTCGAACTTGTCCGTCTTCTTCATCAGTTGGTAGAAAGGTAAGGCTTTCTCCCCCAACTTACTAATGAACCGGCTGAGAGCTGCGACTCGGCCGGCTAATCGTTGCACCTCCCGGAGCTTGGTTGGTGCTGGCATTATGAGTATGTTCTGCACCTTCTCGGGGTTTGCTTCGATTCCTCTTGCGGATACGAGGTACCCTAGTAGCTCTCCGGCTGGCACACCGAACACACACTTCTCTGGGTTGAGCTTGATCTGGTACACATCGAGTGCGGCGAAGACCTTGCGGAGGTCGTCGACTAGGGTATCCTCCTTTCGGGTCGTGACAACGATGTCATCGACGTAGACTTGGACGATATGCCCGATTAGCCCCTTGAGACATGCTTGCATTGTCCGCTGGTACGTGGCACCTGCGTTCTTTAACCCGAACGGCATCGTCTGGTAGCAAAAGACGCCGTCGGGTGTGATGAAGGCCGTCTTTTCTTTGTCCTCGACTTTCAGCCTGATCTGCTGGTAACCTGAGTAGGCATCCAGAAAGGACAGGCGCTCGCAACCTGCTGTCGAGTCGATGATTTGGTCTATCCGCGGGAGCGGGAAGTGGTCCTTGGGGCAGCACTTGTTGACTGCGGTGAAGTCAACGCACATGCGTAGTTTCTTCGTCTTCTTTTTCTCCACTAGAATCGGGTTGGCGACCCAGTCCGAATCCTTGATCTCTCGGATGAATTTGGCGTGCAGTAGTCTGTCGACTTCCATGGTGATCGCGTCTCGTTTGGGTCCTTGTGGACTTTCAGAGAGTGCTCGGCGAGTTCCCTGGGTATCCCTGGCATGTCAGAAGGTTGCCATGCAAAGATCTTCCAGTTCTCACGTAGGAACTCGACGAGCGCGCTTTCCTATGCGGGGGTCAGACTCGATGAGACCTTGACCGTCTTTCTGCTGTCAGTCGGATGGACTTGGTGGGTGGCGGTGTCGTCGTTCGTGTTGAACGTTGCGTCCTTAGCGGGCTTCTTGCGAGCCGGGAAGACGGTCTTGTCGTTGTCGGCTGATATGGCCTTGAAGTGCTCTTCGACTCCGAAGAACTCAGAAATCTTGGCGAACTCGCGGTCGCAGCTGTTGGAGAGCCCGAAGTCGCCGCGGACGGTGATTACTCCTTTCGGCCCGGGCAGCTTTATCATCAGGTAGGCGTAGTGGGGTACTGCCATGAACCTGCCAAAGGTCGGGCGCCCGAGGATGGCGTGGTATTGTGACTTCCAGTCGACGACTTCAAAGTCTATCGACTCCTTCCTGAAGTGCTCGGGTGTACCGAGGATGACATCGAGTGTGATTGTTCCCATGGGCGTGATTGCTTGGCCTGGTACTATGCCGTGGAAGGTGGTTTCCGATTCCGGCAATTTCTCTGTCGACCTGTTCATTCTTCTTAGGGTGTCGGCGAATATGATGTTGATGCCGCTACCTCCGTCCAGGAACACCTTCTTCAAGCTGTAGTCGCCGACCAAGGCCTCAATCACGAGTGCGGCGTGCCCGGGTCGGGTTACCTCTGACGGGTGATCTGCCCTGAAAAATGTGATTGGTGTCTCCGACCCGCGCAGGTAGTCTGGTACCGTGCGCGGGCTGTTGATGGCTTGAAGTACTTGGCGTGTGATAATTTTCTGGCGCCTGTTCGACGGGGGTCCCCTCTGGATCATGTTCAGCTGTCCCCGTGCGGCTGGGTACGTGTCGGTTGCTGCCGACTGACCTTGTTGCTGTTGCTGTTGTTGTGGCTGGGGGAACACTCCTGCCGCCTGCACCTGGTTGTTGTTTGCGGGTGCTGCCTGGATGGCTAGCTGCGGTGCCGCCTGTATGGCCTGTACTGGGGCGATGATTTGCTGCATGGCCTGGTATATCTTTCTTGCTTTGCGACAATCCTTCAACAGGTGGTTGGAACTCCATTTGCCTGTTTTCGGGTTGCGGAACGAGTGATGCTTACAGGGTTGCATCAGCTCCTCTGCTGGGGTCAACGGGCGCTTCCACTCGCGTTTCTGACTTCCATCATTGTGGCCGATGCTGCTGCTGCCACGGTTGTACTGACTCGAGCTGGGCTGCCGACTTTGGTCGTACCGTCGGCTGCTGTCGCGTTTGTCCTCACGGGGGGTTTCATAGCCCGCCGCTACTAATTCGATTGAATCGTGGGTGTAACGTGGCTTCATCTTTTGGCGTGCCTCACGCCAGTTGCTTGTTTCGCCCTCTTTTTTGGGGGAAGTTTCGCGGACATAGTCTTCTCCTTCGGCCCATTGGTTGGCTGTCTTCATGAGCTCTATTGTGGTCTTCGGCTGGAGCCTACCGAATTCCTCCTGGAGGTCGCGGCGAGCGACGTCGTGCATGAAGGCGTCCATCACTCGATCTTCTGATACAGGTTCCATGGTATTGCGGAGGAGTGTCCACCGCTGGATGTAGGAGCGGAGCGACTCATCCTTTCCTTGCTTGCAGGCCTGCAACTCGATGTAGGTCGTTGGCCTTGCGAATGTTCCCGAGAAACTCTTGCTGAAGTTATCCTGGAATTCTTCCCATGTTCGGAAAGAGTCTTTGGGTTGGCTTGTGTGCCACCCGCGTGCCGAGTCTGTCAACATGAGCTGGATGTACTGCATTGCCGTAGTCGACGTTCCGCCTTGGCAGGTGCAAGCGATGAGGTAATCTTCGAGCCACAGTTTTGGGTCTTGCTTCCCGTCATACTTTGGTGTGCCAGCCGTCAACTTGAAGCCTTTAGGCATGCGGGTGTCGCGGATGTTGAAGCTAAAGCATGCCGCACCACACGGCTCGAAGTCGCGGTCAGCATGGTCATCCGCGTTTGCCGCACTAGCCGAGCGCTCCTTGCGGTTGCGGTGCACCGTCTTCTGTGTCAGGACGTCGCGAAGGTCCTTGACTAGCTGTCGCTGCGCCGCTGGGATGCCCGAGGTTGTTGGTTCGTGCGCTCGGTTGCTTGGCCCCTTGGCCGCCAGAGCCTCTTCGATTGCCCTTATGGAGGCAATTTGTTGCTTGTGGAGAAGGGAGCGTGCGTCTCCCTCCGGTGGCTGCGTGAGCCGGAGGTATGTCTCGACTGAGATCAGGGCGGCATTCGCCGTCTTTGGGACGGGTATCCCGTTCTCATCTTCGGTGACGAAGGACGAGTCGAGATTGCGGGTGAGCCTTGTTCGATCGGCTTCTGCCATGTGGGGAACGCGGGCTCTGGTTCGTCGTGCTCCTTGGTTAACCTCTGTAGAGGATGTGAAGGAGAGGGCGGCTCGCCTGGCACTCGATGCATCCGCGTCCATCTTGCGCCTGAGCAGGTCGGCTTTTTCGGCGCGGATTCGTTCGTCTTCCTTGCGTAGCAAGTACTGGACCGCCAGGTGGTCTTCTCGAGGTGCGTTGGGTGGGGGGAACGTGCCCTCGTCCACATGCTTCATGGCTTGGATCGCCATGTCCCGCGTGATGACAAGTTTAGTCTGGTCCGGCATGTCCACCTCTAGCGGGTATGTGGGTTCATCTTCGTCGTCATGCGGTGCTGTGCCGGCCATGAAGACCTGCTTGGGGTAGACTTGAGTCGGAGAGTTGGTGCTGCCGCTGCTACTTCTATCGCCCGCTTCTTGCTCGAGGTCGAAAATTGCTGCCACGTGGCGCGCGGCGCAGTCGCTGTCGCGTCTTCTCGCGATCTTCCATGTGCTCATGCTCGCCGGGGCGAGTGCGATTGGCTTGGGGTAGATTTGGGATTTCCACGAAGATGAGGGCGCGCGCGACATGGCTGTCGGGCGCGGGCTCCTGGTTGCCCGTGCGGGTGTGACAGTCGAGGTGGATCTTGACTTGGTCGACCGCACGACCGAGGTTGGGGTAGTACACTCGATTCGCGCGGCCGTTGCCGGAGTTGTCGATGTAGATGCCCTCTTCGCGGGTGTACCGGGCGCGGCCTCCGCGGGTGCAGCAGATGCGATCTTCGCGGGTTCGGCGGGCGCGGCCTCCGCGGGTGCGGCAGATGCGATCTTCGCGGGTTCGGCGGGCGCAGGGGTTGCCGATTTAGCTGACGCCGTCGCGCGTAGCGTGGTAGTCGTAGACCTGAGTATACCACGACTATCGATGCAGAAGAATATGGAGCCGAAGGTGATGTGTATACCTTTGTCCAGATCGGCGTACACCGACTGATGGGCTGGCGGGTGGAGGACGTACTCAAAGGAGCCGAATCGGATCGACTCCCTGACGGCAGACACGCCGTTCTTCATTGCGGATGGAGCCGGAGCGACCATGATCCTAGCACTTGTTTGACGTTCCCACAGACGGCGCCAATTGACGAGGTGTTAACTCGACAAGTCCCAGGGTTGTGCACCCCGGGTTGATTGATGGGGAGAGAGATGAGTGCAGGTGGTCACGACGGCTGACAAGCAAGGATTTACCCAGGTTCAGGCTCCCGGAGGATAACACCCTACTCCTGCTTGTCTGGTTATTGATGCGAGTTGTGGTTACAATGGCGAGATTGCGATCTCGCTAGGGTTTGTGGCGGTAGCTATGAGCGTGTCCTCTGGGACGAGCAACCCTCCTGGCTTTATAGGCAGCCAGGTCTCGGGTGATTGGTGTCGATGGCAACTACAGATATGGCAGGTTATGCTTCCTAACCGACTTGGACTAGGTTACATGGTACCCCGCATGGGCCTTCTCTGGGCCTTCCTGTCGTGGTATCGGCATAATTGATAGGAGACCGGGGTCCTCTAGCGTACGTATGGATTGTGGGGAAGAAGGTTGGTGTCGTCGAGGTCGGGATTGAACACGGCGAGTTTACCCAGCTTCGGATCCCACAGCGGTGGCGGGATCCTACGTGCTGCTATAATTCACTATAAGGCAATAGCCGTGAACAGGTTACAATGTGCTTGATGCGTATTCAAGCGTCTCTTCTAAAGGCTCCCTGGTGGCCGGCTTATATAGGCGGCCAGACCCCAGGGTACAAGGTAAGTGCTTGTTCGGCAAGTAATCAGAGTCCTAGACCTAGCCGGCTTAGTTGCCGCCTTCCGTCTTGGGCTCGGTGGCTTGATGGGCTTAGGCCTTCCGCCTTCCTTGGACCGTCTGCCTACTTCCTTGCACGTCAGCTATCTGGGCCGCCCGGCAGGCCTTGGCCTTACCACCCTTGGGACACCCTGGACTAGCCGGATTGATCCATGCTGGTTATACCCCTAGTTGATATATCCCCAACATTAGCCCCCAGAAAGGTTGAAGTTCTCCAGGCGCCGGCTTCTCCTTGATTATCCATCTGCCAAGGTTGGCGGCTGCAGGACTTGAACCATTCTGAAAATCAAAGAGGCATGCGTGTCTTGATGTTGACAGGCGGCCGCCTTTGTCCACCATGGGAAAAGACGGCTACTCGGCAATCTTTGCCGAGCATTCTTCTTGACGGTTTCCGCCTAGCCGGCTTCACGACAGTTTGAAAACAGCCTAGGCGGGAATCTCGCCATGATCACAAATTGCGGGAAAAGAGGAGGCGTGGAGATCGTGCAATCGTGTGCCGCAACGGACGTGGGACACGTGTCCGACTAAAATGCCGTTGCACAGGGAGCAACGCCTGGCCCTATAAATAGGTAGCCAAACGGTCCATTTTCTTTACCCTGCCTTTGCTCTCCGTGCACCCTTGTCTCTTACACTTCCTCGCTCCTCGCCTCCGAACGAACTCCGGCGAGCTCTTCTCCTCCGGCGACCTTTCCTCGCGGCGATGTCCACCGGTCCCGCTCACTCGACGGCGTCAAGCGGCCCGGCGACCGAGGCCGCGCTTGCGACGCCGATGGGCGGCGCCATTACTCGTCCCGCGGCGGCGACGACGGCGGGCAACGTCACCGCCGTCGTCCCTCGGACTTCCTCCGCGCGCGCTCCCGCGGCGGGCTCCTCGGCTCCTCCACCGACCACCACGGCAACGGCGACGGCGAACGCCCCCGGCGACGAGGAAGAAGAAGCGGCGGACCTCGGGTCACGCTACTGGCTGCCTTCTATCGTCGACGAAGACGCCCTCCAAGATTTGGAGGCTGTCGGCTACCTCCCCACTCGGGAGGATTGCCGGTGGAGGGCCGCCTTGGGAGACATCATCCCGGCTCCGGAAGCCGGAGAACGGGTAATCCTCACCTCCCACCTGGTCAGGGGAATGGCGCTTCCGCCTTCCGCCTTCTTTAGTGAGGTCTTAGATCACTACGGGCTCCAGCCCCATAATATCGCACCCAATAGCATATTAGTCTTAGCCGGCTTCACAGCTCTTTTCGAAGGCTATCTAGGTATTAGGCCAGTTTAGACTTCTTTAGATACTGTTTCCGTTGCCGGCGTCAGACGGTGCCGGACGGCGGGCTGGCGACCTGCGGCAGCGTCACCTTCAACTGCCGCCAGGGCCGCCAATGGTATCCTAAGATACCATACCTCGAGTCCGTCAAGGGCTGGACCTCCACCTTCTTCTACTGCCAAGACATGGCAGCGCCGGGCCGTCAAATCGGCATTCCGGCATTCGTCAACGCGCCGCCCATGCCTCGCCCATGCTGGGACGAGGCGGTGCCCAAGTTGACGGAGGAACTCCGCCTTATTCAAAGGCGGATCGAGTTCCTCACGAGGACGATGGCTCCCCCCCCCAGCTGGAAGGGGTCGACACCGTCATTTGCTGGCTCGGCCGGCAAATCCTCCCCCTGAGGTACAGCCCGCACAAGATGTGTCAGTATTCGCCTACTGACATAGCCTCTCTTCGCGTGAGCGAAGAGATATTGCCGGTCGCCAACCTGGCATTCCGGCTCCGCAGCCTCGTCAAGGCGGGGTCGGTGAAGGCGGTCGAGGGCGTGCCCATGCACACCCACGACAATCCTCCCCTCGAGGTGAATATTTTCTTCCTTTGCCCCTTACTTGACAACTTTGCCGGCTAGGATTGAGTTCCTTTGACATGTCTTCTTTTTCAGCTCTCCGAGTTGAGGGAGGATGACCTGGCTCCCGACTTCTACGAGTCGGAAGCCGGGAAGACGAAGAAGCGCAAGGCGTCCGGCGCTGCTTCCTCTACGGCGAATGCCGAGAGGAAGAAACGGATCGCGTCGGCTACCGAGCCGACTCTCGCCAACATTGGCGAGAACGCGGGGATTAACATCCCCCGAAGGTACTTCAACTTTGCCTTTTCCAGATGGCGAACCTTTTGAACATTGGCTGACTTATTGTGCTTGCTTTTTGTTAACAGGGAAAGGGTCGCAACCTCCCGGTTGACGACCAGGCTCCTTGGCAAAGGAAAGCGGCCGCAAGGCGGCTCGCCGGACACCGTGCCACCAACTCCCCCGCTCCACGCTGGCAGCTTTATGGCTGACGCTCGGCGCCAACCTCCAGCTCCGGCCTCAGGTGCTCCGCCAAGGGCCCCTTCCGCCGACCGCGCGCCCAAACCTCCCCTTCTGCTGGCTGAGGCTACGGCCGATGATGCCGCGCAATCGCGCGCCGCCAACGAAGGGTTGCTGGAGTCGACTGCCGGCGGGTCCCGGAGGGCAGCCCCGACTGCGGGGGGCGGCAAAGTCAGAGACCCTTGGTCTACCTTTAGGGAGGCCAAGGAGTCAACTTTGGCTTTTGCCGCCTTTGCCTCGCAGGCCTTCGACGACTTGGAGGGCGACCTATCTGTAAGTTTCTACCCCTCCGGCATATACATAGTCTTTCCCCCGAGCACTTAGATGGCTAGTCAAAAGAAACTTTGACTTCCGGCTTAGTGGTTATTCGACAATATGTTATATGCCTTTGTTTTTTCTTGCAGGGCCTTGTGTCCGCCAACGTCGAGCTCGTCTCCTCCCGAGTCGAGATAAACCGGCGCCACCGCGACCTGAAGAAGGAGTGCGAGGCCAAGGACAGGCGGATTGCCGAGCTGGAGGCGGCCCGCAAAAAAGATGAAGGTAGGGTGGATCCCTTTCTCCAACTATGCTTTTGAGCTATGTTTCCGTCAATCATTTTAGCTTGGCGAATCCATATTTGTAGAACTGCTAGACCACGCCCAGGATATCCTGAAGGCGTCCACTGATATGCAAGCTCTTATGAATGAAGCTTCAGACTTGGCGGCCGCCAACTTGGAGTTGAAGGCGGCTCATCAAAAAGAGATGGAGGCCCAGCAACTCAAGTTTGCGCAGGAATCCAGCCAGCTCACTGGTGAGCTGGAAAGTCTGCGCAACAAGTTGGCGGAGGCGGAGAAGATGGCTGCGGAAGAGATATCCAAGCAGACTTCTCGCGCCCGAACTGCAGAGGACGCGCTGGCAACTCATATGATTGAGTTGTCGGCTTTCCATAACTCGGTCCTTGGTAATTTCTCGCTCCTTTTTTGATACTGCCATGTTGCTTTAGCCTGAGCCAAACTTATGGCTTTACTTTTGATGCAGTTCCCGCCGGCTTAGGCGATGACAAGGTTGTCAGCCCCCGCCTGGATCGCCTTGCGCGTCTGGGCGAGCTGATCGCCGAGACTTTGGCGGCGTCCAAGCGGTTTGCCGCCAAGTTCTTCACTTCGTCTGGCAGCCAGGAGCCGACCGAGTTCAGCGACGTGCCCGCCATCTTGGAGCAGGCGACCAAATTGCACAAAAGTTCGCTGAAGTCGGCGGCGCGGGGAGGAGCCAAGACTGCCCTTGGGTTGTTCATGGCGCACTACCCCGAGGCAGAGATAGAAGCCGTCACCGAAGGCATGCCGTCGACTTACGAAGACGGTAGCGAGGTTGAGCCGGTCGCTGTGCTGGACAGCGTTGCCGGCTACGCCACGCGAGTTGCCGACATGGTGGATACTTCAATCTTCTACCGGCGCCATCCTGTGCCTGGCGGAGAGGGAGCTGAAGCTGCCGGCGCGGCCGAGGCGGAGGGGAGTGATAGTTCCGGGGCTGAAGTTGTCAGCCCCCAAGCCTGATGTAGACGCTCCCCCGAGCCATATCTTTTTTCTGTCCTTGCCTTCCACCAGGCTTATTTTGTCGGCCCCTGAAACAATGCAACATTTGTAATATTTGTATATACTTTTGCTGTTGCCTTGTTAGGCGGAAACTAGCTGACAAGTTTTACTTTGTCTTTATTTATATGGCCCGCCTTAATTTTACCCTGACTTATATGCTTGACTTTTTGTATGTTGACGAAACCTCAGCCGGTAACTTTAGCTGAAACAACCAGGGCTAGACCATTTGTTTAGAATCAGAGACCAAAGCCAACATGTTGGTGTCAAAGACATACTACTAGGCGAACCACATATAAGTAATCAGAGGCAAAGGAATTAGGCGGCGCAAAAAGTTTGTTTTTTCTTTGGGTTGGCTCGAAAGCTGCAAGTATCTACCAGTTTGAACCTTTGCACGGAGCTAGAAAATAGGTAACTTAGATACATAGGGGAAATATGATTGCAAGAAAAGATAAAAGATGGCATGCATCTCAACACAGATGAGGAACCATAGACTTTTATTTCATAATCATATTTAACTTATTACAATTATAAATTGCTAAGTGTAGAAAGGACGTAGCTGCTCAATATTCCAAGGCCGTCTTGTTTGCTCGAACGGGTCGTCGATGCCTCTCTTGCGCTTGGTTCCCCTTTTTCCTACCGCCTTCTTGCGCATTTTCTTTTCTTCTTCGTCGCGGATGTCGGCTAGGTAGTAGGAACCATTGAGCAACGCCTTTGTGACTATAAACGGTCCTTCCCATGGTGGGGATAGCTTGTGCAAGCCTTTTCTATCTTGAATTAGGCGGAGAACCAGGTCACCTGTTCTGAAGCTTCGCTTCCGCACTCTCCGGCTATGATAGCGGCGGAGTTGTTGCTGGTACAAGGCGGAGCGATGGAGAGCGACGTCTCTTTCTTCGTCTAGCAGGTCTAGGCTATCCTGTCTTGCACCTTCTACGTCTTGCTCGATGTAGGCTTGAACTCTTGGGGAATCGTACTTCATGTCGGTAGGTAGCACTGCCTCTGCGCCATATACTAAGAAGAAAGGAGTGTAGGCGGTGGATCTGTTTGGCGTTGTGCGCAAACTCCATAATACCGACTGTAACTCATCTGCCCAAGCGCCGGCTGCCCTATGTAATGGAGCTTCGAGACGAGGCTTAAGTCCTGATAGGACTAGGCCGTTTGTACGCTCTACTTGCCCATTGGATTGAGGGTGTGACACGGATGCCAAATCAAGCCGGATGCCTAGATCATTGCAGTATTCTTCTATGTCGCCTTGAGACAAATTGGTGCCATTATCGGTGATAATGCTGTGTGGAACTCCAAACCGAGAGATAATTCCCCAGAGAAAGTTGGTGGCTGTTCGTGCGTCAAGTTTGCTGATTGGTTTGGCCTCGACCCATTTGGTGAACTTGTCGACAGCGACCAATAGGTGAGTGTATCCACCGCGCGCCTTTTTGAAGGGACCCACCATGTCTAAGCCCCAGACCGCGAACGGCCAGGTGATTGGGATCGTCCTTAGCTCCTGTGCCGGCAAGTGAGGTTGACGGGCGTACAACTGGCAACCTTTGCATGTCTTGACGATGTTCTCGGCATCTTCTTTGGCGGTGAGCCAGTAGAAACCTTGGCGGAAAGCTTTGGATACAATGGACCTAGCGGAAGCATGATGCCCGCAGGCGCCAATATGTATGTCCTTCAGAATTTCCCGGCCTTCCTCCGGCTGTATGCACCGCTGATAGATGCCACATGTGCTTCGCTTGTATAGCTCGCCTTTTATTATCGTGAATGCTTTGGCTCGCCTTATGATCTGCCTTTTTAGCACCTCATCGTCCTCCGACAGCTTTTGGTCGATTAGAAAATCGAGATATGGGACTGTCCAATCCGGCTGTGTTAAGTAGACAACGAGACTTGCCGCTTCTACCGGTTCTTCTGAGTCAGGGTCCATCAAATCGGCGCCTTTAATGGATGGCTTGTGCAATTGCTCCAGGAAGATATCTTTTGGTACCTTTTTGCGTTCCGATCCCAGTCTTGCAAGTGTGTCTGCCGCCTCATTCTCAGCTCTTGGAACGTGTCGGACTTCGTAGCCTACGAAGTTTTTTGCAAATTCGTCAACTTTGGCTCTGTAAGCCGCCATTGTTGCGCTTTTCGCATCCCATGTTCTGCTTACTTGCTGTACGACCAAATCTGAGTCGCCGTAACAGAGGATTCTTTTGACGCCTAGGTCATTTGCCACGTGTAACCCATGAAGCAAAGCTTCGTACTCGGCAACATTGTTGGTTGCTGTGAAGTGGATTTGTAACACGTAGCTAAGCTTGTCACCTTTAGGCGTACGTAGAACTACTCCAGCCCCCGAGCCTTTGAGCATCTTTGATCCGTCAAAGTGCATGACCCAATATTCTGACTCGGGGAGTGCTGTTTCCTCCATAGCCTCTGTCCAGTCGGCGACAAAGTCTGCAAGTGCTTGAGATTTGATGGCGGTCCGTGGTTTATAGACTATATCAAAAGCGGCAAGTTCGATGCCCCATTTGGCGACTCGACCTGTTGCCTCTGCATTGTTGATTATGTCTCCCAACAGTGCCTTGCTGACTACTGTCACTGTGTGTTCCTGGAAGTAATGCCTAAGCTTTCTGGCGGCGAAGAATACACCATAAGCCAGCTTTTGGTAATGCGGATACCTCTGCTTGGAGGCGGAGAACACTTCACTGATGAAGTAGACCGGTCGCTGCTCACACGCCGCGGCTTCTCTCTCCTTTCTTTCCACAGCCAAGACAACGTTGACAACAGCTCCTGTTGCCGCGATGTACAGCAGCATTGGTTCCTGTGATCGAGGTGCTGCCAATATCGGAGCGGATATGAGGGCCTCCTTAAGTTGTTGCAAGGCGGCGTCTGCCTCTGCTTTCCACTCGAAGTTGTCGGATTTCTTCAGTAGCCGGTAGAGAGGCATTGCCTTTTCCCCTAGGCGGCTTATGAAACGACTGACGGCTGCCGCCGATCCGGCTAGGCGCTGCACGTCCTTCAGACAAGTAGGTCTGGATATGTTTTGTATGGCCTTGATCTTCTCCGGGTTAACCTCAATCCCTCGTTCTGAGACGATGAACCCGAGCAGTTTGCCGGCTGGGACGCCGAAAACACACTTGGCGGGATTGAGCTTCATCTGATACCTCCGGAGGTTCTGAAAAGTTTCTTCCAAGTCCTCTAGGAGATCTTGCTTCTTTTTTGACATTACCACGATGTCGTCTACATAGACGTGAACATTGCGACCGATTTGTTCGTGCAGGCAATTTTGCATACAGCGCTGGTATGTTGCCCCTGCATTCTTTAGGCCAAAAGGCATGGTAATGTAGTAGAAAGTCCCATATGGAGTTGTGAAAGATGTTTTCAGTTGATCTGACTCTCTCATCTTGATTTGGTGGTATCCTGAGTAGGCGTCCAGAAAACAAAGCAGCTCGGAGCCTGCTGTGGAGTCTACGACTTGGTCAATCCTAGGCAGCGCAAAGGGATCCTTTGGGCAGCACTTGTTAACACCAGTATAGTCGATACAAATCCTCAGCTCTTTATTCTTCTTTGGGACAAGTACAGGATTTGCCACCCAATTGGTGTGTACAACTTCTTTTATGAAATTGGCGGCCTTCAGCCTATTTATCTCCTTCCCTATAGCCTTGCGTCTCTCATCTCCAAAGCGTCTTGTTGCTTGCTTCACCGGCTTGGATCCTTTTATGACGTTGAGCGAGTGCTCGGCAAGTTCCCTCGGTACACCAGGCATGTCGGAAGGCGACCATGCAAAGATGTCACGATTCTCACGGAGGAACTCGACGAGCGCGCCTTCCTATTTGCTGTCAAGGTTGGAGCCGATGACAACTTGCTTAGACTTGTCACCTGGGATGAGGTCCGCCTTTTTGGTGTCTTCTGAAGCTTCGAAAGTCTTCTTGACATCCATCTTTGGCTTTGGCATGGAGTTGTCTGAATCCGCCCCGAGCAGCGCGAGTTCTTCCTTGTGGATGACGGCTTCTGCGAAGGCGGCCATGCCACGCTCGCACTCCTTGGCTTTCTTGAAGTTGCCGGAAACCGTGATGGTTCCGTTTTCCCCCGGCATTTTAAGCTTGCTGTATATGTAGCACGGCCTTGCCATGAACTTGGCGAAAGCCGGTCGTCCGAAGATTGCATGATAGGCGCTTTTGAAGGGGACAACTTCGAACCGGAGGAACTCTGAGCGGTAGTTCTCTTTTGGTCCGAAAGTTACCTTCAGCCTGATGCTTCCCATTGACTTTGCTTGCCTGCCGGGCACTATGCCATGAAATGTGAGGTTGCTGTGATCCAGCTGATCCTCTGACAGGTTCATGCGGCTTAGCGTGTCGTAGTACAGGATGTTGAGGCTGCTGCCGCCATCCATGAGTACCTTTGTGAGTCTGAAGTTGTCGAGAATGGGGTCGACGACAAGGGCGTACTTGCCTGGGTGACGGACGTGATCAGGGTGGTCGGACCGGTCCCAAGTGATTGTTGCCTCCGACCAGTTCAAGTACTGAGGGACGTCCGGCATTGTCGCGTTGAGTTCGCGCATCTCCGCCTTGTCCGCTTTAGCCGAAGGTGTGCCGACAAAGCACACAAGAGATTCTTTGACCTTCGGGTACGGCTTCTTTTTCTTGGCGGTTGCGTCCTCTTCGCTTGAGATAGACATGTCGTCGTCATCCTCGTCCTCCTTGCTGTCTTTCTTGTCGTTCTTCTTTGACTTCTTTGACTTCCAGCCGACTGTGGGATCCTTTTTGAAGTCGTCCATGAAACGGCACTCTCCAAGCATGTGGTTGACCTTGCCCAATGAGGCGTGGATGGGACACGGCAAGAGCTTTGCCTGTTCGTAAGTGATTCGCGCCGCCTTAGGCCCTGAGCCGGCTTCGCGATTATCTTTCTTATTTTTCCACTTATTTTTGCCGGTGTTTCCTTGGAACGCTACGGCTACCTCATTGGAAGGACCGGCTTTGTCATCCGCCGCCTGTTTGCGCTTGTTGTTCCGCTTTGGTATGATGTTGACGTCTGGGTCATCGTCCCGGGCGTCGTCATCCGCCGCCGCGTATTGGGCGGCTAGGTTGAGCATCTCACCAAGGTCCGTGATTTGCTCGCGGACGAGCCTATGACGGAGCAAGGACTTCTTCTGTAGGCCCGTGTAGAAGGCATGGATAGCCTGTGCGTCCGAAACACCATGACAGTTGGCCTTTTCGGATATCCAGCGGCTGACAAAATTTGTCATGGTTTCGTCCGGCTTTTGGATACAGCGCTACAAATCCGTGTAGGTATTAGGACGCTTGTATGTTCCTTGGAAGTGCTGGGAGAAAACCTTTTCCATGTCGTACCAGCTATGGATGGACTTTTCAGGGAGGTTGTCGATCCAAGCTCTTGCCGTGCCTTCCAACATGAGAGGTAGGTAGCGGACGGCAATATGGCTGCTCCCGCCGGCAATCTCTATGGCCATGGCGTAGTCGGAAAGCCATGAGTCCGGCTTAACAAGGCCGTTGTACCTAGAACAGTTTTTTGACACTGATGTCATGTCCTTGGGGAACGGCTCTTTGCGGATGGCGTCACCGAAGCACTTTGGTCCAGAATATAGCGGCTCCTTTCCTCTTGCTATGTCTTGTAGGCGGTGTCGTGCGTATTTTGGATCGAGCTGCCGTGCGCCTCTGTTTGCGTCCGGCTCGTCCTGCGCCGCCCGGCTTATGCTGCGCCTGGGCCCTTCTACCTCCTCTCTCCTCTTGCTGCCAGTGCTATGCTGCGGAGACCGGCTGCGGCCTCTCCTTGGAGGGTCGTTGCCGGCATCTTTTCTAGGCGGCTGCCTGTTATTCCGGCTACCGCCATTGTCGCGTCTTGGCTGAGGTGGAGGTGGTAGGTCTCCTCTGCTTCCCGTCCTTGAATTCTCGTCCCGCCTTTGTTTTGGCGGCGGTGCCTTCTTTGGAGGTGGCGTTGCCTTCCTTTTGTCGCCATGGCTACAGGAGCCAGACGGGCCTTCGGGGTCGGCACCTGGTGCAGCTTTGCACTTGCCTGACTTAGACTCTAGGTCTCCCCCGCGGGCATCCGCCATGTGGCCGTAGGAATCAGCGCGAGCTTGTTGTTCTAGGGCCTTGCTTACGAAGTGTCTTGCGTTGGCCAACTTCTCTTCCGCCGTGTAAGTGTTGTCATCCAGGGTATCTAGCGCGGCAGCCGCGTTGAGGCAGCCGCGTTGGCCAAATTCTCTACAACATCCCCCCTTCTATCCACTCGCTGTGGTGCCGTACGCCAATCGAATCCTAGGTCTTGAGCCGCTGTCGTTGCTTGCGTAGGCGGCTCTTTTCCACGGCGGTTTTTTGATGATCTTTTCTCCTCGAAGAGTTGCCGGTTTGTATTGGCCGACATCTTCTCCTGCTCTTTCTTGATCTTCTTCGCAAGGCTCTCAACGTGCTCCTCTCTTTTTCGCAGGAAGTCAGAGTGCTTAAGCATGTTAAGCCTAAGCTCTTCCACTTCGTCGAGTGGGGTGTTTTTGTTTACCGGAGTATTCATGATCTCGTCTACTTCTTTGATGACGGGGAGCAAATCCGTGGGTTTGCTGCTGCCGCCTTTCTCGAGGCCAGTTTTCTTCTTTGCGCACACCTTGTCGGAACTTTCAATGAGTTGGCCGGCAGTGGTGTCTCCGGCTTCTTCCGCCGGCTTGATTTGCGCTTCCGAAGTAACTGGGGTTGTCTCGTGACCGACAACAACCATCATAGCCAGCTTGTCAGGCATGTCTGTATCCGCTGTACCCTCTGAGGGAGCCGGATTTCCACTGGAAAAGCGGGTTTTGATCTTCTCTTCGAAGAGACTAGCATCATCATCGGAGTCAGAGTCTATGTTGACTTGAACAGTAGATCTGGATCCGGCATCTGACATCGCATCCTCCTGCAGAGCAGGGAGGATTGATTCAGGATCGTTGTTTTCCGGCTGGGAGTCGGATCCCAGTCCGACAACTCCGACGAAGTGGAAATCAGATTCGGCCGACTCCTGGGAGAAGGCGGATTCAGATCCATCTTGCCGGTCGACTGCTTGGTCGAAGGGTTGGTGGGTGGGGTTGTAGAAACGCGGTAGGCCGTACGCCTCTTGCGTGTACCCGATGAAGACGTCGATCCCTCCGATCGGCACGATTGCACATCCGATAAGGTAGTCGTCCGCCGGGAGCCAGGACTCATCCGAGTTGACGTAGCTATGGCCGTCAAACCTTGTGACGCGACCGACGGCGATCTGCTTGCCCACGCCGCCAAGTGTTCCCGCCTGGAACGTGACGCCAGGAACCTTATGCCCCACGGTGGGCGCCAACTGTCGTGGTATCGGCATAATTGATAGGAGACGGGGGTCCTCTAGCCTACGTATGGATTGTGGGGAAGAAGGTTGGTGTCGTCGAGGTCGGGATTGAACACGGCGAGTTTACCCAGCTTCGGATCCCACAGCGGTGGCGGGATCCTACGTGCTGCTATAATTCACTATAAGGCAATAGCCGTGAACAGGTTACAATGTGCTTGATGCGTATTCAAGCGTCTCTCCTAAAGGCTCCCTGCTGGCCGGCTTATATAGGCGGCCAGACCCCAGGGTACAAGGTAAGTGCTTGTCCGGCAAGTAATCAGAGTCCTAGACCTAGCCGGCTTAATTGCCGCCTTCCGTCTTGGGCTCGGTGGCTTGATGGGCTTAGGCCTTCCGCCTTCCTTGGACCGTCCGCCTACTTCCTTGCACGTCAGCTATCTGGGCCGCCCGGCAGGCCTTGGCCTTACCACCCTTGGGCCACCCTGGACTAGCCGGATTGATCCATGCTGGTTATACCCCTAGTTGATATATCCCCAACACTTCCTGTCCTTGGCGCGTCCCAGGTAGCCTTATCGTGGGCTACCCGAAAGGCAGCCCCACGTCAGATCCGTCGGCCGGGAAGGGCTTGTTCCGGAAGCAACCGGCATTGTCGCTGACGAAATCCATCTCACCCAGCCTGACAACCAGGTCAGAGAGAACTCGGATGCCGGAGCGGACGGAGGAACCCATCCAGATGTGTACACCAGCCAGCGCCTCTATCGGCCCCACGGTGGGCGCCAATTGTCGTGGTGGTATCACTGCAGATGCCATAGGATGGCTAAAGTGTGGGGCCGATGGACGCTGGTGAATCCGGGGAGGGCTAGCGAGTTAAAGAACTCACACGGTGGGGGATGCCGGAATCAATAAGATCACCGACGAACACGAATCACACTCGGAGAACACGCCACAAGATCTAGCAAAGACAAACAAATGCACGAAGGCGAAGAACACACACACGAAACCCAGGTTCGGGGCCCTCGTGGGGAGGAAACACCCCTACTCCTGCCTCCCTCTCAATATAAATGTGTGGTACAAGATCTACAACATTCTCCTTGAGCTCTCTTGGTGAAATTAGGAAGAACAAGATGAACTAGAGAGAGGATGGAGTAAATGCTCTAGGAGTAAATGAGACTATAGTTTTGGCCCTCAAGTTGGTCTCTCTCTTCTTCAGCAGTTATGGCGCCTTTTATAGAGTTCTGGCCGGGAGGGCCGGAAACCCTAATCCGACATGGCCCCACCGGACAGGCCTAACGGTTATGTCGACACCAGCTAGTGCGACCTAGCCGCCGAGCTATCCGGTCTAGCCCTGCCGTCATCATTCTGGCAAGGACCGCAGGCGCCGTCTTGGAACATCATTGTCCCTCTGTCAGAGACAAGATATGTCTCCGCCCATGCCGATTAGCCTTTTCCGGATTGCCGGGCTAGGCAAGTCCGATCTTGTCGTACCGTTATCGTACCGGTTGACATGCTCCCGTGTCAGGCGGGAGGTGACCATGCTTCCGTGCCAGGAGGAATGGGACTTCCCCCCCGTGTCAGGCAGAAAAGCCTGTACCAGACCGTTGACGCCCCACCGACATCCCCCATGCTGGCTACCTCCTTGATTAACCTGGTACGTCCTCCCTGCATACATAAGACAGCTAGCCAGTATCGAGATAGACATGCCGGTTAGTATTTACCCGCGTAGCCTATCCGGATCCTTCGGGATCTTCTCCACCCGGGACCTTACTCGGTTGATCTGAGTACACCTCACCCCGGGATCCCATCCTTGGCAGATCGAGGGGTCCGAGATCCTTCTCGGTTGCCCTCGAGTTCCGTCTCTACCCAGGACTACCACTTAGGATGAGCAACTCTAGGCCTAGCCTCCCGAAGATGTCTTGGGCTGCTACCAAAGACATCTTCGAGAAGCTAGTTCTTAGAGGAACCATCCGCTTGGGCTTATGCTGTCCTGAAGGCCTGGGGGAGCTCTTTATAGTTTCCAGGGAAGACCCTTGCGCCCCCCAAGAGACACCTTGGTCCCAACCACCTCCGAAAGGTCAAGTTGCCCCTTCGGTGCATCAAAGGATGGCCCTTGCTCTCTCCAAAGGTCAAACACTGTTACTACATTGCTGAATTGTACCGGGATCTGCCCTACCCGGGGGGCAGCCCCCCGACATGCTAGGAGAAAACCTTTTCCATGTCGTACCAGCTATGGATAAACTTTTCAGGAAGGTTGTCGATCCAAGCCCTTGCCGTGCCTTCTAACATGAGAGGCAGGTAGCGGACGACAATATGATTGCTTCAGCCAGCAATTTCTATGGCCATGGCATAATCGGCTAGCCATGAATCCGGTTTAACGAGGCCGTTGTACCTAGGACAATTTTTAGACACTGATGTCATGTCCTTGGGGAACGGCTCTCTGCGGATGACGTCGCCAAAGCACTTTGGTCCAGAATATAGCTGCTCCCTTCATATTGCTATGTCCTATAGGCGATGTCGTGCGTCTTTTGGATCGAGTTGATGTCCGCCTCTGTTTGCGTTTGGCTCATCCTGCGCTGTCCGGCTTATGCTGTGCCTGGGCCCTTCTGCCGCCTCCTTCCTTTTGCTGCCGGTGTTGCGGTGCGGAGACCGGCTTCGACCTCTCCTGGGAGGATCGTTGCCAGCATCTTTTTTAGGCGGCTGTCTGTTGTCCCGGCTACCGCCATTACCGCGCCTTGGCTTGGTTGGAGGTGGCAGGTCTCCTCTGCTTCCTGTTCGCGAGTTCTCGTCCCGCCTTGGTTTTGGCGGTGGCGTCTTCTTTGGAGGTGGCGTTGCTTTCCTTTTGTCGCCATGGCTATTGGAGCCGGACGGGCCTTCGGGGTCCGGACCAGGTGCATCTTTGCACTTTCTTGACTTGGATTCTAGATCTCCCCCGCGGGCATCCGCCATGTGTCCGTAGGAGTCAGCGCGGGCTTGCTGTTCGAGGGCCTTGCTCACGAAGTGTCTTGCGTTGGCCAGCTTTTCCTCCGCTGTGTAAGGCTTGTCGTCTAGGGTGTCTAGCGCAGCAGCAACGTTAAGGATGGGGGTGCAGAAGACAACATCCCCCGTTCTGTCCACACGCTGTGGTGCTGTGCGCCAGTCGAACCCAAGATCTTGAGCTGCTGTTGTGGCACGAATTGGCGGCTCCTTATCACGGCGGGTTTTTTATGGCCTTTTTTCCCCGAAGAGCTGCCGGCTCGTTTTGGCCGACATCTTTTCTTGTTCTTTCTTGATCTTCTTTGCAAGGCTCTCAACGTGCTCCTCTCTTTTGCGCAGAAAGTCAGAGTGCTTAAGCATGTTAAGCCTAAGCTCCTCCACTTCGTCAAGTGGTGTCGTGGTATCGACATAATTGATAGGAGACGGGGGTCCTCTAGCCTACGTATGGATTGTGGGGAAGAAGGTTGGTGTCGTCGAGGACGGGATTGAACACGGCGAGTTTACCCAGCTTCAGATCCCGCAGCGGTGGCGAGATCCTACGTGCTGCTATAATTCACTATGAGGCAATAGCCGTGAACAGGTTACAATATGTATGATGCGTATTGAAGCGTGCCCTAAAGGCTCCCTGGTGGCCGCCTTATATAGGCGGCCAGACCCCAAGGTACAAGGCAAGTACTTGTCCGGCAAGTAATCAGAGTCCTGGACCTAGCCGGCTTAGTTGCCGCCTTCCGTCTTGGGCTTGGTGGCTTGATGGGCTTCGGCCTTCCGCCTTCCTTGGACCGTCCGCCTACTTCCTTGTACGTCAGCTATCTGGGCCATCCGGCAGGCTTCAGCCTTACCACCCTTGGGCCACCCTGGACTAGCCGGATTGATCCATGTTGGAGATACCCCTAGTTGATATATCCCCAACAAGTGGGGTATCCTTGTTCACCGGAGTGTGCATGATCTCCTCTACTTCTTTGATGACGGAGAGCAAATCCGTGGGTTTGCTGCTGCCGCCTTTTTCGAGACCAGTTTTCTTCTTTACGCGCACCTTGTCGGAACCGTCAATGAGTTGACCGACGACGGTGTTGCCGGCATCTTCTACCGGCTTATCTTGCGTTTCAGAAGCGACTGGGGTTGACTCGTGACCGATGACAACCATCATAGCCAGCTTATCAGGCATGTCTGTATCCGCTGTGTTCTCTGAAGGGATCGGATTATCACTGGAAAAGCGGCTTTTGATTTTCTCTTCGAAGAGACTAGCATCATCATCAGAATCAGAATCTATGTTGACTTGAACAGTAGATCTGGATCCGGCATCTGACATCGCATCCTCCTGGAGAGCAGGAAGGATTGACTCAGGATCGTTGTTTACCGGCTGAGAGTCGGATCCCAGTCCGACAACTCCGACCAAGTGGAAGTCAGATCCGGCCGACTCCGGGGAGAAGGCGGATTCCGATCCATCTTGTCGGTCGACTGTTTGGTCGAAGGGTTGGTGGGTGGGGTCGTAGAAACGCGGTAGGCCGTACGCCTCTGGCGTGTACCCGATGAAGACGTCGATCCCTCCGATCGGTAAAATCACGCACCCAATAGGTCAGTCTTCCACCGGGAGCCAGGACTCATCTGAGTTGACGTAGCTGTGGTCGCCATACCTTGTGACGCGGCTGACGGCGATCTTCTTGCCCACGCGGCCAAGTGTGCCCGCCTGGAACGTGACGCCAGGAACCTTACGCCCCACGGTGGGTGCCAACTGTCGTAGTATCGGCATATTTGATAGGAGACGGGGGTCCTCTAGCCTACGTATGGATTGTGGGGAAGAAGGTTGGTGTCGTCGAGGACGGGATTGAACACGGCGAGTTTACCCAGCTTCAGATCCCGCAGCCATGGCGAGATCCTACGTCCTGCTATAATTCACTATGAGGCAAATAGCCGTGAACAGGTTACAATGGGTACGATGCGTATTGAGCGTGCCTAAAAGGCTTCCTGGCATCCGACTTATATAGGCGGCCAGACCCCAGGATACAAGGCAAGTACTTGTTCGGCAAGTAATCAGAGTCCTAGACCTAGCCAGCTTAGTTGCCGCCTTCCGTCTTGGGCTTGGTGGCTTGATGGGCTTCGGCCTTCCGCCTTCCTTGTACCATCCGCCTACTTCCTTGTATGTAGCTATCTGGGCCGCCCGGCAGGTTTCAGCCTTACTACCCTTGGGCCACCCTGGACTTGCCGGATTGATCCATGTTGGAGATACCCCTAGTTGGTATATCCCCAACACCTTGTGTCTTTTCGCCTATCTTGCCCCCACACCTCACCCCAAAACGGAAAAGCTGAACGCCTCCTTCGCACCACCAACAACATAGTTCGTACCCTACTCATCCAAGCCAACTTACCACCTCCCTTTTGGGTCAAAGCTCTCCACACAGCCACACATTTACTCAATCTTCGACCCTCACGAACCATATCACACAACACCCCTCACTTCCTCCTTTACGGAGTGCATCCCACCTATGATCATCTTCGAGTTTTTGGGTGCTTGTGTTACCCAAACCTCTACTTACCCAAACCTCTACGCAACGATGGACCACAAACTCTCACCACGTTCCACACGCTGCGTCCTCTTAGGCTACCCACGTGAACATTAAGGTTACATGTGTTTCGATTTAACAACAAGAAAAATTATTGTCTCACGACATGTTATTTTTGATGAAAGCACCTTTCCCTATTTTTCTGCTAATTGCAGCTCTCAAGCCACAGAAGATCCCGTCCCCGCAGTGAAGGAGATATGCCCTAGAGGCAAATAAATAAGTAGTATTTATTGCATTATCTCATAGGTTTATAATAGGTTTGTGTATTACGCTGTAACTGTATTAATCGGAATTATTAATACACGTGTGATACATAGACAACCAGAGTCCATAGTAAGCCTCTATATAAACTAGTCCATTGGGCAACAGTTGATCGAGATTCCCGATCAAGGACCATGACGTCGATTGACAATGGGGTCATATTATTAGTAGAATAAGGTGATGGACATATGCAAAGTATTGCAATAAGATCGTATTACGATGTTTGTCATTTGCAATAGATGAGTAATACAATAGCTTATTCCTTCGACCGTGAGACCGTACTTATTGCTACTTCATAGGGGTACTTTGAGAGCATCAAACGTTGTGTCTTATATAGCATGACAATAACGGTGTCCATCTTGGGTATCCTGAAAGAGTATGTTGAGGCGTAAGGATCAAGAGCGGGATTTGTTCATTCTTGTAATGGAAAGATACTCTGGGCCCACTCGGTGAGATTGCATCTATATAGCTGCGCAGCTTATGACTAGGTCATGGAGATGTAATATCACAAACGAGTTAATAACTTTTGTCAGTAATGAGATCCAACAAGGACATCGGATGTCTACGATCATATCTAGGACAAGGTAGTATCGCAGAAACAAAAGGAATGAATATCATGTTTATGGTTCAACGACGATATTCGTAGAATGCACATAGGCCGTCAAATGCATACAGGTATCACTGGCGGTCATTGGTAAGCGGAGTGTCTCGACCATGTCTAGAGTGTTCTCGAACCGTAGCGTAACAAACTTAAGTTCTTAACGACACTTGGAGAAGGTTCTGGAATATTATACGATTTTATTGGAGAGAGAGAAATGATCCGGAAAGAATTCCGATGGTCCGGAAGGAGTTCCGGGAAGGTCTGGAATGGTTCTAGGAATGTCCAAAAGATGTTCGGGTGGTTCGGAAAATGTTTCATGGTCACAGGATATTAAATAGTATTTAAATATATTAATTATGAATTAATTATATTCTATATTAATTTAGTTATTAAATAATAAAGGAAAAAAGGGCAGCCGACCTACATGGGCCCTGAGAGGGCCCAAGAGGGAGCCACACCAAGGAGGGGGGCCATCCCATGGTGGGTTCGGCCGAACCCCCCTCCCATCTCCTTTGTTTAGTCCCACATGGGGGAGGCAAGGTGTTTGCACACCCCCTCCCCATTTATATAGCAAGGCATATTAATTGGACTATTTACAGAAAAATACAATTAATTGTATAGCAGGCCGGCCGAGTTGCTTCTCGGCCCGTTTTGCCCCCTCTCTCCACCAAAGCTATACCGTCGGGCACCGTTGCCTGCGGGATTCCAGAAAAGTTCTACCCCTGCTATTTCAGCTGGATCTGAATGACCGGGGGTTGTTGTTAAGCTCCGTATGTTTGCGAGTGCTCGGAGGCACCACATTTGAGGAGCCTGGGCGACGTCGTCTCGCCCACCCAGCAGCCCTGCCGCTGCCCTGCCGCCGGCGCCACCCCCCCAGTCGCCGGCACCTCGACATCTTCCGCCCGACGCCGTCGACGTAGGTCTTCGTCGACACCCCGGCATCATCGTCTACATCGTCACGACAAGTTCTCCGCGACCTCGAGGTCGGCTACGCACGACTTCATCGTCAACGCTTGTGCGGGAGCGTAATCCCCGCTATCGGTCTAAATGGAGGTAATGTAACCCGTTCCGCCACCGTTATCACATGTACTTGATATATAGAACCTGGCTAGTTAGGGTGTTCATACGCTAGAAAAATTATTGTTTTCTGCACCGGAACCCCTTCAGTGGTATCAGAGCCGATCTATGCGTAGTACTGCTGGTACGGTTAGAACTCATGTTGAATGAGGACGTATTTCTTATATTTGCTACCCTCTAGCGTGCACTTGCGATGCCTTCGGTATTGAGTTGATGAAGCGGCCCGGACCGACTTTACGCGTACGCTTACGCGAGACTGGTTCCACTACTGACATAAAGCTTGCACCGTATCTGTGGCTGGCGGGTGTCTGTTTCTCTCTCTTTAGTCGGCAAATCATTTTCAATGGAGGGCTCGAAAGGGATGCTTAAACATGCAATTATACGATTTACGTTGCGGTAGAAATTTCGTAGGTAGGGAAGCGTTTCTCTTATGAATAAGCCAATATTCCACGTAAAACTTGCAAAACTAAATAAAGGTAGAGGCGTCTAACTTTGTTTTGCTGAGGCGTTATTTTATGTGACATGGTTACGGTAAGTTTGATATTACTCGTACTGTCGAAGGCAATGGAGGGCACCGTAGACTCGGAGTCATGCCGGGGCACCGGGGGCCAGGCACATGGCGCCATGGAGGTCCAGGCGCATCAACGATGTCACATCGCACTTCATTGCATCATTTGATTGTGTGTTGTTGTGTGTGCATCCTATTGATTGATTATATGTTAGATATACAACGGTAGCATCATAAATAGGATAATCCCTAACAAATACCAAAAGTGTGTTCTCCCTCGTTGCTCACCACCAAGAAAGTTCTACGTTATGAGGCAGGCCGAGACGATCGGGTGTCAGACATATCGTCGTTTGCATACAGTGGGTGTAAGCCATGTTGCACGCGCAGGGTCTTCGAGTTTTGATTAGCGAGCCTAGCATATGCAGATATGGCCTCAGAACACGGGAAGATCGAAAGATCGAGCATGAGTCACAGAGTTGTTGTGATCGACATTTTATGTCCACCTTTGAAGCTGTGCCGCCGGCCGTGACGATCGGGGGTGGTATGGTGGATGGGGGTCGTGTAATCGCTATCATTATTTTAGGGAAAATAATTTTAGTGGAGTGTGTTTGATAATATGATAATAAACTAAAACTCACATATATTATAAACTTTACCTTACCTCTTTTGCGATCGCATCTGTAGACTAGCAACTATACTTCGGTTACTTCCTCAAGAGCCCGAATTCTACCTTAGAAGCCGACGGGTCCAACTTCATCAGCTGGTACCTTGGTTTTAGAAACATCCTCGAACACAACAACATCCTGTATGTCCTCAACGAAATATTAGGAGAAAGGCCAGGAGATTCTACAAGCGAGAAGGAGGAAGATTATTTCCGTAGGCGTCGAGACATATTCATAGAAGTGGAGATCACCATGACCGTATGCCTAGCACCTGAGTTGAAAGAGTTGTTTCGACACAAGGAGCCATATGTCATGATTGATGCGATAAAGAAGCACTTCAAAGATGAATTGAGGCGTGAGCAATTCAGGCAGCTTAGAATGTTCTAGACCATTCACATGGAGGAGCATACCTGTCTGAAGACTCATTTGAAGAGATTGTATGACATCTACTTCCAGCTGACAAATGTCTTCGATTACTGGATGGCGGATTCCTGCGCCATTCAGACTGTCCTGATATCTCTGCCTCCAAGCTATGAGAAGCATGTGCGCGAGTACATTTTGAAGGCCGACAATATGAAATTCTACAAGTTCGTGTCCAAATTCAAATCTCTGAAAGTTGATTCCATCGAAGAAGAAATCTTCGACGCTACAGGTTTATATTTGATATATACAGAATTATGAATGAATTCACCTCTATATATATGATAAAGCATTTGATACTTGTTCTATTTGTGAAACAGGATCTGATTATCACATATATACGGCGACTTTTGATGTGACCTGGCACTGAAGATGGTGATCAAGGAAGTTGATGGCCATTGGTGTTCAAGTCCTCAAGTTATCATAGTTAGCAATAATAGTTTTTGATAAGATCTTTTTATAATAGTGAGAAAGTGTGTTTAGTGTCTTGATTGTTACAAGAAAAAGTTATTCATGTAATAAGACACGTTCAGTTGTTTTATGTTATGGAACAAGCCAGTTGTTTTATATTATGATTGTGGGGAAGAAGGTTGGTGTCGTCAAGGATGGGATTGAACACGGTGAATTTACCCAGCTTCGGATCCCACAGCGGTGGCGAGATCCTACGTGCTGTTATAATTCACTATGAGGCAAATAGCCGTGAACAGGTTACAATGGGTACGATGCGTATTGAACGTATCGTCGTCTCTGCCCTAAAGGCTTCCTGGTGGCTGGCTTATATAGGCGGCCAGACCCAGGATACAAGGCAAGTACTTGTCCAGCAAGTAATCAGAGTCCTAGACCTAGCCAGCTTCGTTGCCGCCTTCCGTCTTGGGCTTGGTGGCTTGATTGGCTTCGGCCTTCCACCTTCCTTGGACCGTCCGCCTACTTCCTTGAACGTCAGCTATCTGGGCCTCCCGGCAGGCTTCAGCCTTACCACCCTTGGGCCACCCTAGACTAGCCGGATTGATCCATGTCAGAGATACCCCTGGTTGGTATATCCCCAACATTAGCCCCTAGAAAGATTGAAGTTCTCCAGGCGCCGGCTTCTTCCTCTTGATTTCTCATTCTTCAATGTTGGCGGCTGCAGGACTTGAACCATGCTGAAAATAATGGGGGAACGTGTCCCTCAATGTTGGCACACGGCCACCTTTATCCAACATGGGAAAGACGGCTTAATAAAACTTTGCCGGATAGCTTAACAAGAAAGCCTGATCTTTGACGGCAAGTCAAACATATTTTTGAAGGATATCGCCAATCGGTTCATGACAGTTTGTAACCAAACGAGGCGAAAATCACGCCATGATTGCAAATTGCGGGAAAAGAGGAGTCATGGGGATCGTGCAACCATGCGCTGCTCAGATGTCCGACACGTGTCCGACTAACCATGTTGTTGCATAGGGAGCAACGCCTGGACCTATAAATAGGGAGCCGAGCAGTTCATTTTTCATATCTGCTCTCGCTCTCCAGTGCCCTTTGCTCTCCCGCGCTCCTGCTCTTCCCATCTTCATCACTCCACCGAGCGAACTCCGACGACCTCTCCACACGACAATGTCCACCGGACAGGACGCTACACCGGCGGCGTCCAGCAGGCCAGCGGCCGAGACCACCACCGCAGCAGCAATGGGTGTAACATCCCAAATTTCTCAAAAATTTAAAACTTTGCATTCATGCATCATGCATCATATAGGCATGACATTTAAATCACATAAAGAATAATTTAAATTTTAATTATAAGTTCAAATAAAGTTGTTTTCCATAAAGAGGTCTAATTGAGCTCCTTATAAAAATCTGTATTTATTATTTTATTTATTTAGCAAAATGATATCAAAAAGTTCTAAATTAAATTAGCTTTTCAAAACATATTTTTCTGATTTTTTCTGAAATGTTTTGATAGGATTTAAAAATCAAATTGTTTTGAAAAGTTTTAAAACAGAAAACGAGTTTAATTAAAAAGATTTCTTAACGGGCCGGTCGAGCCCTATCTACCGCGCGCGCAGCTCCCATCGGCCCACGAGCAGCCCAGCCCGCACCTCGCCTCTTCTCTCTCTGACGCGCGGGGCCCGCACGCAGGCGTCGTGCCTTCTTCAACCTCCCGACGGATTTTCCGGCGCCGAACTCATCCCCAACTCGAGATCGATTCGGATCGTTAGAAACGGTTTTAATCCGTGCCTTCGCCCCCTATTTATACCCCGCGATTCCGCCGCTCGATTCCGCCCAAAAACCTAGCTCCATCGCCCCTAGGCTGCCCCGTTTCGAGCTCGGCATCTCGCCGTTTCCGCCGCCGTGAAGCTCACCATACGGGATACTCCGGCCATCCCGGACCCTCTCTTCTCCTCCCCTCGTTTCCCTTCGTCCGTACGCATGCTTTTGACACGGTGTTCCATTTGTTTACGCAGCGAGCCCTCGCCACCGTCCGCGACCGACGCCGCCACCCGCACCTTCAACTCCGACGAGAGATCTCCGGCGAACGAAGACGCGACGCTGCCTCCAACCACGCCATCGTGACCGCCTCATCGCCTTCTCTACCCCGGTACGACTCATCTGTCCCGTAGCCTCTCCTTCCGTGAGTACGAACGATGCCGGCCGTGGCGCCGCCGCGGTCGGAGGTGTTTCCGGCGACTCGCGCCGCCGGCGCCGGGTCTCTAATTTCGAATCGTTGGATTTAGATCCAATGGATCTAGATCCCTGCAATCCCGAGCGTCCGTTTTAAAATAGATCGGACGGTTTGCGCGGCCGATCCGCAACGAAGCGGTATCCTCCAATGGGATCACGCCACATAGCCCTTATTTCTTTTTCGCAGGAAATTGTTATAAAATAAAACAGAAAATTGTGCAAAACTTTAGAAATTCATAACTTTTGATCTGTAAGTCCAAATTTGATAAACTTTATATCTACGGATAGCCCTGCTAGTGTAGATTATTTCTACATCATTTGTTTTTCCTTTTGATAAATTATAATTTGTGTTTCTATACGAGGAGTATTTCGGCTATTAAATCTAAAACTTAAATAATAAAAATGTTTTCCAAATAAATCCAATTGTTTTAAAATTGTAGTATTGTACTCTGTCCAGGGAGTGTAACTTGGATTTTATTTGAAACTTTTCATAATAGAATCAAAGAATTTGGTTGTAGGGCTTAATATTTCTATGTTATGCTCAATATTTTAAATGAGTAAATAAAATAATAAAATGTTGATCTTTGCATTTCATGCATTAATAACAGAGGAAATAAAATGGTAATTATTTTGTCTTGTTAAATTATTGCATATCAAGCATGCATACATATTTTTGTTTTGACATTTTAAGTGTGTGTTGTGTGTTTATTTGTTTTTATTGTTTGTCTCTAGATTGTGAAGAGGAGGAAGGCCCTTCTTGTGATTGTTATTCTTGCTGTGTTTGTCCCTCTTGTTACCAAGGCAAGTGACATTCATAATCTACCCAATATTTTCTATATGCATTAGTAGTATATTTTGATTAGTATGCATGATAGGAATTTTTGAACTATCTTTTAATGCTAAGTTAATACACTTGGAAAATATCCTAGTAGTATGTAGCCATCCCTTTCCATGCAGCCATCAAAAGTTTTATTAGATGCTTAGCTATGCTATAAAAAGTGTTTACTTACCATGTTATAGAAATATTGCTAAGTGTTAAACTTTAAATGCACACCTGGGTGGAATTGGTTGTTTGGTTTATGTTGAGTGGCTTTTGGGACTATGCTTGTGGTTGTCGTTGCCTAGGATGAATGTCTATTCTACTTAGGGCCATGAGCATGGTGGTTGTCACCCAGAAGCGCACTTGTGGACGGCCACCCAGGAACAACGAGATTTCTAAGTCCCTCCAAGTTTAGAAGCTTCCCGTGCAACCTTTTGACAATGGGCTCTGTCTAGAATTACTAAGTTGTGAGAGTGCAACCTGTCAGCTTAACAAGCAGATGTAGAGTTGGTAGGTGGAACGGGTCTTGCTAGTATGGTTGCATTCTTCTTCTGAAAGTTCTTGTCTCAATTCTCTCCTTTCCTTAATGCACTCCGCGTGTATAGGATGTTTGGGTTAATTGAGTCTCAAGGTGAAAGTGCACAACCTCTGCAGAGTCGACAATCTGAGTACTCAGCCGTGTCCCCGGTGATGGACTACTTCGAGCAACTGGACAAGGATGGACGGAAGAATCTCATCATAGTTTTCATAAAGTAAAATTTTACTAAGGAAAGAATTGTTGGTGCACTTGGTCTTCATCCCTTGGTGCCAAGTCTTTGAGAAACAAAATTGTTTTACAAAAGATAGGAGAAAACTGGCTTTCTGCAAAATAGCCTACAACTCCACCAAGCCAAATATGCATATAGAATTAGACTTGTCATAATTTATCCACCATAGTCACTTGCCAATACTTCATTGTATTGACCTCCTACGGGGGCTGCATATTCAAATGTGCAGGTAATTCTGATGAGGAGTGAGTTTGGACTCGACTCTACACCCAACATGTCTGGCTGTGGCGCATGCTTGAAGAAGAGGCTCATTGCTATTACTTTCGTTGTGAACTCTGAATATTTTAGCTAGTCTTCATGACTATGCACTTTGTAATAAAGCTATACTTAGCTATTTTTGGATCTCGTTGTAGTTATTTGATACTTATGCAATGATACTACATATTTTGTACTATGGTGCTGGCAGTGATCCAGGGACTAGCACATAACACAGGTGTTCCATCTTTAATTAAAAGATGGGGCGCTACAATGGGTGGCGTGGTATCGCGCCTAGCAACGACGCAGACGGGCAATGTCGCCGCCGCTCCATCTTCGACACCTGCCGCGCGTGCTCGCGCGGCGGCGCACTCGGCGCCTTCGTCTTCCACCACGCCGGCGGCGACCGCCGGCGTGCCTATCGACAAGGAGGAGGAGCCAGCCGACCTTGGGTCGCGCTACTGGCTCCCCTCCATAGTCGACGAAGAGGCGCTCCAAGACTTGGAGGCCGTCGGCTACCTCCCGACTCGGGAGGACTGCATCTGGAAGTCCGCCTTCGGGGACGTCATCCCGGCTCCGAAAGCCGGGGAGCGGGTAATCCTCACCTCCCACTTAGTTAGGGGAATGGCTTTGCCGCCTTCCGCCTTTTTTAGCGAGGTGCTAGATCACTACGGGCTCCAGCCCCAAAACATAGCGCCCAATAGCATTCTAGTCTTAGCCGGCTTCACAGCTCTGTTTGAGGGCTATCTAGGTATTAGGCCTAGTTTAGACTTCTTCAGATACTGTTTTCGTTGCCGGCGCCAGACTATGCCGGACGGCAGACTGGCGACCTGCGGCAGCGTCACATTCAACTACCGCCAAGGACGCCAATGGTATCCCAAGATACCATACATCGAGTCCGTCAAGGGCTGGACGTCCACCTTCTTCTACTGCCAAGACATGGCAGCACCAGGACGCCAATTTGGCGTTCCAGACTTTGTCAACGCGCCGCCCATGCCCAGGCCATGCTGGGACGAGGCGGTCCCCAAGCTGATAGAGGAGCTCCGCCTTATTCAAAGGCGGATCGAGTTCCTCACCCGCACGATGGCTCCCCCCTTGCTGGACGGGGTGGACACCGTCATCTTCTGGCTTAGCCGGCAGATACTTCCCCTGCGGTACAACCCGCACAAGATGCGTTAGTATTCGCCTTCTGCCACAGCCTCCCTTCGCGTAAGCGAAGAGGGGTTACCAGCTGCCGACCTGGCGTTCTGACTTTGCAGACTTTTCAAATCAGGGCTGGTGAAGGCGGTGGAAGGCGTGCCCATGCACACCCAGGACAACCCTCCCCTTGAGGTAGTTATTTTTCTTGTTGCCCTTCTTTGACGGCTTTTGCCGGCTTGATGGAGTCCTATTAACACTTACTTTCTTCTTGACTGGCAGCTCTCTGCCCTGGGAGAGAGTCACCTGGCTGCCGACTTTTACGAGTCGGAAGCCGGGAAAATCAAGAAGCGCAAGGCGTCCGGCGCTGCTTCCTCTACGGTGAATGCCGAGAGGCATAAACGAACCGCAGCGGCTACAGAGCCGATGCTCGTCGATCTCGACGAGAACATGGGGATTAAAATCCCCCGAAGGTACCCATTTCCGCCTTCTTATTTAGTCGTCGAATTTCTCTATTACTGGTATTCATTTGGCTAAGCTTGCTTCAATGACAGGGAACGGGTGGCGACTTCCAGGTTGCCGGCCAGATCCCTTCTATCTAAGGGAAAAAGGCTCCAGGGTAGCTCGCCCGCTACCGTGCCGCCAACTCCTCAGCCCCGGGCCGGCGGCCTTATGAGCGATGCTCGCCGCCAGCCCCCAGTTCTGGCTTCTGGTCCGCCGCAAGGACCTCCTCTGCTGGCCGCGCGGCCAGTACTCCCGTTCCATCGGCTGAGGCTACGGCCAATGAAGCCGTTCAATCGCGCGCCGCCAAGGAGGAGTTGCTGGAGGAGGTTGCTGGCGGAGCGTGAAGGGCAGCACCGACTGCTGGAGGAAGCAGAGTCAGGGATCCTTGGTCCACCTTTAAGTAGGCCAAGGAATCCACCCTGGCTTTTGCCGACTTCGCCTCCCAGGCCTTTGCCGACTTGGAGGGCGAC
Organism: Poa annua; assembly: GCA_026929855.1. Taxonomy (NCBI): domain Eukaryota; kingdom Viridiplantae; phylum Streptophyta; class Magnoliopsida; order Poales; family Poaceae; genus Poa; species Poa annua. Next base: position 37,719,957 of record CM049426.1, read on the forward strand.
ATCTCGGTAAGTTTATCTAACTTGGCGGCATATACATTGTCTCCCCCCCCCCCCCCCCGAGCACTTAGATGGTAGATAACCAAACATTGATCGCCGGCTTAGTGGTTTTTTGACAATATGTTATATGCCTTGTCCGCAGGGCATCCTGTCCGCCAACGCGGAGCTTATCTCCTCCCGGCTGGAGATAAACCAGCGGTGTCACAATCTGAAGAAAGATTGCGAAGCCAAGGACCTGCGGATTGCCGAGTTGGAGGCGGCCCGCAAGAAGGATGAAGGTAAAACCATTGTTTTTTGCCTTCCGCCATTTTTATGTTTTCGCTGCCGCCAATCATTTAGCTAGTAAATCCATATTGTAGAACTGCTAGATCACGCCTAGGATATACTGAAGGCGTCCACTGATATGCAAGCTATTATGAATGAAGCTTCCGATTTGGCGGCCGCCAACTTGGCGATGAAGGAGGAGCACCAGAAGGAGATGGAGGCCCAACAGTTGAAATTTGCGCAGGAGTCTAGCCAGCTTACTGGGGAGCTGGATAGCCTGCGCAAAAGATTGGCGGAGGCGGAGAAAGCGGCTGCTGAGGAAATATCCAAGCAGGCTTCTCGCGCCCAAACTGCGGAGGACGCGGTGGCAGCTCATATGATTGAGCTTTCCGCCTTGCATAACTCGGTACTTGGTAATTCCTCACTCTTCATCTTTTTTCGCCAATTTGTTTAGCCTTAGCCAAACTGACGCTTTTATTTTCTATTCTGTTGCTGCCGGCTTAGGCGATGACAAGGTTGTCAGCCCCCGCCTAGATCGCCTCGCGCGTGTGGGTGAACTGATCACCGAGACTTTGGCGGTGTCCAAGCGGTTTGCCGCCAAGTTCTTCATCTCCTCCGGCAGCCAGGAACCGTCCGAGTTCAGCGATGTGCCCAACATGCTGGAGCAAGCCACGAAGGTGCATAAGAGCTCGCTAAAGTCGGCAGCGCGGGGTGGTGCCAAGACTGCGCTTGGATTATTCATAGCGCACTACCCCGAGGCGGAGATAGAAGCCGTCACCGAAGGCATGCCGTCTACGTATGAAGACGGCAGCGAGGTCCAACCGGATGCTGTGTTGAACAGCGTTGCCTGCTGCTGGAGAAGCTGGAGTTGCCGGTACGGTCGAGGCAGAGGGGAGTGAGAGCTCTGGGGCTGAGGTTGCCAGCCCCCAAGCCTGATGTAGGTATCCCTCGAGCCGAAGTTCTTTTTTCCGGTTTCCTCTATATCTTGACGGCTAGCCTTGTCCTGCCCCTGAAACAATCAAATCTCGACTTGTAATATTTGTAAATATTTTTGGAGATGTTCAGGCGGGAAGCTAGCTAACTTGCTATTTTTTGCCTTATTTTTATGTGGCCCGCCTTAATTTTACCCTGACTTATATGCTTGACTGTTTGTATGTTGGCAAACCTCAGCCAGAAACTTTAGCTGAAACAACCAGGGCTAAACCATATGTTTAGAATCAGAAACCAAATCCAACATGTTGGTGCCAAAGACATACTACTAGGCGAACCACATATAAGTAATCAGACGTAAAGGAATTAGGCGGCGCAAAAAGTTGATTTTTTGCTTTAGGTTGGCTCGAAAGCTGCAAGTATCTACCAGTTTGAACCTTTGCACGGAGCTAAAAATAAGTAACTTAGATACATAGGAGATATATGAATGCAAGAAAAGACAAAAGATGGCATGCTTCTCAACACAGATGAGGAACCATAGACTTTTATTTCATAATCATATATAACTTATTACAATTATAAATTGCTAAGTATAGAAAGGACGTAGCTGCTCAATGTTCCAAGGCCGTCTTGTTTGTTCGAACGGTTCTTCAATGCCTCTTTTGCGCTTGGTTCCTCTCCTTCCTGCCACCTTCTTGCACCTTTTCTTTTCTTCTTCGTCGCGGATGTCGGCTAGGTAGTAGGAACCATTGAGCAACGCCTTTGTGACTATAAACGGTTCTTCCCATGGCGGGGATAACTTGTTTAAGCCTTTTCTGTCTTGAATTAGGCGGAGAACCAGGTCACCTATTCTGAAGCCTCGCTTCCGCACTCTCCGGCTATGATAGCGGCGGAGTTGTTGCTGGTATAAGGCGGAGCGATGTAGAGCAACGTCTCTTTCTTCATCCAACAGGTCTAGGCTATCCTGTGTTGCACCTTCTATGTATTGCTCGATGTAGGCTTGAACTCAGGGGGAATCGTATTTCATGTCGGTAGGTAGCACCGCTTCTGCGCCATATACAAAGAAGAAAGGAGTGTAGCCGGTAGATCGGTTTGGCGTTGTGCGCTAACTCCAGAGTACTGACCGTAGCTCTTCTGCCCAAGCGCCGGCTACCCTGTGTAATGGAGCTTCGAGACGGGGCTTAAGTCCTGAGAGGACTAAGCCGTTTGTACGCTCTACTTGCCCATTTGATTGAGGGTGTGACACGGATGCCAAATTAAGCCGAATGCCTAGATCACTGCAGTATTCTTCTATGTCGCCTTGAGACAGGTTGCTGCCATTATCACTGATAATGCTGTGTGGAACTCCGAACCGAGAGATAATTCCCCAGAGGAAATTGGTGGTTGTTCGTGCGTCAAGTTTGCAGATCGGCTTGGCCTCGACCCATTTGGTGAACTTGTCGACAGCGACCAATAGGTGGGTGTACCCACCACGTGCCTTATTGAAGGGACCGACCATATCGAAGCCCTAGACCGCGAACGGCCAGGTGATTGGAATTGTCTTGAGCTCTTGTGCCGGCATGTGAGGTTGGCGGGCGTACAATTGGCAACCTTTGCATGTTTTCACGATGTGCTCGGCGTCTTCTTTGGCGGTAAGCCAGTAGAAACCTTGGCGGAAAGCTATGGACACGATGGACCTGGCGGAGGCGTGATGCCCGCAGGTGCCAACATGTATGTCCTTCAGAATTTCCTGGCCTTCGTCTGGCGGTATGCATCGATGATAGACATTGCACGTGCTTCGCTTATATAGCTCGCCTTTGATTATTGTGAATGCCTTGGCTCGCCTTATGATCTGCCTTTTTAACACCTCATCGTCCTCCGGCAACTTTTGGTCGATTAAAAAATCGATGTATGGTACAGTCCAATCCGGCTTTACCGAGTAGACAGCGAGACTTGCTGCTTCTACTGGTTCTTCTGCATCGGGGTCCAACAAGTCGGCGCCCTTCATGGACGGCTTATGCAAATGTTCCAGGAAGATGTCCTTTGGCACTTTTTTGCGTTCTGACCGAGTCTGGCGAGGGTGTCTTGCCGCCTCGTTCTCAGCTCTTGGAACATGCCGGACTTCATAGCCCATGAAATTTTTGACGAATTCGTCAACTTTGACCCTGTAAGCCGCCATTGTTGTACTCTTCGCGTCCCATGTGCCGCTTACTTGCTGCGCGATCAGATCGGAATCGCCATAACAGCGGATTCTCTTGACGCCAAGGTCGTTTGCCACGTGTAACCCGTGAAGCAAAGCTTCATACTCTGCGACGTTGTTGGTTGCTGTGAAATGTATCTGCAACACGTAGCTGAGCTTGTCGCCTTTGGGTGTGTGCAGAACAACTCCGGCCCCCGAGCCTTTGAGCATCTTTGATCCGTCAAAGTGCATGACCCAATATTCTGACTCGGGGAGTACTGTTTCCTCCATGGTTTCTGTCCAATCGGCAACAAAGTCTGCTAACGCTTGAGTCTTAATGGCGGTATGTGGTTTGTAGACTATATCAAAGGTGGCAAGTTCGATGCCCCACTTGGCAACTCGACCTGTTGCCTCTGCGTTGTTGATTATGTCTCCCAGCGGTGCCCTGCTGACTACTGTTACTGTGTGCTCCTGGAAATAATGACTAAACTTTCTGGCGGCGAAGAATACACCATAAGCCAGCTTTTGGTAATGTGGGTACCTCTGCTTGGAGGCGGAGAAGACTTCACTGATGAAGTAAACCGGACGTTGCTCGGACGTCGCGGCTTCATTTTCCTTTCTTTCCACAGCCAAGACAACGCTGACAACTGCTCCAGTTGCTGCGATGTAGAGCATCATCGGTTCCTGCGATCGAGGTGCTGCCGATATTGGAGCGGATATGAGGGCATCCTTAAGTTGCTGTAAGGCGGCATCTGCCTATGCAGTCCATTCAAAGTTGTCGGCTTTCTTCAATAGCCGGTAGAGAGGCATTGCCTTTTCCACTAGGCGGCTTATGAAACGACTGACGGCTGCCGCCGATCCGGCTAGGCGCTGCACGTCCTTCAGACAAGTGGGTCTGGATATGTTTTGAATAACCTTGATCTTCTCCGGATTAACTTCGATCCCTCGTTCTGAGACGATAAATTTCGAGTTGTTTGTCGGCTGGAACGCCGAAAACACACTTGGCGGGATTGAGTTTCATCTGCTATCTTCGGAGATTCTGAAAGGTTTCTTCCAAATCTTCTACGAGATCTGCCTTCTTTTTCGACATCACCGCAATGTCGTCTACGTAGACGTGAACATTGCGGCCGATCTGTTCATGTAGAAAATTTTGCATACAGCGCTGGTATGTTGCACCTGCATTCTTCAGGCCAAAAGGCATCATGACGTAGCAGAAAGTCCCGTATGGAGTGGTGAAACATGTTTTCAGCTGATCTGACTCTCTCATCTTGATTTGATGGTATCCTGAGCAGGCGTTTAGAAAACAAAGTAGCTCGGAGTCTGCTGTGGAGTCTACGACTTGGTAAATTCTAGGCAGCGCAAAGGGATCCTTTGGGCAACACTTGATAACACCGGTATAGTCGATACACATCCTCAGCTTTTTATTCTTCTTTGGAACAAGTATAGGATTTGCCACCCAATCGGTGTGTACAACTTCTTTTATGAAATTGGCGGCCTTCAGCCTATTTATCTCCTTTCTTATAGCCTTGCGTCTCTCATCTCCCAAGCATCTTGTTGCTTGCTTCACCGGCTTGGATCATTTAATGACATTGAGTGAGTGCTCGGCAAGTTCCCTCGGTACACCAGGCATGTCGGAAGGCGACCATGCAAAGATGTCACGATTCTCACGGAGGAACTCGACAAGCGCGCCTTCCTATTTGCTGTCAGGGTTGGAGTCAATGACAACTTGCTTAGACTTGTCACCTGGGATGAGGTCCGCCTTCTTGGTGTCTTCTGAAGCTTCAAAGGTCTTCTTGACATCAATCTTTGGCTTGGGCATGGAGTTGTCTGGGTCCGCCTCAAGTAGTGCGAGTTCTTCCTTGTGGATGAGGGCTTCTGCGAAGGCGGCCATGCCACGCTCGCACTCCTTGGCTTTCCTGAAGTTGCCGGAAATCGTGATAGTTCTGTTTTCCCCTGGCATTTTAAGCTTGCTGTATATGTAGCACGGCCTTGCCATGAATTTGGCGAAAGCCGGTCGTCCGAAGATTGCATGGTAGGCGTTTTTGAAGGGGACAACTTTGAACCGGAGAAACTCTGAGCAATAGTTGTCCTTTGGTCCAAACGTTACCTTTAACCTGATGCTCCCCATTGACTTTGCTTGTCTGCCGGGCACTATGTCATGAAAAGTGAGGTTGTTGTGATCAAGCTGATCCTCTGACAAGTTCATGCGGCTTAGTGTATCATAGTACAAAATGTTGAGGCTACTGCCGCCATCCATGAGTACTTTTGTGAGTCTGAAGTTGTCGACAATGGGATCAACGACAAGAGCGTACTTGCTTGGATGAGGGGCGTGATCAGGGTGGTCGGACCGATCCCAAGTGATCGCCGCCTCGGACCAGTTCAAGTATTGAGGGACGTCCGGCATTGTCGCGTTGAGTTCGCGCATCTCCGCTTTTTCCACCTTAGACGAAGGCGTGCCGACAAAACACACGAGAGATTCTTTGACCTTCGGGTATGGCTTCTTTTTCTTGGCGGCGACGTCGTCATCGCTTGAGATTGACATGTCGTCGTCCTCGTCATCCTTGTTGTCTTTCTTGTCGTACTTCTTTGACTTTTTGGACTTCCAACCAACTGTGGGATCCTTTTTGAAGTCGTCCATAAAACGGCATTCGCTAAGCATATGGTTGACCTTTCCGAGTGAGGCGTGGATGGGGCAAGGCAAAAGTTTTGCCTGCTCGTAAGTGATACGCGCCGCCTTAGGGCCATGGCCGGCGTCGCGATTATCCTTTTTGTTCTTCCACTTCTTTTTGCCGGCATTCCCTTGGAACTCGACAGCTACCTCGTTAGAGGGTCCGGCTTTGTCTTCCGCTGCTTGCTTGCGTTTGTTGTTCCGTCTTGGCGCGGTGCTGACGTCTGGATCATCGTCACGTGCGTCATCATCTGCTGCCGCGTATTGGGCGGCTAGATTGAGCATCTCGCCAAGGTCCATGGTTTGCTCGCGGACGAGCCGGTGACGGAGCAGAGATTTCTTCTGCAGGCCCGTGTACAAGTCATGGATAGCCTGTGCGTCCGACACGCCATGACAGTTGGCCTTTTCGGAGATCCAACGGCTGACAAAGTCTGACATGGTTTCGTCCGGCTTCTGAATACAGCGTTGCAAATGTGTGTAGGTATTTGGACGCTTGTATGTTCCTTGGAAGTGCTGGGAGAAAACCTTTTCCATGTCGTACCAGCTATGGATAGACTTTTCAGGAAGGTTGTCGATCCAAGCTCTTGTCGTGCCTTCCAACATGAGAGGTAGGTAGCGGACGGCAATATGATTGCTTCCGCCGGCAATTTCTATGGCCATGGCATAATCGGCTAGCCACGAATCCGGCTTAACAAGGCCGTTGTACCTAGGACAATTTTTAGACACTGATGTCATGTCCTTGGGAAACGGCTCTCTACGGATGGCGTCGCCAAAGCACTTTGGTCCAGAGTATAGCGGCTCCCTTCCTCTTGCTATGTCTTGTAGGCGATGTCGTGCGTCTTTTGGATCGAGTTGATGTCCGTCTCTGTTTGCGTTTGGCTCGTCCTGCGCTGCCCGGCTTACGCTTCGCCTGGGCCCTTCTGCCGCCTCCTTCCTCTTCCTGCCGGTGCTGTGCTGCGGGGACCGGCTTCGACCTCTCCTGGGAGGATCGTTACCGGCATCTCTTTTAGGCGGCTGTCCGTTATCTCGGCTACCGCCATTACCGCGCCTTGGCTGGGCTGGAGGTGGCAGGTCTCCTCTGCTTCATGTCTTTGAATTCTCGTCCCGCCTTGGTTTTGGCGGTGGCGTCTTCTTTGGAGGTGGCGTTGATTTCCTTTTGTCGCCATGGCTACTGGAGCCGGACGGGCCTTCGGGGTCAGCGCCAGGTGCAACTTTGCACTTTCCTGACTTGGATTCTAGATCTCCCCCGCGGGCATCCGCCATGTGGCCGTAGGAGTTAGCGCGGGCTTGCTGTTAGAGGGCCTTTCTCACGAAGTGTCTTGCGTTGTCCAACTTTTCCTCCGCTGTGTAAGTCTTGTCGTCTAGGGTGTAGCGCAGCAGCAGCGTTAAGGATGGGGGTGCAGAAGACAACATCCCCCCTTCCCTCCACGCGCTGTGGTGCAGTGCGCCAGTCAAACCCAAGATCCTGAGCTGATGTTGTTGCACGAATTGGCGGCTCCTTGTCACGGCGGTTTTTTAAAGGCCTTTTTTCGTCGAAGAGCTGTCGGCTCGTTCTGGTCGACATCTTTTCCTGTTCTTTCTCGATCTTCTTTGCAAGGCTCTCAACATGCTACTCTCTTTTGCGCAGGAAGTCAGAGTGCTTAATCATATTAAGCCTAAGTTCTTCAACTTCGTCGAGTGGGGTATCCTTGTTCACTGGAGTGTGCATGATCTCTTCTACTTCTTTGATGACAGAGAGCAAATCCGTGGGTTTGCTGCTGCCGCCTTTCTCGAGACCAGTTTACTTCTTTGCGCGCACCTAGTCGGAACCGTCAATGAGTTGATCTGCGGCGGTGTCGCCGACATCTTCCGCCGGCTTGTTTTGCGTTTCAGAAGCAACTGGGTTAACTCGTGACCAATGACAACCATCATAGCCAGCTAATCAGGCATATCAGTATCCGCTGTACTCTCTGAAGGAGCCGGATTATCACTGGGGAAGCGTCTTTTGATTTTCTCTTCGAAGAGACTAACATCATCGTCAGAATTTGAATCTACGTTGACTTAAACAGTAGATCTAGATCCGGCACCTGACATTGTATCTTCCTAGAGAGCAGGAAGGATTGACTCAGGATCGTTGTTTTCCGGCTGGGAGTCGGATCCCAGTCCGACAACTCCGACGAAGTGGAAGTCAGATTCGGCCGACTCCTGGGAGAAGGTGGATTCAGATCCATCTTGTCGGTTGACTGCTTGGTCGAGGGGTTGGTGGGTGGGGTTGTAGAAACGCAGTAGGCCGTACGCCTCTGGCGTGTACCCGATGAAGACGTCGATTCCTCCAATCGGCACAATTGTGCATCCGATAAGGTAGTCGTCCGCCGGGAGCCAGGACTCATCTGAGTTGACGTAGCTGTGGTCGCCATACTGTCAGACCCTGAATTCAAGCTACACAAACGAAACGTATCGGTTGGGCCACACAACCAAGAACATACTTGGGTTTCCAATCCCAGGAAACAAGCAGGCCAGGCTCTGAATGGATCATCGGCCGACAGCTCTTGGCGACCCCAACGTCACATACGTTTCCAGATTGTGCACGCAAGAACCCAAAAAGTCTTCCAACTCGTATACTTCAAACATACACACATGGTATACGAGTCGGATTTTTAACAAGTTGAAACCACAGAATAAACCTAAGACGCAAAGAAAGGAAATAATATCCAAAAGCTCTCACTGAGCAAAATATAGCGAATGGCACCAATCAGAGGACACATGTCCCAACATTACATCATGCAGCGGAAACAAACCGGTCTGAGTACATACAAGAAGCAAAAGAGTCAAGGCCGAAACGGAAAAGAAGGCCCATCCACGCGGTCCACCAGGAAGAAGCACAGGGGAACTCTAACTACTCGTCGTAGATCTCGTCATCGAACTCCACATAGTATCCACCAACCTGGTCGTACGGAGAATCCTCAACTGCAGAAAAACCACAGCCCGCGAACGGGTCAATACACCGAAGCGTATCGAACAAGCTTAAGCTAACAGGTTACAAAACAGTAAGATTCCCAAAGTATGGGGGTAGGTGTACTTAGCGGCAGCAGCACTAGCAACCTGAAGAGACACGCTAAAACTTCCGTCTAAAAAGAGAGGGATAAGAGAGCGCTTAAGTAGCCATCTACAACTAACACCGGACATAACCCATTCTCGAATTAACCCCCTCAACCAAGTATGAGGAAGCAATCCGGGAATACTCACACGTTAACAATTTTAGTTACCATTTATGGTGTAAGTAATTCTATATTACTAGTCACATTAATTAACAATGATTAGGTGTAAGTTGTCTAGATCTTGTTAGCCAGCATCATCACCAAAGTCGTCCATAACTGTGGACACGGCTCATCGATAAGATTATACCCTGCAGGGGTGCACTACAGTACCCATACTCGCATGATCAACCCAGTCAAAAACATTAGGGCCTCTCAACACGACTCATTCATTCACTACAACAAGTCCAAGTGCCACCCATATGAGTTGTTACCCGCGTCAGGAGTCCGGCCGAATCTCAATTGAGGACTCATTAGTTTGTGCCTGCGCGCCATGCGGCTCAAACCACAGTAGGAATTGTCCGCTTCGCGCGCACCACCCCTATATGACCCCGCGTATCAAGTAACCTCTCATCGATCATCATCATCATGCACATGCATATGAGCGAATGGAAAGCCCGAACTACTTGCGGCACAAGGACGAGCTTAGGATCCGTTCAAAGTCGAGGGGGGCTCCATTGGGCCACCCACAAGTGGTTAGTGTGCTCAAAATTGGATCTGAGGACAAAATCTCAGTTCCTAGGTCGACACTGAGCAGAACAAAGCACCTCGCAAGGCCTTCCGCCTGGTGCCTTATCTTTTAATTATAGAACCCCAAAGTAAGACAACAGTTTATTATAGTAGAACATTCTATCATAATAAGCATATGAGATAAAGACAAAGGAACGACTCGCTCAACCAGTCCTAAGCATGCACTACGACTCGCAGAGGCCAACAGATAAACATGCAAGGGGTTATGGGTTGTGGGGATATAGTTGTATAGGCTGCAGGTTAAACATGTGATGGGATCGCAATTCAAGAATCGATAACTAGGATAGCATAGGTCAAAAGGCAGGAATGAAAACCAAACAATCGTGTAATCGGTTAGCAGAAGCTTGCCTGGTAGCTCGTGGCCTGATACGAAAGCTGGAACCTCAGTATCGTAGGTACTCGCAGCAGGTACGTCGTCGTCTACCCCAAAGAGAGCCAAACACAGACAATAGGAAACAATAATCAATACAAAGAATGCGCAAACAGATGATGGTGCACTATGGTATGAGATGATTAGGTCATATTTAGAGCGGGGATAAAATCCCGGCAAAAGATTAGGGTGCAAGTTATTTGTGTAACCAGCAATTTAAATGTCACTTAATATATAGCAGATGTGGTGATCTAATTAATTTAATTGATATATGCATTAATTACTTAATTGCCCAACACATTCCACATTTTGTATTTTAATTGCAGATTATTTAACTTCAACTCAAATTAAATATTTATTAGCATGGCAAGACATGGTATAAAAGATATGAGCATATTAAATGGAATTAGGGTATTATATATTTATTACCCCACGTATCCCATATTTAAATACTTAAGTGCATTGGTTAAATTAAACTAAGCATTTAAAATAAATGATGCAAAATGGCATAAGAATGATATAATAATGTTTATTGCATTTTTCAGATATAAAAACATATAAAGGTTCTTTAATTTGGAGTTATAGATTTAAAGTTATTGCATTTTGAAGTTTAGGGGGTTTCTAAAAATGTGCAGTGACCTGTCTGTGATGGAAACAATGTTTCTGGGGACTTGGGCGCGAAACTCAGAGAGCAGGGGGGATCGGGGTAAGATTTCCTGGCGCCCAGACCTTTTCTCGCCGAGCCGAAACGAACCCGAGAAGCTGCCCAGCGGGACCCAGCGCCACGTGGGTGCAGACTGGGTGCGGGTAGGGTTTGCTGACGCCCGCAGTCACTGACTGGTGGGGACGCGTGGTCAGCGAACAAAAGAAAAGGTTGGCGTTTTTATGCTACCGCCAGGGTTCGAACTCGGAGCGTGGGTGAGCAGGGATCGGTGGTGTTAGCCACTTGGGCTTGATGCGTGTTGTTGCTGTGAATTGCGTCGGCCCGAATTTTTAACTGAACCGCGCAAGCAAAAGTCTGACGAAACTGAACCCATACGACTGACGAAACTGTCGGACGGTGAGCAGCGGCGGGAGATCTGGCGCCGGCGACCTTTTCTTGGGCAGCTCTAACCGAACGAGTGCGCGTGGGGTGCGGGGAGGCCGGACGGGGTTCGGTTGCGTTTCTGGGTGCTTAGGACGCGAGGAGGAAGGCCCGGAGCGACGTGCCCGTGCGTGCGCGACATGGCCGTGGTGATGCCGGCGACGACCTCGTCGGAGACGAGCCGCCCAGAGCAGCAATCCATGGGGGAAGGAGGGGAACGGGCGCGTCTCACCTCGGGGAAGCGGATGGCGAGTGGAGGGCGGTCGAGGTGGCCAGAGAGGAGAGAACTGTGCGGGGATGTCGAGGTGGAGCTCGGACCGGTGTTGGGAAAGAAGAGGCCTGCGGTGGACACGGCCTTGCGCTTGGCGTCGAGGAAGCAGAGGGAGAGGCGGACACGCTGCTGGCGCGACGGCGACGGAGGAGGTGGCCGGGGTCACCGGGAGTCCGAGCTCCTCACCTCGGCGGACATGTCGACGGCGGAGCGTGTAGGAGCGAGCGGCGGCGGGGGAAGTAGAAGAAATTAGGGTTAGGGTTGGCTCCGGGGTCGATTAAGTAGGGGAGAGTTGGGGAGGTGGCAGTGGGGTGCCGGCGTGGGGGCGAGCTGCAGAGACCCACGCCATGGCCGAGCTGGAAAGCTCCGTACGGAGACGATGACGGGGAGATGGCCTGGTCTGGGCCGTGGGCTGAGATGGGCCAGGAGTTGGCCCATCTCGGCCGCCTGTTAGATTTTTTTTGTTCTGAGTTTATTTTTCTTTTCTTTAGTGTCTTTTCCTTTTGTAATTTAAACATAAAATAGAAAAGACATATAATAAAAACCTTTAAACAATTTTTATTAGTTTCAAAATAGTCATATTAAAATATTGTTTGATTATATATAAATAATTTGAAAACTTCAAATTAATTTATTTAAAAGCATTTGAATTCAAAAATAAGAATTTAAATCTGGAATTTGAATTTGAAGCAACATATTTAATTAAATGCAACCACATATGTAAAAGATGATGATTCAACATTTTATTTCACACAAAAGGAAAGTTACAAACGGGCTGTTACAACACTCCCCCCCTCAAAGGAATCACGCCCCGAGATTCTTCATGGAGCAACAAAGAGGTTGGGGTACTCGGCACAGAGATGGTCTTCACGTTCCCATGTAGCTTCCTTGTCAGAATGATGAGACCATTGAACTTTGCAGAACTTGACAGTGTTGTTACGGGTGCGACGTTCAGCTTCGTCAAGAATGTGAATCGGTTGTTCCACATAAGAGAGATCTTCTCGAAGTTCAATTGATCCATGATCAACTGCACGTCCTGGATCTTGGAAGCACTTCTTGAGTTGTGACACGTGGAAGACATCGTGCACGTTGGAGAGGTTTGGAGGAAGTTCCAGACGGTAAGCTAATTCACCACGCCTTGAAAGAATGTTGAAAGGCCCAACATAACACGGAGTGAGCTTGCCTTTGATGCCAAAGCGTTGCGTGCCTCTCAGAGGAGTGACAGGAAGGTAAGCTTGATCACCAGGTGCATAGACCATGTCCCTGTGCTTGCTATCATAATAGCTTTTTCTGCCGAGACTGGGCAATCTTCAGATTGTCACGAATGATGCGAACCTTTTCTTCAGCCTCCTGGATAATATCCGGCCCAAAGAATGGACGTTCACCAGCTTGAGACCAATTGAGAGGAGTTCTGCATTTGCGGCCAAAGAGAGCTTCAAATGGAGCCATGCCTAGACTTGCTTGGAAGCTGTTGTTGTAGGAGAACTCAGCATACGGAAGGCAATCCTCCCATTTCATGCGAAAGGAGATAACACAAGCTCTACGCATATCCTCCAGAATTTGGTTCACTCTTTCAACCTGTACACTTGTCTGCGGATGGTAAGCTGTGCTGAACAGAAGTTTAGTACCCAAGGCTTTCTGAAAGCTATCCCAAAATCGAGAAGTGAAGATACTTCCATGATCTGAGCTTATTGCCAAAGGAACACCATGTAAAGGAACCAGTCTTGTCATATAGAGTTCTGCCAACTGACTAGCTGATACTGTCTCTTTGACTGGGAAGAAGTGAGCCACTTTGGAGAGACGATCAATGACAACAAAGATTGCATCGTTGCCTTTCTTGGACTTTGGAAACCCAGTAACGAAAACCATCTCGATCTTGTCTCATTTCCATTCAGGAATTTGCAGTGGTTGAAGAAGTCCAGGTGGTCTCTGATGAACTGCCTTGACACGACAGCAAACATCACAATGAGACACATAGCGAGCAATTTCACACTTCATCCTGGTCCACCAATAGATTGACTTGAGATCCTGGTACATCTTTGTGCTGCCAGGGTGGATAGAAAGCGGAGTATCATGAGCCTCCTTGAGAATGAGTTCTCTTAAGCTGTCAAGTTTGGGCACTACAATGCGTTCTTCAAACAGCAAGGTACCCTTGTCATCGAGAGAGAAACTCTTGTACTTATCCTTGCCAATGTTGTCTTTGATATTCTTGACACCAGAATCACGCAACTGTGCGGCACGGATCTTATCCTCAAGTGTGGCAATCAAGTTTGCAAGATAACCAGAAGGAACCACTTGAAGATTGAGCTTCTTGAATTCTTCGTGAAGAGGAGGTTGGATGTCCTCAACCATGAGGTTGTTGCAATAGGACTTGCGACTGAGAGCATCAGCCATTACATTAGCCTTGCCTGGAGTGTAAGAGATGGTAAGATCATAATCTGAGAGTTTCTCAAGCCACCTTGTTTGCCTGAGGTTTAAGTCTGGTTGAGTGAAGAGATATTTGAGACTCTTGTGATCAGTGAAGATCTCACAGCTGTGCCCCAACAAATAAGGTCTCCAAGCCTTGAGGGCATACATGATTGCTGCAAGTTCAAGATCATGTGTAGGATAGTTGAGCTCATGAGGCTGCAACTGACGAGATCCATAAGCCACAACTTTGCGTTCTTGCATGAGGACTACGCCTAGTCCTTGAAGAGATGCATCGCAGAATATTTGGAAAGGTCTGGAAGTGTCTGGGCCAACCAGAATAGGAGTAGAAGTGAGTTTAGCTTTCAAGAGATTGAATCTCTCATCACACTTTGGAGTCCAAAGAAACTTTCTGTCCTTCCTAGTAAGATCGGTGAGAGGCTTAGCGATTTTGGAGAAGTTCTCGACAAATCGACGGCAATAGCTAGCCATGCCAAGGAAACTCCTGACTTGTTTCACCGATGTAGGAGGCAACCATTCAACAATGGCCTTCACTTTTTCTAGATCAACAGAAATGCCTTCAGAAGAGATGACATGACCAAGGTAGGATACTTTAGGAAGCCAGAATTCACACTTGGAGAACTTAGCGTAGAGACGATGTTCTCGGAGCTTCAACAAGATAAGGCGTAGATGTTCCCCGTGTTCTTCCTCTGTTTTGGAATAGATAAGAATGTCATCGAGATAGACTACCACAAACTTATCGAGGTATTCCATGAAAACGAAGTTCATGAGACGTGAGAAAGTCGCCGGAGCATTTGTGAGACCGAAAGACATGACAGTGTATTCATAGAGGCTATAGCGAGTGGTGAAAGCTGTCTTTGGAATGTCTTCTTTGCGGATCTTGATCTGGTGATAACCTGACCTCAAGTCCAACTTGGAGAAAACCTTAGCACCAGCCAGTTGATCGAACAGATCGTTGATGCGAGGGAGAGGATACTTGTTCTTGATGGTTTTCATGTTCAGAGGACGGTAGTCAACAACTAGTCGCTCAGTCGTGTACCTCTTTTTGACAAACAGAGTAGGACAACCCCAAGGAGAAGTACTAGGTTGAATATGACCTTTACTTTCCAACTCCTCTAGCTGTCTCTTAAGCTCAGCCAGTTCTTTGGGGCCCATCTTGTAAGGACGTTTGGAGATAGGAGCAGTGTCTGGTCCTAGTTCAATAACGAACTCGACGGCTCTGTCAGGTGGCATACCTGATAATTCTTCAGGAAAGACGTCAGGAAAGTCTCGGACCACCGGAATAGCTTCTATGGAAGGAAGAGGATCAACATTGAGAGCGAAAAGCTGAGCCGAAGATGTTTGGTTAGGAGAATAGACTATCTGTCCAGAAGGATGAGAAAGAGTTACAGTCTTTGTGGAACAGTCTATCTTAGCTTGATTGGCCTTCAACCAATCCATGCCCAGAATGACATCAACATCAGAATTGCCGAGAATTATTAGAGATGCCAAGAAGATATGGCCTCCAATTTGGATTTCATTGTCGTGGCTTATCTTGGAAGAAGTCATTTGCATGCCGGGAGAAGTAACCGTGATGTTTTTGGGGAGAGGATCGAGAATTAGCCCATGTAAATCCGCAAAGCTAACTGATACGAAAGAATGAGATGCTCCTGTATCAAACAACACTCTAGAAGAGATAGAGTTGGCGGGAAGTGTACCAAGAACAACTTCTGGAGCTTCTTCTGCTTCCTCGGCCCTGATGTGGTTCACCCGCGCAGCACGTGCCGGAGGCCTGGTGTTGGGGACGAAAGGCCTAGTCGGGGCAGGTGCGCGGACCATCGCCTGAGTTGGAGCAGGGCGAGGTGGTGGAGGAAGTGTACGGGTCTCCGGGCAGTTGTTGGAGTAGTGGCCCGGTTTCCCGCACTGGTAGTAGGTCACATTGGGGCGACCGCCCGTTGGCCTTGGCGGTCCTCCGAAACCCCTCATAGCTAGAGCCGGGTTCGGTGGGCGAGGCGCGAGTCCTGGAGGTCCTGGCACGTAGGTAGCTCGTGCGAAGGCGCTGTTAGGCATCCAGAGCCGACGCTTCTGAGTAGGAGCGGCGGCGATTGACGATGAAGAAGAGTTCATCTCACGAGAGTGCGACTCCTCGAAGACCTTGCGCCCATGCTCCTCATTGAGCGCGATGTTGACGAGGTCCTCGAAGTTGTCGGCCTTGATGAGGTTCAGCTTGTACTTGAGCGCTGGGTTGAAACCCTTACGGAACTTGGCCATCTTCTTGACCTCAGTGTTCACCTCATCTCCAGCGTAACGAGCAAGGCGATTGAACTCGCCATTGTACTCCATCACGTCCATCTTGCCTTGCGTCAGCGAGTTAAACTGCTCGCGCATCCTGTCCATGAGACCTTCTGGGATGTGGTGGCGCAGGAAGGTTGTCTTGAAATCCCCCCAAGTGGTAACCACCCCGGGAGCTCTCATGGCCTGAAAGTTTTCCCACCATGAGGCAGACTTGCCCCTAAGCAGGTAGGACACGTAAGGCACCTTGTTGTGCTCAGCCACGTGGGCGATAGCAAGGGTCCTTTCCATCTCGTGAAGCCAATCATCAGCTTCCAGCGGCTCAGTGGGGAAGCGAAGTTCCTTGGGCCCAGACCGAGGAAGTCCTTGACGGTCACACGTGCATTGCCTTCATTGCGATGCCCGTGGTTGTTCTGGTAGGCTTGGTTCTCAGCCATTTGAGCCAGAACTTGGGTCATCTGACCAAGCAACTCAGCGATTGGAGGCGGTTGTGGTGCGTCTTCCGCATTGCGGTTATTCCTGGTGTTCGTCATCCTGGAGACATTGGATATTAGAACATCGACAAGATACATAAAGCCAGGGAAAAACTTGGAAAGTC
The DNA here is from genome assembly GCA_026929855.1 of Poa annua. NCBI lineage: Eukaryota > Viridiplantae > Streptophyta > Magnoliopsida > Poales > Poaceae > Poa > Poa annua. The sequence goes on from CM049426.1 coordinate 37,736,819, forward strand.
GAATTCTTGCTCAGAAAAACAGTTGCAAATTGTAGGATAACAAGGATAAGCTTCTCATAGCAAAGGTTCATAACCATACACTTAGTTAGCCATCAGTACAACCACCAAGGTTTCAGTACTACAAGGACAGCTACTAGTACAAAGTTAACCATCCGTACAACCAACACGGTTTCGGTACAAAGTATAGCTACTACAACAAAGGAAAAGATACAACTCGAAGACTAGCTCGTGCTTCCATCTGAAGATGAAACTGTACATCCCTCTCCGGTGATGCGATGGGTGTAACGACGATCGCAGTACACATGGTACTCTCGCACCATGCGTCGAAACTCAATGGAGTAGGCATCTGGCGTCTGTTTCCCGTACAACAGTGGTCCAACGTGGTCTGGATCAGTAGTGATCAGAGGACCACGCTCTAGAGTGTATCCACCCACAGCAGACAGACGACTCGGAAAAGCGAGCTGGAACCTCGGGAAAGCGTCTGGTGTGACGTTCCTCCTGTCGTACTGACCCAGGTGAGAGAGTGCCCGGTGCAGCTGCTGACGGACTGCTGCTACCTCCAAGCGTAGAGTCCCAGCAACTGAGTCTGAAGACTGGCCAAACTGAGCGGTCTTGTCAAGAACCTCGAGCTCGTACTGAGAGTCCGTGTAGGGGTAGTATGGAACGTAGCAGAACGGATGGTTGTTGAACCAGTAGTAGTCCCTGCGCAGAGCCAGAGCTGCATCATAAGCTGCTAAGTGTACTGCCATGTCCACAGTGGAAGCCTCAGCCACGTGCTTGTGCACAGTATCACCATCATCTCCGCTGATCCAAACAACAGCTCGGTAGAAGGTCTGTCTGTAATCTCTGGGGATCTCGGACACCTGGTACTCCGGAAGGAAGCTGAAACCAACATAGTCAACCATGCTTCTGAGAAGTTTCGGGTAACCGGTAGTCTGCTCACAGTGGGTCTTACGCACCACCTGGGCGTGCGCCATCTAAATAGAAGTTTGAAGTAGAAGTTAGCCTCCGGAAACAAAAGGATTGATTGCACAGAAAGAATTGTACAATGACAAGAAGATGAATCCAGTGAAAGGTAGAACAACAACTGATTGATTCAAGATTGAAACTGAACATAGCCGAAGAAGTTGATAACTACCAAAACGACAAAACCAAACTTCAACACCTGCAACTATGGTACTACGGAAACCCAGAACACGTGATGTCCTAAATTTTAAAATTAAGGTGAGGAGGGAATTATCGTAACACTTCCTTACCAGAAGAAGAGGGAGGGTGGGTGGGGAAAGAAGTAAAAGAACATAATTCCTACTCTCATGTTTAAGATTTTCCTGATAACTACAAAATAATTTTTCTAGACTCAAACAACGACCAGTAGAAGGGAACCTGGGGGCGTTTAAGCTCTGATACCAACTGTCAGACCCTGAATTCAAGCTACACAAACGAAACGTATCGGTTGGGCCACACAACTAAGAACATACTGGGGTTACCAATCCCAGGAAACAAGCAGGCCAGGCTCGGAATGGATCATCGGCCGACAGCTCTTGGCGATCCCAACGTCACATACGTTTCCAGATTGTGCACGCAAGAACCCAAAAAGTCTTCCAACTCGTATACTTCAAACATACACACATGGTATACGAGTCGGATTTTTAACAAGTTGAAACCACAGAATAAACCTAAGACACAAAGAAAGGAAATAATATCCAAAAGCTCTCACTGAGCAAAATATAGCGAATGGCACCAGTCAGAGGACACATGTCCCAACATTACATCATGCAGCGGAAACAAACCGGTCTGAGTACAGACAAGAAGCAAAGGGCTCAAAGCCGAAACGGAAAAGAAGGCCCATCCACGCGGTCCACCAGGAAGAAGCCTAGGGGAACTCTAACTACTCGTCGTAGATCTCGTCGTCGAACTCCACGTAGTATCCACCAACCTGGTCGAGCGAAGGATCCTCAACTGCAGAAAAACCACAGCCCGCGAACGGGTCAATACACCGAAGCGTATCTAACAAGATTAAGCTAACATGTTACGAAACTGTAAGATTCCCAAAATATGGGGGTAAGTGTACTTAGCGGCACCAGCACTAGCAACGTAAAGAGACACGCTAAAACTTCCGTCTAATTAGAGAGGGATGAGAGAGCGTTTGAGTAGCCATCTACAACTAACACCAGTCATAACCCATTCTCGAATTAACCCCCTCAACCAAGTATGAGGAAGCAATCCGGGAAAACTCACACGTTAACAATTTTAGTTACCATTTATGGTGTAAGTAATTCTATATTACTAGTCACATTAATTAAGAATGATTAGGTGTAAGTTGTCTAGATCTTGTTAGCCAGCATCATCACCAAAGTCGTCCATAACCGTGGACACGGCTCATCGATAAGATTATACCCTGCAGGGGTGCACTACAGAACCCATACTCGCATGATCAACCCAGTCAAAAACATTAGGGCCTCTCAACACGACTCATTCCTTCACTACAGCAAGTCCAAGTGCCACCCATATGAGTTGTTACCTGCGTCAGGAGTCCGGCCGAATCTCAGTTGCGGACTCATTAGTTTGTGCCTGCGCGCCATGCGGCTCAAACCACAGTAGGAACTATCCGCTTCGCGCGCACCACCCCTATATGACCCCCCGTATCAAGTAACCTCTCATCGATCATCATTATCATGCACATGCATATGAGCGAATGGAAAGCCCAAACTACTTGCGGCACATGGACGAGCTGAGGATCCGTTCAAAGTCGAGGGGGGCTCCATTGGGCCACCCATAAGTGGTTAGTGCGCTCAAAATTGGATCCGAGGACAAAATCTCAGTTCCTAGGTCGACAATGAGCAGAACAAAGCACCTCGCAAGGCCTTCCGCCTTGTGCCTTATCTTTTAATTATAGAACCCCAAAGTAAGACAGCAGTTTATTATAGTAGAACATTCTATCATAATAAGCATATGAGATAAAGACAAAGGAATGACTCGCTCAACCAATCCTAAGCGTGCACTACGACTCGCAAAGGCCAACAGATAAACATGCAAGGGGTTATGGCTTGTGGGGATATAGCTGTATAGTCTGCAGGTTAAACATGTGATGGGATCGCAATTCAAGAATCGATAACTAGGATAGCATAGGTCAAAAGGCAGGAATGAAAACCAAACAATCGTGTAATCGGTTAGCAGAAGCTTGCCTGGCATCTCGTGGCCTGCCACGAAAGGTGGAACCTCAGTATCGTAGGTACTCGCAGCAGGTACATCGTCGTCTACCCCAAAGAGAGCCAAACACAGACAATAGGAAACAATAATCAATACAAAGAATGCGCAAACAGATGATGGTGCACTATGGTATGAGATGATTAGGTCATATTTAAAGCGGGGATGAAATCCAGGCAAAAGATTAGGGTGCAAGTTATTTGTGTAACCAGCAATTTAAATGTCACTTAATATATAGCAGATGTGGTGATCTAATTAATTTAATTGATATATGCATTAATTACTTAATTGCCCAACACATTCCACATTTAGTATTGTAATTGCAGATTATTTAACTTCAACTCAAATTAAATATTTATTAGCATGACAAGACATGGTATAAAAGATATGAGCATATTAAATGGAATTAGGGTATTATATATTTATTACCCCACGTATCCCATATTTAAATACTTAAGTGCATTGGTTAAATTAAACTTAGCATTTAAAATAAATGATGCAAAGTGGCATAAGAATGTTATAATAATGTTTATTGCATTTTTCTGATATAAAAACATATAAAGGTTATTTAATTTGGAGTTATAGATTTAAAGTTATTGCATTTTGAAGTTTAGGGGGTTTCTAAAAATGTGCAGGGACCTGTCTGTGATGGAAACAATGTTTCTGGGGACTTGGGCGCGAAACTCAGAGAGCAGGGGGGCTTGGGGTAAGATTTCCTGGCGCCCAGACCTTTTCTCACCGAGCCGAAATGAACCCGAGAGGCTGCCCAGCGGGACCCAGCGCCACGTGGGTGCAGACTGGGTGCGGGTAGGGTTTGCTGACGCCCACAGTCACTGACTGGTGGGGACGCGTGGTCAGCAAACAAAAGAAAAGGTTGGCGTTTTTATGCTACCGCCGGGGTTCGAACTCGGAGCGTGGGTTAGCAGGGATCGGTGGTGTTAGCCACTTGAACTTGTGAACTGCGTCGGCCCGAATTTTTAACTGAACCGCCCAAGCAAAAGTCTGGCGAAACTGAACCCATACGACTGACGAAACTGTCGGACGGTGAGCAGCGGCGGGAGATCGGGCGCCGGCGACCTTTTGTTGGGCGGCTCTGACCGAGCGAGTGCGCATGGGGTGCGGGGAGGCCGGACGGGGTTCGGTTGCGTTTCTGGGTGCTTAGGACGCGAGGAGGAAGGCCCGGAGCGACGTGCCCGTGCGTGCGTGACATGGCCGTGGTGATGCCGGCGACGACCTCGTCGGAGACGAGCCGCCCAGAGCAGCAATCCATGGGGGAAGGAGGGGAACGGGCGCGTCTTACCTCGGGGAAGCGGATGGCGAGCGTAGGGCGGTCGAGGTGGCCGGAGAGGAGAGAACGGTGCGGGGATGTCGAAGTGGAGCTCAGACCGGCGTTGGGGAAGAAGAGGCATGCGGTGGACACGGCCTTGCGCTTGGCGTCGAGGAAGCAGAGGGAGAGGCGCGACGGCGACGGAGGAGGTGGCCAGGGTCACCGGGAGTCCGAGCTCCTCACCTCGGCGGACATGTCGATGGCGGAGCATGTAGGAGCGAGCGGCGGCGGGGGAAGGAGGAGAAATTAGGGTTAGGGTTGGCTCCGGGGTCGATTAAGTAGGGGAGAGTTGGGGAGGTGGCAGTGGGGCGCCGGCGTGGGGGCGAGCCGCAGAGACCCACGCCATGGCCGAGCTGGAAAGCTCCGTACGGAGACGATGACGGGGAGATGGCCTGGTCTGGGGCGTGGGCTGAGATGGGCCAGGAGTTGGCCCATCTCGGCCGCCTGTTAGATTTTTTTTGTACTGAGTTTATTTTTCTTTTCTTTTGTGTCTTTTGGTTTTGTAATTTAAACATAAAATAGAAAAGACATATAATAAAAACCTTTAAACAATTTTTCTTAGTTTCAAAATAGTCATATCAAAATATTGTTGATTATATATAAATAATTTGAAAACTTCAAATGAATTTATTTAAAAGCATTTGAATTCAAAAATAAGAATTTAAATCTGGAATTTGAATTTGAAGCAACATATTTAATTAAATGCAACCACATATGTAAAAGATGACATGATTCAACATTTTATGTCACACAAAAGGAAAGTTACAAACGGGCTGTTACACATACCTTGTGACACGGCCGACGGCGATCTGCTTGCCCACACCGCCAAGTGTTCCCGCCTGGAACGTGACGCCAGGAACCTTATGCCCCACGGTGGGCGCCAACTGTCGTAATATCGGCATAGTTGATAGGAGACGGGGGTCCTCTAGCCTACGTATGGATTGTGGGGAAGAAGGTTGGTGTTGTCAAGGACGGGATTGAACACGGCGAGTTTACCCAGCTTCGGATCCCACAGCAGTGGCGAGATCCTACTTGCTGCTATAATTCACTATGAGGCAAATAGTCGTGAACAGGTTATAATGGGTACGATGCGTATTGAACGTATCGTGGTCTCTGCCCTAAAGGCTTCCTGGTGGCCGGCTTATATAGGCGGTCAGACCCCAGGATACAAGGCAAGTACTTGTCCGGCAAGTAATCAGAGTCCTAGACCTAGCCGGCTTCGCTGCCGCCTTCCGTCTTGGGCTTGGTGGCTTGATGGGCTTCGCCCTTCCACCTTCCTTGGACCATCCACCTACTTCCTTGTACGTCAGTTATCTGGGCCGCCCGGCAGGCTTCAGCCTTACCACCCTTGGGCCACCCTGGACTAGCCGGATTGATCCATGTCAGAGATACCCCTGGTTGGTATATCCCCAACAATAATATTCATAATAGTAGAAATGATAAAAACAGTGTTTCCAAAGAATAAAAGTTTTGTTACTAGAACAAACACCATCGAATTTAATCCCAAATGCAATGAAAGAAGTAATACATACTTTTGATCTATTTAAGTATTTCATGTGCCGAATTGATTAAGTTTAAAATGTAGTATTGAAGTGTCAATACGAAAGGAAATTAATTAAGAGTCATTTCTGTCGGCCCAGTGGGGACTGGGGTGTGCAGATCCCACTCTCTCCAAGCCTCGCACGCTGACAGATCAGACAAAACGACTAAGGACCAAGCCACCGTTGGAGAGACCCTCGAGAGGCAAATCCTCTAGAGGGCCTGAAGAGGAAGCAAAGGCCTGAAGAGAACCTGTGCTTCAAGAGACTCTCCCGAGGCTCTACGCGCCTGGAGAGAAGTCAACAGAAATCCCTCCGCAGGCCGCCTCGGGCCAGTGGAGAAGCTTCGCGGCCAAGGAAGTACTGCTGGGCCCACATGGCCTCTGCAGTGGCCGCAGAGTGACGCGGGCACTCACTTTGCCATTTTGGTGATAAAGGAGTCAACAAAGTTGCGCCGCCTGCGCCAGGACAGCTGGGACTTTCCTCTCTGGTGATAAAGCGGCTGGACGGCGCAACACTCCAAGAAGATCCTCATCATGGGCTCCACCACGATCACTGCAACCCCTGCGAGCTGTTCTGCGCGGTCTGCAGCCTGTCGGCCACCGCACCCAACTTTATCGCCAATGGACCGCGTCCATGGAGGATTCAACAACGGTGGACTCTAACACCCCCGCGCCACTGCCATGTGCGAACCCACCTTGGACGTCCCGCGCAAGGAAGACGCTTGTGGCGCCTATAAAAGGGGTAAGACCTCCACCGTAGCAAGGGGTCGGCGAATTACCTGCCAAACACTTGTAAACCATAGCCCAGCTAGTAGGATAGCTTTCGGCTGGAGGAGGAAGACGACCATTGCTTCCCTCTCCAAGCACGAGCTGCCGGTAGAGAGCCATCGGCAAACTCAGTTGTACTGTAACCTCTGCAGTGCAATACAGACAAGCATGAGTAGTGGTGTTACCTCCTCCTGAGGGCCGTGAACCTGGGTACGGGCCGGTGTCCATCTCTGTCGTGGGTGTTCCTCCCCAGGCCCGGCGAGCACCGTCCTCGTGCCTCTCGAGGGTCACTTGACCTCCGTGTTCAATCCCCTCTCGAACTACTCTTTAGGGTGTGACCACCCCTGTTCCGTGGGAGTCACTATCCGACATTTGGCGCGCCAGGTAGGGGATTGAGGCGCGTAAACGACCTTCGAGCCGCCCCCGCGCCATGGCGAACACCCGCGCTACTCGCGCCGCCCGCGCCAACAGACGCGCACCCGAAGGAGCTCGCGCCGCGCCCGGCGCCACGGCCACGCGCGGACGACGGGGACGTCCCCGCCGTGAGGAGCGCGCCAACTCCGGTCCTCATGTGGAGGAGCCCGAGCACAACTCCGAGCATTAGGAGGACGCGTAGTCGTCGCACCCGACGGAGCGCCCAAGCGGCTCCGGCCCATGGAGGACGGACCCCGCGCCGCACACCGCTCTGCTCATGGCGCAAGAGCTTCTCCGCTATCAGCCTACCACTGAGGCCCACGAGCAGTGGCTAGAGCGCCTCAACCACCTCGTCGGTATCGCCACGACTCGCCCTGCTCTGTCGCAGTCCATCGTGCACTCCTTCCTCGCGGGCATGGCTGCGCCTGACGCGCCTCCGCCTCCACCAGGGCCTGCATCGGCTGCGACGCAGAGGGCTGCCTCCCACGCGTCCTCGTCTCACGACTGCCTGGTCGTGCAGCGCACCGCGCTAGACGCGCGCATGGGGATGGAGCTCCAGCGCAACCGCCAGAACCGCCTCATGGAAGAAATCGGCCAGGCGGGCAAGCAGAACCGCAGCACGCTGCAGCACGGGCTCGCCACGTACGCCACATGATGCAAGGCGTTCACCCGCTCCCTGCGCCGCGTGGTCTAGCCCCCAAAGTTCAGGCCGGCTCTCCCCAAGGGCTACGACGGCTCCTGCAAGTTCATCGAGTTCCTACAGCTCTACACCACCTCCATCCAGGCGGCAGGCGGAGACGTCAAGGTCATGGCCAACTGGTTCTCTCACGCGCTTCGCGACTCTGCGCTGTCGTGGCTCCTGAACCTCCCTGTGGACTCTGTGAACTCTAGGGAGGAGCTCTGCAAGCAGTTCGTCTCCAACTTCAAGGGGACGTACGAGCGCGCGCTCACCCACAACGACCTACGCGATGTGGTGCAGAAGAAGGATGAGACCCTCCGCAAGTACATCCAGCGCTTCAGCCAAGTTCGCAACAAGATACTGAACATCCCCGACACCCAAGTCATCGCTGCTTTCCGCGAGGGCGCCACGAACAGTAGGATGCTCGAGAAATTGGGCATCCACGACAAGCTCACCTCTGTGGTGAAGCTGTTCGACCTGGCTGACAAGTGCGCCAAGGCTGAAGAGGGTCTCCTCTTCGTCAAAATGTCCTCGAGAGGGGACGAGCACGCTGAGGGGTCCAGGCCAAAATAAGAAGGAGGAGCCCAAGCGCAAGGCCACCGTGGTCCTCGCCTGACGCTAAGGGCACCCGCAGGGACTCTCCCGAGCCTGGAGAGAGATAGGACGACCACCGCCCATTCTGCATCTACCACAACAGGCGCGGCCACTCTATGGAGACCTGCTTCGACCTCAAGAGGCTGAGCAAGGTGCGCGAACAAGCAGAGGGCAGCGGCAGCCGCAGTCGAGGTCGCGGCTACCGCGGAAGCGGGTGCAAGGACGGATACCAGAAGCCATCAGGCAGTCAGGTCAACGCCGCTGAGAGGAACGGCAACCTCCCTGACGAGGAAGATGGAGGCAACCAAGCTCCAAGAGGTGCCATTGTCTGCATCCTCGGTGGGGCACAAGCGCCAAAATCAAACGACCAGTTCAAGCAGTTCGCTCACGAGCTCAACGCCGCCCTCCCTAGTCTCGAGACCTCCAGGCCCCTCAAATGGACGCAGTCTACCATCGCCTTCGATGCTCAGGACCACCCCAAGTCCACCAAGACTGTTGGAACCCTCCCGCTGGTCTGCAGCCCCACCATCGACAGCATCGCCGTCTCCAAGACACTCATCGATGGTGGAGCAGGCAGGAATGTCATCTGAATTGAGACGTTCGAAGCGCTTCAAGTGCCCTACGAGCGGCTAATGCCGTCTAGGCCCATCACGGGAGTCACCAGCGGCTCAATCGAGCCAATGGGACAGGTCAGGCTTGCCGTCACCTTCGGCAGCGAGGAAAACTACCACACCGAGCACATCGACTTCTACGTTGCGCACATCGGTTTGCCGTACAACGCTATCCTCGGCTACCCCGCCCTCGCGAAGTTCATGGCCGTCACGCATCGTGCCTACAACATGGTCAAGATTCCCGGCAGCGCTGGAACCATCACCATCCGTGGACATGTCTTGGATGCTACGCGCGCTGTCGAGACAGCCTACAAGGCAGCCGCCATGGAGTTCCCTGCTGACGAGGACATGGAGCCTCTCGAGAGACCCAAGAAGAAGAAGCAGCTGTTCTCCCAGGAGCCAACCGCCACCAAGAAGGTCTCTCTAAGCTCCAGCAGCTCGGGGGCTGAAGGCTCGGAGGTTAGCGTCACCATTGGCGCTGCTCTGCCTCTCAAATAGGAAAGCGCGCTCGTCGCCTTTCTCCGGGCAAACTCTGACATGTTCGCGTGGACTCCGTCAGATATGTACGGTGTACCGAGGGAGGTGATCGAGCACCACTTAGCCGTGTGTCCAAACGCACGCCCCATCAAGCAAAAAGCAAGAAAGCAAGCCCCCGAGAAGCAAGCATTCATCGTCAAAGAGGCCGAGAAGCTAAAAGCGGCGATTGTCATCCGCGAAGTCACGCACCCCACTTGGCTCTCCAACGGCGTGGTCGTCCCAAAAACCACCGGAGGAGGCCGCCTCTGCATCGACTACACTGATGTCAACAAGGCATGCCCCCAGAGACCCTTATCCCATGCCAAGAATCGACCAGATCATGGACTCCACGGCAGGCTGCGACCTCCTCTGCTTCCTCGATGCCTTCTCTGGTTATCACCAGATCAAAATGGCTAAGGAAGACGAGGAGAAGACGGCATTCCTCACCCCTTGTGGTGTGTATTGCTATGTCTGCATGCCCTTCGGCCTGAAAAACGCTGGCGCCACCTTCCAGAGGCTCATGAGGATAGCACTTGGCAAGCAAATGGGCAGAAATGCCGAAGCTTACGTTGATGACATCGTCATCAAGTCTCGAGAGGGAGATACCCTCCTCAGGGACCTTGAAGAGACCTTCGCCAGCCTGCGCAAGGTGAACATCAAGCTCAACCCCGCCAAGTGAATCTTTGGAGTGCCTTCAGGCAAATTGCTTGGTATCCTCGTGTCCCACCGGGGCATAGAGGAAAACCCTGACAAGATCAAGGTCATAGAGAAAATGCAACCTCCACGCAGCTCAAGGATATGCAACGCCTAGCAGGATGCATGGCCAGCTTGGGTCGTTTCATCTCCAAGTTTGGTGAGAGAGCTCTGCCATTCTTCAAGATCATGAAGGGAACTTGCACCTTCAAGTGGACGCCTGAAGCGGAAAAAGCCTTTGAGGACCTGAAGAAGTACCTGGCCAGCCCACCAGTCATGGTATCCCCAAGGACAGGCGAGCACCTGAAGCTGTATCTATCAGCCACTCCACAGACCGCCAGTGCCGTCCTGGTGGTAGAAAGGGAAGAACTAGTCCTCCACAAGAAGAGTACAACCGCTCCAAAGGAAAAACCGCCTGACAACGAGCATGACAAAGGCAAAGGGCCCACAAACCCACCGCCAGGCCCAGAGCCACAAGCTGAGCCTGCCCCAAGTCAACCTCCACAGGCCAATCTTGCCAGGGGGCCTGAAGAGCCTCCGCAGGCCAACCCCCCTGAGGGCCCCGCAGAGCCTCCTCAGGCAGAGTGTGCCAAGACTAAACTGACAACCCTTGTTGAGCATCCTGTCTACTTCGTCAGTACAGTACTGCGCAATGCTCGCAAGCGGTACACAATGCAGCAGAAGCTCCTCATTGCGCTCCTCATTGTCTCAAGAAAGCTGCAACACTACTTCCAGGGGCACCCCATCACGGTGGTTACTTCACTCCCTCCGGAGCAAATCCTGCGCAACCCTAACGCCATAGATCGTGTCGCGGGATTGAACATAGAGCTACAGCCATTTAACTTGCGCTTCGATACCACAAGGGTAATCAAAGGGAGAGCGCTGGCAGACTTCGTCGCCGAATGGACTGATCCAACCCCTGAAGAGCCTCTAGGAGAAGAACAAGAGCCCTCTGGAGACAAAATGCCCAGCCACTGGACCATGAAGTTCGATGGAGCTTTCGCTTGCCGCCATGGCGGGGCTGGAGTTGTCCTAATCTCGCCAAAGGGCGACAAGCTCTATTACGCGGTCCAGCTGTGCTTCAAAATCGACAAGATCTCCAATAACATTGCTGAGTACGAAGGCTTGCTCGCAGGCCTACGGACCGCCATCTCCCTGGGCATCAAGCATCTACTCATCAAGGGTGACTCCCAGCTGCTCGTCAACTTCTCTGACAAGAGCTACAAGCCTAAGGACGACCACATGGCCGCATACCTTGAGGAGTTCCGCAGGCTTGAGAACCACTTCAGGGGCATGGAGCTCATGCACATCCTAAGGAAGGAAAATCAAGAGGCCGATGACATCGCCAAGCGCGCATCAAAGAGGCAAGCTCAGCTGCCAGGCGTCTTTGAAGAAAGACTCATCAATGCATCCATAAAACAGCCTCAAGAGGCCATGCCCGCAAGCACAGACGAAGCGCTCCCGCCACCACCTAGGGCTCCCGATTGCGGGCCCCCTACCGGGGAGCGTCTGTTGCTCACAGCGGCGCATCAAGAAACATGCTGGATAGATGAGATCAAAGATTACCTCGCCAAAGGGATCCTTCCCGAGGAAGATGTTGAAGCGGAGTGAATCGCCCGCCAGGCAAAATCCTACCACATCCTCGAAGGAAATCTCTACCGCAAGCGCCCAAATGGCATCACACTAAAATGCGTCCCTCCTGACGAAGGCAAAATGCTGATCAAGGACATCCACAGCGGGGAGTGCGGCCACCACTCGTGCGCCCACACCCTCATAGGCAAAGTCTTCAGGAGTGGCTTCAACTGGCCTCAAGCACTTCAGGATGCTGTTGACATCGTTCAAGCATGCGAAGCTTGACAATTCCACGCCAAGCAAATCCATTAGCCCGCACTGGGACTACAGACCATTCCGCTTTCCTGGCCGTTCGCGGTCTGGGGGCTGGACATCTTGGGACCATTCCCAACAGCGCAAGGGGGCTATTGTCGGCCCAGTGGGAACTTGGGTATCAAGAGCCCATTCCCCCCAGGCCTCGCACGCGGGCCAGTCAGACGAAACGACTAAGGACCAGGCGTCACCGCCTGGCGGGACCCTCGAGAGGCGGTTCCCCTCGAGGGATTGAAGAGGAAACTAGGGCCTCAAGGGACCCCTCGCCTCAGGGGACCCCCCCCCCCCCCGAGGAGCCAACCCGCCTGAGGGGAGTCCAACAGGAATCTCCCCTCGGGCCTGAAGGGAAACGTCGCGGCCAAGGAAGCACGTCAGAGCGCACGTGACCTCTGCCACGCTCGTGCAGTGGCGCGCACACCCCTGTCGCTGTCCCTGGCAGTAAAGTGGTCAACAAAGCTGCTCCGCCTGCTGCGGCAGCTGTGAGGACCTTCTACTCTGACGATAAAGCAGGTGGACGGCGCAACCCTCCAACGGAGATCGTCATCGCGGGCTCCACCTCAGAGACTGCCCGCTTTGCTGATAGTACCGCGCGGTCGGCCGCCTGTCGGCCACAGCGCCACCTTTATCAACAATGGACCGAGTCCATGGACGAATGGAGCGCGGTGGACTCGTGCTCCGCCCTGCCACTGGCATGTGGGAGCCACCTTGAAGGCCAAGCCGAAGGAGAAGGCCCGAGGCGCCTATAAAAGAGAGAAGACATCCATCGTAGCAGAGGTCGGCCCTTTGCGTGCAAAACACCCTTGTAAACCCTAGCAACACTGGTTAGGTTAGCCTCTGGCTGGAGGAGGAAGAAGATCATCGCTTCCCTCCCCAGGCAAGGACTGCCTCAAGGGGGCTTCCGGCATGCTCAATTGTACTGTAACCTTCCACATATAATACAGACAGGAAGGAGTAGCGGTCTTACCTCGTCACGAGGGCCGTGAACCTGGGTAAAGGACGGTGTCTTCCTTGGTCGGGTGTGCGTCTTCTTCGGGTCCGGCGAGCAACGTCGCGGAGGTACTCGAGGGTTTAGACCTCCGCGTTCAATCCCCATTCGAACCACACTTCAGGAAGTGACTACCCCGATTCCTGGGAGTCATAACCCGACATTTGGCGCGCCAGGTAGGGGATTGAGGCGCGTCAACAACCTTCGAGTTCATCTCCGCGCCATGGTAAACACGCGCGCCACCCGCGTCGCCCGAGTCAACCGACGTGCGCCCGCGGGAGCACGCGCGCCCCCAGGTGCCGCGACCACCCGCGGACGGCGGGGCCGACCCCGCCACGAGGAGCATGTCCTTTCTGGCCCTCACGCGGAGGCACTGGAGCACGAAGCCGAGCACCAGGAGGACAAGCAGTCGTCCCACCCGACGCTGCACCCAAGCGTCTTGGACCCGGGAAGGACAGACCCCACGCCCCACACCCCGCTGCTCATGGCGCAGGAGCTGCTCCGCTACCAGCCCACCGCTGAGGCCCACGAGCAGTGGCTCCAACGACTCAACCACCTCGTCGGCATCGCCACGACGCGCCCCGCTCCGTCGCAGTCCAACATGCACCCCTCTCTCGCGGGCACGGTCGCAACAAATGCGCCTCCACCACCTCCGGGGCCTGCACCGGCTGCGGCACAAAGGGCTGCTTCGCACGCGTCCTCGCCAAACGATATCTTAATCGTGCAGCGCACCGCGTCGGACGCTCGTGTGGGGATGGAGCTCCAGCGAGACCGCCAGAATAGGCTCGTGGAGGAGCTCGGCCAGGCGGGACAGCAGAACCGCGGCGCGCTTCAGCACGGGGTCGCTACGTACACCTCAGGCTGCACGGCGTTCACTCGCTCTCTGCGTCGCGTGGTCTGGCCGCAGAAGTTCAGGCCGGCTCTTCCCAAGGGCTACGACGGCTCCAGCAACCCCATCGAGTTCCTGCAGCTCTACACCACCTCCATCCAAGCTGCGGGGGGAGACGACAAGGTCATGGCCAACTGGTTCTCTCACGCGCTTCGCGACTCTGCGCTGTCGTGGCTCCTGAACCTCCCAGAGGACTCTGTGAACTCCTGGGAGGAGCTCTGCAAGCAGTTCGTCTCCAACTTCAAGGGGACGTACGAGCGCACCCTCACCCACAACGATCTGCGCGCTGTGGTGCAGAGGAAGGATGAAACGCTCCGCAAGTATATACAGCGCTTCAGCCAAGTGCGCAACAAGATCCCGAACATCCCTGACACTCAAGTCATCGCCGCTTTCCGCGAGGGCGTCACAAACAGCAGGATGCTCGAGAAGCTGGGCATCCACGACAAGCTCACCTCTGTGGTCAAGCTGTTCGACATGGCGGACAAGTGCGCCAAGGCTGAAGAAGGACTCCTCTTCATGAAGATGTCCTCGAGAGGGGACGATCATGCTGAGGGGTCCAAAAGCCAGAAGAAGAAGGAGGAGCCCAAGCGCAAGGCCACCGCAGTTCTCGCGGCAGAGCCTGACACAAAAGGCACCTGCAGGGACTCCCCCGAGGCTGGATAGAGGAAAGATGATCACCGCCCTTTCTGCATCTACCACAACAGGCGCGGCCACTCTACGGAGTCCTGCTATGACCTCAAAAGGTTGAGCAAGTAGCGCGAGCAAGCAGAAGGCAGAGGCAGCCGCGGTCGAGGCCGTGGCTACCGCGGGAGCGGATGCAAGGGCGGATACCAGAAACCATCTGGAAATCAAGCCAACGCCACAGAAAAGAACGACAACCTCCCTGACGAGGAAGATGGCAGCTACCAAGCCCCGAGGGGCGCCATTGCCTGCATCCTCGGGGGGGCGCAGGCGCCAAAGTCGAACAACCAGTTCAAGTAGTTCGCCCGCGAGCTCAACGCCGCCCTCCCAAGCACGACAACATCCAGGCCTCTCATGTGGTCGCAGTACACCATCGCCTTCGACGCTCAGGACCACCCCAAGTCCACCAAGACTGTTGGAACCCTCCCGCTGGTCTGCACCCCCACCATCGACAATGTGGTTGTCTCCAAGACGCTCATCGATGGCGGAGCAGGCCTGAACGTTATCTCCATAGATACGTTCGAAGCTCTTCGAGTGCCCTACGAGCGGCTTATGCCCTCGAGGCCCTTCATGGGGGTCACCAGTGGCTCGATCGAGCCTCTAGGCCAGGTCAGGCTTGCCGCCACCTTCAGGAGCGAGGAAAATTACCGCACCGAGCACATCGACTTCGATGTCGTGCACATCGGCCTGCTGTACAACGCCATCCTCGGCTACCCCGCACTTGCGAAGTTCATGGCTGTCACGCACCATGCATACAACATGGTCAAGATCACCGGCAGCGCCGACACAATCACCATACGTGGGCATGTCCTGGACGCTACGCGCGCTGTTGAGACGACCTACAAGACCGCCGCCATGGCCTTCCGAGCAGAAGAGGACCAGGAGCCTCTCGAGAGGCCCAAGAAGAAGAAGCAGTTGTTCTCCCAGGACGCAGCTGCTACCAAGAAGATCTCTCTGAGCTCAGGTAGCTCGGGGGCTGAAGGCTCGGGGGCTAGCGTCACCATTGGTGCCGCGCTGCCTCCCAAATAGGAAAGCGCGCTCGTCGCCTTCCTCCAGGCAAACTCTGACATGTTCGCATGGACACCGTCAGATATGTCTGGTGTACCGTAGGAGGTGATCGAGCACCACTTGGCCGTGTGCCCAAACGCGCGCCCCGTCAAGCAAAAAGCAAGAAAGCAAGCCCCAAAGAAGCAAGCATTCATCATCAAGGAGGTCGAGAAGCTCAAAGCGGCAAAAGTCGTTCGCGAAGTCGCGCACCCAACTTGGCTCTCCAATGGCGTGGTAGTCCCAAAACCCGCCGGCGGAGGCCGCCTCTGCATCGACTACACTGATGTAAACAAGGCCTGCACCAAAGACCCTTATCCCATGCCCAGAATCGATCAGATCGTGGACTCCACGGCAGGCTGCGACCTTCTCTGTTTCCTCGATGCCTTCTCTGGTTATCACCAGATTAAGATGGCTAAAGAGGATGAGGAGAAGACGGCTTTCCTCACCCCATGCGGTGTGTATTGCTACATCTGCATGCCCTTCGGCCTAAAAAATGCCGGAGCCACTTTCCAGAGGTTAATGAGGATAGCCCTTGGCGGGCAAATGGGGCGAAACACTGAAGCATATGTCGATGACATCGTCGTGAAGTCGCGAGAAGGAAATACTCTTCTCAGAGACCTTGAAGAAACCTTCGCCAGCCTGCGCAAGGTGAACATCAAGCTCAACCCCGCCAAGTGCTTCTTTGGAGTAACTTCAGGCAAATTGCTGGGGTTCCTCGTGTCTCATCGGGGCATAGAGGCGAACCCAGACAAAATCAAGGATAGAAGGCATGCAACCTCCATGCAGGCTCAAGGACATGCAACGCCTGGCAGGCTGCATGGCCAGCTTGGGTCGATTCATCTCCAAGTTCGGTGAAAGAGCCCTGCCGTTTTTTAAGATCATGAAAAGAATGGGCACTTTCAAGTGGACCCTGAAGCTGAAAAAGCATTTGAGGAGTTGAAGAAGTACTTGGCCAGCCCACCTGTAATGGCCGCACCAAGGCTTGGCGAGCACCTGAAGCTGTACTTGTCAGCTACTCCACAAATAGCCACAAACAGCTGTCCTTGTGGTGGAAAGAGAGGATCATGTACTTCACAAGAAGAGTGCAACCACTCCAAAGAAAAAGCCTCCTGATAAAGAGCTCGACGAAAGGGCAGTCCTCACAAAGCCACCGCCAAGCCCAAAGGCTCAAGAGGGGACCGCCCCGAGTCAACCGCTGCAAGAGGTTCATGCCAAAGGGACTGAGGAGCCTCAAGAGGCTAACACACTCGAGGCCTAGGAGGAGCGCAGCGAGGCCACGTCCCTCGAGGCAAAGTCCCTCGAGGCCACGTCCCTCGAGGCCACGTCCCTCAAGGCCACGTCCCTCGAGGCAAAGTCCCTCGAGGCCACGTCCCTCGAGGCAAAGCCCCTCGAGGCCGAGTCCTTTGAGACCAAGTCCCGCGAGGCCAACACCCTCGAGGCCCAGGACAAGCCCCTTGAAGCAAACCCCATCGAGGGCCAAGCTGGGCCACCTCAGGCGAAAGACGCCAAGGAAACAGGAACTACTCTCGTCGAGCATCCAGTTTACTTCGTCAGCACAGTACTGTGTGATGCTCGTGAGCGGTACACGATGCAGCAGAAGCTTCTCCTCGCACTCCTCATCGCCTCAAGAAAGTTGCGACACTATTTCCATGGGCACCCCATCACGGTGGTAACCTCTTTCCCCCTGGAGCAAATTCTGCGCAACCCAAATGCAACAGATCGTGTCGCAGGATGGAACATCGAGCTACATCCATTCAATTTGCGCTTCGATATCACAAGGGTAATCAAAGGAAGAGCGCTGGCTGACTTCGTCACCGAATGGACTGATCCAACCCCTGAAGAGTCCTGGGAAGAAGAGCACGAGTCCTCTGGAGCCGCAATGCCCAGCCACTGGACCATGAAGTTCGACGGAGCTTTCGCTTGTCCCCGCGGTGGGGCAGGCGTAGTCCTGACCTCGCCAAAAGGCGACAAGTTGTATTACGCAGTCCAGCTGTGCTTCGGAATCGACAAGATATCCAACAAGATCGCCGAGTATGAAGGGCTGCTTGCTGGCCTACGCGCCGCAATCGCCCTAGGCGTCAAGCATATACTCATCAAGGGCGACTCCCAGCTGCTCGTCAACTTCTCCAACAAAAGCTACAAGCCCAAGGACGACCACATGGCCGCATAGCTTGAAGAGGTCCGTAGGCTGGAGAAGAACTTCAGGGGAATGGAGCTCATGCATATCCCAAGAAAGGAAAATCAAGAGGCTGATGACATCGCCAAGCGTGCATCAAAGCGGCAGGCTCAGCCGCTAGGTGTCTTTGAAGAAAGGCTCGTCAAGGCATCCATAAAGCAGCCCCTAGAGGCCCTGCCCGCAAGCACAGACGAAGCGCTCCCGCCACCACCTGCAAGCGGAGCTCCAGGCTGCGGGCCCCCCACAGGGGAGCGTCTGTTGCTCACAGCGGTGCACCAAGAGGCAGGATGGATCGACGAGATCAAAGACTACCTCCACAAAGGGATCCTTCCCGAGGAAGATGCTGAAGCAGAGCGAATTGCCCGCCAAGCAAAATCGTACCAAATCCTCGAAGGAATTCTCTACCGCAAGCGCCCGAACAACATCGCGCTAAAGTGCATCCCTCCTGAAGAAGGAAAACTGCTGATTAAGGACATCCACAGCGGGGAATGCGGCCACCATTCGTGCGCCCGCACCCTCGCAGGAAAAGTCTTCAGGAGCGGCTTCTACTGGCCTCAAGCGCTTCAAGATGCAACGGACATCATTCAAGCTTGTGAAGCCTGCCAATTCCACGCCAAGCAAATCCACCAACCAGCGCTGGGGCTACAAACCATTCCGCTCTCGTGGCCGTTTGCGGTCTGGGGGCTGGACATCCTGGGACATTTCCCAACGGCGTAAGGTGGATATCGCTACCTCTTCGTGGCCATTGACAAGTTCACAAAATGTCCTGAAGTGGAGGCGACACGCACAATCACAGTAGGCGCGGCGGTGAAATTCATCAGAGGCCTGGTCTGCCGCTTCGGAGTTCCTAACCGCATCATCACCGACAATGGCTCGTAATTCAAAAGTGGCATCTTCAGAGCCTACTGTGAGAAAATGGGCATCAAGCTCTGCTTCGCCTCAGTCGCCCATCCGCAAAGCAACGGACAGGCCGAGCGCGCAAACGCAGAGGTCCTCAAAGGCTTAAAGACCAGGACTTTTGATATCCTCAAGGGCTACGGCAAGGGCTAGATCAATGAGCTACCCTCGGTGCTCTGGTCCATCCGTACCACGCCACCCAAGCCCACTGCGGAAACGCCGTTCGCACTCGTCTATGGAGCCGAAGCAGTCCTCCCCGCAGAGATAAAGCATGGATCCCCACGGGTCCTTGCTTTTAATGAGGACCAGCAAGAGGACCTCCACAACGACGACCTGCTGCTCCTTGAAGGCTAAGACGCCGCGACGCCCTCCGGGCGGCCAAGTACTAGCAGGACCTGAGGCGCTACCACAGCCGCAATGTGCGCTCGCGCACCCTGGAGGCAGGCGATCTCTTCCTCAGGTGAATCCTCTCCAGGGAAGGCCTCCACAAACTGTCCCCGATGTGGGAAGGTCCCTACAGGGTCACCCACATCGCCAGGCCTGGCGCGGCTCGCCTCGAGACGCAAGACGGCGTCCCCGTCAAGAATCCATGGAACATCATGCATCTGCGCAAGTTCTACCCGTGATCATTATCACGTCAGGGCATTTAGCGAAAGAGGCAGCCCACGTCTCAACCTCCAAGCACCTTTTTGTCCCTCAAGGTTAAAAGCTCAAGGCTTAAACCTCGCAAACCTTTGTATCCACAAGGAACAAGTTAAAAACGTGATTATTGTCACGCCCGTGATCATTGTCACGTCGAGAAGACAAGCGGAAGAGGCAGCCTACGGCTCAACCTCCAAGCATTGTCATCTCTAGAGGTTAAAACGCCAAAAGGCTTAAACCTAAAACACATGCTTTGTCTCCTAAGGGAACAAACGCAACCGTGGTAATTGCCACGCACGTGATCATTGTCACGTCGAGACTCCTAGCAGAAGAGGCAGCCTACGGCTCAACCTCCAAGCATTTTTGTCTCTGGAGGTTAAAACGCCAACGGCTTAAACCTCCAAAAACATAGCTTCGTCTCCTAAAGGAACAAATGCAACAGTGGTCATTGCCACACCCGTGATCATTGTCACGTCGAGAAGACAAGCGGAAGAGGCTGCCTACGGCTCAACCTCCAAGCATTGTCGTCTCTAGAGGTTAAAACGCCAAAAGGCTTAAACCTCAAACACATGCTTTGTCTCCTAAGGGAACAAACGCAACCGTGGTCATTGCCACGCACGTGATCATTGTCACGTCGAGACTCCTAGCGGAAGAGGCAGCCTACGGCTCAACCTCCAAGCATTCTTGTCTCTGGAGGTTAAAACGCCAACGGCTTAAACCTCCAAAGCCCCAAAGGCTTCACTCGAGGGAAAACCCTCCGAGCTCTCAATTAAAACGAGCCACCTCAGGCCGTTGAGAGTCTCTGCCACCAACAGGTGGTCCCCATGCCTCGACATGGTCAGAACATTAACTTGGCAATCCCAAGCATAATGACTCAATCTCGTTCCTAAGTGAACTTAGCGCTTCGGCGCCGCTAAAAAAATGTTTTTTGGGGGGTTTTTATTTACGCATTACTATTGTTGAAGTGTGCGCTTATATCTCTCCACATGCGTACCTCGCGAGCGGGGGCTGAGTACGGTGTCAGTGCCTCAATGACACACCAGCAGCACTGCAAAATCCAAGAGTCCAAGCTCTGGCTGGAGGGCAAGATCCCACAAACACGCCATCTCTACAGAGGACATTGGTACTTACTCTCCTCGCAAGGAACGCCTGAGGGGACCTATAAGCACGCACGAGTCCCTTGAACCGCGTTTCAGCGTTTGGGTTCGCCCCTTTAATACCTGCAGGGAAGAATTCCCCCGCGAGCCTGAAGGGGCATCCGTGAGCGACCCCTCAAGTGGGAAACCTCGCTAGGCGAAAAGCCTCTCCCGGAGCGACCCCTCAAGTGGGCAACGTCGCCAGGCGAAAAGCCTCCCCAGGAGCGACCCCTCAAGTGGGCAACCTCGCCAGGCGAAAAGCCTTCACAGAGCGAAAACCTCGAGAAGCTAAGTCTCGCACCCACGCTTTAAGAGCGTTTTTCTCTCCCAAGCGCGCGTCTTTGCCCCTCGAGCAACTTCGCTTTCCCTTACGCTTCATGGACTACTCGCACGTCTAAGGGGGGCACTTGAGCATCGCGACTCAAGGCTCTTACCTTTTCTAGGCCCAAACTGCCCCCGGCCTTGCGGAGTCATTGCTCCCGCATACCGAGGTGGCGGAGTCATGGCACGGAGAGATGGGACCTAACGACGCAGAGAACAAATAAACATGAAGATGAGTCCAAAGAGACCTCACGAGGGGCAGACAAGTTCGAATTAAAACAACAATTAAAAGTATATTACAGGCCAAAAGTCTCAAGATGTCTAAAGCACACAACTGGTGCAGATACAAGCGCTCGCAGGCGCAATAGAGAATGACTCAGTGGGAAGCAGCACTGCCTTGGACCTCCTCCGCGGCGCCCTCTTCAGCCTCGGAAGAGCAGGCCTCCTCCTCGCTGTCCTCCGGCGCAGCCTCCGTGTGCCTGAAGCGGTTGTAGAAGGCGTCCACCTGCTCGCGGAGGGAGCTTGAGACCCGCTGCGCGTCCTCGCCCTGGGCGGCTTCGGTCACAGAGCCGAGGTCGAAGTCTGGCGTGAGGAGCTTGAGGTTGGTGAAGATGCGATCCACCAACACCCCCAAGAGCTGCCGACTCTCGTCCTCGATCATCTCCCGAAGCTCGGCGACGGGACCCTCGAGCGCTGCGAAGAGCTAGTCGAAGTAGACCAGGTACATGTCAGCATCGCCGCGGCCCCGAACGTCGGTGTGCGGCGCGTCTTCTCCCAGCTGCGATGCCAGCTCGTTGACACGAGCAACCAGCGCCTCGAACATGCGCTCGCGCTGCTTCGTGAGCGCCCGAGCCGCATTGGCAGAATCCGAGGCCTCCGCCGGGGCCACCTGCTCCCCACGTCCTTGGCCAAGGAGTTGAAGTTGTGGACAACCTCGGTGCGAGCCTCATCCGCTCGGCGGCGGCCATCCTTAGCGTGAGTGAGGCGGGCCTCCAGCTTGGAGTTGGCCTTCTCGAGCTCGGCGATCTTCCGAGCGTCCGCGGCGTGCTTGGCCTTGAAGCGGTCCTCCTGCGACTGGGCCAGGTCGCGGTACTTCTGAGAAGTGGACTTACGGAACTGCTTCTCGCGCTCCGCGAGGGCGTCCTCGGTCTCTTTCTCCGTCTCGGCGAAGCGCCGCTCGAAGCGCTCGTAAGCCGTCTTCTGGGCAGCGACGTTTTCGTCGTACCTCAGGGTCGCCTTGGCCAACTCGCCCTCTTGCTCCTCGAGGGCCTCGCGCTGACCAACCAGGTCCTTCTCTGCCTGGAGGCGCTGCTCCTCGCGCTGCTGCAGCTCCTCCTCCTTGAGGACCAGCTGCTGCTCACGCTCAGCGAAGACCTTGCGGTCCTCCTCCATAGCAGCCGATGCAGCCTGGTGGGCGGAGAGCAGCTGGGCCTCCAACTGGCCCAGCTCGCGGCGCTTCTGCGCCAGCGAGCCCTCCATCGCCTCGCGCTCCGCCCTGACCTCACGCAGGAGCTCCGCCGCAGCGTCGCGTTCCGCCTGGAGGGGGTTGAGCAGCTCTGCAGCGTCGCGGATGGCCCCCTCGCGGGTCTCCTTGGCGAAGCTGAGGGCCTCCTCGCGGGTGGCCTGCAGCGCCAAATCTTCCAGCCGGCGCGCCTCGACTGCCGTGTGGAAGGACGCCCACGACTTCGCCAGCTCCTCCTTCTGCCGAGCGTGCCATATGTCCCCAAGGGCGAGGTGCGCCTCCAAGCCCTCCAGGGAATCCCTCACAAGGCCAAAGGCGATCTCACGGTGCCCCGCGCTCCAGTCCCATCCATGGAGCACCAGGTCTTGGCTCGTAGAAGGCCCGGCCTCGGCGTCGAGTCCCGCGGGTCCGGCCTCGGGGAGAACTCGGGGGCTAGCTTGAGCCCCACCTGAGCTCGTGCCCGCGCCCCCTTCGGGCCCTGCAGCCGCGAGGCGCTCCTCGCCTCCAGCCTGGCGGGGAGGAGAGGAAGAACCATCCCTGGCAGACGCGCCCGCGCCGGCCGGTGCCTCGCAGGTCTCCGTCGCAGGCTGCGCAGAAGCGGTGGGTGCAGGCGACGCAGCAGGCACACTCGGAGGCGTCGACGCGTGCGGCGGCGTTGGCTCGCGTGGCAGAGTGGCCTCGCGCGGAGGCGCAGCCGCACGAGGTGGAGTAGCAGCGCGAGGTGGCGCAGAAGTTCTCGCCTCCGAGCCCTCCGCCGCCAGAGGCTCGCGGGGCGCTGTAGGTTCATCTGGGCCTACGGCGCCCTCCTTCACATGAGGACCAGCCGCCCCCGCGAGGGGCGCAGTCACCCCTACTTGAGGCGCCTCCTCAAGGGGGTCCGCTGGGGCTGCCTCCACAGGCCTCGCAGCCTTGTCAGCCACGGCCCCTGCCGTGGCGCTCTTCACCTCGGATGCCTTGCGGAGCCGGCGGCGCTTCGCAGGCGCAGGACCACTGGCAAGAGCCCAAGAAAAGACTTCAACAAAGGATGAGGTGGAAAAAGAAACCAAGAGGGCAAACGACCCAACGTCATATAAACTCACCCTGGAGGGGGAGCACCGGCATCGACCCACGCCAGGTCTGGCGAGCGCCATGAGGGGAAGGGATTGGGTGCAGGCCTCGCGGGCGGGGGCCTCCGCTTTCCTCTTGGAAGGGACGTCAAACGGCATCGCCCCTGTGTGGTCCACGGCGACCTTGGTGCGAGGCCCGCACCTTCCTGGAGAGGCCTCCGCGCCCGAGGCCTCCCCTTCCTCAGCTTCCTCCTCCACGGGGCGCGAGGGCGCCACCACGAAGGCGTCTACGTCGCCTGACGAGATATCGCAAATCTCGTCAGTAAACGGCCCAACTCTAGAGGAACAAACCTCCCCAGCTGTGGCTTCCTCCTCACCTAGGCCAGCTCCTGAAGCCGAGGGAGAATCGGCCTCCTCCGCTCCCCGCGGAGCCGGCATCGGCACATCGGAGCCCTCCGGACCTGTCGGGGTGAACGGAGGCATCCCTTCCAGGAGGGCCATGCGCTCCGTCAGATTGTACTGGTGAAGAGGCCGGAGCGCCGCGCGGAGCTCATCCAAGGGAAGCACAGAGGGGTTGACGAAGAGCGCGGAGAGGATGTTGTCGACAACGTCCTTGTCGTTGTCCTCGACGTGAAGCCGCATCTTGTCGTTTGGCCCCGAGTACATCCACATGGGGACCAAGTGATCTTGGAGGGGCGCGATGCGGCGAGTCACGAAGTCCGCCACGACCATCTGCCCTGTGAGGCCCTCCTCGCGAAGGAAGCTCAGGCGCCCCATCAGGCTCACATTCTTGGCGCCGTCGAAGGTAGCCTTGCCCCCAATGGGAGTTCTTCACCGGAGGATCGTCGGGGACCTCGAGGAAGGCGCAGGGACGCTGCACCCCGACGAAGAACCACTTCTGGCGGAAGTCATCTACTTTCTTCGTCACGGACGTGATGGCCTTGCCTTCGCTCCAGTACGTGGGAATGTAGACCACCCCCATGCCGTCGGCGATGCGGAACGAGACGCACCCGGAGCGCTCGTTCTTCGCCGTATTCCGGAGCACGTAGAAGCACCAGAACAGCCCCATCGTGGGCTTCAGGCCCGGGTACGCCTCGCAGAGGTAGGCAAAGACGGCGAGGATGAGGACGGAGTTGGGGTGCAGGTGCAGCAGCTGCACCTGGTAGAACGCCAGCACCACCTCCAGGAACGGCGAGAAGGGCGGCACCAGTCCCGCGGCCAGGCAGTGCTGGAAGACCGGGAAAAACCCCTGTGGGCGCTTCCCGTCCGCCGCAGGCTTCAGGGCGGTGGCGCCGTGCTCGTTCGTCCGGTCCGCCACCAGGTATTGGTCCTTGGAGAGCGCTTTCTCGCTGACGCGCACGCCGAGCAGCACCGCGCCCATCACGATCTCCGTGGCTTCCGCCTGGGAGGAAGACCCCGCGGCGGCCTTGCCCTTGCTCTTGAGAGGACTCATTGTCACGGGCGCGGAGGTTGGAAGGAGTTGGATAACAGAAACTCGCAGAAGAGAGCGGAGGCGGAGAGCTCTGTAGAGCGGAATTTTCTGCGAAGAATTGGAAACAGTAACAGCTCCCTACCGCTGCGCTCGGGCTTTATGTCCCCTCCAAGAGCAGTTGCCGGGGCATGGTGGGACCCCCCACGACTCACGCCCTAGTTCGTGCGAGGCCGTTAATCGTCGAAGTGCCGCGTGGCTCGGGCCGGCTGGGTACTAAGGGCCCACGACGCTTCGCCTAAGGCCATGGGCTCAGTCGTGCCCATCATGGGCCCGGGGGCTACTGTCGTCCCAGTGGGAACTGGGGTATCAAGAGCCCATTCCCCCCAGGCCTCGCACGCGGGCCAGTCAGACGAAACGACTAAGGACCAGGCGTCACCGCCTCAGGGGACCCCCTCGAGGGCCTGAAGAGGAAACGAGGGCCTCAAGGGACCCCTCGCCTCAGGGGACCCCCCCCCCCCCCCCCCCCCCCCGAGGAGCCAACCCGCCTGAGGGGAGTCCAACAGGAATCTCCCCTCGGGCCTGAAGGGAAACGTCGCGGCCAAGGAAGCACGGCAGAGCGCACGTGACCTCTGCCACGCTCGTGCAGTGGCGCGCACACCCCCGTCGCTGTCCCTGGCAGTAAAGTGGTCAACAAAGCTGCTCCGCCTGCTGCGGCAGCTGTGAGGACCTTCTACTCTGACGATAAAGCAGGTGGACGGCGCAACCCTGCAACGGAGATCGTCATCGCGGGCTCCACCTCAGAGACTACCCGCTCTGCTGATAGTACCGCGCGGTCGGCCGCCTGTCGGCCACAGTGCCACCTTTATCAACAATGGACCGAGTCCATAGACGAATGGAGCGCGGTGGACTCATGCTCCGCCCTGCCACTGGCATGTGGGAGCCACCTTGAAGGCCAAGCCGAAGGAGAAGGCCCGAGGCGCCTATAAAAGAGAGAAGACATCCATCGTAGCAGAGGTCGGCCCTTTGCGTGCAAAACACCCTTGTAAACCCTAGCAACACTGGTTAGGTTAGCCTCTGGCTGGAGGAGGAAGAAGATCATCGCTTCCCTCCCCAGGCAAGGACTGCCTCAAGGGGCCTTCCGGCAAGCTCAATTGTATTGTAACCTTCTACATGTAATACAGACAGGCAGGAGTAGCGGTCTTACCTCCTCACGAGGGTCGTGAACCTGGGTAAAGGACGGTGTCTTCCTTGGTCGGGTGTGCGTCTTCTTCGGGTCCGGCGAGCAACGTCGCAGAGCCACTCCACGTTCAATCCCCTTTCGAACCACACTTCAGGAAGTGACTACCCCCGATTCCTGGGAGTCATAACCCGACAGCTATCGCTACCTCTTCGTGGCTATCGACAACTTCACCAAGTGGCCCGAGGTGGAGGCGACGCGCACAATTCCAGCAGGTGCGGCAGTGAAATTTATCAGAGGCATGGTCTACCGCTTCGTAATGCCTAACCGCATCATCACCGACAATGGCTCGCAATTCAACAGTGGCATCTTCAGGGCCTACTGCGAAAAGATGGGCATCAAGCTCTGCTTCGCCTCGGTCGCTCATCAACAAAGCAATGGCCAGGCTGAGCGAGCAAATGCAGAATTCCTCAAGGGCCTAAAGACCAGGACCTTCGACATCCTCAAGGGCCACGGCAAGGGCTGGATCAGCGAGCTCCCTTCGGTGCTCTGGTCCATCCGCACAACACCACCCAAGCCTATGGGAGAAACACCGTTCACCCTCGTCTACGGAGCCAAAGCAGTCCTCCCCACAGAATAAAACATGGATCCCCACGGGTCCTGACCTTTAACGAGGACGAGCAAGAAGATCTCCACAATGATGACCTGCTGCTTCTCGAGGGACTACGCCGCCGTGCCGCCCTCCGGGCGGCAAAATACCAGCAGGACCGACGACGCTACCATATCCGCAACGTGCGCTCACGCACGCTGGAGACAGGCAATCTACAGGGTCACCCGCATCGCCTGGCCTGGCGCGGCTCGCCTCGAAACTCAAGATGGTATCCCCGTCAAGAATCCGTGGAACATCATGCAGCTGCGCAAGTTCTACCTGTGATCATCGTCATGCCCGTGATCATTGTCACATCAAGACATCTGGCGGAAGAGGCAGCTTACGGCTCAACCTCCAAGCATTTTTTTGTCTCCAGAAGGATAAAAAGAAAACGTGATCATTGTCACGCCCGTGATCATTGTCACGTCAAGACATCTGGCGGAAGAGGCAGCTTACGGCTCAACCTCCAAGCATTTTTTGTCCCTAGAGGTTAAAAGCTCAAGGCTTAAACCTCCAAGCTCCAAGGGCTTCTCTCGAGGGTCAACCCTCCGAGCTCTTTAAGTAACGAGCCACCTCAGGCCATAGAGAGTCTCTGCCACTAATGGGTGGTCCTCATGCCTCGACAAGGTCAAAACATCAACTTGGCAATTCCAAGCATAATGAGACAATTTCGTTCCTAAGTGAACTTTGCGCTACGGCGCCGCTATGTAATATTTGGTGGTGAGTTTAATTTCCGCATTACTTCATTGAAATGTGCGCTTATATCTCTCCACATGCGCACCTCACGAGCGGGGGCTAAGTACGGTGCCAGTGCCTCAAATGACACACCATCAGGACTACAAAACCCAAGGATCTGAGCTACGGCTGGAGGGCAAGCTCCCACAAACACGCCATCTCTACAAAGGACCTTGGTACTTACTCTTCTCGCGAGGAACGCCCGAGGGGACCTATAAGCGCGCACGAGTCCTCAGTACCGTGTACAAGCGTTTGGGTTCGCCCCTCTAACATTTATAGGGAATAAACGTCCTCGCAAGCCCGAGGAGGCACCGTGGAAAAACCCCTAGAGAGGACCTCCTCACCAGGCAAAAACCTCTACAGGGCAAAAGCCTCGAGAAGCTAAGTCTCGCACCCATGCCTCGAGACCTTTTTCCTCTGCGAGCGCACGTTTGTCCCTCGAGCGACTTCGCTTTCCCTTATACTTCATGGACTACTCGTACGTCTAAGGCGGGCACATGAGCATCGCGACTCAGGGCTCTTACCTCTCCTAGGCTTAAACTCCCCCCGGCCTTGCTGAGTCATTGCTCTAGCATACCGAAGTGGCGGGGTCATGGCACGAAGAGACGGGTCCTAACGACGCAGAGAACCCATAGACATGAAAATAAGACCAAAGGGACCTCTCGAGAGGCACACAAGCTAGAAGCAAATTGCAAACGAGAGAATATATTACATGCCCATAAAGTTGCATAGTGTCTAAACATGAAACTGTTTCAGATACAAGCGCACACAGGCGCTACAATCAGAGCTCCGGCGGAGTCCGCACCATCGTGCACCTCCTCTACAGCACCCTCCTCCGTCTCGACAGACACATCCTCCTCCTCCTCGTCCTCTACAGCGACCTCTGCACGCTTGAAGCAGTTGCAGAAGGCATCGACTTGCTCACGGAGGGAGTTGGAGACCCACCGCACGTCTTCACCCTAACGAGCCTCGGTCACGGTCGCGAGGTCGAAGCCTGGGGTGAGGAGCCGGAGGTTGGTGAAGAGGTGATCCACGACCACGACCAAGAGCTTGCGGCTCTCGACCTCGATCACCTCGCGGAGATCAGCGACGGTACGCTCGAGCGCCGAAGTAGACCAGCTATATGGCTGCGTCACCGCGGCCCCGAGCCTCAGCGTGCGGCGCCTCCGCACCCAGCTCGGCCGTGAGCTCATTGCCCCAGGCCACCAGCGCCTGGAACATGCGTTCCCGCTGCTTCGTGAGCACGGGAGCCGCCTGCGCTGTGTGAGCAGCCTCCGCCGCCTGCTCCACCGCGGGTGCCACCTGCTCCTCCAAGTCGTTGACGAGGGCATTGAGGTCCTGGACGGCTGCCCTGCGGCCGTCCTCCGCCAGGCGATGAGTATCCTTGGCGCGTTGGAGGCGGGCCTCGAGCTTGGAGTTTGCCTTCTCGAGCTCCACGATCCGTCGGGCGTCAGCAGCGTGCTTGGCCTTGAAGCGAACCTCCTGCTTCTTGGCCGAGTCGCGGAACTCCTTGGCTTTGGCCAGCCTGTATTGCTTCTCGCGCTCCAGGAGGACGTCATCCGCCTCTTTCTTCTTCTCGGCGTACCGCTGTTCGAAGCGCTCCAGGGCGCGCTTCTGGGCGGCGATGTTCACGTCATACTTTTGGAGCGCCTGGGCCAGGTCCCCTTCTCGCACCTCGAGCTCTTCGCGCTGAGTGGCGAGCTTGCTCTCCGCCTGAAACCGCTGCTTGTCGCATAGCCGCACTTCCCTCTCCTTGAGGGCTAGCTGCCGCTCGCGCTCGGCAAGGCCCTTGTAGTCCTCCTCCAGGGTTTCCTGCGCGGTCCGGTGGGCGGAGAGCAGCTGGGTCTCCGACTGGCCCAACTCGCGACATTTTTGCGCCAGCGAGCCCTCCATAGCTTCACGCTCGGCATTCGCCGCAGCCAGGAGCTCGGCAGCGCCGTCAGCTCCTCCTGGAGGAGCGCAAGGAGCTCGGAGGCATCACGGATGGCCCCCTCGCGGATCTCCTTGGCGAAGCGGGTGACCCCCTCGCGCGCGGCCTGCAACTCCAGGTCCTCCTGGCGACGAGCCTAGACGGCCGCATGAAAGGACGCCCACGCCCTTGCAAGCTCCTCGCGCTGCTGGGCGAGCTGTACGTCCTCGAGGGTGAGGTGCACCTCCAAGCCCTCTAGGGATCCCCTCACGAGGCGAAAGATGACCTCGCGGTGCCCAGTGCTCCAATCCCAGCCACTGAGGACCTGGTCTCGGCTTGAGGAGGGCCCCGCCTCGACGTCGAGGCCTGAGAACCTGGCTCCGAAGCGCTTGGGGGCTAGTCTGCACTCCGTCCCCGGCAGCGCCGAAAGCAGCCTCGCCGCCCGCGCCAGCGTGGCGCTCGTCCTCTACAGCAGAACGGGGCGGAGACGGAGGAGCTCCTCCTGCGGACTCACCAGCGCCTTGTGGCCCCTGGCCCGCCTCTACCTCTTGCTGCGCGGGAGGTGTGGGCGCATGCGGCGGAGTAACCGCGCGAGCTGGAGTTGGCTCGCACGGTGGAGTTAGCTCGCGCGGTGGCGTAACCGCGCGAGGCGGAGTAGGGGCGAGAGGAGGAGTAGCGACCCTCTCCTCCGGAGCCTCCACCACCATGGGCTCAGGAGGCAGGGTAGAGGCCTCTGGGCGAGGTGCGGCCTCCTCCGCCTGAGGCGCTGCAGCCTCCGCCCGAGTCGCAGGCGCCTCCCCTTGAGGCACCTCCTCAGTTGGGCCTGTGGAGGCCGTCTCCACAGGCCTAGTCGCCTCTTCAGCCACGGCCTCAGCCGTGGCTCTCTTCACATCTGCTGCCTTGCGAAGCTTACGGCGCTTCGCAGGCACAAGATCACTGACAAGAACCACGAAAACATTTTCAAGAGAGGATAAAGGGAAAAAGAGCAAGAGTCAAGAGACCGAATGCCAGAGACACTTACCCGGACGGCTGAGCGCCAGTGTCGACCCACGCCAAGCCTGGCAAGCGCCAGGAGGGCGTGGCCCTGGCACCAGACCCCTCCGGAGTGGCCATGACTTTCCTCTTGGAAGGGACGTCGGACGACCTCGCCCCAGACTGGTCCACGGCCGCCTTGGTGCGTGGCTCATGTCGCCCCAGAGTGGCCTCCGCGTCAGAGGCCTCCCTCTCCTCGTCCTCCTCCTCCACGAGGCGCGAGGGCGCCACCACGAAGGCGTCATCATCACCTGACGAGATGTCGCAAATCTCGTCAGTGAAGGGGCCAGGCCTCGAAGAGGACACCTCCCCTGCTGTGGCCTCCTCCTCGCCTCGCCCGACTCCCGAGGCAGAGGGCGAGTCTGCCCCCTCTTCTTCCTGTACCACCCGCACAGGCACCTCCTTCCCCGTCGGGCCTGCCGGGGTGAACAGGGGCATCCCCTCCAAGATGGCCATGCAGTCGGTCATGTTGTATTGGTGGAGAGGCCGGAGCGTGATGGGGAGCTGGGCCGCGGCAGGCACCACCGGTTTGATGAAGAGCGCAGACAAGACGTTGTCGATGGCGTCCTTGTCGTTGTCCTCGCGGTGGAGCCGCATCTTGTCGTGAGGGCCTGAGTACATCCACATGGGCACCGAATGCGCCTGGAGGGGAGCGATGCGGCGCGTCGCGAAGTCTGCTACGATGATTTGCCCCGTGAGGCCCTCCTCGCGAAGGAAGCTCAGGCGGCCCATCAAGCTCGCGTTCCGCGCGCCGTCGAAGGGCGCCTTGCCCCAGTGGGAATTCTTCACGGGCGGCGCATCGGGGACCTCGAGGAAGGCGCAGGGCTGCTCCACCCCGACAAAGAACCACCGCTGGCGGAAGTCGTCCACCTTCTTCGTCACCGAAGTGACGGCCTTGCCGTAGTTCCACGACATTGGGATGTAAACGCTCCCCATGCCGTCCACGATGCGGAACGAGACGCACCCTGAGCGCTCGTTCTTCGCCGTGTTCCGTAGCGCGTAGAAGCATCGGAAGAGCCGCACCGGAAGAGCCCCACTCAAGGCCCAAGTACGCCTCGCACCATCGGAAGGTAGGTGAACACGGCGAGGATGAGGACGGAGTTGGGGTGGAGATGCAACAACTGAATTTGGTAGAAGGCCAGCACCGCCTCCAGGAATGGAGAGAATGGCGGCAACAGCCCGGCGGAGACGCAGTGCTGGAAGACCGGGAAAAACCCTCGCGGGTGTTTCCCGTGCGGCGCCGGCTTGAGCGCTGTAGCGCCATGCTCATTGGTCCGGTCCGCCACCAGATAGCGGACCTTGGAGAGCACCTTCTCGTTGACGCGCACCCCGAGCAGCGCGGCGCCGTGCGCATCCTCGGCTGGCGCCGCCTGGGAAGAGGATCCCGCGGCAGTCTTGCCCTTGTTCTTAGCGGGACTCATCGCCGGAGTTCGGTGGGTCGCTGGAGGCGAAAGGAGACGAGAGCGCTAGAGAGCGGAAGCGAAGAGCTCGAGAATGGCGGAGGCTTCTGCGAGAAGGAATGGAAACAGTAACGGCTCCCTGCTCCGGCGCCCAGACTTTATGTCTCTTCAGGGAGCAGTTATCGGGGCGTGGTGGGACCCCCCACGACGCACGCCCCAGATCATGCGCGACCGTTACTCGTCTGAGTGACGCGTGGCTCGGGCCGGCCGGGCACTTTGGGCCCACGATGCTCCGCCTGCGACATGGGCTCAATCGCGCCCATCGCGGGCCCGGGGGCTACTGTCGGCCCAATGGGGACTGGGGTGTGCAGAGCCCACTCTCCCTAGGCCTCGCACGCTGACAGATCAGACGAAACAACTAAGGACCAAGACACCGCTTGGAGAGACCCTCGAGAGGCAAATCCTCTTGAGGGCCTGAAGAGGAAGCGAAGGCCTGAACAGGACCTGCGCTTCAAGAGACTCTCTAGAGGCTCCACACACCTGGAGAGAAGTCAACAAAATTCCCTCCGCAGGCCGCCTCGGGCCTGTGGAGAAGCTTCGCGGCCAAGGATGTACTGCAGGGCGCACATGGCCTCTGCAGTGGCCGCAAAGTGACGCGGGCACTCCCTTTGCCTTTTTGGTGATAAAGGAGTCAACAAAGTTGTGCCGCCTGCGCCAGGACAGCTGGGACTTTCCTCTCTGGTGATAAAGCGGCTGGGCGGCGCAACACTCCAAGAAGATCATCATCGCGGGGTCCACCACGATCACTTCAACCCCTGCCAGCCGTTCTGCGCGGTCTGCAGCCTGTCGGCCACCGCGCCCAACTTTATCGCCAATGGACCGCGTCCATGGATGATTCAGCAGCGGTGGACTCCAACATCCCCGTGCCACTGCCGTGTGGGAACCCACCTTGGACGTCCCGCGCAAGGAAGACGCCTGTGGCGCCTATAAAGGGGCAAGACCTCCACCGTAGCAAGGGGTCGGCGAATTACCTGCCAAACACTTGTAAACCATAGCTTAGCTAGTAGGATAGCCTTCGGCTGGAGGAGGAAGACGACCATTGCTTCCCTCTCCAAGCACGAGCTGCCGGTAGAGAGCCCTCGACAAGCTCAGTTGTACTGTAACCTCTCCAGTACAATACAGACAAGCAGGAGTAGCGGTGTTACCTTCTCCTGAGGGCCGTGAACATGGGTACGGGCCGGTGTCCATCTCTGTCGTGGGTGTTCCTCTCCAGGCTTAGCGAGCACCGTCGTCGTGCCTCTCCAGGGTCACTTGACCTTCGTTTCAATCCCCTTCTCGAACTACTCTTCAGAGTGTGACTACCCCTGTTCCGTGGGAGTCACTATCCGTCAATTTTGAATGATTATTAATTTAATTAAATGGTGTATTTTTACTTGATCTGAATTCTTCTATGATTATTGGTGAAGAAGTATATATGCATAATAAATCATAAGTCTGAAATTAATTTCATAAGAGATCAAATGGGGTTTTTCAGAAGAAAGATTAGTGAATATTGTATTCGCAAGATTCAATCAAAGGACAATATATTGAATTATAGTTTCAACACAAAAGACTTGTGGAAGTTAGTTTCACAATATAATAATATCATATATGGTTATATGTGAAGTACTGTAATCATACTATATTTTAGATAAAGTGTGGTCTTTCAGAATCTGTCTTAGAATCTTGTAATATGTTCGAAACATTAGAGTCGATGTCCACTTTAGAAAATAGATATTTTTCTCAACGAGGATTGGTGTAATCGACAATAGTGTCGTTATGTATATGATTATATGATAATTCAGAATATACATGAATAGTTCTTTATAGGTTGCTCACATTGGATGAGAGTGTATTCAAAAACCCAATAGAAACAAAACTTGTATTGTTGGCTATGTAATTCCGAGGAAAATATGATTTTTCTAATTACGGTTAATGGAATGGAATTAGAAGCTTGAAATAAGGTGACAGACCTATATTCATAAAAGTAGAAATTTGGAATGTGTTCCAAAAGGTATATGTCTACAAATGAAAATTTGGTGATTAAGAGTGAAGGAGACTAGAAAATTGTTTTCTGCTTGCAATCCTCTTCGTAAAGATCATAATATTTTCATGAAAGAAGCTTCTAAATAAAGTGTTGTTATATTTAATATTGCTGTCAGGTCATAGCATAATATTAAGTGTTTTAGATCTTGTTGACAGATCGAGGTGCACCTTATGAATACAAAGAAAGTTGAGAAAATATCAGAATACGAACAAAGGCTTTTTAGCCTGAAAAATCCAAGTTACATTGAAAGGATGAAAATAGTAAATGTTGCTATAATTCCTTTTGGAGAAATAAGATTTCTTGATTGTCATATAAAGTGTTATATGATAAATGTAACTATAAGAAAGACGTGAAAGCATATTTTGTCAAGAAAAGTGTCTTGGACAAGATCAAATTTGTTGGCTACATTAATGTAGATATGCTTGAAGTCTGTGGGGATTGTATTAATGTAATACTGTAGTTTGTATTGAATTTGAATTGATAAGAGATCAATGATTTTGGTTTGACCAAAATGTCGAGATAAATTGTGAATTTAAGTGGGAGTCAAAGTTAGTTTACTCATGTAGAATATGTAAAGGACATATTTTTGAGTGGGAGCTTAGACCCTCAAATATGTAGATGACATGTTTTTTAGTGGGAGCTCGTGTTCTCAAATGTGTGGAGACATAATTTGAGTGGGAGCCGAATTCATCTTGTGTAAATGAAACAGTGTGAATTGTACCAGTAGAATTAATTAGAAAGATGAAGTTGTGAAACTATTTGAAAGTTAGTGTCTATTTGGAATAGAACGGGAATTTTAAATAGATAATCGAGTTGTTTTGGATTATATCCGAGGAGTCAGAATAGAATAAAACCAAAGGATGGTTCTTGGAAATCCAATTAATCATTAAGAGTAATGATACACGGTAATAGTGGTTGTATGACATGTTGGTCTATTATGTGATATTAGACATCATACAGAAACCATATTATCTGCTCGATGAAATATGACCGATGTTCTTGGATGAAGAACAGTTGTAAAAATAAATTTAGAATTTACTGGAAGTAGAAGTGTATTATTTTTTAGATTGACACTGGTATGTCAAGTTTTCTACATAGGTGTGAAAGTATATATAGATATTGCGAGGTTGTAATTGTTACAAGGAGCTCTGTATGACTGAGTGTGTTTTCAAGACAATTATCTGGTTAACAGAATCAGAGTAAGCGCTGGGAAACATAAGTCTCACTTAGTTACGGTATTTGTATATATGTTATTAGATAACATGTTGATATCAAACAAGTTGATATCGATGGATCGCAAAAGAACGCACAATTATGTATTGTACAGATTGTCAGAGTAACACTCTTCCACAAGCAAGCATTATCATATAACGCATATTTGATAAGGGGTTTTTGATGAAGTAAAATGCAGCTTGTTTATTTGTACTCTAGTGCAAGTGGGAGACTGAAGGAGATATGCCCTAGAGGCAAATAAATAAGTAGTATTTATTGCATTATCTCATAAGTTTATAATAGGTTTGTGTATTATGCTGTAACTGTATTAATCAGAATTATTAATACACGTGCGATAAATAGACAACCAGAGTCCCTAGTAAGCCTCTATATAAACTAGTCCATTGGGCAACAGTTGATCGAGATTCCCGATCAAGGACAATGACGTCGGTTGACAATGGGGTCATCTTATTAGTAGAATAAGGTGATGGACATACGCAAAGTATTGCAATAAGATCGTATTACGATGTTTGTCATTTGCAATAGATGAGTAATACGATAGCTTATTCCTTAGATCGTGAGAACATACTTATTGCTACTTCATAGGGGTACATTGAGAGCATCAAACGTTGTGTCTTATACAGCATGACAATAACGGTGTCCATCTTGGGTATCCCGAAAGAGTATGATGAGACGTAAGGATCAAGAGCGGGATTTGTTCATTCTTGTAATGGAAAGATACTCTAGTCCCACTCGGTGAGATTGCATCTATATAGCTGCACAGCTTATGACTAGGTCATGGAGATATAATATCACAAACGAGTTAATAACTTTTGTCGGTAACGAGATACAACAAGGACATCGGATGTCTACGATCATATCTCGAACAAGGTAGTATCGCAGAAACAAAGGGAATGAATATCATGTTTATGGTTCAACGACGATGTTCGTAGAATGCACAGGGGTCATCATATGTATCCAGGTATCCCTGGCGGTCATTGGTGAGCGGAGTGTCTCGACCATGTCTGGAGTGTTCTCGAACCGTAGCGTAACAAACTTAAGGTCTTAACGACACCTGGAGAAGGTCCTGGAATATTATAGGATTTTATTGGAGAGAGAGAAATGATCCGGAAAGAGTTCCGGTGGTCCGGAAGGAGTTCCGAAAAGGTCTGGAATGGTTCCAGGAATGTCCGAAAGATGTTCGGGTGGCTCAAAAAATGTTTCAGGGTCACGGGATATTAAATAGTATTTAAATATATTAATTATAAATTAATTATATTTTATATTAATTTATTTATTAAATAATAAAGGGAAAAAAGGGCAGCCCACCTACATGGGCCCTGAGAGGGCCCAAGAGGGAGCCGCACCATGGAGGGGGGCCAGCCCATGGTGGGTTCGGTCGAACCCCCCCTCCAATCGCCTTTCTTTAGTCCCACATGGGGAGGCAAGGTGTTTGCACACCCCCCTCCCCCCTTTATATAGCAAGGCATATTAATTGGAATATTTACAAAAAAAAAATATAATTAATTGTATAGCAGGCCGGCCGAGTTGCTTCTCCGCCCGTTTTGCCCCCTCTCTCCACCAAAGCTATACCGTCGGGCACCGTTGCCCCGCGGGATTCCAGAAAAGTTCTACCCCTGCGATTTCAGCTGGAACTGAATGACCGGGGGTTGTTGTTAAGCTCCGTATGTTTGCGAGTGCTCGGAGGCACCACATTTGAGGAGCATGGGCGACGTCGTATCGCCCACCCAGCAGCCCTGCCGCCGGCGCCACCCCCAAGTCGCCGGCACCTCGCCATATTCCGCCCGACGCCCGTCGACTTAGGTCTTCGTCGACACCCCGGCGTCATCGTCTACATCGTCGCGACAAGTTCTCCGCGACCTCGAGGTCGGCTAAGTACGACTTCATCGTCAACGCTTGTGCGGGAGCGTAATCCCCGCTATCGGTCTACATGGAGGTAATGTAACCCGTTCCGCCACCGTTATCACATGTACTAGATAGATAGATCCTGGCTAGTTAGGGTGTTCATACGCTAGAAAAATTATTGTTTTCTGCACCTGAACCTCTTCACGCAACCCCATATGTGATCAGCACGGGGATCCCCACCGGATCTTCCTCGTACTGGCCAGGTGCCACCGTAGCCAACAACACCCCGCCACCTGCCACATGCTCTCGGCCCACCGAAACCACCCACCAGCGAATAAACAACAAACCCACTCCCCAGCTCACGCCTCCCACCAACCAGATTGTGCCATCTCCACCTCGTACTGCCGCTTTCCCCACCTCGGCCACTCCCATCCAATCACCTCTCGCCCAGCCCCCCCCCCCCCCCCCCCCCGACAGCATATTCCTCGCGGCACACGCCCAACAGCGTGTCCCCGCCTGCACCCGGCCAATCATTGGACCAGCTCCCAGTGCCCACTCCGCGTGTGCCACGTCCACCTCCGCTGCCACCCAAAGCCTTTCCAGTACATACACCCAACAATCCACACTGAATGCACACTAGAGGAAAATCAGGGTATTGTATGCCTAAACAAAACTTCACACTTACAACTCTTAAACCACAAATCTTTCCCATACCAGCCACTTACCGATCTGCCCTAAAAGACCCTAATTGGCACAATGCTATGCTCGATGAATATAATGCCCTAATGCCGAATGACACTTGGTCTCTAGTTTCTCGTCCTGCAGGTGTCAACGTGGTGACGGGCAAATGGATTTTTCGTCACAAATTCCATGCCGATGGCTCTCTTGCACGCTACAAAGCGAGATGGGTGGTGCGTGGTTTCACTCAACAACATGGTGTGGATTATGATGAGACTTTTAGTCCCGTGGTCAAGCCAGCTACAATTCGTCTTGTGCTCAGTCTTGCCACTACTCAGTCATGGCCTATACATCAGATGGACGTCAAGAATGCTTTCTTGCATGGAGATCTCCAAGAAACGGTATATTGTGAGCAACCATCTGGCTTTATTGATTCCTCTCATCCTTCACATGTGTGTCACTTGAGAAAATCCCTATATGGCCTCAAACAAGCACCCCGCACTTGGTTTCACCGTTTCACCACTTTCATCACTTCTATTGGTTTTGTGTCAGCCAAGAGTGATTCTTCCTTGTTCATTCTCAAACATGGATCTTCGGTTACCTATTTGCTCTTATATGTAGATGATATAATTCTCACTGCAAACACTACCACACTTCTACAAAACATCATTGCCTCTCTAAACCGAGAATTCTCCATGACTGACCTTGGAGATATCCATCAATTTTTAGGCATCAATGTGCACCGCACGAATGCTGGTCTCTTCCTTTCCTAAGAACAGTATGCATTGGAAATAATTGAGAGAGTTGATATGCTAAATTGCAACCCCATACCGACACCCATTGATACAAAGTCCAAAGTATCTGCCCATGATGGTGCTCGAGTGAAAAATCCCACATTATATAGAAGCATTGCTGGTGCTCTACAATACCTCACACTCACTCGTCCAGAGATATCTTATGCGGTTCAGCAAGTGTGCTTGTTTATGCATGATCCCCGAGCTTCTCATCTTCAGTTGGTCAAACACATCTTGCGGTACATCAAAGGGACATCACATTTTGGTCTTAATCTCCACCGAGACTCCTCACAACATCTAATCTCCTACTCTGATGCTGATTGGGCTGGGTGTACGGATACACGCAAATCAACATCTAGATTTTGTGTGTTCTTTGGCAGCAACTTAATCTCTTGGTCCTCACGACATCAGCAAACCGTGTCGAGATCAAGTGCTGAAGCGGAGTACCGAGCTGTAGCAAACTGCATTGCGGAATCATGTTGGTTGCAACAACTACTTAATGAACTTCATCACCCCCCCGCTCGGGCTACCGGTGACACATCTCGGCCATGTATATGCCCTCCAACCCGGTTCAACATCAACGAACCAAACACATAGAGATTGATTTTCATTTCGTCAGGGACAAAGTTGCACTTGGAGAAGCTCGAGTCCTGCATGTTCCGACCAGCTCTCAGTTTACAGACATCTTCACAAAAGGGTCCACCAGAATGTTTCAAGAATTTCGTTCCAGCCTTACATCGCCTCCAAAACGTCGTTCCGACTACGGGGAGCTGTTGAGCACACGTCTTTTGTAACCGTTAGACCTAGTCTTGCGTTAGTGCCTTCTATCTAGGATCGCACGATGTGTTCATGTACTGCTATATATGTAAGTATGTAACTCTCCGGATATGCAATACAATCAGTCGAGACTCATTCTTCCACTTATACATTTAAAAATTCAAAAGTTGAGACTGTAGTAGTACAAGGAAAAGAATTACTGCTCCGGTTCGGATCACAGCTGGCACTGGGCTCGACCGAACCCAATAGAAATGCGTCCCTCCTCTCCAGTCTTCACCCACCACATCCCCCCCTCTCTCTCTCTCTCCGCAATTCCGATGCCCCCTAGCAATTAACTCCTCCTGCGACAGACAGAGACAAGTCTGCTTCCAAACCCGCCCTCCGGGCTCACCGCCGCCGCCGCCCATGACGTCATCGTCCTCGTCGCACCACCACGACGCCTCCTCCACCACCTCCACCCCCCGCGCCGGGGCCACCAGCGACAGCAGCTACGGCAACGGGAGCGGCGGCCACGGCAACGGCAACGGGAACGGCGGCAACTACCACCACCCGCCTCCTCACGCCTCTTCCTCGCAGGCGCTGGCGGCGCTAGCACTCGGGGGGCCATGCGTACGCCTCATGTGCAGCTTCGGCGGCCGCATCCTGCCGCGCCCGGGCGACCACCGGCTCCGCTACGTCGGCGGCGAGACCCGCATGATCTCTGTCCCGCGCACCGCCTCCCACGCCGTCCTCGCCGCCTCGCTCGCCAGGCTCGCCCCCGTGCTCTTCACGCTCGGGGCCACCCAGCCCACGCTCAGGTACATGCTCCCGCATGACGACCTCGACTCGCTCATTTCCCTCTCCTCCGACGACGACGTCGACAACCTCATGGACGAGATCGACCGCGTCCACGCCCTCTCCGCCACCGTCATCAAGCCGCCCCGCCTGCGCGTCTTCGTCTTCGCCGCCGTGCCAGACCACGCCTCCGCGGCCGCCTTCGGCGCCGTGCTCGCCGGTACCGGCGACCCCGGCGCTACCGACCAGTGGTTCGTCGAACAGCTCAACGCCCCCGCGCCGAGCGCGCTCGAGCGCACCCAAATCGAGGCCTCGTCGATCGTCTCGGAGAACATGGACCCCGTCTGCCTCGACGCCACGTCCGACAAGCCCAGCCCTAACACTCCGGCTGAGGCTACTGCACCGGCTTCGGACCCCAAGTCTGAGTCCGACAAGGAGATGGCGCATGGCGACGACGACAAGCCGGCTCCCGTGCTCCGAGACCGCACCGTGGCCACAAACGTCGCGGAGACCGCCCCGTGGCCCGCACAGCCGCCACCGTACATGCAGCAGCAGCAGCACCCGACGTAC
The DNA here is from genome assembly GCA_026929855.1 of Poa annua. NCBI lineage: Eukaryota > Viridiplantae > Streptophyta > Magnoliopsida > Poales > Poaceae > Poa > Poa annua. Next base: position 37,777,425 of record CM049426.1, read on the forward strand.
TTCTATCCCCCGCGCCCGGTCCACTACCTCGACGAGGCTGGGCGGCAGTGCACCTACATACCCGGGCCGGGTTATCACATCGTCGGTGGAGTAGGAAACCAAGTCCAGGGAGATCTCTACACGTCTGGCTTCTACGGCGCCCCGCAGAACGCCGCCATGCAGACACTCCGTCATCAGGTGGTCTACACGCCGCCGATTGTCGCCGCAGAAAGCCTCTCGGCGGCAGAGGGGAAGCCCAACGAAGGTGGGTCTCAGTCTCACTCCTCCTAGGCGCAAAGGGGCAGTTCCTGGAGCTGGTTATGAGCCTTTGATTTGATGATCGCTTATATCTGAGCTAAGAATTTTGCATTGAGTTGCGGTGAATGTTCATTGTTTCTGCTGGTAGCTGTATAGATGAGGGAGGTGGAAGATGCATGGATATCACAATTTTCGTCGACTGATATAGATTCTCGAATTGTTACTATAATACTACTAGTATTTCTAGCCTGATTAGCAGCAAGTTACTGAAATGTGGATTCATATATTCTAGTCGATGGTTTCTATCTGCGGAACACAAATTTTCCAACCTCGTGCTGGAATCATCATGGTCCGTGATTGTTCAAATATCATATTATCATGAATTCATGTCTATCTCTGATGTGAATGTTTGCGACTCAGTGTGTCCTTAAGCTTAATTTCAGAAGATGAATGATATACTGAATTCACTCTAGGTTTGATCTTATTTGTCAATTTCGTTTGTTTGCAAGCTTTTCATATTTTGATTGTTTCATTTGTTCATATTTATGCTCGGGGTTAATCCCGAACTACTTATCTCCTGGTATTAACATCTCTGATAATTAAGAATTTGGAATGACATGTTGACTTTCTTCTGAATAAAATTACAGAGAATGTTCCTTTATTGACTTGGGAAAAAGGAAAGTCACATTTCTATTTCAAGGTATGTGAGAAACTAGATGAGGGAGGTGGATGATGGATAGATAAAGAAAATTCTATCGAATGCAATAGATTCTTGAACTGTTATTATAACTTATAAGGGTACATTTTGTGTGTTTGTTACTCTAGCAAGTCACTGTAGTGTTGGGAATTCATATGGTAGGTGGTTTCTGTCTCTCAAACATATTTTTTCTGTATTTTGTGCTCATATGGTTGATGCTTGATGCATCATGCTCTTGAATGTCTTATACGTGAATGTTTGCGTGTCTCAGTGTTTGCGAAAGCTTAGTTTCGAATGAAATAGTGTTCTGAGTTCACTCTAGGTTTGCTCTTATTTGTCAATTTTATTGTGCTTGTTATTTTTGATAATTTGATCGTTTTGATGCTTGAGGTTTATGCTGAACTGCTCATCTCCTGGCATTAACATCTCTGATAATTTAGAACTTGGAATGACATGTTGACTTTCTTCTGAATAAAATTAGAGAGAATGTTCCATTGTTGGGTTAAAAGGAAGTCACATTTCTATGTCAAGGCATGCGAAAAACTAGATGAGGGAGGTGGACGATGGATAGATATAAAATATTCCATTCAATGCAATAGATTCTTGAATTGTTATTATAAGGGTATGTTTAGTGTGTTAATTACTCTAGCAAGTCACTGTAGTGTTGGAAATTCATATGCTAGGTGGTTTCTGTCTCAAACATATTTCTATGCATTTTGTGCTCAGATGGTTGATGCTTGATGCACCATGCTCCTGAATGTCTCATATGTGAATTATTGCGTGTCTCAGTGTTCGTGAAACCTTAATTTTGAATGAAATAGTGTACTGAATTCTCTCTAGGCTTGCTCTTATTTGTCAATTTTGAATTTTCTTGTGTTTGTTATTTTTGATAATTTGATCGTTTTGATGCTCGAGGTTTATGCTGAACTGCTCATCTCCTGGCATTAACATCTCTGATAATTCAGAACTTGGAATGGCATGTTGACATTCTTCTGAACATAAGTAGAGAGAATGTTCCATTGTTGACTTGGCACAAAAGGAAAGATACATTTCAATGTCAATGCATGTGAGAAACTAGATAAGGGAGTTGGAGGATGGATAGATATCAAAATTTCCATGGAATGCAATATATTCTTGAATTGTTATTATAAGGGTACATTTAATTTGTTTATTACTTTAGCAAGTCACTAACGTGTAAATTTGGACGTGTATATCTTCATATACACGTCCATATACACCATGTTAAATTTTACACGTCCAAGTTTTCAGTGGAACGTGTAAATGGACGTGTAAATTAGGATGTGTATATTCCAACAACTATATTTTCGTGCTGAGTTGATTGGGTTGGTAGCTCTCCAATTGGGCTTTGTGGTTGTGTTGGTGTGTAACCAAAACCAGCCCGTCCAAGAAGTTTTCATCATCATCCATCTACAAACAATCAACAAATGCACATCTATTTTAGACCACAATGTGGAGACAATACCGAGAGAAACAAATGCACATCTATTTTATACCATAATTTGGAGACAATACCGAGAAAAACAGAGATACAACAGAGAAAGCTTTTGATTTTCAAGCAGCAATACATCGAGGCAGCATACAACGATACATCCAGGCAGTGTTTGATTTTCCTTGAGCACCAAATCGATACTCCTCTCCCCAGGCTGCACTTCGCAAGCACGCCCAGGCCGCAGCAGGCTCGCGCACAGCGCCGCTCGCACCCCTGACTCCGCCGCCCGCACAGCGCCGCTCGCACACGGCCGCCCGCATCAGGCACCGCGCCGCCTGCCCGCACAACAGCACCCCGCCGCCCGCACGCGGACGACCTCCCGCCGCCGCCGCCAGATCTAGCTGCAGGGATTGCGGCCCCCCGTCCCCGCCCTCCCGCTCGTGAGCTCGGCCGGAGAGGAAAAATAGTTTACCTTGGGTGGCGGCCGGAGAAAGAAAGGCGACGGCGACCTTCGGGCGAGCTCCTAGCTCCTTGCTCCGGGCGGGCGTGGGGTGAAGCTTCCGTCTTTTTTTCGCAAGCACGAGCGTGGCTGGGTCGTGGGAAGTTCCACGCCTCGTAGCGTCGTGGCGTGGGCGTGGATGGGTACACGCCCATATACACGAGTCCCGGTTTTTTTTTTAAATAATACGTTTTTTATTACAAATTTGGAATCTAGCGCGCGGAATAAGGGAATTTCAAAAATAGGGCGCGGTCGGCTTGGGCCGTGCCGATCGGCATGGGCCGTGCCGATCGGCACGGGTCGTACCGAAAGGCCCCGGTCGGCTGTAGCTATGCCGACGGATGCATGGGCCAACACATATCGGCATGGGCCGTGCCTAAATGTTCTCAGATTTTTTTCCCTGCCCCCTTTCCGGCCATCCCGCCACCCTATCCCCCCCAAATTCTCCCGCCACCGTTTCCCGCCCAAATTGTCCCGCCACCGTTTCGCGCGAGAATTCTCCCGCCACCATTTCCCGCCCAAATTCTCCCGCCACCGTTTCCCGCCCGTTCCTCCCGCCCGGCACCATTTCTCGCCTCCGTTTTCACCTCAAATGTCCTATAAAAACCACTCTAGGCTAAGCGGGGTACTCTCAAAGAGCGTCAGCATGGTTTGTATTGTACCTTGTGAGAAGTGTGTGTCCGGCTTTCATATAGCCGCATCCGAGCAGCTAGCTAAGATGGTCACATATTTGAAGGTAGATGGTAGGGAAATTCCACTTGAAGAAATTGTTGGTAGTGAGAGACATCTCGCTTTGCTAGGGGCGAGGCTATGCCGAGATGGGTTTCCGTATAGGACCCCAGAACAAATCCGTGCTGAAGTCTTGAGGCTTGCGGATAAGTTCGATAGGCATGTTACTAATGCGCCGATTCATCGGACTCAAGACATACGTGAGAGGTATGGTCGTTCATTTCTCTGGGTATACTCCAGCGATGATGACGACGATTTCATGCCGTCGTCAAAGGAAAAGCGGGCTGAAACAGTGCGTAAGGGCAAGGAGAAGAAGGCAGAAACATCGAGGAAGGCTGCGGGTAAGAAGCCTGAATCATCGTCAAAGGGCAAGGGTGCTAAATCTGCGGATGGTGCAGGCTGCATTGATGGGAGATAGGTAGAATCTTAATTTGAGTTATGTTGTATCTTTCTTTGAGTACCGATTAATTAGAAGTTGTACCTTCATTTCCTATTGTTGTGTGGTGTGATCGGTATGTAATCGAGGTTTGTTGTATCTTATCGCTTAATTAGTAGTTGTACCGTTTCGCGCCTCAAGGGAAAGAAGTAGCATACATATGTCTCATACATAGGTCTTACGGTACATGGAAAAGTAGCATACATATGTCTCTGATACGTAAAAGAATCAGTCCTCGTCTACCTGACGACGGTACCGCGTCCTCCTTCGCCGAGGGCCGGAAGGTGACAAACACGTGGGAGCCTGGTGTTGCCGCATTCCGCGGCCTTGCAACGGCGCATCGTCATGCTCGTCGTCTGGCTGGGCTGTCTCCGAAGGTGGTGTCTGCTGAGTGGGCATCGGTGGCGAAGGCGCGTATGCCTGAGTGGTGTCCAAGTCGTACTGGGGAGAGTTGTACGCCTGATCTGCACCTGCACAAGATAATATGTTAGTGTGAGTTGTCTGGATATAAATTATATATGTAAGAGAAATTAAAAATTCTAACCTCCGTGCATTAGTTGCTGAGAGTACTGGCCCGTAAGATTGGCCATCTGCGGCTGGTGTGATGCTCCAACGAACTGTGGTCCGCCCCCATAACCGTACGAATATGGCATCCCGGTGAACGGTGGTGTGTGTGCCTGCCAGGATGAACTACCCGGCATAAAGAGTGGAGGCTGTGCAGGACCCGACATAAACAATGGAGAGTGTGAAGTTGCCGGCATAAACATAGTTGGCTGTGAAGGACCTGACACATACACTGGAATCTGTGAAAGAGGTGGCTGGGATGGACCAGGGTCGATAACGTCGGGCTGACGAGAGGTAGACGCAAATGTGTGATCTGTGGGGCGTATGCCAGGACTCTGCTGAGGTGTAAAACGTGGGCGTGGATCGTGCCGACGAGTGGTGTCACGGGGTGGTGATACCCGTGCGGCACCTAAGAGCCGTGCCGAGGAGTGCCGTGGGGGACGCTGGGGTGCATGACGTGGAACAACGTCCCCAGCATCGGTGCATGTGAGCACACCGTAAGCACGTCGTAGCTTGTCTTGTAGACGTTTGAACCACGACTGGTGCTGGGCACCAACGACGGGGTAGTACGCATCGACGTCCGCCTGAATATCTGCTATGATGTCGGCCTGTAAAATATAAAACAAGTGTCAGATATGTTTTTACTGTACTACGTACAATGCGTAGTAGAGTACTGAAACTAGACCACTTACCGCTGTGTTTCCCCGAGCCCCGATTCCCTGTGTTGGGTACATGGCCGTGATATCAGCCGCAGGAAGGTCGACAGGGTCGGCTCTCGTAACCAAATGAGTGCGACAGGCGAGCCTGTACGTCCGGAGGTACTCCTCAAAATCAGGAAGCACAAAGGGTGCGTCCGCGGGCCATAAATTTTCCGGATCCGTCGCACTCCCCCATTCTTGTATGTATGGTAGGATCGTCTGCATATAAGAAGCGAGCGATCTCTCTCCCTGCCGTCCTTTCCTGCGAAATGCACACATAGCATAAGTACGTACTAGAACAACAATAGTACCCCACATTTTAAATACAAGTTGTAGTTCTTACTTGTGCACGTGTTGAGGAAGTGTAGCTCTAGTAGGAGGCACCGGCCACTGGCGAAGTCCAAACTGTCTCATAACACGGTGTTGGGACATCTCCTCCACCAAGACGTCGAACACAATCCGACGTGTAGTCATCCAGTATGCACGGTCTCTGGTGCACAAAGAAGAAATCCCGCCGGGGTATCGTGCATGCATCCGCGACTCGTGATATGGCTCCCATATAACCTGGTGATGTGGCAGTTGATCGAACCACTCAGTGAACATCACGTAGCAGTTTCTCACTTGATCACCTTGAAATCGTCTCTGCAAACAATTATAATTGTAATAAATAATTGAACATTAAAATTTGGAAGAACCTAACTTCAAAGTAATGGAGTATCGAATGGGTACCTCTCTATATGCCCACATACTACCAAATGTGGGAAGATCAACTGCGTTGTGATCTATCAGTCTGTAGTCCCAGGGTCTGGTCGCGTCGACGTCGGGTCTACCGACAGGGAACCTCTCCCAAGACCAAAGCTGTAGAAGTAGAGGACACCCCAGTATCGAAGAGCTATCCGAGTTCTTCGTGCACACGGTGCATAGAGCCCTATATGTTGCAGCTAATAGTGCAGACCCCCAACTCCGCTGCTCTATGTCTTCTTGGGTATGTGCCGCTGCAATCTCTAGTGCTATAGGTACCCAACGAGCAGTAATAGTGTCCTGATGAGTCTCAGTGAACATCACCTTGCCAAGTAGCCAGATGACGTACGCCTCGAGGCTCCTCGTAACCTGCTCCTGAGTCAGGTGCTCCACCGGGATGCCGTATGCCCGTACCTAGAAAGCGCAAACTAAATAAGTTAGTCATGGAGTACACACCGAGAAAGTAAACTCGCTTCATAATTTACATTTACCTGCCACTTGTTAAGCCACTTCAGCGGTACACCATGCTTGTGCTCAGGCAACATGGGGTTCTCAGGATGCACGCCTGCGAAGCGTGCCTGCATGGCCTCGTGCCAGTCGGGGGGAGGATCTGCAGGTCCAAGCACTGCGCCAGCCAAAGGGAGTCCCAACAAATATGACACATCCTGAAGAGTCGGTGCCATCTCCCCCCACGGGAAGTGAAAAGTGTGGGTCTCCGGCCTCCAACGGTCCACTAAGCAGCTAAGCAGTGACCTGTCCATCGTGATCTTGGTAGTGCCAACATGGTGCATCTGCCTCGGCTCGCCGTCTACCTCATCGGGCTGAATGGGTACCCATCCTGCGGGGATGCTCTCAACTAGACGTGCCAGCGGTAATAGACCTGCCCAAGTCAACCTGCAAATACTTAAAAGGACTTCGTTAGAAGTCCGTTAATAAAATCGTTGACAGTGTAAACAATATATAAAATTTGGAACGTCCAACGTACCGATCTATCCAATCATGATGCAACTCCCAGTTAATCGATGGTGTCCGAGTACGCAGAAGATGTGGCTGCCCACCTGACTCCCATATCTTAGCACGATGCTTTGAATCAACATCCGCACTAAGCAAAGCACGACCCGCCATCTGCAAAGTTATACAACATGAACATACTAGTAGAAATACCACTTTAAACAATTCTACGAATTAAACAACATCGTCCCATTGTACCAAATTATTACAAATACGAATTAAAACAGATACACTACAACAAACAACATCGTCCCATTGTACTTAATTATTACAAATACGATTGAAAACACAGTACTAGCCACGATTTGCTCTTCCCCTTCCTCCTTGGGGGAATTTCGTACAATGTTTCTCTTTGTGGCCGAACATATTGCATAGCAGGCACTGACGAGTGGAACCACCTGCTTCAGACTCATCCATATCATTCCGGATGCGACGTGTCTGACGTCGTCCTCTACTAGTCCGCATGCTTGCTGGATGAGGAATGATTTCTCTATTAGCCTCTTCAACCGTGTTGAAGTTACCTTCGACTCGGAAACCTCTCATTTCCCCGGTCCATGTTTGAACCAGTGCGTCCTTCATGTAATATGGTGACACGAATGTGGCTGCATGCAAACCCAACTGACCACAAACTGCTAACACATGAGAGCATGGAAGGTGAAGTAGTCTGGGTTTGTTGCATGTGCACTCACAAGTTGGCGGATATCCGTCAGTAATGAACACCTCATGGGTTCTCTGAACGCTATCACCAAATCTGTCTGTCGGCAGGCGCACCTCATACCTAGCTTCTTCATTACCTACTCGAACCACGTTGTGGAACCGAGCCTTCTGTGTCTTCTTCTCCATGTATGTTCTTATCTTGCGACAGTAAGGTGTGCCAGGGTACCACTGACAATGATTCACGGCTTCCACACGTCTATCTCTGAAATAATTCATTGTTCCATGCATAATCCCCTCGACTAGAGCTGTAAGTGGCAGACCACGGTTATCTCGAAGGACAAAATTATATATCTCCGCAAGGTTGGTTGTCATGATGCCATATCTCGCTCCATGTGCATCGTGCAACAAAGACCATTTCACTGGCGGTTCTTTCTCTATCCATTCTTCAAAATTCCGGATGCGTGCTCCTTTCTTCCTCTTTGTGCCAGGTGGATCAATTCCAGGCAAATCACACAACCCAACTGGTTCTGAATCTTCGGCTACTGCCGCTTGTGCCGCCGCCACCTGAGCAGCAACTGCCGTCGCCTGTGCAGCTCTTCTTTCTTTCACCTGGTTCTGCGTGAATTCGGTGAGCCTCTGCCATAAAAAGTCATGCTTCCGTTGCTGATTCACATTGCAAAGTCTTTTGAACAGATTCATAAGACGTTTACTCTTGAAGCAAGAATAAAAATTAGCACCCATATGTCTCATGCACCATCTACTCTGCACATCAGTCCACGGAGTTTGTTCATCATCGGCGGGCTGCTCTAGTTTCCTGATTGCCTTCAACAGACCTGCATGCCTGTCATGAAGAATACATACATTTGGCCTATCCTTCACAACACCGCTTTTCAACAGCCTCAGAAACCATAACCAGCTATCATAATTCTCACTCTCAACAAAGGCAAATGCAACAGGAACGATTTGTCCGTTGCCGTCCACACCTATTGCGGTAAGTATAACACCCTTGTACTTGCCCGTGAGAAATGTGCCATCGATGCACAACACTGGCCGGCAATACTTAAAAGCTTCAATGCATATGGCGAAAGAGAAGAACATCCTGCCAAACACAGCCAACTGAGGATGCCCAGGAATTTTTACTAGTTAGACTGTTGCCTCTGTACCAGGATTTCGCTCTCTCAACGTGGAAACCATTTTGACAGCATTATCATAAGCATCATAAAATGTCCCAAATCTCATTTCTAGAGCCTTCTGCTTCGCTCTCCAAGCCTTCCCATAAAGAATTTTTGTTTTCCATCTACTCTTAACAGCCAACTGAATGCTTCTCGCGGTCATGTCTTTCTTCCGCACTATCTCACTGAACAAGAGTCGTGCAATGAGAGTTGAAGACAGGTTTGGATGGTTCGGCACCGTACTAGAGATCTCACATGTGTGTGGTACGACATCTGAAACCACCCAAAGCACGTCGTACTTCGGTACGTGAGAATGCACCCTTGCTGGACAGTCAGTATTAATGCAGCTCATAGTCAAATATCGACTATTTGACACCTCTGTACGGAAAACCCTTTGCGTGGACAATGCCCACTCAATCACGGCTTCCCTCAACTCTTGCTTTGTGTTATACTGGACTCCGATTCTTACATTTTTCCTTCGGTACTCCCATGCCGGATGATATCCATCATCCACAACTGTCATATTCGACTTGTCGAGATCCCACGAGTGAGGAATCGGCAAAGTGTCGACATTCCAGGACTCGGGAAGCGGCACATCTCCAACATTATCTTCTTCATCATGATCTACCTCATCCTCATTTCTAACATCTTCATCACCTGAATCAAGATCTTCTGCAACACCATCCTCATCTTCAGCCAACATCTCTTCTTGCATAGTACCTTCATACTCATCCGCATCAGCCTCTCCAAGTGGCGGAGGCCCTTCCGACTCAACACTGAGTGATGGCTCATACTGTTCAGGAATGTCCACATTTTCTGAATGAGTAGCATCACTGCTCTCTCCATGCTGAAAATCTCCGCCTCCTTGTTCTAAACTGTTCTGCTTCGGATAAAATATCAGTAGGATTTCTGGTTGGGTGCCTCGACGTTTGCATGATGCTAGCCAAGCTATCCACTGACCAGTTCGATCCAGCGGTAACAACTCCCGAAAAATATTTGTACGGGATTTGCACCACACTGACTGAATCTTAACCGTAAACATATTAGGATTATACCCAAAATTTCCAGTGAAAAACTCCTGCACTGCTGCTATTCTAGCTCTCTCTGGGTCTGGCAACTGCATCACCATATTGTTAAATTCACTAAGATCAACCCCAGTCTCCGTAACACGGACATTACCGGCGCCGAAGTGCACAACAAAATCAACGACTTCCATTACCTAAACAAATTAATTTCGTCAAATAATACGCTATAAAATATGCCGACCACCCAAAATATTACCAATATTTCTACCGCCATAAATATACACCCATAAATATCGACCGCCACACTAACCACCCTCCACCCACTGACGCATCCATCGGACAAAATTATTTATACAACTATACAGCCACCGACAAACTATTTGTACATTACAACTATCACATCCACCGACACAAAAAATTTACAACTAACTCATACATAATACTAAACAAGATTCATCTAGTGATTACTTAGGGTTTACCCTTGACGAGTGGAAAGCCCGTTTCTTCCGTTCCCGGTCTCAATCTACCGCCACCACTGCTCCACCACCAAACCTCCTCCTCCAACACGAGCTCCCACCACTGCTATCCACCATTGTTGACCTCCATTGCTTCCAATCCTTCACCTCCTCTCCTTAAAATGAATCCACCAAAATTTACTGCATGGACAGATCATTGATGCCCTAGTCCTCCTCTCTTGTTTCCTAGTAATCTAAACTGCTCACACTAATTATTTGGGCAAGATTTGGCAGAGTATTCGTGGGGGAAGGAAGAACTGAGCTCACAGCTCCGATGGGAGGAAGAAGAAGAAGGGAGAAGGAAGAAGAAGGGAGAAGGAAAGGGAGCCGCGGCGTGGTAAACCGATCCAGATCGGCACGAGCCGTGCCGATCGGCGCGGATAAAGCCGAAAGGCGCGGGCCCGGCCTGCGAGCGCCTGCCGCATGCATCCGTCGGTGCGGGTCCCGCCGACAGTAGCTTTTCGGCACGGCCCGTGCCGATCGGCACGGGTCACGCCGACCGCGCCCTAGTTTTGAAATTCTCAGATTCCGCGCGCTAGATTCCAAATTTGTAATAAAAAATCGTATTATTTAAAAAAAAACTCCACGAGTCCCTGGGAGGGGATTTTCAGATGGCATCGTGTATATTTGCTATACGTCCATATAGAGGATCCACTGGAGATGCTCTTAACTTGGTACGAAGGAAAATCTCACTTCATTGTCAGTGTACTTGAGCAACAAGCTGCTAGATATAGGATCACCCGAGCTTGAACCTTTCCAGAAAGAGATCGACTCTTCATTACAATTTAGAAACGATCCTGCAGATATGCTATTTTACCTCCTGAATCCTTCAGATGGCTATCCAGGTGTCCAGATTCAGCAGATACTCCATCATCCATTAAAAGAAGGTCTATTTCAATATATCTATTTACACATTAGCCAGTAGATATAGGATCACATCAGTAGGGTGCTTTAAACCTTTTCAGAAACAGATCCATTATTCATTACCATTTTGAAACAAGTCTGCAGATACACAATTATAACTCTTGAATTCTTCAGATTGCTCTAGGTGTCCAGTATCAGTAGATACTATCATCTACTGTATTAAAAGAGGGTCTATGTCAATATACTAATTGAGAGATTAGCCACTATATATAGGATCACATGAGTAGCGTGCTTGTAACCTTTCCAGGAACAGATCGATTCTTCATTACCCTTTCGAAACAATGCTGCAGACATGCAATTTTAGCTATTAAATTCTTCAGATTGCCATCTAGGTGTCCAGATTCAGTAGATACCTTGAGGTTTGATCGTCTACCAGAACAAGGTCTATATCTTTCCAGATTCAGAGTCCTCAAAATGTGATAGAATCAGTTAAGGAGTTTCAGCTCTTTCATACAAGTGTATACATACATATAATTGGATACAAGAAACAGGTGCATTCATAGCATCGTTCTCAGGAGGTATATGGGCTGATCACAGAAGTGAAACATTGCTGCTGGAGCCTGCATTGCTTATTTCCACCATGGGTTCTCGCCGGTCCTGAAGTCGGTCTCCGTCCACGGCACAAAGACGACCTTGCCGTCATCGACGTCGGCATGCACCAGAGCCAGCGACTGTTTCAGAAGAACAATGCAGATCACATCAGTTCAGTGCAGTAAGCAAGGATTCAGAGATGAAATTTGCAAGGGAGTACGTATTTCTTACCAGAGGTGCAGGTCCGCGAACAACCTTGCCCTGGTTGTTGTACTGGGATCCATGGCAAGGGCATAGGAACTTGTTCTCGGCGGCGTTCCACGGCACGACACAACCAAGATGCGTGCAGACGGCGTTGACGCCGTAGGTGGCGAGGGTCTTGTCGGACTCCACGACCAGGTAGGTAGGATCACCCTGCAACACAAATATGATTTCAGCAACCAGCTTCGTCTTGCATTTACAACTTCAGAACGATCTTTATAATTTCATAGACATCTGGAAAACACATTGTGCCCTGCTAACCTTGAGTCCCTGGGCGAGCGTGCGGTCATTTGGGCCGTGCGTGTTGAGCCATTCGGAGACGATGATGTCGTTGCCGAGCTTGTCCTTGGCGACCACCCCGCCGGCGTTGCTTCCTGATCTGTGGAACAAGACTAAGAATCAGCAGCTGCAGCTGCTATATATAGCGAGTAATGTTCTGAGATTGTGAGCTCAGGAATGGAGCTCACCCGGCTGGGACGAGGAAGGAGCCGTAGGGGACGAGCATGCCGAAGGTCGGGAGCGAGATGGCGCCGAGCAGGAGCAGGTTCATCGTCTCCCTCTTGCTCATGTCCGGGACGCGGTCGGCGGAGATGCTGCCGGCCATGCATGTGATGTTCCTCGGGATGCGCCCCCGCCCGATGCCCAGGCCCTTGACGGGCTTGCTCGCCAAAGCTCGGGACCGGCAGAGCTGCGCTCACCATGGATGCACCGCAACGACGTGCGTACTGTCAGTTGAATAAATTTCGTATGCTACATCTAAAAGGTACTGTAGTACTAGTGCTAGCAGTAGTGTTCTGAACAATTGCAAGGCGGTACTGTATTGTGTTCAAGTTCAACTACCATGGATCATGAGAGTCCATTGCCTGATCTGCCGCAGCAGGCATATGTACTCTGTCGCACACCGAAATTACAACGCAGTCCCGCGCAAGAACAGAGAAGCGGGGAGATCCAACAAGAAAGATGTCGAGACGGAGGAGAAGAGACGTGCTCACCTGGGTGGGGTTGGAGGCGGTGGAGAGCGCGGTGGACGCCATGGTAGCTGCTGATGCTCTGCTGCAGGGCGGAGGCAACGATCGAGCGAGCTAGCAGTAGCACTGCCTGTGTCCACAGGCTTGCAGATGAGGCACGGGTTATGTCCTTTTGGGAAGTGGAAAAGAGTGATTGGTTGATGCGCAGCGAAGCGGCTCCGAGAACCACAGGTTGCGCGCCTTGTGGCTAGGCTGCCACACGCCCAACCCCGGACTCACGGTTACGGGGCCTTATCGACACACAGCCACACAGGGCAACAGACCTTCACCACTCGAGAGGACGAACAAGTATATCTGCCTCACTGCGTTTCTCGTCCGCACGTATCTTAAAGCATTCTGTAGGCATGCCCTACAAACAAAAACACCCTCTTTGAATGCAGACTAGAAGAGGATGACGCGCTTTACTGCGCCCAAAGGTATTTTTACGGTAATCAGTACATGACATGTTATTTGAGTAACATTAGTATCTCAAATGCATGGAGGCAGAGGAGTCTTAGCGAGGCGGGGGTTGGTCGAGGTGCAGCCAGAGGTAGAGATTGCACGCACGTGCGCGTGCTTGTAGGGAAAGAGGAAGGGGGGAGAGGAGGGGTGATCGGATGGCTCAATGGCTGAAGCTATAAACAACCCAAAAACGATGGTGGCCACATGGGGAGGAGAGCAACGACAACGTTAAAGGTTGAATCCCTATTGTTTTTTCAATCAAAGGTGTTGAATTCATGTCCAAATCAATAAGAGTTGTGACAGAGCGACAAGTTCGAAACCAAAGCGATGGGAGAGGAGGCAGTGCGGTCACGGTCACGAGAGATGAGGCGGGAGGGTAACATCAAACTTTCAATTACCAGTTGGCATGCACACGTTGCCTTATTTCCATATGACAATAACTTAAGTGTTGTATTTCAAATAACGTTTCTACATGTAACTATTCGTAAGTTGCCAGGTATCTGCAATATAACACATATAATGCAAAAATAACAACTTTAAATTTCTTAATCTTCAAACGAGGCGAGCCATGCGCCTGGTGTATAGAGGCAGAGGAGTCTTAATGAGGCGGAGGTTAGTCGAGGTACAGTCAGCGCTTGCATGCACCATTCGTGCGTGTGCGCATACTTGTAGGGAAGGAGGAGGCACAGTGAGGAGGGGAGGAGAGAAGGGTTGCTCGGGTGGCTCAACGGCTGAAGCTATGGATAACCAAGCAGCAGTGGTAGACGCGTGGGGAAGGAGAAACGACAACCCTTAAGGTCAAATCACTACTATGCCTTCGATCAAAGGGGTGAATTCACACCCAAATCAACTTAAGTTGTGACAGAGCGAACAGTTTGAGCCTAAAACGATGGGGGACGAGGCAGCACAGTCACGAGAGAAAAGGCATGATGCCGACATGAAACTTTCAGTTAGCAGTTGACGTGCCACATTACCCTTTTTCTGTTAGCAGCAACCCAAGTGTTGTACTTTGCATCATAAGGTATTTTGTGTGGACTGCTCAAAATAAATTTGAACAAAATTTACATCAATTACAGTTGTTGGAGAAACGGTTTTTTTGCCTCATATGTCCAAAAATAGTTAAACCCAAAAATATATAAGCTACCTCAATTTGCTAACAAAAAGTGTATTTAGTATGAACCAATGAGAGCCTGCCAAATGGCTCAACCTAGGAGCTCAAATCCTACGGAGATTAGATATTGTAGAGATAGGGGAACACGGTGCGATCATGCGCCCACACGAAAATACGTCTGGAAAAATTCCGTCACCGTCCGCCATTTCGCACCCCCCCCCCCATTTGACGTCCTCCGGCTCACCACCAAAACTTGCGCCAACATCCCCCCGCCCCCTTTGATCTCTCCCTACCGACGACGAAGATTTCTCAACGACGAGCATGAAATATGGATTATCTCCTCCTCCTGACATGACAATTCGAAGACAAAATAATCCTAACGTGAAAAGTAGTTGAATTATATATTTTATGAGAGATAAGTAGGAAGCACAATGGAAACTTACGCCTTCACGATTCAATGTTACAAGGGAAAACAGTATAGAGAAAGAGAATGGGAGGGAGGAGAAATGTGAAATAAAAATGTGTTCTTCAGATTGCAACGCCGAAAGGTATGCCATGAAGTTTGAATAACCCAAAGTGCACATTCCCATTTCTGTTATCGACACCGATAAATATTGACTAAAAATATGTATTTATTGCATCTTAAAATCATCAGCAATATCTTTTTTTTAACAAAATATTTTCCTTTTTTTATAGTTATAGGTAACACAAATAGAGTGGCCAAAGGCAAAAGAAAAAAGGTCACATAGTGCTTAAAACATAAGAAACGATCGCTCCTAGGTGCTTATCAAGGATCCAGTTCTTTCCTTGATCCCTTGATCCTTATGGTATAACGCTGATGGCATTGAGGATCTGGTGTTGAAGACCCTGTCGTTTCACTCCTTCGATATCTCCAAAGTTATCAGGACGATAGCGGTCTTTATTCCCTTAGGGTGCACAGTCGGGGTCTTGGTAATGACCTTCCTGTAGGCAAGAAGCGTTGGGCGTCCGGTACCCATGTCTTGCACCAGGGAGGGGCAAGATAGTTATGATGCAACGGCTTGCCATATTCACCGAGATTATCTACAATCATATAGGATGTCTTCCGTCTCTCCATAGCATTTGCACAACTTGCACGGGGGCTGCGCGACCATCCCCTGATAACTAGAGTGTTAGAAGTCCACACCTTGTTTTGCACTGCAAGCCATGAGAAGAATCGACACTTCGGAGGCGCCCATGTCATCCAGACTAGCTTTTTGAAGGAGCATGGTGTCGAGCCCAAAAATTAAACTTTGTATGTTTATCCCGTTGAATATTTTCCATTCGGGGAGAGAGTCCAGGTGATGGTGTTGTTGGGTTCCGAGGCAGAAAACAAAATATTTCTACGAACAGAACAACATATAGCTAAGATCTATTCTATGTGGATGTAAGGTAACGTAGGGAAAAACGATGTTCATACCTTTGAAGACCGAAAGTGTGATTACGTTCCCGCACAAACATTGTCGATTAAGCCTAGCGTCGTCGACCTCGAGGTCGTGTAGTTTTACAGCTCGATGAAGAAGTGCCGCAAATGCAGCCCCTTCGTAGGAGTTACACACGTACGGTGTATGTGAAAAAACCCCTGACCCCTCAAGCACAACTCCAAACTTGGGAGCCACACATAGAGAGGAGAGAAGGGGGAGATGAAATTGTGGTGGAAGGAGGAGGATGGGTCCTCCTTATATAGGGAGCCAAGGGGTGGGGGGTTGGTGCGCCCCCACCAACCCTAGGGCGGCGCCGAGCGTAGGGCAGCCGCCGGCCCCCTCATGGGCTCGACTGGCCCACCTCCCCTTTAGAATTTGGTGCTCCCTTGTCTCTTGGGCCCAATTTGGCCCATTGAGGCTTTTAGGCCATTTTAATTAATTTTCAATATTTAATTCATTTAATTAAATACTAAAACATATTAGTTAACTCATATATCATTCTCCTTCTCACCAAAACGCTTCCGATAAAATCCGAGACCCTCTCGATAACTCTGAAACACTTTTGACACCTCCGGAACTTTTCCGGTATCACCTGAAACTTTTCCGATGATATTATTTCCGTATTTCCGTTATATCAAAATTCATCCCTAAGCGTATATACCTTTAAGTGTGCCACCCTACAGGCCGCAGAATACTCCAAACATGATCTAGACTCTTCTACGATCAATGAATAGCAGAGTGATCTGAAAATCCATGCTACTCCCCGTGCACTCCACGAAATAGCAATTTCGTCGGGCCGTTAACAATGTAAACATTATTCCCTTTGTTTCTCGATATCTGGTTTTTGCAAGACACGATCATAGGTATCACAATGCCGTGTTCTATCTTGTTATCAACAAACTCTCTTTCTACACATTCACATGACGATGCATTACCGTGACCCAGTCACACGCTTGCAAGCTCGTTTAAATGCAACTGTCACCGAGTGGGCCCAGAGTATCTATCTGTCACGTGGAGGAACAAATTCCGATCTTGATGCATATGCCTCAACCTACCCTTTCGAATGCCCAATAATGACCGTTCTCGATGTCGTAGAACTAAGCTTCTTCTGGTGTCGTCAAAGCATTATCTAGAAGTAGTGATTAAATACCATCTCATGTTCTAAGGAATAAGTTACTTGTTTCTTAGTAGTTGAGATTAATGATCTAAGTGACTGTGATCTAAACGCAACACTAATCATTGGATGGTGTCCACATGTCATACATGACCCCATTGTTATTAACATATAATGTTCATGATCAGGAAACCTTGACCATCCAGTTGAACACTGAGCCAGTAAACTAAAGGCTAGTAGGGACTGGGCTTGTCATATAACACACCTATATTAATGGTTCCACTTATTACAGTTATAGCATGATATACAACTAGTTATGAACAAAAGGAATATGACAATAATTTTTCTTTATTATTTGCCTCTAGGGCATAATTCCAACAGAGTCTCCCACTTGCACTAGAGTACAACTACGCTAGTTTACAATCGGCAATAATTTAACACCCATCGACGTCCGGTGTTCATTATTCTTGTCTTGTGGAAGAGGTTTCGTCAACGGGTCTGCAACATTCAGATAGGTACGTACTTTGCAAATCTTGGCAACACCGTCATTGACGTACTCTCGTATCACATGCTATCGTCGTATGATATGTTTGGCGGTGGATTGTGACCTTGGTTCCCTCGCATTTGCAATGGCACCCGTTGAACGGGAATCCGACACCTACAAGGGGGGGGGGGGGGGGGGGGGGTGAATAGGGGTGCTAGTACAAATTTTAGTTCTTTTTCGATTTAGGCTTAACACAAAGGTAAATTCTCTAGAGATGCAACTAAGGTGAATTTACCTATATGACAAGCTAAGCAATACAAAAGATAGATATGAGCGAAACAAGCAAGTAAGTGATGCACACGGTGGGTGTGTTGTTGGGAGACCCCAAGAGAAAGGTGTGTAGTGTAGTAGCAAGTTTCCCTCAGTTATGAAACCAAGGTTATCGAACCAGTAGGAGATGAACGTTCCCCCCAAGGTTGTTAGCAGCGACATTGCCACGGCGCAACACCAGCGTCAGCAACGAACATGTAGCCTGCACACAAACAATCAAGATACTTTGCCCCAACTTAACAGTGAGGTTGTCAATCTCACCGGCTTGCTGTAACAAAGGATTATACGTATGTGTGGAAGAAAGGATGTTTGTTTGCAGAAAGTAACAGGTTTGCAGTTGTGGTTTTATCAGATTAATGAGAATGACTGGGGTCCATAGTTCACTAGTAGTGTCTCTCCATAAATAATAATAACATTCATGCGGGTAAATAAATTACAGCTTGGCAATTGATAGAATAATGATGAGCAACCTAATGCATATACTAATGTTATGATGTCTACTGTGAGATTGATTCGGACATTACAACAATATACATAGACCGTTCCAACCGCATCTATGACTAATAATCCACCTTCTGGTTAGCGTCCGCACCCCTTTCAGTATTAAGTTGCATGCAATAGATTATCGCCTTAATCACTGTGTGTAAATTAAGTAACTAACATCATCCTTAGACAAAGTACTACTGTTATATCCCTAGTAGCAACAGTATATCTACAAACTTAGAGCTTTCTGTCACTGCCCCAGATTTAATAGAGACATGAACCCACTATCGAGCATAAATACCCCGTCTTGGAGTTCTGATCTCCGACTTGGCCAAAGCACACACAAATAACGGAGAGCATGCAAGATCATTAAATATCACACACATGATATATTATGAAGCAATAACTTTAGTACTCAATATTCATAGGATCCCAGCAAACACAACATGAAGAATTACATAAAGATGATCTTGATCATGATAGGTAGCTCACAAGATCTAAACATGATAGCACAAGAGGAGAAGACAACCATCTAGCTACTGCTATGGACCCGTAGTCCAAGAGTAGACTACTCACACATCAGTCTGGAGGCGGTCATGGCGACGTAGAGGCCTCCGAGGACGATTCCCCCTCCTGATAGGGTGCCAGGGAGTAGTTATGATCTCTCCCGAATTGGTGTTGACGACGGCGGTGGCTCGGGACCCGTGGAGGAAAAAGTGAATATCGTGCGATCGTTTTTATGTCAGGAGGTATTTATGGGCGAAAGGGAGATGTCGGCGGGCGCCCGAGGGTCCCACACCACCTCCTGGCCCGACCAGAAGGGGACCCGCGCCACGGGGTGGTGTGGCCGCCTCGTGGCTCTTCTCCATCTCGTCTTCGGTGTTCTGGAACGATCCTTTTCCAAAAATAACTCCACAATCTTTTATTTCCAATTCCGAGAATATTTCCTTAAGTACTTTTCGGAAACCAAAAATAGCAGAAAACAGGGAACTGGCACTTTGGCATCTTGTTAATAGGTTAGTCCCAAAAAATGGATAAAACTATATAAAATGTATATAAAGCATGTAATAACATGATATAACATAGCATGGAACATAAGAAATTATAGATAGTTCTACTTGTCCTGAGTAGAAAAGAATGATAAAAGAAGAATAATTTATGAAGTGACATGCTTAAACACAATCTTGATCACGTAATAATGTAAGGCATGTAAACTAAGATCAAATGAATAAGGTCTGTAGTTTATATTGATATCAAATGAGTAATAAATAAACAAGTAGGTGAATCAAGCAAAGCTTTCAATGATATAGTACTAGATAGCAATCAACTTTCAAAGTAGATATTAAAGATGATTTAAGCTTCAAGCACAACAATATAATCATCTAATGCTTCCAACAAACATGACAACTTAATGAAAGGATCAAGTCAAGCAATATCAATATGCACGTAGAAGATCAATACTATATTTGTTCAAAAGAAACAAGCAAGCGTTCAACGTTGGTTCCTGGCACCAGGATGTTATGGCTAAGAGAATGTTAACGGAGGTTTGGAAGGCCAACGGAAGAAAGGATCACAAAGCTGTAAATGATCATTAGACAAGAGAAAGTATTACAATCGAAGCTATGCAAGGAGTAGTGAATGCCACACAACGGATGCACAATGAGTTATAAGTATATGAAAGCTCTCCAATGGAACTAGTGGACGTGCATCCAACTTGCTTGCTCACGAAGACTGATGCCTTCTGCGTCAAGTTTCGGGCGCGTAGTTGACGAGGGAGCTTGATGTGGTTTTGCTTCTTTATGTCCCCGGCAACGGCGCCAGAAATTCTTGATGGTTGCTAAGCGTGTGGTTGGTTGATCCCCAAGAGGAGGGTGTGACGTAGCAGAGCAACAAGATTTCCCTCAGTTATGAAACCAAGATTATCGAACCAGTAGGAGATGAACGTTCCCTTCGAGGTGTCAACGGCGCATAAATCCTAGGTGTGGCGTCGGAGACGTAGAATCTGCACACAACACAATCAAAGTATTTTGCCCGAACTCAACGGTGAGGGTGTCAATCCCACCGGCTTGCTGTAACAAAATATTAAACGTATGTGTGGAAAAAAGATGTTTGTTTGTAGAAAGTAACAAGTTTGCAGTTGTGGTTTTAGCAGATTTATGAGAAGGACCGGGGTCCACAGTTCACTAGTGGTGTCTCTCCATAAATAATAACATTCATCCATGCGTGGTAAACAAATCACAGCTAGGCAATTGATAGAATAATGATAAGCAACCTAATGCATATAATAATGATATGGTGTCTACTGTGAGATTCATTCGGGCATTACAACAATATACATAGACCGTTCCAACCGCATCTATGACTAATAATCCACCTTGCGGTTAGCGTCCTTACCCCTTTCAGTATTAAGTTGCATGAAACATATTATCGCCTTAAGCATTGTGTGTAAAGTAAGTAAGTAACATCATCCTTAGATAAAGTACTGATGTTTTATCCCTAGTAGCAACAACACATCTACAACCTTAGAGCTTTCTGTCACTGCCCCAGATTAAATAGAGACATGAACCTACTATCGAGCATAAATACCCCCTCTTGGAGTTACAAGCATCTACTTAGCAAGAGCATACACAAGTAACGTAGATCATGCAATATCATTAAATAGCACACACATGATATATTATGAAGCAATAACTTTAGTACTCAATATTCATCGGATCCCAGCAAACACAACATGGAGAATTACATAAAGATGATCTTGATCATGATAAGCAGCTCACAAGATCTAAACATGATAGCACAAGAGGATAAGACAACCATCTAGCTACTGCTATGGACCCGTAGTCCAAGGTAGACAACTCACGCATCAGTCCGGAGGCGGTCATGGCGACGTAGAGGCCTCCAAGGACGATTCCCCCTCCCGACAGGGTGCCGAGGAGCAGTTCTGATCTCTCCCGAAGTGGTGACGGCGACGTCGGCGGCTCGGGACCCGTGGAGGAAAAAGTGATTAACCGTGCTCTGTTTTTTAGGTCAAGGGGGTATTTATGGGCGAAAGACCTAGGTCGGTGGGCGCCCGAGGGCGCCACACCACCTCCCGGCGCGGCAGGCTTGGGAGCCGTGCCAGCAGGCGATGTGGGCCCCTCGGGGCCCGTCTTCGTCTCGTCTTCGGTTCTTCGCGCTGCAAATATTCCAAAAATAATTCCTGGTTGACTTGTTTCCAATTTGGCGGATATTTCCTTAAGAGCTTTTCTGAAACCAAAAACAGCAGAAAATAGGGAACTAGCACTGTGGCATCTTGTTAATAGGTTAGTCCCAAAAAATGCATAAAACAATATAAAATGCATATAAAACATTTAATAACATGATATAACATAGCATGGAACACAAGAAATTATGTATACGTTGGAGACGTATTAACATCCCCAAGCTTAGTTCTACTCGTCCCGAGTAGGCAAGAACGATAAAAGAAGAATAATTTCTGAAGTGACATGCTTAAACACAATCTTGATCATGTAATATTGTAAGGCATGTAAACTGAGATCAAATGAATAAGGGTTGTAGTTTATATTGATATCAAATGAGTAATGAACAAACAAGTAGGTGAAGCAAGCAAAGATTTCAATGATATAGATATCAATCAACTGTGCAAAGTAGATATTAGAGATGATTTAAGCTTAAAGCACAACAATATAATCATCTAATGCTTTCAACAAACATGACAACTTTATGAAAGGATCAAGTCAAGTAATAGCAATATGCACGTAGAAGATCAATATATTATTTGTTCAAAAGAAACAAGAAAGCGTTCAACGTTGGTTCGTGGCACCAGGATGTTATGGCTAAGAGAATGTTAACGGAGGTTTGGAAGGCCAACAGAAGAAAGGCTCACCAAGGTATAGATGATCATTAGACAAGAGAATGTCATACAATCGAAGCTATGCAAGGAGTAGTGATTGCCATACAACGGATGCACAATGAGCTATAAGTATATGAAAGCTCTCCAATGGAACTAGTGGGGGTGCATCCAACTTGCTTTCTCATGAAGACCTAGAGCACTTTTGAGGAGGCTCATCATTGAAATATACAAGCCAAGTTCTATAGTGTAAAGTTCCCCACATAGTTATGCAACTAAGACAATGAAATCTCTCTCATATGGAGTAAAGGTGCTAAACATGAGCACAAATGATGATCACAAATGATATGGTGCTATAACATGAGCACAAGTGATTACTATAAATGATATGGTGCTGTAACATAAGCGCAAGTGTGTGATAAAGAATAGTAATGCTGCCTCCTTTTTTTTATTTCGTTCTTTTTTTCCTTTTTTCTTTTCTCTTTTTACTATTTTTTTTTATTTTTTTCACTTTTAGGGGCAAGCATCCTAATATGATACATGATGTATGACAACACACTATTTATGATAAAACAACATCAAGTAACTAATATGAACGTGCCATAAGAATACATATGACAACGGTGCCTCTGCCAGTGTAGCAGGTGATGCAGTGCTCTAGTGTAACATGGGTAAAACCACACATCAGTTTTATAGAAAAACGCAAAGCAATAAAAAAGTAATGAATGACAACAAGTCATGTAATGTAAGATGGATGTTGCATGGCAATATATCTCGGAACAGCTATGAAAATGCTGTAGTAGGTAGGTATGGTGGCTGTTTTGAGCAAGATGTTTGGCTTATGTGTAGGAGAACAAGATGAAGATCTTCCACGAGTTTGGATGTACCCACGAAAAATGCACCAACTCTCAATGTGAAAAAGGGCAAAGCAAAGTACTGAAGAGGTTAGCAATATGGTGGTGGAAGTGATATGAAAACCACAGTTTTAGAACTCGCAAGTAAAAACATTCCAAATAAAAATATGATCATGCAAGGCATAATGAAAATTACTCCTAAGAGTGCTGTGGCAAATGAACAAGTCACTGTTGGGGACCCGACCGTAGCGCATAACAGAAAGCCATTAGGGTTGCCTTAGGCAAATAGAAGTCATATACCATTATGAAATCAACTGGAAATTTAAGTGTGGCACAATTTTCAAGTTTCTCTAGACCAACCATTTAATCATTCCACTTTAGTAGACAATCATGTTTACCACTAAGCAAATTAATATCTCAAAACAACATCAATGATTCAAGTGACATAATTTAATGATCTACAAGATTAATGTATCATTTAATTATACCATCTACCACATTTAGCATTTTCTGTTCTCAACCAAACACCAATAAACTTATTTAAAAGATAAAATTTCCAAGTAATTAGACAATGAGATATGAGAGTATAACATAACAAAGCTAATAACTCTAACAAGGGATGCATGAAAAACAAGAGCTAGAGAGGAAAGGATAACATGAAAAGAATACTCAACAAATATAAGTGAAGAATACGAGTATTCATATGAAAAAGCGGAGCGTGTCTCTCTCCCACACAAAAGAATGCTAGGATCCATATTTATTCAGAGAATGAAAATAACAAAAACAAAAACAAAAACAAACATACGCTTCAAGATAAGCACATAAGATGTGACGGAATTAAAATATAGTTTCACTAGAAAGGACCTGATAGTTGATGCTACAGTCTTCTTGAATTATATTGGGATGAACCACCGGGGCATCCCCAAGATTTGCCTTTACTATCCTCTTGATAACATTATATCATCCTCTTCTCTTGATTCTTAAAAACTTCCTCCACACCAAACTTAGAGTAACTTCATTAGAGGGTTCGTGCACAAATAATTATGATATTCTGTAGGATCACAATTACTACCATTGCTACTGGAGATTAGCTACAGCCACTGATACTTAAAAGGATAAAAAGATCCAATCAAAATAGCAAAAGAGGCATTGCAAAAGAAAATGACAGAATCTGTCAAAAACAAAACAGCCCGTAAAGACGAATTTTTGCGAGGCACTTAACTTGCTCAGATCAGAAAACTCAAAACTAATGCAACTTGCGTATACATCTGAGGATTATGCAAAAAAAAGGGCAGAGTTTGCTGACGTTCCAGTGAATTGATATGAATTTAATGGTGGACAGCAGAAATTTGTTTCAGCACATGAATAGAATTTAAACATCAACTTTCGACTAGAGTCTTAACTTGACACAACATTGTAATGAAAATAAGATACAAAGGAGTTGATACAGAGGTAGGACAAGTCCTTGACACAAGCAAACAAAATTAAATTAACAGGAAATAAAATTGGGTTGTCTCCCATAAGCGCTTTTGTTTAACGCCTTTGAGCTAGAAACAAAGTAAAACTCAAGTATTATCAAGAGATGAAGCATCAACACCATAATTTGAATGAACAATAGAATCAAAAGGTAGATTCATTATTTTTCTAGGGAAGGGTTCCATACCTTTCTTGAGTGGGAATTGGTACTTGATGGTACCTTCTTTCATATCAATAATTGCACCCACAGTTCTCAGAAAGGGTCTTCCCAACACAATTGGACAAGATGGATTGCATTCAGTGTCCAAAACAATAAAATCAACGGGGACCAGGTTATTATTAAACATAATAGGAATATCATTGATCCTCCCCAAAGGTTTCTTCAAAGCATTATCAGCAAGAAAAACATCCAAATAACAATGTTCCAATGGTGGCAAGTCAAACATATCATAGAGCTTTTTAGTCATAACAGAAATACTTGCACCAAGGTCACACAAAGAATTGAAATTAAATTTAACTAATTCCATATTAATGATGGGCTCCCAACCATCTTCTAACTTCCTAGGGATAGAAGCTTCAAGTTTTAAGTTATCCTCCCTATCTTTAATGAGAACATTTGTAATATGAGTAGTAAAAGCCAAATTAAGAGTGCTGGCATTAGGACTTGTGGCCAATTTTAACAAGAACTTACTAACTTCAGAGATATTGCAATTATCAAAATCAAAATTATTATCATCAAAGCAAACCGAACCACATTCTCTCACGTTCTTAAAAATTTCAGCACTTTTATCAACTCTAGTTTCAGCAGTTTTAGGAAATTTTAAATTTTTGGGTGAAGTAGAGGAGACATTTCCAACACCAACTATGTTACCATGGATAGTAGGAGGCTTTCTAACGTGTGAAACACCATTAGTTTAATAGGTAGTAATAGTAAAAACTTTAACGATATTTGCCTCTTTCTCTAATTCTCTCTCTCTTTCCCATCTAGCATGTAATTGAGCCATTAATCTAACATTTTCATCAATTTGAACTTGGATGGCATTAATTTTAGCAAAGGGATTATTCTCTTTAGTTTCAGTAGGAATAAATTTAGATTTTAAAAGATCAACATCAAGGACAAGATTATCAAATTTAGATGCAAGAATATCAATTTTCCCAAGCTTTTCCTCAACAGTTTATTAAACAAAGTTTGAGTAGTGATAAAATCTTTTAGCATGGTTTCAAGTTCAGAGGTGGTAGTCCTATTATTGCTGTAAGAATTACCATAAGAGTTACCATACGAGTTGCCATTATTAGGAGGATAGGTCTTATAGTTGTTATTACCATAGTTGTTCATATAGGCATTGTTGTTAAAATTGTTGCTTTTAATAAAGTTTACATCAACATGCTCTTCTTGTGAAACTAAAGAAGCTATAGGAACATTATTGGGATCATTATGGGATTTAACACTAGAAAGCATAGACATGATGATATCAATCTTTTCACTCAAAGAGGAGGTTTCTTCAACATAATTTACCTTCTTACCTTGAGGTGTCCTCTCCGTATGCCATTCAGAATAATTTACCGTCATATCATCCAAGAGTTTTGTTGCAGCCCCCAAAGTGATGGACATAAAGGTACCTCCAGCAGCTGAATCCAATAAATTTCTTGAAGAAAAATTCAGTCCTGCATAAAAGGTTTGGATGACCATCCAGGCATTGAGTCCATGGGTTGGGAAATTCTTTATCAAAGATTTCATTCTTTCCCAAGCTTGAGCAACATGTTCATTATCAAGTTGTTTAAAATTCATGATGCTACTTATTAGAGAAATAATTTAGCAGGAGGATAGTATTTTCCTATAAAAGCATCTTTGCATTTTATCCAAGAATCAATATTATTCCAAGGAAGTGAAAGCAACCATTCTTTAGCTCTTTCTCTCAAAGAGAAAGGAAATAATTTAAGTTTTATAATATCACCATCTATATCTTTATATTTTTGCATGTCACATAATTCAACAAAGTTATTTAGATGGGCAGCAGCATCATCAAATCTAACACCAGAGAATTGCTCTCTCATAACAAGATTCAATAAAGCAGGTTTAATTTCAAAAAACTCAACTTTAGATGCAGGTGGAGCAATGGGTGTGCATATAAAATAATTATTGTTGGTGCTTGTAAAGTCACACAACTTAGTGTTTTCAGCGGAACTCATTTTAGCAATTTAAAATAACAAACCAAAATAAAAAAATTCAGAAAATAAATTGCAAACCAAAATATAAAAAGTAATGCAAGTAACTAATTTCTTAGTATTTTTATATTAAGAAAACAAAATAGTAATAAAAATAAACTAAGCAAGATAATAACAAATAAGATTGGAAGTGCGAAAACTCCCCTGGTGAAGGAATGCTTGTCTCCACGGCAACAGCGACAGAAATTCTTGATGCCTTCTGCGTAAAGTTTCGGGCGCGTAGTTGACGAGGGAGCTTCATGTGGTTTTGCTTCTTTATGTCCCCGGCAACGGCGCCAAAAATTCTTGATGGTTGCTAAGCGTGTGGTTGGTGAATCCCCAAGAGGACGGTGTGAAGTAGTATAGCAGCAAGATTTCCCTCAGTTATGAAACCAAGGTTATTGAACCAGTAGCAGATGAACGTTCCCCTCGAGGTGTCAACGGCGCCAGAAATTCTTGGTGTGTCATCGGAGACGTGGAATATGCACACAACACAATCAAAGTATTTTGCCCCAACTCAACGGTCAGGGTGTCAATCCCACCGGCTTGCTGTAACAAAAGATTAAACGTATGTGTGGAAGAAGATGTTTGTTTGAAGAAAGTAACATGTTTGCAGTTGTGGTTTTTGCAGATTAATGAGAAGGACCGGGGTCCACAGTTCACTAGTGGTGTCTCTCCATAAATAATAACATTCATCCATGCGTGGTAAACAAATTACAGTTAGGCAATTGACAGAATAATGATAAGCAGCCCAATGCATATACTAATGATATGGTGTGTAGTGTGAGATTCATTCGGGCATTACAACAATATACATAGACTGTTCCAACCGCATCTATGACTAATAATACACCTTCCGGTTAGCGTCCGCACCCCTTTCAGTATTAAGTTGCATGCAATAGATTATCGCCTTAAGCACTGTGTGTAAAGTAAGTAAGTAAGTAAGTAACATCATTCTTAGATAAAGTACTACTGTTTTATCCCTAGTAGCAACAACACATATACAACCTTAGAGCTTTCTGTCACTGCCCGAGATTAAATAAAGACATGAACATACTATCGAGCATAAATACCCCCTCTTGGAGTTACATGCATCTACTTGGCCAGAGCATACACAAGTAAAGAAGAGCATGCAAGATCATTAAATAACACACACATGGTATATTATGAAGCAATAACTTTAGTACTCAATATTCATCGGATCCCAGCAAACACAACATGGAGAATTACATAAAGATAATCTTGATCATGATAGGCAGCTCACAAGATCTAAACATGATAGCACAAGAGGAGAAGTCAACCATCTATATACTGCTATGGACTCGTAGTCCAAAGGTAGACTACTCACGCATTAGTCCGGAGGTGCTCATGGCGTCGTAGAGGCCTCCGGGGACGATTCCCCCTCCCGGCAGGGTGCTGGGGAGCAGTTCTGATCTCTCCCAAATTGGTGTTGACGACGGCGGCGGCTCAGGACCCGTGGTGGAAAAAGTGAATAGCATGCGATCGTTTTTAGGTCAGGAGGTATTTATGGGCGAAAGGACGATGTCGGTGGGCGCCCGAGGGGCCCACACCACCTCCTGGCGCGACCAAAAGGGGACCCACGCCACGGGGTGGTGTGGCCGGCTCGTGGCTCTTCTCCGTCTCGTCTTCAGTGTTCTGGAACGTTCCTTTTCCAAAAATAATTCCAGGATCTTTTATTTCCAATTCCGAGAATATTTCCTTAAGTACTTTTCGGAAACCAAAAATAGCAGAAAACAGGGAACTGGCATTTTGGCATCTTGCTAATAGGTTAGTCCCAGAAAATGCATAAAACTATATAAAATGTATATAAAACATGTAATAACATGATATAACATAGCAGAAATTATAGATACGTTGGAGACGTATTAGTAAGGGGTAAGGGAGTTGGGGAACCAAGTCGAAGCACGTGGAGACGAAGAGTTAATCCCGGTTTCCACCACAAGGGTGTACGTCTCGTTTGGAGAGATGTGTGCCACCACAACAGCTTGGTCACAACGCCACAAAGGGTCACCATCTTCTCCGATGAACTCAACCACAAAGGTTGCGAGTCCACCTTCCACTATTGATCCCTTTTAGGGCGGAGATCGAATCCCTTACAAACACTTGAGGCACACACCTACAACTGAATTGGGGACTCTCAAGATGACCACAACAGGTCAAGCTTACACCAAGTACCAACAATGGTGAGATCTAGGTTTTCCTAGAGGAAACCCTAGACTCGAAATCCCCAAGTGAATGGGGAAAGAGAACAAATCTCTTCGGTGAAGTAGTAGATCGGGGCCTTCTCCTTCACTCCTCCAAAGATCAACGGATTTGGGTGGAGGAGTTGGGAGATCTTGAAGATTTGAGCTTCATCACTTTAATGAAGAGAGAAAGTCTGATAGCTAATTTGGCTGGAGGTAGGTGGAGGGGTATTTATAGCCCTCCACAAACTAGCCGTTTTTCTCTACGCACAGGTCAGAACTTCCAGTCACCCAGAAATTTCCGGGTAAAGTTCCGGCCAAAGCTCCGACTTGACCAGGGCGTGGGCATTCCAGACTTAGCAAAAATCTAGGCTTGTTCAACACCGAAACTTCCGGCTGTCTGGCCAGAACTTTCGGTCACCCTGAAAGATCCGGCCAAACTTCTGGACTAAGTTCCGGCTTTGCCCGTGCGCGAGCAATTCCCGACTTACCAGATTTCTCTGCTATTTAGCCCCGGAACTTCGGGTGGTGTGGCTAGAACTTCCGGTCACCCGGAAAGATCCAGCCAAACCTCCGGCCAAAGTTCCGGCTTTGCCCGGGCTCAGGCAATTTCTGACTTAGCCGTTTTCCACTTTATCTAGGCTGGAACTTCTGGTGGTAGGCCGAAACTTCTGGTGTGCCGGAAAGATCCGGCTAAACCTCCGGCCAAAGTTCCGCCTTTGCCAGGGCTGAAGTCCCAAACGACTTAGCCGTTTTCTGGCCAAGCTGAAAGGTCCGGTTCATGACCGGAAATTCCGTCCCGTAGGCCGGAACTTCCGGTCAGGACACCAGAACTTCCGGCCTGTCAGTACAGTAAAAACTGCCAGCCAATACTTTCTTTAAGCTAGCTTATCTTCATCCTTTTTGTTCTTCAAGACGATGTAGTATCTGAAATACTTAGGCACACTGTCAAACATCCTTTTTTTGTTGTCATTACTATCGAAAAGTTAGGAGACCGAAAATGCTCTTTCACCCGTGTTATCGCATGGCACAATAACAGGGTCACCTCCGCTTGGGAACACTCCGAGTTTGATGATGAACTTCCTCAGCCAGACAGCTTCATTCGCCGCATCCGCAGCAGCCATATATTCCGCCTCCATTGTAGATTGAGCAACAGTCGACTGCTTACAGCTCCTCCAGCTCACCGCGCCTCCATTCCTATGAACATGTATCCTGTTTGAGATCTAGAGTCATCTGGATCAGTTAGAAGCATGCATCAACGTAACCTTTTACGCCAAGCTCCTCTCCACATCCTCCATAGACTAAAAACATATCACTGGTTCTCCTAAGATACTTTAGGATATTCTTGACTGCATCCCAATGTGCTGAACCTGGGTTACTCTGAAAACGACTCGTCATGCTAAGATCCAATGCCACCTCTAGTCCTGTGCATAACATTGCATACCTGATGGAACCTATGGCTGAGGCATAGGGTGTCTCAGACATTATCCTTTTCTCATCACATGTTTCTGCACATTGAGTCACACTCAAACTAACACCTTTCTTGACATGCAGGATACCTTTCCTAGAATTTTGCATATTGAACTTATTTAATACCTTCTCAATGTAGGTGTTTTGACTCACTGCTAACAGGTGTTTAGATACATCTCTATAGATTTTAATGCCTAACACATATGCGGCTTCCCCCAAATCTTTCATGCAAAATTTAGTGTTCAAATATTCTTTCATGCTATTCAGCATTTTCACATCATTTCCAATTAATAATGTGTCATATACATGTATTACGAGGAATGATATTGAGCTCCCACTCACTTTCTTATAAATTTTGTTCACAATTTTAGACAGATCCAAATCCTTTGATTACTTCATCAAAACAAATATTCCAGCTCCGACATGCTTGCTTTAACCCATAAATGGATCGTTCCATCTTGCATACTTTCCCATCATCCTTAGGACTGACAAAACCCTCTGGTTGAACCATGTAAAGTTCTTCCTCAATGTTTCCATTAAGGAACGCGGTTTTGACATCCATCTGCCATATCTCATAATCAAAATATGCAGCAATTGCTTGTAAATTCTGAATAGACTTTAGCATCGCTACGGGAGAAAAAGTCTCATCGTAGTCAACTCCTTGAATTTGTCAGAAACCTTTTGCGACAAGTCGAGCTTTATAGACGGAGACATTTCCGTCAGCATCAGTCTTTTTCTTAAAGATCCATTTATTCTCAACAGCCTTCCGGAATATCTACCACAATCCATTCATTGTTGTCATACATGGATCCTATTTCGGATTTCTTGGCTTCTAACCATTTCTCGGACTCAGGCCCTTCCATTGCTTCTTTGTAATTCGTAGGATCGTCATGTTCTACTAACAAGACGTTCAGAACATGGTTCCCGTACCAGTCAGGGGCACATCGATTCCTTGGAGACCTACGAACGGGCTCAATGAAATCATTGTGATCATGATCAGGAACATGTTCCTTGTGTTCATCATTATGAGCATTGCGATCAACATGATCATCATCATGCCTTTCCTCTTCTTCCATTGTGACATGCGTTTTCGGAGACACTTCCGTTGCGCTACTCTTGGATAGAGGTTCAGTGATTTCATCTAGCTCCATATTCTTACCAGTAACACCTTTCAATAGAAACTCTTTCTCGAGGAAGGTACCGCTCTTGGCAACAAAAGTTTTGCCCTAGAATATACTGTAGAAGGTGTACCCAATGGTTTCCTTTGGATACCCAACAAAGATGCACTTTTTCTTACAGGCTCTGGAGTTTGTTGGGTTGTAACTTCTTTACATACGCATCACAACCCCAGAACTTTAGAAACGACAACTTAGGCTTCTTGCATTTCCATGACTCATATGGCGTTGTCTCCATGGATTTGGTAGGCGACCTATATAATATGAAAGCGGCGGTTTCTAACGCATGACCCCGGAAATTTAATTGTAGATCTGACAGGCACATCATAGAGTACGATTACGTCGCTTAGACACACCATTACGTTGTGGTGTTCCAGCGTGAGTACGTTGTGGTACAATTCCACATGTCTTGAGATGCCCCTCGAATTCATAACTTAAATACTCGCCTCCCCGATCAGAATGAAGGATTTGATTTTCTTGTCATGCATAATCTCAACTTCACTCTAAAATTCTTTGAACTTTTTAAATGTCTCTTATTTATAGTTCATCAAAGATATATACCCATACCTACTGAAGTCACCTGTGAAGGTTACGAAGTAACGATATCCATTACGCGCTGTGACACTCATTGGTCCACACACATCTGTATGTATGAGGCCAAGCACGTCATCTGCCGTTGAACGGGGTTCGTGTCCTCTTGCCCAAAAGGCATGGCTCACATGTATCAAAGGGATCAAAATCCAAAGATTCAAGAAATCCATCAGTATGGAGTTTCTTCATGCTTTTTGCGCCAATATGTCCGAGACGGCAATGCCATAAATACATGGATGTATATTTATATACTTTGTATCTCTTGGCCGTAATGCTATTGATACGGAAAATATTACTATCGAGATCAAGCAAGAATAAACCACGTCGATTTGGAGCATGGGCATAAAACTCATTATTCATATAAATAGAAAAACCACTGATCTCAGATTTAAATGAATAATGATCTTGTAACAGGCAAGATCCACAGATAATATTCATGCTCAACACTATAGTAACATTTATTCAATACTAAAAGCATCCCAGATGGTAATCGAATAGTGTGAGTGCCGACAGCCACCACGTCAACTTTTGTGCCGGTGCCAACACACATTGTCACTTCATGCTTCTCCAGCGCCTCTTATTCTGAAGCTCCCGCTGAGAGTTACACATATGAGAAACAAAACCGGCATCGAATACCCATGTGTTGCTTCGCGCACTGGTAATGAAAAATCAATAACATGTATATCGCATATACCTTTGTCTCTGTCGGGGATCTTCCAGCCTTCTTGTCCTCTAGGTACTTGGGGCAGTTGCGTTTACAGTGACCATCTCCCTTGTAGTAGAAGCACTTGACACCAGGCTTGAGTTTTGGTGTTCTGGGTTAAACAGTAACAGACTTGCTCTCCCGCCGGGAAAAACCTTTCTTGCCTTTGGTCTTCCTTTCGGACTTCTTAAAGTTTGAGGTTTTGTTGACCATCAAGACAATTTGCTCCTTTTTTATCTCAACCTCAACAGTCTTGAGCATGGCAAAAACTTGTAATGTACTTGCACTTAAAATATGGCAAGTACCTGTGTATAGTGCAAACCCCTGGATCGATTCGTTTGCACACACTGTTTACGATGTAATATCACAACAAAGTATCAATTTTATTACGTCGATGATCCAGACTTACAAAATATTCTTTACAAATTGCATAGCATAAAGCTAGATTTGAAAGAGTAAACAGCGAAAATAAGATAGCAATGAGTCTCCCTCATCTTCATGTTGCCACAGGCGAAAACATGTTGGTTGCAGACTCAAAATCCCTTAACGAAACCTCACTCGTCATCTGAATAACCTGTAACAAATAAATTTTTGCAACAGAGTGGGTCAGATTCCATTAAAAATGGAGTCTGGCAAGTGACACAATCTGGACACTTAATGGAATAACTCAATAGACTATATGCATATTTGGCTGGTGGAGTTCAAGGCTAATTTGCATAAAGCCAGTTTTTCCTACTCTTTTGAAAACACTTTCTTCAAATCAAGACAAGTATGGCATGAAAACCATAATCTCATCTTCCCTTGTTCACCCATCAACTTTTAACTTAGAAATTGGAATGTTGGGAGCCTCCGTTGAATCCTTGATCAGCTGATCAGATTGTCCGTAACCGGGGACACGGCTAAGTACTTAGTTTTACACTCTGCAGAGGTAGTGCACTTTCACCACGAGACTCAAACAACCCTTCTGTCCTTGACCCTCATGTAGTGAAAATGAAAGGAGAAGCCTGAGACGAGACCTTTGGGGGAAAAGTCAAGGCAGAGCCATTATACCACGTGGCTGCACTGGAAGCATCTTCACTTGGAGAAAACTTTGGT
The DNA here is from genome assembly GCA_026929855.1 of Poa annua. Lineage (NCBI taxonomy): Eukaryota > Viridiplantae > Streptophyta > Magnoliopsida > Poales > Poaceae > Poa > Poa annua. Next base: position 37,811,628 of record CM049426.1, read on the forward strand.
CCCTTTGTTCCTGGGTGGCCATCCTCAAGTGCACGTACTCAGGTTCACTCATCTAAATGAGCCTGGGTCTTAGCCAGGTGCACCCACCTAAATGACCCTAAGCAGCCACTCAACTACAACCTCCATTCTCTTGCCTCATCCACCCAGAAGTTTCTTTAACTTAGTAGAAATTAACTTTTCATAAAACAACTTTTGCATAGCATCACTATTTCTACCAAGTTATCCATAGGATTCTAGACACAACTAGTGTAAGGTAGTTTCAGCATAGCAATACTATCCAACACATGCATATAGAAAATTCACTAAGTAATGCATAGAAAAATACTTAGGAAATTTATGAGGTGTGCCACATGCCTTGGCAACAAGAAGAATAGCAACAACAGTTGCAATAGTTGTTGTTTCCCTCCGAAATTTCTAATACATCAAACAAGGCACATATAAACATACAAACAAAATAACAAAACAAAAATATGTTATGCATGATGTGCAAAATATTTTTAACAACTAGAGATGCATGCCATGCCAAGAAATTATTCTAAGTTAATGCAAGGCAAGTGTGTTAGTCAGATATGACTAAGGACCATGGTCATAAAATCACTTCCTACAAATCAACTTGACTAAGTTGTAAGACTGCTCCTAGTCTTCATCATGTTTGGTCTTGAATTCTTCAACTCCTTTGTAGTTTCCTTCATCTTCAATTAGCACTCTAAGGACTTGGTCAAAATCACTAAGGACTGGGTTTATGTCCAAAGTGGAAGAAGAATAGGAAGGCAGAAAAAGATATAGAGAAGATGTAGTTGGTCTTCCAGGCTCTCCTTGGTGTGATGTCTTGAAATATTGTAGACTTTGGTTCTTCAGACTTGATGATTCTTCAGACTTGATGATTCTTCTTACTTGATGGTTTTAGTGTTACCAGGGCTGGTCTTTGAATATAACTTAGCCACCATGAAGTCTAACAGAAATAGAAAAGAAGAGAGAGAAAGACTTAGAGAAATAAAGGGGGATGGTCTTCTTGAAGTTCCTCTTGATTTTCTAAGTGTATTTTGCTTCTTGGAGATGCTTCCGGAGTCTGCTTTCTTCTAAGTCTTTTTTGGCCTTCTAGTCTTCATGTTGAAAATCTCAAGTGTCTAAGTGCATAGCACTTTACCAAAACACTATGCTCAAAATAATCCTAATTTAGAGAAAACAAGGAAGAATTTTTCCTATGAGGAGCATAAGAATACAATACAATATGCTATGCATGCAATGCAATTTATTTCTAAGGAAAGCACTTAACAAAATAAAATAACTAAGTTTTCTAGATGTTAAAATTCTCTAAGGAAATGATTTAGCATCTTTAAGATGTTGAAAGTTTTCTAAGGAAAAGAGTTGTCAAATTATTATCAAATATTTTCTAAGGAAGAAAATTACTTTTTTTTTTAGAAGGCAAAATATTTCTAGGTACTTTTTGTGACCAAAGTGGTCATAATATGACTAAGTACTTTATAATTTCGAATAGATGAAGAAAATTAATTTTAATATAATTTTAACCAATTTTTTTCATTAAATATCATTTAAAAGTATTAAATCAATTTAATTACAAAAATTCACAGAAATTATTCTAGAAAAATTTATTAGAAAATTCCTACTGCAAACACTTTGTCATTCAAATTAATAGCAGTTGGATTTACTCAAAAATAATATTTTTATCAAAAGTTATATCCAATTTACTCAATTTAAAATTATGAAATTTAAATTGTCAAAATAATGCTCAAAATATTTTCTAACAGTGGCTACATATAACACATAGTGTAAGGTTTCCGAAACAATTTTATTTACACTTTTTGGACTTATAGATTTAAAGTTATGACAAATTTACTCAAACTCTCCATTTGTAATTTGAATAAATTAATCTAGACCAAAATTGATTACAATAGAACTAAAATATTCTTCAAGTTGAGAGCTCTTCAAAAGTATAAAGTTTGTTAAATTTGGCCGAACCAGTAAAAAGTTATAATAATACTAAGATACATGGGCTTTTCTGCAAAACTGCCAGTTTTAATCTATTTAAGAAAATCGCAGAAAATCTAATCTGACGTGGCGCTGACTGTGCTGCTGACGGTGCGTCGACGTGGCGTCTTCTTATTCGCCGATACTGGTTCGGTTAAGAAAATAGATAATAGCCGCTGGATTTAGATCTAACGCTCTAGATCTATTTGACCAATTTGGAGCGGTGCTACTCGCCTGAACCCTAGCCGGAGATGGAAACCACGGCGGCGCCACGCACGCCATCGTGCGTTTCCGATGAAACAAAGCTTACGGGGACAAACGGATCTCACCAGGATGGAGAGAAGGACGAGGCGGGGTTGGTGGCGCGGCAGAGAGCTCCGTGGTGGCCGTCTCCTCCTTGTATTGCTCGCCGGAGTAAGGGCGGGTGGCGGCTTGCCTCGGGAGTGGACGAGTTCGTCGTTTGGCTGTGCTAGGAAACGAAAGGAGGTGTCACGAAGGTGCGCACGGCAATAGCAAGAAGGAAGAGAGGGAAAGGAGGGTCCGGGGAGCTTGGTTGTCGTTGAAATCGACGATACTCACCGGCGGCTGAGGAAGCTCGAAAACAGGGCAGCCTGGAGGCGATTGCTAGGGTTTGGGGTGCGGGAAAAAGGCGGTTGGGTTGTAGTTTATATAGGAGTGCACATAGGACGGATTTCGTGGAGAACAAGCTCGGATTCGACTCGTACCCGGAACGAACTCCGCGGGAAGATCTCATGCGAGAGGTTGAAGACATGACGACGGGGATGACAAGTGGGTCCAGCACGTCAGCGAGAGAGAGGGGAGATGGGCTGCTGCTGGGCCACAGCTTGCTGCGTGCGCGAGAGAAAGAAAATGGGCTTCAGCCCTGTTAGCTCGGGGAAGCGGCCTGTTCTATTTTTTTGACAAATCATTTCTCTGTTTTTAAACTTTTAAATCAAATTTGATTTTAAAACTTAACCAAAACGTTTCAGAACAATTCATGAAAATATGTTTTGGAAAGCTTGTTTAATTTAGAACTTTTTTGTAGTATTATTGGACAAATATAAATTAATAAAAATGGAATATTATAACAGGTACAAATAACATAATTTGTAGAAATTAATTCCTAACAAACATATAAATAAATGTAAAATCCAAACCCTTATGTAATTTATGCAACATGATGAAATGATGTTGATGCATGAATGCATGAGTGCATGAATGCAATGCTTGAATTTTCTTTTCAAAGCAATATACATAGTAATTTTCAAAAGTTTTAAATTTTTCTGATTTTCAAATCCCAGGATGTTACAGACTACCACCCTTAAAAAGAATCTCGTCCTCGAGATTCGATAAGGCTAGCAAAAGGTTGTGACTGGTTTAACTGGGTGGCCTACCACGCTTAAAAATAAATCTTTGTTGGTATCGAACTTCAATATGAAAACTTGATTTAAAATGTACCGTTCACTTCCTCCACGGTGATGTGGTTCACATATCCTTTATCAAAAGGATTTGGCTTGACAGCGGCTTCGGCCCCTTTCTTTTTTGGGAAGTCAGTGGAGTAGTCTCCTTGCTTCTTGAAGTTGTAACAGGTGATATGACTGATGTTTTTCTTAGGTTCCACATTTGGACGGTGATTTTGGTTAGGAGCATCGTGTCCGTTTCCCTTGAATCCACCATTGTGTTCATGATGCTTGTGGTTGCTTCCTCCACTATGGTTATTTCCAAGTTTGTGACCATGGTTCCCATCATGAACAAAGTGCTTCTAGAATGAGGGTTCAGAGGAGTGCTTGTTCATCTTCCTTTTCCTGTTTTCAGATTTGTCCATGCTATCCTCAAGCGTGATTGCTTGATCAAGAAGTATCTGATAGTTTGGAGCATAAGCAACAGTCAGAGGAATCTTTAGCTCATCACATAGTCCCTTGAAAAATTTTACCTTCCTCTTTGCATCTGTGTCAATGTCCTCAGGAGCATATCGAGACAAGGCATGAAAGTCATCCATGTAGTCCCTAAGAATTCTGTTACCCTGACGCAGATTGCGAAACTCTTCCTGTTTCAGATTCATAATCCCCGTGGAGACACGAGCATTACAAAATCCTTCCTTGAATTCCTCCCAGGTCAAGGTGTCCAATGGGTGCGTAATCTGATAAGTTTCCCACCATTGGGCAGCAGGTCCTTCAAGCAGATGTGCGGTGAACCTAACTTTCTCAGCATCATCACATTCAGTTGTCACCAGATCCTTTTGCACAGAACGCAACCAATCATCAGCCACCATTGGCTCAGTTGAGGTTGAGAACTTGTTTGGCCTAAGACTCAGAAATCTGGTAAGCCTGTCCACTTGGGGAGGTGGTGGCGGTGGAGGATTGTTGTTGTTGTTGTTGTTGTTGTTGTTGTTGTTGTTGTTGTTGTTGTTGTTGGTGTTGTTGTTGTTGTTGTTGTTGTTGTTGTTGTTGTTGTTGTTGTTGTTGTTGTTGTTGTTGTTGTTGTTGTTGTTGTTGTTGTTGTTGTTGTTGTTGTTGTTGTTGTTGTTGTTGTTGTTGTTGTTGTTGTTGTTGTTGTTGTTGTTGTTGTTGTTGTTGTTGTTGTTGTTGTTGTTGTTGTTGTTGTTGTTGTTGTTGTTGTTGTTGTTGTTGTTGTTGTTGTTGTTGTTGTTGTTGTTGTTGTTGTTGTTGTTGTTGTTGTGACTTGCTGCAATAAACTGAGTCATCATAGTCATCAATTGGGCTTGGGCGGCCGTCAACTGCTGCATATCATAATCATTGTTGTTGTTGTTGTTCCCAGGAGCACGTCGGGGAGGCATCTGTGGGTTTTAGCATAGATGAGTAAAAGATAGACAGACCTAGGAGAAATATTTCTACCCATACAAGCAATTGCACAATCACCCACAATCATTAAATTTCCAAACTTGTTTTTTGAAAAGCCTAACTAATCGTTTTCAAACGAAGTACTATGATATTATGGAGAACACATACGATGATACCGCCATACCAAAATTTGATAGATCAATACATCATTAGGATCTCGTTACTCTAATAGATAGGTGGTCTAGTCTATCTCATTCCCGAGTGCATCAAGTTCCTCTTCTATTTCCTTGAGTTCATCAAGGTACTTTTGCCAAGGTTCTCGATGGCTTCGCATGCTGCACTTCTTGCTGAGTCAAAGAATGATGTGTGAAGTATTGGGTTGGTGAACATGCAGTAGTCCTTGGTCTTGTGGTCATCTTCTTTGCTTTTGTATATATGGAGCTGCACCCACCAGTACTCTTGACCTTCACCCATGAAAGGAAATCCTTTGTATACTGCTTCTCCTTCAAATCCCAAGCTCTTCATGTTATGCTTAAGTGCTCTTGGAAAATCAGTCTCACATTATAGGGTCATGGTCATCACTGGTCCCTTCTTGAGTGATTCAAAGAGGTTGGTCATCTAAAAAGAAGATAAGGTATTTAGAAAGCAAATAGATAAGATAGTTACAAGAAGAAAATTAGTAAAGTTTTGTTTTACCAAACTGAATAAAAATAGATTTTCAATCCAATGGTCAAACCTATTTCTATCCAAAATTAGGGGTTTCAAACCTACAGGCAACACAGTGCTCTGATACCATCTGTAATGTACTTGCACTTAAAATATGGCAAGTACCTGTGTATACTGCAAACCCCTGGATCGATTCATTTGCACACACAGTTTACGATGCAATATCACAACAAGTAGCATAAAGCTAGCTTTGAAAGAGTAAACAACGGAAATAAGATAGCAATGAGTCTCCCTCATCTTCATGTTGCCACAGGCAAAAACATGTTGGTTGCAGACTCGAAATCCCTTTACGAAAACCTCACTCGTCATCTGAATAACCTGTACAAATAAAATTTTGCAATAGAGTGGGTCAGATTCCATTAAAAATGGAGTCTGGCAAGTTACACAATGTGGACACTTAATGGAATAACTCTATAGCCTATATGCATATTTGGCTGGTGAAGTTCAAGGCTAATTTGCATAAAGCCAGTTTTTCCTACTCTTTTGAAAACACTTTCTTCAAATCAAGACAAGTATGGCATAGGAAGTGAGCTTAGCTCACTTGGTTAGGGAAGTGGATGTACAACCCAGCCACCCAGGTTCAAGTCCTCAGATTTGGGTTCTTATTATTTAAAAATAAAAAAACCCGCTGTAGGGGCTTCCCCTACCGCATTCCTTTCAAAAAAAGACAAGTATGACATGAAAACCATAATCTCATATTCCCTTGTTCACCCATCAACTTTTAACTTAGAAATTGGAATGTTCGGAGCCTTCGTTGAATCCTTGGTCAGCTGCTCAGATTGATCGTAACCGGGGACACGGCTAAGTACTTAGTTTTACACTCTGCAGAGGTTGTGCACTTTCACCACGAGACTCAAACAACCCTTCTGTCCTTGACCCTCATGTAGTGAAAAGGAAAGGAGAAGCCTGAAACGAGACCTTTGGGGGAAAAGTCAAGGCAGAGCCATTATACCACGTGGCTGCAGTGAAAGCATCTTCACTTGGAAAAAACTTTGGTCCCTTTGTTCCTGGGTGGCCATCCTCAAGTCCACGTACTCAGGTTCACTCATCTAAATGAGCCTGGGTCTTAGCCACGTGCACCCACCTAAATGAGTCTAAGCAGCCACTCAACTACAACCTCCATTCTCTTGCTCATCCACCGAGAAGTTTCTTTAACTTAGTAGAAATTAACTTTTCATAAAACAACTTTTGCATAGCATCACTATTTCTACCAAGTTATCCATAGGATTCTAGACACAACTAGTGTAAGGGGGGTAGTAGTTTCAGCATAGAAATACTATCCAACACATGCATATAGAAAATTCACTATGTAATGCATAGAAAAATACTTAGGAAATTTATGAGGTGTGCCACATGCCTTGGCAACAGGAAGAATAGCAACAGCAGTTGCAACAGTTGTCGTTTCCCTCCAAAATTTCTAGCACATCAAACAAGGCACATATAAAGATACAAACAAAATAACAATAGAAAAATATGTTATGCATGATGTGCAAAATATTTCTAACAACTAGATATGCATGCCATGCCAAGAAATTATTCTTAATTAATGCAAGGCAAGTGTGTTAGTCAAATATGACTAAGGACCATGGTCATAAAATCACTTGCTACAAATCAACTTGACTAAGTTGTAAGACTGCTCCTAGTCTTCATCATGTTTGGTCTTGAATTCTTCAACTCCTTTGTAGTTTCCTTCATCTTCAATTAGCACTCTAAGGACTTGGTCAATGTCACTAAGGACTTGGTTTATGTCCAAAGTGGAAGAAGAATAGGAAGGCAGAAAAAGATATAGAGAAGATGTAGTTGGTCTTCCAGGCTCTCCTTGGTGTGATGTCTTGAAATATTGTAGACTTTGGTTCTTCAGACTTGATGATTCTTCAGGCTTGATGATTCTTCTTACTTGATGGTATTAGTGTTACCAGGGCTGGTCTTTGAATATAACTTAGCCACCATGAAGTCTAAAAGAAATAGAAAAGAAGAGAGAGAAAGACTTAGAGAAATAAAGGGGGATGGTCTTCTTGAAGTTCCTCTTGATTTTCTAAGTGTATTTTGCTTCTTGGAGATGCTTCCGGAGTTTGCTTTCTTCTAAGTCTTCTTTGGCCTTCTAGTCTTCATGTTGAAAATCTCAAGTGTCTAAGTGCATAGCACTTTACCAAAACACTATGCTCAAAATAATCCTAACTTAGAGAAAACAAGGAAGAAGTTTTCCTATGAGGAGTATAAGAAAACAATATGCTATGCATGCAATGCAATTTATTTCTGAGGAAAACACTTAAAAAAAATAAAATAACTAAGTTTTCTAGATGCTAAAATTCTCTAAGGAAATGATTTAGCATTTTTAAGATGTTGAAAGTTTTCTAAGGAAAAGAGTTGTCAAATTATTATCAAATATTTTCTAAGGAAGAAAATTCCTTTTTTTTTGAGAAGGCAAAATATTTCTAAGTACTTTTTGTGACCAAAGTGGTCATAATATGACTAAGTATTTTATAATTTCGAATAGATGAAGAAAATTAATTTCAATATATTTTTAATCAATTTTATTCATTAAATATCATTTAAAACTATTAAATCAATTTAATTACAAAAATTCACAGAAATTATTCTACTAAAATTTAGTACAAAATTCCTACTGCAAATACTTAGTCATTCAAATTAATAGCAGTTGGATTTACACAAAAATAATATTTTTATAAAAAGTTATATCCAATTTACTCAAACTTCCTCAATTTAAAATTATGAAATTTAAATTGTCAAAATAATGCTAAAAATATTTTCTAACAGTGGCAACATATAACACATATTGTAAGGTTTCTGAAACAATTTTATTTACACTTTTTGGACTTATAGATTTAAAGTTATGACAAATTTACTCAAACTCTCCATTTGAAATTTGAATAAATTAATCTAGACCAAAATTGAATTACAACCTAACTAAAATATTCTACAAGTTGAGAGCTTTCCAAAAGTATAAAGTTTGTTAAATTCGGCCAAACCAGTAAAAAGTTATAATAATACTAAGATACATGGGTTTTTCTGCAAAACTGCATGTTTTAATCTATTTAAGAAAATCGCAGAAAATCTAATCTGAGGTGGCGCTGACTGTGCTGCTGACGGTGCGTCGACGTGGCGTCTTTTTATTCACCGATACCGGTTTGGTTAAGAAAATAGATAACAGCCGCTGGATTTGATCTAACGCTCTAGATCTATTTGACCAATTTGGAGCGGCGCTACTCGCCTGAACCCTAGCCGGAGATGGAAACTGCGGCGGCGCCACGCACGCCATCGTGCGTTTCCGATGAAACAAAGCTTATGGGGACGAACGGATCTCACCAGGATGGAGAGAAGGATGAGGCGGGGTTGGTGGCGCGGCAGAGAGCTCCGTGGTGGCCGTCTCCTCCTTGTATTGCTTGCCGGAGTAAGGGCGGGTGGCGGCTTGCGTCGGGAGTGGACAAGTTCGTCGTTTGGCTGTGGTAGGAAACGAAATAAGGTGTCACGAAGGTGCGCACGGCAATAGCAAGAAGGAAGAGAGGGAAAGGAGGGTCCGGGGAGCTCGGTTGTCGTTGAAATCGACGATACTCACCGGCGGCAATGGCGGCTGAGGAAGCTCGAAAACGGGGCAGCCTGGAGGCGATTGCTAGGGTTTGGGGTGAGGGAAAAAGGCGTCCGGGTTGTATTTTATATAGGGTTGCACATAGGACGGATTTCGTGGAGAACAAGCTCGGATTGGACTCGTACCCGGAATGAACTCCGCGGGAAGATCTCCTGCGAGAGGTTGAAGACATGACGACGGGGATGACAAGTGGGTCCAGCAGGTCAGCGAGAGAGGGGGAAGATGGGCTGCTGCTGGGCCACAGCTTGCTGCGCGCGCGAGAGAAAGAAAATGGGCTTCGACCCTGTTAGCTCGGGGAAGCGGCCTGTTCTATTTTTTGGACAATTCATTTCTCTGTTTTCAAACATTTAAATCTAATTTGATTTTAAAACTTAACCAAAACTTTTCGGAAAAATTCATGAAAATATGTTTTGGAAAGCTTTAAATATTTCTGATTTTCAAATCCCAGGATGTTACAAAACATCAGACAAGGTTTTGGCCATACCATGCATGTTGTAGTTGAGGACAAAAACTATGTAGCTTGGTGGCAAGGACTGCAACACCTTATCAATCGCAAGCTCGTCCGAAACCTTGCATTCCAGGGCGTTCATGTGGGGACCCCGGACTAGCTGTCCGAAATACCCGATTATGCTTAACACAACGATCCCGTGATCAGTCTGTCGTTGCACATAATCCGAATTGAATACCAAAGTTTACATCCATTACAATACCGAATTAAAGTCTTACATAAAATGGTCATCTAGACCAAGCCTTACATAGGTGCCTTCAAGGGCCAAACCAAAACAATCAGCGGAAATAAGGCGTAGTAGACATCAAATCCTAGCGATGACCCGACAGGCAGTCGACTTATGAAGATCCTTAGTTGGCATAGCTGTCGCCATACTCTTCCTGGGCGTAGTACTCCTCCATGTCTGGCTACGACAATAGCCAGAAGCAAACTAGTATGAGTACATTTGAATGTACTCGCAAACTACTCCAACATGAGTGCTCTAGTTCCATTTTTAGTTTCTCACTTTTATTTATTTAAAACATCTCTGTATCTTTGTTGAAGAAGATAAGGAAATTATGACTACTAGACATCTCAATTTTATTAGTTTTATTCCAAAACTCCTCCTTTTTCCGATCGTAAACCATTATGGCAATATCTTTCCAACTACCTCATACCGATCCGTTGGTATAGGTGTATGGAACACTCTCCATTTCCTTTTTCTTTGTAAACTCAACTCTTTTCCAAAAACTTGCACATGGTCTAAGTAGGGTCTTCAACTGTCCATATCCGAGGACTCGGCTATTCGAATAGTTTAATTACCCTCTGCAGAGGTAGCACGCTTTTCCCACACTCATTCGATAACTCATCGTGTCAGCCACGCTTCGCCATACCCGTGGTATGCGAAGTTGAGTCACCGACCCTAGTCTTTCCTTTGCTCATGCTAGTATAGGATCCTGCCCCTATGAACCATTCCATCTACACCTAGTCCAGTTTCCCGTCGGAAACCCTAAGTGTGAGGACTCATAGGTTTTATCTGGCGGTGTATACGGACATCCTTCTATCCTCCTCCTTATCTACTCATAGATTTTTAAGCGAGGACCCAGGTCAGGGTTAGGTCACCAAACCACTCCCTCATGCATAACAGAGTCATCTCCGTTGATGCAGTGTCCCATACTAATAAGAGCAAACTATATGACTAAGCCCTTTCCCATATGTGGGTAAATGTGGTCGCACAGAGTATCGGTTGCTTGACTGAGTACTAGGACACAATGTGCTTTTCCAAAACCATCTTTCTCCATTTCCTTATTTCAACACCACATTTTGGTGCTATATATCCACACAAGTTTTCAAAGGAGTTTTGAATAAACAACATTGTTTTTCCATCCTATAGCTTTAGTGTCTACTTCTACATAGGGTGGCAAAACACTCTCTATATACTTTTGAAAAAGGGTTTTTGTAAACCTTAGCTTTTGAAAATGATTTGTAAATCTAGATGCATAAGTTAGGTGCAAGCTCAGAGAGTAGCTTGCCTTGCTCGGCAAAGTGATCTTGGTCTTGGTCTTCAGGTTCTGCAAATCCCTCCTCCTCGATATATCCGGCAACGTTCTCGTCTAATACACAATCAATCAAATACAAACAATCACTATCCTATTCAATCAATCATCATAGAAATACACTCTTAGAGGTTCTAAATAACCATTCCACATACCAAACAATATCATGTGGTTTCAATTTAATTGAATTAAACATTATTCCATTGTATTTTAATTAGGGCAGAAACTTGTTGCACATGTTTAATTGCATAGCTTGAGTTCTGGTTGTCAAAAAAATACAAACTAAAATTCTACAGAAAGCTAATGATGTGTAGAAGATGACACCATTGGGTTTGGGTCATTTGGAGTTACCAAACTCCCTACACATTGTTTTGAATCCAGAAGCCAATTAATATGGTTTTGGCTATTATTTAAATTATATTCATCTAAAAATTAAACCATTTTAGGGGTGACTAACCATGGCTAAATGTGACCTAATAAAATTAGTTTCAACTAATTTGGGTTATCAGAGTATCAGAAACAAACAAGTTTAGAATTTAAACATGCTACTGTACTTTGAATATTGTATTTTTATTATATATTCAAATGGGGTGAAACTAGTTTAGTTGGATAGATAATTTCATAAGCTTTCCAGAACAGTTGGATTTGCTAAATTTGGAGTTGTAAATCTAAAGTTATGGATTTTCTAATTTTGAGTTCAGTACTGATTTTTAAATGAAACTTAAATTCGAATTTAAATCCAGAACGGATAATGTTGAAAAATCTGACAGAGGGGACCCACCAGTCAGCGACTCAGCGAGCGCGCGCGGTTCATTTAAACCTGACGTGTGGGACCCGCATGTCAGATCTTTATTAATTAAAACGAACCGGTAAGCTACCGTAGGATCTAGATCTAACGGCCCACGACGCTCGCGTCGCCGGCGACCTAAATCGGGCGGCGCCGCGGCTCCGGCGACGGCGTCGAGGACGGGCTGCTCACCTACGGGCTCGGGAGGCGACGGCGACGGTGCAGGAGGGGTGCGGCGGCTCGGGGAAGCTCGAGGGCGTGAAGACGAGGCTCGGGGACTCTCCTGGCGGCGACGGCGTCGATCTCCTTCTTCCGCGGCGGGGCTCGAACTCCAGCGAGCGATCCCTGGCGATCCTGGGCACGGGACAGAGGGAAAAGGGGCGTGGGTGAGAGAGGCGAACAAGGGGAAGGGGCTGAGGGCAGAGAGAAGGGAAGGGGAGGGGGAGCACGGCCGTGCCGTGGTCGTCGTCTACCTCGGGCACGGCGAGCTCGAGGAGACCCACGGGCGGCTGGGGCCCTGCGGCGACGGCGTCGCCCTCCAGGCGGTGCTCGAGAGGGTGGTGTGAGAGGGGAAGGGGTTGTGGAGAGGTGAGGAGATTTGCAGGGCACGGGCGGCGTTATATAGCGGCCGGGCGGCGCACGGTGGGCGCGGTGCAGGGGCGCCCGTGGCCGTGCTAGGCCGCCGTAGGCCGGTGGAGGGGCGCGGCTACGCTGCGGGCTGCCTGGGGAGCAAGGCGGGCAAGGTGGGGTGGCGTGGCGCGCGCTGCGCGTGCGAGACGGGGCGGGCCGGCCGTGAGCGCGCTCGGGCGGTGCACGACGTGCACGGCGTGGCTCGGGCGCGTCGCGGTCGGGGCGTGCTGGGGCGAGCTGCTGCCGCGCGAGGGAGCCAGGAGGTGAGGGAGAGCGAGGGGGCACGGAGCGGCCAGCACGGCGCGGCGCCTGCGCGGCCACAGTGCCGACAATGGCGACGTGCGCGCGCCCGCGGCTGTCTCCGGCCGTTCCTCGGCGCTCCCGAGGCCAAATCCTCGTGCTCTTGAGTGCGGCGAGACGAGTGGAGTGAGGCAAAACGAGTGAGGGCAGAGGCTTGCGTCAATTTGATCAAATCATCCAAGGATTTTGGTTCGGTTTGGGATGAACAGGTGGTGATCACCAGGTGTTTGATGAATTGCTTGAACCAAAACAGTAGCATTTTGCTATTTTAATTTTCCTATTTCTCCTTATTCTTTTGGGTCCAAACTTAAGATCTAGGCTAACTATATTATTGGTAAGTGTTACAAAGTCTTTTGGAAATATTTTGAAATATTTCAATCATGAATTTCTTATTTGAATTTGAAGTTTTGAATTTGAATTTTTGAAAGGGAATAGTTTGTAAAATTTAACTAGGAGTGTTTATAATATTGCTCCATTGATTTTGGTGTGAAAATAAATTTATATATCTTAATTTGGAAAAATAATGTGACATTTGTCACATGGTGTTTTGTTTTTGTGGTTTGTTTTATTTGTTTTCTTTTCTTCAAATTTTTAATTAGAGCTAGAATTCAACAATCTTGCAAACAATACAACAAGCAACACTCAAGAATTAAACATACACACATTTTTATAAGAAAAGTTTTTGTTGGCCCACATTTTTGCACTAATAATTATATTAATATTTTTGGGGATGTTACAGACTTCCCCCCTTAAAATAAATCTCGTCCCGAGATTTGCTAGGCCTGGGTACTAAAGAGGTTGGGAAACTCGCTTCTAAGATAGTCTTCACGTTCCCAAGTTGCTTCATCTTCAGAGTGGTTAGTCCACTGGACTTTGTAGAACTTGATTGCTCGCCTGCGGGTGAGACGAACATCTTCGTCGAGAATCTTGAGGGGCGTCTCACGATAAGTCAGATCTTGATTCAGGTCGACGGACTGGTGATCGATGTTTTTGAAAACATCAGGCTGGTCAGGAACTTCAAGACACTTCCGGAGCAAGGAAATGTGGAAAACATCATGGTAATCCTCTAACTCTTGGGGCAACTCCAGTTGATAAGACACTTCTCCTCGACGGGCAAGGATCTTGAAGGGTCCAATATACCTTGGCGCTAATTTTCCTTTGACATGGAAACGCTGCATTCCTTTAAGGGGTGTCACTCGGAGATAGACATAATCTCCGATATTAAAGGTGACATCACGACGCTTGGGATCAGCGTAACTCTTCTGACGGGATTGGGCGGTCTTGAGTCGCTCTCGAATAAGCTGGACTTGCTCTTCAGCCTCACGGAGGGTCTCTGGTCCAAACAGTTTGCCTTCTCCGGTGTCGGACCAATTCAGGGGTGTACGACACTTCTTGCCGTAAAGGGCTTCAAAAGGGGCCATTTGCAGACTAGACTGGTAGCTGTTGTTGTATGAGAATTCTGCAAATGGAAGACAATCTTCCCATTTGGATCCATAAGCTAGGACACATGCGCGTAGCATGTCCTCTAATATCTGGTTCACTCGTTCAGTTTGGCCATCGGTCTGGGGGTGATAAGCTGTGCTAAACGCCAACTTGGTTCCGAGGGCTTCATGCAGGGCTTTCCAGAACCTTGAGGTGAATTGTGTGGCTCTATCTGATACAATCCTCTTAGGCACACCATGCAGGCTTACTATTCTGGAAATATACAGGTCTGCTAACTGATTTCCCCTATAGGTGGTGTGGACGGGAATAAAATGGGCCACTTTGGTCAGCCTGTCAACGACGACCCATATTGAGTCATGGCCTCGGTTGGATCTTGGAAGTCCGGTGATAAAATCCATTCCAATCTCATCCCACTTCCACTCGGGAATCTTTAGGGGTTGAAGCAATCCAGCGGGTCGCTGATGCTCAGCCTTGACTCGCTGACAGATATCACACTTGGCTACGAAAGCACCAATTTCTCGCTTCATTCCATGCCACCAAAATCTTTCACGAAGGTCTTGGTACATCTTGGTTCCGCCGGGGTGGATTGAGTAAGGGGTCTCGTGGGCTTCCTTTAGGATTAACTCCTTGAGTTCCGAGGTATTGGGGACACAGATACGACCATTGAATCTCAACACTCCTTCTGCGTCCTCGGTAAAACCAGGCGCTTTACCGAGAGAAATCTTCTTCGTGATTCCTTCTATGTTCTCATGACCTTTCTGGGCCTCCTTGATTTGATCTATCAGAGTTGGAGCTAACTCTAAATGGGCGAGATAACCGTGGCTAACAAGCTCTAGTCCAAAATCTTTGAACTCCTTAAACAGGGCTGGCTGCTCTGCTTGGATCATGGCATTCAGGGTGCAGGGTTTGCGACTAAGGGCATCGGCAACTACATTAGCTTTTCCAGGGTGATAATTGATGCCGATATCATAATCCTTGATTAATTCCATCCACCTTCTCTGTCGCAAATTTAACTCCCTCTGCTTGAAGATATACTTCAAGCTCTTATGATCCGTATAAATCTCGCAGCGATGCCCCGCCAGATAGGAGCGCCACGTCTTCAAAGCAAGAACAACAGCGGCTAACTCCAGGTCATGGGTTGGGTAGTTCTCTTCATGTGGTCGCAACTGTCGAGACAGATACGACACCACCTTGCCTTCTTGCATCAGAACACAACCCAGTCCTAGACGTGATGCATCGCAATATACGTCGAAACTCTTGGTGACGTCTGGCATAATCAGGACAGGGGTTGAGGTCAATCTCTTCTTTAATTCCTGGAAACTCTCTTCACACTTATGAGTCCATTCAAATTTCTTGTCCTTTTTCAGCAGTTGGGTAAGGGGCTTGGCTATACTGGAGAATCCCTCAACGAACTTGCGGTAGTATCCCGCTAGTCCGAGAAAGCTTCGGATTTCAGTCACACTAGTTGGGGCTTTCCAGTCCACAATGGCTTGGATCTTTTCTGGGTCAACAGAAATTCCTCCCGCAGACACAACATGCCCGAGAAATGAGACTTCACTGAGCCAGAATTCACACTTGCTCAACTTGGCATACAACTGATGCTCTCGGAGGGTTGCTAAAACTAGACGCAGGTGTTCAGCATGCTCTTCCTCAGTTTTGGAGTAAATAAGGATGTCATCAAGGAAAACTACCACGAACTTGTCAAGATACTCCATGAAGATCTTGTTCATGAGGTTCATAAAATAGGCTGGGGCATTGGTCAGACCAAAGGACATTACGGTGTATTCAAATAAACCGTAACGGGTTGTGAAGGCAGTCTTGGGAATGTCTGACTCTCGGATTCTTAACTGATGATACCCTGACCGAAGATCGATCTTGGAAAAGACTCGGGCTCCGTTCATTTGATCGAACAGATCCTCGATCTTTGGGAGAGGGTACTTGTTTTTGATGGTCACATCATTTAACCTTCGATAATCCACACACAAGCGTGTGGTACCATCTCTCTTATCCACAAAGATAATGGGTGATCCCCAGGGTGAAGCACTTGGGCGAATAAGCCCTTTGCTGAGCATGTCTGCTAACTGCTTCTTCAATTCAACCAGTTCTTCCGGATTCATCCGATAAGGCCTTTGGGATATGGGGGCTGTCCCGGGGATAAGTTCAATGATGAACTCAATATCCCGATCCGGTGGCATACCAGGCAATTCTTCAGGAAAGACATCTTGGAACAGGTGAACAACACGGATCTCATCTAGGGCTGGTCGAGCTATGCTCTCATGGCATCCTGGTTGGGGTCGACTGGGTCCTGACACATACTCCACTTCTACTCCTTTGTCGGTGGTGAGGGCTACAGCTCTCCTGGCACAGTCAATTCGACCACGGTACTTGGCTAACCAATTCATACCCAGTATGACATCTATTCCTTGGGTTCCTAGGATGATTAAGTCGGCTCGGAACTTTTCCCCTTTGATCTCAAGGGAAACGTCCGGGCAAAATGACTTGGTATCTATGGTGGATTCTGGGATTTGGATGACCATGGGTTTGGGTAAGAGGTTTCCGACTAAACCTCCCTTAGCAACAAATTCTTGGGTAACAAAAGAATGAGTAGCACCAGAATCAAACAGAACAGTTGCATGTACTGAGTTGACAAGGAACGTACCCATCACAACATCTGGTGCATCCATGGCCTCTTCAGCATTGATGTGGTGCAGGCGTCCCTTGGCAACAGCCACATTTCCGCGGGGTGCGGGGTTCTTGCCATTTCCATTGCGGCCTTGGCCGTTGTTCGGCGCCTGTGCATCGGGGCGCGGACCATTCTTCTTAGGATTGGGGCATGCCTTGGAGTAGTGACCCTTGGTGCCACAATTGAAACAGACAACATTGGCATTGAGGTTGGGGTTGCTAGAGTTCCCTCCGGGACGGGTGTTGTCATTGGGACGGCTGAACTTGTTTGGGCTGTATGGGGGCTTGGGGTAACTGGGGTGCGAAGTTGGTGGTGGTCTATATGCTGGCTTGGGGTTTGGTGGGTGGGTGCGAGGTTTCTGACTGCTCGAACCTTCCTGGGCAATCATTCTCCTCTTACGACCCTCAAACATGGACTTGCGCTTGGTCTCCAACTGTATGGCCTTGTCCACAAGTGATTCCAAATCAACAAAGTCATGGATAACCAAGGCACATTGCAGTTCATCATGAAGTCCGTTCATGAAACGCTCCATCTTCCTCCCCTCGGTGTCGACGTCATCAGGAGCATACCGAGACAAGTCAGTGAACTCATCGAGGTATCCGACCACATCCTTACTTCCCTGCCGCAACCTGCGGAATTCATCCTTCTTCCGCTCAATGAGTCCGCGGGGAATGTGCTTCTTGCGGAACTTCTCCTGGAAATCATCCCAGCTGATAGCATAACCAGCTTGCTGTAGAGCCTTGGTAGCTTCCCACCAAGACCGTGCTGGTCCTGCAAGATAGTGGGTCGCATACAGCACCTTCTCAGGTTCTCCCACGGCTGCAACTACCAGGTTGTTGTTAATGGTGCGAAGCCAGTCATCGGCCTCAAGTGGGTGAAGTCCCTTGGAAAAGGTGGGTGGGTTGGTCCTTTGGAAGTTGCTCAAAGTGGACCGCTGATTTCCTTCACCATTGCCATTGCCATTGCCATTGCCATTGCCATTGTTGTGGTGGTTGTTGTTGTTGTTGTGAGCGGCAGCTATCTGTTGCAGGGCAGCGATATGAGCTTGACGCTCAGTCCGGGCAGCTTGACGTTCCTCCATGATGAGCGCCAGAAGTTGGGCGGTGGTTGGGTCCGGTGGGGGTGGTGGTGCTCCTCCATCCGTGTTGGTGCGACGAGTGTCCACCATCCTGAAGCACACCGGGTATAAGGGGCAAGCAAAAAGGGGTTTGACCAAGGGAAGATGGGTTTTTACGTAGGGGTTGATTTACTAAGGTTTATAAGAGAAACATTTAACACATGTTAACAAGACTAGCACACACTTTCATAGCACAACCATTACATCAAGAGTTCATCCAATTCTAGCTTACAACATTCTCCCTAACTAATATACATGTAGCAAGTTCCAAAAGAACCACAGCTTTGACTCTACTAGCGATAGGGGGTCGACCTAATCCTGCGGTAGAACTCAAGTAACTCGCCTACTGAGGTGGAACCTCAGGCTCTGCCATGTCAGCATCGGACTGGTAGGGTGGCTCCTCTGGATCCTCCTCCTCATCATCCTCATCCTCATCATCCTCATCCTCATCGTTCATCTCCTCCAGATAGTCGTCATGGTCACTGAGGAAAGCGTCGTTCTCCTTGCGGAGATCCTCGCCCTCCTCCTCCATCTCGTCAGTACGGAGCTCCAAATCCTCTATCAGCTCATCCTGCTCGGCAACCTTCTTGCGGAGCTTCGCTATGGTCTTCCTCATCTGGGTTCCCTTCTTAAGAAGAGCGGCCTTCTCAGTCTTCAGCTGTGCCTCACTCTCGCGACTCTCCTTGAGCGAGAGACGCTCAAAGTGAGACCGAAGCCTAGCGCACCTCAGATCCTCCTGGGTGCGAAAGAGCATAATCTCCATGTCCAGGATATACTCTCCGAATGTCGGGTGCAGAGGGGACCGAATTGGGTGTCCATCGATGGTGCGCCTCCCGTAGAACTGGAAACGAGAGTTTACCAGCTCCGCCTTGTGTTCCTCACAAAGCCGGGATAGCATCCGCTGCATGGAACGACACAGTCCATCGTCCCAGTGGACGTCCATGAGGGTGAAAGAGAGTGCCCTGGATCCGGGGGACTTGATGTTCCCGCGAACAGACGCCTCGATCAACCAGGACAGGTTCCCGTTACCGGGAGCATCCACCTGGGCTCCCCTGAACTCAGGAGTGGGACGACCTAGCAGCTTGGTCAACTCGAACAAATCCTTCTCGAACATCAACTTGCCGTCCTTCTCCAGCTGAACGAACTCGGTGAAATGGATCGCCATCTAGAATTTTTAGTCAAAATTTTAAGTTAGTGAGATGGCAAGTATATCAAATTTTTAATGGAAGGGACAATATGTGAGCAGATTTTTAAGTTTATTAAAATGACAAGTGTGGCAAGTTTTTATGAATATGAGAGAAAACTTAGTAGTTGGTAAGAAGAGAATTTTTGCACAAATGAGAGGGTAAGAGATAAGCATTTTAAACTAATTTCTTACTTTGTTTTTCTTTAAAACTCAACTTTTGCAATCACTGCCTAACGACCATGCTAATCTAAGGCTCCTAAAGTCGAGATGGCTCTGATACCAATTCTGTGGGGACCCCGGACTAGCTGTCCGAAATACCCGATTATGCTTAACACAACGATCCCGTGATCAGTCTGTCGTTGCACATAATCCGAATTGAATACCAAAGTTTACATCCATTACAATACCGAATTAAAGTCTTACATAAAATGGTCATCTAGACCAAGCCTTACATAGGTGCCTTCAAGGGCCAAACCAAAACAATCAGCGGAAATAAGGCGTAGTAGACATCAAATCCTAGCGATGACCCGACAGGCAGTCGACTTATGAAGATCCTTAGTTGGCATAGCTGTCGCCATACTCTTCCTGGGCGTAGTACTCCTCCATGTCTGGCTACGACAATAGCCAGAAGCAAACTAGTATGAGTACATTTGAATGTACTCGCAAACTACTCCAACATGAGTGCTCTAGTTCCATTTTTAGTTTCTCACTTTTATTTATTTAAAACATCTCTGTATCTTTGTTGAAGAAGATAAGGAAATTATGACTACTAGACATCTCAATTTTATTAGTTTTATTCCAAAACTCCTCCTTTTTCCGATCGTAAACCATTATGGCAATATCTTTCCAACTACCTCATACCGATCCGTTGGTATAGGTGTATGGAACACTCTCCATTTCCTTTTTCTTTGTAAACTCAACTCTTTTCCAAAAACTTGCACATGGTCTAAGTAGGGTCTTCAACTGTCCATATCCGAGGACTCGGCTATTCGAATAGTTTAATTACCCTCTGCAGAGGTAGCACGCTTTTCCCACACTCATTCGATAACTCATCGTGTCAGCCACGCTTCGCCATACCCGTGGTATGCGAAGTTGAGTCACCGACCCTAGTCTTTCCTTTGCTCATGCTAGTATAGGATCCTGCCCCTATGAACCATTCCATCTACACCTAGTCCAGTTTCCCGTCGGAAACCCTAAGTGTGAGGACTCATAGGTTTTATCTGGCGGTGTATACGGACATCCTTCTATCCTCCTCCTTATCTACTCATAGATTTTTAAGCGAGGACCCAGGTCAGGGTTAGGTCACCAAACCACTCCCTCATGCATAACAGAGTCATCTCCGTTGATGCAGTGTCCCATACTAATAAGAGCAAACTATATGACTAAGCCCTTTCCCATATGTGGGTAAATGTGGTCGCACAGAGTATCGGTTGCTTGACTGAGTACTAGGACACAATGTGCTTTTCCAAAACCATCTTTCTCCATTTCCTTATTTCAACACCACATTTTGGTGCTATATATCCACACAAGTTTTCAAAGGAGTTTTGAATAAACAACATTGTTTTTCCATCCTATAGCTTTAGTGTCTACTTCTACATAGGGTGGCAAAACACTCTCTATATACTTTTGAAAAAGGGTTTTTGTAAACCTTAGCTTTTGAAAATGATTTATAAATCTAGATGCATAAGTTAGGTGCAAGCTCAGAGAGTAGCTTGCCTTGCTCGGCAAAGTGATCTTGGTCTTGGTCTTCAGGTTCTGCAAATCCCTCCTCCTCGATATATCCGGCAACGTTCTCGTCTAATACACAATCAATCAAATACAAACAATCACTAGCCTATTCAATCAATCATCATAGCAATACACTCTTAGAGGTTCTAACTAACCATTCCACATACCAAACAATATCATGTGGTTTCAATTTAATTGAATTAAACATTATTCCATTGTATTTTAATTAGGGAAGAAACTTGTTGCACATGTTTAATTGCATAGCTTGAGTTCTGGTTGTCACAAAAATACAAACTAAAATTCTACAGAAAGCTAATGATGTGTAGAAGATGACACCATTGGGTTTGGGTCATTTGGAGTTACCAAACTCCCTACACATTGTTTTGAATCCAGAAGCCAATTAATATGGTTTTGGCTATTATTTAAATTATATTCATCTAAAAATTAAACCATTTTAGGGGTGACTAACCATGGCTAAATGTGACCTAATAAAATTAGTTTCAACTAATTTGGGTTATCAGAGTATCAGAAACAAACAAGTTTAGAATTTAAACATGCTACTGTACTTTGAATATTGTATTTTTATTATATATTCAAATGGGGTGAAACTAGTTTAGTTGGATAGATAATTTCATAAGCTTTCCAGAACAGTTGGATTTGCTAAATTTGGAGTTGTAAATCTAAAGTTATGGATTTTCTAATTTTGAGTTCAGTACTGATTTTTAAATGAAACTTAAATTCGAATTTAAATCCAGAACGGATAATGTTGAAAAATCTGACAGAGGGGACCCACCAGTCAGCGACTCAGCGAGCGCGCGCGGTTCATTTAAACCTGACGTGTGGGACCCGCATGTCAGATCTTTATTAATTAAAACGAACCGGTAAGCTACCGTAGGATCTAGATCTAACGGCCCACGACGCTCGCGTCGCCGGCGACCTAAATCGGGCGGCGCCGCGGCTCCGGCGACGGCGTCGAGGACGGGCTGCTCACCTACGGGCTCGGGAGGCGACGGCGACGGTGCAGGAGGGGTGCGGCGGCTCGGGGAAGCTCGAGGGCGTGAAGACGAGGCTCGGGGACTCTCCTGGCGGCGACGGCGTCGATCTCCTTCTTCCGCGGCGGGGCTCGAACTCCGGCGAGCGATCCCTGGCGATCCTGGGCACGGGACAGAGGGAAAAGGGGCGTGGGTGAGAGAGGCGAACAAGGGGAAGGGGCTGAGGGCAGAGAGAAGGGAAGGGGAGGGGGAGCACGGCCGTGCCGTGGTCGTCGTCTACCTCGGGCACGGCGAGCTCGAGGAGACCCACGGGCGGCTGGGGCCCTGCGGCGACGGCGTCGCCCTCCAGGCGGTGCTCGAGAGGGTGGTGTGAGAGGGGAAGGGGTTGTGGAGAGGTGAGGAGAAATGCAGGGCACGGGCGGCGTTATATAGCGGCCGGGCGGCGCACGGTGGGCGCGGTGCAGGGGCGCCCGTGGCCGTGCTAGGCCGCCGTAGGCCGGTGGAGGGGCGCGGCTACGCTGCGGGCTGCCTGGGGAGCAAGGCGGGCAAGGTGGGGTGGCGTTTCGCGCGCTGCGCGTGCGAGACGGGGCGGGCCGGCCGTGAGCGCGCTCGGGCGGTGCACGACGTGCACGGCGTGGCTCGGGCGCGTCGCGGTCGGGGCGTGCTGGGGCGAGCTGCTGCCGCGCGAGGGAGCCAGGAGGTGAGGGAGAGCGAGGGGGCACGGAGCGGCCAGCACGGCGCGGCGCCTGCGCGGCCACAGTGCCGACAATGGCGACGTGCGCGCGCCCGCGGCTGTCTCCGGCCGTTCCTCGGCGCTCCCGAGGCCAAATCCTCGTGCTCTTGAGTGCGGCGAGACGAGTGGAGTGAGGCAAAACGAGTGAGGGCAGAGGCTTGCGTCAATTTGATCAAATTTGATCAAATCATCCAAGGATTTTGGTTCGGTTTGGGATGAACAGGTGGTGATCACCAGGTGTTTGATGAATTGCTTGAACCAAAACAGTAGCATTTTGCTATTTTAATTTTCCTATTTCTCCTTATTCTTTTGGGTCCAAACTTAAGATCTAGGCTAACTATATTATTGGTAAGTGTTACAAAGTCTTTTGGAAATATTTTGAAATATTTCAATCATGAATTTCTTATTTGAATTTGAAGTTTTGAATTTGAATTTTTGAAAGGGAATAGTTTGTAAAATTTAACTAGGAGTGTTTATAATATTGCTCCATTGATTTTGGTGTGAAAATAAATTTATATATCTTAATTTGGAAAAATAATGTGACATTTGTCACATGGTGTTTTGTTTTTGTGGTTTGTTTTATTTGTTTTCTTTTCTTCAAATTTTTAATTAGAGCTAGAATTCAACAATCTTGCAAACAATACAACAAGCAACACTCAAGAATTAAACATACACACATTTTTATAAGAAAAGTTTTTGTTGGCCCACATTTTTGCACTAATAATTATATTAATATTTTTGGGGATGTTACAGTTCATGCGTTGAACGTAACCAGATATTTTGACCACGTGCTCACTAATCCTGCTGTGCTCATCCATCTTGGCAAGGAAGAAACGTTAGACGTCTCATACCTTTCAGCTCTAGCCTGTGGAGCGAAGAAATCCTTGAGGTTAGTGATTATCTCATAAGCACTCATCATGTCAAAACGCTTCTATAAGTCAGACTCCATAGCGTAAAGCATACGACTCTGGACAACGGAGGAGTCATCCACCTTGGTCTGATAAACAACTTTTTCACCATCCGAGGCGGTATCTGCGGGTCTATCACCTATGGCGGACTCAAGTACATAGGACATATTTGTGGGATTCATAGGGTGCGGAACCAGGTGGTGAAGTTTGAACCATCAGTCTTAAGTTTCTCTTTCTCAAGGAACGGTCCAAGGTTGAAGGTGGGCGAGACATTGATGTCTACGCACGCTTCTATTCTTGCAGACAGTGTTGGGCCTCCAAGAGCAGAGGTTTGTAGAACAGCAACAAGTTTCCCTTAAGTTGATCACCCAAGGTATATCGAATCCAAGGAGGTAGAGGTCAAAGATAACCCTCTCGAACAACCCTGCAGTTAAGATACGAGAAGTCTCTTGTGTCCCTGATGCACACGGTGGGTGAGTTGTTGGGACACCCCAAGAGGAAGGTATGAAGTAGTGCATCAGCAAATTTCCGTCAGTATGAAACCAAGGTCATCAAACCAGTAGGAGATGAAGAATTCCCTCGAGGTATCAACGGTGTCAGAAAAGAGCTTGACCTAGTTGACGTGGAATCTGCACACGACACAATCAAAGTTATTTTGCCCCAACTCAACGATGAGGGTATCAATCCCACCGTCTTGCTGTAACAAAAGGATTAAACGTATGTGTGGAAGAAAGAATGATGTTTGCAGAAAGGAACATGTTTGTAGTTGTGGTTTTATCAGATTAATAAGAAGGACCGGGGTCCACAGTTAACTAGTGGCATCTCTCCATAAATAATATAACATTCATCCATACCAAAAAAGAGATTATTTATTGTAAGTGAACGGAGAAAAAAGAAAAAGTATTTTAAATAGGCAAATTACAGCTAGGCAATTGACAGAATAATGATGAGCAAACCAATGCATATACTAATGATATGGTGTCTAGTGTGAGATTCATTCGGGCATTACAACAATATATGTAGACGTTCCAACCGCATCTATGACTAATAATCCACCTTCCAGTTAGCGTCCGCACCCCTTTCAGTATTACTGTGTGTAAATTAAGTAAGTAACATCATCCTTAGACAAAGTACTAATGTTTTATCCATAGTAGCAACAGTACATCTACAACCTTAGAGCTTTCTGTCACTGCCCCAGATTAAATAGAGACCTGAACCTACTATCGAGCATAAATACCCCCTCTTGGAATTACGAGCATCTACTTGGCCAGAGCATACACAAGTAACGGAGAGCATGCAAGATCATTAAATAGCACACACATGATATATTATGAAGCAATAATTTTAGTACTCAATACTCATCGGATCCTAGCAAACACAACATGGAGAATTACATAAAGATGATCTTGATCATGATAGGCAGCTCAAAAGATCTAAACATGATAGCACAAGAGGATAAGACAACCATCTAGCAACTGCTATGGACCCGTAGTCCAAGGTAGACTACTCACGCATAAGTCCGGAGGCGGTCATGGCGACGTAGAGGCCTCCGGGGACGATTCCCTCTCCCGGCAGGGTGTCGGGGAGCAGTTCTGATCTCTCCCGAAGTGGTGGTGACGACGGGGCGGCTCGGGAAATAAGGTTGGAACGTTCTATGTATATTGTTGTAATGCCCGAATGAATCTTACACTAGACACCATATCATTAGTATATGCATTGGGTTGCTTATCATTATTCTGTCAATTGCCTAGCTGTAATTTGCTTACCACGTATGGATGAATGTTATATTTATGGAGAGATACCACTAGTGAACTGTGGACCCCGATCCTTCTCATTAATCTGATAAAACCACAACTGCAAACCTGTTACTTTCTGCAAACATACATCTTTCTTCCACACATACGTTTAATCTTTTGTTACAGCAAGCCGGTGGGATTGACACCCTTACCGTTAAGTTGTGGCAAAATACTTTGATTGTGTTGTGTGCAGATTCCACGTCTCCTACGCCACATCAACTCTGGCGCCGTTGGCACCTCGAGGGGAACGTTTATCTCCTACTGGTTTGATAACCTTGGTTTCATTACTGAGGGAAATCTTGCTGCTCTGCTACTTCACACCCTCCTCTTGGGGATTCACCAACCACACGCTTAGCAACCATCAAGAATTTTTGGCGCCATTGCCGGGGACATAAAGAAGCAAAACCACATGAAGCTCCCTCGTCAACTACGCGCCTGAAACTTGACGCAGAAGGCATCAAGAATCTCTGGCGCCGTTGCCGGGGAGACAAGCATTCCTTCACGAGGGGAGTTTTCGCACTTCCAATCTTTTTATTTCGTTATTGTCTTGCTTAGTTTATTTGTATTAATGTTTTGTTTGCTTAATATCAAAATTACAAAAAATTAGTTACCTGCATTACTTTTCATATTTCGGTTTGCACTTTTATTTTCAGTTTTGTTGCGTTGTTTAATTCGGTTTGTCATTAGTTCTGAATTTTTTTATTTCGGTTTGTACTAAAATTGCTAAAATGAGTTCCGCTGAAAATACTAAGTTGTGTGACTTTACAAGTTCCAACAATAATGATTTTATATGCACACCTATTGCTCCACTTGCATCTAAACCTGAGTTCTTTGAAATTAAACCTGCTTTATTGAATCTTGTTATGAGAGAACAATTCTCTGGTGTTAGTTCTGATGATGTTGCTGCCCATCTAAATAACGTTATTGAATTATGTGAAATGCAAAAATATAAATATATAGATGTGATATTATAAAACTGAAATTCTTTCCTTTCTCTTTGAGAGGAAGAGCTAAATAATGGTTGCTTTCACTGCCTAGGAATAGTATTGATTCTTGGATAAAATGCAAAGATGCTTTTATAGGAAAATACTATCCCCCTGTTAAAATTATTTCTCTAAGAAGTAGCCTCATGAATTTTAAACAACTTGATAATGAACATGTTTCTCAAGCTTGGGAAAGAATAAAATCTTTGATAAAGAATTGCCCAACCCATGGACTGACTGCTTGGATGATCATCCAAACCTTTTATGCAGGACTGAATTTTTCTTCAAAAAATTTATTGGATTCAGCTGCTGGAGGTACCTTTATGTCCAACACTTTGGGGGCTGCAACAAAACTCTTGAATGATATGATGGTGAATTATTCTGAATGGCATACGGAGAGGACACCTCAAGGTAAGAAGGTAAATTTTGTTGAAGAAACCTCCTCTTTGAATGAAAAGATTGATATTATTATGTCTATGCTTGCTAGTGGTAAATCCCATATTGATCCCAATAATGTTCCTTTAGCTTCTTTAGTTGCGCAAGAAGAGCATGTTTATGTAAACTTTATAAAAAGCAACAATTTTAACAACAATGCCTATAGGAACAACTATGGTAATAACAACTATAAGCCCTATCCTCCTAATAATGGCAACTCGTATGGCAACTCTTATGGTAATTCTTAAAACAATAATAGGACTACCACCTCTGAACTTGAAACCATGCTAAAAGATTTTATCACTACACAAACTTTGTTTAATAAAACTGTTAAGGAAAAGCTTGGGAAAATTGATATTCTTGCATCTAAAGTTGATAATCTTGTCCTTGATGTTCTTGCATTTAATAATACCTTTGCTAAAATTAATGCCATCCAAGTTCAAATTGATGAAAATGTTATATTAATGGCTCAATTATGTGCTAGATGGGAAAGAGAGAGAGAGAGAATTAGAGAAAGAGGCAAATATTGTTAAAGTTTTTACTATTACTACCTCTGAAAATAATGGTGTTTCACATGTTAGAAAGTATCCTACTATCCATGGTAACATAGTTGGTGTTAGAAATGTCTCGTCTACTTCACCCAAAAATTTAAAATTGCCTAAAACTGTTGAAACTAGAGTTGATAAAAGTGCTGAAATTTTTAAAAACATGTGTCGGGGGGCTGCCCCCCGGGTAGGGCAGAACCCGGAGTAATTCAGTAGTGTGCCAACAGTACTTGACCTCTGGCGAGAGCAAGGGCCACCCCCTAGTGTGCTGAAGGGGCAACTTGACCCTTGAGTGCTGGTAGAGTGCAAAGTGCCTCCTGGCAGGCGCAAGGGTCAGCTCTGGCGGCTATAAATAGACACCCCCAGCCTTCACAATGGCAGCACAAGCATCAGCGGGTGGTTCCTCTAAGAACTAGCTTCTCGAAGATGTCTTTGCTGATAGGCTAAGACATCTTCGGGAGGCTAGGCCTAGAGATACTCATCCTGAGACGAACTCGGGTGCATCCGGAAAGGATCTCGGATCTTGGGATCCGAGGAGACTCCCGGAAGGAGAAGTACTCGGTCTTACCGGATAAGCAATCCGGGTAAGTGCTAACCGGAACACTTAACCCTGTCCTGGACTTGTGCAGGAAGGACTCGCGGGGTCGAGCAAGACGATAACCGGCATGAGGGATCCCGGTAGGCCGTCAACGGTCCGTGGCAGGCTTTCCCGTCTAATCGGGGGGGGGGGGGGGGGGGGGGGGGGGAGTACCGTTCTGTCTGACACGGAAGCATGGTCACCTCCCGCCTGACATGGGAGCACGTCAGGCGGTATGACAACGGTACGACAACACACGACGTGCCTAGCCCGGCAATCCGGAAAAGGCTATCCGGGATGGGCAAAGACATGTCCTGTCTCTGACAGGGGGACAATGATGTTCCAGGACGGCACCTGCTGTCCTTGCCGGGATAATGACAAAGGGGCTATGCCGGATAGGGCGGCGAGTAGGTCGCACTAGCCGGTGACGCCATGCCGGTTTGGCCTGTCCGGTGGGGCCAAGCCAGTTTAGGGTTTCCGGCCCCCCTGGCTGGAACTCTATAAAAGGCGTCATAACTGCTTCTGTGGGAGAGAGACCGACTTGGGAGCCAAAGCTATAGTCGCATTCACTCCTAGAGCATTTACTTCTTCATACCTTGAGTTCATCTAGTTCTTTGTGTTCTTCACTTTGAGATATCTAAGAGCAAGCTGTAGCCCTTGTACCACAATTATATAGAGAGGAAAGGCAGGAGTAGGGGTGTTACCTCCTCACGAGGGCCCTGCACCTGGGTATATCGTCTGTGTGTTGTGTGCCTTCGTGCATTTGTTCTTGTTTGTTAGATCTTCCCTCTAGCGTGCTGTTCTTGTTTCTCGTTCTTGGGAGATCTCGGTTATACCGGGATCCTCCCCGTGTGAGCTCTTCAGCTCGCTATCCCTCCCCGGATCCACCAACGTCCATCGGCCCCACACATTAGCCATCCTATGGCATCTGCCGTGACACCACCACGACAGTTGGCGCCCACCGTGGGGCAGATAGAGGCGTTGGCTGGTGTACACATCCGGACGGGCTCCCCCGTTCATTTCGACATTCGGGTTCTCTCTGGCCTTGTCGTAAGGCTGGGTGAGATGGACTTCGTCAGCGACAACGCAGGATGCTTCCGGAACAGACCCTTTCCGGTGAACGGATGCCTCATTGACTTTGGTGGTTTCACCACCTACGTCGCCACCGAAGTTATCTGCAGCTATCCGGACGTGGTCCTGGAAGCTGAGGATCCCCCCATGCTCTGCGCTACTCGGGGTCTGCGTGCCGGTCGCTCCCCGAGTTCCGTCGCGGTAATGATGGTCGGGACAACCGAGGAGGAGTACCAGGACGCTGACGGCGATGCCGGAAGCGGCCACGTCCGTTTGGCCAAACCCCCTCAGGAAAGGGATGCAGCCCAAGACGGCGATCCGTAGCCGTCCCAGCCACGTCGTCGCCCGGATCCCCTCCCGGGTCTTGTGGCCAAGTTGGCTGTCCCTGTGACTGCTGAAGCAGACACCCATGCCACTTCGGCTGACTTGGAGGAGCAACGTAGGTTGCTACTCGCCGAAGCGTAGAAGATCGCCGAGATCCGGCGTGAGCTATATGCTAGCCTCCGGGAGTACAATGCTGCTCACGGATTCCTTAAGATAGACTCCCGGGACAAGCGCATTGCGGAGCTGCGGAAGAAAGGCAGAATGGTGAATGATGAGTTGGCGGGTGGAGCCACTACCAGTCACACGGGTAGCCTGATCTCGGCGGGGAGACCGGTGTACATCTCGCCGGCGAAAACTTTTAGGGCTGTCGAAGCCGCCATGGCCGAATTGGCAGGGTTATCCGGTGAGGCTCTGCGCAAGCAGCAGGAGCGGGTAAATGAATTGGTCATCGAGGCCAACGGGCAGAACCAGGCCTTCAAGAAGAAGAACCCCGGGGCGGGATCCCAAGTGCATTCAGCTAGGCCCAATAGCCAGAAATCGGATGGAGAGGCCTCTTCCCCGCATCCGAGTAGAAGCAAGAGCAAGAGCAAAAGCCGGAGCAGAAGCCGGGGCTCCGGGAAGAACAAGCAGTTGCATACCTATGATCCGGCCTTTGCCGGCATCCAGCAAGCCGGGCAGCATAACTCGGGGCAGGCAGGAAGTACCCGTGAGGGTGGCAACCTGGGTGTAGGAAACAATAACCCGGCTAGCCGTGGTAATCCACCCCGGGACCCTCCTCATGTTCAGGGAAACCCGCGAAGGGAGGCCGCCTCTGTCCCGCAGCAGTCTGTGATCCCGGCACAAGATAAGCTCAACGATGGCAACTCAAGATTGCAGCAGCTCGGGCACCAGCCCAATGAGAATCCTTTGGGATCTCGGGTAGGAAGCAGACAGCTGGATCCGGCCGATGCCAGACTCCGGCTCGATCGGATTCACCAGTCAGAGCTAGTGGAAGAGCAAGGACCTCCGGGACCTGCCTGCTT
Source organism: Poa annua (assembly GCA_026929855.1). NCBI lineage: Eukaryota > Viridiplantae > Streptophyta > Magnoliopsida > Poales > Poaceae > Poa > Poa annua. The sequence continues at coordinate 37,842,054 of CM049426.1, forward strand.
TGGACCCCGGATCATGCGGGAGCCACCTGTTCGGAATTTTCAGCTCAACCGAGGTGCTAAGACCTATGACGGCAGCAAGAAGCCGGAGGACTGGTTAACCGTTAGCACAGACTGCTGGTTAGATTTCAAGGAGGCATTTATCAGCAACTTCACCAGCACATACAAAAGGCCAAACAGGCCTCAGCAGCTCGCCATCTGTAGGCAAAGGAGCAACGAGACTGACCGGGAGTACCTTACCCGGTGGAGCAATATTCGCAATTCTTGCGAAGGGGTGGTGGAGGCGCAGGCCATCTCCTGGTTTGCACAAGGATGCCGGCATGGCTCGATGCTGTGGCAGAAATTGCAAAGGAAGATGCCGGCAACCTTGGCGGAGACCATGCGCATCGCCGATACCTACACGCTTGGAGATCCCATGCAACCCCTAGTGGATGTCGGTGACTCCAACCGGAGGAATGCGGGACCTCAGCGTTCGGGATCGAGCATGAGCCATGATCGCCAGGATTTTGGCCAGAAGAGAAATCAGCCCGAGTACCACCATGCCGCACAGCATGTCGCAGCAGTGACCCGAGATCAAGAGGATGCCGGCAACAGTCAGCGTCAGAAGACAAGTGGCCCGGCTTGGGGTCAAAGTCAGGAAGTGCAAAAAACTTGGATAGAACAAAAGAAGCCCCTGACATATGAAGAGATGCTGAACAAGCCATGCTGCTACCATACCCTGGAGGCCAGCAAGCCGGCGAACCACTCTACTCGGCAGTGCAGCTGGTGTCAGCGCACATTGCAGGAGGGCAGCTCGGGAGCTGTTCGGCCGAGTGCTCCGGCATCTCGACCCAACATTCCGAGACCCCCTCCTCCAACGTCGGGAGCCAACGCAGTCCGGATCAGTCAACCTCCGCGAGGACCCCCACCTCGGCCGGTGAACGTGGTGCACACCCGGAACGACAACGGTGCAGGCCCCAGTAATCAAGCCGGACAACAGCAGGGCAACTACCGGGAGGCACATCAAAGCTATGTGGTCTTCGTAACAGAGCCCACTGACCGGAGGAGTGTCCGACAACGTGCCCTGGAAGTGAACGCTGTGATCCCGGCGGTGCCCAAGTTCTTGCACTGGTCCGAGATGGAGATCACGTGGAGCCGGAAGGATCATCCCAGAGTTATGCCTAAGCCGGGGGCGTATGCCTTGGTGGTGGATCCAACCTTTGTCGGACCAAACCTCAATGTCCGCTTCAGCCGGGTTCTGATCGACAATGGCAGTGCCATTAACATCATGTACAAGGACACGATGCTGAAGCTGGGGGTGTCCATGAACACCTTGTTACCTACCGAGACGACCTTCCACGACATTGTGCCCGGAGTCTCTTGTTCCCCCAAGGGTAAAATCTGGGTTGAGGTGTTATTCGGAACCCGGGAGAACTGCCGGACTGAGAGCTTGGAATTCGAGGTCGTGGACCTCGAAAGCCCATATCGAGCACTCATTGGCAGGCCGGCACTGGCCAAGTTCATGATCTCAACTCACATGGGTTACCTGAAGATGAAGATGCCGGGGCCTAACGGCGTGATCACCATCGCGGTAAACCACAAGCGCTCCTTGGAGTGTGCCTCGGCCGGCTCGTGCTTAGCTGAATCCCTGGTGATCGCGGAAGAGAAGAAGAGGATCCAGCAGGTGGTGGCGATGGCCAAGACCTCCCAACTCGGAATGCCCGGGATGGTGAACCCGGAGCAGGGTGCATCATTCCAGCCCCCCAAGGAGACAAAGAAGGTGGGTGTGGACCCCAGCAACCCGGAGCGCCAAGTTATCATTGGCAGCAACCTGGACAGCAAATAGGAAGGTGAGCTCGTCGACTTCCTCCGTGAGAATCGGGATGCTTTTGCGTGGTCAAGTCACGATCTGCAAGGTGTCCCGAGGGAGTTGGCTGAGCACTCTCTGTTTGTTAGACCGGATGCGAAGCCGGTGAAGCAACCGACTAGGCGCCTCTCGGATGAAAGAAGAGCTGCCGTCATGGAGCATCTGGCTATACTGCTGGCCGCCGGATTCATAATGGAAGTGCTGCACCCGGATTGGATATCGAATCCGGTCCTAGTAGAGAAGAAGAAGGATGATCCCCTCCTGCTTAAGGTGTGGCGCATGTGCATCGACTTCACCAACCTCAACAAAGCATGCCCGAAGGACCCCTTTCCACTGCCCCGGATAGATCAAGTAATAGATTCCACTTCCGGGAGTGAACTTTTGGCTTTTTTAGATGCCTATTCTGGTTTTCACCAGATACCTTTGAATCCGGATGATCAATTGAAAACTGCTTTTATTACCCCTTATGGGGCTTATTGCTATCGTGTCATGACTTTCGGTTTGAGAAATGCTGGTGCTACATACCAGAGGTGCATGCAAAAGTGTTTGCACGACCAGATAGGCCGGAATGCCGAAGTCTATGTCGATGACATAGTCATAAAAACGAAAGAAAAGGCCTCACTGATAGATGATCTGAGGGAGACGTTTAAGAACTTAAGAAGATTCCGGATGCAGTTGAACTCGGATAAGTGCACATTCGGTGTTCCGGCAGGGAAGTTACTCGGTTTCCTCATCTCAAGCCGGGGAATTGAGGTCAACCCGGGTAAAATACGTGCTATCGAGAGCATGAAATTGCCCGTACGTCTCAAAGATGTGCAGAAGTTCACTGGTTGTCTTGCATCCCTAAGTCGGTTTGTCAGTCGACTTGGAGAGAAGGCCTTGCCCCTGTACCAGTTGATGAAGAATAGCAAAACATTTGTTTGGACCCCGCAGGCCGACGCGACGTTCATAGATTTGAAGAGAATGCTTTCAACAACCCCCGTGTTGGCGTCCCCGTTACCCAAGGAGCCTATGCTGCTGTATATTGCTGCCACCAACCGGGTAGTCAGTGTAGCAATGGTAGTAGAAAGGGAAGAAGGGGGCAAACTGATACAAAGACCGGTGTATTACCTCAGTGAGGTGATCTCGGAATCCAATCAGAACTACCCGCACTACCAGAAGATGGCGTATGGAGTGTACATGGCAGTGACCAAGCTCAAGCACTACTTTCAAGAGCACCCGATCACAGTGGTGTGCGAGGCTCCTCTGGCCGAGATCATCGGTTGCAAGGACGCTAGCGGCCGGGTAGCCAAATGGTCCATCCAGTTGTCTCCGTACGCTCCAGCATACGAGAGACGAGATGCCATCAAGTCGCAGGCGCTGCCGGACTTTTTGGTAGACTGGGCCGAGATGCAATATGAACCTCCGATGCCGGATTACAATTTCTGGAGGATGCATTTCGAAGGCTCCAAGGCTAAGATCGGGTTGGGTGCCGGAGTGGTCCTCACTTCACCAAAACAGGATGTGCTGAAGTATGTTCTGCAAATTCATTTCCGGGCATCTAACAACGTCGCGGAATATGAGGCCTTGGTTCATGGACTGAATGTCGCAAGGGAGATCGGCATCCGCCAGATAGAGTGTTTCGGTGATTCCGACCTCGTGGTGCAGCAGGTGTCGGGGAACTGGGATGCGCTGGATGCAAACATGGCCTTGTACAGATTTCATGTGCAGAAAATATCTGGATTTTTCGAAGGATGCGAGTTCAAGCACATACCCAGAGGAGAAAACGAGGCAGCGGATGTCTTGTCCAAGCTAGGGTCATCTCGGGATGCCATCCCACCCGGGATCGCTCTTGAGCATTTGAGGAAGCCATCTATTCAACCCTCACCCGAGTCGGATTCTATCTTCATCCCCAAGGAACCTAGTTCGGGTGCCGTACCCATGGAAGTAGATGTCGGGAGCATCACATCGAACCCGGGGACTGCATCACTATGCTCAGAGAGGCAAAGAAAGATGATTATGGAGGTGATGCCGGCAGAACCAATGGACATAGACGCTCCCGTGTTCCCGGTTCGACCTATCCCGGGATGGGCACAGCCCATTATGGCTTACATCTTGGAAGGAACCCTGCCGGAGAATGAAGTGGAAGCCCGGCAGATAGTGCGAAGGTCAAAAGCATACACCGTCATCAATCAAGACCTATACAAGAGGAGTGTCACCGAGGTACTCCAGAGATGTGTGGAACCGGCAGAAGGACAACAGATGCTGCTGGAAATACATCAGGGGGAATGTGGACATCATGCATCATCCCGGGCCCTGGTGGCGAAAGTGTTCCGGCATGGGTTCTACTGGCCCACTGCGTTGTAAGAGGCAGAAGACATTGTCCGGAAGTGTGGAGGATGCCAGAGGTTTGCTCACCGGATACATATGCCGGCGTCAGCACTGAAGACAATCCCTATCACTTGCCCATTCGCAGTATGGTGTTTGGACATGGTCGGGCAGTTCAAACCGGCACGAGGCAATATGACGCACATACTGGTCATGGTAGATAAATTCACCAAGTGGATAGAGTTCAAGCCAATCCTGAAGTGTGATGCACACCGCAGTGCAATTCCTGAAAGACATCATCTTGAGAAACGGGTACCCGCACAACATCATCACTGTCGGGGGGCTGCCCCCCGGGTAGGGGCAGATCCCGGTATAATCCAATAAGGTGCCAACAGTACCTGACCTTTGGAGAGAGCAAGGGACACCTCCTTCTGTACTGAAAGGGCAGCTTGACCCTTAAGCGCTGGTAGAGGACAAAGTGCCTCCTGGCAGGCGCAAGGGTCAGGTCTCGCAGCTATAAATAGACACCCCGGGCCCTCACAATCGCAGCACAAGCATGAGCGGGTGGTTCCTCTAAGAACTAGCTTCTCGAAGATGTCTTTGCTGATAGGCTAAGACATCTTCGGGAGGCTAGGCCTAGAGATACTCATCCTGAGACGAGCTCGGACGTATCCGGAAAGGGTCCCAAAGTCTCGGGGTCCGAGGAGACTCCCGGAAGGAGGTGTACTCGGTTTTACCGGATAGGTTGTCCGGGTGAGTACTAACCGGAATTTATGTCTCGGTCTTGATCTTATGCAGAAGAGGCTCACAGTGGCAAGCGAAGAGGTAGCCGGCGTGACGGCTTCCGGCAGGCCGTCAACGGTCCGTAGCAGGCTTTCCCGTCTATTGCGGGGGGAAGTACCATTCCGCCTGACACGGAAGCATGGTCACCTCCCGCCTGACACAGAAGCATGGTCACCTCCCGCCTGACACGGGAGCGCGTCAGCCGGTACGATCGTGGTACGACAAGACCTGGCACACCTAGCCCGGCAATCCGGAAAAGGCTATCCGGGATGGGCAAGGACATGTCTTGTCTCTGACAGGGGGACAATGATGGCGCAGGACGGCGCCTGCCGTCCTTGTCAAGATGATGACGAAGGGGCTACGCCGGATAGCCCGGCGACTAGGTCGCACTAGCCGGTGACAGCATGCCGGCTAGGCCTGTCCGGTGGGGCCAAGCCAGTTTAGGGTTTCCGGCCCTCCTGGCCGGAGCTCTATAAAAGGCGCCATAACTGCTCCTGAGAGGAGAGACCAACTTCGGAGCCAAAGCTATAGTCACATTTACTCAGAGAGCATTCACTCCTTCTCACCTTGAGTTCATCTAGTTCTTTGTACTCCTCCCTTTGAGAGTTCTAGCAACAAGTTGTAGCTCTTGTAACGCAAATATATAGAGAGGAAAGGCAGGAGTAGGGGTGTTACCTCCTCACGAGGGCCCTGAACCTGGGTATATCGTGTGTGTGTTGTGTGCCTTCGTGCATTTGTTCCTGTTTGTTAGATCTTCTCCCTCGTACTTTGTTCTTATTCCTTGTTCCTGGGAGATCTCGGTTTTACCGGGATCCTCCCCGTGTGAGCTCTTCAGCTCGCTATCCCTCCCCGGATCCACCAACGTCCATCGGCCCCACACATTAGCCATCCTATGGCATCTGCCGTGACCCCACCACGACAGTTGGCGCCCACCAACGTCAATCAAGAACTGTACAAAAGGAGTGTCACTGAGATACTTCAGAGGTGTGTAGAACCGGCAGAAGGACAGGAGATGCTCCTGGAAATACATCAAGGGGAGTGTGGACATCATGCGTCCTCCCGGGCCCTGGTGGCAAAGGTGTTCCGGCATGGGTTCTACTGGCCCACTGCATTGCAGCAAGCAGAAGATATTGTCCGGAAGTGTGGAGGGTGTCAGAGATTTGCTCACCGGATACACATGCCGGCATCAGCACTGAAAACAATCCCCATCACTTGGCCATTCGCAGTATGGTGTTTGGATATGGTCGGGCAATTCAAGCCGGCAAGAGGCAATATGACACATATACTGGTGATTGTGGACAAGTTCACCAAGTGGATAGAAGTCAAGCCAATCCGGAAGTGCGATGGACACACCGCTGTGCAATTCCTGAAAGACATCATCTTGAGATACGGATACCCGCACAGCATTATCACGGATAATGGCACCAACTTTGCTGTGGGGGAGTTCGCTCGGTTTTGTGCTGAGAAGGGAATTCGGCTGGATGTAGCATCAGTCGCACATCCGGAAGCAAATGGGCAAGTCGAGAGAGCAAATGCCTTGGTCTTAGCCGGTATCAAAGCTCGTTTGATCGAACCATTGTTGAGAACTCCGGGATACTGGATAGAGGAGTTACCGGCGGTGTTATGGGGTCTCCGAACTACACCGAATAGATCTACCGGCTACACGCCATTCTTCATGGTATACGGTGCTGAGGCAGTACTCCCGACCGACATACAGTATCACTCCCCGAGAGTGACAATGTTCACCGAGACCGAGGCAAAGGAGGCCCGAGAAGATGATGTAGATTTACTCGAAGAGGCAAGAGAATTGGCACTATCTCGGTCTGCAATTTATCAACAGAATCTCCGTCGCTATCATAGCCGGAAAGTACACCCGAGGGTGTTCCGAGAGGGGGATCTGGTGCTGAGGCTCATCCAACGCACGACCGGAATGCATAAATTATCACCTCCATGGGAGGGACCTTTTGTGATAAACAGAGCATTGCACAATGATTCTTATTACCTTGTAGATGCACAGGAGTCTAGGAAAGGTGTAATGGACAAATCCGGTGAGGAAACCAAGCGTCCATGGAATGTAGCTCTACTTCGCCCCTTTTACACGTAAAGGGCTCAGTGTACGTTGTATCTCAATTTTCAATATTAATGAAAGTAAGGCACCCCGGGAGGAACCCGGGGACTGCCTGGTTATGTGCATGTCTTGTGTTATTTTTGTCAAGTTCATTTACTGTTTTTCACCGGCATCTCGGGAAGGAACCCGGGGACTGCCGGATAACTGTTCTGTATGTTATTTTATATGCCGGGAAAGTTCCGAGTTCGATTCTCAGAGTCAAAGTAATGTATGTCATGTGAAATCATCTTGTGACTCGACTGACGTACGCCGAAATGGTAGTCAAGAGCAAAGAGAGGGAAGGTGGGAAACACGAAAACGTTCTCGGGGACTCGGAGCAGGAACTTATCCGGCATACCTGTTTTTTACTAACTTAGTTGTTTTTTATGTCGGGAATTCGGTTAGACGGAACTCGAACTGTTCTAAGTAATGTATGCCGTATGTGGAGTTTTGTGACTCGACTGTCGAGCGCCGAAATGGTAGACAAGAGCAGAAATTACCTAAGTACGGTAAACATGAAAGGCAAGTCGGGAACTCAAAACAGAATAAATTGACATAAGTTACTCGGATAAGTAGTTCAGTACAGAACGAAAATAATATAAGTCTATATTACATATGGCACCCGGCATCCCGGGGATTTGACGAATCTACTCTTAAGTGTTTTAAGCGATAGGAGATGTCGGCTTCTCGACCGAGACACCAGCAGGAGCAGCGACCTCGGGAGCGGCCTCAGCAGGAGCAGCAGGAGTAGCAGTCCCGGTGGCATCAGCAGGAGCAGCTCTCTCGGGAGACGCAGCAGGAGCAGCTTCGGCTTCGGTTCCGGCAGCGCTACTCGGGGCGTCGGGACGCACCTCGGTCTCGGTGGCCTCGGGTCCCGGCGAAGTCGTTGCGTCCCGAGAAACCACGCTCTCGGGCGCGGCACCGGAGGCAGCATCGTCTTCTTCCGGGGCCTCGTCTTCCGCGTCGCCGGTCGCGCCGGTTTCTTCATCATCCTCGTAATCGGATTCCGAGTCGGAAGGAAGGACGTTCGCGGTGAAGGCACGAATGCTGGACCACGAGGCGATCCGGTGAGCCACTTCCTGTCGCCGCTGAATCTTGGCTGGATCACTCAGCCACGTCGAAGTCGTCCGCAGGCGCTGAATCACCTCCAGGTCAAGACCCTCGTACCAGCTAAGTACTTGGGTCAAGACCTGGTCGGCACCAGCTCGCGCACCGGAACGTTTCCACGCGTGAATGCGCCTCCCGGCACACCGCAGTGCGCCCGCGAGCTCGGGAATTGAGAGCGTCCCGCGGATGCTCGGCCACAGTGCGCCGTGGACGTGGACCGCAGCGCTGAGCAGCTCCGTCCCAATAGACCGAAGAGGCACTATCCGGGCCTTGAGGGCGGTGAGGTGATCCTCGATGTCCCAAGCGTCCGAGACAGGGCCCTTCCCGGCGCGCTTCTCTCGGGCGGCAGCAACGGCGAGAACAGCAGCCTCCCGGGAGTGCTCAAATTCCCCTTTAAAAAGAAGAACTGTCAAAAAACTAGGTCATAAGAAAAGCAACAACGAAGAAATGAAGCAGCAAGAGAAGAGAGATGTCGGTCCACTTACTGTTCAGATCCCGGTTCAATACAGTGAGCTCGGAGAGCCAAGTATCAGACCGTGACCGGAGGAGAGCCAGCTCGATCTCGGCATTATGCGCACGCTCCTCGGACTGGTCAAGGTTTCTTTCTGCTTCTTGCTCGCCTCGATGAAGCGCGTCTTCATGTCGGTCGCAGCAGCCTTGACCTTTTCGAGCTCGCCGTTGAGCCGCGCGATCTCGGCTTGCGCGGTGGCAAGTGCGGTCTTCTGGTCAACCGAGACCTTGCGCGCCGCATCTCGCTCCTCCCGAAGGCGCCCCTCGGATTTCTTGGACTGACCGAGGTCAGCAAGAACTCGGTTGAAGATGCTGCAGCGTTTCTTGCTGCACTCCTGAAATCAAGACAAAGAAGGAGGAATCAGCCGGGGAAGAATATAAGGAACTCGGGAGACTACGAGATCTCTAAACACATAACAAGCTACCCGGTGGGGAGGATCTCGGGGACTCGGTATCCAAGTCCTGAAATTTTCTCTAAGATTGGAACTTAGTGATCTACTATTCGGTGGAATCTAGAGCACTAAACACCAATCTCGGGGACTAGTGGTTGTGAAGCAAATTTTGAAGCAACCTACCCGGTTGGGAGGATCTCGGGAACTCGCTATCCGAGTCCAGGATTTTTCTCTAAGATTGGAACTTAGTGATCTGCTATTCGGTGGAATCTAGAGCATTAAGCACTAATCTCGGGGACTAGTGGTTGTGAAGCAAATTTTGAAGCAACCTACCCGGTTGGGAGGATCTCGGGAACTCGCTATCCGAGTCCAGGATTTTTCTCTAAGATTGGAACCTAGTGATCTGCTATTCGGTGGAATCTAGAACACTAAGCACCAATCTCGGGGACTAGTGGTGGTGGAAGGAACAAATGTTTCTTGGTGAAAGAAATAGAACAATCTTACCTCGGTCACCCGAGTAACATCCAGCGCGGCCACCTGAAGAGCGTGCAGAGCTTGGGCGTTGCGGCTGGGGCCTGCAGCGTGCAAGTCTCCCGCGGTCTCGGAGGCGTCGGCGGCAAGCCAGGCCTGGTTGTATTCGTCAACAACCTGTATGCCGGAGCCGCCGGGCGCGCGGGTAGCAGCAAGATCCCGGGACCCTGAAGGCACAAAGGAGCTAACGGTTGCTCGCAACATCCGCAAGGCGGCAGTAGGGATCTCGGCGGGAGGCGGTGGTAACGATGAAAACGTACCCGTGCGCAGCACCAAGTCCTGGGTCGAGGATGTCGGGGCAGCCGCAGGCTTGGCAGAAGTTGTTTTCTGCCCAGCAATCTTGGGGCGCGACTTCCTGGCAGATGGATCAGCTGGCCGGGAGGAATCTGCGGGCCGTTTCTCCAGGGCAGCCTTGTCCGAAGCTTGCCGGGAGGGACGTCTTGGCACGGACTGCCGGGGAGGGCTCAAGATCTCCGCTTCAAGCCCGGGCACCCGGCGCGGACTTTCCGGAAGGAGAATATCTCCCGAGGTTGTCGTGGCTTGCGCCGGGATCTCGTCGGTCGCCGGGCAAGCATCCGGGGTCACAACGGATGCCGGTGCGGCACCGTAGGCGGCAGCTTCACTTCCCCGAGTAGAGCGGCGAGGCGGATAAGGCGAAGCCCGGGCAGGACTGGGAGTCCGAGTTCCGGGAGGAGGAGGAATAGCAGGTGAAGGGAGGTCGAGTGCGTCCCTGAAAGAAAAATATCTCAGTAATAGTTTACGGAGAAGGCAAAGTCATGTAGCATAAGGCAAGGAAAATGTACCCGGAGGCCACAAGGGGAGGGCCCCTGTGCCGGCGAGGCTTTGGGGCCATTTGTTTATTCGGCTTGCTCCTCTTGGGGGGGTGGCCGGAGTTCTCGGCAGCCTCGGTGTCGGAAGCCGCGCGCTTCCGGCTCTCGGCACGTTTGGTTCCGGTAGTCGGCTTCGGAACCACTGCTGAGGCCCAATTGAGAGGGAGAGCGTCAATGACATCGAGAATTTCGCAGTCAATCTCATCCTCATCATCTGAAGAAATAGAAACTGTCTCTGAGATTGAAGGGTTACCCAGAGCTGCAGCCTTGAGCAGAGGAATAGCGAGATGGTCCTCGCCATCGGGGTCCTTTCTCGGCATCTTATCCGGCACCGGGAGGTTCGGCACGAAGTTCCCGTTGGCGTGGATTGCGTCCTCCTCGTCTTGCCGCTCGAATAACTGCGCAAACAGGTCATCGCATGATTTCCAAGTAAACCCATGTACGTGGGGAAATGCGCAAAAGACAGACAGGAGCACCTGTTTTAACGGTTTATTCCGGGATCCCCCAATGACACCCCAGGTGTAATCATCCCTCATATTCGTCCGAGCAATGGCTCGAACGCGTCGGACGACCGCAGCATGGTCTAACCCGACAATACTGGTCCTAGTGGGGTCATAGCTCCCATCCATATGGCACATCTTGTGCACTCGGTTTTGCAGAGGGCAGACGCGCCGAATAATGAAGCAGCAAGGAGATCGTCACCGGTCATTTTCTTGTTCAGCGCCTGGAGCACGTCGTGCATGCAATTGACCTCTTCGCTATCCGGGAGCCGTTTCCAGAGGTTGAACTTGCGAGGAGGGCCATGGACAAACTCCGGCAGATTTATGAAATCTGGGTTCGAGGATCCCGGACCATCTCCCGAGTGCTCCCGGTTCTTCACGTAGAAGAAACTGCGCTGCCACTTCCGGTAGGATTCTATCCCCTTGACTATGGGGAACCCGGAGTTAGCGCGAGGGATGATGGTGGCCGCTCCGCAGTCGACCAAGTCTTTCTGTTCCTGATCCGGGTTGGGGATGACTTGGCGGCGAAGGATAAAATATTTGGCCCAAAGATCCAGAAAGGGCCACACGCCGAGGTATGCTTCCGCATACGTGGTGAAGACCGAGAGCATCATTATGGCGTTAGCTGGGAGGTGATGTGGAGGCTGTAGGTGTCGAGGAAGTCGCGGAAGAAGGGGCTAGCCGGAAGCCCAAACCCACGCTCGAAATGCGTAAGGAATACAACGTATTCCCCGGGTTGGGGTTCCGGCTCAACCTCGCCCTCCGGGAGACGGCTCTCGACTTCTGGAGGAATCCGATGAGTCCGATACAGCCAGTCCAGATCCCATTGTTTGGTTTCGGAGCCATCCCAGCATCCCCGGATACTTTCTTCACCCATGTCGGAGAAGACGGCAGGTGTATCCGGGCTATTCTGCAGCCGCAGCGGCAGTTAGTCGGAGTTAGTCTACCGGAAACTAGGATGCCGGAGCACAAACTGCTAAACACTACCGGGTTCCTGGGAAACAAGATCTACCGTGCGCTAAATAATCAAAACAAAAGGGAGGAAAAAAGGCTCGCGCTGGGCTCGGGCGAGGCGCAATGCAAGTGAATGACCTACATCCTACCGCGACGGTACATCACCGCCGTGCGCCTCGGGCGCGCCGCCCAGGTTGTGCTCACCGGCGGCGGCTCAACCGCACTTGTGCTATGGCACGGCCGGGGTCGGGCGGTTGCTCTACCGAAGAAAACCATCGAGACGGAGAGGGCAACTCACCGGTGAAAGAGGAGATCGGTGACGAGCGAGACTGACGGCAATGTTCGAGCTCCGGCGCACGGCGAGGGCAACGGCGTTCGGTGACGAGCGCAGCGGCGGCGATGTGCTCGAGACAATGGTGGAGAAGCAAGAAAGAAGAAGAAGGGGAGGAGACCCTTCCGGTCCCCTATTTATGGGGGGGGGGGGGGATTCCGGAGCGGTTTCCAATTTTCCCGCCCACGATCTCCATGATCGTGGGTGGGATCTAGTTTGTGCAGCAAGCCACGTGGCGCTATACGGAGCGTCCGATCCGGCCACACCGAGGGCCACACGGCCCCAACGGTTGGATTCCGGATCGGCTGTGGCTCCCGGCGCGGGAACCCAAGCGGCAGCACGCTCGCGCAGGGGCACTCGAGTGCATCTCTGCTCAGACGAGACGTCGGGTGGGCCCCAGCACACACTCTCGAATTCATCAGGAAGCCAACGGTCAAGATTCACTGAGGCTGTGTTATCCGGTTGCAGGCTTTGCCTCCCGGTAGAAATAGTCTCGGTAAGAAGATCTCGGGAAGAACCGACTTCGGCAGATAGGGAAAGGCTGGTGTCATGTGTTCTCGGAAGATAGTTGTTGTTTAAAGCTGATCCCGCACATCATCCGAGGTCGCTGTGCAGCACCAGCTTCGGGGACTAGTGTCGGGGGGCTGCCCCCCGGGTAGGTGCAGATCCCGGTATAATCCAATAAGGTGCCAACAGTACCTGACCTTTGGCGAGAGCAAGGGACACCTCCTGCTGTACTGAAAGGGCAGCTTGACCCTTAAGCGCTGGTAGAGGACAAAGTGCCTCCTGGCAGGCGCAAGGGTCAGGTCTCGCAGCTATAAATAGACACCCCCGGCCCTCACAATCGCAGCACAAGCATGAGCGGGTGGTTCCTCTAAGAACTAGCTTCTCGAAGATGTCTTTGCTGATAGTCTAAGACATCTTCGGGAGGCTAGGCCTAGAGATACTCATCCTGAGACGAGCTCGGACGTATCCGGAAAGGGTCCCAAAGTCTCGGGGTCCAAGGAGACTCCCGGAAGGAGGTGTACTCTGTTTTACCGGATAGGTTGTCCGGGTGAGTACTAACCGGAATTTATGTCTCGGTCTTGATCTTATGCAGAAGAGGCTCACAGTGGCAAGCGAAGAGTTAGCCGGCGTGACGGCTTCCGGCAGGCCGTCAACGGTCCGTAGCAGGCTTTCCGGGGGAAGTACCATTCCGCCTGACACGGAAGCATGGTCACCTCCCGCCTGACACAGAAGCATGGTCACCTCCCGCCTGACACGGGAGCACGTCAGCCGGTACGATCGTGGTACGATCGTGGTACGACAAGACCTGGCACACCTAGCCCGGCAATCAAGAAAAGGCTATCCGGGATGGGCAAGGACATGTCTTGTCTCTGACAGGGGGACAATGATGGCGCAGGACGGCGCCTGCCGTCCTTGTCAAGATGATGACGAAGGGGCTACGCCGGATAGCCCGGCGACTAGGTCGCACTAGCCGGTGACGGCATGCCGGCTAGGCCTGTCCGGTGGGGCCAAGCCAGTTTAGGGTTTCCGGCCCTCCTGGCCGGAGCTCTATAAAAGGCGCCATAACTGCTCCTGAGAGGAGAGACCAACTTCGGAGCCAAAGCTATAGTCACATTTACTCAGAGAGCATTCACTCCTTCTCACCTTGAGTTCATCTAGTTCTTTGTACTCCTCCCTTTGAGAGTTCTAGCAGCAAGTTGTAGCTCTTGTAACGCAAATATATAGAGAGGAAAGGCAGGAGTAGGGGTGTTACCTCCTCACGAGGGCCCTGAACCTGGGTATATCGTGTGTGTGTTGTGTGCCTTCGTGCATTTGTTCCTGTTTGTTAGATCTTCTCCCTCGTACTTTGTTCTTATTCCTTGTTCCTGGGAGATCTTGGTTTTACCGGGATCCTCCCCGTGTGAGCTCTTCAGCTCGCTATCCCTCCCCGGATCCACCAACGTCCATCGGCCCCACACATTAGCCATCCTATGGCATCTGCCGTGACCCCCCCACGACAATCACGGATAATGGCACCAATTTTGCTGTGGGGGAATTCGCTCGATTTTGTGCTGAGAAGGGAATCCGGTTGGATGTAGCATCAGTTGCACACCCGGAAGCAAACGGGCAGGTGGAAAGAGCAAATGCTTTGGTCTTGGCCAGCATCAAAGCTCGGTTGATCGAACCATTGTTGATAACCCCGGGATGCTGGATAGAGGAATTACCGGCAGTATTATGGGGTCTCCGGACTACACCGAATAGATCTACCGGGTATACGCCATTCTTCATGGTGTACGGTGCCGAGGCAGTACTCCCAACCGACATACAGTATGATTCACCGAGAGTGACAATGTTCACCGAGACCGAGGCAAAGGAGGCCCGAGAAAATGATGTTGATTTACTTGAAGAGGCAAGAGAATTGGCACTTTCTCGGTCTGCAATTTACCAGCAATACCTCCGCCGCTATCATAGCCGGAAGGTGCACCCGAGAGTGTTCCGAGAAGGAGATCTTGTGCTAAGGCTCATCCAACGCACGGCCGGAATGCATAAGCTGTCACCTCCATGGGAGGGACCTTTCGTGATAAGCAGGGCATTGCACAATGATTCTTATTAACTTGTAGATGCACAGGAGGCTAGGAAAGGTGTAATGGACAAATCCGGAGAGGAAACCAAACGTCCATGGAATGTAGCCCTGCTTCGACCCTTTTACACATAAAGGACTCAATGTATGATGTATTTCAGTTTTTATGTATTAATGAAAGTAAGGCACCCCGGGAGGAACCCGGGGACTGCCTCGTTGTGTGCCCATTTACTTTGTCCAATTTGTTTGTTATTTCATACCGACATCTCGGGAAGGAACCCGGGGACTGCCTAGTACCTATTTATTGTGTTATTTATATGCCGGGAAAGTTCCGATTTCGATTCTCAAAGTCAGAGTAATGTATGTCATGTGAAATCATCTTGTGACTCGACTGACGAACGCCGAAATGGTAGTCAAGAGCAAAGAGAATCAATGTGTTGAACACGAAAATGGTCTCGGGGACTCGGAGCAGGAACTTATCCGGCATACCTGTTTTTACTAACCCAATTCTTTTTTATGTCGGGAATTCGGTTAACTAGAACTCAGATTTTCTTAAGTAATGTATGCCGTGTATGGAGTTTTGTGACTCGACTGTCAAACGCCGAAATGGTAGACAAGAGCAGAAATTGCCTAAGTACGGTAAACATGAAAAGGAACTTGGGGACTCGTGACAGAGTAAACCGACATAGCTTGTTCTAATAGATAATTTGGTACGGAACATAAATGTTAATAGTATATATTACATCTTGCACCCGGCATCCCGGGGATTTAACAGTTCTACTCTTAAGTATTTCTAAGTAGTAGGGGAAGCCGGCTTCTCGGCGGTGGCAGCAGCGGGAGCAGCAGTGGCGGTGTCCTCAGCACCGGCAGCGGTACTCGGGGCATCTGGGCGCACCTCGGCCTGGGAGTCCTCGGGTGGCGGAGGAGTTGAAGCATCCCGGGGAGCCACGGTCTCGATGGCGGCACCAGAAGCAGCGTCATCCTCCTCCGGGATCTCAGCGTCCACGTCGTCGGTCGCACCGGTTTCATCGTCATCCTCGTAATCGGACTCGGAGTCGGAAGCGACGACGCTGGCGGTGAAGGCGCGAATATTGGACCAGGAGGCGATGCGATGCGCCACTTCTTGTCGCCGCTGGACCTTAGCCGGATCACTGCACCACGGCGAGATGGTGCGCAGGCGCTGGATCACGTCAAGGTCGAGACCCTCGTACCAACTCAGTACTTGGCTCAAGACCTAATCGGCACCAGCCCGTGCGCCGGAACGCTTCCAAGCGTGGACGCGCCGCCCGGCACCACGGAGTGCACTCGCCAATTCGCCGACCGAGAGCGTCGCGCTGACGCCCGGCCATAGCGCACCGTGAACGTGAATCGCGGCGCTGAGCAACTCGGTCCCGATCGACCGGAGAGGCACTATCCGGGCCTTCAGGGCAGTGAGGTGATCCTCAATGTCCCAAGTGTCCGAGACAGGGCCCATCCCGGCGCGCTTCTCCCGGGCGGCAGCAACCGCAAGAGCAGCAGCGTCGCGGGAGTGCTGGAACCTTTAAAAAGAATAGCTGTCAAGCGACTAGGTCATAAGGAGGGCAACAACAAAGAAAGAGAGCAAGGAAAAAAGGGGGATGTCGGTCCACTTACTGTTAAGATCCCGGTTCAATACAGTTAGCTCAGAGAGCAAAGTATCGGCCCGTGACCGGAGAAGAGCCAGCCCGGTCTCGGCGAGATGCGCGCGCTCCTCGGATTGGTCCAAGGTCTCCTTCTGCTTCTGCGTCGCCTCCACGAAGCGCGTCTTCATGTCGGTCGCAGCAGATCTGGCCTTTTCAAGCTCCCCATTGAGCCGCGCAATCTCGGCCTGCGCGGTAGCAAGTGCAGCCTTCTGATCCACCGAGATTTTGCGCGCGGCATCTCGCTCCTCCCGGAGGCGCCCCTCGCATTTCTTGGACTGACCGTGATCAGCAAGAACCCGGTTGAAGATGCTGCCACGTTTCTTGATGCACTCCTGAAATCAAGACAAAGAAGGATGAGTCAATCTTGGGAAAGGTTTAAGGGACTCGGGAGGCTCCGAGATCGGTAGCAATTAAAGGTTACTCGGTGGAAAGGAACTCGGCGACTCGGCTTCCGAGTCCTGAGATTGTCTCTAAGATTGGAGCCTAGTGGTCTGCTATTCGGTGGAATCTAGAGCACTAAGCACCAATCTCAGGGACTAGTGGAGATGGACCAATTTTTGAAAAAAGGTACTCGGTGGAAAGGAACTCGGGGAGTCGGCTTCCGAGTCCTGAGATTTTCTCTGAGATTGAAGCCTAGTGGTCTGCTATTCGGTGGAATCTAGAGCACTAAGCATCAATCTCGGGGACTAGTGGGGAAGGAACAAGTATTTATTGGAGAAGGAAAGGGAACAAACTTACCTCGGTCACCCGAGTAACGTCCAGCGCGGCCACCTGGAGAGCGTGTAGAGCTTGAGCCATGCGGCTAGGGCCGGCAGCGTGCAAGTCCCCCACGGTCTCGGAGGCATCAGCGGCAATCCAGTCTTGGTTGTATTCGTCAACAACGTGTATGCCGGAGCCGCCAGGCGCGCGAGCAGCAACAACCTCCCGGGATCCTGAAGGCACAAAGGAGCTTACAGTTGCTCGCAGCGTCCGCAGGGCAGCAGTAGGGATCTCGGCAGGAGGTGGCGGTAACGGTGAAAACTTACCCGTGCGTAGGGCCAAGTCTTGGGCCGAGGATGTCGGAGCAGCAGTAGGTTTGGCAGAAGTTGTTTTCTGCCCGGCAACCTTGGTGCGCGCTTTCGCGGCAGGATGATCAGGTTGCCGGGAAGAGGCTGCGGGCTGTTTCTCCGGGGCTGTCTTGTTCGCAGCTTGCCGAGAGGGACCGCTTGGCACGAGCTGCCGGGGAGGGCTCATGATCTCTGCCTCAAGCCCGGGCACCCTGCGCGGACTCTGCGGAAGAAGGATGTCTTCCGATGTAGTCGTGGCCTGGACTGGAGTCTCGTCGACCACGGGACGAGTATCCGGAGTCGCATCAGCAATCGGTGCGGCACCAGAAGCAGGAGGCTCGTTTCTTCGGGCGGAAGGACGAGGTGGAGAAGAAGCGGCCCGAGGCGGGCTGGGAGTCCGGGATCCAGGAGGACGGGAGGCAAAGGATGACGGGAGGTCGAGTGCGTCCCTGAAAGAAATATCTTAGTAAAAACTTCAGGAGAAGGCAAGATCATGTAGCATGAAGCAAAGAAAATGTACCCGGAATCCACGGTGGGAGGACCCTTCCTTCGGCGTCGAGGCTTCTCGGCCGTTTGTTTGTTCGGCTTGCTCCTCTTGGGGGGGTTGCCGGAATCATCGGCAGCATCGGTGTCGGAAGTCGCACGCTTCCGGCTCTCGGCGCGTTTGGTCACGGCCGTGGGTTTCGGAACCACTGCTGAAGCCCAATTGAGGGGAAGAGCATCAATCACATCGAGTATTTGACATTCAATCTCATCCTCGTCATCCGAAGAAATGGAAATAGCCTCTGAGGTTGAAGGGTTACCCGGGGCGGCAGCTTTGACTAGAGGAACGGCAAGATGCTCCTTGCCGTCGGGATCCACTCTCGGCATCTTAGCCGGTGCCGGGATGTTCGGCGCGAAATTCCCGTTGGCGTGGATCGCGTCCTCCTCGGTTTGCCGCTCGAATAACTGCACGGATAAATCATTGCATGACAACCATGTCGGTATCCAGCAGAACCCGGGTGCAAATGCAAGTGTGCGAAAGACAGACATGAGCACCTGTTTCAATGGTTTTTTCCGGGATCCCCCGATGACACCCCAAACATACTCATCCGACATCTTCGTTCGAGCAATAGCTCGAACGCGTCGGACGACCGCGGGACGGTCCAACCCGAAAATGCTGGTCCTGGTGGGATCATAGTTCCCGTCCATATGGCACATCTTGTGCACTCGGGTTTGTAGAGGGCAGACGCGGCGAATAATGAAACAGCGCAGGAGATCGTCGCTGGTCATTTTGTTAGTCAGCACCGCGAGGACGTCGTGCATACATCTGACCTCCTCGGTATCGGGGAACCGTTTCCAGAGGTTGAATTTGCGGGGAGGACCAATGGCGAACTCCGGCAAATTTATGAAGTCCGGGTTCGAAGATCCTGGACCATCTCCTGAACTCTCCCGATTCTTCAAGTAGAAGAAACTGCGCTGCCACTTCCGGCAGGATTCTAGTCCCTTGACTATAGGAAATCCGGAGTCAGCACGGGGAATGATGGTCCGGATTGGGGATGACTTGGCGACGATGGATGAAGTACCTGGCCCAGAGGTCTAATAATGGCCACACGCCGAGGTATGCTTCCGAGTAGGTGGTGAAGACCGAAAGCATCATGATGGCGTTAGCTGGGAGATGATGGGGTTGGAGGCTGTAGGTGTCGAGGAAGTTGCGGAAGAACGGGCTAGCCGGAAGCCCAAACCCACGCTCGAAGTGCGTGAGGAATACAACGTATTCCCCGGGTTGGGGTTCCAGTTGAACCTCATCCTCCGGGAGACGGCTCTCGACTTCTGGCGGAATCCGGTGAGTCCGTTACAGCCAGTCGAGGTCCTCCTGTTTGGTCTTGGACCCATCCCAGCACCCCCGGATACTTTCTTCAGCCATGCCGGAGAAGTCCGCAGATGTATCCGGGCTACTCTGCAGGCGCAGCGGCAGTTAGTCGGAATTAGTCTACCGAGAGCTAAGATACCGGATCACAAACTCCTAAAGATAACTGGGTTCCTGGCAAGTAAGATCTACCACGTGCTAGTAAATCAAAATTTAAGTGAGGAAAATAGGCTCGGACTAAACTCAAACATGGCATAGTGCGGGCAAAAGGCTAAGACCTACAGCGAGTCTTCATCCCCGCCGCGCGCCTCGTGCGCGCCGCGTGAATCGTGCTCGCCGGCGGTGGCGCAGCCGTGCATGCGTTAGGGCGCGACCGAGCGCGAGCTATCGTTCCCGTGAGAGAAAAGTTCATCGGGGCGAAGAGAAGAACTCACCGGAGAAAGCGAGGCCGGTGATGGGCAAGAAGGACGCGAACCGATGATGAAGCGAAGGGCTCCGGCGAACAACGAGAGCGGCGGCGTTCGGGCTCCGGGCACGGCTACGGCGGCGTGCTCGAGACGACGGTGGCATAAGTGTGAAGTGGAGGAAGAAGAAGAGGTGACCGTTCCGGTCCCCTATTTATGGGGGGATTCCGGAGCGGTTTCCAAATTTCCCGCCCACAATCTCTCCCATCGTGGGTGGGATCCATTCTGTGCAGCGCGACACGTGGCGTTCACCGGAGCGCCCGATCCGGCCACACCGGGGGCCACACAACCCCAACGGTTGGACTTCGGATCAGTTGCGGCTCCCGGCGCGCAAACCCGAGCAGTGGCGTGCTCGGTCAGAGGCACTCGAGTGCACTTCTGATCAGACAGGACATCGGGTGGGACCCAGGTCACGATCTGGAATTCAATGCAGAGCCAACGGTCAAGATTCACTCAGGCTGCACTATCCGGTTACAGGCATCGCCTTCCGGTTGAAACGATCTCGGTATGAGGATCTCGGGAAAAACCGATCTCGGCATCTAGTCGGAGGATAATATCGTATGTTCTCGGAAGATAGTTGTTATTAAAGCTGATCCCGCACATCATTCGTGGTCGCTGCGCAGCACCAGCTTCGGGGACTAGTGTCAGGGGGCTGCCCCCCCCCGGGTAGGGCAGAACCCGGAGTAATTCAGTAGTGTGCCAACAGTACTTGACCTCTTGCGAGAGCAAGGGCCACCCCCTAGTGTGCTGAAGGGGCAACTTGACCCTTGAGTGCTGGTAGAGTGCAAAGTGCCTCCTGGCAGGTGCAAGGGTCAGCTCTGGCGGCTATAAATAGACACCCCCAGCCTTCACAATGGCAGCACAAGCATCAGCAGGTGGTTCCTCTAAGAACTAGCTTCTCGAAGATGTCTTTGCTGATAGGCTAAGACATCTTCGGGAGGCTAGGCCTAGAGATACTCATCCTGAGACGAACTCGGGTGCATTCGGAAAGGATCTCGGATCTTGGGCTCCGAGGAGACTCCCGAAAGGAGAAGTACTCGGTCTTATCGGATAAGCAATCCGGGTAAGTGCTAACCGTAACACTTAACCCTATCCTGGACTTGTGTAGGAAGGACTCGCGGGGTCGAGCAAGACGATAACCGGCATGAGGGATCCCGTTAGGCCGTCAACGGTCCGTGGCAGGCTTTCCCGCCTAATCCGGGGAGAAGTACCGTTCCGTCTGACACGGAGGGACGGTCACTTCCCGCCTGACACGGAAGCATGGTCACCTCCCGCCTGACACGGGAGCACGTCAGGCGGTACGACAACGGTACAACAAGACACGACGTGCCTAGCCCGGCAATCCGGAAAAGGCTATCCGGGATGGGCAAAGACATGTCCTGTCTCTGACAGGGGGACAATGATGTTCTAGGAAGGCGCCTGCTGTCCTTGCCGGGATGATGACGAAGGGGCTACGCCGGATAGCGCGGCGAGTAGGTCGCACTAGCCGGTGACGCCGTGCCGGTTAGGCCTGTCCGGTGGAGCCAAGCCAGTTTAGGGTTTCCGCCCCCCCTGGCTGGAACTCTATAAAAGGCGCCATAATTGCTTCTGTGGGAGAGAGACCGACTTGGGAGCCAAAGCTATAGTCGCATTCACTCCTAGAGCATTTACTTCTTCATACCTTGAGTTCATCTAGTTCTTTGTGTTCTTCACTTTGAGATATCTAAGAGCAAGCTGTAGCCCTTGTACCACAATTATATAGAGAGGAAAGGCAGGAGTAGGGGTGTTACCTCCTCACGAGGGCCCTGAACCTGGGTATATCGTCTGTGTGTTGTGTGCCTTCGTGCATTTGTTCTTGTTTGTTAGATCTTCCCTCTAGCGTGCTGTTCTTGTTTCTCGTTCTTGGGAGATCTCGGTTATACCGGGATCCTCCCCGTGTGAGCTCTTCAGCTCGCTATCCCTCCCTGGATCCACCAACGTCCATCGGCCCCACACATTAGCCATCCTATGGCATCTGCCGTGACACCACCACGACAACATGAGAGAAGGTGGTTTGGTTTGCTGTGATGATAATAATTTTGATTTTTACAATTGTAATATCTCTGAATTATTAATTTCTTGCAAAAATTGGCCACAAGTCCTAATGCTAGCTCTCTTAATTTGGCTTTTACTACTCATATTACAAATGCTCTCATTAAAGCTAGGGAGGATAAATTAAAACTTGAACCTTCTATCCCTAGGAAGTTAGAAGATAGTTGGGAGCCCATCATTAAGATGAAAGTAGATAAATTTGATTGCAATGCTTTGTGCGACCTTGGTGCAAGTATTTCCGTTCTGCCTAAAAAGCTCTATGATATGTTTGACTTGCCACCATTGGAACATTGTTATTTGGATGTTTTTCTTGCTGATAATGCTTTGAAGAAACCTCTGGGGAGGATCAATGATATCCCTATTATGGTTAAAAATAACCTGGTCCCTGTTGATTTTATTTTCTTGGACA
The DNA here is from genome assembly GCA_026929855.1 of Poa annua. Classification (NCBI taxonomy): domain Eukaryota; kingdom Viridiplantae; phylum Streptophyta; class Magnoliopsida; order Poales; family Poaceae; genus Poa; species Poa annua. Next base: position 37,864,314 of record CM049426.1, read on the forward strand.
TTGAATGCAATCCATCTTGTCCAATTGTGTTGGGAAGACCCTTTCTGAGAACTGTGGGTGCAATTATTGATATGAAAGAAGGTACCATCAAGTACCAATTCCCACTCAAGAGAGGTATGGAACACTTCCTAGGAAAATAATGAAGCTATCTTTTGATTCTATTGTTCGTTGAAACTATGGTGTTGATGCTTTATCTCTTGATAATACTTGAGTTTTACTTTGTGCCTAGCTCAAAGGCGTTAAACAAAAGCGCTTATGGGAAACAACCCACTTTTATTTCCTGTTATTTTATTTTGTTTTTCTTGTGTCAAGGACTTGTCCTACCTCGGTAGAAATTCCTTTGTATCTTATTTTTATTGCAATGTTGTGTCTAGTTAAGCCTCTAGTCGAAAGTTGATGTTAAAATTCAATTCCCGTGCTAAAGCAGATTTCTGCTGTCTACTGTTAAATTCATATCAACTCACTGGAACGTCGAAACATCTGCCCTTTTTTGTGCATAATCCTCAGATGTATACGCAACTTTTATTCGTCTTTACGGACTGTTCCGTTTTTGAGAGATTCTGCCATTTTCTTTTGCAATGCCTCTTTTGCTATTTTGATTGGATCTTTTTATCCTTTTAAGTATCAGTGGCTGTAGCTAATGTCCAGTAGCAATGGTACAAATTGTGTTCCTACAGAATATCATAATTATTTGTGCGCTAACCCTCGAATGAAGTTACTCAAGTTTGGTGTGGAGAAAGTTTTAAAGGATCAGGAGAAGAGGATGATGTAATGTGATCAAGAGGATAGTAAAGGCAAAGCTTGGGGATGCCCAAGTGGTTCATCCCAATATAATTCAAGAAGACTCAAGCGTCAAATCTTGGGGATCCCCAAGGCACCCCTTTCTTCATCGACAAACTATCATGTCCTTTCTAGTGAAACTATATTTTAATTCTGTCACATCTTATGTGCTTATCTTGAAACGTCTGTTTGTTTTTGTTTTTGTTCCTGTTATTTTCATTCTCTGAATAAATATGGATCCTAGCATTCTTTTGTGTGGGAGAGAGACACGCTCCGCTTTTTCATATGAATACTCGTATTCTTCACTTATATTTGTTGAGTATTCTTTTCATGTTATCGTTTGCTCTCTAGCTCTTGTTTTTCATGCATCTCTGGTTAGAGATGTTAGCTTTGTTATGTTATACTCCCATATCTCATTGTTTAATTACTTGGAGAGTTTATCTTTTAAATAAGTTGATTGGTGTTTGGTTGAGAACAGAAAATGCTAAATGTAGTAGATGGTATAATTAAATGATACATTAATCTTGTAGATCATTAAATTGTGTCACTTGAATCATTGATGTTGTTATGAGATATTAATTTGCTTAATGGTAAAGATGATGGTCTCGTAAAGTGGAATGATTAAATGGTTGGTCTAGAGAAACTTGAAAACTGTGCCACACTTAAATTTTCCAGTTGATTGCATAATGGTATATTACTTCTATTTGCCTAAGGCAATCGTAATGGCATTATGTTATGCGCTACGGTCGGGTCCCCAACAGTGACTTGTTTATTTGCCACAGCACCCCTAGGAGTAATTTTCATTATGCCTTGCATGATCATTGTCGGGGGGCTGCCCCCCGGGTAGGGGCAGATCCCGGAATATCGCAGGAATATGCCAACAGTACTTGACCTTTGGCAAGAGCAAAGGGCACCCCCTGGTGTGCTGAGAGGCAACTTGACCCTTGGGCGCTGGTAGAGTGCAAAGTGCCTCCTGGCAGGCGCAAGGGTCAGCTCTAGCAACTATAAATAGACACCCCCAGCCTTCACAATGGCAACACAGGCATCAGCGGATGGTTTCCCTAAGAACTAGCTTCTCGAAGATGTCTTTGCTGGTAGGCTAAGACATCTTCGGGAGGCTAGGCCTAGAGGTGCACATCCACAGACGAGCTCGGACACTTTCGGAAAGGAGCTCGGATCTCGGGTTCCGAGGAGACTCCCGGAAGGAGGTGTATTCGGTTTTACCGGATAGATGGTCCGGGTAAGTGCTAACCGGAGTGTCTATCTCGGTCTTGATCTTATGTAGGAGAGGTTCACGGTGGCAAGCGAGGAGGTAGCCGGCAAGCGGGATCCCGGTAGGCCGTCAACGGTCTGTAGCAGGCTTTCCCGCCTGATGCGGGAGGAAGTACCTTTCCGCCTGACACGGAAGCATGGTCACCTCCCGCCTGACACGGAAGCATGGTCACCTCCCGCCTGACACGGAAGCATGGTCACTTCCCGCCTGACACGGGAGCGCGTCATCCGGTACGACAACGGTACGACAAGACCTGACATGCCTAGCCCGGCAATCCGGAAAAGGCTATCCGGGATGGGCAAAGAAATGTCCTGTCCCTGACAGGGAGACAATGATGATCCAGGACGGCGCCTGCTGTCCTTGGCGAGATGATGACGAAGGGGCTACACCGGATAGCGCGGCGGCTAGGTCGCACTAGCCGTCGACGGCATGCCGGCTAGGCCTGTCCGGTGGGGTCAAGCCAGTTTAGGGTTACCGGCCCTCCTGGCCGAGACCCTATAAAATGCGCCATAACTGCTTCAGTGAGAGAGAGACCAACTTGGGAGCCAAAGTTATAGTTGCATTCACTCCTAGAGCTTTTACTTCCTCACACCTTGAGTTCATCTAGTACTACTTGTTCTTCACTTGGAGAGGCATATGAGCAAGTTGTAGCCCTTGTACCACATTTATATAGAGAGGAAAGGCAGGAGTAGGGGTGTTACCTCCTCACGAGGGCCCTGAACCTGGGTATATCGTGTGTGTGTTGTGAGCCTTCGTGCCTTTGTTCTTGTTTGTTAGATCTCCCTTCCATCGTATTGCTGTTATTTCCAGTTCTTAGGAGAACTCGGTTATACCGGGTTCCTCCTCGCGTGGGCTATTCAGCTCGCTATCCCTCCCCGGATCCACCAACGTCCATCGGCCCCACACATTAGCCATCCTATGTCATCTGCCGTGACACCACCACGACAGTTGGCGCCCACCGTGGGGCGGACAGAGGCGTTGGCTGGTGTACACATCCGGACGGGCTCCCCCGTTCATTTCGATGTTCGGGTTCTCTTTGGCCTAGTCGTAAGGCTAGGGGAGATGGACTTCGTCTGCGACAACGCAGGGTGCTTCGGAACAGACCCTTTCCGGTGAACGGATGTCTGATTGACTTTGGTGGTTTCACCACCTACGTCGCCACCGAAGTTATCTGTAGCTACCCGGACATGGTCCTGGAAGCTGAGGACCCTCCCATGCTCTGCGCCGCTCGGGGTCTGCGTGTCGGTCGCTCCCCGAGTTCCGTCGCAGTGATGATGGTCGGGGCAACAGAGGAGGAGTACCAGGACGCTGACGGCGATACCGGGAGCGGCCACGTCCGTTTGGCCAAACCTCCTCAGGAAAGAGGCGCGGCCCGCGATGGCGATCCACAGCCGTCACAGCCACGACGTCATCCGGATCCCCTCACGGGCCTGGTGGCCAAGTTAACTGTGCCTATGGCAGCTGAAGCAGATACCCAGGCCACTTCGGCTGAGTTGGAGGAGCAGCGGAGGTTGCTACTCGCTGAAGCGCAGGAGATCGCCGAGATCCGTCGCGAGCTCAATGCCAGTCTCCGGGAGTACAATGCAGCTCACGGATTCCTTAAGATAGACTCCCGGGACAAGCGCATTGCGGATCTGCGCAAGAAAGGAAGAATGGTGAACGAGGAGCTGGCAGGTGGAGCCACAACCAGTCACACGGGAAGCCGGATTTCTGCGGGGAAGCCGGTGTACAGTTCACCGGCGAAAACTCTTAGGGCCGCCGAAGCCGCCATGGCCGAGTTGGCGGGATTATCCGATGAGGCCCTGCGCAAGGAGCAGGAGCGAGTAAACGAGTTGGTGATTGAAGCCAACCGTCAGAATCAGGCCTTCAAGAAGAAGAACCCCGGGGCAGGATCCCAAGTGCACTCTGCCAGACCCAATAGCCAGAAATCGGATGGGGAGGCCTCTTCCCCGCATCCGAGCAGAAGCAAGAGCAAGAGCAAGAGCCGGAGCCGGAGTCGAGGTTCCGGGAAGAACAAGCAGCTACAAACCTATGACCCGGCCTTCGCCGGTATCCAGCAAGCCGGGCAAGCCGGACAGCGTAACTCGGGGCAGGCGGGAAGTACCCGTGAGGATGGTAACCTGGGTGTAGGAAACAATAACCCGGTCGGCCGTGGTAACCCACCCTGGAACCCTCCTCATGTTCAGGGAAACCCACAGAGGGAGGTCGCCTCTGTTCCCCAGCAGGCCGTGATCCCTGGGCAGAACAGGCGCGACGATGGCAACTCGAGTCTGCAGCAGCTCGGGTATCAGCCAGACGAGAATCCTTTGGGATCTCGGATAGGAACCAGACAGCTGAATCCGGCAGACGCCAGATTCCGGCTCGACCGAATTCACCAATCCGAACTGGTAGAGGAGCAAGGGCCTCCGGGACCTGCCTGCTTTGGACCTCGGATCATGCGGGAACCACCTGTTCGGAATTTTCAGCTCAACAGGGGTGCCAAGACCTATGACGGCAGCAAGAAGCCGGAGGACTGGCTAACCGACTATGTAACTGCAGTAAGCATAGCCGGTGGAAACAGACGATGGGCGGTACGATACGTACCGCAGATGTTGGATTACCAGCCCGGATCTGGTTGAACAACCTGAGAGCTGGCAGCATAGACTGCTGGTTAGACTTTGAGGAAGCATTCATCAGCAACTTCACCAGCACGTACAAAAGGCCTAACAGACCTCAACAGCTCGCCATCTGTAGGCAAAGGAGCAACGAGACCGACCGGGAGTACCTTACCCGGTGGAGAAATATTCGCAACTCTTGCGAAGGAGTGGTATAGGCACAGGCCATCTCCTGGTTTGCACAAGGATGCCGGCATGGCTCAATGCTGTGGCAGAAGTTGCAAAGAAAGATGCCGGCAACCTTGGCAGAGACCATGCGCATCGCCGATACCTACACGCTTGGAGATCCCATGCAACCCTTGGTGGATGTCGGTGACTCCAACAGGAGGAATGCGGGACCTCAGCGTTCAGGACCGAGCAGGAGCCATGATCGCCAAGATTTTGGCCAGAAGAGAAATCAGCCCGAGTATCACCATGCCGCACAGCACGTCGTAGCAGTGACCCGGGAGCAGGAGGATGCCGGCAACAGCCAGCGTCAAAAGACAAGTGGCCCGGCTTGGGGTCAGAGTCAGGAGGTACAAAAGACCTGGGTGGAACAAAAGAAGCCCCTGACATATGAGGAAATGCTGAACAAGCCATGCTGCTACCATACTCTGGAGGCCAACAAGCCCGCAAACCACTCTACTCGGCAGTGCAGCTGGTATCAGCGCACATTGCAGGAAGGCAGCTCGGGAGCTATTCGGCCGGGTGCTCCGGCATCTCGGCCCAATATCCCGAGACCCCCTCCTCCGACGTCGGGGGCCAACGCGGTCCGAATCAACCCGCCTCCGCGAGGACCCCCACCTCGGCCAGTGAATGAGGTGCACACCCGGAACGACAACAGTGCAGGCCCCAGTAACCAAGCCGGACAACAGCAGAGCAACTACCGGGAGGCACATCAAAGCTATGTGGTCTTCGTGACCGAACCCACAGACCGAAGGAGTGTGCGACAGCGTGCTTTGGAGGTGAATGCTGTGATCCCGGCGGTGCCCAAGTTCTTGCACTGGTCCGAGATGGAGATCACCTGGAGCCGGAAGGATCACCCCAGGGTTATGCCTAAGCCGGGGGCGTATGCCATAGTGGTGGACCCAACTTTTGTCGGACCCAACCTCAATGTCCGCTTCAGCCGGGTTCTGATCGACAATGGCAGTGCCATTAACATCATGTACAAGGACACGATGCTGAAGCTGGGGGTGTCCATGAACACCGTGTTGCCTACCGAGACAACCTTCCACGGCATTGTGCCCGGAGTCTCTTGCTCACCCATGGGAAAAATCTGGGTTGAGGTGCTATTCGGAACTCGGGAGAACTGCCAAACTGAGAGCTTGGAGTTCGAGGTCGTGGACCTCGAAAGCCCATATCACGCACTGATCGGCAGGCCAGCACTGGCCAAATTCATGATCTCAACTCACATGGGCTACCTCAAGATGAAGATGCCGGGACCTAACGGCATAATCACCATCTCGGGAGACCACAAGCGCTCCATGGAGTGTGCCTCGGCGGGGTCATGCTTAGCTGAGTCCCTGGTGATCGCGGAAGAAAAGAAGAGGATCCAGCAGGTGGTGGCAATGGCCAAGACCTCCCAACTCAGAATGCCCGGGATGGTGAACCCGGAGCAGGGTGCGTCATTTCAGCCCCCCAAGGAGACCAAGAAGGTGGGTGTGGACCCCAGCAACCCGGAGCGCCAAGTTATCATTGGCAGCAACCTGGACAGCAAATAGGAAGGCGAGCTCGTCGACTTCCTCCGTGAGAATCGGGATGCTTTTGCGTGGTCGAGTGACGATCTGCAAGGCGTCCCGAGGGAGTTGGCTGAGCACTCTCTGTTTGTTAGACCGGATGCGAAGCCGGTGAAGCAACCAACTAGGCGCCTCTCGGATGAAAGAAGAGCTGCCGTCATGGAGCATCTGGCTATACTGCTGGCGGCTGGATTCATAATGGAAGTGCTGCACCCGGATTGGATATCGAATCCGGTCTTGGTGGAGAAGAAGAAGGATGATCCCCTCCTGCTTAAGGTGTGGCGCATGTGCATCGACTTCACCAACCTCAACAAAGCATGCCCGAAGGACCCCTTTCCACTGCCCCGGATAGATCAAGTGATAGACTCCACTGCCGGGAGTGAGCTTTTGACTTTTTTAGATGCCTATTCTGGTTTTCACCAGATACCTTTGAATCCGGATGATCAATTGAAAACTGCTTTTATTACCCCTTATGGGGCTTATTGCTATCGTGTCATGACTTTCGGTTTGAGGAATGCTGGTGCTACATACCAGAGGTGCATGCATAAATGTTTGCACGACCAGATAGGCCGGAATGCCGAGGTCTATGTCGATGACATAGTCATAAAAACAAAAGAAAAAGCCTCACTAATAGATGATCTGAGGGAAACATTTAAGAACTTAAGAAGATTCCGGATGAAGCTGAACCCGGATAAGTGCACATTTGGGGTTCCGGCAGGGAAATTACTTGGTTTTCTCATCTCAAGCCGGGGAATCGAGGTCAACCCGGGTAAAATTCGTGCCATCGAAAGCATGAAGTTGCCTGTGCGTCTCAAAGATGTGCAGAAGTTTACCGGGTGTCTTGCATCCCTAAGTCGGTTCGTGAGTCGACTTGGGGAGAAGGCCTTGCCCCTGTACCAACTGATGAAGAAGAGCAAAACATTTGTTTGGACCCCGCAGGCTGACGCGGCGTTCAACGATTTGAAGAGAATGCTTTCAACAGCACCTGTGTTGGCATCCCCATTATCCAAGGAGCCTATGTTGCTGTATATTGCTGCAACCAACCGAGTAGTCAGTGTGGCAATGGTGGTAGAAAGGGAAGAAGGGGGCAAGCTGATACAAAGGCCGGTGTATTACCTCAGTGAGGTGATCTCGGAATCCAAACAGAACTACCCGCACTACCAAAAAATGGCGTATGGGGTGTACATGGCTGTAACCAAGCTCAAGCACTACTTTCAGGAACACCCGATTACAGTGGTATGCGAAGCTCCTCTGGCCGAGATCATCGGTTGCAAGGACGCTAGCGGCCGGGTAGCCAAATGGGCCATCCAGTTGTCTCCATACGCTCCGGCGTATGAGAGACGAGATGCCATCAAGTCGCAGGCGCTGCCGGACTTTTTGGTAGACTGGGCCGAGATGCAGTATGAACCTCCGATGCCGGATTACAATTTCTGGAGGATGCATTTCGATGGCTCAAAGGCTAAGATCGGATTGGGTGCCGGAGTGGTCCTCACTTCCCCGAAACAAGATGTACTGAAGTATGTGCTGCAGATACATTTTCGCACATCCAACAATGTCGCTGAATATGAGGCCTTGGTTCATGGACTAAATGTCGCCAAGGAGATCGGCATCCGCCGGATAGAGTGCTTTGGTGACTCTGACCTCGTAGTACAACAGGTGTCGGGGAATTGGGATGCCCTCGACGCAAACATGGCCTTATACAGGTTTCATGTGCAGAAAATATCCGGATTTTTTGAAGGATGCGAGTTCAAACATATACCCAGAGGAGAAAACGAGGCAGCGGATGTCTTGTCCAAGCTAGGGTCATCTCGGGATGCCATCCCACCCGGGATAGCTCTGGAGCATTTGAGGAAGCCATCTATTCAACCTTCACCCGAGTCAGATTCTATCTTCATCCCCAAGGAACCTGGTCCAGATGCAGTACCCATGGAAGTAGATGTCGGGAGCATCACATCAAACCCGGGGACTGCATCACAATGCTCAGAGAGGCAAAGAAAGATGATGATGGAGGTGATGTCGGCAGAACCAATGGACATAGACTCTCCCGTGTTCCCGGTTCGACCTGTCCCGGAATGGGCACAGCCTATTATGGCTTACGTCTTGGAAGGAACTCTACCGGAAAATGAAGTGGAAGCCCGACAGATAGTGCGAAGGTCAAAAGCATACACCGTCATCAATCAAGAGTTGTACAAGAGGAGTGTCACTGAGGTACTCCAGAGGTGTGTAGAACCGGCAGAAGGACAAGAGATGCTACTGGAAATACATCAGGGGGAATGTGGACATCATGCATCATCCCGGGCCCTAGTGGCGAAAGTATTCCGGCATGGGTTCTACTGGCCCACTGCATTGCAGCAAGAAGAAGATATTGTCCGGAAATGTGGAGGATGACAGAGGTTTGCTCACCGGATACACATGCCGGCCTCAGCACTGAAGACAATCCCTATCACTTGGCCATTCGCAGTGTGGTGTTTGGATATGGTCGGGCAGTTCAAGCCGGCAAGACGCAATATGACACACATACTGGTTATGGTGGACAAGTTCACCAAGTGGATAGAGGTCAAGCCAATCCGGAAGTGTGATGGACACACCGCTGTGCAATTCCTGAAAGACATCATCTTGAGATACGGGTACCCGCACAGCATTATCACGGATAATGGCACCAATTTTGCTGTGGGGGAATTCGCTCGATTTTGTGCTGAGAAGGGAATCCGGCTGGATGTAGCATCAGTTGCACACCCGGAAGCAAATGGGCAAGTCGAAAGAGCAAATGCCTTGGTTTTAGCCGGCATCAAAGCTCGCCTGATCGAGCCACTGTTGAGAACTCCGGGATGCTGGATAGAGGAGTTACCGGCGGTTTTGTGGGGTCTCCGGACTACACCAAATAGGTCTACCGGGTACACGCCATTTTTCATGGTATACGGTGCCGAGGCAGTACTCCCGACCGACATACAGTATGATTCCCCAAGGGTGACAATGTTCACCGAGACAGAGGCAAAGGAGGCCCGAGAAGATGATGTTGATTTACTCGAAGAGGCAAGAGAATTGGCACTGTCTCGATCTGCAATTTATCAACAAAATCTCCGTCGTTATCGTAGCCGGAAAGTGCACCCGAGGGTGTTCCGAGAAGGGGATCTTGTGCTGAGGCTCATCCAACGCACGGCCGGAATGCATAAATTGTCACCTCCATGGGAGGGACCTTTTGTGATAAGCAGGGCATTGCACAATGACTCTTATTACCTTGTATATGCACAGGAGGCTAGGAAAGGTGTAATGGACAAATCCGGTGAGGAAACCAAGCGTCCATGGAATGTAGCTCTACTTCGACCCTTTTACACATAAAGGGCTCAGTGTATGATGTATCTCGATTTCCAGTGTTAATGGAAGTAAGGCACCCCGGGAGGAACCCGGGGACTGCCTAGTTCTGTGCCCATTTTTACTTTTGTTTTGTCAAGTTCATTTCTTGTTTTGTACCGGCATCCCGGGAAGGAACACGGGGACTGCCGGATTGCTATCTTTTATATTGTTTGTATGCCGGGAAAGTTCCGAGTTCGATTCTCAAAGTCAAAGTAATGTATGTCATGTGAAATCATCTTGTGACTCGACTGACGCACGCCGAAATGGTAGTCAAGAGCTAAGAGAGGGAAGGTGGGAAACACGAAAATGGTCTTGGGGACTCGGAGCAGGAACTTATCCGGCATACCTGTTTTTTATTAACTCAGTTATTTTTTATGTCGGGAATTCGGTTAGCCGGAACTCGAATTGTTTTGAGTAATGTATGCCGTATGTGGAGTTTTGTGACTCGACTGTCGAACGCCGAAATGGTAGACAAGAGAAGAAATTACCTAAGTACGGTAAACATGAAAGGCAATTCGGGAACTCATAACAGGATAAATTGACATAAGTTGTTTGGATAGGTAGCTCAGTACGAAACGAAAATAATATAAGTGTATGTTACATCTTGCACCCGGCATCCCGGGGATTTAATGAATCTACTCTTAAGTGTTTCAAGTGATAGGGGAAGTCGGCTTCTCGACGGAGACGTCATCAGAAGCAGCGACCTCGGGAGCAGCAGCAGCGGGAGCAGCAGGAGTCGCAGCAGGAGCAGCTTCGGCTTCAGTTCCGGCGGTGGTACTCGGGGCGTTGGGGCGCACCTCGGTCTGCGAGACCTCGGGTCTCGGCGAAGTCGTAGCATCCCGGGGCATCACGATCTCGGGCGCAGCACCAGAGGCAGCTTGATCTTCTTCCGGGATCTCGTCGTCCGCATCGCCGGTCGCGCCGGTGTCTTCGTCATCCTCATAGTCAGATTCGGAATCGGAAGGAACGGCGCTGGCGGTGACGGCGCGGATGCTGGCCCACGAGGCGATGCGGTGCGCCACCTCTTGTCGGCGCTGGACCTTTGCCGGATCGCTGCACCACGGCGAAATCGTCCGCAGGCGCTGGATCGCCTCCAGATCAAGACCTTCGTACCAGCTAAGTACTTGGGTCAAGACCTGGTCGGCACCAGCCTGCGCACCGGAGCGCTTCCAGGCGTGGATGCGCCTCCGTCCGGTGCGCTCGCGAGTTCGGCGATGGAAAGCGTCGCGCGGATACTCGGCCACAGCGCGCCGTGGACGTGGATCGCAGCGCTGAGCAGCTCCTTCCCGATAGACCGGAGAGGCACTATCCGGGCCTTCAGGGCGGTGAGGTGATCCTCGATGTCCCAGGCATCCGAGACAGGGCCCTTCCCGGCGCGTTTCTCTCGGGCGGCAGCAACGGCAAGGGCGGCAGCCTCGCGGGAATGCTCGAATTCTCCTTTAAAAAGAAGAGCTGTCAAACGGCTAAGTCATAAGAAAAGCAACAACAAAGAAAGAAAGGAACGAGAAGAAGGGGGATGTCGGTCCACTTACTGTTAAGATCACGGTTCAGGACAGTGAGCTCGGAAAGCCAAGTATCGGACCATGACCGGAGGAGAGCCAGCCCGGTCTCGGCAAGATGCGCGCGCTCCTCGGACCGGTCCAAAGTTTCCCTTTGCTTCTGCGTCGCCTCAACGAAGCGCGTCTTCATCTCGGTCGCAGCAGCCTTGACCTTTTCGAGCTCGCCGTTGAGTCGTGAGATCTCGGCTTGCGCAGTAGCAAGTGCGGCCTTCTGGTCTACCGAGACCTTGCGCGCGGCATCTCGCTCCTCCCGGAGGCGCCCCTCGCACTTCTTAGACTGACCGAGGTAAGCAAGAACCCGGTTGAAGATGCTGTAGCGTTTCTTGCTGCACTCCTGAAATCAAAACAAAGAAGGAGGAGTCAGTCTGGGAAAGATGTAAGCAAATCGGGAGAGTCCAAGATCTGTAGCACGTAAAAAACTACCCGGTTGGGAGGATCTCGGGGACTCGGTGTCCGAGTCCTGGAACTTTCTCTAAGATTGGAGCCTAGTGATCTGCTATTCGGTGGAATCTACAGCACTAAGCACCAATCTCGGGGACTAGTGGTGATGGAGCAAATTTTGAAGCAACCTACCCGGTTGGGAGGATCTCGGGGACTCGGTGTCCGAGTCCTGGAATTTTCTCTAAGATTGGAGCCTAGTGATCTGCTATTCGGTGGAATCTAGAGCACTAAGCACCAATCTCGGGGACTAGTGGTGGTGGAAGGAACAAATATTTTTTGATGAAAGAAAGAGAACAAGCTTACCTCGGTCATCCGAGTAACATCCAGCGCGGCCACCTGGAGAGCGTGCAGAGCTTGAGCGTTTCGGCTTGGGCCTGCAGCGTGCAAGTCTCCCGCGGTCTCGGAGGCGTCGGCGGCAAGCCAGGCCTGGTTGTATTCATCAACAACCTGTATGCCGGAGCCGCCGGGCGCGCGGGTAGCAACAACATCCCGGGATCCTGAAGGTACAAAGGAGCTGACGGTTGCTCGCAACATCCGCAAGGCAGCAGTAGGGATCTCGGCGGGAGGCGGTGGTAATGATGAAAACGTACCCGTGCGCAGCACCAAGTCTTGGGCCGAGGATGTCGGGGCAGCTGCAGGCTTGGCAGAAGTTGTTTTCTGCCCAGCAACCTTGGCGCGCGACTTCGCGGAAGGTTGATCAGCTGGCCGGGAGGAGGCTGCGGGCCGTTTCTCCGAGACAGTCTTGGTCGCGGCTTGCCGGGAGGGGCCGCTTGCCGCAAGCTGCCGGCGAGGGCTCAGGATCTCTGCCTCAAGCTCGGGCACCCGGCGCGGACTCTCCGGAAGAAGAATATCTCCCGAGGTGGTCGTGGCCCGCACCGGAGTCTCGTCCATCACCGGATGTGCATCCGGAGTCACAACGGTAGCCGGTGCGGCGCCAGATGTGGCAGCCTCGTTTCCTCGGGTAGAAGGGCGAGGTGGAGAAGGGGAAGCCCGAGCCGGGCTGGGAGTCCGAGTCCCGGGAGGAGGAGGAACAGCGGGTGACGGGAGGTCGAGTGCATCCCTGAAAGAGGATATCTCAATAATAATTTGTGGAGAAGACAAGCTCGTATAGCGTAAGGCAAAGTAAATTTACCCGGAATCCACAATGGGAGGACCCCTCTGCCGGCGTCGAGGAGGCTTTTCGGCCGTTTGTTTGTTCGGCTTGCTCCTCTTGGAGGGCTTGCCGGACTCTTCGGCTTGGTCGGTGTCGGAAGTCACACGCTTCCGGCTCTCAGCGCGTTTGGTCGCCGCTGAAGGTTTCGGAACCACTGCTGAAGCCCAATTGAGGGGGAGAGCGTCAATCACATCAAGAATTTGGCAATCAATCTCATCCTCATCATCCGAAGAAATGAAAACTGCCTCTGAGGTTGAAGGGTTACCCGGGGCGGCAGCTTTCACCAGAGGAATGGCGAGATGGTCCTCGCCGTCGGGGTCCTCCCTCGGCATCTCTTCCGGTGCTGGGAAGTTCGGCGCGTAATTCCTGTTGGCGTGGATAGCGTCTTCCTCAATTTGCCGCTCGGATAACCGCGCAAATAAATCACCACATGATACCCATGTCGGTTTCCAGCAGAACCCGGGCGCGAAGGGAAGTTTGCGAAAGGCAGATATGAGCACCTGTTTCAAGGGTTTTTTCCGGGATCCCCCAATGGCACCCCAAGAGTAGTCATCCGTCATCTTCGTCCGAGCAATAGCTCGAACGCGACGGACGACCGCAGCGTGATCTAGCCCAAAGATACTGGTCCGGGTAGGGTCTAAGTTCCCGGCCATATGGCACATCTTGTGCACTCGGGTTTGGAGGGGGCAGACGCGGCGAATGATGAAGCAACGTAGGAGATCGTCGCCGGTCATCTTGTCGTTCAGCACGTTCAGAACGTCGTGCATGCACCTGACTTCCTCGGTGTCGGGAAGCCGCTTCCAGAGATTGAATTTGCGCGGAGGACCGATGGCGAACTCCGGCAGATTGATGAAGTCCGGATTCGAGGATCCCGGAGCGTCTCCCGAGCTCTCCCGGTTCTTCACATAGAAGAAGCTGTGTTGCCACTTCCGGCAGGACTCAAGTCCTTGACTATTGGGAATCCGGAGTCAGCGCGGGGGATGATGGTGGCAGCTCCGCAGTCGACCAAGTCTTTTATCTTCTGATCCGGGTTGGGGACGGCTTGGCGACGGAGAATGAAGTACTTGGCCCAGAGGTCCAAGAATGGCCATACGCCGAGGTAGGCTTCCGAATAGGTGGTGAAGACTGAAAGCATCATGATGGCGTTGGCGGGGAGATGATGGGGTTGGAGGCTGTAAGTGTCGAGGAAGTCGCGGAAGAAGGGGCTAGCCGGAAGCCCAAACCCACGCTCAAAGTGCATGAGGAATACCACGTATTCCCCGGGTTGGGGTTCCGGTTGAACCTCATCCTCCGGGAGACGGCTCTCGACTTCCAGAGGAATCCGGTGGGTCCGATACAGCCAATCCAGATCTGACTGCTTGGTCTCGGATCCATCCCAGCACCCCCGGATACCTTCTTCGCCCATGCTGGAGGAGTCCGCAGACGTATCCGGGCTACTCTGCAGGCGCAGTGGCAGTTAGTCGGGGTTAGTCTATCGGGAGCTAGGATGCCGGATCGCAAACTCCTAAACGCAACCGAGTTCAGGACAAGTAAGATCTACCGCATTCTGATAAATCAAAAATAAAGTGAGGAAAATATACTCGGGCTAGACTCGAGCGAGACGCAATGCGAGCGAAAGATCTACATCCTACCGCAACTGTGCATCATCGCCGTGCACCCCGTGCGCGCCGCTCGAGTCGTGCTCACCGGCGGCGGCTCAACCGCGCGCGTGTTAGTGCACGGTCGAAGGCGAGGTCTTATTCTACTAAAGGAGATCATCGGAGCGGAGAGAGCAACTCACCGGAGAAGAGGAGGTCGGTGACAGCGATGGCGACGGCGTTCGGGCCCCGGCGAACGGCGAGGGCGGCGGCGTTCGGGCGACGAATGCAGCGGCAGCGATGCGCTCGAGACGACGGTGGAGGAGGAGCGAAGGAGAGGAAGAAGGAGAGGAGACCGTTCCGGTCCCCTATTTATGGGGGCGATTCCGGAGCGGTTTCCATTTTTCCCGCCAACGATCTCCACGATCGTGGGTGGGATCCATTTTGCGCAACGAGCCACGTGGCGCTAGCCGGAGAGCCCGATCCAGCCACACCGAGGGATACACGGCCCCAACGGTTGGGTTCCGAATCGGCTGCGGCTCCCGGCGCGGGAACCCAAGCGATGGCGTGCTCGGGCAGAAGCACTCGAGTGCATTTCTGCTCAGACGGGACGTCGGGTGGGGCCCATCTTGCAGTCTCAAGTTCAATACAAAGCCAACGGTCGAGATTCGATAAGACTGCAGTATCCGGTTGCGGGCTTCATCTCCCGGTTAAAGCAATCCCTGGTGTGCTGAAGAGGCAACTTGACCCTTGGGCGCTGGTAGAGTGCAAAGTGCCTCCTGGCAGGCGTAAGGGTCAGCTCTAGCAACTATAAATAGACACCCCCAGCCTTCACAATGGCAGCACAAGCATCAGCGGATGGTTTCCCTAAGAACTAGCTTCTCGAAGATGTCTTTGCTGGTAGGCTAAGACATCTTCGGGAGGCTAGGCCTAGAGGTGCACATCCACAGACGAGCTCGGACACTTTCAGAAAGGAGCTCGGATCTCGGGTTCCGAGGAGACTCCCGGAAGGAGGTGTACTCGGTTTTACCGGATAGATGGTCCGGGTAAGTGCTAACCGGAGTGTCTATCTCGGTCTTGATCTTATGTAGGAGAGGTTCACGGTGGCAAGCGAGGAGGTAGCCGGCAAGCGGGATCCCGGTAGGCCGTCAACGGTCTGTAGCAGGCTTTCCCGCCTGATGCGGGAGGAAGTACCTTTCCGCCTGACACGGAAGCATGGTCACCTCCCGCCTGACACGGAAGCATGGTCACTTCCCGCCTGACACGGGAGCGCGTCAGCCGGTACGACAACGGTACGACAAGACCTGACATGCCTAGCCCGGCAATCCGGAAAAGGCTATCCGGGATGGGCAAAGACATGTCCTGTCCCTGACAGGGAGACAATGATGATCCAGGACGGCGCCTGCTGTCCTTGGCGAGATGATGACGAAGGGGCTACACCGGATAGCGCGGCGGCTAGGTCGCACTAGCCGGTGACGGCATGCCGGCTAGGCCTGTCCGGTGGGGTCAAGCCAGTTTAGGGTTACCGGCCCTCCTGGCCGAGACCCTATAAAAGGCGCCATAACTGCTTCAGTGAGAGAGAGACCAACTTGGGAGCCAAAGTTATAGTTGCATTCACTCCTAGAGCTTTTACTTCTTCACACCTTGAGTTCATCTAGTACTACTTGTTCTTCACTTGGAGAGGCATATGAGCAAGTTGTAGCCCTTGTACCACATTTATATAGAGAGGAAAGGCAGGAGTAGGGGTGTTACCTCCTCACGAGGGCCCTGAACCTGGGTATATCGTGTGTGTGTTGTGAGCCTTCGTGCCTTTGTTCTTGTTTGTTAGATCTCCCTTCCATCGTATTGCTGTTATTTCCAGTTCTTAGGAGAACTCGGTTATACCGGGTTCCTCCTCGCGTGGGCTATTCAGCTCGCTATCCCTCCCCGGATCCACCAACGTCCATCGGCCCCACACATTAGCCATCCTATGGCATCTGCCGTGACACCACCACGACAATCATATTTTTATATGGAATCTTTTTACTTGCGAGTTCTAAAACTGCGGTTTTCATGGCAATTCCACCACCATATTGCTACCCTCTTCGGTACTTTGCTTTGCCCTTTCTCACACTGAGAGTTGGTGCATTTTTCGTGGGTACATCCAAACTCGTGGGAGATCTTCATCTTGTTCTCCTACACAGAAGCCAAACATCTTCCTCAAAACAACCACCATACCTACCTACTACAGCATTTCCATAGCTGTTCCAAGATATATTGCCATGCAACATCCATCGTACATTGCATGACTTGTTGTCATTCATTACTTATTTCTTTCTTTGCGTGTTTCTATAAAGCTGATGTGTGGTTTTACCCATGTTACGCTAGATCACTGCATAACCTGCTACACTGGTAGAGGCACCGTTATCATATTTATTCTTATGGCACGTTCATATTAGTTACTTGTATCATCAGTATGTTGTTTTATCATCAATAGTGTGTTGTCATACATCATGTATCATATCAGGATGCTTGCCCCTAAAAGTGAAAAGAGACATGGAGGCCATCGAAAAGAGAAACAGAAAAAGAAAAAAAAAGAAGAATTTAGTAAAAAACGGGGGGGGGGGGGGGGGGGGGGCAGCATTACTATTCTTTATCACACACTTGTCCTTATGTTACATCACCATATCATTTGTGATCATCATTTGTGCTCGTGTTTAGCACCTTTACTCCATATGAGAGAGTTTTCATGTCTTAGTTGCATAACTATGTGGGGAATTTTACACTATAGAAGTTGCCTTGTATATTCCAATGGTGAGCCTCCTCAAAAGTTCTCTAGGTCTTCGTGAGCAAGCAAGTTGGATGCACCCCCACTAGTTCCACTGGAGAGCTTTCATACACTTATAGCTCATTGTGCATCCGTTGTGTGGCAATCACTACTCCTTGCATAGCTTCGATTGTATGACTTTCTCTTGTCTAATGATCATCTATAGCTTTGTGAGCCTTTCTTCCGTTGGCCTTCCAAACCTCCGTTAACATTCTGTTAGCCATAACATCCTGGTGCCAGGAACCAACGTTGAACGCTTGCTTGTTTCTTCTACGTGCATATTGCTATTACTTGACTTGATCCTTTTATAAAGTTGTCATGTTTGTTGGTAGCATTAGATGATTATATTGTTGTGCTTGAAGCTTAAATCATCTCTAATATCTACTTTGCACAGTTGATTGCTATCTAGTACTATATCACTGAAAGTTTTGCTTGCTTCACCTACTTGTTTGTTCATTACTCATTTGATATCAATATAAACTACAACCCTTATTCATTTGATCTCAGTTTACATGCCTTACAATATTACATGATCAAGATTGTGTTTAAGCATGTCACTTCAGAAATTATTCTTCTTTTATCGTTCTTGCCTACTCGGGACGAGTAGAACTAAGCTTGGGGATGTTGATACGTCTCCAACGTATCCATAATATTTTGTGTTCCATGCTATGTTATATCATGTTATTACATGTTTTATATGCATTTTATATAGTTTTATGCATTTTCTGGGACTAACCTCTTAACAAGATGCCACAGTGCCAATTCCTTGTTTTCTGCTGTTTTTGGTTTCATAAAAGCTCTTAAGGAAATATCTGCCAAATTGGAAACGAGTCAACCAGGAATTATTTTTGGAATATTTGCATCGCGAAGAACCGAAGACGAGACGAAGACGGGCCATGAGGGGCCCACATCGCGTGCTGGCGCGGCTCCCAAGCCTACCGTGCAGGGAGGTGGTGTGGCGCCCTCGGGCGCCCACCGACCTAGATCTTTCGCCCATAAATACCCCCTTGACCTAAAAACAGAGCAGGGTGAATCACTTTTTCCTCCACGGGTCCCGAGCCGCCACCGCCGTCATCACCACTTCGGGAGAGATCAGAACTGCTCCCCGGCACCCTGCCGGGAGGGGGAATCATCACCGGAGGCCTCTACGTTGCCATGACCGCCTCCATACTGATGCGTGAATAGTCTACCTTGGACTACGGGTCCATAGCAGTAGCTAGATGTTTGTCTTCTCGTCTTGTGCTATCATGTTTAGATCTTGTGAGCTGCCTATCATGATCAAGATCATCTTTATGTAATTCTCCATGTTGTGTTTGGTGGGATCCGATGAATATTGAGTACTAAAGTTATTGCTTCGTAATATATCATGTGTGTGCTATTTAATGATCTTGCATGCTCTCTGTTACTTGTGTATCCTCTGGCCAAGCAGATGCTTGAAACTCCAAGAGGTGGTATTTATGCTCGATAGTAGGTTCATGTATCTATTTAATCTGGGGCAGTGACAGAAAGCTCTAAGGTTGTAGATGTGCTGTTGCTATTAGGGATAAAACAATAGTACTTTATCTAAGGATGATGTTACTTACTTGCTTTACGCACAGTGCTTAAGGCGATAATCTGTTGCATACAACTTAATACTGAAAGGGGTGCGTACGCTAACCGCAAGGTGGATTATTAGTCATAGATGTGGTTGGAACGGTCAATGTATATTGTTGTAATGCCCGAATGAATCTCACACTAGACACCATATCATTAGTATATGCATTGGGTTGCTCATTATTATTCTGTCAATCGCCTAGCCGTAGTTTGTTTTCCACTCATGGATGAATGTTATTATTATTTATGGAGAGACACCACTAGTGAACTGTGGTCCCCGGTTGTGACACCCTAAAATCGATACTATGTAGATTTAAGCGCTCCCGCCGAAATCCGCATAATAACGATTTTAGGTCGCCCACCAAACTTAATGGGCACGCCGAAACATGCACATTATGTGGGTGGAATTGTGATAAGATTACAACAGTTCCGATACATCCACAAATACAACAGAAGATATAATACAACAACGACTCGAACGAGTCAAGATACAAATATACAATACAAAGATACAAATGACAGCGAAAGCAAAATAGTATCCGGCTACGGATAAGATGCAAATTGTACTAAGAGTCCTGAAGATAAACAATGGCGCCATATCCCTGCCCAGCCAAGCCGGAGGGATTCCCAAGCTAACGTCGTCAGACTTCAAACCTGTTAACTGCACATAAAGCACAACCCAAAAGAGGGTCAGGGCACTCCCTGGCAAGCAAAACCGACTTGCCTACTTTCTACACCATCTCCCAAAATATAGGGGAGGTGGACTTAGCGGCACCAGCACTAGCAACCTAGAGAGACACGCTACAACTTCCGTCTAATCAGAGAGGGATAAGAGAACGCATAAGATAAACATCTACAACTAACACGAAACATAACCCATTCTCGGATTAACCCCCTCAACCAAGTATGAGGAAGAAATTCGGGAAACTCACACATTGAACAGTTTTAGTTACCATTTATTGTGAAAGTAATTCTATATTACTAGTCAAATTAATTAACAATGATTAATCTTGTTAGCCAGCATCATCACCAAGTCGTCCATAATCGTGGACACGGCTCATCGATAAGATTATACTCTGCAAGGGTGCACTACTAGACCCGTACTCGTTCGATCAACCCCAAAAATGCAAAGGCAGAAGGTAGGGCATCTCAACATGGCAAATCTCTTCTCTACAACCTATCCAGGAAACCACATGATTGTGTGCACGGCTAATCAGGTCCAGTGCCCGCGGGATCGACCTTCATAGCACTCTAAGAACGTGCCACCCTATATGAGAGTCGACTACTCCATCACCATGAGATCGTTATGTAACCATATGCATGCATCAAATGGAAAACTCGAACTACTTGCGGCGCCCTCGATAAGAGGCGGATTAGATCAAAGCCGCGGGGGGCTCCATAGGGCCTCCCGCAATGGGTTAGTGCGCTCAAAATTGGATCCGAGGACAAAATCTCAGTTCCTAGGTCGACACTTAGCAGAACAAAGCACCTCGCAAGGCCTTCCGCCGGTGCCTTATCTTTTAATTATAATACCGCAATATAAGAAAACATTTAATTAAGGTAGAATAACCTATCATGCTAAGCAGGTGAAATAAATAAGACATACAGACGACTCGCACAAACAACTCTAAGCATGCGCTACGACTCGCAAGGCCAACATATAAACATGCAACATGTACTAGGATGTGTGGATAAAGCTGTATGGGCTGCAGGATAAACATGTGATGGGATCACGATAAGAATCGAATAATAGGGTAGCAGAGACCAACGGCAGGAATGAAAGACAATGTATAGGTAAACAAGCAAACTTTGCTTGCTTGGAATCCCGCATGGAAGCAGATCTTGTCGTTGCTCACACATCTTAACGTATTATCCGCGAAGAATCAACAAACACTAGAAAGCGTAAAAGATGCATTTTACAACTACGGCAAAAGATTCAGCATGATCATACGAGAATGATGCATGGCATGGCAAGATGCAACACAATGCAGGTAATCCAAATTAAGCGGGAAAGCAACCCAGTCAATTAATATTTAGGTGCAAGTTATTTATTTACTCAGCAATATTAAATGTTGGTTAACATGGCAACACATGGCATGGGTGATCTAATTAAATTAAATGGAATAGGGCAATAATTAAATAAAGCCCCACACATTCCATATTTCATTATTTAGTTGCAATTAACAAAATACACTAAGCAATTTAAATAAAGAAGCAAAATGACATAAGAATGACATATTATTTTTCATTGCATTTTTGTGATAAATGAACATATAAAGATTATTTTATTTGGAGTTACAGAATTAAAGTTATTAACAAATTAAGTTTAGGGGTGTTTCTGCAAAAGACAGGGACTTACTCATGATGGAAACAATACTGACAAGGGCTAAAACACTAAAGCAGAGAGCACAAGGATTTTGGGGTAAAATTCCAGGCGCTCTGTCACTAGGAGTCTATGACAGGGGGACCCACATGTCAGTGCAGAAAGAAATAAAAAGGGGTGGATTTAAATTGGCACAGAGGGGAGTAGAACCTGAAAGAACATTTCTATGATCTCTGTGTTTTGTGTGTTAGTTAACAACATGTGGATGTATTAAGTTGGTGTTAAGTAATGCAGGATAATCTAGGAACTCTTCAGATGCATCAGGACCAAAAGAGGAGAAAAAGAGACAGCACTGAAAGTGTGCTCAGCCCCTGGTGGGGGCCGGAGTTTCCGGTCCAGGGGGCCGGAGTTTCCGGCCATGCCTGAAGTTTCCGGTCCCTGAGGACCGGAATCTTCTCCGTTGCTCGGTTGCCAAAGTTGTGCTCAGCCCCTGGTGGGGGGCGGAGTTTCCGGTCCCATGGACCGGAGTTTCCGCCCCAGGCCAAAGTTTCCGGCCTCGTGTATCACGAAGATGTCCATGTTCAGATTGAGGATCTGGTGTTCAGCCCCTGGTGCCCCCCGGAGTTTCCTGCCTCCTTAGGCCGGAGTTTCCGCCCTGGCCGGAGTTTCCGGCCACTAGGGCCGGAGTTTCCGGCCTGGGTTTTGGCTGCAACGGTTACATCTTTGGAGGGGTATAAATACCCCTCCTCCTTCCTCCAGAAAAGTGCTTGACCTAAAAAGGAGGAGCTCCATTGTTGCAAGCCAAGAATCCCAAGATCTCCCAATCCCCCCATCCAAACTCGTTGATCTTTGGAGGATTGAAGGAGAAGGCCCCGATCTACATCTTCACCGAGCCGTTCTTCATTTCCCCCTCATTCATTTGAGGGAACACTTGCTAGGGCTTCCACTGGGAAACCTAGCCCATTGTTGTACTTACCTATTGTCTTTGTGACAGATTGTAGCTGTTCGGGAGCCCCCAAGCCCTTTGTGGGTCGTGCCCCGAATCGCTGTTGTAAAGGCTCCGGATTCCGCCTTGAAGGATTCCGATAGTGGAAGTGGACCAAACCTTTGTGGTGCGGTTCACAGGAGATTAGGGTGAGGCCTTTGTGGCCGTTGAACCATTGTGTTGGTTCACACCTCTCCAACGAGACGTACTCCCATTCAAGGGAGGAACTCGGGAATACATCCTTGTCGTCTCGTGTCTTCACTTCGGTTACTTCTATCCTTGTTTATTGCCTTATTATATCTTGCTTAGTTGCTAGCTTGTCATATAGGAAATTCACCTTAGTTGCATTTCTAGTGAATTTACCTTTTGTGTCAAGCCTAATTTGAAAAAGAACTAAAATTTGAATTAGCACCTATTCACCCCCCCCCCCTCTAGGTGTCATACCGATCCTTTCAATTGGTATCAGAGCTAAGGCTCTCTTTTCGGGTTTAACCGCCTAAGAGAAGTATGACACAAAGTGAGGATGAGACCGCAAGGCTTGACGAGGCGAATGAGTCCCTTAAAAAGGACCAAGCCACCGCGGCATCCATGGCCGATATCAAAGCTTTGGAAACAACTTTGACATCTTCCATGGATGCTAGGTTTAATGAGTTTCGTGACTTGCTCAATAAACTCATTAACAACAAGCCCTCGGATTTCATCCCGCTTGAAAAGCTTCTAACTCCGATGAGGGTGGACCCAAGGAGGATAAAGAGCAAAAAGAGAAGGAGGTGAAAGCAAATGATAAGCCTAAGTCATCTCCCAACTCGCATGAGGAAAAGGAAGAGTATCATGCCGTTCGGGGATGGTACTCTCCCGATCCAATTATCACTACCCGCATAAACCCTTTAGGTCCCCCACCTAAGCTCAATGCATTAGCTTTTGCTAGTTGGCAACGCTCAATGAAATCTCATGTCAACAGTGCCTCCATCGAGCTTTGGAGGATTATTTAAGAAGGATACATTGTGGAGGATCCAAGCAACATGACCAAGAGAGAGTTCGCCGAAAAGCAACTAAACGCTTCCGCTCTCCATATGATTGAACTCTCCTTGAGCGACACCGACAAGCATCATGTTCTACATGCCACCACCGCCAAAGAAGCTTGGGATTGTCTTGAGCGTGCCTTACTTGGAAATGAAAGCATGAAGAGAAATAGATATGAATCTTTGAGCAATGCCGCCGAAGGTTTCTACATGCTTGACAACGAGACCCATGAAGAGATGTATGGTAGACTCAAGACTCTTGCCAAAGCCTTTTATGATGTGGGAGCAACATATGTTGATGATGCTTGGGTCAAGAGGAAGTATGAGAATGCTCTCTTGCCCTCGGAGCCAATGGAGTTGAAGTCTATTCAAGGAAGATACAACTACCTTCAACTGTCTTCCCATGAAGTTATGCAAGAAGTTCAAGCCTCCAAGGTTGCCACCAAGAATGCCGAAGATAACCGTGCTAGGGCCATGGGAATGAGACAAGGTCCCTCTCTTGCCTTGAAGGCTAAGGTGACTTGCCTAGATGCCAATGATGAAGTTGAAGCTTGTCCTGGCAACATTGCTCCACATGATCTTGAGCAAGCCCTCAATGGTCACATTGCACTTGCCACGAGAGTGTTTTGGAATGACCCGGCTAGTGCTAAAGCTCGTTTTGATCGAGATAACAACACAAGTGGCAAGAAAGAGCTTGCCTCAAGGACAAAGACATGCTACAATTGTCATGACAAGAACCACTACATAAGAGAGTGCCCTTATGAGAACCGTGAGCAAAATGGTGGAAAGCTTATCCCAAAGGATCACTCCAAGTTGATTCAAAAGAAGCCCGCAAGACCAAGAAAGCCCTTCTTCAAGAAGGCACCGAGAATTGTGTTGGTGGCACAAGAGGAATATGCCACAAGTGATTCCGAAGATGAAGATGCACCTAACAAAGAGGTAGCCGCATTGGCTATTGTCTCCACTTCATCATCATCTCTCTTTGAATCCCCCAATGAGAACCTCTCCATCAACACCGCTCGTTGCCTCATGGCTCATGTCACCGAGGTATCATCCCCTTCTCCTAAGACTATGCATGATCAATCTAGTCTTGAGATTAAGAAGGAACTAGTTGCCTTCGATACTTTTGTGACTAACTTGCAAGGTGAGGCCAAGGAACATGTTGAGTCTCTCATGAGACAACTATGTGCGGCCGAAGAACTTCTTCAAGAAAAGAGTAAGATTGAGAGAGAGGATTCTCTCACCATTGCTTCCTTGAATGCTTCCATAGCATCCTTAAATAGCTCTCTTGATGAAGAAAGTGAATATAGAACCACTCTAGAGGAAAGACTTGAATCTCTTGATGCTAAAAATGATGAAATCATTAGTAAAATCATTAAGGATAGAGATCATGTTTTTGCCAAATATAAAGTGATTAAAAAGGAGAAAGTTGAACTTGGGGTTGCAAATGCTATACTTCTTGAGGATATGGAGAAGCTTGATAAAGCTCACAAGGTCTTGAAAACGACCCACTCCATCCTTGTGAAGTCACATGAGCAACTCCAAACTCAACTCTCTAAAACTTGCTCAACTAGCATAACCATTCTTCCTCGTGCTCATGAAAATGTCATTGAAGAAAATGCTAGGTTAAAGGTGGATCATGCTAAGACCTCTATTCCTAAAGGTAACGATAAGGGTTTTACTTATTTGTTTGAGCTAAAACCACACAAAGGAAAGGAAGGTCTTGGGTATGTGGCCGAGGCAAAGAAGAAGGTGAGCAACACCAAGGAGAACAAGACCAAGCCGGCACAAGCTAAGACTAACATTGCGAGTGGTAATGCCACTAGGGGCAAGACCACTCGTAGTGACTTTGCGGGGCATAACAATCCCAACTACATTCTTTATGTTGATTATTATGGCGATGTTTATGCAAAATATGTTGGTCCTTATGATGGTTACATTGACTATTCTATTTGGGTTCCTAAGACCCTTGTTGCTAACCGAAAGGGACCCATTGAAAAATGGGTACCTAAATGCAAGAAATGATTTCTTGTAGGACTATGCTTCCGGTGGATCTAAATGGGTGATTGATAGTGGATGCACTAGTCATATGACCGGAAGCAAGGAGATCATGACGGAGTTGAGACCAAATTTAAATCACTCAACCGTCTCTTATGGTGACAAGTCCAAAGCCGAGGTAAAGAGTCTTGGCAAGGTGGTAGTTGCAAGGGATATCACCCTTGTAAATGTCATGCTTGTTGAGTCTCTAGGTTACAATCTTATGTCCGTTCGTGCTCTTAATAAGATGAACTTTGATGTCTATTTTACTCTTGATATGGTGGTACTCTTGAGGAGCAAGACTCTAAAGGTCATGTTCGTTGGGCATGTTGAAAATGAGTTGTTTGTGGTAGACTTTTCGGGGTCAACCAACACTCAAGCAATATGCCTATTCGGAAAGGCCGACGTGGGGTGGTTGTGGCATCGCCGCTTGTCCCATGTCAATATGAGAACTTTGCAAAGTCTTCACAAGGGTGGCCACATTCTTGGACTAAATGAGAATGTTTCTTTTTCTAGAGATCGTCTTTGTAGGGCTTGTGTTGAAGGAAAGATGCATGATTCTCCCCACCCAAGCAAGACCATCATCTCATCATCAAGGGTATTGGAACTTCTTCATGTTGATCTTTTTGGTGCCGTACCTCAACCTAGTCTTGGTGGGAAGAAATATTGTTTGGTGATTGTCGATGACTTTTCAAGATTCACTTGGGTTTTCTTCTTCAAGACGAAGGATGAAACTCAACAAACCATCATCGATTTCTCCAATGAAGTTCAACGTCAACACAATCTTCCCATATTGGCCATTAGGAGTGACAATGGCTCCGAGTTCAAGAACTACACCCTAAATGAGTTTCTTAGCGACGAGGGAATTTGACATCAATACTCCGCCGCTTATACTCCTCAACAAAACGGTGTAGCCGAGAGGAAGAACCAGACTCTTATGGATATGGCTAGGTCCATGTTGGCGGAGTTTAAGTCTCCACTCTTCTTGTGGGCCGAAGCTATCTCCACGGCGTGTCACTCCTCCAACCGGTTATTCTTTCGCAAAGGGAAGAAGGAAACTCCATATGAAATGCTTACCGGCAACAAGCCCAACATCTCCTACTATCGAGTCTTTGGTTGTAAGTGTTTCTACAAAATCAAAGGTGTACATCTTTCTAAGTTTGAAGTTAAAGCCTTAGAAGGTGTTTTTGTTGGGTATGGTGCAAACTCTCACACTTATAGAGTCTATGACAAATCCTTAGGGAGAGTTGTAGAATCTTGTAGTGTGAGGTTTGATGAGAATGACGGCTCCCAAGTGGCGCAATTTCATGTTTGTGATGTAGATAACGAGGAACCTCAAGATGCAATACAAAGGATGGGTGTTGGATTTCATCGCCCCATCGAGATTCATCATGAGCCTCCTCAAGGAAGTACAAGCTCCACTCAAGTGGAGATTCCATCATCACAAGTTGAAGTGGCACCCTCTATGGAAGCAAATGAGACACCTATCCAAGAACAAGATCAAGTTCTTCCTCAAGTTGACCAAGAGGTCTCACAAGATTCAAGAACTCCTATTCTCAACCCTAGTCAAGATCAAGAGCAAGAGCATCCATCTTCTCCCATCATTGAAAATGTGCAACAAGATGGCAATGCTCATCAAGACCGTCAAGACGGGGACTCAAATGATCTAGGTGATCAAGCCGAAATCCCACGCATCAATGGGGATATCGAAACCCGTCGTCAAGAAAGAGTCAAGAGAAACTTGGAAATCAAGTGTCACAAGCTTGAAGCCATCATTGGTGATGTATCTCGCAAGGTTTCCACAAGAAGTCAATTGGCAAGCTTTAGTGAACATCAAGCTCATATCTCTATGATTGAACCAAAGAAGGTGTTTGAAGCACTTGAAGATCCGGATTGGTTGGAAGCCATGCATGAAGAACTCAACAACTTCAAGCGCAACAAAGTATGGAATCTAGTAGAAAAGCCAAAGGATTGCCGCAATGTTATTGGCACCAAGTGGATATTCAAGAACAAGCAAGATGAGCATGGATTGGTTGTAAGGAACAAGGCGAGATTGGTAGCTCAAGGGTACTCTCAAGTTGAAGGCATTGATTTTGGAGAGACCTATGCTCCCGTGGCTCGTCTTGAGTCCATCCGTATCCTACTTGCCTATGCATCTCATTTTAATTTTAAGTTGCAACAAATGGATGTGAAGAGTGCATTTCTTAATGGTCCCTTAAAGGAGTTGGTATATGTAAAGCAACCTCCGGGATTTGAGGACCCACACTTCCCAAACCATGTCTACAAGCTCGATAAGGCCCTCTATGGTCTCAAACAAGCACCTCGAGCTTGGTATGAGCACCTAAGAGAGCTATTGCTAGACCGTGGCTTTGAAGTGGGGCAAATCGATCCCACTCTCTTCACAAAGAGGGTAAAAGGGGAGCTCTTCATATGTCAACTTTATGTTGATGATATTATCTTTGGCTCATCTAACAAAGCTTTCAATGATGAATTTTCAAAGCTTATGACGGATAGGTTCGAGATGTCTATGATGGGAGAGTTGAAATTCTTTCTTGGTTTTGAAATCAAGCAATTAAGTGGAGGGACTTTCATCTCTCAAGCCAAATACATCCAAGACATGCTCAAGAGGTTCAAGATGCAAGATGCAAAAGAGAAGAGGTTTCCTATGGACACCAAATGCCATCTTGAACTTAGTCCAAAGGGTAAAGATGTCGATCAAAAACTCTATCGCTCTATGATTGGTTCTTTGCTTTATCTTTGTGCATCTAGACCCGATATTGTGTTGAGTGTAGGAGTGTGTGCAAGGTATCAAGCGGCTCCTAAAGAAAGTCACTTGGTAGCGGTGAATCGAATCTTCCGATATTTGGTTTATACCCCAAGGTTTGGTTTGTGGTATCCTAGGGGGTCCAACTTCTCTCTTGCCGGTTACACGGATTCGGATTGGGCCGGTTGCAAGGATGATAGGAAGTCTACTTCCGGTGCATGTCAATTCCTTGGGAAATCTTTGGTGAGTTTGTCCTCCAAGAAGCAAAATTGCATATCCTTATCTACCACCGAAGCCGAGTATGTGGCGGCCGCTAGTTCTTGCACTCAATTACTTTGGATGAGGCAAACTTTGAAGGAATACGGTGTCCTTTGTGACAAAGTGCCTCTTTTATGTGACAATGAAAGTGCTATCAAGATTGGTCACAACCCCGTGGAGCACTCAAGAACGAAGCATATTGAGATTCGCTATCATTTTATTCGAGATCACATCAACCGGGGTGATATTGAGCTTGGTTATATTACAACGAAGATTCAACTTGCCGATATGTTCACCAAGCCACTTGACGAAGCACGGTTCACCTTTTTGAGGCATGAGCTAAATATCGTGGATTCTAGGAGCATTGGTTGACTACCTTGCATGCACACCTCTATCTCAACTTTCTATTTTGGTCTAGATGTAGGCATGGACATAGGGGGAGTGCGGTCCTAATCCATTGGACTTTCCCTCCCCCCATTATGCCAATAGTAAGAATTGTTTTCGTCTCCTTTTGTTCATTCTTATGAATTGCGAGCTTAAATGTTGAGTAATGGCGGTGAACCCAAGATATATCTTCACGGTATCACACCACATAATCTCATACATGGTGACCTTGGCCACCAACTTCTTCGTTGTGAAGAATTGATACTCTTGTGGTGTTATCTTGTTTTCTTTGTTTCATTCTTGCTCTTATGGAAAATGCACTCAAGCGTTGCTTCTTAATGTCATTTTTGTTGTTTCTTACCAAACTTGAGCGCATGATACCATCTCCAGTGACCATTTGTCTTATCCCAGGCCTACCTCATCTTAAAAACTGCTCCTCTTGCCTTTGCATGTCCAAAACACATTAAAACCTGGGATTTGGAGTCGGTGGGGCCGGAAACTCCGGCCTTCCAGGCCGGAGATTCCGGTCTGACTGAAGTTTCCGCCCCTAGAACCGGAATCTCTGGCCAGGGCCGGAGACTCCGGTGTCTAGGGCCGGAAACTCCGGTCTGGGCAGTTTCGCTGGGATCTTCAAAGGGGATCGGGGTGAGGAGTTGTTCCACAACTCCCCACACACCCCCGACCCCCACTCCTTCCCCAGCCGCCGCCGCCGCCGCCTCCAAGGACCACTCCGGCCACTCCCCGCCGCCGGAATCCGCCGTGCCACCGGCCCCTCCTCCGTACAAGTGCTAGGGATCCTTCTCCCTCGCATTTGACCTCCACCATGTCGGGTAAAGGCTTTCTTCTCTCTCTCTCTAGGTTTTCACTCTAGATCTTGTTTTGAGAGAAGTTCTGCCTGTGCTGCATGGTGTAGAACCCTAGTGTTGGCATTTCAATCCTAGAAAATTAGTTGTGCTCATTTTTCCTTAGATTTGACCTAGATTGAAGTTTTCCTGCCACAGGGCGGAAACTCCGGCCCCTCCTGCACCGGAATCTCCGGTGTGGACCGGAATATCCGCCCCTGTGGCCGGAAACTCCGGCCTAGCTCATATCTGGGAGAAATTCTGACACTTTTAATTTTCTTATTTTTTTTTGGCTTTCTTGGACATGCAAACTTATCTCCATGCTATCCTTGTACTCTCTTTTCACAGGTCATAAGAAAAAGGTGGTCACTCGGAATCCACTCCTTGCTTCAAGTAAACAAAGAGCTCAAACAAGGAACAATCTTATTTTTGATAGCAACAGTGGCCGCATGAGACAACAGAGCACTATTGATGAGGAAGCCACTAGACAAGCTGAACTTGGTGGTTTTGATAATGAAGAAGAGGCCGAGCAAGCCCATTTTGACTCCTTGTCCACTGTTCTGGGTATGGGAAAGCCTGAGTTCCGTCGTATGAGGTCACAATAGTTTTATGACTTGCCTCCCAACACCACCAACCCCAATTTCCCAAGGAGGGAGCAGCAGCTGATTATGCAGGAGATTTATGCTCGGATTGAGAAGCACGCAGTCTGTGAACAGAAGATTCTGGATCTTGAGGCGCTGAACAAGAAAGCATACTTTCGGGAGGCTGTTTGGATTGCTAGGAAGCTTGGTCTGGAAAAGCTCATCTCTTTCACTCAGCAGGATTATGATATTCAGCTTGTGCAGCAGTTCTTTGCCACGGTGGTGTTTGACAACGATGAGGATGTCACTATGACGTGGATGACTGGACCTATCAGGTGCACCTCCAACTTTGTGGAGTTTGCGACAGCTCTGGGCTATGAATTCAAGGGGGCCACTACTCCAGTTGGGCTGAGGATGCATGTGGAAGGGACTGCATATAACAAGAGCCGTTTGCGTCCTCTTTACTCCGTTGCTTCTTCTGTGGGCTCTAATCATGACCTCCTTCCCACCTTCAACATCTTCCTCCGCATGGTTCGGCTCAACCTTGCTCCTCAAGCCGGGAATGTGGATGCTATTCGAGGAGGCCTTGTCAACCTACTCTACCATGCTTACAGGGTCCTTCAAGCCGGTCCGGAGTGCCGTGGCCAAGAGGTGGATGTCACGGATTTCATTAAGTGCGAGATGCATTGGGCCATTTTCGAGCACAAGAATCCACTCTATGCTCCCTATGTGATGAAGCTCATTCTCTCCAAAGTGCCCACACTTGATCGCTCTACCTTCATCAAGCATGCCAAGGGTACTCTCCATATTCTCTCCAAGCACACAAAGCAAGCTTCATCCTCTCATGCACCTCCTCCACAAACTAGTGATGAAGAGGACGTTCCCTTACCCAAGAGGAGAAGTAAGAATGCCGATCCCCCCACTAGTCTTCAAGGGAAGGACAAGGTAAACGCAGAATTTCGCAAGCTCTCTTGGTGGAAGAGGAAACTGCTATGCATGGATGTTGCCATTCACAAGGAGAATCATGGGTCATATGTGAGAGAGAAACACATTTTGAGCAACCAAAATTTGATGATCAAGGAGATGCGCAAAATGAACAATGGAAATGTTACTCCTCCTCCGGAAGAAGATGAAGCTGGCATTCCCATCATTTCCTCATCTTCGTCTGACACGGTCCCTCTTGAGCAATGGAATCAGGATGTCTTTCCTTGGGCTGATTTTTCGGATGTGACCTCCTTTACTACCTCGTCTCACAACCACGGCAAGGCTCCCATGAACCTCTCCGATGAGGACTACGACAACGAAGGAGATGACGACATGGATGAAGACACCGAGTGATCTTCTTGGGCCCGTTAGTTATGCTCTTTTCCCCTTTTTGGTGTCTCGGTGCCAAAGGGGGAGAAGTAGTTCTATTAGGTTCTCTCCGGGATTTGCATGGGTTGGGACACAAGCATGTGCCTCTATCATTTTATTGCGCTTGTGTCCTTGTTATGTTATTTGAATTTCGAACTTTTGCCTTCTCTTTGTCATGAACTATGTGTGTGTAAGACATTTGGATTTCTTATATTATGTGGTTGAGACTACTATTGTACCTTGATTATATGGGGTTAATATCTTCAGTTTTATGCACAAGGTATGATTAATCTCCTAACACTCAACCCATACTATACTATGTCTTATTTGTGAAATGTGTTGCCTACTTATCATGCTTGCAAACTGTTGTTCGAATTTGCCTCTATATGTGTGCACGTGCAGTCCAAAGCAAATATTCTTGATGCACACATCTAGGGGGAGCTCTTTCAGCTATCATTACATGTTAGTGAAATTACTGTTATTGCAAATCCATAAGTTGTCATCTAACACCAAAAAGGGGGAGATTGAAAGAACATTTCTATGATCTCTGTGTTTTGTGTGTTAGTTAACAACATGTGGATGTATTAAGTTGGTGTTAAGTAATGTAGGATAATCTAGGAACTCTTCAGATGCATCAGCACCAAAAGAGGAGAAAAAGAGACAGAACTGAAAGTGTGCTCAGCCCCTGGTGGGGGCCGGAGTTTCCGGTCCAGGGGGCCGGAGTTTCCGGCCATGCCTGAAGTTTCCGGTCCCTGAGGACCGGAATCTTCTCCGTTGCTCGGTTGCCAAAGTTGTGCTCAGCCCCTGGTGGGGGGCGGAGTTTCCGGTCCCATGGACCGGAGTTTCCGCCCCAGGCCAAAGTTTCCGGCCTCATGTATCTCGAAGATGTCCATGTTCAGATTGAGGATCTGGTGTTCAGCCCCTGGTGCCCCCCGGAGTTTCCGGCCTCCTTAGGCCGGAGTTTCCGCCCTGGCCGGAGTTTCCGGCCACTAGGGCCGGAGTTTCCGGCCTGGGTTTTGGCTGCAACGGTTACATCTTTGGAGGGGTATAAATACCCCTCCTCCTTCCTCCAGAAAAGTGCTTGACCTAAAAAGGAGGAGCTCCATTGTTGCAAGCCAAGAATCCCAAGATCTCCCAATCCCCCCATCCAAACTCGTTGATCTTTGGAGGATTGAAGGAGAAGGCCCCGATCTACATCTTCACCGAGCCGTTCTTCATTTCCCCCTCATTCATTTGAGGGAACACTTGCTAGGGCTTCCACTAGGAAACCTAGCCCATTGTTGTACTTACCTATTGTGTTTGTGACAGATTGTAGCTGTTCGGGAGCCCCCAAGCCCTCTGTGGGTCGTGCCCCGAATCGTTGTTGTAAAGGCTCCGGATTCCGCCTTGAAGGATTCCGATAGTGGAAGTGGACCAAACCTTTGTGGTGCGGTTCACAGGAGATTAGGGTGAGGCCTTTGTGGCCGTTGAACCATTGTGTTGGTTCACACCTCTCCAACGAGACGTACTCCCATTCAAGGGAGGAACTCGGGAATACATCCTTGTCGTCTCGTGTCTTCACTTCGGTTACTTCTATCCTTGTTTATTGCCTTAATATATCTTGCTTAGTTGCTAGCTTGTCATATAGGAAATTCACCTTAGTTGCATTTCTAGTGATTTACCTTTTGTGTCAAGCCTAATTTGAAAAAGAACTAAAATTTGAATTAGCACCTATTCACCCCCCCCTCTAGGTGTCATACCGATCCTTTCAGAACCTGGCTCTGCTTGGTGGAGGACGGATTGTGTAACATCCCAAGATTTTCAAAATTTTGAAAATTTAGAAAAATCAAAAACTTTTTGAAACTATATAGATTTTGTTTTGAAATCCAATTTTAACCCTTGCATTCATATCATCATCATTTTTAACATGACATTTAAATCAAATAAGCTTTAAATTAGATTTCATTTATATATTTATATTGATTTTATGATAATTTCCCTTTTTATTTAATTTTATTTTTAGACAGAAATACTACCAAAAAGTTCTATTTTTACTAAGCTTTTCAAAATATATGTTTATGAATTTCTGAGTATTTTTGATCAAGTTTTAAAATCATTTGGTTTTAAAACTTTTGAAAACACAAAACTCTTTTGTCAAAACAAAAAGAGTAGGCCCGATCCCCGGAACCAACTGGGCCGAAGCCCAGCTTACCTCTCGCACGCGCAGCGCGTAGCAGCCCGCCAGCGGCCCGGCCTCCTTCTCTCTCCCGTTGTGGCTGACAGGTGGGTCCCACCTGTCATCACTCTCAGCGCAACGGCTCCATCTCCTTTACTCGACGCGTTACGAACCGAGAATGACACCGTAATCAAACTCATCATTCGGGCGATTTACAGTGCCGTTTCGAGTGCGGTTTTGCCCTACTAAAAGATCTCTACGCCCTCTTCCTTTTGCCCCAAACCATTCCAATCGAGAGCCCCTAGGCTGGCCACACAGTACCCCGCCATCCCGTCATTGCCGCCGGCAAAAAACTCTACTCCGGCGACAATCCGTGAACCCCGACCCCTCCCGTCACTCCCTTTCTCTTTGTTTCTTTCTGGTGCATCGTTTTGACGAGGTCGCGCAATTTTTCTCGCAGCCAATCGACGCATTCGTCCACACCTGAAGCACGCCGCCGCTTCCGTCAACTCCGGCGAGGTATCAAGGACGAACCGAGACGCTCCGACCGCCGCCACCTCGCCACCGTCTCCGCTTTGACGAACCGCACGCTCCGGTATAACCCACTCCTCACGGGACCTCGTAGAAATGTAGATGGTGTGACGCCGGCGATGGCGCCGTCGTATTTCTTCGGTCACCAGAGTTCTTCCGGCCGGCCGCGCCGCCTGCGCCAGACCCTTTCGATCTCAGTCGTTAGATCCTTTTCGTGCGGCCGTGATTAAATCACTTAAAACGCGAACCGGTACGCACAGTTAGCGCCGCGTGGCGCCCAGTCAGTGCCCCGTCAGCAGCCATGTCACGTCCAGTCAGCGCTGACCGTGAAATGAATTTCTCGATTTAATTTAATTTGACACTTTTGCAGAAAAGACCCTGCATATTCAAGCCTTTATAACTTTTTACTCACACATCCAAATTAAAATATTTTTATATATTTGGAAAGCCCTTGACATGTAGAATATTTTGGATCTGTTAGATTTCAAATTTGACTTAGTATGAAATATTCAAATTTCAAATGGATGATTTGAGTATATTTGTAATAACTTTAAATCTATAAATCCAAAAATTACAAATAAAATTGTTCTAGAAACTTTAGAATATTTGTAACTTGATGCCTCTTTTATAAAATATTTTTTGAGTATTATTTTCATGATTTAAAAGTTGTATGTTTAAATTGAGTAGTTTGACTATTTTTGATATAACTATTAATAGAAACATTATTTTTGATTAAATCCAATTGCAATAAATTTATTTAAATGTCCTCTATCTATTAACACTATTTATAATTTTTTTTAATAAAAACTTAATCACAGAAAACTTTGATCTTGTAATTACCCTTTTATTTTATTTTCCTGAAATAGAAATTAATTAATTATAACTTTATGCATACTTTATAAATATCACAAAGAAAATTAGTATGATGTTTATTAGGATTAAAAAGAGCATTGGATGCATAACATATTTTATTATATAGTTATTCTCCTCATAGGAAAACTCCTCCATTATTTTCTCTTAAGTTAGGAATATTTTCAACTTAGCATTTTTGGTTAAGTGCTATGCACTTAGACACTTAGGATTTTCAACATGGAGCTAGAAGACCAATGAAGGACTTAGCCAAAACAAGACTTCAGAAGAATCTCCAAGAAGTAGAAACACTTAGAAGAAAAATCAAGAGGAAGTCCAAGAAGACCAACCCCCTCTATTCTCTAAATGTTTCGTTCTCTTTTTCTTTTCTGCTCTCTAAGACATGGTGATCAAGACATCACTAAGGAGAATACTAAGTCTGGAGATGAAGCCTGGAAGATAACCTACATCATTTTCTTCTATCTTTCCTAATCTTGACTTAAAACAATATTTGATCATGTTATTACCATCTTGAAGTTTGTTGGATCCTAGCGGCATAGTGAGATGAAACGGTCTGGAAACTAACTTTACATGTCCATGTACATGAGACCTGTTCCACAACAAGTGGCTGGCCGGGTGTCTGTCTCTGTCACTATAGTGAATATCCAATTTACAAAGAGTTGTTGATAATTGTCGATCACCTTAAATAATAGACTTAGTATTTTCTCTAAGTATTTTGCACATCATGCATAGCATATTTTTGTATTGTTATTTTGGTTTGTATGTTTATGTGTGTTTTGTTTGATGTGTTAGAAATTTCGGAGGGAAACGACAACTGTTGCAGCTGTTGTTGCTATTCTTCTTGTTGCCAAGGCAAGTGGCACACCCCCATAAAATTCCTAAGTATTTTTATGCATGACTTAGTTATTTTCCTATGCATGTGTACCACTTAGTAGATTTGCTATGCAAGTCTTTAGAATTCCCTATTCCATCGTGTCTAGGTACCTATGAATTGACTTAGTAGAATTTTCATGCTATGCAATTGAAGAAAGGTTTTACAAAATCTTAAGTAGCTACTCAGGACCATGTCTATGATGGTTTTCACCTGAGATAGTCTTTACTATACTTAGGATCATAGTATGTGGGGGTTTTCACCTGGGAGTGCACATCACTAAGTTAATGAATCAACTGGGTGGATTGGTTGTTTGGTTTATGTTGAGTGGCTACTCAGGACCATGTCCATCAGGGTTTTCACCTAAGATAGTTTCTACTATACTTAGGATCGTGAACGTGGGGGTTTTCACCTGAGAGCACACTTGTGGGAGGCCACCCAGGAACAAAGGGATGTGAGGAATAAATGGAGAAGATCGTGAAGAACTCAAGGAGAAGTACTTCAAGTAAAGACTACAGCTGATCAAGAAACATGGAGGAATCCCAACATGCTAATTTCTTAATAAAATTTTGATAAACAACAGTGGACAACTCAGGACCATGTTCATGGGGGTTTTCACCTAAGATAGTTTCTACTATACTTAGGACCATTGAATGTGGGGGTTTTCACATGAGGGTGCACTTAAGGACGTGATGTCTTTTGGCTCACGTGGGTTAACCAGTGTTGCCAATTATGATGTTAATAAGTTTGTTTTATAAAGAGTTAGGCAAAATTGGCTTTATGCAAAATAGCCTTGAACTCCACCAGCCAAATATGCATATAGGGTATAGAGTTATTCCAGTAAGTGTCCACCATAGTGTCACTTGCCAGACTCCATTTTTAATGGAATCTGACCCAATCTGTTGCCAATTATTATTTGTTGTAGAAATATCTGACGAAGAGTAAGGATTACGTTTTGGGTTTCGAGTCTGCACCAACATGTTTTTGCCTGTGGCGTATCATGAAGTTGGAGGCTCATTGAAGATTTATTTCCGCTGCTTTATTGTTTTGAGCTAGCTATAAGCTATGCAAAGATGTATCGAACTATTTACTTTACCAAGTCTGGATTATTCGTCTAATATTGATACAATGTTGTGATATTCATCATAAATTGTGTGTGCAAATGAATTGATCCAGGGGTTTGCACAATACACAGGTACCTGCTATATTTCTAAGTGCAGGTGCGCTACAGATTGCTCAACCACTGGGCTGGGCTCGGTTTGATACATGTCTAGGACAAACAGGGAACATAAGGCAGGAACTGAAACTGAATAAAAGTTGCAGACTTTGGCCACGGTTCTGAACAAAAATAAAAACGGGACTCTGTGAGGATTTGATCTCGGGATCTACCGCACGGGAGAGCGATGCGCTGCGATAGCCACTGAAACTGGTGTGCGTTGGTGAATGGTTCGCATACCGAAAGTACATGAGGTTCCCAGGCGGCGTTAACTGAACTTCGATTTCAGATTTAGAAACAGATACGAGGACAAACTGAAGCGAGCAGCGGGGATCAAATCCAGGGCATCACGGCGGAAGAAAGGATGGGGAGGACGGGCGTGTGTGCGAGGGGTGCAGGGATGTTCTGGTGTGCAGGAGCGAGCAGAGGAACCACAGCTAGAAGAGGGCATCAGCTTCAGAAACGCCACCATGGCGTCCATGACAGGCGAGCTCGGATTCGAATGGTACGGCACATACAGGACGCGATCGGTACGGAGGAGAGGGAAAATCGACAGAGGAGCTCACGTAGAGGGTGCTAGAGTAGTCGTACGGGCTCGGGGAAGAACATTGGCGACGAATTCCGGCGGCGGGCGTCGCCAGCCGTGGGGAAGACGGGGACGAGCATGTCCTATTCCGACGGCTCCGGCCCGATTCCTTCGGGGATGACGAAGAGGATGTCAAGGCGCAGCTTCGGGGCTCTTCTGATGGTCTTCGACGGCACCCGAGTGGCGGCGCTGCGGCGAGATGGTGGTGGGGGTCTCGGTTGTGGAGAAGAAACAGAGAGGAAAGGGAGAGAAAGAGAGGGAAGGCGGCGGCGGCGCTGGGGGGAGAGGGAGGAGGAAGGGCTAGGGTTTGGGGGAGCAGGGGGCGCGGCTTAAAGGAGGGGGCAGGAGCACATGGAGGTGGGGCATGGCAGGGGAGGAGAGCTCGACCACTTTCTCCCCTGTCTCCGTACGGAGGTAGGGGAAAGCGATGGGGGTGGGCTTTTGGGCGTGGAGGAGATGGGCCAGGAGGGAGAGATCGTCCCAGGTAGGTTTTCTTCTCTGAAATTTTTATTTCTATTTTAATTCTTTTTCTGTTTTATATTTTTAAAACAAAATAGAAAAGAAATTTGAATACAAAAACTTTACAAAATAGTTTTAGTTTTCAATAGACAATTTAATAAACTAGTTTTTAACATTTGCAAAAGATTTTTAAATGTCACATTTTTAATTAATTTGAAATGCATTTGAATTTAATTGCGGGAATTAAATTTAAATGCAACAAATTAAATTAATGAGGTGAAATGCAATGTCATGTTGATGAAAAAGAAAATACACAAAACTAAAATGGGGATAAATCCCGGGGCGTTACACCGGTCCTTCTCATGAATATGATAAAAGCACAACTGCAAACCTGTTACTTTCTGCAAACATCACTCTTTCTTCCACACATACGTTTAATCCTTTTGTTACAGCAAGCCGGTGGGATTGACACCCTCAATGTTGAGTTGGGGCAAAATACTTTGATTGTGATGTGTGCAGATTCCACGTCAACTACGTCAAGCTCTTTTCTGGCGCCGTTGATACCTCGAGGGAATTCTTCATCTCCTGCTGGTTCGATAACCTTGGTTTCATAACTGAGGAAAATTTGCTGCTGCACTACTTCATACCTTCCTTTTGGGGTCTCCCAACAACACATAAACCGTGTGCATCACGCCACCAGGTGCTGTGGCGCCCTCGTGTTCCCTCTCTGGTTGGTCTTTGTGGTTCCTGGTCCCTCTTGAATGGAAAATAACTTATGTTTGGATTTTGGGGTTTTTCTCCGAAGTTGATATTTCTGCACAAAAATAAGACACCAGGGTAATTCTGCTGAAAACAACGTTAGTCCGTGTTAGTTGCATCCAAACACACAAATTAGAGGTAAAACAATAGCAAAAGTGTTCGGGAAAGTAGATACGTTTTGGACGTATCAACTCCCCCCAAGCTTAGCTTATTACTTGTCCTCAAGCAATTCATTTAACAACTGAGTGTGATAAAAGAACTTTCACGGACTCATTTGCTCATGTGATGTAAATATTCTCATTATGAGGACAAATGCTTAGGCTATTCATAACAAGGCATATATAAACGGTATCACCCAATAGTTATGTAAACCATCAAAAGATGCCAATTATACCGATGATAAATAACATGAAACATATCAATTCACAGGATTGCAAAGATCATAAGAAAGTATGATAAAGTGGTATCTCGCTTGCCCGAATGTAACAGCACAACATAAATGCCCATGCACCTCTAAGTTTCAAAGGAAGACTAGAGATAAGATATCAAAGATAAAATCATCTAGATTACACCGCGGTTAACATATTAAGGGATAAGCACATTACACTAAGAATGACAATTATGCTCTCGAGAAGGTGCTTAAAGAAGGATGGAGACTCAACAGTAAAGTAAAAGATATGCCCTTCTTTGAGGGAAGTAGGGATTCAACATGTGCTAGAGCTTCTTATCATTTTGAAAACAGAGGTAAAATTGTTTTTGAGTAGTGGATGTTAGGTCAACGACTGGCAATAGAGTTCTCGTTATCTTCCATACTAAGCAAGTTGAGAGCGGTTCCGATTAATTTTAAAACAAGGCACTTGTAATATGCATCTTTATATTCATATATTTTGATAGCTTGACACTCCTCCCCACCTTGCTAACAATACCATGGCTAACCGAATCCTCGGGTGCCCACCAAACAATCTCAAACCATGGAGGAGTGCCTCTTTTTGTTTTCGCAAATCTTTTTTGATATTACAATGGTCTAACCAGCCCTTGACAAAATTAGTGACGAGCAGATGTAGCATGCAATTCAATTAGTTAATTAGTATGGAAGATAACAAGACCAACGATGTAACACCCCTCCCTGGCACAACTTGACAGCGAGGCGATCGTCTCGTGCGCCAGCTCAAGATATCTGGCCGCACGTCGCGACAGTGTAACATATATGATATCATTACACAACAGGCACATAAGTTCTACAAAAGGGTTTACGAGGCCATCGAGGCACGACAAAATATCGCGCCAAGCATTGCACAAGTCAGAGTTTAACTGGCAGCGGAAGAAAAATTGAGGCAACGGCTTGGAGCGACTCCCTTCCACACGCATCTGGCTGGGCTACGGATTCCTAGCACGCAAGCTCTTGCTCCATCTCCTTGCTAAGGGAGAAGATGAATCCTAGCTGTCGGCCCAGTGGGAATTGGGGTATCAAGAGCCCATTCCCCTAAGGCCTCGCTCGCGGGCCAGTCGGACAAAACGGCTAAGGACTAGGCGACACCGCCTGACGAGACCCCCGAGAGGAGATTCCCCTCGAGGGCCTGAAGGGGGAGCAAGGGCCTCAAGGGACCCCTCGCCCCAGGGGGTCCTCCCCGTCAAGGAACCTACCCGCCTGAGGCGAGTCCGGCAGGAATCCCCCCTCAGGCCTGAAGGTAAACGTCGCCGCCAAGGAACCCCGACAGAGCCAACTTGGTCTCTGCCACGCCCGTACAGAGGCGCTCACACCCCCGTCGCTGTCCCTGGTGATAAAGTGGTCAACAAAGCTGCTCCGCCTGCGGCACAGCTGTGAGGACCTTCTACTCTGACGGAAAAGCAGGTGGACGGCGCAACCCTCAAACGGAGATCGTAATCATGGGCTCCACACCAGAGACTGCCCGCTCTGCGGGCGGTACAAGCGCGGTCGGCCGCCTGTCGGCCACGGCGCCACCTTTATCAACAATGGACCGAGTCCATGGACGAAGGGAGCGCGGTTGACTCGTGCTCCACCCCGCCACTGACGAGTGGGAGCCACCTTGAAGGCCAAGCCGAAGAAGAAGACCGGAGGCGCCTATAAAAGAGAGAAGACCTCCATCGTAGCGAGGGTCGGCTCCTTGCGTGCAAAAACCCTTGTAAACCCTAGCAGCTCTATTCAGGTTAGCCTCTGGCTGGAGGAGGAAGAAGATCATCGCTTCCCTCCCCAGGCAAGAACTGCCTCAAGGGGGCTTCCGGCAAGCTCAATTGTACTGTAACCTCCCACATATAATACAGACATGCAGGAGTAGCGGTCTTACCTCCTCACGAGGGCCGTGAACCTGGGTAAAGGACGGTGTTTTCCTTGGTCGGGTGGGCGTCTTCTTCGGCTCCGACGAGCAACGTCGCGGAGCCACTTGAGGGTTTACACATCCGCGTTCAATCCCCTCTCGAACTACCCTTCAGGAAGTGACTACCCCCAATTCCTGGGAGTCATAACCCGACATTTGGCGCGCCAGGTAGGGGGATTGAGGCGCGTCAACAACCTTCGAGTTCGTCTCCGCGCCATGATGAACACGCGCACCACTCGCACCGCTCGAGTCAGCCGACGCGCGCCCGCGGGAGCACGCACGCCCCCATGCGCCGCGACCACCCGCGCAAGGCGGGGCCGACCCCGCCAAGAGGAGCATGTCCCCTCTGGCCCTCACGCGGAGGAGCCAGAGCACGACGCCTGAGCACCAGGAGGACGCGCAGTCGTCGCACCCGTCGCAGCGCCCAAGCGGCTCGGGCCCGGGGAGAACCGACCCTACGCCCCACACCGCGCTGCTCATGGCGCAGGAGGTGCTCCGCTACCAGCCCACCGCTGAGGCCCACGAGCAGTGGCTTCAACGCCTCAACCACCTCGTCGGCATTGCCACGACGCGCCCCGTTCCGTCGTAGTCCAACACGCACCCCTCTCTCGCGGGCACGGTCGCAACAAATGCGCCTCCACCACCTCCGGGGCCTGCGCCGGCTGCGGCATAGAGGGCTGCTTCGCGCGCGACCTCGCCGCGCGATTGAATGATCGTGCAGCGCACCGCGCCCGACGCCCGTGTGGGGATGGAGCTCCAGCGAGACCGCCAGAACAGGCTCGTGGAGGAGCTCGGCCAGGCGGGGCTGCAGAACCGCGGCGCGCTTCGGTACGGGGTCGTTACGTACACCTCGGGCTGCATGGCGTTCACCCGCTCCCAGCGCCGTGTGGTCTGGCCGCAGAAGTTCAGGCCGGCTCTTCCCAAGGGCTACGACCGCTCCAGCAACCCCGTTGAGTTCCTGCAGCTCTACACCACCTCCATCCAAGCTGCGGGAGGAGAGGACAAGGTCATGGCCAACTGGTTCTCCCACGCGCTGCGTGACTCTGCGCTATCGTGGCTCCTGAACCTCCCAGAGGACTCTGTGAATTCCTGGGAGGAGCCCTGCAAGAAGTTCGTCTCCAACTTCAAGGGGACGTACGAGCGCGCCCTCACCCACAACGATCTGCGCGCTGTGGTGCAGAGGAAGGACGAAACGCTCCGCAAGTACATCCAGCGCTTCAGCCAAGTGCGCAACAAGATCCCGAACATCCCCGACACTGAAGTCATCGCCGCCTTCCGCGAGGGCGTCACAAACAGCAGTATGCTTGAGAAACTGGGCATCCACGACAAGCTCACCTCTGTGGTCAAGCTGTTCGACATGGTGGACAAGTGCGCCAAGGCTGAAGAGGGACTCCTCTTCGTGAAAATGTCCTCGAGAGGGGACGATCATGCTGAGGGGTCCAAGAGCCAGAAGAAGAAGGAGGAGCCCAAGCGCAAGGCCACCGCCGTTCTCGCGGGGACTCCCCTGAGGCTGGAGAAAGAAAAGATGATCACCGCCCCTTCTGCATCTACCACAATAGACGCGGCCACTCTACGGAGTCCTACTACGACCTCAAAAGGTTGAGCAAGGAGCACGAGCAAGCAGAGGACAGCGGCGTCCGCGGTCGAGGCCGTGGCTACCGCAGAGGCGGGCGCAAGGGCGGCTACCAGAAACCATCTGGAAATTGGGCCAACGCTGCAGAAAAGAACGGCAACCTCCCCGACGAGGAAGATGGCGGCTACCAACCCCCAAGGGGCGCCATCGTCTGCATCCTAGGGGGGGCGCAGGCGCCGAAGTCGAACAACCAGTTCAAGCAGTTCGCCCGCAAGCTCAACGCCGCCCTCCCAAGCACAGAAACCACCAGGCCCCTCAAGTGGTCGCAGTACACCATCGCCTTCGACGCCCAGGACCACCCCAAGTCCACCAAGATTGTTGGAACCCTCCCGCTGGTCTACACCCCCACCATCGACCATGTGGCTGTCTCCAAGACGCTCATCGACGGCGGAGCAGGCCTGAACGTCATCTCCATAGATACGTTTGAAGCGCTTCAAGTGCCCTACGAGAGGCTTATGCCCTCGAGGCCCTTCACGGGGTTCACCAGCGGCTCAATCGAGCCTCTAGGCCAGGTCAGGCTTGCCGTCACTTTCGGGAGCGAGGAAAATTACCACACCGAGCACATCGATTTCGATGTTGCGCACATCGGCCTGCCATACAACGCCATCCTCGGCTACCCCGCGCTCGCGAAGTTCATGGCCGTCACGCACCATGCGTACAACATGGTCAAGATCCCCGGCAGCGTCGGCACGATCACCATACGTGGGCATGTCCTGGACGCCATGCGCGCTGTGGAGACGTCCTACAAGACCGCGGCCATGGCCTTCCCTGCAGACGAGGACCAAGAGCCTCTCGAGAGGCCCAAGAAGAAGAAGCAGTTCTTCTCCCAGGAGGCAGCTGCGACAAAGGA
Source organism: Poa annua (assembly GCA_026929855.1). Taxonomy (NCBI): domain Eukaryota; kingdom Viridiplantae; phylum Streptophyta; class Magnoliopsida; order Poales; family Poaceae; genus Poa; species Poa annua. Next base: position 37,908,034 of record CM049426.1, read on the forward strand.
GATTTCTCTGAGCTCAGGAAGCTCGGGGGCTAGCGTCACCATTGGCGCCGCGCTGCCGCCCAAATAGGAAAGCGCGCTCGTCGTCTTCCTCCAGGCAAACTTTGACATGTTCGCGTGGACGCCGTCAGATATGTCTGGTGTACCGAGGGAGGTGATCGAGCACCACTTGGCCGTGTGCCCAAACGCGCGCCCCGTCAAGCAAAAAGCAAGAAAACAAGCCCCCGAGAAGTAAGCATTCATCGTCAAGGAGGTCGAGAAGCTCAAAGCGGCAAATGTAGTCCGCGAAGTCGCGCACCCCACTTGGCTCTCCAACGGCGTGGTGGTACCAAAACCCGCCGGCAGAGGCCGCCTCTGCATCGACTACACCGATGTAAACAAGGCCTGCCACAAGGACCCTTACCCCATGCCCAGAATTGACCCGATCGTGGACTCCACGGCAGGCTGCGACCTCCTGTGTTTCCTTGATGCCTTCTCTGGTTATCACCAGATTAAGATGGCTAAAGAGGACGAGGAGAAGACGGCTTTCCTCACCCCGTGTGGTGTGTATTGCTACGTCTGCATGCCCTTCGGCCTAAATAATGCCGGAGCCACTTTCCAGAGGTTAATGAGTATAGCCCTTGGCGGGCAAATGGGGCGAAACGCTGAAGCGTATGTCGATGACATCGTTGTAAAGTCACGAGAAGGAAATACTCTGCTCGGAGACCTGGAAGAAACCTTCGCCAGCCTGCGCAAGGTGAACATCAAGCTAAACCCCGCCAAGTGCGTCTTCGGAGTACCTTCGGGTAAATTGCTGGGCTTCCTCGTGTCTCATCGGGGCATAGAGGCAAACCCAGACAAAATCAAGGCCATAGAAGGCATGCAACCTCCACGCAGGCTCAAGGACATGCAAGACCTGGCGGGCTGCATGGCCAGCTTGGGTCGATTTATCTCCAAGTTCGGCGAAAGAGCCCTGCCATTTTTCAAGATGATGAAAAGGACGGGCACCTTCAAGTGGACACCTGAAGCTGAAAAAGCATTTGAGGACTTGAAGAAGTACTTGGCCAGCCCACCTGTAATGGTCGCCCCAAGACCTGGCGAGCACCTGAAGCTGTACTTGTCAGCCACCCCACAAACAGCCAGTGCTGTCCTTGTGGTGGAAAGAGAGGAGCCTGTACTTCACAGGAAGAGTGCAACCACTCCAAAGGAAAAGCCTCCTGATAAAGAGCTCGAAGAAGGAGCTATCATCACAAGGCCCACGCCAGGCCCAAAGCCTCAAGAGGAGACCGCCCCGGGTCAACTGCTGAAAGAGGCTAACGCACTCGAGGCCCAGGAGGAGCGCTACGAGGCCACGTCTCGCAAGGCCAAGTCCCTCGAGAGCAAGAGCCTCGAGGCCAAGTCCCTCGAGGCCAAGTCCCTCGAGGCCAAGTCCCTTGAGGCCACGTCCCCCGAGCCCAAGTCCCTCGAGGGAAAGACCCTCGAGGCCAAGACCCTCGAGGCCACTTCCCTCGAGGCCCAGGACAAGCCCCTTGAAGAAAACCCCATCGAGGATCAGGCTGGGCCGCCTCAGGCGAAAGACGCCAAGGAAACAGGAACTACCCTCGTCGAGCACCCAGTCTACTTCGTCAGCACAGTACTGCGTGATGCTCGCGGGCGGTACCCGATGCAGCAGAAGCTTCTCCTCGCCCTCCTCATCGCCTCAAGAAAGCTGCGGCACTACTTCCAGGGGCACCCCATCACGGTGGTAACCTCTTTCCCCCTGGAGCAAATTCTGCGCAACCCAAATGCAACAGATCGTGTCGCAGGATGGAACATCGAGCTACAGCCATTCAATTTGCGCTTCGATACCACAAGGGTAATCAAAGGAAGAGCGCTGGCTGACTTCGTCACCGAATGCACTGATCCAACCCCTGAAGAGTCCTGGGAAGAAGAGCACGAGTCCTCTGGAGCCGCAATGCCCAGCCACTGGACCAAGAAGTTCGACGGAGCTTTCGCTTGTCACCACGGTGGGGCAGGCGTAGTTCTGACCTCGCCAAAAGGCGACAAGTTGTATTATGCAGTCCAGCTGTGCTTCGGAATCGACAAGATATCCAACAACATCGCCGAGTATGAAGGGTTGCTTGCTGGCCTACGCGCGGCAATCGCCCTAGGCGTCAAGCACATACTCATCAAGGGCGACTCCCAGCTGCTCGTCAACTTCTCCAACAAAAGCTACAAGGCCAAGGACGACCACATGGCCGCATACCTTGAAGAGGTCCGTAGGCTGGAGAAGAACTTCAGGGGAATGGAGCTCATGCACATCCCAAGAAAAGAAAACCAAGCGGCTGATGACATCGCAAAGCGCGCATCAAAGAGGCAAGCCCAACTGCCAGGTTTCTTTGAGGAAAGGCTCTTCAAGGCATCCATAAAGCAGCCCCTCGAGGCCTCGCCCGCAAGCACAGACAAAGCGCTCCCACCACCACCGGCAAACGGAGCCCCAGGCTACGGGCCCCCAACAGGGGAGCGTCTGTTGCTCACAGCGGTGCACCAAGAGGCAGGATGGATCGACGAGATCAAAGACTACCTATAAAAAGGGATCCTTCCCGAGGAAGATAATGAAGCGGAGCGAATTGCCCGCCAAGCAAAATCATACCAAATCCTCGAAGGAAATCTCTACCGCAAGCGCCCAAACGGCATCGCGCTCAAGTGCGTCCCTCCTGAAGAAGGAAAACTGCTGATTAAGGACATCCTCAGCGGGGAATGCGGCCACCATTCGTGCGCCCGCACCCTCGCGGGGAAAGTCTTCAGAAGCGGCTTCTACTGGCCTCAAGCGCTTCAAGATGCAACGGACATCATCCAAGCTTGTGAAGCCTGCCAATTCCACGCCAAGCAAATCCACCAACCAGCACTAGGCCTACAAACCATTCCGCTCTCGTGGCCGTTTGCGGTCTGGGGGCTGGACATTCTGGGACATTTCCCAACGGCGCAAGGTGGATATCGCTACCTCTTCGTGGCCATCGACAAGTTCACAAAATGGCCTGAAGTGGAGGCGACACGTACAATCACAGCAGGCGCGGCGGTGAAATTCATCAGAGGCCTGGTCTGTCGCTTCGGAGTGCCTAACCGCATCATCACCGACAATGGCTCGCAATTCACAAGCGGCATCTTCAGAGCCTACTGCCAGAAAATGGGCATCAAGCTCTGCTTCGCCTCAGTTGCCCATCCGCAAAGCAATGGGCAGGCTGAACGTGCAAACGCAGAGGTCCTCAAAGGCTTAAAGACCAGGACCTTCGATGTCCTCAAGGGCCACGGCAAGGGATGGATCAATGAGTTACCCTCGGTGCTCTGGTCCATCCGTACCACGCCACCCAAGCCCACCGCGGAAACGCTGTTCGCACTCGTCTATGGAGCCGAAGCAGTCCTCCCCGCAGAGATAAAGCATGGATCCCCACGGGTCCTGGCCTTTGATGAGGACCAACAAGAGGACCTCCACAACGACGACCTGCTGCTCCTTGAAGGGATAAGATGCCGCGCCGCTCTACGGGCGGCCAAGTACCAGCAGTCCCTGAGGCGCTACCACAGCCGCAATGTGCGCTCGCGCACCCTGGAGGCAGGCGATCTCGTCCTCAGGCGAATCCTCTCCAGGGAAGGCCTCCACAAGCTGTCCCCGATGTGGGAAGGTCCCTACAGGGTCGCCCACATCGCCAGGCCTGGCGTGGCTCGCCTCGAGACGGAAGACGGCATCCCCGTCAAGAATCCGTGGAACATCATGCATGCACGCAAGTTCAACCCGTGATCATCATCACGTCAGGGCATTTAGCGAAAGAGGCAGCCCACGGCTCAACCTCCAAGCACCTTTTTGTCCCTCAAGGTTAAAAGCTCAAGGCTTAAACCCCTCAAACCTTTGTATCCGCCAGGAACAAATAAAAGAGTGATTATTGTCACACCCGTGATCATTGTCACGGCAAGACGTCAAAGCGGACGATGCAGCTTACGGCTCAACCTCCAAGCATCCTTGTCTCCGGAGGTTAAAACGCCAACGGCTTAAACCTCCAAAGCCCCAAAGGCTTCGCTCGAGGGAAAAACCCTCCTAGCTCTCAATTAAACGAGCAACCTCAGGACGCTGAGAGTCTCAGCCACCACCAGGTGGTCCCCATGTCTCGACATGGTCAGAGCATTAGCTTGGCAACACCAAGCATAATGACTCAATCTCGTTCCTAAGTGAACTTAGCGCTTCGGCGCCGCTTAAAAAATGTTTTTGGGGGGTTTTTATATTTGCGCATTTCTATTGTTGAAGTGTGCGCTTATGTCTCTCCACATGCGTACCTCGCGAGCGGGGGCTGAGTACGGTGCCAGTGCCTCAAATGACACACCAGCAACACTGCAAAACCCAAGAGTCCGAGCTCTGAATGGAGGGCAATTCCCCACAAACGAGCCATCTCAATAGAGGACCTTGGTACTTACTCTCCTCGCAAGGAACGCCTGAGGGGACCTATAAGCGCGCACGATCCCTTGATCCGTGCTCTAGTGTTTGGGTTCACCCTCTAATACCTGCAGGGAAGATCTCCCCCCGCAAGCCTGCAGGGACAGCCGTGAGCGACCCCTCAAGCGGGCAACCTCGCCAGGCAAAATGCCTCCGCAGGAGCGACCCCTCAAGCGGGCAACCTCGCCAGGCAAAATGCCTCCACAGGAGCGACCCCTCAAGAGGGCAACCTCGCCAAGCAAAATGCCTCCATAGGAGCGACCCCTCAAGCGGGCAACCCCGCCAGGCGAACAACCTTCGCAGAGCGAAAACCTTGAAGCTAAGTCCCGCACTCACGCTTTAAGAGCGTTTTTCTCTCCTTAGCGCGCGTCTCTGCCCCTCGAGCGACTTCGCTTTCCCTTACGCTTCGTGGACTATTCGCACGTCTAAGGGGGGCACTTGAGCATCGCGGCTCAAGGCTCTTACCTCTCCTGCGCCGAAACTCCCCCTTGGCCTTACAGAGCCATTGCTCTCGCGGGCCGAGGTGGCAAAGTCATGGCCCGAAGAGATGGGACCTAGCGACGCAGAGAACAAATAGACATGAAGATGAGTCCAAAGAGACCTCAAGAGGGGCAGATGAGCTCGAATTCAAACTTACATTACAAGCCAAAAGGTCTTAAGGTGTCTAAAAGCATACAGCTGGTGCAGTTACAAACGCCCGCAGGCGCGGCCAAGAAAGGCTCATAGGGATGCAGCAGCGTTCTGAGCCTCCGCTGTGCCAGCTTCGACCTCGGCGGGGCGAGCCTCCTCCTCCAAAGCACCAGCTTCGACCTCGGCGGGGCGAGCCTCCTCCTCCGCAGCACCAGCTTCAACCTCGGCGGAGCGAGCCTCCTCATCCGCAGCGCCAGCTTCGACCGAGACGGAGTGGGCCCCCTCTTCCGCATCGCCTCCTTCGACCTCGGCGATGCGGGCCCCTTCCCCCCCGAAGTCCGACTCAGCTTCCACGCGCTGGAAGCGGTTGCAGAACGCAGCCACCTGCTCACGGAGGGAAGCCGAGACGCGCTGCGCGTCCTCGCCGGGGGCAGCCTCAGTCACCAAACGGAAGTCGAAGCCCGGCACGAGGAGTTTGATGTTGGTGAAGATGCGATCGACAACCACCCCCAGGAGCTGCCTGCTCTCGTCTTCGATCACCCCACGAAGCTCAGCGGCGGGGCCCTCTAGTGCCTCGAAAAGCTGGTCAAAGTAGGCCAGGAATGCAGCGAAACCGTCGTAGTCCTGTGACCATGGGTACGGTGCGTCTGCGCCAAGCCGCGCCGCAAGCTCGCTACCACGGGCAGCCAGCTCTTCAAACAAGCGGTTGCACTGCGCCACAGGCGCACTGGACGAAGGGCCGGCGCCGTGGGACGCCGCACCGTCGGCCTCCCCCTCTCGACGCCAATATGCCTTGGCGCGCTTGAAGCGGCGCGCCAGCTTGGTGTAGGCCTTCTCTATCTCGGCTAGCCGCTGAACGTCCGCAGCATGCTCGGCCCTTAGGTGGTCCTCCCGCTTCCGCAACCGAGTGCAGTACTTCTGAAGAAGGGCCCGACGGAGATGTCTCTCGTGCACCACGAGGGCCCTCTGCACCGCTCTCGTCCTCTTGGCGAGGCGCCGCTCCCAGCGCTCAACAGATCGCCCCTGGGCAGCAACGTGCTCGTCGAACTTCAAGACCACCTGAGCCAGGCCTCCCTCACGCGCTTCAAGGGCCTCGCGCTGGGCGGCCTGGTCCTTCTACCGCTCCTCGCGCCGCTGCAGCTCGCTCCCCCTGAGGACCAGGTGCCCATCGCGCTCTGCCAAGCACTTGCGCTCCTCCTCCAGGGCGGCCTGCGCAACCTGGTGGGCAGAGAGACGCTGGGACTCCAACCGGTCCCACTCGCGTTGCTTCTGCGCCAGCGAGTCCTCCATCGCCTCACGCTCAGCCGTGACCCGTCGCAGGAGCTCCTCAGCGGCTTCGCGTTCTGCTTGGAGGGGCTCGAGTAGGTCCACGGCATCGCGGATGGCTCCGTCGCGGACTTCCTTGGCAAAAGTGATGGCCTCTTCGCGGGCGGCCTGCAGCGCCGAGTCCTCAAGGCGGCGCGCCTCAACGGCAGCGTGGAAGGACGCCCACGACCTCGCAAGTTCCTCCTGCTGTTGGGCAAGCCGTATGTCACCAAGGGCAAGGTGAGCCTCCAGGCCCTCCAACGACTCCCGCACAAGGCCGAACGCCACCTCGCGGCGCCCCGTGCTCCAATCCCAACTTCGGAGAACCATTTCCTGGCCGGATGAGGGACCAGCTGTGGCGGCTGGCCCCGAGCACCCTGCCCCAGGTCGGGCTCGGGGGCTGGGGGTGGCCTCACCTCCCTCCACGCCGGCTACAGCTGCGGCTCTCGAGTCCCGCGGTGCTCATCTTCTCCGACAGAGCGGGGTGGCGAGCGCGCGCCCCCTCCCGCGGCTGCACTTGCGCCCGCGGGAACCTCACTCGCACCCCCCAAAGGGGATGAGGCCGCACAGTCTCCAGTGGCCGCATTTTCGCCCGCTGAAGCCTCGGCCGCTCCCTCGCAAAGTGGCACGGGCGCCGCGGGCGAGCCTGGTGAAGGTGACACGGGCGACGGCGTCGCTGCATGCGGTGATGGCGGCGTGCGAAGCAAAATTGCTTCGCGCGGTGGCGTAGCCGCACGAGGAGGAGTCAGAGCGCGAGACGGCGCGGGAGCTGTCTCCTCCGCTCTATCCGCAAGCGGAGGCTCGGGAGGCACCGTTTGGGGCTCGGGCGCCCCCACCAGGGGCACGGCCGCTCCCTCCTGAGGCGCCTCCTCCACGGGGCCTGAAGTGGACGTCTATCCAGGCCTCGGGCGCTCGCCGACCTCTACAGAAGCTGCGGCACCCTTCACACCTGCTGCCTCGCGAAGCTTGCGACGCTTCGCAGGCACCAGATCGCTGGAAAAAGCCCAAAGGAGTTTGTTCAGGAGAAGACGGAGCAGGGAAAACTGGGGAAGACAAAAGTGACCAAGTGGTGGAAATACTCACCACGAAGAGGAAGCCCCAACGTCGACCCACGACAGGCCACGAGACCGCAAGGATGGCGTGGGTTTGGCACCTGATCCCTCCAGAGGCGTTGCCGCTTTCCTCTTGAAGGGGATGTCAGAAGGCTTCACCCCGGGGCGATCCACCATCGTCTTGGTGCGAGGCTCGCGCCTCCCTGGTGAAGCATCTATGTCGGAGGCCTCCCCCGCCTCAGGCGCCTCCTCCTCGAAGCGTGGAGGTGCAGCGACAAAGGCGTCGTCATCGTCCGACAAGATGTCGCAAATCTCGTCGGTAAATGGCTCGTACCTCGCAGGGAGCGCCTCGCCTGTCGCGGCCTCCTCCTCGCCGCTCCAGGCCCGAGAGGTGGATGAAGATTCAGCGCCCACGACTGCGCGCACCGGCGGAGCGACCCCCTGATCCATCGAGCCCGCCAGACCTTGAGGAGTGAAATCCGGCATTCCATCCAGGATGTCCATGCGGTCGGTTAACGGAAGCTGGTGCAGGGGAAGCACGGAGCCGGCGATCTTCACTGGCAAGTCCAGACTGGCGAAGAGGATATTAAGGATGGGTCGACCACGTCCGAGCCAAGGTCCTATGGATGGAGCCGCATTGGCTCGGAAGGGCCGGCATACATCCACATCGGCTCAGAATGCGCCTGAAGGGGGGCGATGCGGCGTGTCGCGAAGTCCGCCGCTACCATCTGGCCCGTCAGACCCTCCTCGCGGAGAAACCTCAAACGCCCCTCCAAGTAAGCATTGTCTGCACCACGGAGAGCAGACTTGCACCAGTGGGAACTCCTCACGGGAGGCGCCTCCGGGACATCCAGGAATGCGCAGGGCGACGAGACGCCGATGAGCAGCCACTTCTGGCGGAAGTCACCCACCTTCTTGAGCAGCGCCGTCACCGGTTTCTCCCCGCTCCAAGACATGGGGATGTACACATGCCCCATAACGTCCGTGATGCGGAAGGAGACACATCCCGTCCTCTCACCGCCCGCCGTGCACCGCAGCGAATAGAAGGTCCTGAAGAGCGCCACCGAAGGGTGCACGCCCAGATAAGCCTCGCAAAGGTAGGCGAAGATGGACAAAATGAGTATGGAGTTCGGGTGGAGATGGAGAAGTTGAATTTGGTAGAACTCTAGTATTTCCTCTAAGAAAGGCGAGTACGGCGGCACCAGCCCGGCGGTGATGGCGTGGAGGAAAATAGGGTAAAACCCTTGGGGAAATTTCCCGAACCGGGCAGCTTGGAGCGCGCTGGCGCCATGCTCGTTGGATGGCCCCGCGACCAGATGGCGGATCTTCTCCAGCGCCTGAAGATCGATGCGCGCCCCCTCAAGCCCCGCGCCCCGCACTACCTCCATGGCCGCCGCCCGGGAAGAAGACCCCGCTGCGGCCTTACTCTTGCTCTTCACCGGGCCCATCGGAGAGGGTTGGGGATTTCGGCGGAGACAAAGGTGGGATATTCGCAGAGAAGAGGGGGGGGGTGGAGAGCACTGAGGAGCGGAAAATTCTGCGGGAAGAACTGGAAACAGTAACGATTCCGCGCGGCAACGCCTGGGTTAGCATGTCCCCTCCAAAGAGCAGTTACCGGGACGTGGTGGGACCCCCCACGACTCACGCCTCGGATCGTGCAAAGCCGTTAGCCGTCCAAATGCCGCGTGGCTCGGGCCGACTGGGCACTAAGGGCCCACGACGCTTCGCCTACGCCCATGGGCTCAGTCGTGCCCATCATGGGCCCGGGGGCTACTGTCGGCCCAGTGGGAATTGGGGTATCAAGAGCCCATTCCCCTCAGGCCTCGCTCGTGGGCCAGGCGGACAAAACGGCTAAGGACTAGGCGACACCGCTTGACAGGACCCCCGAGAGGCGATTGCCCTCGAGGGCCTGAAGGGGGAGCAAGGGCCTCAAGGGACCCCTCGCCCCAGGGGGTCCTCCCCGTCAAGGAACCTACCCACCTGAGGCGAGTCCGGCAGGAATCCCCCCTCAGGCCTGAAAGGAAACGTCGTCGCCAAGGAACCCCGACAGAGCGCACGTGGTCTCTGCCACGCCCGTACAGAGGCGCTCACACCCCCGTCGTTGTCCCTGGCGATAAAGTGGTCAACAAAGCTGCTCTGCCTGCGGCACAGCTGTGAGGACCTTCTACTCTGACGGTAAAGCAGGTGGACGGCGCAACCCTCCAACGGAGATCGTCATCGTGGGCTCCACACCAGAGACTGCCCGCTCTGCGGGCGGTACAAGCGCGGTCGGCCGCCTGTCGGCCACTGCGCCACCTTTATCAACAATGGACCGAGTCCATGGACGAAGGGAGCGCGGTGGACTCGTGCTCCACCCCGCCACTGACGAGTGGGAGCCACCTTGAAGGCCAACCCGAAGAAGAAGACCGGAGGCGCCTATAAAGAGAGAAGACATCCATCGTAGCGAGGGTCGGCTCCTTGCGTGCAAAACACCCTTGTAAACCCTAGCAGCTCTAGTTAGGTTAGCCTCTGGCTGGAGGAGGAAGAATATCATCGCTTCCCTTCCCAGGCAAGAACTGCCTCAAGGGGGCTTCCGGCAAGCTCAATTGTACTGTACCTCCCACATATAATACAGACAGGCAGGAGTAGCGGTCTTACCTCCTCACGAGGGCCGTGAACCTGAGTAAAGGACGGTGTTTTCCTTGGTCGGGTGGGCGTCTTCTTCGGCTCCGGCGAGCAACGTCGCGGAGCCACTTGAGGGTTTAGACCTCCGCGTTCAATCCCCTCTCGAACTACCCTTCAGGAAGTGACTACCCCCGATTCCTGGGAGTCATAACCCAACACTAGCCGACATCTAGCCACAATGAGTCCCGTGAGTACATTAATTATGCACTCAGTAAGAGGTAGTCCCTTGCTACAAACAATCCAACAATCATGCAGCAAACAATCATGTGACAAGTTATTCATTAATTAATAGTCTATAACATGGCGAAATCTACGTGAAACATGACAAATAATGGTAGAATGGCATAAGTTCAGAATATAGCATGGCATATATTCAGAAAATAAAATGTATCAATCACATGGGTAAGATCACAATTCATGTCACTCCGGTCTCTCGCCAACTCTTGCGCAACACTTAGACTCCACGAGTCTCACAACCTGTTTCAGCAACCTGTTTCAAGTTCATTTGTAAAAGTTTTCCCCGTGACAAGACCGACTCTAAGTGTGACTCAATCCAAACGTGACCCGTGACCTTGGGACTAGGATAGAATCTAGATTGACACTCTCGAGAGGTTGCAACAATACACACGCTGGAGTGCAGACAGATTCCGTCAGAAAAGCCCACACTTCCCAACGCTCCACAAAATCAAGACGCCCCCTGTATAGTTACCGACATGCCATAGGGCCTTGCCTTAGGCTGGACTATAATTCCGGCACGTCCCCAACCAATGAGCGACGCCGAGCTCCGGAACCATCACAAGACTAGCCCCGACCACAGAGGTAACCGACTAGACTCGCCAACGGGTGACATCAAAGGGGAATCTCGATAATGCTACTAAGTTGGGTCTACCCATTCCGACAACGCGTGACTGAGCTAAAAGGTTTGGTGAATGACACCGATGACTCAATCTAGTCGAGGGAGGTGATTAATTTATTAGTCAAGTTTCTCAAGATCTTTCCAAAGATGTTTCTACCACAATGATTGTAAAACCAACATCTCCAATGCAGCAATAAAACAGGGTTAGGATGATAGCAGTCAAGTATCATGAGCACAACATTCACATATATTCATACCCACAAACAAGAAACACTCAAGTCAATTGAACTGACCGGGTATTCGCGGCGGGTGTGCCGGAACTACCACGTGTCATCTTTATTAACTGTAATAATATCCACAAACAGAAACAACCAAAAGCAATTGATCCGACCGGGTATTCGCGGCGGGTGTGTCGGAATTACCACGTGTCGTCTTTAGTGGGTTATTAACAGTGATAATATCCACAAACAAGAAAATAATCAAAACCAATTTATTCGCGGCGGGTGTGCTGGAATTATCTCATGTCGTCTTTATTGGGTTATTAACAGTATAAATAAGTCAGCGGGTTAGATGAGTCAGCAAGTTAGATAGATCACACAATATGAGATGCAACAAGACAGGCATACATGTATATACATAGCAGCTCATCAACAAATATCAACACTCGACATGGCAATAGCAAACAACAAACAAACATTGCAGGACAGATCATAGCAAGGGGTTACCTTGCCTTAGAAGATGGGTTCCAAATGCTCCGGAAAGTCTCAGCGTCGTCGCGCGTCGGAAACTCGAAAAACAAACAAACCGCGGAACGACAAACAACGCGTTTGAAAACGACAGCGAAATAAAATATTTCCAATCAAGGAAAAACTGGTACCAATGGGTAGGTCTTGAAAAGACAAAGGTTTAGAAATTTGAATCACTGAAAACATAGCTACGGTTCAAAATTTATGAAGGTTTGAAAAACTGCTCAGCACGAAAGAAAAACAGACGGGCGAAAAAAAAACAGAACGGGTCGCTCAGGCCGCGCGACATGGGCCACAACTGGGCCGTCGCGAGCCAGCACGCGTGGCCAGGCTGTGGCTGGGCCGTGAGCTGGGCTGGGAAAACTGATCAGATGAAGGAAAAAAAAGAACGGAGGGATCGACAGAAGGTAGTCTTCTTCTTCGATTCCGAACGGGAACGTCACGGGACGGCCGGGAATGGCCGAGGACGACACCGGGAGGGCTCGCCGGCAGCGGGGACGGTTCCTGAGAGGCTCTCCATGGTCGGCAAGGGCGAGGCCGGGCGAGGGCATGGCCTCCCACGAGCTCGTCCGAGCTTCGACCATGGTGGCCAAGCTTTTTGGTGGAGAACTTCGTGTGGCTGTTTCCTCTCCTTTCTTGCACTGAATGGAGAGGCAGGCGAGAGGAGAGTGGGGAAAATTGTGTAGGGTTTCAGTGGCTGGCTTGGGTGAGGGCTTATATAGAGGGAGAGGAGGAGAGGTGGGTGAGTGTAACATCCCAAAGTTGTACTTTCCTAAATTGTATGCCTGTGTTGTAATATAGAGTGACTTCAAGCATATTTTGTTTTGTTGGGCATTGCAATTAGATAAATTACTTTAAAATTGCAAATTCCATATTTCAAATGCTTTTTCAAATCAATTAAAAATTGAAGTTTTCAAAATTGTACAAATAATCTTTTCAATACTTCAATCAGTTTGTTTTGAAACTATCAAAATTGTCCAAAGGGTTTTATCTCTCTTTTCTTTTTCTATTTTGTTTTAAATTTACAAAACAGAAAAAGGATAAACAAAAAGAAAAGAAAGTCAGTACAAAAAAAAAAATAGAAGTCTGGCCGAGTTGGGCCGAATCAGCCCAGCCCGACCCAACTTCTCCCCCTGGCCCTTTTCTTCTTCCTCCGTACGCCTTTCCAGCGAGGCGAGCAGAGCACGCCATGGCTCTCTGCCCGCTGCGCCCCACCTCGCTGCCCCCACCGGCCCCGATCCCTCTCCCTCTCCTTCTTATCCCCTCGCACCCCGGGAACCCTAATCCTTCTTCCTTTCCCTCTCTCGCGCCGCCGCCCCTCGTATTTTCTCCTCTCTGTCAAGCACCGGAGAAAAATCAGTGGAGCGCGTCGCCGAGCTTGGACCAGGGCGGCTTCCCCGACCTCTCCCTCACGCCAGGGGCAGAGCCACCTCGTCCCCATCCTTCGTAGACGAGCAGCTGGACCAGGGAGTCCCCGACGACGCCGCCGCGAGTCCGCCTCCCCAACACCGACCGCGGCCACATTCTTCGTCTCCGACGCCATCCACGCAACTCCGGCCGTCCCCGTCCTTCCTCCTCGCGCCATCGAGCTCCCCGCGGTGAGCCTCGTCCGTCCCCCTCCTTTTTCCCCGCGCTTGCTTGCCGCGCGACTCCGATTTAGCCGGAGTCAGAGCCGCTCCGCCACGGCAGTGCCGTAACCGCAGGAAGTCGAGCACGGACACGAGCCTTCCCGCACCTCCCCTCTCCGACCGAGCACCAGAATGAGTTGCCCACACCATTCCGCACCCCCCTGCACACACAGCCGCAGCGGCGCCGCTCCAACGAGGTCACCGGCGTCCGTTTTGCTCGGCCGTCGCGCACTGTAGTTTACTTCCGTCAGTTTCGTCAGAGTTCTTTTTGCAGTACAGTAGCAGTACAAAATAACTAAACCCGTTGTTCCTAACACCAACACGAACCAGCCCAGTGGCTAGGGCACCGATCCAAACCGCGCGCACGACGTCGCGAGTTCGACCCCTGGCCGGAGTGAATAAAAGTCCACCCCTTTTATTTTCTTCCCTCTCACTGACAGCGGGACCCACATGTCATAGGCAGAGGCGCTGTAATTTTATCCCGAGCCCCCTGGAGTTTCCTGTATGCACAGAGAACCTTCACTGCAAAGTTTCTATCACGGATAAGTCCCTGCCTATTTTCAGAAACACCCCTAAACTTAATTATGCAATAACTTTAATTCTATAACTCCAAATAAAATAATCTTTATATGTTTTTATATCAGAAAAATACAATAAACATTAATACCACATTCTCATATCATTTTGCATCATTTATTTTAAATGCTTAGTTTAATTTAACAAATGCAATTAAATAATTAAATATGGAAGGAGAAGGGTAATAAATATATAATGCCCTAATTCCATTTAATTTACTCATATCTTTTATACCATGTCCTGCCAGGCTAATAAACATTAATTTGACGTGTAGGTAAATAATTTGCACTTAAATAATAAATATGGAATGTGTTGGCAAATATTTATCTATTGCCTATTCCATTTAAATTAATTAGATCACCATGCCATGCTATATATGTTAAACAACATTTAATCTGTTGGTTACACAAATAACTTGCGCCATAATTAATTGCCGGGATTTCATCCCCGCATTAATATGACCTAATCATCTCATACCATAGCGCAACTTCATTTGTTTGTGCATTCCTTTGTATTGATTATTGTTTCCTATTGTCTGTGTTTGGCTCTCTTTGGGTAGACGGCGATGTGTCTGCGGCGAGTACCTACGACACTGAGGTTTCAGCTTTTGTGCCAGGCCACAAGCTGCCAGGCAAGCTTCTGCTAACCGGTTACACGATTGCCGGGTTTTCATTCTTGCCTTTTGATCTATGCTATCCTAGTTATCGATTCTTGAATTGCGATCCCATCATATGTTTATCCTGCAGCCTATACAGCTATATCCCCACAACCCATAACCCCTTGCTTGTTTAACTGTTGGCCTTTGCGAGTCGTAGGGCATGCTTAGAATTGGTTGAGCGAGTCGTTCCTTTGTCGTTTATCTCATATGCTTAGCATGATAGATGGTTCTACTATAATAAACTGCTGTCTTATTGTGTGGTTCTATAATTAAAAGATAAGGCACCAGGTGGAAGGCCTTGCGAGGTGCTTTGTTCTTCTCAGTGTCGACCTAGGAACTGAGATTTTGTCCTCGGATCCAATTTTGAGCGCACTAACCACTTGTGGGTGGCCCAATGGAGCCCCCCTCGACTTTGACTGGAACTTCGACTTGTCCGGGAGCTACACCTAGTTTGGGTTTTCCATTTGTCTCATATGCATCAATACTAGTGCAGTATTTTACTTTGGCGGTGTGCCTTGTTACATGCATATAGGGCGCGGCCTGTTGGTGCGGAGGGGTGTGTCCTGCGGGAGTCCGCACCCTTTTGGCCGGGACCAGCATAGCTCCCGTGGCTCCTGGACTTGTCGCGGTGAAGGAAAAGAGTTGGGTTGAAAGGCCCTAATTTTTTTGACTAGGTTGATCATGCGAGTATGGGTCCAGTAGTGCACCCCTGCAGGGTATAATCTTATCGATGAGCCGTGTCCACGGTTATGGACGACTTGGTGATGATGCTGGCTAACAAGATCTAAACAACTTACATCTAATCTTTGTTAATTAAATGTGACTAGTGATATAGCATTACTTACACCCTAAATGGTAACTAAAATTGTTCAACGTGTGAGTATTCCCGGATTGCTTCCTCATACTTGGTTGAGGGGGTTAATTCGAGAATGTGTTATTACTGGTGTCAGTTGTAGGTGGATTTTTTAAACGCTCTCTTATCCCTCTCTAAGTAGACGGAAGTTTTAGCGTGTTTCTTTAGTCTGCTAGTGTTGCTGCCGCTAAGTACACTTATCCCATATTTTGGGAATCTTACAGTTTTGTAACCTGTTAGCTTAAGCTTGTTCGATACGCTTCGGTGTATTGACCCGTTCGCGGGCTGTGGTTTTTCTGCAGTTGAGGATCCTTCGCTCGACCAGTTGGGTGGATACTACGTGGAGTTCGACGACGAGAGCTACGACGAGTAGTTAGAGTTACCCTGGGCTACTTCCTGGTGGACTGCGTGGATGGGCCTTCTTTTTCGTTTCGGCCTTGAGCCCTTTGCTTCTTGTCTGTACTCAGACCGGTTTGTTTCCGCTGCATGATGTAATGTTGGGACATGTGTCCTCTGATTGGTGCCATTTGATATTTTTTGCTCAGTGAGAGCTTTTGGATATTATTTCCTTTCTTTGTGTCTTAGGTTTATTCTATGGTTTCAACTTGTTAAAAATCCGACTCGTATACCATGTGTGTATGGTTGAAGTATACGAGTTGGAAGACTTTTTGGGTCTTGCGTGCACAATCTGGAAACGTATGTGACGTTGGGATCGCCAAGAACTGTCGGCCGATGATCCATTCCGAGCATGGCCTGATGGTTTTCCTGGGAGTCGTAACCCCAGTATGTTCTTGGTTGTGTGGCCCAACCGACACGTTTCGTTTGTGTAGCTTGAATTCAGGGTCTGACAGTTGGTATCAGAGCTTAAACGCCCTCAGGTTCTCTTCTACTGGTCGTTGTTTGAGTCTAGAAAAATATTTTGTAGTTATCAGGAAATTCTTAAACGTGAGAGTAGGAATTCTGTTCTTTTACTTCTTTCCCCACCCACCCTCCCTGTTATTCTGGTAAGGAAGTGTTACGATATTTCCCTTCTCACCTTAATTTTAAAATTAGGACATCACGTGTTCTGGGTTTCTGTAGTACCATAGTTGCAGGTGTCTTCAAGGTGGTGCTCTTCGTTTCAGCAGTTTCAACCTCTTCGGCTACGTTCAGTTTCATTCTTGAATGAATCAGTTGTTTCTCCTCTTTTGGTGAAGTTACGTCAAGCTCAATTGGTGTTTCCTAGTTCTACTGCTAGTCTTCGTTCTTACCTCTCTTTAAACCTTTCTGGAAGTGAACAAAGTGGCGTACCATGATGGATGGCCATGTCTCGTTCCTTGTTGTCTTTTCTAAGCAATCTGAAGTTTTTCCTTTAAGCACTTGCGTTGGATTTCTATCCATTTCTCGTGTTAACGTTGTATCCTCCTCAGGATGGAGAGTGGCGAAGAAGATACTACAATGCCTTCCCAAATGGGGCAAGTTTTGTCTCAGATGACGCAAGTTTTGAGTCAAATTCAGCAAAACCAGAATCAGAGCAACAACTGTGTGTCTATCGTGCAGTTTCTCCAGCTCAATCCCCGCACATTTGATGTTCCCTCTGAGCCACTCGATGCTGATGACTGGCTGCGTGAGATGAACAATGCTCTGGCTGTTTCTCATGTATCCGATGAGGACCGTGTTCCTTATGTCACATATCTGCTCCGCGGTGAATCCATGTCTTGGTGGGAGAACTTCCTAGAGTTACGAGCACCAGGTGTGGTGACTACTTGGGATGAGTTCAAGGAGGCTTTCAAATACCACCATATTCCAGAAGGGGTCATGGAAAGAAAGCGGGAAGAATTCTATGACTTGACTCAGGAAAGCATGTCTGTGTTGGACTATCAGGCTGAGTTCAATCGTTTGGCCCGCTATGCTCAGGATGAGGTATCAACTGATGCCAAAAAGCAAGCCAAATTCCGCAGAGGTCTAAACCCAGATCTTAAGTACGCACTCACTCTTATCAAGTGCGATACCTTTGAAGACCTCGTCAACACAGCTCTCCGAGAGGAATTTGGACGTGAGAAGTTCGAAGAATCTCGTAAACACTCTCTTGAAACAACTTCTTCTCCATCAGATTCTACACCTCCACAGAAACGTAGGGTTTGGATACCCTATGCAACTCAAACTCAACTCATCCACAGTCCAATCTCTCCGAGGTTTTCTTCCGGTCTAACCAACCCAGCTTCAGCTACAAGGAGTTTCGTCGAGCAGACAACGCCTATAGTTCCAAACTCTTCGGTCACCTGTTTTAAGTGCGGTGAGCCGGGCCACTTCTCTTACAAGTGTCCGCAAAACACACTTCCTTCTCCACCTTGTCGCCCTAAGAGTTGTGCTGTTACTCCTCAGGCCCCCAACATCGACAAAAGGTCTGTTAGTAGACGTGCAAGGGTGAATCATGTTACAACAAAAGAAGCGGAGGAAGCTACTGATGTGGTTCTTGGAAATCTATTCGTGAACTCTATCCTCGCTAAAGTGTTGTTTGATTCTGGTGCGTCCCATTCTATCATCTCGCAAAGTTTTTCTTCCAGCAATGGTGTTACTTTCAAAAAGATGGACAGCCCTGTCTTAGTGCAGCAACCAGGATCCAAATGGCTTACAAAGGAAGTTAGCTTGAACAACGAGATCTTAATCGGAAATCTTCCATTCCAAGCGTCTCTTATTGCTCTTCGTTCTTCAGACATTGATGTCATCCTAGGGATGGATTGGCTTGTGGCAAATAAAGCGGTAATTGATTGTACTGCTAAATCTGTTAAGCTTACCCATTCTTCTGGCCAGATAGTCTACTTCTATTCAAAATCTCCATCTGTTCAGCTATATGCCCTAAATGTTCATCCTCTACCTGCTATGGAAGATATACCGGTGGTCCAAGACTTTCCTGACGTCTTTCCTGAAGAATTGCCAGGCATGCCGCCTGACAGAGCCGTGGAGTTCGTTATTGAACTAGAACCAGGCACTGCTCCTATCTCCAAACGTCCTTACAAGATGGGCCCCAAAGAACTGGCTGAACTTAAGAGACAGCTAGAGGAGTTGGAAAGTAAAGGTCATATTCAACCTAGTACTTCTCCTTGGGGTTGTCCTACTCTGTTTGTCAAAAAGAGGGACACGACTGAGCGACTGGTTGTTGACTACCGTCCTCTGAACAAGAAAACCATCAAGAACAAGTATCCTCTCCCTCGCATCAATGACCTATTTGATCAACTGGCTGGTGCTAAGGTTTTCTCCAAGTTGGACTTGAGGTCGGGTTATCACCAGATCAAGATCCGCAAAGAAGACATTCCTAAGACAGCTTTCACCACTCGATATGGTCTCTACGAATACACTGTCATGTCTTTCGGTCTCACAAATGCTCCGGCGACTTTCTCACGTCTAATGAACTTCGTTTTCATGGAATACCTCGATAAGTTCGTGGTAGTCTATCTCGATGACATTCTTATCTATTCCAAAACCGAGGAAGAACACGGAGAATATCTACGTCTTATCTTGTTGAAACTCCGAGAACACCGTCTCTACGCCAAGTTCTCCAAGTGTGAATTCTGGCTTCCTAAAGTATCCTACCTTGGTCATGTCATCTCTTCTGAAGGCATTTCTGTGGATCCAGAAAAAGTGAAAGCCATTGTTGAGTGGTTGCCTCCTACATCGGTGAAACAAGTCAGGAGTTTCCTTGGCATGGCTAGCTATTGCCGTCGATTTGTTGAGAACTTCTCCAAAATCGCTAAGCCTCTCACCGATCTTACAAGGAAGGATAGAAAGTTTCTTTGGATTCCAAAGTGTGATGAGAGTTTCAATCTCTTGAAAGCTAAACTCACTTCTACTCCTGTTCTAGTTGGCCCAGACACTTCCAAACCTTTCCAAATATTCTGCGATGCATCTCTTCAAGGACTAGGCGCAGTCCTCATGCAAGAACGCAAAGTTGTGGCTTATGCATCTCGCCAGTTGCAGCCTCATGAGCTCAACTATCCTACACATGATCTTGAACTTGCAGCAATCATGTATGCCCTAAAGGCTTGGAGACCTTATTTGTTGGGGCACAGCTGTGAGATCTTCACTGATCACAAGAGTCTCAAATATCTCTTCACTCAACCAGACTTGAACCTCAGGCAAACAAGGTGGCTTGAGAAACTCTCATATTACGATCTTACCATCTCTTACACTCCAGGCAAAGCTAATGTAATGGCTGATGCTCTCAGTCGCAAGTCCTATTGCAACAATCTCATGGTTGAGGACATCCAACCTCCTCTTCACGAAGAATTCAAGAAGCTCAATCTTCAAGTGGTTCCTTCTGGTTATCTTGCAAACTTGATGGCCACTCCTACACTTGAGGATAAGATCCGTGCCGCACAGTTGCGTGATTCTGGTGTCAAGAATATCAAAGACAACATTGGCAAGGATAAGTACAAGAGTTTCTCTCTCGATGACAAGGGTACCTTGCTGTTTGAAGAACGCATTGTAGTGCCCAAGCTTGACAGCTTAAGAGAACTCATTCTCAAGGAGGCTCATGATACTCCGCTTTCTATCCACCCTGGCAGCACAAAGATGTACCAGGATCTCAAGTCAATCTATTGGTGGACCAGGATGAAGCGTGAAATTGCTCGCTATGTGTCTCATTGTGATGTTTGCTGTCGTGTCAAGGCAGTTCATCAGAGACCACCTGGACTTCTTCAACCACTGCAAATTCCTGAGTGGAAATGGGACAAGATCGAGATGGATTTCGTTACTGGGTTTCCAAAGTCCAAGAAAGGCAACGATGCAATCTTTGTTGTCATTGATCGTCTCTCCAAAGTGGCTCACTTCTTCCCAGTCAAGGAGACAGTATCAGCTAGTCAGTTGGCAGAACTCTATATGACAAGATTGGTTCCGTTACATGGTGTTCCTTTGGCAATAAGCTCAGATCGTGGAAGTATCTTCACTTCTCGATTTTGGGATAGCTTTCAGAAAGCCTTGGGTACCAAACTTCTGTTTAGCACAGCTTACCATCCGCAGACCAGTGGACAGGTTGAAAGAGAGAATCAAATTCTGGAGGATATGCTCAGAGCTTGTGTTATCTCCTTTTTCATCAAATGGGAGGATTGCCTTCCGTATGCTGAGTTTTCCTACAACAACAGTTTCCAAGCAAGTCTAGGCATGGCTCCATTTGAAGCTCTCTATGGCCGCAAATGTAGAACTCCTCTCAATTGGTCTCAAGCTGGTGAACGTCAATTCTTTGGCCCTGACATTATCCAAGAGGCTGAAGAAAAGGTTCGCATCATTCGTGACAATCTGAAGATTGCCCAGTCTCGGCAGAAAAGCTATTATGATAGCAAGCACAGAGACACGGTCTATGCACCTGGTGATCAAGCTTACCTTCGTGTCACTCCTCTGAGAGGCACGCAACGCTTTGGCATCAAAGGCAAACTCGCTCCGCGTTATGTTGGCCCTTTCAACGTTCTTTCAAGGCGTGGTGAATTGGCTTACCGTCTGGAACTTCCTCCAAACCTCTCCAAAGTGCACGATGTCTTCCACGTGTCACAACTCAAGAAGTGCTTCCAAGATCCAGGACGTGCATTTGATCATGGATCAATTGAACTTCGAGAAGATCTCTCTTATGTGGAACAACCGATTCGCATTCTTGACGAAGCTGAACGTCGCACCCGAAACAACACTGTCAAGTTCTACAAGGTTCAATGGTCTCATCATTCTGACAAGGAAGCTACATGGGAACGTGAAGACCATCTCCGTGCTGAGTACCCCAACCTCTTTGTTGCTCCATGAAGAATCTCGGGGCGTGATTCATTTGAGGGGGGGAGTGTTGTAACATCCCAAAGTTGTACTTTCCTACATTGTATGCCTGTGTTGTAATATAGAGTGACTTCAAGCATATTTTGTTTTGTTGGGCATTGCAATTAGATAAATTACTTTAAAATTGCAAATTCCATATTTCAAATGCTTTTTCAAATCAATTAAAAATTGAAGTTTTCAAAATTGTACAAATAATCTTTTCAATACTTCAATCAGTTTGTTTTGAAACTATCAAAATTGTCCAAAGGGTTTTATCTCTCTTTTCTTTTTCTATTTTGTTTTAAATTTACAAAACAGAAAAAGGATAAACAAAAAGAAAAGAAAGTCAGTATAAAAAAAATAGAAGTCTGGCCGAGCTGGGCCGAATCAGCCCAGCCCGACCCAACTTCTCCCCCTGGCCCTTTTCTTCTTCCTCCGTACGCCTTTCCAGCGAGGCGAGCAGAGCACGCCATGGCTCTCTGCCCGCTGCGTCCTACCTCGCTGCCCCCACCGGCCCCGATCCCTCTCCCTCTCCTTCTTATCCCCTCGCACCCCGGGAACCCTAATCCTTCTTCCTTTCCCTCTCTCGCGCCGCCGCCCCTCGTATTTTCTCCTCTCTGTCAAGCACCGGAGAAAAATCAATGGAGCGCGTCGCCGAGCTTGGACCAGGGCGGCTTCCCCGACCTCTCCCTCGCGCCAGGGGCAGAGCCACCTCGTCCCCATCCTTCGTAGACGAGCAGCTGGACCAGGGAGTCCCCGACGACGCCGCCGCGAGTCCGCCTCCCCAACACCGACCGCGGCCACATTCTTCGTCTCCGACGCCATCCACGCAACTCCGGCCGTCCCCGTCCTTCCTCCTCGCGCCATCGAGCTCCCCGCGGTGAGCCTCGTCCGTCCCCCTCCTTTTTCCCCGCGCTTGCTTGCCGCGCGGCTCCGATTTAGCCGGAGTCAGAGCCGCTCCGCCACGGCAGTGCCGTAACCGCAGGAAGTCGAGCACGGACACGAGCCTTCCCGCACCTCCCCTCTCCGACCGAGCACCGGAATGAGTTGCCCACACCATTCCGCACCCCCCTGCACACACAGCCGCATCGGCGCCGCTCCAACGAGGTCACCGGCGTCCGTTTTGCTCGGCCGTCGCGCACTGTAGTTTACTTCCGTCAGTTTCGTCAGAGTTCTTTTTGCAGTACAGTAGCAGTACAAAATAACTAAACCCGTTGTTCCTAACACCAACACGAACCAGCCCAGTGGCTAGGGCACCGATCCAAACCGCGCGCACGACGTCGCGAGTTCGACCCCTGGCCGGAGTGAATAAAAGTCCACCCCTTTTATTTTCTTCCCTCTCACTGACAGCGGGACCCACATGTCATAGGCAGAGGCGCTATAATTTTATCCCGAGCCCCCTGGAGTTTCCTGTATGCACAGAGAACCTTCACTGCAAAGTTTCTATCACGGATAAGTCCCTGCCTATTTTCAGAAACACCCCTAAACTTAATTATGCAATAACTTTAATTCTATAACCCCAAATAAAATAATCTTTATATGTTTTTATATCAGAAAAATACAATAAACATTAATACCACATTCTTATATCATTTTGCATCATTTATTTTAAATGCTTAGTTTAATTTAACAAATGCAATTAAATAATTAAATATGGAAGGAGAAGGGTAATAAATATATAATGCCCTAATTCCATTTAATTTACTCATATCTTTTATACCATGTCCTGCCAGGCTAATAAACATTAATTTGATGTGTAGGTAAATAATTTGCACTTAAATAATAAATATGGAATGTGTTGGCAAATATTTATCTATTGCCTATTCCATTTAAATTAATTAGATCACCATGCCATGCTATATATGTTAAACAACATTTAATCTGTTGGTTACACAAATAACTTGCGCCATAATTAATTGCCGGGATTTCATCCCCGCATTAATATGACCTAATCATCTCATACCATAGCGCAACTTCATTTGTTTGTGCATTCCTTTGTATTGATTATTGTTTCCTATTGTCTGTGTTTGGCTCTCTTTGGGTAGACGGCGACGTGTCTGCGGCGAGTACCTACGACACTGAGGTTTCAGCTTTTGTGCCAGGCCACAAGCTGCCAGGCAAGCTTCTGCTAACCGGTTACACGATTGCCGGGTTTTCATTCTTGCCTTTTGATCTATGCTATCCTAGTTATCGATTCTTGAATTGCGATCCCATCATATGTTTATCCTGCAGCCTATACAGCTATATCCCCACAACCCATAACCCCTTGCTTGTTTAACTGTTGGCCTTTGCGAGTCGTAGGGCATGCTTAGAATTGGTTGAGCGAGTCGTTCCTTTGTCGTTTATCTCATATGCTTAGCATGATAGATGGTTCTACTATAATAAACTGCTGTCTTATTGTGGGGTTCTATAATTAAAAGATAAGGCACCAGGTGGAAGGCCTTGCGAGGTGCTTTGTTCTGCTCAGTGTCGACCTAGGAACTGAGATTTTGTCCTCGGATCCAATTTTGAGCGCACTAACCACTTGTGGGTGGCCCAATGGAGCCCCCCTCGACTTTGACTGGCACTTCGACTTGTCCGGGAGCTACACCTAGTTTGGGTTTTCCATTTGTCTCATATGCATCAATACTAGTGCAGTATTTTACTTTGGCGGTGTGCCTTGTTACATGCATATAGGGCGCGGCCTGTTGGTGCGGAGGGGTGTGTCCTGCGGGAGTCCGCACCCTTTTGGCCGGGACCAGCATAGCTCCCGTGGCTCCTGGACTTGTCGCGGTGAAGGAAAATAGTTGGGTTGAAAGGCCCTAATTTTTTTGACTGGGTTGATCATGCGAGTATGGGTCCAGTAGTGCACCCCTGCAGGGTATAATCTTATCGATGAGCCGTGTCCACGGTTATGGACGACTTGGTGATGATGCTGGCTAACAAGATCTAGACAACTTACATCTAATCTTTGTTAATTAAATGTGACTAGTGATATAGCATTACTTACACCCTAAATGGTAACTAAAATTGTTCAACGTGTGAGTATTCCCGGATTGCTTCCTCATACTTGGTTGAGGGGGTTAATTCGAGAATGGGTTATTACTGGTGTCAGTTGTAGGTGGATTTTTTAAACGCTCTCTTATCCCTCTCTAAGTAGACGGAAGTTTTAGCGTGTCTCTTTAGTCTGCTAGTGCTGCTGCCGCTAAGTACACTTATCCCATATTTTGGGAATCTTACAGTTTTGTAACCTGTTAGCTTAAGCTTGTTCGATACGCTTCGGTGTATTGACCCGTTCGCGGGCTGTGGTTTTTCTGCAGTTGAGGATCCTTCGCTCGACCAGTTGGGTGGATACTACGTGGAGTTCGACGACGAGAGCTACGACGAGTAGTTAGAGTTCCCCTGGGCTACTTCCTGGTGGACTGCGTGGATGGGCCTTCTTTTTCGTTTCGGCCTTGAGCCCTTTGCTTCTTGTCTGTACTCAGACCGGTTTGTTTCCGCTGCATGATGTAATGTTGGGACATGTGTCCTCTGATTGGTGCCATTTGATATTTTTTGCTCAGTGAGAGCTTTTGGATATTATTTCCTTTCTTTGTGTCTTAGGTTTATTCTGTGGTTTCAACTTGTTAAAAATCCGACTCGTATACCATGTGTGTATGGTTGAAGTATACGAGTTGGAAGACTTTTTGGGTCTTGCGTGCACAATCTGGAAACGTATGTGACGTTGGGATCGCCAAGAACTGTCGGCCGATGATCCATTCCGAGCATGGCCTGATGGTTTTCCTGGGAGTCGTAACCCCAGTATGTTCTTGGTTGTGTGGCCCAACCGATACGTTTCGTTTGTGAAGCTTGAATTCAGGGTCTGACAGTGAGGCCATTCATGACCATGGAGTTCATCCATGACGTCTCTCCCTTCAATCAGTGGGGAGAACAGAAGGAGGTGAGGAGTGTCTGGGGTTTTGGGGACGTGGAGGCTCGAGAACCACTTGGTTAAGCTGGGGTTTAGGGATAGGTTAATTTCTGCCATCCAAAAGCGTGCGTCCCGAGCGTTCCGGTGGAACACGAGCGACATCGTCGGATAGCCGGCGACTCGGAGCACCAAAACCTACACGGAGGGTATCTACGGGTTGCTAAGGAGAAGGCCCACACCACCGCACTGGTCTCACACTCGAACGAGGCACTTGGTTAAACAAAGTGTTTCGAAAACTCTACGCACAAAAGGTGTTCGACGAAACGACATGGGTTTTACTCAACCCAGAAAAATCCCTAATAAATACGAAAGGGTACTCTGGGTTTATTGAGGGTGTCCATGGAGTGTGGGGTCATTTTTTGGTGTGGGCCAAGGTTTGGCAAATATGCGCTAAGCCGCGTACTGACATTGGTGTTTGGCTTACGAAGGAAGTAGGTCAAGACTTGCTCAAATGGATTTGGGTTGAACTAAAGAAGTGTAGGAATGGCAAAAATATGCATCCTCCCAAAGGATGAGAATTTTCCAAGACTCCTAGGTTGATTAGACGGAATAAATTGAGGCGAGTAGACATTCGACAGTTAACTCCGAAATTGGAAATATTGGATTGGACTATGGAATATTTTTGAGCGGGTTTTTTAAAATGGAAAGGGGAGTCTTCCGGTAGATAAAGCGAGAGGAAACGTTAAGTCAAATCGTCTCAAAAGATTTTAGAAACATTTACCCGAAAGAGAAAAGTTTTCTGGCGTCAAAATAAATTTAAAATTCGGTCTAAATTTTCGGGGTATTACCAACCTTCCCGACTTAATAGGAATCTCGTCCTTGAGATTAAGAAGATTTTACAGAAAATTTTAAACTGTCGGATACGTGCATGTCAAAACTTTTCTATGAAAAATTATGTAAGTTTAGTATCAAAATATTTACCCTTAACAGCTTTTATCCAAATTGGTTTCGCCAAACAAAATATTTTCACCACACTAAATGCATTTAAAATACGGCATGGCAGGGGCTCACACAATCACTCATCATAGGTTCTATTTGCATGTTGAATTTAAATCTATGTTTTCTTTACCAACACAAGCACAACAAGATCAAAACAGGGTACAAGCAAATTATCAACCAACAACCAATATTTCATATGAGTTATTTTTTTTTGCTAGATTTCCGGAAAATCAGAAGGTTAGAAATATATAAATTATATCTTTGAAGAAGTAACCATGTGGAGGCTAGCAAAAGATGGGAAGCGACAATTCAAGAGAGCAATAACCGTTATAATCATGCTTGCGACGAAATAGAATTAACGGAGACATAATAAAGATACAAGAACTCTGAGTCAAAATATGTCATGAAGACTTAATTGACCTTTTGTTTTCAGTCATAACATGTGTAACCATGTGCCAAGTCGATTCAAATGAATTATTCAGAGGAGGATACCACAGTGTCATATTCTATTATGAGCAAAGCAATGCAAGCAAATATCCAAAAAGACATGACATCCATCATAATTAAATTGGAAAAGATCATAAGAGAACACAAACTACTAAGCATCCACCAATCGACATATACCTTATGCGAACCATCTAAGCATACTCACCTGAATAAGTATATGTATAAAAATGAGAAACAAATAGAGTTCATTACCAGCCTCTTACCCAACTCAAAATTGTCATAGATCATCATAATTGCCTTATCACTTGTGTGCTTGAAAGATATGAGATAATATCCAAGCTCCATGGAATAATTGAAGATAATGACCTCTGAAACAAACTATACAAAAGCAAAAATAAACAACAAATATTTTTGGGTTTTCGGATTTGAAAACTAAGAAGAGAACAGGCAGCAAAGACGAATTTTTTCGAGGACCTTAACATGCCCAGATAAGAAAACTCAAAACTAACGTAAGTTGCGTACACATTGCAGGAATATGCACACTAAATTTCAGGTCATTCCGTCATTCTTGTAATAAGTTATGAATTTAACGGTGGACAGAAGAAATTTGTCCCTGCACGAAACAGCACACAATAAAGCAAAATATTTTTGTGTTTTCGCATATTGAACTGAAATAAATACTAAGAATATTAATACTAGATACTAAAAAAAACTAGCAAGAGAAATAACAATTTTTTTTTGGTATTTTAGGGTTTATGGAAAGCAAACAAAGCATAAACAAATGAACGAAAGAAAGAAAACTAAAAACGAAACATGGATATACAAAGTACCAAATGATATGATATATAGATGAGAGTGATATCAGTATACCTCCCCGCAAGCTTAGGATTTTTGCCTAAGTGGAGCTCAAGGCCAATTTGCTTATCCGCCGATGTTGCGGGGGTGTGTCGAAGAGCTTTCCCCGTAATAGGAGCTCGAGGATGCGCCAGCATGATATCCGTTGTAATCCTCCGTCGGTGGCTCCTGCCTGCGATGCGACTGGTGAAAACCAAGTATGCTCAACTGCTCCTCCAACTCTACCAGCGAGTACGACCGCGGTCTCCTGTCAAGACTGAACAAAGAAGGTTGTGGCAAGGAGACTTACTTTTCGCCCATCGAAGCCGTAGCATCCGAAACCCCTACCCCCGACGCATCGACATGGTACCATCCGAAAGCCCCTACCATCACACATCGACTATAGTATCGACGTGGTACCATCCGAAACCCCCTACCGTCACGCATCGACGTGGTACCATCCGAAACCCCTACCAGGAAAACCGGTAGAAATAAAAAAAATTAAACCCTGAAATGAAAAAAAAGCAAAACCCTGAAATGTAAAAAAAACAAAACCCTAGTCCCGGTTCGTAACACGAACCGGGACTAAATGGTTCGCCCCCGCACGCCCTGCCGCGGCCACGTGCGCTGCGCTCATTAGGGGGGGCTCCGGTCCCGGTTCGTATTGAACCGAGACCAAAGGGTCAGGGGGCTCTAGTCCCGGTCTGACAGTCCCGGTTGCTACACCGGGACTAGAGGCTGTCTGGAATCGGGACTAGTGCCCCTTTTTCCACTAGTGACAGCAATGCAAGCAAATATCCAAAAAAACATGACATACATCATAAATAAATTGGAAACGATCATAAGAGAACACGAACTACTAAGCATCCACCAATCGACATATACTTTATACGAACCATCTAAGCATGCTCACATGAATGAGTATATGTACAAAAATGAGAAACAAAGAGAGTTCATTACCAGCCTCTTACCCAACTCGAAATTGTCATAGATCATCATAATTGCCTTATCACTTGTGTGCTTGAAAGATATGAGATAATAACAAGATCCATGAAGTAATTGAAGATAATGACCTCTGACAAACTATAGAAAAGCAAAGAGAAACAACAAATATTTTTGGGTTTTTAGATTTAGAAACTAAAAACAGAACAGTCAGCAAAGACGAATTTTTTCGAGGATCTTAACATGCCTAGATCAGAAAACTCAAAACTAATGAAAGTTGCGTCCACATCCCAGGAA
Organism: Poa annua; assembly: GCA_026929855.1. NCBI lineage: Eukaryota > Viridiplantae > Streptophyta > Magnoliopsida > Poales > Poaceae > Poa > Poa annua. The sequence goes on from CM049426.1 coordinate 37,936,620, forward strand.
TATGCACACATAATTTCAGGTGATTCCAACATTCCTGTAATAAGTTATGAATTTTACAGTGGATAGTAGAAATCTGTCCATGCGCGAAACATCACACAACAAAGCAAAATATTTTTGTGTTTTTACATACTGAACTGAAATAAATATTAAGCATACTAATACTAGACACTAAAACAAACCAGCAAGAGATTTTTTTTTTGGTATTTTTGGGTTTATGGGAAGCAAACAAAGCATAAACAAATGAACGAAAGAAAGAAAACTAAAACGAAACATGGATATACAAAATACCGAATGAGAATGATATGAAGATGAGTGTACATCGGCATACCTCCCCCCAAGTTTAGGCTCTTGGCCCAAGTGGATCTCAAGGCCAATATCCCCATCCGTCGAGGTTGCGGGGGTATGTCGAAGAGCTTTCCCCGTAGTGCGAGCTCGAGGATGCGTCGGCATGGTATCCGCTATAATCCTCCGGCGGTGGCTCCTGCCTGCGATGCGTCTGGTGAAAACCAAGCACGCTCAGCTGCTCATCTAGCTCTACCAGTGAGTATGACCACGGTCTCCTGTCAAGACGGAACAAAGAAGGTTGTGGCAAGGAGACTTCCTTTACACGATCAGCAGCACAAACGACGCTAAACATGATATTCTCCAAAGTGGAGTTGTTAGTAACAAATTTGTGGCCTTTCATTGAAGCAAGGCCAAGATAGCATGGTTCAAGTGGTACATCAGTAGGACTAACGGACAGCCTCAAAAATTCAGCAATACGAAGAGCAATAACGCCTCCAAAAATAGGGCCTCTAGCTCCTAAACGGCGAGCAATCAAAGAGCCAAGGTTATACATAATTCACCCTTAAGGGCACCCGTAAGAAATGCAATTGCAAGTTAGAAATATTTATAGTGTTTTCCCTACCAAACACACTAGTAGTAAGATAGTAAACAAAATACTTGATGGCCGGGAATTGAATGTTCCTTATCTTGCCGCGTTGTGCGGTGCGGGTGTCATTGTCGGTCACCTCTTGGTAGGTTTGGGCCAACTCCGGTGGATTCGCGACAATCCTCACCGTTTTCCCCATGTTCGCTGTACCAACAATCCCACAAAACTCCTGCAAGGTTAGGCTGCAAGGCATATCATATATTTTGAAAGAAATGGCCTTTGCATAAGACTGGGTGTTGAAGGTGAAGGATTCTGAGAAAGTCTTGGTAAGCCAATAGTATTGTGACCTCTCATCCCTCATGTAGGTGGTCAAGCCGACTCTCTCAACGAGAGTTTGGAAGTCCTCAAGTAAACCTGCAGCACGAAGGAAAGCATAACAAGGATAAGATGCGGCGTGTGGTTCTCCCGCACCCCCCTCATCTTCGAGGATCTCCTCGTTGTAGGACTGCCTAACTCGAGTGGCAGCTCTTGGACGCCTTGTCCTCCTCTGAAAATCTCCCTCAGACACCTCATCAAAGTCACGGTTGTTCATCTTCCTTTTCTGAAATTTTCAACAAACATCATAAAAATCGATTATTAGCCAACTAAATGAAGGGAAACCACTATAGTGACTTGCTAGAGGTTTAAGCATGCATCAAAACTAGTTTGATCAAATTAGAACAAGCATTCAAACTCACTAAACAAAATATCTACATCAGCACAATACTTCATATATACACCATTAAACAAAATTCCACTTGGATATTCGGAGGAGTCACATACCGGAGAGGAGATGCACCAAATTTCAGCACCAGAAATTGGCTGAATGTGGAGATCGAAATCCCAGGAGATGAGCAGCAAGAACACGAGTTTGAGCTATCCAAAAGGGATTTTTCGGGGAAGAGGAAGACAGTGGAAGGAGAGAGAGTAGGTGGGGGGGGGGCTGTGGGCCCCACACCACCAGCTGGCGCGGCCACATGGCTGCCGCGCCACCAGGTGATGTGGTGGACCTGTGGGTCCCCCTGATGCCTCTCTAGCACTTCCAGGACCCTCCTCAAAAAATATGATTTTTCGTATAAAATTTTTAATTTTCTGAGAAACTTTATTTTTTCCATTTTCTGGTATTTTGCATTATTAAATTCAATACTGAAAATTTATTTTCTAATAACAAATTCAACTAAACATTGCAAACTCAATAACGTTACAGTAGGTATAACAAGGAGGAGAGAAATAATATTGTTTAGCCTCTTTATGCATTTAAAATGCACTTGTTAACAAGGTTGATCTAGTTTTGCCACCAAATGAATTTTATATGACATGAAAGATTTTAAACCATATGAGACACTCATGTTACCTTATAATGAATTGGTATGGATCCAATCATGAGATTTTTTAATTCTTCTTTATGGACCTCAAATTGGTAATTGTATTAACTCCAGGTATTTTATCAACTTTCTTGGGAAAATAAACATTATGCTCCTTGTCATGAACATTAAAAGTAACTTTTCCTTTATTGCAATCAATAACAGCCCCTGCAGTATTTAGAAAAGGTTTTCCTAGAATAATAGACATATTATCATCTTCAGGCATTTTAAGAACAACAAAGTCAGTAATAATTAAACAATTGGTAGTTATTTGGAACATCCTCACAAATTCCAACAGGAACATCTGTAGGTATATCAGTAGGTATTTATGAAGATAAAGTCTCTTGTAAAGAGAGAAAGGCATAACACTAACTCCAGCTCCCAAATCACATAGAGCAGTTTTAACATAATTATTTTTGATAGAGCAAGGAATAGTAGCTATACCTGGATCACCAAGATTCTTTGGAACCGTACCGTTAAAAGAGTAATTAGCAAGCATAGTAGATATTTTCTCATTTGGAAATTTCCTTTTCTTAGTCGCAATATCTTTCATATATGTAGAATAAGGAGGCAATTTAATAGCATCACTCAAAGGAATTTGCAAGAACAATGGTTTCATCCAATCACAAAATCTATTATAATGATCTCCGTCTTTAGATTTAAGTTTCTTAGCAGGAAAAGGCATTGGTTTGGGGCCCAAGGTTCTCTTTCATTACCATGTTTCTTAGCAATAAAATCTTCTTTAGTGTACTTTTTATTTTTAGCATGTTTTTCATGTTCTTCTTCAATTTCTTCTTGATCCGAATGAACATTTTTATCCTTATCATTGTTATTAGCATTATCATTGTTGTTTTCATTACCACTTTCAGTTTCAGCATCAGAAACATATATACTATTAGGATCAATAATAGGTTCAGAGGATTCTACAACAGTTTTATGTTTCTTTTTCTTTTTCGTAGAAGGAATACTAGGTTCATTCACTCATTGAGAATCTTGTTCAATTATTTTATCATGTCCTTCAGGGTACAAAGGATCCTGAGTTGATTTACCACCTCTAGTTGTTACTTCGCAAACAAGTTTTTCTTTAGCAATAGAGTTGTTTACTAGCAATTCTTTTTGCACTTTAGTGAGTTGATCTATTTGAGTTTGAACCATATGGAAGTGTTTAATTAGCACTTTAGCATCATTACCAGTTTTATCAACAATATCATGTAAACCACTAATAGGATTAGAATTTTTCATTAGGTGATTCTCTATTCTTGAATTAAAATTGCATTGCTTAACAATAAAATCATCAAATCCATCAAAGCATTGAGCAGGAGGTTTAGAGTAAGGAATATCTCTATCATCAAACCTTTGGAGAGAGTGTACCTCAATAACGGTTGGAGGAGGAATAGGCTTACATAATTCATCAATAGGACGTAAATACTTCACATCTTCATATTTAATACCACTTTCTTGAAGAGATCTTTTAGCTTCCCTCATCGTTTTTTCATTCAATTCAATAATACCTCTCTTTTTCAGTGTTGGTGGAGGTGTTGGAGTAGGTTCAGGAATATCCCAATCATCATTATTCTTGCATATAGTTGCCAATAATTCTTCAGCTTCTTCGGGAATCCTTTTCCTGAAAACACAACCAGCAAAACTATCCAGGTATGTCCTAGATTCAGCAGTTAGTCCACTATAGAATATATCAAGTAGATCATTTTTCTCCAAATCATGGTTCGGCTGCCCCCTCAAGATGCAACAAAAGCATGTCCAAGCTTCGGGCAACCCTCTTCTTGATTAAACTTATAGATTTTTAGCAAAGCATCATGTTGAGCACTAGCAGAGAAATATTTTCGAAAGAAATTATGAAGCAAACCCTTAGGACTAATGATGGAACCAGGAGACAAATTATTATACCAAGATTTAGCTTCTCCATTTAATGAGAAAGGAAATATTTTAGCAACAAAGTGCGCATTTTAATGTCTTCAGCAAATAATCCACTTAAATCAGACAATTCATTCATATGTTCTACAACACTTTCATTTTCAGTTCCAAAGAAAGGTTCTCTTTCAACAATAGCTATATGAGCCAAATCAATAGAGAAATCATAATCTTTATCTTTTATGTTTACAGGAGATGTAGCAAATTTAGCATCAGGAGATAAATTATATTTAACAACACGTTTTTTAACAACTTTTTCAAAGGCATTACCATCTTTCATAGTATTAATTTCTTGAACAAGAGCATCATCAAGATTTACATACATATCATCACACTCATCATCAGTATCACATGTAAATTCAAGTGAATTAACAGGTGTTTCAGCATTTTCATCAGGAATTTCAGCATTTTCAATTTGTTTAGATTTAGCAATAGTAGCATTTAAAAAGGGACCTAATGAACCAGTTTCATCAAGAACAGTAGAAGCATCATGATAAGTAACTTGAGATTCAACAGTAGTAATAGAACGTGCAGGTTGTGGTGGTGTAACAAGCTTACTCAACACAGATGGAGAGTCAAGCGCAGCAGCAGAGTTCAGAGCTGTACCTTTCCTTGTAGTGGATGGCACAATAGGAAACTTCTTATCAGAATTTCTTCCCATGATGAATAAATTCCAACGAACAATATCACACTCAGGTGGGCTTGCAAATAAAGGTATGCTCCCCGGCAACGGCGGCAGAAAATAGTCTTGATGACCCACAAGTATAGGAGATCGCAACAGTCTTCGAGGGAAGTAAAACCCAAATTTATTGATTCGATACAATGGGAGCCAAACAATATTTGTAAGATTTAACAGATGATTTGTCAGATCAGCTGCACCTGTGAATAGACTTGCTTGAGGAAGATTATCAGTAGCAACAGTTTTATAGCAGAGACAGTAGTGAAATAACAGTAGCAGGAGAATTAAGACAGCGATTGTGATTGATGTAGACAACAGGATTAAAATACTGTAGGCACAGGGACGGATGTACGGGCGTTGCATGGACGAGATAATTCATGTAATAACATAGCATAGGCATTTGATGTAGCGTACCTGCACTTTAAATAAGGCAGATACCTGTGTATAGTGCAAATCCCTGAATCGATTCGTTTGCACACACATTTTCCGATGTAATATCACAACAATGTATCACTTTTATAACATCGATGATCCAGACTTACAAAATATTCAATACAAGTTGCATAGCATAAAGCTAGCTTTGAAAGAGTAAACAACGGAAATACAATAGCAGTGAGTCTCCATCACATTCATGTTGCCACAGGCGAAAACATGTTGGTTGTAGACTCGAAACCTCTAAATGAAACCTCACTCGTCATATGAACAATCTGCAATAAGAAAAATATTGCAACAACGTGGGTCAGATTCCATTAAAAATGGAGTCTGGCAAGTAACACTATGGTGGACACATAGTGGAATAACTCTAATGTCCTATGTGCATATTTGGCTGGTGGAGTTCAAGGCTATTTTGCATAAAGCCATTTTTTCCTAACTCTTTGGAAAACACTTTTGTTCTATTTGAGACATTCGTGGTATGACAACCACGATCTCATTCTACCCTTGTTCACCCATCAAGTTTTATTTCTGAAGTTGGAATGGTGGAATCCTCCGTTGACGTCCGTGATCAGCTGCTCAAATTGTCCGTACCGGGGACACGGCTAAGTACTTAGTTTTACACTCTGCAGAGGTTGTGCACGTTCACCATTGTACCCATTCAACCCAAACTATCCTTTACACACTTATAGTGATAAGGAAAAGGAGAAGAATGAGACGAGATCTTTCAAAAGCATTTTCCCTCCCACTCTGGTTTGACCCGTTCCACCTAACACCCTCTACATCTTCTTGTCAAGCCAGAGAGATTCCATGCAACATAGTTGATCAAGCCAGAGCCCATTGGCAATGGCTGCACTGGAAGCAATCGTCACTCGGAGTTCTTCAGATTTCTCTATTCCTGGGTGGCCGTTCACAAGTGCACGTACTCCAGGAACCATAGACATGGGCCTGAGTAGCCACTCAACTCGACTCCATACAACCTTTTACCACCCAGGTGTTTCATTCTTAACTTAGTAGAATTTAGATTTTCACAAAACAACATTTGCATAGCATCAATAATTCTACTAAGGATTGCATAGGAGCCTAGACACAGGAATAAGGGATTTCTACACAGGTTTAGCATAGCAACACTATCCTACACATGCTTATATTAAAATAGACTAAGTAATGGATATAGAAATAGTAGGAAGTTTATGAGGTGTGCCACTTGCCTTTGAATGTTGTCGTTGTTCACAAACTCTTTTCAACGATATTCGGAACTCTCCGTTCAGTCTAAACAATATAAACAAACAACAATACAAAAATCATAAAACAAAACAACACAACACATACAATCATACATAATGAACAAACAAGTTTCATAAACTTCTAAGGAAAACATGTCATGCATGATATGCAAGTTATTTCTACGGACTAGAGATGCATGTCATGCTATGAAAATCTTCTAAGTTAATGCAAGGCTATTTGGTTGGTCAAAAATGACTAGAGACTAAGATCATAAGTTGGATAAAATAACTTTATTATAATTCATCTTGAATAAGCACTATAATGGCTTAGTCATGACGTGCAAAAATAATTAGAGAAAATACTAAGTCTATAGGTGATCAACAATTATTATCAACTCTTTGTAAATTGGATATTCACTATAGTGAGAGAGACAGACATCCGGCTAGCCACTTAAGTTGTGGAACAGGTCTCATGTACGTGCACATGTAAGGTTAGTCTCCAGGCCGCTTCATCTCACTATGCCGCTAGGATCCAACAAACTTCAAAGATGATAATATCATGATCAGAAATTGTTTAAGTCTAAAGTGAAATACAAGATTAGGAAAGAGGGAAAAGATAGAAAAAAGAATGTAGAATCTTCTCCTTGCTTCCTTTTCTTCTTGATGTGATGACTTCATTGCAGTTTTGTAGACTTGGTGGCTTTGAAGACTTGATGGTGTGGATAGGCTCCAGGTTGGTCTTGAATATAACTTAGTCATCAAGAGGTCTAAGAGAAGAAGGGAGAAAACAGAGAGAGAGAGGAAGCAAGACTTAGAAAATATTGCTGGTTGGTCTTCATGAACTTCTTCTTGATTTTCTTCTAAGTGCTTCTACTCCTTGAAGATACTTCTGAAGTCTTGTTTTGGCTAAGTATTTCATTGGCCTTCTAGCTTCATGTTGAAAATCCCGAGTGTCTAGTGCATAGCACTTTTACCAAATACTAAGTTTGAACATAATCCTAACTTAGAGAAAATGAGGGAGGAGTTTTCCTATAAGGAGTATAACTATAAAATAAAATATGTTATGCATGCAATGCACTTTTTAATCATAAGAAACATCTTACTAATTTTTGTGATATTTATAAAGTATGCATGAGGATATAAATGCAATTTAATTAATTCCTATTTTTGGAAAATATAATAAAAGGAATAAATATAAGATTAAAGTTTTATGTGATTAAATTTTTATAAAAAAAATTTATAAATGGTGTTAATAGACAGAGGGGATTTAATTAAATTTATAGCAATTGGATTTACTCAAAAATGATTTTTCTATCAGAGTTATGTCCAAATCATTCAAACTATTCAAACTAAGGTTATGATTATTAAATTGTCAAAACTATTCTCAAAAATTATTTTCTAACAGAATCATAATATAACACACATTTAAGGATTCCAAAACAGTTTTATTTGCAATTTTTGAATTTATAGATTTAAAGTTATGACAAATAGACTCAAATCATCCATTTGAATAATTTAAACTAAGTGAAAATTGAATTTTAACCGACCTACAATATTCTTCATGTCAAGGGCTTTCCAAAAATATAAATTTGTCAAATTTGGATATGTGGTTAAAAAGTTATGGGGGTTTGAACTACAGGGACTTTTCTGTAAAAATAGCCAATTAAAATTAAACCGAATAAAACAATTTCTGACGTGGCTGCTGACTGGGCGCTGATTGGGCTGTTGACTGGATTAAGTCAAACCAATCTGGATCGTCAGATCCAGATCCGATGGATCTGAACGAGCCGTACCGGTTCAGTTTAAAGGACCTATTTACGACCGCACGATCTAGATCGGATGGCTCACCGTGGGTTGACCAAAAGTCGGCGGCGGAGTTCGCCGGAGTCAAAGAAGACGGCGGCTGCGACGCTCGGGCGTGGATGCCGGCGATATTGGGGTGTCTCCCCGGCCTCGAGAAGACGCTGGAGATGAGCGGCGTGAGGTGGTGAGGATTATGGCGGTTTCGACGACCAGGCGCACGTCCTGGAACGACGGGGAGACGCGGCCGGAGTTGCTCGTGCGCCGGCGAGCTCCGGTGGTGTACGGGGATGGCGCTCCCGTGGTGCCCCGGCCTTGGGAAGACGACGAACGGCTCGGCGCGACACGGAGAGGTGGAAGGTGACGACGCCATCGAGCATCCCGTACTGGAGTGGCGTGGGGGCGCGGCCGAAGACGCGACGGCTCCGGCCACCTTCGGGTGTGCACGAATTCGTCGAAAAGGCTGCGGAAATTGGGGTAGGAGGGGTTCGTGGTGTGCGCGAAGACGAGTGGAGAAGGACGGGGAGGGTCTCGGGCTGACGGTGTGGTTCTACTCGTCGGGAAAAGAAGAAACATGGTGGCGGATGCGGATGAACTTCGTCGATCTTTTTGCGCAACCTCACGACACGAAACAGAGGGGAAGGAGAGGGGAAAGAAAGGCCGAGGTGCAGGGGATTTATAGGGGGCGGAGAGGAAACAAATCCCGCAAAGAACGCCGTGAATTTGAGCTCGGATCGGAGGAGGAATCGGAGGCGAGAATTACGGATGGACGTTAGGGATGAAGGGGTGACGTCAGCGATGACGTCATAGGGGATTTTCTTTTTCTGATTTCTTTTATAACTTTTAATTTAAACATCCAAATGGAGTCAAATAAATTTCTATAATTTTGTAATATTCATATCTAGGTTTTAAAACATTAGTGGGTATGTTTTGAAAACTTTTTAAAATTAATAATTTTGAAATATTGGTTTAATACAAATTTGACACTTAATGTCAAATTTGAAATTATAGCTTGATTAAAATTTCTTTTGGCTAAATAAAATTTGTAAAATACCCATATTCAAATATATTTGAATTTAAGTTATTTAAACTCATTTGCTTAACCATTCATCTTTATTTTGGTTTAATAGTAGAATAATAGAATATAAATATTTTTAAAGTAATAGGAAATATAATGGATTCAATCTTAATTAAATTTTATTTTGGTGCACCATTATATTTTATATTAAGATAAATCATTTGAAAACTTCATATAACAACTTTGGAAAAGATTTTAGTTTTAATTCATTTCTTATATAGAATATATTCATCATTTTATGTTTTGAAAATTAATGAATGTCATGCTTATTTAGAAACACTTTTTATTTCAATAAAATGGTTTGAAAGTTTGTAACACATTTGTCAAATTAGATATTGAGGATTTAAGAAATAGAATGGATAATAAAATGTTTAACTTGAAACAACTTTTGAAAATAATTATACATTGAGATATTTAAATTAATAAACTTTTTCAATATGATTGAAGTCTTTTATAGTTGGTTTTCTTATGCACTTAATGTTTTATTTTAATCCAAACAAAAGTTTTAAATTTAGTTGATTTTTGAACATTATAAAATGTTGGTATGTTACATTTGCAGATAAATAATATAAAGCATCCAAGTATTAACTAATCACAAGCATGTATTCCAATTTAGTTGTGCGTGCTCGCAATGAGAAACTTGCACATCATCTTTTGTCATGCTAGCCCGTTTGCAGCCGGGCCTCTAGGGAAACTACTGGCAATTAAGGTACTTGTCGGGTTATGACTCCCGGGAATCGGGGGTAGTCACTTCCTGAAGTGTAGATCGAGAGGGGATTGAACGCGGAGGTCTAAACCCTCTAGTGGCTCCGCGACGTTACTCGCCGGACCGAAGAAGACGCACACCCGACCAAGGAAAACACCGTCCTTTACCCAGGTTCACGGCCCTCGTGAGGAGGTAAGACCGCTACTCCTGCCTGTCTGTATTATATGTGGGAGCTTACAGTACAATTGAGCTTGCCGGAAGCCCCCTTGAGGCAGTTCTTGCCTGGCGAGGGAAGCAATGATCTTCTTCCTCCTCCAGTCAGAGGCTAACCTAACCAGAGCTGCTGGGGTTTACAAGGGTGTTTTGCACGCAAAGGGCCGACCCTTGCTACGATGGAGGTCCTTCCTCTTTTATAGGCGCCTCCGGCCTTCTTCTTCGGCTTGGCCTTCAAGGTGGATCCCACTTGCCAGTGGCGGGGTGGAGCAAGAGTCCACCGCGCTCCTTTCGTCCATGGACTCGGTCCATTGTTGATAAAGGTGGCGCCGTGGCCGACAGGCGGCCGACCGCGCTTGTACCGCCCGCTGAGCGGGCAGTCTCTGAGGTGGAGCCCACGATGACGATCTCCGTTGGAGGGTTGCGCCGTCCACCTGCTTTATCGTCAGAGTAGAAGGTCCTCACAGTTGTGCAGCAGGCGGCGCAGCTTTGTTGACCGCTTTACCACCAGGGACAGCGACGGGGGTGGGAGTGCCACTGTACGAACGTGACTGAGGTCACATGCGCCCTGCCGGGATTTCTTGGCGACGACGTTTCCCTCCAGGCCTGAGGGGAGATTCCTGCCGGACTTCCCTCAGGCGGGTTGGTTCCTTGACGGGGAGGATCCTCTGAGGCGAGGGGTCCCTTGAGGCCCTCGCTCCCTCTTCAGGCCCTCGAGGGGAATCGCCTCTCGAGGGTCCCGTAAGGCGGGGTCGCCTAGTCCTTAGCCGTTTTGTCCGTAAGGCCCACGAGCGAGGCCTGGGGGGAATGGGCTCTTGATACCCCAGTTCCCACTGGGCCGATAGTAGCCCCCGGGCCCATGATGGGCACGACTGAGCCCATGGGCTTAGGCGAAGCGTCATGGGCCCTTAGTGCCCAGCCGGACCGAGCCACGCGGCACTCGGACGACTAACTGCTTTGCACTATCTGGGGCGTGAGTCGTGGGGGGTCCCACCACGTCCCGGTAACCGCTCTTGGAGGGGACATAAAGACCAGGGGTTGCCGCGCAGAGTCGTTACCGTTTCTAGTTCTTCCCGCAGAAGTTTCCGCTTCTCAGTGCTCTCCGCCTCCGCTCTTCTTTGCGCATCTCCCATCTTTGTCTCCGCCGAAAACCCAAGTCCTCTCCGTTGGGCCCGGTGAAGAGAAAAAGTAAGGCCGCAGCGGGGTCTTCTTCCCGGGCGGCGGCCATGGAGGTAGTGCGGGGCGCGGCACTTGAGGGGGCGCGCACCGATCTTCAGGCGCTGGAGAAGATCCGCCATCTGGTTGCGGGGCCGTCCAACGAGCACGGCGCCAGCGCACTCCAAGCCGCCCAGTTCGGGAGATTTCCCCAAGGGTTTTACCCTATTTTCCTCCACGCCATCACCGCCGGGCTGGTGCCGCCGTACTCGCCTTTCTTGGAGGCAGTACTGGAGTTCTACCAAATTCAACTTCTCCATCTTCACACGAACTCCATACTCATTTTGTCCATCTTCGCCTACCTTTGCGAGGCTTATCTGGGCGTGCACCCTTCGGTGGCGCTCTTCAGGACCTTCTATTCGCTGCTGTGCACGGCGGGCGGCGAGAGGACGGGGTGCGTCTCCTTCCGCATCGCGGACGGCATGGGGCATGTGTATATCCCCATGCCCTGGAGTGGGGATAAGCCTGTAACGGCGCTGCTCAAGAAGGTGGGTGACTTCCGCCAGAAGTGGCTGCTCATCGGCGTCTCATCGCCCTGCGCATTCCTGGGCGTCCCGGAGGCGCCGCCCGTGAGGAACTCCAAATGGTGCAAGTCTGCTCTTCGTGGTGCAGACAATGCTTACTTGGAGGGGCGTTTGAGATTTCTCCGCGAGGAGGGTCTCACAGGTCAGATGGTCGCGGCGGACTTCGTGGCACGCCGCATCGCCCCCCTTCAGGCGCATTCTGAGCCGATGTGGATGTATGCCGGCCCTTCCGACCCAATGCGGCTTCATCCAGAGGACCTTGGCTTGGACGTGGTCGACACCATCCTAAACATCCTCTTCGCCAGTCCGGATGTGCCAGGGAAGATCGCCGGCTCCGTGCGTCCCCTGCACCAGCTTCCTTTGAGCGACCGCATGGATATCCTGGACGGAATGCCAGTTTTCACTCCTCAAGGTCTGGCGGGCTCGATGGATCAGGTGGTCGCTCCGCTGGTGCGCGCAGTCGTGGGTGTTGATTCTTCATCCACCTCCCGTGCCTGGAGCGGCGAGGAAGAGGTCGCGACTGGAGAGGCGCCCCCCGCGAGGTACGAGCCATTCACTGACGAGATTTGCGACATCTCGTCGGGTGATGATGACGCCTTTTTGTGGCGCCTTCGCGCCTCGAGGAGGAGGCGCCTGAGGCGAGGGCGGCTTCTGAGATAGATGCTGCGCCGGGGAGGCACGAGCCTCGCACCAAGGCGATGGTGGATCGCTCCGGGGCGATGCCCTCTGACATCCCCTTCAAGAGAAAAGCGGCAACACCTCTGGAGGGATCAGGTGCCAAACCCACGCCATCCTGGCGGTCTCCTGGCCTGTCCTGGGTCGACGCTAGTGCTTCCCCTTCATGGTGAGTATTCCCACCACTTGGTCATTTTTGGCTTCCATAGTTTCCCCTGCTCCGTCTTCTCCTGAACAATCTCCTTCGGGCTTTTTCCAGCGATCTGGTGCCTGCGAAGCGTCGCAAGCTTCACGAGGCAGTAGGTGTGAAGAGTGCCGCAGCTTCGGTGGCGGCCGGCGAGCGCCCGAGGCCTGGGGAGACGTCCACTCCAGGCCCCGTGGAGGGGGCGCCTCGGGAGGGAGCTGTCGTGCCCCTGGTGGGGGCGCCTGAGCCTCAAACGGCGCCTCCCGAGCCTCCGCTTGTGGACAGCGCAGCGGAGACAACTCCCGCGCCGTCTCGCGCTCCGACTTCTCCTCGCACGGCTACGCCACCGCGCGAGGCAATTTTACTTTGCACGCTGCCATCGCCGCGTGCAGCGACGCCGCCGCCTGCGTCACCTTCACCATGCTCGCCCGCGGCACCCGCGCCATCTTGCGAGGGGGCGTCTGAGGCTTCCGCAGGTGCAAGCGCGGCCACATGAGGGGGTGCGGCCTCACCTCCTCTGGAGGTAGTGACCGAGGTTCCCGCGGGCGCAAGTGCAGCCGCAGGAGGGGGCGCGGGCTCAACACCTCGCCCTGCCGGAGAAGATGAGCACACCCGCGACTCGAGCGCCGCAGCTGAAGCCGGCGTGGATGGAGGTGGAGCCCCACCCAGCCCGCGAGCCCGACCTGGGGTAGGGTTCTCGGGACCGGCCGCCGCAGCTGGGGCTCATCCAGCCAGGAAATGGTTCTCCGAAGCTGGGACTGGAGCACGGGGCGCCGCGAGGTGGCATTCGGCCTTGTGCGGGAGTCGTTGGAGGGCCTGGAGGCCCACCTTGCCCTTGGTGACATACGGCTCGCCCAACAGCAGGAGGAACTTGCGAGGTCGAGGGCGTCCTTCCATGCGGCCGTCGAGGCGCGCCGGCATGAGGACTCGGCGCTGCAGGCGGCCCACGAAGAAGCCATCAATTTTGCCAAGGAAGTCCAGGACAGAGCTATTCGCGATGCCGTGGAGCTACTCGAGCCCCTCCAGGCAGAACGCGAAGCCGCTGAGGAGCTCCTGCGAGGGGCCACAGCCGAGCGTGAGGCTATGGAGGGCTCGCTGGCGCAGAAACAACGCGAGCTGGACCGGTTGGAGTCCCAGCATCTCTCTGTCCACCAGGTTGCGCTGGCCGCTCTGGAGGAGGACCGCAAGTGCCTGGCAGAGCGCGATCGGCAAGTGGCCCTCGGGGGGAGTGAGCTGCAGCGGCGCGAGGAGCGGTGTCTCCAGATGGAGAAGGACCAGGCCGCCCAGCGCGAGGCCCTTGAAGCGCGCGAGGGAGGCCTGGCACAGGCGGTCTCGAAATTTGACGAGCACGTCGCCGCTCAGAGGCGCTCTGACGAGCGCTCGGAACGGCGCTTCGCCAAGAAGACGAGGGCGGCGCAGAGGGCCCTCGCAGTGCACGAGAGACATCTCCGTCGGACCCTTCTCCAGAAGTACCGTGCTCGGCTACGGAAGCGGGAGGATCGCCTCAGGGCCGAGCATGCTGCGGACGCTCAGCGGCTTGCCGAGCTCGAGAAGGCCACCTCCAAGCTGGCGTGCCGCTTCAAGCGTGCCAAGGCATATTGGCGCCGAGCGGAGGAGGCCCGCGACGTGGCGTCCCACGGCGCTGGCCCTTCGTCCAGTGCGCCTCCGATGCAGTGCAACCGCCTGTTTGAAGAGCTGGTCGCGCGTGGTAGCGAGCTTGCGGCGCGGGTCGGCGCTGACGCACCGTATCCTTGGGCCCAAGACCATGACGGTGCCGCCGCGTTCCTGGCCTACTTCGACCAGCTTCTCGCGGCGCTGGAGGGCCCCGCCGCCGAGCTTTGCGAGTTGATCGAAGACGAGAGCAGGCAGCTCCTAGGGGTGGCTGTTGATCGAATTTTCACCAACATCAAGCTCCTTGTGCCGGACTTCGACTTCCGCCTCGTGACCGAGGTTGCTCTCGGTGAGGACGCGCATCGCATCTCATCTTCCCTCCGCGAGCAGGTGGATGCGTTCTGCAACCGCTTCAGGCATGTGGAGGCTGCGCCGGACTTCAGGGAGGAGGAGGCTCGCCCCGCCGAGGTCGAAAGAGGCGCTGCGGAGGAAGAAGCCCACTCCGTCGAGGTCGAAGATGGCGCTGCGGTGGAGGAGGCCCGCTCCGCTGAGGTCGAAGCTGGCGCTGCGGAGGAGGAGGCCCGCTCCGCCGAGATCGTAGTTGGCACGGCGGAGGCTCCAAGCGCTGCTACCTCCCCCTGAGCCTTTCTTGGCTGCGCCTTCGGGCGCTTGTAACTGCTCCAGCTTTGTGTTTTTAGACACCTTAAGACCTTTTGGCTTGTAATATACTTATAATTGCTGTTTAAATTCGAGCTCGTCTGCCCCTCTTGAGGACTCTTTGGACTCATCTTCATGTCTATTTGTTATCTACGTCGTTAGGTCCCATCTCTTCGTGCCATGACTCCGCCACCTCGGTTCGCGGGAGCAATGACTCTGCAAGGCCAAGGGAGGAGTTTAGGCCTAGGAGATGTAAGAGCCTTGAGTTGCGATGCTCAAGTGCCCCCCTTAGACGTGCGAGTAGTCCATGAAGCGTAAGGGAAAGCGAAGTCGCTCGAGGGGCAGAGACGCGCGCTAGGGAGAGAAAAACGCTCTTAAAGCGTTGGTGCGAGACTTAGCTTCTCGAGGTTTTTGCTCTGCGAAGGTTGTTCGCCTGGCGGGGTTGCCCACTTGAGGGGTTGCTCTTGTGGAGGCCTTTTGCCTGGCGGGGTTGCCCGCTTGAGGGGTCGCTCCTGGGGAGGCATTTTGCCTGGCGAGGTTGCCCGCTTGAGGGGTCGCTCCTGGGGAGGCATTTTGCCTGGCGAGGTTGCCCACTTGAGGGGTCGCTCCTGTGGAGGCCTTTCAGGCTCGCGGGGGAAATTTTCCCTGCAGGTATTAGAGGGGCGAACCCAAACGCTAGAACACGGATCAAGGGATCGTGCGCGCTTATAGGTCCCCTCAGGTGTTCCTTGTGAGGAGAGTAAGTACCAAGGTCCTCTGTAGAGATGGCTTGTTTGTGGGGAATTGCCCTCTAGCCCGAGCTCGGACTCTTGGATTTTGCAGTGCTGCTGGTGTGTCATTTGAGGCACTGGCACCGTACTCAGCCCCCGCTCGCAAGGTACGCATGTGGAGAGATATAAGCGGACACTTCAACAATAGTAATGCGTAAATAAAACCCCCCCAAAAACGTTTTTTCCTAAGCGGCGCCGAAGCGCTAAGTTCACTTAGGAACGAAATTGAGTCACTATGCTTGGGGTTGCCAAGTTAATGCTCTGACCATGTCGAGGCATGGGGACCACCTGTTGGTGGCTGAGACTCTCAGCGTCCTGAGGTGGCTCGTTTTAATTGAGAGCTCGGAGGGTTTTTCCCTCGAGTGAAGCCTTTGGGGCTTGGGAGGTTTAAGACGTTGGCGTTTTAACCTCCGGAGACAAGAATGCTTGGAGGTTGAGCCGTAAGCTGCCTCGTCCGCTAGTAGTCTAGACGTGACAATGATCACGTGCGTGGCAATGACCACGATTGCGTTTGTTCCCTTAGGAGACAAAGCACTTGTTTGAGGTTTAAGCCTTTTGGCATTTTAACCTCTAGAGTCAACATTGCTTGGAGGTTGAGCCGTAAGCTGCCTCTTCCGCTTTGTTTTCTCGATGTGACAATGATCACGGGTGTGGCAATGACCACTTTGGCATTTGTTCCTTTAGGAGACAAAGCTATGTTTTTGGAGGTTTAAGCCTTTCGGCGTTTTAATCTTGAGGGACAAAAAGGTGCTTGGAGGTTGAGCCGTGGGCTGCCTCTTTCGCTAAATGCCCTGACGTGATGATGATCACGGGTAGAACTTACGTAGATGCATGATTTTCCATGGATTCTTGACGGGGTCGCCGTCTTCCGTCTCGAGGCGAGCCGCGCCAGGCCTGGCGATGTGGGTGACCCTGTAGGGACCTTCCCACATCGGGGACAGCTTGTGGAGGCCTTCCCTGGAGAGGATTCGTCTGAGGACGAGATCGCCTACCTCCAGGGTGCGCGAGCGCACATTGCGGCTGTGGTAGCGCCTCAGGGACTACTGGTACTTGGCCGCCCATAGAGCGGCGCGGCGTCTTAGCCCTTCAAGGAGCAGCAGGTCGTCGTTGTGGAGGTCCTCTTGCTGGTCCTTATTAAAGGCCAGGACCCGTAGGGATCCTTGCTTTATCTCTGCGGGGGGGACTGTTCGGCTCCATAGACGAGTGCGAACGGCGTTTCCGCGGTGGGCTTGGGTGGCGTCGTACGCATGGACCAGAGCACCGAGGGTAACTCATTGATCCAGCCCTTGCCATGGCCTTTGAGGACATCGAAGGTCCTAGACTTCAAGCCTTTGAGGACCTCTGCGTTTGCGCGCTCAGCCTGTCCGTTGCTTTGCGGACGGGCGACTGAGGCGAAGCAGAGCTTGATGCCCATTTTCTGGCAGTAGGCTCTGAAGATGCCGCTTGTGAATTGCGAGCCATTGTCGGTGATGATGCGGTTAGGCACTCCGAAGCGGCAGACAAGGCCTCTGATGAATTTCACCGCCGCGCCTGTTGTGATTGTACGCGTCGCCTCCACTTCAGGCTATTTTGTGAACTTGACGATGGCCACGACGAGGTAGCGATATCCACCTTGCGCCGTTGGGAAATGTCCCAGGATGTCCAGCCCCCAGACCGCAAACGGCCACGAGAGCGGAATGGTTTGTAGGCCCAGCGCTGGTTGGTGGATTTGCTTGGCGTGGAATTGGCAGGCTTCACAAGCTTGTATGATGTCCGTTGCATCTTGAAGTGCTTGAGGCCAGTAGAAGCCGCTCCTGAAGACTTTCCCTGCGAGGGTGCGGGCGCACGAAATGTGGCCGCATTCCCCGCTGTGGATGTCCTTAATCAACATTTTTCCTTCTTCAGGAGGGACGCACTTGAGCGCGATGCCGTTTGGGCGCTTGCGGTAGAGATTTCCTTCGAGGATTTGATATGATTTTGCTTGGCGGGCAATTCGCTCAGCTTCTACATCTTCCTCGGGAAGGATCCCTTTTTGGAGGTAGTCTTTGATCTCGTCGATCCATCCCGTCTCTTGGTGCACCGCTGTGAGCAACAGACGCTCCCATGTTGGGGGCCCGCAGCCTGAGGCCCCGCTTGCATGTGGTGGAGGGAGCGTTTCGTCTGTGCTGGCGGGCAGGGCCACGAGAGGCTGCTTTATGGATGCCTTGACGAGACTTTCTTCAAAGACACCTGGCAGCTGGGCTTGCCTCTTTGATGCGTGCTTGGAGATTCATCAGCCTCTTGGTTCTCCTTTCTTGGGATGTGCATGAGCTCCATTCCCCTGAAGTTCTTCTCCAACCTACGGACCTCTTCAAGGTATGTGGCCATGTGGTCGTCCTTGGCCTTGTAGCTTTTGTTGGAGAAGTTGACGAGCAGCTGGGAGTCGCCCTTGATGAGTATATGCTTGACGCCTAGGGCAATTGCGGCGCGTAAGCCAGCAAGCAGCCCTTCATACTCGGCGATGTTGTTGGATATCTTGTCGATTCCGAAGCACAGCTGGACTGCATAATACAACTTGTCGCCTTTTGGTGAGGTCAGGACTACACCTGCCCCACCGTGGGGACAAGCGAAAGCTCCGTCGAACTTCATGGTCCAGTAACTGGGCATTGCTGCTCCAGAAGACTCGTGCTCCTCTTCCCAGGGCTCTTCAGGGGTTGGATCAGTCCATTCGGCGACGAAGTCTGCCAGCGCTTTTCATTTGATTACCCTTGTGGTATCGAAGCGCAAATTGAATGGCTGTAGCTCGATGTTCCATCCTGCGACACGATCTGTTGCATTTGGGTTGCGCAGAATTTGCTCCAGGGGGAAAGAGGTTACCACCGTGATGGGGTGCCCCTGGAAGTAGTGCCGCAGCTTTCTTGAGGCGATGAGGAGTGCGAGGAGAAGCTTCTGCTGCATAGGGTACCGCTCGCGAGCATCACGCAGTACTGTGCTGACGAAGTAAACTGGATGCTCGACGAGAGTGGTGTCGTGGTGGTGTCACGGCAGATGCCATAGGATGGCTAATATGTGGGGCCGATGGACGTTGGTGGATCCGGGGAGGGATAGCGAGCTGAAGAGCTCACACGGGGGAGGATCCCGGTTAGACCGAGATCTCCGAGGAACACCAAACAAGCTCGAAGTGCAAGGGCAAAGATCTAGCAAACACGAATAAATGCACGAAGGCAAGAAACACACACACGATGTACCCAGGTTCGGGGCCCTCGTGGGGAGGTAACACCGCTACTCCTGCCTTTCCTCTCAATATAAGGGTGTAACAAGGACTACAACTTGCTCTTGGAGCTCTTGTAGTGAAGAACACGAAGAACTAGATGAACTAGAGGGAGAAGGAAGTAAATGCCCAAGAAGTAAATGAGACTAGAGTTTCGTCCCCCAAGTTGGTCTGTCTCCCGCAGGAGCAGTTATGGCGCCTTTTATAGAGTTCCGGCCAGGAGGTCCGGAAACCCTAATCCGGCTTGGCCCCACCGGACAGGCCTAACGTTTATGTCGGTACCGGCTAGTGCGACCTAGCCGCCGTGCTATCCGGCGTAGCCCCTTCGTCATCACTCCGGCAAGGACGGCCGGCGCCGTCCAGGAACATCATTGTCCCCCTGTCAGAGACAAGACATGTCTTTGCCCATCCCGGGTAGCCTTTTCCGGATTGCCGGGCTAGGCATGTCCGATCTTGTCGTACCGGTGTCGTACCGGCTGACGTGCTCCCGTGTCAGGCGGGAGGTGACCATGCTTCCATGTCAGGCGGGAGGTGACCATGCTTCCGTGTCAGGGGGGATGGTACTTCCCCCCGCGTCAGGCGGAAAAGCCTGCTCCAGACCGTTGACGGCCTACCGGCATCCCTCATGCCGGTCACCTCCTTGCTCGACCTTGCGAGTGCTCCCTGCACACATAAAGCAACCTGTTAGGACCGAGATAAACACTCCGGTTAGCCCTTACCCGGGTTGCCTATCCGGTACCTCGGGGTACTTCTCCTACCGGAGGTCTACTCGGAGCCACGAGGTCCGAGGTCTCTCCTGGATGCGCCCGAGTTCCTCTTAGGATGCGTGTCTCTAGGCGTAGCCTCCCGAAGATGTCTTAGCCTGCCAGCAAAGACATCTTCGAGAAGCTAGTTCTTAGAGGAACCACCAGCTGAAGCTTGGGCTGTTCTGAGGGCTCGGGGTGGCTATTTATAGCCGCCAGGGATGACCCTTGCGCCCGCCAGGAGGCACCTTGCACTCTACCAGCTCCGAAAGGTCAAGTTACCCCTTCAGCGCACCAGGGGGTGGCCCTTGCACTCGCCAAAGGTCAAGTACTGTTGCCACACTATAGAGTAGTGCCGACTTTCGCCCTACCCGGGGGGTAGCCCCCCGACACTAGTCCCCGAAGCTGGTGCTGTGCAGCGACCCAAGACGTTGTGCGGGATCAGCTTTAAGGAAAAAGAAGAACACTTAAGCACACCCGGATCGACCTTGAGTTTTGGCACCGAGATGCATTTCACCGACATCCCTATCCGGAGTTCGCGCTCCGGTAAATGAGATATCACCCTTGGCCGGTCACCCGGATAAGGCCGTGCCGGTCTGAACTTCATCTTCCGTATTGGGGAAGATTCCGTTTTATGGGGGGAGGGTCCCACCCGAGGTCTTGTCAATGCAGGGAGGTACTCGAGTGCTTTTGACCGAGCACGCCACCGCTCGGGTTCGCGCGCCGGGAGCCGCTACCGATCCAAAGTCCAACCGTTGGGGCTCTCTGGCCCGCGGTGTGGCCGGATCGGGTGCTCCGGGCGACGCCACGTGCCGCGCGGCACAAAACTGATCCCACCCACGATCGGAGAGATCGTGGGCGGGAAACTCGGAAACCGCTCCGGATCCCCCCATAAATAGGGGATCGGAGCAGTCTCTTCTTCTTCTTCCCCACCTTGTTCACTTCTCCCGCACCGTCTCGAGCACTTCGCCGTCGTCGCGCTCTGAGCCCAAGCATCGCCGCTGCCGTCCGCCGCCGGAGCCTCTCGCCTCCGCCATCGGGCCACGCTACTCTCGCTCGTCACCGTCCTGTTTTCCTCCGGTGAGTTCTTCCACCCGCTCCGGTGAACTTCACCACGACGACGATGCCTCGTGCTTGGCCGTGAAACCACGCATCCGCGGGTTGCGCCGCCGCCGGCGAGCGCGAGCAGCGCGGCGTTGACGATGGTGCCTTCCACATTTTATCCTTCACTCGCATTAGGCCATCTTCATATCTCGCCCGAGTATATTCGCGTCGATTAAGTTTCATTTTATACGAGCGCGGTAGATCTCATTTGCTAGGAACCCGGTTGCTTTTTGGAGTTTGTGATCCGGAGTCTTAGCTCCCGGTAGACTAACTCGACTAACCGCCGTTCCGCCTGCAGAATAGCCCGGATACATCCTCAGGTCCCTCCGACATGGGTGATTAGAGTGTCTGGGGGTGCTGGGATGGGTCCGAGACCGTCCAGAAGGATCTCGACTGGCTGTACCGGACGCACCAGATTCCACCAGAAGTCGAGAGTCGACTCCCGGAGGACGAGGTCCAACCGGAACCCGAACCCGGGGAATACGTTGTATTCCTCACACACTTTGAGCGGGGGTTCGGGCTTCCGGTTAGCCCCTTCTTCCGCGACTTCCTCGACACCTACAGCCTCCAACCTCATCATCTCCCAGCCAACGCTATCATGATGCTCTCGGTCTTCACCACCTACGCGGAAGCGTATCTCGGCGTGTGGCCTTTCTTGGACCTCTGGGCCAAGTACTTCATCCTCCGCCGCCAAGTCATCCCCAACCCGGACAAGAAGGTCAAAGACTTAGTCGATTGCGGGGCGGCCACGATAATTCCTCGCGCCGACTCCGGATTCCCCAAAGTCCAGGGGCTAGAATCCTGCCGGAAGTGGCAGCGGAGCTTCTTCTACGTGAAGAACCGGGAGGTCTCGGGAGATGGTCTGGGATCCTCGAGCCCGGACTTCATCAGTCTACCCGAGTTCGTCATGGGTCCTCCCCGCGAATTCGACCTCTGGAACCGGCTCCCGGATACCGAGGAGGTCAGATGCATGCATGACGTCCTCAACGTGATGACGGAGAAAATGACGCCTGATGACCTCCTGCGCTGCTTTATCATCCGCCGCGTCTGCCCCCTACAGACCCGAGTGCACAAGATGTGCCATATGGACGGGCTGTTTGATCCCACAAGGACCAGCATTTTCGGGTTGGACCATGCTGCAGTCGCCCGACGCGTTCGAGCTATTGCTCGCACGAAGATGCCAGATGACTATCAGTGGGGTCTTGTCGGGGGTTCCCGGAAAAAACCACTGCGGCAGGTGCTTGTGTCTGTCTTTCGCCAACTTACATTTGCACCCGGATTCTGTTGGAAACCGACATGGTTGTCACGCAATGACTTGTTCCTGCAGTTATTCGAGCGGCAGACCGAGGAGGACGCGATGCATGCCGGTGGCAAGTACGCGGAGAACATCCCGGCACCAGATAAGATGCCTAGAGAGGATCCCGACGGCGAGGACCACCTTGCCATTCCTCTAGCTCGTGCTGCTGCTCCGGGTAATTCTTCAACCCCAGAGGCTATTTCCATTTCATCAGATGATGAGGATGAGATTGATTGTCAAATACTCGATGTGATTGACGCTCTTCCCCTCAACTGGGCTTCGCCAGTGGCTCCGAGAGCCACGGACGCGACGAAGCGCGCCGAGACCCGCAAGCGTGCGGCTTCCGACACTACCCCTGCGGGTGCATCCGGCACCGCCACCAATTAGAGCAAGCAAACGACCGAGAGGCCTCCACGCCGAAGGAGAGGTCCTCCCACTGTCGATTCCGGGTAAGACCTTTTTGCTTTGAGTTACATGATTTTGTCTTCTCCCAATGTCTTTTCTGATATACCTTTTTCAGAGAGGCACTTGACGTCCCGGCTTCCGCGGGTTCCCAACCTCCGGGATCCCGCACTCCTAGCCCGCCTCGGACTGCTCCTTCTCCATCTCGCCCTTCCGTACAAGACAGCGAGCACCCTGCCTCTGGTGCCGCGCAGACTGCCGCCGCGACTCCGGATGCTCGTCCCGTGGTGGACAAGATTCCAGCCCAGGCTACCGCCGCATCCGAAGACATCTTTCTCCCGGACAGCCCGCGTAGGGTGTCCCACCTTGAGACGGACATCGCAAGTCCTCCTCAGCAGGTCGTGCCGGGAGCCTCCTCCCGGCAGGCCCCGGGCAAGACTCCTCCGCCGAAACAACCCACGGCCCCTTCCCGGCAATCCGACCTTCCTCCCGGGAAATAGCGCAGCAAGGCCGCCGGGCAGAAAATAGCTTCCGCCAAACCTACTGCCCCTCCGACATCCTCGGCCCAAGACTTGGCCCTAAGCACGGGTAAGTTTTTGCGATTACCGCCACCTCCTGCCGAAAATCCCCACTGCCGCCCTGCAGACGCTGCGAGCAACCGTAATCTCCTTTGTGTCTTCAGGATCCCGGCGGTTCGTTGCTGCTAGCGCGCCTGGTGCTTCCGGCATGCGAGTTGTCGAAGAGTACCACCAAGCCTGGATCACCGCCGATGCCTCCGGGGTCGTGGAGGACTTGCACGCTGCCGGCCCTAGCTGCAGCGCCCAAGCTCTACCCGCTCTCCAGGTGGCCGCGCTGGACGTCACTCGGGTGGTCGATGTAAGTTTGTTCCCTTTATCTTTTCTAAAATTTAACTGCTCCATCCCCACTAGTCCCCGAGATTGGTGCTTAGTGCTCTAGATTCCACCGAATAGCAGACCACTAGGCTCAAATCTTTAGAAAACATAACAAGACTTTGAACACGAGTCCCTGAGATTGGTGCTTAGTGCTCTAGATTCCACCGAATAGCAGACCACTAGGCTCCAATCTTTAGAAAACATAACAAGACTTTGAACACGAGTCCCCGAGATTGGTGCTTAGTGCTCTAGATTTCACCGAATAGCAGACCACTAGGCTCCAGTCTTTAGAAAACATAACAAGACTTTGAACACGAGTCCCCGAGATTCTCCCTACCGAGTAGTTTAATTGACATGGATCCCGGAACACCCCGAGTCCCCGGGATCCTTCCCGAGATTGACATCGCATTCTCTGTTTGGATCCAGGACTACGGCAAGAAACGCGGCAGCATCTTCCACCGGCTTCTTGCTGAATTTGGTCAGTCCAAGAAGTGTGAGGGGCGCCTCCGGGAGGAGCGGGATGCCGCGCGGAATGTCTCGGTGGAGCAAAAGTCTGCGCTTTCTGCGGCTCAGTCCGAGATCGCGCGGCTAAGTGCCGAGCTCGAGAAGGCCAAATCTGCCGCGACTGACATGAAGGCGCGCTTCGTGGAGGCGTCTAAGAAGAAGAAGGAAACCTTGGATCAATCCGAGGCTCGCGCCCATCTTGCCGAGACCGAGCTGGCGCTTCTCCGGTCAAAGGCAGATACCTGGCTTTCCGAGCTGACCGGGTTGAACCGGGACCTCAATAGTAAGTTTACCGAGATCTTTTTCTCCTGCTCTCTTTCTTTACTGTTATCGCCCTCGTGACTTGGCCGCTTGACAGCTCTTCTTTTTAAAGGAAAATTTGAGCACTCCCGAGACGCCGCGAACCTTGCAGTTGCTGCCGCTCGGGAGAAGCGTGCCGGGAAGGGTCCTATCTCGGACTCCTGGGATATCGATGTAGTGTACATGCACTTTAAATAAGGCAGATACCTGTGTATAGTGCAAATCCCTGGATCGATTCATTTGCACACACAGTTTACGATGTAATATCACAACAAAGCGTCAATTTTATTACATCGATGATCCAGAATTACAAAATATTTGATACAAGTTCAATAGCATAAAGCTAGCATTGAAAAAGTACACAGGAGAATTACAATAGCAGTGTGTCTCCAACAACTTCATGTTGCCACAGGCGAAAACATGTTGGTTGTAGACTCGAAACCTATAAACGAAACCTCACTCGTCATCTGAACAATCTGCAATAAGAAAAATATTGCAACAACGTGGGTCAGATTCCATTAAAAATGGAGTCTGGCAAGTGACACTATGGTGGACACTTAATGGAATAACTCTAAAGCCTATATGCATATTTGGCCGGTGGAGTTCAAGGCTATTTTGCATAAAGCCAATTTTTCCTATCTCTTTGGAAAACACTTTCTTCAAATCAAGACAAGTATGGCATGAAAACCATAAATCTCATCTTCCCTTGTTCACCCATCAAATTTTATTTCTGAACTTGGAATGATGGAATCCTCCGTTGACGTCCGTGATCAGCTGCTCAAATTTTCCGTACCGGGGACACGGCTAAGTACTTAGTTTTACACTCTGCAGAGGTTGTGCACGTTCACCATTGTACCCATTCAACCTATATTATCCTTTACACACCATTTGTGATAAGGAAAGGAGAAGAATGAGACGAGATCTTTCAGAAGCATTTCCCCTCCCAGCTGCCTTGACCCGTTCCACCTAACACCCACTATATCTGCTTGTCAAGTCGGAGAGAGTCCACACAACATAATTGATCAAGCCAGAGCCCATATGGCAATGACTGCACTGGAAGCAATCGTCACTCGGAGTTCTTCAGATTCCTCTGTTCCCTGGGTGGCCATCCACAAGTGCACGTACTCCAGGAACCATAGACATGGACCTGAGTAGCCACTCAACTTCGCCACCATTAACAACCAATCCACCCAGGAGTTTCATTAACTTAGTGGATGTGCACTCTCAGGTAAAAATCACCATGCTCACGGCCCTAAGTAGAATAGACATTCATCCTAGGCGACGACAACCATGAGCACAACCCTGAGTAGTCACTTAACATTTTGTAAAGCTTTTCATCAATTGCATAGCATCAATACATCTACTAAGTATTATATAGGAACCTAGACACAGGAGTAAGGGAATTCTACGCAGGTTTAGCATAGCAATACTATCTTACTCATGCATATAATAAATACACTAAGTAATGCATATAGAAAATAATAGGAAGTTTATGAGGTGTGCCACTTGCCTTTGAATGTTGTCGTTGTTCACAAACTCTTTTCAACAACGAACGTTTGCTCTCCATTTAATCTAAACCATATAAGCAAACAACAATACAACAATCAACAAACAGCAATCTTCAAACCTACATGCTCATATCTAGTGAACAAAGAAGTTTTGTAAACTTCTAAGGAAAACATGTCATGCATGAAAATCTTTTAAGTTAATGCAAGGAAATGTGTTGGTCAAAAATGACTAAGGACTAAGGTCATAAGTTGAATAAAATATTTTTGTTTTATATCATCTTGAATAAGCCCTCTAATGGCTTAGTCTTGATGTGTAGAAATATTTAGAGGAAATACTAAGTCATTTCTTCAAGATGATCAACAATTATTATCAACTCTTTGTAAATTGGACATTCACTATAGTGAGAGAGACAGACACCCGGCCAGCCACTTAAACTGTGGAACAGGTCTCATGTACGTGGACATGTAAGGTTTGTCTCCAGGCCGCTTCATATCACTATGCCGCTAGGATCCAACAAACTTCAAAGATGATAACATCATGATCAAAATTTGTTTAAGTCTAAAAGACAAGATTAGGAAAGAGGGAAAGGATAGAAAGAAAGATGTAGTTGATCTTCCAGGCTTCATCTCCAGACTTGTAACTTTCTTCTGGATGATGTCTTGATTGAATTCCTGGTAGTCTTGATGAATCTTCAGACTTGATGATTCTGGTATAACCGAGGCTGGTCTTGGAATTAACTTAGTCTTCATGAAGTCTCATATAAGAAGGAAGAAAAGAGAGAGAGCAAGAAAGACTTAGAGAATAAAGGAGGTTGGTCTTCTTGAACTTCTTCTTGCTTTTCTTCTAAGTGCTTCTACTCTTTGAAGATACTTCTGAAGTCTTGTTTTGTCTAAGTCCTTCAATGGCCTTCTAGCTCCATGTTGGAAATCCTAAGTGTCTAAGTGTATAACACTTTACCAAAATGCTAAGTTGAAAAATAATCCTAACTTAGAGAAAATAATGAAGAGGGGTTTTCCTATGAGAATTATATCTACAAAATAAAATATGCTATGAATGAAATGAAATTTTAAATCACAAGAAACATAAAAATAACTTTTGTGATTTCTTTATAAATAGGTATGAATTTATAAATGCAATTTAATTAATTCTTATTTTTGGAAAATATAATAAAAGGAATAATTATAAGATTAAAGTTTTCTATGATTAAATTTTTATAATCTAATTTAATAAATAGTGTTAATTGACAGGGGTATTTTAATTAAATTTAGAGCAATTTACTTAAATCAAAAATAATATTTTTATTAATAGTTATGTTGAAAATACTCAAGCTATTCAAATTAAATATATAACTATGAATTCATTCAAAAATTACTCAAAAATATTTTGTAGCAGTGGCATTAATTTACAAATATTCTAAAGTTTCTAAAACAATTTTATTTGCAATTTTTGAATTTACAAATTTAAAGTTATGAAAAAAATACTCAAATTCACCATTTGAATTTTGAATATTTTAAACTAAGTCAAATTTGAATTTTGGAAGATCCAAAATATTCTACTTGTCGAGGGCTTTCCAAATATATAAAAATATTTGAATTTGGATGTGTGAGTAAAAAGTTACAACAGATTTAAGTTGCAGGGTCTTTTTTGTAAAACTGCTAATTAAATAAATCAAGAAATTCATTTTACACGTCAGCGCTGACTGGGCACTGACTGCGCAGCTGACGAGGCGCTGACTGGGCATCGACGTGGATAAGTCAACAGATCTGGGCCGTCAGATCTGGATCTGGCGGTCCATATCTGTCCGTACCGGTTCGTTTAATAAGATATAATCTGGTGCGTTGGAAGGAGATCGGACGCCTCACCGTGCTTGACCAGAAGATGGCGGCGCTCCAGTCACCGGAAACGAAGGAGACGGCGGCGGCGGCTCGGACGCGGACGGATTCGACACTCTAGGGGGTCTCCGGGATCGCCGAGGGCACGGAGAGGTGCGGCGCGGCATGCTGGAGACGATGGGTCCAAAGTCGTCGTCGCGTTCTTCTTGGAACGGCAGGGAGGTGCGGGAGGAGAAACTATGGCACCGGCGATTCTTCGGTGAGCACTCCCCCTCGATTCGCTGCGTAGAAGAGAAGGGGGTGGGGTTAGGGAGCTGCGCAAGGGCACGAGGGAGAGGATGGGGAGGCTCTCGGGCTCGAGTGCTGCTCACCTCGTCGGGAAACCGAGAAGAACGGCGGCGGACCGACGGAGCTCCGGCGAGCCTTTTGAGCGGCCTGGCGGCACGATTTCGATGGTATCAAGAGGGGAAACAGAGGCGGGGACGCGGAGAATTTATAGGCGTCCTCCGTTAGGGTTTTAATCGCTTAAATCGCGCGAATCGATCGAAACAAGGAAGGTGCAAATCTGGGCGAAATTCCCGGCTGGAGGTTGACGATGATGACGTCAGCGATGACGTCATCCAGGTAATTCTTTTTCTGTTTTTATTTATTTAATTCATATCTTTTGATTTAAATGCCCAAATGATGTCAAATTAATTTCTAAAAATTTGTAAAAATAATATCTTGTTGTTAAACCAGTTGTGGGTATGTTTTGAGAACTTTTTAAAATTAATAAATTTGAAATATGGGTTTAATACAATTTTGACACTTTATGTTAAATTTAAAACTAGGGTTTAATTTATTTTATTTTTGGCTAAAATAAATTCTATGAAATACCCACATTCAAATATGTTTTGAATTTAAGTTATTTAAACTGATTTTCAAATACTAAATTCATTTTAGGCTTTAGTATAATACTAAATAACATAACACTTACTATATGAAAATAAAAAGGGGAAATTTATGTATTCATTTTAATTCAAAATAATTTGTGCACTATTATATTTTATATTTAGATAATTCAATGGAACTTCAAAACATATTTGGAAAATATTTTAAATTCCTTTCTTATTTAGAATATATTAATCATTTCATGCTTTGAAAATAAATCAAATTTACTTGAGCAAATGAAATGTTTATTTGGATAATTCATTAATTTTAATTTATGAAGTTATTAAAGTTATAAACTATAGACTTGAAATTAACAAAACTATGTCTTGAGTTCTGGTAAAAGAATGAAAACCATTTGACAAATAGGTCATGTTTTTAAATATATTAAATGAATACTTGTAAACATTATTTTAATTTTTGAATAGCTATGGCTAGGTTATTTAAATCAAATACTTATAAAGGAACTTTTTATTACAAGGCATGGTTTTGAAAGTTTGTAAAACATTTGTCAAAATACATATGGAGGTTTTAAGAAATACAATGGATAATGAAATGTTTAAACTGAGACATTTGAATTATTAAACCCTTTCCATATGGTTGAGGTCTTTCATAGTTGGTTTTCTTATGGATTTAATATTTTATTTTAATAAAAAGAAAAGTTTTAAATTTTTGTGATTTCTGAACATTATAAAATGTTGGGATGTTACAATCGAAGACCACCTCACCGCTCTGAAGGCCCGGATAGTACCTCTCCGGTCGATTGGGACCGAGCTGATCAGTGCGGCCGTCCATGTCCATGGCGCTCTATGGCCTGGCGTCAGCGCTACCCTCTCGGTTAGCGAATTGGCGACTGCGCTCCGAGATGGTGCGGAAGCTAACCGGAAGGTGGATTATTAGTCATAGATGCGGCTGGAACGGTCTATGTATATTGTTGTAATGCCCGAATGAATCTCACACTAGACACCATATCATTATTATATGCATTGGGTTGCTTATCATTATTCTGTCAATTGCCTAGCTGTAATTTGTTTACCACGCATGGATGAATGTTATTATTTATGGAGAGATACCACTAGTGAACTATGGACCCGGTCCTTCTCATTAATCTGATAAAACTACAACTGCAAACATGTTACTTTCTGCACATACGTTTAATCTTTTGTTACAGCAAGCCGGTGGGATTGACACCCTCACCGTTAAGTTGGGGCAAAATACTTTGATTGTGTTGTGTGAAGATTCCACGTCTCCTACGCCACACAACTCTGGTGCCGTTGAAACCTCGAGGGGAACGTTCATCTCCTACTGGTTCGATAACCTTGGTTTCACAACTAAGGGAAATCTTGCTGCTCTGCTACTACACACCCTCCTCTTGGGGATTCACCAACCACACGCTTAGCAACCATCAAGAATTTATGGCGCCGTTGCCGGGGACATAAAGAAGCAAAACCACATCAAGCTCCCTCATCAACTACGCGCCCGAAACTTGACGCAGAAGGTATCAGCTCGTTTCCAATTTGGCGGATATTTCCTTAAGAGCTTTTCTGAAACCAAAAACAGCAGAAAACAGGGAACTGGCAATATGGCATTGTCGGGTTATGACTCCCAAGAATCGGGGGAAGTCACTTCCCGAAGAGTAGTTCATGAAGGGGATTGAACGCGGACGTCTAGACCCTCGAGTGGCTCTGCGACGTTGCTCGCCGGACCCGAAGAAGACATGCACACGACAGAGGAAGACACCGGCCCTTACCCAGGTTCACGGCCCTCGTGAGGAGGTAAGACCGCTACTCCTGCTTGTCTGTATTAGATGATGGAGTTTACAGTACAGTGGAGTTTGCCGGAGGCCCCCTTGAGGCAGTTCTTGCCTGGGGAGGGAAGCGATGATCTTCTTCCTCCTCGGGCTCAAGGCTATCCTAACAAGAATTGCTAGGGTTTACAAGGGTTGTAGCACCAGAAGAGCCGACCCGTGCTACGAGGGATGTCTTCCTCCTTTTATAGGCGCCTCCGGCGCTCTCCTTCGTCTTGGCCTTCAAGGTGGCTCCTACATGGCAGTGGCATGGTGGAGCAGGAGTCCACCGCCGTCCGTTCGTCCATGGACGCGGTCCATTGTTGGTAAAGGTGGGCGCGGTGGCCGACAGGCGGCCGACCGTGTTGTACTGCCCGCGGAGAGGGCAGTCTCTGAGGTGGAGCCCATGATGACGTTCTCCTTTGGAGGGTTGTGCCGTCCACCCGCTTTATCGTCAGAGTAGAAGGTCCTGGCAGTGGCGCAGCAGGCAGAGCTGCTTTCTTGACCCCTTTATCACCAAAACGGCAACGGGGGTGCTTGCGTCACCACGTGGGCATGGCAGAGGCCATGTGCGTCTCGCCGTACTTCCTTGGCCGCAACGTTTCCCTTCAGGCGCGAGGAGGCCTGAGGGGACATTCTTGCGGGACTCCCCCGAGGCGAGCTCTCGCCTCGGGTGGGTCCCCTGAGGCGAGGGATCCCTTGAGGCCCTCATTTCCTCTTCAGGCCCTCGAGGGGAATTGCCTCTTGAGGGTCCCGCCAGGCGGTGATGCCTAGTTCTTAGTTGTTTCGTCTGTCTGGCCTTCTGGCAAGCTTGCGAGGCCTGGAGGGAACGGGCTCTCCATACCCCAGTTCCCACTGGGCCGATAGTAGCCCCTGGGCCCATGATGGGCACGATTGAGCCTATGGGCACAGGCGAAGCGTCGTGGGCCCTTAGTGCCCAGCCGGCCCGAGCCACGCGAACCTTGGACGAATAACGGTCTCGCACGATCCGGGGCGCGAGTCGTGGGGGGTCCCACCACGTCCCGATAACTGCTCCTCGGGGTGACATAAAGCCCGAGCGAGGCAGCAGGGGTCCGTTACCGTTTCCAATTCTTCTCGCTGAAATTTCCGCTCTAAAGAGCTCTACGCCTCCGCTTTTTCCTGCGAATCTTCATTCTCCATTTCCTTCGATCCACGCACTCACGACGATGGGGCCAGTTAAGAGCAAGAGCAGAGCCGCTGCGGGACCTTCCTCTCAAGAAAATACCCTAGAGGTAGTGCAGGGCGCGGCTCTCGAGGGGGCGCGCATGGACCTTCAGGCGTTGGAGAGGATCCGCCACCTGGTCGCGGGCCCGACCAACGAGTACGGCGCCAGCGCGCTTCAAGCGGCGCGGTTTGGGGGATTTCCCCAAGGATTTTATCCCATTTTTCTCCATGCCATCACCGTCGGGCTGGTGCCGCCGTACTCGCCTTTCTTGGAGGCGGTGCTGGAGTTCTATCAAATTCGACTTCTTCATCTTCATCCAAACTCCGTTCTCATCCTGTCCATCTACGCCTACCTCTACGAGGCTTATTTGGGCGTGCGCCCCTCGGTAGCGCTCTTCCGGAACTTGTACTCGCTGTGGTGCACGGCTGGCGGCGAGCGGACTGGGTGCGTCTCCTTCCGCATCGCGGATGGTATGGGGAGTGTGTATATTCCCATGTCGTGGAGTGGAGGCAAGCCTGCCAGGGCCCTGCTCAAGAAGGTGGGTGACTTCCGTCAGAGGTGGTTGCTCATCGGCGTCCAGTCAACCTGCGCGTTCCTAGACGTCTCGGAGGCGCCGCCCGTGAGGAACTCTCACTGGTGCAAGTCTGCCCTTTGCGGCGTAGATAACGCACTCCTGGTGGGGCGCTTGAGCTTCCTCCGCGAGGAAGGCCTCACGGGGCAGATGGTCGCGGCGGACTTCGTGACGTGCCACATCGCGCCCCTCCAAGCACACTCAGAGCCGATGTGGATGTACAATGGCCCCTCGGACCCAATGCGGCTTCACCCTGAGGATCACGACTCGGACGTTGTCGACACCATCTTGAAAATCCTCTTTGTCAAGCCGGAGGTGCCCAAGAAGATCGCCGGCTCCGTGCGACCTCTGCATCAGCTCCCTCTGGGTGATCGCATGGACATCCTGGACGGAATGCCGGACTTTACCCCATATGGTATGGCGGGGGTGATGGATCAAGTGGTCGCTCCATCAGCGCATGCAGTTGTCGGTGTTGACTCTTCATCAGCCCCCCGTGCCTGGAGTGGCGAGGAAGAGGCCGCAACGGGAGGGACGTCCCCGGTGAGGCACGAGCCCTTCACCGACGAGATTTGTGACATCTCTTCAGGGGACGACGACGTCTTTGTTGTGGCGCATTCGCGCCCCGTGGAGGAGGTGACCGAAGCGGGGACGTCCTTCGAGACAGGCACTTGGTCGGGGAGGCGCGAACCTCGCACCAAGGCTGTGGTGGATCGTTCTGGGGTGAGGCCCTCCGACGTCCCCTCCAAAAGGAAAGCGGGGTTGCCTCCGGGGGGATCAGGCGTCAAGAGCACGCCTTCCTGGCGCTCTCCAGGCCTGACATGGGTCGATGCCGGTGCTTCCCCTTCAGGGTGAGTATTTATGGCACCTGGCCATTCTTGGCTCTTGTTTTTCCCCCCTGCTTTGCTATCTCTTGATTGTCTTTTCCTGTGCTTTTTGTCAGCGATCTTGTGCCTGCGAAGCGCCGCCAGCTTCACAAGGCTGCAGACGTGAAGAGAGCCACCGCAGAGGCGGTGGTCGACGGTCACACGATGCCTGTGGAGACGGCCACCTCAGGCCCTGCTGAGGGGGCGCCTCGAGTGGAGGCGGCTGCGCGTCTGGCGGGGGCGGCTGAGTCTCAAGAGGAGGTGGGCGCGCCATGCCAGGAGGCATCTTCATCGCTCCCCGAGCCACTGGGGGTGGAAAGCGCGGAGGAGAAGGCTTCTACGCCCCTCCGCGCTCCCACTCTCCCTCGCGCGGCTACGCCTCCGCGTGAAGCAGCTCCACCCCGCGAGCCGACCCGGCCGCGCGAGTTGACGCTGATGCATGTGCCATCTCCACCGTGCACGCCCCTGGCGCCCATACAGCACCCGGAGGAAACGATCGAGGCGCCAACGGGCGCAAGTGCGTCCGTAGAGGGGGCGTTTCCTCGCCCCCTCGTCCAGCTGGAGAAGACGAGCGCCTTATTGGCCCGAGAACCGAAGCGGAGGCTGGCATGGACGGAAGCGGGGCCACGTTCAGCCCCCAAGCTCGTCCAAGGGAGGGCTCGCGGGACCGGACGCCGCGGCTGGGCATTCGTCTAGCCAGGAGCTGGTCCTCCGAGGCTGGGATTGGAGCGTGGGGCGCCGCAAGGTGGCATTCGGCCTCGTGCGGGAGTCCTTGGAGGGCCAAGAGGCGCACCTCGCCCTTGGTGACATACAGCTCGCCCAGCAGCAGGAGGAGCTGACGAGGTAGTGGACATCCTTCCACGCGGCGGTTGAGGCACGCCGGCTGGAGGATGCGGCGTTGCAAGCCGCGCGCGAGGAGGCCACTCGCTTTGCCCAGGAGGTCCGCGAGGGGGCCATTCGCGACGCCGCTGAACTCCTTGAGCCCCTTCAAGCGGAACGTGACGCCGCAGAAGAGCTCTTGCACCAGGCCAAGGCGGAGCGTGAGGCGATGGAGGGCTCGCTGGAGCAGAAACGCCGCGGGCTGGGTGAGCTGAAGTCCCAACTGCTTTCCGCCCACCAAGCCGCGCGGGCTGCTCTGGAGGAGGACCGCAAGGGCCTGGCCGAGCGTGAGCAGCAGCTGGCCCTCATGGGGAGAGAGCAACAGCGGTGCGAGGCACAATGTCTTCAGGCGGAGAAGGACTTGTCTGCCCAGCGCAAGGACCTCGAGGCGCGCGAGGGAGGCCTGGCCCAGGCGATCTTGAAGTTCGATGAGCGTGTCGATGCTCAAAAGCTTTCTTATGAGCGCTTCGAGCGGCGTTTCGCCAAGAAGACGAAGGCGGCTAGGAAGGCCCTCGTGGAGCACGAGACGCATTTCCGTCGGTCCCTCCTTCAAAAGTACCGCGCTCAGGTCCGGAAGCGGGAGGACCGCCTCAAGGCCAAGTACGTTGCGGGCGCTCAGCGGCTCGCTGAGCTCGAGAAGGCCAATTCCAAACTGGTACGCCGCCTCAAGCGCCGAGCGGAGGAGGCTCGCGACGAAGCAGCTCACGGCCTCGGCCCTTCGGTCGAGGGCGTGGAAGAGCGGGTGGCTCCGGCGATGGAGCGGGTGGAGGAGACGCCGGACTCAGCCCAGGCGGCCAGTGTGCTCGCGAAGCAGTGTGAGCACTTGTTTGAGGCGTTGGTCGCGCGTGGCAACGAACTTGCGGCGCGGCTTGGTGCGGATGCGCCGTGCCCCGGAGGCCGAGGCTATGGTGCCGCCACGTTCCTGGCCTAGTTCGACCAGCTCTTCACGGCGCTTGAGGGCCCCGCCGCCGAGCTTCGCGGGATGATCGAAGACGAGAGCAGGCAGCTCCTGGAGGTGGTTGTTGATCGCATCTTCACCAACCTCAAGCTCCTCACGCCAGGCTTCGACCTCTCCTCCATCATAGAAGCTGCTCAAGGCGAGGGCGCGCGGCGGGTCTCCGGTTCCCTCTGTGAGCAAGTTGACGCCTTCTGCAACCGCTTCAGGCGCGCGGAGGCTGCGGCTGAAGACAGCGAGGAGGAGGCCTGCTCTGCCGAAGAGGGTGCCGTGGAGGAGGTCCCAGGCGGCGCTGCTTCCCTCTGAGCCTTTCCTTATTGCGCCTGCGAGTTCTTGTATCTGAAATAGTTGTGTGTTTAGATTTCTTA
Organism: Poa annua; assembly: GCA_026929855.1. Classification (NCBI taxonomy): domain Eukaryota; kingdom Viridiplantae; phylum Streptophyta; class Magnoliopsida; order Poales; family Poaceae; genus Poa; species Poa annua. Next base: position 37,971,941 of record CM049426.1, read on the forward strand.
AGACCTTTGGCCTGTAATATACTTTTTAATGCTGTTTAATTCGAGCTTGTCTGCCCCCCGTGAGGTATCTTTGGACTCATCTTCATGTCTATTTGTTCTCTGTGTCGGTAGGTCCCATCTCTTTGTGCCATGACTCCGCCACTTCGGTATGCAGGAGCAATGACTCCGCAAGGCCGGGGGGAGTTTAGGCCTAGGAGAGGTAAGAGCCCTGAGTCGCGATGCTCAAGTGCCCCCCTTAGACGTGCAAGTAGTCCATGAAGCGTAAGGGAAAGCGAAGTCGCTTGTGGGGCAAACGTAAGCTAGGGGGAGAAAACGCTCTCATGGCGTTGGTGCGCGACTCAGCTTCTCGAGGTTTCCGCCCTGCAGAGGCTTTTTGCCTGGCGAGGTTGCCCACTTGAGGGGTCGCTCCTAGATGCCTCTTCAGGCTTGCGTGGGGATTTTTTCCTGCAGATGTTAGAGGGGCGAACCCAAACGCTGGAACACGGTTCAAGGGACTCGTGCGCGCTTATAGGTCCCCTCAGGCGTTCCTTGAGAGGAGAGTAAGTACCAAGGTCCTCTGTAGAGATGGCGTGTTTGTGGGATCTTGCCCTCCAGCCAGAGCTCGGACTCTTGGATTTTGCAGTGCTGCTGGTGTGTCATTTGAGGCACGGGCACCGTACTCAGCCCCCGCTCGCGAGGTACGCTTGTCGAGATATGTAAGCGCACACTTCAAGAGAGTAATGCGAAAAACTCACCAAGTACATTTTAAAGCGGCGCCGAAGCGCTGAGTTCACTTGGGAACAAAATTGAGTTATTATGCTTGGGGTTGCCAAGTTAATGTTTTGACCATGTCGAGGCATGGGGGCCACCCATTAGTGGTAGAGACTCTCAAAGGCTTGAGGTGGCTCGTTAAATGGAGAGCTCGGAGGGTTTGCCCTCGAGAGAAGCCTTTGGAGCTTGGAGGTTTAAGCCGTGAGCTTTTAACCTCTAGAGACAAAGACGCTTGGAGTTTGAGCCGTAGGCTGCCTCTTCCGCTAGGAGTCTCGACGTGACAATGATCACGGGCGTGGCAATGACCACGTTTTGCGTTTGTTCCCTTAGGAGACAAAGCATGCTTTTGAGGTTTAAGTCGTTAGCATTTTAACCTCTATAGACAAAAATACTTGGAGGTTAAGCCGTAGGCTGCCTCTTCCGCTTGAAGTCTCGACGTGACAATGATCACGGGCGTGGCAATGACCACGGTTTGCGTTTGTTCCCTTAGGAGACAAAGCGTGCTTTGGAGGTTTAAGCCGTGAGCATTTTAACCTCTAGAGATAAAAATGCTTGGAGGTTGAGCCGTAGGCTGCCTCTTCCGCTAGAAGTCTCGACGTGACAATGATCACGGGCGTGGCAATGACCACTGTTTGCGTTTGTTCCCTTAGGAGACAAAGCGTGCTTTGGAGGTTTAAGCCGTGAGCATTTTAACCTCTAGAGACAAAAATGCTTGGAGGTTGAGCCGTAGGCTGCCTCTTCCGCTAGAAGTCTCGACGTGACAATGATCACGGGCGTGACTATGATCACGTTTTTAATTTGTTCCTTGTGGATACAAAGATTTGCGAGGTTTAAGCCTTTAGCTTTTAACCTTGAGGGACAAAAAGTGCTTAGAGGTTGAGCCGTGGGCTGCCTCTTTCGCTAAATGCCTTGACGTGACAATGATCACGGGTATAACTTGCGTAGGTGCATGATGTTCCATGGATTCTTGACGGGGACGCCGTCTTGCGTCTCGAGGCGAGCCGCGCCAGGCCTGGCGATGTGCGTGACCCTGTAGGGACCTTCCCACATCGGGGACAGCTTGTGGAGGCCTTCCCTGGAGAGGATTCGCCTGAGGACGAGATCACCTGCCTCCAGGGAGCGCGAGCGCACGTTGCGGCTGTGGTAGCGTCTTAGGTCCTGCTGGTATTTGGCCGCCCGGAGGGCGGCTTGGCGTCGTAGCCGTTCAAGGAGCAGCAGGTCGTCGTTGTGGAGGTCCTCTTGCTGGTCCTCGTTAAAGGCAAGGACCCGTGGGGATCCATGCTTTATCTCTGTTGGGAGGACTGCTTCGGCTACATAGACGAGGGCGAACGGTGTTTCCCCAGTGGGCTTGGGTGGCGTGGTACGGATGGACCAGAGCACCGATGGGAGCTCGTTGATCCAGCCCTTGCCGTGGCCCTTGAGGATATCGAAGGTCCTGGTCTTTAGGCCTTTGAGGACCTCTGCGTTTGCGCGCTCAGCCTGTCCGTTGCTTTGCGGATGGGCGACTGAGGCGAAGCAGAGCTTGACGCTCATTCTTTCACAGTAGGCTCTGAAGATGCCACTGGTGAATTGGGAGCCATTGTTTGTGATGTTGCGGTTAGGCACTCCGAAGCGGCAGACCAGGCCCCTGATGAATTTCACCGCCACGCCTGCTGTGATTGTGTGCGTCGCCTCCACTTCAGGCCATTTTGTGAACTTGTCAATGGCCACGAAGAGGTAGCGATATCCACCTTGCGCCGTTGGGAAATGTCCCAGGATGTCTAGCCCCCAGACCGCAAATGGCCACGAGAGCGGAATGGTCTGTAGTCCCAGTGCTGGTTGGTGGATTTGCTTGGCGTGGAATTGGCAGGCTTCACATGCTTGAATGATGTCCATTGCATCTTGAAGCGCTTGAGGCCAGTAGAAGCCGCTCCTGAAGACTTTGCCTGCGAGGGTGCGGGTGCACGAATGGTCGCCGCATTCCCCGCTATGGATGTCCTTGATCAGCAGTTTGCCTTCTTCAGGAGGGACGCATTTGAGCGCGACGTCGTTTGGGCGCTTGCGGTAGAGAATTCCTTCGGGGATTCGGTACGATTTTGCTTGGCGGCCAATTCGCTCCGCTTCAACGTCTTCCTCGGGAAGGACCCCTTTGTGGAGGTAATCTTTGATCTCGTCGATCCATTCTGTTTCTTGGTGCACCGCTGTGAGCAACAGACGCTCCCCTGTAGGGGGCCCGCAGCCTGGAGCCCCGCTAGCAGGTGGTGGCGGGAGCGCTTCGTCTGTGCTTGCGGGCAGGGCCTCTTGGGGCTGCTTTATGGATGCCTTGACGAGCCTTTCTTCAAAGACACCTGGCGGCTGAGCTTGCCTCTTTGATGCGCGCTTGGCGATGTCATCAGCCTCTTGGTTTTCCTCTCTTCGGTTGTGCATGAGCTCCATTCCCCTGAAGTTCTTCTCAAGCCTACGGACCTCTTCAAGGTACGCGGCCATGTGGTCGTCCTTAGGCTTGTAGCTTTTGTTAGAGAAGATGACGAGCAGCTGGGAGTCGCCCTTGATGAGCAGATGCTTGACGCCTAGGGCGATTGCGGCGCGTAGGCCGGCAAGCAAGCCTTCATACTCGGCGATATTGTTGGATATCTTGTCGATTCCGAAGCACAGCTGGACTGCGTAATACAACTTGTCGCCTTTGGGGGAGATCAGGACTACGCCTGCCCCGCCGCGGCGACAAGCGAAAGCTCCGTCGAACTTCATGGTCCAGAGGCTGGGCATTGCAGGTCCAGAGGGCCCTTGCTCTTCTCCCAAAGGCTCTTCAGGGGTTGGGTCAGTCCATTCGGCGACGAAGTCAGCCATCGCTCTTTCTTTGATTACCCTTGTGGTATCGAAGCACAAATTGAATGGTTGTAACTCAATGTTCCATCCTGCGACACGATCTGTTGCGTTTGGGTTGTGCAGTATTTGCTCCAGGGGAAAAGAGGTGACCACTGTGATGGGGTGCCCCTGGAAGTGGTGTCGTAGCTTTCTTGAGGCGATGAGGAGTGCGAGGAGAAGCTTCTGCTACATTGTATACCGCTCGCGAGCATCACGCAGTACTGTGCTGACGAAGTAGACTGGATGCTCAACGATGGTAGTTCCTGTAGCCTCGGCGTCTTTTGCCTGAGGTGGCTCAGCTTGGCCCTCGAGGGCGTTTGCTTCAGGGGGCTTGCCCTGTGCCTCGAGTGGGTTGGCCTCAAGGGGCTTGCCCTGTGCCTCGAGGGGGTTGGCCTCAAGGGGCTCCTCAGGCTCCTCGGCATGAATTCCTTGCAGCTGTGGACTTGGGGCTGCCCTCTCTTGGGGCTTTGGGCCTGGCGGCGGGTTTGTGAGGGCTGCCCTTTCGTCGAGCTCCTTATCAGGAGGCTTTTTCTTTGGAGTGGCTACACTCTTCTTGTGGAATACTGGCTCTTCTCTTTCCACCACAAGGACATCACTTGCTGTTTGCGGAGTAGCTGATAAGTACAGCTTCAGGTGCTCGCCATGCCTTGGGGCTACCATTACTGGTGGGCTGGCCATATACCTCTTCAAGTCCTCAAATGCTTTTTCAGCTTCAGGGGTCCACTTGAAAGTGCCCGTTCTTTTCATGATCTTGAAGAACGGCAGGGCTCTTTCGGCGAACTTGGAGATGAATCGACCCAAGCTGTCCATGCAGCCTGCCAGGCGTTGCATGTCCTTGAGCCTGCGCGGAGGTTGCATGTCTTCTATGGCCTTGATTTTGTCTGGGTTTGGCTCTATGCCTCGATGAGACACGAGGAAACCAAGAGTTTTGCCTGAAGGTACTCCAAAGACGCACTTTGCGGGGTTGAGCTTGATGTTCACCTTGCCCAGGCTGGCGAAGGTTTCTTCAAGGTCTCCGAGGAGAGTATTTCCTTCTCGTGATTTCACGATGATGTCATCGACATATGCTTCGGCGTTCCGCCCCATTTGCCCGCCAAGGGCTATCCTCATCAACCTCTGAAAAGTGGCTCCGACATTTTTTAGGCCGAAGGGCATGCAGACGTAGCAATACACACCGCACGGGGTGAGGAAAGCCGTCTTCTCCTCGTCCTCCTTAGCCATCTTTATCTGGTGATAACCAGAGAAGGCATCAAGAAAACAGAGGAGGTCGCAGCCTGCCGTGGAGTCCACAATCTGGTCAATTTTGGGCATGGGATAAGGGTCTTTGGGGCAGGCCTTGTTTACATCAGTTTAGTCGATGTAGAGGCGGCCTCCTCCGGCGGGCTTTGGGACTACCACGCCGTTGGAGAGCCAAGTGGGATGCGTGACTTCGCGAACGACTTTTGCCGCTTTTAGCTTCTCGACCTCCTTGACGATGAATGCTTGCTCTTCGGGGGCTTTCTTTCTTGCTTTTTGCTTGACGGGGCGCGCGTTTGGGCACACGGCCAAGTGGTGCTCGATCAACTCTCTCGGTACACCAGACATATCTGACGGTGTCCATGCGAACATGTCAGATTTTTCCTGGAGGAAGGCGACGAGCGCGCTTTCCTATTTGGGAGGCAGCGCGACGCCAATGGTTACGCTAGCCCCGAGCTAATGGAGCTCAGAGATATTTTCTTGGTAGCAGCTGCCTCCTGGGAGAACAACTGCTTCTTCTTCTTGGGTCTCTCGAGAGGCACTAGGTCCTCTTCTACGGGGAAAGCCATGGCGGCGGTCTTGTAGGCCGTCTCAACGGCGCGCGTAGCGTCTAGGACATGCCCACGAATGGTGATCATTCCAGCGCTGCCGGGGATCTTGACCATGTTGTAGGCATGGTGCGTGACGGCCATGAACTTCGCGAGCGCGGGGTAGCCGAGGATGGCATTGTACGGCAGGACGATGTGTGCTACATCGAAATCGATGTGCTCGGTGCGGTAATTTTCCTTGCTCCCGAAGGTGACGGCAAGCCTGACCTGGCCTAGAGGCTCGATCGAGCCGCTGGTGACCCCCGTGAAGGGCCTCGAGGGCATTAGCCGCTCGTAGGGCACTTGAAGCGCTTCGAACGTATCTATGGAGATAACGTTCAGGCCTGCTCCGCCATCGATGAGAGTCTTGGAGACAGCCACGTTGTCGATGGTGGGGGTGCGGACCAGCGGGAAGGTTCCAACAGCCTTGGTGGACTTGGGGTAGTCCTGAGCGTCGAAGGCGATGGTGTACTGCGACCACTTGAGGGGCCTGGAGGTTTCCGTGCTTGGGAGGGCGGCGTTGAGCTCGCGGGCGAACTGCTTGAACTGGTTGTTCGACTTCGGCGCCTGCGCTCCCCCGAGGATGCAGGCAATGGCGCCTCTCGGGGCTTGGTAGCCGACATCTTCCTCGTCAGGGAGGTTGCCGTTCTTTTCTGCGGCGTTGGCCTGATTTCCAGATGGTTTCTGGTAGCCGCCCTTGCGTCCGCTCCCGCGGTAGCCACGGCCACCACTGCCCTCTGCTTGCTCGCGCTCCTTGCTCAACCTTTTGAGGTCGAAGCAGGACTCCGTAGAGTGGGCGCGCCTGTTGTGGTAGATGCAGAAAGGACGGTGGTCGTCTCTTCTCTCTCCAGGCTCGGGGGAGTCCTTGCGGGTGCCCTTCGTGTCAGGCTCTGCGCGAGAACCGCGGTGGCCTTGCGCTTGGGCTCCTCCTTCTTCTTCAGACTCTTGGACCCCTCAGCGTGATCGTTCCCTCTTGACGACATCTTGACGAAGAGGAGTCCCTCTTCAGCCTTGGCGCACTTGTCAACCAGGTCGAAAAGCTTACCACATAGGTGAGCTTGTCGTGGATGCCCAGCTTTTCGAGCATCCTGCTATTAGTGACACCCTCACGGAACACGGCGATGACTTGGGTGTCCGGGATGTTCGGGATCTTGTTGTGCACTTGGCTGAAGCGCTAGATGTACTTGCGTAGCGTCTCATCCTTCTTCTGCACTACGGCGCGCAGATCGTTGTGGGTGAGGGCGCACTCGTATGTCCCCTTGAAGTTGGAGCCGAACTGCTTGCAGAGCTCCTCCCAGGAGTTCACGAAGTCCTCAGGGAGGTTCAAGAGCCACGAAAGCGCGGAATCGCGAAGCGCGTGGGAGAAACAATTGGCCATGACCTTGTCATATCCACCCACAGCTTGGATGGAGGTGGTGTAGAGCTCCAGGAACCCGATGGGGTTGTTGGAGCCGTCGTAGCCCTTGGGGACAGCAGGCCTGAACTTCGGGGGCCGGACCACGCAACGCAGAGAACGGGTGAACGCCATGCAGCCTGAGGCGTACGTAGCGACCCCGTGCTGCAGCGCGCCGCGGTTCTGCTGACCCGCCTGGCCAATCTCATCCACGAACCTATTCTGGCGGTCTTGCTGGAGCTCCATCCCCACGCGAGCGTCGGGCGCGGTGCGCTGCACGATCAAGCAATCGTGCGGCGAGGACGCGTGCGAAGCAGCCCTCTGCGCCGGAGGTGGCGGAGGCGCGTTTGTCGCGACCGTGCCCGCGAGAGAGGGGCGCAGGTTGGACTGCGACGGAGCGGGGCGCGTCGTAGCGATGCCGACGAGGTGGTTGAGGCGTTGGAGCCACTGCTCGTGGGCCTCAGCGGTGGGCTGGTAGCGGAGAAGCTCCTGCGCCATGAGCAGCGCGGTGTGAGGCGCAGGGTATGTCCTCCCCGGGCCCGAGCCGCTCGGGCGCTGCGTCGGGTGCGACGACTGCGCGTCCTCCTGGTGGTCGGAGTTGTGCTCCGGCGCCTCTGCGTGAGGGCCAGAAGGGACATGATCTTCATGGCGGGGTCGGCCCCGCCACGCGCGGGTGGTCACGGTGCCTGGCGGCGCGTGTGCTCCCCCAGGCGCACGTCGGTTGACGCGGGCGACGCTGGTGGCGTGGGTGTTCACCATGGCGCGGAGACGAACTCGAAGGTTGTTGACGCGCCTCAATCCCCCTACCTGGCGCGCCAAATGTCGGGTTATGACTCCCAAGAATCGGGGGTAGTCACTTCTCGAAGAGTAGTTCGTGAAGGTGATTGAACGTGGAGGTCTAGACCCTCGAGTGGCTCCGCGACGTTGCTCGCCGGACCCGAAGAAGACACGCACACGACAGAGGAAGACACCGGCCCTTACCCAGGTTCACGGCCCTCGTGAGGAGGTAAGACCGCTACTCCTGCTTGTCTGTATTAGATGATGGAGTTTACAGTACAGTGGAGTTTGCCGGAGGCCCCCTTGAGGCAGTTCTTGCCTGGGGAGGGAAGCGATGATCTTCTTCCTCCTCGGGCTCAAGGCTATCCTAACAAGAATTGCTAGGGTTTACAAGGGTTGTAGCACCAGAAGAGCCGACCCGTGCTACGAAGGATGTCTTCCTCCTTTTATAGGTTCCTCCGGCGCTCTCCTTCGTCTTGGCCTTCAAGGTGGCTCCCACATGGCAGTGGCATGGTGGAGCAGGAGTCCACCGCCGTCCGTTCGTCCATGGACGCGGTCCATTGTTGGTAAAGGTGGGCGCGGTGGCCGACAGGCGGCCGACCGCGTTGTACTGCCCGCGGAGAGGGCAGTCTCTGAGGTGGAGCCCACGATGACGTTCTCCTTTGGAGGGTTGCGCCGTCCACCCGCTTTATCGTCAGAGTAGAAGGTCCTGGCAGCGACGCAGCAGGCAGAGCTGCTTTATTGACCCCTATATCACCAAAACGGCAATGGGGGTGCTTGCGTCACCACGTGGGCGTGGCAGAGGCCATGTGCGTCTCGCCGTACTTCCTTGGCCGCAACGTTTTCCTTCAGGCGCGGGGAGGCCTGACGGGAGATTCCTGTGGGACTCCCCCGAGGCGAGCTCACGCCTCGGGTGGGTCCCCTGAGGCGAGGGATCCCTTGAGGCCCTTGTTTCCTCTTCAGGCCCTCGAGGGGAATTGCCTCTCGAGGGTCCCGCCAGGCGGTGATGCCTAGTTCTTAGTTGTTTCGTCTGTCTAGCCAGCGTGCGAGGCCTAGAGGGAACGGGCTCTCCATACCCCAGTTCCCACTGGGCCGACAGGCATCTTGTTAATAGGATAGTCCCATAAAATGCATATAAAACATGTAATAATATGATATAACATAGCATGGAACACAAGAAATTATGGATATGTTAGAGACGTATCAACATCCGCAAGCTTAGTTTTACTCGTCCCGAGTAGGCAAGAACTATAAAAGAAGAATAATTTCTGAAGTAACATGCTTAAACACAATCTTGATCATGTAATAATGTAAGGCATGTAAACTGAGATCAAATGAATAAGGGGTGTAGTTTATATTGATATCAAACGAGTAAGGAATAAACAAGTAGGTGAGGCAAGCAAAGCTTTCAATGATATAGTACTACAAAGCAATCAACTGTGCAAAATAGATATTAAAGATGATTTAAGCTTCAAGCACAACAATATAATTATATACTTCCAACAAACATGATAACTTAATGAAAGGATCAAGTCAAGCAATATCAATATGCACGTAGAAGATCAATATATTATTTGTTCAAAAGAAACAAGCAAGCGTTCAACGTTGGTTCGTGGCACCAGGATGTTATGACTAAGAGAATGTTAACGGAGGTTTGGAAGGCCAACGGAAGAAAGGCTCACAAAGCTATAAATGATTATTAGACAAGAGAAAGTCATACAATCGAAGCTATGCAAGGAGTAGTGATTGCCATACAATGGATGCACAATGAGCTATAAGTATATGAAAGCTCTCCAATGGAACTAGTGCGGGTGCATCCAACTTGCTTCCTCACGAAGACCTAGAGCACTTTTGAGGAGGCTCATCATTGGAATATACAAGCCAAGTTCTATAGTGTAAAGTTCCGCACATAGTTATGCAACTAAGACATGAAAACTCCCTCATATGGAGTAAAGGTGCTAAACATGAGCACAAATGATGATCACAAATTATATGGTGCTATAACATGAGCACAAGTGATGACTATAAATGATATGGTGCTATAACATAAGGCCAAGTGTGTGATAAAGAATAGTATTGCTGCCCCTTTTTTTTCCTGTTTCTCTTTTCGATGGCCTCCATGGCTCTTTTCACTTTTAGGGGCAAGCATCCTAATATGATATATGATATATGGCAACACACTAATGATGATAAAACAACATACTGATGATACAAGTAACTAATATGAATGTGCCATAAGAATACATATGACAATGGTGCCTCTGCCAGTGTAGCAGGTTATGAAGTGATCTAGTGTAACATGGGTAAAACCACACATCAGCTTTATAGAATGATGCAAAGATATAAATAAGTAATGAATGACAACAAGTCATGTAATGTAAGATGAATGTTGGATGGAAATATATCTCGGAACAGCTATGGAAATATTGTAGTAGGTAGGTATGGTGGATGTTTTGAGGAAGATTTTTAGCTTATGTGCAGGAGAACAAGATGAAGATCTCCCACGAGTTTTGATGTACCCGCGAAAAATGCACCAACTCTCAATGTGAGAAAGGGCAATGCAAAGTACCGAAAAGGCTAGCAATATGGTGGTGGAAGTGCCATGAAAAACGCAGTTTTAGAACTCACAAGTAAAAAGATTCCAATAATAAAAATTACTCCTAGCGGGATCGTGGCGAATGACAAAGTCACGTTGGCTTCCCCGATCGTAGCGCATAACATAAAGTCATTACGGTTGCTTTAGGCAAATAGAAGTCATATACCATTATGCAGTCAACTGGAAATTTAAGTGTGGCACAGTTTTCAAGTTTCTCTAGACCAAGCATTTAATCATTCCACTTTACTAGACCATCATGTTTACATTAAGAAAATTAATATCTCAAAACAACATCGATGATTCAAGTGACACAATTTAATGATCTACAAGATTATGAATCATTTAATTATACCATCTACCATATTTAGCATTTTTTATTCTCAACCAAACACCAATCAACTTATTTAAAAGATAAACTCTCCAAGTAATTAGACAATGAGATATGAGAGTAGAACATAACAAAGATGACATCTCTAACAAGAGATGCATGAAAAACAAGAGCTAGAGAGCAAATGATAACAAAAGACGAATACTCAACAAATATAAGTGAAGAATACGAGTATTCATATGAAAAAGTAGAGCGTGTCTCTCTCCCACACAAAAGAATGCTAGGATCCATTTTATTCAGAGAATGAAAATAACAAAAAATAAAAACAAACAGACGCTTCAAGATAAGCACATAAGATGTGACGGAATTAAAATATAGTTTCACTTGAAAGGACCTGATAGTTTGTCGATGTAGAAGGGGATGCCTTGGCGCTTGAGTCTTCTTGAATTATATTGGGGTGAACCACCGGGGCATAACCAAGCTTTGACGCTTGAGTCTTCTTGAATTATATTGTGGTGAACCATCGGGGCATCCCCAAGCTTTGGCTTTACTATCCTCTTGATCACATTATATCATCCTCTTCTCTTGATCCGTGAAAACTTCCTCCACACCAAACTTAGAGTAACTTCATTAGAGGGTTAGTGCACAAAAAAATTATGATATTTTGTAGAAACATAATTGCTACCAATGCTACTGGACATTAGCTACAGCCACTGATCCTTCATAGGATAAAAAGATCCAATCAAAATAGCAAAAGAGGCTTTGCAAAATAAATGGCAGAATTAGTCAAAAATAGAACAGTCCATAAAGACTATTTTTTTTCGAGGCACTTAACTTCCTCAGATCAGAAAACTCAAAGCTAATGAAAGTTGTGTATACATCTGAGGATTATGCACAAAAAAGGGCAGTTTTTTCTCACGTTCCAGTGAATTGATATGAATTTAACGGTGAACAACAGAAATCTGTTTATGCGCATGAACTGAAATTTAAGCATCAACTTTCAACTATAGGCTTAACTTGACACAACATTGAAATAAAATAAAGATACAAACGAATTGCTACAGAGGTAGGACAAGTCCTTGACGCTAACAAATATAATAACAGGAAATAAATATTGGGTTGTCTCCCAAAAGCTCTTTCTTTAAAGCCATTAAGATAGGCATATAGATTTTTATGATGCTCTCATAAAGATGACATTGAAAAACATAGGAGAGCATCAAGAGGTAAACATCAAACACATTTAAGTCTGACCCACTTCCTATGCAAAGGAATCTTGTAATAGGATAAATTATTGAAACATAAAGAAATTGTCATAGCAACATGAATCAAATGCAACTTCAAAACTTTCAACATAAAGAGGGGAAACTTAATATTGTTGAGATACATAAAACCATGTTTTCCTCTCTCATAATAACTTTCAGTTGTAAAACTAAATTCAACCATATAACCACAAGAATCATTCAACTTAGATAACATATGCACATAAAGAGGATCATTACATTTATTTTGAAATTCATTAGCATGTTTCCCTCTTTCAAAATAGTTACTAAGATCAATATCAAGTTTAAAATCATGGTTGCAACAAAGTTTGGAACTAGAGACAATTGCAAACCACCTAAGTATTTCTCAACATAAGCAAACTTCTCCTCCATGGTGTGACTAGGAGAATTCAAGAACAAAGAAGTGTCGGCCCAGTGGGAACTGGGGTATCAAGAGCCCATTCCCCCCAGGCCTCGCACGCGGGTCAGTCAGACGAAACGACTAAGGACCAGGCATCACCGCCTGGCGGGACCCTCGAGAGGCGATTCCCCTCGAGAGCCTGAAGAGGAAACGAAGGCCTCAAGGGACCCCTCGCCTCAGGGGACCCCCCCCCCCCCCCCCCCCCGAGGAGCCAACCCGTCTGAGGGGAGTCCAACAGGAATCTCCCCTCAGGCCTGAAGGGAAACGTCGCGGCCAAGGAAGCACGGCAGGGCGCACGTGACCTCTGCCACGCTCATGCAGTGACGCACGCACCCCCGTCGCTGTCCCTCGTGATAAAGTGGTCAACAAAGCTGCTCCGCCTGTTGCGCAGCTGTGAGGACCTTCTACTCTGACGATAAAGCAGGTGGACGGCGCAACCCTCCAACGGAGATCGTCATCATGGGCTCCACCTCAGAGACTGCCGGCTCTGCTGATAGTACCGCGCGGTCGGCCGCCTGTCGGCCGCGAGTCCATGGACGAATGGAGCGTGGTGGACTCGTGCTCCGCCCTGCCACTGGCATGTGGGAGCCACCTTGAAGGCCAAGCCTAAGGAGAAGGCCCGAGGCACCTATAAAAGAGAGAAGACATCCATCGTAGCAGAGGTCGGTCCTTTGCGTGAAAACACCCTTGTAAACCCTAGCAACACTGGTTAGGTTAGCCTCTGGCTGGAGGAGGAAGAAGATCATTGCTTTCCTCCCCAGGAAAGAACTGCCTCAAGGGGGATTCCGGCAAGCTCAATTGTACTGTAACCTCCCACCCGACGCTGCACCCAAGCGGCTCGGGCCCGGGAAGGACAGACCCCGCGCCCCACACCGCGCTGCTCGTGGCGCAGGAGCTGCTCCGCTACCAGCCCACCGCTGAGGCCCACGAGCAGTGGCTCCAACGCCTCAACCACCTCGTCGGCATCGCCACGACGCGCCCCGCTCCGTCGCGGTCCAACATGCACCCCTCTCTCGTGGGCACGGTCGCAACAAATACGCCTCCGCCACCTCCGGGGCATGCACCGGCTGCGGCACAAAGGGCTGCTTCGCACGCGTCCTCGCCACACGATTGCTTAATCGTGCAGCGCACCGCGCCCGACGCTCGTGTGGGGATGGAGCTCTAGCGAGACCGCCAGAACAGGCTCGTGGAGGAGCTCGGCCAGGCGGGACAGCAGAACCGCGGCGCGCTTCAGCACGGGGTCGCTACGTACACCTCAGGCTGCACGACGTTCACCCGCTCTCTGCGTCGCGTGGTCTGGCCGCAGAAGTTCAGGCCGGCTCTTCCCAAGGGCTACGACGGCTCCAGAAACCCCATCGAGTTCCTGCAGCTCTACACCACCTCCATCCAAGCTGCGGGGGGAGACGACAAGGTCATGGCCAACTGGTTCTCTCACGCGCTTCGCGACTCTGCGCTGTCGTGGCTCCTGAACCTCCCGGAGGACTCTGTGAACTCCTGGGAGGAGCTCTGCAAGCAGTTCGTCTCCAACTTCAAGGGGACGTACGAGCGCGCCCTGACCCACAACGATCTGCGCGATGTGGTGCAGAGGAAGGATGAAACGCTCCGCAAGTATATCCAGCGCTTCAGCCAGTGCGCAACAAGATCCCGAACATCCCTGACACTCATGTCATCGCCGCTTTCCACGAGGGCGTCACAAACAGCAGGATGCTCGAGAAGCTGGGCATCCACGACAAGCTCACCTCTGTGGTCAAGCTGTTCGACATGGCGGACAAGTGTGCCAAGGCTGAAGAGGGACTCCTCTTCGTGAAAATGTCCTCGAGAGGGGACGATCATGCTGTGGGGTCCAAAAGCCAGAAGAAGAAGGAGGAGCCCAAGCGCAAGGCAACCGCAGTTCTCGCGGCAGAGCCTGACACAAAAGGCACCCACAGGGACTCCCCCGAGGCTGGAGAGAGGAAAGATGATCACCGCCCTATCTGCATCTACCACAACAGGCGCGGACACTCTACGGAGTCCTGCTACGACCTCAAAAGGTTGAGCAAGGAGTGCGAGCAAGCAGAAGGCAGTGGCAGTCGCGGTCGAGGCCGTGGCAACCGCGGGAGCGGACGCAAGGGCGGCTACCAGAAACCATCTAGAAATCAAGCCAACGCCACAGAAAAGAACGGCAACCTCCCTGACGAGGAAGATGGCGACTACCAAGCCCCGAGGGTAGCCATTGCCTGCATCCTCGGGGGGGGGCGCAGGCGCCAAAGTCGAACAACCAGTTCAAGCAGTTCGCCCGCGAGCTCAACGCCGCCCTCCCAAGCGCGGAAACCTCCAGGCCCCTCAAGTGGTCGCAGTACACCATCGCCTTCGACGCTCAGGACCACCCCAAGTCCAGCAAGACTGTTGGAACCCTCCCGCTGGTCTGCTCCCCAACCATCGACAACGTGGCCATCTCCAAGACGCTTATCAACGGCGGAGCATGCCTGAACGTTATCTCCATAGATACGTTCGAAGTGCTTCAAGTGCCCTACGAGCGGCTCATGCCATCGAGGCCCTTCACGGGAGTCACCAGCGGCTCGATCGAGCCTCTAGACCAGGTCAGGCTTGCCGTCACCTTTGGGAGCGAGGAAAATTACCGCACCTTGCACATCGACTTTGATGTCGCACACATCGGCCTGCCGTACAACGCCATCCTCGGCTACCACGCGCTCGCGAAGTTCATGGCCGTCACGCACCATGCGTACAACATGGTCAAGATCCCCGGCAGAGCCGGCACGATTACCATCTGTGGGCATGTCCTGGACGCTACGCGCGCCGTTGAGACGGCCCTCAAGACCGCCGCCATGGCCTTCCCCGCAGAAGAGGACCTAGAGCCCCTCGAGAGGCCCAAGAAGAAGAAGCAGTTGTTCTCCCAGGAGGCAGCTGCCACCAAGAAGATCTCTCTGAGCTCCAGTAGCTCGGGGGCTGAAGGCTCGGGGGCTAGCGTCACCATTGGCGCCGCGCTGCCTCCCAAATAGGAAAGTGCACTCGTCGCCTTCCTCCAGGCAAACTCTGGCATGTTCGCGTGGACGCCGTCAGACATGTCTAGTGTACCGAGGGAGGTGATCAAGCACCACTTGGCCGTGTGCCCAAACGCGCGCCCCGTCAAACAAAAAGCAAGAAAGCAAGCCCCCGAGAAGCAAGCATTCATCGCCAAGGAGGTCGAGAAGCTCAAAGCGGCAAAAGTCGTTCACGAAGTCACGCACCCCACTTGGCTCTCCAACGGCGTGGTAGTCCCAAAACCCGCCGGCGGAGGCCGCCTCTGCATCGACTACACTGATGTAAACAAGGTCTGCCCCAAAGACCCTTATCCCATGCCCAGAATCGACCAGATCGTGGACTCCACGGCAGGCTGCGACCTCCTCTGTTTCGTCGATGCTTTCTCTGGTTATCACCAGATTAAGATGGCTAAAGAGGATGAGGACAAGACGGCTTTCCTCACCCCATGCGGTGTGTATTGCTACGACTGCATGCCCTTCGGCCTAAAAAATGCCGGAGCCACTTTCCAGAGGTTAATGAGGATAGCCCTTGGCAGGCAAATGGGGCGAAACGCTGAAGCATATGTCGATGACATCGTCGTGAAGTCGCGAGAAAGAAATACTCTTCTCGGAGACCTTGAAGAAACCTTCGCCAGCCTGCGCAAGGTGAACATCAAGCTCAACCCTGCCAAGTGCGTCTTTGGAGTACCTTCAGGCAAATTGCTGGGGTTCCTCGTGTCTCATCGGGGCATAGAGGCGAACGCAGACAAAATCAAGGCCATAGAAGGCATGCAGCCTCCACGCAGGCTCAAGGACATGCAACGCCTGGCAGGCTGCATGGCCAGCTTGGGTCGATTCATCTCCAAGTTCAGCGAAAGAGCCATGCCGTTTTTCAAGATCATGAAAAGAACGGGCACTTTCAAGTGGACCCCTTGTGACGCCCTAAAATCGGTACTATGTACATTTAAGCGTTCCCGCCGAAATCCGCATAATAACGATTTTAGGTCGCCCACCAGACATAATGTGCACGCCGAAACATGTGCACTATGTGGGTGGAATTGTGATAACATTACAACAGTTCCGATACATCCACAAATACAACAGAAGATATAATTACAACAACGACTCAAACGAGTCAAGATACAAACGATACAATACAAAGATTCAAATGACAGCGGAAGCAAAATAGTATCCGACTACGGATAAGATGCAAATTGGACTAAGAGTCCTGAAGATAAGCGATGGCGCCATATCCCTGCCCAGCCAAGCCGGAGGGATTCCCAAGCTTACGTCGTCAGACTTCAAACCTGTTGACTGCACATAAAGCACATCCCAAAAGAGGGTCAGGGCACTCCCTGGCAAGCAAAACCGACTTGCCTACTTTCTACACCATCTCCCAAAATATAGGGGAGGTGGACTTAGCGGCAGCAGCACTAGCAACCTAGAGAGACACGCTACGACTTCCGTCTAATCAGAGAGGGATAAGAGAGCGCATAAGTAAACAACTACAACTAACACCAAACATAACCCATTCTCGAATTAACCCCCTCAACCAAATATGAGGAAGCAATTCGGGAAACTCACACATTGAACAGTTTTATTTATAATTTATTGTGAAAGTAATTCTATATTACTAATCAAATTAATTAACATTAATTAGGTGCAAGTTGTCTAGATCTTGTTAGCCAGCATCATCACCAAAGTCGTCCATAACCGTGGACACGGCTCATCGATAAGATTATACCCTGCATGGGTGCACTATTGTACCCATACTCGCATGATCAACCCAAGCAAGCATCAGGACTTCTCAACACCACTTATTCCTTCACTACAGCAAGTCCAAGTGCCACTCATATGAGTTGTTACCCGCGTCAAGAGTCCGGCCGAATCTCAATTGCGAACTCATTAGTTTGTGTCTACGCGCCATGCGGCTCAAACCACAGTAGAAACTGTCCGCTTCGCGCGCACCACCCCTATATGACACCCCTTATCAAGTAACCTCTCATCAATCATCATCATCATGCACATGGATATGAGCAAATGGAAAAACCCGAACTAGTTGCGGCACATGGACAAGCTGTAGATCCGTTCAAAGTCGAGGGGGGCTCCATAGGGCCTCCCACAAGTGGTTAGTGCGCTCAAAATTGGATCCGAGGATAAAATCTCAGTTCCTATGTCGACACTGAGCAGAACAAAGCACCTCGCAAGGCCTTCCGCCTAGTGCCTTATCTTTTAATTATAATACCCCAATATAAGACAACATTTTATTAAGGTAGAATAATCTATCATACTAAGCAGATGAAACATAAGACCAACAAACGACTCGCACAAACAACTCTAAGCATGCGCTACGACTCGCAAGGCCAACAGATAAACATGCAAGGGGTTATGGGTTGTGGGGATAAAGCTGTGTAGGCTGCAGGATAAACATGTGATGGGATCGCAATTCAAGAATCGAATACTAGGGTAGCAGAGATCTACGGTAGGAATGAAAGACAATGTATAGGTAAACAAGCAAACTTTGCTTGCCTAGAATCCCGCATGGAAGCAGATCTTGTCGTGGCTCACACATCTCAACGTCGTATCCACGAAGAAGCAACAAACACTGGAAAACGTAAAAGATGCACTTTAAAACTACGGCAAAACATCCAACATGATCATATGAGAAAGATGCATGACATGGCAAGATGCAAAACAATGCAATTAATCCAAATTAAGCGGAAAGCAACCCCGACAAATAATATTTAGGTGCAAGTTATTTATCTACTCAACAATATTAAATGTTTATTAATCATGGTAACACATGGCATGGGTGATCTAATTAAATTAAATGGAGTAGATCAATAATTGAATAAAGCCCCAACACATTCCATATTTAATTATTTAGGTGCAACATCCCAAATTTTGCAAAAATTTAAAACCTTGCATCCATGCATCATTCATCAATAGATATAAACCTACATCACAAAAATATTAAATAAAACATCAAATTATAAGAATAAATAACCTACAATTCCAGAAAGTGTTATTAAACTCCTTTAAATAAATATTATTTTATCAATTTATTTATGGGCAAGTATAATATAAAAAGTTTCCATTTTTAATAACCTTTCCAAAACATATTTTTATGATTTTTCCTGAAATGTTTTGAGTAGGTTTAAAAATAATTTTTGAAATCAGTATTTAAAAGCAGATATTAATTTCATTAAAAGAAAAAGGATTTCGGGCCGGCCCGTTAGCTATCTACCGCGCGCGCGCGTCCGAACGTGGCCCAGCCAGCCCGCGCAGCCCAATTCCCCCCTCCCCCTCCTCTCGCTGATAGGTGGGACCCACCTGTCAGCTTCGTCTTCCTCCCCGCCGGAGATCGCGCCCGATTTGAAATCGGCAACCGGCCGTGATTCCCGAGCGGAATCAGCGCGAGGCTTGCTCCCCGCGCCACCCTATTTAACCCCCCACCTCCGCCGCACCTCCCCGCACCCAAACCCTAAATCTTCCGCCGCCGGGCAGCTCGCGAGCGAGCTCGGACCTCCGCCGCCGAAAAGCACGCCGTACGGGGTACTCCGACCACCCCCCGAGCTCGCCTTTGCCCGTCCTCGATTTCCCTCCTCGTTGCGCATGTTTTTGACTTTGTCGCGCGGGTTGTTTTGCAGCCGAACATCGTATTCGTCCACGCCCGAGGGAGACCGCCGCCGCAAGCAACTCCGGCGAGCTACACAAGGAGGAGAAGACCACGCCGACGACCACCACCGCGCCATCGACTCCGCCCCGACGTCCGCTACGCCTCGGTAAGCCTCGTTCGTTCCGTAGCCCCGTAGGACGCGAGAAACGAGCAACGCCGGCCGTGGCGCTGTCGCGGTCGGGCGAAATCTGGCGGCTGCGCCGCCCGTTTTTGGTCAACGGATCGTGGACCGTTGGATCTAGATCCAATGGATCTAGATCGATTATATCCCGCGCGTCCATTTTAATTTAGATCGGACGGCTCTCGCAGCCGATCCGCGTCGAAGCGGTACCAACCAATAAGATCGCGCCACGTAGCCCCTGTTAATCCTTTTTCGCCGGAATTTTTATAAATAAAACAGAAAATATGCAAAACTTAGAAAATTCATAACTTTTGATCTACAAGTTCAAATTTGATAAACTTTATATCCACGGATAGCCCTGCTCATGAAGTTTATTTCTACATCATTTGTTTTTCCTTTTTACAAATTTTAATTTGTATAACTATCAGAGGAGTATTTCGGCTATTAAAATAATAACTTAAATAATAAAAATGATTTAGAAATAAGTTTAATATTTTCAGGATTGTATTAATTCCCTCTGTCCAGCAATATTAATGAATGTCTTAATTGAAAACTTTCATAAAACAATAGAAGATTAAATTATAGAAATCAAAGTTTTACTATATTATTAAAATTATTTAATTGATAAATTAAATAAGAAATACCTAGAAATTATATTTCATTCATTTAATGACAGAAGATAAAAATTATTAATAAAGGGTGACCTATCATCATCATAGCATATCATTCATGCATACATGATTATGTTTGGTGTTGTGATGATATTGTGTTATTATTTATTTTATTCATTGCTTGTGCTAGATTGTGAAGAAGAGGAAGGACTTGCTTGTGATTGTTATTCTTGCTGTGCTTGTTCCTCATGTTACCAAGGCAAGTGACATTCATATTCTACCCAATATTTTCTATATGCATGTGTAGTATATTTTGAGTAGTGTGCATGATAGGGATTTTTGATTTATTTTATAATGCTAAGATAGTTTGTATTTTACAAATATACTAGTAGTGTGTAGCCACCCTTTCTCCTAAGCAGCCATGAAAGGTTTTATTAGTTGCTTAGCTATGCTATTAAAATGTTTGCCATGTTATAGAAAAGTTTCTAAGTGTTAAAATCTAAAATACACTTCTGGGTGGAATTGGTTGTTATGGTTAATGTTGAGTAGCTTTTGGGACTATGCTTGTGGTTGTCGTCGCCTAGGATGAATGTCTATTCTACTTAGTGCCATGAGCATGGTGGTTGTTTCCCAGAAGTGCACTTGTGGACGGCCACCCAGGAACGAAGAGATTACCAAGTCCCTCCAAGTTGAGAAGCTTCCCGTGCAGCCTTTTGACAATGGGCTCTGTCTAGAATAACTAAGTTGTGAGGGTGCAACCTGTCAGCTTGACAAGCAGATGTAGAGTTGGTAGGTGGAACGGGTCTTGCTAGTATGGTTGCATTCTTCTTCTGAAAGTTCTTGTCTCAATTCTCTCCTTTCCTTAATACACTCTGCGTGTATAGGATGTTTGGGTTACTTGAGTCTAAAGGTGAAAGTGCACAACCTCTGCAGAGTCGACAATCTGAGTACTCAGCCGTGTCCCCGGAAATGGACTACTTCGAGCAGCTGGACAAGGATGGGCGGAAGAATGTCAACACTGTTTTCATAAAGTAAAATTTGACTTAGGAAAGAATTGTTGGTGCACTTGGGCTTTATCCCTTGGTGCCAAGTTCTTGAGAAACAAAATTGTTTTACAAATGATAGGAGAAAACTTTCTTTCTGCAAAATAGCCCACAACTCCACCAAGCCAAATATGCATATAGAATTAGACTTGCCATAATTTATCCACCATAGTCACTTGCCAATACTTCATCGTATTGACCTCCTTTGGAGGCTGCATATTCAAATGTGCAGGTAATTCTGATGAGGAATGAGTTTGGACTCGAGTCTACAACCAACATGTCTGCCTGTGGCGCATGCTTGAAGATGAGGCTCATTGTTATTTGTTTTCGTTGTGATTTCTGAACTTTAGCTAGCCTTCATGGCTATGCAATTTGTAATAAAGCCATACTTGGCTATTATTTTGGATCGCGTTGTAGTAATTTAATACTTATGCAATGATACTTTATATTTTGTACTGTGGTGCTAGCAGTGATCCAGGGACTAGCACATAACACAGGTGTTCCATCTTTATATAAAAGATGGGGCGCTACACGATCGGAGGAGAGGAGTCGCGGCGGCGCGCTCCGCCGGAGCCGAGGGGGACGGGGACGAGATCGACGTGCTGCGGCGGCTTTGAGTTCAATTTCTTCGGGATAAAGGTCGAGGATGACCCGGCGCACCTCCTGGGACCTTCTGCTGGCCTTCGACGGCGATGGAGTAGAGGCGCAGCGGCGTAGTGCTCTCCGACATGTCCATGGTGGTGGAAAAAACGTGGAGGAGGAGAGGAACGGAGAAAAAGGGGGGCGGGTGGCGGCGCTGGGAGGGAGTAGGAGCGCAGCTAGGGTTTGGGGAAGAGGAGGCCGGCTAAGTAGAAGGAAAGGGGAGTGGGTGAGGAAGCACATGGTGGGGCGCATGGAGCTTTTTCTCCTCTGTTCTTTTGATCGTACGGAGGAAGGGGATGAGAGAAGTGGGCTTCGGGTTGGGTGGTTGCTGGGCCAGGCTGGACCAGTTCGGCCAGGAGAGCCCTCCTCTGCATTTTTTTTGTTTTGTTTTCTTTTTATTTCTTTTCTGGTTTTTGCATTTAAAACAAAAAGGAAAGAAATATGAGATGACACCTTTTGACAAACTTTTATAATCATAACTAGATAATTTAATTTACGAAGTTTACCAAAAACTTTGTATCATCATATTTGAAAATATTTGAAAAGAAATTTAATATCATATTTAAATTAAATTGATTTGCATTTAAATTTAAAAGTGGAAAAGAATTTAAATGGAGTTGAATTTAAATGCAATAATTTATATTAAGATAGACAAATGCAAATGATGCATGATGATGTCATGTTGATGCAAAAAGAAAAACAAACAATTTTCTAATTGGGGAAAATCCTGGGGCGTTACACCCCTGAAGCTGAAAAAGCATTTGAGGACTTGAAGAAGTACTTGGCCAGCCCACCTGTAATGGTCGCCCCAAGGCTTGGCGAGCACCTGAAGCTGTACTTGTCAGCTACTCCACAAACAGCCAGTGTTGTCCTTGTGGTGGAAAGAGAGGAGCCTGTACTTCACAAGAAGAGTGCAACCACTCCAAAGAAAAAGCCTCCTGATAAAGAGCTCGACGAAAGGGCAGTCCTCACAAAGCCACCGCCAAGCCCAAAGCCTCAAGAGGGGACCGCCCCGAGTCAACCGCTGCAAGAGGTTCAAGAGGCTAACACACTCGAGGCCCAGGAGGAGCGCTGCGAGGCCACGTCCCTCAAGGCCACGTCCCTCGAGGCGAAGTCCCTCAAGGACACGTCCCCCGAGGCCACGTCCCTCAAGGCCACGTCCCTCGAGGCCACATCCCTCGAGGCAAAGCCCCTCGAGGCTAAGTCCCTCGAGGCCGAGTCCTTCGAGACCAAGTCCCACGAGGCCAACACCCTCGAGGCCCAGTACAAGTGTAATGCCCCAATCCATAAATTATACAGTGATGCTATGTGTCGGTGGTCATGCTACATAATCGAAGGTTACTGGGGTTACCACTCCCAGGCCGAGTAAACATCGGCAGGCGTGCTCGGCATGGATCATCGGCCACACAACCCTTCGATCATGCCATATCCAAAGCATAGCCCTCAAAGTATAATAAAGATACTAAAACACCGGAACACCTGGCACATGACAGACCCTACGACTCAAGATAATATAGTTCAACTCTTAGTAGAGAAAGATAGCAAATATTACAATCAGAGGTCACTGACCCAACATTACAACAAGCGGAAGCAAATTAAGTTGTTCTAAACAACAAGATCTAAATATGGCCTAAGAGGCCTACCGATAAACAGTTCCGTGCGAGCTGGTTCCTAGTTGCCCCAGGCTGCCACCCGGGAACCCCAGACTACTCGTCGATGTCAATAAAGAACCCACCTTCGGGGTAGGTAAAGTCCTCCTCTGAAACAAAAATAAACAAGGGTGAGTTCGACGAACTCAACAAGATTTTGAGCTATTACTGCTCCATGATTGGCTCTCAAGGTTTTATGGCTGTTTTGCGTAAAGCTGATTTTGTTCATAAAATTTGACTCCAAGGCATCGACTATCAGAATATTTTCGAAGAGGTGTAAGAAGTAACTCTTTCTCTTTTGATTCACTTTCTCATCATCCACCACTGTACATGTTCCACCAAGGCACCTCCCCGACTCACCCTCGAGGAAGTCAACCTTACAATCGTGAGTGGTACCTTTAGTACCCAGTTTTTAGTCATTCCGTTAAAGTTATTCTATGATCCCTGAATTCGTCACCAAATCGTCCTTAACCGTGGACACGGCTTTTCGAAAAGATTTATCCCTGCAGGGGGTGTACAATGTGAAAGTCGCCAGGTTCCCGAGGGACCTCCCAGCTACTTATCCATGCGTACCGTCCGACCCATTGCCTGATCATTTAGCTCTCTTCCGGGGAAAGCCGGCTGGGTGGGAGCGGCTACGACCTTTACCTTGCTTAGAACTAACCCAGGATCATCAGTGGCGGTAGGACAGGTTCAGTGCCTCCAACACCCTGCCCCGCGGCCACTCATTCTCCTAAGCACCATCATCCTCATCTCAGTCTTGACCACCATCTCAACACACGCGCAAATGGAAAGCCAAACTAGAGGACCCTCGGCTAGTCCGCCACAAGTTAGTCGGTCGACGAGGTTCCATATGCCCACGCATGGTAGCACGCTCAACTTGGCTCGAAGGCGAGAACTCGCACTGAGGCGGCGAGAACGAGACAACCCACCACATTCCATGTGGCCTCTCATCCCCACCTTTTAGCATTTTATTAATTATTACCACTATTCTCCACCATCATCCGCGGAAATTCCACATCTGATCCCAACATGAATATCCATCGGACCACTAAGCAGTTAACTAAGCATGGCTAAGCAACGACCTAGCATAGTGAATTAATTCAGGCCATCAACACAATCCTATGGATAATAGGAGGGAAAACAGTTAACGGCATCGGTAACTTAATGCAACTATAGGATACTCTAATCCAATCAAATTGACATTTGGAACCGCATGCAATATTATAGTGGAGAAAATAATTTGCATAAAGTAGGATAAGATATGCTAGAGGGTGGGAATCACGCTTGCCTTGCTCAGCAGGCGGGTAATACTGATCGTCGGGGTAATGTGGCGAGACCCCGGTTCCTTGATCTATCGATGTTTAAAAACACCGGAAAGAACACAATCAATACAAGCAATTCATATGCAATGCGCAAACATATGATGGTATGACATTTTAATGCACTGCATTATTATAACAATTATATGACATTTAAATGAGATGCTAGGAATAATTATTCAACGATATAGGAAATTTATTTTCCTATTTGTTTTTATGTTCCCCTACAATTTTAATTTAGGTAACATGCTTGAAATGATTTTTAATATGTAGCACTGGTGCTTATGAGCAATTTTAATTATAGGGCACCATTTTTAACAATTGGAGAAATTTATTATGAATTTGAGCTACACCTTTTTATTTATACCCCTCTCTTAATTTAGCAAAACAGAAAAATACAGTAGCAGCAATGGAAAGGTGAATCATTCTATTAGTTAGCATTTATTTTTCTGAGCATTTTGGTATATTATTTGCTAAATTTGGATAAATATTTTGAAAGATATGAATTCTAGAAGTTTTATTCATTTTCTGTCTTTTTCTTTATTTTCCAGAAATTCGTCGGGTCGTTTTTCACCGAAGCGCAGCTAGCCAGAGCCACTGACTGGTGGGGCCAGCGCCACGCTGGCAGCCACGCAAGCGTGGGGGCGGGATCTGGTCACTGACGCGCGGGACCCAGCGGTCAGCGCGGCCGGAGCGCACGGCTGCGGTGGTCACCGGCGGCGAGGCGCACGGCTACGGCGTTTTAGGGCGTTAGGGTTCGCGCGGACGGTCGCATTCGACGCGCGCGTGCACGGTGAGCTAAACGAGGGCGGCACCACTACCTAAATGTCGCCGGAGCGCGTGAGCAGCGACGGCGAGCGGCGGCCGGCGGCGAGCTACTGCGACTACACGTTCTAGGGGGAGAGGGGACGAGCGGGTAGGTCCATTAGGACCGCGAGCTCACCCTCGATGCGTGCGACTGATCGGAGGGGAGGGAGGAGGTCGTGAACGGCGGCGAGCGTGTCCGAGGCGCGGCGGCCGGAGAGGAAGAAGACGAGGTCGTGGCGGTCAAACCCGAGCTCCCCGGCACGATCTCTTCAGCGTGGAGGTAGAAGGCGAGGCGGCGGTGCTCGTGGTGGTCGGGGATGAGCTCGAGGTGGTCTCCAACGCCGGCGATTCGACGGCGGGCTACCCTAGGGTTCGGGGGCGAAACAGGGGAAAAGATCTGGGGGAGAGAGAGCAGGGCAGCGCCGGTGGTGTTCTTATCCACTCCCAGGGCAGCAGAGGAGGAGGGGGGCCTGGGCGCGGCGCAGGAGAGCACGGCACGTCGACATGGTTCGTCGGGGACGAACGTCTCGGTCTCTACAGCGAGGAAGACGACGTTTTTGCAAAAAAAAAACTGGCGCATTTCTTCTTCCATCACAAACAGGTCCTCCCCCTTTACAGAGAGGTCCTTTTTCAATCCCTTTTCAAAACCAGAGCACCGTTTTGATTTTGTTGAGGGAGTTAGACATTTTAGAAAATTTTGAGAAAAATATGGTAGCTTCCCCATACCATGTAGAGGCACCACAAAAATTGGCATCCCAAAATAAAAGGTTTGATGCATTTTTGTTCAGAGGTGTTAATTAGGCATTTCCCTCAAATTTCCATATGTTGCCCCTTTTATAATTTGGAGACAATGTAAATATAATATTTTGAGCTCTTAGAACTTCCTTGACAAATATGCAAGATTCAAAGTAGTTTGGTTTTAGCAAGTGCAATTATCTTCTTTTGAACTCTTGGAACTTCCTTGACAAATATGCAAGATTCAAAGTGTCTTGGTTGCAATGTTCATAAAAGTAGCAAAATGATATGGATGCCATGATGCAATTACACAAAAGTGGAAAAATTACAGAGGTTTTCAGGTTTTAAACCTGGGGCTGTTACAAATCTACCCCCCTTACAGGAATCTCGTCCCGAGATTCTAAAGTTGCGGAAGAAAGTCGGGATACTCCTCACGAAGACTAGACTCTCTTTCCCAGGTAGCTTCTTCTTCGGAATGGTGAGACCACTGAACTTTGAAGAACTTGGTAGTCTTATTCCGAGTCTTCCTTTCTGCTTCATCTAGGATACGTATGGGATGCTCGCGATAGGTGAGATCCGCCTGGATATCCAGCTCCTCATGATTGACTCCACGGATAGGATCCTTGAAGCAACGGCGGAGTTGGGATACATGGAACACATCATGCACATCCGGGAAGTTGGTTGGGAGTTCTAGCTGGTAGGATAGATCTCCTCGTTTGGCCAGAATGGTGAAAGGGCCAACATAACGAGGGGCCAATTTTCCCTTGATTCCAAAGCGACGAACACCACGAAGAGGAGAGACGCGTAGATAGGCCTTGTCACCAATTTCATAATGGACCTCCCGATGGTGCTTATCATAGTAGCTCTTCTGCCTAGACTGGGCAATCTTCAGATTCTCTCGTATGATTTTCACCTTCTCCTCAGCTTCATTGATCACATCTGGACCCAAGAGTTGCCTCTCTCCGGCCTCGGACCAATTTAGCGGAGTTCGGCATTTTCTTCCATACAGAACCTCGAATGGGGCCATACCCAGACTCGCTTGATAGCTATTGTTGTAGGAGAACTCAGCGAAGGGAAGGTATTTTTCCCACCCCTTTCCAAAAGAGATTACACAAGCTCGAAGCATGTCCTCTAGAACTTGGTTCACCCTTTCGGTCTGTCCATCAGTTTGGGGATGGAAAGCTGTGCTGAAGTTGAGGCGGGTTCCCATGGCTTGTTGGAAACTCGTCCAGAATTTCGAGGTAAACAAGCTGCCACGATCAGAGATTATCCTCTCGGAAACACCGTGAAGTACGATGATCCGGGAAGCATACAGGTCAGCCAGCTTAGCAGCTGTGATGTCGACTCGCACTGGGAGGAAGTGAGCCACTTTGGATAGTCGATCGATGATTACCCAGATGGCATCGTTGCCCTTGGGAGACTTCGGCATACCCGTAATAAAGTCCATACCAATCTCGTCCCATTTCCATTCTGGAATCGCAATAGGGCGAAGAGTGCCAGCAGGCCTTTGATGTTCCGCCTTTACGCGTCGACAGGTGTCGCATTCAGCAACATACTTGGCGATTTCTCTTTTCATCCGAGTCCACCAGAATAGTGGTCGGAGGTCTTGGTACATTTTGGTACTACCGGGATGAATAGAGAGAGGGGAATCATGCGCTTCTTTGAGGATCAGCTCCTTCAGATTCTGCTCCTTTGGCACCACCAGACGGTCACCAAAGTACACGATTCCCGCTTCATTCTCAGAGAAGCATTTGGCCTTTCCACTAGAAATGTTATTTTTGATATTAAGAATGCCATTATCCAGTCTCTGCGCCTCCTTTATCTGGTCTACCAGAGTAGATTTGATTTCCAGATTTGCGAGGTAGCCAGAAGGGACAATTTCTAGGTTTAAACGGGCGAACTCTTCATGGAGAGCAGGTTGAGCCTTTTCAATCATCAGGTTGTTGCTATAAGCTTTTCGACTTAGCGCGTCAGCCACGATGTTCGCCTTGCCGGGTTGGTAGTTCAGACTCACATCATAGTCTTTGATTAACTCCAACCAACGTCTTTGCCTGAGATTTAAATCCGGCTGGGTGGAAAGGTATTTCAAACTCTTGTGATCCGAGTAAATCTCGCAACGGTTACCAAACAGGTATGGTCTCCATTGCTTCAGAGCATAAACCACTGCGGCAAGCTCCAAATCATGAGTTGGGTAGTTTTGCTCATGTGGCTTCAATTGGCGAGAGGCATATGCCACTGCATGGCCATCTTGCATTAACACACAGCCCAAGCCTTGCAGAGAGGCGTCACAGAAGACCACGAAATCCTTGCTTGCGTCTGGCAGGGCAAGCACAGGAGCAGAAGTGAGTTTGGCCTTCAGGGTTTTGAAGCTCTCTTCAGCCTTGTCCGTCCATACGAACCTTGTATCCTTCTTGAGAAGGTCGGTCAGAGGCTTGGCTATTTTGGAGAACCCTTCGATGAATCGGCGGTAGTAACCTGCCAATCCCAGAAAGCTTCGGATGTCCTTGACAGACATGGGAGTTACCCAATCCATAATAGATTGAATCTTGTCGGGAACGACAGCCACTCCACTTGCGGATATCACATGTCCAAGGAAGACAAGATTATCCAACCAGAACTCACACTTGGAGAACTTGGCATAAAGGTGGTGTTCTCGAAGGCGTGTCAGGACCAAACGAAGATGTTCGGCATGCTCTTCATCGGTTTTGGACTAGACGAGAATGTCATCGATGTAAATGACAACAAACTTGTCGAGATAATCCATGAAGACGGAGTTCATGAGCCTCATGAACGTCGCAGGAGCATTGGTGAGACCAAAGGACATAACGGTATACTCATATGAGCCATAGCGAGTAACAAAGGCCGTCTTTGGAATATCCTGCTTTCGGATCTTGATCTGATGGTACCCTGATCTCAGGTCCATCTTGGAAAATACCGTTGCCCTAGCTAATTGATCCAACAGATCATTGATGCGAGGAATAGGGTACTTGTTTTTTATTGTCACCGCATTTAACGGCCTGTAGTCAGAGACTAGACGAGGCACGGTAGAATCCCTCTTCTTGACGAAGAGTACGGGACAACCCCAAGGTGAACTGCTTGGCCGAATGAACTCTTTCGCTAACAGTTCATCAATTTGCTCCTTTAACAGCGCCAGCTCCTCCACCGGCATACGGTAGGGCTTCTTGGCAATCGGCGCGGTACCGGGAAGCAACTCTATGACAAACTCCACACTTCGATCAGGTGGCATGCCAGGCAATTCCTCCGGGAACACATCCGGTAAGTCACACACAACGTGGATGTCTTGGATTTCAGGAGGGGATAAGCCTTCCATGAAGCAAAGGAGGATCTTTGGTGAGTTGGGCATGGATGGAGATGGAGGTCTGGACTGTGCAGACCAATACTCCACAATGTCGCCGGAAGATGTGGTCACGGTGATGGTTCTGGCAGCACAGTCGAGGTTAGCCTTGTATTTCCCTAGCCAGTTCATGCCCAGTATGGCATCAAAGTCGGTTGAATTGAAGGCTATCAGCGGAAACGGGAAGGGGAATGAGCCTATATTAATTGAAACTTCGGGGGTCACCCTTTTGGTTTGCCAACGAGTACCCGGGCTGGTGACCAGTAATAGTGTCTCCAACTCTTCAAACGGTATATTGTTTTGTTGTGCAAATGCTACCGAAATGAATGAATGTGATGCTCCAGAATCAAACAGTAATGTAGCAAGAATAATTCAAATGTCAGGTACGGAGACTCTAGAGTCAGGAATGAAAGTAGAACTCGGGTAGAGACTAGGCACAGCAAGGAGAATGATCCCGAAAGCAAACATAGGGACGGGAGCCCCAAAAGATGGTCGCCCCACGCCCTGAAACCCAAAGTGAGTAAGTGTATGACACGTCATGCGCGGCGGAAGCGACACGTGATAAGGCACAAAACAAATAGAGGTAAGATTGCTCCGAGAGTAGAGGGTAACCAGATAAGGAGTAAAAAGAATCCTAAGATGGTTTTCACAACTCATTTTTAGGTTAAAAATATTTTTACCAACACTAGACTCAACGTCGACCAGTAGTAAGGGTTTCCTACAGGCGGTACTGCTCTGATACCAAGTTGTAATGCCCCAATCCATAAATTATACAGTGATGCTATCTGTCGGTGGTCATGCTACATAATCGAAGGTTACTGGGGTTACCACTCCCAGGCCGAGTAAACATCGGCAGGCGTGCTCGGCATGGATCATCGGCCACACAACCCTTCGATCATGCCATATACAAAGCATAGCCCTCAAAGTATAATAAAGAGACTAAGACACCGGAACACCTGGCACATGACAGACCCTACGACTCAAGATAATATAGTTCAACTCTTAGTAGAGAAAGATAGCAAATATTACAATCAGAGGTCACTGACCCAACATTACAACAAGCGGAAGCAAATTAAGTTGTTCTAAACAACAAGATCCAAATATGGCCTAAGAGGCCTACCGATAAACAGTTCCGTGCCAGCTGGTTCCTAGTTGCCCCAGGCTGCCACCCGGGAACCCCAGACTACTCGTCGATGTCAATAAAGAACCCACCTTCGGGGTAGGTAAAGTCCTCCTCTGAAACAAAAATAAACAAGGGTGAGTTCGACGAACTCAACAAGATTTTGAGCTATTACTGCTCCATGATTGGCTCTCAAGGTTTTATGGCTGTTTTGCGTAAAGCTGATTTTGTTCATAAAATTTGACTCCAAGGCATCGACTATCAGAATATTTTCGAAGAGGTGTAAGAAGTAACTCTTTCTCTTTTGATTCACTTTCTCATCATCCACCACTGTACATGTTCCACCAAGGCACCTCCCCGACTCACCCTCGAGGAAGTCAACCTTACAATCGTGAGTGGTACCTTTAGTACCCAGTTTTTAGTCATTCCGTTAAAGTTATTCTATGATCCCTGAATTCGTCACCAAGTCGTCCTTAACCGTGGACACGGCTTTTCGAAAAGATTTATCCCTGCAGGGGGTGTACAATGTGAAAGTCGCCAGGTTCCCGAGGGACCTCCCAGCTACTTATCCATGCGTACCGTCCGACCCATTGCCTGATCATTTAGCTCTCTTCCGGGGAAAGCCGGCTGGGTGGGAGCGGCTACGACCTTTACCTTGCTTAGAACTAACCCAGGATCATCAGTGGCGGTAGGACAGGTTCAGTGCCTCCAACACCCTGCCCCGCGTCACTCATTCTCCTAAGCACCATCATCCTCATCTCAGTCTTGACCACCATCTCAACACACGCGCAAATGGAAAGCCAAACTAGAGGACCCTCGGCTAGTCCGCCACAAGTTAGTCGGTCGACGAGGTTCCATATGCCCACGCATGGTAGCACGCTCAACTTGGCTCGAAGGCGAGAACTCGCACTGAGGTGGCGAGAACGAGACAACCCACCACATTCCATGTGGCCTCTCATCCCCACCTTTTGGCATTTTATTAATTATTACCACTATTCTCCACCATCATCCGCGGAAATTCCACATCTGATCCCAACATGAATATCCATCGGACCACTAAGCAGTTAACTAAGCATGGCTAAGCAACGACCTAGCATAGTGAATTAATTCAGGCCATCAACACAATCCTATGGATAATAGGAGGGAAAACAGGTAACGGCATCGGTAACTTAATGCAACTATAGGATACTCTAATCCAATCAAATTGACATTTGGAACCGCATGCAATATTATAGTGGAGAAAATAATTTGCATAAAGTAGGATAAGATATGCTAGAGGGTGGGGATCACGCTTGCCTTGCTCAGCAGGCGGGTAATACTGATCGTCGGGGTAATGTGGCGAGACCCCGGTTCCTTGATCTATCGATGTTTAAAAACACCGGAAAGAACACAATCAATACAAGCAATTCATATGCAATGCGCAAACACATGATGGTATGACATTTTAATGCACTGCATTATTATAACAATTATATGACATTTAAATGAGATGCTAGGAATAATTATTCAACGATATAGGAAATTTATTTTCCTATTTGTTTTTATGTTCCCCTACAATTTTAATTTAGGTAACATGCTTGAAATGATTTTTAATATGTAGCACTGGTGCTTATGAGCAATTTTAATTAAAGGGCACCATTTTTAACAATTGGAGAAATTTATTATGAATTTGAGCTACACCTTTTTTATTTATACCCCTCTCTTAATTTAGCAAAACAGAAAAATACATTAGCAGCAATGGAAAGGTGAATCATTCTATTAGTTAGCATTTATTTTTCTGAGCATTTTGGTATATTATTTGCTAAATTTGGATAAATATTTTGAAAGATATGAATTCTTGAAGTTTTATTCATTTTCTGTCTTTTTCTTTATTTTCCAGAAATTCGTCGGGTCGTTTTTCATCGAAGCGCAGCTAGCCAGAGCCACTGACTGGTGGGGCCAGCGCCACGCTGGCAGCCACGCAAGAGTGGGGGCGGGATCTGGTCACTGACGCGCGGGACCCAGCGGTCAGCGCGGCCGGAGCGCACGGCTGCGGTGGTCACCGGCGGCGAGGCGCACGGCTACGGCGTTTTAGGGCGTTAGGGTTCGCGCGGACGGTCGCATTCGACGCGCGCGTGCACGGTGAGCTAAACGAGGGCGGCGCCACTACCTAAATGTCGCCGGAGCGCGTGAGCAGCGACGGCGAGCGGCGGCCGGCGGCGAGCTACCGCGACTACACGTTCTAGGGGGAGAGGGGACGAGCGGGTAGGTCCATTAGGACTGCGAGCTCACCCTCGATGCGTGCGACTGCTCGGAGGGGAGGGAGGAGGTCGAGAACGGCGGCGAGCGTGTCCGAGGCGCGGCGGCCGGAGAGGAAGAAGACGAGGTCGTTGTGGTCAAACCCGAGCTCCCCAGCACGATCTCTTCAGCGTGGAGGTAGAAGGCGAGGCGGCGGTGCTCGTGGTGGTCGGGGATGAGCTCGAGGTGGTCTCCAACGCCGGCAATTCGACGGCGGGCTACCCTAGGGTTCGTCCAAGGCGCTAGGGTTCGGGGGCGAAACAGGGGAAAAGATCTAGGGGAGAGAGAGCAGGGCAGCGCCGGTGGTGTTCTTATCCACTCCCAGGGCAGCAGAGGAGGAGGGGGGCCTGGGCGCGGCGTAGGAGAGCACGGCACGTCGACATGGTTCGTCGGGGACGAACGTCTCGGTCGCTACAGCGAGGAAGACGACGTTTTTGCAAAAAAAAACTGGCGCATTTCTTCTTCCATCACAAACAGGTCCTCCCCCTTTACAGAGAGGTCCTTTTTCAATCCCTTTTCAAAACCAGAGCATTGTTTTGATTTTGTTGAGGCAGTTAGACATTTTAGAAACTTTTGAGAAAAATATGGTAGCTTCCCCATACCATGTAGAGGCACCACAAAAATTGGCATCCCAAAATAAAATGTTTTGATGCATTTTTGTTCAGAGGTGTTAATTAGGCATTTCCCTCAAATTTCCATATGTTGCCCCTTTTATAATTTGGAGACAATGTAAATATAATAATTTGAGCTCTTAGAACTTCCTTGACAAATATGCAAGATTCAAAGTAGTTTGGTTTTAACAAGTGCAATTATCTTCTTTTGAACTCTTGGAACTTCCTTGACAAATATGCAAGATTCAAAGTGTCTTGGTTGCCATGTTCATAAAAGTAGCAAAATGATATGGATGCCATGATGCAATTACACAAAAGTGGAAAAATTACAGAGGTTTTCAGGTTTTAAACCTGGGGCTGTTACAACAAGCCCTTTGAAGCCAACCCCATCGAGGGCCAAGCTGGGCCACCTCAGGCGAAACACGCCAAGGAAACAGGAACTACTCTCGTCGAGCATCCAGTTTACTTCGTCAGCACAGTACCGCGTGATGCTCGCGAGCGGTACACGATGCAGCAGAAGCTTCTCCTCGCACTCCTCATCGCCTCAAGAAAGCTGCGACACTACTTCCAGGGTCACCCCATCACGGTGGTAACCTCTTTCCCCCTGGAGCAAATTCTGCGCAACCCAGATGCAACAGATCGTGTCGCAGGATGGAACATCGAGCTACAGCCATTCAATTTGTGCTTCGATACCACAAGGGTAATCAAAGGAAGAGCGCTGGCAGAATTCGTGGCCGAATGGACTGATCCAACCCCTGAAGAGCCCTGGGAAGAAGAGCACGAGTCCTCTGGAGCCGCAACGCCCAGCCACTAGACCATGAAGTTCGACGGAGCTTTCGCTTGTCGCCACGGTGGGGCAGGCCTAGTCCTGACCTCACCCAAAGGCGACAAGTTGTATTACGCAGTCCAGCTGTGCTTCGGAATCGACAAGATATCCAACAACATCGCCGAGTATGAAGGGCTGCTTGCTGGCCTAGGCGCCGTAATCGCCCTAGGCGTCAAGCATATACTCATCAAGGGCGACTCCCAGCTGCTCGTCAACTTCTCCAACAAAAGCTACAAGGCCAAGGACGACCACATGGCCGCATACCTTGAAGAGGTCCGTAGGCTGGAGAAGAACTTCAGGGGAATGGAGCTCATGCATATCCCAAGAAAGGAAAATCAAGAGGCTGATGACATCGCCAAGCGTGCATCAAAGCGTCAGGCTCAGCCGCCAGGTGTCTTTGAAGAAAGACTCGTCAAGGCATCCATAAAGCAGCCCCTAGAGGCCCTGCCCGCAAGCACAGACGAAGCGCTCCCGCCACCACCTGCAAGCGGAGCTCCAGGCTGTGGGCCCCCACAGGGGAGCGTCTGTTTCTCATAGCGGTGCACCAAGAGGCAAGATGGATCGACGAGATCAAAGACTACCTCCACAAAGGGATCCTTCCCAAGGAAGATGCTGAAGCGGAGCGAATTGCCCGCCAAGAAAAATCGTACCAAATCCTCGAAGGAATTCTCTACCGCAAGCGCCCAAACGGCATCACGCTCAAGTGCGTCCCTCCTTAAGAGGGAAAACTGCTGATTAAGGACATCCGCAACGGGGAATGCGGCCACCATTCGTGCGCCCGCACCCTCGCTGGAAAAGTCTTCAGGAGCGGCTTCTACTGGCCTCAAGCGCTTCAAGATGCAACGGACACCATTCAAGCTTTTGAAGCCTGCCAATTCCACGCCAAGCAAATCCACCAACCAGCGCTGGGGCTACAAACTATTCCGCTCTCGTGGCCGTTTGCGGTCTGGGGGTTGGACATCCTGGGACATTTCCCGACGGTGCAAGGTGGATATCGCTAGCTCTTCGTGGCCATTGACAAGTTCACAAAATGGCCTGAAGTGGAGGCGACACGCACAATCACAGCAGGCGTGGCGGTGAAATTCATCAGAGGCCTGGTCTGCCGCTTCAGAGTGCCTAACCGCATCATCACCGACAATGGCTCGCAATTCACAAGTGGCATCTTCAGAGCCTACTGTGAGAAAACGGGCATCAAGCTCTGCTTCGCCTCAGTCGCCCATCCGCAAAGCAACAGACAGGCCGAGCGCGCAAATGCAGAGGTCCTCAAAGGCTTAAAGACTAGGACCTTCGATATCCTCAAGGGCCACGGCAAGGGCTGGATCAATGAGCTACCCTTGGTGCTCTGGTCCATCCGTACCACGCCACCCAAGCCCACTGGGGAAACGCCGTTCGCACTCGTCTATGGAGCCGAAGCAGTCCTCCCGTCAGAGATAAAGCATGGATCCCCACGGGCCCTTGCCTTTAATGAGGACCAGCAAGAGGACCTCCACAACGACGACCTGCTGCTCCTTGAAGGGCTAAGACACTGCGCCGCCCTCCGGGCGGCCAAGTACCAGCAGGACCTGAGGCGCTACCACAGCCGCAATGTGCGCTCGCGCACCCTGGAGGTAGGCGATCTCGTCCTCAGGCGAATCCTCTCCAGGGAAGGCCTCCACAAGTTGTCCCCGATGTGGGAAGGTCCCTACAGGGTCACCCACATCGCCAGGCCTGGCGCGGATCGCCTCGAGACGCAAGACGGCGTCCCCGTCAAGAATCCATGGAACATCATGCATTTGCGCAAGTTCTACCCGTGATCATTATCACGTCAGGGCATTTAGCGAAAGAGGCAGCCCACGGCTCAACCTCCAAGCACCTTTTTGTCCCTCAAGGTTGAAAGCTCAAGGCTTAAACCTCGCAAACCTTTGTATCCACAAGGAACAAGTTAAAAACGTGATCATTGTCACGCCCGTGATCATTTTCACGTCGAGACGTCAAGCGGACGAGGCAGCCCACGGCTCAACCTCCAAGCATTGTCGTCTCTAGAGGTTAAAACGCCAAAAGGCTTAAACCTCAAACACATGCTTTGTCTCCTAAGGGAATAAACGCAACCGTGGTCATTGCCACACCCGTGATCATTGTCACGTCGAGAATACAAGCGGAAGAGGCAGCCTACGGCTCAACCTCCAAGCATTGTCGTCTCTAGAGGTTAAAACGCCAAAAGGCCTAAACCTCAAACACATGCTTTGTCTCCTGAGGGAACAAACGCAACCGTGGTCATTGCCACGCACGTGATCATTGTCACGTCGAGACTCCTAGCGGAAGAGGCATCCTACGGCTCAACCTCCAAGCATTCTTGTCTCTGGAGGTTAAAACGCCAACGGCTTAAACTTCAAACACATGCTTTGTCTCCTAAGGGAGCAAACGCAACCGTGGTCATTGCCACGCACGTGATCATTGTCACGTCGAGACTCCTAGCGGAAGAGGCAGCCTACGGCTTAAACCTACAAAGCCCAAAGGCTTCACTCGAGGGAAAACCCTCCGAGCTCTCAATTAAAACGAGCCACCTCAGGTCGTTGAGAGTCTCTGCCACCAACAGGTGGTCCCCATGCCTCGACATGGTCAGACATTAACTTGGCAATCCCAAGCATAATGACTCAATCTCGTTCCTAAGTGAACTTAGCGCTTCGGCGCCGCTTAAAAAATGTTTTTTGGGGGGTTTTTATTTACGCATCTATTGTTGAAGTGTGCGCTTATATCTCTCCACATGCGTACCTTGCGAGCGGGGGCTGAGTACGGTGCCAGTGCTCAAATGACACACCAGAAACACTGCAAAATCCAAGAGTCCGAGCTCTGGCTGGAGGGCAAGATCCCACAAACACGCCATCTCTACAAAGGACCTTGGTACTTACTCTCCTCGCAA
The DNA here is from genome assembly GCA_026929855.1 of Poa annua. Lineage (NCBI taxonomy): Eukaryota > Viridiplantae > Streptophyta > Magnoliopsida > Poales > Poaceae > Poa > Poa annua. The sequence goes on from CM049426.1 coordinate 38,008,828, forward strand.
GGAACGCCTGAGGGGACCTATAAGCGCGCACGAGTCCCTTGAACCGTGTTTCAGCGTTTGGGTTCGCCCGTCTAATACCTGCAGGGAAGAATTCCCCCGCGAGCCTGAAGGGGCATCCGTGAGCGACCCCTCAAGTGGGCAACCTCGCCAGGCGAAAAGCCTCCCAGGATCGACCCCTCAAGTGGGCAACCTCGCCAGGCGAAAAGCCTCCCCAGGAGCGACCCCTCAAGTGGGAAGCCTCGCCAGGCGAAAAGCCTCCTAGGAGCGACCCCTCAAGTGGGCAACCTCGCCAGGAGAAAAGCCTCCCCAGGAGCGACCCCTCAAGTGGGCAACCTCGCCAGGTGAAAAGCCTTCACAGAGCGAAAACCTCGAGAAGCTAAGTCTCGCACCCACGCTTTAAGAGCGTTTTTCTCTCCCTAGCGCGCGTCTCTGCCCCTCGAGCGACTTCGCTTTCCCTTACGCTTCATGGACTACTCGCACGTCTAAGGGGGGCACTTGAGCATCGCGACTCAAGGCTCTTACATCTCCTAGGCCTAAACTCCTCCCTTGGCCTTGCAGAGTCATTGCTCCCGCGAACCGAGGTGGCGGAGTCATGGCACGAAGAGATGGGACCTAACGACGTAGAGAACAAATAGACATGAAGATGAGTCCAAAGAGACCTCACGAGGGGCAGACAAGCTCAAATTAAAACAGAAATTAAAAGTATATTACAGGACAAAAGTTTCAAGATGTCTAAAGCACACAGCTGGTGCAGATACAAGCGCTCGCATGCGCAATAGAGAATGGCCCAATGGGAAGCAGCACCGCCTTGGACCTCCTCCGCGGCGCCCTCTTCAGCCTTGGCAAAGCAGGCCTCCTCATCGCTGTCCTCCGGCGCAGCCTCCGTGCGCCTGAAGCGGTTGCAGAAGGCGTCCACCTGCTCGCGGAGGGAGCTTGAGACCCGCTGCGCGTCCTCACCCTGGGCGGCTTCGGTCACAGAGCCGAGGTCGAAGTCTGGCGTGAGGAGCTTGAGGTTGGTGAAGATGCGATCCACCACCACCCCCAAGAGCTGCCGACTCTTTTCCTCGATCATCTCCCGAAGCTCGGCGACGGGACCCTCGAGCGCTGCGAAGAGCTGGTCGAAGTAGACCAGGTACATGGCAGCATCGCCGCGGCCCCGAACATCGGTGTGCGGCGCGTCTGCTCCCAGCTGTGAGGCCAGCTCGTTGCCACGAGCAACCAGCGCCTCGAACATGCGCTCGCGCTGCTTTGTGAGCGCCCGAGCCGCGTTGGCAGAATCCGAGGCCTCCGCCGCTCGCTGCATCGCCGGGGCCACCTGCTCCTCCACGTCCTTGGCCAAGGAGTTGCGGTTATGGACAGCCTCAGTCCGAGCCTCCTCCGCTCGGCGGCGGCCATCCTTTGCGCGAGTGAGGCGGGCCTCCAGCTTGGAGTTGGCCTTCTCGAGCTCGGCGATCTTCCGAGCGTCCGCGGCGTGCTTGGCCTTAAAGCGGTCCTCCTGCGACTGGGCCAGGTGGCGGTACTTCTGAGAAGTGGACTTACGGAACTGCTTCTCGCGCTCCACGAGGGCGTCCTCGGTCTCTTTCTTCTTCTAGGCGAAGCGCCGCTCGAAGCGCTCGTAAGCCGCCTTCTGGGCAGCGACATTTTCGTCGTACCTCAGGGTCGCCTTGGCCAACTTGCCCTCTCGCTCCTCGAGGGCCTCGCGCTGAGCAACCAGGTCCTTCTCCGACTGGAGGCGCTGCTCCTCGCGCTGCTGCAGCTCCTCCTCCTTGAGGACCAGCTGCTGCTCACGCTCGGCGAAGACCTTGCGGTCCTCCTCCAGAGCAGCCGATGCGGCCCAGCTCGCGGCGCTTCTGCGACAGCGAGCCCTCCATCGCCTCGCGCTCCGCCCTGACCTCGCAGGAGCTCCGTCGCAGCGTCGCGTTCCGCCTGGAGGGGGTTGAGCAGCTCTACAGCGTCGCGGATGGCCCCCTCGCGGATCTCCTTGGCAAAGCTGATGGCCTCCTCGCGGGCGGCCTGCAGCGCCAAATCTTCCATCCGACGCGCCTTGACCGCCGCGTGGAAGGACGCCCATGACTTCGCCAGCTCCTCTTGCTGCCGAGCGAGCCGTATGTCCCCAAGGGCGAGGTGCGCCTCCAAGCCCTCCAGGGACTCCCTCACGAGGCCAAAGGCGACCTTGCGGCGCCCCGCGCTCCAGTCCCAGCCGCGGAGCACCAGGTGTTGGCTCGTAGAAGGCCCGGCCTCGGCGTCGAGTCCCGCGGGTCCGGCCTCGGGGAGAACTCGGGGGCTAGCTTGAGCCCCGCCTGAGCCCATGACCGCGCCCCCTTCAGGCCCTGCAGCCGCGAGGCGCTCCTCGCCTCCAGCCTGGCGGGAAGGAGGGGAAGAACCGTCCCCGGCAGACGCGCCCGCACCTGCCGGTGCCTCGCAGGTCTCCGTCGTGACCTACGCAGAAGCGGTGGGCGCAGGCGACGCAGCAGGCACACTCGGAGGCGTCGACGCGTGCGGCGGAGTTGTCTCGCGTGGCGGAGTGGCCTCGCGCGGAGGCGTAGCCGCACGAGGTGGAGTAGCAGCGCGAGGTGGCGCAGAAGTTCTCGCCTCCGAGCCCTCCACCGCCAGAGGCTCGCGGGGCGCTGTAGGTGCATCTGGGCCTACGGCGCCCTCCTTCACATGAGGACCAGCCGCCCCCGCGAGGGGCACAGTCACCTCCACTTGAGGCGCCTCCTCAAGGGGGGCCGCTGGGGCTGCCTCCACAGGCCTCGCAGCCTCGTGAGCCACGGCCCCTGCCGTGGCGCTCTTCACCTCGGATGCCTTACGGAGCCGGCGGCGCTTCGCAGGCGCAGGACCGCTGGCAAGAGCCCAAGAAAAGACTTCAACAAAGGATGAGGTGAAAAAAGAAACCAAGAGGGCAAACGACCCAACGTTATATAAACTCACCCTGGAGGGGGAACGCCAGCATCGACCCACGCCATGAGGGGAAGGGCTTGGGTGCAGGCCTCGCGGGGGGCGCCTCCGCTTTCCTCTTGGAAGGGACGTCAGACGGCATCGCCCCTGTGTGGTCCACGGCGACCTTGGTGCGAGGCCCGCACCTTCCTGGAGAGGCCTCCGCGCCCAAGGCCTCCCCTTCCTCAGCTTCCTCCTCCACGGGGCGCGAGGGCGCCACCACGAAGGCGTCTTCATCGCCTGACGAGATATCGCAAATCTCGTCAGTAAGCGGCCCAGCTCTAGAAGAAGAAACCTCCCCAGTTGTGGCTTCCTCCTCACCTAGGCCAGCTCCTGAAGCCGAGGGAGAATCGGCCCCCTCCGCTCCCCGCGGGGCCGGCATCGGCACATCAGAGTCCGCCGGGCCATCGGGGTGAACGGAGGCATCCCTTCCTGGAGGGCCATGCGCTCCGTCAGATTGCACTGGTGAAGGGGCCGGAGCGCCGCGCGGAGCTCATCCACAGGAAGCACAGAGGAGTTGACGAAGAGCGCGGAGAGGATGTTGTCGACGACGTCCTTGTCGTTGTCCTCGACATGAAGCCGCATCTTGTCGTTCAGCCCCGAGTACATCCACATGGGGACCGAGTGAGCTTGGAGGGGCGCGATGCGGCGAGTCACGAAATCCGCCATGACCATCTGCCCTGTGAGGCCCTCCTCGCGAAGTAAGCTCAGGCGCCCCATCAGGCTCACATTCTTGGCGCCGTCGAAGGTAGCCTTGCCCCAATGGGAGTTCTTCATCGGAGGCTCGTCGGGGACCTCGAGGAAGGCGCAAGGACGCTCCACCCCAACGAAGAACCACTTTTGGCGGAAGTCGTCTACTTTCTTCGTCACGGACGTGATGGCCTTGCCTTCGCTCCAGGACATGGGAATGTAGACGCCCCCCATGCCGTCGACAATGCGGAACGAGACGCACCCGGAGCGCTCGTTCTTCACCGTATTCCGGAGCGCGTAGAAGCACCGGAACAGCCCCATTGTGGGCTTCAGGCCCAGGTACGCCTCACAGAGGTAGGCGAAGACGGCGAGGATGAGGACGGAGTTGGGGTTCAGGTGCAGCAGCTGCACCTGGTAGAACGCCAGCACCGCCTCCAGGAACGGCGAGAAGGGCTGCACCAGTCCCACGGCCAGGCAGTGCTGGAAGACCGGGAAAAACCCCCGCGGGCGCTTCCCGTGCGCCGCAGGCTTCAGGGCGGTGGCGCCGTGCTCGTTCGTCCGGTCCGCCACCAGGTATCGGACCTTGGAGAACGCTTTCTCATTGACGCGCACGCCGAGCAGGGCCACGCCCATCACGGTCTCCGTGGCTTCCGCCTAGGAGGAAGACCCCGCGGCGGCCTTGCCCTTGCTCTTGAGAGGACTCATTGTCACGGGCGCGGAGGTTTGAAGGAGTTGGAGAACAGAAACTCGCAGAAGAGAGCGGAGGCGGAGAGCTCTGTAGAGCGGAATTTTCTGCGAAGAATTGGAAACGGTAACGGCTCCCTGCCGCTGCGCTCGGGCTTTATGTCCCCTCCAGGAGCAGTTACCGGGGCGTGGTGGGACCCCCCACAACTCACGCCCCAGATCGTGCGAGCCCGTTAATCGTCCAAGTGCCGCGTGGCTAGGGCCGGCTGGGCACTAAGGGCCCACGACGCTTCGCCTAAGCCCATGGGCTCAGTCGTGCCCATCATGGGCCCGGGGGCTACTGTCGGCCCATTGGGAACTGGGGTATCAAGAGCCCATTCCCCCCAGGCCTCGCACGCGGGCCAGTCAGACGAAACGACTAAGGACCAGGTGTCACCGCCTGGCGGGACCCTCGAGAGGCGATTCCCCTCAAGGGCTTGAAGAGGAAACGAGGGCCTCAAGGGACCCCTCGCCTCAGGGACCCCCCCCCCCGAGGAGCCAACCCGCCTGAGGGGAGTCCAACAGGTGGACAACGCAACCCTCCAACGGAGATCGTCATCGCGGGCTCCACCTCAGAGACTGCCCGCTCTGCTGATAGTACCGCGCGGTCGGCCGCCTGTTGGCCACAGCGCCACCTTTATCAACAATGGACCGAGTCCATGGACGAATGGAGCACAGTGGACTCGTGCTCCGCCCTGACACTGGCATGTGGGAGCCACCTTGAAGGCCAAGCCGAAGGAGAAGGCCCGAGGCGCCTATAAAAGAGAGAAGACATCCATCGTAGCAGAGGTCGGCCCTTTGCGTGCAAAACACCCTTGTAAACCCTAGCAACACTGGTTAGGTTAGCCTCTGGCTGGAGGAGGAAGAAGATCATCGCTTCCCTCCCCAGGCAAGAACTGCCTCAAGGGGGCTTCCGGCAAGCTCAATTGTACTGTAACCTTCCACATATAATACAGACAGGCAGGAGTAGCGGTCTTACCTCCTCACGAGGGCCGTGAACCTGGGTAAAGGACGGTGTCTTCCTTGGTCAGGTGTGCGTCTTCTTCGGGTCCGGCGAGCAACGTCGCGGAGCCACTTGAGGGTTTAGACCTCCGCGTTCAATCCCCTTTCGAACCACACTTCAGGAAGTGACTACCCCCGATTCCTGGGAGTCATAACCCGACAAGTAGGACTCTCATGAGTAAGAGTACCATCACAAGCATCAATTATATCATTTTTACCCTCACATAAATAAGTAAAAACTTCTAACATAGAGGATTATCAATAAGCATAGTACCATCGTCTAAAGCATTATAATATAGCATATTTAAGCAATAATCATCATTATTATCAATAAGTTCACATGTAGCATCATGAATAAAATTTATAACATAACTATCACATAAAACATTCTTATCATGAGCCACATGCATAAAATAATTAATACTCTCCACATAAGCATAGTCATTCTTATTAATTATAGTGGGAGCAAATTCAACAAAATAACTATCATTATTATTCTCATCACCATAATCATCATATATAGGAGGCATATCATAATCAACATAAAATATATCCTCAACAATAGGTGGACCGAAAATATCACAATGATTATAATTATCATATATTGGAGGCAAGGTATCACCGAAGAAAATTTTCTCATCCATGCTTGGGGGACTAAAAATATCATGCTCATCAAAACTAACTTCCCCAAGCTTAGACTTTTCCATAGCAGCAGCAATAATGGTGTTCAAAGAATTCATAGATATAACATTGCTACCATCATGCAAATAATTTTCCAGAGGTTTCTTAATTTTCTCTTCAAAAGTATCATGTCCTAATGCAATATAAATTTCATAAAGATCTCTAATTTTATTTTCCATTTGACCTAACAAGTGAAAATGAAAACAAGAAACAAAAAGTAATAACTGCATAATCTAAAGGAGATACCTTCAAGCGCTCACCTCCCCGGCAACGGCTCCAGAAAATAGCTTGATGTCTACGCACGCTTCTATTCTTGTAGACAGTGTTGGTCCTCCAAAAGCAGAGGTTTGTAGAACAGCAGCAAGTTTCCCTTAAGTGGATCACCCAAGGTATATCGAACTCAGGGAGGTAGAGGTCAAATATAACCCTCTCGAACAACCCTGCAATTAAGATACGATAAGTCTCTTGTGTCCCCAACACACCCAATACACTTGTCAGATGTATAGGTGCACTAGTCATGCGAAGAGATAGTAAAATACAAGTAATATGGATGATTATACGTAGTAATTGCAATCTGTAATAAAAATGGCAGCAAGCAAACATGTAGTAGAACTTGTTGGAAACGGTGTTTTAATGCTTAGAAACAAGGCCTAGGGATCCTACTATCACCAGTGGACATTCTCAATAATGACATCAAAGTTAAATAAATAAACACTACTCTCAAACACTCTCATGTTGGATAACAAACACCATTCATTGTGTAGGGCTACAAGAGCACCCACAAAGTCAGAGTAAACTAACACCAACAACTTCATAAAGAAATCACACACTGTGCATACACTGTCAACATTACAACCGTGAATAACCCGGAGTTCATATTAAAGTAACCTCTAGAGTGCGTAATAGATAAAGAGTAGCATCACATATTCAACTAGATTACAAAGCTCATGATCACATAAAGATCACATGGGAGAGAGATATAAACCACATGGATACCGTAGATCCCGCAGCCCCGGGGAAGAACTACTCACTCCTCATCATAGGAGTCATCAACAGCGATGGAGATGGCGGTGGAGTCGATGGAGATGGCTCCGGGGGCAATTCCCCATCACAGCAGGGTGCCGGAACAGAGAGTTATGTCCCCCGAATCTTGTCTTCGATGGCGGCGGCGCTCGGGACCCATGGAGGAAAAGGTGATTACCTCCTGTTTATTTTTAGGTCAAGGTGGATTTTATAGGCGAAAGGGCGAGGTCGGTGGGCGCCCGAGGGCTCCCCATCACCTCCTGGCACGGCCAGGATAGGGCCCGCGCCACGAGGTGGTGTGGGCGCCTCGCGGCCCCTCTTCGTCTCGTCTTCGGTTCCTCGTGATGCAAATATTCCAAAAATAATTCCAGCTTGTTTACTTCTAATTTGGCGAATATTTCCTTAAGTACTTTTCTGAAACCAAAAACAGCAGAAAACAGGGAACTGGCACTATGGCATCTTGTTAATAGGTTAGTCCCAGAAAATGCATAAAACTATATAAAATGCATATAAAACATGTAATAACATGATATAACATATCATGGAACATAAGAAATTATGTATACGTTGGAGACGTATCGGACATCTACAATGGAAGACGTTTTAGACATTTTACCATAACGGAGTTTCGAGATATATTTCAAAATAATCTATACTAACAACTCCCACTCAAAACGACATCCCTAAGTCGGTTTTGTGATTACACAATCCTAATTCACTGCACCACCCCCACTCTAGACATGCCAATGGCACAGTTTCAAAGGTAGCCTTTCTTTTCAACCACATCTCTATGCGACTCCTGCTTAACCTTTCGGTCACTTGTTTCGACGTCATGTGCTAGGCTCGCCAATGATAACCTTTATGTTTTGTGTGTGAATATATGGCTTTTACCCACCGTATGTGTACATCAATATGTGTAGCCCCGGATCGTCACGGTCAGCTTCATACCAAAGAACTTTATTGGTGGTTGCACATTTAAGGGAAAATTGATTCGTTGGAATTTTCTCTGTGAGGGATCATCTTATAATGCTACCAGGGCGTATAACTAACACAAGCAATACACACAAGTAATTATAAGGACTAATGTATAAATATTAAAAAGGTGACGCGATATGATCTTTTCATGGTGCCGCCGATCTCCATCTAGGGCGCCGGTGGTGCATCAGGTCTCCAATGCCTCCATGTTGGTGAACTTTTCTTACCATGACATATCACGCCACAATGCCCGCTTCAAAACCAAGTTAGCCGATTCTACTTTTCTTTTACATGTTTTGCGTGGCTGTAATGGGCTTACTCGTAAGAACTGCTTTCTTACCTACGTATCAGCCATGACATTGATAACAGATCGTTAATTTTCATCCCCCTTGCGGGGCCCTCCGTTGCAAAAGCAATATCTACTAAGGAGGAGAAACAGACACCTGCTTAGACACATACACGGAACTAGCCGTGTATCTGTCGTGGAACCAGTCTCGCGTAAGAGTACGCGTAAAGTCGGTCGCATGCCGCTGCATCCAACAATGCCGCAGATATATGCTAGTACACTTGAGAGGGAAACGAAAAGATAATCAATGCACACATCCTCCGATGAGTTCTAATCCATACCAACACATCTACGCAAAGATAAGCTCTGATACCATTGTTGGGTTCCGAGTGTCGGGTTATGACTCCCAGGAATCGGGGGTAGTCACTTCCTGAAGTGTAGTTCGAAAGGGGATTGAACGTGGAGGTCTAAACCCTCAAGTGGCCCCGCGACGCTGCTCGCCGGACCCGAAAAAAGACGCACGCCCGACCAAGGAAAACACCGTCCTTTACCCAGGTTCACGGCCCTCGTGAGGAGGTAAGACCGCTACTCCTGCATGTCTGTATTATATGTGGGAGATTACAGTACAATTGAGCTTGCCGAAAGCCCCCTTTAGACAGTTCTTGCCTGGGGAGGGAAGCAATGGTCTTCTTCCTTCTCCAGCCAGAGGCTAACCTAACAAGAGCTGCTAGGGTTTACAAGGGTGTTTCGCACGCAAGAGGCTGACCCTTGCTACGATGGAGGTCTCTCCCTTTTATAGGCGCCTCGGGCCTTCTTCTTCGGCTTGGCCTTCAAGGTGGCTCCCACTTGCCAGTGGCGGGGTGGAGCACGAGTCCATCGTGCTCTGTTCGTCCATGGACTCGGTCCATTGTTGATAAAGGTGGCGCCGTGGACGACAGGCGGCCGACCGCGCTTGTACCGCCCGCAGAGCGGGCAGTCTCTATGGTGGAGCCCACGATGACGATCTCTGTTGGAGGGTTGCGCCGCCCACCTGCTTTATCGCCGGAGTAGAAGGTCCTCACAGCTGCGTAGCAGCCGGTGCAGCTTTGTTGACCTCTTTATCGCCAGGGACATCGACGGGGGTGTGAGCGCCTCTGTACGGGTGTGGCAGAGGTCACGTGCGCGCTGTCGGGATTCCTTGGCGACGACGTTCCCCTCCAGGCCTGAGGGGAGATTCATGCCAGACTTCCCTCAGGAGGGTTAGTCCCTTGACGAGGAGGATCCCCGAGGCGAGGGGTCCCTTGAGGCCCTCGCTCCCCCTTCAGGCCCTCGAGGGGAATCGCCTCTCGAGGGTCCCGTCAGGCGGTGTCGCCTAGTCCTTAGCCGTCTTGTCCGTCTGTCCCGCGAGCGAGGCCTGGGGGGAATGGGCTCTTGATACCCCAGTTCCCACTGGGCCGACAATAGCCACCGGGCCCATGATGGGCACGACTAAGCCCATGCGCTTAGGCGAAGCGTCGTGGGCCCTTAGTGCCCAGCTGGCCCGAGCCACGCGGCACCCGGACGGCTAACGTCTTTGCATGATCAGGGGCGTGAGTCGTGGGGGTCCCACCACGTCCTGGTAACCGCTCTCGGAGAGGACATAAAGCCCGAGCGCTATGGCAGGGAGCCGTTACCGTTTCCAACTCCTCGCAGAAAATTCCGCTCCACAGAGCTCTCCGCCTCCGCGCTCTCCTGCGAGTTCCTGTTCTCCAACTCCTTCCAACCTTCGCGCCCGTGACGATGAGTCCTCTCAAGAGCAAGGGCAAGGCCGCCGCGGGGTCTTCCTCCCAGGCGGAGGCCACGGAGCCCGTGATGGGCGCGGCGCTGCTCGGCGTGCGCGTCAATGAGAAAGCGCCCTCCAAGGTCCGCTACTTGGTGGCGGACCGGACGAACGAGCACGACGCCACCGCCCTGAAGCCCACGGCGCACGGGAAGCGCCCGCGAGGATTTTTCCCGGTCTTCCAGCACTGCCTGGCCACGGGACTGGTGCCGCCCTTCTCTCCGTTCCTGGAGGCGGTGGTGGCGTTCTATCAGGTGCAGCTGTTGCACCTGCACCCCAAATCCATCCTCATACTCGCAGTCTTCGCCTACCTCTGCGAGGCGTACCTGGGCCTGAAGCCCACGGTGGGGCTGTTCCAGTGCTTCTACGCGCTCCGGAATACGGCGAAGAACGAGCGCTCCGGGTGCGTCTCGTTCCGCATCGTCGACGGCATGGGGGGCGTCTACATCCCCATGTCCTGGAGCGAGGGCAAGGCTACCACGTCCGTGACGAAGAAGGTGGACGACTTCCGCCAGAAGTGGTTCTTCGTCGGGGTGGAGCGTCCCTGCGCCTCCTCGAGGTCCCGGACGAGCCTCCGGTGAAGAACTCCCACTGGGGCAAGGCTATCTTTGACGGCGCCAAGAACACGAGCCTGATGGGGCGCCTGAGCTTCCTTCGCGAGGCGGACCTCACAGGGCAGATGGTCGTGGCGGACTTTGTGACCCGCCGCATTGCGCCCCTCCAAGCTCACTCGGTCCCCATGTGGATGTACTCGGGGCCGAACGACAAGATGCGGCTCCACGTTGAGGACAACGGCAAGGACGTCGTCGACAACGTCCTCTCCACGCTCTTCGTCAACCCCTCCGTGCTCCCTACGAACGAGGTCCGCGCGGCGCTCCGGCCTCTTCACCAGTACAACCTGACGGAGCGCATGGCCTGCCTGGAGGAGATGCCTTCGTTCTCCCCGAGAGGTCCGGCGGATTCTGACGTGCCGCTGCCGGCCCTGCGGGGAGCGGAGGGGGCCGATTCTCCCTCGGCCTCCGGAGTTGTCCTAGGCGAGGAGGAAGCCGCAGCCGGGGAGGTCTCCTCCTCTAGGGCTAGGCCTTTTACTGACGAGATTCGCGATATCTCGTCAGGCGACGAAGACGCCTTCGTGGTGGTGCCCTCGCGCCCCGTGGAGGAGGAAGCTGAGGAAGGGGAGGCCTCAGGCGCGGAGGGCTCTCCGGGGAGGCGCGGCCTTCACACCAAGGCCGTCGTGGATCACGCAGGGCCGAGGCCCTCTGACGTCCCTTCCAAGAGGAAAGCGGAGGCGCCCCCCGCGAGGCCTGCTGCCAAGCCTTTTCCTTCCTGGCGCTCGCCAGGCCTCGCGTGGGTTGATGCTGGCGCTCCCCCTCCAGGGTGAGTTTTTACGTTGTAGGGTCATTTACCCTCTTGGTTTGTATTTCTGTCTCATCCTTTGCTGAGGTTTCCCTTGCGCTCTTGATAGCGGACCTGCGCCTGCTAAGCGCCGCCGTCTCCGCAAGGCGTCCGAGGTGAAAACCGCCACGGCAGGGGCCGTGGCTGACGAGGCCGCAAGGCCTGAGGGGACGGCCCCAACGGCCCCCCTTGAGGAGGCGCCTCAAGTAGAAGCGACGGCGCCCCTCGCGGGGGCGGCTGGTCCACCTGAGAAGGAGGGCGTCGTAGGCCCGGACGCTCCCGCGGCACCGCGTGAGTCTCCGTTGGTGGAGGGCTCGGAGGCGAGGAGTTATGCGCCACCTCGTGCCACCACTCCGCCTCGCGCGGCTACGCCTCCGCGCGAGGTCACTCCGCCACGCGAGTCGACGCCGCCGCGTGTGTCGACTCCTCCGGTTGTGCCTGCTGCGTCGCCAGCGCCCAACGCCATTGCGCAGCCCGTGACAGAGGCCTTCGAGGCGCCGGTGGGAGCGGGCGCGTCTGCCGGGGTCGGTTCCTCATCTTCCACGCGCCATGCTGAAGGCGAGGAGCGCCTCTCGGCTGCAGGGCCTGAAGGGGGCGCGGGCATGGGCTCCGGTGGGGCTCAAGCCAGCCCCCTTGACCTTCCCGCGGCCGGTCATGCGGCACTTGACACCGAGGCTGGCGCTTCTGCGAGCCGAGCACTTGTGCTCCGCGGCTGGGACTGGAGCGCGGGGCGTCGTGAGGCCGCCTTTGGCCTCGTGAGGGAGTCCCTGGAGGGCTTGGAGGCGCACCTCGCCCTTGGGGACATATGGCTCGCTCAGCGGCAGAAGGAGCTGGCGAAATCGTGGGAGTCCTTCCACGCGGCGGTCGAGGCGCGCCGGCTGGAGGACTTGGCGCTGCAGGCCGCCCGCGAGGAAGCCCTCAACTTCGCCAAGGAGACCCGTGAGGCAGCCATCCGCGACGATGCAGAGCTGCTCCAACCCCTCCAGGCGGAACGCGACGCCGCGGCGAAGCTCCTGCGCGAGGTCGGGGCGGAATGCGAGGTGATGGAGGGCTCGCTGGCGCAGAAGCGCCGCGAGCTGGGCCAGCTGGAGGCTCAGCTGCTCTCCACCCACCAGACCGCATCGGCTGCTCTGGAGGAGGACCGCAAGGCCTTTGCCAAGCGCGAGCGGCAGCTGGTCCTCAAGGAGGAGGAGCTGCAGCAGCGCGAGGAGCAGCGCCTCCAGGCGGAGAAGGACCTGGCTGCTCAGCGTGAGGCCCTCGAGGAGCGAGAGAACGAGCTGGCCCAGGCGACTCTGAAGTACGAGGACGACGTTGCTGCCCAGAAGGTGGCTTACAAGCGCTTCGAGCGGCGCTTCGCCGAGAAGAAAAAAGAGGCCGAGGACGCCCTCGCTAAGCGCGAGAAGCAGTTCTGCAAGTCCACTTCTCAGAAGTATCGCGACATGGCCCAGGCGCAGGAGGACCGCTTCAAGGCCAAGCATGCCGCGGACGCTCGGAAGATCGCCGAGCTTGAGAAGGACAACTCCAAGCTGGAGGCCCGCCTCACTCGTGCTAAGGATGGCCGTCGCCGAGCGGTGGAGGCTCGCACCGAGGCCGTCCACAACCTCAACTCCCTGGCCAAGGACGTGGAGGAGCAAGTGGCCCCGGCGATGCAGCGGGTGGCGGAGGCCTCGGACTCTGCTAGCGCGGCTCGGGCACTCACGAAGCAGCGTGAGCGCATGTTCGAGGCGCTGGTCGCTCGTGGCAACGAGCTGGCTTCGCAGCTGGGAGCAGATGCGCTGCACACCAACGTCCGGGGCCGCGGTGACGTTGCCATGTACCGTGTCTACTTCGAGCAGCTCTTCGCCGCGCTCGAGGGCCCCGTCGCCGAGCTTCGGAAGATGATCGAGGATGAGAGTCGACAACTCTTGGGGGTGGTGGTTGACCGCATCTTCACCAACCTCAAGCTTCTCACGCCAGGCTTCGACCTGGGTTCCGTGACCGAAGCCGCTCAAGGCGAGGACGCTCAGCGCGTCTCAAGCTCCCTCCGCGAGCAGGTGGACGCCTTCTGCAACCGCTTCAGGCGCGCCGAGGCTGCGCCGGAGGACAGCGAGGAGGAAGCCTGCTCTGCCGAGGCTGACGAGGCCGCCGCGGGAGAGGTCCAAGACGGTGATGCTTCTCACTGAACCATCCTTTATTGCGCCTGCGAGCGTTTGTATCTGCACCAGCCGTGTGCTTTTAAACACCTTAAGACCTTTTGGCCTGTAATATACTTTTAATTGTTGTTTTAATTCGAGCTCGTCTGCCCCTCTTGAGGTCTCTTTGGACTCATCTTCATATCTATTTGTTCTCTGCGTCGTTAGGTCCCATCTCTTCGTGCCATGACTCCGCCACCTCGGTCAGCGGGAGCACTGGCTCTGCAAGGCCAAGGGGGATTTTAGACCTAGGAGAGGTAAGAGCCTTGAGTCACGATGCTCAAGTGCCCCCCTTAGACGTGCGAGTAGTCCATGAAGCGTAAGGGAAAGCGAAGTCCCTCGAGGGGCAGAGCCACACGCTAGGGAGAGAAAAACGCTCTTAAAGCGTGAGTGCAGGACTTAGCTTCTCGATGTTTTCGCTCTGCGAAGGTTGTTTGCTTGGCGGGTTGTTCCTGGGGAGGCATTTTGCCTTGTGAGGTTGCCCGCTTGAGGGGTCGCTCCTGGGGAGGCATTTTGCCTGGCGAGGTTGCCCGCTTGAGGGGTCGCTCCTGGGGAGGCATTTTGCCTGACGAGGTTGCCCGCTTGTGGGGTCGCTCACGGATGTCCCTGCAGGCTTGCGGGGGGAACCTTCCCTGCAGGTATTAGAGGGGCGAACCCAAACGCTAGAACACGGATCAAGGGATCGTGCGCGCTTATAGGTCCCCTCAGGCGTTCCTTGCGAGGAGAGTAAGTACCAAGGTCCTCTGTTGAGATGGCTTGTTTGTGGGGAATTGCCCTCCAGCCAGAGCTCGGACTCTTGGGTTTTGCAGTGCTGCTGGTGTGTCATTTGAGGCACTGGCACCGTACTCAGCCCCCGCTCGCGAGGTACGCATGTGGAGATATATAAGCGCACACTTCAACAATAGTAATGCGTAAATAAAAACCCCCAAAAACGTTTTTAAGCGGCGCCGAAGCGCGCTAAGTTCACTTAGGAACAAGATTGAGTCATTATGCTTGGGGTTGCCAAGTTAATGCTCTGACCATGTCGAGGCATAGGGACCACCTGTTGGTGGCTGAGACTCTCAGCGTCCTGAGGTGGCTCATTTTAGTTGATACCTCGAGGGTTTTTCCCTCGAGTGAAGCCTTTGGCGCTTTGGAGGTTTAAGCCGTTGGCGTTTTAACCTCCGGAGACAAGAATGCTTGGAGGTTGAGCCGTAAGCTGCCTCGTCCGCTAGGAGTCTCGACGTGACAATGATCATGTGCGTGACAATGACCACGATTGCGTTTGTTCCCTTAGGAGACAAAGCATTTGTTTGAGGTTTAAGACTTTTGGCGTTTTAACCTCTAGAGTCGACATTGCTTGGAGGTTGAGCCGTAAGCTGCCTCTTCCGCTTTGTTTTCTCGACGTGACAATGATCACGGGTGTGGCAATTACCACTTTGGCATTTGTTCCTTTAGGAGACAAAGCTTTGTTTTTGGAGGTTTAATCCTTTCGGCGTTTTAACCTTTAGAGACGAAAAATGCTTAGAGGTTGAGTGTGGGGACCCCGGACTAGCTGTCCGAAATACCCGATTATGCTTAACACAACGATCCCGTGATCAGTCTGTCGTTGCACATAATCCGAATTGAATACCAAAGTTTACATCCATTACAATACCGAATTAAAGTCTTACATAAAATGGTCATCTAGACCAAGTCTTACATAGGTGCCTTCAAGGGCCAAACCAAAACAATCAGCGGAAATAAGGCGTAGTAGACATCAAATCCTAGCGATGACCCGACAGGCAGTCGACTTATGAAGATCCTTAGTTGGCATAGATGTCGCCGTATTCCTCCTGGGCGTAGTACTCCTCCATGTCTGGCTACGACAATAGCCAGAAGCAAACTAGTATGAGTACATTTGAATGTACTCGCAAACTACTCCAACATGAGTGCTCTAGTTCCATTTTTAGTTTATCACTTTTATTCATTTAAAACATCTCTGTATCTTTGTTGAAGAAGATAAGGAAATTATGACTACTAGACATCTCAATTTTATTAGTTTTATTCCAAAACTCCTCCTTTTTCCGATCGTAAACCATTATGGCAATATCTTTCCAACTACCTCATACTGATCCGTTGGTATAGGTGTATGGAACACTCTCCATTTCCTTTTTCTTTTTAAACTCAACTCTTTTCCAAAAACTTGCACATGGTCTAAGTAGGGTCTTCAACTGTCCATATCCGAGGACTCGGCTATTCGAATAGTTTAATTACCCTCTGCAGAGGTAGCACGCTTTTCCCACACTCATCCGATAACTCATCGTGTCAGCCACGTCTCGCCATACCAGCGGTATGCGAAGTTGAGTCACCGACCCTAGTCTTTCCTTTGCTCATGCTAGTATAGGATCCTGCCCCTATGAACCATTCCATCTACACCTAGTCCAGTTTCCCGTCGGAAACCCTAAGTGTGAGGACTCATAGGTTTTATCTGGCGGTGTATACGGACATCCTTCTATCCTCCTCCTTATCTACTCATAGATTTTTGAGCGAGGACCCAGGTCAGGGTTAGGTCACCAAACCACTCCCTCATGCATAACAGAGTCATCTCTGTTGATGCAGTGTCCCATACTAATAAGAGCAAACTATATGACTAAGCCCTTTCCCATATGTGGGTAAATGTGGTCGCACAGAGTATCGGTTGCTTGACTGAGTACTAGGACACAATGTGCTTTTCCTAAAACCATCTTTCTTCATTTCCTTATTCCAACACCACATCTTGGTGCTATATATCCACACAAGTTTTCAAAGGAGTTTTGAATAAACAACCTTGTTTTTCCATCCTATAGTTTTAGTATATACTTCTACATAGGGTGGCAAAATAATCTCTATATACTTTTGAAAAAGGGTTTTTGTAAACCTTTGCTTTTGAAAATGATTTGTAAATCTAGATGCATAAGTTAGGTGCAAGCTCAGAGAGTAGCTTGCCTTGCTCGGCAAAGTGATCTTGGTCTTGGTCTTCAGGTTCTGCAAATCCCTCCTCCTCGATATATCCGGCAACGTTCTCGTCTAATACACAATCAATCAAATACAAACAATCACTAGCCTATTCAATCAATCATCATAGCAATACACTCTTAGAGGTTCTAATTAACCATTCCACATACCAAACAATATCATGTGGTTTCAATTTAATTGAATTAAACATTATTCCCTTGTATTTTAATTAGGGCAGAAACTTGTTGCACATGTTTAATTTCATAGCTTGAGTTCTGTTTGTCACAAAAATACAAACTAAAATTCTACAGAAAGCTAATGATGTGTAGAAGATGACACAATTGGGTTTGGGTCATTTGGAGTTACCAAACTCCCTACACATTGTTTTGAATCCAGAAGCCAATTAATATGGTTTTGGCTATTATTTAAATTATATTCATCTAAAAATTAAACCATTTTAGGGGTGACTAACCATGGCTAAATGTGACCTAATAAATTTAGTTTCAACTAATTTGGATTATCAGAGTATCAGAAACAAACAAGTTTAGGATTTAAACATGCTACTGTAATGTGAATGTTGTATTTTTATTATACATCCAAATGGGGTGAAACTAGTTTGGTTGGATAGGAAATTTCATAAGCTTTCCAGAACAGTTGGATTTGCTAAATTTGGAGTTGTAAATCTAAAGTTATGGAATTTCTAAAATTGGGTTCAGTACTGGTTTTTTAAATGAAACTTAAATTCGAATTTAAATCCAGAACGGATAAAGATTAAAACCCTGACAGGGGGACCCACCAGTCAGCGACTGCTGGCGCGCGCGCGGGTTTCATTTAAACCTGACGCGTGGGACCCTCATGTCAGATTTTTAATATTTTTCACGAACCGGTAAGCTACCGTAGGATCTAGATCTAACGGCTCTCGAGCGGCCGCGACGCCGGCGACCTAAAACTGGCGGCGCGCGACTCCGGCGACGGTGAGGTGGACAGAGACTCACCTAGGGGGCTCGGGAGGACGCGCGGATGGTGCAGAACGACGGCGGTGACTCGGGGAAGGCTTAGGGACGAGCGGCGCGTGCTGGGGCGGCTCCAACCGACGGCGGCGAGCAGCTCCTCATCCGCGGCCGAGCTCCAACTCCGGCGAGGCTCCTTCGTCGATCCTGTGCACGAATCAGAGGGGAAAAGGGGGCGGGTGAGTGCGGGGCGCATGGGGAAGAGGCTGAGGGCAGAGGGGAGTGAAGGGGAGTGGCAGCGCGGCCTGGCCGCGGTCGTCGTCTACCTCGGTGCGGTGAGCTCGAGGAGACCACGGGCGGCCGGAGCTTCGCGGCAACTGCTCCGCCCTCCTGGCGGTGCTCGAGAGGGTGGTGAAGTGAGGGGGGAGAGGCAGTGGGGTGGTGCGGTGAGAAGAGGGGCACGGGGGCCATTTTATAGCGGCCGGGCGGCGCACGGTGGGCGCGGTGCAGAGGGCACCCGCGGCCGTGCGTGCTCGCCGTAGGCCGGTGGAGTGGTGCGGCTACGCTGCGGGCTGCTCGGGGGACCAGGCGGGCAAGGTGGGGTGGCGTGGCGCGCTCGGGTGCGTGCGGGGGCTTGGCCCTGCCGTGAACGGGCTCGGGCGGCGCACGGCGTGCGCGTCATGGCGCGGGCGCGGCGTGCACGGGCTGGTGCTGGTGCGTGCTGTGGGTGCGGAAGGGGACCAGGAGGCGAGGGAGAGCGAAGGGGGGCATGGGGCTGAGCGCTACGGTGCTGCCACCTCTGCAGCCGCGCGACATGGCGACGTGCGTGCTGCCGTGGCTGTCGCCGGCGCCTCCACGGCGACTCCGGCCACCGTTTTGCCTCCCCCGGCGTGCGGTGAGGTCGCAGAGAAGAGAGGAGTGCAGTGGAGGCTCCAATTTGACAAATGAACGAAGCATTGCTCGGATTGATCCTAGGCTTAGCTCGGTTTGGGAAGAACAGGTGATGATCACAAGGTGTTTGGTGAATTGCCCGAACCAAAACAGTAGCATTTTGCTATTTTAATTTTCCTATTTCTCTTTATTCTTTTGGGTTCAAACTTAGGATCTAGGCTAACTATATTATTGGTAAGTGTTACAAAGTCTTTTTGAAATATTTTGAAATATTTCAATCATGAATTTCTAATTTGAATTTGGAGTTTTGAAGTTGAATTTTTGAAAGGGAATAGTTTGTAAAATTAACTAGGAGTGTTTATAATATTTCTCCATTGGTTTTGGTGTAAAAATAAATTATGCTTCTTAATTTGGAAAAATAATGTGACATGTGTCACATGGCGTTTTGTTTTTGTGATTTGTTTTATTTGTTTACTTTTCCTCAAATTTTTAATTAGAGCTAGAATTCCACAATCTTGCAAACAATGCAACAAGCAACACTCAAGAATTAAACATACACACATCTTTATAAGAAAAGTTTTTGTTGGCCCACATTTTTGCACTAATAATTATATTAATATTTTTGGGATGTTACAGACTTCCCCCCTTAAAATAAATCTCGTCCCGAGATTTGCTAGGCCTGGGTACTAAAGAGGTTGGGAAACTCGCTCCTAAGATAGTCTTCACGTTCCCAAGTTGCTTCATCTTCAGAGTGGTTAGTCCACTGGACTTTGTAGAACTTGATTGCTCGCCTGCGGGTGAGACGAACATCTTCGTCGAGAATCTTGAGGGGCGTCTCACGATAAGTCAGATCTTGATTCAGGTCGACGGACTGGTGATCGATGTTTTTGAAAACATCAGGCTGGTCAGGAACTTCAAGACACTTCCGGAGCAAGGAAATGTGGAAAACATCATGGTAATCTTCTAACTCTTGGGGCAACTCCAGTTGATAAGACACTTCTCCTCGACGGGCAAGGATCTTGAAAGGTCCAATATATCTTGGCGCTAACTTTCCTTTGACATGGAAACGCTGCATTCCTTTAAGGGGTGTCACTCGGAGATAGACATAATCTCCGATATTGAAGGTGACATCACGACGCTTGGGATCAGCGTAACTCTTCTGACGGGATTGGGCGGTCTTGAGTCGCTCTCGGATAAGCTGGACTTGCTCTTCAGCTTCACGGAGGGTATCTGGTCCAAACAGTTTGCCTTCTCCGGTGTCGGACCAATTCAGGGGTGTACGACACTTCTTGCCGTAAAGGGCTTCAAAAGGGGCCATTTGCAGACTAGACTGGTAACTGTTGTTGTATGAGAATTCTGCAAATGGAAGACAATCTTCCCATTTGGATCCATAGGCTAGGACACATGCGCGAATCATGTCCTCTAATATCTGGTTCACTCGTTCAGTTTGGCCATCGGTCTGGGGGTGATAAGCTGTGCTAAACGCCAACTTGGTTCCGAGGGCTTCATGCAGGGCTTTCCAGAACCTTGAGGTGAATTGTGTGCCTCTATCTGATACAATCCTCTTAGGCACACCATGCAGGCTTACTATTCTGGAAATATACAGGTCTGCTAACTGATTTCCCCTATAGGTGGTGTGGACGGGAATAAAATGGGCCACTTTGGTC
The DNA here is from genome assembly GCA_026929855.1 of Poa annua. Classification (NCBI taxonomy): domain Eukaryota; kingdom Viridiplantae; phylum Streptophyta; class Magnoliopsida; order Poales; family Poaceae; genus Poa; species Poa annua. The sequence goes on from CM049426.1 coordinate 38,028,972, forward strand.
AGCCTGTCAACGATGACCCATATTGAGTCATGGCCTCGGTTGGACCTTGGAAATCCGGTGATAAAATCCATTCCAATCTCATCCCACTTCCACTCGGGAATCTTTAGGGGTTGAAGCAATCCAGCGGGTCGCTGATGTTCAGCCTTGACTCGCTGACAAATATCACACTGGGCTACGAAAGCACCAATTTCTCGCTTCATTCCATGCCACCAAAATCTTTCACGAAGGTCTTGGTACATCTTGGTTCCGCCGGGGTGGATTGAGTAAGGGGTCTCGTGGGCTTCCTTTAGGATTAACTCCTTGAGTTCCGAGGTATTGGGGACACAGATACGACCATTGAATCTCAACACTCCTTCCGCATCCTCGGTAAAACCAGGCGCTTTACCGAGAGAAACCTTCTTCTTGATTCCTTCTATGCTCTCATGACCTTTCTGGGCCTCCTTGATTTGATCTATCAGAGTTGGAGCTAACTCTAAATGGGCGAGATAGCCGTGGCTAACAAGCTCTAGTCCAAAATCTTTGAACTCCTTAAACAGGGCTGGCTGCTCTGCTTGGATCATGGCATTCAGGGTGCAGGGTTTGCGACTAAGGGCATCGGCAACTACATTAGCCTTTCCAGGGTGATAATTGATGCCGATATCATAATCCTTGATTAATTCCATCCACCTTCTCTGTCGCAAATTTAACTCCCTCTGCGTGAAGATATACTTCAAGCTCTTATGATTCGTATAAATCTCGCAGCGATGTCCCGCCAGATAGGAGCGCCACGTCTTCAAAGCAAGAACAACAGCGGCTAACTCCAGGTCATGGGTTGGGTAGTTCTCTTCATGTGGTCGCAACTGTCGAGACAGATACGACACCACCTTGCCTTCTTGCATCAGAACACAACCCAGTCCTAGACGTGATGCATCGCAATACACGTCGAAACTCTTGGTGACGTCTGGCATAATCAGGACAGGGGTTGAGGTCAATCTCTTCTTTAATTTCTGGAAACTCTCTTCACACTTCTGAGTCCATTCAAATTTCTTGTCCTTTTTCAGCAGTTGGGTAAGGGGCTTGGCTATACTGGAGAATCCCTCAACGAACTTGCGGTAGTATCCCGCTAGTCCGAGAAAGCTTCGGATTTCAGTCACACTAGTTGGGGCTTTCCAGTCCACAATGGCTTGGATCTTCTCTGGGTCAACAGAGATTCCTCCCGCAGACACAACATGTCCGAGAAATGAGACTTCACTGAGCCAGAACTCACACTTGCTAAACTTGGCATACAACTGATGCTCTCGGAGGGTTGCTAAAACTAGACGCAGGTGTTCAGCATGCTCTTCTTCAGTTTTGGAGTAAATAAGGATGTCATCAAGGAAAACTACCACAAACTTGTCAAGATACTCCATGAAGATCTTGTTCATGAGATTCATAAAATAGGCTGGGGCATTGGTCAGACCAAAGGACATTACGGTGTATTCAAATAAACCGTAACGGGTTGTGAAGGCAGTCTTGGGAATGTCTGTCTCTCGGATTCTTAACTGATGATACCCTGACCGAAGATCGATCTTGGAGAAGACTCGGGCTCCGTTCATTTGATCGAACAGATCCTCGATCTTTGGGAGAGGGTACTTGTTTTTGATGGTCACATCATTTAACCTGCGATAATCCACACACAGGCGTGTGGTACCATCTCTCTTATCCACAAAAATAATGGGTGATCCCCAGGGTGAAGCACTTGGGCGAATAAGCCCTTTGCTGAGCATGTCTGCTAACTGCTTCTTCAACTCAACCAGTTCTTCTGGATTCATCCGATAAGGCCTTTGGGATATGGGGGCTGTCCCGGGGATAAGTTCAATGATGAACTCAATATCCCGATCCGGTGGCATACCAGGCAATTCTTCAGGAAAGACATCTTGGAACAGGTGAACAACACGGATCTCATCTAGGGCTGGTCGAGCTATGCTCTCATGGCATCTTGGTCGGGGTCGACTGGTTTCTGACACATACTCCACTTCTACTCCTTTGTCGGTGGTGATGGCTACAGCTCTTCTGGCACAGTCAATTCGACCATGGTACTTGGCTAACCAATTCATACCCAGTATGACATCTATTCCTTGGGTTCCTAGGATGATTAAGTCGACTAGGAACTTTTCCCCTTTGATCTCAAGGGAAACGTCCGGGCAAAATGACTTGGTATCTATGGTGGATTCTGGGATTTGGATGACCATGGGTTTGGGTAAGAGGTTTCCGACTAAACCTCCCTTAGCAACAAATTCTTGGGTAACAAAAGAATGAGTAGCACCAGAATCAAACAGAACAGTTGCAGGTACTGAGTTGACAAGGAACGTACCCATCACAACATCTGGTGCATCCATGGCCTCTTCAGCATTGATGTGGTGCAGGCGTCCCTTGGCAACAGCCACATTTCCGCGGGGTGCGGGGTTCTTGCCATTTCCATTACGGCCTTGGCCGTTGTTCGGCGCCTGTGCATCGGGGCGCGGACCATTCTTCTTAGGATTGGGGCATGCCTTGGAGTAGTGACCCTTGGTGCCACAATTGAAACAGACCACATTGGCATTGAGGTTGGGGTTGCTAGAGTTCCCTCCGGGACGGGTGTTGTCATTGGGACGGTTGAACTTGTTTGGGTTGTATGGGGGCTTAGGGTAACTGGGGTGCGAAGTTGGTGGTGGTCTATATGCTGGCTTGGGGTTTGGTGGGTGGGTGCGAGGTTTCTGACTGCTCGAACCTTCCTGGGCAATCATTCTCCTCTTACGACCCTCAAACATGGATTTGCGCTTGGTCTCCAACTGTATGGCCTTGTCCACAAGGGATTCCAAATCAACAAAGTCATGGATAACCAAGGCGCATTGTAGTTCATCATGAAGTCCGTTCATGAAACGCTCCATCTTCCTCCCCTCGGTGTCGACGTCATCAGGAGCATACCGAGACAAGTCAGTGAACTCATCGAGGTATCCGACCACATCCTTACTTCCCTGCTGCAACCTGCGGAATTCATCCTTCTTCCGCTCAATGAGTCCGCGGGGAATGTGCTTCTTGCGGAACTTCTCCTGGAAATCATCCCAGCTGATAGCGTAACCAGCTTGCTGTAGAGCCTTGGTAGCTTCCCACCAAGACCGTGCTGGTCCTGCAAGATAGTGGGTCGCATACAGCACCTTCTCAGGTTCTCCCACGGCTGCAACTACCAGGTTGTTGTTAATGGTGCGAAGCCAGTCATCGGCCTCAAGTGGGTGAAGTCCCTTGGAATAGGTGGGTGGGTTGGTCTTTTGGAAGTCGCTCAAAGTGGACCGCTGATTTCCTTCACCATTGCCATTGCCATTGCCATTGCCATTGCCATTGTTGTGGTGGTTGTTGTTGTTGTTGTGAGCGGCAGCTATCTGTTGCAGGGCAGCGATATGAGCTTGACGCTCAGTCCGGGCAGCTTGGCGTTCCTCCATGATGAGTGCCAGAAGTTGGGCGGTGGTTGGGTCCGGTGGGGGTGGTGGTGCTCCTCCATCCATGTTGGTGCGACGAGTTTCCACCATCCTGAAGTACACCGGGAATAAGGGCAAGCAAAAGGGGTTCTGACCAAGGAAAAGATGGGTTTCGCGAAGGGATTGATTTGCTAAGGATTATAAGAGAAACATTTAACACATGTTAACAAGACTAGCACACACTTTCATAGCACAACCATTACATCAAGGGTTCACCCAAATCTAGCTTACAACATTCTCCCTAACTAATGTACATATAGCAAGTTCCAAAAGAACCACAACTTTGACTCTACTAGCGATAGGGGGGGGGGGGGTCGACCTAATCCTGCGGTAGAACTCAAGTAACTCGCCTACTGAGGTGGAACCTCAGGCTCTGCCATGTCAGCATCGGACTGGTAGGGTGGCTCCTCTGGATCCTCCTCCTCATCATCTTCATCCTCCTCATCCTCATCCTCATCGTCCATCTCCTCTAGATAGTCGTCATCGTCACTGAGGAAAGCGTCGTTCTCCTTGCGGAGATCCTCGCCCTCCTCCTCCATCTCGTCAGTACGGAGCTCCAAATCCTCTATCAGCTCATCCTGCTCGGCAACCTTCTTGCGGAGCTTCGCTACGGTCTTCCTCATCTGGGTTCCCTTCTTAAGAAGAGCGGCCTTCTCAGTCTTCAGCTGTGCTTCACTCTCGCGACTCTCCTTGAGCGAGAGACGCTCAAAGTGAGACCGAACCCTAGCGCACCTCAGATCCTCCTGGGTGCGAAAGAGCATAATCTCCATGTCTAGGATATACTCTCCGAATGTCGGGTGCAGAGGGGACCGAATTGGGTGTCCATCGATGGTGCGCCTCCCGTAGAACTGGAAACGAGAGTTTACCAGCTCCGCCTTGTGTTCCTCACAAAGCCGGGATAGCATCCGCTGCATGGAACGACACAGTCCATCGTCCCAGTGGACGTCCATGAGGGTGAAAGAGAGTGCCCTGGATCCGGGGGACTTGATGTTCCCGCGAACAGACGCCTCGATCAACCAGGACAGGTTCCCGTTACCGGGAGCGTCCACCTGGGCTCCCTTAAACTCAGGAGTGGGACGACCTAGCAGCTTGGTCAACTCGAACAAGTCCTTCTCGAACATCAACTTGCCGTCCGTCTCCAGCTGAACGAACTCGGTGAAATGGATCGCCATCTATAATTTTTTTTGTAGTCAAAATTTTAAGTTAGTGAGATGGCAAGTATATCAAAATTTTAATGGAAGGGAAAATATGTGAGCAGATTTTTAAGTTTATTAAAATGACAAGTGTGGCAAGTTTTTATGAATGTGAGAGAAAACTTAGTAGTTTGTAAGAAGAGAATTTTGCACAAATGAGAGGGTAAGAGATAAGCATTTTTAAACTAATTTCTTAGTTTTTTTTTTTTTTAAACACAACTTTTGCAATCACTACCTAACGACCATGCTAATCTAAGGCTCCTAAAGTCGAGATGGCTCTGATACCAATTCTGTGGGGACCCCGTACTAGCTGTCCGAAATACCCGATTATGCTTAACACAACGATCCCGTGATCAGTCTGTCGTTGCACATAATCCGAATTGAATACCAAAGTTTACATCCATTACAATACCGAATTAAAGTCTTACATAAAATGGTCATCTAGACCAAGTCTTACATAGGTGCCTTCAAGGGCCAAACCAAAACAATCAGCGGAAATAAGGCGTAGTAGACATCAAATCCTAGCGATGACCCGACAGGCAGTCGACTTATGAAGATCCTTAGTTGGCATAGATGTCGCCGTATTCCTCCTGGGCGTAGTACTCCTCCATGTCTGGCTACGACAATAGCCAGAAGCAAACTAGTATGAGTACATTTGAATGTACTCGCAAACTACTCCAACATGAGTGCTCTAGTTCCATTTTTAGTTTCTCACTTTTATTCATTTAAAACATCTCTGTATCTTTGTTGAAGAAGATAAGGAAATTATGACTACTAGACATCTCAATTTTATTAGTTTTATTCCAAAACTCCTCCTTTTTCCGATCGTAAACCATTATGGCAATATCTTTCCAACTACCTCATACCGATCCGTTGGTATAGGTGTATGGAACACTCTCCATTTCCTTTTTCTTTTTAAACTCAACTCTTTTCCAAAAACTTGCACATGGTCTAAGTAGGGTCTTCAACTGTCCATATCCGAGGACTCGGCTATTCGAATAGTTTAATTACCCTCTGCAGAGGTAGCACGCTTTTCCCACACTCATCCGATAACTCATCGTGTCAGCCACGTCTCGCCATACCAGCGGTATGCGAAGTTGAGTCACCGACCCTAGTCTTTCCTTTGCTCATGCTAGTATAGGATCCTGCCCCTATGAACCATTCCATCTACACCTAGTCCAGTTTCCCGTCGGAAACCCTAAGTGTGAGGACTCATAGGTTTTATCTGGCGGTGTATACGGACATCCTTCTATCCTCCTCCTTATCTACTCATAGATTTTTGAGCGAGGACCCAGGTCAGGGTTAGGTCACCAAACCACTCCCTCATGCATAACAGAGTCATCTCTGTTGATGCAGTGTCCCATACTAATAAGAGCAAACTATATGACTAAGCCCTTTCCCATATGTGGGTAAATGTGGTCGCACAGAGTATCGGTTGCTTGACTGAGTACTAGGACACAATGTGCTTTTCCTAAAACCATCTTTCTTCATTTCCTTATTCCAACACCACATCTTGGTGCTATATATCCACACAAGTTTTCAAAGGAGTTTTGAATAAACAACCTTGTTTTTCCATCCTATAGTTTTAGTATATACTTCTACATAGGGTGGCAAAATAATCTCTATATACTTTTGAAAAAGGGTTTTTGTAAACCTTTGCTTTTGAAAATGATTTGTAAATCTAGATGCATAAGTTAGGTGCAAGCTCAGAGAGTAGCTTGCCTTGCTCGGCAAAGTGATCTTGGTCTTGGTCTTCAGGTTCTGCAAATCCCTCCTCCTCGATATATCCGGCAACGTTCTCGTCTAATACACAATCAATCAAATACAAACAATCACTAGCCTATTCAATCAATCATCATAGCAATACACTCTTAGAGGTTCTAATTAACCATTCCACATACCAAACAATATCATGTGGTTTCAATTTAATTGAATTAAACATTATTCCCTTGTATTTTAATTAGGGCAGAAACTTGTTGCACATGTTTAATTTCATAGCTTGAGTTCTGTTTGTCACAAAAATACAAACTAAAATTCTACAGAAAGCTAATGATGTGTAGAAGATGACACAATTGGGTTTGGGTCATTTGGAGTTACCAAACTCCCTACACATTGTTTTGAATCCAGAAGCCAATTAATATGGTTTTGGCTATTATTTAAATTATATTCATCTAAAAATTAAACCATTTTAGGGGTGACTAACCATGGCTAAATGTGACCTAATAAATTTAGTTTCAACTAATTTGGATTATCAGAGTATCAGAAACAAACAAGTTTAGGATTTAAACATGCTACTGTAATGTGAATGTTGTATTTTTATTATACATCCAAATGGGGTGAAACTAGTTTGGTTGGATAGGAAATTTCATAAGCTTTCCAGAACAGTTGGATTTGCTAAATTTGGAGTTGTAAATCTAAAGTTATGGAATTTCTAAAATTGGGTTCAGTACTGGTTTTTTAAATGAAACTTAAATTCGAATTTAAATCCAGAACGGATAAAGATTAAAACCCTGACAGGGGGACCCACCAGTCAGCGACTGCTGGCGCGCGCGCGGGTTTCATTTAAACCTGACGCGTGGGACCCTCATGTCAGATTTTTAATATTTTTCACGAACCGGTAAGCTACCGTAGGATCTAGATCTAACGGCTCTCGAGCGGCCGCGACGCCGGCGACCTAAAACTGGCGGCGCGCGACTCCGGCGACGGCGAGGTGGACAGAGACTCACCTAGGGGGCTCGGGAGGACGCGCGGATGGTGCAGAACGACGGCGGTGACTCGGGGAAGGCTTAGGGACGAGCGGCGCGTGCTGGGGCGGCTCCAACCGACGGCGGCGAGCAGCTCCTCATCCGCGGCCGAGCTCCAACTCCGGCGAGGCTCCTTCGTCGATCCTGTGCACGAATCAGAGGGGAAAAGGGGGCGGGTGAGTGCGGGGCGCATGGGGAAGAGGCTGAGGGCAGAGGGGAGTGAAGGGGAGTGGCAGCGCGGCCTGGCCGCGGTCGTCGTCTACCTCGGTGCGGTGAGCTCGAGGAGACCACGGGCGGCCGGAGCTTCGCGGCAACTGCTCTGCCCTCCTGGCGGTGCTCGAGAGGGTGGTGAAGTGAGGGGGGAGAGGCAGTGGGGTGGTGCGGTGAGAAGAGGGGCACGGGGGCCATTTTATAGCGGCCGGGCGGCGCACGGTGGGCGCGGTGCAGAGGGCACCCGCGGCCGTGCGTGCTCGCCGTAGGCCGGTGGAGTGGTGCGGCTACGCTGCGGGCTGCTCGGGGGACCAGGCGGGCAAGGTGGGGTGGCGTGGCGCGCTCGGGTGCGTGCGGGGGCTTGGCCCTGCCGTGAACGGGCTCGGGCGGCGCACGGCGTGCGCGTCATGGCGCGGGCGCGGCGTGCACGGGCTGGTGCTGGTGCGTGCTGTGGGTGCGGAAGGGGACCAGGAGGCGAGGGAGAGCGAAGGGGGGCACGGGGCTGAGCGCTACGGTGCTGCCACCTCCGCAGCCGCGCGACATGGCGACGTGCGTGCTGCCGTGGCTGTCGCCGGCGCCTCCACGGCGACTCCGGCCACCGTTTTGCCTCCACCGGCGTGCGGTGAGGTCGCAGAGAAGAGAGGAGTGCAGTGGAGGCTCCAATTTGACAAATGAACGAAGCATTGCTCGGATTGATCCTAGGCTTAGCTCGGTTTGGGAAGAACAGGTGATGATCACAAGGTGTTTGGTGAATTGCCCGAACCAAAACAGTAGCATTTTGCTATTTTAATTTTCCTATTTCTCTTTATTCTTTTGGGTTCAAACTTAGGATCTAGGCTAACTATATTATTGGTAAGTGTTACAAAGTCTTTTTGAAATATTTTGAAATATTTCAATCATGAATTTCTAATTTGAATTTGGAGTTTTGAAGTTGAATTTTTGAAAGGGAATAGTTTGTAAAATTAACTAGGAGTGTTTATAATATTTCTCCATTGGTTTTGGTGTAAAAATAAATTATGCTTCTTAATTTGGAAAAATAATGTGACATGTGTCACATGGCGTTTTGTTTTTGTGATTTGTTTTATTTGTTTACTTTTCCTCAAATTTTTAATTAGAGCTAGAATTCCACAATCTTGCAAACAATGCAACAAGCAACACTCAAGAATTAAACATACACACATCTTTATAAGAAAAGTTTTTGTTGGCCCACATTTTTGCACTAATAATTATATTAATATTTTTGGGATGTTACATTGAGCCGTAGGCTGCCTCGTCCGCTTGACGTCTCGTCGTGACAATGATCACGGGCGTGAAAATAATCACTTTATTTCTTGTTCCTGGCGGATACAAAGGTTTGAGTGGTTTAAGCCTTGATTTTTTAACCTTGAGGGACAAAAACATGCTTGGAGGTTGAGCCGTGGGCTGCCTCTTTCGCTAAATGCCCTGACGTGATGATGATCACGGGTAGAACTTGCGTAGATGCATGATGTTCCATGGATTCTTGACGGGGACGCCGTCTTCCGTCTCGAGGCGAGCCACGCCAGGCCTGGCGATGTAGGTGACCCTGTAGGGACCTTCCCACATCGGGGACAGCTTATGGAGGCCTTCCCTAGAGAGGATTCGTCTGAGGACGAGATCGCCTGCCTCCAGGGTGCGCGAGCGCACATTGCGGCTGTGGTAGCGCCTCAGGGACTGCTGGTACTTGGCCGCCCGTAGAGCGGCGCGGCGTCTTAGCCCTTCAAGGAGCAGTAGGTCGTCGTTGTGGAGGTCCTCTTGTTGGTCCTCATTAAAGGCCAGGACCCGTGGGGATCCATGCTTTATCTCTGCGGGGAGGACTGCTTCCGCTCCATAGACGAGTGCGAACGGCGTTTCCGCGGTGGGCTTGGGTGGCGTGGTACGGATGGACTAGAGCACCGAGGGTAACTCATTGATCCTGCCCTTGCCGTGGCCCTTGAGGACATCGAAGGTCCTGGTCTTCAAGCCTTTGAGGACCTCTGCGTTTGCGCGCTCAGCCTGTCCGTTGCTTTGCGGATGGACGACTGAGGCGAAGCAGAGCTTGATACCCATTTTCTGGCAATAGGCTCTGAAGATGCCACTTGTGTATTGCGAGCCATTGTCGGTGATGATGCGGTTAAGCACTCCGAAGCGGCAGACCAGGCCTCTAATGAATTTCACCGCCGTGCCTGCTGTGATTGTACGCGTCGCCTCCACTTCAGGCCATTTTGTGAACTTGTCGATGGCCACGAAGAGGTAGCGATATCCACCATGCGCCGTTGGGAAATGTCCCAGGATGTCCAGCCCCCAGACCGCAAACGGCCACGAGAGCGGAATGGTTTGAAGGCCCAGTGCTGGTTGGTGGATTTGCTTGGCGTGGAATTGGCAGGCTTCACAAGCTTGAATGATGTCCGTTGCATCTTGAAGCGCTTGAGGCCAGTAGAAACCGCTCCTGAAGACTTTCCCTGCGAGGGTGCGGGCGCACGAATGGTGGCCGCATTCCCCGCTGTGGATGTCCTTAATCAGCAGTTTTCCTTCTTCAGGAGGGACGCACTTGAGCGCGATGCCGTTTGGGCGCTTGCGGTAGAGATTTCCTTCGAGGATTTGGTATGATTTTTCTTTGCGGGCAATTCGCTCCGCTTCAACATCTTCCTCGGGAAGGATCCCTTTGCGTAGGTAGTCTTTGATCTCGTCGATCCATCCTGCCTGTTGGTGCACCGCTGTGAGCAACAGACGCTCCCCTGTTGGGGGCCCGCAGCCTGGGGCTCCGCTTGCAGGTGGCGGTGGGAGCGCTTCGTCTGTGCTTGCGGGCAAGGCCTCGAGGGGCTGCTTTATGGATGCCTTGACGGGCCTTTCCTCAAAGACACCCGGCAGCTGGGCTTGCCTCTTTGATGCGCGCTTGGCGATGTCATCAGCCTCTTGGTTCTCCTTTCTTGGGATGTGCATGAGCTCCATTCCGCTGAAGTTCTTCTCCAGCCTACGGACCTCTTCAAGGTATGCGGCCATGTGGTCGTCCTTGGCCTTGTAGCTTTTGTTGGAGAAGTTGACGAGCAGCTGGGAGTCGCCCTTGATGAGTATATGCTTGACGCCTAGGGCGATTGCGGCGCGTAGGCCAGCAAGCAACCCTTCATACTCGGCGATGTTGTTGGATATCTTGTCGATTCCGAAGCACAGCTGGACTGCATAATACAACTTGTCGCCTTTTGGTGAGGTCAGTACTACACCTGCCCCACCGTGGCGACAAGCGAAAGCTCTGTCGAACTTCATGGTCCAGTAACTGGGCATTGCTGCTCCAGCGGACTCGTGCTCTTCTTCCCAGGGCTCTTCAGGGGTTGGATCAGTCCATTCGGCGATGAAGTCTGCCAGGGCTCTTCCTTTGATTACCCTTGTGGTATCGAAGCGCAAATTGAATGGATGTAGCTCGATGTTCCATCCTGCAACCCGATCTGTTGCATTTGGGTTGCGTAGAATTTGCTCCAGGGGGAAAGAGGTTACCACCGTGATGGGGTGCCCCTGGAAGTAGTGCCGCAGCTTTCTTGAGGCGATGAGGAGTGCGAGGAGAAGCTTATGCTGCATCGGGTACCGCTCGCGAGCATCACGCAGTACTGTGCTGACGAAGTTAACTGGGTGCTCGACGAGGGTAGTTCTTGTTTCCTTGGCGTCTTTCGCCTGAGGTGGCCCAGCTTGACCCTTGATGGGGTTGGCTTCAAGGGGCTTGTCCTGGGCCTCGAGGGATGTGGCCGCGAGTGACTTGGCCTCGAGGGACGTGGCCTCGAGGGACTTGGCCTCGAGGGACGTGGCCTCGAGGGATGTGGCCTCGAGGCGCTTGCCCTCGAGGGACTTGGCCTCGCAGCGCTCCTCCTGGGCCTCGAGTGCGTTAGCCTCTTTCAGCAGTTGACTCGGGGCGGTCTCCTCTTGAGGCTTTGGGCCTGGCGTGGGACTTGTGATGGCCGCCCCTTCTTCGAGCTCTTTATCAGGAGGCTTTTTCTTTGGAGTGGTGGCACTCTTCTTGTGAAGTACAGGCTCCTCTCTTTCACCACAAGGACAGCACTGGCTGTTTGTGGGGTGGCTGACAAGTACAGCTTCAGGTGCTCGCCAGGTCTTGGGGCGACCATTACAGGTGGGCTTGCCAAGTACTTCTTCAAGTCCTCAAATGCTTTTTTCAGCTTCAGTTGTCCACTTGAAGGTGCCCGTCCTTTTCATGATCTTGAAAAACGGCAGGGCTCTTTCGCCGAACTTGGAGATGAATCGACCCAATCTGGCCATGCAGCCCGCCAGGCGTTGCATGTCCTTGAGCCTGCGTGGAGGTTGCATGCCTTCTATGGCCTTGATTTTTTCTGGGTTGTCCTCTATGCCCCGATGAGACATGAGGAAGCCCAGCAATTTGCCTGAAGGTACTCCGAAGACGCACATGGCGGGGTTGAGCTTGATGTTCACCTTGCGCAGGCTGGCGAAGGTTTCTTCCAGGTCTCCGAGCAGAGTATTTCCTTTGTGACTTCACGACAATGTCATCGACATACGCTTCAGCGTTTCGCCCCATTTGCCCGCCCAGGGCTATCCTCATTAACCTCTGGAAAGTGGCTCCGGCATTTTTTAGGCTGAAGGGCATGCAGACGTAGCAATACACACCACATGGGGTGAGGAAAGCCGTCTTCTCCTCGTCCTCTTTAGCCATCTTAATCTGGAGATAACCAGAGAAGGCATCGAGGAAACAGAGGAGCTCGCAGCCTCCGTGGAGTCCACGATCTGGTCAATTCTGGGCATGGGGTAAGGGTCTTTGGGGCAGGCCTTGTTCACGTCGGTGTAGTCGATGCAGAGGCGGCCTCCGCCGGCGGGCTTTGGGACTACCACGCCGTTGGAGAGCCAAGTAGGGTGCGCGACTTCGCGGACGACTTTTGCCGCTTTGAGCTTCTCGACCTCTTTGACGATGAATGCTTGCTTCTTGGGGGCTTGTTTTCTTGCTTTTTTCTTGACGGGGCGCGCGTTTGGGCACACGGCCAAGTGGTGCTCGATCACCTCCCTCGGTACAGCAGACATATCTGACAGCGTCCATGCGAACATGTCAGAGTTTGCCTGGAGGAAGGCGACGAGCGCGCTTTCCTATTTGGGCGGCAGCGCGGCGCCAATGGTGACGCTAGCCCCCGAGCTTCCTGAGCTCAGAGAAATCTTCTTTGTAGCAGCTGCCTCCTGGGAGAACAATTGCTTCTTCTTCTTGGGCCTCTCGAGAGGCTCTTGGTCCTCGTCTGCGGGGAAGGCCATGGCGGCGGTCTTGTAGGCCGTCTCCACAGCACGCGTAGCGTCCAGGACGTGCCCACGTATGGTGATCGTGCCGGTGCTGCCGGGGATCTTGACCATGTTGTACGCATGGTGCGTGACGGCCATGAACTTCGCGAGCGCAGGGTAGCCGAGGATGGCTTTGTACGGCAAGCCGATGTGCGCAACATCGAAGTCGATGTGCTCGGTGCGGTAATTTTCCTCGCTACCGAAGGTGACGACAAGCCTAGAGGCTCGATTGAGCCGCTGGTGACCCCCGTGAAGGGCCTCGAGGGCATGAGCCCCTCGTAGGGCACTTGAAGCGCTTCGAACGTATCTATGGAGATAACGTTCAGGCCTGCTCCGCCGTCGATGAGCGTCTTAGAGACAGCTACGTTGTCGATGGTGGGGGTGCAGACCAGCGGGAGGGTTCCAACAGTCTTGGTGGACTTGGGGTGGTCCTGAGCGTCGAAGGCGATGGTGTACTGGGACCACTTGAGGGGCCTGGAGGTTTCCGTGCTTGGGAGGGCGGCGTTGAGCTCGCGGGCGAACTGCTTGAACTGGTTGTTCGACTTTGGCGCCTGCGCCCCCCCAGGATGCAGGCAATCGCGCCCCTCGGGGCGTGGTAGCCGTCCTCTTCCTCGTCCGGGAGGTTGCCGTTCTTTTCTGCGGCGTTGGCTCGATTTCCAGATGGTTTCTGGTGGCCGCCCTTGCGCCCGCCTCCGCGGTAGCCAAGGCCTCGACCGCGGCCGCCGCTGTCTTCTGCTTGCCCGCGCTCCTTGCTCAACCTTTTGAGGTCGTAGCAGGAATCCGTAGAGTGGCCGCGCCTGTTGTGGTAGACGCAGAAGGGACGGTGATCATCTTTTCTCTCTCCAGCCTCGGGGGAGTCCCTGCGGGTGCCTTTGGTGTCCGGCTCTGCCACGAGAACTGTGGTGGCCTTGCGCTTGGGCTCCTCCTTCTTCTTCTGGCTCTTGGACCCCTCAGCATGATCATCCCCTCTCGAGGACATTTTCACGAAGAGGAGTCCCTCTTCAGCCTTGGCGCACTTGTCCGCCATGTCGAACAGCTTGACCACCGAGGTGAGCTTGTCGTGGATGCCCAGTTTCTCAAGCATCCTGCTGTTGGTGACACCCTCGCGGAAGGCGGCGATGACTAGAGTGTCGGGGATGTTCGGTATCTTCTTGCGCACTTGGCTGAAGCGCTGGATGTACTTGCGGAGCGTTTCTTCCTTCCTCTGCACCACAGCGCGCAGATCGTTGTGGGTGAGGGCGCGCTCGTACGTCCCCTTGAAGTTGGAGACGAACTGCCTGCAGAGCTCCTCCCAGGAGTTCACAGAGTCCTCCGGGAGGTTCAGCAGCCACGACAACGCAGAATCGCGTAGCGCGTGGGAGAACCAGTTGGCCATGACATTGTCGTCTCCCCCCGCAGCTTGGATGGAGGTGGTGTAGAGCTGCAGGAACTCGACGGGGTTGCTGGAGCCGTCGTAGCCCTTGGGAAGAGCCGGCCTGAACTTCTGCGGCCAGACCACGCGGTGAAGGGAGCGTGTGAACGCTATGCAGCCCGAGGTGTACGTAGCGACCCCGTGCTGAAGCGCGCCGCGGTTCTGCTGTCCCGCCTGGCCGAGCTCCTCCACGAGCCTGTTCTGTCGGTCTCGCTGGAGCTCCATCCCCACACGGGCGTCGGGCGCGGTGCGCTGCATGATCATGCAATCGCGCGGCGAGGTCGCGTGTGACGCAGCCCTCTGCGCCGCAGCCGGTGCAGGCCCCGGAGGTGGCGGAGGCGCATTTGTTGCGACCGTGCCCACGAGAGAGGGGTGTGCGTTGGACTGCGACGGAGCGGGGCGCGTCGTGGCGATGCCGACGAGGTGGTTGAGGCGTTGGAGCCACCGCTCGTGGGCCTCAGCCCTGGGCTGGTAGAGGAGCAGCTCCTGCGCCATGAGCAGAGCAGTGTGTGGCGCGGGGTCGGTTCTCCCCGGGCCCGAGCCACTCGGGCGCTGCGTCGGGTGTGACGACTGCGTGTCCTCCTGGTGCTCGGCGTCGTGCTCCGGCGCCTCCACGTGAGGGCCAGAAGGGACATGCTCCTCTTGGCGGGGTCGGCCCCGCCTTGCGCGGGTGGTCGCGCGAGTGGTTGCGCGGGTTGTCGCGGCGCCTGAGGGCGCGCATCGGTTGACTCGAGCGGTGCGGGTGGTGCGCGTGTTCACCATGGCGCGGAGACGAACTCGAAGGTTGTTGACGCGCCTCAATCCCCTACCTGGCGCGCCAAATGTCGGGTTATGACTCCCAGGAATCGGGGAAAGTCACTTCCTGAAGTGTAGTTCGAAAGGGAATTGAACGCGGAGGTCTAAACCCTCAAGTGGCCCCGCTACGTTGCTCGCCGGACTCGAAGAAGACGCGCGCCCGACCA
Source organism: Poa annua (assembly GCA_026929855.1). NCBI lineage: Eukaryota > Viridiplantae > Streptophyta > Magnoliopsida > Poales > Poaceae > Poa > Poa annua. The sequence continues at coordinate 38,044,242 of CM049426.1, forward strand.
AGGAAAACACCGTCCTTTACCCAGGTTCACGGACCTCGTGAGGAGGTAAGACCGCTACTCCTGCCTGTCTGTATTATATGTGGGAGATTACAGTACAATTGAGCTTGCCGGAAGCCCCCTTTAGGCAGTTCTTGCCTGGGGAGGGAAGCAATGGTCTTCATCCTCACAGCTTGCCGGAAGCCCACCTGCTTTATCGCCGGAGTAGAAGGTCCTCACAGCTGCGTAGCAGGCTGTAACATCCCAACTTTAGACATTCCAAAAAGGTTGTGTTTGTGTTGTAATAAAAATTATCAGCATGGTATCTTTTCTTTTTGTCACCACAATTAATTAAATTGTTGCATTTAATTTTAATTCACACTATTAAATTCAAATGCAAATTCAAATATTTTTTAAATATGATGTTGCAAAGTTTTTATAAACTTTCAAACTTAGTATTTTAAATTAACTATTTTTTTTATGAATATGAAAATTGTCAAAAAGGTTGCATCTCTTTTTATCTTTCCATTTTGTTTTAGAAACAAAAAACTAGAAAAGAAATAAAAAGAAATCCAAAACAAAAAAAAAAGGGTGGTGGAGCCCTCCTGGCCGAACTGGGCCAACTTTGGCCCAGCACCCCAGCCCGGCCGTTTTCTCCTTCGTCCCCCACATCCGTACGGAGGTGCCCCTTTCCACGTCGCCAGCCATGGCAGGGAGGCTGCCAGGTGCGCCCCACTGCAGCGCGCCCCCGAGCTGCTTTCCCCTCTCCTTAAGCCGCAGCGCCGCAGCGCCGCCAACCCTAACCCTAGGCCTCCTCTTTCCCTCTGCCTAGCGCCGCCGCCCCTCTCCTTTTTCCCTCTCTGTCAACCACCGAAGACCACCGGATTCGCCGCGCCATTTCCTCCGGCCACCCCCCTTCCTCCACTTCGCGCCAGCAGCTGTGCCACGGCCGTCTCGTTCTTCGTCAGCAGAGGACCGGACCCGGGAGGCGCCGCTTCCTCCTCCCTTCTCCGACGCCGGCCGCGGATTTTCCGCCTCGCCCAGCACCGTCCGGTCGCCCCCGTCATCGCCGAGCCACCCCGCCTCGCCACGAGCCTCCCACGGTGAGCTTCGTCGACTTCCCTCTCTTCCCCTTTCGGCTCGCTCCTCTGCCGCCGGAGTCCACGACGCTGGAGTGGTTACCGCCCGCAACCGCACGCCGGCGAGCACCGATACGAACCGTTCGTGCCTCCCCGGACCAACCGAATCCAAAAATTGAGACCTCCGCACTCCCGCAACTACCCCACGCACCCAGGCAGCGGCGCCGCCCCCGGATGGTCGCCGGCGGCGCCGATTTCGTCGCCGCCGTGCATGTACTGTAGTCGTTCAGAGTTTCGTTTTTCTTCAGTTCCGTCAGAGCTAGTTTATACTGTCAAAAGCAAGTCCACACCTAGCTAAACAACAACACCACCCGATCCCGAGCGGCTAGCAGCGCGCTCTGATCCTTCCGCGCGCGCTCGCGAGTTCAATTCCCGGCCGGAGTGGATAAAAGTCCACCCTTTTGTTTTCTTTGTCTCCCACTGACGAGTAGGTCCCACCAGTCAGAGACAGAGGCGCTGTAATTTTACCCTGAGCCCCCTGGGGTTTCCTGTTTGCACAGAGAACCTTCACTGCAAAGTTTCTATCACGAACAGGTCCCTGGATAATTTCAGAAACCACCCTAGAGCTAAAAATACAATAACTTTTAATCTATAACTCCAAATAAAATAAACTTTATATGTTTTTATATCAGAAAAATGCAATAAACATTAATATGACAATCTTATGTCATTTTGCATCATTTATTTTAAATGCTTAGTTTAATTTAACAAATGCACTTAAATAATTAAATATGGAATATGTGGGGTAATAAATATATAATGCCCTAATTCAATTTAATATGCTCATATCTTTTATACCATGTCTTGCCATGCTAATAAACATTTAATTTGATGTGTAGATAAATAATTTGCACTAAAATAATAAATATGGAATGTGTTGGGCAAATATTTATCTATTGCCTATTCCATTTAAATTAATTAGATCACCATGCCATGTTATATATGTTAAACAACATTTAACTTGTTGGTTACACAAATAACTTACACCATAATTAATTGCCGGGATTTCATCCCCGCATTAATATGACCTAATCATCTCATACCATATTGCAACATCATTTGATTGCGCATTTGCTTTGTATTGATTATGTTTCCTATTGTCTGTGTTTTGCTCTTCTCTGGGTAGACGACGACGTGTCTGCTGCCGATACTTTCATCCTTGAGATTTCAGCTTTTGTGCCGGGCCACAAGCTGCCAGGCAAGCTTCTGCTAACAGTTTACACGATTTTTTGATTTTCATCCTTGCCTTTTGATCTATGCTATCCTAGTTACGATTCTTGAATTGCGATCCCATCATATGTTTTATCCTGCAGCCCATACAGCTTTATCCCCACATCCCATCACCTGTTGTATGTTTATCTGTTAGCCTTGCGAGTCGTAGTGCATGCTTAAGGTTGGTTCTGCGAGTCTGTTTGTCCTATGTCATTTATACTTAGCATGATAGATTGTCTACTTTAATAAAATGCTATCTATGTTGGGGTATTATAATTAAAGATAAGGCACTGGCGGAAGTCCTTGCGAGGTGCTTTGTTCTGCTAAGTGTCGACCTAGGAACTCAGTTCTTGTCCTCGGATCCAATTTTGAGCGCACTAACCGCTTGTGGGAGGCCCTATGGAGCCCCCCGCGGCTTCGATCTAATCCGCTTCTTATCCAGGGCGCCGCAAGTAGTTCGGGTTTTCCATTTGGTGCATGCATAAGGTTACCTAACTATCTCATGATGATCGAGTAGTCGATTCTCATATAGGGTGGCACGTTCTTAGAGTGCTATGAAGGTCGTATCCCGCGGGCACTGGACCTGATTAGCCGTGCACACAATCATGCGGTTCCCTGGATGGGTTGTAGAGAAGAGATTTGCCGTGTTGAGATGCCCTAGCTTCTGGCTTTGCTTTTGGGGTTGATCGAACGAGTACGGGTCCAGTAGTGCACCCCTGCAGGGTATATACTTATCGATGAGCCGTGTCCACGGTTATGGACGACTTGGTGATGATGCTGGCTAACAAGATCATAGACAACTTACACCTAATCATTGTTAATTAACCTGACTAGTAATATAGACTTACTTCCACAATAACTTGTAACTAAAATTGTTCACTGTGTGAGTAATTCCCGAATTGCTTCCTCATACTTGGTTGAGGGGGTTAATCCGAGAATGGGTTATGATTGGTGTTAGTTGTAGATGGTTAACTTATGCGCTCTCTTATCCCTCTCTAACTTAGACGGAAGTTGTAGCGTGTCTCTATTAGGTTGCTAGTGATGCTGCCGCAAAAGTCCACTTAACCCCATACTTTGGGAGTCTTACAGTTTTGTAACCTGTTAGCTTAAGCTTATTCGATACGCTTCGGTGTATTGACCCGTTCGCGGGCTGTGGTTTTTCTGCAGTTGAGGATTCTTCGCACGACCAGGTTGGTGGATAATACGTGGAGTTCGACGACGAGATCTGCGACGAGTAGTTAGAGTTCCCCTGGGCTTCTTCCTGGTGGACCGCGTGGATGGGCCTTCTTTTTCCGTTTCGGCTTTGAGCCCTTTGCTTCTTGTCTGTACTCAGACCGGTTTGTTTCCGCTGCATGATGTAATGTTGGGACATGTGTCCTCTGTTTGGTGCCATTCGATATATTTTGCTCAGTGAGAGCTTTTGGATATTATTTCCTTTCTTTGTGTCTTAGGTTTATTCTGTGGTTTCAACTTGTTAAAAATCCGACTCGTATACCATGTGTGTATGGATGAAGTATACGAGTTGGAAGACTTTTTGGGTTCTTGCGTGCACAATCTGGAAACGTATGTGACGTTGGGGTCGCCAAGAGCTGTCGGCCGATGATCCATTCCGAGCATGGCCTGATTGTTTCCTGGGATTGGTAACCCCAGTATGTTCTTGGTTGTGTGGCCCAACCGATACGTTTCGTTTGTGTAGCTTGAATTCAGGGTGTGACAGTTGGTATCAGAGCTTAAACGCCCTCAGGTTCCCTTCTACTGGTCGTTGTTTGAGTCTAGAAAAATATTTTGTAGTTATCAGGAAATTCTTAAATTTTAGAGTAGGAATTCTGTTCTTTTACTTCTTTCCCCACCAACCCTCCCTGTTCTTCTTGTAAGGAAGTGTTACGATATTTCCCTTCTCACCTAAATTTTAAAATTAGGACATCACGTGTTCTGGGTTTCTGTAGTACCATAGTTGCAGGTGTCTTCAAGGTGGTTCTTTTCGCTTCATCAGTTATCAACCTCTTCGGCTACGTTCAGTTTCTTTCTTGAATCAATCAGTTGTTTCTCCTCTTCTGGTGGAGTTACGTCAAGCTCAATTGGTGTTTCCTCGTTCTAGTGCTAGGCTTCGTTCTTACCTCTCTTTAAACCTTTCTGGAAGTAAACAAAGTGGCGTACCATGATGGATGGCCATGTCTGGTTCCTTGTTGTATTTTCTAAGCAATCTGGAGTTTTTCCTTTAAAGCGCTTACATTGGATTTTATTTATCCGATTGTGGTGTTAACGTTGTATCCTCCTCAGGATGGAGAGTGGCGAAGAAGATACTCAAATGCCATCCGAAATGAGGCAAGTGTTGTCTCAGATGACGCAAGTTTTGGGTCACATTCAGCAAAACCAAAACCAGGGCAACTGCCGTGTGACAATTGTAGAGTTCCTCCAGCTCAACCCACGCACGTTTGATGTTTCCTCTGAGCCACTGGATGCTGATGACTGGCTGCGTGAGATGAACAATGCTCTGGCTGTTTCTCATGTGTCCGATGAGGACCGTGTTCTGTTTGTGTCCTATCTTCTCCGCGGAAAATCCATGTCTTGGTGGGAGAACTTCCAACAGTTACGAGCACCAGGTGTGGTTATCACTTGGGATGAGTTCAAGGAGGCTTTCAAACGCCACCATATTCCCAATGGGGTCATGGAAAGAAAGCGTGATGAATTCTATGACTTGACTCAGGGAAGCATGTCTGTGTTGGACTATCAAGCTGAGTTCAACCGTCTGGCTCGCTATGCTCAAGATGAGGTATCAACTGATGCACAGAAGCAAGCCAAATTTCGCAGAGGTCTAAGCCCAAATCTGAAGTATGCACTCACCTTGTTCAAGTGCGTTAACTTTGAAGAGCTCGTGAACACAGCTCTCCGGGAGGAATTTGGTCGTGAGATGTTTGAAGAATCTCGAAAACATGCTCTTGAAGGTGCTTCTTCTTCAGCAAACACCATGCCTCCACAGAAGCGTAGGCTTTGGGTTCCATATGCATCTCCAACTCAACACACCTATCTTCCAAGCCCTTTAGGGTTCACTCCTCGTCCTCCATCCGTAATGTTTCCTACAAGAGGTTCTCAAGCTCAGAAAAGGCCAAGTGTTCAAATTCCGCCAAAGCCAGTGACTTCAAAAACCTGCTTCAAGTGCGGTGATCCAGGCCATATCTCTATCTATTGTCCACAAAACAAGCTTCATAAGCAACAAGCTCTTTCTCCTCCAACACAAGCTTTAGTTTGTGCTCTCCCCAGCAATTTGCCTACAGCTAGGAGAGGAAGGGTGAACCACCTCAACGCCAAAGAGGCAGAGGAAGCTCCAGAAGTTGTAATGGGCAAACCCCTAGTTAACTCTTTTCCGGCTAAGGTATTGTTCGATACTGGAGCATCTCATTCTTGTGTGTCAGTAACCTTCGCTCAAACAACGAAGCTGCCTCTAGATCCCTTATCTATTCCACTCGTGATCCATTCTCCGTGAACGCAAATGCAGACTTCTATGGTAAGCCATGGAAACCAAATTCAAATTGGAGGTCATTTGTTCCTGGCTTCCTTAATTCTTCTGGGTAACTCATACATTGATGTCATTCTAGGCATGGATTGGTTGAAGGCCAACAAAGCTAAGATAGACTGTTCCACAAAGACTGTAACTCTTTCTCATCCTTCTGGACAGATAGTCTATTCTCCAAATCAAACCTCTTCACCTCAGCTTTTCGCTCTCAATGTTCATCCTCTTCCTGCTATGGAAGATATACCGGTGGTCCGAGACTTTCCTGACGTCTTCCCTGAAGAATTGCCAGGCATGCCGCCTGACAGAGCCGTGGAGTTCGTTATTGAACTAGAACCAGGCACTGCTCCTATCTCCAAACGTCCTTACAAGATGGGCCCCAAAGAACTGGCTGAACTTAAGAGACAGCTAGAGGAGTTGGAAAGTAAAGGTCATATCCAACCTAGTACTTCTCCTTGGGGTTGTCCTACTTTGTTTGTCAAAAAGAGGGACACAACTGAGCGACTGGTTGTTGACTACCGTCCTCTGAACAAGAAAACCATCAAGAACAAGTATCCTCTCCCTCGCATCAATGACCTGTTTGATCAACTCGCTGGTGCAAAGGTTTTCTCCAAGTTGGACTTGAGGTCAGGTTATCACCAGATCAAGATCCGCAAAGAAGACATTCCTAAGACAGCTTTCACCACTCGATACGGTCTCTACGAATACACTGTCATGTCTTTCGGTCTCACAAATGCTCCGGCGACTTTCTCACGTCTCATGAACTTCGTTTTCATGGAATACCTCGATAAGTTCGTGGTAGTCTATCTCGATGACATTCTTATCTATTCCAAAACCGAGGAAGAACACGGACAACATCTACGTCTTATCTTGTTGAAACTCCGAGAACATCGTCTCTACGCCAAGTTCTCCAAGTGTGAATTTTGGCTTCCTAAAGTATCTTATCTTGGTCATGTCATCTCTTCTGAAGGCATTTCTGTTGATCCAGAAAAAGTGAAGGCCATTGTTGAATGGTTGCCTCCTACATCAGTGAAACAAGTCAGGATTTTCCTTGGCATGGCTAGCTATTGCCGCCGATTTGTTGAGAACTTCTCCAAAATCGCTAAGCCTCTCACCGATCTTACTAGGAAGGATAGAAAGTTCCTTTGGACTCCAAAGTGTGATGAGAGCTTCAATCTCTTGAAAGCTAAACTCACTTCTACTCCTATTCTAGTTGGCCCAGATAATTCCAAACCTTTCCAAATCTTCTGCGATGCATCTCTTCAAGGACTAGGCGCAGTCCTCATGCAAGAACGCAAAGTTGTGTCTTATGCATCTCGCCAGTTGCAGCCTCATGAGCTCAACTATCCTACACATGATCTTGAACTTGCAGAAATCATGTATGCCCTCAAGGCTTGGAGACCTTTTTTGTTGGGGCACAGCTGTGAGATCTTCACTGATCACAAGAGTCTCAAATATCTCTTCACTCAACCAGATTTGAACCTCAGGCAAACAAGGTGGCTTGAGAAACTCTCAGATTATGATCTTACCATCTCTTACACTCCAGGCAAAGCTAATGTAATGGCTGATGCTCTCAGTCGCAAGTCCTATTGCAACAACCTCATGGTTGAGGACATCCAACCTCCTCTTCATGAAGAATTCAAGAAACTCAATCTTCAAGTCGTTCCTTCTGGTTATCTTGCAAACTTGATTGCCACTCCTACACTTGAGGATAAGATCCGTGCCGCACAGTTGCGTGATTCTGGTGTCAAGAATATCAAAGACAACATTGACAAGGATAAGTACAAGAGTTTCTCTCTCGATGACAAGGGTACCTTGCTGTTTGAAGAACGCATTGTAGTGCCCAAGCTTGACAGCTTAAGAGAGCTCATTCTCAAGGAGGCTCATGATACTCCGCTTTCTATCCACCCTGGCAGCACAAAGATGTACCAGGATCTCAAGTCAATCTATTGGTGGATCAGGATGAAGCGTGAAATTGCTCGCTATGTGTCTCAGTGTGATGTTTGTTGTCGTGTCAAGGCAGTTCATCAGAGACCACCTGGACTTCTTCAACCACTGCAAATTCCTGAGTGGAAATGGGACAAGATCGAGATGGATTTCGTTACTGGGTTTCCAAAGTCCAAGAAAGGCAACGATGCAATCTTTGTTGTCATTGATCGTTTCTCAAAAGTTGCTCACTTCTTCCCAGTCAAAGAGACAGTATCAGCTAGTCAGTTGGCAGAACTCTATATGACAAGACTGGTTCCGTTACATGGTGTTCCTTTGGCAATAAGCTCAGATCGTGGAAGTATCTTCACTTCTCGATTTTGGGATAGCTTTCAGAAAGCCTTGGGTACCAAACTTCTGTTCAGCACAGCTTACCATCCGCAGACAAGTGGACAGGTTGAAAGAGTGAACCAAATTCTGGAGGATATGCTCAGAGCTTGTGTTATCTCCTTTGGCATGAAATGGGAGGATTGCCTTCCGTATGCTGAGTTCTCCTACAACAACAGCTTCCAAGAAAGTCTAGGCATGGCTCCTTTCGAAGCTCTCTATGGCCGCAAATGCAGAACTCCTCTGAATTGGTCTCAAGCTGGTGAACGTCAATTCTTTGGTCCTGACATTATCCAAGAGGCTGAAGAAAAGGTTCGCATCATTCGTGACAATCTGAAGATTGCCCAGTCTCGGCAGAAAATCTATTATGATAGCAAGCACAGGGACATGGTCTATGCACCTGGTGATCAAGCTTACCTTCGTGTCACTCCTCTGAGAGGCACGCAACGCTTTGGCATCAAAGGCAAACTCGCTCCACGTTATGTTGGGCCTTTCAACGTTCTTTCAAGGCGTGGTGAATTGGCTTACCGTCCGGATATTCCTCCAAACCTCTCCAAAGTGCACGATGTCTTCCACGTGTCACAACTCAAGAAGTGCTTCCAAGACCCAGGACGTTCAGTTGATCATGGATCAATTGAACTTCGAGAAGATCTCTCTTATGTGGAACAACCGATTCGCATTCTTGACGAAGCGGAACGTCGCACCCGTAACAACACTGTCAAGTTCTACAAGGTTCAATGGTCTCATCATTCTGACAAGGAAGCTACATGGGAACGTGAAGACCACCTTCGTGCCGAGTATCCCGACCTCTTCGTTGCTCCATGAAGAATCTCGGGGCGTGATTCCTTTGAGGGGGGGAGTGTTGTAACATCCCAACTTTAGACATTCCAAAAAGGTTGTGTTTGTGTTGTAATAAAAATTATCAGCATGGTATCTTTTCTTTTTGTCACCACAATTAATTAAATTGTTGCATTTAATTTTAATTCACACTATTAAATTCAAATGCAAATTCAAATATTTTTTTCAATATGATGTTGCAAAGTTTTTATAAACTTTCAAACTTAGTATTTTATATTAACTATTTTTTTATGAATACGAAAATTGTCAAAAAGGTTTCATCTCTTTTTATCTTTCCATTTTGTTTTAGAAACAAAAAACTAGAAAAGAAATAAAAAGAAATCCAAAACAAAAAAAAAGGGTGGTGGAGCCCTCCTGGCCGAACTGGGCCAACTTTGGCCCAGCACCCCAGCCCGGCCGTTTTCTCCTTCGTCCCCCACATCCGTACGGAGGTGCCCCTTTCCACGTCGCCAGCCATGGCAGGGAGGCTGCCAGGTGCGCCCCACTGCAGCGCGCCCCCGAGCTGCTTTCCCCTCTCCTTAAGCCGCAGCGCCGCAGCGCCGCCAACCCTAACCCTAGGCCTCCTCTTTCCCTCTGCCTAGCGCCGCCGCCCCTCTCCTTTTTCCCTCTCTGTCAACCACCGAAGACCACCGGAGTCGCCGCACCATTTCCTCCGGCCACCCCCCTTACTCCACTTCGCGCCAGCAGCTGCGCCACGGCCGTCTCGTTCTTCGTCAGCAGAGGACTGGACCCGGGAGGCGCCGCTTCCTCCTCCCTTCTCCGACGCCGGCCGCGGCTTTGCCGCCTCGCCCAGCACCGTCCGGTCGCCCCCGTCATCGCCGAGCCACCCCGCCTCGCCACGAGCCTCCCACGGTGAGCTTCGTCGACTTCCCTCTCTTCCCCTTTCGGCTCGCTCCTCTGCCGCCGGAGTCCACGACGCCAGAGTGGTTACCGCCCGCAACCGCACGCCGGCGAGCACCGATACGAACCGTTCGTGCCTCCCCGGACCAACCGAATCCAAAAATTGAGACCACCGCACTCCCGCAACTACCCCACGCACCCAGGCAGTGGCGCCGCCGGCGCCGATTTCGTTGCCGCCGTGCCTGTACTGTAGTCGTTCAGAGTTTCGTTTTTCTTCAGTTCCGTCAGAGCTAGTTTATACTGTCAAAAGCAAGTCCACACCTAGCTAAACAACAACACCACCCGATCCCGAGCGGCTAGCAGCGCGCTCCGATCCTTCCGCGCGCGCTCGCGAGTTCGATTCCCGGCCGGAGTGAATAAAAGTCCACCCTTTTGTTTTCTTTGTCTCCCACTGACGAGTAGGTCCCACCAGTCAGAGACAGAGGCGCTGTAATTTTACCCTGAGCCCCCTGGGGTTTCCTGTTTGCACAGAGAACCTTCACTGCAAAGTTTCTATCACGAACATGTCCCTGGATAATTTCAGAAACCACCCTTGAGCTAAAAATACAATAACTTTTAATCTATAACTCCAAATAAAATAAACTGTATATGTTTTTATATCAGAAAAATGCAATAAACATTAATATGACAATCTTATGTCATTTTGCATAATTTATTTTAAATGCTTAGTTTAATTTAACAAATGCACTTAAATAATTAAATATGGAATATGTGGGGTAATAAATATATAATGCCCTAATTCCATTTAATATGCTCATATCTTTTATACCATGTCTTGCCATGCTAATAAACATTTAATTTGATGTGTAGATAAATAATTTGCACTAAAATAATAAATATGGAATGTGTTGGGCCAATATTTATCTATTGCCTTTTCCATTTAAATTAATTAGATCACCATGCCATGTTATATATGTTAAACAACATTTAACTTGTTGGTTACACAAATAACTTACACCATAATTAATTGCCGGGATTTCATCCCCGCATTAATATGACCTAATCATCTCATACCATATTGCAACATCATTTGATTGCGCATTTGCTTTGTATTGATTATGTTTCCTATTGTCTGTGTTTTGCTCTTCTCTGGGTAGACGACGACGTGTCTGCTGCCGATACTTTCATCCTTGAGATTTCAGCTTTTGTGCCGGGCCACAAGCTGCCAGGCAAGCTTCTGCTAACAGTTTACACGATTGTTTGATTTTCATCCTTGCCTTTTGATCTATGCTATCCTAGTTACGATTCTTGAATTGCGATCCCATCATATGTTTTATCCTGCAGCCCATACAGCTTTATCCCCACATCCCATCACCTGTTGTATGTTTATCTGTTAGCCTTGCGAGTCGTAGTGCATGCTTAAGGTTGGTTCTGCGAGTCTGTTTGTCCTATGTCATTTATACTTAGCATGATAGATTGTCTACTTTAATAAAATGCTATCTTTGTTGGGGTATTATAATTAAAGATAAGGCACCGGCGGAAGGCCTTGCGAGGTGCTTTGTTCTGCTAAGTGTCGACCTAGGAACTCAGTTCTTGTCCTCGGATCCAATTTTGAGCGCACTAACCGCTTGTGGGAGGCCCTATGGAGCCCCTCGCGGCTTCGATCTAATCCGCTTCTTATCCAGGGCGCCGCAAGTAGTTCGGGTTTTCCATTTGGTGCATGCATAAGGTTACCTAACGATCTCATGATGATGGAGTAGTTGATTCTCATATAGGGTGGCACGTTCTTAGAGTGCTATGAAGGTCGTATCCCGCGGGCACTGGACCTGATTAGCCGTGCACACAATCATGCGGTTCCCTGGATGGGTTGTAGAGAAGAGATTTGCCGTGTTGAGATGCCCTAGCTTCTGGCTTTGCTTTTGGGGTTGATCGAACGAGTACGGGTCCAGTAGTGCACCCCTGCAGGGTATAATCTTATCGATGAGCCGTGTCCACGGTTATGGACGACTTGGTGATGATGCTGGCTAACAAGATCATAGACAACTTACACCTAATCATTGTTAATTAACCTGACTTGTAATATAGACTTACTTCCACAATAACTTGTAACTAAAATTGTTCACTGTGTGAGTAATTCCCGAATTGCTTCCTCATACTTGGTTGAGGGGGTTAATCCGAGAATGGGTTATGATTGGTGTTAGTTGTAGATGGTTAACTTATGCGCTCTCTTATCCCTCTCTAACTTAGACGGAAGTTGTAGCGTGTCTCTATTAGGTTGCTAGTGCTGCTGCCGCAAAAGTCCACTTAACCCCATACTTTGGGAGTCTTAAAGTTTTGTAACCTGTTAGCTTAAGCTTGTTCGATACGCTTCGGTGTATTGACCCGTTCGCGGGCTGTGGTTTTTCTGCAGTTGAGGATTCTTCGCACGACCAGGTTGGTGGATACTACGTGGAGTTCGACGACGAGATCTGCGACGAGTAGTTAGAGTTCCCCTGGGCTTCTTCCTGGTGGACCGCGTGGATGGGCCTTCTTTTTCCGTTTCGGCTTTGAGCCCTTTGCTTCTTGTCTGTACTCAGACCGGTTTGTTTCCGCTGCATGATGTAATGTTGGGACATGTGTCCTCTGTTTGGTGCCATTCGATATATTTTGCTCAGTGAGAGCTTTTGGATATTATTTCCTTTCTTTGTGTCTTAGGTTTATTCTGTGGTTTCAACTTGTTAAAAATCCGACTCGTATACCATGTGTGTATGGATGAAGTATACGAGTTGGAAGACTTTTTGGGTTCTTGCGTGCACAATCTGGAAACGTATGTGACGTTGGGGTCGCCAAGAGCTGTCGGCCGATGATCCATTCCGAGCATGGCCTGATTGTTTCCTGGGATTGGTAACCCCAGTATGTTCTTGGTTGTGTGGCCCAACTGATATGTTTCGTTTGTGTATCTTGAATTCAGGGTCTGACACAGGTGGTGCAGCTTTGTTGACCGCTTTATCGCCAGGGACAGCGACGGGGGTGTGAGCGCCTCTGTACGGGTGTGGCAAAGGTCACGTGCGCGCTGTCGGGATTCCTTGGCGACGACGTTTACCTCCAGGCCTGAGGGGAGATTCATGTCAGACTTCCCTCAGGAGGGTTAGTCCCTTGACGAGGAGGATCCCCCGAGGCGAGGGGTCCCTTGAGGCCCTCGCTCCCCCTTCAGGCCCTCGAGGGGAATCACCTCTCGAGGGTCCCGTCAGGCGGTGTCGCCTAGTCCTTAGCCGTCTTGTCTTTCTGGCCCGCGAGCGAGGCCTGGGGGGAATGGGCTCTTGATACCCCAGTTCCCACTGGGCCGACACTGAGGCAGAAAACAAATTTTTTTATACAAACATAACAACATATAGCCAAGATCTGTTCTATGCGGATCTAAGGTAACGGAGGAAAACGATGTTCATACCTTCGAAAACCGAAAGCGGGATTACGTTCCCGCATAAACGTTGTCGATGAAGCCTAGCGTCGCCGACCTCGAGGTCGTGTAGTTGTATAGCTCGATGAAGAAGTGCCGCAAATGTAGCACCTCCGTAGGAGTTACACACGTACGGTGCATGAGACGTCGCCCGAACTCCGTTCCAGCAGAGCAGCGGAAGAGAATGAACTCGGAACTGAAAACCGACAGTGTTGCGACGTTTGGAGGTGGAAGAACATCTGACCCCTCAGGCACAGCTCCAAACTTGGGAGCCACGCATAGAGAGGAGAGAAGGGGGAAATGAATTGGTGGTGGAATGAGGAGGAGGGGGTCCTCCTTATATAGGGAGCCAAGGGGTTGCGGGTTGGTGCGTCCCCACCAACCCTAGGGTGCCACCGGCCCTAGGGCAGCCGTCGGCCCCCTCATGGGCTCGACAGGCCCACCTCCCCTTTAGGGTTTGGTGCCCCCTTGCCCTCTTGGGCCCAATTTGGCCCATTGAGGCTTTTAGGCTATTTTAATTAATTTTCAATATTTAATTAATTTAATTAATACTAAAACATATCCGAGACCCTTTCGATAACTCAGAAACACTTTCGACACCTACGGAACTTCTCCGGTATCACCTGAAACTTTTCTGGTGATATTATTTCCGTTATATCCAAATTCATCCTTAAGCGTCTATACACTTAAGTGTGTCACTGATAACCCACAAGTATAGGGGATCGCAACAGTCTTCGAGGGAAGTAAAACCCAAATTTATTGATTCGACACAAGGGGAGACGAAGAATACTTATAAGTCTTAACAGTCGAGTTGTCAATTCAGCTGCACCTGGAAAAGCACTAATAACAGGGGTGATGTGAAAGCAGTAGTTGTATGAGAGCAGTAGTAACAGTAACAAAGAGCAGTAGTAACAATAGCACCATAGAACAGTTGTTTGCGTGGAGTTGACAGGAAAGTAATGATGATGACAGAAGGACCGGGGTTCCCATCTATCTACACTAGTGGAAACTCTCAAGAAAAAGTGTCAGGTGAACAAATTACAGTTGGGCAATTGATAGTATTGAAATAACATTAAGTAAGAATATCCAGATTATTAATTAAGTAGGCATGTTTTCCATATGTAGTTTGTGTGTGCTCGTAATGAGAAACTTTCATAACATCTTTTGTCCTGCCAGCCCGTTTGCAGCGGTGCCTCTAGGAAAACTACTGGCAATTAAGGTACTCCTTTTAATAGAGCACCGGAGCAAAGCATTAACACTTGGTGAAAACATGTGATCCTCACATCACAGCCATTCCCTCCGGTTTGAAGGGGATCGTGTGCAGAAAACACAAAATTTCCTACCAACGATATCCTTAAACTAGCCAAGATCTACACTATGCAGATATAGTAGTACGGCGGAGATCGAAATACATACCCTCGTAGACCGAATAGCGGGGATTACGCTCCCGCACAAGCGTTGACGATGAAGACGTCGTAGCCGACCTCTAGCTCGCGGAGAACTTGGCGCGACGGAGACGACGAAGATGACCCCGAGGTCGGGTGGAGGAAGTAGGCCTCCGAGTACCGCTAGCGCAGCACCTCGCAGGGAGTCGCACACATACGGTGGAGACGACGGCCTCCGAAGCTCCAGTCCAGAACGAGCAGCGGAAGACTTGGACCGGAACACCAGCAGCGCGACAGCGGGCTATGGTGGAAGAGATCCCCCTCCTCTACTCGGCGCGGCTCCGTCAAGGGAACCACGAGATCGAGAGAGAAATTGGGAATTAATTGGTGAATTAAAAGGCCAGGGGTGCCCCTTCTTATATAGGCTCCCAGGGGGAGCCAACCTTGCCAGCCAGGCAATGTGGGACTATCCCACATGCCTGGTTCGGCCAAGGGCAGTGCGCCGGCCCTAGGTGGGCCCCATTTGGCCCACCTAGGCCGGCCAAGCCTCCCCCACAAAATTCCCTTGAGGGTTTCCCCCCCCCCCCCCCCCCATGGGCCTTCTTTCGACCAGAAGGCCCATTTAGGGAAATCAGCCTAAATAAATTCGAAAATAAATATATAAAATCATATTTGCATATTAATTACACTAATTAATATCAAACATAATATATATAATTTTTCCTAGCTCCGAAAACTCTTTCGTCGCTGCCCGATCTCCATCGGAGCCCTCCCGGGACGTTCCCGGTGATCTCTTTCTTTTCCGGTTGTCTTGTCGAAACCCCTTAAGTGTGTTACCCTAGCGGTTCGATATAATATCAGGTATGATCAAGACTCCTCAATGATCAACGACTAACTCGTAGGCCTGGACCCCATGAATTAACCCCTGAGATATAACGAATGACTTTCATCTATCAAACCTGGACGTATAGTCTTAAACCCTTTGTCATGGCGATACTTAGCATGTCCGAGCATCATTCTCAGATATCTCCATACCTAGCATGATCTCGTTACCGACATCGCTATCTTCTACTCGTCTATGATATTATGTCAGCTGGTGACCTAGTCACATGTTTGCAAACTCATTTGACATAATCTCACCGAGTGGGCCCTAGAGTATCTATCCGGCTATGCGGACTGACAAATCCCGCTGTTGACCCCTCGTCTCAAATACTCCTTTCCGATAGCCAAAAGTATCACCGTTATTGTCATACTAAATAAGATACGACGTTTGGTGCGATCAAAGTATCTTCCAGGAATACCAATAAGAGTTGATCTCACGGTATTAAGGCGTAACGACTATGTCCTATAAATACTGGGTATGTCCATCACATCGTTACTCCTAACGATATGACTTCCGTTGCCGACCGGCGCCATGCCCTATGATCGGAAAACCTCGATCATCAATCGCGCAATGAAACTAGTCTTAGTAGAGGCTACTAGGGACCTGGTTGTTTATCTACCACACCTGTATTAATGTTTCCGCTTAATACAGTTATAGCATGGTATAAAACATATAATGAACGATTGGGATATTGCCAATAAACTATGTTTATTAAGTGCCTCTAGGGCATATTCCCTTCAGTCTCCCACTTGCACTAGAGTAACACTTAATCTAGTTTACAACCTGGTAAAAGCTCAACACCCATAGCATCTTGGTGCCTGCTCGCCTCGTGGAAGAGGAATACAGTCAATAGACCTCACACATTGAGACCTATATGTGCTTTGCAACACTTCTATGTCACCTAGTTTGACATCAACCCGTATCTTACGATGACGGTGAAATATATCACAGTGGATGGAGTGAGACTCGAGCATTCGCGTAGCATGCGCCTTAAAAGTCTGAAAGATCTATTAAGGGACCACCTACGCTCGGAAAACTGCTCAGTCCAATCACACTTGCTACTTCTAAAGTCGCGATATATTTCTATACCTATGTAGATTATGCGACAGTGCATTCATATGCGACTTCGCAAACTAACCATGTCTATCTTCAAAACAAAGGACATCTCCTATACGAGATTTCTAGTCGTATGGGTCAGTGTAATAACTCGCATCATCGTAACCGCTTTACGGCAAGTTGCCATTCCACTCTTACCCGTTACTAGAAAACCTATCTTCAGTTCTCATAGACACTGAAGAATAAACTTAATGTTTGTTCATTAATCCACACAAGGATCACTCTAGAACCTGTTCTTGAACCAAGAACTCGGGTCACACTAAGTCGAGCTTTCAGCCTGATAGACTCTATGTGTGATACATAGAGAATGTCGAACATCATTTTCTATCACTGAAAAAGCCAAGATTAACTTAATCTTTTACCTAGTCATACAAGTAAGAACCTCTTTCTTCGCTTGTCCTTTTCTGAAACACTTCAGAATCCTGACTTAGGAAATAATCCGACTTAATGTTATTAAGCCCCCCTGATCTATACAATTATAAATCGGATGCCTAATACTCCTAACTTCATTTCACGGAAAATTTAATCACTTAAATAATCCTTTACACTCTACTAGAGGATCTGTGTCATCCAATATGTCGTTACATACATAATCACAAATGACACCTAGCTCCCACTCAAATATGCCTTCCGCATATAAGATCAAGGAAAGCTACTTTGCTCCCACTCACTTCTTTGCAAATGTAGGTTTCTTCAACTATTTTGGACAACTCCAAAATCCTTTGATCACATTATCAAAGTGAAGATTCCAGCTCCGATATGCTTGCTTCAGCCCATGAATGGACCACCGAAGTTTGCATAAATGTTTAGCATCCTCAGGATTACAAACCATTCTTAATTACACTATTAAGAACCATGGTTTTCCCATCCATCTATCAATTTCTCATTCGAAATTATAGTTATTGCTAAACGACCCAGAATAGATTTAGGCTTCGCCACTTGAGACAAACTCTCATGTGGTCTGTCGGAACTGCTTCACGACACATCGAATCTGCTCAATGTCTACTCTCTCATAAAATTCCATATACTATTAACATCCTAGATGCCATCAAGAAGATCTCCCAAGTCAATACCTGGTAATCGTATATGGATTTTATTTCGGATCACAAATGACTCATAGCCATTTCTCGGACTTAGGTCCACCATCTCTTCTTCGTAGTTCGTAGGTCTATCATATTCCATTAATATGACCTCCATAACAAGATTGTCGTAACACACAGTGTGGAACACAACCCCGTATGCCTACGCTCTTAGTATGAGCTCAGAACATCATGATCTTGAATCATTAGCTTTTTCAAGCTGTGGGGCCTGACACTGAAAACACTTTCGATTGCGCCACTCTGATGTTTGGAGAAGAAGTTCACCAACTTCGTCTTGCTCTACTTTCTTTCTCACTTATACCCTCGGACAAGAAACTATTTCTTTCGCAAGGTATATCCCAGCAAAGATTTTGCCTATGTCGTGAGACATTTACCCAACTAACTCTTTAGGTAGGGTATACTACAAAGATTAATCCATTTTAGGTTCGATTACATCGAAACACTAAATTGCTGAAACGACAATCCAGGCTAAAAGCCACACCATTACTCATATGGCATTGTCTCCATGGATTCAAATGGTTTCCCTATTTGCTAACGTGAGTGTTTACGTTTCTACCATATGACTCTAATGATTACAATAATTCGGTTAGAGATTTATTTACCACACACTATCCGATAGGGTGCGATTACGACGCCCTAACACACCATAACACTATGGTGTTCCATGCGACGTAATTTGTGGAACTCTTCTCACAAGTCTTCCAATGATGTGCCAACATTATAACTCAAATCTTCATTCCTCGATTTGCATCGCGGGAATTGATTTTCTTGTTAAGTTTATTTCCTACTTCATTCTGAACTTCGTTTGATCGAATCAAAAATTCAGACTAACATTCACCGGAGTGGATATCCATATATCTACTCGGAATATTCATGAAGTCTATGAAATAAAGACTTCCACTACACGTTAAAGTACTTCATTGATTCACATACACCCATATGCATGATTCTCAACAAGCTATACTCAAAACGTTCAGTGAAGTTCACGAAATAAAGGTCTCCACTACCCGTCAATTACTTCATTGAACCACATACATCTCCATGTATGACTATCAATAAGTTATATGCCCGTTTTCCGAAAACGGTGTCACAGTTATTTTTGCAAGTGTCAAAAGATCAAATCTTAGGACTTGTAGGTCCATCCAGTGTGGAGCTAATGCATATAACATTGACATGACTAAACGGTAGTGCCACACATATGTGGTGTCTTTATTAAGTTTCTATCCTTTGGCATTAATACTATGAATGTGCGAGCTTCTACCATCTAAATTCAAATCGGCATATGATCATTACTTCATAAATATAGTACACCAATTTGCCACTATCATGTATGAACAAGTGTCTCGCTAGAGGAGACACACTCGTAACGATCATACCAACACCCGATCATAAAGAATTTATTCAAATGGTAGATCTAGAGGGAGAGTGTCTATGGCCGTCACAACAACTTGACTGCCCTTATCAACACGCAATGTCGCCTCATCCTTTCAAGCTACTCAAGCAGTAGACCTGGTTTTTCACAAAACATGACTAGTTCAAGACTTAGTCACTACTGCGAGTACTTGCTTAGCTAAAACATTCATAACATGTATATCATATACACACCATCATCATTGATGACTTCCGGCGATCTGTTTCATCTTCTTGATACTTCCACCGTAATCAAGAACCATGAAGATGAACGATTCCCCTTGCATGACATAGTCTATGACAGAGGATTTGCTTTGGCAACGATGTCTGTCTTCCAGTGATTGAGCTGAGCGAGGCGTCTCAATGTTCATTAATCATGAACATACGTCATTAAGTATGACCGCCACGTGCTCCCTCAATGTGTGTATTCTCTTCCATCTTGGTTGAGAAGACAATCAGTCAACGTACTGATAAACTTCATCAACCCAACGTTTGGGGTACCCCGAGTTCAGCGACCATATCATATGTTCGTGATCTAAAAACTCGTACCCACCGTTGGTTCTCTATGGCAGAGATCATAGCATACACTGGACTATGATGATATCATCCGCACAAAATCCGATAATCCAAATTATCTTTTGTTAGCGGAATCACCGGGTTTATCTCCTAGCGGGTATTGTAACACAAAGAGCTAACGGTCTAAACAAGGAGTATCCTCAAGCTAAAGCATAAAACTATGAAGTTTGGACCCAACCTTTTAAGTTTCTCAATCGCAGGAATGCGCCTAATTTGAAAAGATGCTATCACAATGGTTAATATCTACAAAGAATTGCAAAACAGACTCTGTTCATTATATTATGAGTTCTAGTATTTTAGAAAATAACTATCCGAACTCCCACTCAAACGAACATCCCTCCTGGTCGTTTAAGCGATTACATGACCCCCATCCATTGCACCACCCCTCATCATCAGACCCGGTGGCACAACTTCAAGAGTAGACAAAATCGTCCGCCACATCAATTTTGTGACTCGTGCTCGACCTTTCGGTCTTCCTGTTCCGAGGCCATATTTCTGAATATGCTAGGCTCGCCACCAAAGACCTCCACGCTGACGCTTGTGCAACATGGCTTACACCCACTGTATGCGAACGACGAGATGTCTGACACCCGATCATCACGGCCTGCCTCATAACGTAGAACTTTCTTGGTGGTGCGCGTTGGAGGGAGAACACTAGTGGTATTTTGAAGGGATCATCTTATATATCTACCGCCGTGTAACTAATGTATACTATACACACAATCACACAATATAAGATGCACACAAAACATCAAATGTAATGCAATGTGATATAGTCCATTGCGCCATGGTCTTCTTGGCGCCCGCAGTTTATAAACAGTTTAATAAACCTACCTTGACCATATCACATAGCCCCTGCAAAATAAAGTTAGACGCTTCTACTTTATCTTTTGCATATTTTACGTGGCTCGGGGCTTTCGTAAATAGAACCGCTTCATACCTACGAACCTTATGACCACAACAACGATCCAATAATTGCATGTTTAAGCATCCCTTTCGGGCCCTCCATTGAAAATGCAAAGCCAACTAAAGAGAGAGAAACAGGCACCCGCCAGCCACAGATACGGTACAAGCCGTATGTCAGTAGTGGAACCAGTCTCGCGTAAGCGTACGCGTAAAGTCGGTCCGGGCCGCTTCATCAACTCGATGCCGCTGGAATCACAAGTGCACGCTAGAGGGTAGCAAATAACAGGAACGGTGCCCCGTGCAGAACACGGGTTCTAACAGCGAACAGCTATATCTACGATAGATCGGCTCTGATACCACTGAAGGGGATCGTGTGCAGAAAACAAAAAAAATTCCTACCAACGATATCCTTAAACTAGCCAAGATCTACACTATGCAGATATAGTAGTACGGCGGAGATCGAAATACATACCCTCGTAGACCGAATAGCGGGGATTACGCTCCCGCACAAGCGTTGGCGATGAAGACGTCGTAGCCGACCTCTAGGTCGCGGAGAACTTGGCGCGACGGAGACGACGAAGATGACCCCGAGGTCGGGTGGAGGAAGTAGGCCTCCGAGTACCGCTAGCGCAGCACCTCGCAGGGAGTCGCACACATACGGTGGAGACGACGGCCTCCGAAGCTCCAGTCCAGGACGAGCAGCGGAAGACTTGGACCGGAACACCAGCAGCGCGGCAGCGGGCTATGGTGGAAGAGATCCCCCTCCTCTACTCGGCGCGGCTCCGTCAAGGGAACCACGAGATCGAGAGAGAAATTGGGAATAATTGGTGAATTAAAAGGCCAGGGGTGCCCCTTCTTATATAGGCTCCCAGGGGGAGCCAACCTTGCCAGCCAGGCAATGTGCGACTATCCCACATGCCTGGTTCGGCCAAGGGCAGTGCGCCGGCCCTAGGTGGGCCCCATTTGGCCCACCTAGGCCGGCCAAGCCTACCCCACAAAATTCCCTTGAGGGTTCCCCCCCCCCCCCATGGGCCTTCTTTCGACCAGAAGGCCCATTTAGGGAAATCAGGCTAAATAAATTCGAAAATAAATATATAAAATCATATTTGCATATTAATTACACTAATTAATATCAAACATAATATATATATAATTTTTCCTAGCTCCGAAAACTCTTTCGTCGCTGCCCGATCTCCATCGGAGTCCTCCCGGGACGTTCCCGGTGATCTCTTTCTTTTCCGGTTGTCTTGTCGAAACCCCTTAAGTGTGTTACCCTAGCGGTTCGATATAATATCAGGTATGATCAAGACTCCTCAATGATCAACGACTAACTCGTAGGCCTGGACCCCATGAATTAACCCCTGAGATATAACGAATGACTTTCATCTATCAAACCTGGACGTATAGTCTTAAACCCTTTGTCATGGCGATACTTAGCGTGTCCGAGCATCATTCTCAGATATCTCCATACCTAGCATGATCTCGTTACCGACATCGCTATCTTCTACTCGTCTATGATATTATGTCAGCTGGTGACCTAGTCACATGTTTGCAAACTCATTTGACATAATCTCACCGAGTGGGCCCTAGAGTATCTATCCGACTATGCGGACTGACAAATCCCGCTGTTGACCCCTCGTCTCAAATACTCCTTTCCGATACCCAAAAGTATCACCGTTATTGTCATACTAAATAAGATACGACGTTTGGTGCGATCAAAGTATCTTCCAGGAATACCAATAAGAGTTGATCTCACGGTCTTAAGGCGTAACGACTATGTCCTATAAATACTGGGTATGTCCATCACATCGTTACTCCTAACGATATGACTTCCGTTGCCGACCGGCGCCATGCCCTATGATCGGAAAACCTCGATCATCAATCGCGCAATGAAACTAGTCTTAGTAGAGGCTACTAGGGACCTGGTTGTTTATCTACCACACCTGTATTAATGTTTCCGCTTAATACAGTTATAGCATGGTATAAAACATATAATGAACGATTGGGATATTGCCAATAAACTATGCTTATTAAGTGCCTCTAGGGCATATTCCCTTCACGGTTATCCCAATTGCCGTCACTTTGGGGCCATCGGTTCCGGACAATGACATGTGCATGCAATTTGTAGATACAATCTAAGTAATAAATATATAACTTAGATCTAAGATCATGCCACTCGTGCACTAGTGACAAGCATTAATTATAACAAGATTGCAGCAACAATAACTTCAGAAACTTATATAGATAGGTTGATCATAATGTAACAATTAATCGGATCCCAACAAACACAACACGGATTACATCATATGGATCTCAATCATGTAAGGCAGCTCATGGGAACATTGTATTGAAGTACATGGGAGAGAGAGAGTACCAACTAGCTACAGCCAAGAACTCGTAGTCCATGGGGGAACTACTCACAAACCATCATGGAGTCGAAGTGGAGGTGGTGGAGTCGATGGAGATGGCTCCGGGGGTCGATCCCCGTCCCGGCAGGGTGCCGGAACAGGAACTTCTAACCCCCGAAACTTGTCAGCGATGGCGGCGGCGCTCGGGACCCGAGGAGGAAAAAGTGTCTAACCGTCCGATGTTTTTAGGTCAGGGAGGTATTTATGGGCGAAAGACCTAGGTCGGTGGGCGCCCGAGGGCGCCACACCACCTCCCGGCGTGGTTACTGTAGCAGTCGCGCCACCAGGTGATTTTGCGGCCTCGCGGCCCCACTTCATCTCGTCTGTGGTTTTCCTGGACGCAAATATTCCAAAAAATAATTCCTGGTTGACTCGTTTCTGATTTGGCGGATATTTCCTTAAGAGATTTTCTGAAACCAAAAACAGCTGAAAACAGGGACTGACACTGTGGCATCTTGTTAATAGGTTAGTCCCATAAAATTCATAAAACTATATAAAATGCATATAAAACATGTAATAATGTAGCATGGAACATAAGAAATTATAGATACGACGGAGACGTATCAGTCACCCTACGGGCCATGGAATACTCCGGACATGATCTAGACTCTTCTACGATCAATGAATAGCAGAGGGGTATGGAAATCCATGCTACTCTCCGTGCACTCCACGAAATAGCAATTTTGTCGGGCCGTTAACAATGTAAACATTATTCCCTCTGTTTCTTGATATCTGGTTTGTCCAAGACACGATCATAGGTATCACAATACCGTGTTCTATCTCATTATCAACAAACTCTATTTCTACTCGTCCACATGACGATGCATTACCGCGACCTAGCCACAAGCTTGCAAGCTCGTTTAAATGCAACTATCACCGAGTCGGCCCAAATTATCTATCTGTCACGCAGAGGAACAAATTTAGATCTTGATGCATACGCCTCAACCTACCCTTTCGAATGCCTAACAGCTAATGTTCTCAATGCCGCATAACTAACCATCTTCTGGTGTCGTCAAAGCATTAGCAGGAAGTAATGATTAGCAGGAATAAGTTACTTTATTCTTATTAGTTGAGATTAATGAACTAAGTGATTGTGATCTAATCGCAACACTTATCATTGGGTGGTGATCACATGTCATACATGACCCCATTTCCAATTGACATATAATGTTCATGACTAGGTGATGGCCCACAAGTATAGGGGGTGTATCCAAGAACTTTTGATAAATAAGAGCGTCGAATCCAACGAGGAGCAGAAGGTGTTGACAAGCGGTTTTGATAAGGAACTCACTGTAAACACTAGCAGACAAGTTTTCAGTAGACTTCGATATGCAGAGAAATAAAGTGCGAATAAATAGAGTGCGGAAAATATAATTGCAGCGAGTGGCCAATCCTTTTTAGAGCAAAGGACAAGCCGGTTTGTTTCCTTGATGACCAAACGTTCTTGAGGACACACGGGATTTCTGTCTAGTGCTTTCGCTTCATATTGATGAATAATCTTTAGTGTTTAGATAAGTGTCGTGTGGGTGAACCTATGCTAATGCACCGCCCTTCCTAGGACTAATACATACTTATGGTTATACCCCTTGCAAGCATCCGCAAATACAAGAACATAATTAAGATAAATCTAACCATAGCCTTAAACTCTGAGATCCTGCGATCCCTCGCGCATCGGAATACCAACAGGGGTTTAGGTTTCTATCACTCCGGCAACCCCACAAATTACAATCGAATACATGATGCATTCCCCTAGGCCCATAAAGGTGAAGTGTCATGTAGTCGACGTTCACATGACACCACTAAAAGAATGGCACCACAACTTAAATATCAAAACATCAAATATTAATCAACATAGTTCGGTACTAACATCTAGACTTCTCCCGTGTCCTCACAAAGAACTTCTCACAACACACCATAATGAACATGATCAGAGGTGAAATAATGATGGATATAAATCTGAACATAAACCCTAGTTCAACGGTTTCACTCAATAGCATCAATAACAATAGCAATCAACACCGGGAGAGTTTCCTTATCCAATAAACAGAGTTTAGCCCTAGATGTTACAGCGGGAACAGAGTGGATGGATGGAGATGACGGCGTCGGCGGTGGAGATGGTGGTGTTGGCGATGGTGATGGAGTGCAGCTCGATGACGGTGACGATGGCTATGATTTTGCCACCTCCGGGAGGGAATTTCCCCGGCGGCAACGCAGCCTGCTGGAGAGCTTTTCTCTCTATCTATTCTCCGCCTCGTGGTGGCGGCGGATATGGTTTATCTCCAACCTGATAATTCTAGGTCTTCGGGGGGAAGATGTACGCGAAGGGGTACGGCAGGTGGTGGGCCAGGGCGCCCACATCGCCTAGTGGCGCGGCGGCCTTGGGAGCCGCGCCGAGAGGTGGCGTGGTCCCCTGGGGCCTACCCCAGGCTCCCCTTTTGGCTCCCTCGATGAAATAAATCCCAGTTGGCCACTTTGTTCTTTTGGTCTTTGTAAATATTGTATCTTGACGGTGCTTTTTCTAGCAGAATTCAGCCTCCGGGATTCCATCCTCCAATGGTCATCAATCATGCAAAATAGATGAAATAACATAAGTATCATCTCCAAATACGATATATATCAATGAATAGCAGTAAATTGTGATATAAAATAGTGATGCAAAATGGACGTATCAACTCCCCCCAAGCTTAGACCTCGCTTGTCCCCAAGCGAAAACTGAACTCGGTAAACATGACCACAGGTTTATGGAGTGAAGTGACGATATAAAATATACGAACAAGAAGCATCACATGTATAAATGCACAAATCATCATAGATATTAACTCTGTTCATGTATAAATCAACTTGTAACAAGTAGAGATAAACCACAGTAAAGTACATAGAGAAAACCATAGTTAGTCCTTGGTTAGAGAACAATGAGCAATTGAGCTTAGTTTATAAAACAGCCCTCTTTATAGGTTGATAGCTCCAAAAATCAAATTCATTAGATACCAACATTGTGCTAAGCAAGAAAGAATGAAAGACATGATTAACAAATACTAATGTATGAATGGTTGAATCACAATCAACTCAAATGCTTGCTTAAGATAGAAGGAGATAGGTTTACTTACTCAACATAAAGTAAATGATAGGCCCTTCGCAGAGGGAAGAAAAGATACAAGCATGTGCTAGAGCTTTTGGTTTTATAGCTTATTGCAATCACATAGAGAGCATAAAAGTAAGTTTTTGAGCGGTGTTTGTTGTTGTCAACGATTCGTAACAGAGTTCTTGTCATCTTCCATACTAAGCAGGTTAAGGGTGGTTCCGATTATTTTTTTAAACAAGACTCTATCATATTCATCTTCTTTTTCTCTTTACTTCCACAACCATGACACTCCTTCCCACCTTTCTAAAATAACCATGGCTAGCCGAATTCATGGGTGCCCACCAATCAATCTCAAACCATGGATAAGTGCCTATATTTTTGAAAAACTCAACCTTTGATATTATAGTGGTCTGACCACCCCTTTGCAATATTAATGATGATCATATGTAGCATGCAAGTCATGGGTTACTTAATTAGTACGGAAGATGACAAACCAAACTATTATTTCCTCATGAGCTAGTGAACATTGACACAAATAAGGGATAGTAATTTTGAATATAGATAGCACAACAAGTATTTACTTGGAGTGGCGCAAAATACCACATAATAGGTAGATATAGTGGACACATATGGCATGGGTTTTGGTTCAAGGTTTGGATGTATGAGAAGCATTCCCTCTCGATACAGATCTTAGATTAGCAAGGTTGGGTAGCAAGCATGAGAGTTGAAGGATGCAAACAAACATATATTTAGTAAAAGACAATCATGCAATTCTTACTAGAAAGCACACACAATTTTAAGTTGTGAATACTAAGCTTGTCATAGACAAATGAGAAAGATCAATGAATGCTATATTCTACATGTGATTCTTTTTCCTCTTAAGTCTCAAAGTATTGTAGCTACGGACCAATGCTAAGTTTGCCAAAGCCAAAAGATTTACTATATGTTCCCAAAGTGATCACCAATACTAAATGGCAAGATCAATCATATATGATAAAAGTTACAACCTAAAATAAAATGTGCAGAAGATAAATGATAACATTTTTCATTAATATTCCATAGCGGCAACTCACACCAAGGGATACATAGATGACCAACTAAAAGAGAAATACTTCCACATTGCAAACCATAATATAAGATAACTTCCCTACTCATGATATGACACTACTAAAAAGTAAAAGTTGAAAGATAATGATGATACCGTGGCACTCCCCCCAAGCTTGGAACAAGCTAAGGGAGATGCCAATACCGATGATGAATTACTCCTTGAGTGGCTATGGAGACTAGTCCTATTGATCCAGCTTCCAAGGTAATGGTTCTCCATCAACAAACGATGCCTGGGTCTCGACGATCCTGAAACTCGCAGCAGCACTGATGCGTTTAAACCTGGTTTCATACTCACAGTTCTGATTCTGAACATCATAGAGTTGCGCCTGAAGAGCGTTGGTGGTCTTGTGGAGCGAGAGGATGTCCTCCCAGAGATTTGAAGTCTCCTCTTTGTGCTTGGCCATAAGTTCAGAGACGATCATGTGAACAATGTCAACCTCACGCTCTGCCATCTTCTTGTACTTGAAAACTTCTTGTTCCAGGCTCTTCATCCTGTGCTCCACTCTCCTCGCGGGCCTTGGACATCTTCAACTTGAAGCTTCCCTTCCTTGAGAGACAACTCTTTGGGATGCATCTTCAACTCGTTCATGTACAGGTTGACGATGTTCGCAAAGAAACTGTCCTTGGAGGGCTCGGATGAAGACATGGTGGCTCTAGATCCACAGCTAAAACTCTGGCAGAAACAACTCGAAACAAAAACACGTCAAAAACAAGATATACGAACCTCGGGGGCCTCGGGTGACTTTATAGCAGAACTTAACGAAATAAAAGGAAGGCAACTTCACGAAACTGAGTAGGAGAGGAACTCTGAGGCGTCCACATCGCCTGCTAGCGCGGCCGGCAAGGGCGCCGCGCCACGAGGTGGTGTGGTTGCCTCGGACTTCATGTCATGTTCGTTTTCGTCTCATATTTTTCCATATTTTCCAAAAATAAATCACAGTTAACCAAAAATTTAATTCGTGGACTTTTTCTTACCGAAACTGTACCTTTTCCAAATCAGGTTCTTCAAACTCAGAAATATTTTCTTTAATGTAATTCTCCGGAGAAATGGCTTGAATAACATCAACATCTTCATTATAAGAATCTATAGAAATATAATGTTTGATTCTTTGTCCATTTACCACTTGTGAAGAGTCATCCTTGAGGGAAGCAATTATTATCGCACGCGAACGAAACACTTCCACAATAGCATACGATCCTTCCCACTTGGAGAGTAATTTTCCTGCAAACAATATAAGACGAGAACTATACAATAGAATTTTCTCACCAATATGAAATTCTCTCTTGAGGATTCTCTTATCATGCGATGTTTTAACTTTTTCTTTAAAGAGTTTAGCATTTTCATAAGCTTCACTTCTCCATTCATCTAAAGAACTCAAATTAAGCAATCTTTTCTCATCACCAAGTTTAAAATCTCTATTTAGTTCTCTCACTGCCCAAAAAGCTTTGTGTTCTAATTCTAAGGGCAAGTGACATGATTTTTCATAAACCATTTTATAACGAGACATACCCATGGGATTTTTATAAGTAGTTCTATAAGCCCATAATGCATCATTTAATTTACTAGCCTAATTCTTTCTCGTTCTATTAACAGTCTTTTGCAAGATAGATTTAATTTTTCTATTTGATAGTTCTACTTACCCACTAGTTTGAGGATGATAAGCTGAAGCAATTCTATGATTAACACCATATTTAGCAAGAACCTTTCTAAAACCACCATGAATAAAATGAGAACCTCCATCAGTCATAAGATATCTAGGAACACCAAACCTAGGAAAAATAATGTATTGAAGCATTTTTAATGATGTTTCACCATCAGCACTTTTAGTAGGAATAGTTTCTACCCATTTAGTAACATAATCTACAGCAACAAGTATATGTGTATTACCTTCTGAAGAAGGGAAAGGACCCATAAAGTCAAATCCCCAACAATCAAATGGTTCAATAACAAGAGAATAATTCATAGGCGTTTCATTACGTCTAGAGATATTACCAACTCTTTGACATTCATCACAAGATAAAAAACTTTCTTGCATCTTTAAAGAGAGTAGGCTAATAAAAACCTGATTGTAAAACCTTTTGTGCGGTTCTATCTCCAGCGTGATGTCCTCCATAAGCGCTACTATGGCACTTTCTCAATATCTCTTTTTGTTCATACTCCGGAACACATCTTCGCATAATACCATCAACTCCTTCTTTATATAAGTGTGGGTCATCCCAGAAATAATGCCTCAAGTCATAAAAGAATTTTCTTCTTTGTTGAGCTGAAAAAGTTGGAGGCAAATACTTCGAAACAATAAAGTTAGCATAATCTGCATACCAAGGACTATCTCGTGAACTCACCCTTATTGCAGCCAATTGTTCATTTGGAAAACTATCATTAACAGGTAAAGGATCATAAGCAATGTTTTCCAATCTAGACAAATTATCAGCAAAAGGATTATTAGCACCTTTCCTATCTACAATGTGTAAATCGAATTCTTGCAACAATAATACCCATCTAATAAGCCTAGGCTTTGCATCTTTCTTTTCCATAAGGTATATAATTGCAGCATGATCAGTATGAATGATAACTTTACAATCAACAATGTATTGTCTAAATTTATCACAAGCAAATACAACAGCTAGAAATTCTTTTTCAGATGTAGCATAATTCTTTTGAGCAGAATCCAGAGTCTTACTAGCATAATGAATAACATTTAACTTCTTATCTACTCTTTGTCCAATAACATCACCAACAGCAAAATCACTATCATTGCACATAATTTCAAATTGTAAATTCCAATCAGGTGGTTGAACAATAGGAGCAGTTATTAAAGATTTCTTAAGAGTTTCAAAAGTTTCCTTACAATAATCATAAAAAACAAACGGTATATCTTTTTGCAAGAGATTAGTAAGAGGCTTTGATACCTTGGCAAAGTCTTTGATAAACATTCTATAGAAACCAGCATGACCAAGAATACTACGAATACCTTTAACATCTCGGGGGCAAGGCATTTTCTCACTTGCCTCCACTTTAGCTCTATCAACTTCAATACCTCTTTCAGAAATTTTATGTCCAAGATCAATCCCTTCATTAACCATAAAATGGCATTTCTCCCAATTAAGAACAAGATTCCACATCTCTGCAAAACCTTATAAAGATTGTGCAAGAAGTTATCAAAACAAGTGCCATAGACGGAAAAATCGTCCATGAACACCTCCACAATTTTCTCACAAAAACCATGAAAGATAGCAGACATACATCTTTGCAAAGTAGCAGGAGCATTACATAAACCAAAAGGCATATGCCTGTAAGCATAAGTACCATAGGGACAAGTAAATGTGGTTTTCTCTTGATCTTGAGTTTTAACAGCAATTTGAGAGAAACCAGAATAACCATCAAGAAAGAAAAAATGAGTTTTATTGGCTAATCTTTCCAACATTTGATCAATAAAGGGTAATGGATAATGATCTTTCTTAGTAACTTTTTTAACCTTTATAAAATTATTGCACATTCTATAACCAACAACTACTCTTTGAGGAATAAGTTCATCATGATCATTAGGAACAACAGTAATTCCACCTTTCTTAGGGACACAATGCACAGGACTAACCCATCTACTATCAGCAATAGGATAAATGATACCAGCATCAAGAAGTTTTAATACCTCATTTCTTACCACTTCCTTCATCTTAGGTATTAAACGGCGTTGATGTTCAACAACTGGCTTCGCGTCGGGATCCATATTAATAGAATGTTGGCATATAGTAGGAGAAATCCCCTTCAAATCATCCAAAGCATAACCCATAGCTCCACGGTGTTTCTTCAATATTTCCAATAATCGTTCTTCTTCTTTACCTGAAAGGTTAGCACTAATAATAACAGGATATATTTTCTTATCATTAAGATGAGCATACTTAAGATTATCAGGCAAAGGTTTTAAATCAAAGACAGGATCCTATTTAGGTGGAAGTGTTTTACCCAAGCCTTCCACTTTTAAATTATGTTTAAGGATAGGTTGACGAAGGAATATGTCCTCAAGTTCATTTCTTTCTTCCATAAAAGTTTCATCTTCATGATCTTCCATAAATTGTTGAAAATAATTAGTAGGAGCAAGAGAGACAGAAGCAAGGTGTTCTACTCTAAAATCTTCATTAGGCAATTCGGGTTCATAAGGGGTTTTAGCAAATTTCAAAAAATTGAATTCATATGAATCACCAGCAAGTTTAGTAAGGATTTTCTCTTTCCTACAATCTATAACAGCTCCACAAGTATTCAGAAAAGGTCTACCAAAAATAATAGGACAAGTCTTACTTGCAGCAAAACCAAGTACAAGAAAATCAGCGGGATATTTAGTCTTACCACATAGAACTTCAACATCTCTAACAATACCAATTGGAGAGATAGTTTCTCTATTAGCAAGTTGAATAACCACATCACTATCTTCAAGTTGGCTGCGGCCAATTTCATGCATAATCTCTTTGTAAAGGTCATAAGGAATAGCACTTGAACTTGCACCAATATCACATAAACCATAATAACAATGATCACCAATTTTAAAAGATAACACAGAAACACTAGCCTTTCTTGTCTTTGCAGGATGAGAGACAACATTAGAAGCATCATCACAAAATATAATATACTCTTCTCCCACATTTTCAGAAACAAGTTCCTTAACTATAGCCACAGAAGGTTCAACTTTAATTTTTTTAGCAGGTTCTTTAGCTTTCTTATCACTTTTATTAACCACACTAGCCATAAGAGAATGTTCTTTCACTTTAACAGGAAAAGGAATTTTATCAACATAAGGCTCAGGAATGATATGATCAACAATATTAACTTCAATGCTTTTAGCTAAAGGAACAACATATTTTTCTTTATAAGGTTCATGATATTTTTCAAACCCCTTCTTGGGCAAACCGAAATAATCAGCAAAGGACTTATAACAATTTGCAACAACTTGAGAATCAAGACCATAAGCATTATTCATAATTCGAAATACATCAGCGTCCATAAAATTCTTAATGCATTCAAAGTCATATTTTATACCTGACTCCCTACCTTTGTCGTTCTCCCATGCTTCAGTATTTTCTTCAATACGATCAAGAAGATCCCATTTAAACTCCTTATTACGAGTGAATGATCCAGCACATGAAGTATCCAATAATGTTTTATCTTCAAACGAGAGTGTTGCATAGAAGTTATCAACAATAATATTACCAGAAAGCTCATGAATGGGACATTTGAGCATTAATGCCTTCAATGTACCCCACGCTTGGGCAATACTCTATCCATCATGAGGCCAGAAGTTATATATAGAATTCCGATCTTGATGAATTTCACTTGGAGGATAAAATTTAGAATAAAAGAGAGGTACAATTTCCTCCCATCCAAGAGAATCTTTGTTCTTCAGCAGTTTATACCAATGCGCAGCTCTCCCACAAAGTGATATGGAGAATAACTTCTTCCTGACTTCGTTCATCGTAATACCTGCACACTTGAATAACTCGCATAATTCATGTAAATACAGCAAATGATCACCGACGTGGACAGTTCCATCCCCAAAATAGCGGTTATTCATAACACGTTTAACAATTTTTATAGGTATTTTAAATGGCCCAATACCATCAGGAGACGCCTCATGTTCAACCTCAGCAGCGGTAGAAGACTTCCCAAACAGGAAAACAATATTTCTCTTCTCCATTATAAAGCAAATAAGGAGACAGAAATAAAAACAACACTTACAGTTGAAGTTTTCCTTACCAATTCCTCTTACCAATAGCGCTTCACTCCCCGGCAATGATGCCAGAAAATATTCTTGATGACCCACAAGTATAGGGGGTGTATCGCAGTACTCTCGATAAATAAGAGTGTCGAACCCAACTAGGAGCAGAAGGTGTTGACAAGTGGTTTTGATGAGGAATTCACTGTAAACTAGCAGACAAGTTTTCAGTAGACTTTGATAATACAGAGAAATAAAGTGCGAGTAAATAGAGCACGGCAAATATAATTGCAGCGAGTGGCCCAATCCTTTTGAGAGCAAAGGACAAACCGGTTTATTTACTTATAATGACCAAACGTTCTTGAGGACACACGGGATTTCTGTCTAGTGCTTTCGCTTCATATTGATGAATAATCTTTAGTGTTTAGATAAGTGTCGTGTGGGTGAACCTATGCTAATGCACCGCCCTTCCTAGGACTAATACATACTTATGATTATACCCCTTGCAAGCATCCGCAAATACAAGAAAGTAATTAAGATAAATCTAACCATAGCCTTAAACTCTGAGATCCTGTGATCTCTCGCGCATCGGAATACCAACGGGGGTTTAGGTTTCTTTCACTCTGGCAACCCCACAAATTATAATCGAATACACGATGCATTCCCCTAGGCCCATAAAGGTGAAGTGTCATGTAGTCGACGTTCACATGACACCACTAGAAGAATGGCACCACAACTTAAATATCAAAACATCAAATGTTAATCAACATAGTTCACTACTAACATCTAGACTTCTCCCATGTCCTCAAGAACACAACGAACTACTCACAACACACCATAATGAACATGATCAGAGGTTATATAATGATGGATAACAATCTGAACATAACCCTAGTTCAACGGTTTCACTCAATAGCATCAATAACAATAGCAATCAACACCAGGAGAGTTTCCCCTATCAACACAGAGTTCAGCCCTAGATGCTACAGCAGGAACGCGGATGGAGATGACGGCGTCGGGCGGTGGAGATGGTGGTGTTGGCGATGGTGATGGAGTGCAGCTCGATGACGGTGACGATGACGATGATTTCCCCCCTCCGGGAGGGAATTTCCCCGGCGGCAACGCAGCCTGCCAGAAAGCTTTTCGCTCTCTGTCTTCTCCGCCTCGTGGTGGCGGTGGAGATGGTTTCTGTCCAACCTGATAATTCTAGGTCTTCGGGGGAAGATGTACACGAAGGGGTACGGCAGGTGGTGGGCCAGGGCGCCCACATCGCCTGGTGGCGCGCCGGCCTTGGGAGCCGCGCCGGGAGGTGGTGTGGGCCCCCTGGGCCCCACCCCAGGCTCCCCTTTTGGCTCCCTCGATGAAATAATTCAGAAATATTTTCCAGTTGGCCACTTTGTTCTTTTGGTCTTCGCAAATATTGTATCTTGACGGTGCTTTTTCCAGCAGAATTCAGCCTCCGGGATTCCATCCTCCAATGATCATCAATTATGCAAAATAGATGAAATAACATAAGTATATCTCCAAATACGATATATATATCAATGAATAGCAGTAAATTATGATATAAAATAGTGATGCAAAATGGACGTATCACCAGGAAACCTTGACCATCCGGTTGAACAATGAGCTAGTAAACTAGAGGCTACTAGGGACTGGTTTGTCATATAACACACAAGTATTACTGTTTCCACTTAATACTAGTTATGAAGTAAAGGAATATGAAAAGAATTTCTCTTTGCCTCTAGGGCATAATTCCAACAAGTGTCTACGGTGTCAGCAAGTAGGGTGGTGTGTTCGAGAATGTCCCAGAGAATGATGAACTGAGCTATGTGTTTGGTGGTGAAGTTCTGGACCGAGATGTACACAACCCAAGTGTCGTTGGCAGGTGCATTTTGGATGCATTTGTTCTTCTTTTTGGAGGCCTAAAAAATGTTTGACGCAATGGCGTGGGTGAGGAGTCGTTCAGCCAAGATGATGTCGATAAGCGCAGTTGTGCCGTCACCAATAGTTACTTGAGTGGACGAGCCGAAGAGATCTCGGTCAAGGATGTCATTGGGGGTTCCAAGGCCTACCCATATCTGGGGTTTCCCATTCGAACCAAAGCCATCTGAGTCGTAACATGCTGGCAGAAATTTCCAAGTTTAGAATCCCAGTACGCCCAAGTTCTTTGGGCGGCAGGCCTTATTCCCATGCGACTTTGCATTTTCCGCCCCTAACGTTGTCGCGTGCAGCCCACAACATGCCTCTTCGAAGTTTGTCGAAGGCCTTTAGGACCACCTTGTCCGCTTTGATGACAGTGAGAAGGAAGATGGGCAACGAAGTGAGGATTGATTTGATAAGAGCATCGCATCCCACTCTATTGTGAAATTTGAATTTCAAAGGGCTTAATCTTGGTGCTGCTTTGTCTATGTATTGTTGCAGATCAACTCGCCATAGCCTACGAAGCGAAAGAGGGAGGCCCAAATATTTTATTGGGAACTGAGTTCTCGTAGCAGGGAAGTTCGCCAAAATTGCATTGATATTAATGCCAGAGCACAAGAGTGGGGCAACCGAGATTTTCTCAATATTTGTGCCAAAGAGGTGACGTCTCCAAAATTTTACATCAAAGCAGCCAAAATGTAACTATCTTGTATTCTAGGTCGTAGAAATAAGGATGTGTCGTGCACATAAGACTAGTCATAATGGGTAGTAACATCGTAGTAACATAAGTACATAGGCAAAAAAGATGACGTGGCATGTAATTAATGAGGAGAGAGGCAAATGGAGTAACATATCTAGTTACCATCACATCACAGTTTTCAAGACAAAATGTGTGTATAGAGTAATAAATGATACTACATATGACACTATCTTTATGTTACTTTGCATAGTAAGGGTAGTAACATAGTTTAGAAACATGTGTATGTTACTAGTTGAAGTTACTCCCCATTGTGACTAGTCTAAAGGGAAATGCATGACTTGATGAAATTCCCAAGCAAAGGGTGCAGCAGACCAGCATCCCTGGTCCGTTCCAGGATCTCTTTGGGAGAGTGTCGATCGTCAGATCAAAAAATGTCTCCCTACCTCAATCCCCATCCGTGAATTAACTCTTTTCCAGGGATGTCGTTTAGTAGCACTCTGGAGTCTGGATGTGGCAGTCAATAGGATGAGTGAAGCCCAAGCGCACCAACACGGTGGGAAACTCCAGGATTGCACAAGATCCGACAAGGAGTCTCAACAGCCGTAGTCGAAAGCTTTTGCAATGTCAAGCTTGATAGCTAGGACGGGGTGCAATTGCGGTGCAAGCGTCTGGCCACATTTCTGTCGTACATGAAATTGTCGTGTATCCAAGGCTCATTCGTCGATAGTCCTTGATGCAGTCAGCGCCCTCTTTTTTTGGATAGAAGAGCAATACGGGTCATGTTAATGACGTAGAAATTAGTTACGGTGAGCTCAGAGAAGTTGTTGATGACCTGCATGAGGTCGTCTTATATGATGAGCCATCATGAGCGGAAAGAGTTGGACGTGAATCCGTCTGGTCTAGGGGCTTTGTCAGTGGTGTGGTCCATGATGGCACTCTTGATCTCCTCGTCCAAAAAAGGCTGCCCCAGGTCCTCATATATGGGGTCGACGACAGTTCAGTTGAAATCTAGTTGCCCCATAGCCACACCCCCCCCCCCACCCCCAAGAGCAGAGTTGAAGTGGTCGTGGATTAGCTGCTCTTTCTCCATGTGGCTTAGAACCCACCCCTCATTCCATGTGAGCCTATGGATGACATTATTACAACAACGAGAGTTCACACGAAGGTGAGAGAGTCAGGTAGGAAATTAATTCTACAGGCATCTCTGTAATAAAATTCGTGAAAAAAACTCTCCAATATCTTGATGCTCCCAATAGTAGCTAGAGTTTATATACCTTCATAATATTGAAAATTTGAAGCAATATATGTGAGTACTCTTTAGTTGACCTTATGTTAGTTTTCCAAATAACTAAAGTTTCTATATAAATATGATCAAAATCACCATTTGAGTAGTTATTCTTTCCCAACTCTTTTCGTTCATAACGCTTTATTCATATAGTATAATAAATTGCGTGCATTTTATGACCGTAATGTCATGTCAGATAGTGTGATCTTTCTATTGATCACTACTCTATGTAAATCATTTGTATCTCTATGGATTATCGGGTGGAGTGCTCCCCCCTCTTCCTCTTGCTCTCCTTTCCTTAATAGTCACTGTCGCGTCATCAAAGTCGTCAACTAATTCAGAGGGGCTCGACTAATTTGCATATTTTATATTTGATTTTTAGAATAATATTTCTCATCACATGACTGATGTTATTCTTTCTGCTCCCATTTGCACAAATCATACCTTATTTTTCATCTCGTCTTTGATGCGAGTCTACGAAATACCCCAATACTATGTGAATAAACATGTCTAAATTAGCAAAGTAGACACAAAATACGCGTGCACTGTATCTCGCTTGTAATGAGTTATAGCCCTACGGTCGTGCTAGTGCGGGTGGCCCATTGCTGGTGTGCTTTTCTTCATTTTTTCGCTACTTTGTTATATTTTTGTTTTTCATTTAATTTCTTTTTAATTTTGTTGCCTTTAATTATTTTTAAATTTTTACTGAACATTGAACACGTGAATGGTTTTTAAAACTCTAATAAATCAAACTCATGAACATGCCTTTTTTAAACCAGTGAACCTTTTTTAAACCGTCTGAACAATTTTGGGACCAATGAACATCTTTTCCGACCATGTGAATCTTTTTTTGAACACATGAACATTTTTGGAACCCGCAACTTTTTTTTTTGGAAACATGATATGATTTTTCGTGCCATGAATGCTTTATTTATATTATGGTGAAAAACTAATTGTTGCTGGATTTTGTTGGAACATGTAAAAACAGACTTTTCGAGTATATATTTTTTTTTTGAAATATTTTCGAGTATATATAGAACAAATAATAAACGCAACTCCAGTTTCATACTATTTCTAGGCCGGTCTTGGTGGGCCTTGGGCTGGAGATCAGCTGGATGTGAGCGAGACC
Source organism: Poa annua (assembly GCA_026929855.1). NCBI lineage: Eukaryota > Viridiplantae > Streptophyta > Magnoliopsida > Poales > Poaceae > Poa > Poa annua. The sequence goes on from CM049426.1 coordinate 38,082,242, forward strand.
AGAATAGAGATTGCTTCAAGCGATAGATGGATGCATGGTACATTTGGGCCTTCAAATTTTGCATCAGATGATCACTGGCGTGAGATTGTTTCCCCAACGGCAAACCCAACGTCGTTGCCAAGTTGTCAGTGCCGGGGAAGGGGCTCTCCGGTGAAGCCCGGCCGAGGGGAGGAAGAAGAAGGTAGACAGACGGCGGAGTGATCGATCGAGTGATCGTCTCCTCTTCATCACCTAGCTGCCCGGCCGGGGAAAGGCGGTAGAAATTAATAATTGTGCCGTCCGCATGGAGAGAAAAGGCAGCACACGACGATCGATCATGCGGGTGGGCTCACGTCGCTAGCCATAGCCCATAGCTAGCTGCATCATGTATACCCAACACCATCATATGCGCCCCTTCTTCACCGCACGGCCCAAGACATCACCATCTGCATTCCCTGTTGGATAATTAGACATTCCCTAGCACATAATCCTGAATCGGGACTCCAGAAATGACGCGTTTATCAGGGCATATCCAGTCGTGTCCCTACAGCCTCCAAGAGGATTTTTTTAGCACTGGCGGAACAAAAAAGCGCCGTTTTCCTACCACTCGCCCCCCCCCCCCCCCCCCCCTCCCCCCAAACTCCTTTAGAGTCGTTTCGGCGGAAATTAACGACGGCGCCCCGGGCGAAACCTAGTCCATTGGGTTTGGCCTGGGGGGCGAAATGGCGTGAAACGCAACGCGGGCCAGCGTTTTTGGCGTGCAACAGGAACCACCAGTGCTCGTCTTCTCGGCTTCCTCGTCGGTCAAATGTTGCCGGAGTAATGGCATGACGGGCGGCCAATGAGCTCCCCCCGTCAAAGGCTGCCGGAGTAAATAGCGTGACCGCGGCTGCGACGTCCAATCGAAGGGCACGCGACGCGCAGTAATGGCCACCACCGCCCCTTCGTCTGGCCGCGCTATAATACCCCTTCGAGCCTCGTCGTCCCTCCACACTTGCCATTCCTCTCTCGCCGCCTCTCTCTCTCTCTCTCTCTCTCTCTCTCTCTCTCTCTCTCTCGCCGCCGTCACCTCTGCCAAGAAGATGGACAACTCCGCCAAGAACGGTTGGGTCCGCCGCCACCTGCGCAAGGGTGAGGCATAAGCGTTGTACAGCGCGGGGTACCCATGTCCTCCCGACATGCGCGTCCCCAGCGCCTCTAGCCGCCAGGGGTCGTGGCAACTCAGCGCCACAGGGTTGCATGTGCCCCCCGTCCCCACCGACGGCGAGTACGCCATCGCTGAGGTGCGCGCAAGCCTGACGCCGGAGCAGGCGGTGAGCTGGAGGCTAAAAGGAAACAACGCCTTCTGGACGGCGTACTTCCAGCGCCGACATGACGAGGAGGTCGCCGACCTCGGCAACAACGACACGTGGAGGGTCGCTGCAACAGCCACGTCCGTAGGCGGTGGTGGGGAGGTGAGCACCGCACGCTCCAGTGGATGCTCGACTACATCGCAGCCGGCAACGAGCCCCGACTGACCATGCCGGCGTGGGTGCTTCGGCGGATGGGCATCAGCTCCTCCTCGGTGACGACCTCCTCTTCTTTCGGTGCACGCTCGGCGCCTCCACCAGGTACGCGCACTGCGCCGAGCTCCGTCACCCCTCCTCTCCTCAACTCTGGGCGCCCAGCCCCATGCGCAGCGGCGCCCTCTGCATCGGCGAGCCGCGCCAGCGTAGCGTGGCGTCTCCGACGCAGTGGCTCACGTGCGTCAAGCCGAAGCGCGAGCCCAAGCCCGAGCCGTAGGAGGAACATGAGGAGGATTGGCCCGACCTGAAGGAGTCCGAGGAGGCCTCCTTTAACGCAGTCCAGCCGGCCACCGACGACTTCGCCATCGACTGGAGTCTGCGTGAGTTCACGGCGCTGGAGCTGGAGCAACAGCGCCAACTCCTCGTCGAGGTGGAGCGCAAGTGCAGAGCGGCAGCACGCCGTCGCATCCCTCCCCAGTGGCGAAGACGCCCGAATACTACATCCTCGACCCCAACGACGAGGACGAGGAGGAGGACTCGCCGTTCCAGCGCACCCTGCAGCAGAGCAGGTGGTGGGACGACGCCGGCGTAGGCCTGAGCAACCGGCGGAAGGACGACGACGTCTCGGATGACGATAGTGGCGCCGGCGACTACAACCAGGCGATCGCGGCCAGCCTCGGCCTGCTGAACTAGGCGAAGTTTTAAGTTTTTATTTATGTTTTAGTTTAAATTTCTGCAATGTAATCGGCGATTTTGCCAAATATGAATGAAATCGTCACTGTTTGCACCGAATTTTGAATGAAATCGCCACTTTTCTACCCATCATTTTTTGAAATGCATGGGCTGAAACTTGGGCTGGGGAATGATTAAAAACCGCGCCTCCAGATTTCAGATTAGCGCCGTTTGACGCCGCGACGGGTCCAAAACAGCTACGTTTTGAGCCTGAGGGTGAGACGGTTGGAGATGCCCTCAGCCACAAGATACCAGCTGATATGGATGGCTACTCGACGTGCATGCATATGGGTGATCATGCATTGCATAGGGACATGGACGAAAGAAAACAGAGTGAAAGTAAAAGCTTCTAAGCCAATGCACATATGAGGAGAGCTCCAATGCACTTTTGTCGCTCAGATGTGAGGGCACATGAGCACATCACATTTGGGCCTCCTTTCATGCTTTGCACCATGTCTTTCTCTTCCACCTATGCACAGAGCACGAGAGATGGGCACCTGGGGCCCTTCCCTTCCAATATGCTACCACCACCACGAGCACGTGGCCATGTGACAACTACCTAAATATGGATTAAAGTGAGACAACCTGAATGCTTACTGTTTTTAGTTTTGTTTCATGTCTTCTTTCTTGTTGAAGATACTAGGCAACGAATTGCTAAGTGCGACCACCTAAAAATTGCCGGGGATGATAAGCCATGACGATTTCATTATGTGATCAAATCCATTAAATCCATGTCAAATTTGATGTTTTCTCCGTGAGGTTGACCCTCTTTGCCGACTCAATAGCAACTTTGGTGAGGAGCATGCAAAAATCTAGCGGGTACAACAAGAGACTGGGTGTATTTGCTTTTGAAATGAGATGAAATGGAATGAAATGGTTCCATTCCACTAGAATAGAATGTCATGGTTACATTCCTCTTTTGTGTTTGGTTAGAAGGAATAGGGCGAAATGGAATGATTCTATCAAGCTGTTTGGTTGACGTATGGGTTGAAGGATACTAAGTTAAAATCACTATTTTTAATGGAGAGTGAGGTTATGTTTGGTATTACGCAAGTTCATGGTGATATGATATCAACAAAACCTGATGCATATGTATTAGTATTTAAAATCACACCAATATTTTTAGAGAAAAAATGGGTACACGATATTAACCAAACACAAAATCAAAAAATCAATGGCCAATCCCGGCAGGAAGCACAGTCTAGCAGTAATCTCGTTGCGACACTAGTGGAAATTGGGGCTCTAGTCCCGGTTCCAGAGGGCCTGTAGTCCCGGTGTAGCAACCGGGACTACCAAGGCGGGACTAGAGCCCCCCTTTCGTCTCGGCTCAGCACAAACCGGGACCGGAGCCCCCCCCCCCCACCAATTAGAGCACCGCACGTGGAGGGGGCAGGGGCGCGCAGGGGCGACACGAACCGGGATTAGGGTTTTGTTTTTTTTTAGATTTCAGTGTTTTGTTTTTATTTTCATTTCAGTGCTTTGTTTTTTTTTATTTCGACCGGTTTTCTGGGTAGGGGTTTTGGATGGTACCATGCATGTCGATGCGTCGGGGGTAGGGGTTTCGGATGCTACAGCTTCGATGGGCGAAAAACACGTATAAATTATTATACGAACCTAGATGAAGTTGCATCATGCATATATACAATTACATGAAGATCATGTGTTGGTAACACATACACATTTAAGTACGCGTGGTACATGAATATCACGTTTCCCGGTTCCAGAGACTTAGAAATATTTTGTTACATGGAGATCACTATATATTACATGTCCGCACTAGTCAACATAGTGGTACTCTCCGGTCTCCTGTATGACATCGGTGAGGTAAAATCCCGTCAACTCCTCTGCAATTGCCCTGAAGCGGGTCTTTATTGGTAGCTCGTTGCGCTTTCTTGCCAACTGTAAAAAAATGATATCACAATGAATACATGAGATATGAAATGAATAAAACTCATCACGATTGATGATACAAAAAAAATGTTGTGACTAGAGCTTTACGTACTTCGATACTTCTTTTGCTCTTCAAACTCTCGTTGACCACAGTGTGCATGTACTCGCAAACGAAGAATCCACATAGATCAGTCCCGGTTGGCTGTTTAAGACAAGTCTATAGAAGAATAAAATTTAATCAAATAATAATAAAGTATGATAATGGTGCATGGGCCTAGTTATAGTACTACTTACATCGTTAGTACGCCAGCGCAGTTTCTCTGGCCATCCACTGTTCGGATGTTCCGCGAGGAACATTTTCCAAACGCTGCATGACAAGAAACTGAATGAATGAGTCATAAATTCCTTGATATTAGGAAATGAACGAAAGAGGCGATAAGAAAAGAAAGTACCTTGCCACCAAATCAAAACAGGTATTGTATTGTTTAGGGCATCTTCTTAACGAGTCAAGGACAACAATTTCTCCTTTCCGCAAGTCAATAACGATAAGAATGTAGTGGTAGCTGCGCACGTTTATAAATAGTCATGCATAACTAATCAATTAAACTTAACATCGGGTGAGAAAAATAGAATCTGTAATAAGCAGTAACACTCACTTGAAGTTGTAAGGCCATAATATATATTTTTTGTAAGCTTGTCGCTTGAAAAACATTAGCAAATTCCCCGGTGTATCCTTGTTAACTAGTGGATCAATTATGTTATCTTCATGCATTATAGAGGGGTCAATGAACCCAATGTGGTTGATTTTCTTCTTCTTGCATTCGAGCATCTTCATTCTGCGTATAAAGCACACAAAATATTATAGAGAGGATTATCACAGACAATGAACGAGTAGAGATAATTAAAACATTAAATTACAGGAATAGATGACTTACAGACAATAGGAACTTATGATGTTTTTGTCGAGGGCCCGGAGATTGTATAACTGAAAGATTTCGGCGAAGTAAAGGACAACGGAGTATTCTTGGAAATAATGCTCTTCCTTAACTGCCATCATGAGAGCGACTTTATTCGTCTCCTTTACGGTATCCTTGTACCAGGCTTGAAATTGACGCATTCTTGTGGGTAAGTCGCCGTCAACAAAATTCTCCCCGTGAACATAAGTACGAACAACATCCGCGAAGGGGATATCATCTCCCGAATATACCAGCTCCCGCACATTGATGTTTTTGAGAACTCTGTCATCAAGCACCTTGAGCGGGGGGGCGACTGTGCGTCTTGTTCTCCGAGTTGGGCAACTTGTTTCCCTTTTTTCGATCGATCATCCATCTTTTCGTCATATGACTTACCAATGTTGCGATCATAGTCTGTTGGCGGCGATGGTGGGGGGTTGTATAGGGCAGATGCAACGGTCAATTTTTTCCTGAGGAATTCCGGCAGTAAATTTTGCAGGAGGCAATTGTTTCGCTAACGCTTTCTGTTTCACGCCAGCAAGCCAGGCATCCGTATGTTCTTTGCATGCGATATCGTTTTCCTCGACGGTTCTCTCCCAAGGTAACTTTGGAGTAGGCGGCGGTGTTTTCTGCTTTCTAGGTTTCTTCCTAACAGGACAACCAGACTGGCGCCTACTCGAGAGCGACTTAACATTCTGGCGGACTGGCACAGACTGCGATGGCCTCACGCTAGGAACCCTCTCGGGGGGCGGTTGGCTTTGCTGTTGAGCTGGAGATGGACTCGGGCTGGGGTCCCTATCGGGGAGGTGTGGGCTTTGCTGATGGGGTGGAGATGGACTCCGTCTTTGATCCCTCTCGAGGAAGAGTGGACTTGGCTCGTGAGCTGGACTCCTAGAACGAGGAGTGGACTTTGCTTGTTCTGGAAGGACGATGTATTTCTTGGGCCATAGGGCGAAGGCATGCTTGACGTCTGCCAACGTTTTCTCCTCGTCACCTCCAGGTAACTCAAGTTCCAAGGATTCAAATCCCGGCATAATTTCGTCCACCCCGACACGAGCGTAGCCATCTGGAATTTGACCACAATGGTAGAGTTCTCCAAGTTGAATTACTAAAGCTTGCCCCACCGCCACCTTCAAAGTTATGTTTCGCATTGCTATATGTAGCTCACAACATGTAGGCTCTGTGATGTCATCCACTGGGTAGGCACCAACGTCGACCTGACGCGTGGAACCAACGCTGCTTCTACGCTGAGATGGGGCGGCATGCGCTTCATGGTCTAATTGGTGCCGCTCCTGAGGTTCCGTTCTTTGCTCCTTCAATGCTTTTATTTCCGCCCGTTGCTCCTTCATTTCACGTTCCAATTGTAATATCCGGTCGGCCTCCTTCTTCTTACCTCTGCTACGGCTTCTATAAGTGTGAGCGGATTCCGGCCACGCAGTCTTAAACGTAGCACCGCCAGGAAAGACTCGAGCTCGTCCAACATGTTCAGGATTCCCCAGTGCCCGTGTCAGCTCGTCATCCTCTCTATCGGGTTTGAACACACCATTGCGAACATCATTAATTGCTTCTTCAAGCTTCTTTTTTATACGCTCCACGAGAACCTTCCATTTTCCCCTTCCAACAATCTCTCCGGTTTTAGGGTCCAACATTGCCCCATGCGCGAACAACCAGAATTTCGACCTCTCGGGCCAGTCAAGTGTCTGTGGACGGACCCCCGATTGAAGCAGTTTTTCTTCATAGGCTAACCACTTAGGAATGGCGCTCTTGTAGCCACCTGTCCCCAATGTATGGTGGTGTTCCTTCAGCTTAGCATTCAATTTATTTATCTCCGATCGGGCCACAGCCATAGGTGATTCCCTATACGCCTTAAACGCCGCCCATTCAGATTCTAACTTCTTCCCTTGTGCTCCACTGAAATCTGGCACTTCTTTTGTTTCTACATATTGATTCCATAACTTTTTCTTCCAGTTCCGGAATTGTTCCGCCATCTTAATAAGAGTCCACCTCTTGAGGTTGTCCTTCTTCACTTTAGAGAGATCTGGCGGGAGGGTGAAATGTGACAACAGCGTGTTATAGACCAAATCCTTAAGAACTTGGTGGACATAACATGGGTCGTCCACATCTGCGACCGCCGGCTTATTCCATTCGCATATGCTGATTGGGATCATGTCCCTAACAATAACTCCAGCTTGACTTATAAATTTGGTGCGGTACTGTTTTGGTTCGAGCGGTTCGCCGGAATCAGCAATTTCCTCAATCGGTAACTTTGGATCCTCGCTCGTCATTCTTTTTGCCTTGCCTCGAGGAGCACATGGTGGCTGCTTTTTTGCAGATTTGCTCGATCCGGATGGCTAAAAGAAAAATAAGTCGTTAATAAATGCATGTAGTTAACAACAACATATCGCCATATTTATTATAAACACATATACACCTCTCTGCCGGAGTTTGCTATCACCACATCAAAGTCTTGTGACTCGATTCCAAAGTCGTTCAAAAATTGGTCGAAATCATAATCATCTACATCTCCTCCAGCTCGGGCATCATTAAAAATAAGTTGTTCCATTTGGTCTTCCATCTCTTCGTCTCGTTGAAATTGTGCTTCTTCTATCTGCTCGTCTCGCAAGTGCTCCATAGCTCAAATGTACCTGCAATCAAATTTGCAATCAAGTTTAGATTTATTCTAAAAAAGATACAAGTATGCAATCCTATAAATTACAAGAATATGAATATTGGGTTAAATGATTGTTTAAAATATTCTATAAATTACAATGTACCTGTTTACTACTCAAGCATGTCAAACTAATGCACCCAAGTGTAACTCTCATAAATAAAACTGGGAGGAAGCAGCTGATACAACTGGGTCATATATATTATATATATTACAATCATCTCAATTTGCATATCTAACACACAAAAGGTCTAAGATTTAATTTCAGATCTCGGCTAACTCACATCACAGTCCAAACAAATATCTGCAACCCAAATTCCATACACATAATGAAGGCAATATCTCATCTTCAGACCTCAAGTTCTCCAACAACTAAAATAGCTTTAAATTCCATCAGCTTTATATACATGTTGTAGACATATCGAGGAATCTAGAATTCCATCAGCTTTATATACAAATAGTTCGGATTTTCTTTACTACTGGATCATATAGGCATGTCTTTTACACCTGAAATCGAGGCAACGACGAGGAGGAGCGGCACAGCCTCGGCAAGGAGGAGCGGCACAGCGGACTGGCGAGCAGCACCTCGGGCGGGCAGATTCTATCTTCTGAACTCCACTCTATGGATCAAGACAGAATCAGAGGAAGGTTAGTGCTATTCGTAACTCTTAAGGCTCAAGCCTCTGCTATTCATTAACACTACCCGCAAAAAAATTTAAGAAATTGAAAACTCCCAATTGTAAAAAGACATGATGTTCAAATCAGAAGCTATGCTGAAAAAGGGTAATTTGGCAGTGTTTAGCTGCAAATTCAGACAAGACGATCAAGCTAAACGATATCCTCTAATCAACGTGAATGTAGTATGAGAACTCGACCAAATTGGCGTATGCAGATCATAAACGCGTCAAGTAATTATTTATTAAGGCTGTAAACAGTGGAGTAACATGTTAATTCGTTCGCTGAATACCTATATTTTGGAGTATAAAGCTAGCAAAAAGAAGTGAGTTTAAGCGGAGCATCTTGTTCTGAATCTGCCAGTTACATAAACCCATCTGAGTTTGCTGAACACAAACTATTTGCAAGCAAAGGAGATACAGTTAGGTAATTAACCACATGACATGGAGTATGTAAGAAAGTCAAGTGTTAGTTCAAGTGGATGGAGAGAGTATATATTATCTGATTCAGCACTTCATAAAAATGGCGAACACAAGTAAACTACGGGGCATAGGTCAATATGTCAATAAAATGACGCATTTGCAAGGCATGGAAGGAAGCCAGGAGGCTATGGTGTATTCACATCACTAAATATCACCCATTTTTCATCTTGATTTGAATTTAATATAAATTCTTTTGGCACTGTTGGGTGTCCTCAATTGTAGTCTTCCATTGTCAGGCACGCTGATTTTCACTCTCAAACACAAACACCTTTTTTGGTTGTAAGAGAATTAAGTTAGGCGTGACATACAGAGCATCTAGGAAAACGTAAAATAGATCATCTAGGATAATATTAAAGACCACTAAAAAACATGTCTAAGGTGCATATCCAAAACTCTGAAGAGTTTGCTACTTGCACACTGAGTTCATTTGGATCATCAGACAAAGTAATATTCCCCTTGATCACCATTTTTAGGGTCATCACCACAGATCAACTAAGGCTTGTTAATAAGGACCAAGTGGACCTTCTTATTTGATAGCTTATTATTACCAAAACCTGACATAGCAACAATGTCAGTTTAGAAATGACTTGCAAATGGATTTTGTTGCTGCAAAATCGAGGCTGATTGCCATAAAGAAACATAGAGAAACAAGATCTATTTGCCAGGAATATTTTTCACAATAGTAGCCACCTTGGATTAAATTAAATATTAGGCATTGACAGCATATTAAACATAGAGAAGCATGAGTCCTATTTTTCTTACGGATGGGAAGAAGGCCGCCGCTGCAGCAGCCACCTCTGGCGCGAGGAGGAGGAGGAGGTCGGGCGGGCAGCACCTCGGGCACGAGGAGGAGGAGGTCGGGCGTCGCAACACCTCGGGCGCGTGGAGGAGGAGGTGGGCAGCACGGCGAGCGCGGACGGCGGCGCGGACGAGGACGAGGAGGAGCTCGGGCGGCGCGGACGGCGAGCAGCACCTCGGGCGGGCAGAGGCGCGAGGAGGAGGAGCTCGGGCGGCGCGGACGGCGAGCAGCACGCGCGGCGGAGAGGAAAGGGCGGCGGCGCCGGAGATAGCTAGGGTTTCAGAGAATGGAGACGAATTTGGGGAAGAATGGGGAAAAAATTGGCCGCGACACACTAAGTGTCGCGGGAAGGACCTTTAGTCGCGGTTCCAGCCCCGAACCGCGACTAAAGGGTCTTTAGTCCCGGTTGGTAACACCAACCGCGACTAAAGTCTTTTTTTTTCTTTGCTTCTTTTTCTTTTTACTGGTTTTTGTTTTTGTTTTCTTTTATTTACTTTGGTTTACTTATTTTTTGAATTGTTTTGTTTCTAGTTTATTTTTCTGTTTTGCTTTATATTCTTTCATTTTCCATTTTTTGATTTATTTTTGTTTGGTATCTAGTTTTCATAAATATCATTTTCCATTTTTTAAGTGCAAAAAATGAGGTTTTTCGTGAAGTAAGTACAGAAAATATGATTCCAAATGGCACCCAACTATTTTTCACTAAGAGTGGTGCACACATGATGGATGATCCCCAAGTTTGAGTTTTTTCTTTGAATTATAGCTAATTTTCCCTAGTTAATTGAGTTTTCGTTGATTTATCGAAAGTAATTCAAATTTGAACTACAACTATTTGATAGTTTGGTCTGAAACTTTTGGAAAAAATCATTTTAAGGTACACAACTAGTGGTTATATCACAGAAACATTGATAGTTCTAGAAAATATCACCTCTTCCGATGATTAGTCGTAGCGACCGTTTTGATCGTTTTTAAGAAAAAATGTAATAAAGTGATAAACACCTCAAAAAATCAAATCCTTTGGCATGGGCTCCTTATATGTGTACTAGTTGCTAGGAAAAATGATAAACTTGATTTTTGCCTACATTTGCAAAAAAAGTCTTCACAAAAAGATCTATCATATATCAACATCTAGAAGTTTCAAGCCAAATGACCAAGTTATGGTCATTTCGACGACATAGTTTGTGATAAAGATCTCATACTCCACACATAGGTGCATATTGGTATATTAAACAACCATGCCAAAGGGATTCTTCAAATTATTTTCATAAATATCATTTTCCTTTTTTTGAGTGCAAAAAATGAGGTTTTTTGTGAAGTGAGTACAGAAAATATGATTCCAAATGGCACCCAACTATTTTTCACTAAGAGTGGTGCACATATGATGGATGATCCCCAAGTTTGAGTTTTTTCTTTGAATTATAGCTAATTTTCCCTAGTTAATTGAGTTTTCGTTGATTTATCGAAAGTAATTCAAATTTGAACTACAACTATTTGATAGTTTGGTCTGAAACTTTTGGAAAAATCATTTTAAGGTACACAACTAGTGGTTATATCACAGAAACATTGATAGTTCTAGAAAATATCACCTCTTCCGATGATTAGTCGTAGCGACCGTTTTGATCGTTTTTAAGAAAAAATGTAATAAAGTGATAAACACCTCAAAAAATCAAATCCTTTGGCATGGGCTCCTTATATGTGTACTAGTTGCTAGGAAAAATGATGAACACCTCAAAAAATCAAATCCTTGAACATCTAGAAGTTTCAAGCCAAATGACCAAGTTATGGTCATTTCAAGCCAAGCCAAATGACCGTGGCAAGACATCTCTGATGATCTACAACCGTCCGACAAGACATCTCTGATGATATGCAACCGTTTGAAACGGTCGCAGATCATCAGAGACGTCTTGCCGCTGGTTGCCCAGAGATGCCTCTGCCGAGGGGAGGGTTCACCTTCAGCCTTCACTGAGTGCTCTCTGCTACCCGTGTGCTGCCAAAATGAACTACAATGAGTAGACACTGAGTGCTGAACATGTCCGGGAGGGGGGATATATATAAGGTACGTGTGCTTCTTTAGTCCCGGTTGGTAACAACAACCGAGTCATGTGGGTCACGAAGTGTTCGTCATACTGCTGATCCAACAGCTCAGAATCTCTCAAAAGAAACACACCTCAGATCCAACGTCTCACAAGCAGTAGAAAGAAACACACGATCCATGTGCTTCTTTAGTCTCGGTTGGTAACACCAACCGGGACTAAAGAAGCACATGGATCGTGTGTTTCTTTAAAGCACTTGTGAGCCGTTGGATGAAGAGATGTGTTTCTTTTGAGAGATTCTGAGCTGTTGGATGGGCACTATCATGACCAGTTCGTGAGTCACATGACCCTATATATAGCCCCCTCTTGAACATGTTCGGCAGTCATTGTCTCCTCATTCTACTTCATCGACAGAATACAAAGCATTCGGATTCCCTGCATACGTCCAACGGTGCATTTCATATGCAGGCACTCACGAGCCACCGTTGGGCTGTATGCAGGTGAAATCGTGTGTTTTGTTCCATGCATCTACAAAATACTTCAGTTCACTTGTTCTTCTGATACAAAGCATTCGGATATTACACATCAACAATAATATCCCTCTCTAGTGTTTACTTGTTCTTCCGATTGCGCCTTAACCACGGACAATCTTCTTCATTTAACTTGATACTTGGATCAGTGTTGACTTTAAAGGGCGGAATGTCATGAAACTTCTCGTAATCTTCTGACATGTCTGTCTTGTCCTCCACTCCCACAATTACTCTTTTCCCTGAAAGAACTATGTGGCGCTTTGGCTCATCGTATGATGTACTCGCTTGCTTATCTTTTCTTTTTTTCGGTAGGGTAGACATGTCTTTCACATAGAAAACCTGAGCAACTTCACTGGCTAGGACGAATGGTTCATTCTCGTACGAAAGATTGTTGAGATCCACTGTAGTCATGCTGTATCGTGGGTCTACCTCTACCCCGCCTCGTAGGTTGAACCATGTGCACTTGAACAAAGGGACCTTAAAAGTAGGTCCATAGTCAAGTTCCCATATCTCCTCTATGTAACCATAATATGTGTCCTTTGTCCCGTTGCAGTTTGTTGCATCAAAGCGTACTCCACTGTTTTGGTTGGTGCTCTTTTTATCTTGTTTGGCTGTGTAAAATATATTTCCATTTATCTCGTACCCTTGAAAAGTCAATATAGTTGAAGCTGGTGATGTGGCCAACAAGTATAGCTGTTCTTCAACATTGGTGTCATTAATGAGACGTCTTTTTAACCAACTGCTGAAAGTCTTCATGTGTTCTCCATCAATACAATCTTCAGATTTCTCCGGGTACTAGGAGCGTAAAACATTCTTGTGTTCCTCGACATACGGACCCACCAAACTGGAATTATGTAGAACGGTGTCGTGTGCTTGAGTGAAAGAATCCCCGTCTTGACATATTGTTGCTTTCTTTCCAAGGGTGCCTTTTCCATGCAGTCTCCCCTCATGACGTGATTCAGGAACACCGATCGGCTTCAGATCAGGAATAAAATCTACACAAAACTCAATGACCTCCTCTGTTCCATAACCCTTGACGATGCTTCCTTCTGGCCTAGCCCGGTTATGCACATATTTTTTTAAGACTCCCATGAACCTCTCAAAGGGGAACATGTTGTGTAGAAATACAGGACCGAGAACAGAAATCTCTTCGACTAGGTGGACTACAAGGTGCGTCATAATATTGAAGAAGGTTGGTGGGAACACCAACTCGAAGCTGACAAGACATTGGACCACATCCTTCTCTAAATTTTTTAGAGTTAGTGGATTGATGACCTTCTGAGAAATTGCATTGAGAAATGCACATAGCTTCACAATGGGTTCTCGAACATTTTCCGGTAGAAGCCCTCTCAATGCAACCGGAAGTAATTGTGTCATAATCACGTGACAGTCATGAGACTTTAGATTCTGAAATTTTTGCTCTGCCATGTTTATTATTCCTTTTATATTTGGTGAGAAGCCAGATGGAACCTTCATACTGCGAAGGCACTCAAAAAATATTTTCTTCTCTTCTTTAGTAAGAGCGTAGCTTGCAGGACCTGGTTGATTCTCTGAATGAGTATCGTCTCGATGCATCTCTTCGCTCATACGTTGATGGGTCTGCCTTCCTTTCGGTGTACCTTTTTTTGACTTCCCATCTTTTGACTTCCCATACACGCCTAAGAAGTTTAGCAAATTGCAACAAATGTTCTTTGTCACGTGCATCACGTCGATTGTAGAGTGAATCTCTAGCATTATCCAATATGGCAGCTCCCAAAATATAGATTTCTTCTTCCACATGGGTACGTGGTTGTTTGCGTCATTCGGAACAGTGAGACCGCCAGGACCCTTTCCAAAGATTACATTTAAATCCTTGACCATATCATGTATAGCAGAACTAGAAGGGCGGGTAGGCCTCGGCCGATGATCTGCCTCACATTTGTAATGCTTGCCTTTCTTCCTTAACGGATGCTTGGGTACAGAAACCGACGATGACCTAGGTACACATTCTTGTTACCTAAATTTATACTATCAGTCTCAGCTAAACAGTGCGTGCATGCATTGTATCACTTGTTTGACTGTCCTGAAATGTTGCCTAGAGCAGGACAATCATTGATGGTTACAAAAAGCAAAACTCGTAGATCAAATTCCTCCAGTTTGTGCTCATCCCACACACGTACACCTTCCTCACACCACAACTGCAAAAGTTCTTCAACTAATGGTCTGAGGTACACATCAATGTCGTTGCCAGGTTGCTTCGGGCCTTGAATGAGCACGGTCATCATAATGTACTTCCGCTTCATGCACAGCCAAGGAGGAAGGTTATAGATACATAGAGTCACGGGCCAAGTGCTGTGACTGGAGCTCTGCTCTCCAAAAGGATTAAAGCCATCTGTACTTAGGCCAAATCTTAAGTTCCTTGCGTCATCTGAAAATGTCGGGAACTCTCTGTCAATTTTTCTCCACTGGGACCCATCCGCGGGGTGTCTCAACATCAAGTCTTTTTTACGATCTTCTTTGTGCCAACGCAACAACTTGGCATGCTCTCTATTGCTGAACAAACGTTTCAACCGTGGTATTATAGGAGCATACCACATCACCTTTGCAGGAATCCTCTTCCTGGGGCGCGGCTCGCCCTCAACATCACCAGGGTCATCTCGCCCGATCTTATACCGCAAAGCACCGCATACAGGACATGCATTCAATTTTTCGTGCTCACCGCGGTAGAGGATGCAGTCATTAATGCAAGCGTGTATCTTATGCACCTCTAATCCTAGAGGGCATACCACCTTCTTTGCTTCATACGTACTAGACGGCAATTCGTTATCCTTTGAAAGCATCTTCTTAACTATTTTTAACAAATTTTCAAATCCCTTGTCAGAAGTACCATTCTCTGCCTTCCATTGCAACAATTCAAGTGTGGTACCTAGCTTTTTCTGGTCATTTTGACAAGTTGGGTACAACAATTTGGCGTAATCAGCTAACATACGCTCCAACTTCAACCTTTCGTTTTCACTTCCACAGTCCATTTGTGCATCACGAATGGCCCGACGAAGATCATCGTCGGGCTCATCAATAATGGGATCTTCTTCAGTTTTCGTCTTCTCCCATTGTAGTATCACTGAACCAAGGATACTTGTCATTATCCTCCTCTTCTTCATTTTCTTCCATGATAACCCCTGTTTCTCCGTGCTTGGTCCAACAATAATAACCAGGCATAAAATCATTATGCAAGAGGTGTGAGTGAATGACTTTTGAGGTAGAGTGATCACTCATATTCTTGCAGGCACTACATGGACAACGAATAAAACCGTTCTTCGGCTTGTTTGCCTCAGCCATATGGAGAAAATTATGCATGCCATCAATGAACTCAGGACAACATCGGTCACCGTACATCCATTGTCGGTTCATCTGTATTACATAAAAGTATATCGAACCCCATTATTACACTACTGTCATAAATAATATGTAAGAGCAAATTAATTAATACAATGTCATCCATTAAAATAAGAGTAGAGTATTGACAAGCGGTAATACATAGTTCTCATAAAACATACATTAACTGAAACAAATATAAAAATTATCTAAAGAATTTAAATCCAACAACAAATGCGATTAAAATCGCAACTAAGGTAAATACTGAACTCACAGCATAATGATACCAAGCCTCCCGATTAATGGCATATTTTCTAATCCTTTTTATCTTCAAGCGCATTGCATCCATCTTGATCTCGTTACCATCGACCACGTCGGCAAGTTTGAGCTCTAATTTCATCTTATCTTCTAAGCATTGAAGATAAAGAGTTTCACTTCTTTTCAATTTTGCTTTCAAATCATTGTTTTCTTTATCCAAAAACTCGACAATAGGGTCAGGTTCAATTTCTGGTTCAACTACCTCCTAGATAAAAATAATTCTATGTCAAGTTGGTCGCCATAATTGTCAGAAACATAGAATGAAATAAATAGTTTTGAAAATATACCACATCCGAATCATAGACCGGACGAGGACCGACGGGGACGGATATCAGAACCATGACACTATACATATAATACAAGTTAGAAAATTATACAAGTAGTAACTATGCATCTAAATCATAAAAGTTATGTTTTTAAAATAAAATAAAATATAGAGGCTCACCGAGGTGGTGACGGAACGGCGCGGGCGATCGACGTCGATAAGGCTCCTCACCACACTAAAACACATAAATCATTATTTTAGTTTGAGAACAAATTGCACATATACACAAATGAGATCATAACTTAGGCATTACATCGAACACCTTGCTTGCACAAAAAAATTGAAATGAGCAAAATGAGCTAAATAAGCAATGCCGGAAAGAGGATGAAGAGGCTAACCGTGGGGTGGCTTCAATCTTGCCAAATGGTGTAAAATATTATGGATTATCTAGTCTTGGGGAGAGGAAAAGGAGAAGAAATGGAGAGGAAATGATTTTGAGCTCGGGCTCGGTGTGAAAAATGGAGTGAGCAGGGGTGGAGAAGCTGATAAAGTGAGGACCTTTAGTCCCGGTTTGTGTTACGAACCGGGACTAAAGGTCTCTGGCGCTGGGGCCTGAACCTTTAGTCCCGGTTCGTAACACGAACCGGGACTAAAGGTTCCTCACAAATCCGACGGTGTGGCTCTCACCCCTTTAGTCTGGGTTCAAAAAATGAACCGAGACTAAAGGGGTGAACCAAAGGCTCGTTTTCTACTAATGCGAGTATCTTAAAATAATCACCAATTCCTCTTCCACACAAGTCTAGATCGATTAATTGATGATTGCTGGATCAAATCTGATGCTTCCTTGTCTACTATTCCCAGCCCCTAGCTACTCAACTTGAGCCGCCGCCGGTTGGCTTGCGTTGCGCCACTGGTTGCCTCGCCGCTGCTGCTTGCGTCTGTGTCGCTCGCCGGCTGGCCCCGATGCTGTTGGCCGGCTTGCCCCGCGCCGCTGCTAGCCCCGCCAGTGCTTGCGTCGGAGTTGCTCGCCAGCTTGACTCGCCCTCTTGTTGTTGTCGTGCTCCTGCTAGGGGGTTAGGGTCTTAGGAACGATGGGGAGGTTAGGGTCGCATGGGGTCACGTGGCTGCCTTTGGACGAGGATGGTTAGCTCTCGGTTCCAGCACGTTCGACCGATTCGGCGGAACGGGTGCATTCCATATGTAGGAGGTATATTTCTTTTAGAGGAACCAGTTAGTTCCGTACCTTTTCATAACCAAATATTAGAACGGGTTCTAGGCGTGGAATGGTTTTATTATATTCCACTTCATCCCAAAACAAAACACACCGGTGTTGACTAAGTAATAGTCTCCCTGTTACGTAAAGATTTACCATTATGTTTGTCAATGAAATGCTAGCATATAGATAGACGGATCTGAAGTTACATAATGACTCCGTCCACAAATAAGTGTCTCAAATCTCTTAAAAATCAGATGTATCTAGACATTAGATACATCTGATTTTTGAGAGACTTGAGACACTTATTTATGGACGGAGTGAGTATAACTTTTGTGTTGTTCAGTTATGCAATTGAGAAGAAAACCCAAGCAAGTCTGGACAGGACATCGCAAATGACCGAGGCAGCTGAAACGATCTGATGGAACGGAAAGATGACTATAACCTTTGTTATCCTTAATAATCTTTTCTCAAATTAAGTTGCTGCATGCCAAGAGGATTAAGAAAAGGCGAACACGCTAAAGTGGGTTCGAAATGTTCTCTGCCACTTTGGCGTCACACCTAAAACCCTGCTCCGGGTTCATGCCTGGTTTAGGTAGGCATGACTGCTCCTTTTGAACACCCATGTGGACAACATATGCCGTGCTATACCTTTTGAGAGTTGTATTTCTTATCCATATCATCCAACTTCAAATTTTGGCTCAATTTGGTTAAACGGGTTGTTTGGATCGAGTCCTGACGTGGCATATCAAAATTTTGGCTCCCAAAATCACTAGTAGATATCACCATATAACAGAGGGGCGGTTTATCGTCGGCTATTTTATTTTACCGTCGGCCAAAGGTATAGCCGACGGTGAACCGTTGGTTATCTCTTATCGGCGAAGCTCGGTCAGCCATTACATGTACAATCGACGGGACGGTCGGATAATATATTAGCCTACGGTAACTAACCGACGGGCAACTGTCGGTCATGATTTGTCCATCGGCTATCTGTGGGAACTAAAAACCACTTGTACCCAATGGCTTACGGTCGGATAGTACATATCCGACGATTACTATGACCTGTCGGGTTTATATACCAAAACTACTTAATCGTAGCATATTCCAAAACTGTCATTACATAATTGTGGCACTTGGTACAAAACTAGTAGCATATATTGTAAAACTGGCATTACATAATTGTTGCACATGATGCAAAACTCAGCATCACAAGATTACTTCGAAACTGAATCTATTTTATCACAATTTTGTATGGTATTACAAACAGAACAAATGTTTAATCAAAATAACATAAAACTTTAACATTCCTGGAAGGAAAGAAAAAAGAACATGGTGCTCTACACATTTTGCTTAAAGCCAATAGGTCAACAAAATCGAACAGACATGACAGCTTGAGAACTTCATTTGGTTGCGTGGCTTTAAGAAGTATCTTTGACTCTACACCACTCATCCAATGCTCAACACGGAGGTACCGCTCTCATAATTGTGACTTCCTCAATCATCGCTTCACATTCCCTAAAAATATTACCAAACTAGGTGTCAGAAAGATGATAAACATAATGGACAACTAGCAAAAATAATTTAAGCAGGAGAAGTCACACCATTATACAAACTAAAACATTGTTGAAATCAGGAAAGAAAATAGAAGTACTGCTACCACTTGACTCAGATTTTGACAAAGAATTTAAACTAAAAAACAAGACAAGCTGAAACAGCTGCAACTTGTGAACTATTGTTATGTTTTGATGTCACATATAAAGTTCAAGTGTTGTTTAACTAACATGAATAAAGGTAATTTCAAAAAAAAACATGAATCCAAAGGCAGACTTGGCACTTCCGATTCTGAACTTTATGGTAGATAAAGTTGTTAAAGATAATGGAAAATGAGATGCAGGGCTCAAGTTTCAACATGTTCCTTGTTGTCGGTGGCTCTGTGCTGTTCGACTAGGCTAGGTACAAGACCTATGTTCGCGCCACATGATCATCTCCACGAGTTGGGAAACTGCTGGACACACAAAAATACAAAATGAACGAATTAGAACTACCTAGATATAGAAGTTAATTTAATTAGATAATGAAACAAACAGACTAACAGAGAGGCATAGAACTAACACTTACGTGGTGTTCTAGCTTCTTTAATGTGTTTCAGATGGCAGTAGGTGAATATATTGTATACGACCACCATTCATTTAAACGCTCATGGTTCAGGGACCAAAATCTATGCAAGAATTAACCAAGAAAATTGCAATCAGATAATGGCAATGGTTGTAAGAGCCTCTGATTTACTACCGGAGAGAAGAATCACGATGATGCAATTAAGGCAATTTTTTTCTAAGGAATACTCAGATCGGAGAACAGATAGATGGACGATTGACAGCATGCACGTACCTGACAAACAGCGAGGTTGCAGCCCAAGCATGAACCACCAAGGATCCCGGCGTCGACCACCCACCACGCTGCTCCCATGGAGGCGCTCGAAGAGACCATCCTCTGCTGGCGTCCAACGTCGGGATGCCCGCTTACACAGGGTGGGTGGAGGAGGCTCCGTGGAGGCTGGATCAATGTAGGCTAGTGCAGCAAGCCATACGGTGATTGCGGATCGGACCGGCGGCTGGGAGGCGGTGGGGTGTGTTGGCGGCGATTTTGGGAAAGACACGTCTGAGCCACGCAATGGTTCTGGTTAGATATAGGGCGTGGAGGAGGTTCTGTTTAGATAAGGCAGGACGTGCTCCACTACTCCCGGGTTCGGCCAAATTTCATATCGCCTGCGCGCGGGTTAAAATCCTAAACTTCCGTTGTTTCCTTTTCTGTTCCGCGCCACAGGGGCATTAGTCTATTTTTTCACACTTATTACTATTTCTTGCTGGGTTAGCTCCGATTGCCATTGGAAATATAATCGACGGTCCATCTTAACCGTTGGCATTATTGTTAACCCTCGGTTATTTCCACGTATGACTGACGGTTATTAAGTGGCCGTCGGTAATTTGAAAATATAGCCAAGAGTTTATTATGGACCGTCGGATATCGCTATGAACCGTAAGCTATTAGGTGTTAATATCCGAGCCATGTTTTATCCCCACCGTCGGGTACTTTTAAAACCGTCGGATATACCATGTAATAACCGAGTGATTAACTTAAACCGTCGGGTATTAGATGCACCGTCAGTCATTAAGGTAATAGCTGACCGGCCGTCGGTTATTAGAAGTCACTGTTAGAAATATGGGAATTTCTAGTAGTGAGTTTTGGTGCAGGATTTCGTCATCGTCAACTCGCCCATAATTTGGCGTTAAAATGTACTAATATGACTGGGATAGCTTGGGCTTGGAAAACAAATTGTCTCACAACCAAACATCACCAAAGTATCTGGGTGAGCCAATATATTGGTAAGGCCTATGCTGGCATAAAACAAAGCGCACCCTAACTCTCCATGTGGCGCCAACACAACATTTTTGAACTAGATATTCGAATTCAATAAGACTATGTTTTGTAAAATAAAAAATATAGAGTTTGTTTGGTTTGAGGATTAAAAACCTCACCAAATTTTCCTATATAGTCGTTGCATGCAATTTGAGAAAAAAATGCAGTTCATTTAACATCACACGAATGCCTACTGATCAGCCTGAGCCAAAATTGTTGTGTGACGATTGTCCAATTACATAGTCAAAGGACCATGTTTTGTCACCAAGAACTAGTTGAATGACTAGAGTGTGCTCAATAACACTGGTTCCGGCAAAACAATTGGGTGTCTTTGGAAAGAGTGGAAAATAGGTAGAAAAGGCAAGACTTGTTGGGAGATACTAATCAAGTGTAAAAGTAAGAAGATTGAAGCCTCACGGAAGCATGCGTAATATATTGCTTTACCTTTAAAAAAAAACCTCACCGAAGGCTCCCGTGGCTGGGTGCTGAATATTGCTTCTTCTAGAATTGTCGTGCCATGAGTTGTTAATGGGTCAGAGTTTGTTTTTCTATGGGATTTTTTTTACATCGGTTCAATCCATGTGTCACTTGTTTGTTGAGTACGTCCGTTGTTGTGTCGAGGTGGACGTGGAGTTTTATTTGTCAACATGCGTTTTTGTAACGGTTTTCGTCCAACTTTTTGTAAATAAGATAGACAATTAATTCTCTACTTATTAATTAATGTATTGGGGCAGTTCTTTTGCCCCGTTTCAAAACAAAATTAGAGTGCGCAAATATACCGGTTGATCACAACCACACGCTGTGATATAAAATACTCTAGGGTACAAGAATTGTTATGTTTTTTGAATACGGTTTGGTCACACTCACTACCCATGTCTACAGAAGAATATGCGTCGATCTCCTCCTCGAAACAGTCTTTCGCCCCACTTTACAAATAAAGCAACAACCAACATACAACCGACAGAAACAAACGCCACACCACACATGTTGGGGCAGCAGCAAACACAAACCCAAAGAAAATAAAATAAGAAATAAATGAAGACATAGGCGGAGCGACTAAACAATGAACCTACAATCCATCTCTACTTGGAGCAAAGTGGCAAAAGCTTTTATTTTCACAGTGGCGTCATTTTCTTTCCTTTAGGCTTCCTCTTGCCTCTGTTCTTCACATGGGCTCTTCGCTCTTTCCACTTGGTCGTCCATGGTGCATACATGCATGTAGGTGCCATCGTTGATGCTTGGGAGTAGACGAATGTCGCGGGTTCTACACAAGTCCTTGGCATCCAGACTTGTAACGTTCCTTTTGCTGTGCTTTGATTGGAGAGAGAGGATGGTCATGTCAAAATCAGCAGTTCAGCACTAGAAGATTTTCCTGAGTTGTAGATTTTTGTCATTTTGTCCTGCAGTGGTGCGTATTCTCAGCAAACAATTCGCACTCCTGGCAACTCCTCATGCTTTGCACCTCACGGCTGTTCCATTATTGCGTTCAATCTGATTTTCTACCATTTAAGTTCTTTTAGTCCATTTTTGGATCGAATGGTTTTCAGAAAAACATTGGAGTATTCAATTTCATAGGATATTTTCCTAAGAAATCCCTTGGAATCAAAGGAATGTTACCTCCAAAGTTCTTATGGATTGCATTTCTACACTCCAGTTTTATAGGAATTTCAACATTCACTGTAAGTTCTTTTTAACACCCATTCGGTAGAATCGAGATATGTTTTTTATATTTTTTTCTATGTATCATCTAAATAACCATTACTGTAGTTTACCTCTGAATCTTATCAAATTTTGTATTTTTTCCAATTTTCCCGTTTTCTAATCATGTGATCCGAAGAAACCCTTAATTTTGTTGCATATCAGGTTTCTCTGTTTGTGCATCATAATTTTCCAGAAGACAAAGCGGGCCTGAGGCTTCAGGCTTGTAAGGATGACACAAGTGATCACGGGACAAGATCTCAAAAACTTACTACTACTCCAGGAGATGATACTAGATGCGTGCAGATCATAGATCAAGCGTCAGATCATATAGAGGCGTGCAGCTGCTCCGGAGACGCCGATCCACCCTGCTGCGTGCAGGATCCAGAGATACCCTGGCCTGGCGCTGCAAATCCTTGGCGGGCAAACCAAGAAACGCTGCAAGAGGTATAAGAATACGCAATCTTCCATGCACGTGAATAGAACAAGCGCGCCGGTCCAAGAGCAAACACGGGCATACATGTCTATCTCCATATGTATACTAGTAGAAGTGCACGTGCACGCACGTATTGACTCATAAAATTGCAGTTTCGACGTTAGCTATAAGATAACCTTGTCGTGATATATACAATATCTCGAGCAGTAAAGCTAACTAACTCATAAGAAAAAATCACATATAGATCATTTCTAAACAATCTCAAGAATATAAGTTTGGCTACAACCGACATGATATTCTCCCTTCTGTAAAAAGCTACTCCCTCCGTTTTTTATTATAAGACGTTTTAGGATCGGTTCTGACCAGGTGAAAATCGTCAAAAAGACATGTCTACCCACTTGTTGGCTTAAATTACATGTTATGCCCTCCAGAAGTATCAATCGTCGCCAACGGGTCGAGACGGATCCTCGACGTCCCCAGCCACCCAGGTTCCTCGCGCGCGAGCACCTCCAGCTACACGCCTCCCATCTCGCGCGCGAGCACCTCCGGCACGCCTCCCATCTTCCCCGCGACACCCAAAACCTTGCCATCTCCTCCCTCCGTGCTTCTTCCCCGTCTCGCCAAGATCCTCACCATCAGGATCCACAAGGAGACCCAGATCCTCACCATCAGGATCGACCAGAAGAGGCGCATATGGTCCTAGCTTCTTCTTCGCCACCCCACCATTGGGCTGAGCACAAGTAGCACGCCGGGATGCACAAGAGGTGCTCCTCGCCCAGATAATATCACCAAGGTGGCCAGGTCCTGGCCCTTGGCTCCGTCGACAGGAGCAGCAGCAACAACATCCTCCGACCCAGAACCGGACTCCATCAGCCCAAGCCTTGCAACATTTGATCCTCACCCAGATAATCTCACCCAGGTGGCCAGGTCCTGGCCCCTGGCTCCGTCGACAGGAGCAGCAGCAACAACAACTGATCTCCTCCGACCCGGAACTGGACTACATCCGCCCAAGCCCTGCAATATTTGCTTTGCACAACTCCTCGTTTCCCATATCCTCACCGGGAAAGAGAAGATACTTGCCAACTTGAGTCGAGTGATGGCACCAGCTAGAGGAATCACATGCTAATCAAGGAATGGACTGAGGAAATCACCTGCAAACAACACAACAAAATCATCAGCACCAAATATATACTTCTAGACAGGAGTATTTGCTGCTAGCAGCAGATCATGCACTACAACAACTATATATTCCAGGTGCAGTAGGGAAACAACAACTAAATCTTAAGAAACAATGGAAGCAAGCAATTTACTTCATGTGTGTGTGCTTGCAATAATACTGTAAGCAAGCAATTGTACTCCGAGCACAAACACATAATGCTTAATCAAGCCAGCACTGCTTGCTTAATGTTTTAGGGTGGCTACAGCAAAAGCATTATATGTGTGTGCAATTATAAATTTGACAATATTAGTATATGTAAGCTGTATTACAGTGAAATTTAGTTTAGATTTGCACAGCTTGCACAAACAAGCACAAAAACTGAAGTTATACATGTAAAACTAAATACAGGTAAGCACCGCCAAGCTACTCCTTCTACTGCTACTGCATGCAAAACTGAAGTCATCCGTCTACAACAAGCATCATCCAAAAGAACCTGACCATTAATGTTGCAGACTGCCTAGGGGTTTCAAAGAGCAGGCAAAAAGCACTAAACTGATCGAGAATACTCCTAGTTGTGCAGTACTCGTAGGAGTACATAATGAATTCAACTGAATAATTTAAGTACTCCAACAGTTCAAATTTGCAGTGTATAATGGTACCAAATTTTCAGTGTACACGCTCTGAAATAGCAAAGAAGTTCATACATGATTCCTGAATGCAACTGAGAGAAATTTACAGTTAAAATTTACTGATTTTACTCTGGATTACACATCTAAAGTACTCTCAAGAAAATCATGCAAAGTACAATCTGGACTATAGAGTAGACACACGAGGAGCAGTATGATATACTCCCAATGAGCACAGGCCCGCAGATCAAGAATTAGCACAATTCATATCAGCATTAATTCGGAATCACACCTGCTGGATGAAGTCATGATGATCTCTGCTGCGGCCATGTTATGCTCGTAGAGGTACGTGGTGAATCAACCGGGGAACTCCAGCACACAGCAAGACCTCTGCCACGGCTTCTTCAGAACGGGCACGTCGATGAAAGGAAGAACTCCTTCCGCCTCCTGTACTTGTTCGTGCCCATCCAGACGACGAGCAGCCTGGCGGCGTCCTTGCCGCAAAGGGTGTCGAGCTAGTGCGGCGGGGACAGGCAGAGCAAGTACAAGTACCAGAAGTCCACGACGAACCCGGCCAGGAGTGCGTGCCTCATGGTCGTCTCCGGAGACGAACCGCCCCTCATCGCGGCGTCGATGCCCTCCTGATCTCTCCTCCCCGTTCCAACCCACTCCTCCCTCCTCTCCCCTGCTCCAACCCCAAAGGCCGAGATCCACCGCTGGCGCGCGCAGATCCACCGCCTCTGCTGGTATCGGCAGCGGGCGAGCACACAGAGGGCAGGGAGCCTCCGGTGTAGCACCTGGATCTCAGGTCGGAGTCGCTGGAACGGGAGGGTCCATGGCCGCGATGGCAGAGAGTGGCGGCGGCAGGGATGGAGGAGGAGCGCAAAGCGAAAGGGGACCGAGACGTGCGTGAGCTGGAGGGTTCACGGACGTGGGGCGGCCGGGCGGGGAACCTGGCAGGAAATTTCTCTGCCGGTCGACAGGATGAATCTGGGGCGTTGGTTTGTGCAGATCTGATATGTGTCGTTAGATCTGTTTTAGTGGGCTGGATCTAATGGTGTAGATTGACCTGTGTACACTTTGTTTGGGTGGCTGTAGCAAAATTAAAGTTGGCTTTTTTATAAGTAGTGGAGATACATGGAAGCTCCGTACGGAGCCGGCTGCCTCTTCCTTCCTGACTCCTGAGGCAGAAAACAAAGATCGCTGCTGCCATGGCATGAACATCCTGTTCCTGAAACCTCACGCAGAGTCGATCGATGTCTTCGAGCTTGATCGTGAACACGAACAACGCATGCATGATATTGCCAACGAATCTCGACCTCACTACAGATATTCCCTTCTCTTCTGACTTGTGATCACGTATCTCTCTCGTTGAAACTTCAGCGGGAGTCGGTGCACGCAGTGACAGGCCACCACCAATGGCCATTGCGGTACTATAGTAGACTTTGGGGCTAGTTGTCCCCTCAGTGATCACATCAATCTTGAGCCCTTCAACGCCAGTACCGTCGGTTATCTTATCGGCTGTGTACTTGCAGGGAAAAACCATATATATGGTGACAAATGGGGCATAGTCGTCTGCTCCGGAAGTCAGAGCTCCATGGCAAGAAGAAGAAGAAGAAGAAGAAGAAGAAGAAGAAGAAGAAGAAGAAGAAGAAGAAGAAGAAGAAGAAGAAACTGGATGGAGTCAAGAGGAATCGGAGATTCGCCTGGCAGAATAAAATCAAACGCACGTCCGGTGTCAGCTCTTGCAGAGGCGATGGATGGAGCAATCCACACCTGAGATTTTTTTTGTTTCCAAACTTGCGTATGGCCTGCGTAAAACATGTAGTAGCTCGATTAGCAGAGGCCGAGACCATGTCAGTCCTGATGATTACTCACTAATCTAGAGAAAATTACAAATAACCATCATAATTGTGTATAGGGTTTCAAAAAACCACCATGTTTTCATTTTTTATCAAAAAACACCGGTATTGCGTAACAGTGGAGCAAAAAACACTTATCCTCTATTTTACGCCTGCTAAGTCTCTTTCTGACGGGTGGACCCAATTTGTCAGGCTGACATGGCAGATTTTTTTGTCAAAAAACTCTTCGCAATTTTTCTATTCCTGTGAACGTCACAACTTTGACCCAACAAGCTGTTGGTATTGCCCTTCTTCCTTGGCTGCCGCATCTGGTCACGCCCCCTAAGCAAAGCTTCATGCGCTCTCCAGCCACGAACGCACTTCCGAGGTCCACGAGCTCCTTTTGCTCGCCGAGGTCCGCGCGCGGCTGCGCCACGCCAGCCTGCAGCTGGCCGGCCCGGACGCAGCTCGTCTCCGCTCTCCGCCGGCGCGAGGACCACGCTGAACCCCAGAGCGCCGTCCCCCCTGGCCGAAATTGGTGGGGCTCCTCGCCTGCTGCGGATCTAGCTCGTCATGCCGACCGCCATCCCCCACCCGTTCGTCGCCGCGCTATACACCGCTGAGGAATGCGCGCGTGGCGGCGCTTGCGTGTGGCGGCAGGACGCAGGAGGGCTATAGGCGCAGTCGGGAAGGTCGCAGGCTAGCAGCAGCAGCCATGGCGCGACGAGCAAGGACGGCGTGGCGCCGCGAATAGGGCATGGCGTGGCGGAGCAGGGAGGGCGCAACGCGGCGGAGCGGGCAGGGCGTGCAGGGAGGACGCAGCGCGGCGAGCAGGCAGGGCGCGGCACGGCGGACCAGGCAGGGCGAGCAGGGACGGCGCAGCGCGGCGGAGCGGGCATGGCGCGCAGGGAGGACGTGGTGCGGCGAGCAGGCAGGGCGCGACGCGGCGGAGCAGGCAGTACGGGGCGGCGGCGCGGCGGAGCAGGGAGGGCGGGGCGGCGGCGGCGCGGCGAGCAAGGAGGGCATGGGTGGCTTGCCGCGGCAGCTACCACCCGTGCCGCCGCCGCTGGGCGGAGCTGGCAGGACGCGTTCCCGCTTCCGGCCGCGTCGTCCCCACCCGTGCCGCCGCCGTGCTCCCTCCCGGCGCGGTTTGTCTCGGTCGTGGACCTGCACCACGTCGACGTCATTTGGTGAGCACCACGATGGCAAGTAGCGTGCGTGCGTGGCGAGCAGCAAGGTCGGGGCTCCGCAGCGAGCTTCTGCTGCTGCGGTGGAGCAGGCTGGCCTGCTCTCCGGCGAGAGGGGAAGCTCAGCGGTGGTGAAGGCAACAGGGAAGAAGAGGTCCTTATCTAAAGGACGGGGAATCAGAAGATATAATTGATGAAGGTCTTTTTTGTAAAATAGACATGCCACGTCAACCTGTCACGGGGGTTCACTGGTCAGAAATAAGATTAGGATGCAGAAAACTCCCAATCAGTGTTTCTTGCAACTATCAGACCGAAAAATAATGTTTTTTGATAAATAAAAAATGAACACATGATGATTTTTTGAAACCTTAGGCACAATTGTGATGGTTTTCTACAATTAACTCGTTAGCAACGCATAGCCTTTGTTAGCTCCAGCCGCGGCAAGGTGCAGCTCTGTAGGATTTCAGCCACTCCGTAATAGAGGTAGTGTCGTTCCAGGATGCAACGGCGTCTCTAAATTACGCATACAAAGGGGGCAAAATTAGAAGTTTTCCCACCTTCGTTGCAAAATATCGGCAGTGAGAATCCTATTCAGCGTCATGCTTCATATGAAGAACTTGCATTTACCCGGCACCCAACAGTTCCAAATAATATTGCCAATTCAGACTTAGTAGCTCATGTTAATTGCGCCAGATAGGCAGAGCGAGCGGTTTATTGCCAGAGGTTTCGAGGCGCCATCAGATTGTATCAGGTGTATTATGTGCAGTTCTGTGAGCATGTTTTCACTGAGGTCCTGTAGCCATCGGTGATCACGCATGATCTCTTTCAAAGAGCGGTTTTTGTGGGAGGCAGCAGCATACAGGGAGGGAGCCACATCGTGCGGCGCAAACCCCTGAAGCCATCGATCACTCAAAAAATTGGCACTGGCACCGTCTCTCAATGTGATTTCCGTGGCAACCGTGAAGAGAGCTCATGAATCGAATCTGATGTTGGAATTGAAGCGGGGATCCACTTCCAAATTAGGTTTGATTATAAATTCTTGGAAATATGCCCGAGAGGCAATTGAATAATGTTGTTATTTTGATATATCCATGATTTATAATGATTTGTATTGAAAAATGTCTTT
Organism: Poa annua; assembly: GCA_026929855.1. Taxonomy (NCBI): domain Eukaryota; kingdom Viridiplantae; phylum Streptophyta; class Magnoliopsida; order Poales; family Poaceae; genus Poa; species Poa annua. The sequence continues at coordinate 38,111,128 of CM049426.1, forward strand.
GTATTGATTAACAAGTATGTGACTTGTTTGTGAAACTCATTACTTGTATGATTATTCTTTTATTTTTTGAAATTTTTGTACGATTATTCTAAATATGTCCCTAGTCGCAGTTCATGTCAGCACACACTTGAATATTAGACTAGCACATGTATTGTTTCAAAGTCATAGACATGGAGTTGTCAAACTAATAATGTGGAGTTATGAACACCTTGTTGGACCGACCAACCTTGAGACAATTTAACCACGTTCATAGTTCTCTCTATGCAATATACCTGGTTGTCGTCAACCTGAGATTGTTGTATGTACTAGAGATGTGAATTAACCTGCTTTGGGACTATCAAACGTTATACCATGAAATGGTAGGAATAAAGGTAGCTTTCGAGAGAATGCCGCAACGCATGGTCAATCAAGATGGCATTTTCCCCTCTCTTATTGAGAGAGATATCTTCTCCGTGCGTCCTACATAAGGTTAAGTCTTAACCTAGTAAGGGATTCTGAATCACATAATTAAAAGAGAGTGGTCAACTAGGAGCTTGACCAAATATCGTGAGGCAAAGGAAATGCCATAAACATTGTGATGGTTTGTACGATGCAATCTTTATGTGAGTTGGCACATTTTTCTAGAAACCGCTAACAACCATTGATGGAGTATGTGTACTCGTGTTATGTCTAAACATGCGTGAACATAAATGGTCACACACTTATGGCAGTGGAAGCATATTTTGGATTGGATCCGATTGGGCTGAATGTGGACTCTAGAGTGGGCTGAATTGTGTCAACCCATTATAGGGTGATCTATATAAAGTATAGGAGGTTAGGTGAATTAGGGTTACCACTTCTGCACCACATTCCTCACAACCACCATCTCTCCACGCCCTTACCGACACGTACCCAACAGTTCGGCGAGTGTTGCCTCCATGTCGCATGAATGGATCGAAGGATTGTAAGTCTAGCCTACCTGCCATGGGAAGCCCGGCCCGCCCCGCCCTAAAATTCATGGGCTTGTCCATGGGCCGGGTCTAGGCCTAAGATTTGGCCTGAAGGTCGCATGGCCTTGGGCCTTCTATATTGACGTTTTAATGAAGAGGCCCGGCCCGAGTCCCAAAACCCTGATAGGTCGCTATTATGGGAGGGCCTGGGTGTGAAATATAGACCCGAAAGTCGGATGGATTTGGGCCCAGGATTTTGTTCGCGGGCTTTTAGGCCCGACCCGAAGCCCGACCCCATGGCGACGTATAGTCTACCCTGTCATGACTCACTTCACTGACTTCAGCATGGCGCAACCATGTTTAGTGGTCATCCCGTGATCTATAAATGGAACAATTCCTTGGGTGATGCGATAGATTTTTTTATTTGCATTAGTGTAGTGACGAGGTGGTAACTCGGCAAATCCCAGGGTTGTGCACCCCGGGTTGATTGATGGGGAGAGAGAGAGGCGTTGGTGATCACGACGGCTCACAAGCAAGGATTTACCCAGGTTCAGGCTCCCGGAGGATAACACCCTACTCCTGCTTGTCTGATTATTGATGCGAGTAGCGATTACAATGGCGAGATTGCGATCTCGCTAGGGTTTGTGGTGGTGGCTATGAGCGTGAGCGTGTCCTCTAGGACGGGCAACCCTCCTGGCTTTATAGGTAGCCAGGTCTCGGGCGGTTGGTACAGATATGGCAGGTTACAAGACCTAACCGAGTTGGACTAGGATACGTGGTACCCCAAGTGGGCCTTCTGTGGGCCTTTCCATGCTTGGCGCGGCCCAGGTAGCCTTACGGTGGGCTAGTCGAAAGGTAGCCCCACGTCAGTAGCCCCCGAGTGCTTGGTCGAAGCGCAGCGTCGGGCAAAGGACTTCCTCCTCCTGGACGCGCCATTGGATTGCTTGATCTTGAGCTTGAACTCGATTTCTTCAGTCGAACAGGCCTCTCCCGATGGGAGTAACCTTTGCAGTCGAATTACTTTGTCCTGTTCTTTATGTGAAGCTTGCTTCTATTCGGCCATGTTGGCTTACTTGTAGATCTGATTCGGCTGCGGGAGCTTACTCGACTTTCTTCGTCACCCGAATAGACGTTTCGGGTTCCTTGACCAGCGCACTGTCTTCAGTTGTTTCAGCCTAGAAGCCTACCACTCGAACCTTGCATTCGAGTTATCTCGTTGTTCAGTTTTTTTTTGGAGTCGTTGGCTTGATGACGTCATTGCTGACGTTTCTTTGCACGCCTCTGCGCCCGATGGGACGTGACATGGCGGGGCCCACTGGCAGCGCTGACCGCGGTCAGCAGTTGTCACGTTTCCGAACTGGGCGCGAAATTTCCGCGCACGATGATGACGCCTCGATTCTCGTGCATAGTGGAGGAAGTTGGCGGCGACGGTTGGCCTCTTTGATTGACACGTGGACGGCGGGATGAAGATGCTCTGAACCGCTGCACGACGGAGGGCTGAGATTGATTTTGCTGAGGCATAAGTACTGCGCCGCAGTGCGAGGGCATCGTCTTCTCCATTCGTCTGCGCCTCCTTTCCTCTGCCTTCTGCCATTCTCGCCCTCACCGGAGCTCCGTGCTTTTTGTCCGAGCACCTTGCGCTGCCCCGCGACGCCATGGGCAAGCCGAAGAGTGCCGCTGGTTCCTCCGCCGCCGCCGACGAAGCCGGGCTGATGAAGAAGCCCGACGGCGACTGGCAGAGGTCGTCTGTGAAGAAGGCGGAGGTCGAACTCCTCCGTGCTCAAGGTCTCCTTCCTTCCGCTGATCAAGTCCAGGTACGCGCTCCTGGCAAAGAAGTTTATCCCACACCCCGTGATGGGGAACACGTATGCTTCGTGGATTTCCTTCCGCGGGGCTTCGGGTTCCCCTTGCACGATTTTGTGCGCGGTCTCTTGTATGCCTATGGAGTTCAGATCCATGATCTGACCCCCAATGGCGTCTTGAGCATCGCGGGCTTCATTGTGCTCTGCGAGTGCTTTCTGGGTATCGCGCCCCACTAGGCGTTGTGGAAGTCGCTCTTCCTCGTTCGTAAGAACGTTGGGAAGAGCGGGTTGCCATTCCCCGTGGGCGGCTTCGGAATCCAAGTGCGCGGTGACACCGCATACTTCCAGATGAAGAAGTCGGACTCCGTCCAGGGGTGGCGCAAGAAGTGGTTCTACGTCCAGTCGAGCCAGGACGGCCTGGCGGCATTCGACAGCGGACGCGGGCTGCGGAAGACTCACGCCTGGTCGCACCCGCTGATTGCGGGGGAGAAGGAAGCCGCGCGACCTCTGCTGGGCCTGCTGCGCGACCTCACCAAGACCCTTGGGCGCGAGGCGGGTGGCGTCTTCTTGATGGCCACCTTCTTCCGTCTTCGGGTGCAGCCGCTCAGTGCTAGGCCCCACCCGATGTGGGCCGTCGAGGGCGTCAGCACTGAGCCACTTGACATCGTTGTTGGATGGCGTCGGAAAGTCCATCTGTAGGACATACTTCAGCTTGTCACCCTTGGGGGAGATGAGCACAACTCCTGCCCCGGCTGACTTGAATTTCTTGGAGCCATTGAAGTACATTGTCCATGCGTTGGACAAGTCGGGGACATTTGGTAGCTGGGCTTCTATCCACTCGGTGGTGAATTCTGGGAGGACTTGGGCCTTGATGGACTTCGGGTGAGCATACTTCAACCCCCATGGTCCTAGTTCGACAACCCACTTGGCGACTCGTCCTGTCGCGCGTTGGTTTGTGAGAATGTCTGCTAGTCTAGAGGAGCTTACTACCGTGATCGGGTGCTCGGAGAAGTAGTGGACGACCTTCCTGGAGGTCATGAAAACTCCATACGCCAGCTTCTGTTAGTGCGGGTAGTTCTGCTTGGACAGGGTGAGGACTTCGCTGAGGTAGTAGACGTGCCTTTGCACCGGGTGACTGTGCCCTTCTTCTTCCCGCTCGACTACGAGTACCGTGCTCACCATCATGTTTGTTGCTGAGACGTATAAGTATAGCGGCTCGTTTTCCAGCGGTGCCACTAGGACTGGGGAGGTTGTCAGGGTTTTCTTGAGATGGTCGAACGCATCCTGCGTCTCCTGTGTCCACTCGAACTTGTCCGTCTTCTTCATCAGTTGGTAGAAAGGTAAAGCTTTCTCTCCCAACTTACTAATGAACCGGCTGAGAGCTGTGACTCGGCCAGCTAATCGCTGCACCTCACGGAGTTTGGTTCGTGCTGGCATCGTGAGAATGTTCTGCACCTTTTCGGGGTTCGCTTCGATTCCTCTTGCAGATACGAGGTACCCTAGTAGCTCTCTGGCTGGCACGCCGAACACGCACTTCTCTGGGTTGAGCTTGATCTGGTACACATCGAGTGCAGCGAAGACCTTGCGGAGGTCGTCGACTAAGGTATCTTCCTTTCGGGTCGTGACGATGATATCATCGACGTAGACTTGGACGATCTGCCCGATGAGCCCTTTGAGGCACGCTTGCATTGTCCGCTGGTACGTGGCACCCGCGTTCTTTAACCCGAACGGCATCGTCTGGTAGCAAAAGACGCCGTCGGGTGTGATGAAGGCTGTCTTCTCTTCGTCCTCGACTTTCAGCCTGATCTGCTGGTAACCTGAGTAGGCGTCCAGGAAGGACAGGCGCTCGCAGCCTGCTGTCGAGTCGATGATCTGGTCTATCCGCGGGAGCGGGAAGTGATCCTTGGGGCAGCATTTGTTGACTGCGGTGAAGTCAACGCACATGCGTAGTTTTTTCGTCTTCTTTTTCTCCACTAGGACCGGGTTGGCGACCCAGTCCGAGTCCTTGATCTCTCGGATGAACTTGGCGTGCAGTAGTCTGTCGACTTCCATGGTGATCGGGTCTCGCTTGGGTCCTGAGAAGCGTCGCATGGATTGTTTGACTGGTCTTGCGTCCTTGTGGACTTTTAGAGAGTGCTCGGCGAGTTCCCTGGGTATCCCTGGCATGTCAGAAGGTTTCCATGCAAAGATCTTCTAGTTCTCACGTAGGAACTCGACGAGCGCGCTTTCCTATGCGGGGGTCAGACTTGACGAAACCTTGACTGTCTTTCTGCTATCAGTCGGATGGACTTGGTGGGTGACGGTGTCGTCGTTCGTGTTGAATGCTGCGTCCTTAGCTGGCTTCTTGCGAGATGGAAAGATGGTCTTGTCGTTGTCGGATGATATGGCCTTGAAGTGCTCCTCGACCCCGAAGAACTCAGAAATCTTGGCGAACTCGCGATCACAGCTGTTGGAGAGCCCGAAGTTGCCGCGTACGGTGATTACTCCTTTCGGTCCGGGCAACTTGACCATCAGGTAGGCGTAGTGGGGTACTGTCATGAACCTGGCAAAAGTTGGGCGTCCGAGTATGGCGTGGTACTGCGACTTCCAGTCGACGACTTCGAAATCGATCGACTCCTTCCTGAAGTGCTCGGGTGTGCCGAGGATGACGTCGAGCGTGATTGTTCCCATGGGCGTGATTGCTTGCCCTGGTACTATGCCGTGGAAAGTGGTTTCCGATTCCGGCAATTTCTCTGTCGACCTGTTCATTCTTCTCAGGGTGTCGGCAAATATGATGTTGATGCCGCTGCCGCCGTCCATGAACACCTTCTTCAAGCTGTAGTCGCCGATCAGGGCCTCAATCACGAGTGCGGCGTGTCCGGGTCGGGTTACCTCGGATGGGTGATCTGCCCTGGAAAACGTGATGCGTATCTCTGACCCGCGCAGGTAGTCTGGTACTGCGCGCGGGCTGTTGATGGCCTGAAGTCCTTGGCGGGTGATGAGCTTTTGGCGCCTGTTTGACGGGGGTCCCTTCTGGATCATGTTCAGCTGCCCCCGTGCGGGTGGATACGTGTCGGTTGCTGCCGACTGACCTTGTTGCCGTTGCTGCTGCTGCGGCTGGGGGAATGCTTCGGCCGCCTGCACCTCGTTGTTGTTTGCGGGTGCCGCCTGGCTGGTTAGCTGCGGGGCTGCCTGTATTGCTTGCACTGGAGCGATGATTTGCTGCATGGCTTGGTATATCTTTCGTGCTTTGCGACAATCCTTCAGCAGATGGCTGGAACCCCACTTGCCTGTCTCCGGGTTGCGGAACGAGTGATGCTTACAAGGTTGCATCAGCTCCTCTGCCGGGGTTAGCGGGCGCTTCCACTCGCGTTTCTGGCCTCCGCCATTGTGGCTAATGCTGCTGCTGCCACGGTTGTACTGACTCGAGCTGGACTGTCGACCTTGATCGTACTGTCGACTATTGTCGCGTTTGTCATCACGGGGGGTTTCATATCCCGCCTCTACTAGCTCGATTGTGTCGTGGGTGTAACGTGGCTTCTTCTTTTGACGTGCCTCACGCCAGTTGCTCGTTTCGACCTCTTTCTTGGGGGAAGTATCGCGGACGTAATCCTCTCCTTCGGCCCACTGGTTGGCTGTCTTCATGAGCTCTATTGTGGTTTTCGGCTGGAGCCTACCAAATTCCTCGCGGAGGTCGCAGCGAGCAACGTCGTGCATGAAGGCGTCCATCACCCGGTCTTCTGAGCCGGGTTCCATGGTGTTGCGGAGGAGTGTCCACTGCTGGATGTAGGAGCGGAGCGACTCATCCTTTCCTTGCTTGCAGGTCTGCAACTCGATGTAGGTCGTTGGCCTTGCGAATGTTCCCGAGAAACTTTTTATAAAATTATCCTGGAATTCTTCCCATGTTCGGAAAGAGTCCTTGGGTTGGCTTGTGAGCCACCCGCGCGCCGAATCCGTCAGCATAAGCTGGATGTACTGCATTGCCGTAGTCGACGTCCCGCCTTGGCAGGTGCAGGCGATGAGGTAGTCCTCGAGCCACAGTCGTGGATCTTGCTTCCCGTCGTACTTTGGGGTGCCTGCTGTCAGCTTGAAGCCCTTAGGCATGCGGGTGTCGCGGATGTTGAAGCTGAAGCATGCAGCCCCGCATGGCTCGAAGTCACGGTCGGCCTGGTCGTCTAGGTTCGCAACTCCAGCCGAACGTTCTTTGCGGTTGCGGTCCACCGTCTTCTGCGTGAGGACGTCGTGAAGGTCCTTGATCGGTTGTCGCTGTGCTGCTGGGACCTCCGAGGTTGCTGGCTCGCGCGCTCGGTTGCTTGGTACCTTGGCCGCTAGAGCTTCTTCGATCGCCTTAATGGAGGCGATTTGATGTCTGTGGAGCAGGGAACGTGCGTCTCCCTCCGGTGGTTGCGTGAGCCGGAGGTATGTCTCGACTGAGATCAGGGCGGCGTTCGCCGTCTTTGCGACGGGTATCCCGTTCTCATCCTCGGTGACGAAGGAGGACTCGAGGTTGCGGGTGACCCTGGTTCGGTCGGTGTCTGTCAGGAGGGGAACGCGGGCTCTGTTTCGTCGTGCTCCTTGGTTAACTTCCGTGGAGGAGGTAAAGGAGAGGGCAGCTCGCCTGGCACTCGATGCATCCGCGTCCCTCTTGCGCCGGAGTAAGTCGACTTTTTCGGCGCGGAGTCGTTCGCCTTCCTTGCGTAGCAAGTACTGGACCGCCAGGTGATCCTCTCTAGGTGCGTCGGGTGGAGGGAACGTGCCCTCGTCGACATGCTTCATGGCTTGGATTCCCATGTCCCGTGTGATAACGATTTTAGTCTGGTCCGGCATGATCACCTCTAGTGGGTATGCGGGTTCTTCGTTGTCATCGGGTGGCGCTGTGCTCGCCATAAAGCATTGCTTGGGGTAGACTTGGGTGTTTGTGCTGCCACTGCTGCTTCCGCCATCCGAGCCTTGCTCGGGATCGAAAATTGCTGCAACGTGACGCGCGGCGCAGTCGTTGTTTCGCCTCCTTGCGATCGTCCACGTGCTCTGAGGTTTTGTAGCCGCCGAAGCGAGTGCGATTGGCTTGGGGTAGACTTGGCAGCCCCATGAAGACGAAGACACGCGTGACGTGGCTGTCAGCCGCAAGCCCTTGGTCGTCCGCGCGGGTGCAGTAGTTGAAGTAGATCTCGATTTAACCGCCCGTGCGATCGGGATTGGTGTAGTAGACCCGATCCGCGCGGCCGTTGCTGAGGTTGTCGATGCAGTCGACGCAGGTGCGATCTTCCCGGGTGCGACATGAGCGATCTTTGCGGGCGCGACGGATGCGATCTTCGCGGGTGCGGCAGATGCGATCTTCGCAGGTGCGGCAGATGCGATCTTCGCGGGTCTTGATGAGGGCGGCGGTAGATTCGCCGATGCGGGTGCTGCCGCGCGTGGCGCGGTTGCCGCGGACCTGAGTATTCCGCGACTGTCGGCGAAGCAGCACACGGAGCCGAAGGTGATGTGTATACCTTTGTCCAGATCGGCGTACACCGAGCGGCGAGCCGGAGGGTGGAGGACGTACTCGAAGGAGCCGAAGCGGATCGACTCCCTAGCGACGCGGACGTCGGTCTTCATTGCGGATGGAGCCAGAGCGACCATGATTCCAACACTTTTTTGACTTCCCACAGACGGCGCCAATTGACGAGGTGGTAACTCGGCAAATCTCAGGGTTGTGCACCCGGGTTGATTGATGGGGAGAGAGAGAGGTGTTGGTGATCACGACGGCTGACAAGCAAGGATTTACCCAGGTTCAGGCTCCCGGAGGATAACACCCTACTCCTGCTTGTCTGATTATTGATGCGAGTAGCGATTACAATGGCGAGATTGCGATCTCGCTAGTGTTTGTGGTGGTGGCTATGAGCGTGAGCGTGTCCTATAGGACGGGCAACCCTCCTGGCTTTATAGGTAGTCAGGTCTCGGGCGGTTGGTACAGATATGTCAGGTTACAAGATCTAACCGAGTTGGAATAGGATACGTGGTACCCCGAGTGGACCTTCTGTGGGCCTTTCCATGCTTGGCGCAGCACAGGTAGACTTATGGTGGGCTAGTCGAAAGGTAGCCCCATGTCATGTAGCCTACCTGTTAATAACAACACAAAATGGAAACTCATGAAAAAATGCATGTGAAAAAAGTGGCACCATTTATCATACCTCTAACAAATAGCACAAGTGGAAATGTTTTGTCTTTCAAAAGTTCATAGTAGTATGTATGTCTTGTATGCACGTTGAAAAAGTTCATAGTATAAGAAAAACTATTAAGGCAAGGTTAAGAGCCATCCCGCGCGCCACAAGTGCTATACACACTCCGATGACCATATACGACATATTCGCTCTTATTTGGTGATCATAACTCGCATATAGCTGTATACTGTAATAACGACAGATAACGAGATTAAATACGATGACTTTTGATTTACTCCCTCCTTCTTAGTTTATAGAGCATGCACGCAGTTTAAGAAAAAGTTTGACCTTTTAATTTAGTCAACAAATTATGAGTTATATGTTACAAAAATTATACCATTTGATTTATAATAAAAACAAATTTTTAATGACATAATTTTTGTAATATAAAATTTAAATTTTATTGCTTAAATTAATGGTTAAAGTTCATTCTTAAACTACATGCATGCTCTGTAAACTGTGATAGAGGGAGTAGCAAGATTTACCTCGTTTCTCCACTTGGATGAGAGCCGTCAAAGACAGTAGGCACATGGCCGCATGGGGCCACGCAGAGGATGGTCACCAGATCACGTTGATAATTTCGTATCACTGATAGGTGGGTCACCAGGCGAAACTTTCTTCTCCTTCCCAGCTCCTCGTCCACCAAGACCTCTTTCCTCCTCCATTGCCACTCCTTCCGTCTGGCGTCTGGGGCCTCGTCGTCTTCTCCGATCTTTACAAAAAGAACCCCAAATCCACACCTTTTGTGCCATTGTCCCCGGACCACGACGGTTCCCTTATTAAAGGCCATCTCCCAACCAGACAGAGCTAGTACTAGCACGCAGCGTAGCAGCAATGGTGGCTTCCTCTCCCCCATAAAGCCACTGCCTGTGCTTCTTGGCGTGTTCTTGGCCTTCCTTCCTCGTACGGACGTTCCGACCCTGCGCAGCCATGGACATGCCCGGGGAGGAGGAGTACGTCTACGAGTACGACAACGAGTTCGACCTCGAAAACCCATTCACCAGCCCCGCCGACGAGCCGATCGCCAGCCTCCTCGACGCCGAGGGCCACCACGCGCCTTCCGTGTCCGCCGCCGCATCCGCCGTCCGCCGCGAAGCCGCCGGATTCATCAACAAGGTAAGGAAGAGCCTCACTATTCCCCCTTCTGTCCCGTACGTGGTCCTTTTCTTGCGGACGGCGCATCCCCTTCTTCCTATCGTGATCTGATCGATCATCCTCGGTCGGCTTTCTCAGGTGCGCTACGACGGCGAGCTCGCCGTCCACCCGCGGGTCGCCTACCTCGCTCTGAACTACGTGGATCGCTTCCTCTCCAAGCGCCAATTGCCGGTAAGAACACGGAACGGAAGGTGCCGTTTTTCTGCTAAGATTTGTTCGGTCTGATCAAGCCCCCTTGGTTTCTTGCGCAGTTCGAGCACAAGCCATGGGCGCCTCGGCTGCTCGCCCTCAGCTGCCTCTCCATCGCCGCCAAGATGCAACGCGTCGCCGCCATCTCCATCGACGACATCCAAGTAATAGGAGTATTTCCTTGGTTGCTCTGCCGCGATTCCGTATGGGGATTACCGGATTAGTTAGTTAATGCAGTGTGTGGTGGCGGCGTGCGTTTGCAGAGGGACGAGGAGTTCATGTTCGACGCGGCGGCCATCCGGCGCATGGAGCGGGTGGTTCTTGGCGCGCTGGAGTGGCGCGCGCGCTCCGTCACGCCGCTCGCCTTCCTCGGCTTCTTCCTCTCGGCCTTCTTACCTCCGCCGCGGCACCCGCCGCCCCTGCTCGATGACGTCAAGGCGCGCGCCGTCGACCTCCTCATCCGCGCCCAGCCCGGTACGATGCCAATGCCAAAGTAACAGTAACGGTTTGCCGTCAGATTCATTCATCACCTGCCGTTCTGTTTTCTCGTTTTGCAGAGGTGAAGATGGCCGAGTACTCGCCCTCCGTCGTGGCCGCCTCGGCGCTGCTCGCCGCCGCCGGAGAGGTCGCCGGCGCTCTCCTCCCCGCCTTCCAAGCCGGCGTGGCCGCTTGCCCCTTTGTAAATAGCGTGAGCATGATCTTTTAGAACCGCACATTTCTCGTTTTCCGCTAAACCCTCCTTAATTCTCCACTATACTAGTAACTGAGTAAGTACAAAATAAAAAACCCAGCTGTCACGTCAAACACACTCCAGATCCTTTGGGAGAGGAGACGTTTGTATTTGTTTTTTCGAAACACTTGCCATTTACTACCAGCACTGTTTACCTTTCCGTAGTTATTTTCCTCGTGAATTGGACCATATTGCAGCGATTGACCCGGCCCTGCTAAACCTTTGTTGTTTCCTCGCCAGAGTTATTAATAATTTCGTCCGTTCCTGCAATGATCACCTGGTACCGCATGCTACTGCTCATAATTATATGTCGAGCATAAATTGTAAATAAATACTCCAAAGATCTGTTGTGAAGATCGTGGTGCTGATTTTAATTCGCTGCATCTTTCGTTCTCTATCCATGTCCAGGAGAAGCTACAAGAGTGCGGCGAGGTGATGGCTGCGGTGTGCGGCGGCGGCGGCGTCGTCGGGTCTGTTCAAGCGACGGCGATGAGCTTCGACACGCCGGTGACGGTGCTCGGGCACGGGCATTACCGCAGCGCCAGCTCGGAGAGTGATCGGACGGTCGGATCGGTGGCCGACGCGAAGAAGAGGTGCATGGGGCCACCTTCCCAGTGGGGTTAGGCGCAGCGCAACGTGCGGCGGTAGGATGATGGATGACCCGATGCAGCATGACTGCTGCTGCTGATGGAGGAGTTTATTACTCTTGCCTAAGGGCGGGTGTTCGGTCTTTTTGGTTAGTTCGGTTCGGTCTTTTCGGTCCTTAACAATTTCGGTCATCTAGAAAATTATACCCGTAATAAATTCGGTTTTTATGGTTGTCTGTTATTCGATCTTCAGTCTATTTGGTTCGGTCTTCGGTCATGTCCAAATAGACCAAAATCTAGTGCGCAAGAAGAGGAATCGGCGCCTGGTAATGGGAGAGTGGGAAGTGATCGACTGGTCACTCGTGCATGGGAGAATCTACGTTACACGGGGCTTCTACGTTACACGGGGCTTTGATACTCAGTTGTTGGGCATAGAGACTATATAGTATGCTTGGTTCCGTAGTTGGGACTGTAAAATATATGTACATAAACTAGGGTGGCACACAAATTTGGATGCTATCGTATGTAATTCTCTTAAAATAAAATAAAATCGGTCTTTCGGTCTATTCGGGTTATCTATAAGTGATGACCAAATTTCTGATATAATTTCGGTCTTTTCTAATTTGCTACCCAAATTTCTAACGGTCTTTTTGGTCTCGGTCTTTTCGGTTTCGGTCTCGGTCTTTTCGGTTTCGGTTTTGGTTTTCGGTTTTTATGCCCACCCTTACTTTTGCCTTCTTCTCTTTTTATTTTGCCATTTTCCCCCCTCATTCCAAAATTTTCTTTTATTAGTAGCATTTTTAGTCTTCTCGAGCTAGAGCAGGATTGGCGGTCGGAGAGAACTGGTGGTGCTAGAAGTCGTTTAATTGCTTTTTAGTTTTCACTTGGCATTAGGTTTTTTTTTGTTCGTTCCGTGGATGAAGACTTGGGTAGATGCTATGCTAGACCGGTGGATGGATATATTGGGATGTGGAGGAGGAACCAACAATGTTTTATTGCAGGCACAATCATGCACCCTTGTCCCCTCTTGATTTCTTTGGTTTTGGAATCCTTTGCATGGAGAAATAGGTAAGATTTATTACAGTATGACTTGGACGTTACCAGGTTGAGATATGTCCCCGCACGACCATGTGCTTATTTACTCAGTGTCGCCTCTTACTTTCTCTGTCGTCCCTTTATAAAAAAAATCCTTGAGATCTCGAAATTGCAATAGAATTTTGAAGGTCTCAGTTTTCTGCATGGTGAAATTCGTCTCACACAAAATTAAGTAGTATTTGAAATCCCTCGCGAGCCATGCCCATGGCACGGCACGGTAGAAGGAAAGGATGTGATAAATGGTCAACGTCAAAACGGCCGGACGCCACTTGTCGGGACGGAAAGCGGCAGCCTTGTACTTCACCTTTACGGACAGAGCCTCCTCCAGTAGATGGCCCACACGTGGCCGCATCAAAGCTGGCTCCCGCCTCTCCTGCATGCAGCTTGCATGGAGCTGTAGACGTATGAACATCGTACCCGCAGCGTACGTATACGCGTACTGTATGTGTATAACGTCGTCGATGGGATGCCCAAATGTTGGGTTGCCTACGCAGACGTGAATTCCTTTCTGGGTCCATCGCGGTAAAATCGATTTCACGCATGCTACCAAGCTTTGGATCGAGAGCGAAAAAGATAGGTGACGCACCGTCATCACATGTCGCCCAAACTTTTTTGCTTTCATTCTCACGCAGCCGCGGTTGCTTTAATTTCCCCTTGCATCTCGAGGAAAACATAGGTTCATTCATTTGGACGTGACATTTTCTCGGCCGGAAATTCCGTGGCTATTTGCGTGGACGCGGGCGCGAGCTTTTTACTCGAGTGCTAGCCACCTATTGCTCGTGCTCGTGCTCGTGCCGCCAGCCATGTTCCTGCTCGAGTAAGGAGTCACTAACTCACTGTGCAATAAATCCACCACTGCTATGCGCGCGGTCGACATGCGTGGACACCTTCAAATCATTGTGTTGCCAGTTGCCTACGTGACTTATAAATCTATCAAAAATTGGATTTGCTAAGTCTAAGTTGATTGATCGTTTCTTTAAAGTCTCAGTCACCGCCTAAAGGCCTTCCAGACATGTCATTTGGCCGCCATCCAGACGGCTTTTTGTATATGGGCGTCATCGCTCCCTACACCCGATGCCCACAATCGTTTTTGTAAAAATATAAAGTTTGATGAACTTCATTCAAAGTTTCAATTTTTTAGAAATTTAACGAAATTTTAAACCTAAATCTAAAACCTAATCTAGTTGAGAATGGCGTAGAGGTCCTCCTCGTCGGCGCCGCTACTGGTGGTCCCTAGGTCGTCGTCCTCATCCTTGATGCGGCTAGGCCCTTGGACTTGGCATACTCCAACGTCGACCACGCGCAAACAAAGGCGAGGTCGAGCGGCGACAGGTCGTCAAAAGACGTGGCAGTGACGGCCTGCGCCGCGATGAGCTCGACGAGGAGCCGCGACAACTACTGCTTCGTCTTCACCTGCATCTGCTCCGGCTTCGGCGTAAGCAGAGGCGTCGTGTGGTAGCGGGAGGCCGAGGAGGCCCCAAAGCGCAACGATGACGAGGAGTAGAATGGCGCCCCAACTCCCGGCCGAGCCCGAGCGCCTCCTCCGCCGTGCGCCTCCCCGGGCCACCGCCTCCGGCATCGCCCCTCTCTCCGTCGGCCGCGCCTCGCCCCCAGCGCCGCCCGCGCCGCCGCACGCCCCTGCGCCTCCGGCCGCGCGCCCGCCGCCGCGCCGTGCCCCGCCCCAACTGCTCCGGCCACCCTCTCTCCGCCGGCCGCCGCCCGTGCGCGCCCCGCCCGCGCTCCCGCCGCTCGTGCACGCCGCCGCCAGTAGACGCCGCCGTGTCCCCGAGCCGCCGCCGTGAGCCGCACCCCGCGCTCCTCCTCCAGCCGCTCGCTGCCCCCTGCTCCTCCGCAGCGCCCGCCGCATCTCCGCCCCGCGCGCCCGCGCTCCCCGCCACCCGCGTGCGCGCCCGCCGCCATGCGCATCCGCTCCGCGTCGCCGTCTTCCGCACGCACGTGTCGCCGCTGCCTCCTCTTCCGGCCGCGTGCACGTCGTCTCCGTCCGGTGGCGTCCCCGCGTCCGCCGCCGCCCGCAAGGTGCTCGGTGAAATGCCCGCAAGACCCCGGCATCGCCAATTTTGTTCGAGTTGTCCACCCTTCGAGGTGTTGCTACATGCGCGTGAGCGTGCCTCTTCCGGTGCCGCGTTGCCCGTGACCGCCCGTGTCCGTGTCGCGGTGCCCGCCCGTGCGCTTTCCTTCCGGTGTCCGTTGCCGTGCTCCTACGTGCCCGCGCCCGTCAACGAGGATGACCGAGTACGACTACCCCGACCACTTCCACGACACCGACAAACGACGATGCCCCGGTTCCGCGACGAATACTTCCCCGACGACGACTACTTCCTCTACAGGCCGAAGACGTCGGTTTCGAACCCTATCTCTCCCGATCCAACGTGCGAACCCCAAACCCTAACCCTATACCTATTTTATTAAATGTCATCTATCTTGTGCATTTTGCATCATAACTACATGTGTTGCATCTCTTGGGTTTGCGGGTGTAGCAAATCACCTAAATAATAAATATGGAATGTGTGGGGCAAATCAATATATGTATTACCCCATTCCATTTAATTTGACTAGATCACCCATGCCATGTGTTGCCATGCTAACCAACATTTAATATTGCTGGTAAACAAATAACTTGCACCTAAATATTAATTGTCGGAATCCCGGTTCCGCTTAATTCGGATTAAGTGCATCTCGCAATGCACCTTGCCATGCATCATTCTTCCATGATCATGCTGGGTCTTTTGCCGTAGTTGTAAAATGCATCTTTTACGCTTTCCAGTGTTTGTTTCTTCTTCGTGGATACGACGTTGAGATGTGTGAGCAACGACAAGATCTGCTTCCATGCGGGATTCCAGGCAAGCAAAGTTTGCTTGTTTACCTATACATTGTCTTTCATTCCTGCCGTTGATCTCTGCTACCCTAGTATTCGATGCTTATCGCGATCCCATCACATGTTTATCCTGCAGCCCATACAGCTTTATCCCCACATCCCATCACCTGTTGTTTGTTTATCTGTTGGCCTTGCGAGTCGTAGCGCATGCTTAGAGTTGATTGTGCGAGTCGTCGGTTGGTCTTATGTTTCATCTGCTTAGTATTATAGATTATTCTACCTTAATAAAATGTTGTCTTATTTTTGGGGTATTATAATTAAAAGATAAGGCACCAGGCGGAAAGCCTTGCGAGGTGCTTTGTTCTACTCAGTGTCGACCTAGGAACTGAGATTTTGTCCTCGGATCCAATTTTGAGCGCACTAACCACTTGTGGGAGGCCCTATGGAGCCCCCCTCGACTTTGAACGGATCTACAGCTTGTCCATGTGCCACAACTAGTTCGGGTTTTCCATTTGCTTATATGCATGTGCATGATGATGATGATGATGAGAGGTTATGTGATACGGGGGGTCATATAGGTGCGGTACGACACGAAGCGGACAGTTCCTACTGTGGTTTGAGCCGCATGGTGGCGTAGTCGCAAACTAATGAGTCCGCAATTGAGATTCGGCCGGACTCCTGACGCGGGTAACAACTCATATGGGTGGCACTTGGACTTGCTGTAGTGAAGGAATAAGTCGTGTTGAGAAGCCCTGATGCTTGCTTGGGTTGATCATGCGAGTATGTGTATAGTAGTGCACCCCTGCAGGGTATAATCTTATCGATGAGCCATGTCCACGGTTATGGACGACTTTGGTGATGATGCTGGCTAACAAGATCTAGACAACTTGCACCTAATTAATGTTAATTAATTTGACTAGTAATATAGAATTATTTTCATAATAAATTATAATTAAAACTGTTTAATGTGTGAGTTTCCCGAATTTCTTTCTCATTTTTGGTTGAGTGGGTTAATTCGAGAATGGGTTATGTTTGGTGTTAGTGGTAGATGTTTATCTTATGCGCTCTCTTATCCTCTCTGATTAGACGGAAGTTGTAGCGTGTCTCTTTAGGTTGCTAGTGCTGCTGCCGCTAAGTCCACCTACCCCATATTTTGGGAGATGGTGTAGAAAGTAGGCAAGTCGGTTTTGCTTGCCAGGGAGTGCCCTGACCCTCTTTTGGGATGTGCTTTTTGTGCAGTTAACAGGTTTGAAGTCAGACGACGTTAGCTTGGAAATCACTCCGGCTTGACTGGGCAGGGATATGGCGCTATCGCTTATCTTCAGAACTCTTAGTCCAATTTGCATCTTATCCGTAGTCGGATACTATTTTTCTTCCGCTGTCATTTGAATCTTTGTATTGTATCATTTGTATCTTGACTCGTTCGAGTTAATTATATCTTCTGTTGTATTTGTAGATGTACCGGAACTGTTGTAATGTTATCACAATTCCACCCACAAAATGCGCATGTTTCGGCGTGCACATATGTCTGGTGGGTGACCTAAAATCGTTATTATGCGGATTTCGACGGGATCGCTTAAATCTACATAGTCCCGATTTTAGGGCGTCACAGACACTATCTTTATGTTACTACATTGTGAGGGTAGTAACATAGTATAGAAACATGTGTATGTTATTAGGAATAATCATTGTGACTAATCTAAAAGGGAGACTCATCTACATTCACCCGCCATGGTGTGCGTGCTATTCAATAACCATGTACACCCCTACAAATAAATACAGTTAAGCAGGAAAATATCTTTACCTCGTTACGAGGGGCAAAACCTAGGTAAACATGTGTCAGGTGTGTGTTCACCTCACTATGGTTTTTAAGTCGCCTTACTCCCCACCGATGATTAGCCACCTATAACATCTGTCATGGTAAACCCACGACCAAATCTATTATATGTGTTCCATTTCATAGAATCTCAATTTTATTGTCGTTTGAAAATTCCAATGCACTTATACTTTATGACTCTCTACGTTGTCTCCTTAATCTTGTGAATTTATGTGTTTGATTTATGAGCAGCATCTAGCACACAGCTTAAAAAATCCAGTGTACTTAAATCCTATAGAAATTCACCATACATAGCGGCGGTGTTTTGACTCCGGTTGCATATGCAAAATTTATTTAAAAATTACTATTGAATCATATTTTTAAAAATAAAAAATAATAATATTCGCAAGTAAATCTTTGCATCCTATATGTTTACAAAGTTGTTTCACAAAAACACCGATTTTGTTTGTAGTCTATGTAAGAATCCTTATTTTGTTTTTATATGGTTCGTGTGCATCTTTAAAACACGGCCGTGCTGCGCCTGCCACGGATCGGCGGAGTAGGTAGTGGCGCGCAGCGGCACAACGCTTCCGGCTACAGGCTACAGTGCGTGCAGCAAGCTACGAGAGTCCAGAGCGATACAAGAGCGGAGCTGCAGGACGGCACATGACCATAACCTTGCCATGCCAGCCACTCCCCGGCCTGCTTGCAGTTGCAGCCTGCAATAGAGTAGCTAGCAACAGCGGAGCGAGCAGTTGTATGCTCGCGGCCTGCCAGCACAAACGTGCGCCTCCTCGTCCCGGATATCTTGGCTTTTTCAGTCGAGTCCACTTCTACCCATTCACTCCTGCTTAACTACGTGCCTCAGGCTCCCTTTTTATTTTCTTACAAGACAGCTCTCAGATATGCATATACGGACGTCCACACACATGTCCTATTATTTTATGGTGATTTAAATTTATATAATTAGAGCCGTCTAACTTCTGACGAGTTGAACGAGACCCGTTATCGGTGGCTTGGGCCGAGTGGAGGGGTGATGCCCACACGCTATATGAATCGTTGTCAAGTCGGACTCCCGTCAACTTAGGATTCTACTGATTTTTTTTCATAAGTCGCCGGTTTGGGATAACTCACAAGTTGTAAATGTCGGTGTTTGTAAGCTCCGCCGGTCATAGTGAAGATTTGCTGACTGGTCCATGTTTTGTCCTCTTCCTCCTTATCAAGGTTTTTATGTTAAAATATCGTGCCCCACGTGCTGATCTTGATTTTATTCAACGTTTATTTAGCCGTCGATTATAATTAAAATATCCTCCTTATATTAACACCTATGAAAGGTTGGGTCTTGAAGTTTATGTAGTCATCACAACCGTCTTGATATCAACGAAAAGTCGACTCCCACTAAAAAAATCTAACTTTAATGAGAAACAGTGGTGTTGGCATACATAAAATAGCTTCGATACAGGTACGTACGAGTAAAGCAACCATGCGGTAAGTAGGTTTTCCGTCCCGGCCCATGATGCCACCGGTCTTCTGCGCCTCTAATGGCCTTCTTGGTCCTAGAGGGGCAGTGTACCCTAGCCTCTCGCCGGCGAGAACGTTCCCGTTTTCTATTTTGTCGAGTGTTTGTGTCTTCATCTGGGTGGTGAAGCGGCGGCTACATCACGATGTCAGAATAAGATACTCCCCACCATATCCTCGCACTGATGGTATTTTGCGATGGTTGCTGCTCTGGTGCGCTGGCCTTCGAGGTCTTAGCACAAGGACTTTGCGTCAACAAGCTTTGGTTGACTCCGGCAAAAGAGGGGCGAGTACAATGGAGCGTCTTTGGCTCGCTCGAGTGTTCATAGTTATAGCAAGCTGGTTCAGCGTCCTATTTCTAACTTCTTATTACTATCTAGATTTTTTACTGCTTTGAATGATTAGAAGATCAGTGTTCTTTTTTTGCAAAAAAAAAAACGAAACAACGGTGTTAAAGCTAAAGTTGAAGTTTGATATGTTGGGTACCACCACCCTTCTAACTCGCTTGCCCCAGCCGCAGCCGCACCACAAATCGTCTTGTACATAGAGTAAGAGTTAGAACTATGTTTTTTTGTAACTAATGGCGGCTCCCCCTCCCACCTCTGGCGGCTCCCTTGGCGATTCCACCACCAAGATCTAGGCGTTCCCTCTTTCATTCTCCATGGCCTCGGGCGGCAGTGATCTCTACGCGGATCCCCTGTCAATTTCCCAAGTCCTGGATTTTACCCCGGGTCACAAGATCCGGGCCAAGGTTCGTCACAACTTTGCCACTTTGGTGAACCCTGTATCTAGGTCTCATTGCTTTTTCCTCGTGGTTTCTTTTGGCCGTTCTTCTTTCCGTCTGTCTGATCTGAATGTCAGTCTGGCCCTCTCGACTTGTTTGGGTGTTGCTTATGATGAGATTGAGGTTTTGAATCGTATTCAAATTTTCTGTCAGCTGTAAGGCAGTGGGTTTTTTCATTCTGAATCTGAGATCATATGCCTACGATCAGTTCACCTGTTTCTTTCACCTCTGGGGGATTTGGTGGTCCTAATTGGCACCGAGAGGAATTGCTATTTTATGCTAAATCTGATGCTGAATGGAGTTCCACCAATAGATCTCGTCGATCTAGCCATCCGTCTGTTCCTTTGCGATAAATTTTCAATTCTTTGAGAAGGGATCTGAATTAGAATCGTCGCTCGAATCCTCAGGTTGTTCTGACTGGAGCTAATAGTGTGCCAATTGGTTCATTTACCGTTCCACTACACCCAACAAAACAGATTGTTTTGCATCAGCCTGCTGTGGAACAATCACATACTGTTCTTGATACACACCTGTTGATCCTGGCTCACATCTAGGCGGGAATTCTGGTTCCCCAAATCGTGAGCCATGTTGGGCTGCTAATGGACCACCTGGCCCATCTTCCTATGCTTATTTTGTCACAAGCCCACCACCTTCGCCTGCTCCTGACAGCCCAGAGATCTGTACTGATTAGATTTTTTGCCGTAATTGCCTTGCGGAAGGTCACCTCTCACCTTCATGCTCAAGCAAAATTTGTTGCCGAGTTTGTTATGGATACGGTCACATTGCAAGGAATTGTTTCCAACGGAAAAGGAAATCTCTGATTTTCCGGAAAAGAGCCCGTCATCAGGATCTATATCTACCAGAAGACAAGACGACGCGGTTATTTCCCCCAACCAGCTATAGTGCGAGGGTAGTCTCGAGTTCTCCGACGACCTAGCCAGAGCTCCACCTCTGCAATCTCCAATGGCGAACTACCCCCGTGACTTCATCCCCCATCTTCCAGCGGGTGCGGGCTTCATCCCACCCAATGGATTGCGCCCACAACGCGGGTACGTCACGGTCGGTGGCTCCATGCCACTATCTTGTGATACGTGGGCTATCGTCATCATCGAACCAGAGCCACACCCAAACCAGTTTGAAGGTACTTCGTTTCTGATTACAAACTTCTTGGAGCAGCAGAGGCATCTTAATGTTAGAGCAGTTTCACATAGTGGGCTAGGTTCGGCTTTGGTTCGTTTTATGGATATTATTGAAAGAGACTCTGCTGTTGTGGCTAGCCCCTACTTTATTGGTGACACTGTGATGAAAATCGTAGAGCACAACAGGGGCAGAAACCATAGATCTGTTACCTTCACTCATGACTGCTGGCTGATGCTTATGAATTACCCACAAGAGTGCTGGCACCTTGATATTATTGTTACTTCACTTGCTCAATATGGCATAGTTCTTATATGGAACAGAGACGATTCTAACATGTCTAGGATCCTGGTTAATATTAGAGTCTATGACATTGATGCTATTCCTATGAGTATGGTGGTTACCCAATCTACCTCCAACATGGGCACTGGAGACTCCTGGTCCTGCCCAACTATCATGATTTCCTCTGTTATGTTAGGGGCTGGCCCAGGAGATGAGGGTCCTTTGCTACCTAATGGACATAACCCACACCCTGTACCCATTGTTGTGGAAAATTTTGATTTCTGGCATGCAGATCATGAGGGTGATGCTCACCATCATGTTGAGGCAGATGCAGATTTAATTCATTGTGAACAGGACATTGCTGAACCAGTTCTAGCTACACCTCCTCAAAGCCCAGTACCTGCACAGGATCTGGTTGCTCTTGTGAATGCAGAACAAGAGATTGAGGAACTTGTTCAGCCTGTCCAGCTTGCTGCCCCTCAACCACCTAATCCTGTTTGGGTTGAGGTGATTCCACCAGTAATCCCTCATGTGCTCAACCTTCAAGCTCCTTCTGGGTGTGGATAGCAATAATACTTCTCTGACATCAGTTGAAGTTGAGATTGCAGCTACAACTCAACCATCTGCTACTTTGGCTGATCAATCTGGTCTTTCTGTGCCTGTTTCATCAGCTGTTTCCAGGAAGAGAAACGTGAAGGCCACTAGGTCCATGGAACATGTCAGAAGAAGTTCTAGGCTTGCTAAACTTAAAGATGGTTTCAAGGACAAGGCAGAGATAGAAGAGTCTGAAGAGGAGTTGAAAGGACATTTCTATGTTCTCTGTGTTTTGTGTGTTAGTTAACATGTGGATGTATTAAGTTGGTGTCAAGTGATGCAGGATCAAATAGGAACATTTCATATGCATCAGCACCAAAAAGGAGAAAAGAGGCAGTGCTGAAAAGTGTGCTCAACCCCTGGTGGGGGCGGAGTTTCCGGTCTCAGGGGCCGGAGTTTCCGCCCCTGGCTGAAGTTTCTGGCCCCTATGGACCGGAGACTTTCCCAGCCTCAATTGACGCAGATTTGTTCAGCCCCTGGTGGGGGGGGGGGGATTTTCCGGCCCCGAGGGCTGGAGTTTCCGCCCCTGGCCAAACTTTCCGGCCTCAAGACCTCAGAAGCTGTCTAAGCTCAGTGTGGAGAAGTTGGTGCTAAGCCCCTGGTGTGGCCCGGAGTTTCCGGCCCCCAGAGACCGGAGTTTCCGGCCCAGGCCGGAGTTTCCGGTCACTAGGGCCGGAGACTCTGGTGTGATGCTGCGCTGCAACAGCTAATTTTCTAGAGGGGTATAAATACCCCTCCACCTACCTCCAGCCAGTTTGCTCGACTAGAAAAAGAGGAATACCATTGTTGCAAAACCAAAAATCACTAGATCTCCCAATCCCTCCGTCCAAATTTGTCGATCTTTGGAGGATTGAAAGAGAAGGCCTTGATCTACTTCTTCACCGAGCCGTTCTTCATTTCCCCCTCATTCACTTGAGGGACACTTGCTAGGGTTTACACTAGGAAAACCTAGCCCATTGTTGTACTTACCTTCTTGTCTTTGTGACAGATTGTAGCTGTTCGGGAGCCCACAAGCCCTTTGTGTGTCGTGCCCCGAATCATTGTTGTAAAGGCTCCGGATTCCGCCTCGAAGGATTCCGATAGTGGAAAGTGGACCAAACCTTTGTGGTGCGGTTCACCGGAGATTTGGGTGAGGCCTTTGTGGCCGTTGAACCATTGTGTTGGTTCACACCTCTCCAACGAGACGTACTCCCATTTAAGGGAGGAACTCGGGAATACATCCTTGTCGTCTCGTGCTTTCACTTCGGTTACTTCGATCCTTGTTTACCGCCTTTATTATTGTATCTTGCCTAGTTGCTAGCTTGTCATATAGGTAAATTCACCGCAGTTGCATATCTAGAGAATTTACCTTTCGTGTCAAGACTAATGTGAAAAAGAACTAAAAATTGAATTAGCACCTATTCACCCCCCCCCTCTAGGTGTCATACCGATCCTTTCAATTGGTATCAGAGCCAGGTTCTCTTGTTGGGTTTAACCGCCTAAGAGAAGTATGACACAAAGTGAGGATGAGGCCGCGAGGCTTGCCGAGGCTAATGGGTCCTTTCAAAAGAACAAAGCCACCGCGGCATCCATGGCCGATATCAAAGCTTTGGAAACAACTTTGAGATCTTCCATGGATGCTAGGTTTAATGAGTTTCGTGAATTGCTCTAGAAACTTGTTAAAGACAAGCCCTCAGATATCATCCCGCTTGAGGAAGCTTCTAACTCCGATGAGGGTGGTTCCAAGGAGAATAAAGAGCAAAAAGAGAAGGGGGTTGGAGTCAATGATAAACCTAAATCATCCCCTACTTTCCATGAGGAGAAGGAAGGGTACCATGCCGTTCGGGGATGGTACTCTCCAGATCCAATTATCACTACCCACATAAACCCTTTAGGTCCACCACCTAAGCTTAATGCATTAGCTTTTGCTAGTTGGCAACGCTCAATGAAATCTCATGTCTACAGTGCCTCCATCGAGCTTTGGAGGATTATTGAAGAAGGATACATGGTGGAGGATCCAAGCAACATGACCAAGAGAGAGTTCGCCGAAAAGCAACTAAACACTTCCGCTCTCCACATGATTGAACTCTGCTTGAGCGACAACGACAAGCATCATGTTCTTCATGCCACCACCGCCAAAGAAGCTTGGGATTGTCTTGAGCGTGCTTTCCTTGGGAATGATAGCATGAAGAGAAATAGATATGAATCCTTGAGCAATGCTTCCGAAGGCTTCTACATGCTTGACAACGAGAACCATGAAGATATGTATGGTAGACTCAAGACTCTTGCCAAAGACTTTTATGATGTGGGAGCAACTTATGTGGATGATGCTTGGGTCAAGAGGAAGTATGTGGATGCTCTCTTTCCTTCGGAGCCAATGGAGTTGAAGTCTATTCAAGAAAGATACAACTATCATCAAATGTCTTCCCATGAGGTTATGCAAGAAGTCCAAGCCTCCAAGGTTTCCACCAAGAATGCCGAAGATAACGGTGCTAGGGCCATGGGAATGAGACAAGGTTCCTCACTTGCCTTGAAGGCCAAGGTGACTTGCATAGATGAGAATGATGAGATTGAAACTTGCCCAAGGAACATTGCTCCACATGATCTTGAGCAAGCCCTCAATGGTCACATTGCTCTTGCCACAAGAGTGTTTTGGAATGACCCGGCTAGTGCTAAAGCTCGTGTTGATCGAGATAACAACTCAAGTGGCAAGAAAGAGCTTGCCTCAAGGACAAAGACTTGCTAAAATTGGCATGACAAGAATCACTACATAAGAGAGTGCCCTTATGAGAACCGTGAGCAAAATGGTGGGAAGCTTATCCCAAAGGACCACTCAAAGTTGATTCAAAAGAAGCCCGCAAGACCAAAGAAGCCTTTCTTCAAGAAGGCACCAAGAATTGTTTTGGTGGCACAAGAAGAATATGCCACAAGTGACTCCGATGATGAAGACACACCAAATAAAGAGGTTGCCGCATTGGCAATTGTATCAACTACATCATCATCACCATCTCTCTTTGAATCCCCCAATGACAACGTCTCCACCAACAACGCACGTTGCCTCATGGCTCATGTCACCGAGGTACCATCTCCCTCTCCTAAGACTACCCATGATCAATCTAGTCTTGAGATTAAGAAGGAGCTAGTTGCTTTCGATACTTTCGTGACTAACTTGCAAGGTGAAGCCAAAGAACATGTTGAATCTCTCATGAGACAATTACGGCCGAAGAACTTCTTCAAGAAAAGAGTAAGATTGAGAGAGAGGATTCTCTTAGCATTGCCTCTTTGAATGCTTCCATAGCATCTCTAAATGGCTCTCTTAATGAAGAAATTGAATATAGAACCACTCTAGAGGAAAGACTTGAGTCTCTTGATGCTAAAAATGATGAAATCATTGATAAAATCATTAAGGATAGAGATCATGTCTTTGCTAAATATAAATTGATTAAAAAGGAGAAAGTTGAACTTGGGGTTGCGAATGCTCGACTTATTAAGGATATGGAGAAGCTTGATAAAGCTCACAAGGTCTTGGAAATGACCCACTCCATCCTTGTTAAGTCACATGAGCAACTCCAAACTCATCTTTCTAAAACTTGCTCAACTAGTTTAGCTATTCTTCCTCGTGTTCATGAAAATGTCATTGAAGAAAATGCTAGGTTGAAGGTGGATCTTGCTAAAGCCACTAGTGCCAAGACCTCTATTCCCAAAGGTAAAGATAAGGATATTGCTTATTTGTTTGAGCAAAAACCACACAAAGGGAAGGAGGGTCTTGGTTATGTGGCTGAGGCAAAGAAGAAAGTGAGCAACACCAAGGATAACAAGACCAAGCCTGCATAAGCCAAGACTTCCATGGCGGGTGGTAATGCCACGAGGGGCAAGACCACTCGTAGTGACTTTGAGGAGCATAACAATCCCAACTACATTCTTTATGTTGATTATTATGGTGATGTTTATGCAAAGTATGTTGGTCCTTATGATGGTTACATTGATTACTCTATTTGGGTTCCTAAGACCCTTGTTGCTAACCGAAAGGGACCCATTGAGAAATGGGTACGTAAATGCAAGATATGATTTCTTGTAGGACTATGCTTCCGGTGGATCTAAATGGGTGGTTGATAGTGGATGCACTAGTCATATAATCGGAAGCAAGGAGATCATGACGGAGTTGAGACCAAATATCAATCATTCAACCGTCTCTTATGGTGACAAGTCCAAAGCCGAGGTAAAGAGTCTCGGCAAGGTGGTAGTTGCAAAGGATATCACCCTTGTAAATGTCATGCTTATCGAGTCTCTAGATTACAACCTTATGTCCGTTCGTGCTCTTAATAAGATGAACGTTGATGTGCATTTTGAAGGAGATATGCCCTAGAGGCAAATAAATAAGTAATATTTATCGCATTATCTCATAAGTTTATAATAGGTTTTTGTATTATGCTATAACTGTATTAGTCGAAATTATTAATACACGTGTGATACATAGACAACTAGAGTCCCTAGTGAGGCTCTATATAAACTAGTCCATTGGGCAACAATTGATCGAGATTCCCGATCAAGGACAATGACATCGATTGACAATGGGTTCATCTTATTAGTAGAATAAGGTGATGAACATACACAAAGTATTGCAATAAGATCGTATTACGATGTTTGTCATTTGCAATAGATGAGTAATATGATAGCTTATTCCTTAGACCGCGAGACCGTACTTATTGCTACTTCGTAGGGGTACTTTGAGAGCATCAAACGTTGTGTCTTATATAGCATGACAATAACGGTGTCAATTTTGGGTATCCCGAAAGAGTATGTTGAGACGTAAGGATCAAGAGCGGGATTTGTTCATTCTTGTAATGGAATGATACTCTGGGCCCACTCGGTGAGTTTGCATCTATATAGCTGCGCATATTATGACTAGGTTATGGAGATGTAATATCACAGACGAGTTAATAACCCTTGTCGGTAGCGAGATACAACAAGGACATCGGATATCTATGATCATATCTCGGACAAGGTAGTATCACAGAAACAAACGGAATGAATATCATGTTTATGGTTCAACGACGATATTCGTAGAATGCACAGGGGCCGTCATATGCATCCAGGTATCCCTGGCGGTCATTGGTGAGCAGAGTGTCTCGACCATGTCTGGAGTAACCGTAGCGTAACAAACTTAAGGTCTTAACGACACCTGGATAAGGTTGTGCAATAATATAGGATTTTATTGGAGAGAGAGAAATGATCCGGAAGAGTTCCGGTGGTCTGGAAGGAGTTCCGGGAAGGTCAGGAATGGTTCCAGGAATGTCCGAAAGATGTTCGGGTGGTCCGAAAATGTTTCGCACTCACGGGAGATTAAATAATATGCAAATATATTAATTATGAATTAATAGTATTTTATTAATTTAATATTAATTAAAAATAAAGGAAAAAGGGGCAGCCTAAGGGGGAGCCGCACCAAGGAAGGGGTGCAGCCCATGGCTGGCGCGACCAGCCCATGGTGGGTTCGGCTGAACCCCCCCTCCTTTTCTTTAGTCCCACATGGGGGAGGCAAGGTGTTTGCACACCCCCTCCCCCCTTTACATAGTAAGGCATATTAATTGGATTAATTTTAGAAAAATACAATTAATTGTATAGCAGGCCGACCGAGTTGCTTCTCCGCCCGTTTTTCCCTCTCTCTCCACCAAAGCTATACCGTCGGGCACCGTTGCCCTGCGGGATTCCAGAAAAGTTCTACCCTGCGATTTTAGCTGGATCTGAATGACCGGGGGTTGTTGTTAAGCTCCGTATGTTTGCGAGTGCTCGGAGGCGCCACATTTGAGGAGCCTGGGTGACGTCGTCTCGCCCACCCAGCAGCCCTGCCGCTGCCCTGCCGCCGGCGCCTTGCCATCTTCCGCCCGGCGCCCGTCGACACAGGTCATCGTCGACACCCCTGCGTCATCATCTACATCGTCGCGACAAGTTCTCCGCGACCTCAAGGTCGGCTACGTACGACTTCATCGTCAACGCTTGTGCGGGAGCGTAATCCCCGCTGTCGGTCTACATGGAGGTAATGTAACCCGATCTGCCACCGTTATCACATGTACTAGATAGATAGATCCTGTCTAGTTAGGGTATTCATACGCTAGAAAAATTATTGTTTTCTGCACCGGAACCCCTTTAGTGGTATCAGAGCCAGTCTATGCGTAGTACTGCTGGTACGGTTAGAACTCATGTTGAATGAGGACGTCTTTCTTATATTTGCTACCCTCTAGCATGCACTTGCGATGCCGTCGGTATTGAGTTGATGAAGCGGCCCAGACCGACTTTACGTGTACGCTTACACGGAACTGGTTCCACTACTGACATACGGCTTGCACCGTATCTGTGGCTGACGGGTGTCTGTTTCTCTCTCTTTAGTCGGCAAAGTATTTCCAATGGAGGGCCCAAAAGGGATGCTTTAACATGCAATTATATGATCGACGTTGTGGTACAATATTCGTAGGTAGGGAAGCGGTTCTCGTATGAGTAAGCCTATATGCCACGTAAAACTTGCAAAACTAAATAAAGGTAGAGGCGTCTAACTTTGTTTTGCAGAGGCGTTATTTTATGTGACACTGTTACGGTAAGTTTGATATTACTCGTATTGTCGGAGGCAATGGAGGGCACCGTAGGCTCGGAGCAATGTCGGGGCGCACGGGGCCAGGCACATGGCGCCATGGAGGTCCAGGCGTGATGACCATGTGACATCGCACTTCATTACTTTATGTTGATATTGTGTTGTTGTGTGTGCATCCTATTGATTGCTTATATGTTAGATATACAACGGTAGCATCATAAATAGGATAACAAATACCAAAATTGTGTTCTCCCTCGTTGCGCACCACCAAGAAAGTTCTACGTTATGAGGCAGGCCGTGACGATCGGGTGTCAGACATATCGTCGTTCGCATACAATGGGTGTAAGCCATGTTGCACTCGCAGGGTCTTCGAGTTTTGATTGGCAAGCCTAGCATATGCAGATATGGCCTCGGAACACGGGAAGATCGAAAGATCGAGCATGAGTCACTGAGTTGTTGTGATCGACATTTTATGTCCACCTTTGAAGCTCTGCTACCGGTCGTGACGATCGGGGGTAGTGTGGTGGATGGAGGTCGTGTAACCGCTACTATTATTTTTAGGGATAATAATTTTAGTGGAGTGTGTTTGATAATATGATTATAAACTAAAACTCACATGTATTATAAACTTTACCTTACGTCTTTTGCGATCACATCTGTAGACTGCGCAACTATACTTCGGTTACTTTCTCAAGAGCCCGGATTCTACCTTAGAAGCCGACGGGTCCAACTTCATCAGCTGGTACATTGGTATTAGAAACATTCTCGAACACAACAACAACCTGTATGTCCTCGATGAAGCATTAGGAGAAAGACCAGGTGATTCTGCTAGCGAGGAGGAGGAAGATGAATTCCGTAGGCGTCGAGACATATTCATAGAAGTGGAGATCACCATGACCGTATGCCTAGCACCTGAGTTGAAAGAGTTGTTTCGACACAAGGAGCCATATGTCATGATTGATGCGATAAAGACGCACTTCAAAGATGAATTGAGGCGTGAGCAATTCAGGCAACTTAGAATGTTCCAGACCATTCATATGGAGGAGCATACCTGTCTGAAAACTCATTTGTAGAGATTGTATGAAATCTACTTCCAGCTGACAAATGTCTTCGATTACTGGATGGCGGATTCCTGTGCCATTCAGACTGTCCTGATATCTCTGCCTCCAAGCTATGAGAAGCATGTACGCGAGTACATTTTGAAGGCCGCCAATATGAACTTCTACAAGTTCGTGTCCGTGTTCAAATCTCTGGAAGTTGATTCCATCGAAGGAGAAATCTTCGATGCTACAGGTATATATTTGATATATACAGAATTATGAATTCGCCTCTTGATATATGATAAAGTATTTGATACTTGTTCTATTTGTGAAACAGGTCCTGATTATCACATATATGCGGCGAAATATGATGTGACCTGGCGCTGAAGATGGTGATCAAGGAAGTTGATGGCCATTGGTGTTCAGGTCCTCAAGTTATCATAGTTATCATTAATAGTTTTTGATAAGACCTTTTTGTAATAGTGAGAAAGTGTGTTTAGTGTCTTGATTGTCACAAGACGGAGTTATTCATTAATGTAATAAGACAAGTTCAGTTGTTTTATGTTATGGAACAAGCCAGTTGTTTTATATTATGAAAAATGTTTTCACATCTCAATTATATTGCTTGTATGATAACATTCATAATAGTAGGAATGATAAAAATCATGTGCCCAAGGAATAAAAGTTATTGTTACTAGAACAAACACCATCGAATTTAATCATAAAGGCAAAGTAAGAAGTAATAGATATTTTTGATCTATTTAAGTATTGCATGTGCCGAATTGATTAAGTTTTAAAATTAGTATCGAAGTGTCAATACGAAGGGAAATTAATTAAGAGTCATTTCGAATGATTATTAAATTAATTAAATGGTGTACTTTTACTTGATTCGAATTCTTCTATGATTATTGGTAAATAAGTGTATTTGCATAATAAATCATGAGTCTGAAATTAATTTGATAAGAGATAAAATGGGGTTTTTTAGAAGAAAGATTAGTGAATATTGTATTCGCAAGATTCGATCAAAGGACAATATTTTTGAATTATGGTTTCAACATAAAAGACTTGTGGAAATTTGTTTCACAATATTATAATATCATATATGGTGATATGTGAAGTATTAGAATCATACTCTATTTTAGATAAAGTGTGGTCTTTCAGAATCTGTCTTAGAATCTCTTAATATGTTCAAAACATTATAGTCGATGTTCACTTTAGAAAATAGATGTTTTTCAACAGTAATTCGTGTGATCGACATTAGTGTCGTTATATAGATGATTATACGATAATTCAGAATATACACGAATATTTCTTTGTAGATTACTCACATTGGATGAGAGTGTATTCCAAAACCCAATAGAAACAAAACTTGTATTGTTGTCTATGTAATTCTGAGGAAAATATGATTTTTCGAATTATGGTTAATGGAATTAGAAGCTTGAAAGAAGGTGTGAGATCTATATTCATAAAAGTAGAATATTGGAAAGTGTTCCAAAAGATATATGTCTACAAATGAAAATTTGATGATTAAGAGTGAAGGAGACTAGAAAATTGTTTTCTGCTTGCAATCCTCTTCGTGAAGATCATAATGTTTTCATGAAAGAAGCTTCTTAATACAGTGCTGTTATATTTAATATTGCTGTAAGGTCACAACATAATATTAAGTGTTTCAGATCTTGTTGACAGATCAAGGTGCACCTTATGAATACAAAGAAAGTTGAGAAAATATCAGAATACAAACAAATGCTTTTGTGCCTGAAAATCCAATTAAATTTAGAAAGGATTAAAACAGTAAATGTTGCTATAATTCCTTTTGGAGAAATACGATTTCTTGATCATCATATAAAGTGTTATATGATAAATGTAACTGTAAGAAAGACGTGAAAACATGTTTTGTCAAGAAATGTGTCTTGGACAAGATCAAATTTGTTGACTACATTAATGTAGACATGCTTGAAGTCTGTGAGATTTGTTTAATGGAATACTGTAGTTTGTATTGAATTTGAATTGATAAGAGATCAATGATTTTGGTTTGACCAAAATGTCGAGATAAATTGTGAATTTAAGTGGGAGTCAAAGTTAGTTTACTCAGGTAGAATATGTAAAGGACATATTTTTGAGTGGGAGCTTAGACCCTCAAATATGTAGATGACATGTTTTTGAGTGGGAGCTCGTGTTCTCAAATATGTGGAGACATAATTTGAGTGGGAGCGAAATTCATCTTGTGTAAATGACACATTGTGAATTGTACCAGTAGAATTAATTAGAAAGATGAAGTTGTGCAACTATTTGAAAGTTAGCGTCTATTTGGAATAGAACGGGAATTTAAATAGTTAGTCGAGTAGTTTTGGATTATATCTGAGGAGTCAGAATAGATTAAAATCAAAGATGGTCTTTGGAAATCCAATTAATCATCTAAAGAGGTAAATGGGGAGGCCTCATGGAGCCTCCTCGTGCGTTTGGATTTGTGGCCGTCCGATCGAGTGCATCTCGGCCGTTCATGTCCTTCAGCGCGTTGTATAAATAGCTCACCCCGCAGTGGAAACCCTAGCCGCCACGAGCCCACGACCCAATCGCCGCGGGCGTCTCCTCCCCCAAATCCCCTTCCTTCTCCCCATGTCGCCGCCACCACCGCCACCTTCTGTCTCCTCCACCACGCCGCCCTCCGCCGCAGGGATGACTCTCCTATCTCTCTCCTGCTCTCTTCCTTCTCTTCTCTATCTCCCTTTCTTCCCCTTCCCATGTTGGTGACTCTGATGCAGAACGGAGGGCGCTGGTGGAGCGACAATCGCGTCCCGGGAAGCTCGCAATCGAGCAGATCGAGCCGCTCTTCGTCCGCTCCGGCTGCCGCGGCGGCTGACGATCTGCTCACCGTCCTTCACGCTGCCGCTCGCCGTGGACTACATCTCTGCTTCAGCCACGCCTCAAGATCTGCGCGTCCCCAACCTCAAGATCTTCGGCGGCGACCTGGAGGGCGATTTCGATTCAGTGGACAGCGAGAGCTACGGCCGCCAGGATTGATTCAGACGTGGAGAGCTTGCTGCACGGCTGCTATCAATCCAACCCCGGTCAAGCACGTCACCATGAGTCCATGACATTCTTTGGGGAACCGGCAAAGACCAGCCTTGCCATCGTAAGTTTTGAGCTGCACAGATTCTCTTACCTCTCTTCTTTGTTCTCTGTTTATATTTCACTGAACTCCTGCTGGTTAAATCCAAAACCTGAATTTTGGTTACTGTAATTGCCATCCTTCTTAAATCTATGCATATGCCTTAGTCTGAACTGTATATAATGAGGCATTGATTTCGTGTTTCTTTTCATTTCCCCTGCCACCTGTGTGGTCGTTTCTGTTTTCCTGTAGGTGGTTGCGTGGTCAGTCATTGTTGTCTGAAGATTGCTGTTGGTCCGGACCGTTGGTGATCAATTTCTCGCTGGTAAGTTCCGATCTCACCGACGATGTTGTGTTTCCAAGGTTTGTACGCGACCGTCAGGGTCAGCGGCGTTTGCTTTACACTTCATACGGCTTAATGCATTTTCTTTGTCCTTACTGTAAAGTTCTTCGCCATGTTTAACCGAATGGCTGTTTCGCTTGCTTGCTTGCTCTGTGCTTACGTAGATATCTAATGCTTTCTTGCTTCGAATCTTACATGAATAGCAGTGATTTGGTGGTTCAATCTAAAGAGGTAAATGGGGAGACCTCATGGAGCCTCCTCGTGCGTTTGGATTTGTGGCCGTCCGATCGAGTGCATCTCGGCCGTTCATGTCCTTCAGCGCGTTGTATAAATAGCTCACCCCGCAGTGGAAACCCTAGCCGCCACGAGCCCACGACCCAATCGCCGCGGGCGTCTCCTCCCCCAAATCCCCTTCCTTCTCCCCATGTCGCCGCCACCACCGCCACCTTCTGTCTCCTCCACCACGCCGCCCTCCGCCGCAGGGATGACTCTCCTATCTCTCTCCTGCTCTCTTCCTTCTCTTCTCTATCTCCCTTTCTTCCCCTTCCCATGTTGGTGACTCTGATGCAGAACGGAGGGCGCTGGTGGAGCGACAATCGCGTCCCGGGAAGCTCGCAATCGAGCAGATCGAGCCGCTCTTCGTCCGCTCCGGCTGCCGCGGCGGCTGACGATCTGCTCACCGTCCTTCACGCTGCCGCTCGCCGTGGACTACATCTCTGCTTCAGCCACGCCTCAAGATCTGCGCGTCCCCAACCTCAAGATCTTCGGCGGCGACCTGGAGGGCGATTTCGATTCAGTGGACAGCGAGAGCTACGGCCGCCAGGATTGATTCAGACGTGGAGAGCTTGCTGCACGGCTGCTATCAATCCAACCCCGGTCAAGCACGTCACCATGAGTCCATGACATTCTTTGGGGAACCGGCAAAGACCAGCCTTGCCATCGTAAGTTTTGAGCTGCACAGATTCTCTTACCTCTCTTCTTTGTTCTCTGTTTATATTTCACTGAACTCCTGCTGGTTAAATCCAAAACCTGAATTTTGGTTACTGTAATTGCCATCCTTCTTAAATCTATGCATATGCCTTAGTCTGAACTGTATATAATGAGGCATTGATTTCGTGTTTCTTTTCATTTCCCCTGCCACCTGTGTGGTCGTTTCTGTTTTCCTGTAGGTGGTTGCGTGGTCAGTCATTGTTGTCTGAAGATTGCTGTTGGTCCGGACCGTTGGTGATCAATTTCTCGCTGGTAAGTTCCGATCTCACCGACGATGTTGTGTTTCCAAGGTTTGTACGCGACCGTCAGGGTCAGCGGCGTTTGCTTTACACTTCATACGGCTTAATGCATTTTCTTTGTCCTTACTGTAAAGTTCTTCGCCATGTTTAACCGAATGGCTGTTTCGCTTGCTTGCTTGCTCTGTGCTTACGTAGGTATCTAATGCTTTCTTGCTTCGAATCTTACATGAATAGCAGTGATTTGGTGGTTCAATCCTACGAGCTGTACATGTATCTTAGGGTCTGTAAGAAAATAACCTTTCTCTGTTATGTCTCAGGTGCTTTGCTATTGTTGGTGCTGCCCTTCCTGTCAAGTATGTTCAGCACGTACTTATTGTTTTTATATGCTTACATATCGGTTTCTATTTATATCTTCTTGTGGATGTACTGGACCTCACGGGTGCCCTTTTTCCTTATGGGTGTTGTTGGTACTAGACTGCTTAATAATATCTATGAGGCATGTAACTATTTATTCGGTTTCTATATTGCAGGTTATTAACTCTGAGCCGGTGATGGGGAGGGGCAAATGATAGAGCCAGATCTATTTATTTGTTTTGGATTAGGTATTATTTGCTGGCTATAGAAAAAGTAAATGATATCGTCATATTACCAGTTGATAATGTGATTTGAAATTGGCAAAGGCAAGCTGATACGTGGAGCTGTGCATCTCTAAAGCCATCTCACCCTTTAGTTTTAGATCCTTCACATGATATTTGTGTATTCTCTTGATCAGATTTATGGTTTTCCTGGTGTTCTGTTCTAGACAAGTATGATAGCAGTAAAGGAGGTTGTACCTGGGATTAATTGGTTGTGATGGTTGTATAGGACATTGTTTTGGATTAGGTATTATTTGCTCTATAGAAAAAGTAAATGATATGGTCATATTACCAGCTGATAACATTTAGTCATTTAGTCTCAGCTAGCACCTTCCTCTCTCTCTCTCTCTCTCTCTCTCTCTCTCTCTCTCACACACACACACACCACACACACACACCAAATTTAATCTCAAGACCTTTCAATCTTTGTTCGTGCAGAAAAATGTTGTGGACAACTCTAATTTGCCTGCGTTCCATTATAATGAACATCAATAGATTGAGATCCCTCAAATTTATTCCATGATATAGGATCAACTCCTACAGCTCATCTCTTATAGGCGAGGTGGGTGCTACTATTCGATTTCTCTTATGCTTATGTTGTTGCACGTGATCCGTGGCCGCAAGGAATTATAATATTTCCTATACTTAACGCTCATGATGCTTATAAATTTTGTGCATATTAAAACTTTTGCCTGGAAATAAATTTTGTGCATACACTCATACGGCTCAAGTACTATTTTTCTGAAATCATTTGTACATTTTAAGTCGATTTTCTAAATTTTGTACATTGTAGGGTTTTCTCTTCATGTATTATTCAGAATCGAGCTCAGTAAAGTGAGGTGCAACAAGTAAATGAAGTTTTGCCTTTAGCTTATGGCTTAGTATTTGACATTTTGTTTATAGATCTTCAACTAAAATATTGATTTTAAAGATAGTTTATAGTTCTCATTCTGTTTATGAACTTGGGTTGTGTTTGGTCTTCTACACAATTGTCAAATCGTATGATGTGGCCTTATATATGTATGATATGATTGATGGCATGTTTGGTCCTTCATGTTTTTTTCGGTTGCAGTTTTTTTCCGCTTTTCATAGTTCCTTTAGCTTTGTCTGTATCTCAGATGTGATCTTCTTCTCTTTGGTGTTTCAGGCTCTATTGCTGTTCGGTTTTGGACCTTTCCGGTTCTTAGGCTTATTTAGGTGCTTGCTCTTTGTTTCTTTCGGATTGCTTTATTTTTTATGCTCTTTGTTTTTTATCTCTTTCAATTTTGCCCCTTTGATTTCACGGTGCTCTTTGTTTCTTCTTGGATTTTTTTGAGAGTATGCAATTGCGTACCTTACTTTTATCTTGCTTTTTAATTATTCGGTTTCTTCTTCTCGAATCTGATCTTCTCTTGATTTTTGATTTCTTCTCCACTTTTCTCATGGCTGAAAGGTTCTTTCCGTGATCTGTTTGATCTTGCTTTTTATTCTCCCTTCAGTGTGTTTTGGTTTGCTACATTCTATCTTCTTCGCCTCTATTATTTGTTCTGTTTAGCTCCGTTTCATATTATTTGAATTTCTTTTGGCTAAAGTTGCTCCTTTTGCAGCTTTATTTTAATGGCCCATAGTGGAAATTAATACTAAGTAGTGCCTGCATCCACATGTAATTGTTTCTTCTGGTTTTACCCACTTGGGATTATCTGACATTAGTACCTTTGTGGTTCAGTTTCAAATTGGAAACAAAATTGTTTTGTTGGGATTCTCCTGACATGTTATTCATCTATTGTAGATGTGTCTATATGCCCTTGCAGGTCATAGGACTCCTTCAGCGCGTTGTATAAATAGCTCACCCCGCAGTGGAAACCCTAGCCGCCACGAGCCCACGACCCAATCGCCGCGGGCGTCTCCTCCCCCAAATCCCCTTCCTTCTCCCCATGTCGCCGCCACCACCGCCACCTTCTGTCTCCTCCACCACGCCGCCCTCCGCCGCAGGGATGACTCTCCTATCTCTCTCCTGCTCTCTTCCTTCTCTTCTCTATCTCCCTTTCTTCCCCTTCCCATGTTGGTGACTCTGATGCAGAACGGAGGGCGCTGGTGGAGCGACAATCGCGTCCCGGGAAGCTCGCAATCGAGCAGATCGAGCCGCTCTTCGTCCGCTCCGGCTGCCGCGGCGGCTGACGATCTGCTCACCGTCCTTCACGCTGCCGCTCGCCGTGGACTACATCTCTGCTTCAGCCACGCCTCAAGATCTGCGCGTCCCCAACCTCAAGATCTTCGGCGGCGACCTGGAGGGCGATTTCGATTCAGTGGACAGCGAGAGCTACGGCCGCCAGGATTGATTCAGACGTGGAGAGCTTGCTGCACGGCTGCTATCAATCCAACCCCGGTCAAGCACGTCACCATGAGTCCATGACATTCTTTGGGGAACCGGCAAAGACCAGCCTTGCCATCGTAAGTTTTGAGCTGCACAGATTCTCTTACCTCTCTTCTTTGTTCTCTGTTTATATTTCACTGAACTCCTGCTGGTTAAATCCAAAACCTGAATTTTGGTTACTGTAATTGCCATCCTTCTTAAATCTATGCATATGCCTTAGTCTGAACTGTATATAATGAGGCATTGATTTCGTGTTTCTTTTCATTTCCCCTGCCACCTGTGTGGTCGTTTCTGTTTTCCTGTAGGTGGTTGCGTGGTCAGTCATTGTTGTCTGAAGATTGCTGTTGGTCCGGACCGTTGGTGATCAATTTCTCGCTGGTAAGTTCCGATCTCACCGACGATGTTGTGTTTCCAAGGTTTGTACGCGACCGTCAGGGTCAGCGGCGTTTGCTTTACACTTCATACGGCTTAATGCATTTTCTTTGTCCTTACTGTAAAGTTCTTCGCCATGTTTAACCGAATGGCTGTTTCGCTTGCTTGCTTGCTCTGTGCTTACGTAGGTATCTAATGCTTTCTTGCTTCGAATCTTACATGAATAGCAGTGATTTGGTGGTTCAATCCTACGAGCTGTACATGTATCTTAGGGTCTGTAAGAAAATAACCTTTCTCTGTTATGTCTCAGGTGCTTTGCTATTGTTGGTGCTGCCCTTCCTGTCAAGTATGTTCAGCACGTACTTATTGTTTTTATATGCTTACATATCGGTTTCTATTTATATCTTCTTGTGGATGTACTGGACCTCACGGGTGCCCTTTTTCCTTATGGGTGTTGTTGGTACTAGACTGCTTAATAATATCTATGAGGCATGTAACTATTTATTCGGTTTCTATATTGCAGGTTATTAACTCTGAGCCGGTGATGGGGAGGGGCAAATGATAGAGCCAGATCTATTTATTTGTTTTGGATTAGGTATTATTTGCTGGCTATAGAAAAAGTAAATGATATCGTCATATTACCAGTTGATAATGTGATTTGAAATTGGCAAAGGCAAGCTGATACGTGGAGCTGTGCATCTCTAAAGCCATCTCACCCTTTAGTTTTAGATCCTTCACATGATATTTGTGTATTCTCTTGATCAGATTTATGGTTTTCCTGGTGTTCTGTTCTAGACAAGTATGATAGCAGTAAAGGAGGTTGTACCTGGGATTAATTGGTTGTGATGGTTGTATAGGACATTGTTTTGGATTAGGTATTATTTGCTCTATAGAAAAAGTAAATGATATGGTCATATTACCAGCTGATAACATTTAGTCATTTAGTCTCAGCTAGCACCTTCCTCTCTCTCTCTCTCTCTCTCTCTCTCTCACACACACACACCACACACACACACCAAATTTAATCTCAAGACCTTTCAATCTTTGTTCGTGCAGAAAAATGTTGTGGACAACTCTAATTTGCCTGCGTTCCATTATAATGAACATCAATAGATTGAGATCCCTCAAATTTATTCCATGATATAGGATCAACTCCTACAGCTCATCTCTTATAGGCGAGGTGGGTGCTACTATTCGATTTCTCTTATGCTTATGTTGTTGCACGTGATCCGTGGCCGCAAGGAATTATAATATTTCCTATACTTAACGCTCATGATGCTTATAAATTTTGTGCATATTAAAACTTTTGCCTGGAAATAAATTTTGTGCATACACTCATACGGCTCAAGTACTATTTTTCTGAAATCATTTGTACATTTTAAGTCGATTTTCTAAATTTTGTACATTGTAGGGTTTTCTCTTCATGTATTATTCAGAATCGAGCTCAGTAAAGTGAGGTGCAACAAGTAAATGAAGTTTTGCCTTTAGCTTATGGCTTAGTATTTGACATTTTGTTTATAGATCTTCAACTAAAATATTGATTTTAAAGATAGTTTATAGTTCTCATTCTGTTTATGAACTTGGGTTGTGTTTGGTCTTCTACACAATTGTCAAATCGTATGATGTGGCCTTATATATGTATGATATGATTGATGGCATGTTTGGTCCTTCATGTTTTTTTCGGTTGCAGTTTTTTTCCGCTTTTCATAGTTCCTTTAGCTTTGTCTGTATCTCAGATGTGATCTTCTTCTCTTTGGTGTTTCAGGCTCTATTGCTGTTCGGTTTTGGACCTTTCCGGTTCTTAGGCTTATTTAGGTGCTTGCTCTTTGTTTCTTTCGGATTGCTTTATTTTTTATGCTCTTTGTTTTTTATCTCTTTCAATTTTGCCCCTTTGATTTCACGGTGCTCTTTGTTTCTTCTTGGATTTTTTTGAGAGTATGCAAT
This sequence comes from Poa annua, assembly GCA_026929855.1. Lineage (NCBI taxonomy): Eukaryota > Viridiplantae > Streptophyta > Magnoliopsida > Poales > Poaceae > Poa > Poa annua. The sequence continues at coordinate 38,150,354 of CM049426.1, forward strand.
TGCGTACCTTACTTTTATCTTGCTTTTTAATTATTCGGTTTCTTCTTCTCGAATCTGATCTTCTCTTGATTTTTGATTTCTTCTCCACTTTTCTCATGGCTGAAAGGTTCTTTCCGTGATCTGTTTGATCTTGCTTTTTATTCTCCCTTCAGTGTGTTTTGGTTTGCTACATTCTATCTTCTTCGCCTCTATTATTTGTTCTGTTTAGCTCCGTTTCATATTATTTGAATTTCTTTTGGCTAAAGTTGCTCCTTTTGCAGCTTTATTTTAATGGCCCATAGTGGAAATTAATACTAAGTAGTGCCTGCATCCACATGTAATTGTTTCTTCTGGTTTTACCCACTTGGGATTATCTGACATTAGTACCTTTGTGGTTCAGTTTCAAATTGGAAACAAAATTGTTTTGTTGGGATTCTCCTGACATGTTATTCATCTATTGTAGATGTGTCTATATGCCCTTGCAGGTCATAGGACTAACTTTTAGATGCTTTGTGTGAATTGGGACTATTGTAGCTACTAAGATGACTATTTCATTATTTTCAGCATTGAATATGAACTTCTGTACCATCTGTGCTCCCGACTCGGGGTTTCTCTATCTTTTTAGTACCAAGGTGCATCTCCAGAGCCATGCATGTTAGTTTTCATGTGCCCACTGCCAAAACTGCTGGACAATGTAAAATTTTAGTTTCATTAGGTGGAATTTCCATCTATGTCACAACAATATTTTTTGTTTGAACGTCTCACATGTCTCATATGCTCCAAGCTTTCAATTGGATAATTGCAAAGATTGCAGTGGCTCAAATTATTTGGATATTGAATGTATATCCAAATGTCTTTCTTGCTTCAGCTTTTGTAAATGTTTCTCCCATATTAATCTTCACGTTAATATTTATCACATAATTTACAGAGCACATCTAATTTATCGTTGGGTTTGCCATTATTTGATAGGCCATAATTTACAGGGCACAACTAATTTATATTGCACTATCACATCCCAATTTAATCTCATTAATAATGTACGTTGATTTGAAGCTTTGCAGAACTCAAATAGTATTTGTACTGTGTTTCTTTTCTTCTAAATAAAGATCATGCCATTTTCTTTCTACCAGGCCAAACGTGTTATCTACATTTATGTGCTTAGTTTATTCAATAAATTAAAATTTATGCATATTTTTCAATGCATTCTAAACTGAGCTCATGAATGCTAGCATTAATTATAACATATGTACAATGGCAGACTGATCCAAACCAATTAATTAAATATCTATATTGGGTGTGCATCAGTCCTAATTGACAGTTTGGTGCTCTTTTTCTCTGACGCCCAAGTTGTAGCTCTTTATTTCAATAGGAAACATACAAAATTTAGAATTATTATTGTCGTTTTAGTTACAAATCCTATAGCCAAACATGCATGCCTGAAGACTATGACAACTATTGTTCACCCACCCTCAGTGACAAAAATAATCTCTGAGATAGACTCTTCTGATCAAATTTTGTCATTTATGCTGAATGCATTTAGCATGAAGGTTTAACAAAGCCTGCAATCTTTGTTTTCGAATAATGATCATGTATTGCTACTGATGCGGTTGCCAAATTGTATCATTTTATCATGTTTGCCTTCCAATTTTATCTCATCTACCTTTAACCAGTTAGTTCCCTGTTTTCGTGCACTTCCTGAAAAACCCATTAAAAAGTTGGCTTATTTGAGGTTACCGCTTTTCTCTTCAATTTAATTGTTGGTCAAGTAGCCCCAGTTAATCCATGTGTTTTCTTATACTTCTAACATTTCATCATGAGCTTTTGCTTGATATGTTGTTATGTTCTTCCTACTTTTTGTTTTTTTCCATTAGGTATTTTGCTGGAGATTACTGACCAGGGTTATCGTGGGTGATATTTCTACACCTTCTGATGGGTTTAAAATTCTGGTCCATCCTTTATAGCTATATATGAAATCGGTTGCCAAATTTCTCTTATGCTCAGTAGCAAGACTATCATGTCTATATTCGGTTATCCATGATCTAAGAAATTGTTAAAGGAAATTTTTTTGTGTTTACTTTGTAACTAATTGGGGAAAATACTGGTGTAAATTCCCTAATGCAATATTGCATTTTTTCTGGTCATTACTAAAGATATAAAACTGAATTTGGTTTACTTATCCAAATCCTTATTCAAGTCTATAGGGCTACCTTCAGCGATTTGCATTGACGCAACTAAGGTGATCCAAACAGTTGGTACATGTACCTGCTGCTCAGTCTCTGATTTAATTAAGGTGACCAGTCCACCGGCTGTTATATAACATCCTGATGGAAAGATCTCATTTGGTGATTAGCTGATAGATGAAAGGAACAACTAAATTCCAGTCCATGCTTTATGCTCTGCTGGTTACCTTTCCTGATATTTGCTTTACATATGTATGGCTAGAAGCCAGTGACTTCTACACTAATCTTTAGAGTCTTATGTGCCTAATGTTTAATTAGAGTCTTGCTATCTAGGTTTAACGATCTACGTGTGGAGATGTTGTGAATAACCTATTTATCATGGAGACCTATTGTGTAGATTCTATGCATATAAGACCAATGTGCTATGCTCTAAACCTATAATGTCACTACTATGGTGATTGACAATCAGTGTCATAATAAGAATGTTTGTCCTAACGTTTTGCAAATTGAAAAACAGTGTCAATGGCGGGTGGCGCGCGGCAAGCCGCGCCAGGCTTCTAGTTAAGAGTAATGATACATGGTAATAGTGGTTGTATGACATGTTGGTCTATTATGTGATGTTAGACATCATACAGAAACCATAATATCTACTCGATGAAATATGACCGATGTTTTTAGGAGAAGAACAATTGTAAAAGTAAATTTAGAATTTACTGGAAGTAGAAGTGTATTAGTTATTAGATTGCCATTGGAGTGTCAAGTTTTCTACATAGGTGTGAAAGTATATATAGATATCGCGAGATTGTAATTGTTACAAGGAGCTCTTTATGACTGAGTGTGTTTTCAAGGCAATTATCTGGTTAACAGAATCAGATTAAGCGCTGGGAAACAAAAGTCTCACTTAGTTACGGCATTTCTATATATGTTATTAGATAACATGTTGGTATCAAACAAGTTGATATCTATAGTGACCTCACCTTTTATTATAAGGTGGAAGTCCCTGTGTTAATGTGCTAGTCCCTGGATCAAATGCTAGCACCATAGTTTAAGATGTATATCATGCAAAAGTGTCAAATACTTTATTAAATCGCATGATCCAGTGTTACAAATATCTCTTACAACTTGCATAACCTGAAAAGGCTAGCAAAATTTCCAAGAGTAGCAGCGGAAAATAGTAGATACAATGAGCCTCATCATCTTCATGTGCCACAGGCAAAGCATGTTGGTTGTAGACTCGAAATCCTATCGAATACTCACTCGTCGTCTGTCGAATCTGCAAGGTTTAGTTGCAGCCCAGCTATAAAGGGTCAGCACAATTGAATTGTGGTGGCAAGTGACTTTAATTTCTAATGTTCTACTAAGCTATATCTATAGCTTATCTGGCTGGTGGAGCTCAAGGCTATTGCGCAAAGTAAGTTTTCTCCTACTTTTTGTAAACAACTTTTTGAAACAATATTTTCTCTTTATAGACAATCTCGAGACAAATCCATGTCTCCTACTCATGTTCTCCCATCAAAGTTTTATTAAGAAATTGGAATGAAGAGATTTTCAGAACGCAGCCTTGTGTAGTTACTCAAATTGTCCGATGCCGGGGACACGGCTAAGATCTTAGGTTTTAACTCTCGAGAGGGTGTGCACTTTCACCATTAGACTTAATCAACCCAAACTATCCTCTACCCTCCTTTAGTGAGAAGGAAAAGGAGAAGATCAAGACGAGACTTTTCAGAAGTTGCTTTCCCATGATCATACTAAGAGATTACCACCATCCTATCCACTCTACCACCATCTATCTCTTGACTCAGGTCCACATCAACTTACTCCATCAAGACAGAGCCCATATTGACCAATGGTTGCACGATAAGCAACTAGACTCAGTGTAAACTTAAATATCATAGCCCTGGGTGGCCTACCACAAGTGAGCAACTCAGGTTAACACCGCATATCATGGCCCCAAGTAAGTGGAAACTATCTTGGGCGAAGACAACCATGAAACTTGGCCCTGAGAAGCCACTCAACTTGAAACCTCCTCGATCGACCCAATCCACCCAGGCGTTAAATTAATTTAGTGGAAATTTTCATTTATCACATCAACCATAAAACAATCATTTTTGCAGCAGGTGCTTCCACTAAATTATAATAGGGGTCAAATCTGGAATTTCTAAGGGGAAACCTAAAAGGTTTGCATAGCATACTACAATCTCCCAAAACCTATCATGCATACTACTTTTGCAAATACTGTTTGAAAACACTAGATATGCAATAGAATAAAATAATAGGTGTTTTATGAAGTCACTTGCCTGATGAATGTTGTCGTTTCTCACTCACTCATTGTCGACAATGAACGTTGCACTCCGTTCAATCTATAAAGTAAACAGACATACAATGAACAAGCAATTCAACAAGCACATAACAATTTAAAACAAACAAGCGTAAAAAGGCTTAGCACATGGTTTGGTCAAGGGTATCACATAATTTGATATGCAAAAAGAATTAATGTGATTGAGTTAAGGGTTTGCCATTTTGGTCAGGGGATGGTCTTGAAAAGATTTACGCCAATGAATGTCGAGATGGTTTGAAAACAATTTAAAAGCAAGGTTCGCAATTTTAAGTTATCCAGCATATTTAAATACAAATACACAAGTCTATGTTTCAAAATTGATTTAATGAGACATTGTGTTAAACTTCTTCAAATGATCACACATTAACCTTGGTAAAGGTTTTAACCTAATTTAAATTTCAAGTTTCATTAAAGTAACATAACAAATCATTTTAAAACCAAACTTAAGAGTTCATATCAATGAATTAATATTCTAGTTATTTAAGTTGGCATCAAGTTTTAAAATCAAATTTGTACGCTAAATCATTTTAAGGTTGGTCAATATAATGTATAATCGAATACTTATTCTACATCTTAATGATTCCAAAAATATTTCATTTAAAAATTTCTTGGACATACACAATAATATCTATGTCCAATTTATTTAAATCATGCATTTGAACATTTGAACGAGTTTAAACTAGTCAAGGTTGGAAAATAACAGTGTCAAAAGATTCTACAGGTCAAGAGCTTTTCATGGACATAAAGTTCATCAAATTTGGACATGTGGTTCAAAAGTTATGAGAGTTTTAAATTATAGGGGTGTTTCTGCAAAATCTGCATACGAATTTCCTATTGGGGTCAACCTAGAAAACAGCTAGGCAAAGAGGCAAAATGGTGATTGGTGAAACAAGTTGGTTTAGACAAACTAACTATATCCGTAGAGTCAAAAAGCAAAATAGCTAAAGTTACGACACTACTCAATCTAAAAACGGATCGTACAGTGTACGAGTAAATACTACACTAGACTAAGTTCTAAAATTACTCCGAACTACGCTACGGAAGATATACTACTACTAAATTCGTAACAAATTATTCTACAAAAACTACTCTATAAAACTAAATATAAAATGCGGAAAAGAGAAGATATGCGTAGTACGTCCGTTGTGTGAGAAGCGCCGTCGAGAGAGAAGAAGAGAAATCCCACCAATAGAAATCCCACCAGAGATAAATAAATATTTTATTTTATTCTAGTCAAACCAAAATAAATGGTTGAACCTGAATTTTATTTGTGATTTTACCCATACACTTGGGGTTTATATATAGTCTAAAACTGGGTGGGTGTATTGCTAAAGTAGTAAGGTGGGACTAAAAAGGAGAGCAGCCAGCGCGTCGTGCGCGCGCGCGAGGGAAATGCCGGCCGGCCGGCCGGCCCAGCTGGGCCGTGCTGCGCTGTTTTTATTTTGTTTTTTTTTTGATTTTTTTTTGATTTTTTTTAAATTCATATCTTCTGATTTATAGCTCCAAATCAAGTTAAATAATTTTTTAAAAATTTGTAAAATCATTATCTTTGTGTCAAACCAGTTGTGGGTATGGTTTGAACATTTTTGAAAATTAATAATTTAAAATAATCATAAAATGCAAAATTGTCCATTTAGGTCAACTTTGAAATTAGAGATTTAATAATTCATTTGGGGTTAAATAAAATTTATAAAATTACCCACATTTAAATATGTTTGAATTTAAGTTACTTACTCGTATTCCAATATTAAATCATTTTTATCTTTAGTACACTATTAAAAACATAACACATTTATTTGAAATAGAAAGGGAAAATATAATGCATTCATTTTTAAATTCAAAATATTTTGTGCACCATTAAGTTTTATATTATGATAATTCATTTGAAACTTTATAACATATCTTAAGAATATATATTTTTAGATTTAATTCTTTTCTTATATAGAATATATATTCATGAACATCATTGTATGTTTTGAAAATAAGTGAAGATCATTTTAATCTAATGAAATGTTTATTTGGATAATCTATTTATTATGAAGTTGTTAAAGGTATAAACTATAGGTTGTAATTTCGATACTATGTTCTTGAACTGAGTTGAAATAATGAAAACCATTTGACAATTAGATCATATTTTAAATAGTTTAAAAGAACACTTGTAAATATTATTTTAATAAAAAAAAAGTTTCATAGTTGGTTTTCTTATGCATTTAATATTTTATTTTAATAAAAGAAAAGTTTTAAATTTTAGTGATTTTTGAACATTATAAAATGTTGGGATGTTACAATATCAATGGATCGCAAAAGAACGCACAATTATGTATTGTACAGATTGTCAGGGTAACACTCTTCCACAAGCAAGTATTATTATATAACGCTTATATGATAAGTGTTTTTTTGATGAAGTAAAATGCAGCTAGTTATTTGTACTCTAGTGCAAGCGGGAGACTGAAGGAGATATGCCCTAGAGTCAAATAAATAAGTAGTATTTATCGCATTATCTCATAAGTTTATAATAGGTTTTTGTATTATGCTATAACTGTATTAATCAGAATTATTAATACACGTGTGATACATAGACAACCAGAGTCCCTAGTGAGCCTCTATATAAACTAGTCCATTGGGCAACAGTTGATCGAGATTCCCGGTCAAGGACAATGACGTTGGTTGGTAATGGGGTAATCTTATTAGTAGCATAAGGTGATGGACATTCGCAAAGTATTGCAATAAGATCGTATTACGATGTTTGTCATTTGCAATAGATGAGTAATATGATAGCTTATTGCTTAGACCGTGAGATTATATTTATTGCTACTTCGTAGGGGTACTTTGAGAGCATCAAACGTTGTGTCTTATATAGCATGACAATAACGGTGTCCATCTTGGGTATCCTGAAAGAGTATGTTGAGACGTAAGGATCAATAGCGGGATTTGTTCATTCTTGTAATGGAAAGATACTCTGGGCCCACTCCGTGAGATTGCATCCATATAGGTGCGCAGCTTATGACTAGGTCATGGATGTAATATCACAGACGAGTTAATAACCATTGTCGGTAACGAGATACAACAAGGACATCGGATGTCTACGGTCATATCTCGGACAAGGTAGTATCACAGAAACAAAGTGAATGGATATCATGTTTATGGTTCAACGATGATATTTGTAGAATTCACAGGGGCCGTGATATGCATCAAGGTATCCCTGGCGGTCATTGGTGAGCAGAGTGTCTCGACCATGTCTAGAGTGTTCTCGAACCGTAGCGTAACAAACTTAAGGTCTTAACGACACCTGGAGAAGGTTCTGAAATAATATAGGATTTTATTGGAGAGTGAGAAATGATTCGGAAAGAGTTCTGGTGGTCCGGAAGGAGTTCCGGGAAGGTCTGGAATGGTCCCAGGAATGTTCAAATGATGTTTGGGTGGTCCGAAAATGTTTCGGAGTCACGGGAGATTAAATAATATGCAAATATATTAATTATGAATTAATAGTACTTAATATTAATTAAAAATAAAGGAAAAAGGGGCAGCCCACCTAATGGGCCAATTGGGGCCCATTAGGGGGAGCGGCACCAACGAAGGGGGGCAGCCCATGGCTGGTACGGCCAGCCCATGGTGGGTTCGGCCGAACCCTCTCCTCCATTTATATACCAAGGCATATTAATTGGATTAATTACAGAAAAATACAATTAATTGTATAGCAGGCCGGCCGTGTTGCTTCTCCGCCCGTTTTGCCCCCTCTCTCCACCAAAGCTATACCGTCGGGCACCGTTGCCCTGCGAGATTCCAGAAAAGTTCTACCTGTACGATTTCAGCTGGATCTGAATGACCGGGGGTTGTTGTTAAGCTCCGTATGTTTGCGAGTCCTTAGAGGCGCCACATTTGAGGAGCCTGGGCGACGTTGTCTCACCCACCCAGCAGCCCTGCCGCTGCCATACCGCCGGCGCCACCCCCCAACCGCCGGCGCCTTGCCATCTTCCACCCGACGCCCGTCGACGCAGGTCATCATCGACACCCCGGCGTCATCGTCTACATCATCGCGACAAGTTCTCCGCGACCTCGAGGTCGGCTACGTACGACTTCATCGTCAATGCTTGTGCGGGAGCGTAATCCCCGCTATCGGTCTACATGCAGGTAATGTAACCCGTTCCGCCACCGTTATCACATGTACTAGATAGATAGATCCTGACTAGTTAGGGTGTTCATACGCTAGAAAACTATTGTTTTCTGCACCGGAACCCCTTCACATTTTACTCTTTATATGGTGGTACTCTTGAGGAGCAAGACTCTAAAGGTCATGTTCGTTGGGCATGTTGAAAATGAGTTGTTTATGGTGGACTTTTCGGGGTCAACCAACACTCAAGAAATATGCTTATTCGGAAAGGCCGACGTGGGGTGGTTGTGGCATCGCCGCTTGTCCCATGTCAATATGAGAACTTTGCAAAGTGTTCACAAGGGTCGCCACATTCTTAGACTAAATGAGAATGTTTCCTTTTCTAGAGATCGTCTTTATAGGGCTTGTGTTGAAGAAAAGATGCATGATTCTCACAACCCAAGCAAGACCATCATCTCATCAACAAGGATATTGGAACTTCTTCATGTTGATCTTTTTGGTGCCGTGCCTCAACCAAGTCTTGGTGGGTAGAAATATTGTTTAGTGATTGTTGATGACTATTCAAGATTTTTTTTGAAAGGAATGCGGTAGGGGAAGCCCCTACAGCGGGTTTTTTATTTTTAAATAATAAGAACCCAAATCTGCGTCCATGATGACTTGAACCTGGGTGGCTGGGTTGTACATCCACTTCCCTAACCAAGTGAGCTAGGCTCACTTTTTGGTATTCTTCTTCAAGACGAAGGATGAAATTCAACAAACCATCATTGATATCTCCAATGAAGTTCAACGTCAACATAATCTTCCCATATTGGCCATTAGAAGTGACAATGGCTCCGAGTTCAAAAACTACACCCTAAATGAGTTTCTTAGTGATGTGGGAATTTGACATCAATATTCCGCCGCATATACCCCTCAACAAAATGGTGTAGCCGAGAGGAGGAACCAGACTCTTATGGATATGGCTAGGTCCATGTTAGCGGAGTTTAAGTATCCACTCTTCTTGTGGGCCGAAGCTATCTCCACAGCGTGTCACTCCTCCAACCGGTTATTCTTTCGTAAAGGGAAGAAGGAAACTCCCTATGAAATGCTTACCGGCAACAATCCCAACATCTCCTACTATCGAGTATGTGGTTGTAAGTGTTTCTACAAAATCAAAGGTGTTCATCTTTCTAAGTTTGAAGTTAAAGCCTTAGAGGGTGTTTTTGTTGGGTATGGTGCGAACTCTCACACTTATAGAGTCTATGACTAATCCTTAGGGAGAGTTGTAGATTCTTGTAGTGTGAGGTTCGATGAGAATGACGGCTCCCAAGTGGCGCAATTTCATGTTTGTGATGTAGATAATGAGGAACCTCAAGATGCCATACAAAAAATGGGAGTTGGCTTTCATCGCCCCATTGAGATTCATCATGAGCCTCCTCAAGCAAGTACAAGCTCCACTCAAGTGGAGAATCCATCATCACAAGTTGAAGTGGCACCCACTATGGAAGCAAATGAGACACCTATCCAAGAACAAGAAAAAGCTCCTCCTCAAGTTGACATAGAGGCCACACATGACTCAAATTCTCCTATTATCAACACAAGTCAAGATCAAGAGCAACCATCTTCTCCCATCATTGGAAATGTGCAACAAGATGGCCTTGCTCATCAAGACGGTCAAGACGGGGACTCAAATGATCTAGGTGATCAAGCCGAAATCCCTCGCAACAATGGGGATATGGAAACCCGTCGTCAAGCAAGAGTCAAGAGAGATTTGGAAATGAAGTGTCACAAGCTTGAAGCCATCATTGGTGATGTATTTTGCAAGGTCTCCACAAGAGGTCAATTGGCAAGATTTAGTGAACATCAAGCTCATATCTCTATGGTTGAACCAAAGAAAGTGTTTGAAGCTCATTAAGATCCGGATTGGTTGGAAGCCATGCATGAAGAAATCAATAACTTCAAGCGCAACAAAGTATGGAATCTAGTAGAGAAGCCAAAAGATTGGCGCAATGTTATATGCACCAAGTGGATATTCAAGAACATGCAAGATGAGCATGGAATGGTTGTAAGGAACAAGGCAAGGTTGGTAGCTCAAGGTTACTCTCAAGTTGAAGGCATTGATTTTGGAGAGACCTATGCTCCCGTGGATCGCCTTGAGTCTATCCGTATCCTTCTTGCTTATGCATCCCATCACAATTTTAAGTTGCAACAAATGGATGTGAAAAGATCATTTCTTAATGGTCCTTTAAAGGAGTTGGTATATGTGAAGCAAACACCAGGATTTGAGGATCCACACTTCACAAACAATGTCTACAAGCTTGATAAGGCCCTCTATGGTCTCAAACAAGCACCTCGTGCTTGGTATGAGCACCTAAGAGAGCTATTGCTCGACCGTGGCTTTGAAGTGGGGCAAATCGATCCCACCCTCTTCACAAAGAGGGTAAAAGGGGAGCTTTTCATATGCCAACTTTATGTTGATGATATTATATTTGGCTCATCTAACAAAACTTTCAATGATGAATTTTCAAAGCTTATGATGGATAGGTTCGAGATGTCCATGACAGGAGAGTTGAAGTTCTTCCTTGGTTTTGAAATCAAGCAATTAAGTGGAGGGACTTTTATCTCTCAAGCCAAATATATCCAAGACATGCTCAAGAGGTTCAAGATGCAAGATGCTAAAGAGAAGAGGTTTCCTATGGACACCAAATTTCATCTTGAACTTAGTCCAAAGGGTAAAGATGTCGATCAAAAACTCTATCGCTCTATGATTGGTTCTTTGCTTTTATCCTAGGGGGTCCAACTTCTCTCTTGCCGGTTACACGGATTCAGATTGGGCCGGTTGAAAGGATGATAGGAAGTCAACTTCCGGTGCATGTCAATTCCTTGGGAAGTCTTTGGTGAGTTGGTCCTCCAAGAAGCAAAATTGCATATCTTTATCCACTACCGAAGCCGAGTATGTGGCGGCCGCTAGTGCTTGCACTCAATTACTTTGGATGAGGCAAACTTTAAAGGAGTATGTTGTCCATTGTGACAAAGTGCCTCTTTTGTGTGACAATGAAAGTGCTATCAAGATTGGTCACAACCCGGTGGAGCACTCAAGAACGAAGCATATTGAGATTCATTATCATTTTATTCGAGATCATATCAACCAGGGTGTCATTGAGCTTGGCTATATTCCCACGAAGATTCAACTTGCCGACATGTTCACGAAGCCTCTTGATGAAGCAAGGTTTACATTTTTGAGGCATTAGCTAAATATCGTGGATTCTAGGAGCGTTGGTTGACTACCTTGCATGCACACCTATTATCTCAACTTTATATTTGATCTAGATGTAGGCATGGACATAGGGGGAGTGCGGTCCTAATCCATTGGACTATCCCTCCCCCCATTATGCCGATAGAAAGAACTCTTTATGCCTCTATTGTTCACTTTTGAATTATGAGCTTAAATGGTGAGTAGTGGCGGTGAACCCAAGATATATCTTTGCGGTATAACACCACATACACTCATACATGGTGGCCTAGGACACCGACATCATACTTGTGAAGAATTGATCTTCATGGTGTGTTTTTGGATTTCTTTGCTTTATTCTTGCTCGTATGGAAAATGCACTCAAGCGTTGCTTTTTAATGTCGTTTTTGTTGCCTCTTACCAAACTTGAGTGTATAGTACCATCTCTAGTGACTTTGTGTCCTATCCCAGGCCTATCTCATCTAAAAAACCTGCTCCTCTTGCACTTTGCATGTCCAAACACAAAATTATGAGTTTTGGAATCGGTGGGGCCGGAAACTCCGGTCTTCCAGACCGGAAACTACGGTCTGACTGAAGTTTCCGCTCTATGCACCGGAATCTCTAGCTAGGGCCGGAGACTCCGGTCGCTTAGGCCGAAACTCCGGTCTGGACAGTTTCTCTGGATCTAAAAGGGGATCGGGGTGAGGAGTTGATCCACAACTCCTCACACACCCCGACCCCAAGCCTCTCCTAGCCGCCGCCTCCAAGATCCACTCTGGCTGCTCCCCGCTGCCGGAATCCGCCGTGCCACCGGCTCCTCCTCCGTACAAGTGTTGGGGATCTTTCTCCCTTGCATTTGTCCTCCACCATGTCGATAAAAGGTCATCTTCTCTCTCTCTCTAGGTTTTAACTCTAGATCTTGCTTTGAGAGAAGATCTTTGGCATTTTAATCTCTAGAAAATTAGTTGTGATCAAATTTCCCTTAGATTTGAACTAGATTGAGGCTTCCAGCCACAGGGCGGAAACTCCGGCCCTCACAGACCGGAAACTCCGGTATTGGCCGGAATCTTCGCCCCTGTGACCGGAAACTCCGGTCTAGCTCATATCTGAGAGGAATTTTGACACTTTTAATTTTCTCATTTGGCTTTCCTGGACATGCAAGCGTATCCCATGCTATCCCAGTACTCTATGTTTCACAGGTCAGAGGAAAAAGTCAGTCACCCGGAATCCGCACATTACTCCAAGGAAGGAAAGAGCTCAAACCCGGGACAAACTTCTCTTTGACAGCAGTAGTGGCCATCTGAGACAGCAGAGCACTATGGATGAGGAAGGCACTAGGTATGCTGAACTTGGTGGTTTTTGAAGGAGATATGCCCTAGAGACAATTAATAAAGTGTATTTCTTTATCATATCTCGTTTGTTCATAATGTGATTTTGTGTCATGCTATAACCGTATTAAGCGGAAACATTAATACGGGTGTGATGCGTAAACAACCAGGTCCCTACTAGCCTCTACTAAGACTAGTTTTGTTGCGCGATTGATGATCGAGGTTTTCCGATCATGGGGCATGGCGCCGGTCGGCAATGGAAGCCATATCGTTGGTTGAACAATGTGATGGACATACCCATATTCGTAGGACGTAGTCATTACGCATTCGACCGTGAGATCAACTCTTATTGTTATCCCTGGAAGATACTTTGATCGCACCAAACGTCGTATCCTATATAGTATGACAATAACGGTGATACTTTTGGGTATCAGAAGGGGGTAGTTGAGACGAGGGGTCAAGAGCGGGATTTGCCAATCCACATAGCAGGATAGATACTGTAGGGCCCACTCGGTGAGATTATGTCTAATGAGCTTGCTAGCATGTGACTAGGTCACGGAGACATGAAATCATAGACGAGTAGAAGATAGCGTTCTCGGTAACGAGGTCAGCTAGGTATGGAGATATGGACACGCTAAGTATCACCATGGCAAGTATCGCCATGGCAAAAGGTTTAAGAGTTTACGTTCAGGTTTGAAAGATGAAAGTCATTCGTTATATCACATGGATTAATTCATGAAGTCCAGGCCTACGAGTTAGTCGTTGATCAGAGAGGAGTCTCAATCATACCTGTTATTATATCAAACCGGTAGGGTAACACACTTAAGGGGTTTCGACAAGACAACCGGAAAGGAAAGAGATCACCGGGAACGTCCCGGGAGAGGTCCGATGGAGATCGGGCAGCGAAAAAATAGTTTTCGGAGCTAGATTAAATTATATATAATATGATATTAATTAGTGAAATTAATGTCTAAATATGATTTTATATATTTATTTTTGAATTTATTTAGGATGATTTCGCTTAATTGGCCTTCTGGTCGAAATTAGGCCCAAGAGGGGAAAATTCCCTTGGGGAATTCGGTGGGGGGCTTGGAGGGCGGCCTAGGTGGGCCAAGGGGCCCACCAGGGGGCCGGCGCACCTAGCCATGCCGCACCAGGCATGTGGGAATTGTCCCACATTGCCTGGCTGGCAAGTTGGCTCCCCCGGGAGCCTATATAAGAAGGGGCACCCCTAGCCTTTTAATTCACCAATTAATTCCCCAATTCTATCTCGATATCGTGATTCCCTTTGTTGGAGTTGCGCCGAGTTGTGAGCGGGATCTTGTCGGCCCGGTGGGAACTGGGGTATGGAGAGCCCACTCCCCCAGGCCTCGCACGCGGGCCAGTCGGACGAAACGACTAGTCCAGGCAACACCGCCTAGCGGGACCCTCGAGAGACAATTCCACTCGAGGGCCTGAAGAGGAAACGAGGGCCTCAAGGGACCTCTCGCCTCAGGGGACCCTCCCGAGGCACCAGCTCGCCTCGGGGGAGCCCCGCAGGAAATCTCCTCTCCGGCCTCCCCGCGCCTTAGGGGAAACGTCGCGGCCAAGGAAGCATGACAAGATGCACGTGGCCTCTGCCACGCACATGCAGTGTCGCACGCACCCCCGTCGCTTTCCTTGGCGATAAAGTGGTCAACAAAGCAACTCTGCCGGCGGCGCAGCTGCCAGGAACTTCTACTCTGACGATAAAGCGAGTGGACAGCACAACCCTCCAAAGGAGGACGTCATCGTCGGCTCCACCTCAGAGACTGCCCTCCCGGCGAGCAGTACATCACGGTCGGCCGCCGGTCAGCCACCGCGCCCACCTTTACCAGCAATGGACCGAGTCCAAGGACGAATGGAGCATGGTGGACTCCTACACCACCCTGCCACTGGCATGTGGGAACCACCTGGAAGGCCAAGCCGAAGAAGAAGGCCAGAGGCGCCTATAAAAGGGGCAAGAGGTCCATCGTAGCGTGGGTCGGCTCTTGGCGCACTGCAGCCCTTGTAAACCCTAGCTACACTTGTTAGGAAAGCCTCTGCCTTGAGGAGGAAGAAGACGATCGCTTCCCTCCCCAGGCAAGAACTGTCTCAAGGGGGCTTTCGGCAAGCTCCATTGTACTGTAACCTTTCACATCTAATACAGACGAGCAGGAGTAGCGGTTTTACCTCCCCATGAGGGCCGTGAACCTGGGTAAAGGCGGGTGTCTCCCTTCGTGTGTGTGTGTCTTCTTCGGGTCCGGCGAGCAACGTCGCGGAACCACTCGAGGGTCTAGACCTCCGTGTTCAATCCCCTTCACGAACTACACTTCATGAAGTGACTACCCCCGATTCTTGGGAGTCATAACCCGACAGATCTCTCCACCATAGCCCGCTGCCGCGCTTCTGGTGTTCTGGTCCAAGTCTTCCGCTACTCGTCCTGGACTGGAGCTTCGGAGGCCGTCGTCTCCACCGTACATGTGTAACGCCCTGCGATGTGGTGCGCTAGCAATGCTGGGAGGTCTGCTTCTTCTTCACGACCTTGAGGTCGGCTTCGTCGGTCTTCATCATCAATGTTCGTGAGGTCGGCTTCGTCGGTCTACAAGGGTATGTATTCCGATCTCCGTTTGTACTACTATATCTGCATAGAATAGATCTTGGCATGTTTTAAGGATATCGTTGTTAGGAAATTTTTTGTTTTCTGCCTACGATCCCCTTCAGTGGAATCAGAGCCGATCTATCGTAGATATATCTGTACGTTGTTAGAACCCGTGTTCTGCACGGGGGCACCGTTCCTGTTATTTGCTACCCTCTAGCGTGCACTTGTGATTCCAGCGGCATCGAGTTGATGAAGCGGCCCGGACCGACTTTACGCGTACGCTTACGCGAGACTAGTTTCACTACTGACATACGACTTGTTGCGTATCTGTGGCTGGCGGGTTTCAGTTTCTCTCTCTTTAGTTGGTCTTACATTTTCAATGGAGTGCCTGAAAGGGATGCTTAAATATGCAATTATTGGATCGTTGTTGTGGTCACAAGTTTGTAGGTAAGAAGCGGTTATTTTTAGAAAGCCCCAGCCACGTAAAATATGCAAAAGATAAAGTAGAAGCGTCTAACTTTATTTTGTAGGGGCAATGTGATATGGTCAAGATAGGTTTATTAAATTGTTTATGAACTGCGGGCGCCAAGAAGACCATGGCGCAACGAACTATACCACATGGAATTACATTTGATGTTATTGTGTGCATCTTATATTGTGTGATTATATATATTAGTATATATTAGTTACGCGGCGGTTGTTATATATAAGATGATCCCTTCAAAATACCACTAGTGTTCTTCCTCCAACGAGCACCACCAAGAAAGTTCTACGTTATGAGGCAGGCCCTGATGATCTGGTCCCAAAGCTGGCGTGGAGTGCTTCTACTGCAAGGGAAAAGGTCACTGAAAGCGCAACTGCCCCAAGTACCTGGAGGACAATAAAGCTGGCAAGATAGTTGACAAAGAGCAAGGTATATTTGATATACTTGTTATAGATGTGTAACTTACATCCGCCCGTAGCAACACTCGGGTATTTGATATTGGTTCTGTTGCTCATATTTGCAACTCTTAGAAGGAGTTGCGGAATAAGAGGCGCCTGGCTAAGGATGAGGTGACGATGCGCGTCGTCAACAGATCGAGAGTCGACGTGATAGCTGTCGGCACGCCCCCTCTACATCTACCATCGAGATTAGTTTTGGTTTTAAATAGGTGTTATTTTGTACCATCCTTGAGTGTAAACATTATCAGTGGGTCTTGCTTGTTACAAGACGGTTATTCATTTAAATCAGCATCAAGCAGTTGTGCTATTTCTATGAATGATATCTTTTATGTTGATGCTCCCGAGAGTAATGGTTTATTCTTGTTGAATCTCGATCGTAGTACTCACATCCATAACATAGATGCCAAAAGGATTAAGTGTAGTGATGATACCGCCATGTATATGTGGCATTGCCGTCTCGGTCATATAGGTGTAAAGAGCATGAAGAAACTCCATGCAGATGGACTTTTGGACTCCTTGGATTTTGGATCCCTCGATACATGCGAACCATGCCTTATGGGCAAAATGACCAAGACACCGTTGAAAGGTTTCGTTGAACGGGCGTCGGATTTGTTGGGAGTCATACATACAAATGTGTGTGGACCAATGAGCGTGTCGACACGCAGTGGTTATCGTTACTTTGTCACCTTCACCGATGACTTGAGTAGATACGGTTATATCTATTTGATGAAACACAAGTCTGAAACTTTTGAAAAGTTCAAAGAATTTCAAAGTGAAGTTGAAAATCAGCTTAACAAGAAATCAAGCACCTCCGATCCGATCGTGGTGGCGAGTATTTTAGTTTTGAGTTTGGCACACATCTGAAGGCCTATGGCATAGTGCCACAACTTACACCTGTGTAGCGTCCCTGCTCTTTAAATAAGGCAGATACCTGTGTATAGTGCAAATCCCTGGATCGATTCATTTGCACACACAGTTTACGATGTAATATCACAACAAAGCGTCAATTTTATTACATCGATGATCCATAATTACAAAATATTTAATACAAGTTGCATAGCATAAAGCTAGCATTGAAAAAGTACACAGCGGAATACAATAGCAGTGAGTCTCTATAACTTTCATGCTGCCACAGGCGAAAACATGTTGGTTGTAGACTCGAAACCTTTAAACGAAACCTCACTCGTCATCTGATCAAATCTGCAATAAGAAAAATATTGCAACTACGTGGGTCAGATTCCATTAAAAATGGAGTCTGGCAAGTGACACTATGGTGGACACTTATGGAATAACTCTAAAGCCTATATGCATATTTGGCTGGTGGAGCTCAAGGCTAATTTGCATAAAGCCAATTTTTCCTACTCTTTTGAAACACTTTTCTTGAAATCGACGAGTATGGCATGAAAACCATAAATCTCATCTTCCCTTGTTCACCCATCAAGTTTTATTTCTGAAGTTGGAATGGTGAAATCCTCCGTTGACGTCCTTGATCAGCTGCTCAGAATTGTCCGTAACCGGGGACACGGCTAAGTACTTAGTTTTACACTCTGCAGAGGTTGTGCACTTTCACCATTGTACCCAATCAACCCAAGGTATCCTTTACACACCATTTGTGATAAGGAAAGGAGAGAATGAGACGAGATCTTTCAGAAGCATTTTCCCTCCCACCTGGCTTGACCCGTTCCACCTAACATTCCCCTACATCTGCTTGTCAAGCCGGAGAGAGTCCACGCAACATAATTGATCAAGGCAGAGCCCATATGGCAATGGCTGCACTGGAAGCAATCGTCACTCGGAGTTCTTCAGATTCCTCTGTTCCTGGGTGGCCATTCTCAAGTGTACATACTCCAGGAACCATAGACATGGACCTGAGTAGCCACTCAACATAAACCATACAACCAATTACCACCCAGGTGTTTCATTCTTAACTTAGTAGAATTTAGATTTTCACAAAACAACATTTGCATAGCATCAATAATTCTACTAAGTATTGCATAGGAACCTAGACACAGGAATAAGGGATTCTACACAGGTTTAGCATAGCAACACATGCATATAAAAATACACTAAGTAATGCATATAAAAATAGGAAGTTTATGAGGAGTGCCACTTGCCTTTGAATGTTGTCGTTGTTCACAACTCTTTTCAGTGATACTCGGGACTCTCCGTTCAATCTAACAGTATAGACAAGCAACAATACGACAATCAACAGCAAGCACAACTCTACAATGCATACAAACACATACTAGATGAATAAATAAGTTTTATAAAACTTTCTAAGGAAAATATGTTTATGCATGATGTGCAAAATATTACTAAGGCTAGAAATGTTTTTTCATGCCTTGAAATCCTTTAAGTTTATGCAAGGCAAATAGATAGGTCAAGAATGACTAAGGACTAAGGTCTTAAGTTGGATAAAAATATTTCTTGAAACAAGCACTCAAATGGCTTAGCCATGATGTGCAAAATACTTAGGGAAAAATACTAAGTCATTTGTTCAAGATGATCAACAATTATTATCAACTCTTTGTAAATTGGACATTCACTATAGTGAGAGAGACAGACACCCGGCCAGCCACTTAAATTGTGGAACATGTCTCATGTACGTGGACATGTAAGGTTTGTTTCCAGGCCGCTTCATCCCACTATGCTGCTAGGATCCAACAACTTTAAGATGATAACATCATGAACAAAATTTGTTTAAGTCTCAAAGACAAGATTAGGAAAGAGGGAAAAGATAGAAAGAAAGATGTAGTTGTCCTCCAGGCTTCATCTCCAGACTTGTAACTTTCTTCTGGATGATGTCTTGATTGAGTTCTGGGTAGTCTTGATGAATCTTCAGACTTGATGGTTCTTGTATCCTCGAGGCTGGTCTTGGATTTACTTAGTCTTCATGAAGTCTTAGAGGAGGAGAAAGACAGAGAGAAAGACTTAGGGAATAAAAAGGGGGTTGGCCTTCTTGAACTTCTTCTCACTTTTCTTCTAAGTGCTTGACATCTTTGGGTGCTTCCAGAGTCTGTTTTCTTCTAAGTCCTTCATGAACTTCTTCTTGATTTTCTTCTAAGTGTTTCTTCTCCTTGACGATACTTCTGAAGTCTTGTTTTTGGCTAAGTCCTTCATTGGTCTTCCAGCTCCATGTTGAAAATCCTAAGTGTCTAAGTGTATAGCACTTTTCCTAAAATACTAAGTTTGAAAATAATCCTAACTTAGAGAAAAGTAATGAAGAGGGGTTTTCCTATGAGAATAAAATATGCTATGAATGAAATGAAATTTTAAATCACAAGAACACAAAAATAACTTTTGTGATTTCTTTATAAATATGCATGAATTTATAAATGCAATTTAATTAATTTCTAGTTTTGGAAAATATAATAAAAGGAATAATTATAAGATTAAAGTTTCCTATGATTAAAATTTTATAACAAAATTTTATAATTAGTGTTAATAGATAGAGAGCATTTAATTAAATCTATTGCAATTGGATTTAATCAAAAATAATGTTTCTATTAAAAGTTAATTACACAAAATAGTCAAACTTATTCAAATTGAACACACAACTATGAAATCATTCAAAAATTACTCAAAAATATTTTATAGAAGTGGCATTAATTTACAAATATTCTAAAGTTTCTAAAACATATTTATTTGCAATTTTTGGATTTATAGATTTAAAGTTATTACAAATATACTCAAATTCACCATTTGAAATTTGAATATTTTATACTAAGTCAAATTTGAAATTTGGCCGATCTAAAATATTCTACATGTCAAGAGCTTTCCAAATATATAAAAATTATTAAATTTGGAGTTGTGGTTAAAAAGTTGTGACAGATCTAAGTGACAGGGGTGTTTCTGTAAAACTGCCAATTAAATTTAATTAATAAAATCGTTTTCCACGTGGCAGCTGACTGGGCAGTGACGTGGCGCTGACGTGGCTGCCACGCGGCGCTGACTGGATAAGTTATAGATCTGGGCCGTCCAGATCTAGATCTACGGCAGACAGTCACCGTACCGGTTCGAATAAGCAGATCTGATCTCGCGCGTCGATAGAAGATCTGACGGTCAAGAGGCGCTGACCTGAGGGTGGCGGCGCGATGGTTGCCGGCGATGAGGAAGACGGCGGCGCGGCTTCGGTTGACGACGGATTCGTCGCTTCGGTGATCCCCCCAGGCTCGGAAAAACGACGGCGACGCGCGGGGCGAGGTGGGGAACTCAATGGAGACAGTGGCGTGGTCGCGTTCGTCCTGGGGAGGGAGAGCTGCTCGGTCGAATTCACGGCAACTCCGGCCACCTTCAGGTGTGCACGAACTCCTCGCTGCGGTTGCAAAGAAAATCGGGGAAAATGTCAAGAGGGTGCGGTTCCGCGTGGGGAGGAAGAGGGGGTGAGTCTCGGACTCGGGGGCGTTCTACCTTGGCCGAAAACGAAGGAATACGGCGGCGGCGCTGGGGCTTCTCCGGCGAGCTATGGGAACGGCCTGGCGGCGCGGTTAGGTTTGGAGCGAGAGGGGAAATGCGGAGGAGGGGCAGGGGATTAAATAGGGCAGAGGGGAGAGCAAATCCCGCAACCAACTCGCCGGATTTTGGAGGAATTTGTTGGAGGATTCGGGGGCGAGATTTCCGGCTGGAGGTTGACGATGATGACGTCAGCGATGACGTCATCCAGGTAATTCTTTTTCTGTTTTTATTTATTTAATTCATATCTTTTGATTTATAACTCCAAATGATGTCAAATAAATTTCTAAAAGTTTGTAAAATTATTATCTTTCTGTTAAACCAATTGTGGGCATGTTTTGAATATTTTTGAAAAATAATATTTTGAAATATTGATTAATTACGAATTTGACACTTAAAGTCAAATTTGAATTTCTATCTTATTTAGATTTTCTTTTGACTAAATAAAATTTGTAAAATACCCACATTTCAATATGTTTGAATTTAAGTTATTTAAACTTGTTTTGCTGAAATCATTCATCTTTATTTTGGCATAATATTAAAGAAGTAAATATAAAAATGTTTAGGAAATGTGAAATATAGGGTATTCATTTTTAATTGAAAATAATTTGTGCAACATTATATTTTATAATATGATAATGCACTTGAAACTTCATAACAACTTTGTACAAGACCTTTGTTTTAATTTTATTCTTATTTAGAATCTATTAGTCATTTCATGCTTTGAAAAATAGATGAAATTCATGTAAGCAAATGAAATGTTTATTTGGCTAATTCATTAATTTAAATTCTATGAAGTTTTAAAGTTATACACTATAGACTTATAATTTCCAAACTATATTTTGGACATAGTTAAAGGAATGAAAACCATTTAGTAATTATATAACCTTTTGAATAATCTTGTAATTATGAATAGATATGGCCAAGTGGTTTAATTCATATACTTATAAAGAAACTAATTTATTTAAAATAAAATGAATTGTAGTTTGTAAAATATTTGTCAAATTATATTTTAAGGTTTTTGAAATACAGTGGATAATAAAATGTTTAAACTGTGACATTTGAAATATTAATCTCTTTCAATAAGTTTGAAGTCTTTTATAGTTGGTTTCCTTATGCATTTAATGTTTTATTTTAATAAAAGGAAAAGTTTTAAATTTTAGTGATTTTTGAATATTGTAAAATGTTGGGATGTTACAGACTACCACCCTTAAAAGGAATCTCGTCCCCGAGATTCGGAGAGGCTAGAAAGACAAAGCAATTGTTTGATTGATTCTGATAACTCGGGATGTTTTGGGAAATGAAATTTCTGACATGGAAATTTGAAAACTTGGCAGTGAATGGTTTTTCTGATTAGGAGGATGGAAGGAAAGATAGTTTGAGATCTCTGTGTTTAAGCGACTAGGTTTGAATTCTCTAGGTGGCTACCACCCTTAAAAGAAATGTTTTGTTGATAATTAAACATTCTAATGCACAACCAAAAATCACGATAATCCATTACAAATATCATCTAACAAACATCAAACAACAAAGTTCAAACACAAGCAACACATACGTAAAATTTCAAACTTCTTTTTGAGAAATCGAACTAATCGTTTATCGAACGAAAGGTCGAGGAAATACAAAAGCAACAGTACTGCCATACCACAATTTGATAGGTCAATACACTAAATCGATACGATAAGCTAGATATGATAAATGGTGGTCCCTCTAATGTGGTTTTGATTGCTACACTGATCCCTCCTAAATATTACGCTTGCATTTTATTGCGTGGTTATTCGCCACAGACGTGACTTCTCCCTCAGTTGACTCTTCAAACAACACCTCTTCAGGGTCTTCTTCCTCTGGTCCTTGCTCCTCCGTAGCTGCAGATACAGTCACATTTCCAGTGCCTTGGTTACCTCCTTCTTCAGCTACTGGCGGTGGTGGAGGTGGAATGAGTTGCGCCTCAAGCATGGCAATTTGCTCATCCTTGCCAAGGTTCTCCAAATGTAGGTCATGGATGAGTTCCTCCAACTGACCAATAAGATTTTCAGAAGCCTGGAGTTCTTGGGTTTTTGCGTGTATGACGGCTTGTGCATGATCTGCGACGTCATAAGCCTGTTTGACCCTCCTGGTCAGACAGTTGATGAGATAATCCATGTCTTCAAACGTCTTGTTAACGAGGGGCAGGTCCAGGCGATTTCCCGTGTGAGCCATCGAGAGACCATGTGCATTTCTCTTCCCAAAGGCACGGAAAGGCGATCCTGGTGCTAGCTTGAATCGATACTTGTAACACAGACGAGCCATTAAGTCCACCATAGCTATGTTCACTCCCTCAATCCACTCTGGGTAGAAGGTGACATAGTACACGGGCTCAAAGTCTGGCATCATAGGATCCGGGGTTATGATGGTGCGTATTTCCCAACGTATCTCATGGGGTATGTTGGTCTCCTCCTTCCTTCCTCGGAAATAGGGTGGTGGTAGCTTCAATACACTTGTCAATCTAGACAGCTGCCTCCCAAAGATGGAACCCGACAAAACTCCAGCATACGCAGTCTCAGTGTATTCTCCCATCTAGAATTTTGAACAGGTAAGAGTATTAGAATTTAAAAGGAAAGGGAAAGATGCAAGACAAGATAATTAATGTAAAAACATATTAAAGGAAGGTTCAATATTCACTCATGTTTTGGAAACCTAGTTTAGTTAACTATTTAACCTTTGGGGTCTCAGTCCAATCCTAGGGGTTTCGAACCTACATGCAACACAGGGCTCTGATACCATCTGTAGCGTACCTGCTCTTTAAATAAGGCAGATACCTGTGTATAGTGCAAATCCCTGGATCGATTCATTTGCACACACAGTTTACGATGTAATATCACAACAAAGCGTCAATTTTATTACATCGATGATCCAGAATTACAAAATATTTAATACAAGTTGCATAGCATAAAGCTAGCATTGAAAAAGTACACAGCGGAATACAATAGCAGTGAGTCTCTATAACTTTCATGCTGCCACAGGCGAAAACATGTTGGTTGTAGACTCGAAACCTTTAAACGAAACCTCACTCGTCATCTGATCAAATCTGCAATAAGAAAAATATTGCAACAACGTGGGTCAGATTCCATTAAAAATGGAGTCTGGCAAGTGACACTATGGTGGACACTTATGGAATAACTCTAAAGCCTATATGCATATTTGGCTGGTGGAGCTCAAGGCTAATTTGCATAAAGCCAATTTTTCCTACTCTTTTGAAAACACTTTTCTTGAAATCGACGAGTATGGCCTGAAAACCATAAATCTCATCTTCCCTTGTTCACCCATCAAGTTTTATTTCTGAAGTTGGAATGGTGAAATCCTCCGTTGACGTCCTTGATCAGCTGCTCAGAATTGTCCGTAACCGGGGACACGGCTAAGTACTTAGTTTTACACTCTGCAGAGGTTGTGCACTTTCACCATTGTACCCATTCAACCCAAGGTATCCTTTACACACCATTTGTGATAAGGAAAGGAGAGAATGAGACGAGATCTTTCAGAAGCATTTTCCCTCCCACCTGGCTTGACCCGTTCCACCTAACATCCCCCTACATCTGCTTGTCAAGCCGGAGAGAGTCCACGCAACATAATTGATCAAGCCAGAGCCCATATGGCAATGGCTGCACTGGAAGCAATCGTCACTCAGAGTTCTTCAGATTCCTCTGTTCCTGGGTGGCCATTCTCAAGTGTACATACTCCAGGAACCATAGACATGGACCTGAGTAGCCACTCAACATAAACCATACAACCAATTACCACCCAGATGTTTCATTCTTAACTTAGTAGAATTTAGATTTTCACAAAACAACATTTGCATAGCATCAATAATTCTACTAAGTATTGCATAGGAACCTAGACACAGGAATAAGGGATTCTACACAGGTTTAGCATAGCAACACATGCATATAAAAATACACTAAGTAATGCATATAAAAATAGGAAGTTTATGAGGTGTGCCACTTGCCTTTGAATGTTGTCGTTGTTCACAACTCTTTTCAGCGATACTCGGGACTCTCCGTTCAATCTAACAGTATAGACAAGCAACAATACGACAATCAACAGCAAGCACAACTCTACAATGCATACAAACACATACTAGATGAATAAATAAGTTTTATAAAACTTTCTAAGGAAAATATGTTTATGCATGATGTGCAAAATATTACTAAGGCTAGAAATGCTTTTTCATGCCTTGAAATCCTTTAAGTTTATGCAAGGCAAATAGATAGGTCAAGAATGACTAAGGACTAAGGTCTTAAGTTGGATAAACATACTTCTTGAAACAAGCACTCAAATGGCTTAGCCATGATGTGCAAAATACTTAGGGAAAAATACTAAGTCATTTGTTCAAGATGATCAACAATTATTATCAACTCTTTGTAAATTGGACATTCACTATAGTGAGAGAGACAGACACCCGGCCAGCCACTTAAATTGTGGAACAGGTCTCATGTACGTGGACATGTAAGGTTTGTTTCCAGGCCGCTTCATCCCACTATGCTGCTAGGATCCAACAACTTTAAGATGATAACATCATGAACAAAATTTGTTTAAGTCTCAAAGACAAGATTAGGAAAGAGGGAAAAGATAGAAAGAAAGATGTAGTTGTCCTCCAGGCTTCATCTCCAGACTTGTAACTTTCTTCTGGATGATGTCTTGATTGAGTTCTGGGTAGTCTTGATGAATCTTCAGACTTGATGGTTCTTGTATCCTCGAGGCTGGTCTTGGATTTACTTAGTCTTCATGAAGTCTCAGAGGAGGAGAAAGACAGAGAGAAAGACTTAGGGAATAAAAAGGGGGTTGGCCTTCTTGAACTTCTTCTCACTTTTCTTCTAAGTGCTTGACATCTTTGGGTGCTTCCAGAGTCTGTTTTCTTCTAAGTCCTTCATGAACTTCTTCTTGATTTTCTTCTAAGTGTTTCTTCTCCTTGACGATACTTCTGAAGTCTTGTTTTTGGCTAAGTCCTTCATTGGTCTTCCAGCTCCATGTTGAAAATCCTAAGTGTCTAAGTGTATAGCACTTTTCCTAAAATACTAAGTTTGAAAATAATCCTAACTTAGAGAAAACTAATGAAGAGGGGTTTTCCTATGAGAATAAAATATGCTATGAATGAAATGAAATTTTAAATCACAAGAACACAAAAATAACTTTTGTGATTTCTTTATAAATATGCATGAATTTATAAATGCAATTTAATTAATTTCTAGTTTTGGAAAATATAATAAAAGGAATAATTATAAGATTAAAGTTTCCTATGATTAAATTTTTATAACAAAATTTTATAATTAGTGTTAATAGACAGAGAGCATTTAATTAAATCTATTGCAATTGGATTTAATCAAAAATAATGTTTCTATTAAAAGTTAATTACACAAAATAGTCAAACTTATTCAAATTGAACACACAACTATGAAATCATTCAAAAATTACTCAAAAATATTTTATAGCAGTGGCATTAATTTACAAATATTCTAAAGTTTCTAAAACATATTTATTTGCAATTTTTGAATTTATATATTTAAAGTTATTACAAATATACTCAAATTCACCATTGAAATTTGAATATTTTATACTAAGTCAAATTTGAACTTTGGCCGATCTAAAATATTCTACATGTCAAGAGCTTTCCAAATATATAAAAATTATTAAATTTGGAGTTGTGGTTAAAAAGTTGTGACAGATCTAAGTGACAGGGATGTTTCTGTAAAACTGCCAATTAAATTTAATTAATAAAATCGTTTTCCACGTGGCAGCTGACTGGGCAGTGACGTGGCGCTGACGTGGCTGCCACGCGGCGCTGACTGGATAAGTTATAGATCTGGGCCGTCCATATCTAGATCTACGGCAGACAGTCACCGTACCAGTTCGAATAAGCAGATCTAATCTCGCGCGTCGATAGAAGATCTGACGGTCAAGAGGCGCTGACCTGAGGGTGGCGGCGCGATGGTTGCCGGCGATGAGGAAGACGACGGCGCGGCTTCGGTTGACGACGGATTCGTCGCTCCTCGGCCGGACTCCTGACGCGGGTAACAACTCATATGGGTGGCACTTGGACTTGCTGTCGTGAAGAAATGAGTCTTGTTGAGAGGCCCTAACGGGTTGATCATGCGAGTATGGGTACTGTAGTGCACCCCTGCAGGGTATAATCTTATCGATGAGCCGTGTCCACGGTTATGTACGACTTTGGTGATGATGCTGGCTAACAAGATCTAGACAACTTACACCTAATCATTGTTAATTAATGTGACTAGTAAAATAGCATTACTTACACCCTAAATGGTCACTAAAATTGTTAACGTGTGAGTTTTCCCGGATTGCTTCCTCATACTTGGTTGAGGGGGTTAATTCGAGAATGGGTTATGACTGGTGTCAGTTGTAGGTGGATATTTAAACGCTCTCTTATCCCTCTCTAATTAGACGGAAGTTTTAGCGTGTCTCTTTAGTCTGCTAGTGCTGCTGCCGTTAAGTACACTTACCCCCATATTTTGGGAATCTTACAGTTTTGTAACATGTTAGCTTAAGCTTGTTCGATACGCTTCGGTGTATTGACCCGTTCGCGGGCTGTGGTTTTTCTGCAGTTGAGGATCCTTCGCTCGACCAGTTGGGTGGATACTACGTGGAGTTCGACGACGAGAGCTACGACGAGTAGTTAGAGTTCCCCTGGGCTACTTCCTGGTGGACTACGTGGATGGGCCTTCTTTTTCGTTTCGGCCTTGAGCCCTTTGCTTCTTGTCTGTACTCAGACCGGTTTGTTTCCGCTGCATGATGTAATGTTGGGACATGTGTCCTCTGATTGGTGCCATTTGATATATTTTGCTCAGTGAGAGCTTTTGGATATTATTTCCTTTCTTTGTGTCTTAGGTTTATTCTGTGGTATCAACTTGTTAAAAATCCGACTCGTATACCATGTGTGTATGGTTGAAGTATACGAGTTGGAAGACTTTTTGGGTTCTTGCGTGCACAATCTGGAAACGTATGTGATGTTGGGATCGCCAAGAACTGTCGGCCGATGATCCATTCCGAGCATGGCCTGATGGTTTTCCTGGGAGTGGTAACCCCAGTATGTTCTTGGTTGTGTGGCCCAACCGATACGTTTCGTTTGTGTAGCTTGAATTCAGGGTCTGACAGTTGGTATCAGAGCTTAAACGCCCTCAGGTTCCCTTCTACTGGTCGTTCTTTGAGTCTAGAAAAATATTTTTGTAGTTATCAGGAAATCTTAAACGTGAGAGTAGGAATTCTGTTCTTTTACTTCTTTCCCCACCCACCCTCCCTGTTCTTCTGGTAAGGAAGTGTTACGATAATTCCCTTCTCACCTTAATTTTAAAATTTAGGACATCACGTGTTCTGGGTTTTCCGTAGTACCATAGTTGCAGGTGGTTTTTGTTGTTTTGGTGGTTATCAACTTCTTCGGCTATGTTCAGTTTCAATCTCGAATCAATCAGTTGTTGTTCTACCTTTCTCTGGTTTTCATCTCATTGTCATTGTACAATTCGTTCTGTGCAATCAATCCTTTTTGTTTCCGGAGGCTAACTTCTACTTCAAACTGCTATGTAGATGGCACACTATCAGGTGGTGCGTAAGACCCACTGTGAGCAGACTACCGGTTACCCGAAGCTTCTCAGAAGCATGGTTGACTATGTCGGTTTCAGCTACCTCCCGGAGTACCAGGTGTCCGAGATCCCCAGAGATTACGGACAGACCTTCTATAGAGCTACTGTTTGGATCAGTGGCGATGATGGTGATACTGTGCACAAGCACGTTGCTGAGGCTTCCACTGTGGACATGGCAGTACACTTGGCAGCTTACGATGCAGCTCTGGCTCTGCGCAGGGACTACTACTGCTTCAACAACCATCCATTCTGCTACGTTCCATACTACCCCTACACGGACTCTCAGTACGAGCTCGAGGTTCTGGACATGACCGCTCAGTTTGGTCAGTCTTCAGACTCAGTTGCTGGGACTCTACGTTTGGAGCTAGCAGCAGTCCGTCAGCAGCTGCACCGGGCACTCTCTCACCTGGGGCAGTATGACAGGGGGAACATCACACCAGACGCTTTCCCGAGGTTCCAGCTCGCTTTTCCGAGTCGTCTGTCTGCTGTGGGTGGATACACTCCAGAGCGGGGTCCTCTGATCACTACTGATCCAGACCACGTTGGACCACTACTGTACGGGACACAGACGCCAGATGCCTACTCCGTTCAGTTGCGACGCATTGTGCGAGAGTACCGCGTGTACTGCGATCGTCGCTACACCCATCGCAGCAGCCTAGTTTCGTCTTCTGAGGGAAGCGAGAGCTAGTCTTCGAGTTGTATCTTTTCCTTTGTTGTAGTAGCTATCCTTTGTACTGAAACCGTGTTGATTGTACGGATGGTTAACTTTGTACTAGTAGCTGTCCTGGTAGTACTGAAACCTTGGTGGTTGTACTGATGGCTAACTAAGTGTATGGTTATGAACCTTTGTTATGAGAAGCTTATCCTTGTTAGCCTACAATTTGCAACTGTTTTTCTTAGCAAGCATTCGACTTTCCAAGTTTTCCCTGGCTTTGTGTATCTTGTCGCTGTTCTAACGTCCAATGTCTTCAGGATGACGAACACCAGGAACAACCGCAATGCGGAAGACGCACCACCACCGCCTCCAATCACTGAGTTGCTTGGTCAGATGACCCAAGTTCTGGCTCAAATGGCCGAGAACCAAGTCTACCAGAACAACCACGGGCATCGCAATGAAGGCAATGCACGTGTGACCATCAAGGACTTCCTCGGTCTGGGCCCAAGGAACTTCGCTTCCCCCACTGAGCCGCTGGAAGCTGATGATTGGCTTCGCGAGATGGAAAGGACCCTTGCTATCGCCCACGTGGCTGAGCATGACAAGGTGCCTTACGTGTCCTACCTGCTTAGGGGCAAGTCTGCCTCATGGTGGGAAAACTTCCAGGCTATGAGAGCTCCCGGGGTGGTTACCACTTGGGGGGATTTCAGGGCAGCCTTCCTGCGCCACCACATCCCAGAAGGTCTCATGGACAGGATGCGCGAGCAGTTTAACTCGCTGACGCAAGGCAAGATGGACGTGATGGAGTACAATGGCGAGAACAATCGCCTTGCTCGTTACGCTGGAGATGAGGTGTACACTGAGGCCAAGAAGATGGCCAAGTTCCGCAAGGGTTTCAACCCCGCGCTCAAGTACAAGCTGAACCTCGTCAAGGCCGACAACTTCGAGGACCTCGTCAACATCGCGCTTAATGAGGAGCATGTGCGCAAGGTCTTCGAGGAGTCGCGCAAGCACTCTCGAGAGACCAACTCTTCTTCATCGTCAATCGCCGCCACTCCTGCTCAGAAGCGTCGGCTCTGGGTGCCTAACAGCGCCTTCGCACGAGCTACCTACGTGCCAGGACCTCCAGGACTCGCGCCTCGCCCACCGAACCCGGCTCTTGCTATGAGGGGTTTCGGAGGACCGCCAAGGCCAACGGGCGCTCGCCCCAACGTGACCTGCTACCAGTGCGGGAAACCGGGCCACTACTCCAACAACTGCCCGGAGACCTGTACACTTCCTCCACCACCTCGCCCTGCTCCAACTCAGGCGATGGTCCGCGCACCTGCCCCGACTAGGCCTTTCGTCCCCAACACCAGGCCTCCGGCACGTGCTGCGCGGGTGAACCACATCTGGGCTGAGGAAGCAGAGGAAGCTCCAGAAGTTGTCCTCGGTATACTCCCTGTTAACTATATTCCTGCTAAGGTCTTATTTGACACAGGCGCATCGCATTCTTTTGCATCACAAGCTTTTGCGCAAATGCATGATCTCTCTTTCGAGTCTATGTCCAATGGTCTTAGTGTCATTTCTCCCGGCATGAAAATGACTTCTTCCAAGATAAGCCCCAACAACGAAATCCAAATTGGAGGCCATATCTTCTTGGCATCTCTAATAATTCTCGGCAATTCGGATATTGATGTCATTCTGGGCATGGATTGGTTGAAGGCCAATCAAGCTAAGATAGACTGTTCCACAAAGACTGTAACTCTTTCTCATCCTTCTGGACAGATAGTCTATTCTCCAAACCAAACATCTTCGGCTCGGCTTTTCGCTCTCAATGTTGATCCTCTTCCTTCCATAGAAGCTATTCCGGTGGTCCGAGATTTTCCTGACGTCTTTCCTGAAGAATTACCAGGTATGCCACCTGACAGAGCCGTCGAGTTCGTTATTGAACTAGAACCAGGCACTGCTCCTATATCCAAACGTCCTTACAAGATGGGACCCAAAGAACTGGCTGAGCTTAAGAGACAGCTAGAGGAGTTGGAAAGGAAAGGTCATATTCAACCTAGTACTTCCCCTTGGGGTTGTCCTACTCTGTTTGTCAAAAAGAGGGACACGACTGAGCGACTGGTTGTTGACTACCGTCCTCTGAACAAGAAAACCATCAAGAACAAGTATCCTCTCCCTCGCATCAACGATCTGTTCGATCAACTGGCTGGTGCTAAGGTTTTCTCCAAGTTGGACTTGAGGTCAGGTTATCACCAGATCAAGATCCGCAAAGAAGACATTCCAAAGACAGCTTTCACCACTCGTTATGGTCTCTACGAATACACTGTCATGTCTTTTGGTCTCACAAATGCTCCGACGACTTTCTCACGTCTCATGAACTTCGTTTTCATGGAATACCTCGATAAGTTCGTGGTAGTCTATCTCGATGACATTCTTATCTATTCCAAAACCGAGGAACAACACGGAGAACATCTACGTCTTATCTTGTTGAAACTCCGAGAACACCGTCTCTACGCCAAGTTCTCCAAGTGTGAATTCTGGCTTCCTAAAGTATCCTACCTTGGTCATGTCATCTCTTCTGAAGGCATTTCTATTGATCCAGAAAAAGTGAAGGCCATTGTTGAATGGTTGCCTCCTACATCGGTGAAACAAGTCAGGAGTTTCCTTGGCATGGCTAGCTATTGCCGTCGATTTGTTGAGAACTTCTCCAAAATCGCTAAGCCTCTCACCGACCTTACAAGGAAGGATAGAAAGTTTCTTTGGACTCCAAAGTGTGATGAGAGTTTCAATCTCTTGAAAGCTAAACTCACTTCTACTCCTGTTCTAGTTGGCCCAGACATTTCCAAACCTTTCCAAATATTCCGCGATGCATCTCTTCAAGGACTAGGCGCAGTCCTCATGCAAGAACGCAAAGTTGTGGCTTATGCATCTCGCCAGTTGCAGCCTCATGAACTCAACTATCCTACACATGATCTTGAACTTGCAGCAATCATGTATGCCCTAAAGGCTTGGAGACCTTATTTGTTGGGACACAGCTGTGAGATCTTCACTGATCACAAGAGTCTCAAATATCTCTTCACTCAACCAGACTTGAACCTCAGGCAAACAAGGTGGCTTGAGAAACTCTCAGATTACGATCTTACCATCTCTTACACTCCAGGCAAAGCTAATGTAATGGCTGATGCTCTCAGTCGCAAGTCATATTGCAACAACCTCATGGTTGAGGACATCCAACCTACTATTCATGAAGAATTCAAGAAACTCAATCTTCAAGTGGTTCCCTCTGGTTATCTTGCAAACTTGATTGCCACTCCTAAACTTGAGGATAAGATCCGTGCCGCACAGTTGCGTGATTCTGGTGTCAAGAATATTAAAGACAACATTAGCAAGGATAAGTACAAGAGTTTCTCTCTCGATGACAAGGGTACCTTGCTGTTTGAAGAACACATTGTAGTGCCCAAACTTGACAACTTAAGAGAACTCATTCTCAAGGAGGTTCATGATACTCCGCTTTCTATTCACCCTGGCAGCACAAAGATGTACCAGGATCTCAAGTCAATCTATTGGTGGACCAGGATGAAGCGTGAAATTGCTCGCTATGTGTCTCATTGTGATGTTTGCTGTCGTGTAAAGGCAATTCATCAGAGACCACCTGGACTTCTTCAACCACTGCAAATTCCTGAGTGGAAATGGGACAAGATCGAAATGGACTTCGTTACTGGGTTTCCAAAGTCCAAGAAAGGCAACGATGCAATCTTTGTTGTCATTGATCGTCTCTCCAAAGTGGCTCACTTCTTTCCAGTCAAAGAGACAGTATCAGCTAGTCAGTTGGCAGAACTCTATATGACAAGACTGGTTCCTTTACATGGTGTTCCTTTGGCAATAAGCTCAGATCATGGAAGTATCTTCACTTCTCGATTTTGGGATAGCTTTCAGAAAGCCTTGGGTACTAAACTTCTGTTCAGCACAACTTACCATCCGCAGACAAGTGGACAGGTTGAAAGAGTAAACCAGATTCTGGAAGATATGCTCAGAGCTTGTGTTATCTCCTTTGGCATGAAATGGGAGGATTGCCTTCCGTATGCTGAGTTCTCCTACAACAACAGCTTCCAAGCAAGTCTAGGCATGGCTCCATTTGAAGCTCTCTATGGCCGCAAATGTAGAACTCCTCTCAATTGGCCTCAAGCTGGTGAACGTCCATTCTTTGGGCCGGATATTATCCAGGAGGCTGAAGAAAAGGTTCGCATCATTCGTGACAATCTGAAGATTGCCCAGTCTCGGCAGAAAAGCTATTATGATAGCAAGCACAGGGACATGGTCTATGCACCTGGTGATCAAGCTTACCTTCGTGTCACTCCTCTGAGAGGCACGCAACGCTTTGGCATAAAAGGGAAGCTCGCTCCGCGTTATGTTGGGCCTTTCAACGTTCTTTCAAGGCGTGGTGAATTGGCTTACCGTCTGGAACTTCCTCCAAACCTCTCCAAAGTGCACGATGTCTTCCACGTGTCACAACTCAAGAAGTGCTTCCAAGATCCAGGTCGTGCAGTTGATCATGGATCAATTGAACTTCGAGAAGATCTCTCTTATGTGGAACAACCGATTCGCATTCTTGACGAAGCTGAACGTCGCACCCGTAACAACACTGTCAAGTTCTACAAGGTTCAATGGTCTCATCATTCCGACAAGGAAGCTACATGGGAACGTGAAGACCATCTCCGTGCCGAGTACCCCAACCTCTTTGTTGCTCCATGAAGAATCTCGGGGCGTGATTCCTTTGAGGGGGGGAGTGTTGTAACAGCCCTAGTGTTACTTTCCTTTTGGTGTGCAATAAAAATGTTGTATCATGTCATCTTTCCATAAGTGCTTGCATTTATTTAATTTTGTGCATCAAATTCAAATTACAAATTTAAATCCTTATTTTAAATTCAAATGCTTTTCAACTATTTCAAATAAAGTTTCAAATTACTTATAAATAATTAAACCAATAATTAATATGTCTAATTTGAAACTATCAAAAATTGCTCAAAAGTTTTTATGAGGTTCCTTTCTGTTTTGTTTTAAAAATACAAAAACAGAAAAGTTTTAAAAAGGAAATCAAAACCAGAAAAAAAAATATGGGGAGAGGCTCTCCTGGCCGAACTGGGCCACTACCTGGCCCAGCCCGACCCAGCTCCTTCATCCCCCACCTCCGTACGCCTTTCCAGCGTGGAGGAGCAGAGCTGGCCATGGCTGAGCCCCTGCCGAGTGCGCCCCACTGCTCGCCCCCATCTCCTGCCCCCTCTCTCTTTTAAGCACCCGCGCCGCCAAGCCCAAACCCTAAACCTAGATCCCCGCAGCGCCGCAATCCCCCTAGCTCACGTCGTCGCCATGACTCCGGGAG
Source organism: Poa annua (assembly GCA_026929855.1). Classification (NCBI taxonomy): domain Eukaryota; kingdom Viridiplantae; phylum Streptophyta; class Magnoliopsida; order Poales; family Poaceae; genus Poa; species Poa annua. Next base: position 38,185,145 of record CM049426.1, read on the forward strand.
GATCGGCTTCCTCTCTGGCGTGACCTCCGGCCACCAACTCTTCCCTCCTCGCGCCAGCAGGATCACCGACGAGTTCTCCATCCTCGGCAGCCAGGAACCAGACCCGGGGAGCTCTGCATCCTCTTCGTCCCCGAGGTCGGCCGCGCACCTGCTACTCCGTCCTCGACACTGACCGCATGTCCTTGTCGTCTCCGACCACCCTCCTCACGCCACCGGAATCCCCACAGTGAGCCTCGCCGTTCCCCTCTCCTTCCCCCTCCGTTTCCCTCCTCTGGCGGCCTATTTTCTTGCCAGAGACGAGCACCACGGCCGGGGTGCGCTGCACCAAGTCGAGCACCAATACGTGCAGCCCGTGCCTCCCCTGTTCAACCGAGCCCGAAAATGAAGCCCCCTCATGTACCGCACTCATCCCGCACTCGAGCACGCGCTGCGCCGCCCTCCTGTGGTCGTCGCCGGCGCCCGCTGTCCTCTGCCGCCGCACGCCGTCGTTTCTGTCAGTTTCGTCAGAGAAACGAGTACAGAGCCCCCTTCTTCTTAAAACTTGTTAAAACAAAACCTTTTCTAAACCTAACACTAATCACCTAGCTAACCTACTGGCTACCCGAGCGAACCGTGCGTACTGTGAGCTCGCGCGTTCGATTCCTGGCAGTGGAGAAAAGGCCACCTTTTTCTTCTTTTTGCCGCGCTGACAGGGTGGGCCCACCGGTCAGTGACCGTGGCGCCCGCAGCGCTCAGTCAGCGCGTGGTCAGCGCCACGCTGTCGCCCGGGCCCGCGAGCCAGCCCCTCTGGCTAGCCACGCGCTCGGTGAGAAACGTCCGGAGCGAGGAAAGTTTGCACCGAAGCCCCTGCGTTTCTGTTTTTGCACCAGAGGACCTCCTCTGCTAAAGTTCTATCACAGATAGGTCCTGAAAACTTCAGAGAACACCCCTAGGTTTATAAATGCAATAACTTTAAATCTATAAACTCAAATAATATAATCTTTATATGTTTTAATATCAGAAAAATGCAATAAACATTAATATCACATTCTTATGTCTTTTTGCTTCATTTATTTTTAAATGCTTAGTTTAAATTAACAAATGCAATTAATTAATTAAATATGGAGTATGAGGGGTAATAATTATATAATGCCCTAATTCCATTTAATATGCTCATCCCTTTTATACCATATCTTGCCATGCTAATAAATATTTAATTTGAGTTAAAAATAAATCAATTGCAATTAATTCCTAAATGTGGAATGGGTTGGGCAATTAAGTAATTAATGTCTCTTCCATTTTAAATTAATTTGATCACCACTTCTGCTATATTAAGTAAAATATAAATGGTTGGCTACACAAATAACTTGCACCCTAATCTTTTGCCGGGATGGAATCCCCGCTTTAATATGACCTAATCATCTCATACCATATCGCATCATCATTTGTTTGCGCATATCTCTGTATTGATTATTGTTTCCTATTGTCTGTGTTTGGCTCTCTTTTGGGTAGACGACGACGTGTCTGCTGCGAGTACCTACGATACTGAGGTTCCAGCTATCGTACCAGGCTACGAGCTGCCAGGCAAGCTTTTGCTAACCGGTTACACGATTGTCGGGTTTTCATTCCTGCCTTTTGATCTATGCTATCCTAGTTATCGTTTCTTGAATTGCGATCCCATCACATGTTTTTCCTGCAGCCTATACAGCTATATCCCCACAACCCATAACCCCTTGCATGTTTATCTGTTGGCCTTTGCGAGTCGTAGTGCATGCTTAGGATTGGTTGAGCGAGTCGTTCCTTTGTCTTTATCTCATATGCTTAGTATGATATTTTGTTCTACTATAATAAACTGCTGTCTTATTTTGGGGTTCTATAATTAAAAGATAAGGCACCAGGCGGAAGGCCTTGCGAGGTGCTTTGTTCTGCTCAGTGTCGACCTAGGAACTGAGATTTTGTCCTCGGATCCAATTTTGAGCGCACTAACCACTTGTGGGTGGCCCAATGGAGCCCCCCTCGACTTTGAACGGATCCTCAGCTCGTCCATGTGCCGCAAGTAGTTCGTGTTTTCCATTCGCTCATATGCATGTGCATGATGATGATGTTCGATGAGAGGTTACTTGATACGGGGGGTCATATAGGGGTGGTGCGTACGTAGCGGACAGTTCCTACTGTGGTTTGATGAAAACCATCAGGCCATGCTCGGAATGGATCATCGGCCGACAGTTCTTGGCGATCCCAACGTCACATACGTTTCCAGATAGGAATTGTCCGCTACGTACGCACCACCCCTATATGACCCCCCGTATCAAGTAACCTCTCATCGAACATCATCATCATGCACATGCATATGAGCGAATGGAAAACCCGAACTACTTGCGGCACATGGACGAGCTGCGGATACGTTCAAAGTCGAGGGGGGCTCCATTGGGCCACCCACAAGTGGTTAGTGCGCTCAAAATTGGATCCGAGGACAAAATCTCAGTTCCTAGGTCGACACTGAGCAGAACAAAGCACCTCGCAAGGCCTTCCGCCTGGTGCCTTATCTTTTAATTATAGAACCCCAAAATAATACAGCAGTTTATTATAGTAGAACAAAATATCATACTAAGCATATGAGATAAAGACAAAGGAACGACTCGCTCAACCAATCCTAAGCATGCACTACGACTCGCAAAGGCCAACAGATAAACATGCAAGGGGTTATGGGTTGTGGGGATATAGCTGTATAGGCTGCAGGATAAACATGTGATGGGATCGCAATTCAAGAATCGATAACTAGGATAGCATAGATCAAAAGGCAGGAATGAAAACCCGACAATCGTGTAACCGGTTAGCAGAAGCTTGCCTGGCAGCTCGTAGCCTGGTACGATAGCTGGATCCTCAGTATCGTAGGTACTCGCAGCAGACACGTCGTCGTCTACCCAAAAGAGAGCCAAACACAAACAATAGGAAACAATAATCAATACAGAGATATGCGCAAACAAATGATGATGCGATATGGTATGAGATGATTAGGTCATATTAAAGCGGGGATGGAATCCCGACAAAAGATTAGGGTGCAAGTTATTTGTATAGCCAGCAAATTAAATGTTGTTTAATATATATAGCATGGCAAGACATGGTATAAAAGATATGAGCATATTAAATGGAATTAGGGCATTATATAATTTACCCCTCATCCTCCATATTTAATTAATTAATTGCATTTGTTAATTTAAAATAAGCATTTAAAATAAATGATGCAAAATGACATAAGAATATGATATTAATGTTTATTACATTTTTCTGATATAAAAACATATAAAGTTTATTTAATTTGGAGTTATAAATTAAAAGTTATGCATTTTTTAAGTGTAGGGGTGTTTCTGAAATAACCAGGGACTTAACCGTGATAGAAAACCAGCAGGGGAGGTCTACGGTGCAAAACCTGAGAGGCAGAGGGTTTGGTGCAAAGTTACCACGCGCCGGATTTTTCTCACCGCGGTGAATCCAGCCCGGCTCGCTGACGAGCGGGGGCCAGCGCCACGCGCGCTGACTGGACTGGGCTGGCCTGGCCGGTCACGGACAGGTGGGCCAGGCCTGTCAGTGGGGCGGCGAAAAAATGGGGCATTTTTCCACTGCGCCCTGGAGGATCGATCGCGCGACGCGCTCGGGCAAGGATTAGCACGACTGCGTTAGCCAGTAGGGTTAGGTAGCGATTGGTGTTAGGAGTAGGCTAGACGTTGTTTTAAACAGAACCAGGTTTCTAATTTTCCGACGAACTGCAGGTGTCGTTTTTCTCTGAAGAACTGACGAAGGAAAAGGAGCGGCGCGCGGCGGCCGGGCCAATCGGACGCCGGCGACCAACTCCGGGCGGCGCGGGACGCGTGTGGGAGTCGCGGGGGGTGCAGGATGGTGTGGTGAAGCCGGGAGCGTGCTCGTTTGTGGACAGTTCTCTCTCTTCCCTCGTGTCTAAGCTGCTCGTGCTCGTGTCCGTGGCGGCCGTGGCGGAGGCGGACTCCGGCGTCGACGAAGAACCGACGGAACGGCGGCGAAAAGGAAGGGGAAAAAGGGCGGCGCGGACGAGGCTCACCTCGAGGGAGTTGATGGCGAGCGGGAAGGGCTAGAGGAGGCCGGAGTCGTCTCGTCGGTGTCGGGGAGGAGGAGACGAAGCCGCGGTCGGCGTCGTGGTGGAGGGAACGCAGCGGCTCCCGGGTCCGGCTCACTGTCGACGAAGAACGAGACGGCCGTGGCGCAGCCGCTGGCGGGAAGTGGAGGAAGGGGCGACGGAATCAGCGCGGCGGCGAGCTTGTCCGTGCGGGCATGGCGACGGCGATGCGGGGAGTAGAGCGTGCGGCGGCGCGAGGAGGGAAAGAGGAGGCCTAGGGTTAGGTTTAGGGTTCCGGTCGATTTAAAAGAGAGAGAGGGAGGAGGTGGCAGTGGGGGCTCGGCGTGGGGCGACCTCAACAGCGACATGGCCAGCGTCTGCTCCTCCACGCTGGAAAGACAGTACGGAGGAGAGGGAAGAGTTAGATGGGTCGGGCTGGACTGATATGGGCCGAGCAGGCCCAGCTCGGCCAGGGGCTTATTTTTTCTTCTCCTGTTTTTTATTTTTCTTTTACAAAACTTTCTGATTTTTTTGTATTTGTGAAACAAATAAGAGAAAGAGACAAAAAGAACTTTTGAATAATTTTTACAAGTTTCAATTTAGTCATATTAATATCTCATTGGATTATTTATAAATAATTGGACACTTCAAATGATTTTATTTTGAAAGCATTTGAAATCAAAATAAGGATTTGAAATTTGTAAATTGAATTTGATGCACAAAATTAAATAAATGCAAGCACTTATGTAATGATGACATGATATAACATTTTTATTGCACACCAAAAGGAAAATTACAGTTGGGCTGTTACAACACTCCCCCCCCCCCAAAGGAATCACGCCCCGAGATTCTTCATGGAGCAAAAAAGAGGTTGGGGTACTCGGCACGGAGATGGTCTTCACGTTCCCATGTAGCTTCCTTGTCAGAATGATGAGACCATTGAACCTTGTAGAACTTGACAGTGTTGTTACGGGTGCGACGTTCAGCTTCGTCAAGAATGCGAATCGGTTGTTCCACATAAGAGAGATCTTCTCGAAGTTCAATTGATCCATGATCAACTGCACGGCCTGGATCTTGGAAGCACTTCTTGAGTTGTGACGCGTGGAAGACATCGTGCACTTTGGAGAGGTTTGGAGGAAGTTCCAGACGGTAAGCCAATTCACCACGCCTTGAAAGAACGTTGAAAGGCCCAACATAACGCGGAGCGAGTTTGCCTTTGATGCCAAAGCGTTGCGTGCCTCTCAGAGGAGTGACACGAAGGTAAGCTTGATCACCAGGTGCATAGACCATGTCCCTGTGCTTGCTATCATAATAGCTTTTCTGCCGAGACTGGGCAATCTTCAGATTGTCACGAATGATGCGAACCTTTTCCTCAGCCTCTTAGATAATGTCAGGGCCAAAGAATTGACGTTCACCAGCTTGAGACCAATTTAGAGGAGTTCTGCATTTGCGAGCTTCAAATGGAGCCATGCCTAGGCTTGCTTGGAAGCTGTTGTTGTAGGAGAACTCAGCATACGGAAGGCAATCCTCCCATTTCATGCCAAAGGAGATAACACAAGCTCTGAGCATATCTTCCAGAATCTGGTTTACTCTTTCAACCTGTCCACTTGTCTGCGGATGGTAAGCTGTGCTGAACAGAAGTTTAGTACCCAAGGCTTTCTGAAAGCTATCCCAAAATCGAGAAGTGAAGATACTTCCACGATCTGAGCTTATTGCCAACACCATGTAAAGGAACCAGTCTTGTCATATAGAGTTCTGCCAACTGACTAGCTGATACTGTCTCTTTGACTGGAAAGAAGTGAGCCACTTTGGAGAGGCGATCAATGACAACAAAGATTGCATCGTTGCCTTTCTTGGACTTTGGAAACCCAGTAACGAAGTCCATCTCGATCTTGTCCCATTTCCACTCAGGGATTTGTAGTGGTTGAAGAAGTCTAGGTGGTCTCTGATGAACTGCCTTGACACGACAGCAAACATCACAATGAGACACATAGCGAGCAATTTCACGCTTCATCCTGGTCCACCAATAGATTGACTTGAGATCCTGGTACATCTTTGTGCTGCCAGGGTGAATAGAAAGCGGAGTATCATGAGCCTCCTTGAGAATGAGTTCTCTTAAGCTGTCAAGTTTGGGCACTACAATGCGTTCTTCAAACAGCAAGGTACCCTTGTCATCGAGAGAGAAACTCTTGTACTTATCCTTGCCCATGTTGTCTTTGATATTCTTGACACCAGAATCACGCAACTGTGCGGCACGGATCTTATCCTCAAGTGTAGGTGTGGCAATCAAGTTTGCAAGATAACCAGAGGGAACCACTCTAAGATTGAGTTTCTTGAATTCTTCATGAATAGGAGGTTGGATGTCCTCAACCATGAGGTTGTTGCAATAGGACTTGCGACTGAGAGCATCAGCCATTACATTAGCTTTGCCTGGAGTGTAAGAGATGGTAAGATCGTAATCTGAGAGTTTCTCAAGCCAAGTCTGGTTGAGTGAAGAGATATTTGAGACTCTTGTGATCAGTGAAGATCTCACAGCTGTGCCCCAACAAATAAGGTCTCCAAGCCTTGAGGGCATACATGATTGCTGCAAGTTCAAGATCATGTGTAGGATAGTTGAGCTCATGAGGCTGCAACTGGCGAGATGCATAAGCCACAACTTTGCGTTCTTGCATGAGGACTGCGCCTAGTCCTTGAAGAGATGCATCGCAGAATATTTGGAAAGGTTTGGAAGTGTCTGGGCCAACTAGAACAGGAGTAGAAGTGAGTTTAGCTTTCAAGAGATTGAAACTCTCATCACACTTTGGAGTCCAAAGAAACTTTCTATCCTTCCTTGTAAGGTCGGTGAGAGGCTTAGCGATTTTGGAGAAGTTCTCAACAAATCGACGGCAATAGCTAGCCATGCCAAGGAAACTCCTGACTTGTTTCACCGATGTAGGAGGCAACCATTCAACAATGGCCTACACTTTTTCTGGATCAACAGAAATGCCTTCAGAAGAGATGACATGACCAAGGTAGGATACTTTAGGAAGCCAGAATTCACACTTGGAGAACTTGGCGTAGAGACGGTGTTCTCGGAGTTTCAACAAGATAAGACGTAGATGTTCTCCGTGTTCTTCCTCGGTTTTGGAATAGATAAGAATGTCATCGAGATAGACTACCATGAACTTATCGAGGTATTCCATGAAAACGAAGTTCATGAGACGTGAGAAAGTCGCCGGAGCATTTGTGAGACCGAAAGACATGACAGTGTATTCATAGAGACCATAACGAGTGGTGAAAGCTATCTTTGGAATGTCTTCTTTGCGGATCTTGATCTGGTGATAACCTGACCTCAAGTCCAACTTGGAGAAAACCTTAGCACCAGCCAGTTGATCGAACAGATCGTTGATGCGAGGAAGAGGATACTTGTTCTTGATGGTTTTCCTGGGCCCAACCAAAGTTTGCTTGTTTACCTATACATTGTCTTTCATTCCTGCCGTTGATCTCTGCTACCCTAGTATTCGATTCTTTATTGCGATCCCATCACATGTTTATCCTGCAGCCTATACAGATTTATCCCCACATCCCCTCACCTGTTGAATGTTTATCTGTTAGCCTTGCGAGTCGTAGCGCGTTGTAAAGCCCTGGGATTTATCCCCTTTTTGTTTTGTGAGTTTTCTTTTTGCATCGACATGGCATCGCATCGCACCGCATTAATTTAATTTGTTGCATTTAAATTTAATTCCACAATTAAATTCAAATGCTTTTCAAATTAATTAAAATGTGTTATTTTCAAATCTTTTAAAAATGTTAAAAACTAGTTTATTAAATTGTCTATTCAAAACTAAAAATATTTTGTATAGTTTTTGTATGCAAATTCCTTTTCTATTTGTTTTAAAAAAAATATAAAACAGAAAAAAAAGGGGAGAGAAATAAAGCCCAAGCCCACCTAAGCAAACCCTAGGGTTTCCCCCTGGAAAAATTTCTACCCACCCCCTGGCATTTTTGCAGCCGCCCCCCTCCACTCTTTTCTTTTTCCTTTTCTCTTTTTCCCCCCTCCTTTCCTTTTTCTTTTTCTTCTATTCTTTTCTTTTCCTTCTCTTCCTTCTCCTTCCCGCACACACACGACGCCCCGCACCAACCTGCCCGAGCCCGACCCGCACCAACCCCCCGTGCTCCGCACCACCGGCCTTCTTCCACCGCCGCGCAGCCCCGTCCTGCTCTGCCGCCGGCCGCGCCGTGCCCCGCACCAGCGCCTCCCCGCCGCCCGGCGCCCAGCCGATCGCCGTCCCCGAGCTGCCAGCGCTCTCCGGCCGCCCGACCTCCTCCCGCACCCGCCGGCGACCGCGCCGTCGCCGCCCGAGCGCCGCACCCGACGCGCAGCTCCTGCCGCCGCGCTCCCTGCTCCGCCCGCCGCAGCCGCGCGTGCGCCGCCCCCGGCCTGCTCCTCCGTCTCCACGCCGGCCACGCCACGCTCCACCCGTGGCCCCGCCTCCGGGCATCCTCCACCGCGCGCCCGTCGCCGCGCCTCGGCCACCCTAGCCCCTGCACCCCGCGCCGGCCTTCCTCCTCCCAGCGCGCCGCCGCGCCACGCCTCCTGCTCTGGCCGCCTCGCCCCGACCCGACGGCGCCCTGCGCCCTTCTCCGCTCCCCGCGCCTCTGGCTCCGGCCGCCGGCTGCCCCGGGCGCGCTGCGCCGCGCGCCGCGCCGCGCCGCTCGGGCTCCTCCGCCTCCCCTGCTCTGCACGCCAGCGCCGCCGCTACGCCTGCAGCGCCCGCCGCCCGCGCCGCACCGCCGCGCCCTACGCCCGCCGCCGCCAGCCTCGCCGCGCCGCCGCGCGCGCCTCCGGCCGCTCGTGCGCGCCCGCGCTGCGCGCTCCACCGCCGCCGCCGCGGCCCGCAGCGCCTCCAGCCGCCACGCCTCCCGCAGCTTTCCCGCGCCTCCTCCAGCCGTTCCCCCGCCGTCTCCCCGCCGGCCGCCGCGCCGCGCCAGCCCGGCCTGCTCCGGCCCCGCCTCCGCCGCACGCCCTGCACCTCCGGCCGCGCCCCGGCCGCCCGCGCCTCGCTGCCGCCGCCTCCGCCCGCGCCGGTAGCCGCCGCCGGCGCCATCCCCATCCGTGCTTGGCGCACCGCACGTGTTCGATGAAATTCCCACACGAGGTGCCCTCGTTCCGCCGACCCCGGAGTCCGTTTCCACCGTCTTCCGTGTCGCCTCATGTGTGTGGCCGCCTTCGTGCGTGACTTGAAACCGTTGCCGTGGCCCCGAAGACTGGATGCGACAAGTGCGCCACCGACCACGAAGCCGGTGCTCCGAACAACAACCACCCGGACGACTACTCGACCCCTTCCACGACACCGACAAACGACGATGCCCCGGTTCCGCGACGACTACCTCCACGACGACGACTACTTCCTCTACGTTCCGAAGACGTCGGTTTCGAACCCTATCTCTCCAGATCCAACGTGCGAACCCAAACCCTAACCCTAAACCTTTTTTATTAAATGTCATCTATCTTGTGCATATCGCATCATACCTGCATGTGTTGCATCTCTCGGGTTTGGTGGTGTAGTAAATCACCTAATTAATAAATATGGAATGTGTGGGGCAAATCATTATATGTATTGCCCAATTCCATTTAATTTGACTAGAACACCTTTGCCATGTCTTGCCATGTTAATGAACATTTAATTTGTTGGGCAGATAAATAACTTTAACATTAATATTAATTGTCGGAATCCCTGTTCCGCTTAATTTGGATTAAGTGCATCTCGCAATGCATCTTGCCATGTCATGCATCATTCTCCCATGATCATGCTGGATCTTTTGCCGTAGTGGTAAAGTGCATCTTTACGCTTTCCAGTGTTTGTTGCTTCTTCGCGGATACGACGTTGAGATGTGTGAGCCACGACAAGATCTGCTTCCATGCGGGATTTCCAGGCAAGCAAAGTGTGCTTGTTTACCTATACATTGTCTTTCATTCCTGCCGTTGATCTCTGCTACCCTAGTTATCGATTCTTGAACTGCGATCCCATCACATGTTTATCCTGCAGCCCATACAGCTTTGTCCCCACAACCTAATACCCGTTGCATGTTTATCTGTTGGCCTTGCGAGTCGTAGCGCATGCTTAGAGTTGTTTGTGCGAGTCGTCTGTTGGTCTTATGTTTCATCTGCTTAGTATGATAGATTATTCTACCTTAATAAAATGTTGTCTTATATGGGTAATATAATTAAATGATAAGGCACCAGGCGGAAGGCCTTGCGAGGTGCTTTGTTCTGCTCAGTGTCGACCTAGGAACTGAGATTTTGTCCTCGGATCCAATTTTGAGCGCACTAACCACTTGTGGGAGGCCCTATGGAGCCCCCCTCGACTTTGAACGGATCTACAGCTTGTCCGTGTGCCGCAACTAGTTCGGGTTTTCCATTTGCTCATATCCATGTGCATGATGATGATGATGATGAGAGGGTATGTGATACGGGGGGTCATATAGGTGTGGTGCGCGCGAAGCGGACAGTTCCTACTGTGGTTTGAGCCGCATGGTGCGTAGGCACAAACTAATGAGTCCGCAATTGAGATTCGGCCGGACTCCTGACGCGGGTAACAACTCATATGGGTGGCACTTGGACTTGCTGTAGTGAAGGAATAAGTCGTGTTGAGAAGCCCTGATGCTTGCTTGGGTTGATCATGCGAGTATGGGTACAGTAGTGCACCCCTGCAGGGTATAATCTTATCGATGAGCCGTGTCCACGGTTATGGACGACTTTGGTGATGATGCTGGCTAACAAGATCTAGACAACTTACACCTAATTAAAGTTAATTAAATTGACTAGTAATATAGAATTACTTTCACCATAAATTATAATTAAAACTGTTCAATGTGTGAGTTTTCCCGGATTGCTTCCTCATATTTGGTTGAGGGGGTTAATTCGAGAATGGGTTATGTTTGGTGTTAGTTGTAGATGGTTATCTTATGCGCTCTCTTATCCCTCTCTGATTAGACGGAAGTTGTAGCGTGTCTCTTTAGGTTGCTAGTGCTGCTACCGCTAAGTCCACCTCCCCTATATTTTGGGAGATGGTGTAGAAAGTAGGCAAGTCGGTTTTGCTTGCCAGGGAGTGCCCTGATCCTCTTTTGGGATGTGCTTTATGTGCAGTCAACAGGTTTGAAGTCCGACGACGTTAGCTTGGGAATCCCTCCGGCTTGGCTGGGCAGGGATATAGCGCCACTGCTTATCTTCAGGACTCTTAGTCCAATTTGCATCTTATCCGTAGTCGGATACTATTCTGCTTCCGCTGTCATTTGTATCTTTGTATTGTATTTTTGTATCTTGACTCGTTCGAGTCGCTGTTGTATTTATATCTTCTGTTGTATTTGTGGATGTATCGGAACTATTGTAATGTTATCACAATTCCACCCACATAATGCGCACGTTTCGGCGTGCACATTATGTCTGGTGGGCGACCTAAAATCGTTATTATGCGGATTTCGGCGGGAACGCTTAAATCTACATAGTACCGATTTTAGGGCGTCACAAAGTGGTATCAGAGCCAGGTTTCGATCCTGGGACCTGTGGGTTAGGTGCACAAAGTTGGTATCAGAGCTTAAACGCCCTCAGGTTCCGTTCTACTGGTCGTTGTTTGAGTCTAGAAAAATATTTTTGTAGTTATCAGGAATTCTTAAACGTGAGAGTAGGAATTCTGTTCTTTTACTTCTTTCCCCACCCACCCTCCATGTTCTTCTGGTAAGGAAGTGTTACGATAATTCCCTTCTCACCTTAATTTTAAAATTTAGGACATCACGTGTTCTGGGTTTTCCGTAGTACCATAGTTGCAGGTGGTTTTGTCGTTTTGGTGGTTATCAACTTCTTCGGCTATGTTCAGTTTCAATCTCGAATCAATCAGTTGTTGTTCTACCTTTCTCTGGTTTTCATCTCATTGTTATTGTACAATTCGTTCTGTGCAATCAATCCTTTTTGTTTCCGGAGGCTAACTTCTACTTCAAGCTGCTATGTAGATGGCGCACTATCAGATGGTGCGTAAGACCCACTGTGAGCAGACTACCAGTTACCCGAAGCTTCTCAGAAGCATGGTTGACTATGTCGGTTTCAGCTACCTCCCGGAGTACCAGGTGTCCGAGATCCCCAGAGATTACGGACAGACCTTCTACAGAGCTACTGTTTGGATCAGTGGCGATGATGGTGATACTGTGCACAAGCACGTTGCTGAGGCTTCCACTGTGGACATGGCAGTACACTTGGCAGCTTACGATGCAGCTCTGGCTCTGCGCAGGGACTACTACTGCTTCAACAACCATCCATTCTGCTACGTTCCATACTACCCCTACACGGACTCTCAGTACGAGCTGGAGGTTCTGGACATGACCGCTCAGTTTGGTCAGTCTTCAGACTCAGTTGCTGGGACTCTATGTTTGGAGCTAGCAGCAGTCCGTCAGCAGCTGCACCGGGCACTCTCTCACCTGGGGCAGTATGACAGGGGGAACGTCACACCAGACGCTTTCCCGAGGTTCCAGCTCGCTTTTCCGAGTCGTCTGTCTGCTGTGGGTGGATACACTCCAGAGCGGGGTCCTCTGATCACTACTGATCCAGACCACGTTGGACCACTACTGTACGGGACACAGACGCCAGATGCCTACTCCGTTCAGTTGCGACGCATTGTGCGAGAGTACCGCGTGTACTGCGATCGTCGCTACACCCATCGCAGCAGCCTAGTTTCGTCTTCTAAGGGAAGCGAGAGCTAGTCTTCGAGTTGTATCTTTTCCTTTGTTGTAGTAGATATCCTTTGTACTGAAACCGTGTTGGTTGTACGGATGGTTAACTTTGTACTAGTAGCTGTCCTGGTAGTACTGAAACCTTGGTGGTTGTACTGATGGCTAACTAAGTGTATGGTTATGAACCTTTGTTATGAGAAGCTTATCCTTGTTAGCCTACAGTTTGCAACTGTTTTTCTGAGCAAGAATTCGACTTCCAAGTTTTCCCTGGCTTTGTGTATCTTGTCGCTGTTCTAATATCCAATGTCTCCAGGATGACGAACACCAGGAACAACCGCAATGCGGAAGACGCACCACCACCGCCTCCAATCACTGAGTTGCTTGGTCAGATGACCCAAGTTCTGGCTCAAATGGCCGAGAACCAAGTCTACCAGAACAACAACGGGCATCGCAATGAAGGCAATGCACGTGTGACCATCAAGGACTTCCTCGGTCTGGGTCCAAGGAACTTCGCTTCCCCCACTGAGCCGCTGGAAGCTGATGATTGGCTTCGCGAGATGGAAAGGACCCTTGCTATCGCCCACGTGGCTGAGCATGACAAGGTGCCTTACGTGTCCTACCTGCTTAGGGGAAAGTCTGCCTCATGGTGGGAAAACTTCCAGGCTATGAGAGCTCCCGGGGTGGTTACCACTTGGGGGGATTTCAGGGCAGCCTTCCTGCGCCACCACATCCCAGAAGGTCTCATGGACAGGATGCGCGAGCAGTTTAACTCGCTGACGCAAGGCAAGATGGACGTGATGCAGTACAATGGCGAGTTCAATCGCCTTGCTCGTTACGCTGGAGATGAGGTGAACACTGAGGCCAAGAAGATGGCCAAGTTCCGCAAGGGTTTCAACCCCGCGCTCAAGTACAAGCTGAACCTCGTCAAGGCCGACAACTTCGAGGACCTCGTCAACATCGCGCTCAATGAGGAGCATGGGCGCAAGGTCTTCGAGGAGTCGCGCAAGCACTCTCGGGAGACCAACTCTTCTTCATCGTCAATCGCAGCCACTCCTGCTCAGAAGTGTCGGCTCTGGGTGCCTAACAGCGCCTTTGCACGAGCTACCTACGTGCCAGGACCTCCAGGACTCGCGCCTCGCCCACCGAACCCGGCTCTTGCTATGAGGGGTTTCGGAGGACCGCCAAAGCCAATGGGCGCTCGCCCCAACGTGACCTGCTACCAGTGCGGGAAACCGGGCCACTACTCCAACAACTGCCCGGAGACCCGTACACTTCCTCCACCACCTCGCCCTGCTCCAACTCAGGCGATGGTCCGCGCACCTGCCCCGACTAGGCCTTTCGTCCCCAACACCAGGCCTCCGGCACGTGCTGCGCGGGTGAACCACATCAGGGCTGAGGAAGCAGAGGAAGCTCCATAAGTTGTCCTCGGTATACTCCCTGTTAACCATATTCCTGCTAAGGTCTTATTTGACACAGGCGCATCGCATTCTTTTGCATCACAAGCTTTTGCGCAAATGCATGATCTCTCTTTCGAGTCTATGTCCAATGGTCTTAGTGTCATTTCTCCCGGCATGCAAATGACTTCTTCCAAGATAAGCCACGACAACGAAATCCAAATTGGAGGCCATATCTTCTTGGCATCTCTAATAATTCTCGGCAATTCTGATATTGATGTCATTCTGGGCATGGATTGGTTGAAGGCCAATCAAGCTAAGATAGACTGTTCCACAAAGACTGTAACTCTTTCTCATCCTTCTGGACAGATAGTCTATTCTCCAAACCATACATCTTCGGCTCGGCTTTTCGCTCTCAATGTTGATCCTCTTCCTTCCATAGAAGCTATTCCGGTGGTCAGAGACTTTCCTGACGTCTTTCCTGAAGAATTACCAGGTATGCCACCTGACAGAGCCGTCGAGTTCGTTATTGAACTAGAACCAGGCACTGCTCCTATATCCAAACGTCCTTACAAGATGGGACCCAAAGAACTGGCTGAGCTTAAGAGACAACTAGAGGAGTTGGAAAGGAAAGGTCATATTCAACCTAGTACTTCCCCTTGGGGTTGTCCTACTCTGTTTGTCAAAAAGAGGGACACGACTGAGCGACTGGTTGTTGACTACCGTCCTCTGAACAAGAAAACCATCAAGAACAAGTATCCTCTCCCTCGCATCAACGATCTGTTCGATCAACTGGCTGGTGCTAAGGTTTTCTCCAAGTTGGACTTGAGGTCAAGTTATCACCAGATCAAGATCCGCAAAGAAGACAGCTTTCACCACTCGATATGGTCTCTACGAATACACTGTCATGTCTTTCGGTCTCACAAATGCTCCGGCGACTTTCTCACGTCTCATGAACTTCGTTTTCATGGAATACCTCGATAAGTTCGTGGTAGTCTATCTCGATGACATTCTTATCTATTCCAAAACCGAGGAAGAACACGGAGAACATCTACGTCTTATCTTGTTGAAACTCCGAGAACAACGTCTCTACGCCAAGTTCTCCAAGTGTGAATTCTGGCTTCCTAAAGTATCCTACCTTGGTCATGTCATCTCTTCTGAAGGCATTTCAGTTGATCCAGAAAAAGTGAAGGCCATTGTTGAATGGTTGCCTCCTACATCGGTGAAACAAGTCAGGAGTTTCCTTGGCATGGCTAGCTATTGCCGTCGATTTGTTGAGAACTTCTCCAAAATCGCTAAGCCTCTCACCGACCTTACAAGGAAGGATAGAAAGTTTCTTTGGACTCCAAAGTGTGATGAGAGTGTCAATCTCTTGAAAGCTAAACTCACTTCTACTCCTGTTCTAGTTGGCCCAGACACTTCCAAACCTTTCCAAATATTCTGCGATGCATCTCTTCAAGGACTAGGCGCAGTCCTCATGCAAGAACGCAAAGTTGTGGCTTATGCATCTCGCCAGTTGCAGCCTCATGAACTCAACTATCCTACACATGATCTTGAACTTGCAGCAATAATGTATGCCCTAAAGGCTTGGAGACCTTATTTGTTGGGACACAGCTGTGAGATCTTCACTGATCACAAAAGTCTCAAATATCTCTTCACTCAACCAGACTTGAACCTCAGGCAAACATGGTGGCTTGAGAAACTCTCAGATTACGATCTTACCATCTCTTACACTCCAGGCAAAGCTAATGTAATGGCTGATGCTCTCAGTCGCAAGTCATATTGCAACAACCTCATGGTTGAGGACATCCAACCTACTATTCATGAAGAATTCAAGAAACTAAACCTTCAAGTGGTTCCCTCTGGTTATCTTGCAAACTTGATTGCCACTCCTACACTTGAGGATAAGATCCGTGCCGCACAGTTGCGTGATTTTGGTGTCAAGAATATCAAAGACAACATTGTCAAGGATAAGTACAAGAGTTTCTCTCTCGATGACAAGGGTACCTTGCTGTTTGAAGAACACATTGTAGTGCCCAAACTTGACAGCTTAAGAGAACTCATTCTCAAGGAGGCTCATGATACTCCGCTTTCTATTCACCCTGGCAGCACAAAGATGTACCAGGACCTCAAGTCAATCTATTGGTGGACCAGGATGAAGCGTGAAATTGCTCGCTATGTGTCTCATTGTGATGTTTGCTGTCGTGTCAAGGCAGTTCATCAGAGACCACCTGGACTTCTTCAACCACTGCAAATTCCTGAGTGGAAATGGGACAAGATCGAAATGGACTTCGTAACTGGGCTTCCAAAGTCCAAGAAAGGCAACGATGCAATCTTTGTTGTCATTGATCGTCTCTCCAAAGTGGCTCACTTCTTTCCAGTCAAAGAGACAGTATCAGCTAGTCAGTTGGCAGAACTCTATATGACAAGACTGGTTCCTTTACATGGTGTTCCTTTGGCAATAAGCTCAGATCGTGGAAGTATCTTCACTTCTCGATTTTGGGATAGCTTTCAGAAAGCCTTGGGTACCAAACTTCTGTTCAGCACAACTTACCATCCGCAGACAAGTGGACAGGTTGAAAGAGTGAACCAAATTCTGGAGGATATGCTCAGAGCTTGTGTTATCTCCTTTGGCATGAAATGGGAGGATTGACTTCCGTATGCTGAGTTCTCCTACAACAACAGCTTCCAAGCAAGTCTAGGCATGGCTCCATTTGAAGCTCTCTATGGCCGCAAATGTAGAACTCCTCTCAATTGGTCTCAAGCTGGTGAACGTCCATTCTTTGGGCCGGATATTATCCAGGAGGCTGAAGAAAAGGTTCGCATCATTCGTGACAATCTGAAGATTGCACAGTCTCGGCAGAAAAGCTATTATGATAGCAAGCACAGGGACATGGTCTATGCACCTGGTGATCAAGCTTACCTTCGTGTCACTCCTCTGAGAGGCACGCAACGCTTTGGCATCAAAGGCAAACTAGCTCCGCGTTATGTTGGGCCTTTCAACGTTCTTTCAAGGCGTGGTGAATTGGCTTACCGTCTGGAACTCCCTCCAAACCTCTCCAAAGTGCACGATGTCTTCCACGTGTCACAACTCAAGAAGTGCTTCAAAGATCCAGGTCGTGCAGTTGATCATGGATCAATTGAACTTCGAGAAGATCTCTCTTATGTGGAACAACCGATTCGCATTCTTGACGAAGCTGAACGTCGCACCCGTAACAACACTGTCAAGTTCTACAAGGTTCAATGGTCTCATCATTCTGACAAGGAAGCTACATGGGAACGTGAAGACCATCTCCGTGCCGAGTATCCCAACCTCTTTGTTGCTCCTTGAAGAATCTCGGGGCGTGATTCCTTTGAGGGGGGGAGTGTTGTAACAGCCCAACTGTAACTTTCCTTTTGGTGTGCAATAAAAATGTTATATCATGTCATCATTCCATAAGTGCTTGCATTTATTTAATTTTGTGCATCAAATTCAAATTACAAATTTAAATCCTTATTTTAAATTCAAATGCTTTTCAACTATTTCAAATAAAGTTTCAAATTACTTATAAATAATTAAACCAATAATTAATATGTCTAATTTGAAACTATCAAAAATTGCTCAATAGTTTTTATGAGGTCCTTTCTGTTTTGTTTTAAAAATACAAAAACAGAAAAGTTTTAAAAAGGAAAACAAAACCAGAAAAAATAGTGGAGAGGGAGCTCCTGGCCGAACTGGGCCACTCCCTGGCCCAGCACGCCAGCCCGGCCCATCTCCTCCTTCCCTTTCCTCAGTACGGACGCGCAGAGGAGACCTCCCTTTCCACGTCGTTGGCCATGGCTGAGTCCCTGCAGCTCGCCCCCACGCCGAGCCCCCACTGCCACCTCCACCCTCTCTCTCATTAAATCGACCGGAACCCTAACCCTAACTTTCTCCTCCCCCGCCGCCGCACGCTCTCCTTCGCAAACGCCGACGCCATGATAGAGAAGAGGTGGAGCTCGGGTCCCCGCTAGAACTCGTCGTCCCCTCCGTCTCTCTCACGCCAGGAGCAGCAGCAACTCCTCCTCCTCCGTCGTCGTCCAGGAGCAAGGACCAGGACGTCCCCAAAGCACCGCTCCGTCCCCTCCGTCCACGACGACGCCGCGGACCCGCAACTCCTTCCCCGACACAGACGAGCCGCTCCCGACCTACCCGCGCCTCCGCATCTCGCCAACCGACCTCCCTCGGTGAGCCGCCGTCGGAAACCCCTCCTCCCCCCTCCGTTTTCTCCTCTCGGTCGTCGCTTTTCACCGGCACCGGACGAAGTTCTCGCGCGCCCCGCACGGGCGTCTCCGCTCGAGCACGAACCCGAGCTGGATGCGCCGTTTCCTTTCGTTTTGAGCACGGGAACGAGTCGCCAGGAGTTACCGCACGCACCGCACACCCCCAGCGAACGCGCAGCGCCGCCGGAAAGAGGTCGCCGTCGATCTGCCGCCGCCGCTGCGCACGGTCGTCGTTTCCGTCAGTTTCGTCAGAGAAACGAGAACAAAGCCCCCCTTCTTCTTACAACTTGTTAAAACAAAACCTACGCTAATCCTAACAAGATCACCTATCTAACCTACTGGCTACCCGAGCGATCCGTGCGTACTGCGAGCGCGCGCGTTCGATTCCTGGAAGTGGAGAAAAAGGCCACCCTTTTGCTTCTTTTCGCCGCGCTGACAGGGCGGGCCCACCGGTCAGTGACCGTGGCGCCCGCAGCGCTCAGTCAGCGCGTGGTCAGCGCCACGCTGTCGCCAGGGCCCGCGAGCCAGCCCCTCTGGCTAGCCACGCGCTCGGTGAGAAAAGTCCGGAGCGAGGGGATTTTGCACCGAAGCCCCTGCTTTCCGGGTTTTGCACAGTAGACCTCCTCTGCTAAAGTTCTATCACAGATAGGTCCTGAAAATTTCAGAGAACACCCCTACACTTATAAAATGCATAACTTTTAATGTATAGCTCCAAATTTAATAATCTTTATATGTTTTTATATCAGAAAAATGCAATGAATATTAATATGCCATTTGTATGACATTTTGCATATTTTATTTTAATTGCTTAGTGTAATTTATTTGTTGCACCTATATAATTAAATATGGAATGTGTTGGGCTTTACTTAATAATAGCCCTATTCCATTTAAATTAATTACATCACCCATGCCATGTGTTGCCATGTTAACCAACATTTAATATTGTTGAGTAAATAAATAACTTGCCCCTAAATATTAATTGCCGGGGTTGCTTTCCCGCTTAATTTGGATTACCTGCATTGTATTGCATCTTGCCATGCCATGCATCATCCTCGTATGATCATGCTGAATCTTTTGCCTTAGTTGTAAAATGCATCTTTTACGCTTTTCAGTGTTTATTGCTTCTTCGCGGATAAGACGTTGAGATGTGTGAGCAACGACAAGATCTGCTTCCATGCAGGATTCCAGGCAAGCAAAGTTTGCTTGTTTACCTATACATTGTCTGTCATTCCTGTCGTTGATCTCTGCTACCCTAGTTATCGATTCTTGAACTGCGATCCCATCACATGTTTATCCTGCAGCCCATAAAGCTTTATCCCCACAACCTAATACCCGTTGCATGTTTATCTGTTGGCCTTGCGAGTCGTAGCGCATGCTTAGAGTTGTTTGTGCGAGTCGTCTGTTGGTCTTATGATTCATCTGCTTAGTTTGATATGTTATTCTACCTTAATAAAATGTTGTATTATATTGGGGTATTATAATTAAATGATAAGGCACCAGGCGGAAGGCCTTGCGAGGTGCTTTGTTCTGCTCAGTGTCGACCTAGGAACTGAGATTTTGTCCTCGGATCCAATTTTGAGCGCACTAACCACTTGTGGGAGGCCCAATGGAGCCCCCCTCGACTTCGAACGGATCTACAGCTTGTCCATGTGCCGCAACTAGTTCGGGTTTTCCATTTTCTCATATGCATGTGCATGATGATGATGATGATGATGAGATGGTATGTGATACGGGGGGTCATATAGGGGTGGTGCGTACATAGCGGACAGTTCCTACTCTGGTTTGAGCTGCATGGTGCGTAGGCACAAACTAATGAGTCCGCAATTGAGATTCGGCCAGACTCCTGACGCGGGTAACAACTCATATGGGTGGCACTTGGACTTGCTGTAGTGAAGGAATAAGTCGTGTTGAGAAGCCCTGATGCTTGCTTGGGTTGATCATGCGAGTATGGGTACAGTAGTGCACCCCTGCAGGGTATAATCTTATCGATGAGCCGTGTCCACGGTTATGGACGATTTTGGTGATGATGCTGGCTAACAAGATCTAGACAACTTGCACATAATCATTGTTAAATTAACTTGAGTAGTAACATAGAATTACTTTCACAATAAATTATAATTAAAACTGTTTAACGTGTGAGTTTCCCGGATTGCTTCCTCATATTTGGTTGAGGGGGTTAATTCGAGAATGGGTTATGTTTGGTGTTAGTTGTAGATGGTTATCTTATGCGCTCTCTTATCCCTCTCTGATTAGACGGAAGTTGTAGCGTGTCTCTTTAGGTTGCTAGTGCTGCTGCCGCTAAGTCCACCTCCCCTATATTTTGGGAGATGGTGTAGGAAGTAGGCAAGTCGGTTTTGCTTGCCAGGGAGTGCCCTGACCCTCTTCTGGGATGTGCTTTATGTGCAGTTAACAGGTTTGAAGTCTGACGACGTTAGCTTGGGAATCCCTCCGGCTTGGCTGGGCAGGGATATGGCGCCACTGCTTATCTTCAGGAATCTTAGTCCAATTTGCATCTTATCCGTAGTCGGATACTATTCTGCTTCCGCTGTCATTTGTATCTTTGTATTGTATATTTGTATCTTGACTCGTTCGAGTCGCTGTTGTATTTATATCTTCTGCTGTATTTGTGGATGTATCGGAACTGTTGTAATGTTATCACAATTCCACCCACATAATGCGCATGTTTCGACGTGCACATTATGTCTGGTGGGTGACCTAAAATCGTTATTATGCGGATTTCGGCGGGAACGCTTAAATCTACATAGTACCGATTTTAGGGCGTCACAAAGTGGTATCAGAGCCAGGTTTCGATCTCCTTGTTGTTTCGATACGAATGGTTATCGAAGCAGCGGGTCCGCAAAAGCCTGTAGGATAACCTCGCTAACGGTCGTTGTTTTTAGAGTGTCGAAAACTATTTGACTTAAATTATTTTTTTTTGAAAAATATCTCAATAGGTTTCTTTTTATTCCTTATCTCTATTCTATTTCTCCTCTTACCTTACTTGTTTTGAGTCTCTTCTCTTATCCAACTTTCAAAGTTTTAGGATCCTACGTGTGGGTGGACGATTTCTTGCCTTTTATCCTATTAGGTTCGATCTTTCGGAGTCGTCTTCGGCGTGAGCAACAATCCCTTGTTAGTGGTGTCGAGAATTTCAAGGTGGAGCAACAATCCCTTGTTAGTGGTGTCGAGAAGTTCATCCCGGAGCGTAAAGACGCGATAGTTACCCCTCTCTTCTTGTGGTCTCGGCGTGGATCTCGGGACGCGATCCCTTGTTAGTGGTGTCGATTGTAACGCCCCGGGATTTTATCGCCTTTAAGTTTTGTGTGTTTTTCTTTTTGCATCGACATGGCATCGCATCTCATCGCATTAATTTAATTTGTTGCATTTAAATTTAATTCCCACAATTAAATTCAAATGCATTTCAAATTAATTAAAATGTGTTATTTTCAAATGTTTTAAAAATGATAAAAACTAGTTTATTAAATTGTCTATTCAAAACTAAAAATATTTTATATAAGATTCGTGTTCAAATTCATTTTCGTTTTTGTTCTAAAAATATAAAACGAAAAAGAATAACGGGAGAGAAATAAGGCCCAAAGCCCACCTAAGCCAAACCCTAGGTTTCCCCCCCCCCAGAAATTTCTTAACACCCCCTGAAAATTTTGCAGCCGCCCCCCTCCACTCTTTTCTTTTTCCTTTTTCCACTTTCCCCCTCCTTTTTCTTTCTTTTCCCTTTTTTCTTTTTCCTCTTTTCCTTTTTTTTCCTCCTTCTCCTTCCCGCAGCTAGCATGCAACGGAGAAGAACCAGCCCGTGCTCCCCGTGCTCCCGCACCGCGCCTCCCCTGCCGCGCGCTCCGGCCCCCGGCAGCTGCCGCCGCCGCACCGCGCCACTGGCCGCTCCCGCCCGCCGCAGCCGCCCCCCCCCCCCCCCCCCCCCGCGACGACCACCGTTGCCGCGCCGCCCTTGGCCTGCCGCCGCGCTCCCTCCTCGCGCCGCCGCTGGCCGTCGCCTCCGTGTCAAGCCGCCGCGCCGCCGGCCGGCCCAAGCCATCCCCGGCCTCCCGCGCCGCCGAGCCCCCGCCTCCGAGCCGGCCCGGGCCAGCCCCGACCCGAGCTCCCTGCGACCTCCCGCGCGCCTCCTCCAGCGCCTCGGGCGCCGGCCGAGCTCCAGCGCCGTCCCGCGTCGTCCCGCGTCCTGCATCAGCTCCTCTGGCCGCCTCCGGCCAGCGCGCCCCCTGCCTCCGAACCGCCGCCCCGCGCACGACCCGTGCGCCTCCGGCCCTTGCACCTCCGCCGCGCCCTTCCGGCAGCCGCCTCTCGCCGTGCGCCCCGCGCCCCGGCCTCCTCCGCCTCCCGCGCTGCGCAGCCGCGCCGCCGCGTCGCCGCCGCCCCTCACGCCTCCACGCCGTGCCGCGCTGCGCGCCTCCGCCGTCCGCTGCTCCGTCCCGCGTGTGTCTACGCCCGCGCCGCCGTCCCCGCTGCCTCCTCTTCACGGCCGCGTGCACGCCGCCGCCACCGCCCGCAAGGTGTTCGACGCAATGCCCGAAAGACATCCGGCGTCGCAATTTGGTCCGAGTTGTCCACCCTTCGTGGTGCTGCCCCATGCGCGTGCGAGTGCTTCTTCCGGTGTCGCGTCGCCGTGACCACCCGTGTCCGTGTCGCGGTGCCCGCCCGTGCGTTTCTCCTTCCGGTGTCCGTTACCATGCTCCTGCGTGCCCGCGCCCGTCAACGAGGATGACCGAGTACGACTACTTCCCCGACCACTTCCACAACACCGACAAACGACGATGCCCCGGTTCCGCGACAACTACTTCCACGACGACGACTACTTCCTCTACGGACCGAAGACGTCGGTTTCGAACCCTAGTTCACCCGATCCAACGTGCGAACCCCAAACCCTAACCCTATACCTATTTTATTAAATGTCATCTATCTTGTGCATTTCGCATCATAATTACATGTGTTGCATCTCTTGGGTTTGCGGGTGTAGCAATTCACCTAAATAATAAATACTGGGCCCTGCAAGATGCATCTTGATGATGTTTCTGAAGAGGAACTAAACTACGACAGTACCAATGATAGTATTGAGTAATGTGAGCTTTGTGATGAGGATCAGTATCGGTACCAGAGAGTCCTTTTGCTACGTTAAACATTATGTTTATGTTTTATGTTTGGCTTGTAATATGTTGGTACCTGGTGATGTGGTGTTTATTTGTCAGTACTTTCTGGATGTTAAGGACCTATTTGCAAACTTTGTTATGTTTCCTTATGTCTTGTGGATGTTCTGGTTACCTGTTGTATGGACCTTGAGGACCTGCATGCATTTTTATATGTTACCTTGGCTGACCTGGCCTTTGTGGTTGCTTGGTTATTGGTTTTTCTTCATTCCTTTCTGGCAGGGGTGGTTTCCAGTCCTTTGCAGTCCCTGATTTGCATTGTGGCAGATTTACAATCTGTATGCTGTCCTTTATTTTCTCTGGGCTTATTAAGTTTGCTCAGCTTCGTCTACTTGCAATGGTTTTTTAATGAGAAGACAATGGATTGTGCTTGATTGGATCTGAGAGGTGTTAACTCTCAGGTCAGATGGGATGATATCAGGTATAATATTGAGGAGTCTAACTGTAATGTTATGTGCTTCCAAGAAACCAAAAAGGAAAGTTTTGATCTGGCATATATAAGGAATTTTAGCCCGAGGAGATTTAATCAGTTTGTGTTTTCCCCTTCGGTTGGCAGCTCTGGAGGTCTTATAACCATTTGGAATGGTAGTCTTTTTGATGGCCTGGAAATTTCCTCCTCTAGATTTCATGTCACTGTCCAGCTTGTTTGTAAAATCAGTGGGCAAGTCTGGTATCTAACCAATGTGTATGGGCCCACTGCACCGACTAAGAGGGCCTTATTTATTGACTGGTAAGTGAACATTGATACATCTCCTATGCATCTTTGGATGATTCTTGGGGATTTCAATTTATTCAAAGAACCTGATAATCGGAGCAGACCTGGTGGGGATGTCAATAACATGATTGCTTTCAATAGATTTATTAATCATCACGATCTATTAGAAATTCCACTTAAGGGTAGGGCTTTACCTGGAGAAATATGCAAAATGATCCCTTAGTGGAAAAGCTGGATTGAGTTTTTACATCTGCCAGTTGGACTGACATGTTCCCTATCGTTGTTGATGAACCTTTAGCTAAGCTATCTTCTGATCATGTCCCTATCAAGATTAGGATTGGTATTCAAGTGCCGCAACTTAAGGTGTTTCGTTTTGAGGATTTATAGTTAGATATGCAAGGGTTTACCCAGACTGTAACTGGCAGCAAATGGGGTTATTTAAGAACACTGCTAAGGATATTACTGCCAGGTTAAAGTCTTTGAGATATGGGCTAAAAAAATGGAGCAAAAGCCTCTCGTAACTAAACAAAATTATTGACTCTTCTAATTTTGTTCTAGCGCTTTTGGATGGCTGGAGGATCAGAGGTTGCTTTCTATCTTGGAAGCCAATTTCAGGAGAGTACTCAAATCTCACTTGCGCAAGCTGCTTGAAGCCAAGAGGATTTATTGGAGAAACAGAGCCAAAATTAGATGGGCTAAATTAGGGGGTGAATATACTAAAATTTTCATACCTATGCTATTAAGAGTTTCAGAAGCAATTTTATTGCCATTCTTAATACGGAGGACAACAGATTGGTCTGCGAGCATGAGGATAAGGCAGTCATTATTTGGCAAGCTTTTAAGCAGCGAATTGGTCTTTCTGCTAACCCTACAATGGCTTTTGATTTAACCTCCTTAATCCTACCCAATCCTTCTACTGATTTTGTCAGCTTGGAGGCCCCTTTTACAAAGGATGAGATTGATAATGTGGTCAAATGCATGCCTGCTGATAAATCACCTGGACCAGATGGGTTAGTGGAGCTTTTTTGAAGAAGTGTTGGAATCTCATCAAATAGCAGTTCTATCAATTATGTTTCAGTTTTTATGAGGGTCATTTGGATATATAGAGTATTAATACAACTTTTATTACTCTCATACCGAAAAAGAGTGACCCTGAATTTATCAATGACTACAGGACAATTTCATTGGTAAGCTTGACACTTAAACTGCTGACAAAACTACTTGCTAATCGAATGCAGAAGGTGATTATCCAGATATTGCATAAGAACCAATATGGGTTTATCAAGAGTAGAACTATCCATGACTGTCTTGCCTGGGCTTTTGAATATATCCATCTCTGCCAGAAATCTAAGAGGGAGATTATTATCCTTAAGCTAGATTTTGAGAAGGCTTTTGATAAGGTTGAGTACAAGGCTATTCTGCATATGCTGAAGAGTCTTGGTTTTGGTATTAAATGGTTAGGATGGATTTCCCAGATCTTACACACTGCTTCAACCCCTATCCTTTTAAATGGGGTTCTTGGTAAGAAAATATGGTGCAAGAGAGGGGTCAAACAGGGAGATCCATTGTCTCCTTTGCTCTTTGTTTCCACGGCTGAGCTGTTACAATATGTCATCAATGAAGCTTGGCATTCTGGTGAGCTTGAACTGCCACTTGACTGTTCTTTTGGTCTTGATTATCATGTTATTCAATACGCCGATGATACTCTGATCATCATGCCTGCCTGCCCTGACCAGCTGATTAAGCTCAAAAGCCTGCTTGACAAATTTTCTTCTTCAACTGGTTTGAGGATAAATTATGGCAAATCTTCTTTGGTACCTATCAATGTTGATAATGACAAGAGATTGGCTCTAGCACAGTTGATGGGATGTAAGCTTGAGGTTTTGTCTTTCACATATCTTGGTCTGCCCCTAGGTACTACTAGACCCAAGATGGGTGACCTGATAGGCATCTTGCATAGAATTGGCAGACGTCTTATTGGTATTGCTGATACTTTGTCCTATGATGGCCGGCTGATTGTCATCAAATCCATCATCTCTGCTATCCCTAACTTTGCCATGTGTAAAGCTCCCATTTGGTTTTATGGATTATATTGAAGGATCTACCAGAGGTTTCTTTTGGAGAGGAAAGGATATCCATAAAAAAGGTAAATGCCTTGTGAAATGGGAAAATATTTGCAAGCCAAAAAAGGTAGGGGTCTCGGAATATTGAATCTTAGAAACCAGAATACAACCCTACTCATGAAATATCTTTTTAAATTCATGAATAAGGAAGATTTGCCTTGGGTGAAGCTTATTTGGCAAGCACACTATACTCAGGATAAACTGCCCCAAAATTGTGGACCTGTTGGTTCATTTTGGTGGAAGGATTGTATCAAACTCATGAATACATTCCTGGAAATTGCATCAGTTGTCCCTGGAAAAGGTGATACCATTAGGTTATGGATGGATCAATGGACATATGAGATTCTTCGGTTTAAACTGCCTCAATTATGCTCCTTTGCTAAGTCACAGTCTATATCACTTAAGCAAGCAGCTGCTCTTTGTGTGGGTGAAGATATTGCAGATTTATTTTATACCCCCTTGTCTGTGGTTGCTGATCGTCAGTCTGATCAGTTAGAAACATTGCTGACAGCCAATATTGGGCATACTTTGGATGATAAATGGTCATTGTCGCATAACAATAAACCATACTCCAGTAAAAGAGTCTATGACATTTTGATGCCAATTGAGTTGGCACCAGCACCTTTCAGATGGATTTGGAAATCCTGTGCTCTCCCAAAACACAAAATATTTTTTTGGATGTTGCTGGAAGATCGTTTAAATACCAGAGACCTACTATCCAGAAAGCAATTTGTGATCCCAGATTATAATTGCGTTTTATGTGATCAAGGGATGAATGAGGATTACTTGCACCTCTACTTTGAGTGTGACTTCAGTCGAAATTTCTGGTGGAAACTTTCATTGGAATGGAATAATGATCTGGAACTATTTTCCATGCTGATCGAAGCTAAGAAGTCTTACAATCTGATCTGTTTTAAGGAAATTCTTTTGGTGGACTGGTAGAGTTTGTGGAACCATAGAAATAGAAGCATTTTTTTTATCATCTGCCTGTTAGTTTGGATCGTTGTTTCCAGGACTTTATTTCTTCTTTTAAGCTTATTATGCATAGAGCTAAACCCTCTCTTTTCAGAGGGTATGACCCAATGGGTGGACACCATATGAACACCTCTTTTTTTTAATCTGTACAGTTGTTGAATGTGAAAATAGAAAATTAAACAGTAGGGATTTTTCTCTACTTTTTCCGCCTAAAAAAGAGTTAGAGCTATGTACTCTTACTTGTATAACTATTTCTGCTTTTGATAATTTACTGGATCGTGCCTGTCCGTGAGGTGTGTGTATCAAATTCTGCCTCCGTTCTAAAATAAAAATGTATTAGGTGTAATAGATACTATTTACATTCATAATAAATAAAATGAGTGTACATATACATTAACATGTCTAGATACATATATAAAATGTATATGAATATAGAAAATGGTTAAACATTATGAAGCGAAGACGGACGCGTGATCTGGCGCAAGCAGGATTCCAACAGAGTACCATGGGGAGCATGCATGATCCCATTTCTGCACCGGCGACACCATGGGCGCGTTAGGTTGCTCGCATGAAACCTGGTCTCCTTATCACCGATAGGAAGATTCCTTTTTTATGGGCAACCAAAAAACAAGGGTCCAAATCCCCTGCACGAACCGCAAAGCATAAAAAAAGGGTCTGTGCTAGGGGCGGCGCCAGGGGTATGCCTCTATATTCCAAGGAATACCCATGATTTTGGGAAGGGAAATTTGTTTTAGATATACCAATATATACGTATAATCCAGGCCTAGGCCCATTTGTCTGTGTGCATCGCACGAATTGGTTCCTCTAAATTCTCGACAACTCGACCCGAGTACGCGATGACTACGCGTCTGCGCCCAGGCCCCTCTCCCGTTTCCTCTTCTCCTCCCGACTGCTCATCTCGATCTGGAGTTCCCAAGGCGATGTTGCCTCGCCTGGCCCAGTACCGCGTGCCCGCCCCACGAATGCCCGCCCGCGCAGAACTGGCGCCGATGCAGCTGCCCAGAGCTGGAGGAGGCAACGGCGCCCTGCCCCATGGCCACGTCATGCTCGCGAGCGTAGCGGCAGAGCGGCGCCCGCTCCCTGCCCGCCCACGCCCCACCCCTGCATTCTTGTTGAGCAACGCAACCGCAGAAGTAGGTAGGCCTCTTAGACCTGTGCAATGTTTTAATTTTTTTATTTCCTTGTATTTCTAATTCGGTGATGAATTAGTTGGTGAATTGGTGATGAATTAGTAGGTGAATTGTAACTTTTTATAATGGCTGTAGCATATTTCTATTTCCTTGTATTTCTTATTCGTTGATGAATTAGTAGATGAATTGGTGATGAATTAGTAGGTGAATTGGTGATAAATTATTAGGTGAACAGGAGATGAATTAGTAGATAAATTGGTGATGAATTAGTAGGTGAATTGTAATTTTTACAATGACAGTAGCATATTTCTATTTCGTTGTGTTTTACTTTTCTGATTCCTTGTGTTACAATGGCAGTAGCATATTTGTCGCAGTTATGCTGTATTGTTTTCAGTTTGTTTTGTCCATATATTACTAGCGTTGTGATGTTTAGTTTATATACTATGTTTAGAGCAAAAGAAATATTGGGTGAATACCCATGCTTTTTTTCCTAGAGCCGCCACTGGTCTGTACCCACATTGGTACGCTCGATCTGAGCGTTTTCACTGGGACAGGCCAACGGGAGATGAGAGTAAGGAAGATGCCTTTGTTTTCAGTGTACACGTTGGCTGCAGCCACAACCAAACAACCCATGAAACTTGATCTTCTCGTTTTCGATAAGACGATTTTTTAATCGTGGGCAACCAAACAAACTGACAATGACGTATTTTACACCGAATCGAACGGGACAAGTCGTTGAAATGTAACAACGTGTCGTTGTTTTCAAACGACAAAATTAGCAGCACGCTACCAAACGCGCCCCAATCTGAAACTGATAGCCTCAGCAAGAAGAAATATTGTGATGCAGCTTCGCTTGCGTACGTGTGATCCATGACCCGATTCTAGTTGATTATGTTGTGAATGGAAATGAATCTGTGCTTTATTGATCTGCCAAATCGGCTATTTATACAGGGAGTATGTCGGTTACAAGAGTGGCAACTGCCTAGCAGTTTGTACACAAGAAAAACGTGGGGAAAAACTAAGTCGGTGGTTTTAGGAGACGGTTGCTGCTCCACTTCCGTAGGGGCAACGTTTGATTCTCAACACTCCCCCTTGTACAAAGTTGCTTCTCTTGTATCTTGTACTTCTTGTATAATCTTGAGAATAATTTGTCTTTGATCAATAACATACATTATGTTGAATAACTCCTCCAAAAACCCTGTGGGAAAAATATGAGGAGAGTAGTGTTTGATATGTTGTGAAAACTCCTTTAAAACCTAGTGTGAAAACTAAGGAGAAAATGATACAACATATAATGATCATTGTCTCTTTTATCACTTATATGAGAAAACCTCGAAAGGATAAAACTCATTGTTAAGTTTAGATGACAATTAATATGTCTTGTATACATCCGTTGGAAACCCCGGTGGGGAAAATAGTAGGTATGACATACATTCTTGTGTTGATATCATCTCATTAAAACCCTTGATGAGAACCATGTGAGTAAACTCATAAAGGGGAAAAGAGTGTAATATAATGTTTGAATGGGTTATAGGTCAGAGAGATACTCCCCCTGATCCTTGCAGATCACGAAGTCGTCGCATACAATTCCCATGAACAAATTTTTCAAATGTGGAAGCTGGTAGAGACTTTGTGAACAGGTCAGCAAGATTATCGCATGATTTAACTTGCAAGATGTTTATATCCCCACTCTTTTGTAATTCATGAGGATAAAACAATTTAGGTGCAATATGTTTAGTCATATTGCTCTTTATGTAACCCGTTTGCATCTGAGCAACACAAGCAGCATTATCTTCATAGATAATGGTTGGAGATTCGATAGAACCTTTACCACATCATTGTTGTATGTGGTTTATCATTCTACGAAGCCACACGCATTCGGGTGATGCCTCATATAATGAAATTATTTCAGAATGATTGGTGGATGTAGCCACTAGAGTCTGTTTGGAAGACTTCCATGAGATGGCTGTCCCACCGTGTAGGAACACAAAACCGGTTTGTGATCTGGCATTATGGGGGTCTAATAAATAGCTAGCATCGGTATACCCAATCATATCAATGTCCAGATTTTTCTGAAATTGAAAGAATAGGCCAAGATCCTTTGTGCCTTGGAGATATCGAAAGATATTCTTAACTCCTGCCCAATGGCGTTTGGTGGTGGCTGCACTATGTCTAGCTAGTAAATTCACTGCAAATGCAATGTCAGGCCTGGTGCAATTTGCAAGATACATAAGCGCTCCGACAGCACTGAGATATGAAAACTTCGGTCCCAATATCTCTTCTCCATCTTCCCTTGGTCTAAATTGATCTTTCTCTACGTCTAGAGATCGAACAACCATGGGAGTTTTGGATGGATAGGATTTGTCCATATTGAATTTCTCCAATATTTTCTGGATATAGGCGGTTTGATGAACCAAAATACCCGAGGGAAGGTGCTCGAGTTGTAATCCCAAGCAAAATTTGGTTTTACCCAAATCTTTCATCTCAAATTCCGTCTTGAGGTGATCGCGTGCTTCATCAATATCTTGTGTGTTGCCGATGATGTTAAGATCATCGACATACACTGAAATAATGCAAAATCCACTTACATATTTTTTGATGAAAACACATGGGCAATCATTATTATTGGAGTACCCCTTTTTCAAAAGGAACTCACTAAGTCGGTTGTACCACATTCGTCCCGACTGTTTTAAGCCATATAAAGACTTATTTAATTTTACACAATATGTGTTGCGTTTTGCGTTTGGGTTCGGGACTGAAACTCCATCAGAAACTTTCATGTATATGTCCGAATTGAGTGAGCCGTAAAGGTAAGCGGTCACTACGTCCATCAACTGCATAGATAGACGATTTTGTATTGCCATTGAAATAAGATATCGGAAATGATACCACTCATTACTGGAGAATATGTTTCATTGAAATCAATGCCTGGTCTCTGCGTGAAACCTTGGGCTACAAGCCTTGCTTTATATCTCACCACCTCATTGTTCTCGTTCCTCTTACGGACGAAAACCCATTTGAATCCCACAGGGAAAACTCTGGGAGGTGTAGGTATTGCTTCGGTTAATACCTTTCTGTTATTGAGCGAGGCTAATTCAACTTGGATTGCATCCTTCCATTTAGGCCAGTCAGAGCGTTTCTCACACTCTGCCATGGTCTTTGGATCATGATCATTTAGAAGGTTGTTTGCAACTGTAGTTGAGAAATATATGTCGACAAGTGTAGACTTACGATTGTAAGATTCTCCTGAATCTATATAGTTTGTGGAAATTTCATTTACCCTTGTTGACTGGTCGTGATTTCCCAATACGATTGAGTCCGGGTTTTACGATGTCCCAGTCATTGAGTGCACAACTAAGCTGGGTTGTGGAGGTTGACCTTCCACTGGGTTTTCATTACCCATTTGACTATTATCAACTTGAGGTTGATTTTCATTTACTTGTTTAGAGGGTTTGTTCCTCTGTTTCCTTTGTTGCTTGCGAGGAGCTGAATCCTGCATTGTGGCCGTATTTCTCCCCCTCTTCTTTTGAACAAGGGGTTGAGTGGTTTTTGTTGGTACCTCCACTCTTTTAGGCGCATTTTTGGCAGGATTGTAGGATTTTGTGACACCTTTGTAATCAGTAAATGAATCTGGCAGGTTATTTGCAATGTGTTGCAAATCAATTATTTTCCGAACTTGGAGTTCAGTTTCTTGGGTACGTGGATCAGAGGAGGAAATGCCTTGCGCATTCCAATCGATTTCCGGGCATTCTATTTGGTACTTGATGTCTCCCCTAATGTCGGGAAATGGTCCTCATTGAAGTTGCAATCAGCGTGACGGGCTGTGAATAAATCCCCTGTGAGGGGTTCAAGGTACTTGATTATTGACGGTGATTTATACCCCACATAGATCCCCAATTTTCTATGTGGGCCCATGGATGTACGCTGCGGTGGTGAGATCGGCACATATGTGACGCATCCAAATTTACGCAGATGGGAAATATTTGGTAGATTTCCACGTACTAATTGCAGAGGGAAAGTGATGTGATATGCAGTTGGTCGCAATTGAATTAAATCAGCAGCGTGTAAAACTGCGTGACCCCAACATGAAGTTGGTAATTTGCAATTCATTAATAATGGTCGTGCAATGAGCTTAATTCTCTTAATTAGGGATTCAGCCAATCCATTTTGTGTGTGGACATATGGGACCGAGTGTTGAACTTCAATTCCTAATGCCATGCAATAATCATTGAAGGCACGCGAGGAAAATTCAGCAGCGTTGTCCATTCGAATTGATTTAATTCGATTCTCCGGATAATGAGCTTGTAATTTAATAATTTGTCTCATTATTTTGGCAAATGCATGGTTTCGTGTGGATAATAGACACACGTGAGACCATCGTGTAGATGCATCAATTAGAACCATGAAATACCTAAAAGGTCCAGATAATGGTTGGATAGGACCACAAATATCACCTTGAATTCGTTCAATAAATTTGAGTGGTTCCGCTTGAATTTTTAGATAAGAGGGTCGTAAAATGAGTTTCCCGGTAGCACATGCGGTGCACATAAAATCCGAAGATTGTGGGAATTTAGCTTCATTTAAGTTGTGACCATTGGAATTGCCGATAATTTTCCTCATCATCCTAATACCGGGATGACCAAGGCGATCATGCCAAGTTTGAAATGCATTGATATTCTGAAAAATTACCTTATACGCAACATGTGCTACGGGTTTTATGTATGTATAGTACAATCCTGATGATAAAGAGGGAATTTTCTCAAATATTTGTTTGCCATATCCGTTGTCTTTGGTAAAGAGGAGATACTCCTCCTTGTTTTCTTCATGGGTTTCAATGTGAAAACCATTTTTTCGGATATCTCTATATCCTATGAGGGTACGAGTTGAATCAGGATACAATAAAGCGTCTTCAATTATAATTTGTGTACCCATAGGGAGGGTAAATATGGCGCGTCCTGTGTCAACAATTACCGCATCGCGCCCAGCGATTGTTAAAATATCTCCTTTCATCTTTGTAAGAGTTTGGAAATACTTTATTTCCCTAAGTATAGAGTTTGTGGTACCACTGTCCACAAGACACATTTCCTCCTCCATTTGGATTGACACCCGTAGAAATCTGTACTTTCCTTCCTTTTCTCCGATGATTTCTCTCCAGCGATTGCTCTCGGTAGAATCTAGTGCATGATAACGTGTTGTGAATGGAAATGAATGTGTGCTTTATTGATCTGCCAAATCGGCTATTTATACAGGGAGTATGTCGGTTAAAAGAGTGGCAACTGCCTAGCAGTTTGTACACAAAAAAAACATGGGGAAAAACTAAGTCGGTGGTTTTAGGAGACGGTTGCTGCTATACTTCCGTAGGGGCAACGTTTGATTCTCAACAGATTAGTCAAACAAGAGCGTCTGCGGGACCCTTTCGTGACTCAGCACTCAACAACATAAAAACCATGTTAACCTCCAATCTTTGATTTCCTTTTCCCTTTTTTGAAAAACTGGCTTAGCTCCTATTTCTATTGTCATACGAAATCAAATCTTTGAGACTTGAGAGCACATAAATGGATCCAGGGATACGTTTGAATATGATGGACAATGACACGTGAATATATGGTGATATTGATAGTCTTTTGGGCTGTTTCTTGGGGATAAGAATCCTTATATAGGTAGGATTAAATTACAGTCCTAAACTATAAAATATGGCCTTACCGTAATATACTCTAACATCCACCCTCTCCCTCCCCTGCCGTTGGATCGGTAATGACACGAACAGTAGGTGCGTCGCAGACAGTGCAGTTTGAGCACAAGCCGAAATCGCGACCTGGAGGCGGTAAGGTCGTGCTGGACGAAGACGGTGAGGTGGTTGTCGATGGCGATTGAGCTCTTGAGATAGTAGCATTAGTAGATGTCGGGTATTGAACCCGAATCATCCGTTTGCGAGGGCGCATTAGTGCTGGTAAAGGCAAAGAAGAACCCGAACCTCACTATGAATGATGGTGGCGGCAATGATGGTACATGCGGTGATGTTCTTGGGGTAGAGGCGAAATGACCACAAGCGATGTTGGTGGAGCGCTTCGTTAGAGACAAGGCACATTCTCAGGGACGGGCTTGATGTCCCCCAGTTGATGACGACATGCGGCGATGGACGACTCAATCCGATCTACGATAGGCAGAAGAAAAAAGACACGTAAGTGGCTGGCGAGGGAACTTTATGAAAGCTATGACGTGACCATCAGAAGGTTCTGCGGCCGGATCTAATCTATGAGCTGGTTCTAATCTACTAGTTGCATGGCCCCGGACGTAAACAGCAGGATTGGCGTGAGGCTAACCGCTCTGATAGTATAATGGACAATGATATATTGTGCAATTTTGATAGTCTCTTGGGCTGTTTATATAGAAAATAGAACTTGGGGGCTAAGAATAATAGAGGTAGGATCAGATTAATATATTAACGTTTTCTTTTTCCAAAAAAAAGAAACCTTGAGTAAAAATCCTAGACGTAGATAATGTTGTATTCTAACAATGCGTACAATCTCAGTTAGGAATATCTTATATTTTGAGCTATGTAAAAACGGCAAAGTATAACATTTGAAAAATAATTATGAGCATTGCAAAAGTTCAACTCTTTCAAATATGTGAGATTTTTGTTATTTTGTGTAGCTCTCGGAATATGAATTATGTTGGTATACGATTTTACACGTTGGTAGAATGCAACTTTGTCTAGTATACTGTCTTTTCCAGATTTTTTGAAACTTCAAAGATATGTTTTTAATTTTTTAAAATAAAGGACTCATGGGAATTCGGCCTTCTTTTGTGGCTTGCACAATTTTTTCCATCTTTGCAACTCAATTGTCAATCTTTATTAGTCGTGGATCTTGTGCTGCAAATTCTTTGTCAATCTGACCATGTCTTGAGCTTGATTCAAAGTATCCCCATATTCTTTACCTCTATATGACATAATCATGTGAGTATTCTCCTCCTTCATCACCATAGTCCAAACCCTCAGTGTAATTTTCAGCATCATCTGCATGTTGTTTGTCTACATTCTTTGCCTCTTTTCATTGTATGTGAAGGTGTGCGATAATAATGCTTTCTCCCAAATTCTGCAACTCAATTGCCAATCTTCATTAGTCCTAACTTAGGTGAACCGAGTTAAACATACTTTCGCCAACTGGTCTCATTCATTTACTAGGACTCTCACAATCAACAGTACATCCGTTTCATCAATCGACATCCCATTAATTATCTCTATAACACATTATACCTCATGCTAAGCACCATAACCATATGGATTGGTAGTGATTTTGGTAGAAGGAGGAATGAGCACAGGATCTCACACACCAATTCAACTCTAGCAACATGGCATTTCCCCAAAGTAGCAATGTCAACTCTTTATATCACACCCAAAGAAGACCCTACCTCACACACCCTTTAATACTGCATCGATTTGTTAGGCGGTACTGAGAATGTGTTCCTCCAGTTCGACTTAATATACTGTATGTGGTTATACATGGGAAACTAGTTGCCCAAAATTCTTTTTTTTGAGACACTAGTGGAAAAAGGACTTTACATCCAGACTATCAGTCCCGGCCAGGTTTGCGGCCGGTACTAGTGTGGCATCAGTACCGGTCCGAACAGCGAGAGGCGAGGGGGGCAGCAGTACCGGTTCGTAGTGACCTTTCGTACCGGTTGGAGACACCAACCGGTACTAAAGGTCTCGGGGAATCAACTGCGGTAGGACAAACACCTTTAGTACCGGCTGGTGTCTCCAAACGGTACTGAATTGGTCACTGTACTTAGAGCTTGTCCCACCCCCGAGCCACACACTCCATTTTTCAGCTCGAGCACACACTTCATTTTTGCTCTCCTACCTCTCCCAAGAGCTCTAGTTCAAAATATTTTTCTCCAACATTTGTCTAGATTGGTGGCACATCTATCTACACAAGGGTGAGCACCTTCATCTACCTCTCCGGCGTTTCAAGTTTAGCTCATTTGCTTGCTAGTTTAGCTCATTTGTTTTTTGTAGTGCTAGCTAGGTGTTTGATGAAATGCTTAACTTAGGCATTTCATTTGTTTTATATGCATTTTGAGCTCAAATTAAAATATGATTTGTGGTTTTTTCTAGTGTTGTTTCGTCCACTTTCTCACCGTCGTCGATCTCCCACGTTGTCCCCTCACCGACACCACCTCGGTGAGCCTCTTGTTTTTTTATTTTGTTTTAATAATTCTTAGTTATATAATTATTACTTTTATAATTTTCTTATTTGTTTTTTTGGTATATATAGTGTCATGGTTTTGAGATCTGTCCACATTGGCTCTCGCCCGCTCTATTATTCGGATGTGGAGGTAGTTGAGCCGGAAATTCCAACCGAACCTATTGTCAAGTTTTTTATAAAAGAAAACAATGATTTGAAAAACAATTGAATATAAGTGAAGGTCTTTGACGCGGGTGTAACTCGGCAAATCACAGGGTTGTCCACCCCGGGTTGATTGAGGGGAATATAAGTGAAGCAAGTCGTTTACCCAGGTTCAGGCTCCCGGAGGATAAGACCCTACTTCCTGCTTATCTGGTATTGATGGCGAGTTGTGGTTACAATGGCGAGATGGCGATCTCGCTAGGGTTTGTGGTGGCGGCTACGAGCGTATCTCTATGTGTGTCCTTTGGACGAGCAACCCTCCTAGCCTTTATATGACAGGCTAGGTCTCGGGTGAACGGTGCCGATGGCGATTACATATATGGTAAGAGTCGTATGACCTAGCCGAATAGAATTAGGCCACACGCTATCCCTATTGGGCCTTCCTTGGGTCTTCGCAATCTTGGCGTGGCCCAGGTAATCTCATCGTGGGGTAGTCGAAGAGTATCCCCACGTCAGTAGCCCCCGAGTGCTTGGTCGAATCGTAGAGTCGGGCAGAGGACTCCTTCCTCCTGGGCACGCCGCCTGGTTGCTTGCACTTGAGATTGAACTCGTTTTCTTCAGTCGAAGAGCCCGCTCCCGATGGGAGTAAGATTTGCAGTCGACTTAGTCAAGTCGTACCTTTTGTTCAGCCTGCTGGCTTACTGTCAGTTGATTCAGCTTGTGAGGCTTACTTGTTCTTCTTGCCACCCGATTGCATGTTTTCGGGTTATTGGATCAGCACTGTAGCTTACTGAGGTGATTTCAGCTGTGAAGCTTACTATATGTACCTGTCACTCGAATCATGTGTTCGAGTTCTCCCTCAGCTCTGCGGCTTACCTCTAGTATTTGTGTTGCTGACGTCAGCGATGACGCTTCGTAGCACGCCTCTACGTCTGATGGGACGTGTCGAAAGTGGCCCCACTGTCAGTTCTTATTGCAGATAGCAGTTGCCCGCTTATTTCTGTCTTGGGTGCGAAAATTTCACGGCGTGATGATAGTGCATTGATCCTCGTGCGTAGTGGACCGAGTGGGCGGCGACGGTTAGTCTCTCCGTGCGACACGTGGACGGCTGGATGGAGCTGCGGAGAGCAGTTTATTTGGGAACGGCTGAGATAGACTGTGCGCGCGGTATAAATATTGTACCGCGACGGGAAAACAGGTCACCTTCTCCATTTCTGTTGCCCTCTCTCCTGCGCCATTCTTGCCTCTCTCAGCTCCTGCTTTTTCCCCTTTCCACTTTCCGCGGACATCAAAGGCGATGGAAGACGAAGGCTGCGACCAGCGCCGCCGCCGCCGCCGAGGCGGGTGTTATGATGAAGCCCGACGGCGACTGGCAGAAGTCGTCGGTGAAGAAGACCGAATTCAAGGTCTTGTGCGCGCAGGGCCTGCTGCCGCCGGCAGACCAGGCGACGGTGCGCGCGCCTGCTAAGGAGGTTTACCCTGCCCCTCGCGAGGGGAAGCGCTTTTGCTTCGTGGACTTCCTTCCACCGGGCTTCGGGTTCCCTCTCCACGATTTTGTTCATGGTCTCTTGTATTCCTATGGGGTTCAGATCCACGACCTGGCCCCCAATGGCGTCTTGAGCATCGCGAGCTTTATCGTGCTCTGCGAGTGCTTCATGGGGATTGCCCCCCACTGGGCCTTGTGGAAGTCGCTCTTCCTCGTCAGGAAGAACGTGGGGAAGAGCGGGCTGACGTACCCGGTGGGCAGCTTCGTCATTCAGGTGCGGGGTGACACCTCGTACTTCCAGATGAAGAAGTTAGACTCCGTCCAAGGCTGGCGGAAGCGGTGGTTCTACATCAGGTGCCACCAAGAGGGGTTGCCTGACTTCAACGGCGAGCGCGAGTTGCGGAAGACGCGCGCG
Source organism: Poa annua (assembly GCA_026929855.1). Classification (NCBI taxonomy): domain Eukaryota; kingdom Viridiplantae; phylum Streptophyta; class Magnoliopsida; order Poales; family Poaceae; genus Poa; species Poa annua. The sequence continues at coordinate 38,223,946 of CM049426.1, forward strand.
TGGTCGCACCCGCTCGCGGAGGAGGAGAAGGAGGTTGTTAAGCCGCTACTGAGCCATCTCCGCAATCTGCTGAATGAAGGGAATATGCCCTAGAGGCACTTAATAAACATAGTTTATTGGAAATATCTCAATTGTTCATTATATGTTTTATACCATGCTATAACTGTATTAAGCGAAAACATTAATACAGGTGTGGTAGATAAACAACCAGGTCCCTAGTAGCCTCTACTAAGACTAGTTTCGTTGCGCGATTGATGATCGAGGTTTTCCAATCATAGGGCATGGCGCCGGTCGGCAATGAAAGTCATATCGTTAGGTGTAATGATGTGATGGACATACCCAGTATTTATAGGACATAGTCATTACGCCTTAAGACCGTGAGATCAACTCTTATTGTTATCCCTGGAAGATACTTTGATCGCACCAAACGTCATATCTTATATAGTGTGAAATAACGGTGATACTTTTGGGTATCGGAAGGGGGTAGTTGAGACGAGGGGTCAATAGCGGGATTTTTCAGTCCGCATAGCCGGAAAGATACTCTAGGGCCCACTCAGTGAGATGATGTCAAATGAGTTTACAAACATGTGACTAGGTCACCAGCTGACATAATATCATAGACGAGGAGAAGATAGCGATGTCGGTAACGAGATCATACTAGGTATGGAGATATCTGAGAATGATGCTCCGACACGCTAAGTATCGCCATGACAAAGGGTTTAAGACTATATGTCCAGATTTGATAGATGAAAGTCATTCGTTATGTCACGGGGATTAATTCATGGGGTCCAGGCCTACGAGTTAGTCGTTTATCATAGAGGAGTCTTGATCGTACCTGTTATTATATCGAACCGCTAGGGTAACACACTTAAGGGGTTTTGACAAGACAACCGCAAAGGAAAGAGATCACCGGGAATGTCCCGGGAATGGTCCGATGGAGATCGGGCAGCGTCGAATGAGTTTTCGGAGCTATAATAAATTATATATAATATGTTTGATATTAATTAGTGTAATTAATATTTAAATATGATTTTATATATTTATTTTCGAATTTTTAAAGGCTGGTTTCCCTAAATGGGCCTTCTGGTGGAAAGAAGGCTCAAGAGGGGGGGAAAGTCCCCCCAGGGCTTTGGATTGAGGGAGGGCCGGCCTAGGTGGGCCAAATGGGCCCCACCTAGGGCCGGCGCACTGCCCTAGCTGCACCAGGCAATGGGGGATAGTCCCACATTGCCTGGCTGGCAAGGTTGGTTCCCCTTGGGAGCCTATATAAGAAGGGGCACCCCTGGCCTTTTAATTCACCAATTAATTCCCCAATTCTCTCTCGATCTCGTGATTCCCTTCGTCGGAGTTGCGCCGAGTTAAGAGGGGGATCTCTTCTACCATAGCCCGCTGCCGCGCTGCTGGTGTTCTGGTCCAAGTCTTCCCCTGCTCGTCCTGGACAGGAGCTTCAGAGGCCGTCGTCTCCACCGTATGTGTGTAACGCACTGCGAGGTGCTGCGCTAGCGGTACTCGGAGGCCTACTTCCTCCACCCGACCTCGAGGTCATCTTCGCCGTCTTCATCGCGCCGAGTTCTTCACGACCTAGAGGTCGGCTACGTCGTCTTTGTCGTCAACGCTTGTGCGGGAGCGTAATCCCCGCTATTCCGTCTACGAGGGTATGTATTCCGATCTCCGCCGTACTTCTATATCTGCAAAGTGTAGTTCTTGGCTAGTTTAAGGATATCGTTGCTAGGAATTTTTTGTTTTCTGCACACGATCCCCTCCACTGGTATCAGCGCCGATCTATCGTAGATATAGCTGTACGCTGTTAGAACCCGTGTTCTGCACGGGGGCACCGTTCCTGTTATTTGCTACCTTCTAGCGTGCACTTGTGATTCCAGCGGCATCGAGTTGATGAAGCGGCCCGGACCGACTTTACGCGTACGCTTACCCGAGACTGGTTCCAATACTGACATACGGCTTGTACCGTATATGTGGCTGGCGGGTGCCTGTTTCTGTCTCTTTCGTTGGTCTTGCATTTTCAATGGAGGGCCCGAAAGAGATGCTTAAACATGCAATTATTGGATCGTTGTTGTGGTCATAAGGTTCGTAGGTATGAAGCGGTTCTATTTATGACAGCCCCAAGCCACGTAAAATATGCAAAAGATAAAGTAGAAGCATCTAACTTTATTTTGCAGGGGCTATGTGATATGCTCAAGAAAGGTTTATTAAATTTTTTATGGACTGCGGGCGCCAAGAAGACCATGGCGCATGGACCATATCACATCGCATTACATTGATGTTTTGTGTGCATCTTATATTGTGTGATTATATATATTAGTATATATTAGTTACGCGGCGGTAGTTATATATAAGATGATCCCTTCAAAATACCACTAGTGTTCTCCCTCCAATGCGCACCACCAAGAAAGTTCTACGTTATGAGGCAGGCCGTGATGATCGGGTGTCATACATATCGTCGTTCGCATACAGTGGGTGTCAGCCATGTTGCACAAGCGTCAGCGTGGAGGTTATTGTGGCGAGCCTAGCATATGCAGATATGGCCTCGGAACACGGAGGCCGAAAGGTCGAGCATGAGTCAAAGAGTTATTGTGATTGACAATTGTCTACCCTTGAAGTTGTATTGCTGGCTCTGATGATGAGGGCTTGTGCAATGGATGGGGGTCGTGTAATCGCTTAAACGACCAGGAGGGATGTTCGTTTGAGTGGGAGTTCGGATAGTTATTTTCTAAAATACTAGGACGCAAAATATAATGAACAAAGTCTGTTTTGCAAAACTTTGTAGATATTAACCATTGTGATAGCATGTTTTCAAATTAGGCGCATTCCTGCGAATGAGAAACTTAAAAAGTTGGGTCCAAACTTCATAGTTTATACTTTAGCTTGAGGATACTCCTTGTTTAAACCGTTAGCTCTTTGTGTTACAATACCCGCTAGGAGATAAACCCGGAGATTCCGCTAACAAAAGATAATTTGGATTATCAGATTTTGTGCGGATGATATCATCATAGTCCAGTGTATGCTATGATCTCTGCCATAGAGAACCAATGGTGGTTACGAGTTATTGGACCGCGAACATATGAGATGGTTGCTAAACTCGGGGTACCCCTAAGGTTGGGTTGATGAAGTTTATCAGTACGTTGACTGATTGTCTTCTCAACCAAGATGGAAGAGAATACACACATTGAGGGAGCACGTGGCGGTCATACTTAATGACATATGTTCATACTTGATGAACACTGAGACGCCTCGCTCAGCTCGATCACTGGATGACAGACATCGTTGCCAAGTGCAAATCCTCTGTCATAGACTATGTCATGCAAGGGGAATCGTTCACCTTCATGGTTCTTGATTACGTTGGAAGTATCAAGAAGATGAAACAGATCGCCGGAAGTCATCGATGATGATGGTGTATATATGATATACATGTTATGAATGTTTTAGCTCAGCAAGTACTCGCAGTAGTGACTAAGTTTTGAACTAGTCATGTTTTATGAAAACCAGGTTTACTGCTTGAGTAGCTTGAAACGATGAGGCGACATTGCGTGTTGATAATGGCAGACAAGTTGTTGTGCTGGTCATAGACACTCTCCCTCTAGATCTACCATTTGGGTAAAAATTTTATGATCGCCTGTTAGTATGATCGTTATAAGTGTGTCTCCTCTAGCGAGACACTAGTTCATATATGTTAGTGACAATTCGTTGTCCTATACTTATGAAGTAATGATCATATGCCGATTTGAATTTAGATGGTAGAAGCTCCCACATTCATAATATTAATGCCAAAGGATACAAACTTAATAAATACACCACATATGTGTGGCACTACCGCTTAATTCATGTCAATGTTATAGTTAATGCATTAGCTCCATACCGGATGGATCTACAAGTCCTAAGATTTGATCTTTTGACACTTGCAAAATAACTGTGACACCGTTTTTGGAAAACGGGCATATAACTTATTGATAGTCATACATAGAGATGTATGTGGTTTAATGAAGTAATTGACGGGTAGTGGAAACCTTTATTTAGTGAACTTCACTGAACGTTTTGAGTATAGCTTGTTGAGAATCGTGCATATGGGTGTATGTGAATCAATGAAGAACTTTAACGTGTAGTGGAAGTATTTATTTCATAGACTTCATGAACATTTGAGTACATATATGGATATCCACTCGGGGAATGTTGGCCTGGAAATTTTTGATTCGATCAAACTAGTTCAGAATGAAGTAGTAAATAAACTTAACAAGAAAATCAAGTTCCTGCGATACAGATCGAGGAAATGAAGATTTGAGTTATAATGTTGGCACATCATTGGAAGAATTGTGAGAAGAGTTCCACAAATTACGTCGCATGGAACACCATAGTGTTATGGTGTGTTAGGACGTCGTAATTGCACTCTATCGGATAGTGTGTAGTAAATAAATCTCTTACCGAATTATTGTGATCGTTAGAGTTATATGGTAGAAACGTAAACATTCACATTAGATAATAGGGAAACCATTTGAATCCATGGAGACAATACCATACGAGTGATGGCATGGATTTTTAGCCTGGATTGTCGTTTCAGCAATTTAGTGTTTCGATGTGATCGAACCTAAAATGGATTAATCTTTGTAGTATACCCTACCTAAAGAGTTAGTTGGGTACATGTCTCACGACATAGGCAAAACTGTTGCCAGGATATACCTTGCGAAAGAAATAGTTTCTTGTCCAAGTGTATAAGTGAGAAAGAAAGTAGAGCAAGACGAAGTTGGTGAACTTCCTCTCCAGACATCAGAGTGGCGCAACCGAAAGTGTTTTCGGTGTCAGGCTCCACAGCTTGAAAAAGCTGATGATTCAAGAACATGATGTTTTGAGCTCATACTAAGAGCGTAGGCATACGAGGTTGTGTTCCACACTGTGTGTTACGACAATCTTGTTATGAAGGTCATATTAATGGAATATGATAGACCTACGAACTACGAAGAAGAGATGGTGGAACTAAGTCCGAAAAATGGCTATGAGTCATTTATAATCCGAAATAAAATCCATGTACGATTACCAGGTAATGACTTGTGAGATCTTCTTGATGGCATCTAGGATGTTAATAGAATGTGGAATTTTATGAGAGAATAGACATTGAGAAGGATCGATTTGTCGTGAAACAGTTCCGATAGATCCAAAAGTTGACCACATGAGAGTTTGTCTCAAGTGGAGAAGCCTAAATCTATTCTGGGTCGTTTAGCAATCACTATAATTTTGAATGAGAAATTGATAGATGGAAAAGGAAACCATGTTTCTTAATAGTGTTATTAAGAAAGAGTTGGTGATCCTGAGGATGCTAAACATGTATGCAAACTTCAGTGGTCCATTCATGGGCTGAAGCAAGCATATCGGAGCTGGAATCTTCACTTTGATAATGTGATCAAAGGATTTTGGAGTTGTCCAAAATAGTTGAAGAAACCTACATTTGCAAAGAAGTGAGTGGGAGCAAAGTAGCTTTCCTTGATCTTATATGCGGAAGGCATATTTGAGTGGGAGCTAAGTAGCTTTTCCTTGATCTTATATGCGGACGGAATATTTGAGTGGGAGCTAGGTGTCATTCGTGATTTGATATGTAACGATATATTGAATGACACAGATCCTCTAGTAGAGTGTAAAGGATTATTTAAGTGATTAAATTTTCTATGAAATGAAGTTAGGAGTATTAGGCATCCGATTTAAAATTGTATAGATCATAAGGGGCTTAATAACATTAAGTCGGAATATTTCCTAAGTCAAGATTCTGAAGTGTTTCAGAATAGGACAAGCAAAGAAAGAGGTTCTTGCTTGTATGACTAGGTAAAATATTAACTTTATCTTAGCATTTCCAGTAATAGCAAATGATGTTCGACATTATCTATGTATCAGAAATAGATGCTATCAGACTGAAAGCTTGACTTAGTGTGACCCAAGTTCTTGGTTGAAGAATAGGTTCTAGAGTGATCCTTGTGTGGATCAATGAACAAACGTTAAGTTTATTCTTCAGTGTCTATGAGAACTGAAGATATGTTTTCTAGTAAAGGGTAAGAGTGGAAAGACAACTTGCCGTAAAGCGGTTACGATGATCCAAGTTATGACACTGACCCATACGACTAGAAATCTCATATAGGAGATGTCCTTTATTTTGAAGATAGACATGGTTAGTTTGCCAAGTCGCATATGAATGCACTGTCGCATAATATACATAGGTATAGAAATATATCGCGACTTCAGAAGTAGCAAGTGTGATTGGACTGAGCAGTTTTCCGAGCGTAGGTGGTCCCCTTAATAGATCTCTTAGACTTTAAGGCCCATGCTACGAGAATGCTCGAGTCTCACTCCATCCACTAGGATATATTTCACCGTCATCGTAAGATACGGGATGTTGTCAAACTAGATGACATAGAAGTGTTGCAAAGCACATATAGGTCTCAATGTGTGAGATCTTTTGACTGTATTCCACTTCCACGAGGCGACATGCACAAAGATGCTATGGGTGTTGAGCTTTTACCAAGTTGTAAACTAGATTAAGTGTTACTCTAGTGCAAGTGGGAGACTGAAGGGAATATGCCCTAGAGGCACTTAATAAACATAGTTTATTGGCAATATCTCAATTGTTCATTATATGTTTTATACCATGCTATAACTGTATTAAGCGAAAAGATTAATACAAGTGTGGTAGATAAACAACCAGGTCCCTAAAAGCCTCTACTAAGACTAGTTTCGTTGCGCGATTGATGATCGAGGTTTTCCGATCATAGGGCATGGCGCCGGTCGGCAATGAAAGTCATATCGTTAGGTGTAACGATGTGATCGACATACCCAGTATTTATAGGACATAGTCATTACGCCTTAAGACCTTGAGATCAACTCTTATTGTTATCCCTGGAAGATACTTTGATCGCACCAAACGTCATATCTTATATAGTGTGACAATAACGGTGATACTTTTGGGTATCGGAAGGGGGTAGTTGAGACGAGGGTTCAACATCGGGATTTGTCAGACGCATAGCCGGATAGATACTCTAGGGCCCTCTCGGTGAGATTATGTCAAATGAGATTGCAAACATGTGACTAGGTCACCAGTTGACATAATATCATAGACGAGTAGAAGATAGCGATGTCGGTAACGAGATCATACTAGGTATGGAGATATCTGAGAATGATGCTCGGACACGCTAAGTATCGCCATGACAAAGGGTTTAAGACTATATGTCCAGGTTTGATAGATGAAAGTCATTCGTTATATCACAGGGATTAATTCATGGGGTCCAGGCCTACGAGTTAGTCGTTGATCATACAGGAGTCTTGATCGTACCTGTTATTATATCGAACCGCTAGGGTAACACACTTAAGGGGTTTCGACAAGACAACCGGAAAGGAAAGAGATCACCGGGAATGTCCCGGGAATGGTCCGATGGAGATCGGGCAGCGACGAAAGAGTTTTCGGAGCTAGAATAAATTATATATAATATGTTTGATATTAATTAGTATAATTAATATTTAAATATGATTTTATATATTTATTTTCGAATTTTTAAAGGCTGGTTTCCTTAAATGGGTCTTCTGGTGGAAAGAAGGCCCATGAGGGGGGAAAGTCCCCCCAGGGCTTCGGATTGAGGGAGGGCCGGCCTAGGTGGGCCAAATGGGGCCCACCTAGGGCCGGCGCACTGCCCTAGCCGCACCAGGCAATGGGGGATAGTCCCACATTGCCTGGCTGGCAAGGTTGGCTCCCCCTGTGAGCCTATATAAGAAGGGGCACCCCTGGCCTTTTAATTCACCAATTAATTCCCCAATTCTCTCTCGATCTCGTGATTCCCTTTGTCGGAGTTGCACCGAGTTGAGAGGGGGATCTCTTCCACCATAGCCTGCTGCCGCGCTGCTGGTGTTCCGGTCCAAGTCTTCCGCTGCTCGTCCTGGACTGGAGCTTCGGAGTCCGTCGTCTCCACCGTATGTGTCTAACGCCATGCGAGGTGCTGCGCTAGCGGTACTCGGAGGCCTACTTCCTCCACCCGACCTCGAGGTTATCTTCGCCGTCTTCGTCGCGCCGAGTTCTTCATGACCTAGAGGTCGGCTACATCGTCTTCGTCGTCAACGCTTGTGCGGGAGCGTAATCCCCGCTATTCGGCCTACGAGGGTATGTATTCCGATCTCCGCCGTACTTCTATATCTGCATAGTGTAGATCTTGGCTAGTTTAAGGATATCGTCGCGAGGATTTTTTTTTTTTCTGCACACGATCCCCTTCACTGAAGACCTTGGGGCGCGAGTCGGGCGGCGTCCACCTCATCGCCACCTTCTTCAGGCTTCGATTATAACTACTCCGTGCTCGTCCACACCCGATGTGGACGCGCGAGGGTGCTGGCGTCCCGCAACTTGACGACGAGGAAGTGGAGTTGAAGGTGAGGAGCATCACAAGCCTTCGAGCCGTAGAACCCTGCCACGTCAAGTGTCCAGTCGCAGCTTATGGAGCGACGAACCCTGTTCCTGAGGTAAGCTTCTACCTTGCTTTTTGTTCTCTCTTGTTTCTTTTCTCGACTCTTCGTTTATTGATTCTTTTCATTTTATTTGAAGGGTCGTTCTTTCCTTGTCAGCCTTCCTCCACTCCTGGAGAACGGACCTCACGACGAGGCGACGTTCCTGGAAGAGGAGGGTGATGACGAAGAGATTCCTTCCGCCGTCTCCCTGAGTGAAGAGGTGGGGGAGGATGATGGTGACGAGGAGCCAGCACGGAAGAGGCAGAGGCGGCGACTCTGCTACTGCTTCGTCCCCTGCGAGTGATGCGGCTGCAGAATCTCAGGAGGATGGCTTGGCATCCTCTGGTGCAGCGTACCGGGGCGACTGGAACGAGCCCGTTGCTGCGACTCCTGTCAGTTCTACCCGCCGCCCTTGTTTGCCGCCCTTGTGCGCCAGGATGCCCTCCGTTTCTTTGGGAAGCAACGATGGCGTCGAGGCCACCAGGTTAGTCATGCTTGTTCTTTGTTGTGTCAAGTTATGCCTTTGACTTGTAGACGTTGGGTTGAACTTTCTAGCTTCTTGTGCCAGCTACTATTCAGGCGGCAAAGTTCCCCTCCACGCGAAGCAGAGCACGCGTCCACTCCTCCGGTTGAACGGACTTTGCAGGTGGTCGGGGAGTGTGCGTAGGGTGGTGTCTCTCTGGCGCCACATGGTGCTGCCGCGGCGACTTCGTCGGAAGCTGATCTGGTAGACCATGTAAGTATTCCTTGACTTGTTCTTTCGTAGCTGCATGGGGTGCGCGAACAGCGCTCCCGATGGGAGTAGCCCCCGAAGGTGTGGGCGACTAGGATAGTCGGGCATAACTTTATATATGCTTGTTTGACTGTAGCCATACTATCGCCAGCAGCTTGAATGAGCCGCCGCCTTCGTTCGCCTGGAGAAGGAGAGGGATCAGTTTCGCACCTCCCTGGACTAGGCCACGAGGCGAGCTGCGGAGCTGGAGCAGAAGCTTCAGGCTCAGACGGAGCTGGAGAAGGCGGTGCGTGAGTCGCAGGAGCGCGAGCGTGCGCGGGTCGACAAGGAGAAGACCCAAGTCGACCGCCTGCTCGCACTCGCCGCTGTCCTCGGACGTGAGTTTTTCGGCTTGGTACCTACTTGTCTTCTTGCTTGATTTGTCTTGAATTGACTTCTGACCCTTGTTCAAAGAATGCGGAGGCGCTCCCCCGGAGGGTTCATCAAGCGACGACGTCGACCTGGCGACTGTTGTCGGGTTCCTCGACCGCGTCTGCGCGTATGCCTCCGCAGCGCTGCAGCAGTCGACCGGGGCGCTGGCGACTGTGCGCCGGAGCATCTTCCCCAGCGTGTCGCCACCTTCTGCTGTGGACGCACTCGTGGCACCTTTTGAAGGCGATGCGACCACCATCGCAGACTTCACCCAGACGCATACGGTACGCGGCTCCGAGCTTACTTTCTAGGTTCTCCTTGGCCATCAAGTCGCGGGCGACTTTGAGAGAGTTGTCAGCGGCTTCCCTCAAAGGCCTGATGGCAAGACCGCGTCCCTTAGCGGAGTGAATGCGCAGGCGATTCAGCTGGCCGCGAAGCTTGTCGCCACCTTCGAGAGGGGGATTGCCAAGGCGACCGAAGCGGCTGCAGCTAGGAGGAGTCGCTCCCAGTCGGAGTCTGTAGCGTAGAAGTCTTGTAGTGAGGACTTGGTAGTATGCTTTTGAGTCTGTAGTTTGTAATGACTTATATTTTGCGGGTCTTCTGGCCTTGAATCATGTTGGTGCTGAAGCTTGAATTCTTTCGCTTCGAGTCTGGCTCGAGTGAGAAATCGCCTTTATTTATCTGCATTGACATTGTCGAGTCTTGGCAGCCTGGCACGGGCGAGACCACTCCGGTTGCTGGGACGACTAGCGCGGGTGATGAAGAAGGTCCTCCTTCGACTGATTCTGCTCTCCGCCGTCGTCGAACAACTTCGGCTCATGCGCGAAGTGCGAACGACCAGCGGTTGATCACTTATATGAGGAACAAGGTGGTCGAAGTCGAGGCGAAGCTGAAACATGCTGAGTTGGAGTTGGAGCGCTCCAGGTCGCGTCATGTTGCCGAGTTCTCGCAACGTGAGGAATTCCTGCTCGGCGAGATTGATCTGATCAGTCGCCAGCTGCAAGGTTTGTCTTTTGTAGCATTTGTGTTTTAACTTCCTCTTCCTTGCGATGTGTTGATTGCAATCTCTTGATGCAGACGTGAATCCTGACTAGCGAGGTGAGCTGACTCGGATTGATGAACGGGTTTGTAGCACCCCCGAGAGCCAGGCTAGACAAATCCCAGATATTCTTCTGATATAAGCCTAACCTTGATCTCGAGAGCCAACAGTTGAACAATCGGTAACACAACAGTGACTCTACGACTCAAAGCACTATTATACAAACCCTTAGCAGAGTGAAGATAGCAAATATTACAAGCAGAGGTCACTGACCCGACAACACATCAAACAGCGAAAGCAAATTATGTTATGCTACATAACAAGAACCAAAAGGCCTAAGAGGCCATAACATAAGCGACGACCCGCCCATCGATTCCAGGCTGCTGCCCGGGAACCCCGATCTACTCGTCGATGTCCATGTAGAAACCGGCAGTGGAGTTGGAACCTTCACCTGTCCAAAAAGTGCGCAAGGCTGAGTACAGGAGGTACTCAACAAGACTTATTTAACCTAGTATATATCCGCCCGTTCAGAGAGTATTCATGAATGTCTTTGCATAAAGCCATCTTTGTTTTCAAATCGAGGGAGGAGAGAGAGTCTCGCATCGGTAGACCTTTTAAAATGGGATAAGGAACAACACCTCTGACTCCATCCTCCATCCTCTGCAGCCACCGAGATGACTTCGCTTGCACCACCCGCAAGAGTCACCTCCTCGCTCAACCCGAGGAAGCAACCCTAACCACCCTTAGTTGACAGTTTTATGATTAGTTTTTAAGTTGTCTATGATCATCAGACATGAGGTACCAAGTCGTCCATAACCGTGGACACGGCTTTCCGAAAAGATGTACCCTGCAGGGGGTGTAACTACCCACACGTGCCAACCAACCGATACGCCAGACATTAGCACTCTACCTGGGAGTGCCGGCTGGAGAGTTGGCCACGACCTTTCCCAAGCTTCGCCTATGTCCATGAGCCACAGCAGTAGATCTGACCACGCGCAGCGGTCTCTAGTGCGGGTTGCCAGGGTCAACATGTGGACCGCAACCCTGTTGCCCCAGCCCTAATCATCTTCCATCCTTCTTTTCTTTTACCTAACATGCAAATGGAAAACTCGAACTAGTGGCTTCACGTAGTAGGCTAGACAAGTTGGAGTCGAGGGGGAAATGAATACCCCGTGTGGATGCACGAATGGTCTTGGTTCCAAAGACGAGAACTCGGATCCTAGTGTCGACAAGAACGAGACAAACCACCACAGTCCCGATGTGGCCTCTCGTCCAAGTCTTTAATAATAGATAAATCATGTACACCCGTTCCAACCAACCTTTCCAACTGAATGGAGTAAGGAACAACTAAGCATGTCTAAGCGGCAATGCAACGCAAGTGACACTCTATACCTTGACCAAAACATCTTTGAACCGTATGCATAACACAAGAATCAAATACTTTGGAAATCTTATATGTGCGGATATAAGGTTATGCTTGCCTTGCTCTTCAGTAGCTGGGTATTGGTCTTCGGAGGCGTTGCAAACACTCTCGGGCTCAAATCCTATCGCGAAGAACCAAATACCGGAAAGGAATGACACAATCAATACAGTATTGATGCAATGCACGATCACATGCATGATATGTCATTTTTAGAATATCCTAGATGCAAGCATTAATTAAATGGGTTAATAAAGTATACCCATAATTAAGATTAGGGTTTATTAATGTGAGACTAATAACATTATTTTCCTTGTATGGAATATGTATGATTAAATTATAATTGAATAGATTTTATTTTTCTGAATATTTTGATATAAAAATCATATTTTTCTGATTTAAAATGAATTAGTTATGAATTTTCAAAGTTTAAACAATTTAATTCAAATTTCAAATTTATTTAAATAAGTTGACCCCACATGTCATAATTTTAATCATTTCAGAAAATAATAATGGAAAAAGATTAAAATTCTGACAACATGGCCCCACATGTCATTTAATTAAATGATTACAGAAAAGAAATAATGATTTTCAGAATTTGAAAGGAGATGATGACGTCAGCTGACGTCATCAGCGCCCAAATCCTCTCTGCCGAGCACGATTCTCTCGAACCAGGAGGAATTGGAGTGATTGCTTCGCAGCAATCGAAAGAGGAGGCCGAGGCGGACCGAACGGTGGCGGCGTTGTGACCAAATGGTCACCGGAGAAGCCATATGGCTCGCCGGAGCGGAGGCCGACGGCGGCGCTCGGCGGCCGGGCTAAGCAGAGGGAGAGGGAGAGAAAGGAGGGCACGGGGAGGACCACAGGGACGACCTGAAGCTCGTGGAGGTGTCGGGGAGGCGAGGGGAGCTCGGGAACGGCCGGAGTTTGAGGTCGACGGCGGCGGACCCGGCGGAGGAAATCGATGATTCCCGTTGATCCGTGGATTCCCGGCACGAGCAGTTCAAGGAGGAGGAAGAGAAGAGCGAGGCGGTGCTTCCGATCTTCTCGCCGGAGCAGGAGGTGGCCGGAGTTCGAAGCAATCGCCGGCGACCTGTGGTTAGGGTTCGGTGATTTGGGGAGGAACGGAGGAGGAGAAGACGAACTAGGGTTTTCCCTGGCGGCGGCGGCAGCTACTTGCAGTCCAGGGAAGGCGGCCGCGTGAATCGCAGCGCAGAGGAGGCAGGGGACGGCGAGGAGCTCGACAGCGCACGGCGGCGCCGTCGGAAGCTTGAAGACGATCCTTTTTTTCTGAAAACCCCCCTGAGGATTTTAGTTATTGCCAGTTTCTTTCACAAACAGGCCCCTGGTTCCTTGTTTAGAAGGTTTGGGCTTTTCTGTAAAGAGAAAAATTTGCAGAAAAATACTAGGAGATTCAAAATTTCACAAGGAAGCCATTGGCAGTCTTGGATTTTGAAAATTTGGAATATTTTGAGTTCACCAAGAATAACAAGAGTTTAACCCTTTCTTTCAAAAGCAAACATGTGAAATTAAAATGCAAATTCTTGTCCAAATTAAATGAGATGCATGCAATGCTCAAAACACACCTTATATTTCCACTTAGCAAACTTGGGTTGTTACAGGTCTACCCTCCTTACAAGAATCTCGCCCCGAGATTCCTAGGTTTTAGAAAAGAAGTCGGGATACTCAGATCGGAGACGATCTTTGCGTTCCCAGGTTGCTTCCTCCTCGGAGTGATGGGACCACTGAACTTTGAGGAACTTGATGCTCTGACGACGAGTTTTACGCTCGGCTTCATCAAGGATACGGATAGGATATTCACGGTAGGTTAGATCCTCTTGAAGGTCAAGAGTCTCATGATCAACACCACGAATGGGATTTTTGAAGCAACGCTTCAACTGGGAGACATGGAAGACGTCATGGACGTCTGGAAATTTTGAGGGTAGTTCCAATTGGTAGGCAAGCTTTCCACGCTTAGCAAGAATGCGAAAGGGACCAACATAGCGAGGAGTCAGTTTGCCTTTAATACCGAAACGACGGACACCCCGAAGAGGAGTGACCCTGAGATAGGCATACTCGCCAACTTCATAGTGAACATCTTGATGATGGCTGTCATAGTAGCTCTTCTGACGGGACTGAGCTGTTTTGAGACGCTCACGGATGATATTGACTTGATCTTCTGCTTCTTTGATGATATCTGGCCCAAAGAGTGATCTTTCACCGGTTTCGGACCAATTCAAAGGAGTACGACATCTCCTGCCATACAAAGCTTCAAATGGTGCCATACCAATGCTAGATTGGAATCTGTTGTTGTAACTGAATTCAGCGAATGGAAGACACTTCTCCCAATTCTTTCCGAAGGATATGACACAGGCTCTTAACATGTCCTCAAGAATCTGATTGACTCGTTCTGTCTGACCACCGGTTTGAGGATGATAAGCTGTGCTAAAAGAAATACGAGTTCCCAAGGCTTGTTGGAAACTAGACCAGAACTTGGAGGTAAACAGACTTCCACGGTCAGAGATGATCTTCTTTGGAATACCATGAAGAACAACTATCCGGGATATATACAGATCTGCTAGTTGGATAGCAGTGATATCTTCTCGAACAGGAAGGAAGTGAGCAACTTTAGAAAGACGGTCCACGACTACCCAGATAGCATTGTTTCCCTTTTGAGTCTTTGGAAGACCAGTGATGAAATCCATACCAACTTCATCCCATTTCCAGACAGGAATAGAAAGGGGTTGAAGGGTACCAGCTGGCCTTTGATGTTCAGCTTTAACGCGGCGGCAAACGTCACATTCTGCCACAAACTTAGCAATTTCTCGCTTCATCCGGGACCACCAGAATCTCTGACGAAGATCCCTATACATCTTAGTGCCACCGGGATGGATAGAAAGAGGTGACTCATGAGCTTCCCGGAGGATTAGTGCTTTCAACTTCTGATGGTTCGGTACCACTAGACGGTCACCGAAGTAGACAATACCTTTATCGTCAAGGGAGAAACATTTATCCACTCCACTAACGATGTTCTCTTTTAGCTGGATAACTTCAGAGTCTAGCTTCTGAGCAGCCCTGATCTTGTCCTCAAGAGAGGGTTTCACCTCTAGATTCGCGAGAAATCCACTAGGAACAACTTCAAGGTTGAGTCGTGCAAACTCCTCATAGAGGGAGGGTTGAGCTTTCTTAAGTATCAGATTGTTGCAGTAAGATTTCCGACTTAGCGCATCGGCGACGACATTCGCCTTGCCGGGTTGGTAGTTGAGACCCAAATCATAGTCTTTGATAAGTTCCAACCATCTTCTCTGTCTGAGATTCAGATCCGGCTGGGTGAATAGATACTTCAGACTTTGATGATCCGAATAGATCTCGCAGCGATTACCAAAGAGATAATGTCGCCATTGCTTTAGAGCATGTACAACAGCAGACAGCTCTAAATCATGGGTTGGATAGTTCAGCTCATGTGGTTTCAGCTGCCGAGAGGCATAGGCCACGACATGACCATCTTGCATCAACACACATCCGAGCCCTTGAAGAGAAGCATCACAGAAAACAACGAAATCCTTGCTCGTATCAGGAAGAACAAGAACTGGAGCAGTAGTCAACTTGGTTTTCAAAATCTGGAAGCTTTCTTTTGCCTTTCCTGACCATTCAAACTTCTTTCCTTTCTTGAGAAGATCAGTCAGGGGCTTGGCAATTTTGGAGAAGTTCTCAATAAAGCGACGGTAATAACCAGCAAGTCCGAGAAAACTCCGAATCTCTTTAGCTGATTTAGGTATCTCCCAATCCAGGACAGCTTGAACTTTCTCCGGAATGACGGTAACACCATCGGCTGACACAACATGACCAAGAAAGATAAGCTCCTTCAACCAGAATTCACACTTAGAGAACTTGGCATAGAGACGATGCTCACGAAGCTTGGTCAACACCAAACGCAGATGCTCTGCGTGTTCTTCTTCGGTTTTGGAATAGATTAGGATATCATCGATGTAGATCACGACGAACTTGTCAAGGTACTCCATGAATACTGAGTTCATCAGCCGCATAAAAGTGGCTGGAGCATTGGTAAGACCAAAGGACATCACGGTATACTCATAGAGACCATAACGAGTCTGAAATGCCGTCTTTGGAATGTCATCCTCCCGGATTTTGATTTGATGATAACCAGACCTCAGATCCATCTTGGAGAAGACAGTAGCACCAGCTAATTGGTCAAATAGATCGTTGATCCGAGGAAGGGGGTACTTGTTCTTGATTGTCACAGCATTCAACGGTCGATAGCCAACCACCAGTCGAGGAATGTTGGTGTCCCGCTTCTTAACAAAGAGTGCAGGGCATCCCCAAGAAGAGGTGCTAGGTTGGATAAATCCCTTTTCTTCCATCTCCTCTAGCTGTCTCTTTAACTCAACCAACTCTTCCTTAGGCATGCGGTAAGGCCTTTTGGAGACGGGAGCAGTTCCAGGAACCAACTCAATAACAAACTCCACACTTCGGTCAGGTGGCATACCAGGCAACTCCTCAGGAAAAACATCTGGAAATTCACGAACCACCTGAACGTCTTGAATCTCAAGGGTAGGTGTGGCGTCCATGGCACACAACTCTGAGCTTGGAAAAGATGTTGCGGAGGAAGGTACTGAGGAAGGAGACCAGTACCGAACAGTTTCACCAGAGGGGTGGGTCATATTTACAGATCTGGCTGCACAGTCAATAACGGCCTTGTACCGTACCAGCCAATCCATGCCCAAGATGACGTCAAGGTCAGTTGACTTGAGGGCAATGAGAGAAACGGGATAAGATAAAGAGCCTATAACAATGTTGGGCTCAGGGGCGGTCCAGATTGCCCGCCAACGAGATCCCGGGGTATTAATCTCCATAGAGATAGACATTTCCTCTAGAAGGATACCATGCTTTTGGGCAAACTCTTGCGAAATGAATGAATGCGATGCTCCGGAATCGAACAAAACTGTAGCTGGAATTGAGTTGAGATGAAGCGTACCAAGAATAAAGCTTGGATCTTCTTCAGCAGCCTCAGCAGTGACATGGGTCAGACGACCACGTCCAGCTCCAGATGGTTTAGCATCCTTCTTTGGCGGAGTAACTCCACCTTTAGCAGCATTCCGTGGGCACCCATAGGAGAAGTGGCCGGGCTGACCACAGGTGTAGCAGATAAGTCCAGCTGGAGCAGCACCTGAGGGACGATAACTTTGCCCACCACCATACGTCGAGGTAGAATGGGGTGCAGTTGGGCGAGGAGCATAACCAGCAGACTTGGGTGCATATGGGGCTCTTGGAACAGCGCTATATGGAATGAACACACGGCGCTTCTTGAAGCCGGAGCCAGATGCACGAGGATCCCCGGAGACAGACTTCATAGCAGAATCCATTTCCTTCCTTCCATTCTCAAGGGTGATAGCCTGATTGTACAGATCCTGGAAGGTCTGGAACTTAAAGGGTAGCAGCTCATACCGAAGTGCTGGGTTCAGGCCCTTGCGGAATAGCTCTTGTTTATCCGCATCATCGGTAACATCTCGAGGGGCATAGCGAGCGAGACGAGTGAACTCACGCCCGTAAGCCTCGATATTCAACCTTCCCTGGGACAGTTCCAGGAACTCCTTTCTTTTGATGTCCATTACTGCCTTAGGGATATAGGCAGCACGGAAGGCAGTACGGAATTGTTCCCAAGTGACCTCATGTCCTGGCGCCTGCAACGCCAAGAAACCTTCCCACCAAGCGCCAGCTGCACCCTCTAACTGGTAGGTGGCGAAGTTCACACGGTCATTGGCTTGAACATGGAGAGCAGCAAACTTACGCTCAATTGTACGGATCCAGTCATCAGCTTCAAGGGGCTCCTTGTATTCACCAAAGGTAGGAGGCTGAGCTTTAAGGAAATCTCCAAGTGTAGCACAGACATTGGGACGACGTTCTGTGTTCTGGGCCACTCGCTCAAGGAGATGTTCAGTCCGCACGCGATTGTTCTCGATGTTCTGAAGAACCTGCGCCATTGTGGGAGGTGGCGGCAGTTCATCATCATCACCATGGTGACGACCACCACGGCCCTGGCCACGAGTACCACTTAACATCCTGATAGCATAGAACAGAGACCACGAAGGTTAGATCCACCGGTAAACAGGATAGATGAAAAGACGTGGAAAGTAACAGGATATCAATGATAAGAGATGGTCAAGCAGTAGAATTCAAGATTGGAAGAAGAAAGATACATGCTTCAGCGGAGTTGAAACATATAGAACACTCTGAGAACCGCAACCGAAAATAGGTACGAAAGAACACTACCCATCCTCTGAAATCCTAAGATTTTGAAATATGGGATGAGATGGTAAACCTTTAGAAATCAAATCAAGAAAAGAGGCTCCAAGAATAGATTCATGGATAAGGAGAAAAAGCATCCTATCAAGATTTTTGTAAATAGTTTTTAGCTTTCAAATAGTTTTCACAAACACTAAACTCAACATCGACCAACAAAAAGGGTTTCCTACAGGCAGTCCTGCTCTGATACCAAAACCTGTAGCACCCCCGAGAGCCAGGCTAGACAAATCCCAGATATTCTTCTGATATAAGCCTAACCTTGATCTCGAGAGCCAACAGTTGAACAATCGGTAACACAACAGTGACTCTACGACTCAAAGCACTATTATACAAACCCTTAGCAGAGTGAAGATAGCAAATATTACAAGCAGAGGTCACTGACCCGACAACACATCAAACAGCGAAAGCAAATTATGTTATGCTACATAACAAGAACCAAAAGGCCTAAGAGGCCATAACATAAGCGACGACCCGCCCATCGATTCCAGGCTGCTGCCCGGGAACCCCGATCTACTCGTCGATGTCCATGTAGAAACCGGCAGTGGAGTTGGAACCTTCACCTGTCCAAAAAGTGCGCAAGGCTGAGTACAGGAGGTACTCAACAAGACTTATTTAACCTAGTATATATCCGCCCGTTCAGAGAGTATTCATGAATGTCTTTGCATAAAGCCATCTTTGTTTTCAAATCGAGGGAGGAGAGAGAGTCTCGCATCGGTAGACCTTTTAAAATGGGATAAGGGAACAACACCTCTGACTCCATCCTCCATCCTCTGCAGCCACCGAGATGACTTCGCTTGCACCACCCGCAAGAGTCACCTCCTCGCTCAACCCGAGGAAGCAACCCTAACCACCCTTAGTTGACAGTTTTATGATTAGTTTTTAAGTTGTCTATGATCATCAGACATGAGGTACCAAGTCGTCCATAACCGTGGACACGGCTTTCCGAAAAGATGTACCCTGCAGGGGGTGTAACTACCCACACGTGCCAACCAACCGATATGCCAGACATTAGCACTCTACCTGGGAGTGCCGGCTGGAGAGTTGGCCACGACCTTTCCCAAGCTTCGCCTATGTCCATGAGCCACAGCAGTAGATCTGACCACACGCAGCGGTCTCTAGTGCGGGTTGCCAGGGTCAACATGTGGACCGCAACCCTGTTGCCCCAGCCCTAATCATCTTCCATCCTTCTTTTCTTTTACCTAACATGCAAATGGAAAACTCGAACTAGTGGCTTCACGTAGTAGGCTAGACAAGTTGGAGTCGAGGGGGAAATGAATACCCCGTGTGGATGCACGAATGGTCTTGGTTCCAAAGACGAGAACTCGGATCCTAGTGTCGACAAGAACGAGACAAACCACCACAGTCCCGATGTGGCCTCTCGTCCAAGTCTTTAATAATAGATAAATCATGTACACCCGTTCCAACCAACCTTTCCAACTGAATGGAGTAAGGAACAACTAAGCATGTCTAAGCGGCAATGCAACGCAAGTGACACTCTATACCTTGACCAAAACATCTTTGAACCGTATGCATAACACAAGAATCAAATACTTTGGAAATCTTATATGTGCGGATATAAGGTTATGCTTGCCTTGCTCTTCAGTAGCTGGGTATTGGTCTTCGGAGGCGTTGCAAACACTCTCGGGCTCAAATCCTATCGCGAAGAACCAAATACCGGAAAGGAATGACACAATCAATACAGTATTGATGCAATGCACGATCACATGCATGATATGTCATTTTTAGAATATCCTAGATGCAAGCATTAATTAAATGGGTGAATAAAGTATACCCATAATTAAGATTAGGGTTTATTAATGTGATACTAATAACATTATTTTCCTTGTATGGAATATGTATGATTAAATTATAATTGAATAGATATTATTTTTCTGAATATTTTGATATAAAAATCATATTTTTCTGATTGAAAATGAATTAGTTATGAATTTTCAAAGTTTAAACAATTTAATTCAAATTTCAAATTTATTTAAATAAGTTGACCCCACATGTCATAATTTTAATCATTTCAGAAAATAATAATGGAAAAAGATTAAAATTCTGACAACATGGCCCCACATGTCATTTAATTAAATGATTACAGAAAAGAAATAATGATTTTCAGAATTTGAAAGGAGATGATGACGTCAGCTGACGTCATCAGCGCCCAAATCCTCTCTGCCGAGCACGATTCTCTCGAACCAGGAGGAATTGGAGTGATTGCTTCGCAGCAATCGAAAGAGGAGGCCGAGGCGGACCGAACGGTGGCGGCGTTGTGACCAAATGGTCACCGGAGAAGCCATACGGCTCGCCGGAGCGGAGGCCGACGGCGGCGCTCGGCGGCCGGGCTAAGCAGAGGGAGAGGGAGAGAAAGGAGGGCACGGGGAGGACCACAGGGACGACCTGAAGCTCGTGGAGGTGTCGGGGAGGCGAGGGGAGCTCGGGAACGGCCGGAGTTTGAGGTCGACGGCGGCGGACCCGGCGGAGGAAATCGATGATTCCCGTTGATCCGTGGATTCCCGGCACGAGCAGTTCAAGGAGGAGGAAGAGAAGAGCGAGGCGGTGCTTCCGATCTTCTCGCTGGAGCAGGAGGTGGCCGGAGTTCAAAGCAATCGCCGGCGACCTGTGGTTAGGGTTCGGTGATTTGGGGAGGAACGGAGGAGGAGAAGACGAACTAGGGTTTTCCCTGGCGGCGGCGGCAGCTACTTGTAGTCCAGGGAAGGCGGCGGCGCGAATCGCAGCGCAGAGGAGGCAGGGGACGGCGAGGAGCTCGACAGCGCACGGCGGCGCCGTCGGAAGCTTGAAGACGATCCTTTTTTTCTGAAAACCCCCCTGAGGATTTTAGTTATTGCCAGTTTCTTTCACAAACAGGCCCCTGGTTCCTTGTTTAGAAGGTTTGGGCTTTTCTGTAAAGAGAAAAATTTGCAGAAAAATACTAGGAGATTCAAAATTTCACAAGGAAGCCATTGGCAGTCTTGGATTTTGAAAATTTGGAATATTTTGAGTTCACCAAGAATAACAAGAGTTTAACCCTTTCTTTCAAAAGCAAACATGTGAAATTAAAATGCAAATTCTTGTCCAAATTAAATAAGATGCATGCAATGCTCAAAACACACCTTATATTTCCACTTAGCAAACTTGGGTTGTTACAGGGTTGCCCGAGAAGCAGCTGGTGACTCACATGAGGCGCGCCACTTTTGGTCAAATAGATCTAGAGGGCGGATCCTCGCCTGTATGCTAGACCGCACCTGGCGAGCTGCTTTTCTTCTGGAAGGGTGTAGGAAGACTCTCTGGCACATCCACCGCGTGTTCTTTCCGCACAATGGGCAGCCCCACGAGCTGGCCACATTGCTGGAGAGGTTCCGCGAGGGTGGCGCGCTGAAGGAGGTTGTTGATGCCCAACTCGTTGCCGGGGCGAACATGGCGTTGGCATACGTCCGACTGCACCGGCCGAATCTTCCTCTGGCAAGGTTGGTAGGTGGCCTGCCTGAGGAAGACGACTATGCCGAGACCTTTCCGGCTGCACGCCAGATGATTCAGCAGGTCCAGAGGCTGGGTGAGCGTCTTGTGGGGCCACTCGATGCGCGGAAGAATGAGCCCGCAGAGTAGGAGTAGTAGACTTCTGTTGTACAGATTAGTTCTAAGAGGCAAATTTGTCGAGTGTAAATATCAATGTATGTTAGCTGAGGTTGGGGGAGCCTCCGAGTAAGCAAATTGAAATTGTTTGCATTACTGTATGAAATAATTGGCTTGTGCGACGGGCCCCTGAGTGCATTACTGTGTTTTTGTCTTGACCTGTATGGCGCAGCCCCTGAGTGCATCAGGTGGCCTTCTAGGATTAACTTGCACCTGTGTGGCGCAGCCCCCGAGTGGATCGGGTGACTGCCTAGGGTTTTGTCACGGACCTGTATGGCGCAGCCCCCGAGTGCTTCGAGTGGCGGTCTAGGTTTTCAAGTGATACCTGGAAAGCGCAGCCCCCGAGTGTGTCAGGCGGCGGCATAGGATTTTTGACTTGACCTGTATGGCGCAGCCCCTGAGTGGTTCGAGTGGCGGCCTAGGATTTTGCGAATGAGGCCTGTATGGCCCAGCCCTCGAGTGGATCAAGTGTTGGTCTAGGTTTTCAAGTGATACCTGCAAAGCGCAGCCCCGAGTGTGTCGGGCGGCGGCCTAGGATTTTTTACTTGACCTGTATGGCGCAGCCCCCGAGTGGTTCGAGTAGCGGCCTAGGATTTTGATTTGACCTGTATGGCGCAGCCCCCCGAGTAAGTCAAGTGGCGGCCTAGGTTTGAAGTTGCATTTTGACTGAAAAAGTAAAGGGGAGAGCTTGTTCCACAAATCACTGTATTGATTTTTGCGAGCAGGCCGCCTCGTTAAAACCCTTCCAGTCCCCTTAGGTACTCTGGTAAGGGAAAGAGTGCGTCTAAAACCTGCCGCCTTGACATGTTGGTTTTGGTACAACGATGGAGTCGACTAGGCGTAGAAACGGCGAAGCTGCGCGACGTTCCATGGGTTGCTGCAGTCTGCTCCTGTTTTCGAATCCTTCAGGCGGTAAGCTCCGTCGCCGATTGCTTCTGTCACAATGTACGGGCCCTCCCATGGGGAGGCAAGCTTGTGCACTTTCTTCTGCTTGAGGCAGAGGACTAGGTCGCCTGCGACGAATGCCCTTGGCCGCAGCCTCCGTCCATGGTAGTTGCGCAAGTCTTGCTGGTACACGGCTGATCGTGCGAGCGTGATGTCGCGGGCTTCGTCCAGGACGTCCATGTCGTCTTCGAGTGCTTCTTCTGCGTCAGACTCGTCGTAGGCCACCACCCGTGATGCGTCAAACTTGATGTCGCAGGGTAGGACCGCCTTTGCGCCATATACCATGAAGAACGGTGTGTATTGGGTGGATTTGTTTAGCGTGGTTCGCATGCTCCAAAGTACTGATGGCAGTTCTTCGACCAAGGCGCCCGCCACGCGTCTCAGCAGCACTCGCAGGCGCTTCTTGATGCCGCTGCAGACTAGGCCGTTGGCTTTTTCGACTCGCTCGTTGAAATGCGGGTGCGAGACAGATGCATAATTGAGCTTGATGCCTTGATCAGAGCAGAAGTCCTTGAATTCTTCGGCTGTAAAGTTCGAGCCGTTGTCGGTGATGATGATGTTTGGCACTCTGAATCTGAAGATGATGGACCTGATGAAGTTAACTGTTGATGATGCGGTCGAACTTGTGATAGGCACGGCTTCGATCCACTTGGTGAATTTGTCAACTGCTATCAGGAGATGTGTGTGTCCTCCGGGTGATGATTTCTTGAGTGGGACTATCATGTCCAGTCCCATTTAAGCGAAGGGCCAGGCTAGTGGTATTGTCTTCAGCGCGGATGCCGGCGCATGTGGCTTGTTGACGAACTCCTGGCAGCCAGGGCACTTCTTTACTAGGTCTTCTGCGTCGTGCATAGCTGTTGGCCAGTAAAATTCGGCTCGTACTGCCTTGGCCACCAAGGCACGACTGCTGGCGTGATGCCCGCAGATGCCAGCATGAATATCGAGTAAGATGGCTTGACCGTCGACTGGATCTACGCACCTTTGTAGAATTCCTGAGATGCTTCTCTTGTAGAGCTCACCGTTGATGATGGTGAAACTTTTGGAGTGCCGAATGATGCGCTTGGCTTCGACTGGATCGACTGGCAGCCTTTGGTGCAGCATGTAAGCTAGGTATGGGCTTGTCCATGTGGCTTCAACCAACATGATCTCCATGGGCTCCTTCTCTTTGCTTGGCGGCTTGACAGTGCTCGTTGAAGGTGTGGGGGAGACTGGTGCGGGTCGAAGCTTAATGGATCGCTGCGTAACACGCTCGAGGAAGACGCCTGGTGGCACTGGCACCTTTTCTGATCCCATGTTGGCGAGGACGTCGGCTTCCTCGTTGCTTTCGCGGCCGATGTGGCGCAATTCGCAGCCGTCGAAGGTTGTCGGGATGTGACTCCCTAGAAGTGGGGGTAGTCACTTCCTGAAGTGTAGTTCATGAAGGGGATTGAACGCGGAGGTCAAGACCCTCGAGTGACCCGGCGACTTTGCTCGCCGGACCTGAAGACGAAGCACCCCCGACAGAGATGGACACCGGCCCGTACCCAGGTTCACGGTCCTCGTGAGGAGGTAGGACCGCTACTCCTGCTTGTCTGTATTGAGTTATGGAGTTTACAGTAAAACCGGGCTTGCCGAAAGCCCCCTTGAGGCATTTCTTGCCTGGGGGGGGGGGGGGGGAATGATGACCTTCTTCCTCCTCCAGGCAGAGGCTATCCTATACTTGGGATCGCTAGGGTTTACAAGCGTTGTGGAATCAGAAAGGCCGACCCTAGCTACGATGGAAGTATTGTCCCTTTGATAGGCGCCTCTAGCGCTATCCTTCCGCTTTTCCTTCAAGGTGGCTCCCACATGGCAGAGGCAAAGTGGAGCAGGAGTCCACCGCGGTCCATTCATACATGGACGCGGTCCATTGTTGATAAAGGTGGGCGCAGTGGCCGACAGGCTACCGACCGTGCTGTACTGCCCGCAGGGAGGGCAGTCTCTGAGGTGGAGCCCGCGATGACGTTCTCCGTTGGAGAGTTGCGCTGTCCACCTGCTTTATCACCAAAGTAGAAGGTCCTGGCAGTTCCGCAGCAGGCGGCGCGGCTTTATTGACCCCTTTATCGCCTAAAACGGCAACGGGGGGTGCTTGCGTCACCACGTGGGCGTGGCAGGGGCCATGTGCGTCTAGCCGTACTTGCTTCGCCGCAACGTTTCCCTTCGGGCCTGAGGAGGCCTGAGGGGGGGGGTACTGTTGGAGTCCCTCGAGGCGCGCTGGCGCCTCGGGATGGTCCCTTGAAGCGAGGGATCCCCTGAGGCCCTCGTTTCCTCTTCAGGCCCTCGAGGGGAATAGCCTCTCGAGGGTCCCGCCAGGCAGTGATGCCTGGTCCTTAGTCGTTTCGTCTGACTGGCCAGCGTGCGAGGCCTGGGGGGAGTGGGCTCTCCATACCCCAGTTCCCACTGGGCCGACAATAGCGCCCGGGCCCTCGATGGGCACGATTGAGCCCCTGGGCTCAAGCGAAGCGTCGTGGGCCCTTATGGCCGAGCCGGCCCGAGCCACGCGGCACTCAAGCGAGTAACGGTCTCGCACGATCCGGGGCGTGAGTCGTGGGGGGTCCCACCACGCCCCGGTAACTGCTCCTTGAGGGGGTATAAAGCCCGAGCGTTGTGGCAGGGAGCCGTTACCGTTTCCAATTCTTCTCGCAGAAATTTCCGCTTCCCAGAGCTCTCCGCCTCCGCTCTCTCCTGCGATTCTCCTTTCTCAGTCTCCTTCAATCCTCCGAGCCCGCGACGATGAGCCCCCTCAAGAGCAAGGGCAAGGCCGCCGCGGGGTCTTCCTCCCAGGCGGAGGTCCCTGAGGTCGTGCAGGGCGCGGCGCTGCTGGGCGTTTGCGTTAACGAGAAGGCGCTTGCCAAGGTCCGGTTTCTGGTTGCGGACCGGACGAACGAGCATGGCGCCACCGCCCTGAAGCCCGCGGCGCACGGGAAGCGCCTGCGAGGGTACTTCCCGATCTTCCAGCATTGCCTCGCCGCAGGACTGGTGCCGCCCTTCTCGCCGTTCCTGGAGGCGGTGCTGGCGTTTTATCAGGTGCAGTTATTGCACCTGCATCCCAACTCCATCCTCAGCCTGGAGCCCACGGTGGGGCTGTTCTGGTGCTTCTACGCGCTCCGGATCATGGCAAAGAACGAGCGCTCAGGGTGCGTCTCGTTCCGCATCGTCGACGGCATGGGGAGCGTCTATATCCCCATGTCCTGGAGCGAGAACAAGGCCATCACCTAGGTGACGAAGAAGGTGGATGACTTCCGCCAAAAGTGGTTCTTCGTCGGGGTGGAGCATCCCTGCGCCTTCCTCAAGGTCCCCGACGAGCCCCCGCTGAAGAACTCCCATTGGGGCAAGGCCACCTTCGACGGCGCGAGGAATGTAAGCCTGATGGGGCGCCTGAGCTTCCTCCGCGAGGAGGGCCTCACGGGGCAGATGATCGTGGCAGACTTCGTGACGCGCCGCATCGCGCCCCTCCAGGCACACTCGGTGCCCATGTGGATGTACTCGGGGCCGAGCGACAAGATGCGGCTTCATGTCGAGGACAACGACAAGGACACCGTCGACAACGTCCTCTCCGCGCTCTTCGTCAACCCATCGGTGCCTGTCGTGGATCAGCTCCCCGTGACGCTCCGGACTCTTCATCAATACAACTTGACGGAGCGCATGGACATCCTGGAGGGGATGCCTCCGTTTACCCCGACTGGCCGGGCGGACTCAGAGTTGCCGACGCCAGCCATGCGTGGAGCGGAAGGGGCAGATTCTCCCTCGGCCTCAGGAGCTGGCCCAGGTGAGGAGGAGGCCACGGCCGGGGAGGTGTCCTCTTCGAGGGCCGGGCCGTTCACTGACGAGGTTTGCGACATCTTGTCAGGTGACGATGACGCCTTCGTGGTGGCTCCCTCGCGCCCCGTGGAGGAGGAGGTTGGGGAAGAGGAGGCCTCTGACGCGGAGGCCTCCTCTGGGAGGCACGGGCCGCGCACCAAGGCCGCCACGGACCACTCGGGGGCAAGGCCGTCCGACGTCCCCTCCAAAAGGAAAGCAGTGACGCTCCCTGCAAGGCCTGTGGCCAAGACCTTCCCCTCATGGCTCTCTCCAGGCTTGGCATGGGTCGATGCTGGCGCCCCCCCTTCAGTGTAAGTGTTCGTGACACCTGGTCACTTGCGTTTTGTTTTCTCTCTTTTTACTTCGCCCTTTATTGAAGATCTTTTCTTGGGATTTTGCCAGTGATCTTGTGCCTGCGAAGCGTCGTAGGCTTCGCAAGCCAGCTGAGGTGAAGAGAGCCACGGCAGAGACCGTGGCTGACGAGGCCACATGGCCTGTAGAGACGGCCTCCGCAGACCCCCTGAGGGGGTGCCTCAATCGGAGGCGGCTGCGCCTCAGGTGGGGGCGACAGAGCCTCAGGCGGCTGTGCCTCAGGCGGGGGCGACGGAGCCTCAGGCGGAGGGGGAACGCCATGCCCAGAGGCACCTACACGGCCCCCCGAGCCGATGGTGGTGGAAACCACGGCGGAGAGGGCTTCCACGCCGCCGCGCGCTCCTCGCGCGGTTACGCCTCCGAGTGAGGCAACTCCGCTTCGCGAAGCAACGCCACCGCGTGCGTCGACGCCACCACGCGTGCCTACCCCACCGTATGTGCCCACTGCTCCCGTAGCGCCTACGACGGAAGCGCGCGAGGCACCAGCTGGCGCGGGCGCGTCCACTGAGGGAGATTCTTCCTCGCCTCCTCGTCAAGCTGGAAACGAGGAGCGCCCTGCTGCCGCGGGGCCCGAAGAGGATGCCGGCGCGGGCACAGGCGAAGCCCAGGCTAGCCCCCGAGCTCTCACCGAGGCCGGGCCCTCGGGACTCGACGCCGGAGTTGGGCCCTCCACGAGCCAGAAACTGGTCCTTCGAGGCTGGGACTGGAGCATGGGGCGCCGCGAGGTTGCCTTCGGCCTCGTGAGAGAATCCTTGGAGAGCTTGGAGGCGCACCTCGCCCTCAGGGACATATGGCTCGCTCGGCAGCAGGAGGAGCTGGCGAGGTCATGGGCATCCTTCCATACGGCGATCGAGGCACGCTGGCTGGAGGACTTGGCGCTGCAGGCCGCGCGCGAGGAGGCCACCCGCTTCGCCAAGGAGATCCGCGAGGGGGGCATCCGCGACGCCGCAGAGCTCCTCGAGCCCCTCCAAGCGGAACGTGACGCTGCAGCGGAGCTCCTACGCGAGGCCAAGGCGGAGCGCGAGTCGATGGAGGGCTCAATGGTGCAGAAGCGCCGCAGCGGAGCTCCTACGCGAGGCCAAGGCGGAGCGCTTGGCGATGGAGGGCTCAATGGCGCAGAAGCGCCGCGAGCTGGGCCAGCTGGAGTCCCAGCTGCTCTCCGCCCATCAGGCCGCGCAGGCCGCTCTGGTGGAAGACCGCCAGGGCTTTGCCGAGCGCGAGCGATAGCTGGCCCTCAAGGAGAAAGAGCTGCGGCAGCGCGAGGAGCAATGCCTTCAGGCGGAGAAAAACTAAGCCGCCCAATGCGAAGCCCTCGAGGAGCACGAAGGAGACCTGGCCAAGGCGATCTCGAACTATGACGAGAACGTCCCTGCCCAGAAGCTCGCTTATGAGCGCTTCGAGCGGCGTTTCGCCGAGAAGAAGAAGGAGGCCGAGGACGCCCTCGTGGAGCGCGAGAAGCAATTCCGCAAGTCCACCTCTCAGAAGTATCGCGACCTGGCCCAGACGCAGGAGGGCCGCTTCAAGGCCAAGCATGCCGCGGATGCTCAGCGGATCGCCGAGCTCGAGAGGGCCAACTCCAAGCTGGAGGCTCGCCTCAAGCGTGCCAAGGACGGTCGTCGCTGAGCGGAGGAGGCCCGCACCGAGGCAGTCCACAACCTTAATTCCTTGTCCAAGGACGTGGAGGAGCAGGTGGCCCCCGCGATGGAGCGGGCGGCGGAGGCGTCGGACTCAGCCCAGGCGTCTCGCGCGCTCACAAAGCAGCGTGAGCGCATGTTCGAGGCCTTGGTTGCTCGTGGCAACGAGCTTGCTGTGCAGCTTGGCGCGTACGCGCCGCACACCGACGTCCGAGGCCGCGGCGATGCTGCCATGTACCTAGTCTACTTTGATCAGCTCTTCGCGGCACTCGAGGGCCCTGTCGCCGAGCTTCGCGAGATGATCGACGACGAGAGCCGGCAGCTCCTGGGGGTGGTTGTTGACCGCATCTTCACCAACCTCAGGCTCCTCACGCCAGGCTTCGACCTCTCCTCCGTGACCGAGGCCGTTCAAGGCGAGGACACGCAGCGGGTCTCCAGTTCCCTCTGTGAGCAAGTTGACGCCTTCTTCAACCGCTTCAGGCGCGCGGAGGCTGCGGCGGAGGACAGCGAGGAGGAGGCCGCCTCTGCCGAGACCGCGGAGGGCGCAGTGGAAGAGGTAGAAGACGACGATGCTTCCGCCTGAGCTGCACGCTATTGCGCCTGTGTGCGCTTGTATCTGAAACAATCTTGTGTTTAGATGTTTTTAAGACCTTTTGGCCTGTAATATACTCTTTATTGCTATCTGTATTTAGCTTGATTGCCCCTCGAGAGGTCTCTCTGGACTCATCTTCATGTCTATTTGATCTCTGCGTCGGTAGGACCCATCTCTTCGTGCCATGACTCCGCCGCTTCGGTATGCAGGAGCAATGACTCCGCAAGGCCGGGGGTACATTAGGCCTAGGAGAGGTAAGAGCCCTGAGTCGCGATGCTCAAGTGCCCCCCTTAGACGTGCGAGTAGTCCATGAAGCGTAAGGGCAAGCGAAGTCGCTTGAGGGGCAACGTGCGCTAGAGGGTGAGAAAACGCCCTTAAATCGTGGGTCCGAGACTTAGCTTCTCGGGGTTTTCGCCCTGTAGAGGCTTTTTGCCTGGCGAGGAGGCTCTCTTGAGGGATCATCCCCGGGTTTCTCCTCAAGCTTGCGGAGGCTTATGTTCCCTATAGATGTTAGAGGGGAGAACCCAAACGCTGGAACACGGTTCAAGGGACTCGTGCGCGCTTGTAGGTCCCCTCAGGCGTTCCTCGCGAGGAGAGTAAGTACCAAGGTCCTCTGTAGAGATGGCGTGTTTGTGGGATCTTGCCCTCCATCCAGAGCTCGGACTCTTGGATTTTGCAGTGCTGCTGGTGTGTCATTTGAGGCACTGGCACCGTACTCAGCCCTCGCTCGCGAGGTACGCAAGTGGAGAGATATAAGCGAACACTTCAACAAAGTAATGCGTCAAATAAAACTCACCAAATATTACATAACGGCGCCGAGGCGCTAAGTTCACTTGGGAACAAAATTGTTTCATTATGCTTGGGGTTGCCAAGTTAATGTTTTGACCATGTCGAGGCATGGGGACCACCCATTAGTGGCAGAGACTCTCAACGGCCTGAGGTGGCTCGTTACATGGAGAGCTCGGAGGGTTGACCCTCGAGAGAAGCCTTTGGAGCTTGGAGGTTTAAGCCGTGAGCTTTTAACCTCTAGAGACAAAAAGTGCTTGGAGGTTGAGCCGTAAGCTGCCTCTTCCGCCAGATATCTTGACGTGATAATGATCACGGGCGTGACGATGGTCACCTTCTGAGTTTGTTCCTTCTAGAGAAAAAAAGTTGTGTGAGGTTTAAGCCATGAGCTTTTAACCTCTGGAGACAAAAAATGCTTGGAGGTTGAGCCGTAAGCTGCCTCTTCCGCTAGATGTCTTGACGTGACAATGATCACGGGTGTGACGATGATCACGGGTAGAATTGCGTAGGTGCATGATGTTCCATGGATTCTTGACGGAGACGACGTCTTGAGTCTCGAGGCGAGCCGCGCCAGGCCTGGCGATGTGGGTTACCCTGTAGGGGCCTTCCCACATCGGGGACAGCATGTGGAGGCCTTCCCTGGAAAGGATTCGCCTGAGGACGAGATCG
Organism: Poa annua; assembly: GCA_026929855.1. NCBI lineage: Eukaryota > Viridiplantae > Streptophyta > Magnoliopsida > Poales > Poaceae > Poa > Poa annua. Next base: position 38,254,804 of record CM049426.1, read on the forward strand.
CCTGCCTCCAGGGTTCGTGAGCGCACGTTGCGGCTGTGGTAGCGCCTCAGGTCCGGCTGGTATTTGGCCGCCCGTAGGGCGGCGCGGCGTCGTAGTCCTTCGAGGAGCAGCAGGTCGTCGTTGTGTAGGTCCTCTTGCTGGTCCTCGTTAAAGGCGAGGACCCGCGGGGATCCACGCTTTATCTCTGTGGGGAGGACTGCTTCGGCTCCATAGACGAGGGCGAACGGCGTTTCTCCCGTAGGCTTGGGTGGCGTTGTACGGATGGACCAGAGCATCGAAGGTAGCTCGTTGATCCAGCCCATGCCGTGGCCTTTGAGGATATCGAAGGTCCTAGTCTTTAGGCGTTTGAGGACTTCTGCGTTTGCACGCTCAGCCTGTCCGTTGCTTTGCGGATGGGCGACTGAGGCGAAGCAGAGCTTGATGCCCATTCTTTCGCAGTAGGCTCTGAAGATGCCGCTGGTGAATTGTGAGCCATTGTTGGTGATGATGTGGTTAGGCACTCCGAAGCGGCAGACCAGGCCCCTGATGAACTTCACCGCCGCGCCTGCTGTGATTGTGCGCGTCGCCTCCACTTCTGGCCACTTAGTGAACTTTTCGATGGCCACGAAGAGGTAGCGATATCCGCCCTGCGCTGTTGGGAAGTGTCCCAGGATGTCCAGCCCCCAGACCGCGAACGGCCAGGATAGTGGAATGGTCTGTAACCCCAGCGTAGGTTGGTGGATTTGCTTGGCATGGAACTGGCAGGCTTCACATGCTTGGACGATGTCCTCTAGAGCCTGAAGTGCTTGAGGCCAGTAGAATCCGCTCCTGAAGACATTGCCCGCGAGGGTGCGGGCGCACGAATGGTAGCCGCATTCCCTGTTGTGGATGTCTTTGATCAGCAGTTTGCCTTCTTCAGGAGGGGCGCATTTTAGCGCGGTGCCATTTGGGCGCTTGCGGTAGAGATTTCCTTCGAGGATTTTGTAAGATTTTTCTTGGCAGGCGATTCGCTCCGCTTCGAAATCTTCCTCGGGAAGGATCCCTCTTTCGAGATAGTCTTTGATCTCGTCTATCCATCCTGCTTCTTGATGCACCGCTGTGAGCAACAGACGCTCCCCTGTTGGGGGCCCACAGTTTGACGCCCCGTTTGCAGGTGGTGAGGTGGTGGTGGGAGCGCTTCATCTGTGCTTGCGGGCCTGGTCTCTTGAAGCTGCTCTATGGATGCTTTGACGAGCCTTTCTTCAAAGACGCCCGGCGGCTGAGCTTGCCTCTTTGATCCGCGCTTGCTGATGTCATCAGCCACTTGGTTCTCCTTTCTTGGGATGTGCATGAGCTCCATTCCCCTGAAGTGCTTCTCCAGCCTACGGACCTCTTCAAGGTATTCGTCCATGTGGTCGTCCTTAGGCTTATAGCTTTTGTTGGAGAAGTTGGCAAGCAGCTGGGAGTCGCCCTTGATAAGTAAGTGCTTGATGCCTAGGGCGATTGCGGCGCGTAGGCCAGCAAGCATGCCTTCGTACTCAGCGATATTGTTGGAGATCTTGTCGATTCCGAAGCACAGCTGGACCGCGTAATATAGCTTGTCGCCCTTTGGTGAGATAAGGACCACGCCAGCCCCACCATGGCGACAAGCAAAAGCTCCGTCAAACTTCATGGTCCAGTGGCTGGGCATTCTGTCTCCACAGGGCTCTTGTTCTTCTCCCAAAGGCTCTTCAGGGGTTGGGTCAGTCCATTCGGCGACAAAGTCTGCCAGCGCTCTTCCTTTGATTACCCTTGTGGTATCGAAGCGCAAATTGAATGGCTGTAGCTCAATATTCCATCCCGCCACACGATCTGTGGCATTTGGGTTGCGCAGGATTTGCTCCAGGGGGAAAGAGGTGACCACCGTGATGGGGTGTCCCTGGAAGTAGTGTCGCAGCTTTCTTGAGGCGATGAGGAGTGCGAGGAGGAGCTTCTGCTGCATCATATATCGCTCGCGAGCATCGCGCAGTACTGTGCTGACGAAGTAGACTGGATGTTCGACAAGACTAGTTTGTGTAGCCTTGGTGTGCTCTGCCTGAAGGGGTTCCGCTAGGCCCTCAAGGGGGTTGGCCTCTGGGGGCATGACCTAGCCCTCGAGGGAGTTTGCCTCAAGGGGCTTGTCATGGGCCTCGGGAGGGTTGGCCTCAAGGGACTTGACAGGCTCCCTGGCGGGATCTTCTTGCAGCAGTTGACTTGGAGCAAGCCTCTCGTCGAGCTCCAGATCGGGAGGCTTTTCCTTTGGAGTGGTTGCACTCTTCTTCTGGCACTGGCTCTTCCCTTTGTACCACAAGGACGACACTGGATGTCTGTGGAGTAGCTGACAGGTACAGTTTCAGGTGCTTGCCTGACCTTGGGGCGACCATTACTGGTGGGCTGGCCAGGTACTTCTTCAAGTCCTCAAATGCTTTTTCATCTTCGGGGGTCCACTTGAAAGTGCCCGTTCTTTTCATGATCTTGAAGAAGGGCAGGGCTCTTTCGCCAAACTTGGAGATGAATCTACCCAAGCTGGCCATGCATCCTGCTAGGCGTTGCATGTCCTTGAGCCTGCGTGGAGGCTGCATGTCCTCTATTGCCTTGATTTTGTCAGGGTTTGCCTCTATTCCTCTGTGAGACACGAGGAAACCAAGCAGTTTGCCTGAAGGCACTCCGAAGACGCACTTGGCGGGGTTGAGCTTGATGTTCACCTCGCGCAGGCTGGCGAAGGTGTCTTCAAGGTCCCCGAGGAGAGTGTCTCCTTCTCGGGATTTTACGACGATGTCATCGACATATGCCTCGGCGTTTCTCCCCTTTTGCTCACCAAGTGTTATCCTCATCAGCCTCTGGAAGGTGGCTCCGGCATTTTTTAGGCCGAAGGGCATGCAGACGAAGCAGTACACACCGCAAGGGGTGAGGAAAGCCGTCTTCTCCTCGTCCTCCTTAGCAATTTTTATCTGATGATAACCAGAGAACGCATCAAGGAAGCAGAGGAGGTCGCAACATGCCGTCGAGTCCACGATCTGGTCGATTGGCATGGGGTAAGGGTCCTTGGGGTAGGCCTTGTTTGCATCGGTGTAGTCGATGCAGAGGCGGCCTCCTCCGACGGGCTTTGGGACTACCACGCCGCTGGAGAGCCACGTGGGGTGCGCGACATCACGGACGACCTTTGCGGCTTTGAGCTTCATGACCTCCTTGATGATGAATGCTTGCTTCTCGGGGGCTTGTTTTCTTGCTTTTTGCTTGACGGGGCGCGCGTTTGGACACACGGCCAAGTGGTGCTCGGTCACCTCCCTCGGTACACCAGACATATCTGACGGAGTCCATGCGAACATTTTAGAGTTTGCCTGGAGGAAGGCGACGAGCGCGCTTTCCTATTTGGGAGGCAGCGCAGCGCCAATGGTGACGCTAGCCCCCGAGCTGCTGGAGCTTAGAGAGACTTTCTTTGTGGCGGCTGGCTCTTGGGAGAACAACTGCTTATTCTTCTTGGGCCTCTCGGAGGCTCTAGGTCCTCGTCCGCGGGGAACTCCATGGCCGCAGCCTTGTAGGCCGTCTCGACAACGCGGGTGGCATCCAGGACATGTCCACGGATGGTGATTGTGCCATCTCAGCCGGGAATCTTGACCATGTTGTAAGCATGATGTGTGACGGCCATGAATTTTGCGAGCTCGGGGTAACCGAGGATGGCATTGTATGGCAGGCCGATGTGTGCAACATCGAAGTCGATGTGCTCGGTGTGGTAATTCTCCTTGCTTCTGAAGGTGACGGCAAGCCTGACCTGGCCTAGAGGCTCGATCGAGCCGCTGGTGACCCCCATGAAGGGCCGGGAGGGCATGAGCCGCTCGTAAGGCACTTGAAGCGCTTCGAATGTATCTGTGAAGATGACATTCAGGCCTGCTCCACCATCAATGAGTGTCTTGGAGACAGCGACGTTGTCGATGGTGGGGCTGCAGACCAGCGGGAGGGTTCCAACAGCCTTGGTGGACATGGGGTGGTCCTGAGCGTCGAAGGCGATGGTGTACTGCGACCACTTGAGGGGTCTGGAGATCTCAGTGCTTGGGAGGGCGGCGTTGAGCTCGCGGACGAACTGATTGTTCGATTTTGGCGCCTGTGCCCCCCCAAGGATGCAGGCAATGGCGCCTCTTGGGGCTTGGTAGCCACCGTCTTCCTCGTCAGGGAGGTTGCCGTTTTTGTCCGCAGCATTGGCCTGATTGCCCGATGGCTTCCGGTAGCCGCCCTTGCGTCCGCTCCCGCGGTAGCCGCAACCTCGGCCGCGGCTGCCACTGCCTTCTGCTTGCTCGCGCTCCTTGCTCAACCTTTTGAGGTCGAAGCAGGATTCGGTAGAGTGACCGCGCCTGTTGTGGTAGATGCAGAATGGGCCGTGGTCATCTTTCCTCTCACCGGGCTCAGGGGAGTCCCTACGGGTGCCCTTTGCGTCAGGCTCTGCCGCGAGAACCGCGGTGACCTTGCGCTTGGGCTCCTCCTTCTTCTTCTAGCTCCTGGACCCCTCAGCTGCTCGTCCCCTCTTGAGGACATCTTGACGAAGATGAGTCCCTCTTCAGCCTTGGCGCACTTGTCCTCCAGGTCGAACAGCTTCACCACAGAGGTGAGCTTGTCGTGGATGCCCAGCTTCTCGAGCACCCTGCTGTTCGTGACGCCCTCGCGGAAGGCGGCGATGACCTGGGTATCAGGGATGTTCGGTATCTTGTTACGCACTGGGCTGAAGCGCTGGATGTACTTGCGAAGCGTCTCATCCTTCTTCTGCACCACAGCGCGCAGGTCGTTGTGGGTGAGGGCGCGCTCGTACGTTCCCTTGAAGTTGGAGACGAACTGCTTGCAGAGCTCCTCCCAAGAGTTCACGTAGTCTTCCGGGAAGTTCAGGAGCCACGACAGCGCAGAATCGTGAAGCGCGTGAGAGAACCAGTTGGCCATGACCTTGTCGTCTCCTCCTGCAGCTTGGATGGAGGTGGTGTAGAGCTGCAGGAACTCGATGGGGTTGCTGGAGCTGTCGTAGCCCTTAGGGAGAGCCGGCCTGAACTTCGGGGGCCAGACCACGCGACGCAGGGAGCGGGTGAACGCCATGCAGCCCGTAGCGTACGTGGTGACCCCATTTTGTAGTGCGCCGCAGTTCTGCTGGCCCGCCTGGCCGATCTCCTACACGAGCCTGTTCTGACGGTTGCGCTGGAGATCCATCCCCATGCGAGCGTCGAGCACGGTGCGCTGCACGATAAGGCAATCGTCACGTGCGAGGCAGCCCTCTGTGTTGCAGTCGGTGCAGGCCCTGGCGGGGGCGGAGGCGCGTTGGTTGCGACCGTGCCCGCGAGAGAGGGGTGCACGTAGGACTGCGACGGAGCGGGGCGCGTCATGGCGATGCCGACAAGGTGGTTGAGGCGCTCCAGCCAGTTCTCGTGGGCCTCAGCAAAGGGCTGGTAGTGAAGAAGCTCTTGCGCCATCAGCAGCGCGGTGTGGGCGCGGGGTTCGTCCTGCCTGGGCCGGAACCGCTCGGGCACCGCGTCAGGTGCGACGACTTGCGCGTCCTTCTGGTGCTCGGAGTTGCGCTCGGGATCCTCCGCATGAGGGCCCGAGGGGGTGCGCTCTTCATGGCGGGGTCGGCCCTGGCGAGTACGAGTAGCCGTGGCGCCTGGCGGGGCGCACGCTCCTTCGGGAGCGCGTCGGTTGACGCGGGCGGCGCGGGTAGCGCAGGTGTTTGCCATGGCGCGGAGGCGGCTCGAAGGTCGTTGACGCGCCTCAATCCCCTACCTGGCGCGCCAAATGTCGGGTTATGACTCCCTAGAAGTGGGGGTAGTCACTTCCTGAAGTGTAGTTCGTGAAGGGGATTGAACGCGGAGGTCAAGACCCTCGAGTGACCCGGCGACGTTGCTCACCGGACCTGAAGACGAAGTACCCACGGCGGAGTGGAGGTAGGACCGCTACTCCTGCTGGTCTGTATTGAGTTATGGAGTTTATAGTACAACCGGGCTTGCCGAAAGCTTGGCCTTCCGCTACGATGGAAGTCTTGTCCCTTTTATAGGCCTTCCGCTTGGCCTTCAAGGTGGCTCCCACATGGCAGAGGCATGGTGGAGCAGGAGTCCACCACGGTCCATTCGTACATGGACGCGGTCCATTGTTGATAAAGGTGGGCGCGGCGGCCGACCGCGCTGTACTGCCCGCAGGGAGGGCAGTCTCTGAGGTGGAGCCGGCGATGACGTTCTCTGTTGGAGGGTTGCGCCGTCCACCTGCTTTATCGCCAGAGTAGAAGGTCCTGGCAGTTCCGCAGCAGGCGGCGCGGCTTTATTGACCCCTTTATCGCCTAAAACGGCAACAGGGGTGCTTGCGTCACCACGTGGGCGTGGCAGGGGCCATGTACGTCTTGCCGTACTTCCTTGGCCGTGACGTTTCCCTTCAGGACTGAGGAGGCCTGAGGGGGGGTTCCTGTTGAAGTCCCTCGAGACGCGCTGGCGCCTCGGGAGGGTCCCTTGAAGCGAGGGATCCCATGAGGCCCTCGTTTCCTCTTTAGGCCCTCGAGGGGAATAGCCTCTCGAGGGTCCCGCCAGGCAGTGATGTCTGGTCCTTAGTCGTTTCGTCTGACTGGCCAGCGTGCGAGGCCTGGGGGGAGTGGGCTCTCCATACCCCAGTTCCCACTTGGCCGACAAAGGTGCCCTCCAGCTGGTTGTACAGGTTTCTATAGGCGATCATGTTGTCAGCGATGGCGTCACAAGCCTTCATAGTTTGTTGTACGATGAGGTAGGAGTCGCCGTAAATCATGAGATGAGTGGCGCCGCAGTTTTTGGCCATCCGCATGCCATGACCTAGGCCTCGTACTCTGCTTCGTTGTTGGAGGGTGTTGGGAAGTCCATCTGCAAAACGTACTTTAGCTTGTCGCCTTTGGTGGAGATGAGGACGACTCCTGCCCCGGCTGCTCTAAACTTCTTGGAGCCGTCGAAGTACATTGTCCATGCGTTGGACAAGTCGGGAATGTCTGGTAGCTGGGCTTCTATCCACTCGGTGGTGAATTCTGGAAGGACTTTGGCCTTGATTGACTGCGGGTGAGCATACTTCAGCCCCCAGGGTCCTAGTTCGACAACCCACTTGGCGACTCGTCCTGTCGCGCGCTGGTTTGTGAGGATGTCTGATAGCCCGGAGGAGCTTACCACCGTGGTCGGGTGCTCAGAGAAGTAGTAGACGACCTTTCTTGAAGTCATGAAGACCCTGTAGGCCAGCTTCTGGTAGTGCGGGTAGTTTTGCTTGGACAGTGTTAGAACCTCGCTGAGGTAGTAGACTGGTCTTTGGACGGGGTGGTTGTGCCCTTCTTCTCGTTCTACCACAAGTACAGTGCTCACTACCCTGTTGGTGGCTGAGACATAGAGATAGAGTGGCTCGTTCTCAACTGGTGCCACCAATACTGGGGAAGTTGTCAATGTCTTTTTGAGTTGGTCGAATGCATCCTGCGCTTCTTCTGTCCACTCGAAGTTGTCCATCTTTTTCATCAGTTGGTAGAAGGGCAGAGCCTTCTCACCAAACTTACTAATGAACCGGTTGAGAGCTGCGACTCGGCCGGCTAGGCGTTGCACCTCACGGAGCTTGGTCGGTACTGGCATTGTGAGTATGTTTTGCACCTTCTCGGGGTTTGCTTCGATTCCTCTTGCAGAGACAAGGTACCCTAGCAGTTCTCCGGCTGGCACGCCGAAGCCGCATTTGTCCGGGTTCAGCTTGATCTGGTACTCGTCGAGCGCGGCGAAGACTTTGCGGAGGTCAGCAACGAGGGTGTCTTCCTTGCGGGTGGTGATGACGATATCATCGACATAGACCTGGACAATCTGCCCGATGAGCCCTTTGAGGCATGCTTACATTGTGCGCTGGTATGTGGCACCAGCGTTCTTCAATCCGAAGGGCATGGTCTGGTAGCAGAAGACGCCGTTAGGTGTGATGAATGTTGTCTTTTCTTCGTCGTCGACGTTCAGTCTGATCTGTTGGTAACCTGAGTAGGCGTCCAAGAAAGACAGGCGCTCGCAGCCTGCTGTCGAGTCGATGATCTGGTCTATCCGCGGGAGTGGGAAGTGGTCCTTGGGGCAGCATTTGTTGATGGCAGTGAAGTCGACGCACATGCGTAGCTTCTTCGTCTTCTTCTTCTCTACCAGGACAGGGTTGGCGACCCAGTCTGAGTCCTTGATCTCTCGGATGAACTTGGCATGCAGCAGTCGGTCAATTTCCATAGTGATCGCGTCCTGTTTGAGTCCGGAGAAGCGTCGCATGGCTTGTTTGACGGGTCTGGCGTCCTTGTGGACTTTTAAGGAGTGCTCGGCGAGATTCTTGGGTATCCCTGGCATGTCAGAGGGTTGCCATGCAAAGATTTTCCAGTTCTCACGTAGAAACTCGACGAGCGCGCTTTCCTATGTGGGAGTCAGACTTGACAATACTTTGACCGACTTGCTGCCGTCAGTCGGATGGACTTGATGGGTTGTTGTGTCGTCATTTGTGTTGAAGGCGGCGTTCTTGGCTGGCTTCTTACGGGGTGGGAAGATGGTCTTGTCGTTGACGGCTGCCATTGCCTCGAAGTGCTTTTCGACCCCGAAGAACTCAGAGATCCTGCTGAACTCGCGGTCGTAGCTGTTGGAGCGGTCGAAGTCGCCCCGCACCGTAATTATGCCTTTGGGTCCAGGCAGCTTGAGAATCAGGTAGGCGTAGTGAGGTACTGCCATGAACCTGGCAAAGGTTGGGCGCCCAAGTTTCGCATGGTACTGCGACTTCCAGTCGACAACCTCGAAGTCAATCGACTCTCTCCTGAAGTGCTCGGGTGTGCCGAGGATAACGTCGAGTGTGATCGTTCCCATGGGTGTGATTGCTTGCCCTGGTACTATGCCGTGAAAGGTGGACTCAGACTCCGGCCACTTTTCTGTCGACGTGTTCATCCTTCTGAGAGTGTCAGCGAATATGATGTTAATGCCGCTGCCTCCATCCATGAATACCTTCTTCAGGTTGTAGTCTCCGATTAGGGATTTAACTACTAGGGCAGCGTGCCCGGGTCGAGGTACGTCTGACGGGTGGTCTGCCCTTGAGAACGTGATCGGTGTCTCTGACCCTCTCAGATAGTTTGGTACTGTGCGTGGACAGGTGGTGGCTTGGAGAACTTGGCGGGTGATGAGCTTCTAGACCCTGTTTGAAGAGTGTCCCTTCTGTATCATGTTGAGCTGTCCACACGCGGTTGGGTACGCTTCGTGTGCCATCGGCTGGGCTTCGTGCTGCGGCTGTTGCTGCTGCTGTTGGGGAAAAGCTCCCGCCGCATGTGCTGGGGTGTTGTTCTCGGGTGCTGCCTGGATGGGGAGCTGCGTGGCTGGCTGCAGCGCCGGTGCAGGAGTTATGATGTGCTGCGTGGCCTCGTAGATCTTGCGTGCTTTGCGGCAATCCTTTGACAAGTGGTTGGCGCCCCATTTGCCTGTTTCCGAGTTGCGGAACATGTGATGTTTGCACGGTTGCGCCAACTCCTCGGTTGGGGTCAATGCGCGTCTCCACTCGCGTTTTTGGCCTCTGTCGTTGCGGTTGATGCTGCTGCCGCTTCGGTTGTACTGTCCTTGGTCGGATTGGCGACCTTAGTCACCGCTGCGGCTGTATTGGCGACCATGATCGTACTGGCGATTGTTGTCACGTGCTTCATCACGGGGGGTTTGATATCCCGCCGCTACTAGCTCGATCGAGTCGAGGTTGGTGAAACGCGGCTTCTTCTTCTGGCGTTCTTCTCGCCAGTTACTTGTTCCGGCTTCGTTCTTTAGGGAGTTATCGCGGACGTAGTCCTCTCCTTCCGCCCACTGGTTGGCTATCTTCATGAGCTCGATCATGGTTTTCGGCTGGAGCCTACCGAACTCCTCGCGGAGGTCGCGACGGGAGACGCCGTGCATGAAGGCATCCATCACCCGATCCTCTAAGACGGCTTCCATAGTGTTGCGGAGGAGTGTACACCGTTGGATGTATGATCGGAGCGACTCATCTCGCCCTTGCTTGCAGGCTTGCAACTCGATGTAGGTTGCTGGCCTCGCGTACGTCCCAAGGAAACTTTTGATGAAAGTATCCTTGAATTCCTCCCAGGTTCTGAAGGAGTCTTTAGGCTAGCTAGTAAGCCACCCGCGTGCTGAATCCGTGAGCATGAGCTGGATGTACTGCATCGCCCTGGTCGAAGTTCCGCCTTGACAGGTGCAGGCGATGAGGTAGTCTTCGAGCCAAAGGCATGGGTCTTGTTTCCCGTCGTACTTGGGTGTTCCCGCTGCGAGCTTGAAGCCTTTGGGAATGCGAGTGTCACGGATGTTGAAGTTGAAGTATGCGGCGCCACACGGCTCGAACTGGCGGTCGGCTCGATCGTCCAGGTCCTTCGTGCTAGTCATACGCTGGGTGCGGTTGCGGTCCACCGTCCTTTGTACGATCACGTTGCGGAGGTATTCGCCTGGTTGCGGCTCCTGGCTGTTTGGCCAGCGGGTGTTGTAGGCTCGCGGGCGTGGTGTTCTCGCTCCTCTCGTGCTCGGTCGCTTGGCGCTTTGCTTGCCAAGGCGTCCTCAATTGCCTTCATGGACATGATTTGCTGCTGGTGGAGAAGGGCGCGCGCGTCACCCTCCGGTGGCTGCGTGAGCCGCAGGTATGTTTCAACTGCCATGATAGCGGCGTTGGCTGTTTTGGGGACGGGTATCCCGTTTTCATCTTCAGTTACGAAGGAAGATTCGAGGTTGCGGGTGACCCTGGCTCGATTGGCTTCTGTCATGAGGGGAACGTGAGCTCTATGGCGCCGTGCTCCTTGGTCGACTTCCGTGGGCCCTCGTGGCGCTTGATGCGTCAGCCTCCCTCTTGCGCCGAAGGAGTTCGGCTTTTTCCTCGCGAAGTCGTTTGCCTTCCTTGCATAGCAAGTACTGGACTGCCAGCCGATCCTCCCGAGGCGCGTCGGGAGGTGGGAACGTGACGTCGTCGACGCGCTTCATAGCTCTGATTGCCATGTCGCGCGTGATGGTGAGCCGCGTCACCTGGTCGGGCATGACCACCTCCAGTGGATATGCGGGTTCGTCGTTGTTCTCTGGCGGCACCGTGCCGGCCATGAAGACTTGCGCGGAGTAGACTTGGGTAGGGTGTGGACGCTGCCGCTGCTGCTTCCGTCATCCGAGCCTTGCTCGGGATCGAAAATCTCTTCAACGTGATAGGCAGCGTAGTCGTCTCTGCGTCTCCTTTCCTGAAACTCTGCGATCTTTGTCGCGGACATGAAGGCGATTTCACAGTCGCCGGAACGAGTGCGATTGGCTCGGGGAAGACTTGGTGAGTCCATGGAGATGCGTGCGGCGCGGGTGACCGTAGTACGACCCTGGCCGCACGTGTAGACACGGTCGACGCAGTCGAAGTTGGTGTAGATATTGGTTTCGCCAGCAGCGCGATCAAGATGGTCGGAGTAGACTCGATCTGCGTGGAAGTCGCCGAGGTGGTTGACGTAGTCGACGTAGATGCGGGTTCATCAGTTGAAGATGCGATCTTCGCAGTCGTGGTGGTTGCGATCTCCGTGGCAGATGACGACGGGGACAGCACGATGGTGGCCGATGCAGGTGTTGCTCCCGCGCGTGGTGCGGTAGCCATGGACCTGAGTATTCCATGACTGTCTACGAAGCAGTGTATGGTACCGAAGGTGACACACATACCTACGTGCAGATCGGCATACACTGAGCGCCTGGTCGGCGGGTGGAAGGTGTACTCGAATGAGCCGAAACAGATGGGCTCCTGGGTGATGCAGACGTCGATCTTCTTCGCTGATGGAGCCGGTGCGACCATGATTCCAACGCTCGTTCCTTCCCACAGACGGCACCAATTGGCGAGGGTGTAACTCGGCAAATCCCAGGGTTGTCCACCCCGGGTTGATTGAGGGGAAGATAGATGAACGTTGGTGATCACGACGGCTGACAAGCAAGGCGTTTACCCAGGTTCAGGCTCCCGGAGGATAACACCCTACTTCCCGCTTGTCTGGTATTGATGGCGAGTTGTGGTTACAATGGCAAGATGGCGATCTCGCTAGGGTTTATGGTGGCGGCTACGAGCGTATCTCTTTGTGTGTCCCTTTGGACGAGCAATCCTCCTAGCCTCTATATGACAGGCTAGGTCTCGGGTGAACGGGGCCGATGGCGATTACAGATATGGTAAGAGTCGTATGACCTAACCGACTAGAATTAGGCCACACGCTATCCCTATTGGGCCTTCCTTGGGCCTTCGCAATCTTGGCGTGACCCAGGTAGCCTCATCGTGGGGTAGTAGAAGAGTAGCCCCACGTCAGTATTTGTCTCGAAGAGAAGATGAAATGGGAGTTTAAGATCGCCGACGTCGTCGATGATAACAAGATTAAGATGGAGGCAAAGCGCTTCGATCACGAGATCAATATGAATGCAATGCGCTTAAAGCTTAGAAAGTTTAGAAAATATGTCATTAGTCAAGAGGCTTGGTATCATTATGTTGTTGGTTCAATAGTTACCTTAGTTGCGATTTTGATCACATTTTTTGTTGGATTTAAGTTCTTTAACTAGTTGTATGTTAGTTTCAATTAATGAATGTTTATGAGAACTATGAATTAGATTTCTTTAAATATGGTGAACTTGTATTAATGCATTGGTCAATTATCTCTCTATTAATGATATATATAGCTATTGTGTAATTGTTTTAGATATATTTTCATAATGTAGATGAATCGACAATGGATGTACGTTGACCGACGCTCTTCGAAGTTCATGATCGGCGTGCAGGATTTTATCCGTGTTGCTGAGGCAAAGAAGCGGGATAGCTTTATGTACTGTCCATGTTATGCTTGTAAGAATATCAAGGGTTACTCCAAATCAAAAACCATTCACATCCACCTGTTTGAATCCGGTGTCATGTCCGGCTATAATTGTTTGACCAAACACGGATAAACAGGAGTCATAATGGAAGACAATGAAGAAGAAGAGGACCCCGACAACTATCCTGAGTTTCCAGAATACGATGGTGACCATTCTAGGGTGGCGCCAGCGTCCATTACGGTTGGGGGCGGGTCACCGGCTCCGATTTGGTGTGCAATCGAGGAAAACAAGCAGGCAGGGGATGAGAGCGCCATTGATGACGGCATGCTGACGTCAGTGTTTTTTTCAGAAAATGTCATTGTTTTAGTAGTATTTAGGAGTATTTAGTGTGTGCATTTAGAGGTTTAAATAGACTTTAGCTACTGTTAGGAAAATTTAGTTATATTTGCTAGTTAGACTTGCTAGGAAGTTGTATAGTTAGACTTTATATATATTTTTATTTATATGAAATACTATTATTATTTTTAATTGAATATATGGAAATGCAATGTTTTATGTACATGTTTTGTATATACTCTACTGTTTTTGTATATATGTTAAATTTGAGAATGTTAAGTTTGTACCGTGCACATGTTTTGTATATATGACACTAAATTGTTGTATCTTTTTTTTGTATTATTAGCTAAGCTATGGACGGCAGAGTTGGTGAAGAGTAATTGTTCAGCTTTATCAGAGAAAGTGATCATGAATTGATGGCTCGCAATATCTTAACATGTCCGGCGCTGGAATGGATGAGGATGGAATGGAGGAGGACGACGACATTTTTAACATAGAAGATATTCGCTTTGGACCAAATATTTTTAACGCCGATGAGAATGTATCGACGACTACCGCCGAGGTATACATAGCCTCTGGTGATAAATGATTTGAGATATGTATACATATACATAGATTAAGAAAATATTTCTTCTTTTAGCCCTCCGGATCGGGACCGAGCCAGTCTGGTAAATCAGCTAGTAAAAGAAAACGAGGCCCGGCCAAAAAGTTGAAAGATGAAAGGTTTGGAAATCTGCTCTGAAATGGGTGCACCGATTGCCCCCGAGCAGCACACACGTAAATATGTTAGTCAGTGCGGAGTTATTGTTCGGGACACCATCCCGATCACCATCCGAGAATGGCACAAACCAAAGTCTGGAGGATCAGTTAGTTTTGTTGACAATCGTGTCAAGAAGAAACTTCTATAGTCGTTGTATGCGCATTTCCACCTACCAATAGGCCTCTCAAATGCCGAGAAAAAGAAATTCTGCGTATGGACTCTTCAGAAAATGGCTGAACAATTCATGAACTACAAGAAAAGGTTATACCGGGATTTTATCAAGGTGGGCAAAACTCCAGATTTTATTGACGGGCAGTACGTGAAGATAAAAGAACAGTGGGAAGATTTCAAGGCCTATAAGGAATCAGAAGAAGCTCTAGAAAAATTGAGGGAAAAAAGGTTAAACGCGGACAAAAAGATATATCACCAACGTTTGGGGCCCGGTGGTTACAGGACAGCCGTTCCTTTGTGGGAAGAAAGAGACGCCAAGTTAATTATTTACTTAATTTATATTCTTGTGAAGACCTTGACGCAACCCCCAGGAAATGAATTATGTGGATTCTATGTCTGCGAGTTCATGAGGAATTTGAGCGTTGAGCAGGCATCGCGTGATAAAAGAATGGATGTGAATGTGACTGTCTTGCACTATATTTCAATCTTATTATAATCTTATTATGATTTAATATATATACACACAACTATTATATTCATACTGATCTCCTTTAAAGCTTAACGCCATGCACGCTTTCATCGTACCACATCAACGTGTAGAAGCAATTCAGGAGGAGTTGGCAGGATTTATTCTTTAGTAGGTCATGTCACCAAAGGGAAAATACCATAATACAAAATATAACTATTCCACATGAAAAGAACTTCCGACGTAATGAGGAGGATGTACATAATTAATGCGATGTCGAGAACTTGGCTTGTTTATATATATATGTATGTAATAGCATAGTATGAATATGTGTTAGATGTTAATTGTATTTTATATATATAGGTTAAATGCTTTCTACTCCCGGGTGTAACTACACCCACGTCTCATATACCACCTTACGAAAGTATTTGTCATACTTTATCCGTTTGAGTATGTTCATATACTATATCTAAGATACACCAAAACAAGTTTCATGAAAATAATATTTTACACTATATACACAAAATACAGTCATATATGCATATAAAAGAGTAGTATGTACAATTTTTTTACATACTAGCTAAAAAGAAGTATCTATAGTATTAAAATAGCATTATATATATATATATATATATATATATATATATATCAATGTGTTTCGTATGTTGTATGTAGTAGCGTACGTAGAATATCTATATGAAAAGAATATTATGTGTATGCATCAAATGTGTACCGTATAGTACAACAATAGATGAAAAAAAAACATAAAAATAAAATTACAGTACCCAAGAGAAATTGCAGTAAAAAAAGAAAGCAGAAAATAAAATGGAAAAAATAGAATACAAAAAAAAAAACTTCAGTCGGTCGGTATCGACTGGTACTAAATGTTTCCTCACGAAACCTCACTCCGCGCCCCACCTGGAGACCTTTTAGTACCGGTCACAACACGCCCGGTACTGATGCTAGGGGGGCAACAGTCCCGATTGGGCAGTATCGGATGCAAATCCGGTACTGATGCCCCTCCCCGACCGGTACTGCTGGTCCGTTTTCCACCATTGAGAAACACAGTACCGACACAGACGCTCATAAACACGCACGTACAGACACCACTATGACCGCACACACGCAAACCCTACCCCTATGAGCACCTCTGAGAGACTGATCCGGCAAATCTCGAGGTTGGCAAAGTCACCACGGGTGACACGCTGTTGACGGGCACGTCACCTACCACTAAAAGCATAGTGCCGGTTAAATCCTGAAAAATACAGAAAAATGCGAACACCCATGCCAAGTCTGAGACTTGAACCTGGGTGGGCTGGTTCCAGCACAAGGAACCAAACTAGTTGAGCTAGGCTTTCTCTCTCAACAAACAATCAAATATGTTACTTGGATATAATTACAACCGGGTAAGAACCCTAGTCGAGTTGCAACAGCTATAAACCTACCTTTCAGTACGGTTTCAAGTATCCATCGAAGTTTTAATATACTAGTTCACCCATGATATGCAACATGACGGATTAAACAAGATGGGATTTTTTCTTTGTTATAGCAAGTATGAGATTTTATCCTTTTGGACAGTTTAAAGTGAAACGTTTTGTCTACATTTCTTAGATGTCATGTCATGAAACGATAATTATGAAAGTGAAAAGCTAGGATAATGGACATGCAACACAGATTGTTTATGTTTCATTTCATGGCTAGAGATTCGAGCTGTGGATTTGTAAATTGACTACAAAAACTTCCCTAGGCCAGGCCAGAACAGAGATGAATATCTTTGGCACCTCTGAATGCACTATGGTCTCTTGCAAATAACTATCGCCGCCACGGCGTGACCACCTCTGCATGGGTCTTACATGCACTCTTTTCATGACTTGGCATGACGACCCTCTGCTTTCCACAAACCTTCTTCTATAATCCACACGATCTCACCATAGGATGCTACCACCATGAGTTTTGGACCCCAAAAGCAGGTTGTGCATATATACAAGCAAAAGCCCCTTGTGTCGAGTTGACGCAATTGTTTTCTTTAGACATAGTGGGTGTGGGCATGATGGACTCGTGTAGCCTCCTGAATCATAAGCTCCCCAAAAACGATCAATGCCTATAGAACCGCAACACTCCTATGTTCTTAAATATGACTATCCTCCCGTAGGGTGCCTATACAATGCAGTATATATGCTGCTTCACCGATCACCATGACTGCTAAGGTGACAATTCAGTTGTCCTGAGCAGTATACTACTATATATTAAGGCTGGAGATATTGGAGGCCTCAGAGCGCTCGCTTCCTGGGTCGTCCGATCGAGATCGGACGGCCGAATTTCACCAATTCGGTTGATGAACAGTAATGAACAGTGTTCAGACACTTTTTCAATTTGCCCCCGTCAAGAACCCAGATGTAATTCCGAAAAAAGCCGAGGACGTTTTCGCAAAACTATCTCCGCAGTCATCCCCGAGCCCCTTCTCTCTCCCGCGACCTCCGGGACGCCGCCGGCGCCACCGCGCCCCGTCGCCGCTGCGCACCTCCCTGCTCCGCCGCCACGACCTCTGCGGTGCCTCCTCACCGGCGGAGTTGACCCCACACGGTCGGAGTCGTCGCCTGTCATCCGTGAAACGCCGCCGCGGTGCTCCGCGTCCGCCGCCGCGGGAACGGACGCCGGCGGTGACTCCAGCAACCATTTGGTGCCTCGCGCCGCCGGTTCGACGTGGCTCTCCGTTCTCCACCGGGGCTGGGCCTCCACGGGTCGAGGACGGCGACCGTTGCTCCGCCGCAGGCCGAACGCCGCCGACAGCGTCCGCCCCCCGCTGACGTCGAGGGCTGACGTCAGTGCGGGGGCTGACGCACGGGTCCCGCCGGTCAGCTGCTGTAGGAAATAGAAAAAAAAATACAATTAAAAAAATCATAACTTTTGGTGCACACCTAAGAAAAATACAAAAAATATATTAAAAATTGCAGAAAAAAAACACCTTTACAAACAGCCCATCTCCATGTACGTTCAGAAAACTTTTTAAAATAATAATCTTTTTCCTTTTTTTGTTTCCCTGAGATTTTTTAAAATTCTCCAAACACAACTTTGAATTAATTCAGACCAAAATCTTAAAAAAATTATGAATCAACATAGCCATTGTTACTATGTCGAGATATTTTCCCTGATGACTCAAATCTTGAAATTTTAAATAAAACTCAAATCTTGAAATTTTAAATAAAATAGAAAAGCTCATTTGCAGAAAAATATTTGCAGAAAAATATCCAACGACACGCAGATAAATTATCCGATCAAAAAAACCGTTGAAGTAATTGATATAACTTTTTGCACCGATTTATGTTGGTTTTAGATAACTAAGCACAATATTCGCGACTATAAAATATGTAAGTTACAAATCGTAACGCGCACAAATATAAGCAACATATCCAAATTCTGTTAAAATAACGGATACAGGAACGAAATAAAATTTTACAGCCTAACCACTATTTATTTCAAACAATTACAGACAAGATTTAAAACCGTAAAAATTGTAACTTCCAATCTATAATTCACAACAAACAAATAAAATACTAAAGTTTCTAGCACAAAGATCACTTTACAGCTGATATGTCCTCATGCATGTTTAAACAAAACAAAAAGTCAAAAAAAAACTACAACATTGCATGTCATCAACACCAAATCTTAATTCTATTTAAGCCTTACAGAAAATCAATTTAAGATTATCGAAAACTCAGACCCACTAAAAACAACAAATTCTGATAAAATTAAAACAAAAAACTACAAGAGCTAATACTTCTGAAACACAACTCCAAATTAATTCCGAAGCATGTTTAAACAAAACAAAAAGTCAAAAAAAACTACAACATTGCATGTCACCAACACCAAATTTATATTCTATTTAAGCCTTCAGAAAATCAATTTAAGATTATCGAAGACTCAGACCCACTGAAAACAACCAATTCTGATAAAATTAAAACAAAAAACTACAAGAGCTAATACTTCTGAAACACAACTCCAAATTAATTCAGAACAATTAATAAAAATGTGTAAACCAACATAGCCATTGTAACTATGTTGAGATCTCTTCTAACGTGACTTAAATCTCCAGACAACATATAAAAGTTCATTTCACTCATTTATGTCGTTTTAAGAAAATGAATTTACCAGTTGTCTTACCGCAAAAAAGCAAATTTAAACTACACCATGTTTTAAATAATTTAAAACAATTTGTAGAATTTTTTTACGGTATTTTTTCTAACATATCCACAATTATGCTCAACATTTATTCTACCAACCTTCCAAACATACTAACAAAACAGATAACTGTAAACCACGTTAACAGAATAAACTTTACACCGAATTTAAAATCAAGGGCGCGGCGACACGCCGCGCCAATTCCACTAGTAGAAGTGTATAGTTCGTACTAGGTCTGGCTACATATTTAAAGTACTGCTACTCGTGGCGTTAAAGATTTGATTCCATCTTCCGTGAGGCTCCACGAGATATCATCGTGATGCTTGGTTGCGCCGGAATCTTACAGAGAACAACGTAGAAGCAAAGCTAAGTTAAACAATCTGTGTGTTTGATCGTTTTATTTGTGGCCTGCAGCCCTGCATGCTGCGACGTGCCTATCCCAATTCCCAAATGCAGTCAGAACTCAAAAGCACAAGACTTTAGGTTTGGTTACTAGCAGTGCCAAGTCTCCATCTCTGACTTCGGAGAAACGAAAACAAAAGAGATAAATTATTGGGGAAACCAAGTCCTAAGCGGCAACACCGCGGCCACTGCCCGCAGTTATAGACAAGACTTTGGAATGCATGCAGCTTGGAACGATTTTGAGAAACCTAAAGGAAACCGAACATTATCTAATCGTCTCTCCCTGTTTTCGTCTCATCACGTCGAGTGGAGTGGAAGATCAGTAAATCAAGGTCGGCCCACCATTTAAACCTTCAGAGTAAGAGTTGGTGAAGGTTGATCTACTATCGTGGTATTTTTCATCGTATATGTCGAATGGATGGTTTAAATGGGTAGAGCCGACTAGTTGTGTGTTGTAGCTGTAAGATGGTGGAATATGTTATATTGTATTGATACTAGATTGATTAGAATGAGACACGGTGGGCTGTATATAAAGAGGTACAAGACTTGAAGACTACGAAACCTAATAGAGATAGACTTGGATTACAATCCTAATACTACCAAATATACCTAAACCGTATTACACTCTAACATCCCCCGCAGTCGGATCGGTAGTGACGCGAACAACTGGAGCGTTGCGGACGGTCTGACTGGAGCATAATCCGAAGTCGTCAACTGAAGAGGAGCCGAGTTGATAGCCCTTGATGCCGATGTCGATGTAGCCGAGTTGTGGGCGCTGGCGATGTGGTCGATGTTGCCGTTTGAGGAAGTTGAGGTAGACTTTTGTTGGAGTCGATGTAGTTGGAGGTAGACGGCACGCCTTATCGAGCTTGCCAGACTCAGGAGCGCGTCGGGGACGAAGGCACGCGCCGATGTTGCCAGTATCGGGCATGCGAAGAAAGGGACCACCATTAACCATGCGAGTCAGAGCCGGATGAAGAAGCAGAGGAGATCTCCGTGGTCGGCGACGCGTAGCGTAGATTTTCCGCCGTTTGTTGCCGGAGTAGACGAAAAAGGAAGTTGCAACTAGTAAATTGTGCAAAATAAAAATAGACTGCAACTCTGACGACAAGGTTGTGCTGGACGAAGATGGCGTGGTGGTTGTTGAAGACGTTTGTTGAGGTAGGCGATGTAGAGGTAGAAGATGTCGAGGTGTTGTTGGCGTAGAACTTGTCGACGATGATGACCACGAGCGTTGATTGGTGCAGGCCTGTGTTGAAGGCGAGATGATGAAGACGATTTGGTGGCGTAGATTGGCCGGGAAAGATCAGCTAGCTTGGAGCCCATCCGTCCATGTCCCATACAAACATGCATGAACATGCAAACATGGGGCCGCTTCTTGCATGCAGCTTGGTGCCTGGATGACTGCTGGCGGACGGGTGGATAGACAATCGCGCGCGCGCTGCTGTTCTTTGATGGGATCTGCTGGCTTTTTCATCGGGACTAGATGTATTTTGGTGGCTAAAAAGAAACTAATCTAATTGCAAAACGAAATTGGCTAAACCTACGAACTGATTTATTGAAATTGGAAGAAAAACTAGCTACGAGATGCGACGCCCCCGGCGATCATGGAGATCGATTTCGCCGGGGGCGGCGCGGCGGAAGTGGTGGTGGCTAAACCCTATGCTGTGGAACGAACTGCTCTGATACCATGTAAGATTCCGAAATATGTTGTATTGTATTTATACTAGATTGATTACAATGAGTCACGGTGGACTGTATATAAAGGGGTACAAGACTTAAAGATTATGAAACCTAATAGAGATAGATTTGGATTACAATCCTAATACTACCAAATATATCTAAACCGTATTATACTCTAACAGTGCGTCCACACGGTTTGGATATGTGCACGATAAATACCAAGACATACCCAGATTCAAAAATTTCACGTGGAGATAACACCTTTACTCCTTCCTACTCCTTCCAGCGGGGACTCAGGGCTATGCTAGTTGCCAGGTATGTCGTACAATAGATCGTAACAGTCAATTAATTCTGAGCACGTTTCAGCCATTTCCATGCACTCAGCCTACCTACCTACGAACATGCAGGACATACGGTTTAATTAAGCCATACATGCATCGATTAATCCCTCATGACCTATGTAGCTAACACAATTACGGGTCAATACAACTTTATGTACACATAGGCAGGCAGATTGGGAAGGACTTGTTAATTGGTACATAGCTAACTAATTAACCAGCTATTAGTCAAAAAGTTAGGATAATAATCACTAGTGGAAAAAGAGGCTCTAGTCCCGGTTCTAGAGGGCCTATAGTCCCGGTGTAGCAACCGGGTATGTCAGGCCGGGACTAGAGCCCCCTCACCCTTTGGTCTCGGTTCAATACGAACCGGGACCGCACCCCCACACCAATTAGAGCTCCGCACGTGGAGGTGGCAGGGCGCGCGGGGGCGAACCCTTTAGTCCCGGTTCGTGTTACGAACCGGGAAGTGTTTTGTTTTATTTTTTACATTTCAGGGTTTTGTTTTTTTTATTTCAGAATTTTGCTTTTTTTTCTGGATAGGGGTTTCGGATGGTACCACGTCGATGCGTCGGGGTAAGGGTTTCGGATGGTACCACGTCGATGCGTCGGGTAGGGGTTTCGGATTCTACGGCTTCGATGCGCGAAAAACACGTATAAATTATTATACAAAGCTAGGTGAATGCATCATGCATATATACAATTACATGAAAATCATGTGTTGATAACACATACACAATTAAGTACGCCTGGTACATGAAGATCACGTTTCCCGGTTCCAGATACTTAGAAGTGTTTTGATCATGGAGATCACTATATTTTACATGTCTGCACTAGTCAAAATAGTGGTACTCTCCGGTCTCCGGTATGACATGGGCGAGGTAAAATCCCGTCAACTCCTCTGCAAGTGCCCTGAAGCGGGTCTTTATTGGTAACTCGCTGCGCTTTCTTGCCAACTGTAAAAAAAATGACATCACAATGAATCCATGAGATATGAAATGAATAAAACTCATCACGATTGATGGTACAAAAATAATGTTATGACTAGAGCTTTACGTACTTCGATACTTCTTTTGCTATTCAAACTCTCGTTGACCACAGTGTGCATGTACTCGCAAACGTAAAATCCGCATAGATCAGTCCCTATTGGCTGTTTAAGGCAAGTCTATAGAAAAATAAAATTTAATTAAATAATAATAAAGTATGATAATGGTGCATGGGACTAGTTATAGTACTACTTACATCGTTACTACGCCAGCGCAGTTTCTCTGGCCATCCACTGTTCGGATGTTCCGCGAGGAACATTTTCCAAACGCTGCATGACAAGAAAATGAATGAATGAGTCATAAATTCTTTGATATTAGGAAATGAACGAAAGAGGCGATAGAAAAGAAAGTACCTTGCCACCAAATCAAAACAGGTCTTGTATTGTTTAGGCCATCTTCTTAACGAGTCAAGGACAACAATTTCTCCTTTCCGCAAGTCAATAACGATAAGAATGTAGTGTTAGCTGCGCACGTTTATAAATAGTCATGCATAACTCATCAATTAACTTAACATCGGGTGAGAAAAATAGAATGTGTAATAAGCAGTAACACTCACTTGAAGTTGTAAGGCCATAATATATATTTTTTGTAAGCTTGTCGCTTGAAAAACATTAATTCCCCGGTGTATCCTTGTTAAGTATTGGATCAATTATGTTATCTTCATGCATTATAGAGGGGTCAATGAACCCAATGTGGCTGATTTTCTGCTTCTTGCATTCGAGTATCTTCATTCTGCATAATAAAGCAAACAAAATATTATAGAGAGGATTATCACAGACAATGAACGAGTAGAGCTAATTAAAGCATTAAATTACATGAATATATCACTTATAGACAATAGGAACTCATGATAGCTTTGTCGAGGGCCCGGAGATTGTATAACTGAAAGATTTTGGCGAAGTAAAGGACAATGGAGTATTCTTGGAAATAATGCTCTTCCTTAACTGCCATCATGAGAGCGTCTTTATTCGTCTCCTTTACGGTATTCTTGTACCAGGCTTGAAATTGACGCATTCTTGTGGGTAAGTCGCCGTCGACAAAATTCTCCCCGTGAACATAAGTACGAACAACATCCGCGAAGGGGATATCATCTTCCGAATATACCAGCTCCCGCACATTGATGTTTTTGAGAACTCTGTCATCAAGCACCTTGAGCGGGGGGGCGACTGTGCGTCTTGTTCTCCGAGTTGGGCAACGTGTTTCCCTTTTTTCGATCGATCATCCATCTCTTCGTCATATGACTTACCAATGTTGCGATCATAGTCTGTTGGCGGCGATGGTGGGGGTTTGTATAGGGCATCGATGCAACGGTCAATTTTCTCCTGAGGAATTCCGGCAGTAAATTTTGCAGGGGGCAATTGTTTCGCTAACGCTTTTTATTTCATGCCAGCAAGCCAGGCATCCGTATGTTCTTTGCAGGCGATATCGTTTTCCTCGACGGTTCTCTCCTAAGGTAACTTTAGAGTAGGCGGCGGTGTTTTCTGCTTTCTAGGTTTCTTCCTAACAGGAGAACCAGACTGGCGCCTACTCGAGAGCGACTTAACATTCTGGCGGACTGGCACAGACTGCGATGGCCTCGCGCTAGGAACCCTCTCGGGGGGCGGTTGGCTTTGCTGTTGAGCTGGAGTGGACTCGGGCTGGGGTCCCTATCGGGGAGGTGTGGGCTTTGCTGATGGGGTGGAGATGGACTCCGTCTTTGATCCCTCTCGAGGAAGAGTGGACTTTGCTGGTGAGCTGGACTCCTAGAACGAGGAGTGGACTTTGCTTGTTCTGAAAGGACGATGTATTTCTTGGGCCATAGGGCGAAGGCATGCTTGACGTCTGCCAACGTTTTCTCCTCGTCACCTCTAGGTAACTCAAGTTCCAAGGTTTCAAATTCCGGCATAATTTCGTCCACCCCGACACGAGTGTAGCCATCTGGAATTTGACCACAATGGTAGAGTTCTCCAGGTTGAATTACTAAAGCTTGCCCCACCGCCACCTTCAAAGTTATGTTTATCATTGATATATGTAGCTCACAACCTGTAGGCTCTGTGATGTCATCCACTGGGTAGGCACCAACGTCGACCTGACCCGTGGAACCAACGCTGCTTCTACGCTGAGATGGGGCGGCATCTGCTTCATGGTCTAATTGGTGCCGCTCCTGAGGTTTCGTTCTTTGCTCCTTCAATGCTTTTATTTCCGCCCGTTGCTCCTTCATTTCACGTTCCAATTGTAATATTCGGTCGGCCTCCTTCTTCTTACCTCTGCTACGGCTTCTATAAGTGTGAGCGGATTCCGTCCACGCAGTCTTAAACGTAGCACCGCCAGGAAAGCCTCGAGCTCGTCCAACATGTTCAGGATTCCCCAAGGCCCGTGTCAGCTCGTCATCCTCTCTATCGGGTTTGAACACACCATTGCGAACATCATTAATTGCTTCTTCAAGCTTCTCTATGATTATGTCACCGAGAACCTTCCCTTTTCCCCTTCCAACAATCTCTCCGGCTTTAGCGTCCAACATTGCCCCATGCGCGAACAACCAGAATTTTGACCTCTCGGGCAAGTCAAGTGTCTTTGGACGGACCCCCGATCGAAGCAGTTTTTCTTCATAGGCTTACCACTTAGGAATGGCGCTCTTGTAGCCACATGTCCCCAATGTATGGTGGTGTACCTTCAGCCTAGCATTCAATTTATTTATCTCCGATCGGGCCACAGCCATAGGTGATTTCCTATACGCCTTAAACGCCGCCCATTCAGATTCTAACTTCTTCCCTTGTGCTCCACTGAAATGTGGATCTTCTTTTGTTTCTTCATATTGATTCCATAACTTTTTCTTCCAGTTCCGGAATTGTTCCGCCATCTTAATAAGAGTCCACTTCTTGAGGTTGTCCTTCTTCACTTTAGAGAGATCTGGCGGGAGGGTGAAATGTGACAACGGCGTGTTATAGACCAAATCCTTAAGAACTTGGTGGACATAACATGGGTCCTCCACATCTGCGGCCGCCGGCTTATTCCATTCGCGTATGCTGATTGGGATCATGTCCCTAACAATAACTCCAGCTTGACTTATAAATTTGCTGCGGTTCTGTTTTGGTTCGAGCGGTTCGCCGGAATCAGCAATTTCCTCAATCGGTAACTTTGGATCCTCGCTCGTAATTCTTTTTGCCTTGCCTCGAGGAGCACATGGTGGCTGCTTTTTCGCAGATTTGCTTGATCCGGATGGCTAAAAGAAAAATGAGTCGTTAATAAATACAACACAAATCAATTAATGCATGTAGTTAACAACAACATATCGCCATATTTATTATAAACACATATACACCTCTCCGCCGGAGTTTGTTATCACCACATCTCGTGACTCTATTCCATCACCAAAGTCGTTCAAAAATTATTCGAAATCATAATCATCTACATCTCCTCCAGCTCGGGCATCATTAAAAATAAGTTGTTCCATTTGGTCTTCCATCTCTTCGTCTCGTTGAAATTGTGCTTCTTCTATCTGCTCGTCTCGCAAGTGCTCCATAGCTCAAATGTACCTGCAATCAATAAAATTTTCAATCAAGTTTAGATTTATTCTAAAAAAGATACAAGTATGCAATCCTATGAATTACAAGAATATGAATATTGGGTTGAATGATTGTTTAAAATATTCTATAAATTATAATGTACCTGTTTACTACTCAAGCATGTCAAACTAATGCACCCAAGTGTAACTCTCATAAATAAAACTGGAGGAAGCAGCTGATACAACTGGGAGGAAGCAACTGGAAGGATTCAATACATATAACCAAGATATTCTCTGTTAGCTTTTCATTAAAGATGGGTGCAGTTCATAACATGTAGTATGGGCTGAAAATTTACAATGGATAGTCAAATGCTAACAGAAATGCTAACATATGAAGATCACCCTCGTGATTTTTTGCTCTGATGTTTTCCATTTACAATGGATAGTCTAATGCTAACAGGTGTATGAAACTGCTAACATATTTCATTTTCTCCAAGTGCACCTCCCTCTAAGTGGAACCAAATTGAATCCATAATTGTAATGAACTTGTAGTAATTTAGTTGCGAACACAAGGGGACAAGTAAGAACACACGAGTTAGGTGTCGCTGTAGTTTGTGATAAGCCATTCGCTATGAATTTATATATCAGCTCCAACATGTACATGAGCTGTACTTTCGCTTTGTTTGGTAATTAAAGTAAACTCTGATAACAACACATGCACTCGGGGCACCCGTATCCGTAACCTCGAAAACCCTCATAAAGCTACTCCCTCAACCTCAAGTACACATTACCACTTTGTATTTTGTGCCAAACTCTAATAGTTTGGCCAAAAAATTATATTTACAATATTCGTCCATATCCAAATAAAATAATCAACTCGGTTGCCTAAATGATAAAGGCAATGTTATACTTTTCAATAAAGAGCAACCGTCAAATCCAACTTTACATAACAAACTGTCAAATTTAAAGCTCAATTTCATGTAGATTTATTTCTCCACAAAGGCTGTGTCAATTCCAGGTTGAAATATTTAAATTTGCTTGGAGGAACAAGCAGAGGCATATACATAATGAATTGATACCTATATATATATATATATATCAAAATTCGAGTTCGTTCATGTAATTGAGGATCCACGGTGATACATAACCATCACAGCCAAATATCCACACATTTCATGCGTACATAGAAACGCAAATGGTTGCCAACATATACTTCCTGTAGAACAACAAACTCCTACACCATATCGAGGAGGATGAGCTTCTTACCGAGGAGGAGGAGAAGGTGGGGCAGCACGGGCCGGAGTCGAGCCGGAGTTGGGGCCGGGTAGCACGGGCTCGCGCGGGACGACGACGTCGGGGACGGGCTCGCGCAGCAGAACGGCAGCCTCGGGTTTCCGGGGAGCTAGCGGAGCGCGGCAGGGCTTCGCCGGAGCACGGAGGGGGGTAGCAACGGACGGAGCAGGGCTTCGCCGGAGCACGGAGGGGGCAGCAACGGACGGGCTCGCGCAGCGGCGGGGACAGTCGGAGCAGGGCGTCGCCGGAGCAGCAGTCGCGCGTGGATTTGGGGGAGACTTGTGAATTATTCGGCCTCGACCTGCCTAAACGCCGCGAAACAGGTCTTTAGTCCTGGTTCGTGGCTCGAACCGCGACTAAAGAGTCTTTAGTCGCAGTTCCAGCCACGAACCGGGACTAAAGACCTCACTGGGCCGCCAGTGGCACCTTTAGTCTCGGTTGGTGTTACCAACCGAGACAAATACCTTTTTTTCCTGTTTCTTTTTTCTGATTTTGTTTTTGTTTTCTTTTAAATTGTTTGAATTGTTTACTTATTTGTTTCTTTTTTTGGTTTACTTATTTGGTTTCTAATTTATTTTTCTGTTTTGTTTTATATTCTTTCATTTTAAGATGCCAAGGTCATGCACATATTTTTTTTAAAAAATCATAAATATCATTTTATATTTTTTAGATTTTTTGTGAAGTAAGTACATAAAATATGATTCCAAATGGCACCCAAATATTTTTCAGTAAGAGTGGTGCACACATGATGGATGATCCCCAAGTTTGAGTTTTTTCTTAGAATTATAGCTAATTTTCCCTAGTTAATTGAGTTTATGTTGATTTATCGAAAGTAATTCAAATTTAAACTACAACTATTTGATAGTTTGGTCTGAAACTTTTGGAAAAATCATTTTAAGGTACAGAACTAGTGGTTGTATCACAGAAACAATGATAGTTCTAGAAAATATCACCTCCTACGATGATTAGTCGTAGCGACCGTTTTGATCGTTTTTAAGAAAAAATGTAATAAAGTGATAAATACCTCAAAAAATCAAATCCTTTGGCATGGGCTCCTTATATGTGTACTAGTTGCTATGAAAAATGATTAACTTGATTTTTGCCAACATTTGCAAAAAAAGTATTCACAAAAAGGTCTATCATGTATGAACATCTAGAAGTTTCAAACCAAATGACCAAGTTATGGTCATTTCAACGACATAGTTTGTGATAAAGATCTCATACTCCACACATAGGTGCATATTGGTATATTAAACAACCTTGCCAAAGGGATTCTTCAAAATATTTTCATAAATATTATTTTCCTTTTTTTAAGTGCAAAAAATAAGATTTTTTGTGAAGTAAGTACATAAAATATGATTCCAAATGGCACCCAACTATTTTTCACTAAGAGTGGTGCACACATGATGGATGATCCCCAAGTTTGAGTTTTTTCTTAGAATTATAGCTAATTTTCCCTAGTTAATTGAGTTTATGTTGATTTATCGAAAGTAATTCAAACTTGAACTACAACTATTTGATAGTTTGGTCTGAAACTTTTGGAAAAATCATTTTAAGGTACACAACTAGTGGTTATATCACAGAAACATTGATAGTTCTATAAAATATCACCTCTTCCGATGATTAGTCGTAGCGACCGTTTTGATCGTTTTTAAGAAAAAATGTAATAAAGTGATAAACACCTCAAAAAATCAAATCATTTGGCATGGGCTCCTTATATGTGTACTAGTTGCTATGAAAAATGATTAACTTGATTTTTGCCAACATTTGCAAAAAAAGTATTCACAAAAAGGTCTATCATGTATGAACATCTAGAAGTTTCAAGCCAAATGACCAAGTTATGGTCATTTCAACGACATAGTTTGTGATAAAGATCTCATACTCCACACATAGGTGCATATTGGTATATTAAACAACCTTGCCAAAGGGATTCTTCAAAATATTTTCATAAATATCATTTTCCTTTTTTAAGTGCAAAAAATAAGATTTTTTGTGAAGTAAGTACATAAAATATGATTCCAAATGGCACCCAACTATTTTTCACTAAGAGTGGTGCACACATGATGGATGATCCCCAAGTTTGAGTTTTTTCTTAGAATTATAGCTAATTTTCCCTAGTTAATTGAGTTTATGTTGATTTATCGAAAGTAATTCAAACTTGAACTACAACTATTTGATAGTTTGGTCTGAAACTTTTGGAAAAATCATTTTAAGGTACACAACTAGTGGTTATATCACAGAAACATTGATAGTTCTAGAAAATATCACCTCTTCCGATGATGAGTCGTAGCGACCGTTTTGATCGTTTTTAAGAAAAAATGTAATAAAGTGATAAACACCTCAAAAAATCAAATCCTTTGGCATGGTCTCCTTATATGTGTACTAGTTTCTATGAAAAATGATAAAATTGATTTTTCCCAACATTTGCAAAAAAAAAGTATTCACAAAAAGGTCTATCATGTATGAACATCAAGAAGTTTCAAGCCAAATGACCAAGTTATGATCATTTCAACGACATAGTTTGTGATAAAGATCCCATACTCCACACATAGGTGCATATTGGTATATTAAACAACCTTGCCAAAGGGATTCTTCAAAATATTTTCATAAATATCTTTTTCCTTTTTTGAAGTGCAAAAAATAAGGTTTTTTGTGAAGTAAGTACATAAAATATGATTCCAAATGGAACCCAACTATTTTTCACTAAGAGTGGTGCACACATCATGGATGATCCCCAAGTTTGAGTTTTTTCTTAGAATTATAGCTAATTTTCCCTAGTTAATTGAGTTTATGTTGATTTATCGAAAGTAATTCAAATTTGAACTACAACTATTTGATAGTTTGGTCTGAAACTTTTGGAAAAATCATTTTAAGGTACACAACTAGTGGTTATATCACAGAAACATTGATAGTTCTAGAAAATATCACCTCTTCCAATGATTAGTCGTAGCGACCGTTTTGATCGTTTTTAAGAAAATATGTAATAAAGTGATAAACACCTCAAAAAATCAAATCATTTGGCATGGGCTCCTTATATGTGTACTAGTTTCTATGAAAAATTATAAACTTGATTTTTGCTAACATTTGCAAAAAAAGTATTCACAAAAAGGTCTATCATGTATGAACATCTAGAAATTTCAAGCCAAATGACCAAGTTATGGTCATTTCAACGACATAGTTTGTGATAAAGATCTCATACTACACACATAGGTGCATATTGGTATATTAAACAACCTTGCCAAAGGGATTCTTCAAAATATTTTCATAAATATCATTTTCCTTTTTTGAAGTGCAAAAAATAAGGTTTTTTGTGAAGTAATTACATAAAATATGATTCCAAATGGCACCCAACTATTTTTCAGTAAGAGTGGTGCACACATGATGGATGATCCCCAAGTTTGAGTTTTTTCTTAGAATTATAGCTAATTTTGCCTAGTTAATTAAGTTTATGTTGATTTATCGAAAGTAATTTAAATTTCAACTACAACTATTTGATAGTTTGGTCTGAAACTTTTGGAAAAATCATTTTAAGGTACACAACTAGTGGTTATATCACAGAAACATTGATAGTTCTAGAAAATATCACCTCTTCCGATGATTAGTCGTAGCGACCGTTTTGATCGTTTTTAAGAAAAAATGTAATAAAGTGATAAACACCTCAAAAAATCAAATCCTTTGGCATGGGCTCCTTATATGTGTACTAGTTGCTATGAAAAATGATAAACTTGATTTTTGCCAACATTTGCAAAAAAAGTATTCACAAAAAGGTCTATCATGTATGAACATATAGAAGTTTCAAGCCAAATGACCAAGTTATGGTCATTTCAACGACATAGTTTGTGATAAAGATCTCATACTCCACACATAGGTGCATATTGGTATATTAAACAACCTTGCCAAAGGGATTCTTCAAAATATTTTCATAAATATCATTTTCCTTTTTTTAACTGCAAAAAATAAGGTTTTTTGTGAAGTAAGTACATAAAATATGATTCCAAATGGCACCCAACTATTTTTCACTAAGAGTGGTGCACACATTATGGATGATCCCCAAGTTTGAGTTTTTTCTTAGAATTATAGCTAATTTTCCCTAGTTAATTGAGTTTATGTTGATTTATCGAAAGTAATTCAAACTTGAACTACAACTATTTGATAGTTTGGTCTGAAACTTTTGGAAAAATCATTTTAAGGTAAACAACTAGTGGATATATCACAGAAACATTGATAGTTCTAGAAAATATCACCTCTTCCGATGATTAGTCGTAGCGACCGTTTTGATCGTTTTTAAGAAAAAATGTAATAAAGTGATAAACACCTCAAAAAATCTAATCCTTTAGCATGGGCTCCTTATATGTGTACTAGTTGCTATGAAAAATGATAAAATTGATTTTCCCAACATTTGTAAAACAAATATTCACAAAAAGGTCTATCATGTATGACATCTAGAAGTTTCAAGCCAAATGACCAAGTTATGGTCATTTCAACGACATAGTTTGTGATAAAGATCTCATACTCCACACATAGGTGCATATTGGTATATTAAACAACCTTGCCAAAGGGATTCTTCAAAATATTTTCATAAATATCTTTTTCCTTTTTTTAAGTGCAAAAAATAAGGTTTTTTGTGAAGTAAGTACATAAAATATGATTCCAAATGGAACCCAACTATTTTTCACTAAGAGTGGTGCACACATGATGGATGATCCCCAAGTTTGAGTTTTTTATTAGAATTATAGCTAATTTTCCCTAGTTAATTGAGTTTATGTTGATTTATCGAAAGTAATTCAAATTTGAACTATAACTATTTGATAGTTTGGTCTGAAACTTTTGGAAAAATCATTTTAAGGTACACAACTAGTGGTTATATCACAGAAACATTGATAGTTCTAGAAAATATCACCTCTTCCGATGATTAGTCGTAGCGGCCGTTTTGATCGTTTTAAAGAAAAAATGTAATAAAGTGATAAACAGCTCAAAAAATCAAATCCTTTGGCATGGGCTCCTTATATGTGTACTAGTTTCTATGAAAAATGATAAACTTGATATTTGCTAACATTTGCAAAAAAAAAATTCACAAAAAGGTCTATCATGTATGAACATCTAGAAGTTTCAAGCCAAATGACCAAGTTATGGTCATTTCAACGACATAGTTTGTGATGAAGATCTCATACTACACACATAGGTGCATATTGGTATATTAAACAACCTTGCCAAAGGGATTCTTCAAAATATTTTCATAAATATCATTTTCCTTTTTTGAAGTGCAAAAATAAGGTTTTTTGTGAAGTAAGTACATAAAATATGATTCCAAATGGCACCCAACTATTTTTCACTAAGAGTGGTGCACACATGATGGATGATCCCCAAGTTTGAGTTTTTTCTTAGAATTGTAGCTAATTTTCCCTAGTTAATTGAGTTTATGTTGATTTATCGAAAGTAATTCAAATTTGAACTACAACTATTTGATAGTTTGGTCTGAAAATTTTGGAAAAATCATTTTAAGGTACACAACTAGTGGTTATATCACAGAAACATTGATAGTTCTAGAAAATATCACCTCTTCCGATGATTAGTCGTAGCGACCGTTTTGATCGTTTTTTTAAAAAAATGTAATAAAGTGATAAACACCTCAAAAAATCAAATCCTTTGGCATGGGCTCCTTATATGTGTACTAGTTGCTATGAAAAATGATAAACTTTATTTTTGCCAACATTTGCAAAAAAAAGTATTCACAAAAAGGTCTATCATGTATGAACATCTAGATGTTTCAAGCCAAATGACCAAGTTATGGTCATTTCAACGACATAGTTTGTGATAAAGATCTCATACTCCACACATAGGTGCATAGTGGTATATTAAACAACCTTGCCAAAGGGATTCTTCAAAATATTTTCATAAATATCATTTTCCTTTTTTTAAGTGCAAAAAATAAGGTTTTTTTTGAAGTAAGTACATAAAATATGATTCAAAATGGCACCCAACTATTTTTCAGTAAGAGGGGTGCACACATGATGGATGATCCCCAAGTTTGAGTTTTTTCTTAGAATTATAGCTAATTTTCCATAGTTAATTTAGTTTATGTTGATTTATCGAAAGTAATTCAAATTTAAACTACAACTATTTGATAGTTTGGTCTGAAACTTTTCGAAAAATCATTTTAAGGTACACAACTAGTGGTTGTATCACAGAAACATTGATAGTTCTAGAAAATATCACCTCTTCCGATGATTAGTCGTAGCGACCGTTTTGATCGTTTTTAAGAAAAAATGTAATAAAGTGATAAACACCTCAAAAAATCAAATCCTTTGGCATGGGCTCCTTATATGTGTACTAGTTGCTATGAAAAATGATAAACTTGATTTTTGACAACATTTGCAAAAAAAAGTATTCACAAAAAGGTCTATCATGTATGAACATCTAGAAGTTTCAAGCCAAATGACCAAGTTATGGTCATTTCAACGACATAGTTTGTGATAAAGATCTCATACTCCACACATAGGTGCATATTGGTATATTAAACAACCTTGCCAAAGGGATTCTTCAAAATATTTTCATAAATATCATTTTCCTTTTTTAAGTGCAAAAAATAAGGTTTTTTGTGAAGTAAGTACATAAAATATGATTCCAAATGGCACCCAACTATTTTACACTAATAGTGGTGCACACATTATGGATGATCCCCAAGTTTGAGTTTTTTCTTAGAATTATAGCTAATTTTCCCTAGTTAATTGAGTTTATGTTGATTTATCGAAAGTAATTCAAACTTGAACTACAACTATTTGATAGTTTGGTCTGAAACTTTTGGAAAAATCATTTTAAGGTACACAACTAGTGGTTATATCACAGAAACATTGACAGTTCTAGAAAATATCACTTCTTCCGATGATTAGTCGTAGCGACCGTTTTGATCGTTTTTAAGAAAAAATGTAATAAAGTGATAAACGCCTCAAAAAATCAAATCCTTTGGCATGGGCTCCTTATATGTGTACTAGTTGCTATGAAAAATGATAAAATTGATTTTTCCCAACATTTGCAAAAAAAGTATTCACAAAAAGGTCTATCATGTATGAACATCTAGAAGTTTCAAGCCAAATGACCAAGTTATGGTCATTTCAACGACATAGTTTGTGATAAAGATCTCATACTCCACACATAGGTGCATATTGGTATATTAAACAACCTTGCCAAAGGGATTCTTCAAAATATTTTCATAAATATCATTTTCCTTTTTGAAGTGCAAAAAATAAGGTTTTTTGTGAAGTAAGTACATAAAATATGATTCCAAATGGCACCCAACTATTTTTCACTAAGAGTGGTGCACACATGATGGATGATACCCAAGTTTGAGTTTTTTCTTAGAATTATAGCTAATTTTCCCTAGTTAATTGAGTTTATGTTGATTTATCGAAAGTAATTCAAATTTAAACTACAACTATTAGATAGTTTGGTTTGAAACTTTTGGAAAAATCATTTTAAGGTACACAACTAGTGGTTGTATCACAGAAACATTGATAGTTCTAGAAAATATCACCTCTTCCGATGATTAGTCGTAGTGACCGTTTTGATCGTTTTAAGAAAAAATGTAATAAAGTGATAAACACCTCCAAAAATCAAATCCTTTGGGTTGGGCTCCTTATATGTGTACTAGTTGCTATGAAAAATGATAAACTTGATTTTTGCCAACATTTGCAAAAAAAGTATTCACAAAAAGGTCTATCATGTATGAACATATAGAAGTTTCAAGCCAAATGACCAAGTTTTGGTCATTTCAACGACATAGTTTGTGATAAAGATCTCATACTCCACACATAGGTGCATATTGGTATATTAAACAACCTTGCCAAAGGGATTCTTCAAAATATTTTCATAAATATCATTTTCCTTTTTTTAAGTGCAAAAAATAAGGTTTTTTGTGAAGTAAGTACATAAAATATGATTCCAAATGGCACCCAACAATTTTTCACTAAGAGTGGTGCACACATGATGGATGATCCCCAAGTTTGAGTTTTTTCTTAGAATTATAGCTAATTTTCCCTTGTTAATTGAGTTTAGGTTGATTTATCGAAAGTAATTCAAACTTGAACTACAACTATTTGATAGTTTGGTCTGAAACTTTTGGAAAAATCATTTTAAGGTACACAACTAGTGGTTATATCACAGAAACATTGATAGTTCTAAAAAATATCACCTCTTCCGATGATTAGTCGTAGCGACCGTTTTGATCAGTTTTAAGAAAAAATGTAATAAAGTGATAAACACCTCATAAAATCAAATTCTTTGGCATGGGCTCCTTATATGTGTACTAGTTGCTATGAAAAATGATAAAATTGATTTTTCCCAACATTTGCAAAAAAAGTATTCACAAAAAGGTCTATCATGTATGAACATCTAGAAGTTTCAAGCCAAATGACCAAGTTATGGTCATTTCAACGACATAGTTTGTGATAAAGATCTCATACTCCACACATAGGTGCATATTGGTATATTAAACAACCTTGCCAAAAGGATTCTTCAAAATATTTTCATAAATATCTTTTTCCTTTTTTGAAGTGCAAAAAATAAGGTTTTTTGTGAAGTAAGTACATAAAATATGATTCCAAATGGCACCCAACAATTTTTCACTAAGAGTGGTGCACACATGATGGATGATCCCCAAGTTTGAGTTTTTTCTTAGAATTATAGCTAATTTTCCCTAGTTAATTGAGTTTATGTTGATTTATCGAAAGTAATTCCAATTTGAACTACAACTATTTGATAGTTTGGTCTGAAACTTTTGGAAAAATCATTTTAAGGTACACAACTAGTGGTTATATCACAGAAACATTGATAGTTCTAGAAAATATCACCTCTTCCGATGATTAGTCGTAGCGACCGTTTTGATCGTTTTTAAGAAAAAAATGTAATAAAGTGATAAACACCTCAAAAAATCAAATCCTTTGGCATGGACTCCTTATATATGTACTCGTTGCTATGAAAAATGATAAACTTGATTTTTGCTAACATTTGCAAAAAAAAGTATTCACAAAAAGGTATATCATGTATGAACATCTAGAAGTTTCAAGCCAAATGACCAAGTTATGGTCATTTCAACGACATAGTTTGTGATAAAGATCTCATACTCCACACATAGGTGCATATTGGTATATTAAACAACCTTGCCAAAGGGATTCTTCAATATATTTTCATAAATATCATTTTCCTTTTTTGAAGTGCAAAAAATAAGGTTTTTTGTGAAGTAAGTACATAAAATATGATTGCAAATGGCACCCAACTATTTTTCAGTAAGAGTGGTGCACACATGATGGATGATCCCCAAGTTTTAGTTTTTTCTTAGAATTATAGCTAATTTTTCCTAGTTAATTGAGTTTATGTTGATTTTTCAAAAATAATTCAAATTTAAACTACAACTATTAGATAGTTTGGTTTGAAACTTTTGGAAAAATCATTTTAAGGTACACAACTAGTGGTTGTATCACAGAAACATTGATAGTTCTAGAAAATATCACCTCTTCCGATGATTAGTCTTAGCGACCGTTTTGATCGTTTTTAAGAAAAAATGTAATAAAGTGATAAACACCTCAAAAAATCAAATCCTTTGGCATGGGCTCCTTATATGTGTACTAGTTGCTATGAAAAATGATAAACTTGATTTTTGCCAACATTTGCAAAAAAAGTATTCACAAAAAGGTCTATCATGTATGAACATCTAGAAGTTTCAAACCAAATGACCAAGTTATGGTCATTTCAACGACATAGTTTGTGATAAAGATCTCATACTCCACACATAGGTGCATATTGGTATATTAAACAATCTTGCCAAAGGGATTCTTCAAAATATTTTCATAAATATCATTTTCCTTTTTTTAAGTGCAAAAAATAAGGTTTTTTGTGAAGTAAGTACATAAAATATGATTCCAAATGGCACCCAACTATTTTTCACTAAGAGTGGTGCATACATGATGGATGATAACCAAGTTTGAGTTTTTTCTTAGAATTACAGCTGATTTTCCCTAGTTAATTGAGTTTATGTTGATTTATCGAAAGTAATTCCAATCTGAACTACAACTATTTGATAGTTTGGTCTGAATTTTTTTGGAAAAATCATTTTAAGGTACACAACTAGTGGTTATATCACAGAAACATTGATAGTTCTAGAAAATATCACCTCTTCCGATGATTAGTCGTAGCGATCGTTTTGATCGTTTTTAAGAAAAAATGTAATAAAGTGATAAACACCTCAAAAAATCAAATCCTTTGGCATGGGCTCCTTATATGTGTACTAGTTGCTATGAAAAATGATAAACTTGATTTTTGCCAACATTTGCAAAAAAAGTATTCACAAAAAGGTCTATCATGTATGAACATCTAGATGTTTCAAGCCAAATGACCAAGTTATGGTCATTTCAACGACATAGTTTGTGATAAAGATCTCATACTCCACACATAGGTGCATATTGGTATATTAAACAACCTTGCCAAAGGGATTCTTCAAAATATTTTCGTAAATATCATTTTCCTTTTTTTAAGTGCAAAAAATAAGGTTTTTTTGAAGTAAGTACATAAAATATGATTCCAAATGGCACCCAACTATTTTTCAGTAAGAGTGGTGCACACATGATGGATGATCCCAAGTTTGAGTTTTTTCTTAGAATTATAGCTAATTTTCCCTAGTTAATTGAGTTTATGTTGATTTATCGAAAGTAATTCAAATTTAAACTACAACTATTTGATAGTTTGGTCTGAAACTTTTGGAAAAATCATTTTAAGGTACACAACTAGTGGTTGTATCACAGAAACAATGATAGTTCTAGAAAATATCACCTCTTCCGATGATTAGTCGTAGCGACCGTTTTGATCGTTTTTAAGAAAAAATGTAATAAAGTGATAAACACCTCAACAAATCAAATCCTTTGGCATGGGCTCCTTATATGTGTACTAGTTGCTATGAAAAATGATAAACTTGATTTTTGACAACATTTGCAAAAAAAGTATTCACAAAAAGGTCTATCATGTATGAACATCTAGAAGTTTCAAGCCAAATGACCAAGTTATGGTCATTTCAACGACATAGTTTGTGATAAAGATCTCATACTTCACACATAGGTGCATATTGGTATATTAAACAACCTTGCCAAAGGGATTCTTCAAAATATTTTCATAAATATCATTTTCCTTTTTTGAAGTGCAAAAAATAAGGTTTTTTGTGAAGTAAGTACATAAAATATGATTCCAAATGGCACCCAACTATTTTTCAGTAAGAGTGGTGCACACATGATGGATGATCCCCAAGTTTGAGTTTTTTCTTAGAATTATAGCTAATTTTCCCTAGTTAATTGATTTTATGTTGATTTATCGAAAGTAATTCAAATTTAAATTACAACTATTTGATAGTTTGGTCTGAAACTTTTGGAAAAATCATTTTAAGGTACACAACTAGTGGTTGTATCACAGAAACATTGATAGTTCTAGAAAATATCACCTCTTCCGATGATTAGTCGTAGCGACCGTTTTGATCGTTTTTAAGAAAAAATGTAATAAAGTGATAAACACCTCAAAAAATCAAATCCTTTGGCATGGGATCCTTATATGTGTACTAGTTGCTATGAAAAATGATAAACTTGATTTTGCCAACATTTGCAAAAAAAGTATTCACAAAAAGGTCTATCATGTATGAACATCTACAAGTTTCAAGCCAAATGACCAAGTTATGGTCATTTCAACGACATAGTTTGTGATAAAGATCTCATACTCCACACATAGGTGCATATTGGTATATTAAACAACCTTGCCAAAGGGATTCTTCAAAATATTTTCATAAATATCATTTTCCTTTTTTTAAGTGTAAAAAATAAGGTATTTTGTGAAGTAAGTACATAAAATATGATTACAAATGGCACCCAACTATTTTTCAGTAAGAGTGGTGCACACATGATGGATGATCCCCAAGTTTGAGATTTTCTTAGAATTATAGCTAATTTTCCCTAGTTAATTGAGTTTATGTTGATTTACCGAAAGTAATTCAAATTTGAACTACAACTATTTGATAGTTTGGTCTGAAACTTTTGGAAAAATCATTTTAAGGTACACAACTAGTGGTTATATCACAGAAACAATGATAGTTCTAGAAAATATCACCTCTTCCGATGATTAGTCGTAGCGACCGTTTTGATCGTTTTTAAGAAAAAATGTAATAAAGTGATAAACACCTAAAAAAATCAAATCCTTTGGCATGGGCTCCTTATATGTGTACTAGTTGCTATGAAAAATGATTAACTTGATTTTTGCCAACATTTGCAAAAAAAGTATTCACAAAAAGGTCTATCATGTATGAACATCTAGAAGTTTCAAGCCAAAATACCAAGTTATGGTCATTTCAACGACATAGTTTGTGATAAAGATCTCATACTCCACACATAGGTGCATATTGGTATATTAAACAACCTTGCCAAAGGGATTCTTCAAAATATTTTCATAAATATCATTTTCCTTTTTTTAAGTGCAAAAAATAAGGTTTTTTGTGAAGTAAGTACATAAAATATGATTCCAAATGGCACCCAACTATTTTTCACTAAGAGTGGTGCACACATGATGGATGATCCCCAAGTTTGAGTTTTTTCTTAGAATTATAGCTAATTTTCCCTAATTAATTGAGTTTATGTTGATTTATCGAAAGTAATTCAAATTTGAACTACAACTATTTGATAGTTTGGTCTGAAACTTTTGGAAAAATCATTTTAAGGTACACAACTAGTGGTATATCACAGAAACATTGATAGTTCTAGAAAATACCACCTCTTCCGATGATTAGTCGTAGCGACCGTTTTGATCGTTTTTAAGAAAAATGTAATAAAGTGATAAACACCTCAAAAAATCAAATCGTTTGGCATGGGCTCCATATATGTGTACTAGTTGCTATGAAAAATGATAAACTTGATTTTTGCCAACATTTGCAAAAACATTATTCACAAAAAGGTCTATCATGTATGAACATATAGAAGTTTCAAGCCAAATGACCAAGTTATGGTCATTTCAACGACATAGTTTGTGATAAAGATCTCATACTCCACACATAGGTGCATATTGGTATATTAAACAACCTTGCCAAAGGGATTCTTCAAAATATTTTCATAAATATCATTTTCCTTTTTTTAAGTGCAAAAAATAAGATTTTTTGTGAAGTAAGTAAATAAAATATGATTCCAAATGGCACCCAACTATTTTTCACTAAGAGTGGTGCATACATGATGGATGATCCCCAAGTTTGAGTTTTTTCTTAGAATTACAGCTAATTTTCCCTAGTTAATTGAGTTTATGTTGATTTATCAAAAGTAATTCAAATTTGAACTACAACTATTTGATAGTTTGGTCTGAATTTTTTTGGAAAAATCATTTTAAGGTACACAACTAGTGGTTATATCACAGAAACATTGATAGTTCTAGAAAATATCACCTCTTCCGATGATTAATCGTAGCGATCGTTTTGATCGTTTTTAAGAAAACATGTAATAAAGTGATAAACACCTCAAAAAATCAAATCCTTTGGCATGGGCTCCTTATATTTATACTAGTTGCTATGAAAAATGATAAACTTGATTTTTGCCAACATTTGCAAAAAAAGTATTCACAAAAAGGTCTATCATGTATGAACATCTAGATGTTTCAAGACAAATGACCAAGTTATGGTCATTTCAACGACATAGTTTGTGATAAAGATCTCATACTCCACACATAGGTGCATATTGGTATATTAAACAACCTTGACAAAGGGATTCTTCAAAATATTTTCATAAATATCATTTTCCTTTTTTTAAGTGCAAAAAATAAGGTTTTTTTTTAAGTAAGTACATAAAATATGATTCCAAATGGCACCCAACTATTTTTCAGTAAGAGTGGTGCACACATGATGGATGATGCCCAAGTTTGAGTTTTTTCTTAGAATTATAGCTAATTTTCCCTAGTTAATTGAGTTTATGTTGATTTATCGAAA
Source organism: Poa annua (assembly GCA_026929855.1). Lineage (NCBI taxonomy): Eukaryota > Viridiplantae > Streptophyta > Magnoliopsida > Poales > Poaceae > Poa > Poa annua. The sequence goes on from CM049426.1 coordinate 38,295,701, forward strand.
GTAATTCAAATTTAAACTACAACTTTTTGATAGTTTGGTCTGAAACTTTTGGAAAAATCATTTTAAGGTACACAACTAGTGGTTGTATCACAGAAACAATGATAGTTCTAGAAAATATCACCTCTTCGATGATTAGTCGTAGCGACCGTTTTGATCGTTTTTAAGAAAAAATGTAATAAAGTGATAAACACCTCAAAAAATCAAATCCTTTGGCATGGGCTCCTTATATGTGTACTAGTTGCTATGAAAAATGATAAACTTGATTTTTGCCAACATTTGCAAAAAAAGTATTCACAAAAAGGTCTATCATGTATGAACATCTAGAAGTTTCAAGCCAAATGATCAAGTTATGGTCATTTCAGCGACATAGTTTGTGATAAAGATCTCATACTCCACACATAGGTGCATATTGGTATATTAAACAACCTTGCCAAAGGGATTCTTCAAAATATTTTCATAAATATCATTTTCCTTTTTTGAAGTGCAAAAAATAAGGTTTTTTGTGAAGTAAGTACATAAAATATGATTCCAAATGGCACCCAACTATTTTTCAGTAAGAGTGGTGCACACATGATGGATGATCCCCAAGTTTGAGTTTTTTCTTAGAATTATAGCTAATTTTCCCTAGTTAATTGAGTTTATGTTGATTTATCGAAAGTAATTCAAATTTAAATTACAACTATTTGATAGTTTGGTCTGAAACTTTTGGAAAAATCATTTTAAGGTACACAACTAGTGGTTGTATCATAGAAACATTGATAGTTCTAGAAAATATCACCTCTTCCGATGATTAGTCGTAGCGACCGTTTTGATCGTTTTTAAGAAAAAATGTAATAAAGTGATAAACACCTCAAAAAATCAAATCCTTTGACATGGGCTCCTTATATGTGTATTAGTTGCTATGAAAAATGATAAACTTGATTTTGCCAACATTTGCAAAAAAAGTATTCACAAAAAGGTCTATCATGTATGAACATCTAGAATTTCAAGCCAAATGACCAAGTTATGTTCATTTCAACGACATAGTTTGTGATAAAGATCTCATACTCCACACATAGGTGCATATTGGTATATTAAACAACCTTGCCAAAGGGATTCTTCAAAATATTTTCATAAATATCATTTTCCTTTTTTTAAGTGCAAAAAATAAGGTTTTTTGTGGAGTAAGTACATAAAATATGATTCCAAATGGCACCCAACTATTTTTTACTAAGAGTGGTGCATACATGATGGATGATCCCCAAGTTTGAGTTTTTTCTTAGAATTACAGCTAATTTTTCCTAGTTAATTGAGTTTATGTTGATTTATCAAAAGTAATTCAAATTTGAACTACAACTATTTGATAGTTTGGTCTGATTTTTTTTGGAAAAATCATTTTAAGGGACACAACTAGTGGTTATATCACAGAAACATTGATAGTTCTAGAAAATATCACCTCTTCCGATGATTAGTCGTAGCGATCGTTTTGATTGTTTTTAAGAAAAAATGTAATAAAGTGATAAACATCTCAAAAAATCAAATCCTTTGGCATGGGCTCCTTATATGTGTACTAGTTGCTATGAAAAATAATAAACTTGATTTTTGCCAATATTTGCAAAAAAAGTATTCACAAAAAGGTCTATCATGTATGAACATCTAGATGTTTCAAGACAAATGACCAAGTTATGGTCATTTCAACGACATAGTTTGTGATAAAGATCTCATACTCCACACATAGGTGCATATTGGTATATTAAACAACCTTGCCAAAGGGATTCTTCAAAATATTTTCATAAATATCATTTTCCTTTTTTTAAGTGCAAAAAATAAGGTTTTTTTTTGAACTAAGTACATAAAATATGATTCCAAATGGCACCCAACTATTTTTCAGTAAGAGTGGTGCACACATGATGGATGATCCCCAAGTTTGAGTTTTTATTAGAATTATAGCTAATTTTCCCTAGTTAATTGAATTTATGTTTATTTATCGAAAGTAATTCAAATTTAAACTACAACTATTTGATAGTTTGGTCTGAAACTTTTGGAAAAATCATTTTAAGGTACACAATTAGTGGTTGTATCACAGAAACAATGATAGTTCTAGAAAATATCACCTCTTCCGATGATTAGTCGTAGCGACCGTTTTGATCGTTTTTAAGAAAAAATGTAATAAAGTGATAAACACCTCAAAAAATCAAATCCTTTGGCATGGGCTCCTTATATGTGTACTAGTTGCTATGAAAAATGATAAACTTGATTTTTGCCAACATTTGCAAAAAACGTATTCATAAAAAGGTCTATCATGTATGAACATCTAGAAGTTTCAAGCCAAATGACCAAGTTATGGTCATTTCAACGACATAGTTTGTGATAAAGATCTCATACTCCACACAGAGGTGCATATTGGTATATTAAACAACCTTGCCAAAGGGATTCTTCAAAATATTTTCATAAATATCATTTTCCTTTTTTGAAGTGCAAAAAATAAGGTTTTTTGTGAAGTAAGTACATAAAATATGATTCCAAATGGCACCCAACTATTTTTCAGTAAGAGTGGTGCACACATGATGGATGATCCCCAAGTTTGAGTTTTTTCTTAGAATTATAGCTAATTTTCCCTAGTTAATTGAGTTTATGTTGATTTATCGAAAGTAATTCAAATTTAAATTACAACTATTTGATAGTTTGGTCTGAAACTTTTGGAAAAATCATTTTAAGGTACACAACTAGTGGTTGTATCACAGAAACATTGATAGTTCTAGAAAATATCACCTCTTCCGATGATTAGTCGTAGCGACCGTTTTGATCGTTTTTAAGAAAAAATGTAATAAAGTGATAAACACCTCAAAAAATCAAATCCTTTGGCATGGGCTCCTTATATGTGTACTAGTTGCTATGAAAAATGATAAACTTGATTTTGCCAACATTTGCAAAAAAAGTATTCACAAAAAGGTCTATCATGTATGAACATTTAGAAGTTTCAAGCCAAATGACCAAGTTATGGTCATTTCAACGACATAGTTTGTGATAAAGATCTCATACTCCACACATAGGTGCATATTGGTATATTAAACAACCTTGCCAAAGGGATTCTTCAAAATATTTTCATAAATATCATTTTCCTTTTTTTAAGTGTAAAAAATAAGGTTTTTTGTGAAGTAAGTACATAAAATTTGATTCCAAATGGCACCCAACTATTTTTCAGTAAGAGTGGTGCACACATGATGGATGATCCCCAAGTTTGAGTTTTTTCTTAGAATTATAGCTAATTTTCCCTAGTTAATTGAGTTTATGTTGATTTACCGAAAGTAATTCAAATTTGAACTACAACTATTTGATAGTTTGGTCTGAAACTTTTGGAAAAATCATTTTAAGGTACACAACTAGTGGTTATATCACAGAAACAATGATAGTTATAGAAAATATCACCTCTTCCGATGATTAGTCGTAGCGACCGTTTTGATCGTTTTTAAGAAAAAATGTAATAAAGTGATAAACACCTCAAAAAATCAAATCCTTTGGCATGGGCTCCTTATATGTGTACTAGTTGCTATGAAAAATGATAAACTTGATTTTGCCAACATTTGCAAAAAAAGTATTCACAAAAAGGTCTATCATGTATGAACATTTAGAAGTTTCAAGCCAAATGACCAAGTTATGGTCATTTCAACGACATAGTTTGTGATAAAGATCTCATACTCCACACATAGGTGCATATTGGTATATTAAACAACCTTGCCAAAGGGATTCTTCAAAATATTTTCATAAATATCATTTTCCTTTTTTTAAGTGCAAAAAATAAGGTTTTTTGTGAAGTAAGTACATAAAATTTGATTCCAAATGGCACCCAACTATTTTTCAGTAAGAGTGGTGCACACATGATGGATGATCCCCAAGTTTGAGTTTTTTCTTAGAATTATAGCTAATTTTCCCTAGTTAATTGAGTTTATGTTGATTTACCGAAAGTAATTCAAATTTGAACTACAACTATTTGATAGTTTGGTCTGAAACTTTTGGAAAAATCATTTTAAGGTACAAAACTAGTGGTTATATCACAGAAACAATGATAGTTCTAGAAAATATCACCTCTTCCGATGATTAGTCGTAGCGACCGTTTTGATCGTTTTTAAGAAAAAATGTAATAAAGTGATAAACACCTCAAAAAATCAAATCCTTTGGCATGGGCTCCTTATATGTGTACTAGTTGCTATGAAAAATGATTAACTTGATGTTTTCCAACATTTGCAAAAAAAGTATTCACAAAAAGGTCTATCATGTATGAACATCTAGAAGTTTCAAGCCAAATGACCATGTTATGGTCATTTCAACGACATAGTTTGTGATAAAGATCTCATACTCCACACATAGGTGCATATTGGTATATTAAACAACCTTGTCAAAGGGATTCTTCAAAATATTTTCATAAATATCATTTTCCTTTTTTTAAGTGCAGAAAATAAGGTTTTTTGTGAAGTAAGTACATAAAATATGATTCCAAATGGCACCCAACTATTTTTCACGAAGAGTGGTGCACACATGATGGATGATCCCCAAGTTTGAGTTTTTTCTTAGAATTATAGCTAATTTTCCCTAATTAATTGAGTTTAATTTGATTTATCGAAAGTAATTCAAACTTGAACTACAACTATTTGATAGTTTGGTCTGAAACTTTTGGAAAAATCATTTTAAGGTACACAACTAGTGGTTATATCACAGAAACATTGATAGTTATAGAAAATATCACCTGTTCCGATGATTAGTCGTAGCGACCGTTTTGATCGTTTTTAAGAAAAAATGTAATAAAGTGATAAACACCTCAAAAAATCAAATCCTTTGGCATGGGCTCCTTATATGTGTACTAGTTGCTATGAAAAATGATAAACTTGATTTTTGCCAACATTTGCAAAAAAATTATTCACAAAAAGGTCTATCATGTATGAACATCTAGAAGTTTCAAGCCAAATGACCAAGTTATGGTCATTTCAACCCAAGCTAAATGACCGTGGCAAGACATCTCTGATGATCTACAACCGTCCGACAAAACATCTCTGATGATCTGCAACCGTTTGGAACAGCCGCTGGTTGCCCAAAGATGCCTCTACCGAGGGGAGGGTTCACCTTCAGCCTTCACTGAGTGCTCTCTGCTACCCGTGTGCTGCCAAAATAAACTACAATGAGTAGACACTGAGTGCTGAACATGTCCGGGAGGGGGGCTATATATAAGGTACGTGTGCTTCTTTAGTCCCGGTTGGTAATGAAGTGGTCGTGATACTGCTGATCCAACAGCTCAGAATCTCTCAAAAGAAACACACCTCAGATCCAACGTCTCAGAAGCGCTAGAAAGAAACACACGATCCATGTGCTTCTTTAGTCTCGGTTGGTGTTCCCAACCGAGACTAAAGAAGCACATGGATCGTGTGTTTCTTTAAAGCACTTGTGAGCCGTTGGATGTAGATGTGTTTCTTATGAGGGATTCTGAGCTGTTGGATGGGAACTATCATGACCAGTTCGTGAGTCACATGACCCTATATATAGCCCCCTCTTGAACATGTTCGGCAGTCATTGTCTCCTCATTCTACTTCATCGACAGAATACAAAGCATTTGGATTCCCTGCATACACCCAACGGTGCATTTCATATGCAGGCACTCACGAGCCACCGTTGGGCTGTATGCAGGTGAAATCGTGTGTTTCGTTCCATGTATCTACAAAATACTTCAGTTCACTTGTTCTTATGATACAAAGCATTCGGATATTACACATCAACAATAATATCCCTATCTAGTGTTTACTTGTTCTTCCGATTGCGCCGTAACCATGGACAATCTTCTTCATTTAACTTGATACTTGGATCAGTGTTGACTTTGAAGGGCGGAATGTCATGAAACTTATCGTAATCTTCTGACATGTCTGTCTTGTCCTCCACTCCCACAATGACTATTTTCCCTGAAAGAACTATGTGGCGCTTTGGCTCACCGTATGATACACTCGCTTGCTTATCTTTTCTTTTTTTCGGTAGGGTAGACATGTCTTTCACATAGAAAATCTGAGTAACTTCACTGGCTAGGACGAATGGTTCGTTCTCGTACGAAAGATTGTTGAGATCCACTGTAGTCATTCCGTATCGTGGGTCTACCTCTACCCCGCCTCGTAGGTTGAACCATTTGCACTTGAACAAAGGGACCTTAAAAGTAGGTCCATAGTCAAGTTCCCATATCTCCTCTATGTAACCATAATATGTGTCCTTTGTCCCGTTGCAGTTTGTTGCATCAAAGCGTACTCCACTGTTTTGGTTGGTGCTCTTTTTATCTTGGTTGGATGTGTAAAATATATTTCCATTTATCTCGTACCCTTGAAAAGTCAATATAGTTGAAGCTGGTGATGTGGCCAACAAGTATAGCTGTTCTTCAACATTGGTGTCATTAATGAGACGTCTTTTTAACCAACTGCTGAAAGTCTTCATGTGTTCTCCATCAATACAATCTTCAGATTTCTCCGGGTATTTGGAGCGTAAAACATTCTTGTGTTCCTCGACATACGGACCCACCAAACTGGAATTATGTAGAACGGTGGCGTGTGCTTGAGTGAAAGAATCCCCGTCTTGACATATTGTTGCTTTCTTTCCTAGGGTGCCTTTTCCATGCAGTCTCCCCTCATGACGTGATTCAGGAACACCGATCGGCTTCAGATCAGGAATAAAATCTACACAAAACTCAATGACCTCCTCTGTTCCATAACCCTTGACGATGCTTCCTTCTGGCCTAGCCCGGTTATGCACATATTTTCTTAATACTCCCATGAACCTCTCAAAGGGGAACATGTTGTGTAGAAATACAGGACCGAGAACAGAAATCTCTTCGACTAGGTGGACTACAAGGTGCGTCATAATATTGAAGAAGGTTGGTGGGAACACCAACTCGAAACTGACAAGACATTGGACCACATCCTTCTCTAAATTTTTTAGAGTTAGTGGATTGATGACCTTATGAGAAATTGCATTGAGAAATGCACATAGCTTCACAATGGGTTCTCGAACATTTTCCGGTAGAAGCCCTCTCAATGCAACCGGAAGTAATTGTGTCATAATCACGTGACAGTCATGAGACTTTAGATTCTGAAATTTTTGCTCTGCCATGTTTATTATTCCTTTTATATTTGATGAGAAGCCAGATGGAACCTTCATACTACGAAGGCACTCAAAAAATATTTTCTTCTCTTCTTTAGTAAGAGCGTAGCTTGCAGGACCTGGCTGATTCTCTGAATGAGTATCGTCTCGATGCATCTCTTCGCTCATACGTTGATGGGTCTGCCTTCCTTTCGGTGTACCTTTTTTTGACTTCCCATCTTTTGACTTCCCATACACGCCCAAGAAGTTTAGCAAGTTGCAGCAAATGTTCTTTGTCACGTGCATCACGTCGATTGCAGAGTGAATCTCTAGCATTATCCAATATGGCAGCTCCCAAAATATAGATTTCTTCTTCCACATGGGTACGTGGTTGTTTGCGTCATTCGAAACAGTGAGTCCGCCAGGACCCTTTCCAAAGATTACATTTAAATCCTTGACCATATCATGTATAGCAGAACTAGAAGGGCGGGTAGGCCTCGGCCGATGATCTGCCTCACATTTGTAATGCTTGCCTTTCTTCCTTAACGGATGCTTGGGTACAAGAAACCGACGATGACCCAGGTACACATTCTTGTTACCTAAATGTATACTATTAGTCTCAGCTAAACAGTGCGTGCATGCATTGTATCCCTTGTTTGACTGTCCTGAAATGTTGCCTAGAGCAGGCCAATCATTTGATGGTTACAAAAAGCAAAGCTCGTAGATCAAATTCCTCCAGTTTGTACTCATCCCACACACGTACACCTTCTTCATGCCACAACTGCAAAAGTTCTTCAACTAATGGCCTGAGGTACACATCAATGTCGTTGCCAGGTTGCTTCGGGCCTTGAATGAGCACTGGCATCATAATGTACTTCCGCTTCATGCACAGCCAAGGAGGAAGGTTATAGATATAGAGTCACGGGCCAAGTGCTGTGACTGGAGCTCTGCTCTCCAAAAGGATTAAAGCCATCTGTACTTAGACCAAATCTTAAGTTCCTTGCGTCATCTGAAAATGTCGGGAACTCTCTGTCAATTTTTCTCCACTGGGACCCATCCGCGGGGTGTCTCAACATCAAGTCTTTTTTACGATCTTCTTTGTGCCAACGCAACAACTTGGCATGCTCTCTATTGCTGAACAAACGTTTCAACCGTGGTATTATAGGAGCATACCATATCACCTTTGCAGGAATCCTCTTCCTGGGGCGCGGCTCACCCTCAACATCACCAGGGTCATCTCGCCCGATCTTATACCGCAAAGCACCACATACAGGACATGCATTCAATTTTTCGTGCTCACCGCGGTAGAGGCTGCAGTCATTAATGCAATCGTGTCTCTTATGCACCTCTAATCGTAGAGGGCATACCACCTTCTTTGCTTCATACGTACTAGACGGCAATTCGTTATCCTTTGGAAGCATCTTCTTAACTATTTTTAACAAATTTTCAAATCCCTTGTAGAAGTACCATTCTCTGCCTTCCATTGCAGCAATTCAAGTGTGGTACCTAGCTTTTTCTGGTCATTTTGACAAGTTGGGTACAACAATTTGGCGTGATCAGCTAACATACGCTCAAACTTCAACCTTTCGTTTTCACTTCCACAGTCCATTTGTGCATCACGAATGGCCCGACGAAGATCATCGTCGGGCTCATCAATAATGGGATCTTCTTCAGTTTCGTCTTCTCCCATTGTAGTATCACTGAACCAAGGATACTTGTCATTATCCTCCTCTTCTTCATTTTCTTCCATGATAACCCCTGTTTCTCCGTGCTTGGTCCAACAACAATAACCAGGCATAAAACCATTATGCAAGAGGTGTGAGTGAATGACTTTTGAGGTAGAGTGATCACTCATATTCTTGCAGGCACTACATGGACAACGAATAAAACCGTTCTTCGGCTTGTCTGCCTCAGCCACATGGAGAAAATTATGCATGCCATCAATGAACTCAGGACAACATCGGTCACCGTACATCCATTGTCAGTTCATCTGTATTACATAAAAGTATATCGAACCACATTATTACACTACTGTCATAAATAATATGTAAGAGCAAATTAATTAATACAATGTCATCCATTAAAATAAGAGTATACTAGTGACAACTGGTAATACATAGTTCTCATAAAACATACATTAACTGAAACAAATATAAAAATTATCTAAAGAATTTAAATCCAACAACAAATGCGATCAAAATCGCAACTAAGGTAAATACTGAACCCACAACATAATGATACCAAGCCTCCCGATTAATGGCATATTTTATAATCCTTTTTATCTTCAAGCGCATTGCATCCATCTTGATCTCGTTACCATCGACCACGTCGGCAAGTTTGAACTCTAATTTCATCTTATCTTCTAATCATTGAAGATAAAGATCTTCACTTCTTTTCAATTTTCCTTTCAAATCATTGTTTTCTTTATCGAAAAACTCGTCAATAGGGTCTGGTTCAATTTCTGGTTCAACTACCTCCTAGATAAAAATAATTCTATGTCAAGTTGGTCGCCATAATTGCCAGAAACATAAAATGAAATAAATAGTTTTGAAAATATACCACATCCGAATCATAAACCGGACAAGGACCGACGGGGACGGATATGAGAACCATGACTCTATACATATAATACAAGTTAGAAAATTATACAAGTAATAACTATGCATCTAAAACAATAAAGCTATGTTTTTAAAAATCAAATAAAATAAAAGATAGAGGCTCACCGAGGTGGTGTCGGTGACGGGACAGCGCGGACGATCGACGTCGATAAGGCTCCTCACGACACTAAAACACGTAAATCATTATTTAGTTTGAGCATAAATTGCACATATGAAACAAATAAAATCCTAACTTAGGCATTTCATCAAACACCTTGTTTGCACAAAAAATTTGAATGGGCAAAATGAGCTAAATAAGCAATGCCGGAAAAAGGATGAAGAGGCTAACCGTGGGGTGCCTTCAATCTTGCCAAATGGTATAAAATATTATGAATTATTTAGTCTTCGGGAGAGGAAATGGAGAAGAAATGGAGAGGAAATGGTTTTGAGCTCGGGCTCGGTGGAAAAAATGGAGTGAGCAGGGGTGGAAGAAGCTGATAAAAATGAACCGGAACTAAAGGGTTCTACCGCTGGGACCCGCCTCTGCTGCCGCATGCGGTGGACCTTTAGTCCCGATTCCTAACACGAACCGGAACTAAAGGTCCCTCGCAAAATCGCGGTGCGGGGTTACACCCTTTTAGTCTCGGTCCAAATTTAATTTGGGACTAAAGGGGTGAACCTAAGCCCGATTTCCACTAGTGAATTGTGCACGTGTATGTATGCATGCGTTTTTTAACAGGGAATATACTTGTAAGAATATCGTTAATAGGTCTGTTGCCACTAGCTTACCTAGACGTGTGCTTCCAACTAAATCAACTATGTTTTTGATCGGTCGAGCAATTCCAAATTCTCTCATCCTAAAATAAAAACAGAGAGTTGAGCAAAAGACGATCTAAAATAAAAATGTCAGAAAACTCTAATTCAAATCCATTCTCCGTTAAAACTGTGGCGGAAGGGCACACTCGAAGCAAGGTAACCGTAGGAATATTTTAAAATATGTTTACCCAAAAGCACGTCTAATATTTGGTGCGGCATACCATTCATTAAATCTTAATTCATCCAGTGACTCATGGGTCGATAATATATGGAATATAATCGGGCTACAATGGTACTCCTCGAGCTGTGTGAATCTTTCTCCCCTTGGGTTCAGCCCGGAGATGTCTAGTCCTTTCCTCTCTCTCAAGGGATCCTGACTCCTCTTATACGGACTAGTGGAATTCGGCGCGACGATACGCCGCGCCCTTCATGAGAAATTATGTGTGGTTTGTTTTCGTGTTTTAGTGGCGTAATATATTTTGTAAGTAGGTTTTGGTGGTTCTAATCTGCATAGTGCATTTATTAGACATATGTTCAAACATAGCAATATAAATGGAAATATATGTAGTACATAATTACATAGGGTATACAGTAGTTGGCTGGTCGTGTGTTCGTACAAAACAGAGTCAGCTAGGTAGTGTCATTAATTGCCCTCCACCTGAAAAATAGCGGGCATCGACAGCACAATTAATCTGAGTGATGAAAATACGGCAATTTAATGTTTCATAGAAATCACTTGTCATGTTTTTGCTACATTATTGTATGAATAAATATTTTGTAATGTCTGAAAATAAGATGAAGCAAGATACACGGAAGTCTACAGGATAGCTGAAGATTATATATGAAGTCTTGTGGTGCAGAGATTATTATCTAAAAACTCTATATGGTTTTGTACGTGCATCACACATCTTAAATTATAGAGGCCACCAATTATAATCCTATATAACAGGACTACGGATTATGACATATTAGCCAATAGATAATTAATTGTGGATCATGACATACTGAATAAAGAGAAAATAAAACTGCATGCAGTCAACTATTTATAATTCACACTCTATGTGGCCCACCTTGATGAATAATTCACACTCTATGTATATTATTAACCGATACTTCCCTATCCATCTTCTCAAAATTAACCCATACTTCCCTATCCATCTTTGAGTATACCGCCAGAGAAAAAATTCACACGTAGATCATATACCGTCAGAAAAAGTTAACCAATAATTCACACCTAGATCATATATATACCGTCGGAGAAAAAAATAGACATCTTCTCAAAATTTCAAATAGTACACGCATATGAACTCATGTATATAACAATACTAAAACTACTTGATGATAGTTAAGAAAGGTGAACGCCATGCTGAATCCTCATGGACTCATGAATAGAAAGCAAAATTAGTCAGTTTACCTTATTGCTGGGGTGAGTTTGCATGTAATCTTATAATTTGAAGGATTGCATTATTGAGCTTGACTGTATACTTCTGTAAAAAAATCACCAAATATTAGGACCAGAACTAAGTCCATAGGCCAGTTTTCAATTATCAGTCTATGCAATGCCCTGAAGTATATTCTGCAACAAAGTATTTTATATATTTCTATAATTTAAAGGATCACTTTATAGAGCTTGACTTTATACTATGTAAATAACAGTACAATGGATGTCAACAAAGCATATTATATATTTCTCTTTAAGGAAATCAATTATTATCTAAATCCTGGTTAGCAGAATATTATCCTCTTTAGCAAATCTGATTAACACACCAAACTGAATATATACGATATTTCTGTTACACGGGTAGCATGTTTAATTTGCTAAGCATAAGCACAATCACCAAAAATTTCTTAGTTGCTCCTAACAGAGAAGATTGCATCTTACTACAAAACGTAAGCTTACTATAACCAATCCATCAGAAGCTGCATAGCTTCAGGAGAGCTGCTGGATGGAGTAGAGTGTCAACACAAATACACAATATGTTACTTAATGTAGTTCACTTCAGCCCAACCAAGGAATTAAAAATACCAAACATCTGGACCCTATGCACCCTTCTCTGGAGAAAAAAGAAAAGTCATTGTCACTCGGTATTTTCCTATGCACCCTTCAATGACGTTTGTCTGTCGAGCAAAGAAAGGTCAGATGTAATAAACTTTATTTGAAACTTAGAAAATTGACTCATTGCAGCTTCAGACTACGAATGACATTTTTACATATCAAAGTGCTATTTGTATGAGAGATGGTAAATTATTAGCATCACATGTGTAAAGTTTGCTTTCATTTCACAATTACAGCGGTATCTAAGTATGATATGTAAGAAAAGTTATTTAAGAAATGGGAGTTTACACATGGTTGACACTGATATTAGACCGAGAGTAAACACTTAAGATCCAGAAGAGTAGGGAAGTTGCATTATAATTAAGTATACAAACTGAATATAATCTTGTCGGTAAGCTCGCTTGCACATGGGCTGAGCAGTAAAACCAAATATGTATTTCAGACGTATGGAAGTGTATTTGTCTTTAATCCACTTGGAGCAATACATCTTCTAGTTGGTTTGCATATAGCCAGCTCAATATTTATATAGTGTAGGCAGACATAAAATATGTTGGTAAACCTGATGTACAGAGCTGACCATATGCATTCAAATTTAGATGCATGTGCGGTTTACAATAAGTCAAAAAATTATGCAAAAACATTTATGTATGCCTGATGATCAAGGAAAAGCAAACCCAACTCATACATTTCTTTGGCCTGACTCCAATTCTCCCAAACTTGTAATCGTCCGACGATACCGTCTGCATTTATGAAATAAGAAATCTGCAGAAAGTTAAAAGAAAAAATATTAGACAGAAGAAAGCGTCAGATTTATGTCTCTAATAGAATTCGAACTTGGGTCTGATCGATGGAGCACCAGGTGAGCATCCAATGGGTTACTACTTGATTTCTGACTTTCAGGGGCAACTGCATCTGAACAGCAGATGTAAAGCTAACCGAATATCTAATAATTGGAAAGATTCAGAGTCCTAGGCACAAAGCAGCAGCTACGAAGAATATCAGCAATTCAGCGGGCTCTGGCTGCTGCTTGTGAATGTGCTGCGGGCAGCAGATACAGCTCGAACTGAAGCTTATGACTGTCCCGTTATCTTTGCTACGGGAATCTCAATCAATAAAAGCGAATGATGTATCAATCTAGAGATATGTATCTAGCAGACATGATGTGAGTGATCAAGAACGAAACTTCTCAAGCAGGACAGTGACATACGCATAGGACTGAAACACTGAGGTCTGCGTGATAAAAAATCCTCTACAATCTTCAATGAAAGTGAGACACGCATAAGTTTTCAATCTACTATTCCCTTGCATCATTCTTACGAATCAAATTAAGTGAGAAAAAAATCCTAACCTCGTTCGTTTCCTCCTAATGAAAGGAGCTCTTAAGGGTGCCCCTTGAAGGCAGATCGATCCAGATGCCGATTTCCCATCAATCCCATGTCCACCGGCCGCCTCTTCCGGTACCGGAATCTGCAGGACGTTGCACAACGATTGCCCTATCAAACCAAATCGATCGGATTAGATCAACTGATAATACGCAGGAGAAGAACATGAATTGAGAGCAGGAAGCAGATCGGAAGGGAAAGGGGATATAGAACACGAAATCGAACCGGAAAACAGAGGTAAACGGAAGAGATCTCACAGGGAGGCTATGGATGTAGTTGTTCGTGCCCAGCGTTGGTTCCTGCCGCCGGACTTGAGCCGCAGGGCGTACGGCCCTCCTTCCTCAAGCCTCGGCGGGCGGTCGACCTTCTCCTCCTCCAGCGCAGGGACCAGGCGGCGTGCACGGGTCTCGGGAAGGCGCATGCTAGGCGTCGTGGCCAGGTTGCGGCGCAGCCGCATGGTCAAGGAGGAGGTCGACGGCGACGCGTGGGCAGCAGCCGCGGTTGGGGTTGGGGAAAATGAGGACGGGGAATAGAAGCTAGGGTTAGTGAGAACCTTCCGCAAATGAGTCCCCATAGTTTCTAATAATTACATATAGGTCCTTGGCGGGCGGGTAATTGTAAAAGCGCGCGCGGCACTGTTCACCACTGTTCGTCGTGCGAATTGGTCGATCTTGTCCGTCCAATCTCGATCGTACGGCTCAATTTTGGAGCGTCGAGAGGGCGTGAAAATCTCCGTCCATTATATATAGAGGTAATGAGGAGCCCGGTACAGGTGCGAGGCTGGACGGCGTATGCTGCCGCCCTAGCCGGCTATAGGTTTAGCAATTACTCTAGTCGTTCGCTCAACTACTGTACGTTTATCCTTCCTGTAACTGTGCTAAATGTTTAAAGCAACAAGTTTCTAACACACTGTTTTTCTTAACAGGGTATCTAAGTGTACTAGAAGGTTTTTAATAAGTCGATTTGTTTGCTTAATATATTGGATTAAATTTTAAGAAAAGAAGAAGCTAAGAGCATCGCTAGCAAACCTTTTAAAACATGGACACATATAGACCACGGAAGACATGTTTTAAAGGCTGAAAAGTAACCGGGTAGAACAGGAATTATAAACACGGACTATAAAATCAAATATTCTCCTGATATTTTCAATTCTCCTTTTTCCCATCTTCTTCCTCCTCCCTCGCCCGCGTGGCCCGCATCTGGCGCCTCTTCGCTGCAATCGATCGAATTCAGAGTCGAGCCAGCTGCAGATCGAATCGATCGATCAATCCAGGAGGCAAGCGGATCTATATATCCTGTTGGATGGATATGGTATGGACCTGGTACGTGTTTTGGGTAGAACAGAAACGAAGTGACGACCAACCGTACCGGAGCAATTAATCGCATGACACGGATGCAGGCGATCGCGGCGACAACGTATGTACGAGTCCGGGACCGGCAGCACGAGTATGCAGCTAGCGCGGTCTGGATCGAGAGAGAGATGGCGAGCATGCAAGAACACATCGGTTTTCATTGCAAGAACACATAGGTGCCTGGATATGGTAGTGCCAAACAAGCATATGTAATTTCCCGCCGTACGCCGTGATGTCTCTATCATCCTCGCCGCGGACCACTCACGCCGGCCGACCTCGGTGCCGGACCACCGGAATGGACGGACAAGATGGAAATAATTCATAGCGATGGTCTGCATGAGATCTGAAGAGGGCTAGGGCTGCGCTGTGTCTTGCGTGTGGTGATCTGACGATTTTCAGCTTGCTCCTGGGCCGGTGATGTGAGACATGGAAATAACAAGACAAACCACTAATTGGCATTAGCTTTTGGCTCCTACATTCTCTATCTTGGGAGTCTCTTGCTGACTTGTATGCTGATCTAACAAAAGGCCATGTAAATTCCAATCACTACACCAAAATATTTCTTTTTTAGATAAAGGGATTGATAAACTAGAACTAGGGTACCGCCTTCCTAACTAACCATCAAAACGTTTGGTTTTGCATCACTCCAACCTGTCCATAGTTGCTGAAACAGATTGCTCACTAAAGGAAACTTGCAAGATACTGACGACTTTTTGTCGGAGCCGTCGATGTAGCCTCCAAGCTGGGCCACCGTCGACACAAATTTTGCGGTCGGCGTAGGCCACACTGGGACGACGGCCGCCGTCAGCGTAGGCTACGACCAGCCCCGAGGCCAGAGGCACGGCCTATTTAGCCGTCAAACTTTGTGATCCTTGGCCAAGGCAACTCCTTCGCTCCAGAACACTCTGCCTGACGCCGACGGCAAGCTTCTCTCCTGTAATCTCCCTGTGACTGCCACGTAGCGGTCTATGTCGCCAATGGCAAAAGCGCTCGACATACTGTATATCACAGCCAAACGGTCATCAACTCCTCGGTGGGTCCCAGCTGAGCTACGCCGATGGTCAGATTTCACCATGCATGCTACGCCGACAGCCAGGCCCTGAGCTGACGCCCGGGTACGCCCGAAAAGTTGAGCTACGTTGACGGCCTCGATGTCGAGGCAGTTTTCTGTAGTGGCTCTCAGTTGTTGGCTGTTGCAAAATCTATAGAGAGGTGGACCGATCAGAGCTTCTGCATGTTACTTTAGACTTCAAAATTTTGTTTTCAGGAGTTAGGGAGTGTGTCTTTGTTAAAGTGGACCGTGGTCAAGTTAGAGGTAGTCACTACCTAGCTAATTTGGCTAGAGTAGAGCACTTGGTTTAGTTCTGAATCTGCTCTTCCTCAGTTACGATGTGTATGTCTTCCTGATTAATAAAGTCCCATCTTCCCTCACAAAAAAGAGGTTTTTATAGGTACCCGGGAAGCAAAGATTCGCGTCCCTCATTAGACGCTCTAACTGTAACATATGTGACATATGAATTCAAGAATACATCTGCCTTCCTGTCAGAATAACGGACAACCATATTAGGATATGCAGGGTCGGTTCTGAGATTTTAAGGGCCAGGACAAAACTAAATTTAGGGCCCTTGAAATAGTATTATGATAATAATTAATTTAACCGCCAACCAAAGATGGTATCATATTGTCTAAGGACCCTTAAGATATTATTGCATCAGATGGTATCATATTGTCAAGCGGCCAACCGCATCGATTAAATACATGGATTAACAATATGATGTTAGATTGATCTCGTTTTTAATGAGATTAATACCGTATTGATTAGCCCAACGGACAAATCAATCCTCTTGATTGCGCCCTAATTGGGGGCGTCTGTTTCCTGTTATGGAGCAGTGGGCCCCTGTGACCTGCGCTACATATAGAGGTGGGGGGTCAAGGCACAGTGCACGACGTGAACAGTGTTGCCAGCCACCCCACCGACATCCCCTTCCGATTAGGGTTAGCGCAGTGCTCACGGGAAGACCACTGCGCCACCACCGTCCGGCAACCGCCACCGTCGACCACCATGGCCGACTCCTCGAGCTCCTCTGGACAGAGCCAAGGTATCTCCCGAATCCCCTCTCTCTCACACTACTTTCACACACACACACATGATCTATATGATGTACACTTTAATCTACCGATGCAAGCAATTATAGGATCTAACAATGGTATCAGAGCACAATTAAATCCTATTTTTCGTTTCGGTAGCAATGGAAAAAGCAAAGCAAAGATATCACCGGAAACCCTCGGGCTCACCGGCAAAGTTGCGCCGCCGTTCTCGGCCGCGCTTGTTCCTCTCGATCCGATGCGCACCGAAAGGGGCACTGGACGAAGAACACAACCTCCTCGGAGGAAAAGAAAAAAAAAAAAGAAATTCGAACCCTAGCTAACCCTAACCCTAATCAGAAAGAGGGGAAAGGGGAAAGAATCTCACCGCGCGGTCGCTGAAAAAGGGCACCACCTCCTGCGCCGCTTGACGACGATGCGCCCACCCTCGGGTGCACGCACGCGCCGGCAAGGGGGCAGGGGAGGTGCCGATGCTCTTCTCCTCTCGATTTTGTCTTCGGGCTATTTTCGGTGGAGGGGAAAGCAAAAGAAAAGGAAAGGAGCTCGTCGAGGCCGCAGCACCGCGCCGCGGCAGCCCTCGCCGTCGCCGGCAGACTGCCGGCCACGAACCTCTGCCGTTTTCTCGGTCGAGAGAGACGAGAGAAAGGAGCAGAAAGATAGAAAGAGAAGGGGATGGGCTCGCCGTGGCCTAGTGCAGCGGCGGCGCCGCTCC
The DNA here is from genome assembly GCA_026929855.1 of Poa annua. Taxonomy (NCBI): domain Eukaryota; kingdom Viridiplantae; phylum Streptophyta; class Magnoliopsida; order Poales; family Poaceae; genus Poa; species Poa annua. Next base: position 38,313,805 of record CM049426.1, read on the forward strand.
TCGCCGGGGTAAGCGCCACGGGCGCGCCGCCGGCCAGCCGCCGCCGGGCTAGAGAGAGATACGGGAGAGAGAGAGACAATGACGGCTAGGGTTAGGGTTCTTACCGGTTCGGTCCCTTTTGACCCGAGCGGAGAAAGCGCTCGACCGTTCGATTGATCGGACGGCCAGGAGCGAGCATCGCTGCGCGCAGAGCGGGCCGTGGGCCGTTTTGCTGAGTAGAGCGGGCCGTGGGCCAAGCGCGCGCGGCAGTTTTTCGCGCGTGAGCGGCAGATAGCCTGAGCCGCGGGCTGGGCTGGCTGGGCCGTGGGCCGTTTTCAGCGCAACCGCACGCGCGGCAGAGAAGGCCGCGGGCCGAGCGACGGAAGTTTTTTCTTCCGCACAGCCAGCCGTGGGCTGTTTTCCTATGTGGGCCGATTTTCACAGTATTTATTTTTACAGAAACAGTTCATTGTTTTTTGTTCAGTTTTGAGCAAATTTCATTCAGTTTTTTCTATTCAATTTATTCCAACGAATTTTTTGTCTAGAAAATACCAAGTATACAGAATGTTTCTGAAAAGTCAAAGTTTGTGAATTTTTATTCATAATTTCCGCTGCAAATAATTAAAAGAAATTGCTTAAAAGCAATAAAGTGATAATTAAAATTAAAAGCATGATTAAAAGTGATATTAAAGATGATTATGATTCTGTTATTATATGACCAACGTTGTTAATAGCGTTATCATGATTCATATATAGTGTGTTAAATGGTGCATTTATTTCTTTTATTGCCCAACGGTGATATTATTTAAATGCACAACAGTTGTATGCTTTAATTTATACCAACGTTGGATTAAATGTATGCAATTGTTTTTTGTTATCTTATATCCTTGTGGTTTCAGGAAGTTTTCACCTGATGAGCTGCCTGAAGGATGTTCCTACGCTCAGAGGTGACAACTACTCTGAGTGGTGGAAGAAAGTCGAACTGGCCTTTGTCTGTGCTGAGGTCGACTGGGTTGTGACTACTCCACAGCCAGTCAAGCCAGCAAAGCCAGTGAGAGCATCTGATGATGATGATTCTGCTTGGCAGAAAAAAAAGAGCTGGACTATGCTCCAGTAGAGATGGGCTACACCCTAGAGAACCAAAAGTGGGTGAACGCCAATAAAAAGTGCATGGCATTCATAAAGAACACAATTGAGACCGCTATTGTGGGCTCAATTGAAGAGTGTGCCTCTGTAGGAGAGTATCTCCAAAAGATAAAGAGCCAGTTTACTGGTTCTTCAAAGACATATGCTACCCAGTTGCTCAGACAGCTGGTGACAGAAAAGTATCATGGAGGTACACATGGTATAAGGGAGCACATTCTCAGAATGAGCAACATGGCTGCTAAGCTTAAGTCCATGGAAGCTGATCTGGAGCTCAAGCCTGCACTTATAGTTCACTTGGTGATGGCTTCACTGCCACCACAATTTGAAAATTTCATCATCAACTACAATGTGTCGCCTGAAAAATGGGACATTGAAAAGACAATTGCGATGCTGTCGCAAGAAGAGGAAAGGTTGAAGTCCCAGAATGGGGGCTCCTCGAACTACGTGAAGGACAACCAGAACAGGAGCTACAATGGTTCTCCTTCTAAGCCGTATGGCAAAGGCCCTCATCAGTATAAGCCACATGGCAAAGGGCATCAGAAGTATGAGAACCAGCTTCCAGTGGACAAAGACACATGCCTCCACTGCAAGAAGAAAGGGCATTACAAGAAAGATTGCCCTGATTGGCTCAAGAGCATAATGGCAAAGAAAGGTATTGATATAGTTTCTTTTGTAAATGAATCCCTGTATACACAGTTTTCAAAATCTACTTGGTGGATTGACTCAGGTGCAACTGTTCATGTTGCAAATTCTTTACAGGGATTCCATTCGACAAGGACTTTGCAAAGAAGCGAAAGACACATTGAAGTCGCGAATGGAGTTCAAGCAGAAGTTGAGGCTGTTGGCGACGTCTCCTTGGAGCTAGCTGATGGTTTTAATATTATGCTTAGAGATGTGTTATTTGTTCCTTCCATTCACAGAAATTTAATAAGTGTATCGTGCTTGGATAAAGACAATTTTGAATGTTATTTTGGTCATGGCAAATGTGCCATATGGATTAAAGATGCTTGTGTGGGTGTTGCATTACTTCATGATAAGCTTTATTTGTTATCCTTGCGTGAAAAAGTGCATTCTGTTTGCAATGTGAATGAACAAATCCCCTTGTCGAACAAAGAACAAAAGAAAAGAAAGCGAACTCATGACTCATCGAAGTTATGGCACTGTCGTCTAGGCCATATTTCGAGGGGAAGAATAGAAAGCCTCGTTAAAAATGATATTCTTCCTCCGTTAGAGTTCTCAGATATCGAACAATGCATAGATTGTATAAAAGGAAAATACGTAAAGAAAATTAAAAAGGGTGCAAACCGAAGCACAGCGACACTAGAAATTATTCACACCGATATTTGTGGACCATTTCCGGTGAAAAGTGTGGATGGCTATGACTCATTCATAACATTCACAGATGATTATTCCCGATATGGTTATATTTATCAAATTAAAGAAAGATCTGAGGCATTGGATAAATTTAAGATATTCAAAGCTGAAGTTGAAAATCAGCATGATAAAAGAATTAAAATAGTCAGGTCCGACCGTGGGGGGGAATACTACGGTCGGCACACTCCATATGGTCAAGTACCTGGACCTTTTGCAAGGTTCTTACAGGAAAATGGAATAGTCGCCCAGTATTCTATGCCGGGCGAATCGCAACAAAATGGAGTAGCTGAAAGGCGTAACCGTACTCTTATGGATATGGTGCGCAGTATGATGAGTTATTCTACACTGCCATTGGGATTATGGATGGAGGCGTTAAAAACCGCCATTCACATTCTCAACAGAGTACCAAGTAAATCGGTGCCCAAAACACCGTACGAGTTGTGGACAGGGAGAGTTCCTTCTCTAAGCCACTTGAAAGTCTGGGGGAGCCCAGCTGAGGCAAAAGTTTTTAATCCACATATTGCAAAGTTAGACCCCAAAACAGTGACTTGCCATTTCATTGGCTATCCCGATAGATCAAAAGGTTATCGTTTCTACTGTTCAGAGAGACACACAAAGTTTGTAGAAACGAGACACGCGGTCTTCTTAGAAGACGAAATGATGAGGGGGAGCATGGTAGGCCGGAAAATTGATCTTGAGGAGAAGAGGGTGTGTGCACCTTTTCCGATGATCCATGAGCCATTTTTCGCCCTACCTGTTGTACCTGCATCGACAATCCCAGAGATTGTGATGCAAGCACCTGTTGTAACTCCACCCGTGACTTCAACGAGGCAAAATTCGGAACCTGTCCGCCAGGAGCCGAATCAACCCGTTGTTGAGCATGAAAGGGAGCAGCGACAGCCACATATAGAAGAAGAGTCGCAAATTGAGACACATGATGTGCCAGAGAATGAGACTCTTAGAAGGTCTACAAGAGCTAGGAAATCAGCTATTTCTAGTGATTATAAAGTTTATAACACAGAAACAGTTCATGTGGAAGGAGATCCCACTTCATATGATGAAGCCATGAGTAGCGTTCACTCTTCGAAATGGCTGGAGGCCATGGAAGATGAGATGAAATCAATGAGTTCTAACAATGTTTGGGACTTAGAGGAAATTCCTAAAGGAGCCAAAACAGTAGGCTGCAAATGGGTCTACAAAATAAAGTTTGACTCCAATGGAAAAGTAGAAAAGTATAAAGCAAGACTCGTGGCAAAAGGCTTTACGCAAAGAGAAGGAGTAGATTACAATGAGACTTTTTCTCCGGTCTCATGTAAGGATTCCTTCAGAATCATCATGGCACTAGTTGCTCATTTTGATTTAGAGTTACATCAAATGGATGTAAAGACGGCATTTCTAAATGGAGATTTAGAAGAGAATGTTTACATGAAACAACCGAAGGGTTTTTTCATGGAGGGGAAGGAACATATGGGATGCCGCCTAAAGAAATCCATTTATGGGTTAAAGCAAGCCTCTAGACAGTGGTATTTAAAGTTTAACAATATAATTAAAAGTTTTGGATTTAAAGAGAATGTGGAGGACAACTGCATTTATGCAAAGTTTAAAAGTGGGAAATATATTTTCCTAATTCTATATGTTGATGATATTCTGCTTGCGAGCAATGATGTCAGTCTACTACTAGAAACAAAGAAGTTCTTGTCCTCGAATTTTGATATGAAAGATCTTGGTGAAGCTTCTTATGTTTTGGGCATAGAAATTCACCGGGATAGAAAGAATGGAGTGCTAGGACTATCACAAAAGGCATATTTAGAAAAGGTTCTAAAGAAGTATAATATGCACAAAAGTAGTACTTCACCTGCTCCTATAGTCAAGGGCGACAAGTTTGGGAAATTTCAATGTCCCAAAAACCAATATGAGATCGATCGAATGAAAGCAGTACCATATGCTTCGGCTGTTGGAAGCTTACAGTATGCACAAGTGTGCACTCGCCCTGACTTAGCTTTTATCACTGGGGTACTCGGTAGATATCAAGAAAATCCAGGCCAAGAGCACTGGAATATGGTAAAGAAAGCTTTGCGTTATATACAAGGCGCAAAAGACCTCATGCTAACATATAGAAGATCTGATTCCCTAGAAATAAGAGGGTATTCAGACGCAGATTTTGCGGGAGATAAAGATGATAGAAAGTCCACGTCAGGATACGTGTTCACTCTCGCAGGAGGGGCTATTTCGTGGAAAAGCTCCAAACAGTCATTAGTTGCATCGTCTACGATGTATGCAGAGTTTATAGCATGTTATGAGGCCACGGGGCAGGCAGTATGGTTAAAGAAATTTATATCCGACTTGAAAATGGTAGATTGCATTGACAAACCACTAATGATGTACTGTGACAACCAGCCTGCAGTATTCTATGCTCACAACAACAAGTCGAGTAATGCCACAAAGGCAATAGATATAAAGTATTATGTTGTGAAAGATAAAATCCAGGATCAAACTATAAGTCTCGAGCATATAAGGACAAAGGAGATGCTTGCGGATCCGCTAACGAAAGGCTTACCACCCAGTGTGTTCCAGGAACACACAGCCGGCATGGGTTTAATGGAAAGCCTATGATTTCTGGATTACAGAGGCCCAAAAGGTAACAGAATTTGTTTTCAACACAGAAAAGTATATAGTGGCTGTCTGATTCTATCGGCAATTGAGCTGTGACGATGAAACATGCTCTATGTATTAATCCGTGCTGAAACGAGTAAGGTAAAAGTTAACAAAGTAAAAGTTGAGATCAAGGGGGAGAATGTTAGATTGATCTCGTTTTTAATGAGATTAATACCGCATTGATTAGCCCAACGGACAAATCAATCCTCTTGATTGCGCCCTAATCGGGGGCGTCTGTTTCCTGTTATGGAGCAGTGGGCCCCTGTGACCTGCGCTACATATAGAGGTGGGGGTCAAGGCACAGTGCACGACGTGAACAGTGTTGCCAGCCACCCCACCGACTTCCCCTTCCGATTAGGGTTAGCGCAGTGCTCACGGGAAGACCACTGCGCCACCACCGTCCGGCAACCGCCACCGTCGACCACCATGGCCGACTCCTCGAGCTCCTCTGGACAGAGCCAAGGTATCTCCCGAATCCCCTCTCTCTCACACTACTTTCACACACACACATGATCTATATGATGTACACTTTAATCTACCGATGCAAGCAATTATAGGATCTAACATATGATACTAAAAATTGAGGCTCTTAAGATTTCGTAATATAAGATGTTTTTAGTTTTTTTCCATATTCACAGGTAGACATATATATGTAGATATATTTTAGTTTATGTGTATTGTAAACATATGAACGGAGGGACTACTAACCTACCTACTATGATCCCAAACAAGACAAGTTGCAGCGTCCTGGATTGGTTGGCATCAGTGTAACTGCTGATGACGAAGCGTGACACTCTGACCTCGATAGTCTCTGCATGCATAAGGGAAAAGCTGTTCAAGTCAAATGCGGTCGTACATGAATGAGAGAGGCAGGGCAATTGAATTTTTCTGGTCCTCCACGTTCGCTGTCACATTTGACGTGTAATCCGTAATTGTTTTATTGCTACAACACAGAAGTTGTATTAAGTGTATGCTGCAGCTGTGCACGATCTGTTCTCATGTCCTCCTGTTTCAGTTTCCCAGCTCATGCAGGTCCCAGAAGGCTGCATGTTGGACGGCAATTGTCGGGTTATGACTCACAGAAATCGGGGGTAGTCACTTTCTGAAGTGTAGTTCGAAAGGGGATTGAACGCAGAGGTCTAAACCCTCAAGTGGCTCCGTGATGTTGCTCGCCGGACCCGAAGAAGACGCACACCCGACCGAGGAAGACACCGTCCTTTACCCAGGTTCACGGCCCTCGTGAGGAGGTAAGACCGCTACTCCTGCCTGTCTGTATTATATGTGGGAGGTTACAGTATAATTGAGCTTGCCGGAAGCCCCCTCGAGGCAGTTCTTGCCTGGGGAGGGAAGCGATGATCTTCTTCCTCCTCCAGTCAGAGGCTAACATAACCAGAGTTGCTAGGCTTTACAAGAGAGTTTTGCACGCAAAGGGCCGACCACTGCTACGATGGATGTCTTCTCTCTTTTATAAGCGCCTCAGGCTTTCTCCTTCGGCTTGGCATTCAAGGTGGCTCCCACTTGCCAGTGGCGGGGCGGAGCACGAGTCCACCGCGCTCCATTCGTCCATGGACTCAGTCCATTGTTGATAAAGGTGGCTCCATGGCCGACAGGCGGCCGACCGCGCTCGTACTATCCGCAGAGCGGGCAGTCTCTGGGGTGGAGCCCGCGATGACGATCTCCGTTGGAGGGTTGCACCGCCCGCCTGCTTTATCGTCAGAGTAGAAGGTCCTCACAGCTGTGCAGCAGGCGGAGCAGATTTGTTGACCGCTTTATCGCTAGGGATAGCGACGGGGGTGTGAGCGCCACTGCACGAGCGTGGAAGAGGTCACGTGCGCTCTGCCGGGATTCCTTGGCGACGACGTTTCCCTCCAGGCCTGAGGGGAGATTCCTGCTGGACTTCCCTCAGGCGGGTTGGCTCCTTGATGGGGAGGATCCCCTGAGGCGAGGGGTCCCTTGAGGCCCTCGCTTCCTCTTCAGACCCTCGAGGGGAATCGCCTCTCGAGGGTTCTGCGAGGCGATGACGCCTGGTCTGTAGTCGTTTCGTCCGTCTGGCCCGCGAGCGAGGCCTGGGGGAATGGGCTCTTGATACCCTAGTTCCCATTGGGCCGACAGTCGCCCCCGGGCCCATGATGGGCACGACTGAGCCCATGGGCTTAGGCGAAGCGTCGTGGGCCCTTAGTGCCCAGCCGGCCCGAGCCACGCGGCACTTGGACGATTAACGACTTCGCACGATCTGGGGCGTGAGTCGCGGGGGGTCCCACCTCGCCCCGGTAACTGCTCTTGGAGAGGACATAAAGCCCGGGCGTTGCCGCGCAGAGCCGTTACCGTTTCTAGTTCTTCCCGCCGACATTTCCTCTTCTCAGAGCTCTCCGCCTTCGCTCTCCCCTGCGCATCTCCCATCTTTGTCTTCGCCGAAACCCAAGCCCTCTCCGATGGGCCCGGTGAAGAGCAAAAGTAAGGCCGCAGCGGGGTCTTCTTCCCGGGCGGCGGCCATGGAGGTAGTGCGGGGCGCGGCACTCGAGGGGGCGCGCACGGATCTTCAGGCGTTGGGGAAGATCCGCCACCTGGTCGCGGGGCCGACCAACGAGCACGGTGCCAGCAAACTCCAAGCCGACCGGTTCGGGAGATTTCCCCAAGGGTTCTACCCCATTTTTCTCCACGCTATCACCGCCGGGCTGGTGCCGCCGTACTTGCCTTTCTTGGAGGCAGTACTGGAATTCTACCAAATTCAACTCCTCCACCTTCACCCAAACTCCATACTCATTTTGTCCATGTTCGCCTACCTTTGCGAGGCTTATCTGGGCGTTGTAGTGCCCTTGCTTAAGATAGCAATTGCACTATAGTGCGGAAGACTTGGATCACATAAGTCTCGCATTCTCCAATAAGATGAAATATCATAGTAAAATGTCATAATTTATTACAGAACGAGACGAATGATCCAAAAACAAATAATCCTTACAACTTAGCATAGCAGATATGCTAGCTGAATAAATAGTTCACACTTTATTTCAGAGTTCAAACGCAAACTAAAGATAGCATGGTGCTACATCTTCTCCATGAAGCCACTGGCAAATCATGTTGGTTGTAGCTCGAAGACGACCCCCTTACTCCTCATTCGGACATTCTGCAAGGTTTAGTTGCAGCGCAGCTATAAAGGGTCAGCACAATTGAATTGTGGTGGCAAGTGACTTTAATTCCTAATGTTCTACTAAGCTATATCTATATGCTTATTTGGCTGGTGGAGCTCAAGTCTATTGCGCAAAGCAAGTTTTCTCCTACTTTTGATAAACAACTTTTCGAGTTCAAAACTTCTCTTTAAGAGACATCTCGAGACAAGTCCATGTCTCCTACTCATGTTTACTCAACAAAATTTTATTAAGAAATTGGGATGAAGAGATTTTCAGAACACAACCTTGTGTAGTTACTCAAATTGTCTGATGCCGGGGACACGGCTAAGATCTTAGGTTTTAACTCTCGAGAGGGTGTGCACTTTCACCATTAGACTCAATCAACCCAAACTATCCTCTACACTCCTTTAGTGAGAAGGAAAAGGAGAAGATCAAGACGAGACTTTTCAGAAGTTGCTTTCCCATGATCATACTAAGAGATTACCACCATCCTATCAACTCTACCACCATCAATCTCTTGACCCAGGTCCACATCAACTTACTCCATCAAGACAGAGCCCATAATGACCAATGGTTGCACGATAAGCAACTAGACTCAGTGTAAACTTAAATCTCATAGCCCTGGGTGGCCTACCACAAGTGAGCAACTCAGGTTAACACCGCATATCATGGCCCCAAGTAAGTGAAAACTATCTTGGGCGAAGACAACCATGAGACTTGGCCCTGAGAAGCCACTCAACTTGAAACCTCCTCGATCGACCCAATCCACCCAGGCGTTAAATTAATTTAGTGGAAATTTTCATTTATTACATCAACCATAAAACCATCATTTTTGCAGCAGGTACTTCCACTAAATTATAATAGGGGTCTAATCTGGAATTTCTAAGGGGAAACCTAAAAGGTTTGCATAGCATACTACAATCTCCCAAAAACCTATCATGCATACTACTTTTGCAAATACTGCTTAAAAACACTAGATATGCATAGAATAAAATAGTAGGTGTTTTACGAAGTCACTTGCCTTGGCAGCAGGAGGGGCAGGCACAACAAGAATAACAATCACACGCAAGTCCTTCCTCTCCTTCACAATCTAGCACAAGCAATACATACAAATAAATATCCACACGATATCTCACAACACCAAATAAAAGATGTATGTATGCATGATATGCCATGTGTACAATTAGACACACTTATCAATAATTTATATTCTCTGTTATTAAATGCATGAGATGCAAATTCTAGGAATTTCTCGTTTCACTTAACAATTTAATAATTGAAAACAGTATAGCAAAACTTAGATTTTACAATTACAACTTTTATTGTTCTAAGAAAGTTTTCAAATAAGACACATATTAATATTCCTGGGCAGATGCTGATAACCTAAACCTAAAACAATTGAGTTTATTTGTAAAACATTTTTATTATTTAAGTTATGGATTTAATAGCCTAATTACTCCTCGGATGATCTTATGAATTATTATTTATCAAAATAAAAAACAAATGATGTAGAATTAAACTACTCTAGCAGGGCTATCCGTGGATATAAAATTCATTGAATTTGGACTTACAGAACATAAGTTATGAATTTTCTAAGTTTTGCATATTTTCTGTTTTATTTATAAAATTCCTGCGAAAAAGAAAATAAGAGGTGCTACGTGGCACGATCCTATTGGAAGAAAACGGTTCGCGCGGATCATGGACGAGAGCCGTCCGATTTAAATGAGAACGGACACTCGGGATCGTTTTGATCTAGATCCGTTGGATCTAGATCCAACGGCTTAGAACGCCCGGCCGAACCGAGCGGCGCGCGGGTCGCCGGAATGCTCGCCGGCGATGGCGTCCGCGGCGGCGGCGCGTCGGCCTCGACGTTTCCGTCGTGAAAATAAAGCCCCAGGATGAACGGGTCTTACCAAAATGACGCGGGGGAGGAGGCGAGGTCGATGGTGCGGCGGCGGCGTCGAAAATCTTCTCCTTTCCTCGTCGGAGATGGTGGCCGGCGGCGGAGAACTTCGGTTGAGGTCGGTTTCAGCGTTCGGCTAGTAAATAGAACAAGCGAGGGGGCTCAACGGATGCGCAAGAGGATGGGGAAGCGAGGGGGAGCCTCGGTGGCGCTCGAGGAGCTCGGTGCTTACCGCACTCATGAAAAAGTCCGGCAGAAATGGCGGCGACGGCGGTCTCGATTCCGAGCAGCCCGGCGGCGGGGAGTAGGGTTTTGGGGGGGGGGGGGGGGGTCGGAGGCGGCCTCGAGGAGTATATGTAGGAGGGAGCGCGGGAGCTAATCACGGCGAAAATCGGCTTGGAAACGGCTCGGTCGTGGACTCCATCTCCGGCGCGATCTCCGGACGGAGGTGGAAGACGGCTGACAGGTGGGGCCCACCTGTCAGCGAGAGAGGAGCGAGGCACGCGCTGGAGCGGGCCGATGGGCTGCTATCTAACGCGCGCGCGGTGGATAGCGTCTGCACCGGCCTGGAAACATATTCTTTTAAATAAAATCAAATAAAAACTGTTTTTCAAATCTGATTTACTAAATGATTTTTAAACCTATTCAAAACATTTCAGAAAAATTCCTAAACATATAATTTGGAGAGGTTATTTAAATCAGAAATTTTTAATAATAAACTTACCCATTATAAAATTTGGAAAAATTATATTTATTAAGTAAGTTTAAATAAACACTTAATGGGATTAAACATTATTTAAACTCATAATTGAAATTTTATTTAGTACTTATGTGATTAAAAGGTAAGCCTATATGATGAAAGATGTATGAATGCAAAGTATTAAATTTTAGCAAAATTGGGATGTTACAAACCTAACCCCCTTAAGATGAATCTCGTCCTCGAAATTCGGTTTGGCCTTCAAAAAGATGTGGGTGTTCTTCCCGAAGATCATCCTCCCGTTCCCAAGTTGCTTCTTCTTCGGTATGGTGGTTCCACTGGACCTTACAGAATTTGATAGTCTTGGTTCGTGTGATCCTTTCCGCCATCTCCAAGATTTTGATTGGCTTCTCTTCATACGTCAGGTCACTTTCCAACTGAACTTCTTCTAATGGCACTGTATCCCGTAGCGGGGTTTCGGTCATCTCTGGGTGACACTTCTTCAATTGGCTCACATGGAAGACATTGTGAACTGCTGACAGAACTTCCGGCAATTCTAGCTCATACGCCACTTCTCCCTTGCGGGAAAGAATCTTAAAGGGGCCGATGAATCGAGGTGCAAGTTTACCCTTGATCCCAAACCTCTTCACACCACGCATTGGTGACACTCTTAAATAAGCCCTGTCACCTATATCATATGTGATTTCTCTCCTTTTGGAATCTGCATAGCTTTTCTGTCTGGACTGCGCGATCTTCAATATGTCCTTGATTATTCGAACCTTCTCTTCAGCTTCCTGGATTATATCAGGTCCAAATAAACTTCGCTCTCCCACACCGCTCCAAAGTAGTGGTGTGGTGCATTTCCTACCATAAAGTGCCTCAAACGGCGACATCTCTATGCTTGCTTGGTAGCTGTTGTTATAGGAAAATTCTGCGTACGGCAAATTATCATCCCAACTAGACTTGTAGTCCAAGGCACATGCCCTCAGCATATCTTCTAGAATTTGGTTTAGTCTTTCCGTCTGTCCATCCGTTTGGGGATGAAATGCTGTACTGAACTCTAATCTCGTACCCAACGATTTATGTAGTTGTTTCCAGAAATGCGAGGTAAACTGGGTACCTCTATCAGACACAATCCTCTGGGGAATACCATGCAAACATACTATTCTCCTCATGTAAATCTCTGCTAACTTAGCACTTGAGTAGGTAGTCTTTACTGGCACAAAATGGGCCACCTTTGTCAAACGATCCACTATTACCCAGATCGAATCATATCCCGATCTGGTACGCGGTAACCCAGTAATGAAATCCATACCTATCTGTTCCCATTTCCAATCCGGTATAGGTAAAGGTTGCAACAATCCTGCTGGCTTATGATGTTCCGCCTTTACTCGGCTACATACATCGCACTTAGCTATATATTCCGCGATGTCTCTCTTCAGGTTATTCCACCAAAATCTTTCCTTTACATCCATGTACATCTTGGTGTTTCCCGGGTGTATGGAATAAGGCGAGTTATGTGCTTCTTGCAGAATCAATTTTCTAAGATCCTCATCTTGCGGCACGCAGATGCGTTTCTCAAACCACAAGGTGCCTTGTTCATCTTCCCGAAAACCCTTGGCCTTCCCTTCGCTCAGGTTGACCTTGATTTCCTCCATTACTTTGTCTCCCTTCTGGCCTTCCCGAATCTTATCCATCAACAAAGGTTGTATGTCCAGTGTTGCAAGGAATCCTTCGGGTACTACCTCTAATCTGAGGTCCTTAAATGCCCTACTTAAATCCTCGGGCAATTTTCCCGCTGTCAGTCCATTTACATGGACCTTACGGCTCAAAGCGTCTGCCACCACATTAGCTTTTCCTGGGTGGTATTGTAAGCTCATATCATAGTCCTTAATAAGTTCCAGCCATCTTCTTTGCCTCATGTTCAATTCCTTCTTGGTGAAAATATATTTCAGGCTCTTGTGATCTGTGAAAACCTCACAACGCTTTCCCAATAGATAGGGTCTCCACGTCTTTAGAGCATGCACTACCAATGCTAACTCCAGGTCGTGGGTGGGATAGTTGACCTCATGTTTCTTAATCTGTCTAGAGGCATATGAAACCACTTTCCCTCCTTGCATTAGAACACTTCCTAGTCCATGGTGCGAGGCATCACAATATACTTGGAATTCCTTCTCTATATCTGGCAAACATAAAACAGGTGCTGACACCAGCCGTTCCTTTAGTTCCTGGAAGCTTATTTCACATTCTTCAGTCCACTTGAACATGACTTCCTTCTTCAGTAGTGAGGTCAATGGTTTGGCAAGTTTGGAGAAGTTCTCAATAAATCTTCTATAATAACCTGCCAGCCCAAGGAAACTATGAATGTCCGCCACATTCTTGGGTACCTCCCACCTAGTTACTGCCGACACCTTTTCTGGGCCTACTGCTATTCCATTCTTTGAAACAACGTGTCCTAGAAAACCCACTTCTTCTAGCCAGAATTCGCACTTGCTGAATTTGGCATACAGTTTATGCTCTCTAAGTCTCTGTAAAATCGGGTGTAAGTGCTCCTCATGTTCCTCTTGGCTTTTGGAGTAAATCAGGATGTCATCAATGAACACCACGACAAACTTATCCAGAAAGTCCATAAACACCTTGTTCATCATGTTCATGAAGTATGCCGGTGCATTGGTTAATCCAAACGGCATTACGGTGTACTCATATAATCCATATCTGGTAGTGAAGGCAGTCTTTGGGATATCTAATTCTCTTACTTTCATTTGAAAGTATCCTGATCGCAAATCGATCTTAGATAATACAGAAGCACCCTCTAGCTGGTCGAAAAGCTCATTAATTTTTGGTAACGAGTACTTGTTCTTGATTGTTACCTCGTTGATTGCTCGATAATCCGTGACTAGCCTTTGAGTACTATCCTTTTTCTCTACAAACAGAATGGGTGCTCCCCAAGGTGATGAACTTGGGCGGATGAATCCTTTCTGCAGTTGCTCCTCTAACTGCTTCTTGAGTTCTTTCAATTCAGCTACGGCCATTGGATATGGTCTCTTGGCTATGGGTCCCGTTCCGGGAACCAAATCTATAAGAAATTCAACATCCCTATCGGGTGGCATTCCCGGTAGTTCTTAGGGGAAAACATCAGGGTAATCTCTTACCACACGAACGTCTCCCACGCTAACCCCCTTAAGAGAATTTAGCTTAGCTTTCTTAAATTCAAATTTGGATTTGTATCTAATCTTCTTCTTCTCGGGAGTGGTGAGTGTAATGGATCTATTCGCACAATCCAATACTCCTTCAAACTTGGCCAACCAATCCATACCCAGTATAACATCCAGACCCTGGGTCTCTAATATTATCAGGTTTACCGGAAAAGAGTGTTTACCAATTTCTAACCTCAAGTTTTGACAATCGGGTTGTGCAAGCATTTCCCCCCCTGGGGAACTCACCCTAACCGGATTTAGCAGGCTTGTAGTAGTCAGTTTGTTTTTATTAACAAATGCTCTTGAGATGAATGAGTGGGATGCTCCAGTATCGAACAAGACTAATGCTGGAAAGGTATGTAGTAGGAACGTACCAATCACTGCATCTGGTTCATTCTGCACTTCTTCCACATCAAGATGATTCACCAGTGCCTTCTGGAAAGGATTAGGCTTTGAAGCTTCCGGCGCCTTCTTCTTCTCTGGACAGTCTATGGAGTAATGTCCCTTGTTCCCACACATGTAGCAAGTCACTTGACTAATATCTCGTTTAGGTTCATTGTTGTGGCCGTGTTGCTCTTTTCCACTATTGTTCCCATTGAACGGGTGGTTGTGTCCACTACCACCCTGCCCATTTCCTCTGTATCCGGAATTTCCTACTTTATGGACATGACCATTATGATTGTGGCCACTTCCACTCTTGTGACTGTGGTGACTTCCACTGTTCTCTGGAACGTATGGTTTCTTCTGTATCAGATTAGTGTTGTACTTATTGGCGCTGAACTTCCTTTTTCTATTCTCCTCCTTCTTCATGTTGCTGTCCAGAGTAATGGCATGATCAAGAAGATCCTGATAATTGGGAGCATAGGCCACAGACAATGGTATTTTCAGCTCACCATTGAGTCCATTCAGAAACTTATACTTCCTCTTTGCATCGGTGTCTACATCCTCTGGGGCATAGCGTGAGAGGGAATTGAAGTCCTCCATGTACTCCCTCAGAGCACGATTTCCCTGTCTCGGGGTACGAAACTCATCCCTTTTCAGATTCATGATCCCAGTTGAGATGTGAGAATTACGGAAACCTTCTTTAAAGACTTCCCAAGTAAGTCCTTCAAGTGGGTGGGTGATCTGATATGTTTCCCACCAGTGTGCCACTGGCCCCTCCAGTAGATGGGAAGTGAACCTTATTTTCTCCAATTCAGTACACTCGCAAGTAACTAGATCCTTGTTCACAGAGCGTAGCCAATCATCGGCTACGATAGGTTCAGTAGCTGTGGAGAATTTGTTGGGTCTGAGCCTGAAGAATCTAGCAAGGCGATCAACTTGGGGTGGGGGTGGTGGTGGCGGCGGTGGTGGTGGTGGTGGATTGTTTTGGTTTGCCATGAACTGAGCCATCATGGTCATCAACTGTGTCTGGGCTGCCATCATTTGTTGCATCATTTCGTTGGCATTGTTGTTGTCAGGATCACGACGTGGAGGCATCTGTATGGTGTGAGCATAGGTAAGTAGGGATAGAAAGAGACTACAGAGGAAAAAACTACCCATGCACAACAACACACTACACAGAAACATATCAACAACAACCAATAGACACAACCGAAGTATTTTATAAATTCGATAATTTAGAGATTTGAATACCAAGCTAGGACATGGTTTTCAAGGTACTGCCTCACCAAAAATTGGTGGGTCAATACAACTTCGATGAGATAAGGAGAAATACTCGTAAGGTAAGGATAACTGGTGGTCTCTCTAATCAAAATTTGAAACTCCTTATGTAATTGCGGGTGTTCCCACACTTGCGCTTCTTGACACCTGTGGCTTCCTTGGGAGTGTCCTCATCGGGATAGGTTATCACTAGGGGCTCTGGGACGTCCGGGGGTGGTTCTTCTTTGCCTGAAGTTCCATTTGGCTTAGTTGTTCACACAAATGAGCACACCGAGCCTGCAATGCAAAAATGTGAGCATCCTTCTGCGCAATCCTATCGTCTTGCAGATAAATCTTGTTTTCAAGCTCCTTGTTCTCCTTAGTTAGCAGCTGATTTTCTCCACGAAGAATATCCTTCTCTTCCTCTAAGCTTTCCTTAACGTGACGGTGGACGCGCCTTAAATCTGCCCTGTAGAAGATCTCTTGTCCCAGAAGTATATCCAAGTTATGATAATGAGCTCCAAGGTCTTCATGATGTTTCTCGTTCATACCCCTAAGTGAGGGTTGAACGGGTTGTCCAATGCTATCCCTCCTGGCAAAGTGGCGAAAGACGGAGTTGGGCTTGATCTCGTCATAGAACTGCTCAATGATGCGAGACAAGGTCTCCAGCATCGCCATCTCCACTCCATTCTTCCAGTTGCGGTATCTAGATCGGAAACGGATCAGCTGCGATCCAGGGGGATCAAGACGAGGGAGAATTGTTGCCTCGATCTTCCAGCGACCTTCAGGGTAATCTTCTGACATAATTTCTTTGCCCCTGAAGACTGGCGGCATCAACCTCAGGGTTTTGGAAATACTGAGGAGCTGGTCACTAAAGTAATACTGGTCTCCTTTCTGCGGGGATATCTCTCGAGTGAAGTTCTTCATCTACAGAAATTTTGAAGAGATAAGAATTAATGAGATGAAGCGAAAATTAAGAATGTAGAAGGTAAGGAAGAAAAACTTAATAGAAAAGAAGTCTGACAAATTTTCCTATATTTCGAATTTTTATTGATTTAAAAAAAAATATTTACTTTAGTTGTATCCAATCCTAGGGGTTTCGAGCCTACAGACAACATTCGTGCTCTGATACAATCTGTAGTGCCCTTGCTTAAGATAGCAATTGCAGTTATGAATAGTGCGGAAGACTTGGATCACATAAGTCTCGCATTCTCCAATAAGATGAAATATCACAATACAATGTCATAATTTATTACAATACGAGACGAATGATCCAAAAACAAATAATCCTTACAACTTAGCATAGGAGATATGCTAGCTGAATAAATAGTTCACACTTTATTTCAGAGTTCAAACGCAAAACTAAAGATAGCATGGAGCTACATCTTCTCCATGAAGCCACTGGCAAATCATGTTGGTTGTAGCTCGAAGACGACCCCCTTACTCCTCATTCGGACATTCTGCAAGGTTTAGTTGCAGCCCAGCTATAAAGGGTCAGCACAATTGAATTGTGGTGGCAAGTGACTTTAATTCCTAATGTTATACTAAGCTATATCTATATGCTTATTTGGCTGGTGGAGCTCAAGGCTATTGCGCAAAGCAAGTTTTCTCCTACTTTTGATAAACAACTTTTCGAGTTTAAAACTTCTCTTTAAGAGACATCTCGAGACAAGTCCATGTCTCCTACTCATGTTTACTCAAGAAAATTTTATTAAGAAATTGGGATGAAGAGATTTTCAGAACACAACCTTGTGTAGTTACTCAAATTGTTCGATGCCAGGGACACGGCTAAGATCTTAGGTTTTAACTCTCGAGAGGGTGTGCACTTTCACCATTAGACTCAATCAACCCAAACTATCCTCTACACTCCTTTAGTGAGAAGGAAAAGGAGAAGATCAAGACGAGACTTTTCAGAAGTTGCTTTCCCATGATCATACTAAGAGATTACCACCATCCTATCAACTCTACCACCATCAATCTCTTGACCCAGGTCCACATCAACTTACTCCATCAAGACAGAGCCCATAATGACCAATGGTTGCACGATAAGCAACTAGACTCAGTGTGAACTTAAATCTCATAGCTCTGTATGGCCTACCACAAGTGAGCAACTCAGGTTAACACCGCATATCATGGCCCCAAGTAAGTGAAAACTATCTTGGGCGAAGACAACCATGAGACTTGGCCCTGAGAAGCCACTCAACTTGAAACCTCCTCGATCGACCCAATCCACCCAGGCGTTAAATTAATATAGTGGAAATTTTCATTTATCACATCAACCATAAAACCATCATTTTTGCAGCAGGTACTTCCACTAAATTATAATAGGGGTCTAATCTTGAATTTCTAAGGGGAAACCTAAAAGGTTTGCATAGCATACTACAATCTCCCAAAAACCTATCATGCATACTACTTTTGCAAATACTGCTTAAAAACACTAGATATGCATAGAATAAAATAGTAGGTGTTTTATGAAGTCACTTGCCTTGGCAGCAGGAGGGGCATGCACAACAAGAATAACAATCACACGCAAGTCCTTCCTCTCCTTCACAATCTAGCACAAGCAATACATACAAATAAATATCCACATGATATCTCACAACACCAAATAAAAGATGTATGTATGCACGATATGCCATGTGTAAAATTAGACACACTTATCAATAATTTATATTCTCTGTTATTAAATGCATGAGATGCAAATTCTAGGAATTTATCATTTCACTTAACAATTTAATAATTGAAAACAGTATAGAAAAACTTAGATTTTAAAATTACAACTTTTATTGTTCTAAGAAAGTTTTCAAATAAGACACATATTAATATTCCTGGGCAGAGGTTGATAACCTAAACCTAAAACAATTGAGTTTATTTGTAAAACATTTTTATAATTTAAGTTATGGATTTAATAGCCGAATTACTCCTCGGATGATCTTATGAATTATTATTTATCAAAAGCAAAAACAAATGATGTAGAATTAAACTACTCTAGAAGGGCTATCCGTGGATATAAAATTCATTGAATTTGGACTTACAGAACATAAGTTATGAATTTTCTAAGTTTTGCATATTTTCTGTTTTATTTATAAAATTTCTGCGAAAAAGAAAATAAGAGGGGCTCATGGCACGATCCTATTGGACGAAAACGGTTCGCGCGGATCGTGGATGAGAGCCGTCCGATTTAAATGAGATCGGACGCGCGGGATCGTTTTGATCTAGATCCGTTGGATCTAGATCCAACGGCTTAGAACGCCCGACCGAACCGAGCGGCGCGCGGGTCGCCGGAATGCTCGCCGGCGATGGCGTCCGCGGCGGCAGCGCGTCGGCCTCGACGTTTCCGTCGTGAAAACAAAGCCCCAGGATGAACGGGTCTTACCAAAATGACGCGGGGGAGGAGGCGAGGTCGATGGGCCGGCGGCGGCGTCGAAAATCTTCTCCTTTCCTCGTCGGAGATGGTGGCCGGCGGCGGAGAACTTCGGTTGAGGTCGGTTTTGGCGTTCGGCTGCGAAATAGAACAAGCGAGGGGTCTCAACGGATGCGCAAGAGGATGGGGAAGCGAGGGGGAGCCTCGGTGGCGCTCGAGGAGCTCGGTGCTTACCGCACTCGTGAAAAAGTCCGGCGGAAATGGCGGCGACGGCGGTCTCGATTCCGAGCAGCCCGGCGGCGGGGAGGTAGGGTTTTGTGTGTGTGTGGGGGGGGGGGGGGGGGGTTCGGAGGCGGCCTCGAGGAGTATATGTAGGAGGGAGCGCGGGAGCTAATCACGGCGGAAATCGGCTCGGAAACGGCTCGGTCGTGGACTCCATCTCCGGCGCGATCTCCGGACGGAGGTGGAAGACGGCTGACAGGCGGGGCCCACCTGTCAGGGAGAGAGGAGCGAGGCGCGCGCTAGAGCGGGCCGATGGGCTGCTATCTAACGCGCGCGCGGTGGATAGCGTCTGGGCCGGCCCATAAACATATTCTTTTAAATAAAATTAAATAAAAACGGTTTTTCAAATCTGATTTACTAAATGATTTTTAAACCTATTCAAAAAATTTCAGAAAAATTCATAAAAATATATTTTGGAGAGGTTTTTTAAATTAACAATTTTTAATAATAAACTTAGCCATTATAAAATTTGGAAAAATTATATTTATTAAGTAAGTTTAAATAAACACTTAATGGGATTAAACATTATTTAAACTCATAATTGAAATTTTATTTAGTACTTATGTGATTAAAAGTTAAGCCTATATGATGAAAGATGTATGAATGCAAAGTTTTAAATTTTAAAAAATTTGGGATGTTACAGGCGTGCACCCTTCGGTCGCGCTCTTAAGGACCTTCTACTCGTTGCGGTGCACGGCTGGTGGCGAGAGGACGGGATGCGTCTCCTTCCGCATCGCGGACGGCATGGGGTATGTATATCCCCATGTCCTGGAGTGGGGATAAGCCTGTTACGGCCCTGCTCAAGAAGGTGGGTGACTTTCGCCAGAAGTGGCTGTTCATCGGCGTCTCGTCACCCTGCGCATTCCTGGACGTCCCGGAGGCGCCGCCCGTGAGGAACTCCCATTGGTGCAAGTCTGCTCTTCGTGGTGCGGACAACGCTTACTTGGAGGGGCGTTTGAGATTTCTCCACGAGGAGGGTCTCACAGGTCAGATGGTCGCGGCGGACTTCTTGGCACGCCGCATTGCCCCCCTTCAGGCGCACTCGAAGCCGATGTGGATGTACGCCGGCCCCTCCGACCCAATGCGGCTTCATCCGGAGGACCTTGGCTCGGACGTGGTCGACACCATCCTAAACATCCTCTTCGCCAGTCCGGATGTGCCTGGGAAGATCGCTGGCTCCGTGCGTCCCCTACACCAGCTTCCTCTGAGCGACCGCATGGATATCCTGGACGGAATGCCGGATTTCACTCCTCATGGTCTGGCGGGCTTGATGGATCAGGAGGTCGCTCCGCCGGCGCGCTCAGTCGGGGGTGTTTATTCTTCGTCCACCTCCCGTGCCTGTGACGGGAGAGGCGCCCCCTGCGAGGTACGAGCCATTCACCGACGAGATTTGCAACATCTCGTCGGACGACGATGACGCCTTCGTTGTGACTCCTTTGCGCATCGATGAGGTGGCGTCTGAGGCGGGGGCGGCCTCTGAGACTGATGCTTCGCCGGGGAGGCGCGAGCCTCGCACCAAGGCGATGGTGGATCGCTCTGGAGCGAGGCCCTCTGACATCCCCTCCAAAAGAAAAGCGGCGACGCCTCTGGAGGGATCAGGCGCCAAGCCCACACCTTCCTGGCGCTCTCCCGGCCTGTCGTGGGTCGACGCCGGTGCTTCCCCTTCATGGTGAGTATTCCCACCACTTGGTTATTCTTGGCTTTTGTTGTCCCCCCTGCTCCGTCTTCTCCTGAACCATCTTCTTTGGGCTTTTTCCAGCTATCTGGTGCCTGCGAAGCGTCGCAAGCTTCGCGATGCAACAGGTGTGAAGAGAGCCACAACTGCGGTGGCGGCTGGCGAGCGCCCGAGGCCTGTGGAGACGTTCACTCCAGGCCCAGAGGAGGGGGCGCCTCAGGAGGGAGCGGCCGTGCCCCTAGAGGGGGCGCCCGAGCCTCAAACAGCGCCTCCCGAGCCTCTGCTTGTGGACAGCGCGGAGGAGACGGCTCCCGCGTCACCTCGCGCTCCGACTCCTCCTCGCGCGGCTACGCCACCACACGAGGCACTTTTGGCCCGCACGCTGCCATCGCCGCTCGTAGTGATGCCGCCGCCTGCGTCACCTTTACCATGCTCGCTCGCGGCGCTCGCTCCACCTCTGGAGGGAGCGACCGAGGCTTCAGCAGATGCAAGTGCGGTCGCATGAGGTGGTGCGGCCTCGCCTCCTTTGGAGGGAGTGACCGAGGTTCCCACGGGCGCAAGTGCAGCCGCAGGAGGGGGTGCAGCCTCGCTACCTTGCCCTGCCGGAGAAGATGAGCGTCCCGATGACTCGAGCGCCGCAACTGAAGCCGGCGGGGATGGAGGTGGAGCCACACCCAGCCCCCGAGCTCGACCTGGGGCAGGGTTCACGGGACCGGCCGCTGCAGCTGAGCCCTCATCTAGCCAGGAATTGGTTCTCCGAGGCTGGGATTGGAGTGCACGGCGTCGCGAGGTGACATTCGGCCTCGTGCGGGAGTCTCTGGAGGGCCTGGAGGCCCACCTTGCCCTTGGCGACATACGGCTCGCTCAGCAGCAGGAGGAACTGGCGAGATCGTGGGCGTCCTTCCATGCGGCCGTCGAGGCCCGTCGGCGGGAGGATTCGGCGCTGCAGGCAGCTCGCGAAGAGGCCATCAACTTTGCCAAGGAAATCTGCGACGGAGCCATTCGCGATGCCGCAGAGCTACTGGGGCCCCTCCAGGCGGAGCGCGACGCCGCTGAGGAGCTCCTGCGAGGGGCCACAACCGAGCGCGAGGTGATGGAGGGCTCGCTGGCGCGGAAGCGCTGCGAGCTGGACCGGTTGAAGTCTCAGCTACTCTCTACCCACCAGGCCGCGCATGCCGCTCTGGAGGAGGACCGCAAGTGCTTGGCCGAGCGCGATCGGCAACTGGCCCTCAGGGGGAGTGAGCTGCAGCGGCGCGAGGAGCAGTGTCTCCAGACGGAGAGGGACTTGGCTGCCCAGCGTGAAGTCCTTGACGCGCGCGAGGGAGACCTAGCCCAGGCGATCTCGAAGTTCGACGAGCACGTCGCTGCTCAGAAACGTTCTGACGAGCGCTTGGAGCGGCGCTTCGCCAAGAGGACGAGAGAGGCGCAGAGGGCCCTCGCGGAGCACGAGAGACGTCTCCGCCGGTCCCTTCTCCAGAAGTACCGTGCTCGGCTACGGAAGCGGGAGGAACGCCTCAAGGCCGAGCATGCTGCGGACGCTCAGCGGCTCGCTGAGCTCGAGACGGCCAACTCCAAGCTGGCGCGCCGCTTCAAGCGCGCCAATGCCTGTTGGCGCCGAGCGGTGGAGGCTCGCGACGCGGCGACTGTCGGCGCCGGCCCTTCGTCCAGTGCGCCTGCGATGCAGTGCGACCGCCCGTTTGAAGAGCTGGTTGCGCGAGGTGGTGAGCTAGCGGCGCGGCTCGGCGCGGACGCGCCGTATCCTTGGACCCAAGGCCACGACGACGCCGCCGCGTTCCTGGCCTATTTTGACCAGCTTTTCGCGGCGGTGGAGGGCCCCGCCGCTGAGCTTCGCGAGGTTATCGAAGATGAGAGCAGGCAGCTCTTGGGGGTGGCTGTTGATCACATCTTCACCAACATCAAGCTCCTTGTGCCGGACTTCGACCTCCGCCGGGTGACTGAGGTTGCTTCTGGCGAGGACGCGCATCGTGTCTCGTCTTCCCTCCGCGAGCAGGTGGATGCATTTTGCAACCGCTTCAGGCGTGTGGAGGCCGCGCCGGACCTCATGGGAAGAGGAGGCTCGCTCCGCCGAGGCCGAAGATGGCGCTGCGGAGGAGGAGGCCCGCTCCGCCGAGGTCGAAGTTGGCGCCGCGGAGGAGGCTCAGAGTGATGCTGCATCCACCTGAGCCTTTCTTGGCTGCGCCTGCGAGCGCTTGTATCTGCACCAGCTGTGTGCTTTTAGACATCTCAAGACTTTTGGCTTGTAACACACTTTTAATTGCTGTTTTAATCCGAGCTTGTCTGCCCCTCGTGAGGTCTCTTTGGACTCATCGTCATGTCTATTTGTTCTCTGCGTCGTTAGGTCCCGTCTCTTCGCGCCATGACTCCGCCACTTCGGTATGCGGGAGCAATGACTCCGCAAGGCCGTGGGGAGTTTAGTCCTAGGAGAGGTAAGAGCCTTGAGTCGCGATGCTCAAGTGCCCCCCTTAGACGTGCAAGTAGTCCATGAAGCGTAAGGGAAAGCGAAGTCGCTCGAGGGGCAAAGACGCGCGCTAGGGAGAGAGAAACGCTCTTAAAGCGTGGGTGCGAGACTTAGCTTCTCGAGGTTTTCGCTCTGTGAAGGCTCTTCGCCTGGCGAGGTTGCCCACTTGACGGGTCGCTCCTGGGGAGGCTCTTTGCCTGGCGAGGTTGCCCACTTGGGGGGTCGCTCCTGGGGAGGCTTTTTGCCTGGCGAGGTTGCCCACTTGAGGGGTCGCTCCTGGCGAGGCTCTTTGCCTGGTGAGGTTGCCCACTTGAGGGGTCGCTCCTGGGGAGGCTCTTTGCCTGGCGAGGTTGCCCACTTGAAGGGTCGCTTCGGATGCCCCTTCAGGCTCGCGCGGGGATGCTTCCCTACAGGTACTAGAGGGGCGAACCCAAACGCTGGAACACAAATCAAAGGATCGTGCGCGCTTATAGGTCCCCTCAGGCGTTCCTTGCGAGGAGAGTAAGTACCAAGGTCCTCTGTGGAGATGGCTTGTTTGTGGGGGATTGCCCTCCAGCCAGAGCTCGGACTCTTGGATTTTGAAGTGCTGCTGGTGTGTCATTTGAGGCACTGGCACCGTACTCAGCCCCCGCTCGCGAGGTACGCATGTGGAGAGATATAAGAGCACACTTCAACAATAGTAATGCGTAAATAAAACCCCCCCAAAAACGTTTTTTAAGCGGCGCCGAAGCGCTAAGTTCACTTAGGAACGAGATGAGTCATTATGCTTGGGGTTGCCAAGTTAATGCTCTGACCATGCCGAGGCATGGGGGCCACCTGTTGGTGGCAGAGACTCTCAACGGCCTGAGGTGGCTCGTTTTAATTGAGAGCTAGGAGGATTTTCCCTCGGGTGAAGCCTTTGGGGCTTTGGAGGTTTAAGCCGTTGGCGTTTTAACCTCCGGAGACAAGAATGCTTGGAGGTTGAGCCGTAAGCTGCCTCGTCCGCTAGGAGTCTCGACGTGACAATGATCACGTGCGTGGCAATGACCACGGTTGCATTTGTTCCCTTAGGAGACAAAGCATGTTTTTGAGGTTTAAGCCTTTTGGCGTTCTAACCTCTAGAGACGACATTGCTTGGAGGTTAAGCCGTAAGCTACCTCTTCCGCTTTGTCTTCTCGACGTGACAATGATCACGGGTGTGGCAATGACCACTTTGGCATTTGTTCCTTTAGGATACATAGCTATGTTTTTGGAGGTTTAAGCCTTTCGGTGTTTTAACCTCTAGAGACGAAAGATGCTTAGAGGTTGAGCCGTTGGCTGCCTCGTCCGCTTGACGTCTCGACGTGACAATGATCACGGGCGTGACAATAATCACTTTTTTTTACTTGTTCCTTGCGGATACAAAGGTTTGCGAGGTTTAAGCCTTGAGCTTTTAACCTTGAGGGACAAAAAGGTGCTTGGAGGTTGAGCCGTGGGCTGCCTCTTTCGCTAAATGCCCTGACGTGATGGTGATCACGGGTAGAACTTGCGCAGATGCATGATGTTCCATGGGTTCTTGACGGGGACACCGTCTTCCGTCTCGAGGCGAGCCGCGCCAGGCCTGGCGATGTGGGTGACCCTGTAGGGACCTTCCCACATCGGGGACAGCTTGTGGAGGCCTTCCCTGGAGAGGATTCGTCTGAGGACGAGATCGCCTGCCTCCAGGGTGCGCGAGGCACATTGCGGCTGTGGTAGCACCTCAGGGACTGCTGGTACTTGGTCGCCCGTAGAGCGGCGCGGCGTCTTAGCCCTTCAAGGAGCAGCAGGTCGTCGTTGTGGAGGTCCTCTTGCTGGTCCTCATTAAAGGCAAGGACCCGTGGGGACCCATGCTTTATCTCTGCGGGGAGGACTGCTTCGGCTCCATAGACGAGTGCGAACGGCGTTTCCGCGGTGGGCTTGGGTGGCGTGGTACGGATGGACCAGAGCACCGAGGGTAGCTCGTTGATCCAGCCCTTGCCGTGGCCCATGAGGACATCGAAGGTCCTGGTCTTTAAGCCTTTGAGGACCTCTGCGTTTGCGCGCTCGGCCTGTCCGTTGCTTTGCGGATGGGCGACTCAGGCGAAGCAGAGCTTGATGCCCATTTTCTGGCAGTAGGCTCTGAAGATGCCGCTTGTGAACTGCGAGCCATTGTCGGTGATGATGCGGTTAGGCACTCCGAAGCGGCAGACCAGGCCTCTGATGAATTTCACCGCCGCGCCTACTGTGATTGTACGCGTCGCCTGCACTTCAGGCCATTTTGTGAACTTGTCAATGGCCACGAAGAGGTATTGATATCCACCTTGCGCCGTTGGGAAATTTCCCAGGATGTCCAGCCCCCAGACCGCAAACGGCCACGAGAGCGGAATGGTTTGTAGCCCCAGCGCTGGTTGGTGGATTTGCTTGACGTGGAATTGGCAGGCTTCACAAGCTTGAATGATGTTCGTTGCATCTTGAAGTGCTTGAGGCCAGTAGAAGCCGCTCCTGAAGACTTTCCCTGCGAGGGTGCGGGCGCACGAATGGTGGCCGCATTCCCTGCTGTGGATGTCCTTGATCAGCAATTTTCCTTCTTTAGGAGGGACGCACTTGAGCGCGATGCCGTTTGGGCGCTTGCGGTAGAGATTTCCTTTGAGGATTTGGTACGATTTTGCTTGGCGGGCAATTCGCTCCGCTTCAACATCTTCCTCGGGAAGGATCCCTTTGTGGAGGTAGTCTTTGATCTCGTGGATCCATCCTGCCTCTTGGTGCACCGCTGTGAGCAACAGACGTTCCCCTGTGGGGGGCCCGCAGCCTGGAGCTCCACTTGCAGGTGGTGGTGGGAGCGCTTCGTCTGTGCTTCGGGCAGGACCTCTAGGGGCTGCTTTATGGATGCCTTGATGAGCCTTTCTTCAAAGACACCTGGCAGCTGGGCTTGCCTCTTTGATGCGCGCTTGGCGATGTCATCCGCCTCTTGGTTCTCCTTTCTTGGGATGTGCATGAGCTCCATTCCCCTGAAGTTCTTCTCCAGCCTACGGACCTCTTCAAGGTATGCGGCCATGTGGTCGTCCTTGGCCTTGTAGCTTTTGTTTGAGAAGTTGATGAGTAGCTGGGAGTCGCCCTTAATGAGTATATGCTTGACGCCTAGGGCGATTGCGGCGCGTAGGCCAGCAAGCAGCCTTTCATACTCGGCGATGTTGTTGGATATCTTGTCGATTCCGAAGCACAGCTGGATACTGCGTAATACAACTTCTCGCCTTTGGGTGAGGTCAGGACTACACCTGCCCCACCGTGGCGGCAAGCGAAAGCTCCATCGAATTTCATGGTCCAGTAGTTGGGTATTGCGGCTCCAGAGGACTCGTGCTCTTCTTCCCAGGGCTCTTCAGGGGTTGGATCAGTCCATTCGGCGACGAAGTCTGCCAGCGCTCTTCCTTTGATTACCCTTGTGGTATCGAAGCGCAAATTGAATGGCTGTAGCTCTATGTTCCATCCTGCGACACGATCTGTTGCATTTGGGTTGCGGAGAATTTGCTCCAGGGGGAAAGAGGTTACCACCGCGATGGGGTGCCGCTGGAAGTAGTGTCGCAACTTTCTTGAGGCGATGAGGAGTGCGAGGAGAAGCTTCTGCTGCATTGGGTATCGCTCGCGAGCATCACGCAGTACTGTGCTGACGAAGTAAACTGGATGCTCGACGAGAGCAGTTCCTGTTGCCTTGGCGTCTTTCGCCTGAGGTGACCCAGCTTGGCCCTTGAAGGGGTTGTCTTCAGGGGGCTTGTCCTGGGCCTCGAGGGTGTTGGCCCCGAGGGATGTGGCCTCGAGGGACTTGGCCTCGAGGGACGTGGCCTCGAGGGACTTGGCCTCGAGGGATGTGGCCTCGAGGGACTTGGCCTCGAGGGACGTGGCCTCGCAGCACTCCTCCTGGGCCTCGAGTGTGTTAGCCTCTTGAGGCTCCTCAGTCCCTTCGACATGAACCTGTTGCAGCGGTTGACTCGGGGCAGTCCCCTCTTGAGGCTTTGGGCCTGGCGGTGGCTTTGTGAGGACTGCCCTCTCGTCGAGCTCTTTGTCAGGAGGCTTTTTCTTTGGAGTGGTTGCACTCTTCTTGTGAAGCACAAGCTCCTCTCTTTCCACCACAAGGACCGCACTGGCTGTTTGTGGGGTAGATGACAAGTACATCTTCAGGTGCTCGCCAAGCCTTGGGGCGACCATTACAGGTGGGCTGGCCAAGTACTTCTTCAAGTCCTCAAATGCCTTTTTAGCTTCATGGGTCCACTTGAAAGGGCCCGTTCTTTTCATGATCTTGAAAAACGGCAGGGCCCTTTCGCCGAACTTGGAGATGAATCGACCCAAGCTGGCCATGCAGCCTGCCAGGCGTTGCATGTCCTTGAGCCTACGTGGTGGTTGCATGCCTTCTATGGCCTTGATTTTGTCTGGGTTCGCCTCTATGCCTCGATGAGACACGAGGAACCCCAGCAATTTGCCTGAAGGTACTCCAAAGACGCACTTGGCGGGGTTGAGCTTGATGTTCACCTTGCGCAGGCTGGCGAAGGTTTCTTCAAGGTCTCCGAGAAGAGTATTTCCTTTTCGCGACTTCACGACGATGTCATCGACATATGCTTCAGCATTCCGCCCCATTTGCCCGCAGAGGGCTATCGTCATTAACCTCTGGAAAGTGGCTCCGGCATTTTTTAGGCCGAAGGGCATGCAGACGTAGAAATACACACCACATGGGGTGAGGAAAGCCGTCTTCTCCTCATCCTCCTTAGCCATTTTAATCTGGTGATAACCAGAGAAGGCATCTAGGAAACAGAGGAGGTCGCAGCCTGCCGTGGAGTCTACGATCTGGTCAATTCTGGGCATGGGATAAGGGTCTTTGGGGCAGGCCTTGTTTACATCAGTGTAGTCGATGCAGAGGCGGCCTCCGCCGGCGGCTTTTGGGACTACCACGCCATTGGAGAGCCAAGTGGGGTGCGCGACTTCGCGGACGACTTTTCCTGCTTTGAGCTTCTCGACCTCCTTGACGATGAATGCTTGCTTCTCGGGGGCTTGCCTTCTTGCTTTTTGCTTGACGGGGCGCGTGTTTGGGCACACGGCCAAGTGGTGCTCGATCACCTCCCTCGGTACACCAGACATATCTGACGGTGTCCACGCAAACATGTCAGAGTTTGCCTGGAGGAAGGTGAGGAGCGCTATCCTATTTGGGAGGCAGCGCGGCGCCAATGGTGACGCTAGCCCCCGAGCCTTCAGCCCCCGAGCTCCCTGAGCTCAGAGAGATCTTTTGGTAGCAGCTGCCTCTTGAGAGAACATCTGCTTCTTCTTCTTGGGCCTCTCGAGAGGCTCTTGGTCCTCGTCGGCGGGGAAGGCCATGGCGGCGGTCTTATAGGCCGTCTCAACAGTGCGCGTAGCGTCCAGGACATGCCCACGTATGGTGATCGTGCCGGCGCTGCCGGGGATCTTGACCATATTGTACGCATGGTGCGTGACGGCCATGAACTTCGCGAGCGCGGGGTAGCCGAAGATGGCGTTGTACGGCAGGACGATGTGCGCAACATCGAAGTCGATGTGCTCGGTGCGGTAATTTTACTCGCTCCCGAAGGTGACGGCAAGACTGACCTGGCCTAGAGGCTCGATGGAGCCGCTGGTGACCCCCGTGAAGGGCCTCAAGGGCAAAAGCCGCTCGTAGGGCACTTGAAGCGCTTCGAACGTATCTATGGAGATAACGTTCATGCCTGCTCTGTCATCGATGAGCGCCTTGGAGACAGCCACATTGTCGATGGTGGGGGTGCAGACCAGCGGGAGGGTTCCAACAGTCTTGGTGGACTTGGGGTGGTCCTGAGCGTCAAAGGCGATGGTGTACTGCGACCACTTGAGGGGCCTGGAGGTTTCCGTGCTTGGGAGGGCGGCGTTGATCTCGCGGGCGAACTGCTTGAACTGGTTGTTCGACTTCGGCGCCTGCGCCCCCCCCCCTGAGGATGCAGGCAATGGCGCCCCTCGGGGCTTGGTAACCGCCATCTTCCTCGTCAGGGAGGTTGCCGTTCTTTTCTGCGGCGTTGGCTCGATTTCCAGATGGCTTCTGGTAGCCGCCCTTGCGTCCGCTTCCGCGGTAGCCTCGGCCTCGACCGGGGCCGCCGCCGTCTTCTGCTTGCTCGCGCTCCTTGCTCAACCTTTTGAGGTCGTAGCAGGACTCCGTAGAGTGGCCGCGCCTGTTGTGGTAGATGAAGAAAGGGCGGTGATCATCTTTCCTTTCTCCAGCCTCGGGGGAGTCCCTGCGAGTGCCTTTTGTGTCAAGCTCTGCTGCGAGAACTGCGGTAGCCTTGCGTATGGGCTCCTCCTTCTTCTTCTGGCTCTTGGACCCCTCAGCATGATCGTCCCCTCTCGAGGACATTTTCACGAAGAGGAGTCCTTCTTCAGCCTTGGCGTACTTGTCCGCCATGTCGAACAGCTTGACCACAGAGGTGAGCTTGTCGTGGATACCCCTCAGCATGTTGCGCACTTGGCTGAAGCGCTGGATGTACTTGCGGAGCGTTTCATCCTTCCTCTGCACCACAGCGCGCAGATCATTGTGGGTGAGGGCGCGCTCGTACGTCCCCTTGAAGTTGGAGACGAACTGCTTGCAGAGCTCCTCCCAGGAGTTCACAGAGTCCTCCGGGAGGTTCAGGAGCCACGACAGCGCTGAGTCGCGCAGCGCGTGGGAGAACCAGTTGGCCATGACCTTGTCGTCTCCCCCCCGCAGCTTGGATGGAGGTGGTGTAGAGCTGCAGGAACTAGACGGGGTTGCTGGAGCCGTCGTAGCCCTTGGGAAGAGCCGGCCTGAACTTCTGCGGCCAGACCACGCGGCGCAGAGAGCGAGTGAACGCCATGCAGCCTGAGGTGTACGTAGCGACCCCGTGCTGAAGCGCGCTGCGATTCTGTTGTCCCGCCTGGCCGAGCTCCTCCACGAGCCTGTTCTGGCGGTCTCGCCGGAGCTCCATCCCCACACGAGCGTCGGGCGCGGTGCGCTGCATGATCATGCTATCGTGCGGCGAATTCGCGTGCGAAGCAGCCCTTTGTGCCGCAGCCGGTGCAGGCCCCGGAGGTGGCGGAGGCGCATTTGTTGCGACCGTGCCCGCGAAGGAGGGGTGCACATGGGACTGCGACGGAGCGGGGCGCGTCGTGGCGATGCCGACGAGGTGGTTGAGGCGTTGGAGCCACTGTTCGTGGGCCTCAGCGGTGGGCTGGTAACGGAGCAGCTCCTGCGCCATGAGCAGCGCGGTATGGGGCGCGGGTTCGGTCCTCCCCGGGCCCGAGCCGCTCGGGCGCTGCGTCGTGTGCGACGACTGCGCGTCCTCCTGGTGCCCGGCGTCGTGCTCCGGCGCCTCTTCGTGAGGGCCAAAAGGGACATGCTCCTCTTGGCGGGGTCGGCCCCGCCGTGCGCGGGTGGTCGCGCGGGTGGTCGCGACACCTGGGGGCGCGCGTGTTCCCGCGGGTGCACGTCGGTTGACTCGAGCGGTGCGGGTGGCGCGCGTGTTCACCATGGCGCGGAGACGAACTCGAAGGTTGTTGACCCGCCTCAATCCCCTACCTGGCGCGCCAAATGTCGGGTTATGACTCCCAGGAATCGGAGGAGAAGAGATGCCGCTTCATGGCCTGGCGAGGGGAAGAAGATGCGAACCAAGGCAGAAGTAACGACCCTTCACTTTTGGCCATCGCTCATCACCGTTCCCATCGGCTACGGTTGTCTTGTAGCCTCGGCTGAGCCGGCTGAAACTTTCGGCTTTGTCGACGCGTCGTTTTCGATTCACCGCCGTGACATGCGGCATGACATTTTAGGGAAGCCTCTTCGGCTTGCACCGCCTCTTTCTCCGGTGACAGCAACGCTGCTAACCAAGATGCAACCGATTGTAGAGGCAGATCGGGCAGCACGGGATCATCGTCGTTGGTGTCGCCGTCCTTGCCGCCATGGTCGTCTTCCGTTGAGGACAACTCCGGCGTTGTCTCTCGTCGACCGGTACGACGCGCCTCGTACTCCTTGTTCACCAGGGCGTGCTAGTAGGGCGTCGAGATGGAGTATTTGGGGTCGAGGTTTTGCTCGTACGGCATCTCCGTCCACTTGCGGTTGACGAACTCGACGTGGTCCTGCCCGCTGAGTCGCGACGCCATCGGAATGTTGGCGGCGCTCCTCACCCACTCGTCTGGAAGGGTGGCGTCGTCGCCACCGGCAGCTGGTGGCTGCTGCTCAGTCGTGTGGTCTCCAGCGAGAACACGTAGGGAGGCGCGTTCTCGGCCTCCTCACGCCACATGTCTCGGTTGAACGCCTTGACCATCTCCGCCTCCTCGTTGCGACGCCGGAGTTCCTCTAGCTGCCCGCCATGGTGGCCTATGTTCTTGGGGGTAGAGGGAGGGAGAGGGAGAAGTGTTGGTGTGAGGAGAGGAGGGATGCGCTGCGTTGGGTTTTAAAGGCGGCCGGAGGAGCAGGGTTGGGTGGCCTGCATTAACACGGCCGCCGCTTCGCTTGGCCGCGCATTGACTCCGACGAAAGGTCCACGGGGCGTCGCCTTGGCAAGGCGCTTCGACTCCGTTGCTTCCGTCTGCGCCATTGAAAGCGACGTGGCGTTATTGCCACCGGCGGATCCACGTTGAACCAGCCGGGTGCACAGACACCGTGAAGAGACAAATTCCTTTCTAAATTAGCAATTTTTCACCACATATGCACCCCCAAAAATTGTTTTAAATGTTTTATGACACAATGTGTGCACCCTGTTTGAGATGTTCTAGCCCCGCCACTTGATATTGAGACACGTCGCTTCGGTCTGCGCCCGCCAGGGCAACAAGCGCGGCGTTACTGCGACGCGTGATGACAGGCGTGGCGTCGTCTAGTCGACTCGACATTAAACGTGGCGCAACGGCCTCCTGCACAGCCTTCGCTAACACAGACGGGCGCGTCGTATGTTTGACGGGTAGACAAGCTGTCAGGGCCATACCCGAGTCGGTGTCCGGACTTGGAGGCCCTTCTAGAGGTGCCGGACACAAAATCGCTCGGTGCGAGACTTTAAGGGGGTGCCGCGGGTGCGTGATTTTTGTGTCCGACCCAGATCTTTGGGGTCCTTTAGAGGCACCGGTAAAGATGCTCTAACAAGTTTGATGCATTTATATCCGTTGATTTTACTACCAATTACTATATCCTGATCGTACGCACTGTTCAGTGCAAGAACAACACTGGTATCAACAATGATTAGTTACTTTTTCCTTTTCATTCATTCTTTTGTTTTCAAATATTCGAACTAAATTCCTACAAAAACTCCCAATCGCAACGAAGAAGTTATTGAGTAATATGGATAGACAACAGGTGATAAAACCCAAGAAATTAGCTGGTACGGAGTATATGTTTACATCAAAACTGAACTCAACAGGTTTTGACTATCTTAACTTTTCTTAAAAGATTGTCCCACATGCAGAAATACCCCAACCCGGAGGGACTTTCCCATATTCCATATTCAAAGTTTCAATAAACTACTTGCACCAGTTCATTTTGGCTTCGTACTTGGCTAAACATGGTGAAAATCATCCATAATTTGGATAAATATGTTGTAAAACATATTTTTAGGAATTGAGGTAATCCTAAGAACTCCAGCATATAATCCTTCTCATCCAAACACAGTGCGGCAGGATTTAATTTCCTATGACAAGCTCTGAGAACTGCTTATTTACATATTCGTAACATATAACCTATATTCTGCTTGAATCGGTACCTTTTATCTAACATGTTAAAGTTTGCCTTCTGGGAATCCACATCCTACTAGATTAGCAAAATGTCAGAGGATTATAAACAATAAGTTAAAGCAAATGCTGCATTGCAGGATTGATTTTCGAAATATTACAAATTACCAGTATTAGATCTTGGATCCATCATCGCATTTCACAGCGAACTGGCACATTTTGTTGCTTCTAACTAATGTCAACTGATAGCCTTCTTTTTCTTAGATATATAAAAAAGAAGAAGAAAAAACAGCATGCAGTGTGTACCTTCAAATTTATTTGCGGATACCAAGTCTAGGGACTACGCAGACGGAGCTGTTTCCCAATTCATTTGGCTCTCATGTCTCATAATAAGATAGATTAGAGATAGATGGGTTAAGAAAGAGAGGAGGAATGTTCTACTCCAAGAGAATTGACAGAGGAATGTACTAAAATTAACTATGCAACAACAAAAACAAATACTCTCTCCGTTCTAAAATAAGTGTCTCAAGTCTCTCAAAAAGGTGATGTATCTAGACATGGTCAGACACTTATTTTGGGACGAAAGGAGTAGTAGTTACCAACATGCAGGACGTCGCCCAACCTTTGCTATCAGGTAGGGGGCAATATGATGTTTTCAGCAGAAATTTCAGTGAAAATTTTAAGAATTCTTTATAAGATCAATATATAGAATTACTCACAAATCATAATCTTCCACCCTGGTTGCCGCCTTCCTTGCAAGCCACCCCCACCCTTAACAACCCCTCCCTACCCTGCAACTCAGTGTTTCTCTGAATCTTCTGTGAGAGGTTGCAAAGAGGCAGAACTGAAGCTGCCACATTGAAATCATAACCATGCTCAGTGGACAGTGGGTACGTTAACTAAGACAATTTGAGGCCGTACTTAGACCAATTCTTGGACAACTATCTCAAATGAAAGGCAACGATAGACCACTAACACCAGTCTTGATGCCTATCACCAAGGATTAAGGAAGCTTTCTGCACTTCATAAATTCTACCAACGCCATAGCTGTCCTTTTTCCAACAGAAGAATAGGCGACGATTGAGAACAAGAACTTGGAAAATAATAAGAGGCAGCAAGCAGGCATATGCTGGTTATAAACAGATCCCATCCATTTTTCTTTAGAGCTGTACAGGGATGCCACTGGACAAACAGCAGCAAATCAAACTACAGGTCGACGTTATCACAGGCAGTGGTAGCTGATGTCTTTTAAGACAAAAGGAAAAAAAACCAGAGATACAAAGGAAGATGGTGACACACTGACACTCTCCCCAACATGGAAGAGACCAACAACACGGAAGCATAAAAAATAGAATAAAGCCACAACTATTATCAGTAGAATATATAGGAACAATATCAGACTGCACAGACGCAAACTGAAGTCAACACTTACAAAGAAGATAACGCAAAAATCAGACGACCACTTCCTGTCAATCCAGTTTGCCTCCTCCTTGAAGAGCTTGATCATATAGTCCAACAGGGATCCCAGCTTCTTCTTATGCAACAAGCATTGAACTTGATAAGTTTACTATACATAAAATTTTTATACCAAATGATTCACAAACTCCCCCAACTTGAGCACCACTATCTAATCACCAGGTTCCCTTCACCTCTAGTCCGCCCGGGAATCATACAAAAAACTTCAAAGGAAAGGACTGTCGATCCCACCAAAAGATTTCTTCTAAG
The DNA here is from genome assembly GCA_026929855.1 of Poa annua. Taxonomy (NCBI): domain Eukaryota; kingdom Viridiplantae; phylum Streptophyta; class Magnoliopsida; order Poales; family Poaceae; genus Poa; species Poa annua. The sequence goes on from CM049426.1 coordinate 38,348,713, forward strand.
TTAAACCACAAATGAAGAAACCGTGATTACATTTTCCTTCACTGCACACAAAGAAAGATAAATCATTTCCTGGCCAGTCCCTATGTGAACTGAACTGTCATCAGAATGCTGTCTTACTCTCTCCATTCCCTAATAGGGAGCATAATTCTCTCGCACGGATATTAAGACGTAGGAGTTTCGCAGAAGGTGGACTCTGACCCTGAAAAAAAAGCAGGAGAGAGGAGTCCCTAATAGCCACAGACTGAAAAAAAACTATACGCCCTTCATCAAGAACAGCGGCAGTATTAGAGTTCATCAATAAGAATCATATTGATTTAAACCATGTTATATGTATCCAAATGCTCCAATATAGTCAACTTAAACTAGCAAGGTGGCCCTGGCAATTGCGAGGGCATATCTTTCATTTGCAAGGGCATATCTTTCATTTTAGTAATTTTTTAGTAATATTTTTTTAGAAATCTGCTAGATGGAAAAGAGAGAAAAACTAGCTAAGGAAGATAATATTGTTAGAGTTTGCACTATTACTACTACTTAAAATAATGTTACTTCACATGCTAGTAAACCTCCTATTATTAATGGTAACATAGTTGGTGTTGGCAATGTTTTTTCTGCTCATTCAAAAAGTTTAAAATTGCCTAAAACCGCTGAAACTATGCTTGATAATGGTCCCATTACTACACATTTGTAATATGTGCTGAAATTTTTAAGAACATAGGAGATAATGGTCCCATTACTTTTGATGATAATAATTTTAATTTTGATGATTGTAATATCACTGAAGTTATTAAGTTCATGTAAAAGTTATCTACAAGTCCTAATGCTAGAACTCTAAATATGTCTCTTACTACTCATATTACAAATTCTCTCACTAAAACTAGGGAAGAAAAACTAAAACTTGAAGCTTCAATCCCTAAGAAGTTAGAAGATGGTTGGGAGCCCATCATTAAAATAAAAGTGAATGAATTTGATTATAATATTTTGTGTGACCTTGGTGCAAGTATTTTTGTTATGCCAAAGAAACATTATGATATATTTGACTTGCCACCTTTGGAACATTGTTATTTGGATTTTTTTGCTGATAATACTTTAAAGAAACCTTTGGGGAGAGTTAATGATATTCTTATCATGTTTAATAATAAACTTGTCCCCATTGATTTTATTGTCTTGGATATTAAATGCAAACTCATCTTTTCATGTTGTTTTGGGAAGAAATTTTCTTAGAACGGTTGGTGCTATTATTGATATGGAAGAAGGAAATATTAGGTACCAATTTCCTCTTAAAAAAGGTATGGAACACTTTCCTAGAAAGAAGATGAAGCTACCTTTTGACTATTATTCTCACAAACTATAATGTTGATGCTTCTTCGCTTAAAAACACTTGAGTCATACTTTATGTGCCTAGCTGAAAGGCGTTAAAGAAAAGCGATTATGGAGACAACCCACTTCTTATTTTTGTTATTTTGTGTCAAAGAGCATGCTTACCTCTGTAAAAACTCCTTTATATCTTTATTTTATTGCATAGTTGTGCTAAGTAATGTCTCTAGTAGAAAGTTGATAATAGATTTGGATTTCAGCGCAGGAACATTTTTTCTGCTGTCCACCGTTTAGTTCATAAATATTTTACAGAAAAATCAAAATGACCTGATATTTTATGTGCATGATCCTCAGATATGTAGCAACTTTCATTAGTTTTGAGTTTTCTGATTTGAGCAAGTTAAGTTTCTCGAAAAAATTCATGTTGACGGTCTGTTTTGTTTTTGACAGATTCTGCCATTTATTTTGCAATGCCCATTTTACTCTTTTCGAATGGATCTTTTTGTTCCATAAATTATCAGGGGCTGTAGCTAATGTCCAGTAGAATTGATAATGATTGTGTCCATAAATAATATGAGAATTTTTGATCATGCACTAACCCTCTAATGAAGTTTACTTTGAGTTTGGTGTGGTGGAAGTTTTCAAGGATAAAGAGAGAGGATGATATGATGTGATCAAGAAGATGAAAAGCCAAAGCTTGGGGATGCCCCCTTGGGCCACCCAAGAATATTTCAAGAAGAATCAAGAGTCTAAGCTTGGGGATACCCAAGACATCCCCTTCTTCATCAACAACTTATCAGGTTATCTCTAGTGGAACTATATTTTAATTCCATCACATCTTATGTGATTTACTTGGAGCGTCTGTTTTTATTTTTTTGCTTTGTTATATTCTTTTTATGAATAATGGATCTGAGCATTCTTTTGTGGGAAAGAGACACGCTCCACTTTTTCTTATGAATACTATTATTCTTCACTTTTATTTGTTCAGTATTCTTGTATGTTACTTCTTTTATCTCTCGTTTTTCATACATCAGTTATTCAGAGCTATTAGTTCTCATATGTTATACTCTCTTGTCTCATTGTTAAATACTTGGACAGTTTATGTTTAAAATAAGTTGATTGGTGTTTGGTTGGAAACAGAGAATGCTAAATGTGGTAGATGGTATACTGAAAAGATAGACATGCTCTTATGGATTGTTATTGTCGTGTCTCGAAGGACGGACACCGGGGATGCGAAGCACCCACTTTATAGATTCGGTAGGGGCGCGAAGGAGCCTGGGAACGTCTCTAGGGGGACGATCGCCGAACAAGTTCCTCACTCTCTCTTCGATCTCGACGTGGTGGACAAAAAAGGAAAGCACACAAGGATTTACCCAGGTTCAGGCCGCCCGGAGGCTAAAATCCCTACTCATGCATGTCTGGATAGATGGTTGAATCATGGTGTGGCTACAATGGTGTTTCTCTACGAGGTACCCGGCAGGGTTCGCCGTCTATGAGGAAGGAGAAGGACATATCCTTGCTCGGAGGAGATCACCTTCCTTTCCTTCCTCTCTCTAACCTAGCTTGGAGATGATCTTCTTCCTTGGGTCGACGACGAGCCAGCCGGAGCTTGCTTTCCTACGCCTTTGCCCTCCTTTTATAGGGAAAGGGGATACCATAGAGGTCATGCGTGGAGCGTGAGGGGTTTTGGCGGGAAGCAACCGCTCTCCCTGGTGGAGACGACGACGTGGCCTCTTCTCCTCTAAGTATCGTTCGCCGGGTTGGTGGGACCTCTACACCTTTGGGGAAAGCCGCGGATAGGGGCTCACAGTGGTTAGGTGGTGTCCCCTGGTGGTGCCTTGCTTCCCAAGTCTTCTGGGGTCTTCTACCATCCTCTGCAAGGTGGTGAAAACCTTATCTTCTACTTGTATGGTCTTGCACCCGAGAGGGAGCCCGGCCCTGCCGGGGACTCGTGCTCTCTGGGTCTTCAGTCCCTTCTGGGGTGCAGGAGACCCGGGGGTCATACGTACCCGAAAAGACTCTGTTGGCGAGGATGTGCGCGCAAGGCTTCGCGCTGAGTCTGAGCCTCGTTCGTCTTGGTGTTGGGCCCACGGGCGGTGGACCCACTTGAGAAGCTCTAGGGGAACCCCATGTTCCACTGCTGCGACAGTAGCCCCCAGGCATGGTCCTGGTGGCTTTGGTCTTCTGAAGCACCCGGGGCGATGACCAAAAAAGTCAAAGTGGGTCCGGCGCCTGGTCGTCCTTTCATGTCTCGGTGGGGCCCGCCGAGTCGAAGTTGATGCGAGCCCCCGAGCCTTTAAGTGACTGCGTTTTGCCGCACGTCGCAATTCGTGCGGGCGTCGAACGTGGTCGTGCATCAACGGTTGAGTTGCATCCAAGTTGGCACGACTCCTCGATCCCCACACCCGTCGAAGTAAAGGGGCCGCGACTGTCGGGTTATGACTCCCAGGAATCGGGGGTAGTCACTTCCTGAAGTGTGGTTCGAAAGGGGATTGAACGCGGAGGTCTAAACCCTCAAGTGGCTCCGCGACGTTGCTCGCCGGACCCGAAGAAGACGCACACTCGACCAAGGAAGACACCGTCCTTTACCCAGGTTCACGGCCCTCGTGAGGAGGTAAGACCGCTACTCCTGCCTGTGTGTATTATATGTGGAAGGTTACAGTACAATTGAGCTTGCCGGAAGCCCCCTTGAGGCAGTTCTTGCCTGGGGAGGGAAGCGATGATCTTCTTCATCCTCCAGCCAGAGGCTAACCTAACCAGTGTTGCTAGGGTTTACAAGGGTGTTTTGCATGCAAAGGGCCGACCCTTGGTACGATGGATGTCTACTCTCTTTTATAGGCGCCTCGGGCCTTCTCCTTCGGCTTGGCCTTCAAGGTGGCTCCCACATGCCAGTGGCAGGGCGGAACACGAGTCCACCGCGCTCCCTTCGTCCATGGACTCGGTCCATTGTTGATAAAGGTGGCGCCGTGGCCGACAGGCGGCCGACCGCGCGGTACTATCAGCAGAGCGGGCAGTCTCTGAGGTGGAGCCCGCGATGACGATCTCCGTTGGAGGGTTGCGCCGTCCACCTGCTTTATCGTCAGAGTAGAAGGTCCTCACAGCTGCGCAGCAGGCGGAGCAGCTTTGTTGACCACTTTATCGCCACGGACAGCGACGGGGGTGCGTGTGTCACTGCATGAGCGTGGCAGAGGTCACGTGCGCCCTGCCGTGCTTCCTTGGCCGCGACGTTTCCCTTCAGGACTGAGGGGAGATTCCTGTTGGACACCCCTCAGGCGGGTTGGCTCCTCGGGGGGGGGGGGGGGGGGGGAGGGGGTCCCCTGAGGCGATGGGTCCCTTGAGGCCCTCGTTTCCTCTTCAGGCCCTCGAGGGGAATCACCTCTCGAGGGTCCCGCCAGGCGGTGACGCCTGGTCCTTAGTCGTTTCGTCTGACTGGCCCTCGTGCGAGGCCTGGGGGAATGGGCTCTTGATACCCCAGTTCCCACTGGGCCGACAGTAGCCCCCGGTCCCATGATGGGCACGACTGAGCCCATGGGCTTAGGCGAAGCGTCGTGGGCCCTTAGTGCCCAGCCGGCCCGAGCCACGCGGCACTTGGACGATTAACGGCCTCGCACGATCTGGGGCGTGAGTCGTGGGGGGTCCCACCACGCCCCGGTAACTGCTCCTGGAGGGGACATAAAGCCCGAGCGCAGCGGCAGGGAGTTGTTACCGTTTCCAATTCTTCGCAGAAAATTCCGCTCTACAGAGCTCTCCGCCTCCGCTCTCTTCTGCGAGTTTCTGTTCTCCAACTCCTTCCAACCTCCACGACCGTGACAATGAGTCCTCTCAAGAGCAAGGGCAAGGCCGCCGCGGGGTCTTCCTCCCAGGCGGAAGCCACGGAGACCGTGATGGGCGCGGCGCTGCTCGGCGTGCGCGTCAACGAGAAAGCGCTCTCCAAGGTCCGATACCTGGTGGCGGACCGGACAAACGAGCACGGCGCCACCGCCCTGAATCCTGCGGCGCACGGGAAGCGCCCGCGGGGGTTTTCCCGGTCTTCCAGCACTGCCTGGCCGCGGGACTGGTGCCGCCCTTCTCGCTGTTCCTGGAGGCGGTGTTGGCGTTCTACCAGGTGCAGCTGCTGCACCTGCACCCCAACTCCGTCCTCATCCTCGCCGTCTTCGCCTACCTCTGCGAGGCGTACCTGGGCCTGAAGCCCACGGTGGGGCTGTTCCGGTGCTTCTACGCGCTCCGGAATACGGCGAAGAACGAGCGCTCGGGGTGCGTCTCGTTCCGCATTGTCGACGGCATGGGGGCGTCTACATTCCCATGTCCTGGAGCGAAGGCAAGGCCATCACGTCCGTGACAAAGAAAGTAGACGACTTCCGCCAGAAGTGGTTCTTCGTCGGGGTGGAGCGTCCCTGCGCCTTCCTCGACGTCCCCGACGAGCCTCCGGTGAAGAACTCCCATTGGGGCAAAGCTACCTTCGATGGCGCCAAGAATGTGAGCCTAATAGGGTGCCTGAGCTTCCTTCGCGAGGAGGGCCTCACAGGGCAGATGGTCGTGGCGGACTTCGTGACACGCCGCATCGCGCCCCTGCAAGCTCACTCGGTCCCCATGTGGATGTACTCGGGGCCGAACGACAAGATGCGGCTTCACGTCGAGGACAACGACAAGGACATCGTCAACAACATCCTCTCCGCACTCTTCGTCAACCCCTCTGTGCTTCCCGTGGATGAGCTCCGCGCAGCGCTCCGGCCCCTTCACCAGTACAATCTGACGGAGCGCATAGCCCTCCTGGAAGGGATGCCTCCGTTCACCCCGACAGGCCCGACGGACTCCGATGTGCCGATGCCGGCCCCGCGGGGAGCGGAGGGGGCCGATTCTCCCTCGGCTTCAGGAGCTGGCCTAGGTGAGGAGGAAGCCACAGCTGGGGAGGTTTCTTCTTCTAGAGCTGGGCCGTTTACTGACGAGATTTGCGATATCTCGTCAGGCGACGAAGACGCCTTCGTGGAGGCGCCCTCGCGCCCCGTGGAGGAGGAAGCTGAGGAAGGGGAGGCCTCGGGCGCGGAGGCCTCTCCAGGAAGGTGCGGGCCTCGCACCAAGGTTGCCGTGGACCACACAGGGGTGATGCCGTCTGACGTCCCTTCCAAGAGGAAAGTGGAGGCGCCCCCCGCGAGGCCTGCCCCCAAGCCCTTCCCCTCATGGCGCTCGCCAGGCCTGGCGTGGGTCGATGGTTGCGCTCCCCCTCCAGGGTGAGTTTATATGACGTTGGGTCGTTTGCCCTCTTGGTTTCTTTTTCCACCTCATCCTTTGTTGAAGTCTTTTCTTGGGCTCTTGCCAGCCGTCCTGCGCCTGCGAAGCGCCGCCGGCTCCGCAAGGCATCCGAGGTGAAGAGCGCCACGGCCGGTGGAGGCTGCGAGGCCTGTGGAGGCAGCCCCAGCGGTCCCCCTTGAGGAGGCGCCTCAAGTGGAGGTGACTGCGCCCCTCGCATGGGCGGCTGGTCCTCATGTGAAGGAAGGCGCCGTAGGCCCAGATGCACCTGTAGCGCCCCGCGAGCCTCTGGCGGTGGAGGGCTCGGAGGCGAGAACTTCTGCGCCACCTCGCGCTGCTACTCCACCTCGTGCGGCTACGCCTCCACGCGAGGCCATTCCGCCACGCGAGCCAACGCCGCCGCACACGTCGACGCCTCCGAGTGTGCCTACTGCGTCGCCTGCGCCCACCGCTTCTGCGCAGCCCGCGACGGAGACTTGCGAGGCACAGGCAGGCGCGGGCGCGTCTGCCGGGGACGGTTCTTCCTCTCCTCCCCGCCAGGCTAGAGGCGAGGAGCGCCCCGCGGCTGCAGGGCCTGAAGGGGGCGCGGGCACGGGCTCAGGCGGGGCTCAAGCTAGCCCCCGAGTTCTCCCCGAGGCCGGACCCGCGGGACTCGACGCCGAGGCCGGGCCTTCTACGAGCCAAGACCTGGTGCTCCGCGGCTGGGACTGGAGCGCGGGGCGCCGCGAGGTCGCCTTTGGCCTCGTGAGGGAGTCCCTGGAGGGCTTGGAGGCGCACCTCGCCCTTGGGGACATATGGCTTGCTCGGTAGCAGGAGGAGCTGGCGAAGTCGTGGGCGTCCTTCCACGCGGCGGTCGAGGCGCGCCGGCTTGAAGATTTGGCTCTGCAGGCCGCCCGCGAGGAGGCCATCAGCTTCGCCAAGGAGACCCGCGAGGGGGCCATCCGCGACGCTGCAGAGCTGCTCAACCTCCTCCAGGCGGAACGCGACGCTGCGGCGGAGCTCCTGCGAGAGGTCAGGGCGGAGCGCGAGGCGATGGAGGGCTCGCTGGCGCAGAAGCGCCTCGAGCTGGGCCAGCTGGAGGCCCAGCGGCTCTCCGCCCACCAGGCCGCATCGGCTGCTCTGGAGGAGGACCGCAAGGCCTTCGCCGAGCGTGAGCAGCAGCTGGTCCTCAAGGAGGAGGAGCTGCAGCAGCGCGAGGAGCAGCGCCTCCAGGCGGAGAAGGACCTGGTTGCTCAGCGCGAGGCCCTCGAGGAGCGAGAGGGCGAGTTGGCCAAGGCGACCCTGAGGTACGACGAAAACGTCGCTGCCCAGAAGGCGGCTTACGAGCGCTTCGAGCGGCGCTTCGCCGAGAAGAAGAAAGAGACCGAGGACACCCTCGCGGAGCGCGAGAAGCAGTTCCGCAAGTCCACTTCTCAGAAGTACCGCGACCTGGCCCAGTCACAGGAGGACTGCTTCAAGGCCAAGCACGCCGCAGACGCTCGGAAGATCGCCGAGCTTGAGAAGGCCAACTGCAAGCTGGAGGCCCGCCTCACTCGCGCTAAGGATGGCCGCCGCCGAGCGGAGGAGGCTTGCACCGAGGCTGTCCACAACCTCAACTCCTTGGCCAAGGACGTGGAGGAGCAGGTGGCCCCGGCGATGCAGCGAGCGGCGGAGGCCTCAGATTCGGCCAACGCGGCTCGGGCGCTCACGAAGCAGCGCGAGCGCATGTTCGAGGCGTTGGTTGCTCGTGGCAACGAGCTGGCCTCGCAGCTGGGAGCAGACGCGCGGCACACCGACGTTCGGGGCCGCGGCGATGCTGCCATGTACCTGGTCTACTTCGACCAGCTCTTCGCAGCGCTCGAGGGTCCCGTCGCCGAGCTTCGGGAGATGATCGAGGAAGAGAGTCGGCAGGTCTTGGGGGTGGTGGTGGATCGCATCTTCACCAACCTCAAGATCCTCACGCCAGACTTCGACCTTGGCTCTGTGACCGAAGCCGCCCAAGGCGAGGACGCGCAGCGGGTCTCAAGCTCCCTCCGGGAGCAGGTGGACGCCTTCTGCAACCGCTTCAGGCGCACGGAGCCTGCGCCGGAGGACAGCGGGGAGGAGGCCTGCTCTGCCGAGGCTGAAGAGGGCGCCGCGGAGGAGGTCCAAGGCGGTGCTGCTTCCCATTGAGTCATTCTCTATTGCGCATGCGAGCGCTTGTATCTGCACCAGCTGTGTGCTTTAGACATCTTGAGACTTTTGGTCTGTAATATACTTTTAATTGCTGTTTTAATTCGAGCTCGTCTGCCCCTCGTGAGGTCTCTTTGGACTCATCTTCATGTCTATCTGTTCTCTGCGTCGTTAGGTCTCATCTCTTCGTGCCAAGACTCCGCCACCTCGGTATGCGGGAGCAATGACTCCGCAAGGCCGGGGGGAGTTTAGGCCTAGGAGAGGTAAGAGCCTTGAGTCGCGATGCTCAAGTGCCCCCCTTAGACGTGCGAGTAGTCCATGAAGCGTAAGGGAAAACGAAGTGGCTCGAGGGGCAAAGACGCGCGCTAGGGAGAGAAAAACGCTCTTAAAGCGTGGGTGCGAGATTTAGCTTCTCGAGGTTTTCGCTCTGTGAAGGCTTTTCGCCTAGCGAGGTTGCCCACTTGAGGGGTCGCTCCTGGGGAATTGTAAATAAAAGATCCTGGAATTATTTTTGGAAAAGGAATGTTCCAGAACACCGAAGATGAGACGGAGAAGAGCCACGAGGCGACCACACCACCCCGTGGCGCATGCCCCTCTTCTACCGTGCAAGGAGGTGGTGTGGGCCCCTCGTCCCTCCACCGACATCGCCCCTTCGACCATAAATACCTCCTGACCTAAAACGATCGCACGAAATTCACATTTTCCTCCACGGGCCATGAGCCGCCGCCGTCGTCAACACCAATTCGGGAGAGATCAAAACTGCTCCCCGGCACCCAGTCGGGAGGGGGAATCGTCCCCGGAGGCGTCTACATCGCCATGACCGCCTTCAGACTGATGCGTGAGTAGTCTACCCTTGGACTACGGGTCCATAACAGTAGCTAGATGGTTGTCTTCTCCTCTTTTGCTATCATGTTTAGATCTTGTGAGCTGCCGATTATGATCAAGATCATATTTATTTAATTCTCCATGTTGTGTTTGTTGGGATCCGATGAATATTGAGTACTAAATTTATAACTTCATAATATATCATGTGTGTGCTATTTAATAATCTTGCATGCTCTCCGTTACTTGTGTGTGATTTGGCCAAGTAGATGCTCGTAACTCCAAGAGGGGGTATTTATGCTCGATAGTGGGTTCATGTCTCTATTAAATCTGGGTCAGTGATAGAAAACTCTAAGGTTGTAGATGTACTGTTGCTACTAGGATAAAACAATAGTATTTTGTCTAAGGATGATGTTATTTACTTACTTTACACACATTGCTTAAAGCGATAATCTGTTGCATGCAACTTAATACTGAAAGGGGTGGGGACGCTAACCAGAAGGTTGATTATTAGTCATAGATGCGGTTGGAACGGTCTACGTATATTGTTGTAATGCCCGAATGAATCTCACCCTAGAGATCATAACGTTAATATATGCATTGGGTTGCTAATCATTATTTTGTCAATTGCCTAGCTGTAATTTGTTTACCACTCATGGATGAATGTTATTATTATTTATGGAGAGACACCACTAGTGAACTATGGACCCATGTCCTTCTCATTAATCTGATAAAACCACAACTGCAAACCTGTTACTTTCTGCAAACAAACATCTTTCATCCACACATACGTTTAATCCTTTGTTACAACAAGTCGGTGGGATTGACAACCTCACTATTAAGTTGGGGCAAAGTATCTTGATTGTTTATGTGCAGGCTCCACGTTCGTTGCTGACGCTGGTGTTGCGCCGTGCCAACGTCGCCGCCAACAACCTCGAGTGAACGTTCATCTCCTATTGGTTCGATAACCTTGGTTTCATAACTGAGGGAAATTTACTGCTACACTACTTCACACCTTCCTCTTGGGGTCTCCCAACAACACACCCACCGTGTGCATCATGTAATTTCTAGCGTCGTAGCCGGGGATTTGAGTGTTCTTCCGCGTGGGGAGTTTTAGCACTTTTACTCTTTTTATTTTGTTATTGTCTTGCTTAGTTTACTTTTATTACTGTCTTGTTTGCTTAATATAAAAAATACAAAAAAATAGTTACTTGCATTGCCTTTCTTATTTCGGTTTGCACTTTTATTTTCAGTTTTGTTGCTCCTTGTTATTTCGGGTTGTCTTTATTTTCTTTAATATTGTTATTACAGTTTATTAATTAATTTGCTAAAATGAGTTCTGCTGAAAACACTAAGTTGTGTGACTTTACAAGCACCAACAATAATGATTTTGTATGCACACCTATTGCTCCACCTGCATCTAAAGCTGAGTTCTTTGAATTAAACCTGCCTTATTGAACCTTGTTATGAGAGAGTAATTGTCTGGTGTTAGTTCTGATGATGCTGCTGCCCATCTAAATAACTTCGATGAATTATGTGAAATGAAAAAATATAAAGACATAGATGGCTATATCATAAAAATGAAATTATTTCCTTTCTCCTTGAGAGCAAGAGCTAAGGAATGGTTGCTTTCATTGCCTAGGAATAGTATTGATTCTTCGATAAAATGCAAGATGCTTTTATAGGTAAATACTATCCTCCTGCTAAGATTATTTCTCTATGAAATAGCATCATGAATTTTAAACAACAAGATAATGAACATGTTGCTCAAGCTTGGGAAGAATGAAATCTTTGAAAAAGAATTGCCCAACCCATGGACTGACTGCTTGGATGATCATCCAAACCTTTTATGTAGGACCGAATTTTTCTTCAAGTAACTTATTGGATTCCTTCACTTTGGGGGCTGTGTAACGCCCCGGGATTTATCCCCTTTTGATTTGTGAGTTTTTCCTATTGCATCGACATAGCATCGCATTGCATTGCATTAATTTAATTGTTGCATTTAAATTTAATTCCCACAATTAAATTCAAATGCATTTCAAATTAATTAAAATTGTGTTTTTCAAATCTTTTGCAAATGTTAAAAACTAGTTTATTAAATTGTCTATTGAAAACTAAAAATATTTTTGTAAAGGTTTCGTGTTGAAATTCTTTTTCTATTTTGTTTTAAAAATATAAAACAGAAAATAATAACGGGAGAAAAATAAAAGCCCAAAAGCCCATCTAACCAAACCCTAGGTTTTCTACCTGAAAAACTTTTCCCACCCCCTGCCTTTTGCAGCCACCCTCCTCCATTTTGCTGTTTTTGCAAAAGAGTGCTCCCACCCCTTCTTTTTCCTTTTTCCCCCTCCTTTCCTTTTTCATTTTCTTTTTCCTTTTTCTTTTTCTTCTTTTCTTTTTCTTTCCTTCTCTTCCTTCTTCTTCCCGCAGCCCAGAAAGAGCGCCCCGATTCTCCCTGCTCGAGCTCGCCCCGAGCTCGTGCTTCCCGCGCGCTCCGGTCCGACGCCGCGCCGGCCGCCGGCCGTCCTCGCCGCGCCGCCCGGCGCCCCAGCGCCTCGCCTCCCCCGCGCGCCCTGGTCCTCCGCCGCACCCCCGTGCGCTCCACGTGCGCCGCGCCTGCGCTTGCGCCGCCACGCCCGCCGCCGCCTCTCCCGGCCGCGCCGCCTCCGTCCCCGCCGCGCCCGGCCTCCCCCACCCCGAGCCGCACCAGCCAGCCCCGAGCTCGCCCCCGAGCCGCCGCCCCGAGCTCCTCTGCCTCCAAGCCTCCCGCCTCCGGCCTGCGCCCGCGCCGCCGCACAGCCGCGCCGCGCCGCCTGCTCCGGCCGGCCAGAGCCTCCGCGCGCGTCCCCTGCTCCGGCCTTACGCCGCCAGCGCGCGCCCTCCGCCTCCAGCGCCACGCTCGAGCCGCCCCGGCCTCCTCTGCCGCGCGCGCCCGAGACGCCTCCCCCCGCGCGCCCGCGCGCTGCGCCTGCCTTGCCGCCGCACCTCCGCTCCCCGCACGCACGCATCGCTGCCGCCCGTGCCCCCTGTCCCGCCTTTGCCGCCGGCGCCCGCGCCCCCTTTCGCCCAGCCTGCGCTACTCGCCGCGCCACGCCGCCGCTCGCTGCCGCCGCCTCCATCCGCGCCGGTCGCCGCCGCCGTGCGCATCCGCTCCGCGCCGCCGCCTCCCGCACGCACGTGTCGCCGCTGCCTCCTCTTCTGGCCGCGTGCACGTCGTCTCCGTCCGGTGGCGTCCCCGCGTCCGCCGCCCGCAAGGTGTCCGGTGAAATGCCCGAAAGACCCCGGCATCGCATTTGTTTATCCATGTTTGTCCATCCTTCGTGGTGCTGCCCGGTTTTCCTTCCAGTGTCCGTTGCCATGCGCCTTCGTGCGTGACTCGACCCGTTGTCGTGGCCCCAAAGACCGGGTACGACGAGTGCGCCACCGACCCTGAAGCCGGTGCTCCGAATGACGACCACCCGGACGACTACCCGACCACTTCCACGACACCGAAAAACGACGATGCCCCGGTTCCACGACGACTACTTCCCCGACGACGACTACTTCCTCTACGTTCCGAAGACGTCGGTTTCGAACCCTATCTCTCCCGATCCAACGTGCGAACCCAAACCCTAACCCTAAAAACCTATTTTTATTAAATGTCATCTATCTTGTGCATATCGCATCATAATTGCATTTGTTGCATCTCTTGGGTTTGTGGGTGTAGCAAATCACCTAAATAATAAATATGGAATGTGTGGGGCAAATCAATATATGTATTACCCCATTCCATTTAATTTGACTAGATCATCTTTGCCATGTCTTGCCCTGTTAATGAACATTTAATTTGATGTGTAGATAAATAACTTTAACATTAATATTAATTGTCGGAATCCCGGTTCTGCTTAATTTGAATTAATTGCATTTATATTGCGTCTTGCCATGCCATGCATCATTCTCATATGATCATGCTGGATCTTTTGCCGTAGTTGTAAAATGCATCTTTTACGCTTCAAGTGTTTGTTGCTTCTTCGCGGACAAGACGTTGAGATGTGTGAGCAACGACAAGATCTGCTTCCATGCGGGATTCCAGGCAAGCAAAGTTTGCTTGTTTACCTATACATTGTCTTTCATTCCTGCTGTTGATCTCTGCTACCCTAGTTATCGATTCTTGAACTGCGATCCCATCACATGTTTATCCTGCAGCCCATACAGCTTTATCCCCACAACCTAATACCCGTTGCATGTTTATCTGTTGGCCTTGCGAGTCGTAGCGCATGCTTAGAGTTGTTTGTGTGAGTCGTCTGTTGGTCTTATGTTTCATCTGCTTAGTATGATATATTATTCTACCTTAATAAAATGTTGTATTATATTGGGGTATTATAATTAAAAGATAAGGCACCAGGCGGAAGGCCTTGCGAGGTGTTTGGTTCTGCTCAGTGTCGGCCTAGGAACTGAGATTTTGTCCTCGGATCCAATTTTGAGCGCACTAACCACTTGTGGGTGGCCCAATGGAGCCCCCCTCGACTTTGAACGGATCCGCAGCTCGTCCATGTGCCGCAAGTAGTTCGGGTTTTCCATTTGCTCATATGCATGTGCATGATGATGACGATGATGATGATGAGAGGGTATGTGATACGGGGGGTCATATAGGTGCGGTACGACACGAAGCGGACAGTTCCTACTGTGGTTTGAGCCGCATGGTGGCGTAGTCGCAAATTAATGAGTCCGCAATTGAGATTCGGCCGGACTCCTGACGCGGGTAACAACTCATATGGGTGGCACTTGGACTTGCTGTAGTGAAGGAATGAGTCGTGTTGAGAAGCCCTGATGCTTGCTTGGGTTGATCATGCGAGTATGGGTACAGTAGTGCACCCCTGCAGGGTATAATCTTATCGATGAGCCGTGTCCACGGTTATGGACGACTTTGGTGATGATGCTGGCTAACAAGATCTAGACAACTTGCACCTATTTAATGTTAATTAAATTGACTAGTAATATAGAATTACTTTCACAATAAATTATAATTAAAACTGTTTAACGTGTGAGTTTCCCGAATTGCTTCCTCATACTTGGTTGAGGGGGTTAATTCGAGAATGGGTTATGATTGGTGTTAGTTGTAGTTGTTTACTTTATGCGCTCTCTTATCCCGCTCTGATTAGACGAAAGTTGTAGCGTGTCTCTTTAGTTGCTAGTGCTGCTGCCGCTAAGTCCACCTACCCCATATTTTGGGAGATGGTGTAGAAAGTAGGCAAGTCGGTTTTGCTTGCCAGGGAGTGCCCTGACCCTCTTTTGGGATGTGCTTTATGTGCAGTAAACAGGTTTGAAGTCCGACGACGTTAGCTTGGGAATCCCTCCGGCTTGGGTGGGCAGGGATATGGCGCCATTGCTTATCTTCAGGACTCTTAGTCCAATTTGCATCTTATCCGTAGCCGGATACTATTTCGCTTCCGCTGTCATTTGAATCTTTGTATGGTATTATTTGTATCTTGACTCGTTCGAGTCGTTGTTGTAAATTATCTTCTGTTGTACTTGTGGATGTATCGGAACTGTTGTAATGTTATCACAATTCCACCCACATAATGCGCATGTTTCGGCGTGCACATTATGTCTGGTGGGCGACCTAAAATCGTTATTATGCGGATTTCGGCGGGAACGCTTAAATCTACATAGTATCGATTTTAGGGCGTCACAGGCTGCAACAAAACTTCTAGATGAAATGATGGTGAATTATTCTGAATGGCATACTGAAAGGACACCTCGAGGCAAGAAGGTAAATTATGTTGAAGAAGGTGGATTATTGGGCATAGATGCGGTTGGAACA
This sequence comes from Poa annua, assembly GCA_026929855.1. NCBI lineage: Eukaryota > Viridiplantae > Streptophyta > Magnoliopsida > Poales > Poaceae > Poa > Poa annua. The sequence continues at coordinate 38,364,050 of CM049426.1, forward strand.
GTCTATATATATTGTTCTAATGCCCAAGTGAATCTCACGCTATACATCATGACATTAATATATGCATTGTTATGCACTTCTTTATTCTATCAGTTGCCCAGCTGTAATTTGTTTACCCGCATGAATGTTATTATTATTTATGGAGAGACACCACTGGTGAACTGGGGACCCCAGTCCTTTTCTTTAATTTGATAAAACAACCTACTGCAAACCTGTTACTTTCATTCTCTGCAACAAACACCATTCTTCCACACATACGTTTAATTCTTTGTTACAGCAAGCCAATGAGATTGACAACCTCACTGTTAAGTTGGGGCAAAGTATCTTGATTGTGTTGTTTGCAGGTTCCACGTCAACTACACGCCACAGAGGATTTCTGGCGCCATTGCAAGGCTTCATCTCCCCTTCGACGTCAAGACCTTCTAGAGTCGTTGCCACCTCGAACGAATTCTCGAATCCTACTAGTTCGATAACCTTGGTTTCATAACTCAGAGAAATTCTTCTGCTACACTCATCACACCTTCCTCTTGGGGTCTCCCAACAACACGTAGAAAGCATCAAGAATTTCTGGCGCCGTTGCCGGGGAGATAAGAATTCCTGCACGGGGAGAGTTATCACACTTCCAATCTTTTTATATTTTATTGCCTTGCATATTTATTTTTATTATTGTCTTGTTTTCTTAATATAAAAAATACCAAAAATATTTTTACTTACATTGTTATTTATATTTCGGTTTGTTATTTGTTATTGTCGGTTTAGTCTTTTTCATATTTCGTTTTGTTATTTTTTGCTAAACTGAGTACTGCTGAGAATACTAAGTTGTGTGACTTCACTAGCACCAACAATAATGCTTTTATATGCACACCTATTACTCCACCTACATCTAAAGTTGAGTTCTTTGAAATTAAACCTGCTTTATTGAACCTTGTTATGAGAGAGCAATTCTCTGGTGTTAGTTCTGATGATGTTGCTTCCCATCTAAATAACTTTGTTGAATTACGTGAAATGGAAAAATATAAAGACATAGATGGTGATATCATAAAAATGAAATTATTTCCTTTCTCCTTGAGAGGAAGAGCTAATGAATGGTTGTTTTCATTGCCTAGGAATAGTATTGATTCTTCGATAAAATGCAAAGATGCTTTTAGGGGAAAATACTGTCCTCCTGCTAAGATTATTTCTCCAAGAAGTAGCATCATGAATTTTAAACAACTAGATAATGAAAATTTTGCTCAAGCTTGGGAAAGAATGAAATCTTTGATAAATAATTGCCCAACCCATGGACTGACTGCTTGGATGATCATCCAAACCTTTTATGCAGGACTGAATTTTTCTTCAAGAAACTTATTGGATTCAGCTGCTGAAGGTACCTTTATGTCCATCACTTTGGGGGCTGCAACAAAACTCTTGGATGATATGATGGTGAATTATTCTGAATGGCATACGGAGAGGACAACTCAAGGTAAGAAGGTAAACTCTGTTGAAGAAACCTCCTCCTTAAGTGAAAAGATTGATATTATAATGTCTATGCTTGCTAGTGGTAAATCCCATATTGATCCCAGTAATGTTCCTTTAGCTTCTTTAGTTGCACAAGAAGAGCATGCTGATGTAAACTTTATTAAAAACAACAATTTTAACAACAATGCCTATAGGAACAACTATGGTATAACAACTATAAGCCATATCCTTCGAATAATAATGGAAACTCTTATGATAATTCTTATGGTAACTCTTATGTTAAAATGCCTAGTGAGGAAAGGATTCTAGAAATTGAAAAAGCTACTAAAGTTTTCATGCAAAATCAATATGAGCAAAATAAAGTGTTCACTAAAACCATGGACGAACAATCTAATATGTTGAGAAACATTAGTCATCAAATGGAAAATTTAAATAGGGAGGTTTCGGGTCTCCAAGGAAAAATGACTAATGCTGAAACTTGTATTTCCTCTATGTCAGCAGCACAATCTTCTTTAATTAATAAAATGGCTGCTAAACCTGAAAATATAGATGATAATCCTTTTGCTACTGCTAATGCCATCCAAATTCAAATAGATGAAAATGTTAGGATGATGGCTCAATTACTTGCTAGATGGGAGAGAGAGAGAACTAGAGAAATAGGCTAATATTGTTAAAGTTTTTACTATTACTACCTCTGAAAATAATGGTGTTTCACATGTTAGTAAGACTCCTACTATCAATAGTAACATAGTTGGTGTCTGAAATGTCTCCTCTACTTCCTCCAAAAATTTAAAATTGCCCAAAACTGCTAAAACTAGTGTTAACAAAAGTGCTGAAATTTTTAAGAACATGAGAGAAAGTGGTTCGGTTTGCTTTGATGATAGTAATTTTGATTTTTATAATTGTAATATCTTTAAGTTCTTGCAAAAATTGTCCACAAGTACTAATGCTAGCTCTCTTAATTTGGCTTTTACTACTCATATTATACATGCTCTCATTAAAGCTAGGGAATATAAATTGAGACTTGAAGCTATAATCACTAAGAAATTAGAAGATGGTTGGGAGCCCATCATTAAAATGAAAGTATATAAATTTTATTGCAATGCTTTGTGTGACCTTGGTTCAAGTATTTCTGTTATGCCTAAAAAGCTCTATGATATGTTTGATTTGCCACCATTGGAACATTGCTATTTGGATGTTTTTCTTGGTGATAATGATTTGAAGAAACCTTTGGGGAGGATCAGTGATATTCCTATTATGGTTAATAATAACCTGGTCCCCGTTGATTTTATTGTCTTGGATATTGAATTCAATCCATCTTGTCTAATTGTGTTGGGAAGACCCTTTCTTAGAACTGTGGGTGCTATTATAGATATGAAAGAAGGTACCGTCAAGTACCAATTCCCACTCAAGAAAGGTATGAAACACTTCCGCAGGAAAAAAATGAAGCTACCTTTTGATTCTATTGTTTGTTCAAATTATGGTGTTGATGCTTCATCTCTTGATAATACTTGAGTTTCACTTTTTGTGCCTAGCTCAAATGTGTTAAACAAAAGCCCTTATGGGAGACAACCCACTTTTATTTCCTATTATTTTATTTTTATTTTTTTTTCTTGTGTCAAGTACTTTTCCTACCTCTGTAGCAACTCCTTTGTATCTTTTTTTTTGAAATGTTGTGTCAAGTTAAGGCTCTAGTTAAAAGTTGATGCAAAATTTCAATTCCTAGGCATAAACAGATTTTTGCTGTTCACCGTTAAATTCATAACTATTCACTGTAAAATCAGAACAATCTACCCTTTTTTGTGCATAATCCCCAGATGTATACGCAACTTTCATTAACTTTGAGTTTTCTGATCTGAGCAAGTTAAGTGCCTCAAAAAAATTCGTCTTTACGTACTGTTCTATTTTTGACAGATTCTGTCATTTATTTTGTAATGTCTCTTTTGCTCTTTTGATTGGATCTTTTTATCCTATTAAGTATCAGTGGCTGTAGATAATTTCCAGTAGCATTGGTAGCAATTGTGTTCCTAAGAATATCATAATTTTTTGTGCACTAACCCTCCAATGAAATTTACTCTAAGTTTGGTGTGGAGAAAGTTTTCAAGAATCAAGAGAGAAGGATGATATAATGTGATCAAGAGGATAGTAACGCCAAAAATTGGAGATGCCCAGGTGGTTTACCCAATTATATTTCAAGAAGACTCAAGCGTCAAAACTTGGGGATGCCCACGCATCCACTTCTTCATCAATAAACTATCAGGTCCTTTCTAGTGAAACTATATTATAATTCGTCACATCTTATGTGCTTATCTTGAAGCGTTTGTTTGCTTTTGTTTTTATTATTTTTATTCTCTGAATAAAATGGATCCTAGCATTCTTTTGTGTGGGAGAGAGACACACCCCGCCTTTTCTTATGAATACTAGTATTCTTCTCTTATATTCGTTGAGTATTCTTTTCATGTTATTGTTTGCTTCCGAGCTCTTGTTTTTCATGCATCTCTTGCTAGAGCTGTTAGCTTTGTTATACTATACGCATATCTCATTGTTTAATTACTTGGAGAGTTTATATTTTAAATAAGTTGATTGGTGTTTGGTTGAGAACAGAAAATGCTAAATATGGTAGGTGGTATAATTAAATGATACATAATGTTGTAGATCATTAAATTGTGTCACTTGAATCATTGATGTTGTTTTGAGATATTAATTTTCTTAATGGTAAACCTGATGGTCTAATAAAGTGGAATGATTAATGGTTGGTCTAGAAAAACTTGAAGTTGTGCCACACTTAAATTTCCAGTTGATTGCATAATGATATATGACTTCTATTTGCCTAAAGCAACTGTAATGACTTTATATTATGCGCTACGGTTGGGTCCCCAACAGTGACTTGTTCATTTGCCACAGCACCCCTAGGAGTAATTTTCATTATGCCTTGTATGATCTTATTTTTATTTGGAATCTTTTTACTTGTGAGTTCTAAAACTGCGGTTTTCATGACACTTCCACCACCATATTGCTAGCCTCTTCGGTACTTTGCTTTGTCCTTTCTCACATTGAGAGTTGGTGCATTTTTCGTGGGAGATCTTTATGTTGTTCTCCTACACATAAGACAAATATCTTCCTCAAAACATTCACCATACCTACCTACTACCGCATTTCCATAGTTGTTCCGAGATATATTGCCATGCAACATCCATCTTACAATACATGACTTGTTGACATTCATTACTTATATATTGCTTTGCGTGATTCTATAAAGCTGATGTGTGGTTTTACCCATGTTACGCTAGATCATTGCATAACCTGCTACACTGGCAGAGGCACCGTTGCCATATGCATTTTTATGGCACATTCACATTAGTTACTTGTATCATCAGTATGTTGTTTTATCATCATTAGTGTTATGTCATATATCATATATCATATTAGGATACTTGCCCCTAAAGTGAAAGGAGCCATGGAGGCCATCGAAAAGAGAAACAGAAAAAATATAAAAAAAGAGAAAATAAAATAAAATAAAATAAAAAAGGGGGCAGCATTACTATTCCTTATCACACAGTTGTGCTCATGTTATAGCACCATATCATTTATAGTCATCACTTGTTCTCATGTTATAACACCATATCATTTATGATCATCATTTGTGCTCATCTTTAGCACCTTTACTCCATATGAGAGTGTTTTCATGTCTTAGTTGCATAACAATGTGGGGAACTTTACACTATAGATCTTGGCTTGTATATTTCAATGATGAGACACCTCAAAAGTGCTCTAGGTCTTCGTGAGCAAGCAAGTTGGATGCACCCCACTAGTTCCATTGGAGAGCTTTCATATACTTATAGCTCTATGTGCATCCGTTGTGTGGCAATCACTACTCCTTGCATAGCTTCGATTGTAAGACTTTCTCTTGTCTAATGATCATCTTCAGCTTTGTGAGCCCTTCTTCCGTTGGCCTTCCAAACCTCCGTTAATGTTCTCTTAGCCAAAACCTCCGGGTGCCAGGAACCAACGTTGAACGCTTGCTTGTTTCTTTTGAACAAATAAAGTATTGATCTTCTACGTGCATATTGATATTACTTGACTTGATACTTTCATTAAGTTGTCATGTTTGTTGGAAGCATTAGATGATTATATTGTTGTGCTTGAAGCTTAAATCATCTTTAATATCTACTTTGCATAATTGATTGCTATCTAGTAATATATCATTGAAAGCTTTGGTTGCTTCACCTACTTGGTTATTTATTACTTATTTGATATCAGTATAAACTACACCCCTTATTCATTTGATCTCAATATACATGCCTTACATTATTACATGATCAAGATTATGTTAAGCATGCCACTTCAGAAATTATTCTTATTTTATCGTTGTTGCCTACTCGGGACGAGTAGAACTAAGCTTGGGCATGTTGATACGTCTCCAACGTATATATAATTTCTTATGTTCCATGTTATGTTATATCATGTTATTACATGTTTTATATGCTTTTTATATAGTTTATGCATTTTCTGGGACTAACCTATTAGGGTCAATTGGTTATGTGCCATGGTTCGCTGAGTTTTATCGGTCTATGCCCTACCCGCGCTGTTTCTCTGGTCTGTGCCCTGGTTTGCTCGCATATCGCCCAAACGCTCGTCTCACTCTGGTCGACATCCTTTGACCCGCATATGGCCTTACTAGTGGGGTCGGCCAAGCGCGGCTCGGCTCGTTTGTCGGCTCGGTTGGGATTTCCTTGGGGCGGCGCGTGGGGCCAGACACTAGTCTGACTGGTGGGGCTGTGACACTAGTCTGACTGGCGGGGACGACACGTGGGGTGCGCGTGGGGTCGGCGTGGGGTTGGCGCGTGGGGTCAGCGTGGGTCGGTTAGGGTTTGCCCGCCCTCCCTGCCGCGGCTAATAAAAGGGGGCCACCCTCGCCGTAGAAAGTCCGTTTTCTCTAACTCTCTCTCCCCTCCCTCCCTTGAAAATGTGGTGGAGCACACCATCGCCGATGCCGGACTCGGAGCTCTACTCGCCTGAGGAAATATGCATGACATGTAGGAGATGAAGCCAGAGGAGCGGGAGGAGTGGCTAGCGAAGCAGAACCATCTAATAACAAAAGCTTTCATTTCAATGGTCATGCCTATCCGTGCATGCTACATAGACGACATGGTGGACCACGACATGCCACACACGTATTCAATGCACACATATTCAATGCGCACGAACTGGAAGGCTCTCACACAGATGTGTCTCATACTCTCATCGTACGACTCGTAAAAATTGATTTGCTTCGGATTCTTGCTTTCACGCTAGAACGGATAAACATGAAGGTAACCCTAACATGAACGTATACGTGCCGCTCGTTCTGCTATAGCTAGTACTCCCTCCATCACGGTTTATAAGTCACATATGAAGTGAGTCCACCATTTTTGGTCAGAAATGGGGTCGTTTACCCTATCTTTGGAGCTCATTTGAAACACATTTTTCAGCTAGACCACCACCCTACCTTTGAAGCTCATTTGAAACACATTTTTCGGCGAGTCCACCATTTTTGCTTAGAAATGAGGCCGTTTACCCTACCTTTCGAGCTCATTTGAAACACGTTTTTAAGCGAGTCCACCACCCTACCTTTCGAGCTCATTTGAAACACATTTTTTGGCGAGTCCACCTTTTTTTCTTAGAAATGAGGCCGTTTACCCTACCTTTCGAGCTCATTTGAAACACATTTTTTAGCGAGTTCACCACCCTACCTTTGGAGCTCATTTGAAACACATTTTTCGGCGAGTCCACCATTTTTGCTTAGAAATGAGGCCGTTTACCCTACCTTTCGAGCTCATTTGAAACACATTTTTTAGCGAGTCTACCACCCTACCTTTGAAGCTCATTTGAAACATATTTTTCAGCGAGTCCACCATTTTTGCTTCGAAATGAGGCCACTTACCATACCTTTCGAGCACATTTGAAACACATTTTTAAGCGAGTCCACCACCCTACCTTTCGAACTCATTTGGAACACATTTTTCGGCGAGTCCACCATTTTTGCTTAGAAATGAGGCCGTTTACCGTACCTTTCGAGCTCATTTGAAACACATTTTTCAGCGAGTCCACCACCCTAACTTTGGATCTCATTTGAAACACATTTTTCGGCGAGTCCACCATTTTTGTTTAGAAATGAGGCCGTTTACCCTACCTTTCGAGGTCATTTGAAACACATTTTTTAGCGAGTCCAAGCTAGATTTGAGAAAGATCATGGCTATCCGCATTTGGTGTGCCAAAATACCCATTTTGTGTCAATGAGGCAAATGGGGGTGGGCGAGCCAAAATCCCCGTTGTGTCCGCCGTGGTCCACTCGTCAACGGGTGTACAACACTTGTCCTACGCGCACGTCCAATCAGAACGCGGAATGAGCTTCTCGCGGATCGCCCCGAGTCTACCTGCAGATTTGTTTTAGAGGAAATCAAACGGCCGCAGATTCCTTGTAGAGGAAATCGGACGGCTGCAAATTCCTTGTATAGGAAATCAGCTTCAAATATTCAAAAAATATCGAAAAATTGAAAAATCGTGCGCACATAGTTGTCTTATGTCATATACTAACGACTCAAGTTGAAAAACATGGTCTACATACATTCAAAAGGAGAATGGCATGGATCTCAGGTGATATCGCATAACTCAAACTATGAGGTCTAAGGTTGGAGAGACTAAGAAGGATCCATGCTTAGTGTAGCGTACCTGCACTTTAAATAAGGCAGATACCTGTGTATAGTGCAAATCCCTGGATCGATTCATTTGCACACACAGTTTACGATGTAATATCACAACAAAGTATCAATATTATTACATCGATGATCCAGACTTACAAAATATTCGATACAAGTTGCATAGCATTAAAGCTAGCATTGAAAAAGTAAATACAATAGCAGTGAGTCTCTATAACTTTCATGCTGCCACAGGCGAAAACATGTTGGTTGTGGACTCGAAACCTTTTAACGAAACCTCACTCGTCATCTGATCAATCTGCAATAAGAAAAATATTGCAACAACGTGGGTCAGATTCCATTAAAAATGGAGTCTGGCAAGTGACACTATGGTGGACACTTATGGAATAACTCTAAAGCCTATATGCATATTTGGCTGGTGGAGCTCAAGGCTAATTTGCATAAAGCCAATTTTTCCTATTCTTTTGAAAACACTTTTCTTGAAATCGACGAGTATGGCATGAAAACCATAAATCTCATCTTCCCTTGTTCACCCATCAACTTTTAACTTAGAAATTGGAATGGTGGAATCCTCCGTTGACGTCCTTGATCAGCTGCTCAAAATTGTCTGTAACCGGGGACACGGCTAAGTACTTAGTTTTACACTCTGCAGAGGTTGTGCACTTTCACCATTGTACCCATTCAACCCAAGGTATCCTTTACACACCATTTGTGATAAGGAAAGGAGAGAATGAGACGAGATCTTTCAGAAGCATTTTCTGTAACATCCCAAATTTCTCAAAAATTTAAAACTTTGCATCCATGCATCATGCATCATAAAAAGTATGGCAGTGAAATCACATAAGGAGTAGATTGAATTTTAATTATAATGTTAAATAGAATTGTTTTCATTAAAGAGGTTTATTTGAGCTCCTCATACAAATCTGTATTTTATTATTTTATTTATTTAACAAAATGATATCAAAAAGTCATAAATTAAATTAGCTTTTCAAAACATATTTTTATGAATTTTTCTGAAATGTTTTGATAAGTTTTAAAAATCAAATTTGAATTAAAGGTTTGAAATCAGAAAATGTTTTATTAAAAAAAAAAGGGGAGACGACCCAACTGGGCCGAAGCCCACTGCATTCCCTCGCTATCCGCCGCGCGCGCAGTGCAGAAGCCCACGCCACGGCCCATCTCACTCCCTCTCTCGCTGCCAGCCGGGGCCCGCATGTCATCCCTCTCCCCCAACTCGTGTAGAACACGAACTCGAATCCTACCGAACCCTAGCTTCTTTCGGATCAAAATCAGTTGAGAAAATCGCGAGGAAATCGCTCCCTACGCCCCCATATAACCCCCCCCTTCTACCGCCTCTCCCGAACACCAGAACCCTAGGGAATAGCCCCCAGGCCGCTCAGAAAAGGCTCGCCGCCGTCCGCCATTACCGCCGCCAAATTTCTCGATCTCCGGTGAGTACCGAGCCCCTCAAACCCTCCCGCGACTCCCTTTCGATTCCCAGTGAGCACGCGCACGTCCCTGACACCTTCTCTGCTATTCTTTGGCACCAGATCGCCGTGTACGTGTTCAACCGAAGCAAGCCGCCGCCGTTTCCATCTCCGGCGAGCTCTAGGAGGAGAAGGGAAGGCCGTCGAAGATTTCTGCCGCGCCAACAGCTCCGCCTTGACCTCCTCTTCCCAACGGTATGAGTCGTTCTTGCTCGCACAACGTAGATCGCCGGAAACGCGTTTGCCGACGAGGGCGCCGCCACGGGCACGAGATCTCCGGCGTTCTCCGGCCGGCCGCGATACTCACTTTAGATCCGAGCGGTTCGTTCGAGATCGGACGGGCGAGATTGAATCTTGCTTACCGTTTCGTCCATCTGATCTGGCGCGTTAGATTAAAATAGATCGGACGGTCCTCGTACGCGATCCGCGCGAAACGGTATCGGCCAACCAGCAAGCGCCGCGTGGCGATTTTATTTTCTATTTCGGCAGAGAATTTGTTTTAAAAACAGAAAATAACACAAACTTACAAAAATCATAACTTTTGATCTGTTCATCCAAATTTGATGAATTTTATATCCACGTGAAGCTCTGCTCGTGTAGTTTAATATGGTTTCATTAGTTTATCCTTTTAGTGCATATTAAATTGCGAAATTAAATTGTTTAACTTTCGGATATTAAATCTATAACTTAATTAATAAATTTTCTCTCTAAATAAATCCAATTGTTTTGGAGTTATATTAATGCCCTCTGTCCAGAGAGTGTAACATGAGTTTTATTTGAAACTTCTTCTAATAGACTTAAAGAAATTGGGTTTAGAATTTAAAACTACTAATATGCTCATTTTTTAAATGATTAATTAAAATATTAAAATATTGATCATTACATTTTCATACATGAATAACAGAGAATTTAAAATAGTAATTAATTGATCTTGTTAAGTTCATTGCATATTAAGCATGCATACATATTTTTGTATTGATATTCTAAGTGTTATGCTTGTGTGTTTATTGAGTGCTATTATTTCTCTCTAGATTGTAAAGAGGAGGAAGGTCCTTGTGATTGTTATTCTTGCTGTGCTTGTTCCCTTTGTTACCAAGGCAAGTGACATTCATCATCTATCCTATGTTTTCTATATGCATTATCAGTAGATTTTGAGTAGTATGCATGATAGGGAAATTGTGATACTATCTTATAATGCTAAGTTAGTCTACACTTTGAAAATATCCTAGTAGTGTGTAGCCATCCCTTCCCTTGCAGCCACCAAAAGTTTTATTAGATGCTTAGCTATGCTATAAAGAAGTTTATCTATCAGCTTATAGAATTATTGCTAAGTGTTAAAAACCTTGAATGCACTTCTGGGTGGAATTGGTTGTTTGGTTTATGTTGAGTGGCTTCTGGGACTATGCTTGTGGTTGTCTTCGCCTAGGATGAATTTCTATTCTACTTAGGGCCATGAGTATGGTGGTTTTCACCCAGAAGTACACTTGTGGACGGCCACCCAGGAACAAAGAGATTACTAAGTCCCTCCAAGTTTAGAAGCTTTCCGTGCAGCCTTCTGACAATGGGCTCTGTCTAGAACTACTAAGTTGTGAGAGTGCAACCTGTCAGCTTGACAAGCAGATGTAGAGTTGATAGGTGGAACGGGTCTTGCTAGTATGGTTGCATTCTTCTTCTTAAAGTTCTTGTCTCAATTCTCTCCTTTCCATAATACACTCCGCGTGTATAGGATTTCTCGGACAAATTGAGTCTTAAGGTGAAAGTGCACAACCTCTGCAGAGTCGACAAACTGAGTACTCAGCCGTGTCCCCGGTGATGGACAACTTCGAGCAACTGGACAAGGATGGACGGAAGAATCTCAACATGGTTTTCGTAAAGTAAAATTTGACTAAGGAAAGAATTATTGGTGCACTTGGGCTTCATCCCTTGGTGCCAAGTCTTTGAGATACAAAAGTGTTTTACAAAAGATAGGAGAAAACTGGCTTTCTGCAAAATGGCCTACAAACTCCACCAAGCCAAATATGCATATAGAATTAGATTTGTCATAATTTATCCACCATAGTCACTTGCCAATACTTCATTGTATTGACCTCCTTCGGGGGCTGCATATTCAAATGTGCAGGTAATTCTGATGAGGAGTAAGTTTGGACTCGATTCTACACCCAACATGTCTGCTCGTGGCGTATGCTAGAAGAGAAGGCCCATCGCTTTTATTTTCGTTGTGAACTCTGAATATTTTAGCTAGTCTTCATGACTATGCACTTTGTAATAAAGCTATACTTGGCTATTTCTGGATCTCGATGTAGTATTTTGATACTTATGCAATGATACTATATATTTTGTACTGTGGTGCTGGCAGTGATCCAGGGACTAGCACATAACACAGGTGTTCCATCTTTATTTAAAGATGGGGCGCTACAAAATGGTATCAGAGCAAAAGTGTTGCCTGTAGGTTCGAGCCCTTAGGATTGGTTAAGCCTCCTTTTTTATCATAATATTACCATCTTGGAAGTATGTTGGATTCTAACGGCATAGTGGGATGAAGCGGCCCGGGACTAACCTTACATGTACGCGTACATGAGACCTGTTCCACAATTATAAGTGGCTGGCCGGGTGTCTGTCTCTCTCACTATAGTGAATATCCGACTTACAAAAGAGTTGATAATAGTATTGATCACCTGTTAGAGAAGAACTTCTTTTTCTCTAAGTACTTAAGTACACCACAATTAGTATATCTTACCTTTGTCTTGTTTTAATAAACTCTACCTTTATCACTTAAGGATGTCGTTCTTCATGTATCAAACCGCGGAGGACTTCAAGGACATGCGCTTTGGAAGATATCTTCTAGAGTTGGTAGAACTGTTGGCACTTCCGACACCCATCATCAAGGCAAGCCAGCTGAAGCACTTCAACAAAGAAGACGTATGGGGAATTCGCCTTTACCAACAAGGGCGCCAGACTGAACCCAAGACCGAAGACATCCAGTACAAGTCGATTAGTGACTCCTTGGAGAAAGGGCTGAATCTCGTCACGCAGGAGCTAATAGGACGTCCTTGCTTGCAATACCAAGAAGAGTTAAAAGACCACTACTTTGCTCACCTTGGCCAACGTGACGAACATGGGATTCCTTACTGTATTAGCGAGGAAGACAAAAACAAACCAGAAGCTTTGTACCCATATCTCCAAGACTTAGAACTTCACCTCTGGCAACTAGAAGAAGATAGACGCAATGAGCTGTTGAAGAATGATGAAATAATGGCACAAGTCAAGGAGACTCAAAAGAAGATTGAAGCCCAAGAAGAGGTGGCCAACGCTCAAGAGGAGAAGTTCCGAGCTCAAGAGAAGAAGTTTCAAAGCCAAGAAAAGAGAATTAGAGACAAGAACAAGGAGATCAGGACCTTGAAGGATGAAATCCAGAGCAACGACGTCGAGTTCGAAGCTGATCGAGATTTGATCGAGACTCTACGCCGTGAGAAGAGAATACTACAAGAGAAGATTGAAGTCCTGGAGAAAGAAGCAATCGAGACTCTGCACCGTGAGACGACAATGTTACAGGAGAAGAATGAGGCCTTGGAGAAGGAGGTGAATGACTACAAGGAGATTCTTACGAAGGAAGGCATCACCATCGAGGAAGTGGAGGAAGATGAAGGAGACGTCATGGACGAAGTTTAGACTTAGTAGTTGGACCACCATGTTCTCCCTCGTTTAGTTCGTCGTTCTTTTTAAAACATTGATCTCCAACTTGTGGTGTGACAATGATAGAATTGTTTGGTTTGCAGACTCAGTTGTTTTTATTAAATCAATTTAGACTACTTGTTTTATTAGACTTTGCCTTTTAAGTTGTCTTATGAGTGTTGTTTGTGTTGACTTGGTTGCTTTGTGCATGGGTAGGATTTTTCTTTTAGTTCTGTCTATCTTTCACTCATCTATGCTGAAAAACCCTACAGATGCCTCCTCGTCGTGATACCAGCAACGACGACGTCATGCAACAACTGATGGCCGCTCAAGCTCAGTTGATGAATATGATGACTCAGTTCATTGCAGCAACCAACAACAACAACAACCACAACAACAACAACCCGCCACCTCCACCCCCACCCCCAGTGGACAGACTTGCTAGATTCCTAAGGCTTAGGCCTAATAAGTTCTCCTCTGCTACTGAACCAATAGTGGCGGATGACTGGCTCCGTTCAGTCAACAAGGACTTAGTAACTTGTGAATGTTCTGAGGCAGAAAAAGTGAGGTTCACTGCACACCTGTTGGAAGGACCCGCAGCATTGTGGTGGGAAAATTTTCAAGTGACTCATCCTTTGGATGGCATGACTTGGGATGCGTTCAAGGAAGGCTTCCGGAATGCTCACATCTCCTCAGGTATAATGAACCTGAAGAAAGACGAATTTCGCAGATTGAGGCAAGGAGGTAGAACTCTGAAGGAGTATATGGATGACTTCTGTATGCTATCAAGGTATGCACCAGAGGACATCGATACTGATGCAAAGAGGAAGGAAAAGTTCCTCAATGGGCTTAAGGGAGAACTGAAGATACCTTTGTCTGTGGCATATACACCAAGCTATCAAGCTCTGCTGGATCAAGCTATCACCTTGGACAACAACATAAGAAAGGAAGAGAATAGGAAGAGGAAGTTCAGTGCAAGTAAGGTTCATTCTGAAGGGACATATAAGAAACACACCTCTGAAGTCAGTAGTCATAAACCTGGAATCACTCCAACACTGGTAGTGGCCAAAAACATCATGGTCATAACCACAATGGAGGGAACAAAGGAAGCAATGGAGGATACAATGGAAATAATGGTGGATCCAGGGGAAACCATCATCATGGTCATAATCATGGGAATGGTAATCACCGTCCTAACCATGAAGGGAAGAAAGACTTGTCTCATGTGACCTGCTACAAGTGCAAGAAGACAGGACATTATGCAACTGATTGCCCAGAGAAGAAAGCTGAGGAAAATTCCAAGCCCAATCCTTTCCAGAAGGGACAAGTGAACCACATCAATGTGGAAGAAGTTCATGATGAACCTGATGCTGTGATTGGTACGTTCTTGCTCAACTCCTTTCCAGCATTAGTTTTATTTGATACTGGAGCATCTCATTCATTCATATCAAGAGCTTTTGTTAACAAACATGGGTTAGCTGAGGAAAGTCTAGGAAAACCTATTAGGGTAAGTTCACCTGGAGGAGAGATGCTAGTAAATTCCGGGTGTAGGCAGTTAGACTTGCAAATTGGAAAACACACCTTCCCAACAGACTTAGTCATCCTAGAGACCCAAGGATTGGATGTTATCATCGGAATGGATTGGATGACTCGTTTTGAAGGAATCATAGATTGTGCGAATAGAGCAATCACCCTCACCACCCCAGAGAAAAGAAAGATTAAGTTCCGATCAACTTTCGAACTTAAGAAGGTTAGGCTAAATTCTCTTAAGGGGGTTAGCCTTGGTGATGTGCTTATCGTCAAGGAATACCCAGATGTTTTTCCGGAGGAACTACCGGGAATGCCACCTGATAGAGATGTAGAGTTTCTCATCGAACTTAAGCCGGGAACAGGGCCAATAGCAAAAAGACCTTATCCTATGGCCGTCGATGAATTGAAAGAGCTCAAGAAGCAATTAGAAGAACATATCCAGAAAGGATTCATTCGTCCAAGTTCATCGCCATGGGGAGCACCAGTCTTATTTGTTAAGAAGAAGGATCAAACCCAGAGGCTAGTCACGGATTATAGAGATATAAACGAGCAAACTATCAAAAACAAGTACCCGTTGCCCAAGATAAATGAACTATTTGATCAACTGGAAGGTGCTTGTGTTTTCTCAAAGATCGATCTTCGATCGGGGTACCTCCAAATGAAAGTTAGAGAAATGGATATACCCAAAATTGCATTTGTTACGAGATATGGCTCTTACGAGTACACAGTAATGCCTTTTGGATTAACCAATGCACCAGCTTATTTCATGAATATGATGAATAAAGTGTTCATGGATTTTCTGGATAAGTTTGTGGTCGTGTTCATAGATGATATTCTAATCTACTCCAAGAGTCACCAAGAACATGAAGAGCACTTGCGTCAGGTATTGCATAGACTACGTGAACATAAGTTGTATGCCAAGTACAGCAAGTGTGAGTTTTGGTTAGAACAAGTCGGATTTTTAGGCCATGTGGTGTCCAAGGAAGGTATAGCGGTGGATCCTGAAAAGGTTTCAGCTGTAACTAATTGGGAACCGCCAAAGAATGTTGGTGAATTACGAAGTTTCCTGGGCCTAGCAGGATACTACCGAATATTCATTGAAAACTTCTCCAAGATTGCCAAGGCCTTGACGGAATTATTAAAGAAGGAGAAGAAATTTGAGTGGACAGAGGCATGCGAAGCCAGTTTTCAGGAGTTGAAGAAACGTCTGGTTTCAGCCCCAGTTCTATGTTTACCTGATTTGGAGAAGGAATTCCAAGTATACTGTGATGCTTCACGCCAAGGCTTGGGAAGTGTGTTGATGCAGGAAGGCAGAGTGGCATCTTATGCCTCTAGACAACTCAAGAAACATGAAGTAAATTACCCAACTCATGATCTCGAGTTAGCATCAGTAGTGCATGCTCTAAAAACTTGGAGACCCTATCTAATGGGAAAAAGGTGTGAGGTATTCACGGACCACAAAAGTTTGAAGTACATATTTACACAGAAGGAATTGAATATGAGACAAAGAAGATGGTTGGAACTTATTAAAGATTATGATCTAAGCCTTCAATACCATCCGGGAAAAGCTAATGTGGTAGCAGATGCTCTGAGCCGAAAAGTGTATGTGAATGGCCTTACAGCAGGAGAATTACCCGAGGATTTATGCAAGGCATTTAAGGACCTCGGGTTGGAAGTAGTATCTGAAGGGTTTGTAACCTCATTAGTGGTACAGCCCACTTTGATGGACAAGATACGTGAAGCTCAGAAAGGAGACAAGGAAATAGAAGAGATCAAAGTCAATTTAAGAGCTGGAAAAGCTAAAGGATTTCATGAGGATGAGCAGGGAATTTTGTGGTTTGAAAAACGGGTATGTGTGGCCAATGACCCTGACCTTAGGAAGTTAATTCTGCAAGAAGCTCATGAAACACCTTATTCAATTCATCCGGGAAATACAAAGATGTATATGGATGTGAAAGAGAGATTTTGGTGGAATAATCTGAAGAGGGAAATAGCAGAATACATCGCTAAGTGTGATGTACGTAGTCGAGTAAAAGCAGAACATCAGAAACCAGCAGGATTATTACAACCCTTGAAAGTACCGGATTGGAAGTGGGATTCAATTGGGATGGACTTCATCACTGGATTACCAAGGACCAGATCGGGTTATGATTCTATTTGGGTTATTGTTTGTCGCCTAACCAAAATAGCTCACTTCATACCCGTGAAGACCACTTATACCAGTGCAAAGCTAGCCGATATTTACATGAAGAGAATTGTGTGCCTTCACGGCGTTCCTAAGAGTATCGTGTCTCATAGAGGGACCCAGTTCACTTCTCATTTTTGGAAGCAGTTGCACGAATCTTTGGGAACCAGATTGGAATTCAGTACGGCTTTCCACCCGCAAACAGATGGTCAGACTGAAAGAGTGAATCAGATTTTAGAAGATATGTTAAGAGCTTGTGCGCTCGACTATGGATCTAGTTGGGATGATAATTTGCCATACGCTGAGTTCTCCTACAACAATAGTTACCAAGCCAGCATTGAGATGGCACCGTTTGAAGCCTTATATGGAAAGAAATGCACAACCCCACTGTTGTGGAGTGGTGTAGGAGAACGGAGTTTCTTTGGGCCTGATATAATACAGGATGCCGAAGAGAAAGTCAGGCTGATTAAGGACAGATTGAAAATAGCACAATCACGCCAGAAAAGCTACGCAGATTCCAAGCGTAGAGAAGTCACCTATGAAGTGGGAGATAGAACCTATCTAAGGGTGTCACCACTTCGGGGTGTGAAAAGATTTGGAATCAAAGGAAAGTTAGCACCTCGATTCATTGGACCATTCAAAATTCTTTCTCGCCTATGAGTTAGAACTACCTGAAGTACTGTCTGCTGTTCATAATGTGTTCCATGTCAGTCAGTTGAAGAAATGTCATCCCGAGATGATGGGACTTCCCTTAAAGGATACAGTACCCCTCTAGGAGGTACAATTGGAGAGTGATCTGACATACGAAGAGAAGCCCATCAAGATATTACAGACAGCAGAAAGAGTCACCCGTACCAAAACCATCAAGTTTTGCAAGGTCCAGTGGAATCATCACACAGAGGACGAAGCCACCTAGGAACGAGAGGATGACCTCCGAGAAGACCACCCACACCTATTTGCTGACCTTTCCGAAGCTCGAGGGCGAGCTTCTTCTTAAGGGGGTTAGTCTGTAACATCCCAAATTTCTCAAAAATTTAAAACTTTGCATCCATGCATCATGCATCATAAAAAGTATGGCAGTGAAATCACATAAGGAGTAGATTGAATTTTAATTATAATGTTAAATAGAATTGTTTTCATTAAAGAGGTTTATTTGAGCTCCTCATACAAATCTGTATTTTATTATTTTATTTATTTAACAAAATGATATCAAAAAGTCATAAATTAAATTAGCGTTTCAAAACATATTTTTATGAATTTTTCTGAAATGTTTTGATAAGTTTTAAAAATCAAATTTGAATTAAAGGTTTGAAATCAGAAAATGTTTTATTAAAAAAAAAAGGGGAGACGACCCAACTGGGCCGAAGCCCACTGCATTCCCTCGCTATCCGCCGCGCGCGCAGTGCAGAAGCCCACGCCACGGCCCATCTCACTCCCTCTCTCGCTGCCAGCCGGGGCCCGCATGTCATCCCTCTCCCCCAACTCGTGTAGAACACGAACTCGAATCCTACCAAACCCTAGCTTCTTTCGGATCAAAATCAGTTGAGAAAATCGCGAGGAAATCGCTCCCTACGCCCCCATATAACCCCCCCCTTCTACCGCCTCTCCAGAACACCAGAACCCTAGGGAATAGCCCCCAAGCCGCTCAGAAAAGGCTCGCCGCCGTCCGCCATTACCGCCGCCAAATTTCTCGATCTCCGGTGAGTACCGAGCCCCTCAAACCCTCCCGCGACTCCCTTTCGATTCCCAGTGAGCACGCGCACGTCCCTGACACCTTCTCTGCTATTCTTTGGCACCAGATCGCCGTGTACGTGTTCAACCGAAGCAAGCCGCCGCCGTTTCCATCTCCGGCGAGCTCTAGGAGGAGAAGGGAAGGCCGTCGAAGATTTCTGCCGCGCCAACAGCTCCGCCTTGACCTCCTCTTCCCAACGGTATGAGTCGTTCTTGCTCGCACAACGTAGATCGCCGGAAACGCGTTTGCCGACGAGGGCGCCGCCGCGGGCACGAGATCTCCGGCGTGCTCCGGCCGGCCGCGATACTCACTTTAGATCCGAGCGGTTCGTTCGAGATCGGACGGGCGAGATTGAATCTTGCTTACCGTTTCGTCCATCTGATCTGGCGCGTTAGATTAAAATAGATCGGACGGTCCTCGTACGCGATCCGCGCGAAACGGTATCGGCCAACCAGCAAGCGCCGCGTGGCGATTTTATTTTCTATTTCGGCAGAGAATTTGTTTTAAAAACAGAAAATAACACAAACTTACAAAAATCATAACTTTTGATCTGTTCATCCAAATTTGATGAATTTTATATCCACGTGAAGCTCTGCTCGTGTAGTTTAATATGGTTTCATTAGTTTATCCTTTTAGTGCATATTAAATTGCGAAATTAAATTGTTTAACTTTCGGATATTAAATCTATAACTTAATTAATAAATTTTCTCTCTAAATAAATCCAATTGTTTTGGAGTTATATTAATGCCCTCTGTCCAGAGAGTGTAACATGAGTTTTATTTGAAACTTCTTCTAATAGACTTAAAGAAATTGGGTTTAGAATTTAAAACTACTAATATGCTCATTTTTTAAATGATTAATTAAAATATTAAAATATTGATCATTACATTTTCATACATGAATAACAGAGAATTTAAAATAGTAATTAATTGATCTTGTTAAGTTCATTGCATATTAAGCATGCATACATATTTTTGTATTGATATTCTAAGTGTTATGCTTGTGTGTTTATTGAGTGCTATTATTTCTCTCTAGATTGTAAAGAGGAGGAAGGTCCTTGTGATTGTTATTCTTGCTGTGCTTGTTCCCTTTGTTACCAAGGCAAGTGACATTCATCATCTATCCTATGTTTTCTATATGCATTATCAGTAGATTTTGAGTAGTATGCATGATAGGGAAATTGTGATACTATCTTATAATGCTAAGTTAGTCTACACTTTGAAAATATCCTAGTAGTGTGTAGCCATCCCTTCCCTTGCAGCCACCAAAAGTTTTATTAGATGCTTAGCTATGCTATAAAGAAGTTTATCTATCAGCTTATAGAATTATTGCTAAGTGTTAAAAACCTTGAATGCACTTCTGGGTGGAATTGGTTGTTTGGTTTATGTTGAGTGGCTTCTGGGACTATGCTTGTGGTTGTCTTCGCCTAGGATGAATTTCTATTCTACTTAGGGCCATGAGTATGGTGGTTTTCACCCAGAAGTACACTTGTGGACGGCCACCCAGGAACAAAGAGATTACTAAGTCCCTCCAAGTTTAGAAGCTTTCCGTGCAGCCTTCTGACAATGGGCTCTGTATAGAACTACTAAGTTGTGAGAGTGCAACCTGTCAGCTTGACAAGCAGATGTAGAGTTGATAGGTGGAACGGGTCTTGCTAGTATGGTTGCATTCTTCTTCTGAAAGTTCTTGTCTCAATTCTCTCCTTTCCATAATACACTCCGCGTGTATAGGATTTCTCGGACAAATTGAGTCTTAAGGTGAAAGTGCACAACCTCTGCAGAGTCGACAAACTGAGTACTCAGCCGTGTCCCCGGTGATGGACAACTTCGAGCAACTGGACAAGGATGGACGGAAGAATCTCAACATGGTTTTCGTAAAGTAAAATTTGACTAAGGAAAGAATTATTGGTGCACTTGGGCTTCATCCCTTGGTGCCAAGTCTTTGAGATACAAAAGTGTTTTACAAAAGATAGGAGAAAACTGGCTTTCTGCAAAATGGCCTACAAACTCCACCAAGACAAATATGCATATAGAATTAGACTTGTCATAATTTATCCACCATAGTCACTTGCCAATACTTCATTGTATTGACCTCCTTCGGGGGCTGCATATTCAAATGTGCAGGTAATTCTGATGAGGAGTAAGTTTGGACTCGATTCTACACCCAACATGTCTGCTCGTGGCGTATGCTAGAAGAGAAGGCCCATTGCTTTTATTTTCGTTGTGAACTCTGAATATTTTAGCTAGTCTTCATGACTATGCACTTTGTAATAAAGCTATACTTGGCTATTTTTGGATCTCGATGTAGTATTTTGATACTTATGCAATGATACTATATATTTTGTACTGTGGTGCTGGCAGTGATCCAGGGACTAGCACATAACACATGTGTTCCATCTTTATTTAAAGATGGGGCGCTACATTTTCCCTCCCACCTGGCTTGACCCGTTCCACCTAACATCCCCCTACATCTGCTTGTCAAGCCGGAGAGAGTCCACGCGACATAATTGATCAAGCCAGAGCCCATATGGCAATGGCTGCACTGGAAGCAATCGTCACTCGGAGTTCTTCAGATTCCTCTGTTCCTGGGTGGCCATTCTCAAGAGTACATACTCTAGGAACCATAGAAATGGACCTGAGTAGCCACTCAACATAACCCATGCGACCAATTACCACCCAGGTGTTTCATTCTTAACTTAGTAGAATTTAGATTTTCACAAAACAACATTTGCATAGCAACAATAATTCTACTAAGTATTGCATAGGAATCTAGACACAGGAATAAGGGATTCTACACAGGTTTAGCATAGCAACACATGCATATAAAAATACACTAAGTAATGCCTATAAAAATAGGAAGTATGAGGTGTGCCACTTGCCTTTGAATGTTGTCGTTGTTCACAACTCTTTTCAACAATGAACGTTTGCTCTCCGTTTAATCTAAACATTAATAGCAAACAACAATACAACAATCAACAAACAACAATCATCAACGTACATGCTCATATCAAATGAACAACAAGTTTTATAAAACTCCTAAGGAAAACATGTCATGTATGCAAATTATTTCTAAGGGCTAGAGATGCATGTTATGCTATGAAAAATCTCTTAAGTTAATGCAAGGAAAATAGGTGGGTCAAGAATGACTAAGGACTAAGGTCTTAAGTTGGATAGAAATACTTTGTTTTATATCCTCTTTAAACAAGCACTCTAATGTCTTAGCCATGATGTGCAAAATACTTAGAGAAAAATACTAAGTCATTTGTTCAAGGTGATCAACGATTATTATCAACTCTTTGTAAATTGGACATTCACTATAGTGAGAGAGACAGACACCCGGCCAGCCACTTAAATTGTGGAACAGGTCTCATGTACGTGGACATGTAAGGTTTGTTTCCAGGCCGCTTCATCCCACTATGCTGCTAGGATCCAACAACTTCAAGATGATAACATCATGATCAAAATTTGTTTAAGTCTAAACGACAAGATTAGGAAAGAGGGAAAAGATAGAAAGAAAGTTGTAGTTGTCCTCCAGGCTTCATCTCCAGACTTTGTAACTTCCTTCTGGATGATGTCTTGATTGAGTTCTTTGTAGTCTTGATGAATCTTCAGATTTGATGATTCTTGTATCCTCGAGGCTGGTCTTGGATTTACTTAGTCTTCATGAAGTCTCAGAAGAGAAGAAAGGACAGAGAGAGAGACTTAGAGAATAAAAGGGGGTTGGCCTTCTTGAACTTCTTCTCACTTTTCTTCTAAGTGCTTGACATCTTGAGGATGCTTCCAGGGCCTGTTTTCTTCTAAGTCCTTCATGAACTTCTTCTTGATTTTCTTCTAAGTGTTTCTTCTTCTTGAAGATACTTCTGGAGTCTTGTTTTTGGCTAAGTCCTTCATTGGTCTTCCAGCTCCATGTTGAAAATCCTAAGTGTCTAGTGCATAGCACTTTTCCCAAAATACTAAGTTTGAAAATAATTCCTAACTTAGAGAAAACTAATGAAGAGGGGTTTTCCTATGAGAATAAAATATGCTATGAATGAAATGAAATTTTAAATCACAAGAAACATCAAAATAACTTTTGTGTTTTCTTTACACATATGCATGAATTTATAAATGCAATTTAATTAATTTCAAATTTTGGGAAATATAATAAAAGGAAAGATTATAGGATTAAAGTTTCCTATGACTAAATTTTTATAACCGAATTTTATAATTAGTGTTAATAGACAGAGAGCATTTAATTAAATCTATTGCAATTGGGTTTAATCCAAAATTAATGTTTCTATTAAAAGTTATTTAAACAAAATAGTCAAATTTATTCAAATTGAACACACAACTATGAAATCATTCAAAATTACTCAAAATTATTTTATAGCAGTGGCATTAATTTACAAATATTCTAAAGTTTCTAAAACATATTTATTTGCAATTTTTGGATTTATAGATTTAAAGTTATTACAAATATACTCAAATTCACCATTTGAAATTTGAATATTTTATACTAAGTCAAATTTGAATTTTGTCAGATCCAAAATATTCTACATGTCGAGAGCTTTCCAAATATATAAAAATTATTAAATTTGGAGTTGTGGTTAAAAAGTTGTAAGAGATCTAAGTGACAGGGGTGTTTCTGTAAAATTGCCAATTAAATTTAATTAAGGAAATTGTTTTCCACGTGGCAGCTGACTGGGCAGTGACGTGGCTGCCACGCGGCGCTGACGTGGTTAAGTCACAGATCTGGGCCGTCAGATCTGGATCTGACGGTCCAGATCGGATCGTACCGCTTCGTCCTCGACATCTAATCTAAGCCGTTGGATTTCAATCGGACGGTGCTAGGGGCTTGAACCATACCGTGGCGGTGAAGTTCACCGGAGATGGCGACGACGGCGGCGCTGCGGTCGGGCGTGGACGAATACGACGCTCCGGTGGTTCCCCGGGCGTGGGATGAGCGTCCAAGGATTCCCCGCGGCACGGCGAGTCGGATGGGGTGGTCGGCGTTGACTCGCGCGTCCTCTACTGCGACTGGCCGTGGTCGGGGTACGGCGAGTCCGGCGAGCTCCACACACTCGACGTTTTGCTGCCAAAGAGATCGAGAGAAGGGGTCAGGGAGGTGGGTGTCGACACGGGGAAGAGGATGGGCGGGGTCTCGGGGCTTTGGGCAGCCTACCTCGCCGGGGATGGAAGAAATACGGCGGCGGATGGTGCGGACTCCGACGAGCTCCTCCGGCGGCCTAGCGGTGTTTTGAGCTAGGGTTTGAGAGGGGAAACGGCGGCGGTGACCTGCGGTTTATATAGGGGGCTTCAGGAGATCGTATCCCGCACGAATCGGAGAGGAAATCGACTCCGATTCGATTTGATCTTCGGCGCCGATTTCGGACAGAGGTTGGAGATGATCTGCTGACGTCAGCCAGTATTTTCTTTTTCTGGTTTTATTTATTTAATTCATATCTTTTGATTTAAATGTCCAAATGATGTCAAATTAATTTCTAAAAAATTTGTAAAATTATTACCTTTCTGTTAAACCAATTGTGGGCATGTTTTGAATATTTTTGAAAAATAATATTTTGAAATATTGATTAATTACAAATTTGACACTTAAAGTCAAATTTGAATTTCTATCTGATTTAGATTTTCTTTTGGCTAAATAAAATTTGTAAAATACCCACATTTCAATATGTTTGAATTTAAGTTATTTAAACTTATTTTGCTGAAATCATTTATCTTTATTTTGGCATAATATTAAAGAACTAAATATAAAAATGTTTAGGAAATGTGAAATATAGGGTATTCATTTTTAATTGAAAATAATTTGTGCAACATTATATTTTATATTATAATAATTCATTTGAAAGCTTCATAACAACTTTGGAAAGGATTTTTGTTTTAATTCTACTTTTATTTAGAATATATTATTCATTTCATGCTTTGAAAATAGATGAAATTCCTTTGAGCAAATGAATGTTTATTTGGCTAATTCAGTAATTTAAATTCTATGAAGTTTTAAAGTTATACACTATAGGCTTATAATTTCCAAACTATATTTTGATCTTAGTTAAAGGAATGAGAACCATTTAGCAATTATATACCATTTTGAATAATCTTATATTTATGAATAGATATGGCTAAGTGGTTTAATTCAAATACTTATATAGAAACTAATTTATTTAAAATAAAATGGATTGTAGTTTGTAAAATATTTGTCAAATTATATTTTAAGGTTTTGAAACACAGTGGATAATAAAATGTTTAAACTGTGTCATTGGAAATATTAAACTCCATTTTGAAGTCTTTCATAGTTGGTTTCATTTCATGTTTTATTTTAATAAAAGAAAAGTTTTAAATTTTAGTGATTTTTGAATATTATAAAATGTTGGGATGTTACACTTAGTTTTTAATTTTCATGTTTTAAACTTGTTTAAATGTTGTTCAAACTTAGCTTTGACCGATTTTGAAATAACCATAAAAAATTCAAAAAATTATCAAAAAATTGGAAAACCGACGCACAGTCTTATTATGTCATATACTAACGACTCAAGTTGAAAAACATGGTCTATATACATTCAAAAGGAGAAGGAAATGTATCTCAGGTGATATCGCATAACTCAAACTATGAGGTCTAAGGTTGGAGAGAAGTCGTTTGGAATTGCAACATGAAATTTTCAAAAACCTCACTAAAGCTTCATTTTGGAGTGACTAAGAAGGATCCATGCTTAGTTTTTCATTTTCATGTTTTAAACTTGTTTAAATGTCGGTCAAACTTAGGTTTGACTGATTTTGAAATAACCATAAAAAAATAAAAAAAAAACGAAAAATTGAAAAACCGACGCACGTAGTCTTCTTATGTCATATACTAACGACTCAATTTGAAAAACATGGTCTACATACATTCAAATGAGAAGGTCATGGATCTGATGTGATATCGCATAACTCAAATGTGCAAATGAGAATTGCAACATGATAATTTCAAAATTCACACGAAAGTATCATTTAGGAGTGACTAAGAATGGTCTAGGCTTAGTTCGCGCCCAAATTTTACACAAATGTGCGCCTGTGCGCGCCCAGAGCACGCTGGGCACGCTCTGAGCGGTCCAGAGTGCGCACTTAAAGTGTTCAACAGAAGTACAATAACAAAAACTGCTGGTGATGCTCCTGTTGAAAAAGGACTGCAGCACGCCTCGCTTTCGTCTGCGCAAGTGGTCTTTAGTTTTACCCTTCTTACTTGTATTTTCCGTGGCATACCGCGTCCCGTTCCCTTGGCGGGCGCAGACCGAAGCGACGGGTGCTGCAGTCGGCGCCCTGCAGAAGGAAGCAAGTGTGTTTGAGTCGCAGCGGCTGGAGTCGCAATAACGCCGCGCCGCTTCCAATGGCGCAGACGGAAGCGACGCGTGCTGGCAGTCGCAGTGTCTGGTTGCGTCAGCGTCAACGCGAGGCCAGGCGAAGCGGTGGCCGCGTTAATGCAGGCCACCCAACCCCGCTCCTCCGGCCGCCTTTAAAACCCGACGCAGCACAGCCCTCCTCTCCTCACACCAACACTTCCTCCTCTCTCTTCTTCTCCCCATGGAAACGGAAACATAGGCCACCATGGCGGGCACCAACGCCACTTGCAGCTGGAGGAACTCCGGCGTCGCAACGAGGACGCGGAGATGGCCAAGGCGTTCGAGCGAGTCATGTGGGGCGAGGAGGCCAAGACCTCTCGTCCCTACATGCTCTCGCTGGAGACCGCACGGCTGAGTAGCCGCCACCAGCTGCCGGTGGACGATGACGCCATCCTTCCGGATGGGTGGGTGAGGAGCGCCGTGTACATTCCGGTGGCGCCGCGGCTCAGCGGGCAGGCCAGCGTCGAGTTCATCAAGGGCAAGTGGGCGGAGATGACGTGCGAGCAAAGGCTTGACCCCAAGTACTCCATCTCGGCGCCCTATTTGCACGCCGTGGTGGACAAGGAGTACGAGGCGCGTCTTGGCGGTCGACGAAAGCCGACCCTAGTGTTGTCCTCAACGGACGAACGACTATGAGAACAAGGACGGTGACGCCAGCGAGGACGACGACCCTGAGCTGCCCTATCTGCCTCTACAAGCGTCTGCATCTTGGTCAGCAGCGTCGCTTTCACCAAAGAAAGTGGCGTTGCAAGACGAAGAGTCTTATCTTAAAACGCCCCCCCCCCCCCGCATGTCATTGCGGTGAATCGAAAACGGCGCCGGCAAAGCCAGAAGCCTCAACCGCCACGGCGGTGGCTACGGACCAGGTGAAGGCTGACTTGGTTCGCAGCTTCTCCCTCTCACCGGGATGGAGCGGTATCTCTTCGCCGGTGGTGGTGTTGAGGGATGGCCATGCATAGGCATCTCTCTCATCCCTAAACCCTAAACCCTTTGTTTAGGTTTAAGTTTGTTAAATCTCGTTTAGATTTGTAATTGTAAGTTTGTTAAATCTCGTTTAAATGTTTGAATCAATTTGTGTTCACCGTTTATGTTTTTCATCGGCGGCGGTTCGTGTCCCCGCAAGGTGTTTGACAGTATGCATTCATGTTGAATTCGTTTCTGAACCACCTCAATCTTTTTCATCGGAGGCGGTTCGTGTGGCACGCAATGTGTTCGACATGTAAAATTCGTTTCCGAACCACTTCAATCCTGCAGGTGGATGAAACTGTCCAAAATTGACAAGCGGAACAGGCGGAACGGCGAGGTCTGGATCTGCCGCCATGGATGCGTCTTCCAAGCGGAGGTGCAATGCCACGCTGACCCCACGCGCACCCCACGTGCCGTCCCTACCAGTCAGACTAGTGCCACAGCCCCACTAGTCAGACTAGTGCCACAGCGCCACAAGGCAGACTAGTGCCACAGCCCCACCAGTCAGACTAGTGCCCGACACCACAGCCCCACCAGTCAGACTAGTGCCCGACACCACGCGCCGCCCCCAGGAAAATCCCAACCGAGCCAACAAACGAGCCGAGCCGCACCAGGCAGACCCCACCAGTTAGGCCAAGTGCGGGTCAAAGTAGGTTGACCAGAGGGAAACGAGCGGTTGAGCGATATGCGAGCAAACCAGAGCACAGACCAGAGAAACATCGTGGGTATGGCGCAGACCGATAGAACTCAGCTAGGTATGGTACAGAACCAATTAACCCAACCTATTAACAACATGCCAAAGTGCCAGTTCCCTGTTTTCTGCTGATTTTGGTTTCAGAAAAGTACTAAGGAAATATTCTCGGAATTGGAAATAAAAGACCCTGGAATTATTTTTGGAAAAAGAACGTTCCAGAACACCGAAGTCGAGACAGAGAAGAGCCACGAGGTGGCCACACCACCCCGTGGCGCGGGCCCCTCTTCTGCCGCGCCAGGAGGTGGTGTGGGCCCCTCGGCCCTCCACCGACATCGCTCCTTCGCCAGTAAATACCTCCTGACCTAAAAACGATCGCACGATATTCACTTTTTCCTCCATGGGTCCCGAGCCGCCGCCGTCGTCGACACCAATTCGGGAGAGATCAGATTTGCTCCTCGGCGCCCTGTCGAGAGTGGGAATCGTCCCCGGAGGGCTCTACGTCGCCATGACCGCATCCAGACTGATGCATGAGTAGTCTACCCTTGGACTACGGGTCCATAACAGTAGCTAGATGGTTGTCTTCTCCTCTTGTGCTATCATGTTTAGATCTTTGGAGCTGCCTATCATGATCAAGATCATCTTTATGTAATTCTCCATGTTGTGTTTAATGGGATCCGATGAATATTGAGTACTAAAGTTATTGCTTCATAATATATATGTGTGTGCTATTTAATAATCTCTAATGCTCTCTGTTACTTGTGTGTGCTTTGGCCAAGTAGATGCTCGTAACTCCAAGAGGGGGTATTTATGCTCGATAGTGGATTGTTCTCTCTATTAAATCCGAGGCAGTGATAGAAAGCTCTAAGGTTGTAGATGTATTGTTGCTACTAGGGATAAAGAAATACTACTTTGTCTAAGGATGATGTTACTTACTTACTTTACACACAGTGCTTAAGGCGATAATCTGTTGCATGCAACTTAATGCTGAAAGGGGTGCGGACGCTAACCGGAAGATGGATTATTAGTTATAGATGCGGTTGGAACGGTCTATGTATATTGCTGTAATGACTGAATGAATCTCACACTAGACATCATAATGTTAGTATATGCATTGGGTTGCTCATGAATATTATGTCAATTGCCTAGCTGTAATTTGTTTACCACTCATGGATGACTGTTATTATTATTTATGGAGAGACACCACTAGTGAACTGTGGACCCCGGTCCTTCTCATTAATCTGATAAAACCACAACTGCAAACCTGTTACTTTCTGCAAACAAACATCTTTCATCCACACATACGTTTAATCCTTTGTTACAACAAGCCGGTGCGATTGACAACCTCACTGTTAAGTTGGGGCAAAGTATCTTGGTTGTTTGTGTGCAGGCTCCACGTTCGTTGCTGACGCTGGTGTTGTGTCGTGCCAACATCGCCGCCAACAACCTCGGGTGAACGTTCATCTCCTACTGGTTCGATAACCTTAGTTTCATAACTGAGGAAAATACTGCTGCACTACCTCACACCTTATTCTTGGGGTCTCCCAACAACACACCCACCGTGTGCATTATGTAATTTCTAGCGTCGTTGCCGGGGATTTGAGTGTTCTTCCGCGTGGGGAGTTTTCGCATCAGGTCTCCAACAATGACTTGTTCATTTGCCACAACACCTCTTGGATTTATTTTATCATTATACCTTGTAAGATCATATATTTTTTATTTGGAATCTTTTTACTTTTGAGTTCTAAAGTTGCGGTTTTCATGGCACTTCCACCACCATACTTGCTATCCTTTTTGGTACTGTCCATTGCCCTTTCTCACATTGAGAGTTGGTGCATACTTCGCGGGTACATACAAAACTCGTGGGAGATCTTCATCATGTTATCCTACACATAAGTCAAATATCTTCCTCAAAACATCCACAATACCTACCTACTACATCATTTTCATAGCTGTTCCAAAATATATTGCCATGCAACTTCCATCTTACATTACATGACTTGTTGTCATTCATTATTTATATATTTCTTTGCATGATTCTACAAAGATGATATGTGGTTTTACCCATCTTACACTAGATCATTGCATAACCTGCTATACTGGCAGAGACACCATTTCATATACATTATGTCTTATTCATTGCTGAAATGACAATCTAGGCTAAAAGCCATGCCATCACTTATATGGTATTGTCTCCATGGATTCAAATGGTTTCCCTATTATCTAACGTGAATGTTGTGTTTCTACTATATGAATCTAATGATCACAATAATTCGGTAAGAGATTTATTTAGCACACACTATCCGATAGGGTGCGATTACGACGTCCTAACATACCATAACACTATGATGTTGCACGCGACGTAATTTGTGGAACTTTTCTCACAAGTCTTCTAATGATGTGCCAACATTATAACTCAAATCTTTATTTCTTTGATCTGTATCGTAGGAATTTGATTTTCTGGTTAAATTTATTTCCTACTTCATTCTAAACTTGTTTGATCGAATCAAAATTGCTAGACTAACATTCCCTGAGTGGATATCCATATATCTACTCGGAATATTCATGAAGTCTTTGAAATAAAGACTTCCAGTACATGTTAAAGTACTTCATTGATTCACATACACCCATATGGACGATTCTCAACAAGTCATACTCAAAACGTCCAGTGAAGTTCACGAAATAAAGATCTCCACTACACGTTAATTACTTCATTGATCCACATACATCTGTATGCATGAATATCAATAAGTTATATGCCTGTTTCCGAAAACGGTGTCTTAGTTATCTTGCAAGTGTCCAAATCTAAGGACTTGTAGATCCATCTGTATGGAGCTAATTCATTGACTATAACATTGACATGAATTAAACGGCAGTGCCAGACATATGTGATGTCTTTATTAAGGTTGTATCCTTTGGCATTAATATTATGAATGTGGGCGCTTCTACCATCTAAATTCAAATCGTCATATGATCATTACTTCATAAATATAGGACAACGAATTTGTCACTAACATATATGAACAATGGTCTCGCAAGAGGAGACACACTTATAACGATCATACTGACAGGCGATCATAAAAGAATTTATTCAAATTGTAGATCTAGAGGGAGAGTGTCTATGGTCATCACAACAATTTGTCTGCCATTATCAACATGCAATGTCGCCTCATCCTTCCGAGCTACTCAAGTAGTAAATCTGGTTTTCATAAAACATGACTAGTATCAAAAACTTAGTCACTACTGCGAGTACTGGCTTAGGTAAAACATTCAGAGCATGTATATCATATATACACCGTCATCATTGATGACTTCCCGGCGATCTGTTTCATCTTCTTGATACTTCAAACGTAATCAAGAACCATGAAGGTGAACGATTCCCCTTGCAGGACATAGTCTATGACAAAACATTTGCACCTGACAACATCGTCTGTCATCCAGTGATCAAGATGAGCGAGGGGTCTCAATGTTCATCAAGTATGACCATATGGCATCAAGTATGACCAATGTCATCAAGTATGACTAGTGTCATCAAGTATGACTAGTGTCATCAAGTATGACTGCCACGTGCTCCTTCAATGTGTGTATTCTCTTCCATCTTGGTTGAGAAGAAGAACAGTCAACGTACTTATAATCTTCTCAACCCAACTTTAGGGGTATCCCGAGTTTAGCGATCATCTCATATGTTCGGATCTAATAACTCGTACCCATCATTGGTTCTCTTTGGAGGAGATTATCACATACACTGGACTATGATGATATCATCCGCACAAAAACTTGATAATCCAAATTATCCTTTTGTTAGCGGTATCTTCGGGTTTATCTCCTAGCGGGTATTGTATCACAAAGAGCTAACGGTTTAAACAAGGAGTATCCTCAAGCTAATGTATAAAACTATGAAGTTTGGACCCCTTTTAAGTTTCTCAATCGCAGGAATGCGCCTAATTTTAAAGAAGGCTATTACATAGGTTAATATATACAAAGGTTTGCAAAACAGACTTTGTTCATTATATTTTGAGTTCTAGTATTTTAGAAATAACTATCAGAACTCCCACTCAAACGAACATCCCTCATGGTCGTTTCAGCGATTACACGACCCCCATCCATTGCGTAACCCCTTATCGTCAGAGCCGGCAACACAACTTCAAGGGTGGACAAGGAATTGTCGATCACAACAACTCTGTGACTCATGCTCGACCTTTCGGCCTCCGTGTTCCGAGGCCAAATCTGCATATGCTAGGCTCGCCACAATAACCTCCACATAACGCTTGTGCAACATGGCTTACACCCACTGTATGCGAACGACGATATGTCTGACACCCGATCGTCACGGCCTGCCTCATAACGTAGAACTTTCTTGGTGGTGCTCGTTGGAGAAAGAACAGTAGTGGTATTTTGAAGGGATCATCTTATATTTCTACCGCCGTGTAACTAATATATTCTAATATATAATCACACAATATAAGATGCACACAAAACATCAAATTTAATGCGATATGATATAGTCCATTGCGCCATGGTCTTTTTAGTAAACAATTTAATAAACCTACCTTGACCATATCACATTGCCCCTATAAAATAAAGTTAGACAGTTCTACTTTATCTTTTTGCATATTTTACGTGGCTTGGGGCTGTCGTAAATAGAACTGCTTCATACCTACAAACCTTATGACCACAACAACGATCCAATAATTGCATGTTTAAGCATCCCTTTCGGGCCCTCCATTGAAAATGCAAAGCCAACTAAAGAGAGAGAAACTGACACCCGCCAGCCACAGATACGGTACAAGCCGTATGTCAGTGGTGGAACCAGTCTCGCGTAAGCGTACGCGTAAAGTCGGTCTAGGCCGCTTCATCAACTCGATGCCGCTGGAATCACAAGTGCACGCTAGAGGGTAGCAAATAACAGGAACGGTGCCCCCGTGAAGAACACGGGTTCTAACAGCGTACAACTATATCTACGATAAACCTGGCCCTGATACCACTGAAGGGGATCGCAAGCAGAAAACAAAAAAAAATTCCTGGCAACGCTATCCTTAAACTAGGCAAGATCTATACTATACAGATATATAAGTACAACGGATATCATACTACATACACTTGTAGAGCGAAAACGGGGATTACGCTCCCGCACAAGCGTTGACGATGAAGACGACGTAGCTGACCTCTAGGTCGCGAAGAACATGGCGCGACGAAGATGACGAAGATGACTTCGAGGTCGGGTGGAGGAAGAAGGGCTCCGAGCACCGCAAGCGCAGCACCTCGCAGAGCGTTACACACATACGATGGAGACGACGACCTCCGAAGCTCCAGTCCAGGACGAGCAGCGGAAGACTTGGACCGGAACACCAGAAGCGCGGCAGCGGGCTATGGTGGAGAGATCCCCTCATCCTCCTCGGCGCAACCCCGACAAAGGGAATAACGAAATCGAGGAGAAATAAGAGAATTAGTTGGTGAATTAAAAGGCCAGGGGTGCCCTTCTTTATATAGGCTCCCGGCGGGAGCCAACCTTGCCAGCCAGGCAATGTGGGACTATCCCACATGCCTGGTTCGGCCAAGGCTGATGCGCCGGCCCTAGGTGGGCCCCATTTGGCCCACCTAGGCCGGCCAAGCCCCCCTACCAAATTCCCTTGAGGGTTTTCCCCCCCATGGGCCTTCTTTCCACCAGAAGGCCCATTTAGGTAAATCAGTCTAAATAAATTCGAAATAAATATATAAAATCATATTTAAACATTAATTAAACTAATTAATATCAAATGTATTATAAATAATTTATTCTAGCTCCGAAAACTATTTCGTCGCTGCCCGATGTCCATCGGACCATTCCGGGGACGATCCCGGTGATCTCTTTTCTTTCCGATTGTCTTGTCGAAACCCCTTAATTGTGTTACCCTAGCGGTTCGATATAATAACTGGCATGATCGATACTCCTCTCCGATCAATGACTAACTCGTAGGCCTGGACCCCATGAATTTATCCCGGTGATATAACGAATGACTTTCATCTATCAAACCTGGACGTCGAGTCTTAAACCTTTTGCCATAGCGATACTTAGTGTGTCCGAGCATCCTTCATACATATATCCATACCTATCTGACCTCGTTACTGACAACACTATCTTCTACTCGTCTATGATATTATGTCAGCTGGTGACCTAGTCACATGTTTGCAAACTCATTTGACATAATCTCACCGAGTGGGCCCTAGAGTATCTATCCGGCTATACGGACTGACAAATTCCGCTCTTGACCCCTCGTCTCAACTATTCCCTTCTGATACCCAAAGGTATCACCTATCATTGTCACACAATATAAGATATGACGTTTGGTGCGATCAAAGTATCTTCCAGGAATAACAATAAGAGTTGATCTCACGGTCGAAGGCGTAATGACTACGTCCTACAAATTATGGGTAAGTCCATCACATCCTTCTACCTAACGATATGACTCCATTGCCGACAGACGCCATGTCTCAAGATCGGGAAACCTCGATCATCAATCGCGCAATGAAACTAGTCTTAGTAGAGGCTACTAGAGACCTAATTGTTTATCTACCACACGTGTATTAATGTTTCCGCTTAATACAGTTATAGCATGGTATAAAACATATAATAAACAATTGGAATATAACCAATAAACTATCTTTATTAAGTGCCTCTAGGGCATATTCCCTTCAGCCAGAAGGTATTGACGTCGAAGGAGAGCTGAAGCCTTGCAACGGCGCTAGAAATCCTTGGTGGCGTGTAGTTGACGTGGAACCTGCACACAACACAATAAGGTACTTTGCCCCAACTTAACAGTGAGGTTGTCAATCTCACTGTCTTGCTGTAACAAAGGATTAAACGTTTGTGTGAAAGAATGGTGTTTGTTGAAGAGAATGAAAGTAACAGGTTTGCAGTAGGTTGCTTTATCATATTAACGAAAAGGACCGGGGTCCACAGTTCACTAGTGGTGTCTCTCCATAAATAATAATAACATTCATGCGGGTAAACAAATTACAGCTGGGGAACTGATAGAATAAAGAAGTGCATAATAATGTATATACTAATTTCATGATGTCTAGCGTGTGATTAATTTGGGCATTACAACAATATAAATAGACCGTTCCAACTGCATCTATGCCTAATAATCCACCTTCCGGTTAGTGTTCCCACCCCTTTAAGTATTAAGTTGCAAGCAACAGATTATTGCCTTAAGCAATGTGTGTAAAGTAAGTAAATAACATGTAGTGTACCTGCACCTAAAAT
The DNA here is from genome assembly GCA_026929855.1 of Poa annua. NCBI lineage: Eukaryota > Viridiplantae > Streptophyta > Magnoliopsida > Poales > Poaceae > Poa > Poa annua. The sequence goes on from CM049426.1 coordinate 38,399,084, forward strand.
ATGGCAGATACCTGTGTATAGTGCAAATCCCTGGATCGATTCGTTTGCACACACAGTTACGATGTAATATCACAACAAAGTATCAATTTATTACAGCGCTGATCGAGACTTAGAAAATATTCATTACAAATTTGCATAGCATAAAGCTAGCAGTGAACAGAGTAAACAGCGGAAAATTATTCTTCATGGAGTCCCCAATCATCATCATGTGCCACAGGCGAGCATGTTGGTTGAAGACTCGAAAACCCTTAGTAAAAACTTTCACTCATCATCAGGACAGTCTGCAATAAGATATATATTGCAACAACGTGGGTCAGGACCATTAAAATGGAACTGGCAAGTGACACCATGGTGGACACTTAGAGGAATAACTCTATGACCTATATGCTTATTTGGCTGGTGGAGCTCAAGGCTATTTTGCAGAAAGCAAGTTTGTCCCTAACTTTTTTGAAAACACTTTTCTTCTATTCGAGACATCCGTGGCATGAAATCCACTGTCTCATTCTACCCTTGTTCACCCATCAAGTTTTTAATTTATAAGTTGGAGTGGTGGAATCCTCCGTTGACATCCTCGTTCAGCTGCTCAATTGTCCGTTTCCGGGGACACGGCTAAGTACTTAGATTTTAACTCTGCAGAGGTTGTGCACGTTCACCATTGTACCCATTCAACCCAAATTACCCTTTACACACCATCTGTGATAAGGAAAGGAGAAGAATGAGACGAGATCTTTCAGAAGCATTTTCCCTCCCACTCTGGCCTGACGCGCTCCACCTGCAAACCACTACCACCACCTGTCAGGCCGGGAAGAGTCCACACAGCTTAGTTGATCAAGCCAGAGCCCATATTGGCAATGGCTGCACGAGAAGCAATCTTCACTTGGAGTTCTTCAGATTCCTTTGCTCCTGGGTGGCCTTCCACAAGTGAATATTCCACAGGTAAATCCCCTGGGAACAACACTCAACTCACACAGCCAAGCAACCAATTTCCACCCAGGTATTTGATTAACTTAGTAGACTTTATCTTTTTCATCAAAATAGTTTTTGCATAGCATCACTATTCTACTAAGTAATTTCATAGGAACCTAGACACATGAATAAAGAGGTCTATTATGGCTTGCATAGCAATGCTATCCTACACATGCTTATAGAAAATACTCTACTCATGCATAGAAAAATAATGGGACTTTTATGGGGGTGTGCCACTTGCCTTGGCAACCAGGAGTGCAGCAGTTACAGTTGCAAAGATTCTCGTTTCCCTCCGAATAGTCTAACAAAGAAATAAAGAGCCAGACATAAACACACAAGCAAAGGTTCATACAAAGAAAAATATATGCTATGCATGAGATTAGATGCAACAATTTATTTCCGACGTCTAGAAACTAATAAAAGTATCCCTTTGGATTTTCATGATATATGCATGAATCAATTTTTGATTTGTTTCTATTATTTAATCATGAATAAAGGGGTAATGACAAGGACTTTAGTTTACTTAAATAAAATTTCAAAATAAAATTTTGTAAAAATGACATTTGGGCAGAGGGCATCTAAACAAGTTGTTAGCAATTTGATTTACTCAAAAATAAATTTTCTAACTAAAGTTATGTCAAAAACACTTAAACTACTCTAAAAAATATTTGAAAATTGTTTATGTGTCAAAACAGAAAACTAATGAAGCCAAAGTGTTCTACTGGTTCTAAGGATTTAAAATATATAAAAATATTTAAATTTGGTTAAACAGATAATAAGTAATGAATAAAACAGTGTGCAGGGGGTTTTCTGCAAAACTGCCAAATTAAATGATTTAATAAAAAAATCAGAAAATAAAATCTGACGTGGCGCTGACGCGGCGTACCGGTTCAGAGTTTTAAGTGATCTAATCCTAGCCGTGGACGAGAGATCTAATGGTCTAGATCAAAACGACGAGAAGCGAGCGGCGCGGCCGGCCGGAACCCTAGCCCGAGGCGTGCCCGTGGCGGTGCCATCGCCGGAGTTGCTCGCTTCGCACGCCCATATGCCTACGAGGACGAACGAGTCATACCCGTGCGTGGAGGAGGTCGAGGCGGGGACGATGGCGAGGTGGTCAACGATGGCGTGCTCTGTCGCGCCGGAATTTGCTCGTCGGAGTCGTGCTCGGCGGCGGTCCTCTTCGGGCGTGGATGGAGACGATGTTCTGCTGCCCGAGAAGACACAAAAACTTGTCAAAACGATGCGCGAGGTCAAGATAGACCAGAAGGAAGTGGAGAGAGGGCTTGAGAGGGACGCGGCTCACCGGAGTTCGTCGAACTTGCCGTCGGTAACGGCGGGGCTCGGGGGGTGCTCGTGGGCGGCCTGGTGTCTCTCGGGAGGTGGTGCATGGGGAAAAATAGAGAGGGGAACGAGGGGATCTTATAGCAAGAATCGGCGAGTTAAATGAGTGAGTAAATCGCCGGGAATCAATGGAATTGATTCGGCCGTTTCTCGACGTCATCGTGGGCGTGATTTGGGGCGAGCCGTTGCAGCGGGAGGGATGACAGGTGGGGCCCACCTGCCAGCGAGTGAGCGCGCGCGCGGGCGGGGACGGGCCGCTGGTGGGCTGGATTGCGTCACACGCGCGGTAGATAGCTAGTAGGCTTCGGCCCACTGGTTGGCACGACTCTATTTTTCCTTTTTGAAATTTCTTTTCTGTTTTTAAATCTTGAGTATAAAACAAATTCAAAACTATATTAAAACTTCTCAGAAAAATTCATAAAAATATAATTTGAAAAGCTTATGAAAAATAGATCCTTTTGACATTATTTTTGTCTAAAGTAAAAATAGAAAAAAGGAACATTATTATAAATTCAAAATATATTTTAAGGACATAAAGTCAATTAAAATATATTTAAATAATTAAATTCAAATTCTATGTGATTCATATGACAAGTTTAATGATGATGATGCATGGATGCAAAAGTTTAAATTTTTCTGAAAATTGGGATGTTACATAACATCATCCTTAGACAAAGTACTATTGATTTATCCCTAGTAGCAACATTACATCTACAACCTTAGAGATTTTTGTCACTAACCCAGATTAAAAAGAGACACGAACCTACCATCGAGCATAAATACCCCCTCTTGGAGTCACGAGCATCTACTTGGCCAGAGCATCTACTAGCAACGGAGAGAATGCAAAATCATAAATAGCACACACATAATATATTATGAAACAAATGACTTAGTACTCAATATTCATCGGATCCCACCAAACACAACATGAAGTATTACATAACAATGATCTTGATCATGATAGGCAGCTCACAAGATCTAAACATGATAGGACAAGAGGAGAAGACAACCATCTAGCTACTGCTATGGACCCGTAGTCCAAGGGTGAACTACTCACGCATCAATCCGGAGGCGGGCATAGTGATGTAGAGCCCTCCGGTGATGATTCCCCATCCCGGCGGGGTGCCGGGGAGAGCTTCTGATCTCTCTCGAAGTAGGGTTTACGAAGGCGGCGGCTCGGGAGTCCGTGGAGGAATATTTTTTTTCACATTTATCTTATGTGTTCGGGGGCTTTAAGTAGGCGAAAGGGCGAATGCGGTTGAGGGCCGAGGGGCCCACACCCCGTGCTCCCGCGTTCAGGAAGCCAGCCGCGCCTGGGCAAGGCGTGGCCGCCTCAGAATCCGTCTTCGTTTCTCCTTTTGACTTCTGCAACGTGTCAGAAAAAATAGGAGCTTTGATAAAGAAATCGTCCAATTTCGAGAATATTTCCTTAAGTGGTTTTCTGAAACGAAAAACTGCAGAAAACAGGGAACTCGCACTGTGGCTTGTTAATAGGTTATTCCCAGAAAATGCATAAAACCATATACAATGCACTTAAAACATATAATAATTGGTATAATATAAGCATGGAACATAAGAAATTATAGATATGTTGAAGATGTATCAACATCCCCAAGCGTAGTTCTACTGGTCCTGAGTAGGCAAGAACGATATAAGAATAATTTCTGAAGTGACATGCTTTCACACAGTCTTGATCATTTAATAACATAATAACATAATGCATGTAAACTGAGATCAACGGAATAAGGGTTGTAGTTTATATTGATATCAAATGAGTAATGAATGAACAAGTAGGTAAAGCAAAGCAAAGCTTTCAATGATATAGTACTAGAGAGCAATCAACCGTGCCAAGTAGATATTAGAGATGATTTAAACTTCAAGAAAAACAATATAATTATCTAATGCTGCCAACAAACATGACAACTTTGTGAAAGGATCAAGGCAAGCAGTAACAATATGCACGTCGAAAATCAACTCTCGATTTGTTCACAAGAAACAAGCAAGCGTTCACTTGTACAAAATGGGGCTTCGGTTTTGAGCCCTGAGTCCCTTCAGTCCCGGTCCTGCCTGGAACCCGGACTTAAGATACTATTAGTCCCGGTTCCAACGGCTAGTAAGGCATCACGAAGTCGAAACCTACCAGTCCCGGTTCGAGGCAAACTTTTAGTCCCGGTTGGGTATACGAACCGCGACCAAAGGTTTTTGTCGCGGTTCGTGTAACAAACCGGGACTAAAAGTCCCAGTTTATATATGCTTCGTCCCCGCAAGCCCGAGCCAGCCGTTGCATTTTCTGGATCGGAGCGTGGAGAAGCTAGCTCGAGAGTTGTTCTTCGTGTTCATCGCGTGGAGCTCGAGTTCATCAGAGTTGTCATCGATTTTGTGCAGATTTGAAGCTTCCCGGCTTCTAAAAGGTGAGCCATTGTATCCTATTATCTCTTACTGCTAATTTTTACTCATTTCATTCTTTAGAAGTATAGAGATGGGTGGATTTAGCTTTAGGAGTAATTTTGTTGGAAGTGTGAGCTCAAATTTTAGCTACCTTGCTAGTTTGAATATTTGTGAAGATACGGTCAACTTAGCTCAACATAGCTCAACTTTGTTCCCCTACGGCGTATACGATGGTCGACAACAGCGAGGTCCCCTACGGCGTCATTAACAACTCCTCTTTTTTGGATGAGGTATTATTAGCACATCTAGATGTCACGTCGTCTCTGTAATATAAAAGTAATTTTTAATTAAGGGTGAGAATTTCCTAATTTAATTTTTATAACTGTAAATATTAGGAATCAGTATGTGAGTGCGGCATTCGTGATGGATGTGTCCAGTTTCAACATTGTCTACAAGGAAAAGTCGTTCTCCTAGAAGAATTAAATTTTACAAGAGAGGAGAAGAGAAAGACCGATGAAAATTTGAGGAGGACCGAAGATAAGCTAAGGTTAGCTCATGATACAATCCACAAGATGAAGCAAGATTTAAAAACTCTGAACGAAAAAATTGACATGGTTGTGGAAAAGGAGGGGGAAAGAGAGTTGGATTTGGTGGATATCATCGATGGACACATGATCCAGAGTCGTGAAACTAGGGAAAGGACAAGGTTGAAGATTAATAAGATGAAAAAGGCTGCTCTCTGAAATGAAATGTTCCTACATTTCTCATAGGGTGTCATTGTTCTCCTAGTCGCGATTATAATCGCCATGTACGGTTTTTTAAAGTGCGCAAACTAGTGTTGTCGTATTGTGTTGGGACTCAGAATTATTGTTAGCATTGTGTGATTGCGCTTGTATATATTGTAATGAACACTATATTAATTTGAGCACTTACTCTCAATATATATAATAGTGTACAGATGAGATGACAATGGATGTACACTGACCGGCGATCGAATGAGTTCATGCAAGGCGTGCGGGCATTTGTCGAGGTTGCTAAGGCAAACGCGCATAATGGTTTTATGTGTTGTCCATGCTGTGTGTCGGAACGAGAGTGATTTCCCCTGACTTACAGGATATCCACATCCACCTCTATACGTCTTGTTTCATGCCCGGCTATAAATGTTGGACCAAGCATGGAGAAATAGGGGTCATGATGGAAGACGACAAAGAAGAAGATAATAATGACGACTATCCTATATTCCCTGAACAGGGTGAGACAGAAAATGTCGAAAATGAACGACAACAACAAGAAGAAGTTGAAGCACCAGATGAGCCTATTGATGATCTTGGTCGGGTCATTGCTGATGCGAAGCGAGACTGCGAAAGTAAAAAGGAGAGGCTGAAGTTCGGGCAGATGTTAGAGGATCACAAAAAATTGTTGTACCCAACTTGCAAAAATGACCAGAAAAAGCTGGATACCACGCTAGAATTGCTGAGATGGAATGCATAGAATGGCGTGACCGATAAGGGATTTGAAAAGTTGCTAAAAATTATGAAAAAGAAACTTCCAGAGGATAACAGATTGCTCGTCCGTACGTACGAAGCAAAGAAGATTGTCTGCCCTCTAGGATTAGAAGTGGAGAAGATACACGCTTGCCCAAATGACTGCATCATGTACCGCATTGACTATGAGAATTTGTATGCATGTCCGATATGCACTGCATTGCGGTTCAAGATTAGACAAGATGACCCTGAAGGTGTTGAGGGCAAGGGCACCAGGAACAGGGTTCCGCCAAGGTGATGTGGTATGCTCCTGTAATACCACGGTTGAAATGTTTGTTCAGAAACAAAGATCATGCCAAGTTGATGCGATGGCACAAGGAAGACCGTAAGAAAGACGAGATGTTGAGACACCCCGCTGATGGTCCTCAGTGGAGAAAAATTAATAAAACCTTTCCCAACTTTGCAAATGAAGCAAGGAACTTAAGGTTTGGTCTAAGTACAGATGACTTTAATCCTTTTGGGCAGCAGAGCAGCAGTCATAGCACCTGGCCCGTGACTCTATGTATCTATAACCTTCTACCGTGGTTGTGCATAAAACACAAGTTATCTATGATGACATTGCTCATCCAAGTACCGAAGCAACCCGGCAACAATCTTGATGTGTATCTCAGGCCATTAATTAAGAAATTTTTACAGTTGTGGCAGGAAGAAAGTGTACGTGTGGGATGAGTACAAACAGGAGGAATTTGACCTACGAGCGATGTTGTTCGTAACCATCAATGATTGGCCGGCTCTTAGTAACCTTTCAGGACAAACAACCAAGGGATATCATGCATGCGCACACTGGTTAGATAAGACTGATAGTGTATATCTGACTAACAGAGGGGAAGAATGTGTACCCTAGGCATCGTCATTTTCGTCCACCCAATCATCCCTTAAGAAAAAGAGGCAAGCATTTTGGTGAGGCAGAAAAAGGGAAGAAGCCTACCCTTCGCTCTGGTGTTGATGTATGTGATATGGTTAAGGATTTGAAAGTAATATTTGGAAAGGGTCCTGGCAGCCTACAAGTTCCGAATGATGCTAACAGACACGCACCCATGTGGGAAAAAATCAATATTTTGGGAGATACCCTATTGGGAAATCCTAGAGGTCCGCTCTTGTATCGATGTGATGCACGTGACGAAGAATCTTTGCTTGAACCTTCTAGCCCACTTGGGTGTGTATGGGAAGAATAAAAAAGATACACCAGGAGCACAAGAGGACCAGCAACGTTTGAGAGAAATGGACGGCATCCATCAAGAGTCGTTGTAGTGCCCATGCTTATGAAAGCAATGGCACATATGAATAATGTAAAGACTTGGATCACATAAGTCTCACATTCTCCAATAAGATGTAATATCACAGTACAATGTCATAATTTATTACAGAACGAGACAAATGATCCAAAAACAAATATCCTTACAACTTAGCATAGCGGAAATGCTAGCTGAATAAATACTTCACACTTTATTTCAGAGTTCAACGCAATCCTAAAGGTAGCATGGAGCTACATCTTCTCCATGAAGCCACTGGCAAATTATGTTGGTTGTAGCTCGAAGACGACCTCCTTACTCCTCATTCGGACATTCTGCAAGGTTTAGTTGCAGCCCAGCTATAAAGGGTCAGCACAATTGAATTGTGGTGGCAAGTGACTTTAAATTCTAATATCCTATTTTCCTAATACTATATGCTTAATTTGGCTGGTGGAGCTCAAGGCTATTGCGCAAAGCAAATTTTCTCCTACTTTTGGTAAACAATTTTCTTAATCAAAAATCTTCTCCTTCAGAGACAATCTCGAGGCAAGTCCATGTCTCCTACCCATGTTCATCCAACAAAGTTTTATTAAGAAATTAGAGATGAGGAGATTTTCGGAACACAGCCTTGTGTAGTTACTCAAATTGTCCGATGCCTGGGACACGGCTAAGATCTTAGGTTTTAACTCTCGAGAGGGTGTGCATTTTCACCATTAGACTTAATCAACCCAAACTATCCTCTACACACCTTTAGTGAGAAGGAAAAGGAGAAGATCAAGACGAGACTTTTCAGAAGTTGCTTTCCCATGATCATACTAAGAGATTACCACCATCCTATCAACTCTACCACCATCAATCTCTTGACCCAGGTCCACATCAACTTACTCCATCAAGACAGAGCCCATATTGACCAATGGTTGGACGATAAGCAACTAGACTCAGTGTAAACTTAAATCTCATAGCCCTGGGTGGCCTACCACAAGTGAGCAACTCAGGTTAACACCGCATATCATGGCCCCAGGTAAGTAGAAACTACCCTGGGCGAAGACAACCATGACACATGGCCCTGAGAATCCACTCAACTTGAAACCTCCTCGATCGACCCAATCCACCCAGGCGTTAAATTAATTTAGTGGAAATTTTCATTTATCACATCAACCATAAAACAATCGCTTTTGCAGCAGTTGCTTCCACTAAATTAAAATAGGGGTCTAAACTGGAATTTCTAAGGGGAAACCTAAAAGGTTTGCATAACATACTACAATCTCCCAAAAACCTATCATGCATACTACTTTTGCAAATACTGTTTGAAAACACTAGATATGCAATAGAATAAAATAGTAGGTGTTTTATGAAGTCACTTGCCTTGGCAGCAGGAGGGGCAGGCACAACAAGAATAGCAATCACAAGCAGGTCCTTCCTCTCCTTCACAATCTAGCACAAGCAATACATACAAATAAATATTCCACACAAAATCTCACACACCAAATAAAAGATGTATGCATGCATAGTATGCCACGTGTAGAATTAGACACACTCATCCATAATTTATATTCTCTGTTATTAAATGCATGAGATGCAATTTCTAGGAATTTCTCATTTCACCTAACAATATAAAATTAAAAGTAATATAGCAAAACCTAGATTATACCGTTACAACTTTTATTGTTCTAAGAAATTTTTCCAATAAGATACATACTAATATCCCTGGACAGAGGGGAATTATACAATCTCAAAACAATTACTTTTAATTCTAAATCATTTTTATTATTTAAGTTATTTATTTAATGGCCGAAATACTCCTCTGATAATTATTCAATTTATAATTTGTCAAAGGGAAGAACAAATGATGTAGAATTAAACTTCATGAGCAGAGCTTTTCAATGACATAAAGTTTATTAAATTTGGACTTACAGATTATAAGTTATGAATTTTGTAAGTTTTATCTATTTTCTGTTTTATTTATAAAATTTCCTGCGAAAAAGAAAATCAGAGGGCGACGTGGCACGATCCTATTGGACAGTACTGCTTCGGCGCGGATCGGCAGCGCGGCCGTCCGATCTACTTTAAAACGGACGCTTGGGATTAAACGGATCTAGATCCGTTGGATCTAGATCCAACGGTTCGCATCCAGAGCCTCGGCGCGGGCGGCGCGAGTCCGCCGGAGGTCCTCCGACCGCGGCGGCGCCACGGCCGACGTTGTGCGCGTTTCACGTCCTAGCGGTCTAGGGGACGAACGAGTCATACCGTTACCTAGAGGACGACGAGGCGGGGTCGGTGGCGAGTTGCGGTTCTTCGGTGCGTCGCCGTTCCTCGGGAAAACCTCGCCGGAGTTGGTGCTTGCGGCCGGCGGAGGAGTTCGTGGATGGGGACGACGTTCCGCTGCGAAAAAGAACGAACGAAGGTGCTCAACGGGTGCGCAAGGAAAAGGGGAAGCGAGGGGAAGCCTCGGTGGCGCTCGAGGAGCTCCGAGCTTACCGCACTCGTGAGCAAGTCCGGCGGAAATGGCGACGACGGCCAGCTCGATTCCGAGCAGCCCGACGGCGGAGGGGTAGGGTTTTTGGGGGGGTTTCGGAGGCGGCCTTGCGGGGTTTAAATAGGAGGGGGCAGGGGCGCTAGACGCGGAGGGAAACGGCCGGAAACGGCTCGGACTCGGTCTCCATCTCCGGCGTGATCTTCGGACGGAGGTGGAAGACGGCTGACAGGTGGGGCCCACCTGTCAGCGAGAGGGAAGCGACGCGCGTGCGGGAGCGGGCCGATGGGCTGTTATCTGACGCGCGCGCGCGGTGGATAGCGTCTGGGCCGGCCCGGAAACAAATCCTTTAAAATTTTATAAAAACTGTTTTTCAAATCTGGTTTTACTAAATGATTTTTAAACCTATTCAAAACTTTTCAGATAAATTCATAAAAATATATTTTGGAAAGGTTATTTAAATTAGCAATTTTTAATAATACACTTACCCATTATATAATTTGAAAAAATTATATTTATTAAGAGAGTTTAAATAAACCATTAATGGGATTAAATGATATTTAAACTCATAATTAAATTTTTATTTAGTATTTATGTGATTAGAAGTTAATCCTATATGATGAATGATGTATGAATGCAAGGTTTTAAATTTTGGCAAAATTGGGATGTTACAAACCTAACCCCCTTAAGATGAATCTCGTCCTCGAGATTCGGTTTGGCCTTCAAAAAGATGAGGGTGTTCTTCCCGAAGATCATCCTCCCGTTCCCAAGTCGCTTCTTCTTCTGTATGGTGGTTCCACTGGACCTTACAAAATTTGATAGTCTTGGTTCGTGTGATCCTTTCTGCCATCTCCAAGATTTTGATTGGCTTCTCTTCATACGTCAAGTCACTTTCCAACTGAACTTCTTCTAATGGCACTGCATCCCGTAGTGGGGTTTCTGTCATCTCTGGGTGACACTTCTTCAATTGGCTCACATGGAAGACATTGTGAACTGCTGACAGAACTTCCGGTAATTCTAACTCATATGCTACTTCTCCCTTGCGGGAAAGAATCTTAAAGGGGCCGATGAATCGAGGTGCAAGTTTACCCTTGATCCCGAACCTCTTCACACCACGCATTGGTGACACTCTTAAATAAGCCCTGTCACCTATCTCATATGTGATTTCTCTCCTTTTGGAATCTGCATAGCTTTTCTGCCTGGACTGCGCGATCTTCAATCTGTCCTTGATTATTCGAACCTTCTCTTCAGCTTCCTGGATTATATCAGGTCCAAATAAACTTCGCTCTCCCACACCGTTCCAGAGTAGTGGTGTGGTGCATTTCCTACCATAAAGTGCCTCAAACGGCGACATCTCTATACTTGCTTGGTAGCTGTTGTTATAGGAAAATTCTGCGTATGGAAAATTATCATCCCAACTAGACTTGTAGTCCAAGGCACAAGCCCTCAGCATATCTTCTAAAATTTGGTTTACTCTTTCCGTCTGTCCATCCGTTTGTGGATGAAATGCTGTACTGAACTCTAATCTCGTACCCAATGATTCATGTAATTGTTTCCAGAAATGCGAGGTGAACTGGGTACCTCTGTCAGACACAATCCTTTGGGGAATACCATGAAGGCATACAATTCTCCTCATGTAAATCTCTGCCAACTTGGCACTTGAGTAGGTAGTCTTTACTGGCACAAAATGGGCCACCTTTGTCAAACGATCCACTATTACCCAGATCGAATCATATCCCGATCTGGTACGCGGTAATCCAGTGATGAAATCCATACCTATCTGTTCCCATTTCCAATCCGGTATAGGTAAAGGTTGCAACAATCCTGCTGGCTTCTGATGCTCCGCCTTTACTCGACTACATACATCGCACTTAGCTATAAATTCCGCGATGTCTCTCTTCAAGTTATTCCACCAAAATCTTTCTTTTACATCCATGTACATCTTGGTGTTTCCCGGGTGTATGGAGTAAGGCGAGTTATGTGCTTCTTGCAGAATCAACTTTCTAAGATCCTCATCTTGCGGCACGCAGATGCGTTTCCCAAACCACAATGTGCCTTGCTCATCCATTCGAAAACCCTTGGTCTTTCCTTCGCTCAGGTTGACCTTGATTTCATCCATTATTTTGTCTCCCTTCTGGCCTTCCCGAATCTTATCCATCAACAACGGTTGTACGTCCAGTGTTGCGAGGAATCCTTCGGGTACTACCTCTAATCTGAGGTCCTTAAATGCTTTACTTAATTCTTCGGGCAATTCTCCCGCAGTCAGTCCATTTACATGGACCTTACGGCTCAAAGCGTCAGCCACCACATTAGCCTTTCCTGGGTGATATTGCAGACTCATATCATAGTCCTTAATGAGTTCCAACCATCTTCTTTGCCTCATATTCAATTCCTTCTGGGTGAAAATATATTTCAGGCTCTTGTGATCCGTGAATACTTCACAATGCTTTCCCAAAATATAGGGTCTCCACGTCTTTAACGCATGCACTACTGATGCTAACTCCAGATCGTGAGTGGGATAGTTGACCTCATGTTTCTTAAGCTGTCTAGAGGCATAAGAAACCACTTTCCCTTCTTGCATTAGGACACTTCCTAGTCCATCGTGCGAGGCGTCACAATATACTTGGAATTCCTTCTCTATATCTGGCAAACATAAAACAGGTGCTGACACCAGCCGTTTCTTCAGTTCCTGAAAACTTATTTCACATTCTTCAGTCCACTTGAATTTGTCTTCCTTTTTCAGTAGTGAAGTTAATGGTTTGGCAAGTTTGGAGAAGTTCTCAATAAATCTTCTATAATAACCTGCCAGTCCAAGGAAACTACGGATGTCTGCCACATTCTTGGGTACTTCCCACTTCGTCACTGCTGACACCTTTTCTGGGTCTACTGCTATTCCATTTTTTGACACAACGTGTCCTAGAAAACCAACTTCTTCTAGCCAGAATTCACACTTGCTAAATTTGGCATACAGCTTGTGTTCTCTATGTCTCTGTAATATCAGGTGCAAGTGTTCTTCATGTTCCTCCTGACTTTTGGAGTAAATCAGGATATCATCAATGAACACCACTACAAACTTATCCAGAAAGTCCATAAACACTTTGTTCATCATGTTCATGAAGTAAGCCGGTGCATTGGTTAAACCAAACGGCATTACGGTGTACTCATATAATCCATATCTGGTAGTGAAGGCAGTTTTGGGTATATCTAGTTCTCTTACTTTCATTTGAAAGTATCCTGATCGCAAATCGATCTTAGAGAATACCGAAGCACCCTCTAGCTGGTCGAAAAGCTCGTTAATTTTCGGTAGCGGGTACTTGTTCTTGATCGTCACCTCGTTGATTGCTCGATAATCCGTGACTAGCCTTTGAGTACAATCCTTTTTCTCTACGAACAGAATGGGTGCTCCCCAAGGTGATGAACTTGGGCGGATGAATCCTTTCTGCAGTTGCTCCTCTAACTGCTTCTTGAGTTCTTTCAGTTCAGCTACGGCCATTGGATATGGCCTCTTGGCTATGGGTACCGTTCCGGGAACCAAATCTATGAGAAATTCCACATCCCTATCGGGCGGCATTCCCGGTAGTTCTTCGGGGAAAACATCAGGGTAATCTCTTACCACACGAACGTCTCCCAGGCTAACCCCCTTAAGAGAATTTAGCTTAACTTTCTTAAAATCATATTTGGATTTGTATCTGATCTTCTTATTCTCGGGAGTGGTGAGTGTAATTGATCTATTCGCACAATCCAAAACTCCTTCAAACTTGGCCAACCAATCCATACCGAGTATAACATCCAGACCCTGGGTCTCTAATATTATCAGGTTTACCGGAAAGGAGTGTTTACCAATTTCTAAACTCAAGTTTTGACAATTGGTTTGTGCGAGCATTTCCCCCCCGGGGGAACTCACCCTAACCGGATTTAGCAGGCTTGTAGTAGTCAGTTTGTTTTTATTAACAAAAGCTCTTGAGATGAATGAGTGGGATGCTCCAGTATCGAACAAGACTAATGCAGGAAAGGTATGTAGTAGAAACGTACCAATCACTGCATCCGGTTCATTCTGCACTTCTTCCACATCAAGATGATTCACCTGTGCCTTCTGGAAAGGATTAGACTTTGATGCTTCCGGCGTCTTCTTCTTCTCTGGGCAGTCTGTTGAGTAATGTCCCTTGTTCCCACACTTGTAGCAAGTCACTTGACTTATATCTCGTTTTGGTTCATTGTTGTGGCGGTGTTGCTCTTTTCCACTATTGTTCCCATTGAACGGGTGGTTGTGTCCACTACCACCTTGTCCATTCCCCTGTATCCGGAATTTCCTACTTTATGGATATGACCATTATGGTTGTGGCCACTTCCACTCTTGTGACTATGGTGACCTCCACTGTTCTCAGGTACGTATGGTTTCTTCTGCATCAGATTAGTGTTGTACTTATTTGCGCTGAACTTCCTCTTTCTATTCCCCTCCTTCTTCATGTTGCTGTCCAGAGTAATGGCCTGATCAAGAAGGTCCTGATAATTGGGAGCATAGGCTACAGACAATGGTATTTTCAGCTCACCATTGAGTCCATTCAGAAACTTGTACTTCCTCTTTGCATCGGTGTCTACATCCTCTGGGGCATAGCGTGAGAAGGAATTGAAGTCCTCCATGTACTCCCTCAGAGCACCATTTCCCTGTCTCAGAGTGCGGAACTCATCCCTTTTCAGATTCATGATCCCAGAAGAGATGTGTGCATTGCGGAAACCCTCTTTAAAGATTTCCCAGGTAAGTCCTTCAAGTGGGTGAGTGATCTGATAGGTTTCCCACCATTGTCCCGCTGGTCCCTCCAGTAGATGGGAAGTGAACCTTATCTTCTCCAATTCCGTACACTCGCAAGTAACCAGATCCTTGTTCACAGAGCGTAGCCAATCATCGGCTACAATTGGTTCAGAAGCTGTGGCGAATTTGTTGGGTCTGAGCCTCAAGAACCTAGAAAGGCGGTCAACTTGGGGTGGGGGTGGTGGTGGCGGCGGTGGAGGGGGTGGTGGATTGTTTTGGTTTGCCATGAACTGAGCCATCATGGTCATCAACTGTGTCTGGGCTGCCATCATTTGTTGCATCATTTCGTTGGAATTGTTTTTGTCAGGATCACGACGTGGAGGCATCTGTATGGTGTGGGCATAGGTAAGTAGTGATAGAAAGAGACTACAAAAAAACATCTACCCATGCACATCAACACACTTCACAGAAACATAACAAACAACAAGTAAACAGGCACACCCGATGTATTTTATAAATTCGATAATTTAGAGACTTGCAACCAAGCTAGGACATGGTTTTCAGGGTACTGCCTCACCACAAATTGGTGGGTCAATACAACTTCGATGGGGTAAGGAGAAATATTCGTAAGGTAAGTATAACTGGTGGTCTTACTAATCAAATTTTAAAACTCTTTATGTATTTGCGGGTGTTCCCACACTTGCGCTTCTTGACACCTGTGGCTTCCTTGGGAGTGTCCTCATCGGGGTAGGTTAACACTAGAGGCTCTGGGGCGTCAGGGAAATGAGTCTTCTCGGCCTGAAGTTCCATTTGGCTTAGTTGTTCACACAAATGAGCACACTGAGCCTGCAATGCCAAAATGTGGGCATCCTTCTGTGCAATCCTATCATCTTGCAGGTAAATCTTGTTTTCCAGTTCCTTGTTCTCCTTCGTTAGCACCTGAACTTCTACACGAAGAATATCCTTCTCCTCTTCTAAGCTTTCCTTAACGTGACTGTGGACGCGTCTTAAATCTGCCCGGTAGAAGATCTCTTGTCCCAGAAGTATATCCAAATTATGGCAATGAGCTCCAAGGTCTCCATGATGCTTCTCGTTCATACCCCTAAGTGAGGGTTGAACGGGTTGTCCAATGCTATCTCTCCTGGCAAAGTGTCGAAAGACGGAGTTGGGCTTGATCTCGTCATAGAATTGCTCAATGATGCGGGACAAGGTCTCCAGCATTGCCATCTCCACTCCATTCTTCCAGGTGGGGTATCTAGATCGGAAACGGATCAGCTGCGATCCAGGAGGATCAAGACGAGGGAGAACTTCTGACTCGATCTTCCAGCGTCCTTCAGGGTAATCTTCTGAAATAATTTCCTTGCCCCTGAAGACTGGCGGCGTCAACCTCAGGGTCCTGGAAAGGCTGAGGAGCTGGTCACTGAAGTAGTACTGGTCTCCTTTCTGAGGGGAATACTCTTGGGTGAAGTTCTTCATCTACAAGAGTTTTGAAGGGGTAAGATATAAGGAGATAAAACATATGATAAGGAAAGAAGTATGGTATTTCGAATTTTATTTATTATAAATATTAATTTTAGGGTTTATATCCAATCCTATGGGTTTCGAGCCTACAGGCAACATTCGTGCTCTGATACCATCTGTAGTGCCCATGCTTATGAAAGCAATGGCACATATGAATAATGTAAAGACTTGGATCACATAAGTCTCACATTCTCCAATAAGATGTAATATCACAGTAAAATGTCATAATTTATTACAGAACGAGACAAATGATCCAAAAACAAATATCCTTACAACTTAGCATAGCGGAAATGCTAGCTGAATAAATAGTTCACACTTTATTTCAGAGTTCAACGCAATCCTAAAGGTAGCATGGAGCTACATCTTCTCCATGAAGCCACTGGCAAATCATGTTGGTTGTAGCTCGAAGACGACCCCCTTACTCCTCATTCGGACATTCTGCAAGGTTTAGTTGCAGCCCAGCTATAAAGGGTCAGCACAATTGAATTGTGGTGGCAAGTGACTTTAAATTCTAATATCCTATTTTCCTAATACTATATGCTTAATTTGGCTGGTGGAGCTCAAGGCTATTGCGCAAAGCAAATTTTCTCCTACTTTTGGTAAACAATTTTCTTAATCAAAAATCTTCTCCTTCAGAGACAATCTCGAGGCAAGTCCATGTCTCCTACCCATGTTCATCCAACAAAGTTTTATTAAGAAATTAGAGATGAGGAGATTTTCAGAACACAGCCTTGTGTAGTTACTCAAATTGTCCGATGCCGGGGACACGGCTAAGATCTTAGGTTTTAACTCTCGAGAGGGTGTGCACTTTCACCATTAGACTTGATCAACCCAAACTATCCTCTACACATCTTTAGTGAGAAGGAAAAGGAGAAGATCAAGACGAGACTTTTCAGAAGTTGCTTTCCCATGATCATACTAAGAGATTACCACCATCCTATCAAATCTACCACCATCAATCTCTTGACCCAGGTCCACATCAACTTACTCCATCAAGACAGAGCCCATATTGACCAATGGTTGCACGATAAGCAACTAGACTCGATGTAAACTTAAATCTCATAGCCCTGGGTGGCCTACCACAAGTGAGCAAATCAGGTTAACACCGCATATCATGGCTCCAGGTAAGTAGAAACTACCCTGGGCGAAGACAACCATGACACATGGCCCTGAGAAGCCACTCAACTTGAAACCTCCTCGATCGACCCAATCCACCCATGCGTTAAATTAATTTAGTGGAAATTTTCATTTATCACATCAACCATAAAACAATCGTTTTTGCAGCAGTTGCTTTCACTAAATTAAAATAGGGGTCTAAACTGGAATTTCTAAGGGGAAACCTAAAAGGTTTGCATAGCATACTACAATCTCCCAAAAACCTATCATGCATACTACTTTTGCAAATACTGTTTGAAAACACTAGATATGCAATAGAATAAAATAGTAGGTGTTTTATGAAGTCACTTGCCTTGGCAGCAGGAGGGGCAGGCACAACAAGAATAGCAATCACAAGCAGGTCCTTCCTCTCCTTCACAATCTAGCACAAGCAATACATACAAATAAATATTCCACACAAAATCTCACACACCAAATAAAAGATGTATGCATGCATAGTATGCCACGTGTAGAATTAGACACACTCATCCATAATTTATATTCTCTGATATTAAATGCATGAGATGCAATTTCTAGGAATTTCTCATTTCACCTAACAATATAAAATTGAAAGTAATATAGCAAAACCTAGATTATACCGTTACAACTTTTAATGTTCTAAGAAAGTTTTCCAATAAGATACATACTAATATCCCTGGACAGAGGGAAATTATACAATCTCAAAACAATTACTTTTAATTCTAAATCATTTTTCTTATTTAAGTTATTTATTTAATGGCCGAAATACTCCTCTGATAATTATTCAATTTATAATTTGTCAAAGGGAAGAACAAATGATGTAGAAATAAACTACATGAGCAGAGCTTTTCAATGACATAAAGTTTATTAAATTTGGACTTACAGATTATAAGTTATGAATTTTGCAAGTTTTATCTATTTTCGGTTTTTTTTATAAAATTTCCTGCGAAAAAGAAAATCAGAGGGCGACGTGGCACGATCCTATTGGACAGTACCGCTTCGGCGCGGATCGACAGCGCGGCCGTCCGATCTACTTTAAAACGGACGCTTGGGATTAAACGGATCTAGATTGTGAATTTTTTATTTAGTATTTATGTGATTAGAAGTTAATCCTATATGATGAATGATGTATGAATGCAAGGTTTTAAATTTTGGCAAAATTGGGATGTTACAGTCGTTTGAAGGTCCTGCCAGCTATACTCTTACGAAAGAAGAGAAGGACATATTTTTTGAGTGTTTGAGTCGTATGAAGGTCCTATCCGGATTCTCATCGAACATAAAACGAATAATAAATATGTCTGAGTAAAAATTCCAACACCTAAAGTCTCATGACTACCACGTGCTTATGACCCAATTGCTTCCGGTTGCATTGAGGGGGCTTCTACCGGAAAGTGTTCGACTACCCATTGTGAAGTTATGTGCATTCTTGAATGCAATATCTCAGAAGATAATCGATCCAGTGAGTCTACATACCTTACACATTGATGTGGTTCAATGTCTTGTCAGTTTCGAGTTGGTGTTCCCACCATCCTTCTTCGATATTATGACGCACCTGATAGTTCACCTAGTCGAAGAGATTTCTATCCTCGGTCATGTATTTCTACACAATATGTTACCCTTTGATAGATTCATGGGAGTCTTAAAAAAGTATGTTCATAACCGTGCTAGGCCATAAGGAAGCATCTCCAACGGCTTTGGAACAGAGGAGGTCATTGGGTTTTGTGTGGACTTTATTCCTGGTTTTAAGCCGATTGGTGTTCCTGAATCGCGGCATTAGGGGAGATTGAGTGGAAAAGGCACTCTCAGAAGGAAAACAATGATATGTAAGGTCATTCTTTAACTGAAGCACATTACACAGTTCTGCAGAATTCCACCTTTGTGGCTCCTTATATTGAGGAACACATGAATATTGTACGGTCCAAAAACCCCGAGATGGATGACTCCTCGGTAGCAGAAGCACACAAGGCGAATTTCAGCGGTTGGTTGCAAGCACATCTCATGCATAACAACACTGTTGACATGGAGTTGTTCGACTTGGCCAGCGGACCATCTTCGACCATATCAACTTTTCAAGGGTACGATATAAATGGGAATACATTTTACATGATGACACAAGATAAAAAGAGCACCAACCAAAACAGCGGTGTCCGCTTTGATGCAACAAACGACGATGGAAGTAAGGACACATATTATGGTTACATAGAGGAGATATGTGAACTTGACTATGGACCTTCTTTAAGATCCCTTTGTTTCGGTGCAAATGGGTCAAGATGGCAGGGGTACATGTAGATACCCAGTACGGAATGACAACAGTGTATCTCCGGAATCTTGGGTACCAAAACAAACCATTCGTCCTAGACAATGATGTGGCTCAAGTTTTTTATGTGAAGGATATGTCTACTAGACTGAATAAAAGAAAAGAAAAGAAAGACAAAACATTATCCGGTGATACCAAGCGCCACATAGTTCTTTCAGTGAAAAGAAATATAGTGGGAGTGGAGGACAAGACATACATGTTAGAATATTACAATAAGTTTGATGAAATCCCACCCTTCAAAGTCAACATTGACCCAACTATCAGGTTAAACAATAAAGATTCTCCATGGTTACACAGCGCATAAGAAAGCGGAACACTAGTTGATGTGTAATGATGTTAAACCTTTTATGTAACTCTATGTGTCAGAAGCTGTAATAATGTATTGCACGCCATCACGCCGCCTTATTTCAGGTTATTAGTAGTTTAATTACAAAATATAATGCAAAAGATCTGAGTTTACCTCATATTTAATTGAAAATGGCAAAATGGTTATTATTTTAAAATTATTTTATGAATCAAAAAATGAATTTATATTAGTTATTCAAACTGAAACACTCTTCATGTTCAAAGTTTTCTTCAGAATCCATATCTATGGTCAGAACTTATTCAAATGTATGTTCAACCTTTTTTTCAATTGCAAAATGAAGAATGTTTTAGATTTGGAATAACTCTAATGTAATTCAAATGTATGTAACTCTAAGTTTTCGCGCGCGGTGCCACACCTTTAGTCGTGGTTCGTGGCTCCAACCGCGACTAAAGGAGTACCTTTAGTCGCGGTTGGAGCCACGAACCGCAACTAATGGCCTGGGGTATATATTCTCCCTCTGCGCAATGCCGGTTCAATCCACGAACCATGACAGTGCAAAGGAACCGCCAAGGACGCCGCCAGGCTGCCCAAATCGATCGCCGATCGCGCCTCCTCTTGGACGTCCGCAGCCTAGCGCCTCCTCGCCGCCATTCGCTGCCGTGCGCCGCCGTACGCTGCCGCGCACCGCCGTTCGTCAACGCCGCCGCTGCCGAGCTCGCCATCCCCGCTCCCTCTATTTGTCTCCCTCAACGCCGCACCGCCGAGCTCGTCGTCACCATCCCCGCCGAGCTCGTCGTCGTCGTCGCAGCCGGTGAGCATTCCTCTCCCCTCACTTATTAGTGTTAGGGTTAGTGTTAGTTGTTGTTTAAATTGTTAGGGTTAGTGTTAGTTGATTTAGTGATCTTGTTTAGTTGAATTATGAATTTAGTTGATTTAGGAATTTAGTTGATTTAGGACTTAGTTGAATTTAGTTGATTTAGGAATTTAGTGTCTTATCAAATTGTTTGCAAATTGTTAGAATGTTTTATAGTATTTTAGTGTCTTAATATAAGTACCAATTTGTTTTAGGACTTAGTAGTTGAATTTAGAATTTAGCACTATGTTTGAATTTTGTTCAATGTCTTTGAATTTTACAATGTTTTATACAATGTCTTAAAATTATATAATGTTTTATACAATGTAAATATTCATAGTTTCGAGATGGATGGGACTATGGATGTCCGGGACTGGGCTCCGCCGGATTGGCACTAGAAGGTCCTACCTTCCGGTGTGCGCTGATTGGTGAGGTATGAGGGAACCATCGTCGACCTGGAGCTTCTTTGGTGGCGGTCACGTGGGCCCCGACGGGTACAGAGGGCGCCGGCCTCCGAGGAGTTGGTACGTCGTCGTGTCAAGGTGGAGGACGAGCACATCCGTCGGTACATTGTCGCGTTGGATGTTCGTCCGTCCAACACTTGGCAGCATCTTCCGTGATCTCACATTAGTTATGTGAAGGGGATCGTGGGCAGAAAACAATAATTTTCCTAGCAACGATATCCTTAAACTAGCCAAGATCTATTCTATGCAGATATAGTAGTACGAATGGAGATCGGAATACGTACCCTTGTAGACCGAAAGCGGGGATTACGTTCCCTCACAAACGTTGTCGATGCAGACCGACGAAGCCGACCTCAAGGTCGTGTAGAGGAAGCAGGCCTCAGAGTACCGCTAGCGCAGCACCTCGCAGGGAGTCGCACACGTACGGTGGAGACGACGCCTCCGAAGCTCCAGTCCAGGACGAGCAGTGGAAGACTTGGACCGGAACACCAGCAGCGCGGCAGCGGGCTATGGTGGAGGAGATCCCCGGATCCTCTTGCTCGGCGCGGCTCCGACTTGGGAACCACGAGATCGAGAGAGAAATCGGGAATTAATTGGTGAATTAAAAGGCTGGGGGTGCCCCTTCTTATATAGGCTCCCAAGGGGAGCCAACCTTGCTAGCCAGGCAATGTGGGACTATCCCCACATAGCCTGGTTCGGCTTGGGAGGTGCGCCGGCCCCTTGGTGGGCCCCTTGTGGCCCACCTTGGCCGGCCCTCCTGGCCCCCCACCGAATTCCCCTAGGGAATTTTCCCCTCTTGGGCCTTCTTTCGTCCGGAAGGCCTATTTAGGGAAATCTGTCTTAATAAATTCGAAAATAAATATATAAAATCATATTTGCATATTAATAACACTAATTAATATCAAACATAATATATATAATATTTTCTAGCTCCGAAAACTCTTTCGGTGCTGCCCGATCTCCATCGGACCTCTCCCGGGACGCTCCCGGTGATCTCCTTCCTTTCCGGTTGTCTTGTCGAAACCCCTTAAGTGTGTTACCCTAGCGTTTCGATATAATATCAGGTATGATCAAGACTCCTCAATGATCAACGACTAACTCGTAGGCCTGGACCCCCTGAATTAATCCCTGAGATATAACGAATGACTTTCATCTCTCAAACCTAAACGTGAAGTCTTAGACCTTTTGCCATAGCGATACTTAGCACGTCCGAGTGTCGTTCCATAGATATCTCCATACCTAGTCCCGACCTCGTTACCGACGATGCTATCTTCTACTCGTTCATGATCTCATGTCTCCGTGACCTAGTCACATGCTTGCAAGCTCATTAGACATGATCTCACCGAGTGGGCCCAAGAGTATCTATCCTGCTACGCGGACTGGCAAATCCCTCTCTTGACCCCTCGTCTCAATACTCCTTTCCAATACCCAAAAGTATCACCGTTATTGTCATACTAAATAAGATACGACGTTTGGTGCAATCAAAGTATCTTCCGGGAATATCAATAAGAGTTGATCTCACGGTCAAAGGCGTAACGACTACGTTCTCCAAATCTGGGTATGTCCATCACATCGCTCTCTAGCGATATGACTCTCATTGCCGACCGGCGCCATGCCCCATGACCGGGAAACCTCGATCATCAATCGCGCAACGAAACTAGTCTTGGTAGAGGCTACTAGGGACCTGGTTGTTTACGTATCACACCCGCATTAATGTTTCCGCTTAATACGGTTCTAGCATGACACAAAAACCTATTATGAACAAACGAGATATGATAAAGAATACACTTTATTAATTGCCTCTAGGGCATATCTCCTTCAGTCTCCCACTTGCACTAGAGTACAATTTAATCTAGATTACAACTTGGTAAAAGCCTAACACCCATAGCTAACTGGTGCTGTTCATGCTTATCAAGCGGGAGAGGCTTCGTCAGCGGATCTGCCACATTCAGATCCGTATGCACTTTGCAAATCTTCACATCGCCTCCTTGTACGTACTGACGTATCACGTGGAAGCGTCGGAGAATGTGTTTGGCGGTGGAGTGAGACCTTGGCTCCTTGGCGTTCGCAATGGCACCCGTATTGTCGCAGAAGAGGACCATAGGGTCTTGCACGCTCGGGAACACTCCAAGTTCGATGACGAACTTCCTCAGCCACACAGCTTCATTCGCGGCCTCGCAGGCAGCAATGTACTCCGACGCCATTGTAGATTGTGCGACTATGGGTTGCTTCCCACTTCTCCAGCACACGGCGCCTCCATTCACCTTGAACACGTAACCTGTCTGTGACTTACAGTCATCGGGGTCTGAGCAGAAACTTGCATCTACGTAACCCGTTACGCCAAGTTCCTCATCGCAACCACCATACACAAGGAACATTTCCTTTGTCTTATTGAGATACTTAAGAATGCTCTTAACAGCTACCCAATGCGGCATTCCAGGATTACTCTGGAACCGGCTTGTCAAACTTAGAGCCAATGCCACATCTGGTCTAGTACTCAACATTGCATACATGATCGATCCTATGGCTGAAGCATAAGGATGTTTCGTCATTTCGGCCTTACCCAGTTCCGTCACCGGACACTGTGCCTTACGCAATATCTTATTCTTGATAACCGGCAGAGAACCCTTCTTTGCCTTCTCCATATGAAAACGCTTCAATATTTTATCAAGATAAGTACTCTGACTTAGTGCTAATAGGCGCCTTGATCTATCACGATAGATTTTTATGCCTAAAACATACGCAGCTTCTCCTAAGTCCTTCATGGAAAACTTACTGTTTAAATATTCGTTCACGCTATTCAGAAGTTTCACATCATTCCCTATTAGCAATATGTCGTCAACATACAGTGCTAAGAACACAACCGAGCTCCCACTCATTTTCTTGTAAATACAGGTCTCTTCCACATTCTGGATAAATCCAAAACCTTTGATTACCTCATCAAAGCGAAGATTCCAGCTCCGAGATGCCTGCTTCAATCCATAGATGGATCGCTGAAGCTTGCACACCTTGTTAGCACTTCCTGGATCGACAAAACCTTCCGGTTGCACCATGTACAACTCTTCCTCAATGTTTCCATTTAGGAAGGCCGTTTTGACGTCCATCTGCCAGATTTCATAATCATAGTAGGCAGCTACCGCTAACAAAATCCGAATAGACTTAAGCATCGCTACCGGTGAAAAAGTTTCATCGTAGTCAATTCCATGAACTTGTCGGAAACCCTTTGCGACAAGCCGAGCTTTATAGACGGTCACATTACCATCTGCATCAGTCTTCTTCTTAAAGATCCATTTATTCTCGACGGCCTTGCGCCCTTCGGGAATATCCACCAAAGTCCACACTTTGTTATCATACATGGATCCTATTTCGGATTTCATGGCTTCAAGCCATTTCTCGGACTCTAGACTCTCCATCGCCTCCTTGTAGTTCGTAGGTTCGTCTTGCTCGACTAGCATGACGGTGCAAACCATATTGCCATACCATTCTGGTGCGATCCGAGATCTACCAGACCTACGAGGTAGAACATCTTCCTCGACAGTTTCTCCCACTCCTTCCACGGAGGACGTTTCCGGAATTGCTTCCGTTGCGCCACTCGGAATCTCGAGTTCAGGATCAACGATTTCATCGAGGTCTACCTTCCTCCCACTTACTCCTTTCGCGAGAAACTCCTTCTCTAGAAAGGCACCGGTCTTCGCGACAAAAGTTTTGCCCTCAGCTTGGTTGTAGAAGGTGTACCCAACGGTTTCCCGCGGATATCCTACAAAGACGACTTTCTCCGACTTCGGTTCGAGTTTGTCGGGCTGTAGTTTCTTAACGTACGCCTCACAACCCCAAACCTTCAGAAACGATAACTTAGGCTTATGGCCATACCATAATTCATACGGCGTCGTTTCAACGGATTTGGACGGAGCCCTATTTAAAATGAATGCGGCTGTTTCTAACGCATAATCCCAGAAGGACACTGGCAGATCGGTAAGAGACATCATAGATCGGACACTATCCAGTAGAGTACGATTACGTCGCTCGGACACACCGTTACGCTGCGGCGTTCCGGCGGGCGTAAGTTGGGGCACTATGCCACAACTCTTCAGATGTGTGCCAAACTCAAAACTCAAGTACTCTCCACCGCGATCGGACCGGAGATGCTTGATTTTCCTATAAAGCTGATTCTCAACTTCACTCTGGAATTCTTTGAACTTTTCAAACGTTTCAGACTTGTGTTTCATCAAATAGATATAACCGTATCTACTCAAGTCATCAGTGAAGGTGACGAAGTAACGATAACCATTGCGTGTCGAAACGCTCATCGGTCCACACACATCTGTATGTATGATCCCCAACAAATCCGACGCCCGTTCAACAAAACCTTTGAACGGTGTCCTGGTCATTTTGCCCATGAGGCATGGTTCGCATGTATCGAGGGATCCGAAATCCAACGAGTCCAAGAGTCCATCGGAGTGGAGTCGCTTCATGCGCTTTATACCAATATGACCAAGACGGCAATGCCACAAAAACATGGCGGTATCGTTACTACACTTAATTCGTTTGGCTTCTATGTTATGGATGTGAGTACTACGATCGAGATTCAACAAGAATAAACCGTTATTCTCGGGAGCATCAACATAAAAGATATCATTCATATAAATAGCACAATTGCTTGACACTGATTTAAATGAATAACTGTCTTGTAACAGGCAAGACCCACTTATAATGTTTACACTCAAGGATGGCACAAAATAAAATTTATTTAAAACCAAAACTAATCCCGATGGTAGATGCAGAGGGAGCGTGCCGACAGCCACCACGTCGACTCTCGATCCGTTGCCGACACGCATCGTCACCTCATCCTTCGCCAGCCGCCTTCTATTCCGTAACTCCTCCTGAGAGTTACATATATGAGCAACAGAACCAGTATCAAATACCCACGTATTGCTCCGGGCGGATGTAAGGTACACATCTATAACATGTATATCAAATATACCTTTCTCTTTGTCGACCGTCTTGCCAGACTTCCTATCCTCCAGATACTTGGGGCAGTTGCGCTTCCAGTGACCCTTCCCCTTGCAGTAGAAACAATCCACGCTAGATCCGGGACCAGACCTGTTAGTCCTGGGCTTGGCAGCCAACTTTGCCTCCCTCCGGGACTTCCAGCTCTGCTTTCCCTTGCCACCGGACTTCTTGAAATCAACGGTCTTGTTGACCATCAACAGCGTGTGCTCCTTCTTAATCTCTACCTCAGCAGTCTTGAGCATCACGAACACTTCACCCAGGGACTTAGCCATGCCCTGCATGTTGTAGTTCATGACGAAGCCTTTGTAGCTTGGTGGCAACGATTGCAACACCCTGTCAATCGCCAGCTCATCGGGAATCTTGCACTCCAGAGCATTCAGGCGCTGAACGTAGCCAGACATCTTGACTACATGCTCGCTCACACTGCTATGCTCTTCCATCTTGGCTGAGAAGAAAAGCTCAGAAGCCTCATATCTCTCATCCTTAGCCTGCGGCGCAAAGACAGCCTTAAGATCCGAGATGATCTCAAAGGCGCTCATCTTCTAAAAGCGCTTCTGCAGGTCGGCTTCCATGGCGTAGAGCATGCCACTCTGGACAAAGGAAGAATCCTCCGATCGGGTCTGGAAGACCTTCTTCTCATCCTCAGAGGCATCATCTGCAGGAGGGTCACCTATGGTGGCCTCAATGACGTAGGCCACCCTATGGGGAGTGAGGAGGATCCTCAGGTTGCGGAACCAGGCCATGAAGTTTGACCCATTGGTCTTAAGCTTTTCTTTCTCAAGGAACAGACCTAGGTTAAACGAGGGGCGAGACATCTACAATGGAATTTGCAACAACATAAGACTTTTGTTCATAATAATTTTGAGTTATAGTATTTTAGAAAATAACTAACATAATTTCCACTCAAACGAACATCCCTCCTGGTCGTTTAAGCGATTACACGACCCCCATCCATTGCACCACCCCTCATCATCAGAGCCGGCGGCACAACTTCAAGAGTAGACAAAATCGTCCGCCACACCAATTTTGTGACTCGTGCTCGACCTTTCGGTCTTCCTGTTCCGAGGCCATATTTCTGAATATGCTAGGCTCGCCACCAAAGACCTCCACGCTGACGCTTGCGCAACATGGCTTACACCCACTGTATGCGAACGACGAGATGTCTGACACCCGATCATCACGGCCTGCCTCATAACGTAGAACTTTCTTGGTGGTGCGCGTTGGAGGGAGAACACTAGTGGTATTTTGAAGGGATCATCTTATATATCTACCGCCGTGTAACTAATGTATACTATACACTCAATCACACAATATAAGATGCACACAAAACATCAAATGTAATGCAATGTGATATAGTCCATCGCGCCATGATCTTCTTGGCGCCCGCAGTTTATAAACAATTTAATAAACCTACCTTGACAATATCACATAGCTCCTGCAAAATAAAGTTAGACGCTTCTACTTTATCTTTTGCATATTTTACGTGGCTCGGGGCTTTCGTAAATAGAACCGCTTCATACCTACGAACCTTATGACCACAACAACGATCCAATAATTGCATGTTTAAGCATCTCTTTCGGGCCCTCCATTGAAAATGCAAAGCCAACTAAAGAGAGAGAAACAAGCACCCGCCAGCCACAGATACGGTACAAGCCGTATGTCAGTAGTGGAACCAGTCTCGCGTAAGCGTACGCGTAAAGTCGGTCCGGGCCGTTTCATCAACTCGATGCCGCTGGAATCACAAGTGCACGCTAGAGGGTTGCAAATAACAGGAACGGTGCCCACGTGCAGAGCACGGGTTCTAACAGCGTACAGCTATATCTACGATAGATCGGCTCTGATACCACTGAAGGGGATCGTGTGCAGAAAACAAAAAATTTCCTAGCAACGATATCCTTAAACTAGCCAAGATCTACTATGCAGATATAGAAGTACGGCGGAGATCGGAATACATACCCTCGTAGACCGAATAGCGGGGATTACGCACCCGCACAAGCGTTGACGACGAAGACGACGTAGCCGACCTCTAGGTCGCGGAGAACTTGGCGCGACGAAGACGACGAAGATGACCCCGAGGTCGGGTGGAGGAAGTAGGCCTCCGAGTACCGCTAGCGCAGCACCTCGCAGGGCGTCACACACATACGGTGGAGACGACGGCCTCCGAAGCTCCAGTCCAGGACGAGCAGCGGAAGACTTGGACCGGAACACCAGCAGCGCGGCAGCGGGCTATGGTGGAAGAGATCCCCCTCCTCTACTCGGCGCGGCTCCGACAAGGGAACCACGAGATCGAGAGAGAAATTGGGAATTAATTGGTGAATTAAAAGGCCAGGGGTGCCCCTTCTTATATAGGCTCCTAGGGGGAGCCAACCTTGCCAGCCAGGCAATGTGGGACTATCCCACATGCCTGGTTCGGCCAAGGCTGGTGCGCCGGCCCTAGGTGGGCCCCATTTGGCCCACCTAGGCCGGCCAAGCCTCCCCCACAAAATTCCCTTGAGGGTTTTCCCCCCCCATGGGCCTTCTTTCGACCAGAAGGCCCATTTAGGGAAATCAGCCTAAATAAATTCGAAAATGAATATATAAAATCATATTTGCATATTAATTACACTAATTAATATCAAACATAATATATATAATTTTTCCTAGCTCCGAAAACTCTTTCGGCGCTGCCCGATCTCCATCGGACCCCTCCCGGGACGCTCCCGGTGATCTCTTTCCTTTCAGGTTGTCTTGTCGAAACCCCTTAAGTGTGTTACCCTAGCGGTTCGATATAATAACAGGTACGATCAAGACTCCTCTATGATCGATGACTAACTCGTAGGCCTGGACCCCATGAATTAATCCCTGTGATATAACGAATGACTTTCATCTATCAAACCTGGACGTATAGTCTTAAACCCTTTGTCATGGCGATACTTAGCGTGTCCGAGCATCATTCTCAGATATCTCCATACCTAGCATGATCTCGTTACCGACATCGCTATCTTATACTCGTCTATGATATTATGTCAGCTGGTGACCTAGTCACATGTTTGCAAACTCATTTGACATAATCTCACCGAGTGGGCCCTAGAGTATCTATCCGGCTATGTGGACTGACAAATCCCGATGTTGACCCCTCGTCTCAACTACCCCTTTCCGATACCCAAAAGTATCACCGTTATTGTCACACTAGATAAGATGCGACGTTTGGTGCGATCAAAGTATCTTTCAGGGATAACAATAAGAGTTGATCTCACGGTCTTAAGGCGTAACGACTATGTCCTACAAATACTGGGTATGTCCATCACATCGTTACACCTAACGATATGACTCCCATTGCCGACCGGCGTCATGCCCTATGATCGGAAAACCTCGATCATCAATCGCGCAACGAAACTAGTCTTAGTAGAGGCTACTAGGGACCTGGTTGTTTATCTACCACACCCGTATTAATGTTTTCGCTTAATACAGTTATAGCATGGTATAAAACATATAATGAACGATTGGGATATTGCCAATAAACTATGTTTATTAAGTGCCTCTAGGGCATATTCCCTTCACTATCTCCATTGGCTCAGCCGACATCACTTCTGCGTGCATGCCATGTCGAGTCCCCGAGTTCACGGTGCAGTCCCCGGGTTCATTGAAGTGCTTCTGACTTCCACTTCCACTTCCATAGGCATGGCTTCAGATCCGGACTCCTTGGGGATGAAGATGGATTCCAACTCGGCGGCACAACTTCAAGAGTAGACAAAATCGTCCGCCACATCAATTTTGTGACTCGTGCTCGACCTTTCGGTCTTCCTGTTCCGAGGCCATACTTCTGAGTATGCTAGGCTCGCCACCAAAGACCTCCACGCTGACGCTTGTGCAACATGGCTTACACCCACCGTATGCGAACGAAGATATGTCTGACACCCGATCATCACGGCCTGCCTCATAACGTAGAACTTTATTGGTGGTGCGCGTTGGAGGGAGAACACTAGTGGTATTTTGAAGGGATCATCTTATTCAGCTACCGCCGTGTAACACACACAATCACACAAAATAAGATGCACACAAAACATCAAATGTAATGCAATGTGATATAGTCCATCGCGCCATGGTCTTCTTGGCGCCCGCAGTTTATAAACAATTTAATAAACCTACCTTGACCATATCACATAGCCCCTGCAAAATAAAGTTAGACGCTTCTACTTTATCTTTTGCATGTTTTACGTGGCTTGGGGCTTTCTTAAATAGAACCGCTTCATACCTACGAATCTTATGACCACAACAACGATCCAATAATTGCATGTTTAAGCATCCCTTTCGGGCCCTCCATTGAAAATGCGAAGACCAACTAAAGAGAGAGAAACTGTCACCCGCTAGCCACAGATACGGTACAAGCCGTATGTCAGTAGTGGAACCAGTCTCGCGTAAGCGTACGCGTAAAGTCGGTCTGGGCCGCTTCATCAACTCAATGCCGCTGGAATACACAAGTGCACGCTAGAGGGTAGCAAATAACAGGAACGGTACCCCCGTGCAGAGCACGGGTTCTAACAGCGTACAACTATATCTTACGATAGATCGGCTCTGATACCACTGAAGGGGATCGTGGGCAGAAAACAATAATTTTCCTAGCAACGATATCCTTAAACTAGCCAAGATCTATTCTATGCAGATATAGTAGTACAAACGGAGATCGGAATACGTACCCTTGTAGACCGAAAGAGGGGATTACGGTCCCGCACAAACGTTGTCGATGCAGACCGACGAAGCCGACCTCAAGGTCGTGTACAGGAAGCAGGCCTCCGAGTACCGCTAGCGCAACACCTCGCAGGGAGTCGCACACGTACGGTGGAGACGACGCCTCCGAAGCTCCAGTCCAGGACGAGCAGCGGAAGACTTGGACCGGAACACCAGCAGCACGGCAGCGGGCTATGGTGGAGGAGATCCCCGGATCCTCTTGCTCGGCGCGGCTCCGACTTGGGAACCACGAGATCGAGAGAGAAATCGGGAATTAATTGGTGAATTAAAAGGCTGGGGGTTCCCCTTCTTATATAGGCTCCCAAGGGGAGCCAACCTTGCCAGCCAGGCAATGTGGGACTATCCCCACATAGCCTGGTTCGGCTTGGGAGGTGCGCCGGCCCCTTGGTGGGCCCCTTGTGGCCCACCTAGGCCGGCCCTCCTGGCCCCCACCGAATTCCCACTAGAGCAAAACAGGCCACTGGTCCCGGGCCGTGAGGGCTTTTTGCCCCGGTCACGCGCCCGGGACAGCGTGTTCGGGACAAATAGGCCCCCCTATTTGTCCCGGGCACGCCACGGCCCGGGACCAATAGGGGGGCCACGTGGCCAATCAAGGCAGGCTCTGCCTGCGACTCATTTGTCCCGATTCGTAATACGAACCGGGACAGTATATATGTTTTTTTTTGTTTCTTTTATTTTGTTTCCTGTTTTCTATTTTTGTTTCTGTTTTCTATTTATGTTACTGATTCTTTTGTGTTTGTGTTTTTTCATTTATGTTTCATTTCAAACAATATCGAGTTGCATATTATACGTTACTATGTAATATATATCATGAATACACGATTTTTTCCTCGGGATATAGTCATGAATACTACTAGTACACGAGTTCTCCCAAACAAATATTTACAACCGGAAGATCATGTCTGTACCGGGGACACGGCTAAGTACAAATATTTTTTTACATGACAGAGAAGCATTAGACCCTATTTTTTCCTCGGGATGGTCTTTTTTGGCGGCCGGATTATACTGCATTCTGCGCCTGGCTTTATGACATAGTCAAGCAGAAAGCCCGCAATTTCCTCCGCGATTGGTAGTAAGCGGTCTTTTGCTTCTAGCCTGTTCCGGATCGTCTCAAACTAAAAAGGAGAGATCAACACCAATATATCAACCATTATGAAAATAATTCAATTTGAGAAGTGAACAAGTTTGAATGAATTGTTAACGTACCCTATTCCAGTCTGCACCCTCATTGAAGTGAATTCGGATGAACTCGCAGACATAGAATCCACACAAATTGGTGCCTTGTTGTTGCTTCGCGCACTTTATGATAGAATAAGATAAGAAATTAATAAAAAATAATCATAAATATTGAAAAAATGGTATTGTGAGACTGAAATTAAGAATATGCGTATGTGGAACCTAGCTAGTATACGTCTTTACCTCTCGCCATTTAAAAGTGAGGTTCTTAGCTATACCGACATCCTTGTGGAAACCGGTGAACTTGTCCCAAACCCTGAAGTTTACGGTATGAAAAATTAGTAAAGAAGTTAACTAATTACTATATATTATTAGAAAAGACGAGGTCGATTGTGATAATTATCGAAATTACCTCTGGAGCATCTGTTTCGTGTCGTCGAACTTTTCTTCAGGTTTCGATAATGGGTCCAAGACATCAACGATTGCCTTTTCAACATCAATCTCCAATAATACCCAGTGAAATCTGCCATATGTTTATATTTGTTAATAACTAAATCATCAATTACATATACTTAATTAACATCGAGTATGTATAAGAAAGTAAACAACTCACTCGAAGTTGAACGGGAAAATTATGGTGCTTTTGTAATGTTGCGCCATCAAATAAGTAAGCAAAAGCTCCTCCGTATCATCTGGGTAATGTAACAAACCATGATGATGAACTCGATTAGGGTCAATGAATCCAATCTTGTGATTGAGTCCCAGCTTTCGAGATTGTATAATTTTCAGCCTGCATAATAGAGTACAAAAGTAATATAGTGATAAGGATAATTACAAGCAATGAAAAATAAGTAGAGCTAGAGAATTACTGACATATATACATAATTTAATTACTTACATGCAAAAGGCACTGATGATAGATTTGTCGAGCGCGTCAAAATTGAATAACTGCCATAATTCGCAATACTCGATTTGAACCTCATCATCACCTGGGCCAAAAAAATCCTTTGGAATTTTCCCATAGAGCCAGTCTCCTTCTTGACTTTTCGTGGTACGCAAGTACCATGCATTGAGTTGGTGCAACCTAGCTGGTAGAGTGCGCACCATTGCAGGGTCGACAAGATCTTGTCCTCTCACATATGTCCGCACCACCTCATGTATGGTGACACTCTCGCCAGCTTGCAATGCCTTCAGCTCTGCCAGAGTTATACCCATATATCTAGCTTGCTGCGAAAGTACATCATCGATCGGGTTCCGGTTGTAAGGCGCCAATATGAGTGGAGGGGCCGATTGTCCCGCCTGCATTCCGAGCTGTGGAACATCTCTCTTCTGGGTGGCAGCAGATTTTTGTTCTTCCCGCACTCTCTTAGATGTACGCACCAGAACGCGTGTGTAGTCATCGTCCATATTTAGTTCATATTGTGACGGATGCGTAAGAAATTCTATGGCCCACCGTATCGCTTCCGGAGAATAAACCGGAACAGGCAAAGACATCTTTTTTGCCTTCTTTCTCTGGGAAGTCTGGATCTCCTCGACCCTTGTATCGACATCTTTGCGAGAGTTCACAAAGCGAGACTTCCCGGCCGTTTCGCTTTTCTGAGTACTAGTCGACGCAGCGGTGCACTTCCGCTTCTTTTGCGGAGGCGATGGAGTCCGTTGACGCGGCGGAGTACGCTCACGCGGCGGAGTACGCTCATGCGACGGCGGAGATGGACTAGCGCCTTGGTTGTCGTTGTGGGGGGTGTCTGGACTAGCGCATTGGTTGTCGTTGTTTTAGTTATGTGCACTGGCTTGTGGACTAGGAGGGCGATTTAGCTGCATGTGTGGGAACACGATGTATTCTTTTTTCCATAAGCAGGTACTCTTGAGGGCAAATCTCAACTCAACCTCGTCTTCACCCGTAGGGAAGTCCAGCTTAATTCCCTCATATGTCTTGATAACCTCATCAACCCCGACAACAGCATAGCCATCTGGAATAGGGCGACAATGGTAAGTTCCATTTGGGCTAGGCGGTAGGGCAAAGCCGTGCGCCACCTTCACGGTTATGTTCAAGCATGGCACATGTAGGTCGCAAAGTTCCCGCTGCACGATATTATCCACGGGGTGACGAGGACCCGGCATATCATTGTGGCGATCGAGCTCCGTCGAAGCCACACTGCTTCTCCGCATTGATTTTGGATCAGGAGAAGGATTTTCGGGCGTCTCAGATTCGCAGGGCATCCGTCGAGTCTGCACTGCCTTCAGCTCTGCTATCTCCTTCTCATGCTGTAGTAATTTATTTTCCATCCACTGGGCCCGGTCGGCAATCTCTTTCTTCTTTCTCGATCGGCTTCTATAAGTGCCAACATCTTTGGGAAACCCAAGTATCCACGGTACAGAGCCGACGGTTCCTCTTGTTCGTCCACTGTGTTCAGGATTCTTAAGGGCTCGCGATAGCTCGTCCTTCTCTCTGTTAGGGTGGAACCTGCCTTCCGTGACCTCCTTCCATACCTCTCTGAGAGCTTTAATAGGGTCAGGTCCGTGCTCCTTGGTAAAAAGACAGTCACCTGTTTCAGGGTCTAACTTTCCACCATGCCCATAGAACCAAGCCTTAAGCCGGTCTGGCCAGTCAAATGTCTCGATCTGTATACCTTTAGCCAAAAACTCTTCCTCCATTTTCAGTAACTTAGGCAGGGCCGTCAGGTAGCCACCTGACCCCATGTTATGGTGATATATCTTTTTGTCTGCATTTTTCTTATTTCTCTCTGACATGGCCTTAGCGGCTTCCGATTGCTTGTACGCCTTAAATTCGGGCCACTCATCTTTTATCTTTTCATAGACTCCGACAAATTCTGGAGTTTTACCTTCTTTTATGAACTTGTTAAGCCTTTTCTTCCAGCTGCGGAACAATTCACCCATCTCAATAAAAGTCCAGGCCTTGCATCGATTCTCTATAACCGGCTCCTCTACATCCTCCTCTTCCGGTAAAGTGAAATTCTGCATGAGCTCGTCCCAAAGGAGTTGTTTGTCTGCATTCGATACATAAATAACCCCCTCCTTTGGCACCTTTGGCTTATACCATTCTTGAGCCCTGATGGACAGTCTGTCCCGAACGATGACTCCGCACTGAGCTACAAATTACCTTGCGTGGTTAGCGGGAGCAATCGGTTTTCCTTTTTCATTGATCTCCTCGATGTGGTACTTCTGTTTCCCTTGGAGCTTTTTGGTCCCGGTCCATGGCCCGCCTCGTTTCACCGCTGCTTTTTTGCTTGGTCCCGGTTCATGGCCCGCCGACGGCCAAACACAAGAAAAAGTGATAGTTAATATATGTATACACACAAATCTTTTCAACGGAGACAAAAACCTGAGGGCATATATCTACCTCGGCGGCCGACTTTCCAACAGTAGAGTCGGTGAACTGTCGGTGAGCTGAACTGTCGGTGACGTCTATTCCGTCACCGGACTCGTTCAGAAATTGTCCGGTGAAATCGTCTACGTGTTCCTCTTCTTGTTCATGGTTTCTGCCGGGGTCCAATTCATCACCTTCGCGAATGATGCCGAACATGTCCTCTTCTTCTTGAAGATTTCTACGGGTGTCCATAGTTTCTGCAAGAGATTTAAATCCATTTAAATAATTTTAATAACTCAACATCTAAATAACTTTACCGATATGTCATACAACTAAATAACTTTAATAACTTCATATATTTTATAATAGATGGATTATCCAAATGAACATTTCATTAGCTTAAAATGATCTTCATTTATTTTCAAAACACAAAATGATTTTCATGAATATATATTCTATATAAGAAAATAATTAAATCTAAAATCTATTCTAAAGCAAAAATTGTAAAACACAATATATATTTCATTGCATTTTCTCTTTTCATTTCCAATAGTTGTAATATCAAAAAATGTATTCATTGATTTTCATTGATTTTCATTGCATTGTAAAATATATTCTAAAATCTATTCTAAAGCAAAAAATGTAAAACACAATATATATTTCATTGCATTTTCTCTTTTCAATATATATAGTTGTAATATGTTATTTAAATAACCTATTAAAGCAAAAATTATTTTATTAACCCAAAATGAATTATTTAAATAACTAATCTCAAAGTTGACCTAAATGGGCAATTTTGCATTTTATGAATATTTCAAAGTATTAATTTTCAAAATTATTCAAAACATGCCCACAACTGGTTTAACACAAAGTTAATAATTTTACAAATATTTAGAAATTTGTTTGACTTCATTTGGACATTTAAATCAAAAGATATGAATAAAATGGAAAAATCAGAAAAAGAAATTGACTTGTGACGTCAGCTATGACATCACTGCAACATGAACTGTTTCATCGAGAAATCCGGCCGAAATCCTCTCCCAAATTCGTTCAAAATCAGCGCCCCCGACACCGCGGTCCGTTCCCCCCCCCCCCCCCCAAACCCCTAACGGAGCGCCGCCAGGCCGCTGTTGCCGCTCGCCGGAGTAGCTCAGCCGCGGAGGCGCCGAAGTTGGGTTCGTGGCTAGGGTTCGTGGCACGCGCGCGCAGAGAGAGAAAGGGAGCACGAGATAGGGTTCAGGGCACGCGCGAGGCTCACCTAGTCGAAGAAGGAGGCGAGGAAGGTGGCGGCGAGGCCCAGCCGGAGTCGAAGAAGGAGGCGGCGGCGGCTAGGGTTGTTCACGGGAAATTTGGGCAGCGCTTCGCGAGGAGAGGGAAATGGCTCCGGGTTGAGCCACCACCCGTGGCTAAGTGTTGCTTATATAGCAACACTCAACTGTCCCGGGTGGTGGCTCAGCCCGGGACAGATAGCACTAAACTGTCCCGGGTGGTGGCTGCACCCGGGACAGATAGCCACCCCATCTGTCCCGGGTGGTGGCTCAGCCCGGGATAGATAGCAACCCCATCTGTCCCGGGCTGAGCCACCACCCGGGATAGATGGGGTTTTTTCTTTTTCTTTTCCCTTTTTCTTTTCTTTTTCTGTTTTCTGTTTTCTGTTTTAAATAACTTTGGAATTTGGAAAAACTTTCAATATGAAAAGTGTTTGAATTTGACTAACTAATACAAAAACATTTTCTCTTTTCTATAACCATTATTTAAATTAGTTTAAAACTATTTTTTATGTGAATTTGTATAACTTTTGCAAACTTTGGAATTTGAAACAACTTTCAATATGAAAAGTGTTTGAATTTGACTAACTAATACAAAAACATTTTCTCTTTTCTATAACCATTATTTAAATTAGTTTAAAACTATTTTAAATGTGAATTTGTATAACTTTTGCAAACTTTAACTTCCAAACTGGGACTAAAGAAGCACACGGATCGTGTGTTTCTTTCAAGCACTTGTAAGCCGTTGGATCAACGGTGTGTTTCTTTTGATTGCTTCTGAGCTGTTCGATTAACGCTTTCAGTTTCAAACCGGGACTAAAGAAGCACACAGATCGTGTGTTTCTTTGAAACACTTGTTAGCCGTTGGATCAGGGGTGTGCTTCTTTTGAGCACTTGAGAGTTGTTGGATCAACACTACCAGTACCACTGGTTGAGCCCGTGACCCTATATATAGCCCCCTCTCAGACGAGGCGAGCACTCAGTGTTTCCTCCTTCTAGTGCCTAGCCGGGTGGTGTGTGGTATACAAATCACTCGGATTCCCTGCATACGCCCCACGGTGCATTTGATATGCAGGCACTCAGGAGCCACCGTGGGGCTGTATGCAGGTGAAATCGTGTGTTTTGTTCTTTCAAAAGAATAGTTCAATTCATCTACTGAGGAATATATACAAGTTACTCGGATTCCCTGCATACGCCCCACGGTGGATTTGATATGCAGGCACTCATCAAGAGCCACCGTGGGGCTGTATGCAGGTGAAATCGTGTGTTTTGTTCTATCAACGCCGACGAATCCATTTGATATGCAGGTAAAAATGGAGCATCTTCTTCATATCAAAAGTTTAATATATTAATTATTACATATCGCACCAACATCTCCATCACACAACACCGCCAGTTCTTCTGCGTCGGAACCATGGAGCATCTTCTTCAATCAACTTGATGATTGGGTCAATGTTCACTACGAAAGGCGGAATTTCATCAAAATTATTATAATCATCTGACATGTCTGTCTTGTCCTCCACTCCCACGATGTTTCTTTTTCCTGAAAGAACTATGTGACGCCTAGGCTCCTCCACTCCCTGGATGTTTCTTTTTTTGGGTCTGCTAGACATGTCTTTCACATAGAAAACCTGAGCCACATCATTGGCTAGCACGAATGGTTCATCTCTGTACGCAAGATTGTTTAGATCCACTGTTGTCATTCCGTACATCTTGTCTACCTCAACCCCGCCTTTCAGATTGACCCATT
Source organism: Poa annua (assembly GCA_026929855.1). Taxonomy (NCBI): domain Eukaryota; kingdom Viridiplantae; phylum Streptophyta; class Magnoliopsida; order Poales; family Poaceae; genus Poa; species Poa annua. The sequence goes on from CM049426.1 coordinate 38,437,634, forward strand.
TGCACCGAAACAAAGGGATCTTAAAAGAAGGTCCATAGTCAAGTTCCCATATCTCCTCTATGCAACCATAATATGTGTTCTTCTGCCCATTGTTGTTTGTTGCATCAATGCGAACACCACTGTTTTGGTTCGTGCTCTTTTTATCTTGGACACTCGTGTAAAATGTATTTCCATTTATCTCGTACCCTTGGAAAGTACATATAGTTGTAGATGGTGCCCTGGCCAACAAGTGTAACTCTTCATCAACCTTTTCTTTATTTTCAAGATGTGCTCGCAACCAACCGCCGAACGTGGCCATGTGTGTACGTACAATCCAGTTGTCAGACTTCCCCGCGTGACGAGAGCGTACAAAATTCTTGTGTTCATCGATATACGGGGCCACCAAGGTAGAACTTTGTAGAACTGTATAGTGTGCTTCAGTGAAAGAATGTCCATCCATACAAATTTTTGTTTTCTTTCCTAGTGTGCCTTTTCCACTAAGTCTAACCTCATGTCGTGATTGTGGAACACCTATCGGCTTAAGGTTATGAATAAAGTCAACACAGAACTCAATGACCTCCTCGTTACCGTAGCCGTTGGAGATGCTTCCTTCTGGCCTAGCACGGTTATGCACATATTTCTTTAAGACTGCCATGAACCTCTCAAATGGGAACATATTGTGCAGAAATACAGGACCGAGAACTTGAATCTCTTCGACTCGGTGAACCAGGAGATGCGTCATAACATCGAAGAAGGATGGAGGGAACACCAACTCAAAACTGACAAGACACTGGACCACATCATTTTGCAACCCTGGTAGAATCGCCGGATCGATTACCTTTTGAGATATTGCATTGAGGAATGCACAAAGCTTCACAATGGGTACTCGAACATTTTCCGGTAGTAGCCCCCTCAGTGCAATCGGAAGCAATTGCGTCATAATCAAGTGGTAATCATGAGACTTTAGGTTCTGAAATTTTTGGAGTCTCACATTTACTATCCTCTTTATATTCGACGAGAACCCAGCCGTGACCTTGATACTGCTCAGGCATTCAAAGAATATTACTTTCTCTTGTTTGGTAAGAGCGTAGCTGGCAGGACCTTCGTAGTGTTCGGGACTTAGGCCGTCTCGTTCTTTCACACGTTTCTGGTCCTCCCGTGCTTCCTCTGTATCTTTTTTCTTCCCGTACACGCCCAAGAAGCCTAGCAGGTTCACGCAAACATTCTTCGTCACGTGCATCACGTCGATAGCAGATCTAACCTCTAGGACCTTCCAATATGGTAGCTCCCAAAATATAGATTTTTTCTTCCACATGGGTGCGTGCCCGTTAGCGTCTTTCGGAACCTGTTGACCTCCAGGACCCTTTCCAAAGATTACTTTTAGATCCTTGACCATATCAAATATTTCTTCACCAGTACGGTTTACAGGCCTCCTACTTTGATCAGCCTCACCTTTAAAATGCTTGCCTTTCTTCCTTGCGGTATGCCTGATCGGAAGAAATCGACGATGCCCCAGATACACACACTTCTTACATTTATCCAAATATAAACATTCAGTCTCACCCAAACAGTGTGTGCATGCATTGTACCCCTTGGTCGACTGCCCTGAGAGGTTAGCAAGAGCAGGCCAATCGTTAATTGTTACAAAAAGCAGAGCTCGTAGGTCAAATTCCTCATGTTTGTGCTCATCCCACACCCGTACACCTTCTTCCCGCCACAACTGTAAAAGTTCTTCAAATAATGGCCTGAGGTACACATCAAGGTCGTCGCCGGGTTGCTTCGGGCCTTGGATGAGCAATGGCATCATAATGAACTTTCGCTTCATGCACAACCAAGGAGGAAGGTTATAAATACATAGAGTCACAGGCCATGTGCTATGACTGCTGCTCTGCTCCCCAAACGGATTGAAACCGTCTGTACTTAGACCAAACCTTAAGTTCCTTGCGTCATCTTCAAATTCCGGGAACTCTCTCTCAATTTTTCTCCACTGCGACCCATCAGCGGGGTGTCTACATATAGCGTCTTTCTTACGGTCCTCTTTGTGCCATCGCAACAACTTGGCATGCTCTTTATTCGCGAACAGGCGTTTCAACCGTGGTATTATAGGAGCATACCACATCACCTTGGCAGGAACCCTCTTCCGGGGACGCTCACCCTCAACTTCACCAGGGTCATCTCGTCTGATCTTATACCGCAATGCAGTGCATACTGGACATGCATCCAAATTCTCATACTCACCGCGGTAGAGGATGCAGTCATTAGGGCAGGCATGTATCTTATGCACGTCTAATCCTAGAGGGCACACAACCTTCTTTGCTTCGTACGTGCTGTCTGGCAACTCGTTGACCTTTGGAAGCATCTTCCTAATTATCTGCAGCAACTTTCCAAATCCCTTGTCAGTCACACCACACTCTGCCTTCCACCGCAGTAATTCCAGTGTGGTACCCAGCTTTTTCTGACCATCTTCGCAACTTGGATACAACAATTTCTTGTGATCCTCTAACATCTGGTCGAACTTCAACCTCTCCTTTTCAGTTCCGCACTCTCTCTTTGCATCAGCAATGGCCCTACCAAGATCGTCAGTGGGCTCATCTGGTGCCTCTTCAGCTTCAGTTTCCCCCGTTGCAGAATCTCCGTACTCCGGGAACATAGGATAGTTTTCATAATCTTCCTCTTCTTCATTGTCTTCCATCATAACACCTTTTTCTCCGTGCTTCGTCCAACAATTATAGCTGGGCATGAAACCATGCCGAATAAGATGACTTTGAAGGGTTCTCACGTTTGGGTGATCTGTCTTATTCTGACAGTTGACACATGGACAACACATGAAACCATTCGTACTGTGGGCCCGGGCTTTCTCTAGAAATTTCCTCAAACCTGTCATGTACTCGGCAGTGCGTCGGTCACCATACATCCATTGTCGGTCCATCTGCATTATATAATGAACTACATCAATAACCATTACAGAACATCGACAAATAAACACTGAACATGCACGGTATCAATTAATTACAAATGAAATGAGAGAAAAATTAACCTTGATCGAAAAGAAGAATAAACTTCTTTAAGTGTACATCAAATCAATTCGTGAACTCTCTCGGGCATTTCATCAAACACCTTGCATGCATACAAAAAAAACAGACTAGCACACACCCCCTCCTTCCATTTCAAAAAAAAATGCCTCCAATGGTTTTGGGAGGGGGCTGCTGATCATTATATATAGGCACCCCCCCATTTGTCCCGGTTTCAGTCACAAACCGGGACAACAAGGAGGCCATTTGTCCCGGTTTGAGACTGAAACCGGGACAGATGGAGGTTTTTTTCATTTTTTTTGTTTTCTTTTTCTGTTTTCTGTTTTAAATAACTATGAATATGAAAAATGTTTGAATACATAGATAGTCTACTCATCAACGACATTAAGACGATCATTTTCCGTATTATAGCCGCGTAGACTATCCCACTTCCGTGCAATCTCGAAGCCAAGGCGAGCGTCTAAAGCAGCATATACGATTTGATCGTAGCTTAATGGAACGTTGCCCCATCCGAAAATTAGGTCTTTTTGTAACGTGTCTTCCTTGTCGTCGTCCGTGTACTTCCTCTTCTTGTATTCCTTCTTCTTCTCTAGATTTGTCCCAATGACCGCATTAGAGAGATCATATAGACTAGGAGTAAAATTGCCGGTAGGGTTTCGGCGATCCCTCTGCAGGTCGACCGCGGACCGAATAATAATTCCGTAGTAGGCTAGCATCTTCATGTCATTATGGATTGCCACGCCGTAGAATTTGATTGTCTCTTCACCTAAGAAATCCACGAGGACCTGTGGCACCCGATCAGCTTTGCAAATTTGGAAGACAAGAGTCTCGGTCGCCACCGAGAGTTGAAGGACGGCGGCGCGCTGCGGAGTATCCTTCCGTCGAGGGTCGGTGAACTCGCAATCGAGTCCAACGGCTTTGATCGGAGCGACGTCGAGGAAGTTCTTCTTCACGTCGCCGATCCACTTCTCCACGCGCCATGCACGAAGGGTGACCCACACCTTGAACCGCATGCCTTCCTTCTCGTAGCCGTAAAACTCATCGGACCGAGGCACAAGTGGCTCCATAGGAAATGGTGTACGTGGACGGAGAAAAGAGAGGAGAGATGGACGGAGAAATGGTGTACGTGGACGGAGAAAAGAGAGGAGAGATGGCCGAAGAAATGGTGTGGGAAGAGTCGTACTGTGCAGTGCATTTTATAGCGCCGGAGAGGAAGATGAATCGCCGGCGGAGGGCAGAGGAATCGCCGGAGGGCAGAGGAATCGCCGGCGCCGCTCGTCTTCCGTGCGCGTTGAAAAAACGCAGCGGTGGCGCGTAACTGAAAGCGTGCTCATTTGTCCCGGTTCGTGACTGGAACCGGGACAAATGGGTTTCGCCTGCGGGTACTGCATCATTTGTCCCGGTTCCAGCCACGAACCGGGACAAATGAGTGTCGCCTGAACTAGTTTGGTCTTCCACTAGCGTTTTATGCCCCATCTGTCCCGGTTTGCAGTATGACCGGGACAAATGGGGTTTTGGAGTTCGGTCCTTTAGCCTGTTTTCTACTAGTGTCCCCTAGGGAATTTTCCCCTCTTGGGCCTTCTTTCGTCCGAAAGGCCCATTTAGGGAAATCTGCCTTAATAAATTCGAAAATAAATATATAAAATCATATTTGCATATTAATAACACTAATTAATATCAAACATAATATATATAATATTTCCTAGCTCCGAAAACTCTTTCGGTGCTGCCCGATCTCCATCAGACCTATCCCGGGACGCTCCCGGTGATCTCCTTCCTTTCCGGTTGTCTTGTCAAAACCCCTTAAGTGTGTTACCCTAGCGGTTCGATATAATATCAGGTATGATCAAGACTCCTCAATGATCAACGACTAACTCGTAGGCCTGGACCCCCTGAATTAATCCCTGAGATATAACGAATGACTTTCATCTATCAAACCTAAACGTGAAGTCTTAGACCTTTTGCCATAGCGATACTTAGCACGTCCGAGTGTCGTTCCATAGATATCTCCATACCTAATCCCGACCTCGTTACCGACGATGCTATCTTCTACTCGTTCATGATCTCATGTCTCCGTGACCTAGTCACATGCTTGCAAGCTCATTAGACATGATCTCACTGAGTGGGCCCAAGAGTATCTATCCTGCTACGCGGACTGGCAAATCCCGCTCTTGACCCCTCATCTCAATACTCCTTTCCAATACCCAAAAGTATCACCGTTATTGTCATACTAAATAAGATACGACGTTTGGTGCAATCAAAGTATCTTCTGGGAATATCAATAAGAGTTGATCTCACGGTCAAAGGCGTAACGACTACGTTCTCCAAATCTGGGTATGTCCATCACATCGCTCTCTAGCGATATGACTCTCATTGCCGACCGGCGCCATGCCCCATGACCGGGAAACCTCGATCATCAATCGCGCAACGAAACTAGTCTTAGTAGAGGCTACTAGGGACCTGGTTGTTTACGTATCACACCCGCATTAATGTTTCCGCTTAATACGGTTCTAGCATGACACAAAAACCTATTATGAACAAACGAGATATGATAAAGAATACACTTTATTAATTGCCTCTAGGGCATATCTCCTTCATTATGATCTTGTTTGGGTTCCTTCACTTTGAGTTTTCACCGCACGCGGCATGTTTCCGGCGGTTCGACGTCCATTTTGATTAGCGTGATGTATTATGGATGCGATATATATTATTATGACTTGTAACTAATTGATGTTGTTGCTACTACTACTTTCAATGTCTCTCTTTGTTATTATTGTTACTACTTTTAATCTTTATTTAATCCTTCTTCTTTATAGTTGAAGCTATGGACCACAACGGTACATGTAGAGATGCTCAGGAAGATGCATTGTTGAACATAATAGGGGAAAGCCGACCAGAAGATGTAGAGAATTTTGTAGATGACGGCTCACAATATCTGAATGATGATGGGTATTGCTTGTTGGAAGATTTGTTCAAAGGAGACAACTGGCAAACAAGTATTGATGTCGATACTAGCGTTGGGCCCTCAACCTGCAAGTCATCTTATGTAAATATTTAAGTCTTTCATCATGATATATATATATATATATATATATATAGGTTAAATGCTTTCTATTCCCGGGTGTAACTACACCCATGTCTCGTATACCACCTTACGGAAGTATTTGTCATACTTTATTGGTTTGAGTATGTTCATATACTATATCTAAGATACCCTAAAATAAGTTTCGTCAAAAAATTGCAATTGTCCTAATATTTTACACTATCTACTCCAAATACCGTCATATATGCATATATATGCATATAAAAGAGAAGTATGTAGAATTTTTTTACATACTGCCTAAAAAGAAGTATCTTTAGTACTAAAATAACATTATATACTCCATACTACATGTTACATACCTCCCGGTATGATAGATACTCCATACTCGCGTGAAACACACATGGGTGTAGTTACACCCGGGTGTAGTATGAATATGGTTAAATGCTTTCTACTCCCGGGTGTAACTACACCCATGTCTCATATACCACATTATGGAAGTATTTGTCATACTTTATCGGTTTGAGTATATTCATATACTATATCTAAGATACTCCAAAACAAGTTTCATGAAAAAATCACAATTGTACTAATATTTTACACTATATACTCGAAATATCGTCATATATGAATATAAAATAGAAGTATGTAGAATTGTTTTACATACTACCTTAAAAGAAGTATCTATAGTATTAAAATAGCATTATATACTCCATAGTACATGTTACATATCTCCCGGTTTTATAGATACTCCATACATGTGTGAAACACACATGGGTGTAGCTACACCCGGGTGTAGTATGAATATGTCCTATATATATATATATATATATCGCTAGTTAGACCTTCACACATTGAGCATATAGTTAACGGATGTTTTTTGTAGACCTCCAAATCGAACAAATGCTCCACTTCATCAAGGGGGCCGACCAAAAAGTGCGACGAGAATATGCACATGAAGATTGATGTAGTCAGTGCCGATGGGATCCCTTTGGAGCCCAAAAAGAGCGTGACAGCATTTACAAATCAAGAAGGAGTTCTTGTTCGGGATATGATCCCCATCACCTGTCGACAATGGAATAAGCCAGCAAGAGCCGACAATATAAGTTTTTTCTATGACGAATTAAAAAATACTAGTTGGGAGAAGCTGATATCACATTTCACTCTACCGAAGATGGACACCCAGGAGCAAACAAAGTCCATGATGGACAAAGTGAAGGCGTGGATCCTTAAGAAGATGGCCACACAATTTTGTAACCACAAGAAAATAGTATGGGCGACTTATCTCAAGGTCGGGAAGATTACTCCTGAGTTCAAGGGAACTCAAGAGAAGTTAGGTGCTCAATGGGATGATTTCAAGACTTACAAGGATTCGGAAGAAGCTAAAGAACGGTCGGAAAAGAATGCAGATAATGTCGCGCTGAAGAAATATCAACATAATCTGGGGACAGGTGGCTACAGGAGTGCCAGGCCTAGGTTGGATAAACTTAAGGCCGAAATTAAGGCAAAAGGTCTATCTCCAGGTATAGAGGAAGTGCCCGAAAGAGCAGGAAATTTCCTAGTGGCGCATGGCATGACGTTGGATATGGAAAAAGAGGAGTTGATTCTTCGTGATCCGACGAAGAGAGCAGTGTTGACCCCCCTCAAGGATCTTGAAACAGTAGTAGCCGAGGTGGAGGCGGGAACTTTTGTTCCTGATAGAGATAACCACGAACTGACAAATGCACTCAAAAAGCCTGAGCACGGAGGACGTGTATGAGGATATGGAGGTGTTACTTGGAAGATAGGGTTTCATGAAAACATAAACACTTATAGAAGCCAAGCAAGAGCACAGAAGAGGAGGGAGCAGCAGGCGGCAGACCGGCTGAAGAATGTGGAAGCAAAGAACGAGGAGCTCTTTGTGATGTATTCTTAGATGCAGGAGCAAATATCAAGCTGTCCAGAGGGAGAACACATGTACATAGATCCCGCACCCGACTGCCGGAAAAGCAGCATGGCTTCCACGACGTTGCATGTCAGCGTTGGTGATGCACATGTTGATGTGCCACCGATGGAGTGCTACCCCATGGACAATATCAGAGAGAAGACTGATTGTGAGCTACACCAGCCAATGAAGAATACATCAATGAAGGTGGCCCTCGGCTTTACTGTGAAAGTTGATCTTGCAGCGCGTTGGTATGGCCACGATATTCCAGCTGGGTATGCTCGTGTCGGGGTGGATGAAGTTCTATCCGGATGTGAGACATTGGAGATTGACTTCGCTGGCCCTGAAGGGGAGTCGACCCTGGGAGAAGTCTTGCATGGAATCATTTTATGGAAAAAGAAATACATCATATTTCCAGGCTCGAAGCTAAATGACTAAGGCTCCCTCACCTCCACGTCAATCATCGCGGCTGATGCTCCATCGCGTCCACGTCGATCATCGCCACCTAAGGCTCCCTCACCTCCACGCTGATCATCGCCACCTAAGGCTCCCTCACCTTCACCTCGACCATCGCCGCCTAAGGCTCCCTTACCTCCACGTCGATCATCGCCGCCTAAGTCTCCCTCACCTTCACCTCGATCATCGTCGCCTAAGGCTCCCTCTGTCAGAGAGTGACCCCACGGAACAGGGATAGTCACACCCTGAAGAGTAGTTCGAAGGGGGACTGAACGTGGAGGTCAAACGACCCTCGAGAGGCACGGCGATGATGCTCGTCGAGCCTGAAGAGGAGCGACACGACAGAGAAGGACACCAGCCCGTACCCAGGTTCACGGCCCTCAGGAGGAGGTAAAACCGCTACTCCTGCTTGTCTGTATTGCACTGCAGAGGTTACATCACAATGAGCTTGCCGAGGGCTCTCTTGACGCAGTTCGGTGCTTGAAGAGGGAAGCTATGGTCTTTTTCCTCCTCGATCTAGTTGGCTATCCTCATCTCTTGGCTAGGGTTCCAAGGATTCAGAATGCGATCCCCTGCTACGGAGGTGCTCCTGCTCCTTTTATAGGTGCCCCGGGCCTCATCCCTGCACTTTATGCAGAGGATGGGTTCCCACATGGCAGTGGCGCGAAGGAGTGGAGTACACCGCCGCATAATGGTTCATGGACTCGGTCCATCCGTGCAAAAGCAGCCGCGGTGGCCGACAACTCGTAGTCCGTGCTGAACGGCCAGTGAGCGTTGCAGCGATCGTGGCGGAGCCCACAGACGATCTTTTGGAGCGTTGCACCGTCCAGCCGCTTTATCACCAAAGAGGAAGGTCCTGTTGTCCAGCAGTGGCGGCGCAGCTTTGTTGGCTCCTTTAATCACCATAATGGCAACAGCGGCGCCCGCATCACTGTCACTCAGTGGCTGCAGAGGCCATGTGCGCCCGGCAGCGGTTGCTTAGCCGCGAAGTGTCTCTACAGGGCCTCGGTGGCCTTGTGGAGTGATTTGCGTTGACTCCTCTCCAGGCGGGTGGAGCCTTGGAGTCTCTTGACGCGAGGAGGTCCTCTTCAGGCCCTCGCTTCCTCTTCAGGCCCTCGAGAGGAGTTGCCTCTCGAGAGTCTCTTCAAGCGACAGCTTGGTCCTTAGTTGTTTTCTTTGAGTCTGTCGCGTGCGAGGGCTGTAGAGAGTGGGCTCTGCACACCCTGGTCCTCACTGGGCCGACAATAGCCCCCGGGCCCAAGATGGGCACGGCTGAGCCCATGGACGCAGCCGAATTGTCATGGGCACAAAGTGTCCAGCCGGCCCGAGACACGCGTCGCACGGTCGAGCAACTGCAGCGCACGATATCTGGGGCGTGCGTCGTGGGGGGTCCCACCACACCCTGGTAACTGCTCCTGACGAGACATAAAGCCTGCGCGCCGCGACGGAGAGCCGTTACTGCTACCATTCTTCGCGCACAAGCCTCCTGCTCTCGAGCTCTCCGCCCGTGCTCTCCGGCAAACTCGTCTCCTTCTATCTCCAATCCTTCTCGCTCCTCAGTCTTCTCCCTCGCCGGCGATGAGTCCCCCCAACGGCAAGGGCAAGGCGGCGATGATGATGTCTTCGCAGGCGGCCCCCGCCAACCCGCGTACGGCACGACGCTTATTGGGGCGTGCACCCAGGAGACCGCGCTAGACAAGATCCGCTTTATGGACGCGGGGCCGACCAACGAGCACGGCCCCAGCGTGCTCCGTACCGCGGAGCTCGGGGAGCAACCACAAGGGTTTTTCCCCATCTTCCTCCACTGTGTCGCCGTTGGGCTGGTGCCGCCGTACTTGCCCTTCCTGGAGACAGTGCTGGAGTTCTACAAGATCCAGCTCCTCCACCTACATCCAAACTCCATCCTCAAACTCTCCATGTTCGCCTACCTCTGCGAGGACTACATGGGCGTGGCGCCCTCGGTGGCCCTCTTCAGGAGCTTTTATGCCCTCTGGAGCACCGCGGGCAACGAGCGCTATGGGTGCGTCTCCTTCCGCATCGTGGACGGCATGGGGGGCATCTACATTCCCATGTCGTGGAATGGGGACAAGCCCATCACGGCGGTGACGAAGAAGGTGGATGATGTCTGCTAGAAATGGTTCTACATTGGCGTGGAGTCGCCTTGCGCCTTCCTCGACACCCCTGACTTGCCGCTCGTGAAGAACTCTAACTGGGGCAAAGCCCCCTTCAGCAGCGTGTAGAGTGCGAACCTGGTGGGCCGCATGCGCTATCTCCGGGAGGAGGGCCTCACGGGACAGGTGGTTGTCGCGGACTTCGTGACGCGCCGCATCGCCCTGCTTCAGGCTCACAAGAAGCCGATGTGGATGTACGCGGGCCCACAGGAGTCGATGCGGCTCCATCCCGACGACAACGACAAGGAGGTCGTCGACTACGTCATGTCCATCTTCTTCATCAACCCGGACGTGCTAGCTATGGACAAGCTCCACTACGAGAAATATGCTCACTTGTGACACCGCATATTGGTCACTAAATGGTCAGGAAGTTTTTCATATATGACCTTTTTATGACCAAAAACGGTTGGTCAAAAGTTGGCAGTCACTAACAGCACTACGTGACCATTTTTGTGCATTCGTCATAGACGATTATGACCAAAATATAAGGTCACCAATTTTATGACCAATTTTTTGGTCATTCACGATCTAACCTGTCCACGTCAGATCCAACATGGCAAATTGGTCGTGGCACCAAAATCAGCCCAGTCCGGTTGAATGGGTCAAGCCCAAAAATTTCAGCCCATTTACTATGTCTTTTCTGGATGGCTACATAGGCCAAGCCAAAAAATGAGACACGTATATTTTCTGGGCCATAGTTTTTAGATTTTAATGATTTTCGATTTTCCGCAATTATATTTCAATTCTAATCCCAAAAGTCATATGGGCCCACTAGTCAGCTAGTCTCAAAACTTGTTCCCACTCTTTAGATAGATTCAAATTTCACACAAATGTCACACTGATCAGGTTTTGTATTCACACACTTTCAAACCACAAACATAAGCAATATGTTAGACTGAACAACGACAAAAATACCATCAATAACCCAGATAATACAATTAGTGTATTACAATCTGTATTACAACCAAAATATGTCTATTACAAAGATAAATTTGGTATGCTATTCATTGCTGGGTCGGGCTTCAAGGCTTTGCGCTTCAACAAATGTCTTCACTTTCCACCTTTTTGAAGAATGGAACTCCTACAAACATAATTTATACTTGATCAAGGATCAGTGTTTTACATAACTGATATGTTAGCTTACTGGCCTACAATCACATGAATGCCCACATCCACATGCTTGTCAGACCCTGAATTCAGGCTACACAAACAAAGCGTATCGGTTGGGCCACACAACCAAGAGCATACTGGAGAATACCAATCCCAGGAAACAAGCAAGCTAGGCTCGGAATGGATCATCGGCCGACAGCTCTTGGCGATCCCAACGTCACATACGTTTCCAGATTGTGCATGCAACAACCCAAAAAGTCTTCCAACTCGTATAGTTCAACCATACACATGGTATACGAGTCGGATTTTTAACAAGTTGAAACCACAGAATAAACCTAAGACACAAATAAAGGAAATAATTATCGAAAAGCTCTCACTAAGAAAAATATAGCGAATGGCACCAATCAGAGGAACATGTCCCAACATTACATCATGCAGCGGAAACAAACCGGTCTGAGTACACACAAGAAGCAAAAGGCTCAAGGCCGAAATGGAAAAGAAGGCCCATCCACGGGGTCCACCAGGAAGAAGCCCAAGGGAACTCTAACTACTCGTCGTAGATCTCGTCGTCGAACTCCACGTAGTATCCACCAACCTGGTCATACGGAGAATCCTTAACGGCAGAAAAACCACAGCCCGCGAACGTGTCAATACACCGAAGCGTATCGAACAAGATTAAGCTAACAGGTTACATAACAGTAAGATTCCAAAGTATGGGGGTAGGTGTACTTAGCGGCAGCAGCACTAGCAACCTAAAGAGACACGCTAAAACTTCCGTCTAAAAAGAGAGGGATAAGAGAGCGCTTAAGTAGCCATCTACAACTAACACCAGACATAACCCATTCTATAATTAACCCCCTCAACCAAGTATGAGGAAGCAATCCGGGAATACTCACACGTTAACAATTTTAGTTACCATTTAGGGTGTTAGTAATTCTATATTACTAGTCAAATTCATTAACAATGATTAGGTGTAAGTTGCCTAGATCTTGTTAGCCAGCATCATCACCAAGTCGTCCATAACCGTGGACACGGCTCATCGATAAGATTATACCCTGCAGGGGTGCACTACTGGACCCATACTCGCATGATCAACCCAGTCAAAAACATTAGGGCATTTCAACCCAACTCTTTTCCTTCACCGCAACAAGTCCAGGAGTCGCGGGAGCTATTCTGGTCCCGGCCAAAAGGGTGCGGACTCCCGCAGGACACACCCCTCCGTACCAACAGGCCGAGCCCTATATGCATGAAACAAGGCACACCTCCAAAGTAAAATACTACACTAGTATTGATGCATATGAGACAAATGGAAAACCCGAACTCGGTGCGGCTCCCGGACAAGTTGAAGTTGCAGTCAAAGTCGAGGGGGGCTCCATTGGGCCACCCACAAGTGGTTAGTGCGCTCAAAATTGGATCCGAGGACAAAATCTCAGTTCCTAGGTCGGCACTGAGCAGAACAAAGCACCTCGCAAGGCCTTCCGCCTGGTGCCTTATCTTTTAATTATAATACCTCAACATAAGACATCAGTTTATTAAAGTAGAACAATCTATCAAACTAAGCATATAAGATAAAAGACAAGGGAACAAATCGCTCAACCAATTCTAAGCATGCACTGTGACTCGCAAAGGCCAACAGATAAACATGCAAGGGGTTATAGGTTGTGGGGGTATAGCTGTATAGGCTGGAAGATAAACATGTGATGGGATCGCAATTTGAGAAGCGGTAACTAGGATAGCATAGATCAAAGGTAAGAATGAAAACCAAACAATCGTGTAAACGGTTAGCAGAAGCTTGCCTGGCAGCTCGTGGCCTGGCACGAAAGCTCGAACCTCAGTATCGTAGGTACTCGCAGCAGGAACATCTTCGTCTACCCGGAGAAAGCCAAACTGACAATAGGAAGCAATAATCAATCCAAACAAATGCGCAAACAAATGATGGCGCATTATGGTATGAGATGATTAGGTCATATTTAAAGCGGGGATGAAATCCCGGAAAAAGATTGGGTTGCAAGTTATTTGTGTAGCCAACAATTTAAATGATGCTTAACATATATAGCAGGTATGGTGATCTAATTAATTTAAATGGAATAGAAATTAATTAATTATTTTGCCCACACATTCCATATTTAGTATTTAAATGCAATTTATTTAACTTCACTCAAATTAAATGTTTATTAGCATGACAAGACATGGCATTGATGATAAGATCAAATTAAATGGAATTAGGGCATTATATATTTATTACCCCACACATTCCATATTTAATTATTTAAGTGCATTTGTTAAATTAAACTAAGTATTTAAAATAATTTATGCAAAATGACATAAGAATGTTATATTAATGTTCATTGCATTTTTATGATATTAAAACATATAAAGATTATTTTATTTGGATTTATAAATTTAAAGTTATTAGCATATTCAGTTTAGGGGTGTTCCTGCAATTTTACAGGACCTGTTCGTGATAAACAACTTGTCAGTGGGGGTTCTGTGCTAGAAACGGAGAGCTCAGGGACCTCGTGGTAATTATGCCAGCGCATCAGTCACTGACGGGTGGGACCCGCGTATCATTGACCGAAAAAGAAAAATATGGGCTTTTTTATTCCTGGTCAACGCGCCCGCGGGGGAATCGAACCGGAGACGCGCGCGCGAGCATGGATCGAGCGAGCGCTGTTAGCCGGAGCGGTTTGGTGGTGTTGTTGATACGCTATGCATTTGTTTCTTTTTAACCCAAATACGCAACATCGACTGACGAAACTGCAAACTGGAGGAATAGAGGATCGTGCGCGGCGGCGGAACGAAAATTACACCGGCGATGACCCCAAATCGGGCGGCGCCGCTGCGTTCGGTGCGTGCCGGGTTGGAGACGTGCGCTCCGATGCCTGGGAGGAGAGGGGAGGCGAGGGGCACGCTGGTTGGTGCTTGACAGAGCGCGATGTGCCGTGGCCGTGGCGGACTTTGGCGGCGGCGAAATTGGACGGTACGGAGATGCGCTGGAGGGGGAAAGGTCGGGAACTAGTTTCACTGCTCACCAGGAGGAGTATGGCGAGGCGGGACAGCTCGGGGGGGGGGGGGGGGGCGACGGAGGATCCGTCGGTGCTGGAGAAGACTCCCGGGTCCACGGTGCGCGTCGTGGAGGAAGTCGTGCGACGTGCTCGTCCGTGGCTCCCGGCACGTCCGCCGCGACGTCGAGGACGGAGGAGTCGCGGGGGTTGCCGTTGGCGCGAGGAAGGAGGATGGGGCGACCGGAAACGGCAAGCACGGCGGCGGAAACTCCGGCGGTCTCTCGGTAGTGTACAAAGAGGGGCGGCGGCGCGAGGAGAGGAAAAGAAAAGGGGCCTAGGGTTTGGGGGCGCTGCGGGGTGCTTAAGTAGAGGGGGCAAGCAGTGGCGCAGCACGGTGGGGGAAGCAGGGCAGCGCCTCCATGGCGTCTTCCACGCTGTAAAGCCAGTCGCCCGTACGGAGGTGGGGGACGAGAGAGGTGGGCCGGAGTTGGGCCTCTCGGCCCACTTCGGCCAGAGAGAGCCCTCTCCCCATTTTTTTGTTTTCTTTTTCTTTTAAAACTTTTCTGGATTTGTATTTTTTAACAAATCAGAAAATAAACATAATAAAAAGTTTTGAACAATTTTTAAAAGTTTCAAATTAGTCATATTAATATCTGGTTTGATTATTTATAAATAATTTGAAACTTCAATTGAATTTATTTGAGAAGCATTTGAATTTAGCATAAGAATTTAAATTTGGAATTTGAATTTGAAGCAACATATTTAATTAAATGCAACCACATATGGAATGATGACATGATTCAACATTTTAATGCACAACCAAACACATAATTTTGGAAAGTTACAAATGGGCTGTTACAACACTCCCCCCCCCCCCCTCAAAGGAATCACACCCCGAGATTCTTCATGGAGCAACGAAGAGGTCGGGATACTCGGCACAGAGGTGGTCTTCACGTTCCCATGTAGCTTCCTTGTCAGAATGATGAGACCATTGAACCTTGTAGAACTTGACAGTCTTGTTTCGGGTGCGACGTTCAGCTTCGTCAAGAATGCGAATCGGTTGTTCCACATAAGAGAGATGTTCTCGAAGTTCAATTGATCCATGATCAACTGCATGTCCTGGATCTTGGAAGCACTTCTTGGGTTGTGACACGTAGAGAGGTTTGGAGGAAGTTCGAGACGGTAAGCCAACTCACCACGCCTTGAAAGAACATTGAAAGGCCCAACATAACGCGGAGCGAGCTTGCCTTTGATGCCAAAGCGTTGCGTGCCTCTCAGAGGAGTGACACGAAGGTAAGCTTGATCACCAGGTTCATAGACCATGTCCCTGTGCTTGCTATCATAATAGCTTTTCTGCCGAGACTGGGCAATCTTCAGATTGTCACGAATGATGCGAACCTTTTCTTCAGCCTCCTGGATGATGTCAGGACCAAAGAATTGACGTTCACCAGCTTGAGACCAATTCAGCATTTGCGGCCATAGAGAGCTTCGAAGGGAGCCATGCCTAGACTTGCTTGGAAGCTGTTGTTGTAGGAGAACTCAGCATACGGAAGGCAATCCTCCCATTTCATGCCAAAGGAGATAACACAAGCTCTGAGCATATCCTCTAGAATTTGGTTCACTCTTTCAACCTGTCCACTTGTCTGCGGATGGTAAGCTGTGCTGAACAGAAGTTTGGTACCCAAGGCTTTCTGAAAGCTATCCCAAAATCGAGAAGTGAAGATACTTCCACGATCTGAGCTTATTGCCAAAGGAACGCCATGTAACGGAACCAGTCTTGTCATATAGAGTTCTGCCAACTGACTAGCTGATACTGTCTCTTTGACTGGGAAGAAGTGAGCCACTTTGGAGAGACGATCAATGACAACAAAGATTGCATCATTGCCTTTCTTGGACTTTGGAAACCCAGTAACGAAATCCATCTCGATCTTGTCCCATTTCCACTGAGGAATTTGCAGTGGTTGAAGAAGTACAGGTGGTCTCTGATGAACTGCCTTGACACTATAACGTACCTGCTCTTAAAATAAGGCAGATACCTGTGTATAGTGCAAATCCCTGGATCGATTCATTTGCACACACAGTTTACGATGTAATATCACAACAAAGCATCAATTATATTACATCGATGATCCAGAATTACAAAATATTTGATACAAGTTGCATAGCGTAAAGCTAGCATTGAAAAAGTACACAGCGGAATACAATAGCAGTGAGTCTCTATAACTTTCATGCTGCCACAGGCGAAAACATGTTGGTTGTAGACTCGAAACCTTTAAACGACACCTCACTCGTCATCTGATCAAATCTGCAATAAGAAAAATATTGCAACAACGTGGGTCTGATTGCATTAAAAATGGAGTCTGGCAAGTGACACTATGGTGGACACTTAAGGAAATAACTCTAAAGCCTATATGCATATTTGGCTGGTGGAGCTCAAGGCTAATTTGCATAAAGCCAATTTTTCCTACTCTTTTGAAAAACACTTTTCTTGAAATCAAGACGAGTATGGCATGAAAACCATAAATCTCATCTTCCCTTGTTCACCCATCGACTTTTAACTTAGAAATTGGAATGATGGAATCCTCCGTTGACGTCCTTCATCAGCTGCTCAAAATTGTCCGTAACCGGGGACACGGCTAAGTACTTAGTTTTACACTCTGCAGAGGTTGTGCACTTTCACCATTGTACCCATTCAACCCAAGGTATCCTTTACACACCATTTGTGATAAGGAAAGGAGAGAATGAGACGAGATCTTTCAGAAGCATTTTCCCTCCCACCTGGCTTGACCCGTTCCACCTAACATCCCCCTACATCTGCTTGTCAAGCCGGAGAGAGTCCACGCAACATAATTGATCAAGCCAGAGCCCATATGGCAATGGCTGCACTGGAAGCAATCGTCACTCGGAGTTCTTCAGATTCCTCTGTTCCTGGGTGGCCATTCACAAGTGTACATACTCCAGGAACCATAGACATGGACCTGAGTAGCCACTCAACATAAACCATACAACCACTTACCACCCAGGTGTTTCATTCTTAACTTAGTAGAATTCAGATTTTCACAAAACAACATTTGCATAGCATCGATAATTCTACTAAGTATTGCATAGGAACCTAGACACAGGAATAAGGGATTCTACACAGGTTTAGCATAGCAACACATGCATATAAAAATACACTAAGTAATGCATATAAAAATAGGGAGTTTATGAGGTGTGCCACTTGCCTTTGAATGTTGTCGTTGTTCACAAACTCTTTTCAACAACGAACGTTTGCTCTCCGTTTAATCTAAACAATAATAGCAAACAACAATACCACAATAAACAAACAACAATCATCAAACATACATGCTCATATCAAATGAACAACAAGTTTTGTAAAACTCCTAAGGAAAACATGTCATGTATGATATGCAAATTATTTCTAAGGGCTAGAGATGCATGTTATGCTATGAAAATCTCTTAAGTTAATGCAAGGCAAATAGGTGGGTCAAGAATGACTAAGGACTAAGGTCTTAAGTTGGATAAACATACTTTGTTTTATATCTTCTTGAAACAAGCACTCAAATGGCTTAGCCATGATGTGGCGGGTCCAGTGGCGAAGTAGGGAGGGTGGGTGAGGAAAGAAGTAAAAGAACAGAATTCCTACTCTCACGTTTAAGATTTTCCTGATAGCTACAAAATATTTTTCTAGACTCAGACAACGACCAGTGGAAATGAACCTGAGGGCGTTTAGGCTCTGATACCAACTGTCAGACCCTGAATTCAGGCTACACAAACAAAGCGTATCGGTTGGGCCACACAACCAAGAGCATACTGGGGTATACCAATCCCAGGAAACAAGCAGGCCAGGCTCGCAATGGATCATCGGCCGACAGCTCTTGGCGATCCCAACGTCACATACGTTTCCAGATTGTGCACGCAAGAACCCAAAAAGTCTTCCAACTCGTATACTTCAACCATACACACATGGTATACGAGTCGGATTTTTAACAAGTTGAAACCACAGAATAAACCTAAGACACAAAGAAAGGAAATAATTATCCAAAAGCTCTCAGTGAGCAAAATATAGCGAATGGCACCAATCAGAGGACACATGTCCCAATATTACATCATGCAGCGGAAACAAACTGGTCTGAGTACAGACAAGAAGCAAAAGAGTCAAGGCCGAAACGGAAAAGAAGGCCCATCCACGCGGTCCACCAGGAAGAAGCCCAGGGGAACTCTAACTACTCGTCGTAGATCTCGTCATCGAACTCCACGTAGTATCCACCAACCTGGTCGTACGGAGAATCCTCAACTGCAGAAAAACCACAGGCCGCGAACGGGTCAATACACTGAAGCGTATCGAACAAGATTAAGCTAACAGGTTACAAAACAGTAAGATTCCCAAAGTATGGGGGTAGGTGTACTTAGCGGCAGCAGCACTAGCAACCTGAAGAGACACGCTAAAACTTCCGTCTAAAAAGAGAGGGATAAGAGAGCGCTTAAGTAGCCATCTACAACTAACACCGGACATAACCCATTCTCGAATTAACCCCCTCAACCAAGTATGAGTAAGCAATCCGGGAATACTCACACGTTAACAATTTTAGTTACCATTTAGGGTGTAAGTAATTCTATATTACTAGTCAAATTCAATAACAATGATTAGGTGTAAGTTGTCTAGATCTTGTTAGTCAGCATCATCACCAAGTCGTCCATAACTGTGGACACGACTCATCGATAAGATTATACCCTGCAATGGTGCACTACTGGACCCATACTCGCATGATCAACCCAGTCAAAAACATTAGGGCCTTTCAACCTAACTCTTTTTCCTTCACCGCAACAAGTCCAGGTGCCGCGGGAGCTATGCTGGTCCCGACCAAAAGGGTGCGAACTCCCGCAGGACACACCCCTCCGCACCAACAGGTCGCGCCCTATATGCATGAAACAAGGCACACCGCCAAAGTAAAATACTACACTAGTATCGATGCATATGAGACAAATGGAAAACCCAAACTAGGTGCGGCTCCCGGACAAGTTGAAGTTCCAGTCAAAGTGGAGGGGGGCTCCATTGGGTCACCCACAAGTGGTTTGTGCGCTCAAAATTGGATCCGAGGACAAAATCTCAGTTCCTAGGTCGGCACTGAGCAGAACAAAGCACCTCGCAAGACCTTCCGCCTGGTGCCTTATCTTTTAATTATAATACCCTAACATAAGGCAACAGTTTATTAAAGTAGAACAATCTATCAAAATAAGCATATTAGATAAAAGACAAGGGAACGACTCGCTCAACCAATTCTAAGGATGCACTACGACTCGCAAAGGCCAACAGATAAACATGCAAGGGGTTATAGGTTGTGGGGGTATAGCTGTATAGGCTGCAAGATAAACATGTGATGGGATCGCAATTTGAGAAGCGGTAACAAGGATAGCATAGATCAAAACGCAAGAATGAAAACCAAACAATCGTGTAGCCGGTTAGTAGAATCTTGCCTGGTAGCTCGTGGCCTGGCCCAAAAGCTGGAACCTCAGTATCGTAGGTACTCGCAGCAGGCACGTCATCGTCTACCTAGAGAAAGACAAACACATACAATAGGAAGCAATAATCAATACAAAGAAATGCGCAAACAAATGATGGCGCATTATGGTATGAGAAGATTAGGTCATATTTAAAGCGGGGATGAAATCCCGGCAAAAGATTAGGTTGCAAGTTATTTGTGTAGCCAACAATTTAAATGTTGCTTAAAATATATAGCAGGTATGGTGATCTTTAATTAATTATATTGCCCACACATTCCATATTTAGTATTTAAATGCAATTTATTGAACTTCACTCAAATTAAATGTTTATTAGCATGACAAGACATGGCATTGATGAAAAGATCAAATTAAATGGAATTAGGGCATTATATATTTATTACCCCACACATTCCATATTTAATTATTTAAGTGCATTTGTTAAATTAAACTAAGTATTCAAAATAATTGATGCAAAATGACATAAGAATGTTATATTAATGTTCATTGCATTTTTCTGATATTAAAACATATAAAGATTATTTTATTTGGATTTAAAATTTTAAAGGTATTAGCATATTCAGTTTAGTGGTGTTTCTGCAATTTCACAGGACCTGTTCGTGATAGACAACTTGTCAGTGGGGGTTCTGTGCTAGAAACGGAGAGCTCAGGGACCTCGTGGTAATTATGCCAGCGCATGAGTCACTGACGGGTGGGACCCGCGTGTCATTGACCAAAAAGAAAAAAGATGGGTTTTTTATTCCTGGTCAACGCGCCCGCGCGGGAATCGAACCAGAGACGCGCACGCGAGCACGGATCTTGCGAGCGCTGTTAGCCGGAGCGGCTCGGTGGTGTTGTTGATACGCTATGCATCTGTTTCTTTTTAACCCAGAGACGCAACACCGACTGACGAAACTGCAAACTGGAGGAACAGAGGATCATGCGCGGCGGCGGAACAAAAATTACACCGGCGATGACCCCAAATCGGGCGGCGCCGCTGCGTTCGGTGCGTGCACGGGTTGGAGACGTGCATTCCGATGCCCGGGAGGCGAGGGGCGCGTGGGTTGGTGCTCGACAGGGCGCGGTGTGCCGTGGCCATGGCGGACTCCGGCGGCGGCGAAATTGGACGTTACAGAGACGCGCTGGAGGGGGGAAGGTCGGGAACTAGTTGCACTGCTCACCAGGAGGAAGTCGTGGGGTGTGCTCGTCCGTGGCTCCCGGCACGTCCGCCGCGGCGTCGAGGACGGAAGAGTCGCGGGGGTTGCCGTTGGCGCGAGGAAGGAGGATGGGGCGACCGGAAACAACAAGCACGGCGGCGGAAACTCCGGCGGTCTCTCGGTGGTGTACAGAGAGGGGCGGCGGCGCGAGCAGAGGAAAAGAAAAGGGGCCTAGGGTTTGGGGGCGCTGCGCGGGGTGCTTAACGAGAGGGGGCAAGCAGTGCGGTAGCACGGTAGGGGCAGCAGGGCAGCGTCTCCATGGCGTCTTCCACACTATAAAGCGAGTCGCCCGTATGGAGGTGGGGGAAGAGAGAGGTGGGCCGGAGTTGGGCCTCTTGGCCCACTTCGGCCATAGAGAACCCTCTCCCCATTTTGTTTGTTTTCTTTTTGTTTTAAAACTTTTCTGGATTTGTATTTTTAAAACAAATCAGAAAGTAAACATAATAAAAACTTTTGAACAATTTTTAAAAGTTTCAAATTAGTCATATTAATATCTAGTTTGATTATTTATAAATAATTTGAAACTTTAATTAAATTTATTTGAGAAGCATTTGAATTTAAAATAAGAATTTAAATTTGGAATTTGAATTTGAAGCAACATATTTAATTAAATGCAACCACATATGGAATGATGACATGATTCAACATTTTAATGCACAACCAAACACATAATTTTGGAAAGTTAGAAATGGTTGTTACAATGCTCCAGGTAGTAAGTACAACCAGCATCTAATAAGTTAGATGAACAAATTAACATGTTTATCACAAGGCTCATAACTAAACAAGTTTCATGTTGTTAATCAACTAACAGGCACAAACCAGAAGGCTCATAGCTAGACTACAATATGGGGCCAATATGATGGTTCTGAACAGAATTAGAAAGAAATGGGGTTAAGATCTTACATCAATGTAGTGGTTTGAATAATAATAATAACACTCTGCGCTCATTCTTTGCACCCGAGAAGTGTCAGCAACCCAACGATATTCATAGTGATGAGAAGGTAAGCACCTACAACCGACGAGGCAAGAGAAAAACACAAGGTCAGGTAAACCAGTAGGCAGACATCAACATAATTAAATCACTGCAGGCACTCATATCAACCTGATAATGACACATAGTAAGAATGCATACACAAAAAATGATGTTAACATATTCAAGCTACTCCTCAATGAACATTCAGACTTAAACAAAATCAGAATCATTGCATCATAGTTCCAAACAGAAGCTAAATATGTATTAGGTGACAGTGATTATCAACATAAGTAGCATGGTACAACAACAAGCGAACAATGCATTAATCTCACCACAACACCTGAAGAAAAATATTATCCTACTGCTAATCTCATCTATTCAAATAACAGTATGTAATACTAGCTACGTCAAGGAGGAAGAGAAGGGATTTATAGGCTAGTACCAATTTTATACAACCAAACTGATCAGGGCCACTTGAGACCGCAGTCTGAATCAAACCCCAACAAGACATGGATCTAAACAATCATACTGATTTAGTATCAAAATATAAGGTGTGAAGTAACCCACTGTCCAGATCTACTATAAAGTGGACAAAAAGATGAGTCTAGATCCAACTGCGCCAGCAAAACATTAAAACTTACAACACTAAGAATACTGACATCAAGCTGACAGCTACAACGAATCTGAGTTACCAAACCATCACACAGATAATAAAAATTTAACGCCGATCCATCCAAACTTCTCTCTAGCATGCTTAGTAATTATGGCTTAACGAACAGTAACATTTCAGATGATGCACATGAATAAGCTAATTTTGGCTTAACGAATAGGAACATTTCGGATCTGAGAGAAGTTTTAAGATGCTAACCATTCTTCATGTATGTGTTGTACAACCCGAGAAGTAGCACTTGGTAGAGGGAACCAAGAGGTTGGAGCCGCCGGTGTCAAAGATGACGGTGACGGTCTGGGCAGGGGTGCCGATGCTGATCTTCCCGAAGTACCAGGCATGCGCACAGCTGTTCAGGTCAATGGGGCGGTTCTTGAGCGCGATCCGCACCAGGCCTTCCGCCTCCGAAGCCGGGAGGAGCGCCTGCAGCAACACAACCGCGAGGAGCAACGCCATGGCGACTCTGCGGGTTCCCATGGTCGCGAATCTGCATCGGATCGGACAACGTTAGTCAAAGCGTGAGAGGAAATTTTGAAGGGAAACGGAGGGTGGTTCAATCGGAGTGAGGTAGTAGTCGACGGAGGAGATGTTGTAGATGTTGAGGAAGACCTTGACGGTGGGAGGCTTAGGAGGCGCTGGTGGCGGCGGCGCGGCTGCGGCGGTGGCGCCGTTCAACGTCGGGAGCACCCAAATGCGCATCCTCCTCCCTCGAGTGTGCTTCCCTAGCTCAGCTCAGCTCAACAGCTTCATCCGCTAGCTGGCTGACTGCAGCGCCGACGGGATCGAGCCAGCAGCAAGATCGAGGGAGGTGAGAGAGGATGAGAGATGGCGGCGCGCAAGGAAAGGAATGGGGAGTGGGGATCGAGCGAGAGGGTGTGCTGGTGGGTTAGGGTTTGGTGCGCGTGGAGCCTAGGTGGTGTGCTGAGCATTAGGCATCTTGAGCCGTTCGATTCAATGGATCCAACTGCTCAGAATCACGATCCACGTGAAGTCCTGCTGACCATTAAGAAAGCATTTTTTTGTGTTTTCTCCACAACCAGAAATCAACTAATACTCATGGCATCGTTTGTTCAAATGTGCTCATATTCCGCACAAGAGTGCTTCTTCTAAGGTAGTACAGTGTTGCCAAACAATTTTTTCAACTTTATGGCATAGAAAAAACATTTTTCGTTTTATTAGTGTGAAAAATGAGTTTTTTTGTGAAGGACCTACAAAAAAAAATTGCAAATTTGGATCACAAGATTTTTATAAAATACGAAATCACATTTGAAGTACAAATAATCAAAAGTTCTAGTGTTTAGAGATTTCCATACACCTCTTCTAAAAAGACAAATTGTGGCTGATTCAGTAGAAAACGGGTCAAATTTAAACTACGGGTACCTCGTAGTTTTCTCATATTTTTTGTAAAAATAATTTTTGGGTACACAAGCATCTATTTCATCATAAATACGCAAAGAATTTCACTAGATTCAACCCGTACATATGAACGGTCATGTCCATCGTTTTGATCATATTTTGAAATCGGCGAATAGAATTCAAAAAAATCAAACGGACGTAAATCTTTCGCAAAGTGTTATTATATGTGACCTAGTTTCAAGTGAAAATAACAAACTTAGAAAATGGAAGATATTTTTAAAAAGTGTTCACAGAAATGACCTCTCATGTATTAAGATTCGTGGCTTTCAACCCAAATGACCAATGTTAGGATGATAACCGAGGCATAGTTTGTTTAAATATTTTTATATTGCGTACAAGTGTGCATATTGGAATGGGAAACAATGTTGGCGAACAAAGATTTTAAATTTATTGCACAAAAAAATCATTTTTCATTTTCCGAATGTGAAAATGGGTTTTTTTGTGAAGGACCTACCAAACATATATTGCAAATTTGAATCATAAGATTTTTATAAAGTACTAAATCACATTTTATGTACAAATAATCAAAAGTTCGTGTGTTTAGAGATTTCCATGCACCTCTTCTAAAAAAGACAAATTGTGGCTCATTCAGCTGAAACCGGGTCAAATTTGAACTACGGGTACCTCGAAATTTCCTCGTGATTTTTTGTCAAAATAATTTTTGGGAACAAAAGTGTCTATTTCATCATAGATACGCAAAGGATTTCACAAGATTCTACCCGTAGATACGAACGGTAAGGTCCATCGTTTTGACCATATTTTGAAATCGACGTATAGAATACAAAAAAATCAAAAGGACGTAAATCTTTCGTAAAGTGTTATTATATGTGACCTAGTTTCAATTAAAAATAACAAACTTAGGAAAGGGAAGATATTTTTAAAAAGTGTTCATAGAAATGACCTCTCATGTATTAAGATTCGTGGCTTTCAGCCCAAATGACCAATGTTAGGATGATAACCGTGCCATAGTTTGTTTAATTGTTTTCATATTGCGCACAAGAGTGCATATTGGAATGGGGAACAATGTTGCCGAATAAATTTTCTAAATTTATTGCACAAAAAATTCATTTTACATTTTCCGAGTGTGAAAAATGGGTTTTTTTGTTAAGGACCTACCAAAAATATATTGCAAATTTGGATCACAAGATTTTTATGAAATACTAAATCACATTTTATGTACAAATAATCAAAAGTTCGTGTGTTTAGAGATTTCCATACACCTCTTCTAAAAAAGACAAATTGTCGATAATTCAGCTGAAACCGGGTAAAATTTGAACTACGGGTACCTCATAGTTTTCTTATGATTTTTTGTAAAAATAATTTTTGGGAACACAAGTGTCTATTTCATCATAGATACGCAAAGAATTTCACAATATTCAACCCGTAGATACGAACGGTCATGTACGTCATTTTGACCATATTTGAAAACGGCGCATAGAATTCAAAAAAAATCAAAAGAACGTAAATCTTTCGCAAAGTGTTATTATATGTGACCTAGTTTCCAGTAAAAATAACAAACTTAGAAAATGGAATATATTTTTAAAAAGTGTTCACAGAAATGACCTCTCATGTATTAAGATTCGTGGCTTTTAGCCCAAATGACCAATGTTAGGATGATAACCGTGGCATAGTTTGTTTAAATGTTTTCATATTGCGCACAAGCGTGCATATTGGAATGGGAACCAATGTTGCCGAACAAAGTTTTTAAATTTATTGCACACAAAATTCATTTTTCATTTTCCGAGTGTGAAAATGGGTTTTTTTGTGAAGGACCTAATAAACATATATTGCAAATTTGAATCAAAAGATTTTTATAAAATACTAAATCACATTTTATGTACTCCCTCCGTCCAAAAATAAGTGTCTCAAGTTTGTCTAAAAGTGGATGTATCTATATATGAAACATGTCTAGATACATTCACTTTTGGGCAAACTTGAGACACTTATTTTGGGACGGAGGGAGTACAAATAATCAAAATTTTGTGTGTTTAGAGATTTCCATGCACCTCTTCTAAAAAAGACAAATTGTGGCTCATTCAGATGAAACCGGGTCAAATTTGAACTACGGGTACCTCGTAGTTTTCTCATGATTTTTTGTAAAAATAATTTTTGGGATTAAACGTGTCTATTTCATCATAGATACGCAAAGAATTTCACAAGATTCAACCCGTAGATACGAACGGTCAGGTCCATCGTTTTGACCATATTTTGAAATCGACGTACAGAATTCAAAAAA
Organism: Poa annua; assembly: GCA_026929855.1. Lineage (NCBI taxonomy): Eukaryota > Viridiplantae > Streptophyta > Magnoliopsida > Poales > Poaceae > Poa > Poa annua. The sequence goes on from CM049426.1 coordinate 38,464,362, forward strand.
AAATCAAAAGAACGGAAATCTTTCGCAAAGTGTTATTATATGTGTCCTAGTTCCAAGTAAAAATTACAAACTTAGAAAAGGGAAGATATTTTTAAAAAGTGTTCACGGAAATATACTCTCATGTATTAAGATTCGTTGCTTTCAGCCCAAATGACCAATGTTAGGATGATAACCGTGGCATAGTTTGTTTAAATGTTTTCATATTGCGCACAAGCATGTATATTGGAATGGGGAACAATGTTACCGAACAATTTTTTAAATTTATTGCACAAAAAATTCATTTTACATTTTCCGAGTGAGAAAAATCGGTTTTTTTGTGAAGGACCTACCAAACATATATTGCTAATTTGGATCACAAGATTTTTATAAAATACTAAATCACATTTTATATACAAATAATGAAAAGTTCGTGTGTTTAGAGATTTCCATACACCTCTTCTAAAGAAAGACAAATTGTGGATGATTCAGGTGAAACCGGGTCAAATTTGAAGTACGGGTACCTCGTAGTTTTCTCATGATTTTTTGTAAAAATAATTTTTGGGAACACAAGTGTCTATTTCATCATAGATACGCAAAGAATTTCACAAGATTCGACCCATAGATACGATCGGTCATGTCCGTCGTTTTGACCATATTTTGAAATCAGCGTATAGAATTCAAAAAAAATCAAAAGGACGTAAATCTTTCGCAAAGTGTTATTATATGTTACCTAGTTTCAAGTCAAAATTACAAACTTAGAAAATGGAAAATATTTTTAAAAAGTGTTCACAGGAATGACCTCTCATGTATTAAGATTCGTGGCTTTCAGCCCAAATGACCAATGTTAGGCTGATAACCGTGGCATAGTTTGTTTAAATGTTTTCATATTGCGCACAAGCGTGCATTTTGGAATGGGGAACAATGTTGCCGAACAAAGTTTTTAAATTTATTGTAGAAAAAATCATTTTCATTTTCCGAGTGTGAAAAATGGGTTTTTTTGTGAAGGACCTACCAAAAATATATTGCAAATTTGGATCACAAGATTTTTATAAAACACTAAATCACATTTTATGTACAAATAATCAAAAGTTTGTGTGTTTAGATATTTCCATACACCTCTTCTAAAAAAGACAAATTGTGGCTGATTCAGGAGAAACCGGGTCAAATTTGAAATACGGGTACCTCGTAGTTTTCACTTGATTTTTTGTAAAAATAATTTTTGGGAACACAAGTGTCTATTTCATCATAGATACGCAAAGAATTTCACAATATTCAACCCGTAGATACGAACGGTCATGTACGTCGTTTTGACCATATTTTGAAATCGGCGCATAGAATTCAAAAAAAATCAAAAGAACGTAAATATTTCGCAAAGTGTTATTATATGTGACCTAGTTTCAAGTAAAAATTACAAACTTAGAAAAGGGAAGATATTTTTTAAAAGTGTTCACGGAAATATACTCACATGTATTAAGATTCGTTGCTTTCAGCCCAAATGACCAATGTTAGGATGATAACCGTGGCATAGTTTGTTTTTATGTTTTCATATTGCGCACAAGCATGCGTATTGGAATGGGGAACAATGTTGCCGAACAAATTTTTTAAATTTATTGCACAAAAAATTCATTATAAATTTTCCGAGTGTGAAAAATCAGTTTTTTTTGTGAAGGACCTACCAAACATATATTGCTAATTTGGATCACAAGATTTTTATAAAATACTAAATCACATTTTATGTACAAATAATCAAAATTTTGTGTGTTTAGAGATTTCCATACACCTCTTCTAAAGAAAGACAAATTGTGGATGATTCAGGTGAAACCGGGTCAAATTTGAAGTACAGGTACCTCGTAGTTTTCTCATGATTTTTTGTAAAAATAAGTTTTGGGAACACAAGTGTCTATTTCATCATAGATACGCAAAGAATTTCACAAGATTCAACCCGTAGATACGAACGGTCAGGTCCATCGTTTTGACCATAGTTTGAAATCGACGTACAGAATTCAAAACAAATCAAAAGAATGTAAATCTTTCGCAAAGTGTTATTATATGTGACCTAGTATCAAGTAGAAATTACAAACTTAGAAAAGGGAAGATGTTTTTAAAAAGTGTTCACGGAAATATACTCTCATGTATTAAAATTCGTTGCTTTCAGCCCAAATGACCAATGTTAGGATGATAACCGTGACATAGTTTGTTTAAATGTTTTCATATTGCGCACAAGCATGCATATTGGAATGGGGAACAATGTTACCGAACAAATTTTTTAAATTTATTGCACAAAAAGTTCATTTTACATTTTCCGAGTGTGAAAAATGGGTTTTTTTTGTGAAGGACCTACCATAAATATATTGCTAATTTGGATCACAAGATTTTATAAAATACTAAATCACATTTTATGTACGAATAATCAAAAGTTCGTGTGTTTAGAGATTTCCATACACCTCTTCTAAAGAAAGACAAATTGTGGACGATTCAGGTGAAACCGGGTCAAATTTGAACTACGGGTACCTCGTAGTTTTCTCATGATTTTTTCGAAAAATAATTTTTGGGAACACAAGTGTCTATTTCATCATAGATACGCAAAGAATTTCACAAGATCAACCCATAGATACGAACGATCATGTCCGTCGTTTTTATCATATTTTGAAATCAGCGTATAGAATTCAAAAAAAATCAAAAGGACGTAAATCTTTCGCAAAGTGTTATTATATGTTACCTAGTTTCAAATAAAAATTACAAACTTAGAAAATGGAAAATATTTTTAAAAAGTGTTCACATAAATGACCTTTCATGTATTAAGATTCGTGGCTTTCAGCCCAAATGACTAATGTTAGGATGATAACCGTGGCATAGTTTGTTTAAATGTTTTCATATTTCGCACAAGCGTGCATTTTGGAATGGGGAACAATGTTGCTGAACAAAGTTTTTAAATTTATTGTAGAAAAATCATTTTCATTTTCCGAGTGTGAAAAATGGGTTTTTTTGTGAAGGACCTACCAAAAATATATTGCAAATTTGGATCACAAGATTTTTATAAAACACTAAATCGCATTTTATGTTCAAATAATCAAAAGTTTGTGTGTTTAGATATTTCCATACACCTCTTCTAAAAAAGACAAATTGTGGCTGATTCAGGAGAAACCGGGTCAAATTTGAAATACGGGTACCTCGTAGTTTTCACATGATTTTTTGTAAAAATAATTTTTGGGAACATAAGTGTCTATTTCAATATAGATACGCAAAGAATTTCACAATATTCAACCCGTAGATACGAACGGTCATGTACGTCGTTTTGACCATATTTTGGAATCGGCGCATAGAATTCAAAAAAAATCAAAAGAAACGTAAATCTTTCGCAAAGTGTTATTATATGTGACCTTGTTTCAAGTAAAAATAACAAACTTAGAAAATGAAATATATATTTTAAAAAGTGTTCACAGAAATGACCTCTCATGTATTAAGATTCGTGGCTTTCAGCCCAAATGACCAGGATGATAACCGTGGCATAGTTTGTTTCAATGTTTAAATATTTCGCACAACCGTGCATATTGGAATGGGAAACATTGTTGCCAAACAAAGTTTTTAAATTTATTGCACAAAAAATTCATTTTTCATTTTCCGAGTGTTAAAATGGGTTTTTTTGTGTAGGACCTACCAAACATATACAAATTTGAATCACAAGATTTTTATAAATACTAAATCCCATTTTATGTACAAATAATCAAAAGTTCGTGTGTTTAGAGATTTCTATGCACCTCTTCTAAAAAGGACAAATTGTGGCTCATTCATCTGAAACGGGTCAAATTTGAAATACGGGTACCTCGTAGTTTTCTCATGATTTTTGTAAAAGTAATATTTGGGAACAAAAGTGTCTATTTCATCATAGATACGCAAAGAATTTCACAGGATTCAACCCGTAGATACGAACGGTCAGGTCCACCGTTTTGACCATATTTTGAAATCGACGTTTAGAATTCAAAAAAAATCAAAAGAACGTAAATCTTTCATTAAGTTTTATTATATGTGACCTAGTTTCAAGTAAAAATAACAAACTTAGAAAAGGGAAGATATTTTTAAAAAGTGTTCACAGAAATGACCTCTCATGTATTAAGATTCGTGGCTTTCAGCCCAAATGACCAATGTTAGGATGATAACCGTGGCATAGTTTGTTTAAATGTTTTCATATTGCGCACAATCATGCATATTGGAATGGGGAACAATGTTGTCGAACAATTTTTTTAAATTTATTGCACAAAAAATTCATTTTTCATTTTCCGGGTGTGAAAAATGGGGTTTTTTTTGTGAAGGACCTACCATAAATATATTGCTAATTTGGATCACAGGATTTTTATAAAATACTAAATCACATTTTATGTAAAAATAATAAAAAGTTCGTGTGTTTAGAGATTTCCATACACCTCTTCTAAAGACAGACAAATTGTGGATGATTCAGGTGAAACCGGGTCAAATTTGAATTACGGGTACCTCGTAGTTTTCTCATGATTTTTTCTAAAAATAATTTTTGGGAACACAAGTGTCTATTTCATCATAGATACGCAAAGAATTTCACAAGATTCAACCCATAGATACGAACGGTCATGTCCGTCGTTTTGACCATATTTTGAAATCACCGTATAGAATTCAAAAAAAATCAAAAGGACGTAAATCTTTCGCAAAGTGTTATTATATGTTACCTAGTTTCAAGAAAAAATTACAAACTTAGAAAATGGAAAATATTTTTATAAAGGTTTCACAGAAATGACCTCTCATGTATTAAGATTCGTGGCTTTCAGCCAAATGACTAATGTTAGGATGATAACCGTGGCATAGTTTGTTTAAATGTTTTCATATTTCGCACAAGCGTGCATTTTGGAATGGGGAACAATGTTGCCGAACAAAGTTTTTAAATTTATTGTAGAAAAAATCATTTTCATTTTCCGAGCGTGAAAAATGGGTTTTTTTGTGAAGGACCTTCCAAAAATATATTGCAAATTTGGATCGCAAGATTTTTATAAAACACTAAATCACATTTTATGTACAAATAATCAAAAGTTTGTGTGTTTAGATATTTCCATACACCTCTTCTAAAAAAGACAAATTGTGGCTGATTCAGGAGAAACCACGTCAAATTTTAAATACCGGTACCTCGTAGTTTTCACATGATTTTTTGTAAAAATAATTTTTGGGAACACAAGTGTCTATTTCATCAAAGATACACAAAGACTTTCACAAGATTCAACCCGTAGATACGAACGGTCATGTCCGTCGTTTTGGCCATATTTTGAAATCGTCGTATAGAATTCAAAAAAAAAATCAAAAAGACGTAAATCTTTCGCAAAGTGTTCTTATATGTGACCTAGTTTCAAGTAAAAATTACAAACATAGAAAATGGAAGATATTTTTATAAGTGTTCACATAAATGACCTCTCATGTATTTATATTAGTGGCTTTCTGACCAAATGACCAATATTAGGATGATAACCATGGCAAAGATTGTTTCAATGTTTTAATATTTCGCACAACCGTGCATATTGGAATGGGAAACAATGTTGCCGAAAAAAGTTTTTAAATTATTGCACAAAAAAATAATTTTCCATTTCCCGAGTGTGAAAATGGGTTTTTTTGTGAAGGACCTACCAAACATATATTGCAAATTTGAATCACAAGATTTTTATAAATACTAAATCCCATGTTATCTACAAATAATCAAAAGTTCGTGTGTTTAGAGATTTCTATGCACCTCTTCTAAAAAGGACAAATTGTGGCTCATTCATCTGAAACGGTTCAAATTTGAACTACGGGTACCTCGTAGTTTTCTCATGATTTTTGTAAAAATAATATTTGGGAACAAAAGTGTCTATTTCATCATAGATACGCAAAGAATCTCACAGGATTCAACCCGTAGATACGAACGGTCAGGTCCATCGTTTTGACCATATTTTGAAATCGACGTTTAGAATTCTAAAAAAAATCAAAAGAATGTAAATCTTTCATAAAGTGTTATTATATGTGACCTAGTTTCAAGTAAAAATAACAAACTTAGAAAAGGGAAGATATTTTTAAAAAGTGTTCACAGAAATGGCCTCTCATGTATTAAGATTCGTGGCTTTCAGACCAAATGACCAATGTTAGGATGATAACCGTGGCATAGTTTGTTTAAATGTTTTCATATTGCGCACAATCATGCATACTGGAATGGGGAACAATGTTGTCGAACAAAGTTTTTAAATTTATTGCACAAAAAATTCATTTTTCATTTTCCGAGTGTGAAAAATGGGTTTTTTTTTGTGAAGGACCTACCATAAATATATTGCTAATTTGGATCACAAGATTTTTATAAAATACTAAATTGCATTTTATGTACAAATAATCAAAAGTTCGTGTGTTTAGAGATTTCCATACACCTCTTCTAAAGAAAGACAAATTGTGGATGATTCAGCCGAAACCGGGTCAAATTTGAACTACGGGTACCTCGTAGTTTTCTCATGATTTTTTGTAAAAATAATTTTTGGGAACACAAGTGTCTATTTCATCATAGATGCGCAAAGAATTTCACAAGATTCAACCCATAGATACGAACGGTCATGTCCGTCGTTTTGACCATATTTTAAAATCAGCGTATAGAATTCAAAAAAAATCGAAAGGACGTAAATCTTTCGCAAAGTGTTATTATATGTTACCAAGTTTCAAGTAAAAATAACAATTTTAGAAAATGGAAAATATTTTAAAAAAGTGTTCACAGAAATGACCTCTCATGTATTAAGATTCGTGGCTTTCTGCTGAAATGACCAAAGTTAGGATGATAACCGTGGCATAGTTTGTTTAAATTTTTTTATATTGCGCATCAGCGTGTATATTGGAATGGGGAATAATGTTGCCGAACAAAGTTTTTAAATTTATTGTAGAAAAAATCATTTTCATTTTCCGAGTGTGAAAAATGGGTTTTTTTGTGAAGGACCTACCAAAAATATATTGCAAATTTGGATCACAAGATTTTTATAAAATACTAAATCACATTTTATGTACAAATAATCAAAAGTTTGTGAGTTTAGATATTTCCATACACCTCTTCTAAAAAAGACAAATTGTGGCTGATTCAGGAGAAACCGGGTCAAATTTGAACTACGGGTACCTTGTAGTTTTCACATGATTTTTTGTAAAAATAATATTTGGGAACACAAGTGTCTATTTCATCATAGATACGCAAAGACTTTCACAAGATTCCACTCGTAGATACGAAAGGTCATGTCCGTCGTCTTGGCCGTATTTTGAAATCGGTGTATAGAATTCAAAAAAAAAATCAAAAGGACGTAAATCTTTCGCAAAGTGTTATTATATGTGACCTAGCTTCAAGTAAAAATAACAAACTTAGAAAAGGGAACATATTTTTAAAAGTGTTCACATAAATGACCTCTCATGTATTTAGATTAGTGGCTTTCTAACCAAATGACCAATGTTAGGATGATAACCATGGCATAGTTTGTTTAAATGTTTTCATATTGCGCACAACCGTGCATATTGGAATGGGAAACAATGTTGCCGAACAAAGTTTTTAAATTTATTGCACAAAAAATTCATTTTTCATTTTCCGAGTGTGAAAATGGGTTTTTTTGTGAAGGACCTACCACACATATATTGCAAATTTGAATCACAAGATTTTTATAAAATAGTAAATCACATTTTATGTACAAATAATCTAAAGTTTGTGTGTTTAGAGATTTCCATGCACCTCTTCTAAAAAAGACAAATTGTGGCTCATTCAGATGAAACCGGTTCAAATTTGAACTACGGGTACCTCGTAGTTTTCTCATGATTTTTTGTAAAAATAATTTTTGGGAACAAAAGGGTCTATTCCGTCATAGATACACAAAGAATTTCACAAGATTCAACCCGTAGAGACGAACGGTCAGGTCCATCGTTTTGACCATATTTTGAAATCGACGTATAGAATTAAAAAAAATCAAAAGAACGTAAATCTTTCACAAAGTGTTATTATATGTGACCTAGTTCCAAGTAAAAATTACAAACTTAGAAAAGGGAAGATATTTTTAAAAAGTGTTCACGGAAATATACTCTCATGTATTAAGATCCGTTGCTTTCAGCCCAAATGACCAATGTTAGGATGATAACCGTGGCATAGTTTGTTTAAATGTTTTCATATTGCGCACAGGCATGCATATTGGAATGTGGAAAAATGTTACCGAACAATTTTTTTAAATTTATTGCACAAAAAATTCATTTTATATTTTTCGAGTGTGAAAAATGGGTTTTTTTGTGAAGGGCCTACCATAAATATATTGCTAGTTTGGATCACAAGATTTTTATAAAATACTAAATCACATTTTATGTACAAATAATCAAAAGTTCGTGTGTTTAGAGATTTCCATACACCTCTTCTAAAGAAAGACAAATTGTGGATGATTCTGGTGAAACCGGGTCAAATTTGAACTACGGGCACCTCGTAGTTTTCTCGTGATTTTTTGTAAAAATAATTTTTGGGAACACAAGTGTCTATTTCATCATAGATACGCAAAGAATTTCACAAGATTCAACCCATAGATACGAACTGTCATGTCCGTCGTTTTGACCATATTTTGAAATCAACGTATAGAATTCAAAAAAAATCAAAAGGACGTAAATCTTTCGCAAAGTGTTATTATATGTTACCTAGTTTCAAGTAAAAATTACAAACTTAGAAAAGGGAAAATATTTTTAAAAAGTGTTCACAGAAATGACCTCTCATGTATTAAGATTCGTGACTTTCAGCCCAAATGACCAATGTTAGGATGATAACCGTGGCATAGTTTGTTTAAATGTTTTCATATTGCGCACAAGCGTGCATTTTGGAATGGGGAACAATGTTGCCGAACAAAGTTTTTAAATTTGTTGTAGAAAAAATCATTTTCATTTTCCTAGTGTGAAAATTGGTTTTTTTTGTGAAGGACCTACCAAAAATATATTGCAAATTTGGATCACAAGATTTTTATAAAACACTATATTAAATTTTATGTACAAATAATCAAAAGTTTTTGTGTTTAGATATTTCCATACACCTCTTCTAAAAAAGAGAAATTATGGCTGATTCAGGAGAACCGGGTCAAATTTGAAATACGGGTACCTCGTAGTTTTCACATGATTTTTCGTAAAAATAATTTTTGGGAACACAAGTGTCTATTTCATTATAGATACGCAAAGACTTTCACAAGATTCAACCCGTAGATACGAACGGTCATGTCCGTCGTTTTGGCCATATTTTGAAATCGGCGTATAGAATTTAAATAAAATCAAAAGGACGTAAATCTTTCGCAAAGTGTTATTATATGTGACCTAGTTTCAAGTAAAAATTACAAACTTAGAAAATGGAAGATATTTTTAAAAGTGTTCACATAAATGACCTCTCATGTATTTAGATTAGTGGCTTTCTGACCAAATGACCAATGTTAGGATGATAACCATGGCATAGTTTGTTTAAATGTTTTCATATTGCGCACAACCGTGCATATTGGAATGGTAAACAATGTTGTCGAACAAAGTTTTTTAATTTATTGCACAAAAAAATCATTTTCCATTTTCCGAGTGTGAAAATGGGTTTTTTTGTGAAGGACCTAGCAAACATATATTGCAAATTTGAATCACAAGATTTTTATAAAATACTAAATCCAATTTTATTTACAAATAATAGAAAGTTCGTGTGTTTAGAGATTTCCATGCACCTCTTCTAAAAAGGACAAATTGTGGCTCATTCAGCTGAAACGGGTCAAATTTGAACTACGAGTAGCTCGTAGTTTTCTCAAGATTTTTGTAAAAATAACTTTTGGGAACAAAAGTGTCTATTTCATCATAGATACGCAAAGAATTTCACAAGATTCAACCCGTAGATACAAACTGTCAGGTCCATCGTTTTGATCATATTTTGAAATCGACGTTTAGAATTCAAAAAAATTAAAAGGACATAAATCTTTCATAAAGTGTTATTATATGTGACCTAGTTTCAAGTAAAAATTACAAACTTAGAAAAGGGAAGATATTTTTAAAAAGTGTTCACAGAAATGACCTCTCATGTATTAAGATTCGTGGCTTTCATCCCAAATGACCAATGTTAGGATGATAACCGTGGCATAGTTTGTTTAAATGTTTTCATATTGCGCACAAGCGTGCAGATTGGAATGGGGAACAATGTTGTCGAACAAATTTTTTAAATTTATTGCACAAAAAATTCATTTTTCATCTTCCGAGTGTGAAAAATGGGTTTTTTTGTGAAGGACCTACCAAAAATATATTGCAAATTTGGATCACAAGATTTTTATAAAATACTAAATCACATTTTATGTACAATTATTCAAAAGTTAGTGTGTTTAGAGATTTCCATACACCTCTTCTAAAAAGACAAATTGTGGATGACTCAGCCAAAACCGGGTCAAATTTGAACTACGGGTACCTCGTAGTTTTCTCATGATTTTTTGTAAAAATATTTTTTGGCAACACAAGTGTTTATTTCATCATAGATTCGCAAGGAATTTCACAAGATTCAACCCGTAGATACGACGGTCACGTACGTCGTTTTGACCAAATTTTGAAATCGGCGCATAGAATTCAAAAAAAATCAAAAGAAACGTAAATCTTTCGCAAAGTGTTATTATATGTGACCTTGTTTCAAGTAAAAATAACAAACTTAGAAAATGAAATATATATTTTAAAAAGTGTTCACAGAAATGACCTCTCATGTATTAAGATTCGTGGCTTTCAGCCCAACTGACCAGGATGATAACCGTGGCATAGTTTGTTTCAATGTTTAAATATTTCGCACAACCGTGCATATTGGAATGGGAAACATTGTTGCCAAACAAAGTTTTTAAATTTATTGCACAAAAAATTCATTTTTCATTTTCCGAGTGTTAAAATGGGTTTTTTTGTGTAGGACCTACCAAACATATACAAATTTGAATCACAAGATTTTTATAAATACTAAATCCCATTTTATGTACAAATAATCAAAAGTTCGTGTGTTTAGAGATTCTATGCACCTCTTCTAAAAAGGACAAATTGTGGCTCATTCATCTGAAACGGGTCAAATTTGAACTACGGGTACCTCGTAGTTTTCTCATGATTTTTGTAAAAGAAATATTTGGGAACAAAAGTGTCTATTTCATCATAGATACGCAAAGAATTTCACAGGATTCAACCCGTAGATACGAACGGTCAGGTCCACCGTTTTGACCATATTTTGAAATCGACGTTTAGAATTAAAAAAAAATCAAAAGAACGTAAATCTTTCATTAAGTGTTATTATATGTGACCTAGTTTCAAGTAAAAATAACAAACTTAGAAAAGGGAAGATATTTTTAAAAAGTGTTCACAGAAATGACCTCTCATGTATTAAGATTCGTGGCTTTCAGCCCAAATGACCAATGTTAGGATGATAACTGTGGCATAGTTTGTTTAAATGTTTTCATATTGCGCACAATCATGCATATTGGAATGGGGAACAATGTTGTCGAACAAATTTTTTAAATTTATTGCACAAAAAATTCATTTTTTATTTTCCGAGTGTGAAAAATGGGTTTTTTTTGTGAAGGACCTACCATAAATATATTGCTAATTTGGATCACAGGATTTTTATAAAATACTAAATCACATTTTATGTAAAAATAATAAAAAGTTCGTGTGTTTAGAGATTTCCATACACCTCTTCTAAAGAAAGACAAATTGTGGATGATTCAGGTGAAACCGGGTCAAATTTGAATTACGGGTACCTCGTAGTTTTCTCATGATTTTTTATAAAAATAATTTTTGGGAACACAAGTGTCTATTTCATCATAGATGCGCAAAGAATTTCACAAGATTCAACCCATAGATACGAACGGTCATGTCCGTCGTTTTGACCATATTTTGAAATCAGCGTATAGAATTCAAAAAAAATCGAAAGGACGTAAATCTTTCGCAAAGTGTTATTATATGTTACCAAGTTTCAAGTAAAAATAACAAACTTAGAAAATGGAAAATATTTTAAAAAAGTGTTCACAGAAATGACCTCTCATGTATTAAGATTCGTGGCTTTCTGTTGAAATGACCAAAGTTAGGATGATAACCGTGGCATAGTTTGTTTAAATTTTTTTATATTGCGCATCAGCGTGTATATTGGAATGGGGAATAATGTTGCCGAACAAAGTTTTTAAATTTATTGGAGAAATAATCATTTTCATTTTCCGAGTGTGAAAAATGGGTTTTTTTGTGAAGGACCTACCAAAAATATATTGCAAATTTGGATCACAAGATTTTTATAAAATACTAAATCACATTTTATGTACAAATAATCAAAAGTTTGTGAGTTTAGATATTTCCATACACCTCTTCTAAAAAAGACAAATTGTGGCTGATTCAGGAGAAACCGGGTCAAATTTGAACTACGGGTACCTTGTAGTTTTCACATGATTTTTTGTAAAAATAATATTTGGGAACACAAGTGTCTATTTCATCATAGATACGCAAAGACTTTCACAAGATTCCACCCGTAGATACGAACGGTCATGTCCGTCGTCTTGGCCATATTTTGAAATCGGTGTATAGAATTCAAAAAAAAAATCAAAAGGACGTAAATCTTTCGCAAAGTGTTATTATATGTGACCTAGCTTCAAGTAAAAATAACAAACTTAGAAAAGGGAACATATTTTTAAAAGTGTTCACATAAATGACCTCTCATGTATTTAGATTAGTGGCTTTCTAACCAAATGACCAATGTTAGGATGATAACCATGGCATAGTTTGTTTAAATGTTTTCATATTGCGCACAACCGTGCATATTGGAATGGGAAACAATGTTGCCGAACAAAGTTTTTAAATTTATTGCACAAAAAATTCATTTTTCATTTTCCGAGTGTGAAAATGGGTTTTTTTGTGAAGGACCTACCACACATATATTGCAAATTTGAATCACAAGATTTTTATAAAATAGTAAATCACATTTTATGTACAAATAATCTAAAGTTTGTGTGTTTAGAGATTTCCATGCACCTCTTCTAAAAAAGACAAATTGTGGCTCATTCAGATGAAACCGGTTAAAATTTGAACTACGGGTACCTGGTAGTTTTCTCATGATTTTTTGTAAAAATAATTTTTGGGAACAAAAGGGTCTATTCCGTCATAGATACACAAAGAATTTCACAAGATTCAACCCGTAGAGACGAACGGTCAGGTCCATCGTTTTGACCATATTTTGAAATCGACGTATAGAATTAAAAAAAATCAAAAGAACGTAAATCTTTCACAAAGTGTTATTATATGTGACCTAGTTCCAAGTAAAAATTACAAACTTAGAAAAGGGAAGATATTTTTAAAAAGTGTTCACGGAAATATACTCTCATGTATTAAGATCCGTTGCTTTCAGCCCAAATGACCAATGTTAGGATGATAACCGTGGCATAGTTTGTTTAAATGTTTTCATATTGCGCACAGGCATGCATATTGGAATGTGGAAAAATGTTACCGAACAAATTTTTTAAATTTATTGCACAAAAAATTCATTTTATATTTTTCGAGTGTGAAAAATGGGTTTTTTTGTGAAGGACCTACCATAAATATATTGCTAGTTTGGATCACAAGATTTTTATAAAATACTAAATCACATTTTATGTACAAATAATCAAAAGTTCGTGTGTTTAGAGATTTCCATACACCTCTTCTAAAGAAAGACAAATTGTGGATGATTCTGGTGAAACCGGGTCAAATTTGAACTACGGGCACCTCGTAGTTTTCTCGTGATTTTTTGTAAAAATAATTTTTGGGAACACAAGTGTCTATTTCATCATAGATACGCAAAGAATTTCACAAGATTCAACCCATAGATACGAACTGTCATGTCCGTCGTTTTGACCATATTTTGAAATCAACGTATAGAATTCAAAAAAAATCAAAAGGACGTAAATCTTTCGCAAAGTGTTATTATATGTTACCTAGTTTCAAGTAAAAATTACAAACTTAGAAAAGGGAAAATATTTTTAAAAAGTGTTCACAGAAATGACCTCTCATGTATTAAGATTCGTGACTTTCAGCCCAAATGACCAATGTTAGGATGATAACCGTGGCATAGTTTGTTTAAATGTTTTCATATTGCGCACAAGCGTGCATTTTGGAATGGGGAACAATGTTGCCGAACAAAGTTTTTAAATTTGTTGTAGAAAAAATCATTTTCATTTTCCGAGTGTGAAAATTGGTTTTTTTTGTGAAGGACCTACCAAAAATATATTGCAAATTTGGATCACAAGATTTTTATAAAACACTATATTAAATTTTATGTACAAATAATCAAAAGTTTTTGTGTTTAGATATTTCCATACACCTCTTCTAAAAAAGAGAAATTATGGCTGATTCAGGAGAACCGGGTCAAATTTGAAATACGGGTACCTCGTAGTTTTCACATGATTTTTCGTAAAAATAATTTTTGGGAACACAAGTGTCTATTTCATTTTAGATACGCAAAGACTTTCACAAGATTCAACCCGTAGATACGAACGGTCATGTCCGTCGTTTTGGCCATATTTTGAAATCGGCGTATAGAATTTAAATAAAATCAAAAGGACGTAAATCTTTCGCAAAGTGTTATTATATGTGACCTAGTTTCAAGTAAAAATTACAAACTTAGAAAATGGAAGATATTTTTAAAAGTGTTCACATAAATAACCTCTCATGTATTTAGATTAGTGGCTTTCTGACCAAATGACCAATGTTAGGATGATAACCATGGCATAGTTTGTTTAAATGTTTTCATATTGCGCACAACCGTGCATATTGGAATGGGAAACAATGTTGTCGAACAAAGTTTTTTAATTTATTGCACAAAAAAATCATTTTCCATTTTCCGAGTGTGAAAATGGGTTTTTTTGTGAAGGACCTAGCAAACATATATTGCAAATTTGAATCACAATATTTTTATAAAATACTAAATCCCATTTTATTTACAAATAATAGAAAGTTCGTGTGTTTAGAGATTTCCATGCACCTCTTCTAAAAAGGACAAATTGTGGCTCATTCAGCTGAAACGGGTCAAATTTGAACTACGAGTAGCTCGTAGTTTTCTCAAGATTTTTGGAAAAATAACTTTTGGGAACAAAAGTGTCTATTTCATCATAGATACGCAAAGAATTTCAAAAGATTCAACCCGTAGATACGAACTGTCAGGTCCATCGTTTTGATCATATTTTGAAATCGACGTTTAGAATTCAAAAAAATTAAAAGGACATAAATCTTTCATAAAGTGTTATTATATGTGACCTAGTTTCAAGTAAAAATTACAAACTTAGAAAAGGGAAGATATTTTTAAAAAGTGTTCACAGAAATGACCTCTCATGTATTAAGATTCGTGGCTTTCATCCCAAATGACCAATGTTAGGATGATAACCGTGGCATAGTTTGTTTAAATGTTTTCATATTGCGCACAAGCGTGCAGATTGGAATGGGGAACAATGTTGTCGAACAAATTTTTTAAATTTATTGCACAAAAAATTCATTTTTCATCTTCCGAGTGTGAAAAATGGGTTTTTTTGTGAAGGACCTACCAAAAATATATTGCAAATTTGGATCACAAGATTTTTATAAAATACTAAATCACATTTTATGTAAAATTATTCAAAAGTTAGTGTGTTCAGAGATTTCCATACACCTCTTCTAAAAAGACAAATTGTGGATGACTCAGCCAAAACCGGGTCAAATTTGAACTACGGGTACCTCGTAGTTTTCTCATGATTTTTTGTAAAAATATTTTTTGGCAACACAAGTGTTTATTTCATCATAGATTCGCAAGGAATTTCACAAGATTCAACCCGTAGATACGACGGTCACGTACGTCGTTTTGACCATATTTTGAAATCGGCGCATAGAATTCAAAAAAAATCGAAAGAACGTAAATCTTTCGCAAAGTGTTATTATATGTGACCTAGTTTCAAGAAAAAATAACAAACTTAAAAAATGGAATATATTTTTAAAAAGTGTTCACAAAAATGACCTCTTATATATTAAGAATCGTGGCTTTCAGCCCAAATGACCAATGTTAGGATGATAACCGTGGCATAGTTTGTTTAAATGTTTTCATATTGCGCACAATCATGCATATTGGAATGAGAAACAATGTTGCCGATCAAAGTTTTTAAATTTATTACACAAAAAATTCATTTTTCGAGTGCGAAAATGGGTTTTTTTGTGAAGGACCTACAAAACGTATATTGCAAATTTGAATCACAAGATTTTTATAAAATACTAAATCACATTCTATGTTAAAATAATAAAAAGTTCGTGTGTTTAGAGATTTCCATGCACCTCTTCTAAAAAAGACAAATTGTGGCTCATTCAGATGAAACCGGGTCAAATTTGAACTACGGGTACCTCGTAGTTTTCTCATGATTTTTTGTAAATATTTTTTGGGAACAAAAGTGTCTATTTAATCATAGATACGCAAAGAATTTCACAAGATTCAACACGTAGATATGAACGGTGAGGTCCATCGTTTTGACCATATTTTGAAATCGACGTATAGATTTCAAAAAAAAATCAAAAGGACGTAAATCTTTCAAAAAGTGTTATTATATGTGACCTAGTTTCAAGTAAAAATAACAACCTTAGAAAAGGGAAGATATTTTTAAAAAGTGTTCACAGAAATGACCTCTCATGTATTAAGATTCGTGGCTTTCAGCCCAAATGACCAATGTTAGGATGATAACCGTGGCATAGTTTGTTTAAATGTTTTCATATTGCGCACAAGCGTGCATATTGGAATGGGGAACAATGTTGCCGAACAATGTTTTTAAATTTATTGCACAAAAAATTCATTTTACATTTTCCGAGTGTGAAAAATGGTTTTTTTTGTGAAGGACCTACCAAAAATATATCGCTAATTTTGATCAAATGATTTTTATAAAATACTAAATAACATTTAATGAACAAATAATCAAAAGTTTGTGTGTTTAGAGATTTCCATACACCTCTTCCAAAAAGAAAATTGTGGATGATTCAGGTGAAACCGGGTCAAATTTGAACTACGGGTACCTCGTAGTTTTCTCATGATTTTTTGTAAAAATAATTTTTGGGAACACAAGTGTCTATTTCATCATAGATACACAAAGAATTTCACAAGATTCAACCCGTAGATACGAACGGTCATGTACGTCGTTTTGACCATATTTTGAAATTGGCGCATAGAATTCAAAAAAAAATCAAAATAACGTAAATCTTTCACAAAGTGTTATGATATGTGACCTAGTTTCAAGTAAAAATAACAAACTTAGAAAATGGAATATATTTTTAAAAAGCGTTCACAGAAATGACCTCTCATGTATTAAGATTCGTGGCTTTCAGCCCAAATGACCAATGTTAGGATGATAACCGTGGCATAGTTTGTTTAAATGTTTTCATATTGCGCACAAGAGTGCATATTGGAATTGGGAACAATGTTGCCGAACAAAGTTTTTAAATTTATTGTAGAAAAAAGCATTTTTCATTTTCCGAGTGTGAAAAATGGTTTTTTTGTGAAGGACCTACCAAAAATATATTGCAAATTTGGATCACAAGATTTTTATTAAATACTAAATCACATTTTATGTACAAATAATCAAAAGTTCGTGTGTTTAGAGATTTCCATACACCTCTTCTAAAAAGACAAATTGTGGATGACTCAGCCAAAACCGGGTCAAATTTGAACTATGGGTACCTCGTAGTTTTCTCATGATTTTTTGTAAAAATATTTTTTGGCAACACAAGTGTTTATTTCATCATAGATTCGCAAGGAATTTCACAAGATTCAACCCGTAGATACGACGGTCACGTACGTCGTTTTGACCATATTTTGAAATCGGCGCATAGAATTCAAAAAAAATCGAAAGAACGTAAATCTTTCGCAAAGTGTTATTATATGTGACCTAGTTTCAAGAAAAAATAACAAACTTAAAAAGTGGAATATATTTTTAAAAAGTGTTCACAAAAATGACCTCTTATATATTAAGAATCGTGGCTTTCAGCCCAAATGACCAATGTTAGGATGATAACCGTGGCATAGTTTGTTTAAATGTTTTCATATTGGGCACAATCATGCATATTGGAATGAGTAACAATGTTGCCGATCAAAGTTTTTAAATTTATTACACAAAAAATTCATTTTTCATTTTTCGAGTGCGAAAATGGGTTTTTTTGTGAAGGACCTACAAAACGTATATTGAAAATTTGAATCACAAGATTTTTATAAAATACTAAATCACATTCTATGTTAAAATAATAAAAAGTTCGTGTGTTTAGAGATTTCCATGCACCTCTTCTAAAAAAGACAAATTGTGGCTCATTCAGATGAAACCGGGTCAAATTTGAACTACGGGTACCTCGTAGTTTTCTCATGATTTTTTGTAAATATTTTTTGGGAACAAAAGTGTCTATTTCATCATAGATACGCAAAGAATTTCACAAGATTCAACACGTAGATATGAACGGTGAGGTCCATTGTTTTGACCATATTTTGAAATCGACGTATAGATTTCAAAAAAAAATCAAAAGGACGTAAATCTTTCAAAAAGTGTTATTATATGTGACCTAGTTTCAAGTAAAAATAACAACCTTAGAAAAGGGAAGATATTTTTAAAAAGTGTTTACAGAAATGACCTCTCATGTATTAAGATTCGTGGCTTTCAGCCCAAATGACCAATGTTAGGATGATAACCGTGGCATAGTTTGTTTAAATGTTTTCATATTGCGCACAAGCGTGCATATTGGAATGGGGAACAATGTTGCCGAACAATGTTTTTAAATTTATTGCACAAAAAATTCATTTTACATTTTCCGAGTGTGAAAAATGGTTTTTTTTGTGAAGGACCTACCAAAAATATATCGCTAATTTTGATCAAATGATTTTTATAAAATACTAAATAACATTTAATGAACAAATAATCAAAAGTTTGTGTGTTTAGAGATTTCCATACACCTCTTCCAAAAAGAAAATTGTGGATGATTCAGGTGAAACCGGGTCAAATTTGAACTACGGGTACCTCGTAGTTTTCTCATGATTTTTTGTAAAAATAATTTTTGGGAACACAAGTGTCTATTTCATCATAGATACACAAAGAATTTCACAAGATTCAACCCGTAGATACGAACGGTCATGTACGTCGTTTTGACCATATTTTGAAATTGGCGCATAGAATTCAAAAAAAAATCAAAATAACGTAAATCTTTCACAAAGTGTTATGATATGTGACCTAGTTTCAAGTAAAAATAACAAACTTAGAAAATGGAATATATTTTTAAAAAACGTTCACAGAAATGACCTCTCATGTATTAAGATTCGTGGCTTTCAGCCCAAATGACCAATGTTAGGATGATAACCGTGGCATAGTTTGTTTAAATGTTTTCATATTGCGCACAAGAGTGCATATTGGAATTGGGAACAATGTTGCCGAACAAAGTTTTTAAATTTATTGTAGAAAAAAGCATTTTTCATTTTCCGAGTGTGAAAAATGGTTTTTTTTGTGAAGGACCTACCAAAAATATATTGCAAATTTGGATCACAAGATTTTTATTAAATACTAAATCACATTTTATGTACAAATAATCAAAAGTTCGTGTGTTTAGAGATTTCCATACACATCTTCTAAAAGGACAAATTGTGGTTGATTCAGCTGAAACCGGGTCAAATTTGAACTACGGGTGCCTCGTAGTTTTCTCATGATTTTTTGTAAAAATAATTTTTGGGAACACAAGTGTCTATTTCATCATAGATACGCAAAGAATTTCACAATATTCAACCCGTAGATACGAACGGTCATGTACGTTGTTTTGACCATATTTTGAAATCAGCGCATAGTATTCAAAAAAAATGAAAAGAACGTAAATCTTTTGCAAAGTGTTATTATATGTGACCTAGTTTCAAGTAAAAAAAACAAACTTAGAAAATGGAATATATTTTGAAAAGTGTTCACAGAAATGACCTCTCATGTGTTAAGATTCGTGGCTTTCAGCCCAAATGACCAATGTTAGGATAATAACCGTGGCATAGTTTTTTTAAATATTTTTATATTGCGCACAAGTGTGCATATTGGAATGGGAAACAATGTTGCCGAACAAAGTTTTTAAATTTCTTTGCACAAAAAATTCATTTTTCATTTTCCGAGTGTGAAAATGGGTGTTTTTGTGAAGGACCTACCAAACATATATTGCAAATTTGGATCACAAGATTTTTATAAAATACTAAATCACATTTTATGTACAAATAAGCAAAAGTTCGTGTGTTTAGAGATTTCCATACACATCTTCTAAAAAAAGACAAATTGTGGATGATTCAGGTGAAACCGGGTCAAATCTGAACTACGGGTACCTCGTAGTTTTCTCATGATGTTTTGTAAAAATGATTTTCGGGAAGACAAGTGTATATTTCATCATAGATACGCAAATAATTTCACAAGATTCAACCCGTAGATACGAACGGTCATGTACGTCGTTTTGACCATATTTTGAAATCGGCGCATCGTATTCTAAAAAAATCAAAAGAAAGATATATTTTCAAGTAAAAATAACAAACTTAGAAAATGGAAGATATTTTTAAAAAGTGTTCACAGAAATGACCTCTCATGTATTAAGATTCGTGGCTTCAGCCCAAATGACCAATGTTAGGATAATAACCGTTGCATAGTTTTTTTAAATGTTTTAATATTGCATACAAGCGTGCATATTGGAAAAGGGGAAAAATGTTTCCGAACAAAGTTTTTAAATTTATTGCAGAAAAAATTCATTTTTCAAGTGTGAAAAATGGGTTTTTTTGTGAAGGACCTACCAAAAATATATTGCAAATTTGGATCACAAGATTTTTATAAAGTACTAAATCACATTTTATCTACAAATAATCAAAATTTCGTGTGTTTAGAGATTTCCATACACCTCTTCTAAAAAAGACAAATTGTGGCTGATTCAGTTGAAACCGGGTCAAATTTGAACTACGGGTACCTCGTAGTTTTCTCATGATTTTTTGTAAAAATATTTTTTGGAAACACAAGTGTCTATTTCATCATAGATACGCAAATAATTTCACAAGATTCAACCCGTAGATACGAACGGTCATGTCCATCGTTTTGACCATATTTTGAAATCGGCGTATAGAATTCCAAAAAAATCAAAAGGACGTAAATCTTTCGTAAAGTGAAATTATATGTGACCTAGTTTCAAGTAAAAAAAAGAAACTTAGAAAATGGAAGATATTTTTAAAAAGTGTTCACAGAAATGACCTCTCATGTATAAAATTCGTGGCTTTCAGCCCAAATGACTAGTGTTAGGATGATAACCGTGGCATAGTTTGTTTAAATGTTTTCATATTGCGCACAAGCGTGCATATTGGAATGGGGAACAATGTTGCCGAACAAAATTCTAAAACTTATTGCACAAAATATTCATTTTCCGAGTGTGAAAAATGGGTTTTTTTGTGAAGGACCTACCAAAAATATATTGCAAATTTGGATCACAAGATTTTTATAAAATACTAAATCATATTTTATGTAAAATAATCAAAATTTCGTGTGTTTAGAGATTTCCATACACCTCTTCTAAAAAAGACAAATTGTGGATGATTCAGCTGAAACCTGGTCAAATTTGAACTTCGGGTACCTCTTAGTTTTCTCATGATTATTTGTAATTTTTTTTTGGAAACACAAGTGTATATTTCATCATAGATACGCAAAGAATTTCACAAGAGTCAACCCGTAGATACGAACGGTCATGTCCGTCGTTTTGACCATATTTTAAAATCGGCGTATATAATTCAAAAAAAAATCAGAAGGACGTAAATCTTTCGCAAAGTGTTATTATATGTGACCTAGTTTCAAGTAAAAATAACATACTTAGAAAATAGAATATATTTTTAAAATGTGTTCACAGAAATGACTTCTCATGTATTTAGATTCATGGCTTTCATCCCAAATGACCAATGTTTGGATGATAACCGTGGCATAGTTTGTTTAAATGTTTTCATATTGCGCACAAGCATGCATATTGGAATGGGGAACAATGTTGCTGAACAAAGTTTTTAAATTTAATGCAGAAAAAAATTATTTTTCATTTTCCGAGTGTGAAAAATGGGTTTTTTTGTGAAGGACCTACCAAAAATATATTGCAAATTTGGATCACAAGATATTTATAAAATACTAAATCACATTTTATGTACAAATAATCAAAAGTTTGTGTGTTTAGAGATTTCCATACACCTCTTTAAAAAAGACAAACTGTGGCTGTTTCAGATGAAACCGGGTCAAATTTGAACTACGGGTACCTCATAGTTTTCTCATGATTTTTTTATAAAAATAATGTTTGGGAACACAAGTGTCTATTTCATCATAGATACACAAAGAATTTCACAAGATTCAACCCGTAGATACGAACGTTCATGTCCATCGTTTTGACCATATTTTGAAATCGGCGTATAGAATACCAAAAAAATCAAAAGGACATTTTCTTTTGTAAAGTATTATTATATGTGACCTAGTTTCAAGTAAAAATAACAAACTTAGAAAATGGAAGATATTTTTAAAAAGTGTTCACAGAAATGACCTCTCATCTATTAAGATTCGTGGCTTTAAGCCCAAATGACCAATGCTAGGATGATAACTGTGGCATAGTTTTTTTAAATGTTTCCATATTGCGCACAAGCGTGCATATTGGAATGGGGAACAATGTTTCCTAACAAAACTTTTAAATTTATTGCACAAAAAAATCATTTTTCATTTTCCGAGTGTGAAAAATGGGTTTTTTTGTAAAGGACCTACCAAAAATATATTGCAAATTTGGTTCACAATTTTTTTATAAAATACTAAATCACATTTTATGTACAAATAATCAAAAGTTCATGTGTTTAGAGATTTCCATGCACCTCTTCTAAAAAGACAAATTGTGCATGATTCAGTTGAAACCGGGTCAAATTTGAACTACGGGTACCTCGTAGTTTTCTCATGATTTGTTGTAAAAATAATTTTTGGGAACACAAGTGTCTATTTCATCATAGATATGCAAATAATTTCACAAGATTCAACCCATAGATACGAACGGTCATATCCGTCGTTTCGACCATATTTTGAAATCGGCGTATAAAATTCAAAAAAAATCAAAAGGATGTAAATCTCTCGCAAAGTCTTATTAGATGTGACCTAGTTTCAAGTAAAAATAACAAACTTAGAAAATGGAATATATTTTTAAAAAGTGTTCACAAAAATGACCTGTCATGTATTTAGATTCGTGTCTTTCAGCCCAAATGACCAATGTTAGGATGATAACCGTGGTATAGCTTGTTTAAATGTTTTCATATTGCGCACAAGCGTGCATATTGGAATGGGGAACAATGTTGCCGAACAAAGTTTTTAAATTTATTGAACAAAAAAATTTATTTTTCATTTTCCGAGTGTGAAAAATGGGTTTTTTTTGAAGGACCTACCAAAAATATATTGCAAATTTGGATTTCAAGATATTTAAGAAATAATAAATCACATTTTATGTACAAATAATCAAAAGTTCGTTTGTTTAGAGATTTCCATACACCTTTTTAAAAAAGAGAAATTCTGGTTGTTTCAGATTTGAACTACGGGTACCTCGTAGTTTTCTCATGATTTTTTGCAAAAGTATTTTTGGGTACACAAGCATATATTTCATCAAAGGTACGCAAAGATTTTCATAAGATTCAACCCGTAGATACGAACGGTCATGTCCGTCATTTTGACCATATTTTGAATTGGGCGACTAGATTAAAAAAAATCAAAAGGACGTAAATCTTTTGCAAAGTGTTATTATATGTGACCTAGTTTCAAGTAAAAATAATAAACTAAGAAAATGGAAGATATTTTTAAAAAGTGTTCACATAAATGACCTCTCATGTATTAAGATTCGTGGCTTCAGCCCAAATGACCAATGTTAGCATGATAACCGTTGCATAGTTTTTTTAAATGTTTTAATATTGCATACAAGCGTGCATATTGGAATGGGGAAAAATGTTTCCGAACAAAGTTTTTAAATTTATTGCAGAAAAAATTCATTTTTCAAGTGTGAAAAATGGGTTTTTTGTGAAGGACCTACCAAAAATATATTGCAAATTTGGATCACAAGATTTTTATAAAATACTAAATCACATTTTATCTACAAATAATCAAAATTTTGTGTGTTTAGAGATTTCCATACACCTCTTCTAAAAAAGACAAATTGTGGCTGATTCAGTTGAAACCGGGTCAAATTTGAACTACGGGTACCTCGTAGTTTTCTCATGATTTTTTTGTAAAAATATATTTTGGAAACACAAGTGTCTATTTCATCATAGATACGCAAATAATTTCACAAGATTCAACCCGTAGATACGAACGGTCATGTCCGTCGTTTTGACCATATTTTGAAATCAGCGTATAGAATTAAAAAAATGAAAATGACTTAAATGTTTCGCAAAGTGTTATTATATGTTACCTAGTTTCAAGTAAAAATAAATAACTTAGAAAATGGAAAATATTTTTAAAAAGTGTTCACAGAAATGACCTCTCATGTATTAAGATTTGGGGCTTTCAGCCCAAATAACCAATGTTAGGATGATAACCGTGGCATAGTTTGTTTAAATGTTTTCATATTGCGCACAAGCGTGCATATTGGTATGGGGAACAATGTTGCCGAACAAAGTTTATAAATTTATTGCACTTTTTTTTTTTCATTTTCCGAGTGTGAAAAAGGGTTTTTCTGTGAAGGACCTACCAAAAATATATTGCAAATTTGAATCACAAGATTTTTATAAAATACTAAATCACATTTTATGTACAAATAATCAAAAGTTCGTGTGTTTAGAGATTCCATACACCTCTTCAAAAAAGACAAATGTTGGTTGATTCAGCTAAAACCAAGTCAAATTTGAACTACGGGTAACTCGCAGTTTTCTCATGATTCTTTGCAAAAATAACTTTTGGATACAAAAGTATCTATTTCATCATAGATACGCAAATAATTTCACAAGATTCAACCCGTAGATACAAATGGTCATGTCCGTCGTTTTGACCAGGTTCTGAAATCGGCGTTTAGAATAAAAAAATCAAAAGGACGTAAATCTTTAGCAAAGTGTTATTATATGTGACCTATTTTTAAGGAAAAATAACAAACTTAGAAAAGGGAAGATATTTTTAAAAAGTGTTCACATAAATGACCTCTTTCGTATGAAGATTAGTGGCTTTTAGCCCAAATGACCAATGTTAGGATGATAACCGTAGCATAGTTTGTTTAAATGTTTTCATATTACGCACAAGCGTGCATATTGGAATGGGAAAAATGTTGCCAAACAAAGTTTTTAAATTTATTGCACAAAAAATTCATTTTTCATTTTCCGAGTGTGAAAAATGGTTTTTTTTTGTAGGACCTACCAACAATATATTGCAAATTTGGATCACAAGATTTTTATAAAATACTAATCTCATTTTATGTACAAATAATCAAAAGTTCGTGTGTTTCGAGATTTCCATACACCTATTTAAAAAAGACAAATGTTGGTTGATTCAACTGAAACCGGGTCAAATTTGAACTACGGGTAACTCGTAGTTTTCTCATACTTTTTTGGAAAAATAACTTTTGGATACAGAAATATCTGTTTCATCATAGATACGCTAATAATTTCACAAAATTCAACCCCTAGAAGTATATAAGAACAGCCGTGTCGCCTATTTTGACATCATTTTATTTCAAATTCCACAAACCGAATATTAATATTATATAAGCTTAGTTATATTTGTACAAATTCCACAAACCCAAAATACTAAATCACATTTTACGTACAAATAATGAAAAGTTCGTGTGTTTAGAGATTTCCATACACCTCTTCTAAAAAAGACAAATTGTTGTTGTTTTTAGTTGAAACCGGGTCAAATTTGAACTACGGGTACCTCGTAGTTTTCTCATGATTTTTTGTAAAAATAATTTTTGGTTACACAAGTATCTATTTCATCATATATACACAAAGATTTTCATAAGATTCAACCCCTATAAGTATATAAGAACAGTCGTGTCGCCAATTTTGACATCATTTTATTTCAAATTCCACAAACCCAATATTAATAATATATAAGCTTAGTGATATTTGTATATAATTTTGAATAAAAATAGTCCCTAAAATTATATAAGAAACTAGGTTATACTTACAAAAAAATCAAAATAGTTTTGAGTTAAATTGGAGTTGTAGATCAAATAGTGATAATAATAATGAAAAAAGGAGAAAAAAAGAGGTCCACCGACCGAGTTAGGCCGGCACAGACCAACAGAGTTAGGATGGGCTTTGCCCCATGAAAGTTGATGGCCGCATCCACGAGGACCCAAGTCCTCTTGCGCGTATAGTTAAAAACAACCCGATTGGATATATTACATATACTTGTGGTGGTTTGTTGGTTACGTTCGACGGAGGGAAGGGTGAGGTCACGGGTTCGACTCCCTGTCCGACGTTTTTGCGATTTGATTCTGAAATTGAGACTTTGTTGCTTGTGGGTATGCGCGGGTACGGGATCCACATGGAAGTGGAGGGGTGGGTCCCACATGTCAGTTCTGGGTGCCAAACCCACACATTAGTGTCAGGTATGGGTGTACTGGGTGCAGGTCCCACTTGTCATGGGTGGTGGCGGGGTGGGACCAACACGTCGTAGTGGGCTGGGACCCATATGTAAGGGAGGGTGGTAGTGGGATCCACATGTCATGATGGGCGTGGGACCTATATGTCACGAATGGTGGTCTGGGCGTGGCCCGCCTGTCATTCCGACGATGGGGCCTACCTATCAGAGTGACACGTAGACGAGATAAATGACTTGGCTGCCAGTCAGATTAACACATAGACAAAAATGACACCTAATCACTGCCACGTAGGCGATATTGCTGTGTTGGTTGTACATTAATCTGAATGACCATTTAAATTGGTCAGAAAAACTTCATACACCACCAGTATCCCGGTTATGACCAATTCATGTAATGGGATTAGGACCCTTCTTACAAAATTGGTCATGATATATTTGGGTTTAGACCCTCCAAAGCAGCGTATGACCAATTAGTTTAAAATGGTCATAGATTTAAAATGGTAATAAATCTATGACCAATATTTTCAAGGTCATAGACAAAAGGTCACTAGTTGACATATTCTTGTAGTGCTTCTGCTTTCGCTGAGGCCTCTGCACCAGCTCAACCTGACCGAACGCCTAGCCGTTCTAGAGGGGATGCCCACGTTCAGCCCTACATGCCTGGCGGGGGACAAGAGGGAGGTGGCTGCGCCGATGGTGCAGGAGGTGGGGACCACGGACTCGCCCTCCGCTTCGGGAGCTGGGCAAGGCGAGTCCTCCACAGGAGAGGCGTCCTCTTCAAGGGCTGGGCCCTTTACTCACGAGATCTACGAGATCTCGTCAGGCAACGACGAGGCTTTCGTGGTGCCGCCTTCACGCCTTTTGGAGGAGGAGGTCGACGTCGAGGTGGCCGCGGCGGGGCGGCGAGAGCCCCGGTCCAAGGTGGCGGTCTACATGCCTGGGGCGAGGCCGTCAGACGTCCCCTCCAAGATGAAAGCTGAGACGCCTCCGGAGGGGTCTGGCGCTAGGCCAAGCCCTCATAGCGCTCCCGAGGTGTAACGCCCCGGAATTTCTCCAATTAGGTGTTTGTTTTTCTATTGCATCAACATGACATCATAATGCATCATTTGTAATTGTCAACCTTGAACTCAAATTGTTGCATTTAAATTCAACTCCATTTAAATTCTTTTCCCACAATTAAATTCAAATGCATTTCAAATTAATCAAAATGTGCATTTCAAATCTTTTGCAAATATTATAAAAAACTAATTTATTAAATTTCCTATTTGCAACTAAAACTATTTGGTAAAGTTTGTATTCAAATTATTTTCTATTTTGTTGTAAAATACAAAATACATAAAAGAATAAAAAGCAAAACAATTAAAAACATAAGAAAAACTCACCTGGGCCGTTTCTCTCTCTCTCTCCTGGCCCATCTATCCCAAGCCCAGCCCACCTCCTTCCCTTTTCCTTCGTACGGGCAGTCAACAGAGGAGACGCATATGGCGTGACGCCATGGCAGCCCCCACCTCCTCCCACCTTTCCCCCCCCTTAAATCCTTCTCCCCACTGCCCTCTGAAACCCTAGCCGCCTCCTTCCTCTTCCCCTCCTCGCGCCGCCGCCTCCACTTTCTTCTTCTTTCTCATTCCCTGTTTTTCCTCCACCGCCACCATCTCACCGGAGACCACCTCACCGTCGCCCCGCACCTCAGCCGCTATCGAGGGGCCGCAAGGAGGTCCAGGAGATCCGCCTCGCCGTCCTCGACGTCCAAGCCGCAAGAATTGGGGCCGGGAGCGCCGAGTCCGTCGCCCTCGTCTCCGTCTCCACTGCGGCCGGAGACCCTCCGCCGGGACATTCCGGCCACCACTGCCTCCCCGAGACGCACCGCTCCTCCGAAGACACCCACGGTGAGCTCCGGTCCGTTCCATCCTCTTCCTCCGTTCGATTAGTCGCCGGAGAGGTCGAGTCCGTCCACGCCTCCGGTTCCCGTCCGCCTTGCCACCGGCGTCGAGAACGGACACGCGCGTCCCGCGGCTCCCCTCTCCAACCGAGCACCAGAACGGACTCGCCCCAGCACCCCACACACAACCCGCACACACCCCAGCCCGACGCAATTTGATCCGCCGCGCGCGTCTGTTCTTGTTTTCGTTCAGTTTCGTCAGACGTTGAACTTTTATTCGAGTTAAAAAGGGTGAAAAGTGTTTCCTAGCATCAGTCACTACTCCATCCAAGTGGCTAGCGCAGCCCATCGATCGCGCGTCGTGCCCCCGAGTTCGATCCCTCGCTTTGCCGAATAAAGGCCACCCTTTTTTATTTGCTTGAGGTCACTGACAGGTGGGTCCCTCCTGTCACAGAGTACACCAAACCCCCTGTTCTCTGTTTTCCGCACTTTAGCCTCACAAAAAATTGTGCTATCACAGATAGGTCCCTGTAATTTTCAGAAAGAACCCTAAAACTAAAATGTCAATAACTTTTAATTTATAAGTCCAAATCAAATAATCTTTATATGTTTTATTATCAGAAAAATGCAATGAACATTAATATATAATCTGTATGCCATTTTGCATATTTTATTTTAATTGCTTAGTGTAATTTATTTGTTGCACCTAAATAATTAAATATGGAATGTGTTGGGCATTTATTTTATTATTGCCCGATTCCATTTAAATTTAACTAGCTCACCCATGCCATGTGTTACCATGTTAACCAACATTTAATATTGTTGAGTAGATAAATAACTTGCACCTAAATATTAATTGTCGGGGTTGCTTTCCCACTTAATTTGGATTACCTGCATTGTAATGCATCTTGCCATGTCATGCATCATTCTCGTATGATCATGCTGTGTCTTTTGCCGTAGTTGTAAAAAATGCATCTTTTACGCTTTCTAGTGTTGTTGCTTCTTCGCGAATAAGACGTTGAGATGTGTGAGCAACGACAAGATCTTCTTCCATGCGGGATTCCAGGCAAGCAAAGTTTGCTTGTTTACCTATACATTTTATTTTGTTCTTGCCGTTGATCTCTGCTACCCTCGTAATTCTCGTATTCGATTCTTTATCGCGATCCCATCACATGTTTATCCTACAGCCCATACAGCTTTATCCCCACATCACAT
Source organism: Poa annua (assembly GCA_026929855.1). Taxonomy (NCBI): domain Eukaryota; kingdom Viridiplantae; phylum Streptophyta; class Magnoliopsida; order Poales; family Poaceae; genus Poa; species Poa annua. The sequence goes on from CM049426.1 coordinate 38,494,014, forward strand.
CACCTGTTGTATGTTTATCTATTAGCCTTGCGAGTCGTAGTGCATGCTTAGAGTTGGTTGTGCGAGTCATCTGTCGGTCTTTTATTTCATATATTTAGTATGATAGATTATTCTACCTTAATAAAATGTTGTCTTATATTGGGGTATTATAATTAAAAGTTAAGGCACCGGCGGAAGGCCTTGCGAGGTGCTTTGTTCTGCTAAGTGTCGACCTAGGAACTGAGATTTTGTCCTCGGATCCAATTTTGAGCGCACTAACCCCTTGTGGGAGGCCCTATGGAACCCCCCTCGACTTTGAATGGATCTTCAGCATGTCCAGGTGCCACAAGTAGTTCGGTTTTCCATTTTCTCATAGGCATGTGCACGATGATGATGATTGATGAGAGGTTATGTTACTTGGGGGTCATATAGGGGTGGTGCGCGCGAAGCGGACAGTTCCTACTGTGGTTTGAGCCGCATGGCGCGTCGACACAAACTAATGAGTCCGCAATTGAGATTCGGCCGGACTCTTGACGCGGTAACAACTCATATGGGTGGCACTTGGACTTGCTGTAGTGAAGGAACGAGTCGTGTTGAGAGGCCCTGATGCTTGCTTGGGTTGATCATACGAGTATGGGTACAATAGTGCACCCCTACTGGGTATAATCTTATCGATGAGCCGTGTCCACGGTTATGGACGACTTGGTGATGATGCTGGCTAACAAGATCTAGACAACTTACACCTAATAATTGTTAATTAACCTGACTTGTAATATAGAATTACTTTCACAATAAATGGTAACTAAAACTGTTCAACGTGTGAGTTTTCCGAATTGCTTCCTCATACTTGGTTGAGGGGGTTAATCTGAGAATGGGTTATGATTGGTGTTAGTTGTAGATGTTTATCTTATGCGCTCTCTTATGCCTCTCTAATTAGACGGAAGTTGTAGCGTGTCTCTTTAGGTTGCTAGTGCTGCTGCCGCTAAGTCCACCTCCCCTATATTTTGGGAGATGGTGTAGCAAGTAGGCAAGTCGGTTTTGCTTGCCAGGGAGTGCCCTGACCCTCTTTTGGGCTGTGCTTTATGTGCAGTTAACAGGTTTGAAGTCTGACGACGTTAGCTTGGGAATCCCTCCGGCCTGGCTGGGCAGGGATATGGCGCCATCGCTTATCTTCAGGACTCTTAGTCCAATTTTCATCTTATCCATAGTCGGATACTATTTTGCTTCCGCTGCCATTTGTATCTCTGGATTGTATCATTTGTATCTTGACTCGTTCGAGTCGTTCTTGTATATATTTATCTTCTGTTGTATTTTTGGATGTATCGGAACTATTGTAATGTTATCACAATTCCACCCACATAATGCGCATGTTTCGGCGTGCACAATATGTCTGGTGGGCGACCTAAAATCGTTATTATGCGGATTTCGGTGGGATCGCTTAAATCTACATAGTACCGATTTTGGAGCGTCACACCAGGCTTGGCGTGGGTTGACACCGGCGCCAAGCAATCTGGGTAAGTGTTTTTAACTTTCAGGTTTCTGTTTCTTGGTCTCTCTTTCTTCAACCTCTTCTGAAGATCTTTCTCTGGGGCTTGCTAGTGATCTTGTGCCTGCGAAGCGCCGCAAGCTTCACAAGGCAACTGACGTGAAGAGAGACACGGCACAGGTCGTGGCTGACGAGGTCTCGAGGCCTGTAGAGACAGGCTCCACAGGACCAACTGAGGAAGTGCCTCAGCGGGAGGCGACTGCGCCGCCTCTCGAGCAGGCGGATCCTGAGAGGCAGGAGGAGCGGGTGCCTACTCCCCCTCGCGCCCTACTCCGCCTCGCGTGCCAACGCCACCGTGCGGGCCGTCTCCACCTCGCGAGGCGACTCCACCACACGAGGCAACTCCGCCTCGCGCGTCTACTCCGCCTCGCGCGGCCACTCCTCCTGCGCAACAGGAGAATGAGGCGGGCTAGGGCTTGCTTGGCGCTGGTGAGCCTGAGGGAGGAGCTTCTTCTACGTCTCCGCCGCGCCCCGCTGCAGGAAATGAGCAGCAACAGGAGATGGTGCGCCAGGATGGCGTGAATGGCGAGACGAACGCGGGCGCCCAGGAGGATGGCTTGCTGCCTAGCCCCCAAGCCCGTCTGAGGCTCCGTTCTCCAGGCTCGACGCAGGAGCGGGGACCTCTTCCTGCCGCGACCTAGTCCTCAGCGGATAGGACTAGAGCAAGGGGCACCGCAAGGTCGCCTTACACCTGGTGAGGGAGTCGCTGGAGGGCTTGGAGGCGCACCTTGCCCTTGAGGACGCGTAGATCGCCCAACGACACGATGAGCTCGTAGAGCCGTGGGCGTCCTTCCACGCCACGGTGGAGGCTCGCCGCCAGAAGGAATTGGCGCTGCAGGCCACGCGCGAGGAGGCGATGCGCTTCGCCAAGGAGGTGCGCGACAGGGCCATCTGCGATGCCGATGAGCTTCTTGCTCCCCTTCAAGCTGAGCGCGACGTGGCCGCGGACCTTCTGGCTGAGGCAAGGGCGGAGCGGGTGGCCATGGAGGGCTCGCTGGTGCAGAAGCACCGTGAGCTCGCCCAGCTCCAGTCCCAGCTTCGCTCCGCCCACGAGGTCGAGCAAGCCTCTCTGGAGGAGGCCCGCAAGGGCCTGGTCGTCCGCGAGCAGCAATTGATCTCCACAGAGAAAGAGGTTCGCTTGCGCGACGAGCAGCGTCTTCAGGCAGAGAATGAGCTCACGGCCAAGCGCGAGGAGCTCGAGTCCCGAGAGGGGAACCTGGCCCAGGCGCTCTAGAAGCACATCAAAGATGTTGCCTCCCAGCAGCAGATCATGGACCGCTTTAAGGCCAAGTTCGCCCAGAAGAAGGACGAGGTGGAGAAGGACTTCAAGGATCGGGAGAAGAAGTACAAGAAGTCCATCGCCCAGGACTACCGCGACAAGGCCAAGAAGCAGGAGGATCGCTTCAAGCTCAAGCACGACACGGACGTCAAGCGGATCGCCGAGCTTGAGAAGGCCAATGCCTAGCTGGAGAAACGCGTTCAACGCGCCGAGGAGGCCCGTCGCCAAGCGGATGCAGCGAGCAAGGCGGCCACCCAGGACCTGAACTCCCTCATCAGGGACTTGGAGGATATCAACAAGCAGGTGGGTCCTGCGGTGGAGCGCGTGGTGGAGGCTCCTGACAGCGCCCAGGCGGCTCGGGTGCTGATGAAGCAGCAGGAGCGCATGTTCCAGTCCCTAGGGACTAGGGGCAATGAGCTCGCCACCAAGCTTGGCGCGAAAGCGCCGCACGCCGCTGCTCAAGGCCGCGGCAATGCTGCCATGTACCTGGTCTACTTCGACCAGCTCTTCGCGGCGCTCGAAGGCCCTACAGCAGAGCTTCGCGAGGTGATCGAGGTGGAGAGCCGCCAGCTCCTGGCGGTGGTCGTTGACCATATCTTCACCAACCTCAAGCTCCTCACGCCCGGCTTCGTCCTCTCGTCGGTGACCGAGCCTCTCGAGGGAGAAGAAGTGTGACGGGTCTCCAACTAGCTCTACGACTGAGTGGAGTCCTTCTGCAACCGCTTCACGCATACTGAGGCGGCAGCCGAAGGTGGCGAGGACACTGGCTCCGCCGAGGCTGGTGAGGAGGACACCGCGGAGACGGGCAATGGCGCGGACTCCACCTGAGCTTTATCTGTCAAGCGCTTGAAGCGCTTTTAATTGATCAACTTTTGTTTAGACAGTCTGCAACTTGGCTTGTAATATACTCTTTAAGTACTTTAATTTAGCTCGTGTGCCCCTCGAGAAGCCCTTTATCTTATTTTCATATCTATGTTTGCTCTGTGTCGTTAGGACCTGTCTCTTCGTGCTGTGACTCTACCACTGGGGTATGCTAGAGCAATGACACAGCAAGGCCAGGGGAGTTTAAGGCTTGGAGAGGTAAGAGCCCTGAGTCGCGATGCTCAAGTGCCCCCCTTTGACGTATGAGTAGTCCATGAAGTGTAAGGGAAAATGAAGCGCTCGAGGGAAAATGAAACTCTTGAGGCATGAGTGCAACACTTAGCTTCTTGACGGTCTTTGCCCTGTAGAGATTTTGTCCTGTAGAGATTTTCTCTTCAAGGGTTGAGTATTTTGCCTCCTCAGGCTTGGAGGGACGCTTTTTCCCTGTGGATGTTAGAGAGGCAAACCCAAACGCTTGTGCATGGTAGTAGGAACTCATGCGCGCTTATAGGTCTCCTCGAGCGTTCCTTGCGAGGAGAGTAAGTACCAAGGCCCTTTGGAGAGATGGCGTGTTTGTGGGAGGTTGCCCTTTAGCCAGAGCTCGGATTCCTTCGGTTTTGCAGTGTTGTTGGTGTGTCATTTGAGGCACTAGCACCGTACTCAGCCCCCTCTCGCGAGGTGCGCATGGGGAAAGATATAAGCGCACATTGAAAAATAATGACGCAGGAATAAAAACTCACCACCAAATTACATAGCGGCGCCGTAGCGCATAGTTAACTTAGGAACGAAATGTTTCATTATGCTTGGGGTTGCCAAGTTAATGTATATTCCATGTCGAGGCATGGGGACCACCCATCAGTGGCAGAGACTCTCTACGACATGTGGTGGCTCGTTACAAGGAGATCTCAGAGGGATGACCCTCGAGAGAAGCTTTTGTGAAGCTTGGAGGTGAAGCCTTGAACTTTCATCTAGAGACATAAAATGCGTGGAGCTGGAGCAGTAAGCTTCCTCTTCAGCCAGATGTCTTGACGTGACAATGATCACGGGCGTGACGATGATCACGGGTAGAACTTGCGTAGGTGCATGATGTTCCACAGGTTTTTGACGGGGATGTCGTCTTGAGTCTCGAGGCGAGCCGCGCCAGGCCTGGCGATGTGGGTGACCCTGTACATTGGTGACAGCTTGTGGAGGCCTTCCCTGGAGAGGATTCTCCTGAGTACGAGATCGCCTGCCTCCAGGGTGCGCGAGCGCACATGGCGGCTGTGGTAGCGTCGCAGGTCCTGCTGGTATTTTGACGCCCGGAGGGCGGCACGGCGGCAAAGTCCCTCGAGAAGCAGCAGGTCGTCGTTGTGGAGGCCCCGTTGCTCGTCCTCATTGAAGGCAAGGACCCGTGGAGACCCATGCTTGATTTCTGTGGGGAGGACTGCTTCAGCTCCATAGACGAGGGAAAACGGTACTTCTCCCGTGGGCTTGCGTAGCGTTGTGCGGATGGACCAGAGCACCGAAGGGAGCTCGTTGATCCAGCCCTTGCCGTGGCCCTTGAGGATGTTGATGGTCTTGGTCTTTAAGCGCTTGAGGACTTCTGCGTTTGCTCGTTCGGCTTATGTAGCGTACCTGCACTTTAAATAAGGCAGATACCTGTGTATAGTGCAAATCCCTGGATCGATTCGTTTGCACACGCAGTTTACGATGTAATATCACAACAAAGTATCAATTTTATTACATCGATGATCCAGACTTACAAAATATTCATTACAAGTTGCATAGCATAAAGCTAGCTTTAAAATAGTACACATCGGAAATACAATAGCAGTGGGTCTCCAACAACTTCATGTTGCCACAGGCGAAAACATGTTGGTTGTAGACTCGAAACCTTTAAACGAAACCTCACTCGTCATCTGAACAATCTGCAATAAGAAAAATATTGCAGCAATAAAAATGGAGTCTGGCAAGTGGCACTATGGTGGACACTTAATGGAATAACTCTATAGCCTATATGCATATTTGGCTGGTGGAGTTCAAGGTTATTTTGCATAAAGCCAATTTTGTCCTATCTTTGTAAAACACTTTCTTCAAATCAAGACAAGTATGGCATGAAAACCATAAATCTCATTTTCCCTTGTTCACCCAGCAAGTTTTATTTCTGAAGTTGGAATGGTGGAATCCTCCGTTGACGTCCGTGATCAGCTGCTCAAATTGTCCATACCGGTGACACGGCTAAGTACTTACTTTTACACTCTGCAGAGGTTGTGCACGTTCACCATTGTACCCATTCAACCCAATTATCCTTTACACACCATTTGTGATAAGGAAATGAGAAGAATGAGACGAGATCTTTCAGAAGCATTTTCCCTCCCACTCTGGCTTGACCCGTTCCACCTAACATCCCCCTACATCTGCTTGTCAAGCCGGAGAGAGTCTACGCAACATAATTGATCAAGCCAGAGCCCATATGGCAATGGCTGCACTGGAAGCAATCGTCACTCGGAGTTCTTCAGATTCCTCTGTTCCTGGGTGGCCGTTCACAAGTGCACGTACTCCAGGAACCATAGACATGGGCCTGAGTAGCCACTCAACTTCGCCACCATACAACCTTTTACCACCCAGGTGTTTCATTCTTAACTTAGTAGAATTTAGACTTTCCCAAAACATCATTTGCATAGCATCAATAATTCTACTAAGTATTGCATAGGAACCTAGACACAGGAATAAGGAATTCTACACAGGTTTAGCATAGCAATACTATCCTACACATGCTTATATAAAAATACACTAAGTAATGCATATTGAAAATAGTAGGAAATTTATGAGGTGTGCCACTTGCCTTTGAATGTTGTCGTTGTTCACAAACTCTTTTCAACGATACTCGGAACTCTCCGTTCAGTCTAAACAATATAAACAAACAACAATACAACAATCATAATACAAAACAATACAACACATACAAGCATACATAATGAACAAACAAGTTTCATAACTTCTAAGGAAAACATGTCATGCATGATATGCAAATTATTTCTAAGGACTAGAGATGCATGTCATGCCATGAAATTCTTTTAAGTTAATGCAAGGCAATTAGGTTGGTCAAAATGACTAAGGACTAAAGTCATAGGTTGGACAAAATACTTTGTTATAAATCATCTTGAATAAGCACTCAATGACTTAGTCATGATGTGCATAACTACTTAGAGAAAATACTAACTCTATTCTTCAAGGTGATCAACAATTATTAACAACTCTTGGTAAATTGGATATTCACTATAGTGAGAGAGACAGACACCCGGCCAGCCACTTAAATTGTGGAACAAGTCTCATGTACGTGGACATGTAAGGTTAGTTTCCAGGCCGCTTCATCTCACTATGCCGCTAGGATCCAACAAACTTCAAGATGGTAATAACATGATCAAAAATCATTTATGTCTAAACTGAAAGATAAGATTAGGAAAGAGGGAAAAGATAGAAGATAGATGTAGTTGGTCTTCCAGGCTTCATCTCGAGACTTGTAATATTCTCCTTGGTGATGTCTTGATTGAATTCTTGGTAGACTTGAATAATCTTCAGACTTGATGGTTTTTGTATCACCTAGGCTGTACTTGGATTTAACTTAGTCTTCAAGAGGTCTAAGAGAAGAAAGGAGAAATGAAAGAGAGAGGGAGCAAGACTTAGAAAATATTTCTGGTTGGTCTTCATGAACTTCCTCTTGATTTTTCTTCTAAGTGCCTCTACTTCTTGGAGATTCTTCTGGAGTCTTGTTTTGGCTAAGTCCTTCATTGGTCTTCTATCTCCATGTTGAAAATCCTAAGTGTCTAAGTGTATCACTTTACCGAAATGCTAAGTTGAAAATATTTCTAACTTAGAGAATATGGGGAAGGAGTTTTCTTATGGGAAATATAACTACAAAAAAATATGATATGCCTGAAATGCAATTTTTAATCACATGAACAATAATGCTAATGCAATTTAATTAATTCTATTTTCACAAAATATAATAAAGGAATAAATATAAGATTAAAGTTTTATGTGATTTAAATTTTTATAAGAAAATTTTATAATTATTATTAATAGACAGAGGGGATTTAAATAATTTTATAACAATTTGATTTACTCAAAAACAATGTTTATATCAAAAGTTATGTCAAATTTACTCAAACATCATATTTTGAATTTGAATAAATCTACATTTCTCAAGGTTGGAAAACAACAGAACTAGCACAATCTATAGGTCATGGGCTTTTCAAAGATATTTTATTTACAAATTTTGACCTTACAGAATTATAACTATAATTAAAATAATGTTTTACATGTTTCTGTAAATAGCAAGTTAGTGCACGACTAAAATACAAGTTTTTATTATACCACTATTTTCTACACGTTTATACGATTCCATAGACTACAAAAACATCAAAAATGGAGTTACGGTAGATTTAATATGAATTTTGGAACTTATGTCTAGTCAGAAAAACAAAAATATTGAATAGGTGAGCTATGACGTTTTTCTAATGGCTGCTACCCTTCATCAAGTGATATGTACGTAACAAGATAGAAGGAAGCACAACAGCAGCTGACCGGCGAGAGGAGATGACGGCGGCGGTGGATCGGCCGGACGGACGCGGACGGACGCCGACGGTCGGCGTGCTGTGGTCGTCGGCGACGGGTGTGGACGGCGACGACGTTTCGGATGCTCCCGGACGCGAGGGAGACGACTGCGACACGCATATGGACACGGCGGAGCGGAAGACGGTGTCAGAGGTTAGTGGCGATTCCCGGAGCTGCGTGGAGAGGCAGACGGAGTGGCGACGGCGACGATGACCTTCGGGTCGAGTTCGGCCTCCACGATTTGGCTGTGGAAATGAAGCAATGAGGGTGTTTAAAGGAGGGCACGAACGTGGGAAAGAGGAAGGACCAAGAATCGGCGGCAGGGACTCACTCTGCTTGGTGGAATCAAAGAAATACGGTGGCGGTCGAGCAAAACTCTGGCGAAGAAATTCGTCGGCCTTGGGGCATATTGGAGAGGGCTTTTGGGGGGAATGGAGGAGGAGGTCGAGTGCTTTATATAGAATCCGACGGTGCTTGATTTGGTGCAGTAATTTACCCGCAATCAACCGGAAATTAATTTCGACCAAAAACGTCCATATTTAATGACGGACGGAATTAGAGCAATTTAGGGCGTTTAAGAGAGGGTTTTTATGGGGAAATGAAAGAGAAGATCAAGAACTTTAATTAGAAACAAACGGTGCGTCATTTGGGGGTCTAAATCAACGGGAATCAATTCGGCAAATTTGCACGGGAGCTGTTTTCGCGTTTTCTGGTTCTGGAGCTTTGAAGACGATGCTGACGTCAGCATGACGTCAGCATCTTTTTCTTTTTCTGATTTTTCTTATTTCTTTCATAACTTTTGATATAAGACTCCAAATCAAGTCAAATAAATTTCTAAAAATTTGTAAAAATAATATATTTGTGTTAAACCAGTTGTGGGCATGTTTTGAACACTTTTCAAAAATCAAAATTTTGAACTATTGATTAATTACAAATTTGCCACTTAATGTCAAATTTGAAAACATGGCTTAAATAATTTTGTTTTTGGCTAAATAAAATTTATAAAAATACAACACTTATATAAGTTTAAAATTAAGTTACTTAAACTCATTTTCCAATATTAAATAATGTTTGGCTTTAGTACAATGTTAAATAACATCACACATTTATTTGAAATGAAAATGGAAATATAATGTATTCGTTTTTAATTCAAAATATTTTGTGCACCATTATATTTTATATTATGATAATTCATTTGAAAACCTTATAACAACTTTGGAAAAGATTTTTGATTTAATTCATTTATTATATAGAAAATATATTCATGAAAGTCATTTCATGTTTTGAAAATAAATGAAAATCATTTAAGCTAATGAAATGTTTATTTGGGTTGTTAAGTAATTACAAAATCTACGAGGTTTTAAGTTATAAACTATAGTCTTATAATTTCCAAAATATATTTTGAACTTAGTTAAAAGAATGAAAACCATTTGGCAATTATACCATTTTAATAGTCTTGAATTTAAGAATAGATATGGATAAGTGGTTGAAATCAATTACTTAAAGTAAACTATTTACTTAAAATAAAATGGTTTGTACTTTATAAAACATTTGTCAAATTACATATTAAGGTTTTTGAAAAACAATGGATAATGAAATGTTTAATTGGAAATAACTTTTGAAAATAATGACACATTGGGAATTTTGAAATAATAGACTTTTTCAAATTGGTTGAAGTCTTTTATAGTTAGTTTTCTTATGCATTTTAATATTTCATGTTAATCAAAACAAAAGTTTTAAATTTTAGTGATTTTTGAACATTCCAAAATATTGGGATGTTACAGCTTAGCCATTGCTCTGCGGGTGAGCCACCGAGGCGAAGCAGAGCTTGATGCCCAGTTTCTCGCAGTAAGCGCTGAAGATGTCGCTTGTCAATTGGGAGTCGTTGTCGGTGATTATGCGATTAGGCATTCCGAAGTGGCAGAGCAGGCCTCTGATGAACTTCACCGCTGCGCCTGCTGGGATGGTGCGTGTCGCCTCAACCACGGGCCATTTGGTAAACTTGTCGATGGCGACGAAGATGTAGCGATAGACCCCTTGAGACTTGGGGAATGGACCCAAGATGTCCAGCCCCCAGACCGCGAGCGGGATGGTCTCCAGCCCCAGTGTCGGTTGATGGATTTGCTTGGCGTGGAACTGGCAAGCCTCGTACGCTTAGACGATGTCGACTGCATGTTGAAGTGCTTGTGGCCAATAGAAGCCACTCTTGAAGACTTTTCCTGCGAGGGTGCGGGCGCACGAATGGTGGCCGCATTCCCTGTTGTGGATGTCCTTTAACAACCTTTTTCCTTCTTCAGGAGAGACGCATTTGAGCATGATGCCTTTTGGGCGCTTGCGGTAGAGATCTCCCTCGAGGATGCAATAGGATTTCACCTGTCGAGCGATTCGCTCTGCTTTGACATCTTCCTCGGGAAGGATTCCCTTGGCGATGTAGTCCTTGAGCTCGTTGATCCAGTCTGCTCCTTGATGCACTGTTGTGAACAACATGCCGCCCCCTGTGTGGGGCCGCAATCGGGAGCCCCAGTCACATGAGGTGGTGGGAGCACTTCGTCTGTGCTTGCTGCTATGGACTCTTGAGGCTGCTTTATGGATGCCTTGACGAGTCTCTCTTCGAAGACGCCTGCCTGCTGAGCTTGCCTTCTTGATGCGCGCTTGGTGATGTCATCAACCTCTTGGTTTTCCTTCCCGGGATGTGCGTGAGCTCCATGCCCCCGTAGGCCGGTGAGCAGGCCCTCGTACTCAGTAATGTTGTTGGAGATCTTTTCGATTTCAAAGCACAGCTGGACCGCGTAGTAGAGCTTGTTGCCCTTGGCCGAGATCAAGACGACGCCAGCCCCACCATTGCAGCAGGCGAAGGCTCCGTCGAATTTCATGGTCCAGTGGCTGGGCATCTTCTCTCAAGAGGGCTCTGGCTCTTCTCCTAGAGGCTCTTCAGGGGTTGGGTCAGTCCATTCGGTGACAAAGTCTGCCAGCACTCTTCTTTTGATGACTCTTGTGGTATCAAAGCGCAAGTTGAATGGCTATAGCTCTCTATGTTCCATCCCGCGACACGATATGTGGCCTTAGGGTTGCGCAGGATCTGCTCCAGGGGAAATGAGGTGACCACCGTGATGGAGTGGCCCTGGAAGTAGTGTCGCAGCTTCCTCTAGGCGATGAGGAGCGCAATGAGGAGCTTCTGCTGCATTGTATACCGTTCCCGAGCATCCCACAGTACTGTACTGACGAAGTAGATGGGGTGCTCGACAAGGGTTGTCAGTTTAGGCGCAACGTTGGCTGCCTGAGGAGGCTCTTCAGGCCACTTGACGGGATCGGCCTGTGGAGGCTGTTCAGGCCCCTTGGCGAGATCAGCCTGTGGAGGCTGATCAGGCCCCTTGGCGAGATCAGGCTGTGGAGGCTGTTCAGGCCCCTTGGCGAGATCAGCCTGTGAAGGTGCCTCGACAAGGGTGCTTGGGGCAGACTCTGCTTGTGGCTCTGGCCTGCCTCTGGGTTTGTCGAGTCTGTCCCTTTGTCGAGCTCTTCATCAGGCGGCTTTGGCCATGGAGTGGTTGCGCTTTTTTTGGGGAGGACTGGCTCTTCTCATTCTACCACCAGGACTGCGCTGCCGGTCTGAGGAGTGGCTGAGAGATACAGCTTCAGATTTTCACATGTCCTTGGGGCAACCATGACTGGTGGGCTGGTCAAGTACCTCTTCAAGTCCTCAAAGGCTTTCTCCGCTTCAGGCGTCCACTTGAAGGTGCCAGATCTCTTCATGATCTTGAAGAATGGTAGGGCTCTCTCGCCAAACTTTGAGATGAAGCGGCCCAAGTTGGCTATGCAGCCTGCTAGGCGTTGCATGTACTTGAGCCGGCGAGGAGGCTGCATTTCCTCTATAGCCTTGATCTTGTCGGGGGTTGCCACTATGTCACGGTGGGACACGAGGAATCCAAGCAATTTGCCTGAAGGCACTCCAAAGATGCACTTGGCGGGGTTGAGCTTGATGTTCACGTTGCACAGGCTGGCAAAGGTTTCCATGAGGTCTCTGAGGAGAGTATCTCCCTCTCGAGACTTGACGACGATGTCGTCGACATATGCCTCTGCATTTCCGCCTATTTGCTCACCAAGGGCTATCCTCATGAGCCTCTGGAAGGTGGCGCCAGCGTTCTTCAGGCCGAAGGGCATGCATACATGGTAGTACACACCGCAAGGGGTGAGGAATGCTGTCTTCTCCTCTTCCTCTTTAACCATCTTGATCTGGTGATAACCAGAGAAGGCGTCAAGGAAATAGAGGAGGTCACAGCCTGCAGTGTACACAATTTAGTCGATCCTTGGCATGGGGAATGGGTCCTTGGGGCAGGCCTTGTTGACATCAGTGTATTCGATGCAGAGGCGGCCTCCTATGGCGCGCTTTGGGACAACCACGACGTTGGAGAGCCAAGTGGGATGCTTTCGCGGACAACATTTGCCGCTTTGAGCTTCTCGACCTCCTTGATGATGAATGCTTGCTTCTCGGGGGCTTGCTTTCTTGCCTTTTGCTTGATGGGGTGTGCGTTTGGACACACGGCTAAGTGGTGGTCGATCACCTCCCTCGGTACACCAGACATGTCTGACGGAGTCCATGCGAACATGTCAGAGTTTGCCCGGAGGAAGGCGACCAGCGCGCTTTCCTATTAGGGAAGCAGAGCCGCGCCAATGGTGACGCTAGCCCCCGAGCCCTCAGCCCCCGAACCGCTGGCGCTTAGGGAGACCTTCTTCGTGGAAGCTGGCTCCTGAGAGAACAACTGCTTCTTCTTCTTGGGCCTCTCGAGAGACTCCATGTCCTCTTCAGCCGGAAATGCCATGCGGCTGACTTGTAGGCAGTCTCGACGGCGTGCATGGCGTCCTGGACGTGGCCATGGATGGAGATGGTGCTAGCGTTGCCGAGAATCTTGACCATGTTGTAGTCATGATGCGTGACGGCCATGAACTTCGCGAGGGCGGGGTAGCCGAGGATGGCGTTGTACGGCAAGCCGATGTGCGCAACATCGAAGTCGATGAGCTCGGTGTGGTAGTTCTTCAGTGTGCCAAAGGGAACGTGCGAGCCGGACCTGCCCCAGAGGCTTGATGTAGCCACTGGTGACTCCCGTGAAGGGCGTGGAGGGCATGAGCCACTCGTAGGGTCTTGAAGCGTCTCAAAAGTCTCGACGGAGATGACGTTCAGGCCTGCACCTCCATCAATGAGCGTCTTGGACACGGCAATGTTGTTGATGGTGGGGGAGCAGACCAGCGGGAGGGTTCCAACAGTCTTGGTGGACTTGGGGTGGTCTTGCGCGTCGAAAGCGATGGTGTACTCCGACCACTTGAGAGGCCTGGAGGTCTCGACACTGGGGAGCGTGACATTGAGCTCACGGGCGAACTACTTGAACTGGTCATTCGACTTGGTCCCCTGAGCCCCGCCGAGGATGCAAGATAAATCCCCTCTTGGGGCTTGGTAGCCTCCGTCTTCATTGACAGGGAGGTTGCTGTTCTTCTCGGCGACGTTGGCCTGAGTGCCTAGTGGCCTCTGGTAGCCGCCCTTGCGTCCGCCTCCGCGGTAGCCACGGCCTCGGCCGTGGCTTCCGCAACACTCAGCTTGCTCGTGCTCCTTGCTAAGCCTCTTGATGTCAAAGCCGGTCTCTGTAGAGTGGTCGCGCCTGTTGTGGTAGACGCGGAATGGACGGTTGTCCTCCTTCTTCTCGCCAGGCTCTTGGGAGTCCCTGCGGGAGCCCTTGGCGTCAGGCTCTGCCGCGAAGACCATAGTGGCCTTGCGCTTGGGCTCCTCCTTCTTCTTGTGGCTCTTGGACCATTCAACAAGGTCGTCTCCACGCGAGCTCATCTTGACGAAGAGGAGTCCCTCTTCAGCCTTGGCGCACTTGTCCGCCAGGTCGAATAACTTCACCACAGAGGTGAGCTTGTCGTGGATGCCGAGCTTCTCGAGCATCCTGCGGTTCGTAACGCCCTCGCGGAAGGCAGCGATGACCTGGGTGTCAGGGATGTTCGGAATCTTGTTCCGCACCTGGCTGAAGTGTTGAATGTACTTGCGGAGAGTCTCATCCTTCTTCTGCACCACAGTGCGGAGATAGTTGTGGGTGAGCGCGCTCGTACGTGCCCTTGAAGTTGGCGACGAACTGCTTGCAGAGCTCCTCCCACGAGCCCATGGAGTCCTCCGGCAGGTTCAGGAGCCACGACAACGCAGAGTCGCGAAGCGCTTGGGAGAACCAGGTTGCCATGACCTTGTCATCTCCTCCTGCAGCTTAGATGGAGGTGGTGTAGAGCTGCAGGAACTCGATGGGGTTGCTGGAGCCATCGTAGCCCTTGGGGAGAGTTAGCCTGGACTTCTGAGGCCAGACCATGCGGCACAGAGCGCAGGTGAATGCCATGCAGCCCGTGGCGTACGTGGCGACCCCGTTCTGCAGAGCCCTGTTGTAGCGTACCTGCACTTTAAAATATGGCAGGTACCTGTGTATAGTGCAAACCCCTGGATCGATTCATTTGCACACACAGTTTACGATGAATATCACAACATTGTATCAATATTACACGAATAATCCAGACTTGGTAAAATGAATAGTTTGATACATCTTTGCATAGCTTTAAGCTAGCTCAAAACAATAAAGCAACGGAAATAAATCTTCAATGAGCCTCCAACTTCATGATACGCCATAGGCGAAAACATGTTGGTGCAGACTTAAAACCGAAACGTAGTCCTCACTCTTCATCAGATATTTCTGCAACAAATAATAATTTGCAACAGAGTGGGTCAGATTCCATTAAAAATGGAGTCTGGCAAGTGACATTATGGTGGACACTTAATGGAAATAACTCTATAACCTGTATGCATATTTGGCTGGTGGAGTTCAAGGCTTTTTTGCATAAAGCCAGTTTTGCCTAACTCTTTGTAAAACAAACTTATTAACATCATAATTGGCAACACTGGTTAACCCAGGTGAGCCAAAAGATATCACGTCCTTAGGTGTACCCTCAGGTGAAAACCCCCACATTCAATGGTCCTAAGTATAGTAGAAACTATCTTAGGTGAAAACCCCCATGAACATGGTCCTGAGTAGTCCACTGTTGTTTAGTTATCAAAATTTTATTAAGAAATTAGAATGTTGGGATTCCTCCATTGTCCTTGATCAGCTGTAGTCCATACTTGGAATACTTCTCCTTGAGTTCTTCACTTTCTTCTCCTTTTATTCCTCATATCCCTTTGTTCCTGGGTGGCCATCCACAAGTGTGCTCTCAGGTAAAAACCCCCACGTTCATGATCCTAAGTATAGTAGAAACTATCTTAGGTGAAAACCCTCATGGACATGGTCCTGAGTAGCCACTCAACATAAACCAAACAACCAATCCACCTAGATGATTCATTAACTTAGTGGATGTGCACTCCCAGGTAAAAATCCCCACATACTATGATCCTAAGTATAGTAGAGACTATCTCAGGTGAAAACCCTCATAGACATGGTCCTGAGTAGCCACTTAAGATTTTGTAAAAACCTTTCATCAATTGCATAGCATCAAAACTCTACTAAGTCATTTCATAGGTACCTAGACACAATGGAATAGGGAATTCTAAAGTCTTGCATAGCAAATCTACTAAGTCCTACACATGCATAGGAAAATAACTAAGTCATGCATAGAAAATACTTAGGAATTTTAAAATATGCTATGCATGATGTGCAAAATAGTTAGAGAAAATACTAAGTCTATTCTTCAAGGTGATCGACAATTATTAATAACTCTTTGTAAATTGGATATTCACTATAGTGAGAGAGACAGACACCCGGCCAGCCACTTAAGTTGTGGAACAGGTCTCATGTACGTGGACATGTAAGGTTAGTCTCCAGGCTGCTTCATCTCACTATGCCGCTAGGATCCAACAAACTTCAAGATGGTAATAACATGATAAAAAATTGTTTAAGTCTAAAGTGAAGGACAAGATTAGGGAAGAGGGAAAAGATAGAAAGAAAGTTGTAGTTGGTCTTCCAGACTTCATCTCCAGACTTGTAACTTTCTCCTTGGTGATGTCTTGATTGAATTCTTTGGTAGACTTGATAATTCTTCAGACTTGATGATTCTTGTATCATCGAGGCTGGTCTTGGATATAACTTAGTCTTCATGAAGTCTCGAAGGAAAAGGGAGAAAAGAGAGACAGGAAGTAAGACTTAGAAAAAATTTGCTGGGTTGTCTTCATGAACTTCTTCTTGATTTTCTTCTAAGTGCTTCTACTCCTGCCAGATACTTCTGAAGTCTTGTCTTGGCTAAGTCCTTCATTGGCCTTCTAGCTCCATGTTGAAAGTCCTAAGTGTCTAGCGCATAGCACTTTTACCAAAGTAATAAGTTGAAAATATTCCTAACTTAGAGAAAATAAGGGAGGAGTTTTCCTATAAGGAGTATAACTATATGAGAAAATATGTTATGCATGAAATGCACTTTTTAATCATAAGAAACATCATACTAAATTTGTGATAATTATAAAGTATGCATTAGTCTATAAATGCAATTTAATTAATTTCTATTTTTGCAAAATATAATAAAAGTAATAAATATAAGATTAAAGTTTTCTGTGATTAAATTTTTATAACACAATTTTATAAATGGTGTTAATTGACAGAAGGCATTTCATTAAATTTTAATAGCAATTGAATTAAATCATGTTTCTATTTATAGTTATATCAATAACAGTCAAACTATTCAAATTAAACATATAACTATGAAATCATCTAAATACTACTCAAAAATATTTTATAACAGAGGCCTTATATTACACATATTCCAAAGTTTCGTAAACAATTTTATTTGCAATTTTTGGAATTATAGATTTAAAGTTATGACAATTATACTCAAATCCACCATTTGAAATTTGAATATTTTAAACTAACTCAAATTTGAATTATAACAGATCTAAAATATTTTACATGTCAAGGGATTTCCAAAAATTTGAAATTTACCAAATTTGGATAAGTGGTTAAAAAGTTATGAGGGTTTGAATATGAAGGGGCTTTTCTACAAAAATGCCTGATCTGTTGACAGGGCGCTGACTGTGCATGCTGACTCAACGCTGACGTGGTTAAGTGGATGGATCTGGGCCGTCAGATCCATATCAGACGCTCCAGATCTAATCCTACCGATTCAATTAAAAATTCTAATCCTGGCCGTTGGAAGGAGAACGGACGGCAGAGGAGAGACGCTCACCGTGGCGGCGCGGTGTCGTCGCCGGAGACGGGGATGACGGCGGCGCTGCGCTCGGCGAGGATGGTCCGGTGGCTCCGGTGACTCCCCGGAAGCGCGGAGGGCAGCTCCGGACGCGGCGAAGCAGATGGAGGCAATGGCGCTGCGGTGACGCGTAGGAATGAGGCCGGAGTGGTGGTTGCGGCGGCGACCCTCGGGTCGAGCACGAACTCGATGATCTGACGCATGAAAATTCACGGGGAAAAATCAGGGGGTTGCGCACGGACACGACGACTGGAGCGGACGGTGTCTCGGGGCTTGGGGTAGCTTACCTCGTCGGGGACGGAAGAAATACGGCGGCGGAGGAGATGAACTCCGGCGAGCAAATATCGCGGCCTGGCGGCGTGTTTTCGAGGGGGAAGAGAGGGAAAAGACGCGGCAGGGGGTGGGGATTATATAGGGCAGGAGAGGGAAACAAATCCCGCACGAATCGCGTCAATTTTGGAAGGAGGAATCGGTTGCGGATTTTTTGCCAGAGGTTGAAGACGATGACGTCAGCATGACGTCAGCGATTTTTCCTTTTCTTTTTTTGATTTTCCATTTAATTCATATCTTTTTATTTAAGGCTCCAAATTCATTCAAATAAATTTTTAAAAATTTGTAAAAGCAATATCTTTGTGTTAAACCAGTTATGGGCATGTTTTGAATACTTTTGAAAATTAATATTTTGAAATATTCATAAAATGCAAAATTGCCCATTTAGGTCAACTTTAAAATTAGTAATTTAATAAATTCATTTTGGGTTAATAAAATTTATGAAATTACCCACATTCAAATATGTTTGAATTTAAGTTATTTAAACTTATTTTGCTGAATTCATTCACCTTTATTTTGGCATAATAGTAGAATAATAGAAAATAATTATTTTTAGAGTAATATGAAATATAATGGATTTTTAATTTAAACCCTTTGTGATTTAATAAGCTGATGAATGATGAGATGCATGAATGCAATGTTTAAATTTTCTTTTCAAAGCAAAATATATAAATGTTTTCAAAAGTTTTAAATTTTAGTGATTTTTAAACATGCCAAAATATAGGGATGTTACACCCGCGGTTCTGCTGGCCTGCTTGGCCAATCTCCTCCACAAAGCGGTTCTGGCGGTCTCTCTGGCGCTCCATCCCCATGCGCACGTCCGGCGCGGTGCGCTGCACGATTTGGCAGTCGCGCGGCGAGGACGCGTGGGAGACAACCCTTTGCCTCGCGGCCAGAGCGGGTCCTAGAGGAGGCGGAGGTGCGTCTGGCGCAACTGTTCCCACCAGAGAGTGGTGCACAATCGACCGCGACGGTGCTGCGTCTGGTTTGAGGACTCTGCGTCCTGTTGGTGCTCAGGTTACTCCATCCCGTCGCGCTCGGCCTTGCTCTCGGGCTCCTCCAGGTGCGGGCTGGTGTTGGCGCGCTCCTCACGGCGGGGTCGACCGTTCCCGCCAGAGAGTGGTGCACAATCATCCGTGACGGTGCTGCGTCTGGTGTGTGGACTCTGCGTCCTCTTGGTGCTCGAGTTGCTCCTCCCCGTCCCTCTCGGGCTCCTTCACCGTCATCGTAAGATACGGGATGATGCAAACTAGGTGACACAAAAGTGTTGCAAAACACATATAGGTCTCAATGTGTGAGATCTGTTGACTGTATTCCTTTTCCACGAGACAAGCATGCACCAAGATGCTATGGGTGTTGAGCTCTTACCAAGTTGTAAACTAGATTAAGTGTTACTCTAGTGCTAGTGGGAGATTGAAGGGAATATGCCCTAGAGGCACTTAATAAATAAAGTTTATTGGTTATATTCCAATTGTTCATTATATTTTATACCATGCTATAACTGTGTTAAGCGGAAACATTAATACACGTGTGGTAGATAAACAACCAGGTCCCGAGTAGCCTCTACTAAGACTAGTTTCATTGCGCGACTGATGATTGAGGTTTCCCGATCATGAGACATGGCGTCTGTCGGCAATGGAGTCATATCTTTAAGTAGAACAATGTGATGGACTTACCCATAATTTGTAGGACGTAGTCATTACGCCTTCGACCGTGAGATCAACTCTTATTGTTATTCCTGGAAGATACTTTGATCGCACCAAACGTCATATCTTATATAGTGTGACAATGATAGGTGATACTTTTGGGTATCAGAAGGGAATAGTTGAGACGAGGCGTCAAGAGCGGGATTTATCAGTCCGTATAGCCGGATAGATACTCTAGGGCCCACTCGGTGAGATTATGTCAAATGAGTTTGCAAACATGTGACTAGGTCACCAGCTGACATAATATCATAGACGAGTAGAAGATAGCGATGTCGGTAACGAGATCATGCTAGGTATGGAGATATCTGAGAATGATGCTCGGACACGCTAAGTATCGCCATGACAAAGGGTTTAAGACTATACGTCCAGGTTTGATAGATGAAAGTCATTTGTTATATCACGGGGATTAATTCATGGGGTCCAGGCCTACGACTAAGTCATTGATCGGAGAGGAGTCTCGATCATGCCCGTTATTATATCGAACTGCTAGGGTAACACACTTAAGGGGTTTCGAGAAGACAACCGGAAATGAAAGAGATCACAAGGAACGTACTAAGAATTGTCCGATGGAGATCGGGCAGTGACGGAATAGTTTTCGAAGGTATAATAAATTATATATAATATGTTTGATATTAATTAGTATAATTAATGTTTAAATATGATTTTATATATTTATTTTCGAATTTATTTAAGTCTGATTTCCCTAAATTGGCCTTCTGGTGGAAAGAAGGCCCATGGGAGGGAAAAACCCTCAAGGGAATTCGGTAGGGGGGCTTGGCCGGCCTAGTTGGGCCAAATGGGGCCCACCTAGTGCCGGCACATCAGCCTTGGCCGAACCAGGCATGTGGGAAAGTCCCACATTGCCTGGCTGGCAAGGTTGGCTCCCCCCGGGAGCCTATATAAAGAAGGGCACCCCTATCCTTTCAATTCACCAATTAATTCTCTTATTTCTCCTCGATTTCGTGATTCCCTTTGTCGGAGTTGCGCCGAGGAGGATGAGGGGATCTCTCCACCATAGCCCGTTGTCGCACTGCTGCTGTTCCGGTCCAAGTCTTCCGCTACTCGTCCTGGACTGGAGTTTCGGAGGTCGTCGTCTCCATGGTTACCCTAGCGGTTCGGGGTGCTCGAGGCGCCTCGGGGTGCTCGAGGCGTGATTCTTTCTAGCGGTTCGGGGGAGGAAGCATCACAACCTGGCGCCTCGGGGTGCTCGAGGCGTGATGCTTTCTACGTGTGTAACGCCCTGAGAGATGCTGCGCTAGCGTTGCTCGGAGGTCTACTTCATCCACCTGACCTCGAGGTCATCTTCGTCGTTTTCGTCGTGCCGAGTTCTTCGCGACCTAGAGGTCGGCTTCGTCGTCTTCGTCGTCAACACTTGTGCGGGAGCGTAATCCCCGTTTTCGTTCTGCAAGGGTATGCATTCCGATATCCGCTGTACTTCTATATTTGTATAATATAGATCTTGGCTAGTTTCAGGATATCGTTGCTAGGATTTTTTTTTGTTTTCTTCCTGCGATCCCCTTCACTGGCGCCGTTGCCACCTCGAAGGAATTCTTGTCTCCTACTAGTTCGATAACCTAGATTTCATAACTGAGGGAAATCTTCCCGCTACACTCATCACACCTTCCTATTGGGGTCTCCCAACAACACGTAGAAAGCATCACGCCTCGAGCACCCCGAGGCGCCAGGTTGTGATGCTTCCTCCCCCATGGCCGAGCTTGACGATTGTAGGGGAAGCGGAGTGGGGAGCGTCACCGCTACCACCCACTCCCATGAGACGAGAACACGGGTGGCCCCGGTTTAGGAGCCCGCAGCTGAGCGTCGAGCCCTCCTGGCTATTTTACGTAGATCTTTGGAGTCTTGTTATTCTTATGCTGCATCCACCTTCTCTTCATATCCTTGTGGAGGCGGCTCTACCCCAAGGCCTTGGTGCCCCCGAGGGGTCGGAACCCCATCCGACGATCGAGAAGTGGTGCAGAGTGCGTCAAAAGGCGCAGTTGTGACGCCGCCAACTCTCCAGCCCCTGGGTGTCGATGTAGGAGGGGTGGAAATCGACGGGCTGTTCTTGGCGGACGCGCGTTCCATAGGCTCCCTCTTTGGCTCTGATGTGACTTCCGAGGAGTACTAGCTGGACTCTGGAGCCAGCTAGGAGTTGGTGGAGCTGGAGAGGATCTGGGAGAGTCTCGTCCCTGGGAGCCGGATTGATGACACCGCTTCCGGGTCCACCTCGGAACTCACCATTCGCGGGAAGAGCACCATTGCCGTCTTGAGTGGGCTGACGAGGTCCGTACCCGTGAGGCTTCTGTCGCGAGAAAGGTTGGCGAGGCGGTAGGCAAGATGGTGAGCGGGAAGGCCAAGCTGGACCGCCTGTCTCGGAACATGCGCGTGCTGATCGAGCAGCTCCAGAAGACGAAGGCTGAGAGGGCCGTTGCGGAGAAGCTGAAGGCGGATGAGACGGCGGCCAAAGAGAAGCGGCTGAACACACGGATGCTGGCTCTAGCTGGGATGCCGTCCATCCTTAGCGCCCAAAAGCGTGACCTGGAGCAAGAAGTCGATGCCCAAAAAAACCATGGATGACCTCAATGGGAAGCTTGAGTTGGCGGGTAGAAACCTACACTATCGTGATCTCCAGCTTACCCAGGCGGGCCGGATCAAGGATGATCTTGAGGGTGCGCTGGCCAAGGAGAGAGCCAGCCTGCATCCTCTCTTCAAGAAGACCGAGGAAGACGGTCAGAGGATCTCTGCTCTTGAGGATTTCCGGAAGAAGCTGGAGCAGGAGTTGGTGAAGTTGAAGGAGGAGAACTGGCTCCTGGCCAACCTCCGTGACCAGGCCTCAGGTGAACTATCCTTCCTCGAGCAATCGACCGAGGAACTCCTTGCCTTGCTTGCCGGGGCGTGCGAGGGACCCTTTCGCCGGGTAGCCCAGCTGAGCCGAAAGCCTGCCCCTGCTTCTCTTGATCTGGACCACCAGAATCTACCCGCCTTCGCCGACCTTATCCAAGGGGCGACCATAGAGGTGCACACCGCCAAGAACTCACTCGCTCTACAGTTGGTGAACGACAAGTTCCCGGTGAGTGCGCACATGGTGGCCTTCATGATGGCGGCAATTGCAGATGCCAACCCGTCTGCAGCCATGCCAGACTGGGCTGCCGTGTCCCATCTTTCGATGCCCGCCAGGCGATGAAGGCCCACACATACGTGGTAGCTTGGAGGGAGTTCCTCGTGCTACAATTCGAGCTTTATTATAACAATCTAGAACTTAATGACTTTGGTTGCTACGTTGCTTTTACAAGTGTGTTTAACTTGTGTTAGTCGGTATTGCTGTTCTCCACGTCCTTGACGGACCTTTTGGGCCTGCAGGCATGCAAGTGAGGCCCCGACGGATCAGGCATGCTCTCACAAGCCCCACAGATACCCGAAAAAGGTCACTCAGTCTGACGGTAAGCACGTCCCTGAGTGGTATTTTGGTGTTCCGCACCGCATGCTACCCCCGGGAGCCGTTACCCAAAATGCTCGCTTCTAGGGTCAAGCCTTTGGCTACGCTAGCTGCTAGCGAGTTTTTGCACTGATTTTATCCGCGGAAGACATCATGAGCAAGAGGTCGGTAGGCTTTCAGGACAACTTATCTTTTATTCATGCTAGAAGCTCTTGAGAGACAATCGGGTACTTCTGGGTACATCTTGTCGCTATGTGCTGCTTCCCGGGTACAAGAAGTCGCGGATCTCACTGTATCACCCGCGGTGGGGCGGTGGTGGCTTCCCCAGCTCGAGCACCTGTCGGCCATCGCCCATAGGTGCTGAAGGGAAGCAACCAACCCGGTGCCCATCTTCGCCCGCATTCTCATGTTGCGCACATTCAGGTGGAAGAGGAGGATGACTTGGTGCTCCGGGAAGTCGAGGGTTAGAGCTCTGGCCCGCACATTCAGCAGGTCATGAGGTGTTGGTTGGCCTGCGCTTTCATATATTCTCGGGAGCGGCGTCGAGGGTTAGAGCTCTGGCCTGTGTCATCCTCAAAATTCTCCATGGGTTGCTTGTCGTGAGGGTGTTAGGTTTGCCTTTCTCCCGGGGGCAGCGGCTAAGCTCTGACGGCACAAACTTCAGGCTCGAGGATGATGACGTCCACTTCAGTGGTGTTGGCGTTGCTGGCAGAAGTGGTGCAGGGAGGATTGCTACACTGTAGAGAAAAGATCAACACGCTCGCCAAGCTGGCGATCCATGCCTTCGCGCAAGGATCGGTCTTGCAGAGGTCCGGTGGGTAGGAGAGGAGCGCTCACTCGGCTCCCAAAGCTTCCTTCAGCCATGTTGGGTCGTCTACCGAGCCTGTTCTCCGGAAGCCTCTCGGGCTTCCGACATGGCGTATGTCGGTAGTCGGGGAAGACCCTTTTCTTGTTCTTGAGGAGAGGAAAATTCGCTCTGAGATGCGAGCTTTGATGCCGCTCCTGTTGTCGGTGAGGATCTTGACGAAGAAGAACTTGGTGACGACGAACTCGTTGTAGATCTTGACAAAGAAGAACTTGGTGACGACAAACTCGTTGTAGATCTTGACAAAGAAGAACTTGGTGACGACGATCATTGTAGATCTTGACGAAGAAGTACTCGTCGGGGCTTGAGATCCAAATGAATCCAGCGCTTGCGCCCCCTACATGGGGCGCCAGATGTCGTGTCTCGAAGGACGGACACCGGCGATGTGAAGCACCCCCTTTGTATATTCAGTAGGGGCACGAAGGACGCTGGAAACATATCTTGGGACGATCGCCGGACAAGTTCCTCACTCGCTCTCTGATCTCGACGTGGTGGACAAACAAGGAAAGCAAACAAGGATCTACCCAGGTTCAGGCCGTCCGGAGGCTAAAAGCCCTACTCCTGCATGTCTGGATAGATGGTTGAATCATGGTGTAGCTACAATGGTGTTTCTTGATGAGGTACCCGGCAGGGTCCGCCGTCTATGTAGAAGGAGAATGACAGATCCTTGCCTAGAGGAGACCACCTTCCTTTCCTTCCTCTCTCTAGCCTATCTTGGAGATGATCTTCTTCTTGGAGATGATCCTTGCCAGAGCTTGCTTGCCTACTAAGCTACCTCGGATTAATGGTTCGACCTCCCACTCGCCATGGGCTTGGCACTCCTTTTATAGGGAAAGGGGATACCACAGAGGTCATGCGAGGAGCGTGAGGGGTTTTGGCAGGAAGCAACCCCTCTCCGTGGTGGAGACGACGACGACGTGGCCTCTTCTCCTCCAAGTATCGTTCGTTGGGTTGGTGGGATCTCTACCACCTTTGGGGAAAGTCGCAGACAGGGGCTCACAGTGGTTAGGTGGTGTCCCCTGGCCGCGCCTTCCTTCCCAAGCCTTCTGGGGTCTTCTACCATCCTCTAGAAGGTGGTGAAAACCTTATCTTCGACTTTTATGGTCTTGCAACCGAGAGGGAGCCCGGCCCTGCCGGGGACTCGCGCTCTCGGGGTCTTCGGTCCCTTCCGCGATGCAGGAGACCCGGGGGTATTGTGTACCCGAAAAGACTCTCTTGGCGAGGATGCACCCGCCAGGCTTCACGCCGAGTCTCAGCCTCGTTCGTCTTGGTGTTGGGCCCACGGGCGGTAGACCCACTTGGGCAGCTCTAGGGGAAACCCATTACTGCGACAATTATCTTGTATGTTGTTGTGCTTGGAAATTGTTTTGACCTCTCAAGTAGATCATGTTTAAGCAATTACATCATGTAAATAAAACTCATTAGTGAAGATCTACTGTAAAAATTGTTGAGATTTGGTTTGCATGCTTGGTATCCCTAAGGTCTAGATATTTTCTAGTAAAGGTGTTTGAACAACAAGGGCGACAATGTAGAGTTTTATAATGCCTGCAATATGTTTTTATATATGTCTTGTTGTCATAGTTTATACTTGTATTTGCTTTAAATAACCTTGCTAGCCAAAGCCTTGTACTAAGATGAATACTTCTCGTGTATCCAAAACCTTGAGCCAAAACCCATGCAATTTGTGTCCACCATACCTACCTACTACATGGTATTTCCTGCCATTCCAAGCAAATACTTTGTGTGCTACCTTTTATTCAAAACTTATTATCCCTTATTTGTGTCAATATTTATTAGATCATGAGCAAGTATGTGGTTTTACAAATATCAATCTTGTCATTTGCTTTTAGACAGACTGTCACCAACCAGACTAGTGTCATATACACCGCTTATACATTAACTTTGCAAAGAGAGCTGGCAAATGGGGTGTCCAGTCCCATTAATTACAACTTTAACCGCTGCATTATCTTCACATTTTTGCACTGATCTAATCCGCCAAGCAATGATACTAGTTTTTAACGTCAATTGGTTCTGTGACATACCTACCTGAGTTCTATCGGTCTGTGCCATACCCGCGCTCTTTCTCTCGTCTCTGCCCTGGTTTGCTCGCATATTGGCCAAACGGTCGTTTCCCTCTGGTCAACCTGCTTTGACCCGCACTTGGCCTGAATGGTGGGGTCGGCCTGGCGCGGCTCGGCTGGTGTGTCGGCTCGATTGGGATTTCCTGGGGTCGTGGCGTGGGGCCGGGGCACGAATCTGACTAGTAGGGCTGGGGCACTAGTCTGACTGGTAGGACTAGGGCACTAGTGTGACAGGTGGGGACGACACGTGGGGTGGCGCGTGGGATCGACGCGTAGGTTCAGCGTGGCTCGGTTAGGATTTGCCCATCCAACCCCGCCTCGGCTAATAAAAGGGTTCCGCCCTTGCCGGAGAAACGCCATTTTCTCTCCCTCTCTCTCCCCCTCACTCCCTCGAAAATTTGGTGGAGCACGCCCTTGCCACAGAGCCCCTACTCGTGAATGCCGGACTAGGAGCTCTACTCGCCTGAGGAAATATGCACGACATGCAGGAGGTGAAGACAGAGGAGCGGGAGGAGTGGCTAGCGAAGAAAACCCTTCTAATAACAAAAGCTCTCATTTCAATGGCCATGCCTATCCGTGCACGCTACATAGACGGCATAGGGGACTACGGCATGCCACACACGTATTCGATGCGCACATATTCAATGTGCACGCAGTGGCACGAGCTGGAAGGCTCTCAGATGTGTCTCATACTCTCATCGTACGACTCGTAAAAATCTATGCTCCAGATTCTTCGTTTCATGCTAGAACGGATAAACATGAAGGTAACCCTAACATGAACGGATACGTGCCTCTCATTCTTCTATAGCTAGTACTCCCTCCATCCCGGTTTAAAGGGCCCCTTTGAAGCGAGTCCACCATTTTTGCTCAGAAATGGGGCCGTTTACCCTATCTTTGGAACTCATTTGAAACATTTTTTAAGCTAGTCCACCATCCTACCTTTGGAGCTCATTTGAAACATATTTTTCGGCGAGTCTACGATTTTTTCTTAGAAATGAGGCCGTTGACCCTACCTTTGGAGCTCATTTGAAACATATTTTTGAGTGAGTCCACCACCCTACCTTTGGAGCTCATTTGAAACACATGTTTTTGGCGAGTCCACCACCCTACCTTTGGAGCTCATTTGAAACACATTTTTTGGTGAGTCTACCATTTTTTTTGAGAAATGACGATGTTTACCCTATCTTCGGAGCTCATTTGAAACAAAATTTTCAGCGAGTCCACCACCCTACATTTGGAGATCATTTGAAACAAAATTTTCGGCGAGTCCACTAATTTTGCTTACAAATGAGACCGTTTACCCTACCTTTTGAGCTCATTTGAAACACATTTTTCAGCGAGTCCACCACCCTACCTTTGGAGCTCATTTCAAACATATTTTTCAGCGAGTCCACCACCCTACCTTTAGAGATCGTTTGAAACACATTTTTCGACGAGTCCACCATTTTTTCTTACAAATGAGGCCGTTTACCCTACCTTTCGAGCTCATTTGAAAGACATTTTTCAGCGAGTCCACCACCCTACCTTTGGAGCTCATTTGAAACATATTTTTAAGCGAGTCCACCACCCTACCTTTGGAGCTCATTTCAAACACATATGGATTCAAGCTAGATTTGAGCAAGCTTATGGATATCCCCATTTTGTTTGCCAAAATCCCCATTTAAGTTACGATGACAGGTAACAGTCAAAATCCGCATTTGGTGTGCCAAATTAAAATACCCATTTTGTGTCACTGAGGCAAATGGGGGTGGGCAATCCAAAATCCCCGTTGGGTCCGCCATGGTCCACTCGTCAGCGGGTGTACAACCCTTGTCCTACGCGTGCGTCCAATCAGATCGCGGAATGAGCTTCTCGCGGATCGCCCCGAGTCTGCCTGCAGATTCCTTCTAGAGAAATCGGACGGCTGCAGATTCCTTGTAGAGGAAATCGGACGGCTGCAGATTCCTTGTAGAGGAAATGAGCTTCAAATATTCAAAAATTATCGACAAATTGAAAAATCCTGCGCACATAGTCGTCTTATGTCATATACTAACGACTCAAGTTGAAAAACATGGTTTACATACAATCAAAATGAGAAGGGCATGGATCTCATGTGATATCACATACCTCAAACTAAGAGGTCCAAGGTTGGAGAGAAGTGGTTTTGGATTTGCACAATGAAATTTTCAAAAACCTCACTAAAGTTTCATATTGGAGTAACTAAGAAGGATCCATGCTTAGTTTTTCATTTTCATGTTTTAAACTTGTTTAAATGTTGGTCAAACATAGGTTTGACCGAATTTGAAATAACCATAATAAATTTAAAAATTATCGAAAAATTGAAAAACCGACGCACATAGTCTTAATATCTCATATACTAACGACTCAAGTTGAAAAACAAGGTCTACATACATTCAAAATGAGAAGCGCATAGATATCATCGCATAACTCAAACTAAGAGGTCTAAGGTTGGAGAGAAGTGGTTTGGGAATTACAACATGAAATTTTCAAAAACCTCACAAAAGTTTTATTTTGGAGTAACTAAGAAGGATCCATGCTTAGTTTCTCATTTTCATGTTTTAAACTTGTTTAAATGTTGGTCAAACTTAGGTTTGACCAAATTTGAAATAACCATAATAAATTAAAAAATTATCAAAAAATTGAAAAACCGACGCACATAGTCTTCATATGTCATATACTAACGACTCAAGTTGAAAAACTTGGTCTACATACATTAAAATGAGGAGGGCATGGATCTCATGTGATATCGCATAACTCAAATGTGCAAATGAGAATTGCAACATGATAATTTCAATATACTCACGAAAGTATCATTTAGGAGTGACTAAGAATGGTCTAGGTTTAGTTTGCGCCCAAATTTTACACAAATGTGTGACTGCGCGGCCAGAGCATGTCGGGCATGCTCTGAGCGCGTCAAGAGTGCACACTTAAGGTGTTCGACAGAAGTACAATAACAAATATTACTGGTGAGGCTCCTAATAAAAACGACTCCTGCACGCCTCACTTCCGTCTGCGCAAGTGGTCTTTAGTTTTACCCTTCTTACTTGTCTTTTTCGTGGCATCACGTGTCCCGTTCCCCTGGCTGCTGCATTCGGCGCCCTGCAGACGGAAGCAAGGCGTGCTAGAGTCGCAATAATGTCGCGCCGCTTCCAATGGCGCAGACAGAAGCGATGCGAGTTGCAGTCGCAGCGTCTAGTCGCCTCGGTGTTAATGTGCGGCCAGGTGAAGTGGTGGCCGCGTTAATGCAGACCACCCAACCCCGCTCCTCCGTCCGCGTTTAAAACCCGACGTCGAACAGCCCTCCTCTCCTCGCACCAACACTTGCTCCTCTCTCTCTTCTTCTCCCCAAGGAAACATAGGCCACCATGGCGGGCAGCTCTGGCGGGCAGCAACGCCACTTGCAGCTGCAGGAACTCCGGCGTCGCAACGAGGACGCGGAGATGGCCAAGGCGTTTGAGCGAGTCATGTGGGGCGAGGAGGCCAAGACCGCTCCTCCCTACGTGCTCTCGCTGGAGACCGCGCGGCTGAGTAGCCGCCACCAGCTGCCGGTGGACGACGACGCCACCCTTCCAGACGGGTGGGTGAGGAGCGCCGTGTACATTCCGGTGGCATCGCGGCTCAGCGGGCAAGACAGCGTGATTTCATCAAGCGCAAGTGGATGGAGATGCCGTGCGTGCAAAAGCTCGACCCTAAGTACTCCATCTCGGCGCCCTACTGGCACGCCGTGGTGGACAAGGAGTACGAGGCGCGTCTTGGCGGTCGACGAGAGCCAACGCCGGAGTTGTTCTCAACGGACGACGACTGTGACGACGAGGACGGCGACGCCAGCGATGACGACGACCCCGAGCTGCCCGATCTGCCTCTACAACCGGCTGCATCTTGGTCAGCAGCGTCACTGTCACCGAAGAAAGGGGCGGTGCAATACTAAGAGGCTTACCTTAAAACGCCCCCCCCCCCTCGCATGTCACGGCGGTGAGTCGAAAACGGCGCTCGCAAAGCCAGAAGCCTCAGCCGGCTCGGCCGAGGCTACGAGACCGTTTCAGGATGTGTTGCCATGGGAACGGTGACGAGCCATGTCCAGAGGTGAAGCGTTGACTTGGTTCGCATCTTTTGCCCCTCACCAGGATGAAACGTCATCTCTTCTCCGGGCATCAAGAAATACAGTGATGAGGGATGGCCATGCACGAAGATGCATAGGCCATCTCTCTCGCCCCTAAACCCTAAACCCTTTGTTTAGGTTTAGTTCGTTAAATCTCGTTTGGATTTGTAATTGTAAGTTTGTTAAATCTCGTTTAAATGTTTGAATAAATTTGTGTTGTTCATCGGCGGTGGTTCGTGTGCCCGCAAGGTGTTCGACAGTGTGCATTCATGTTGAATTTGTTTCCCAACCATGTCAATCTTGTTCATCTGAGGCGGTTCGTGTGGCCCACAAGGTGTTCGACAGTATGCACTCATGTTGAATTCGTTTCCGAGCCACCTCAATCCTGAAGTGGGATGAAATTATCCTCCACAATTGACCAGCGGAACAGGCGGAACGACGGGTCCTAGATCTGCCGCCATGGATGCATCTTCCAAGCGGAGGTGAAGTGCACCACCGGCGGACAGGGAGAGACGGGGCGGCGCCGAGCCCACGCGCCAACCCCACGTGCACCCCACGTGTCGTCCCACCAGTCAGACTAGTGCCCCAGCCCACGCGCCGACCCCAGGAAATCCCAACCGAGCCGACACACCAGGAGACCCGCGCCAGCCCGACCCCACAATTCAGACCAAGTGCGGGTCAAAGAAGGTTGACCAGAGGGATAGGAGTGTTTGCCCGATATGCGAGCAAACCAGGGCACATACGAGAGAAACAACACGCGTATGGCACAGACAGATAGAACCTAGAGAACCATGGCACATAACCAATTAACCCTAGTTTTTAACTACATGTGTAAACAAAAGAGATAAGAGGGATGATCTTCCCTTGGAAAGAAATAACGTCCTTCAATGGGAGCCGCTCTTAGAAAGTCTTGTTGACAAGGGGGGTAGAGTGCCCATTACCATTCAATGACAATGACAAACACCACTCAAGAACTTACTTTTATGCTCTCTATATGATTTCAAAATCCTATAAAAACTAAAAAGCTCTATCACATGTTTGTTTCCCTGCTTCCCTCTACGAAGGGCCTATCTTTTACTTTATGTTGAGTCAGTTTACCCACTTCTTTCTATTCCCGAAGCAAACACTTGTGTCAACTGTTTGCAACAATTCTTATATGCTTACTTATTGCACTTGTTATATTTCCTTGTGTTGACAACTATTTATATGATATACATGTTCAAAGTTGAAAGCCAATGCCGAAACTTATATCTTCCTTTGTGTTGCTTCAATGCTCTTTTACTTAGAAACTATTGCTTTATGAGTTAACTCTTATGCAAATCTTTTTTATGCTTGTTTGGCAGTACTATCCATGAAAAGTTTTTACTAATATGATGTAGTTGTTTACTCCTTGTCTATTTGTTAGCAAACTATAGATCATTGCCTTGAGTCACTTTGTTCATAACATGAGCCTCGTAATATTATATGATCAAGATTGTGTGAAAGCATGTCACTTCAGAAATTATTGGTTGTTATCGTTTTACCTACTCAGGACGAGTAGAACTAAGCTTGGGGATGCTTGAGACGTCTAAAATGTCTCTATAATTTCTTATGTTCCATGCTTATATTATTCCCATTGCTACATTTTTTATATACACTTTATATAGTTTTTATTCATTTTCTGTGACTAACCTATTAACAAGATGCCACACTGCCAGATCCCTATTTTCTGCTCTTTTTGGTTTCCGGAAAATTGTTAATTAAATATTCTCGGAATTGGACGAAACAAAAGCCGAAGTCCCTATTTTTTCCGGAAATTTCCAAAGCACCGAAGAGGATAAGGAGGGGGCCAACGAGATGACAACACCGAATGGTGGCACGGCCCCCCCTCTGCCGCGCCAGCACATGGTGTGGGCCCCTCGGGGCTCCACCGTCATCGCCCCTTCGCCTATTTATCCCCGCTGACACGAAAACCCTCGTTACACGATCAGAAATCCTCAAAAAGTTCCAGAGCCGCCGCCGTTGACAACCCTAGTTCGGGAGGGTTCAGAACCTCTTCCCACACCCTGCCAGAGAGGGGAATCATCAATGAAGGGCTCTACATCACCATGCCCGCCTCCATACTGATGCGTGAGTAGTTCATCCTTGGACTACGAGTCCATATCAGTAGCTAGATGGTTTTCTTCTCCTCATGTGCTACCATGTTTAGATCTTGTGAGCTGCCTATCATGATCAAGATCTCTTTATGTAATGCTACATGTTGTGTTTGCTGTGATCTGATGAATATTGAGTACTATGTCATTTGCTTCATAATATATTATGTGTGTGTTATTTATGATCTTGTATGCTCTCCATTGCTAGTAGATGCTCTGGCCAAGTAGATGCTTGTGACTCCAAGAGGGGGTATTTATGCTCGATAGTGGGTTCATGACTTCATTTTATCTGGGGGAGTGACAGCAACCTCTAAGATTGTGAATGTACTGTTGCTACTAGGGATAAAATAGTAGTGCTTTGTCTAGTCCATTTTGCACTATGATTTTATATCATAATTTAGTGGTATTCATTGATATATTTCATATTTGAAGATGATACTTACGTTATTTCATCTATTTTGCATGTTTGATGATTATTGGAGGATGAATCACCGGAGTCTGAATTCTGCTGAAAAATCACCGTCAAGATACAATATTTGCGAAGCTGAGAAAACAAATCCAAGAATTCAGAAGCTCCTATGTTTCCAAATGACGAAGGGAGCCAAAAGGGGAGAACGAGGTGGGCCCCTGGGCCCACATGAGGTCCAGGCGCGGCTCCGTTGTTGCTCTAGCACCTTGTGGGGCTGCCCTGGTCTACCTCTGGCAGGGCCCCATCGCGTACTTCATCTTCCCGAAAACCTAAGACCAGGGGGATCGACCAGAAACAATTCCGCCGCCTCCACGAGGCGGAGAACACGGAGAGAGAAAAGCTCACCGGCAGATTGAAATCTGCCGGGGAAAGCCCCTCCCGGAGGGGGGAAATCGTCGCCATCGTCATCGTCATCGAGCTGCACATCATCACCATATCCACCGCCGACACCATCATCTCCGTCGGTCCACTTCGTTCCCGCTGTAACATCTAGGGTTAAATCTCCTGGTGTTGATTACTCTTATTATTGATGCTATTGTGTGAAACCGTTGAATTAGGGTTTATGTTCAGATTGTTATCCATCATTATATCACCTCCGATCATGTTCCAAGTGATTTGTTGTGAGTAGTTCGTTTAGTACTTGAGGACACGGGAGAAGTCTAGATGTTAGTAGTGAACTATGTTGAGTAATATTTAATGTTTTGATATTTAAGTTTAGGTGCTATTCTTCTAGTGGTGTCATGTGAACGTCGACTACATGACACTTCACCTTTATGGGCCTAGGGTAATGCATCGTGTACTCGGTTTTTAATTGTGGGGTTGCTAGAGTGACAGAAACCTAAACCCCCATTGATATTCCGATGCACGAGGGATAGCAGGATCTCAGAGTTTAAAGCTATGGTTAGATTTTTCTTAATTAATTTCTTGTATTTGCGGATGCTTGCAAGGGGTATAATCATAAGTATGTATGAGTCCTAGGAAGGGCGGTGCATTAGCATAGGTTCACCCACACAACACTTATCCAAACACTAAAGATTAATCATCAATATGAAGCGAAAGCACTAGACAGAATTCCCGTGTGTCCTCAAGAACGTTTAGTCATCAAAAGTAAACAAACCGGCTTGTCCTTTGCTCTCAAAAGGAATGGGCCACTCGCTGCAATTATAATTGTTGTGCTCTATTTACTCGCACTTTATTTATCTGTTATATAAAAGTCTACTGAAAACTTGTCTGCTAGTGTTTACAGTGAAATCCTCATCAAAACCACTTGTCAACACCTTCTGCTCCTCGTTCGGTTCGACACTCTTATTTATCGAAAGTACTGCGATACACCCCCTATACTTGTGGGTCATCAAGACTATTTTCTAGTGCCATTGCCGGGGAGTGAAGCGCTATTGGTAAGACGAATTGGTAAGGAAAACTTTAACTGTAACTGTTGGTTTTATTTCTGCCTCCTTATTTGCTTAATAATGGAGAGAGGATGTATTGCTTTCCTGTTTGGGAAGTCTTCTACCGATGCTGAGGTAGAACATGAGGCGCCACCTGATGATATTGTGCCATTTAAAATACCTACGTAAATTATTGATCGTGTTATGAATAACCGCTATGTGGGGGATGGAACTGTCCACCCCGGTGATCATTTATTGTTTTTACATGAATTATGCAAGTTGTTCAAGTGTGCAGGTATTACAATGGACAAAGGTCAGGAAGAAATTATTCTCCATATCACTTACTGGGAGAGATGGGCATTGTATAAATTGTTGAAGAATAGGAGTTCTATTGGATGGGAGGAAATTGTACCTCTCATTATTCTAAAATTTATCCTCCAAGTGAGATTCACCAAGATCGGAATTCTATATATAATTTTTGGCCTCAGATGGAGAAAGTATTTCCCAAGCTTGGGGGAGACTGAAGTCACTAATGCTCAAATGCCCCATTCATGAGCTTCCTGGTAATATTATTGTTGATAACTTCTATGCAAGACTCTCTTTTGAAGATAAAACACTATTGGATACTTCTTGTGCTGAATTATTCACTTGTCATAAAGAATAGTTTAAATGGGATCTTCCCTATCGTATTGAGAATACTGAAGCATGGGAGAACGACAAAGGTAGGGAGTCAGGTATAAAATATGACTTCGAATGCATTAAAAATTTCATGAATACTGATGCATTTCAAATTATTAATAATGCTTATGGTCTTGACTCTCAAGTTGTTGCAAATTATTATAAATCCTTTGCTTCTTATTTTGGTTTGCCCAAGGAGGGTTTTGAAAAAATCTTGAACCTTATAAAGATAAATCTATTACTCCTATAGCTAAAAGCATTGAAGTTAATATTGTTGATCTCCTGAGCCCCATATTGAAAATGTTCATTTTCCTGTTAAAGTGAAAGAACATTCTGTTATGGCTAGTGTTGTTAACAAAAGTGCAAAGAAAGCTATAGAACCTGATGAACAAATTAAAATTGAAACTTTTGTGGCTATAGTTAAAGATCTTGTTACTAAAAATGTTGGAGATGAGTATAATATATTTTGTGAAGATGCTTCTAATGTTTTTTTCTTATCCTAAAAGTTGAAGGAAAACTAGTGTTCCTGTGTTATCTTTTAAAATTGGTGATCATTGCTATTATGGTTTATGTGATATTGGTGCAAGTTCAAGTGTTATTCCTTATGAGCTTTATAGAGAAATTATGCATGAGATTGGTTCTTGTGAACTTGAAGAAATTGATGTGATTATTCAACTTGCTAATAGAGAAACTATCTCTCCGATTGGTATTGTTAGAGATGTTGAAGTTTTATGTGGTAAGATTAAATATCCTGCTGATTTTCTTGTACTTGGTGCAGCTGCTAGTAAGACTTGTCCTATCATTTTTGTAGACCTTTTCTAAATAATTGTGGTGCTGTTATAGATTGTAAGAAAGAGAAAATCTTTACTAAGTTTGTTGGTGATTCTTATGAATTCAAAATTTTAAAATTTGCTAAGACCCCTTATGAAACCGAATTGCCCAATAAGGATTTTAATGTAGAACAACTTCCCTCTATTGCTTTTGCTCCTAACATTGTTCTACAACAATTTATGGAAGATCCTGAATGTGAATTCTTTATAGAAGAAAGTAATGAACTTGATGAAATATTCCTCCGTAAACCTATTCTTAAACATAATTTACAAGTGGAAGACTTGGGTAAAATGCTTCCACCTAAATCCTGTCTTTGATTTAAAACATTTGCCTGATAATCTTAAGTACGCTCATATTGATGATAAGAAAATATATCATGTTATTATTAGTGCTAACCTTTCAGGTAAAGAAGATGAAAGATTATTGGAAGTATTGAAGAAACACCGTGGAGCTATGGGGTTATACTTTGGTTGATTTAAAAGGGATTTCTCCTACTATATGTCAACATTCTATTAATATGGTTTGAGATTGATTGGTGGGCACTCGAGGATTCGGTTAGCCATGGTTGTGTAGGCAAAGGTTGGGAGGAGTGTCAAGCTATCAAAATAAATGAATGTAAGGATGCATATTATAAATGCATGTTTTAAAAATAATTTGGAACCGGTCTCGACTTGCTTAGTTGTAGCGTACCTGCACTTAAAATATGGCAAGATACTTGTGTATAGTGCAAATCCCTGGATCGATTCGTTTGCACACACAGTTTACGATGTAATATCACAACAAAGTATCCATTTTATTACATCGATGATCCAGACTTACAAAATACTCTTTACGACTTGCATAGCATAAAGCTAGCACTGAAAGAGTAAACTGCGGAAATACAATAGCAGTGAGTCTCCATCATCTTCATGTTGCCACAGGAGAAAACTTGTTGGTTGTAGACTCGAAACCTTTAAACGAAACCTCACTCGTCATCTGATAAATCTGCAATAAGAAAAATATTGCAACAACGTGGGTCAGATTCCATTAAAAATGGAGTCTGGCAAATGACATTATGGTGGACACTTAGTGGAATAACTCTAATAACCTATATGCATATTTGGCAGGTGCATTTCAAGGCTATTTTGCATAAAGCCAATTTTTCCTAACTCTTTGGAAAACACTTTTCTTCTATTCGAGACATTCGTGGCATGAAAATCACTGTCTAATTCTACCCTTGTTCACCCATCAAGTTTTATATTTTTAAAGTTGGAATGGTGGAATCCTCCGTTGACGTCCTTGATCAGCTGCTCAAATTGTCCGTACCGGGGACACGGCTAAGTACTTAGTTTTACACTCTGCAGAGGTTGTGCACGTTCACCATTGTACCCATTCAACCCAAACTATCTTTTACACTCTTATAGTGATAAGGAAAAGGAGATGAATGAGACGAGATCTTTCGGAAGCATTTTCCCTCCCACTCTGGCTTGACCCGTTCCACCTAACACCCTCTACATCTGCTTGTCAAGCCGGGCGAGTCCACGCAACTTAGTTAATCAAGCCAAAGCCCATTGGCAATGGCTGCACTGGAAGCAATCGTCACTCGGAGTTCTTCAGATCCCTTTGTTCCTTGGGTGGCCATCCACAAGTGCACGTACTCCAGGAACCATAGACATGGGTCTGACTAGCCACTCAACTCGACTCCATTCAACCAATCCACTCAGGAGGTTCATTAACTTAGTGAATGTGTACTCTCAGGTGAAAATCACCATGCTAACGGCCCTAAGTATAGTAGAAACTACCTTAGGCGAAGACAACCATGAGCACAGTCCTGAGTAGTCACTTAACATTTTGTAAGACATTTCATCGATTGCATAGCATCAAAAATCCTACTAAGTGTTGCATAGGAACCAAGACACAGGAGTAAGGAATTTCTACACAGGTCTAGCATAGCAATACTATCCTACACAAGCTTATATAAAAATACACTAAGTAATGCATATAGAAAATAGTAGGAAGTTTATGAATGTGCCACTTGCCTTTGGATAATGTCTTGTTCACAAACACTTTTCAACGTAACTCGAGTCTCTTTGTTCTATCTAAACAATATAGACAAGCAACAATACAACAATCAACATAAAACACAACTACACAATGCATACCTAATGAAAGAACAAGTTTTATAAAACTTCTAAAAATATGTTTATGCATGATGTGCAAATTTTTTCTAAGGACTAGAGATGCATGTCATGCCATGAAAATCTTTTAAGTTATAGCATGGTAAATAGGTTGGTCAAAAATGACTAAGGACTAAGGTCATAAGTTTG
This sequence comes from Poa annua, assembly GCA_026929855.1. NCBI lineage: Eukaryota > Viridiplantae > Streptophyta > Magnoliopsida > Poales > Poaceae > Poa > Poa annua. Next base: position 38,531,806 of record CM049426.1, read on the forward strand.
ATAAAATACTTAACTATAAATCAGCTTGAATAAGCACTCTAATCGCTTAGCCATGATGTGCATAAATACTTAGAGAAAATACGAAGTCTATTCTTCAAGGTGATCAACAATTATTAACAACTCTTTGTAAATAGTATATTCACTATAGTGAGAGAGACAGACACCCGGCCAACCACTTAAATTGTGTAACAGGTCTCATGTACGTGGACATGTAAGGTTAGTCTCCATGCCGCTTCATCTCACTATGCCGCTAGGATCCAACAAACTTCAAAGATGGTAATAACATGATCAAAAATTGTTTATCTAAAGTGAAAGACAAGATTAGGAAAGAGGGAAAAGATAGAAAGAAAGATGTAGTTGGTCTTCCAGGCTTCATCTCCAGACTTGTAATTTTCTCCTTGGTGATGTCTTGATTGAATTTTTGGTAGACTTGATAAATCTTTCAGACTTGATGATTCTTGTATCATCGGGGCTGGTCTTGGATTTAACTTAGTCGTCAAGAGGTCTAAGGGAAGAAGGGAGAAAAGAGAGAGGGAAGCAAGACTTAAAAAATATAGTTGGTTGGTCTTCTTGGACTTCTTCTTGATTTTCTTCTAAGTGCTTCTACTCCTTGGAGATGCTTCATGAGTCTGTTTTCTTCTAAGTCCTTCATTGGCCTTCTACCTCCATGTTGAAAATACTAAGTGTCTAAGTGCATAACACTTTACCAAAGTACTAAGTTGAAAATAATCCTAACTTAGAGAAAGTAATGAAGAGGTTTTCTTATGAGAAGTATAACTACAAAATATGCACTGCATGAAATGCAATTTTTAATAACAAGAAACATCATACTATTTTTTGTGATATTTATAAAGTATGCATGAGGCTATAAATACAATTTAATTTAATTTCTATTTTTGCAAAATATAATAAAAGGAATAAATATAAGATTAAAGTTTTCTGTGATTAAATTTTATAATAAAATTTTATAAATAGTGTTAATAGACAGAGAGGTTTTAAATAAATTTATAGCAATTGGATTTACTCAAAAACAATCTTTCTATCAAAAGTTATGTCAAAAGTAGTCAAACTATTCAAATTAAACATATAACTATTCAATCCTAAAAATAATACTCAAAAATATTTTATAAGAGAGACATCAAATTACAAATATTCCAAAGTTTTTAAAACAATTTTATTTGCAATTTTTGGATTTATAGATTTAAAGTTATTACAAATATAATCAAATCATCCATTTGAAATTTGAATAATTTATACTAAGTCAAATTTGAATTCTAACAGAACTAAAGTATTCTACATGTCAAGGGCTTTCCAAATATATAAAATTTGTCAATTTTTTATGTGGTTATAAGTTATGAAGGTTTGAATATGCAGGGGCTTTTCTGCAAATCTGCCAAATTAAAATAAATCGAGAAATTCGTTTTCCACGTCAGCGCTGACTGGACGCGACGAGGCAACGACGTGGCTGTTGACTGGATTAAGTGGAACGATATGGATTGTTAGATCCGGATCTGACGGTCTAGATCTACTCGTACCGATTCGATCTAAGATCTAATCGCGGCCGTTGATTTCAGATCGGAGGGCTCACCGAGGGGGGCGGAGCGAGGTCGTCAGCGATGTCGACGACTGCGGCGTTGCGGCTCGGGCGGGGACACTCCAGTGCCTCCGGTGACTCCCCAGACGCGTGGAGGGCAGCTCCGGACTTGGCGCAACACATCGAAGCAGATGGCGGCAATGGCGCCGTGTTCCTCGTCTCGGTGCCGTGCAGGAACGAGGCCGGAGCGGAGCGGGCGTCGGCGACGTGGTCGAGCACGAATTTGGAGTCCCCGGCTGCGGGAGGAGGCAAAGCGCACATGAGCAGTTGCGCGGGAGGGTGGGGAAGATAGGGGAGAGGTTCTCGAACGCGTAGACGGTTTACCTCGCCGGGATTTTGTGAAATACGATGGCGGATGCAGTTGAACTCCGGTGAGCTTTTCCGGCGGCCTGGGGGCACGATTCGCACGGGAAAGAGAGGGGAATGAGAGAGGAGACCGTGGGGTTTATATAGGGCAGGAGGGGCGTTGATTTGGTGCCTTAAATCGCGCGATTTGGAGGAAGGATATCGTCGGCGTTCTCGGGCATGATTTCCGGCTAGAGGTTGAAGAAAGGTGACCCCCAGACAGGTGGGTCCCGCCTGTCAGGTTTTTCTCCTTTTCTTTTCTGATGTATTTAATTCCTTTATAACTTTTGATTTAAGACTCCAAATCAAGTCAAATAAATTTCTAAAAATTTGTAAAAAAATATCTTTGTGTTAAACCAGTTGTGGGAATGTTCTGAATACTTTTGAAAAATCATATTCTGAAATATTGGTTAAATACAAATTAGACACTTTATGTTAAATTTGAAAATATGGTTAAATAAATTTTGGCTAACTAAATTTATAAAATTATAATACTATATAGGTTTTGATTTTAAGTTATTTAAACTCATTTGCTGTAACCATTCATCTTTATTTTGGTATAATAGTAGAATAACAACAAATAAATACTCTTAAAAGAAATGGGAAATATAATGGATTCATTTTTAATTCAAAATATTTTGTGCACCCTTAAGTCTTATATTATGATAAATCATTTGCAAACTCCATAAAGTACCTTTGGAAAAGATTCTAGCTTTATTCCATTTCTTATATTGAATATATTAATGAAAATCATTTTATGTTTTGAAAATTAATGAAATGGCTATTTGGATAAATCTTTAATTAAAATTTATGAAGTTTTAAAGATATAAACTACAAACTTGAAATTCATGTAAAAGAATGAAAACCATTTTGCAATTACACCATTTTTAAATAGTTTTGAATTTATGAATTTATGAATAGATATGGCTAAGTGGTTGAAATCAAATACTGAAAAAGAAACTTTGTATTACATGAAAATGGTTTGAAGGTTGGTAAATGATTTGTCAAATAATATATTGAGCTTTTAGAAATATAATGGATAATAAAATGTTTAACTTGAACAACTTTTGAAAATAATGATAAATTGAGATATTTGAAATATTAAACTTTTTCAATATGTTTGAAGTCTTTTATAGTTGGTTTTCTTATGCCTTTAAAATTTTAATTTAATAAAAACAAAAGTTTTAAATTTTAGGTATTTTTAAACATTCCAAAACATTGTGATGTTACATTAGTATCGAATATAACAAGAACTCTATTGACATTCGTTGACGGAACAATGATGTCTACGCACACTTCTATTCTCGTAAACAGTGCTGGGTCTCCAAGAGCAGAGGTTTGTAGAACAACAGCAAGTTTCCCTTAAGTAAATCACTCAAGCAACCCTGCAATTAAGATACAAAAAGTCTCTTGTGTCCCCAACATACCCAATACACTTCTAAGATGTATAGGTGCACTAGTTATGCAAAGTGATAGTGAAATATAAGTAATATGGATGATTAGAAGTAGTAATTGCAATCTGTAATAAAAATGGCAGCAAGCAAACATGTAGCAGAACTTGTTGGTAACGGTGTTTCAATGCTTAGAAAAAAGGCCTAGGGCTCCTACTTTCACCAGTGGACATTCTCAACAATGACATCAAAGTTAAATAAATAAACACTACTCTCAAACACTCTCATGTTGGATAACAAACACCATTCATTGTGTAGGGCTACAAGAGCATCCTCAAAGTCAGAGTAAACTAACACCAACAATGTCATAAAGGAATCACACACGGTGCACACACTGTCACTGTTACACCCGTGAATAACTTCGGAGTTCATATTAAAATAACCTCTAGAGTGCATAATAGATAAATAGTAGCATCACATATTCAACTAGATTACAAAGCTCATGATCACATAGAGATCACATCATGGGAGAGAGAGAGATAAACCATCATAGGAGTCAGCAATGGCGTTGGAGATGGCGGTGGAGTCGATGAAGATGGCTCCGTCGGCAATTCCCCGTCCTGGCAGGGTGGCAGAGCAGAGACTTGTCTTTGATGGCGGCGGCGGTCCAGACCCGTGGAGGAAAATTTGCACACCGTCCTAGAGTTTTTGTTTCGGGGGGTATAGGTAGGCGAAAGGGCGAGGTCGGTGGAGGCCCGAGGGGCCCACACCTGTTGCTCGCACGGCCAGAAAGTCTGTCGCGCGAGCACGTGGTGGCGTCGCCTCGGCCGCCCACATCGTGTCGTGTTCGGTCTTCTGAAACGTTCCCAAATAAAAATGGACTTCAGAAAAGAAATCGTCCGATTCCGAGAATATTTCTTTAAGTACTTTTCTGAAACCAAAAACAGCAGAAAACAAGGAACTGGCACTGTGGCATCTTGTTAATAGGTTAGTCCCAGAAAATGCATAAAACTATATAAAATGCATATAAAACATGTAATAACTTGGTATATTATAGCATGGAACATAAGAAATTATAGATACATTGGAGACGTATCAACATCCCCGAGCTTAGTTCTACTCTTCTCGAGTAGGCAAGAACAAAAAAAGAATAATTTCTAAAGTGACATGCTTTCACACAATCTTGATCATATAATAATGTAAGGCTCATGTTATGAATGAAGTGATTCAAGGCAATGATCTATAGTTTGCTTACAAATAGACAAGGAGTAAACAACTACATCATATGAGTAAAAACTTTTCATGAATAGTACTTTCAAACAAGCATCAAAAAGATTTTGCATAAGTGTTAACTCATAAAGCAATATTATCTAAGTAAAAGAGCATTGAAGCAAGACAAAGGAAGATATAAGTTTCAGCATTGTCTTTCAACTTTTGAACATGTATATCATATAGATAGTTGTCAACACAAAGGAATATAACAAGTGCAATAAGTAAATATATAAGAATTGTTGCACACAGACACAGTTGACACAAGTGTTTGCTTTGGGGATAGAAAGAAGTAGGTAAACTGACTCAACATAAAGTAAAGGATAGGCCCTTCGCAGAGAGAAGTAGGGATACAAGCATGTGTTAGAGCTTCTTATTTTATAGGTTTTTGAAATCATATAGAGAGCATAAAAGTAAGTTTTTGAGTGGTGTTTGTCGTTGTCAACGAATGGTAATGGGCACTCTACCCCCCTTGTCAACCAGACTTTCTTAAGAGCAACTCCGATGAAGGACGTTATTTCTACCCAATGGCAGATCATCCCTCTTTTCTGTTTTGTTTACACATGTAGTTTAGAACTAGTATCATTACTTAGCTGATTAGATCAGGGCAAAATGTGAAGAGAATGCAGCGGTTAAAGTTGTAATTAATTAGGACTGGGCATCGCATTTGCCAACTCTTTTTGCAAAGTTAATGGATAAGAGGTGTATATGCCACTAGTTTGGTTGGTGAAAGTGTATCTGAAAGCAAATGACAAGGTAGATATCCCTAACACGACATACTACCTCATGAGCTAATAAACATTGACTCAAATAAGGGATAATAAATTTTAAATGAAAGGTAGCACATTAAGTATTTGCTTGGAATGGCAGGAAATACCATGTAGTAGGTAGGAATGGTGGACACAAATGACATGGGTGTTGGCTCAAGGTTTTGGATGCACGAGAAGTATTCCTCTCAGTACAAGGCTTTGGCTAGCAAGGTTGTTTAAAGCAAACACAATTATAAACTATGACAATAAGATGTATAAAAAAACATATTGCAAGCATTATAAAACTCTACATTGTCTTCCTTGTTGTTCAAACACTTTAACAAGAAAATATCTAGACCTTAGAGATACCAAACATGCAAACCAAATTTCAACAAGTTTTATGGTAGTTCTTCACTAATAGGTTTTAACTACATGATGTAAAAGATTTAACATGATCTACTTGAGAGCTCAAAACAATTCACAAGCACCACAACATACAAGATAACAATCCATAAGAGCATGTATATGTTTCTTTATATCATCTACCACATTTAGCATTTTCTGTTTCCATCCAAACACCAATAAACTTATTTAAAATATAAACTCTTTAAGTATTTAACAATGAAACAAGAGAGTATAACATATGATAACTAACATCTCTAGCAAGAGATGCATGAAAAATAAGAACTAGAAAGTATTGAAGTAACATAAAAGAATACTCAACAAATATAAGTGAAGAATACGAGTATTCATAAGAAAAAGCGGAGCATGTCTCTCTCCCACACAAGAAATGATATGGTCCATTTTATTTAGAGAATGAAAATAACAAAAACAAAAAATAAAAACAAATAGACACTTCAAGCAAAGCACATAAGATGTGACGGAATTAAAATATACTTTCACTAGGAAGGACCTGATAGTTTGTTGATGAAGAAGGGGATGCCCAAGGCATCCCCAAGCTTTGTCGGTTGAGTCTTCTTGAAATATGTTGGGGGTGACCCACCGGGGCATCCCTAAGCTTTGGATTTACTATCCTCTTGATCACATCATATCATCCTTCTCCCTTGATACTTGAAAACTTCCTCCACACCAAACTTAGAGTAAACTTCCTTAGAGGGTTAGTGCACAAAAAATTATGATATTCTTTAGGAACACAATTGCTACCAATGCTAATGGACATTAGCTACAGCCACTGATACTTTATGGAATGAAAAGATCCAATCAAAATAGCAAAAGAGGCATTGCAAAATAAATGGCAGAATCTGTCAAAAACAGAACAGTTCGTAAAGACGAAATTTTTCAAGGCACTTAACTTGCTCAGATCAGAAAACTAAAAAAGAATTAAAGCTGCATATATATCTGAGGATTACGCACAAAAAAGGTCAGGTCATTTTGATTTTTCTGTGAAGAGTTATGAATTTAATGGTGACCAACAGAGAACTGTTTCTGCGGAGGAATCTAAATTTAGCGTCAACTTTCAACTAGAGGCTTAACTTGACACAACAATGTAATAAAGGAAAGATACAAAGGAATTGCTACAGAGGTAGGACAAGTCCTTGACTCAACAAAATAAAATAACAGGAATAAAAAGTGGGTTGTCTCCCATAAGCGCTTTTCTTTAAAGCCTTTTAGCCAGGCAAGCTGATTTTTATGATGCTCTCATAAAGATGAGAGTTGAAAAACATAGGAGAGCATCAAGAGGTAAACATCAAACAAATTTAAGTCTAACCCACTTCCTATGAAAAGGAGTCTTGTGATAAAATAAATTATTGAAACATAAAACAATTATCATAGCAACATGAAACAAATGCAACTTCAAAACTTCCAACATAAAGAGAGGTGTTTTAGTAACTTGAAAACTTATAAAACCATATTTTCCTATCTCATAATAACTTTTTGTAGCATCCTTGATATAAGACACAATATAACCATCACATAAAACATTCTTATCATGATCCATATGCATAAAAGTATCATAATCTCCCTCATAAGAAAAGTTCTTCTCATTAATAACAAAGGGAGTAGGATCATCATAAAGAACTTGAACATGATAGACAAGTTGTATATTAGAAGGATTGATTTGAGTGATTCCTCTATAATTATGAAAAGTTTCAAAAGGATAATTGTAATTATAACCCATGTCATAGTATTCTTTATAATTATCAAAGACCGGAGGCATAACATCATCATAAGCAATAGAATAATTATCCTCTAAAGTGTGTTCATTTGCAAACATGTCATCATTTTTACTAGAAGGAGATGTATCAAATATATAATCATTAGTAGCAAAAGGATTTTCAAACACCTCATCCCCGAGCTCAGAGCTCTCTATATCATCATGGGAACGAACATGGATATTATTAATAGTGCAGCAATTATTTACATCATCATTTTCAGAATTATTATCCCAACGATCTTCAATATCAAAAGAAGTGTGCTTTTCCCAATCATGATCACTAATATAAATAACATAAATAGCACTAGTGGAAAACGAACCTTTGGTTCACCCCTTTAGCCCAGATTTAAAACTGAACCGAGACTAAAGGGGTGATAGCCACGGCGCCGGATTTGCGAGGGACCTTTAGTCCCGGTTTGTGTTATGAACCAGGACTAAACGTCCACCACATGCGGTAGCAGAGGCGGGGCCAGCGCCAGAGCCTTTAGTCCCGGTTCCTAACATGAACCGGGACTAAAGGTCCACCTATATCAACTTCTTTCAGCCCCGGCCAACTCCATTTTCAGCCCGAGCTCGAGCTCACAAATTTTTTCTCTACATTTCTTGTCCATTGTCTCTCCCCAAGCCTAGATAATACACAATATTTTACACCATTTGGAGAGATTGAAGACACCCCACGGTTAGCAGCTGCATCCTCTTTCCGGCATTGGTTTAGCTCATTTTTCTCATGCCAATTTTTTTTTGCAAGCAAGGTGTTCGATGGAATGCCTAAGTTATGATCACATTTGTTTATATGTGCAATTGTGCTCAAACTAATTTATTATTTATGTATTTTTGCGTCGTCCCTGTCCTTACCGCCGTCGATCGCCCGCGCCGTCCCGTCACCGGCACCATTTCAGTGAGCCTCGTGTTTTTAATAGATTTTTAAAAATATAGCTTTATTGTTTTAGATGCATAGTTATTAATTCTATATTTTTTTTCTAACTTGTATTATATGTATAGAGTCATGGTTCTGATATCCGTCCCCCTCAGTCCTCGTCCGGTCTATGATTCGGATGTGGTATATTTTCAAAACTATTTATTTCATTTTGTGTTTCTGGCAATTATGGCGACCAACTTGACACAGATTTATTTTTATCTAGGAGGTAGTTGAACTGGAAATTGAACCTGACCCTATTGTCGAGTTTTTGGATAAAGAAAACAATGATTTGAAAGCAAAATTGAAAAGAAGTGAAGATCTTTATCTTCAATGCTTAGAAGATAAGATGAAATTAGAACTCAAACTTTCCGACGTGGTCGATGGTAACGAGATCAAGATGGATGCAATGCGCTTGAAGATAAAAAGGATTCGAAAATATGCCATTAATCGGGAAGCTTGGTATCATTATGTTGTGGTTCAGTATTTACCTTAGTTGCGATTTTGATCGCATTTGTTGTTGGATTTAAATTCTTTAGATAATTTTTGTATTTGTTTGAGTTAATGTATGTTTTATGAGAACTATATATTACCAGTTGTCACTACTCTACTCTTATTTTAGTGGAAGACCTTGTATTAATTAATTTGCTCTTACATATTATTCATGACAGTAGTGTAATAATGGGGTTCTATATACTTTTATGTAATACAGATGAACCAACAATGGATGTACGGTGACCGATGTTGTCCTGAGTTTATTGATGGCATGCATAATTTTCTCCATGTGGTTGAGGCAAACAAGCCGAAGAATGGTTTTATTCATTGTCCATGTAGTGCCTACAAGAATATGAGTGATCACTCTACCTCAAAAGTCATTCACTCCCACCTCTTGCATAATGGTTTTATGCCTGGTTATTATTGTTGGACCAAGCACGGAGAAACATTGGTTATCATGGAAGAAAATGAAGAAGAGGGGGATAATGACAAGTATCCTTGGTTCAGTGCTACTACAATGGGAGAAGACGAAACTGAAGAAGATCCCATTATTGATGAGCCCGACGATGATCTTCGTCGGGCCATTCGTGATGCACAAATGGACTGTGGAAATGAATACGAAAGGTTGAAGTTGGAGCGTATGTTAGCAGATCACGCCAAATTGTTGTACCAAACTTGTCAAAATAACCAGAAAAAGTTGGGTACCACACTTTAATTGCTGCAATGGAAGGCAGAGAATGGTACTTCTGACAAGGGATTTGAAAATTTGTTGAAAATAGCTAAGAAGATGCTTCCATAGGATAACGAATTGCCCTCTAGTACGTACGAAGCAAAGAAGGTGGTATGCCCAATAGTATTAGAGGTGCATAAGATACACACATGCAATAATGACTGCATCCTCTACCGCGGTGAGCACGAAAAATTGAATGAATGTCCTGTATGCGGTGCTTTGCGGTATAAGATCAGGCGAGATGACCCTGGTGATGTTGAGGGTGAGCCGCGCCCCAAGAAGAGGATTCCTGCAAAGGTGATGTGGTATGCTCCTATAATACCATAGTTGAAACGTTTGTTCAGCAACAAAGAGCATGCCAAGTTGTCGCGATGGCACAAAGAAGATCGTAAAAAAGACTTGATGTTGAGACACCCCACGGATGGGTCCCAGTGGAGAAAAATTGACAGAGAGTCCCCGACATTTTCAGATGACGCAAGGAACTTATGATTTGGTCTAAGTATAGATGGCTTTAATCCTTTTGGAGAGCAGAGCTCCAGTCACAACACTTGTCCCGTGACTCTATGTATCTATAACCTTCCTCCTTGGTTGTGCATGAAGCGGAAGTATATTATGATGCCAGTGCTCATTCAAGGCCCAAAGTAACCTGGCAACAACATTGATGTGTACCTCAGGCCATTAGTTGAAGAACTTTTGCAGTTCTAGCGTGAAGAAGGTGTACATGTGTGGGATGAGCACAAACTGGAGGAATTTGATCTACGAGCTTTGCTTTTTGTAACCATCAATGATTGGCCTGCTCTTGGCAACATTTCAGGACAGTCAAACAAGGGATACAATGTATGCACACACTGTTTAGCTGAGACTGATAGTATACATTTAGGTAACAAGAATGTGTACCTGGGTCATCGTCGGTTTCATGTACCGAAGCATCGATTAAGGAAGAAAGGCAAGCATTACAAATGTGAGGCAGATCATCGGGCGAGGCCTACCCGACCTTCTAGTTCTGTTATACATGATATGGTCAAGGATTTAAATGTAATCTTTGGAAAGGGTCCTGGCGGACTCACTGTTCCGAATGACGCAAACAACCACGTACCCATGTGGAAGAAGAAATCTATATTTTGGGAGCTGCCATATTGGATAATGCTAGAGATTCACTCTGCAATCAACGTGATACACGTGACAAAGAACATATGCTGCAACCTGCTAAACTTCTTGGGCATGTATGGGAAGTCAAAAGATGGGAAGTCAAAAAAACGGAAGTCAAAAAAAGGTACACCGATAGGAAGGCAGGCCCATCAACGTATGAGCGAAGAGATGCATTCATTCACAGAATCAGCCAGGTCCTGCAAGCTACGCTCTTACTAAAGAAGAGAAGAAAATATTTTTTGAGTGCCTTCGCAGTATGAAGGTTCCATCTGACTTCTCATCAAATATAAAGGGAATAATAAACATGGCAGAGCAAAAATTTCAGAACCTAAAGTCTCATGACTGTCACATGATTATGACATAATTACTTCCGGTTGCATTGAGAGGGCTTCTACCGGAAAATGTTCGAGAACCCATTGTGAAGCTATGTGCATTTGTCAATGCAATTTATCAGAAGGTCATCAATCCACTAACTCTAATAAAATTAGAGAAGGATTTGGTCCAATTTTTTGTCAGCTTCGAGTGGGTGTTCCCACCAACCTTCTTCAATATTATGACGCACCTTGTAGTCCACCTAGTCGAAGAGATTTCTGTTCTCGGTCCTGTATTTCTACACAACATGTTCCCCTTTGAGAGGTTCATGGGAGTCTTAAAAAAATATGTGCATAACCGGGCGAGGCCAGAAGGAAGCATCGTCAAGGGTTATGGAACAGAGGAGGTCATTGAGTTTTGTGTAGATTTTATTCCTCATCTGAAGCCGATCGGTGTTCCTGAATCAATCATGAGGGGAGACTGCATGGAAAAGGCACCCTAGAAAAGAAAGCAACAATATGTCAAGACGGGGATTCTTTCACTCAAGCACACGACACCGTTCTACATAATTCCAGTTTGGTGGGTCCGTATGTCGAGGAACACAAGAATGTTTTACGCTCCAAATACCCGGAGAAATCTGAAGATTTTGTTGATGGAGAACACATGAAGACTTTCAGCAGTTGGTTAAAAAGACGTCTCATTAATGACACCAATGTTGAAGAACAGCTATACTTGTTGGCCACATCACCAGTTTCAATTATATTGACTTTTCAAGGGTACGAGATAAATGGAAATATATTTTACCCATCCAACCAAGATAAAAAGAGCACCAACCAAAAAAGTGGAGTCCGCTTTGATGCAACAAACTGCAACGGGACAAAGGACACATATTATGGTTACATAGAGGAGATATGGGAACTTGACTATGGACCTACTTTAAAGTCCCTTTGTTCAAGTGCATATTGTTCAACCTACAAGGCGGGGTAGAGGTAGACCCACGATACGGAATGACTACAGTGGATCTCAAGAATCTTTCATACGAGAACGAACCATTCGTCCTAGCCAGTGAAGTGGCTCAGGTTTTCTATGTGAAGGACATGTTTACCCTTCCAAAAAAAAAAGATAAGCAAGCGAGTACATCACACGATGAGCCAAAGCGCCACATAGTTCTTTCAGGGAAAAGAGTCATTGTGGGAGTGGAGGACAAGACAGACACGTCAAAAGATTACGATAAGTTTCATGACATTCCGCCCTTCAAAGTGAACATTGATCCAAGTATCATGTTAAATGAAGAAGATTGTCCGTGGTTAAGGCGCAATCAGAAGAACAAGTAAACACTAGATAGGGATATTACTGTTGATGTGTAATATTCGAATGCTTTGTATTCTGTCGATGAACTGAAGTATTTTGTAGATGCATGCATGGACAAAACACACGGTTTTACCTGCATACAGCCCAACGGTGGCTCATGAGTGTCTGCATATCAAATGCACCGTTGGGCGTATGCAGGGAATCCGAATGTTTTGTATTATGTCGATATGAGCTGAAGTATTTTGTAGATGCATGGAACAAAACACACGGTTTCACCTCCATACAGCCCAACGGTGGCTCGTGAGTGCCTGCCTATCAAATGCATCATTGGACGTATGCAGGGAATCCGAATGTTTTGTATTCTGTCGATATGAGCTGAAGTATTTTGTAGATGAATGGAACAAAACACACGGTTTCACCTGCATACATCCCAACGGTGGCTCGTGAGTGCCTGCATATTAAATGCACCGTTGGGCGTATGTAGGGAATCCGAATGCTTTGTATTCTGTCGATGAAGTAGAATGAGAAGACAATGACTGCCGAACATGTTCAAGAGGGGGCTATATATAGGGTCATGTGACTCACGAACTGGTCATGATAGTGCCCATCCAACAGCTCAGAATCTCTCAAAGGAAACACATCTTCATCCAACCGCTCACAAGTGCTTTAAAGAAACACACAATCCATGTGCTTCTTTAGTCCCGGTTGGTGTTACCAACCGAGACTACAAATATAGGGTCACGTGACTAACAAAGTGGTCATTATAGTGCTGATCCAACAGCTCTAAAGCCCTCAAAAGAAACACATCTTGATCCAACGGCTCACAAGTGCTTTACAGAAACGCACGATCCATGTGCTTCTTTAGTCCCGGTTGGTTTACCAACCGATACTATAAGTATGAGATCTTTATCACAAACTATGTCGTCGAAATGACCATAACTTGGTCATTTGGCTTGAAAGTTCTAGATGTTCATACATGACAGACCTTTTTGTGAAGATTTTTTTTGCAAATCTTCACAAAAATCAAGTTTATCATTTTTCATAGCAACTAGTACACATATAAGGATCCCATGCCAAAGGATTTGATTGTTTGAGGTGTTTATCACTTTATTAGATTTTTTCTTAAAAAAGATCAAAACGGTCGCTATGACTAATCATCGGAAGAGGTGATATTTTCTAGAACTATCAATATTTCTATAATATAACCATTAGTTGTGTACCTTAAAATGATTTTTCCAAAAGTTTCAGAACAAACTATCAAACAGTTGTAGTTCAAATTTGAATTACTTTCAAAAAATCAACTAAACTCAATAAACTAGGGGAAATTAGTTAGAATTCAAAGAAAAAACTCAAATTTGGGGATCATCCATCATATGTGCACCACTCTTAGTGAAAAATAGTTGGGTGCTATTTGGAATCATATTTTCTATACTTACTTAACAAAAAACCGCATTTATTTGCACTTAAAAATATAAAAATGATATTTATGAAAATAATTTGAAGAATCACTTTGGCAAGATTGTTTAATATACCAATATGCACCTATGTGTGGAGTATGAGATCTTTATCACAAACTATGTCGTTGAAATGACCATAACTTGGTCATTTGGCTTGAAACTTCTAGATGTTCATACATGATAGACCTTTTTGTGAAGACTTTTTTTTGCAAATGTTGGCAAAAATCAAGTATATCATTTTTCATATTAAATAGTACACATATAAGGATCCCATGCCAAAGGATTTGATTGTTTGAGGTCTTTATCACTTTACTACTATATTTCTTAAAAACGATCAAAACGGTCGCTATGACTAATCATCGGAAGAGGTGATATTTTCAATAATTGTCAATGTTTATATGATATAACCACTAGTTGTGTACCTTAAAATGATTTTTCCAAAAGTTTCAGACCAAACTATCGAACAGTTGTAGTTCAAATTTGAATTACTTTCAAAAAATTAACAAAAACTCAATTAACTAGGGGAAATTAGTTAGAATTCAAAGAAAAAACTCAAACTTGGGGATCATCCATCATATGTGCACCACTCATAGTGCAAAATAGTTGGGTGCCATTTGGAATCATATTTTTTGTACTTACTTCACAAAAAACCTCATTTATTTGCACTTACCAAAAGGAAAATGATATTTATGAAAATAATTTGAAGAACCCTTTGGCAAGATTGTTTAATATACCAATATGCACCTATGTGTGGAGTATGAGATCTTTATCATAAACTATGTCGTCGAAATGACCATAACTTGGTCATTGGCTTGAAACTTCTAGATGTTCATACATGATAGACCTTTTTGTGAAGACTTTTTTTGCATATGTTGAAAAAAATAAAGTTTATCATTTTTCATAGCAAATAGTACACATATAAGGATCCCATGCCAAAGTATTTGATTGTTTGAGGTCTTTATCACTTTATTACATTTTTTCTTAAAAACGATCAAAACGGTCGATATGACTAATCATCGGAAGAGGTGATATTTTCTAGAACTATCAATGTTTCTATGATATAACCACTAGTTGTGTACCTTAAAATGATTTTTCCAAAAGTTTCATACCAAACTATCAAACAGTTGTAGTTCAAATTTGAATTACTTTCAAAAAATCAACATAAACTCAATTAACTAGGTAAAATTAGCTATAATTCAAAGAAAAAACTCAAACTTGGGGATCATCCATCATATGTGCACCACTCTTAGTGAAAAATAATTGGGGGCCATTTGGAATCATATTTCCTGTACTTACTTCACAAAAAACCTCATTTTTTGCACTTAAAAAAAGGAAAATGATATTTATGAAAATAATTTGAAGAATCAATTTGGCAAGATTGTTTAATATACAAATATGCACCTATGTGTGGAGTATGAGATCTTTATGACAAACTATGTCGTTGAAATGACCATAACTTGGTCATTTGGCTTGAAACTTCTAGATGTTCATACATGAAAGACCTTTTTGTGAATACTTTTTTTGCAAATGTTGGGAAAAATCAATTTTATCATTTTTCATAGCAACTAGTACACATATAACGAGCCCATGCCAAAGGATTTGATTTTATGAGGTGTTTATCACTTTATTACATTTTTTCTTAAAAACGATCAAAACGGTCGCTATGACTTATCATCGGAAGGGGTGATATTTTCTATAACTATCAATATTTATATGATATAACCACTAGTTGTGTACCTTAAAATGATTTTTCCAAAAGTTTCATACCAAACTATCAAAGTGTTGTAGTTCAAATTTGAATTACTTTCGAAAAATCAACATAAACTCAATTAACTAGGGGAAATTAGTTATAATTCAAAGAAAAAAATCAAACTTGGGGATCATCCATCATATGTGCACCACTCTTAGTGAAAAATAGTTGGGTGCCATTTGGAATCATATTTTCTGTTCTTACTTCACAAAACACATCATTTTTTGCACTTAAAAAAAGGAAAATGATATTTATGAAAATAATTTGAAAAATCTCTTTGGCAAGATTGTTTAATATACCAAGATGCACCTATGTGTGGAGTATGAGATTTTTATCACAAACTAAGTCGTTGAAATGACCATAACTTGGTCATTTGGCTTTAAACTTCTAGATGTTCATACATGATAGACCTTTTTGTGAAGACTTTTTTTGCAAATGTTGGCAAAAATAAAGTTTATCATTTTTCATAGGTAATAGTACACATATAAGGATCCCATGCCAAAGGATTTGATTGTTTGAGGTCTTTATCACTTTATTACATTTTTTCTTAAAAAAGATCAAAACGGTCGCTATGACTAATCATCGGAAGAGGTGATATTTTCTAGAACTATCAATACTTCTATAATATAACCACTAGTTGTGTACCTTAAAATGATTTTTCCAAAAGTTTCATACCAAACTATCAAACAGTTATAGTTCAAATTTGAATTACTTTCGAAAACTCAACATAAACTCAATTAACTAGGTAAAATTAGCTATAATTCAAAGGAAAAACTCAAACTTGGGTATCATCCATCATATGTGCACCACTCTTAGTGAAAAATAGTTGGGGGCCATTTGGAATCATATTTCCTGTACTTACTTCACAAAAAACCTCATTTTTTGCACTTAAAAAAAAGAAAATGATATTTATAAAAATAATTTGAAGAATCCATTTGGCAAGATTGTTTAATATACCAATATGCACCTATGTGTGGAGTATGAGATCTTTATCAGAAACTATGTCGTTGAAATGACCATAACTTGGTCATTTGGCTTGAAACTTCTAGATGTTCATACATGATAGACTTTTTTGTGAAGACTTTTTTTTCAAATGTCGGCAAAAATCAAGTTTATCATTTTCCATAGCAACGAGTACACATATAAGGATGGCATGCCAAAGGATTTGATTGTTTGAGGTCTTTATCACTTTATTACATTTTTTCTTAAAAACGATCAAAACGGTCGCTATGACTAATCATCAGAAGAGGTGATATTTTCTAAAACTATCAATGTTTTTGTGATATAACCACTAGTTGTGTATATTAAAATGATTTTTCCAAAAGTTTCATACCAAACTATCAAACAGTTGTAGTTCAAATTTGAATTACTTTCGAAAAATCAACATAAACTCAATTAACTAGGGGAAATTAGTTATAATTCAAAGAAAAAAATCAAACTTGGGGATCATCCATCATATGTGCACCACTCTTAGTGAAAAATAGTTGGGTGCCATTTGGAATCATATTTTCTGTTCTTACTTCACAAAACACATCATTTTTTGCACTTAAAAAAAGGAAAATGATATTTATGAAAATAATTTGAAGAATCTCTTTGGCAAGATTGTTTAATATACCAAGATGCACCTATGTGTGGAGTATGAGATCTTTATCACAAACTAAGTCGTTGAAATGACCATAACTTGGTCATTTGGCTTTAAACTTCTAGATGTTCATACATGATAGACCTTTTTGTGAAGACTTTTTTTGCAAATGTTGGCAAAAATAAAGTTTATCATTTTTCATAGGTAATAGTACACATATAAGGATCCCATGCCAAAGGATTTGATTGTTTGAGGTCTTTATCACTTTATTACATTTTTTCTTAAAAAAGATCAAAACGGTCGCTATGACTAATCATCGGAAGAGGTGATATTTTCTAGAACTATCAATACTTCTATAATATAACCACTAGTTGTGTACCTTAAAATGATTTTTCCAAAAGTTTCAGAACAAACTATCAAACAGTTATAGTTCAAATTTGAATTACTTTCGAAAACTCAACATAAACTCAATTAACTAGGGAAAATTAGTTATAATTCAAAGGAAAAACTCAAACTTGGGTATCATCCATCATATGTGCACCACTCTTAGTGAAAAATAGTTGGGTGCCATTTGGAATCATATTTCCTGTACTTACTTCACAAAAAACCTCATTTTTTGCACTTAAAAAAAAGAAAATGATATTTATAAAAATAATTTGAAGAATCCATTTGGCAAGATTGTTTAATATACCAATATGCACCTATGTGTGGAGTATGAGATCTTTATCAGAAACTATGTCGTTGAAATGACCATAACTTGGTCATTTGGCTTGAAACTTCTAGATGTTCATACATGATAGACTTTTTTGTGAAGACTTTTTTTGCAAATGTTGGCAAAAATGAAGTTTATCATTTTCCATAGCAACGAGTACACATATAAGGATCGCATGCCAAAAGATTTGATTTTTTTAGATGTTTATCACTCTATTACATTTTTTCTTAAAAACGATCAAAACGGTCGCTATGACTAATCATCGGAAGGGGTGATATTTTCTAGAACTATCAATGTTTTTGTGATATAACCACTATTTGTGTATATTAAAATGATTTTTCCAAAAGTTTCAGACCAAACTATCAAACTGTTGTAGTTCAATTTTGAATTAGTTTCAAAAAATCAACATAAACTCAATTAACTAGGGGAAATTAGTTATAATTCAAAGAAAAAAATCAAACTTGGGGATCATCCATCATATGTGCACCACGCTTAGTGAAAAATAGTTGGGTGCCATTTGGAATCATATTTTCTGTTCTTACTTCACAAAACACATCATTTTTTGCACTTAGAAAAAGGAAAATGATATTTATGAAAATAATTTGAAGAATCTCTTTGGCAAGATTGTTTAATATACCAATATGCACCTATGTGTGGAGTATGAGATCTTTATCACAAACTAAGTCGTTGAAATGACCATAACTTGGTCATTTGGCTTTAAACTTCTAGATGTTCATACATGATAGACCTTTTTGTGAAGACTTTTTTTGCAAATGTTGGCAAAAATAAAGTTTATCATTTTTCATAGGAAATAGTACACATATAAGGATCCCATGCCAAAGGATTTGATTGTTTGAGGTCTTTATCACTTTATTACATTTTTTCTTAGAAAAGATCAAAACGGTCGCTATGACTAATCATCGGAAGAGGTGATATTTTCTAGAACTATCAATATTTCTATAATATAACCACTAGTTGTGTACCTTAAAATGATTTTTCCAAAAGTTTCAGACCAAACTATCAAACAGTTGTAGTTCAAATTTGAATTACTTTCGAAAAATCAACATAAACTCAATTAACTAGGGAAAATTAGTTATAATTCAAAGGAAAAACTCAAACTTGGGTATCATCCATCATATGTGCACCACTCTTAGTGAAAAATAGTTGGGTGCCATTTGGAATCATATTTCCTGTACTTACTTCACAAAAAACCTCATTTTTTGCACTTAAAAAAAAGAAAATGATATTTATAAAAATAATTTGAAGAATCCATTTGGCAAGATTGTTTAATATACCAATATGCACCTATGTGTGGAGTATGAGATCTTTATCAGAAACTATGTCGTTGAATTGACCATAACTTGGTCATTTGGCTTGAAACTTCTAGATGTTCATACATGATAGACTTTTTTGTGAAGACTTTTTTTGCAAATGTTGGCAAAAATCAAGTTTATCATTTTCCATAGCAACGAGTACACATATAAGGATCGCATGCCAAAAGATTTGATTTTTTTAGATGTTTATCACTCTATTACATTTTTTCTTAAAAACGATCAAAACGGTCGCTATGACTAATCATCGGAAGGGGTGATATTTTCTAGAACTATCAATGTTTTTGTGATATAACCACTATTTGTGTATATTAAAATGATTTTTCCAAAAGTTTCAGACCAAACTATCAAACTGTTGTAGTTCAATTTTGAATTAGTTTCGAAAAATCAACATAAACTCAATTAACTAGGGGAAATTAGTTATAATTCAAAGAAAAAAATCAAACTTGGGGATCATCCATCATATGTGCACCACTCTTAGTGAAAAATAGTTGGGTGCCATTTGGAATCATATTTTCTGTTCTTACTTCACAAAACACATCATTTTTTGCACTTAAAAAAAGGAAAATGATATTTATGAAAATAATTTGAAGAATCTCTTTGGCAAGATTGTTTAATATACCAAGATGCACCTATGTGAGGAGTATGAGATCTTTATCACAAGCTAATTCGTTGAAATGACCATAACTTGGT
Organism: Poa annua; assembly: GCA_026929855.1. NCBI lineage: Eukaryota > Viridiplantae > Streptophyta > Magnoliopsida > Poales > Poaceae > Poa > Poa annua. The sequence goes on from CM049426.1 coordinate 38,551,768, forward strand.
CATTTGGCTTTAAACTTCTAGATGTTCATACATGATAGACCTTTTTGTGAAGACTTTTTTTGCAAATGTTGGCAAAAATAAAGTTTATCATTTTTCATAGGAAATAGTACACATATAAGGATCCCATGCCAAAGGATTTGATTGTTTGAGGTCTTTATCACTTTATTACATTTTTTCTTAAAAAAGATCAAAACGGTCGCTATGACTAATCATCGGAAGAGGTGATATTTTCTAGAACTATCAATATTTCTATAATATAACCACTAGTTGTGTACCTTAAAATGATTTTTCCAAAAGTTTCAGACCAAACTATCAAACAGTTGTAGTTCAAATTTGAATTACTTTCGAAAAATCAACATAAACTCAATTAACTAGGGAAAATTAGTTATAATTCAAAGGAAAAACTCAAACTTGGGTATCATCCATCATATGTGCACCACTCTTAGTGAAAAATAGTTGGGTGCCATTTGGAATCATATTTCCTGTACTTACTTCACAAAAAACCTCATTTTTTGCACTTAAAAAAAAGAAAATGATATTTATAAAAATAATTTGAAGAATCCATTTGGCAAGATTGTTTAATATACCAATATGCACCTATGTGTGGAGTATGAGATCTTTATCAGAAACTATGTCGTTGAATTGACCATAACTTGGTCATTTGGCTTGAAACTTCTAGATGTTCATACATGATAGACTTTTTTGTGAAGACTTTTTTTGCAAATGTTGGCAAAAATCAAGTTTATCATTTTCCATAGCAACGAGTACACATATAAGGATCGCATGCCAAAAGATTTGATTTTTTTAGATGTTTATCACTCTATTACATTTTTTCTTAAAAACGATCAAAACGGTCGCTATGACTAATCATCGGAAGGGGTGATATTTTCTAGAACTATCAATGTTTTTGTGATATAACCACTAGTTGTGTATATTAAAATGATTTTTCCAAAAGTTTCAGACCAAACTATCAAACTGTTGTAGTTCAATTTTGAATTAGTTTCGAAAAATCAACATAAACTCAATTAACTAGGGGAAATTAGTTATAATTCAAAGAAAAAAATCAAACTTGGGGATCATCCATCATATGTGCACCACTCTTAGTGAAAAATAGTTGGGTGCCATTTGGAATCATATTTTCTGTTCTTACTTCACAAAACACATCATTTTTTGCACTTAAAAAAAGGAAAATGATATTTATGAAAATAATTTGAAGAATCTCTTTGGCAAGATTGTTTAATATACCAAGATGCACCTATGTGTGGAGTATGAGATCTTTATCACAAACTAAGTCGTTGAAATGACCATAACTTGGTCATTTGGCTTTAAACTTCTAGATGTTCATACATGATAGACCTTTTTGTGAAGACTTTTTTTGCAAATGTTGGCAAAAATAAAGTTTATCATTTTTCATAGGAAATAGTACACATATAAGGATCCCATGCCAAAGGATTTGATTGTTTGAGGTGTTTATCACTTTATTACATTTTTTCTTAAAAAAGATCAAAACGGTCGCTATGACTAATCATCGGAAGAGGTGATATTTTCTAGAACTATCAATATTTCTATAATATAACCACTAGTTGTGTACCTTAAAATGATTTTTCCAAAAGTTTCAGACCAAACTATCAAATAGTTGTAGTTCAAATTTGAATTACTTTCAAAAAATCATTATAAACTCAATTAACTAGGGGAAATTAGTTATAATTCAAAGAAAAAAATTCAAACTTGGGGATCATCCATAATATGTGCACCACTCTTAGTGAAAAATAGTTGGGTGCCATTTGGAATCATATTTTCTGTTCATACTTCACAAAACACCTCATTTTTTGCACTTAAAAAAAGGAAAATAATATTTATAAAAATAATTTGAAGAATCCCTTTGGCAAGATTGTTTAATATACCAATATGCACCTATGTGTGGAGTATGAGATCTTTATCACAAACTATGTCGTTGAAATGACCATAACTTGGTCATTTGGCTTTAAACTTCTAGATGTTCATACATGATAGACCTTTTTGTGAAGACGTTTTTTGCAAATGTTGGCAAAAAACAAGTTTATCATTTTTCATAGCAACTAGTACACATATAAGGATCCCATGCCAAAGGATTTGATTTATTGAGGTGTTTATTACTTTATTACATTTTTTCTTAAAAACGATCAAAATGGTCGCTATGACTAATCATCGGAAGAGGTGATATTTCTAGAACTATCAATGTTTCTGTGATATAACCACTAGTTGTGTACCTTAAAATAATTTTTCCACAAGTTTCAGACCAAACTATCAAACAGTTGTAGTTCAAATTTGAATTACTTTCAAAAAATCAACATAAACTCAATAAACTAGGGGCAATTAGTTAGAATTCAAAGAAAAAAATCAAACTTGGGGATCATGCATCATACGTGCACCACTCTTAGTGAAAAATAGTTGGGTGCCATTTGGAATCATATTTTTTGTACTTACTTAACAAAAAACCTCATTTATTTGCACTTAATAAAAAGGAAAATGATATTTATGAAAATAATTTGAAGAATCCCTTTGGCAAGATTGTTTAATATACCAATATGCACCTATCTGTGGAGTATGAGATCTTTATCACAAACTATGTCGTTTAAATGGCCATAACTTGGTCATTTGGCTTGAAACTTCTAGATGTTCACACATGATAGACCTTTTTGTGAAGACTTTTTTTTGCAAATGTTGGCAAAAATCAAGTTTATCATTTTTCATAGCAAATAGTACACATATAAGGATCCCATGCCAAAGGATTTGATTGTTTGAGGTGTTTATCACTTTATTTCATTTTTTCTTAAAAAAGATCAAAACGGTCGCTATGACTAATCATCGGAAGAGGTGATATTTCTAGAACTATCAATGTTTCTGTGATATAACCACTAGTTGTGTACCTTAAAATAATTTTTCCACAAGTTTCAGACCAAACTATCAAACAGTTGTAGTTCAAATTTGAATTACTTTCAAAAAATCAACATAAACTCAATTAACTAGGGGCAATTAGTTAGAATTCAAAGAAAAAACTCAAACTTGGGGATCATGCATCATACGTGCACCACTCTTAGTGAAAAATAGTTGGGTGCCATTTGGAATCATATTTTCTGTTCTTACTTCACAAAACACATCATTTTTTGCACTTAAAAAAAGGAAAATGATATTTATGAAAATAATTTGAAGAATCTCTTTGGCAAGATTGTTTAATATACCAAGATGCACATATGTGTGGAGTATGAGATCTTTATCACAAACTAAGTCGTTGAAATGACCATAACTTGGTCATTTGGCTTTAAACTTCTAGATGTTCATACATGATAGACCTTTTTGTGAAGACTTTTTTTGCAAATGTTGGCAAAAATAAAGTTTATCATTTTTCATAGCAAATAGTACACATATAAGGATCCCATGCCAAAAGATTTGATTGTTTGAGGTCTTTATCACTTTATTACATTTTTTCTTAAAAACGATCAAAACGGTCGCTATGACTAATCATCGGAAGAGGTGATATTTTATTGAACTATCAATGTTTCTATGATATAACCACTAGTTGTGTACCTTAAAATGATTTGTCCAAAAGTTTCAGACCAAACTATCAAACAGTTGTAGTTCAAATTTGAATTACTTTCGAAAAATCAACATAAACTCAATTAACTAGGGAAAATTAGTTATAATTCAAAGGAAAAACTCAAACTTGGGGATCATCCATCATATGTGCACCACGCTTAGTGAAAAATAGTTGGGTGCCATTTGGAATCATATTTCCTGTACTTACTTCACAAAAAACCTCATTTTTTGCGCTTAAAAAAAGGAAAATGATATTTATGAAAATAATTTGAAGAATCCATTTGGCAAGATTGTTTAATATACCAATATGCACCTATGTGTGGAGTAGGAGATATTGATCAGAAACTATGTCGTTCAAATGACCATAACTTGGTCATTTGACTTGAAACTTGTAGATGTTCATACATGATAGACTTTTTTGTGAAGACTTTTTTTGCAAATGTTGGCAAAAATCAAGTTTATCATTTTCCATAGCAACGAGTACACATATAAGGATCGCATGCCAAAGGATTTGATTTTTTGAGATGTTTATCACTCTATTACATTTTTTCTTAAAAACGATCAAAACGGTCGCTATGACTAATCATCGGAAATGGTGATATTTTCTAGAACTATCAATGTTTTTGTGATATAACCACTAGTTGTGTACATTAAAATGATTTTTCCAAAAGTTTCAGACCAAACTATCAAGCTGTTTTAGTTCAAACTCAATTAACTAGGGGAAATTAGTTATAATTCAAAGAAAAAAAATCAAACTTGGGGATCATCCATCATATGTGCACCACTCTTAGTGAAAAATAGTTGGGTGCCATTTGGAATCATATTTTCTGTACTTACTTAACAAAAAACCTCATTTATTTGCACTTAAAAAAAGGAAAATGATATTTATGAAAATAATATGAAGAATCCATTTGGCAAGATTGTTTAATATACCAATATGCACCTATGTGTGGAGTATGAGATCTTTATCACAAACTATCTCGTTGAAATGACCATAACTTGGTCATTTGGCTTGAAACTTCTAGATGTTCATACATGATAGACCTTTTTGTGAAGACTTTTTTGCAAATGTGGGCAAAAAGAAAGTTTATCATTTTCCATAGCAACTAGTACACATATAAGGATCGCATACCAAAGGATTTGATTTTTTGAGGTGTTTATCACTTTATTACATTTGTTCTTAAAAACGATCAAAACGGTCGCTATGACTAATCATAGGAAGGGGTGATATTTTCTAGAACTATCAATGTTTTTGTGATATAACCACTAGTTGTGTACATTAAAATGATTTTTCCAAAAGTTTCAGACCAAACTATCAAGCTGTTGTAGTTCAAATTTGAATTAGTTTCGAAAAATCATTATAAACTCAATTAACTAGGGGAAATTAGTTATAATTCAAAGAAAAAAATTCAAACTTGGGGATCATCCATAATATGTGCACCACTCTTAGTGAAAAATAGTTGGGTGCCATTTGGAATCATATTTTCTTTTCATACTTCACAAAACACCTCATTTTTTGCACTTAAAAAAAGGAAAATAATATTTATGAAAATAATTTGAAGAATCCCTTCGGCAAGATTGTTTAATATACCAATATGCACCTATGTGTGGAGTATGAGATCTTTATCACAAACTATGTTGTTGAAATGACCATAACTTGGTCATTTGGCTTTAAACTTCTAGATGTTCATACATGATAGACCTTTTTGTGAAGACATTTTTTGCAACTGTTGGCAAAAAACAAGTTTATCATTTTTCATAGCAACTAGTACACATATAAGGATCCCATGCCAAAGGATTTGATTTATTGAGGTGTTTATTACTTTATTACATTTTTTCTTAAAAACGATCAAAACGGTCGCTATGACTAATCATCGGAAGAGGTGATATTTCTAGAACTATCAATGTTTCTGTGATATAACCACTAGTTGTGTACCTTAAAATAATTTTTCCACAAGTTTCAGACCAAACTATCAAACAGTTGTAGTTCAAATTTGAATTACTTTCAAAAAATCAACATAAACTCAATTAACTAGGGGCAATTAGTTAGAATTCAAAGAAAAAACTCAAACTTGGGGATCATGCATCATACATGCACCACTCTTAGTGAAAAATAGTTGGGTGCCATTTGGAATCATATTTTTTGTACTTACTTAACAAAAAACCTCATTTATTTGCACTTAAAAAAAGGAAAATGATATTTATGAAAATAATTTGAAGAATCCCTTTGGCAAGATTGTTAAATATACCAATATGCACCTATCTGTGGAGTATGAGATCTTTATCACAAACTATGTCGTTTAAATGGCCATAACTTGTTCATTTGACTTGAAACTTCTAGATGTTCACACATGATAGACCTTTTTGTGAAGACGTTTTTTTGCAAATGTTGGCAAAAATCAAGTTTATCATTTTTCATAGCAAATAGTACACATATAAGGATCCCATGCCAAAGGATTTGATTTTTTGAGGTGTTTATCACTTTATTTCATTTTTTCTTAAAAAAGATCAAAACGGTCGCTATGACTAATCATCGGAAGGGGTGATATTTTCTAGAACTATCAATGTTTTTGTGATATAACCACTAGTTGTGTACATTAAAATGATTTTTCCAAAAGTTTCAGACCAAACTATCAAGCTGTTTTAGTTCAAACTCAATTAACTAGGGGAAATTAGTTATAATTCAAAGAAAAAAAATCAAACTTGGGGATCATCCATCATATGTGCACCACTCTTAGTGAAAAATAGTTGGGTGCCATTTGGAATCATATTTTCTGTACTTACTTAACAAAAAACCTCATTTATTTGCACTTAAAAAAAGGAAAATGATATTTATGAAAATAATATGAAGAATCCATTTGGCAAGATTGTTTAATATACCAATATGCACCTATGTGTGGAGTATGAGATCTTTATCACAAACTATCTCGTTGAAATGACCATAACTTGGTCATTTGGCTTGAAACTTCTAGATGTTCATACATGATAGACCTTTTTGTGAAGACTTTTTTGTAAATGTGGGCAAAAAGAAAGTTTATCATTTTCCATAGCAACTAGTACACATATAAGGATCGCATACCAAAGGATTTGATTTTTTGAGGTGTTTATCACTTTATTACATTTGTTCTTAAAAACGATCAAAACGGTCGCTATGACTAATCATCGGAAGAGGTGATATTTTCTAGAACTATCAATGTTTTTGTGATATAACCACTAGTTGTGTACCTTAAAATAATTTTTCCACAAGTTTCAGACCAAACTATCAAACAGTTGTAGTTCAAATTTGAATTACTTTCAAAAAATCAACATAAACTCAATTAACTAGGGGCAATTAGTTAGAATTCAAAGAAAAAACTCAAACTTGAGGATCATGCATCATACGTGCACCACTCTTAGTTAAAAATAGTTGGGTGCCATTTGGAATCATATTTTTTGTACTTACTTAACAAAAAACCTCATTTATTTGCACTTAAAAAAAGGAAAATGATATTTATGAAAATAATTTGAAGAATCCCTTTGGCAAGATTGTTAAATATACCAATATGCACCTATCTGTGGAGTATGAGATCTTTATCACAAACTATGTCGTTTAAATGGCCATAACTTGTTCATTTGACTTGAAACTTCTAGATGTTCACACATGATAGACCTTTTTGTGAAGACTTTTTTTTGCAAATGTTGGCAAAAATCAAGTTTATCATTTTTCATAGCAAATAGTACACATATAAGGATCCCAAGCCAAAGGATTTGATTTTTTGAGGTGTTTATCACTTTATTTCATTTTTTCTTAAAAAAGATCAAAACGGTCGCTATGACTAATCATCGGAAGGGGTGATATTTTCTAGAACTATCAATGTTTTTGTGATATAACCACTAGTTGTGTACATTAAAATGATTTTTCCAAAAGTTTCAGACCAAACTATCAAGCTGTTGTAGTTAAAATTTGAATTAGTTTCGAAAAATCATTATAAACTCAATTAACTAGGGGAAATTAGTTATAATTCAAAGAAAAAAATTCAAACTTGGGGATCATCCATAATATGTGCACCACTCTTAGTGAAAAATAGTTGGGTGCCATTTGGAATCATATTTTCTGTTCATACTTCAAAAAACACCTCATTTTTTGCACTTAAAAAAAGGAAAATAATATTTATGAAAATAATTTGAAGAATCCCTTTGGCAAGATTGTTTAATATACCAATATGCACCTATGTGTGGAGTATGAGATCTTTATCACAAACTATGTCGTTGAAATGACCATAACTTGGTCATTTGGCTTTAAACTTCTAGATGTTCATACATGATAGACCTTTTTGTGAAGACGTTTTTTGCAAATGTTGGCAAAAAACAAGTTTATCATTTTTCATAGCAACTAGTACACATATAAGGATCCCATGCCAAAGGATTTTATTTATTGAGGTGTTTATTACTTTATTACATTTTTTCTTAAAAACGATCAAAATGGTCGCTATGACTAATCATCGGAAGAGGTGATATTTATAGAACTATCAATGTTTCTGTGATATAACCACTAGTTGTGTACCTTAAAATAATTTTTCCACAAGTTTCAGACCAAACTATCAAACAGTTGTAGTTCAAATTTGAATTACTTTCAAAAAATCAACATAAACTCAATAAACTAGGGGCAATTAGTTAGAATTCAAAGAAAAAAATCAAACTTGGGGATCATGCATCATACGTGCACCACTCTTAGTGAAAAATAGTTGGGTGCCATTTGGAATCATATTTTTTGTACTTACTTAACAAAAAACCTCATTTATTTGCACTTAAAAAAAGGAAAATGATATTTATGAAAATAATTTGAAGAATCCCTTTGGCAAGATTGTTTAATATACCAATATGCACCTATCTGTGGAGTATGAGATCTTTATCACAAACTATGTCGTTTAAATGGCCATAACTTGGTCATTTGGCTTGAAACTTCTAGATGTTCACACATGATAGACCTTTTTGTGAAGACTTTTTTTTGCAAATGTTGGCAAAAATCAAGTTTATCATTTTTCATAGCAAATAGTACACATATAAGGATCCCATGCCAAAGGATTTGATTGTTTGAGGTGTTTATCACTTTATTTCATTTTTTCTTAAAAAAGATCAAAACGGTCGCTATGAATAATCATCGGAAGAGGTGATATTTTCTAGAACTATCAATGTTTCTGTGATATAACCACTAGTTGTGTACCTTAAAATAATTTTTCCAAAAGTTTCAGACCAAACTATCAAACAGTTGTAGTTCAAATTTGAATTACTTTCAAAAAATCAACATAAACTCAATTAACTAGGGGAAATTAGTTAGAATTCAAAGAAAAAACTCAAACTTGGGGATCATCCATCATATGTGCACCACTCATAGTGCAAAATAGTTTGGTGCCATTTGGAATCATATTTTCTGTACTTAGTTCACAAAAACCTCATTTATTTGCACTTACCAAAAGGAAAATGATATTTATGAAAATAATTTGAATAATCCCTTTGGCAAGATTGTTTAATATACCAATATGCACCTATGTGTGGAGTATGAGATCTTTATCAAAAACTATCTCGTCGAAATGACCATAACTTGGTCATTTGGCTTGAAACTTCTAGATGTTCATACAATATAGACCTTTTTGTGAAAACTTTTTTTGCAAATGTTGGCAAAAATCAAGTTTATCATTTTTCATAGAAAATAGTACACCTATAAGGATCCCATGCCAAAGGATTTGATTGTTTGAGGTGTTTATGACTTTATTACATTTTTTCTTAAAAACGATCAAAACGGTCGCTATGACTAATCATCGGAAGAGGTGATATTTTCTAGAACTATCAATGTTTCTAAGATATAACCACTAGTTGTGTACCTTAAAATGATTTTTCCAAAAGTTTTAGAACAAACTATCAAACAGTTGTAGTTCAAATTGGAATTACTTTCGAAAAATCAACATAAACTCAATGAACAAGGGAAAATTAGTTATAATTCAAAGAAAAAACTCAAACTTGGGATCATCCATCATATGTGCACCACTGTTAGTGAAAAATAGTTGGGTGCCATTTGGAATCATATTTCCTGTACTTACTTCACAAAAAACCTCATTTTTTGCACTTAAAAAAAGGAAAATGATATTTATGAAAATAATTTGAAGAATCCATTTGGCAAGATTGTTTAATATACCAATATGCACCTATGTGTGGAGTATGAGATCTTTATCACAAACTATCTCGTTGAAATGACCATAACTTGGTCATTTGGCTTGAAACTTCTAGATGTTCATACATGATAGACCTTTTTGTGAAGACTTTTTTGCAAATGTGGGCAAAAAGAAAGTTTATCATTTTCCATAGCAACTAGTACACATATAAGGATCGCATACCAAAGGATTTGATTTTTTGAGGTGTTTATCACTTTATTACATTTGTTCTTAAAAACGATCAAAACGGTCGCTATGACTAATCATCGGAAGAGGTGATATTTTCTAGAACTATCAATGTTTTTGTGATATAACCACTAGTTGTGTACCTTAAAATAATTTTTCCACAAGTTTCAGACCAAACTATCAAACAGTTGTAGTTCAAATTTGAATTACTTTCAAAAAATCAACATAAACTCAATTAACTAGGGGCAATTAGTTAGAATTCAAAGAAAAAACTCAAACTTGGGGATCATGCATCATACGTGCACCACTCTTAGTGAAAAATAGTTGGGTGCCATTTGGAATCATATTTTTTGTACTTACTTAACAAAAAACCTCATTTATTTGCACTTAAAAAAAGGAAAATGATATTTATGAAAATAATTTGAAGAATCCCTTTGGCAAGATTGTTAAATATACCAATATGCACCTATCTGTGGAGTATGAGATCTTTATCACAAACTATGTCGTTTAAATGGCCATAACTTGTTCATTTGACTTGAAACTTCTAGATGTTCACACATGATAGACCTTTTTGTGAAGACTTTTTTTTGCAAATGTTGGCAAAAATCAAGTTTATCATTTTTCATAGCAAATAGTACACATATAAGGATCCCAAGCCAAAGGATTTGATTTTTTGAGGTGTTTATCACTTTATTTCATTTTTTCTTAAAAAAGATCAAAACGGTCGCTATGACTAATCATCGGAAGGGGTGATATTTTCTAGAACTATCAATGTTTTTGTGATATAACCACTAGTTGTGTACATTAAAATGATTTTTCCAAAAGTTTCAGACCAAACTATCAAGCTGTTGTAGTTCAAATTTGAATTAGTTTCGAAAAATCATTATAAACTCAATTAACTAGGGGAAATTAGTTATAATTCAAAGAAAAAATTCAAACTTGGGGATCATCCATAATATGTGCACCACTCTTAGTGAAAAATAGTTGGGTGCCATTTGGAATCATATTTTCTGTTCATACTTCACAAAACACCTCATTTTTTGCACTTAAAAAAAGGAAAATAATATTTATGAAAATAATTTGAAGAATCCCTTTGGCAAGATTGTTTAATATACCAATATGCACCTATGTGTGGAGTATGAGATCTTTATCACAAACTATGTCGTTGAAATGACCATAACTTGGTCATTTGGCTTTAAACTTCTAGATGTTCATACATGATAGACCTTTTTGTGAAGACGTTTTTTGCAAATGTTGGCAAAAAACAAGTTTATCATTTTTCATAGCAACTAGTACACATATAAGGATCCCATGCCAAAGGATTTGATTTATTGAGGTGTTTATTACTTTATTACATTTTTTCTTAAAAACGATCAAAATGGTCGCTATGACTAATCATCGGAAGAGGTGATATTTCTAGAACTATCAATGTTTCTGTGATATAACCACTAGTTGTGTACCTTAAAATAATTTTTCCACAAGTTTCAGACCAAACTATCAAACAGTTGTAGTTCAAATTTGAATTACTTTCAAAAAATCAACATAAACTCAATAAACTAGGGGCAATTAGTTAGAATTCAAAGAAAAAAATCAAACTTGGGGATCATGCATCATACGTGCACCACTCTTAGTGAAAAATAGTTGGGTGCCATTTGGAATCATATTTTTTGTACTTACTTAACAAAAAACCTCATTTATTTGCACTTAAAAAAAGGAAAATGATATTTATGAAAATAATTTGAAGAATCCCTTTGGCAAGATTGTTTAATATACCAATATGCACCTATCTGTGGAGTATGAGATCTTTATCACAAACTATGTCGTTTAAATGGCCATAACTTGGTCATTTGGCTTGAAACTTCTAGATGTTCACACATGATAGACCTTTTTGTGAAGACTTTTTTTTGCAAATGTTGGCAAAAATCAAGTTTATCATTTTTCATAGCAAATAGTACACATATAAGGATCCCATGCCAAAGGATTTGATTGTTTGAGGTGTTTATCACTTTATTTCATTTTTTCTTAAAAAAGATCAAAACGGTCGCTATGAATAATCATCGGAAGAGGTGATATTTTCTAGAACTATCAATGTTTCTGTGATATAACCACTAGTTGTGTACCTTAAAATAATTTTTCCAAAAGTTTCAGACCAAACTATCAAACAGTTGTAGTTCAAATTTGAATTACTTTCAAAAAATCAACATAAACTCAATTAACTAGGGGAAATTAGTTAGAATTCAAAGAAAAAACTCAAACTTGGGGATCATCCATCATATGTGCACCACTCATAGTGCAAAATAGTTTGGTGCCATTTGGAATCATATTTTCTGTACTTAGTTCACAAAAACCTCATTTATTTGCACTTACCAAAAGGAAAATGATATTTATGAAAATAATTTGAATAATCCCTTTGGCAAGATTGTTTAATATACCAATATGCACCTATGTGTGGAGTATGAGATCTTTATCAAAAACTATCTCGTCGAAATGACCATAACTTGGTCATTTGGCTTGAAACTTCTAGATGTTCATACAATATAGACCTTTTTGTGAAAACTTTTTTTGCAAATGTTGGCAAAAATCAAGTTTATCATTTTTCATAGCAAATAGTACACCTATAAGGATCCCATGCCAAAGGATTTGATTGTTTGAGGTGTTTATGACTTTATTACATTTTTTCTTAAAAACGATCAAAACGGTCGCTATGACTAATCATCGGAAGAGGTGATATTTTCTAGAACTATCAATGTTTCTAAGATATAACCACTAGTTGTGTACCTTAAAATGATTTTTCCAAAAGTTTTAGAACAAACTATCAAACAGTTGTAGTTCAAATTGGAATTACTTTCGAAAAATCAACATAAACTCAATGAACAAGGGAAAATTAGTTATAATTCAAAGAAAAAACTCAAACTTGGGATCATCCATCATATGTGCACCACTGTTAGTGAAAAATAGTTGGGTGCCATTTGGAATCATATTTCCTGTACTTACTTCACAAAAAACCTCATTTTTTGCACTTAAAAAAAGGAAAATGATATTTATGAAAATAATTTGAAGAATCCATTTGGCAAGATTGTTTAATATACCAATATGCACCTATGTGTGGAGTATGAGATATTTAACACAAACTATGTCGTTGAAATGACCATAACTTGGTCATTTGGCTTGAAACTTCTAGATGTTCGTACATGATAGACCTTTTTGTGAAGACTTTTTTATACAAATGTTGGCAAAAATCAAGTTTATCATTTTCCATAGCAACTAGTACACATATAAGGATCGCATGCCAAAGGATTTGATTTTTTGAGATGTTTATCACTTTATTACATTTTTTCCTAAAAACGATCAAAACGGTCGCTATGACTAATCATCGGAAGGGGTGATATTTTCTAGAACTATCAATGTTTCTGTGATATAACCACTAGTTTTGTACCTTAAAATGATTTTTCCAAAAGTTTCAGACCAAACCATCAAACAGTTGTAGTTCAAATTTGAATTACTTTCAAAAAGTCAGCATAAACTCAATTAACTAGGGGAAAATAGTTAGAATTCAAAGAAAAACTCAAACTCGGGGATCATCCATCATATGTGCACCACTCTTAGTGAAAAGTAGTTGGGTGCCATTCGGAATCATATTTTCTGTACTTACTAGACAAAAAACCTCATTTATTGCACTTAAAAAAAGGAAAATGATATTTATGAAAATAATTTGAAGAATCCCTTTGGCAAGATTGTTTAATATACCAATATGCACCTATGTGTGGAGTATGAGATAGTCATCACAAACTGTGTCGTCGAAATGACCATAACTTGGTCATTTGGCTTGAAACTTCTACATGTTCATACATGATAGACCTTTTTGTGAAGTCTTTTTTTGCAAATGTTGGCAAAAATCAAGTTTATCATTTTTCATAGAAAATAGTACATATATAATGATCCCAAGCCAAAGGATTTGATTGTTTGAGGTGTTTATCACTTTATTACATTTTTTTCTCAAAAAACGATTAAAACGATCGCTATGACTAATCATCGGAAGAGGTGATATTTTCTAGAACTATCAATGTTTCTATGATATAACCACTAGTTGTGAACCTTAAAATGATTTTTCCAAAAGTTTCAGACCAAACTATCAAACATTTGTAGTTCAAATTTGAATTACTTTCGATAAATCCACATAAACTCAATTAACTAGGGGAAATTAGTTAGAATTCAAAGAAAAAACTCAAACTTGGGGATCATCCATCATATGTGCACCACTCTTAGTGAAAAGTAGTTGGGTGCCATTTGGAATCATATTTTCTGTAATTACTTCACAAAAAAATCTCATTTTTTGCACATATAAAAAGGAAAACGATATTTATGAAGCTAATTTGAAGAATCCCTTTGGCCAGATTGTTTAATATACCAATATGCACCTATGTGTGGAGTATGAGATGTTAATCACAAACTATGTCGTCGAAATGACCATAACTTGGTCATTTGGCTTGAAACTTCTAGATGTTCATACATGATAGTCCTTTTTGTGAAGACTTTTTTTGTGAATGTTGGCAAAAATCAAGTTTATCATTTTTCATAGCAACTAGTACACATATAAGGATCCCATGCCAAAGGATTTGATTTTTTGAGGTGTTTATCACTTTATTACATTTTTTCTTAAAAACGATCAAAACGGTCGCGGTGACTAATAATCGGAAGAGGTGATATTTTCAAGAACTATCAATGTTTCTGTGATATAACCACTAGTTGTGTACCTTAAAATGATTTTTCGAAAAGTTTCAGACCTAACTATCAAACAGTTGTAGTTCAAATTTGAATTACTTTCGATAAATCAACATAAACTCAATTAACTAGGGGAAGATAGTTAGAATTCAATGAAAAAAGTCAAACTTGGGGATCATCCATCATATGTGCACCAATCTTGGTGAAAAATAGTTGGGTGCCATTTGGAATCATATTTTTTATACTTAGTTCACAAAAAACCTCATTTTTTCCACTTAAAAAAGGAAAATGATATTTATGAAAATAATTTGAAGAATCCCTTTTGCAAGATTGTTTAATATAACAATATGCACCTATGTGTGGAGTATGAGATCTTTATCACAAACTAAGTCGTTGAAATGACCACAACTTGGACATTTGGCTTGAAACTTCTAGATGTTCATACATGATAGACCTTTTTGTGAAGATTTTTTTTGCAAATGTTGGCAAAAATCAAGTTTATCATTTTTCATAGCAACTAGTACACATATAAGGATCCCATGCCAAAGGATTTGATTGTTTGAGATGCTTATCACTTTATTAAATTATTTCTCAAAAACGATCAAAACGGTCGCTATGACTAATCATCGGAAGAGGTGATATTTTCTAGAAATATCAATGTTTCTGTGATATAACCACTAGGTGTGTACCTTAAAATGATTTTTCCAAAAGTTTCCGACCAAACTATCAAACAGTTTTAGTTCAAATTTGAATTACTTTCGATAAATCAACATAAACTCAATTAACTAGTGGATATTAGTTATAATTCAAAGAAAAAAATCAAACTTCGGGATCATCCATCATATGTGCACTATTCTTAGTGAAAAATAGTTGGGTGCCATTTGGAATCATATTTTCTATACTTCCTTCACAAAAAACCAACGATGTCAGAGTAAACTAACCTCTAGAGTGCATAATAGATAAAGTGTAGCATCACTTACGAGGTTATACCAAACGGGTACCCCTTCTTGTGGTACCAGGTGCACGTGATGACTGATATGTCTCCAACGTATCCTTAATTTCTTGTGTTCCATGCTATATTATACCCTGTTATATAGTTTTATGCATTTTCTGGGAATAACCTATTAACAAGATGTCACAGTGCTAGTTCCCTGTTTTCTGCTATTTATGGTTTCAGAAAAGCTCTTAAGGAAATATCCGCAAAATTGGAAACGAGCCAACCGGTATTTATTTCTGTAATATTTGTGACCAGAAGAACCAAAGACGAGACGAAGACGGGCCCCGAGGGGCCCACACCACCTGCTGGCGCGGACCCCATGCTGGCCGCGCCGGGAGGTGGTGCGGCGCCCTCGGGCGCCCACTGACCTAGGTATTTCTGCCATAAATATGCTCTTGACCTAAAAACGCTTGACGGATAATCACTTTTCCCTCCACGGGTCCCGATCCGCCGCTGTCGCCGTCACCACTTTGGAGAGATCAGAACTGCTCCCCGGCACCCTGCCGGGAGGGGGGATCGTCCCCGGTGGCCTCTACGTCGCCATGACCGCCTCCGTACTGATGCGTGAGTAGTCTACCTTGGACTACGGGTCCATAACAGTAGCTAGATGGTTGTCTTCTCCTCTTGTGCTATCATGTTTAGATCTTGTGAGCTGCCTATCATGATCAATATCATCTTTATATAATTCTGCATGTTGTGTTTGCTGGGATCCGATGAATATTGAGTACTAAAGTTATTGCTTCATAATATATCATGTGTGTGCTATTTAATGATCTTGCATGCTCTCAGTTACTTGTGTATGCTCTGGCCAAGTAGATGCTCATAACTCCAAGAGGAAGTTCATGTCTCTATTTAATCTAGGGCAGTGAAAGAAAGCTCTAAGGTTGTAGATGTACTGTTGCTACTAGGGATAAAACAGTAGTACTTTGTCTAAGGATGATGTTACTTACTTACTTTACACGCAGTGCTTAAGGCAATAATCTGTTGCACGCAACTTAATCCTGAAAGGGGTGCGACGCTAACCGGAAGGTGGATTATTAGTCATAGATGCGGTTGGAACGGTCTATGTATATTATTGTAATGCCCGAATGAATCACACACTAGACACCATATCATTAGTATATGTATTGGGTTGCTCATCATTATTCTGTCAATTGCCTAGCTGTAATTTCTTTACCACCCATGGTTGAATGTTATTATTATTTATGGAGAGACACCACTAGTGAATTGTGGACCCCGGTCCTTCTCATTAATCTGATAAAACCACAACTGCAAAACTGTTACTTTCTGCAAACATACATCTTTCTTCCACACATACGTTTAACTCTTTGTTACAGCAAGCCGGTGGGATTGACACCCTCACCGTTGAGTTGGGACAAAATACTTTCATTGTGTTGTGTGCAGGCTCCATGTTCGTTGCTGATGCTGGTATTGCACCGTGCCAACATCACCGCCAACAACTCAAGGGAATCATTCATCTCCTAATGGTTCGATAACCTTGGTTTCATACTGAGGGAAATTTGCGGCTGCACTACTTCATACCTTCCTCTTGGGGTCTCCCAACAACACACCCACCATGTGCATCAATGACGAATTCCCAATTGTCACTAAGCTAAAGAATCCCAACAAGAGAAGCCCAAGTCAAAGACTTCTACCATGTAATCGGTATTACTTACCGTATTTGTAATCCTAGTCGGTTACTACCTGAGACCTGTACCACTATATAAAGGACAGGAGGGTGGCCGATCAAGGACACGCCCAATCAGTATCACCAAACCCTAGCAAGATAGACATGTTGCTAGACCCCTGTACTCGCTGCATATTCACAATCAATAAAAGACAAGCAGGACGTAAGGGTGTTACCTCACTCGAGAGCCCCGAACCTGGGTAAATCCCGCTTGTAAGACGATGAATCTACCAACACTACACCTTCTCTACCTCATAACTCTTACCCTAGGCTAGTAACCATGGGTATTGATGGGCGCATCCCTCGTCAATTAGCGCCGTATGTGGGAACAAGTAGTGTTGGATCTACGGATTTTTCGGTCCAGATCGCAAACGGCAACTCGCTGACTTCTTCCAAGGGATGCACATCAGCAACTACAGATCACATCCTGCCCATAGGCGACCACTCGCCAAAAACGGCATCACCAGCCAGGATCAATCCATACTCACCCGAACCTCAGGAGATTTACTCCAATCTCAATTCAGGTTTCGATTTAACCATTGGGGAACATAACTTTTTTGTTGATCAATTTGGTATGTAGGATTTAGCCGAGCAGATCGCAGCTAAGTCATTCCAGGAGAGATCGACTGAGGTCGCATCTTCACCAGACAAGGAGGGTACCCCGTCACAGCTCGATCTGATCCCGCCACCAAAATCCCCCACGGATTGGATATCATCTGCAGAATTCAACAAATTCATGGCAGATGAATTCCCAGAAGTCGAAGGACAATCAGCTATCTTAGTCGAAGATATGGTCATATCAATGGCTTCTGTCGCCCAGTGGGAACTGGGGTATCAAGAGCCCATTCCCCCCAGGCCTCGCTCGCGGGCCAGACGGACGAAACGACTAAGGACCAGGCGTCACCGCCTGGCGGGACCCTCGAGAGAGAACTCCCCTCGAGGGCCTGAAGAGGAAACGAGGGCCTCAAGGGACCCCTCGCCTCAAGGGATCTTCCCCCCGAGGAACCAACCCGCCCGAGGGAAGTCCGACAGGAATCTCCCCTCAGGCCTGAAGGGAAGCGTCGTCGCCAAGGAAGCCTGACAGAGCGCACGTGACCTCTGCCACGCTCGTGCAGTGGCGCGCACACCCCCGTCGCTGTCCCTGGCAATAAAGCGGTCAACAAAGCTGCTCTGCCTGCTACGAAGCTGTAAGGACCTTCTACTCTGACGATAAAGCAGGTGGACGACGCAACCCTCCAACGGAGATCGTCATCGTGGGATCAACCTCAGAGACTGCCCGCTCTGCTGATAGTACCGCGCGGTTGGCCGCCTGTCGGCCACGGCGCCACCTTTATCAACAATGGACCGAGTCCATGGACGAATGGAGCACGGTGGACTCGTGCTCCGCCCAGCCACTGGCAAGTGGGAGCCACCTTGAAGGCCGAGCCGAAGGAGAAGGTCCGAGGCGCCTATAAAAGAGAGAAGACATCCATCGTAGCAAGGGTCGGCCCCTTGCATGCAAAACACCCTTGTAAACCCTAGCAACTCTGGTTAGGTTAGCCTCCGACTGGAGGAGGAAGAAGATCATCGCTTCCCTCCCAGGCAAGAACTGCCTCAAGGGGGCTTCCGGCAAGCTCAATTGTACTGTAACCTTCCACATATAATACAAACAGGAAGGAGTAGCGGTCTTACCTCCTCACGAGGGCCGTGAACCTGGGTAAAGGACGGTGTCTTCCTTGGTCGGGTGTGCGTCTTCTTCGGGTCCGGCGAGCAACGTCGCGGAGCCACTTGAGGGTTTAGACCTCCGCGTTCAATCCCCTCTCGAACTACACTTCAGGAAGTGACTACCCCCCGATTCCTGGGAGTCATAACCCGACATTTGGCGCGCCAGGTAGGTGATTCAGGCACGTCAACAACCTTCGAGTTCGTCTCCGAGCCATGGTGAACACGCGCGCCACCCGCACCGCTCGAGTCAACCGACGTGAGCCCGCGGGAGCACGCGCACCCCCAGGTGCCGCGACCACCTGCGCGCAGCGGGGCCAACCCCGCCACGAGGAGCACGTACCTTCTGGCCCTCACGCGGAGGCGCCGGAGCACGACGCCGAGCACCAGGAGGACGCGCAGTCGTTGGACCCGACGCAGCGCCCGAGCGGCTCGGGCCCGGGGAGGACCGAACCGGCGCCCCACACCGCGCTGCTCATGGCGCAGGAGCTGCTCCGTTACCAGCCCACCGCTGAGGCCCACGAGCCGTGGCTCCAACGCCTCAACCACCTCGTCGACATCGCCACGACGCGCCCCGCTCCGTCGCAGACCAACGTGCACCCCTCTCTCGCGGGCACGGTCGCAACAAATGCGCCTCCGTCACCTCCAGGGCCTGCACCGGCTGCGACACAAAGGGCTGCTTCGCACGCGACCTCGCCGCACGATTGCATGATCGTGCAGCACACCGCGCCCGACGCTCGTGTGGGGATGGAGCTCCAGCGAGACCCCCAGAATAGGCTCGTGCAGGAGTTCGGCCAGGCGGGACAGCAGAACCGCGGCGCGCTTCAGCACGGGGTCGCTACGTACTCCTCTGGCTGCATGACGTTCACTCGCTCTCTGTGTCGTGTGGTCTGGCCGCAGAAGTTCAGGCCGGCTCTTCCCAAGGGCTACGACGGCTCCAGCAACCCCGTCGAGTTCCTGCAGCTCTACACCACCTCCATCCAAGCTGCAGGGGGAGACGACAAGGTCATGGCCAACTGGTTCTCCCACGCGCTACGCGACTCTGCGCTGTCGTGGCTCCTGAACCTCCTGGAGGACTCTGTGAACTCCTAGGAGGAGCTCTGCAAGCAGTTCGGCTCCAACTTCAACGGGACGTACGAGCGTGCCCTCACCCACAACGATCTGCGCGCTGTGGTGGAGAGGAAGGATGAAACGCTCCGCAAGTATATCCAGCGCTTCAGCCAAGTGCGCAACAAGATCCCGAACATCCCCGACACTCAAGTCATCGCCACTTTCCTCGAGGGCGTCACCCAAAGCAGGATGCTCGAGAAATTGGGCATCCACGACAAGCTCACCTCTGTGGTCAAGCTGTTCGACATGGCGGACAAGTGCGCCAAGGCTGAAGAGGGACTCCTCTTCGTGAAAATGTCCTCGAGAGGGGACGATCATGCTGAGGGGTCCAAGAGTCAGAAGAAGAAGGAGGAACCCAAGCGCAAGGCCACCGCAGTTCTCTCGGCAGAGCCTGACACAAAAGGCACCCGCAGGGACTCCCGCGAGGCTGGAGAGAGGAAAGATGATCACCGCCCTTTCTGCATCTACCACAACAGGCGCGGCCACTCTACGGAGTCCTGCTACGACCTCAAAAGGTTGAGCAAAGAGCGCGAGCAAGCAGAAGACAGCGGCGGCCGCGGTCGAGGCCGAGGCTACCGCGGAAGCGGACGCAAGGGCGGCTACCAGAAACCATCTGGAAATCGAGCCAACGCCGCGGAAAAGAACGGCAACCTCCCTGACGAGTAAGATGGTGGCTACCAAGCCCCGAGGGGCGCCATTGCCTGCATCCTCGGGGGGGGGGGGGGCACAGGCGCCGAAGTCAAACAACCAGTTCAAGCCATTCGCCCGCGAGCTCAACGCCGCCCTCCCGAGCACGGAAACCTCTAGGCCCCTCAAGTGGTCGAAGTACACCATCACCTTCGACGCTCAGGACCACCCCAAGTCCACCAAGACTGTTGGAATCCTTCCGCTGGTCTGCAACCCCACCATCGACAACGTGGCTGTCTCCAAGACGCTCATCGATGGCGGAGCAGGCCTGAACGTTATCTCCATAGATACGTTCGAAGCGCTTCAAGTGCCCTACGAGCGGCTTATGCCCTCGAGGCCCTTCACGGGGGTCACCAGCGGCTCGATCGAGCCTCTAGGCTAGGTCAGGCTTGCCGTCACCTTCGGGAGCGAGGAAAAATTACCGCACCGAGCACATCGACTTCGATGTTGCGCACATAGGCCTGCCGTACAACGCCATCCTCGGCTACCCCGCGCTCGCGAAGTTCATGGCCGTCACGCACCATGCGTACAACATGGACAAGATCCCCGGCAGCACCGGCACGATCACCATACGTGGGCAAGTCCTGGACGCTACGCGCGCTGTTGAGACGGCCTACAAGACCGCCATCATGGCCTTCACCGCAGACGAGGACCAAGAGCCTCTCGAGAGGCCCAAGAAGAAGAAGCAGTTGTTCTCTCAGGAGGCAGCTGCTACAAAGAAGATCTCTCTGAGCTCAGGTAGCTCGGGGGCTGAAGGCTCGGGGGCTAGCGTCACCATTGGCGCCGCGCTGCCTCCCAATTAGGAAAGCGCGCTCGTCGCCTTCCTCCAGGAAAACGCTGACATGTTCGCATGGACACCGTCAGATATGTCTGGTGTACCAAGGGAGGTGATCGAGCACCACTTGGCCGTGTGCCCAAACGCGCGCCCCGTCAAGCAAAAAGCAAGAAAGCAAGCCCCCGAGAAGCAAGCATTCATCGTCAAGGAGGTCGATAAGCTCAAAGCGGCAAAAGTCGTCCGCGAAGTCGCGCACCCCACTTGGCTCTCCAACGGCGTGCTAGTCCCAAAACCCGCCGGCGGAGGCCGCCTCTGCATCGACTACACTGATGTAAACAAGGCCCGCCCCAAAGACCCTTATCCCATGCCCAGAATTGACCAGATCGTGGACTCCATGCAGGCTGCGACCTCCTCTGTTTTCACGATGCCTTCTCTGGTTATCACCAGATTAAGATGGCTAAAGAGGATGAGGAGAAGACGGCTTTCCTCACCCCATGCGGTGTGTATTGCTACGTCTGCATGCCCTTCGGCCTAAAAAATGCCGGAGCCACTTTCCAGAGGTTAATGAGGATAGCCCTTGGTGGGCAAATGGGGCGAAACGCTGAAGCATATGTCGATGACATCGTCGTGAAGTCGCGAGAAGGAAATACTCTTCTCGGAGACCTTGAAGAAACCTTCGCCAGTCTGCACAAGGTGAACATCAAGGTCAACCCCGCCAAGTGCGTCTTTGGAGTACCTTCAGGCAAATTGGTGGGGTTCCTCGTGTCTCATCGGGGCATAGAGGCGAACCCAGACAAAATCAAGGCCATAGAAGGCATGCAACCTCCACACAGGCTCAAGGACATGCAACGCCTGGCCGGCTGCATGGCCAGCTTGGGTCGATTCATCTCCAAGTTCGGCGAAAGGGCCCTGCCGTTTTTCAAGATCATGAAAAGAACGAGCACTTTCAAGTGGACCCCTGAAGCTGAAAAAGCATTTGAGGACTTGAAGAAGTACTTGGCCAGCCCACCTGTAATGGTCGCCCAAGGCATGGCGAGCACCTAAAGCTGTACTTGTCTACTACTCCACAAACAGCCAGTGCCGTCCTTGTGGTGGAAAGAGAGGAGCCTGT
Organism: Poa annua; assembly: GCA_026929855.1. NCBI lineage: Eukaryota > Viridiplantae > Streptophyta > Magnoliopsida > Poales > Poaceae > Poa > Poa annua. The sequence goes on from CM049426.1 coordinate 38,574,508, forward strand.
ACTTCACAAGAAGAGTGCAACCACTCCAAAGGGAAAGCCTCTTGATAAAGAGCTCGACGAAAGGGAAGTCCTCACAAAGACACTGCCAGGCCCAAAGCCCCAAGAGGGGACCGCCCCGAGTCAACCGCTGCAAGAGGTTCATGCCGAAGGGACTGAGGAGCCTCAAGAGGCTAACACACTTGAGGCCCAGGAGGAGCGCTGCGAGGCCAAGTCCCTCGAGGCCACGTCCCTCGAGGCCACGTCACCCGAGGTAAAGCCCCTCGAGGCAAAGTCCCTCGAGGCCGAGTCCGGTGAGGCCAACACCCTCGAGGCCCAGGACAAGCCCCTTGAAGCCAACCCCCTCGAGGGCCAAGCTGGGCCACCTCAGGCGAAAGACGCCAAGGGGACAGGAACTACTCTCGTCGAGCATCCAGTTTACTTCGTCAGTACAGTACTGCGTGATGCTCGTGAGGGGTACCCGATGCAGCAGAAGCTCCTCCTCGCACTCCTCATCACCTCAAGAAAGTTGCGACACTACTTCCAGGGGCACCCATCACGGTGGTAACCTCTTTCCCCCTGGAGAAAATTGTGTGCAACCCAAATGCAACAGATCGTGTCGAAGGATGGAACATCGAGATACAGCCATTCAATTTGCTCTTCGATACCACAAGGGTAATCAAAGGAAGAGTGCTGGCAGACTTCATCGCCGAATGGGCTGATCCAACCCCTGACGAGCCCTGGGAAGAAGAGCACGAGTCCTATGGAGCCGCAATGCCCAGCCTCTGGACCATGAAGTTCGATGGAGCTTTCGCTTGTCGCCGCGGTGGGGCAGGCGTAGTTCTGACCTCCCCCAAAGGCGACAAGTTGTATTACGCAGTCCAGCTGTGCTTCGGAATCGACAAGATATCCAACAACATCGCCGAGTATGAAGGGTTGCTTGCTGGCCTACGCGCCGCAATCGCCCTAGGCGTCTAGCATATACTCATCAAGGGCGACTCCCAGCTGCTCGTCAACTTCTCCAACAAAAGCTACAAGCCCAAGGACGACCACATGGCCGCATACCTTGAAGAGGTCCGTAGGCTGGAGAAGAACTTCAGGGGAATGGAGCTCATGCATATCCCAAGAAAGGAAAATCAAGAGGCTGATGACATCGCCAAGCGTGCATCAAAGCGGTAGGCTCAGCCGCCAGGTGTCTTTGAAGAGAGGCTCGTCAAGGCATCCATAAAGCAGCCCCTAGAGGTCCTGCCCGCAAGCACAGATGAAGCGCTCCCGCCACCACCTGCAAGCGGAGCTCCAAGCTGCGGACCCCCCACAGGGGAGCGTCTATTGCTCACAGCGGTGCACCAAGAGGCACGATGGATCGACGAGATCAAAGAATACCTCCACAAAGGGATCCTTCCCGACGAAGATGTTGAAGCGGAGCGAATTGCCCGCCAAGCAAAATCGTACCAAATCCTCGAAGGAATTCTCTATCGCAAGCGCCCAAACGACATCGCGCTCAAGTGCGTCCCTCCTGAAGAAGGAAAACTGCTGAATAAACACATCCACAGCGGGGAATGCGGCCAACATTCGTGCGCCCGCACCCTCGCAGGAAAAGTCTTCAGGAGCGGCTTCTACTGGCCTCAAGCGCTTCAAGATGCAACGGACATCATTCAATCTTGTGAAGCCTGCCAATTCCACGCCAAGCAAATCCACCAACCAGCGCTGGAGCTACAAACCATTCCGCTCTCGTGGCCGTTTGCGGTCTGGGGGCTGGACATCCTGGGACATTTCCCAACGGCGCAAGGTGGATATCGCTACCTCTTCGTGGCCATTGACAAGTTCACAAAATGGCCTGAAGTGGAGGCGACGCGCACGATCACAGCAGGCGCGGCGGTGAAATTCATTAGAGGCCTGGTCTGCCGCTTCGGAGTGCCTAACCGCATCATCACCGACAATGGCTCGCAATTCACAAGCGGCATCTTCAGAGCCTACTGCCAGAAAATGGGCATCAAGCTCTGCTTCGCCTCAGTCGCCCATCCTCTAAGCAACGGACATGCCGAGCGCGCAAACGCAGAGGTCCTCAAAGGCTTAAAGACCAGGACCTTCGATGTCCTCAAGGGCCACGGCAAGGGCTGGATCAATGAGCTACCCTCGATGCTCTGGTCCATCCGTACAACGCCACCCAAGCCCACTGCGGAAACGCCGTTCGCACTCGTCTATGGAGCCGAAGCAGTCCTCCCTGCAGAGATAAATCATGGATCCCCACGGGTCCTTGCCTTTAATGAGGACCAGCAAGAGGACCTCCACAACGACGACCTGCTGCTCCTTGAAGGGCTAAGACGTCGCGCCGACCTACGGGCGGCCAAGTACCAGCAGTCCCCGAGGCGCTACCATAGCCGCAATGTGCGCTCGCGCACCCTGGAGGCAGGCGATCTCGTCCTCAGGCGAATCCTCTCCAGGGAAGGCCTCCACAAGCTGTCCCCGATATGGGAAGGTCCCTTCAGGGTCACCCACATCGCCAGGCCTGGCGCGGCTCGCCTCGAGACGGAAGACGGCGTCCCCGTCAAGAACGCATGGAACATCATGCATCTGCGCAAGTTCTACCGTGATCATTATCACGTCAGGGCATTTAGCGAAAGAGGCAGCCCACGGCTCAACCTCCAAGCACCTTTTTGTCCCTCAAGGTTAAAAGCTCAAGGCTTAAACCTCGCAAACCTTTGTATCCGCAAGGAACAAGTTAGAAAAGTGATTATTTTCACGCTCGTGATCATTGTCACGTCGAGACGTCAAGCGGACGAGGCAGCCTACGGCTCAACCTCTAAGCATTTTTCGTCTCTAGAGGTTAAAACGCCGAAAGGCTTAAACCTCCAAAAACATAGCTTTGTCTCCTAAAGGAAAAAATGCCAAAGTGGTCATTGCCACACCCGTGATCATTGTCACGTCGAGAAGACAAGCGGAAGAGGCAGCCTACGGCTCAACCTCCAAGCAATGTCGTCTCTAGAGGTTAAAACGCCAAAAGGCTTAAACCTCAAACACATGCTTTGTCTCCTAAGGGAACAAACGCAACTGTGGTCATTGCCACGCACGTGATCATTGTCACGTCGAGACTCCTAGCGGAAGAGGCAGCTTACGGCTCAACCTCCAAGCATTCCTGTCTCTGGAGGTTAAAACGCCAAGGGCTTAAACCTCCAAAGCCCCAAAGGCTTCACTCGAGGGTAAACCCTCCGAGCTCTCAATTAAAACGAGCCACCTCAGGCCGTTGAGAGACTCTGCCACCAACAGGTGGTCCCCATGCCTCGACATGGTCAGAGCATTAACTTGGCAATCCCAAGCATAATGACTCAATCTCGTTCCTAAGTGAACTTAGCGCTTCCGTGCCACTTAAAAATGTTTTTTGGGGGTTTTTATTTACGCATTACTATTGTTGAAGTGTGCGCTTATATCTCTCCACATGCGTACCTCGCGAGCTGCGGCTGAGTACGGTGCCAGTGCCTCAAATGACACACCAGCAGCACTGCAAAATCCAAGAGTCCGAGCTCTGGCTGGAGGGCAATACCCCACAAACACGCCATCTCTACAGAGGACCTTGGTACTTACTCTCCTCGCAAGGAACGCCTGAGGGGACCTATAAGCGCGCACGATCCCTTGATCCGTGTTTCAGCGTTTGGGTTCGCCCCTCTAATACCTGCAAGGAAGAATTCCCCCGCGAGCCTGAAGGGGCATCCGTGAGCGACCCCTCAAGTGGGCAACCTCGCCAGGCGAAAGAGCCGCCCCAGGAGCGACCCCTCAAGTGGGCAACCTCGCCAGGCGAAAAACCTCCCCAGGAGCGACTCCTCAAGCTGGCAACCTCGCCAGGCAAAGAGCTTCGCCAGGAGCGACCCCTCAAGTGGGCAACCACGCCAGGCGAAAAACCTTCACAGAGCGAAGACCTCGAGAAGCTAAGTCTCGCGCCCACGCTTTAAGAGCGTTTTTCTCTCCCTAGCGCGCGTCTTTGCCCCTCGAGCGACTTCGCTTTCCCTTATGCTTCATGGACTACTCGCACGTCTAAGGGGGGCACTTGAGCATCGCGACTCAAGGCTCTTACCTCTCCTAGGCCTAAACTCCCCCCGGCCTTGCAGAGTCATTGCTCCCGCATACCGAGGTGGCGGAGTCATGGCACGAAGAGATGGGACCTAACGACGCAAAGAACAAATAGACATGAAGATGAGTCCAAAGAGACCTCACGAGGGGTAGACAAGCTCGAGTTAAAACAACAATTAAAAGTATATTACAAGCCAAAAGTTTCAAGATGTCTAAAGCACACAGCTGGTGCAGATACAAACGCTCGCAGACGCAATAGAGAATGACTCAGTGGGAAGCAGCACCGTCTTGGACCTCTTCCGCGGTGCTCTCGTCAGCCTCGGCAGAGCAGGCCTCCTCCTCGCTGTCCTCCGGTGCAACCTCTATGCGCCTGAAGCGGTTGCAGAAGGCGTCCACCTGCTCGCGGAGGGAGATCGAGACCTGCTGTGCGTCCTCGCCCTGGGCGGCTTCGGTCACAGAACCCAGGTCGAAGTCTGGCGTGAGGAGCTTGAGGTTGGTGAAGATGCGATCCACCACCACCCCCAAGAGCTGCCGACTCTCGTCCTCGATCATCTCCCGAAGCTCGGCGACGGGACCTTCGAGCGCTGCGAAGAGCTGTTCGAAGTAGACCAAGTACATGGCAACATCGCCGCGGCCCCGAACGTCAGTGTGCGACGCGTCTGCTCCCAGCTGCGAGGCCAGCTCATTGCCACGAGCAACCAGCGCCTCGAACATGCGCTCGCGCTGCTTCGTGAGCGCCCGAGCCGCGTTGGCAGAGTCCGAGGCCTCCGCCGCCCGCTGCATCGCCGGGGCCACTTGCTCCTCCACGTCCTTAGCCAGGGAGTTGAGGTTGTGGACAGCCTCGGTGCGAGCCTTCTGCGCTCGGCGGCGGCCATCCTTAGCGTGAGTGAGGCGGGCCTCCAGCTTGGAGTTGGCCTTCTCGAGCTCGGCGATCTTCCGAGCGTCCGCGGCATGCTTGGCCTTGAAGCGGTACTCCTGTGACTGGGCCATGTCGCGGTACTTCTGAGAAGTGGACTTGCAGAACTTCTTCTCGCGCTCCGCGAGGGCGTCTTCAGCCTCCTTTTTCTTCTCGGCGAAGCGCCGCTCGAAGCGCTCGTAAGCCACCTTCTCGGCAGCGACGTTGTCTTCGTACTTCAGGGTCGCCTGGGCCAACTCGCACTCTCGCTCCTCGAGGGCCTCGCGCTGAGCAACCAGGTCCTTCTCTGCCTGGAGGCGCTGCTCCTCGCGCTGCTGCAGCTCCTCCTCCTTGAGGACCAGCTGCTGCTCGCGCTCGGCGAAGGCCTTGCGGTGCTTCTCCAGAGCAGCCGATGCGGCCTGGTGGGTGGAGAGCAGCTGGGCCTCCAGCTGGCCCAGCTCGCTGTGCTTATGCGCCAATGAGCCCTCCATCGCCTCGCGCTCCACCCTGACCTCGCGCAGGAGCTCCGCCGCATCGTCGTGTTCCTCCTGGAGGGGGTGGAGCAACTCTGCAGCGGCGCGGATGGCGCCCTCGCGGGTCTCCTTAGCGAAGTTGATGGCCTCCTCGCGGGCGGCCTGCAGCGCCAAATCTTCTAGCCGGCGCGCCTCGACCGCCGCATGGAAGGACGTCCACGACTTCGCTAGGTCCTCCTGCTGCTGAGCGAGCCATATGTCCCCAAGGGCGAGGTGCGCCTCCAAGCCCTCCAGGGACTCCCTCACGAGGCCAAAGGCGGCCTCGCGACGCCCCGCGCTCTAGTCCCAGCCGCGGAGCACCAGGTCTCGGCTCGTAGAAGACCCGGCCTCGGCGTCGAGTCCCGCAGGTCCGGCCTCGGGAAGAACAAGTGGGCTAGCTTGAGCCCCACCGGAGCCCGTGACCGCGCCACCTTCAGGCCCTGCAGCCGCGAGGCGCTCCTCACCTCCAGCCTGGCGGGGAGGAGAAGAAGAACCGTCCCCGGCAGACGCGCTCGCGCCTGCCGGTGCCTCGCAGGTCTCCGTCGCGGGCTGCGAAGAAGCGGTGGGCACAGGCGACGCAGCAGGCACACTCGAAGGCGTCGACGCGCGCGGCGGCGTTGGCTCGCGTGGCGGAGTAGCATCACGCGGAGGCGTAGCCGCACGAGGAGGAGTAGCAGCACGAGGTGGCGCAGAAGTTCTCGCCTCCGAGCCCTCCACCGCCGGAGGCTCTCGCGGCGCTGCAGGAGCATCCGGGACTACGGCGCTCTCCTCCACATGAGGGCCAGCCGCCCCCTCGAGGGGAGCAGTCACCTCTACTTGAGGCGCATCCTCAAGGGGGACCGCTGGGGCTGCCCCCTTAGGCCACACGGCCTCGTCAGCCACGGCTCCTGCCGTGGCACTCTTCACCTCGAACGCCTTGCGGAGCCGGCGGCGCTTCGCAGGCGCAGGACCGCTGTCAAGAGCCCAAAGAAAAACTTCATTAAAGGATGAGGTGGAAAAAGAAACCAAGAGGGCAAACGACCCAACTACGTATAAACTCACCCTGGAGGGGGAGCACCAGTATCGACCCACGCCAGGCCTGACGAGCGCCATGAGGGAAAGGGCTTGGGAGCAGGCCTCGCTGGGGCAACTCCGCTTTCCTCTTGGAAGGGACGTCAGACGGCCTTGCCCCTGTGTGGTCCACGGCGACCTTGGTGCGAAGCCCGCACCCTACCTGGAGAGCCCTCCGGTCCTGAGGCCTCCCCTTCCTCAGCTTCCTCCTCCACGGGGCGCGAGGGCGCCACCGCGAAGACGTCTTCGTCGCCTGACGAGATATCGCGAATCTCGTCAGTAAAAGGCCCAGCTCTAGAAGAGGAGACCTCCCCAGCTGTGGCTTACTCCTCACCTAGGCCAGCTCCTGAAGCCGAGGGAGAATCGTCCCCCTCTGCTCCCCGCGGGGCCGGCATCGGCACATCAAAGTCCGCCGGGCCTGTCGGGGTGAACAAAGGCATCCCTTCCAGGCGGGCCATGCGCTCCGTCAGGTTGTACTGGTGAAGGGGCCGGAGCGCCGCGCGGACCTCATCCGCGGGGAGCACAGAGGGGTTGACGAAGAGCGCAGAGAGAATGTTGTCGACGAGGTCCTTGTCGTTGTCCTCGACGTGGAGCCGCATCTTGTCGTTCGACCCCGAGTACATCCACATGGGGATCGAGTGAGCTTGGAGGGGCGCGATGCGGCGAGTCACGAAATCTGCCACGACCATCTGCCCTGTGAGGCCCTCCTCGCGAAGGAAGCTCAGGCGCCCCATCAGGCTCGCATTCTTGGCGCCGTCGAAGGTAGCCTTGCCCCAATGGGAGTTCTTCACCGGAGGCTCGTCGAGGACCTCGAGGAAGACGCAGGGACGCTCCACCCCGACGAAGAACCACTTCTGAAGGAAGTCGTCTACTTTCTTCGTCACGGACGTGATGGCCTTGCCCTCGCTCCAGGACATGGGGATGTAGACGCCCCCATGCCGTCGACGATGCGGAACGAGACGCACCCGGAGCACTCATTCTTCGCCGTGTTCCGGAGCGCGTAGAAGCACCGGAATAGCCCCACCATGGGCTTCAGGCCCAAGTACGCCTCGCAGAGGTAGGCAAAGACGGCGAGGATGAGGACGGAGTTGGGGTGCAGGTGCAGCAGCTGCACCTGGTAGAACGCCAGCACCGCCTCCAGGAACGGAGAGACGGGCGGCACCAGTCCCGCGGCCAGGCAGTGCTGGAAGACCGGGAAGAATCCCCGCGGGCGCTTCCCGTGCGCCGCAGGCTTCAGGGCGGTGGCGCCGTGCTCGTTCGTCCGGTCCGCCACCAGGTATCGGACCTTGGAGAGCGCCTTCTCATTGACGCGCACGCCAAGAAGCGCCCCGCCCATCACGGTCTTCGCGGCTTCCGCCTGGGAGGAAGACCCCGCGGCGGCCTTGCCCTTGCTCTTGAGAGGACTCATTGTCACGGGCGCGGAGGCTGGAAGGAGTTGGAGAACAGGAACTCGCAGAGGAGAGCGGAGGCGGAGAGCTCTGTAGAGCGGAATTTTCTGCGCAGGATTGGAAACGGTAACGGCTCCGTGCCGCTGCGCTCGGGCTTTATGTCCCCTCCCGGAGCAGTTATTGGGGCGTGGTGGGGCCCCCCACGACTCACGCCCCTGATCGTGCAAAGCTGTTGATCGTCCAAGTGCCGCGTGGCTCGGGCCGGCTGGGCACTAAGGGCCCACGACGCTTCACCTAAGCCCATGGGCTCAGTCTTGCCCATCATGGGCTCGGGGGCTTCTGTCGGCCCAGTGGGAACTGAGGTATCAAGAGCCCATTCCCCCCAGGCCTCGCTCGCGGGCCAGACGGACGAAACGACTAAGGACCATGCGTCACCGCCTGGCGGGACCCTCGAGAGAGAACTCCCCTCGAGGGCCTGAAGAGGAAACGAGGGCCTCAAGGGACCCCTCGCCTCAGGGGATCTTCCCCCCGAGGAACCAACCCGCCTGAGGGAAGTCTGACAGGAATCTCCCCTCAGGCCTGAAGGGAAACGTCATCGCCAAGGAAGCCCGGCAGAGCGCACGTGACCTCTGCCACGCTCGTGCAGTGGGGCGCACACCCCCGTCGCTGTCCCTGGTGATAAAGCGGTCAACAAAGCTGCTCCGCCTGCTACGCAACTGTAAGGACCTTCTACTCTGACGATAAAGCAGGTGCACGGTGCAACCCTCCAACGGAGATCGTCGTCGCGGGCTGCACCTCAGAGACTGCCCGCTCTGCTGATAGTACCCCGCGGTCGGCCGCCTGTCGGCCGCCTGTCGGCCACGGCGCCACCTTTATCAACAATGGACCGAGTCCATGGACGAATAGAGCACGGTGGACTCGTGCTCCGCCCCGCCACTGGCAAGTGGGAGCCACCTTGAAGGCCGAGCCGAAGGAGAAGGTATGAGGCGCCTATAAAAGAGAGAAGACATCCATCGTAGCAAGGGTCGGCCCCTTGCATGCAAAACACCCTTGTAAACCCTAGCAACTCTGGTTATGTTAACCTCCGACTAGAGGAGGAAGAAGATCATCGCTTCCCTCCCCAGGCAAGAACTGCCTCAAGGGGGCTTCCGGCAAGCTCAATTGTACTGTAACCTTCCACATATAATATAGACAGGCAGGAGTAGCGGTCTTACCTCCTCACGAGTGCCGTGAACCTGGGTAAAGGACGGTGTCTTCCTTGGTCGGGTGTGCGTCTTTTTCGGGTCCGGCGAGCAACGTCGCGGAGCCACTTGAGGATTTAGACCTCCACGTTCAATCCCCTCTCGAACTACACTTCAGGAAGTGACTACCCCCGATTCCTGGGAGTCATAACCCGACAGCTTCAGCTGAAAGAAAAGGAGCTACAACATCACAGATCGATCCGATCTCATCCATAGCAGGATCCATGTCCACACAAGAATTCAACGAGTTCATGACGCAGAACCAGATAGAAGAAGAAGTACAGTCAACCCTCCAGACCAACCTAGTCGAGGATCATATGCAGATCAACGCTCCAGAAGGAAGCTTCTACCTCACTGAGTATGAGGACCATACAGAAGATAGCATACGTCTGACCGACTTCCCAGATCTAGAAATCCAATCCTCACATCAAGCTTTCGTCGACTACGATGAACATAGGAAACAAATAGGGGATGGCAAAAATAAAAAAAATAAAAACGCAGGCACAGATTGGGATAACGACACTGTAGCAACGCCTGATGACCACACAGACTACACATATCCTTCTCGCATACCCCGACAAGTTTGCGTTTCAACCACCGCAGAAACGTCTACAGCAACAGCCAATCGGAGGCCAGTCGAGTATCCTCGCACAATAACCTTACCAGATGGTACAACCACTCTGGATATCACGGAGGAGATGGATGTAAAAGTTACAAAGGTCATCGAAGATGGCATAATGATGCCAGCAGACGCAACTCCAGATGAGTTAGCAACATACAACTACTTCAACTGGTAGGAATCGCAGCGCCAAGCAATACAGGGCAACACTTGAGGAGAGAAGAAGGCATGCAAGCATATCAAGTGCGCGTAGGCGACAATTATCCATTAGTTCTAGGGCAGCAACATAAGAAAGACTCAGATCCAGGTTCCAAAGAATCCCTAAGGACGAAACGGCAGGAGTCACTCAAAACTTAGACCACTCGTTCCTAACACTCGACTCAAATGGTATACTCCCACCCAAAACAGCAGAAGGCGCCCTCATATCCATGGGAGCATACTTCCAAGCAGGTGACCCCGCTGAAGCAATGTACCTCCAGCAGATGAAGGCTCTGGAGATCGCGACAAAAGAACTACCAGACATAGGAAGGCGAGGACATAGCAGAAGTCACTCACGAGGACACCAAAGTCGCAGCCCTCCGCACAGCAGTGCCAGGAGAAGTTCCGGCCGTCATAGATCAAGAAGTCGCTCGAGGAGCAGATCTAGGAGATCGGGTAGTCGCGACTTACCTGACAATCGCGGCATAGGGCCATGCGGAGCCCAATGTTTCTCCCGAAGGATCCAAGAAGCAAAGCTGCCAAAGAAGTTTGGCCTGCCAGCCATGCCAAAATTCAATTCAAAGCAAGAGCCGTCAGGCTGGCTCGAGGACTACATGCTGGCAGTCATATGCCAACAAGGAACAACAACAACACTTCAATATCTACAACTAATGCTTGAAGGCACAACCCGGGACTGGCTCAAATCACTACCTGAAAGAACCTACGACTCCTGGGACCACTTTAAGAAAGATGATGCACACGGTGGGTGTGTTGTTGGGAGATCCCAAGAGGAAGGTGTGAAGTAGTGTAGCATCAAGTTTCCCTCAGTATGAAACCAAGGTTATCGAACCAGTAGCAGATGAAGAATTCCGTCGAGGTATCAACGGCGTAGAAAATGCTGGTGCTAAGTTGATGTGGAGCCTGCACACAAACAATCAAGATACTTTGCCCCAAATTAAAAGTGAGGTTGTGAATCTCACCGCCTTGCTGTAACAAAGGATTAAACATATGTCTGGAAGAAAGATGTATGTTTGCAGAAAGTAACATGATTGCAGTTGTGTTTTATCAGATTAATGAGATGGACTGGGGTCCACTGTTCACTAGTGGTGTCTCTCCATAAATAATAACATTCATCCATGAGTGGTAAACAAATTACAGCTAGGTAATTGACAGAATAATAATGAGTAACCCAATGCATATACTAACGTTATGATGTCTAGTGTGAGATTCATTCGGGCATTACAACAATATACATAGACCGTTCCAACCGCATATCTGACTAATACTCCACCTTCCGGTTAGCGTCTGCACCCCTTTCTGTATTAAGTTGCATGCAACAGATTATCGCCTTAACCACTATGTGTAAAGTAAGTAAGTAACATCATCCTTAGACAAAGTACTATTGTTTTATCCCTAGTGGAAACAATACATCTACAACCTTAGAGCTTTCTGTCACTGCCCCAGATTTAATAGAGACATGATATATTACATCTTGGAGTATAAATACCCCATCTTGGAGTTACGAGCATCTACTTGGCCAGAGCACACACAAGTAACGGAGATCATGCAAGATCATTAAATAGCACACACATGATATATTATGAGGAAATAGCTTTAGTACTCAATATTCATCGGATCCCAGCAAACACAACATGGAGAATTACATAAAGATGATCTTGATCATGATAGGAAGCTCACAAGATCTAAACATGATAGCACAAGAGGAGAAGAAAACCATCTAGCTACTGCTATGGACCCGTAGTCCAAGGGTAGACTACTCACGCATCAGTCCGGAGGCGGTCATGGTCATGTAGAGGCCTCCGGTGACGATTCCCCCTCCCGGCAGGGTGCCGGGGAGTAGTTCTGATCTCCCCCGAAGTGGTGTTGACGATGGCGGCGGCTCGGGACCCGTGGAGGAAAAAGTGAATATCGCATGATTATTTTTAGGTCAAGGGGGGTTTTATAGGCGAAAGGGCGTGGTCGGTGGGCGCCTGAGGGGCCCACATCTCCTCTAGGCGCGGCCAGGAAAGGAGCCGCAGCACGAGGTGGTGTGGCGACCTCGTGGCTCCTCTTCGTCTCGTCTTCGGTTTCTCGTGACGAAAAACATTCCAAAAATAATTCCAGGATCTTTTATTTCCAATTCCGAGTTGTCGGGTTATGACTCCAAGGAATCGGGGGTAGTCACTTCCTGAAGTGTAGTTCGAAAGGGGATTGAACGCGGAGGTCTAAACCCTCAAGTGGCCCCGCGACGTTGCTCGCCGGACCCGAAGAAGACGCACATCCGACCAAGGAAGACACCGTCCTTTACCCAGGTTCACGGCCCTCGTGACGAGGTAAGACCGCTACTCCTGCCTGTCTGTATTATATGTGGAAGGTTACAATACAATTGAGCTTGCCGGAAGCCCCCTTGAGGCAGTTCTTGCCTAGGGAGGGAAGCGATGATCTTCTTCCTCCTCCAGCCAGAGGCTAACCTAACCAGCGTTGCTAGGGTTTACAAGGGTGAGTTGCACACAAAGAGCCCACCCTTCCTACGATGGATGTCTTCTCTCTTTTATAGGCGCCTCGGGCCTTCTCCTTTGGCTTGGCTTTCAAGGTGGCTCCCACTTGCCAGTGGCAGGGCGGAGCACGAGTCCACCGTGCTCCCTTCGTCCATGGACTCGGTCCATTGTATATAAATGGTGGCGCCGTGGCCGACAGGCGGCCGACCGCGCGGTACTATCCGCAGAGCGGGCAGTCTCTGAGGTGGAGCCTGCGATGACGATCTCCATTGGAGGGTTGCGCCGTCCACCTGCTTTATCGTCAGAGTATAAGGTCCTCACAACTGTGCAGCAGGCGGAGCAGATTTGTTGACCACTTCATCGCCAGGGACAGCGATGGAGGTGTGCGCGCCACTGCATGAGCGTGGCAGAGGTCACGTGCACTCTGCCGTGCTTCCTTGGCCGCGACGTTTCCCTCCAGGCCTGAGGGGAGGTTCCTGTTGGACTCCCCTAAGGCGGGTTGGTTCCTCGGGGGGAGGATCCCCTGAGGTGAAGGGTCCCTTGAGGCGAGGGGTCCCTTGAGGCCCTCGCTTCCTCTTCAGGCCCTCGAGGGGAATCGCCTCTCGAGGGTCCCGCCAGTCGGTGACGCCTGGTCCTTAGTCGTTTCGTCTGGCTGGCCCGCGTGCGAGGCCTGGGGGGAATGGGCTCTTGATACCCCAGTTCCCACTGGGCCGACAGTAGCTCCCGGGCCCATGATGGGCATGACTGAGCCCATGGGCTTAGGCGAAGCGTCGTGGGCCCTTAGTGCCCAGCCGGCCCGAGCCACGCGGCACTTGGACGATTAACGGCCTCGCACGATCGGGGGCGTTAGTCATGGGGGGTCCACCACGCCCCGGTAACTGCTCCTGGAGGGGACATAAAGCCCGAGCACTGCGGCAGGGAGCCGTTACCATTTCCAACTCCTCGCAGAATATTCTGCTCCACAGAGCTCTCCGCCTCCGCGCTCTCCTGCGAGTTTCTGTTCTCCGACTCCTTCCACCTCCGCATCCGTGACAATGAGTCCTCTCAAGAGAAAGGGCAAGGCCGCCGCGGGGTCCTCCTCCCAGGCGGAGGCCGCGGAGACCGTGATGGGCGGGGCGCTGCTCGGCGCGCGTGTCAACGAGAAAGCACTCTCCAAGGTGCGTTACTTGGTGGCGGACCGGACGAACGAGCATGGCGCCACCGCCCTGAAGCTTGGGGCACATGGGAAGCGCCCAAGGGGGTTTTTCCCGGTCTTCCAGCACTGCCTGGCCGCGGGACTGGTGCCGCCCTTCTCGCCGTTTCTGGAGGCGGTGCTGGCGTTCTACCAGGTGCAACGGCTGCACCTGCACCCCAACTCCGTCCTCATCCTCGCCGTCTTCGCCTACCTCTACGACGCGTACCTGGGCCTCAAGCCCACGGTGGGGCTGTTCCGGTGCTTCTACGCGCTCCGGAATACGGCGAAGAACGAGCGCTCCGGGTGCGTCTCGTTCCGCATCGTCGACGGCATGGAGGGCGTCTATATTCCCATGTCCTGGAGCGAAGGCAAGGCCGTCACGTCCGTGATGAAGAAAGTAGACGACTTCCGCCAGAAGTGGTTCTTCGTCGGGGTGGAGCGTCCCTGCGCCTTCCTCGAGGTCCCCGACGAGCCTCCGGTGAAGAACTCCAACTGGGGCAAGGCTACCTTCGACGGCGCCAAGAATGTGAGCCTGATGGGGCGCCCGAGCTTCCTTCGCGAGGAGGGCCTCTCATGGCAGATGGTCGTGGCGGACTTCGTGACTCGCCGCATCGCACCCCTCCAAGCTCATTCAGTCCCCATTTGGATGTACTCGGGGCCGAACGACAAGATGCGGCTCCACGTCGAGGACAACGACAAGGACGTCAGCGACAACATCCTCTCCGTGCTCTTCGTCAACCCCTCTGTGCTCCCCGTGGATGAGCTCCGCGCGGCGCTCCGGCCCCTTCACCAGTACAACCTGACGGAGCGCATGGCTCTCTTGGAAGGGATGCCTCCGTTCACCCCGACAGGCCCGGCGGATTCCGATGTGCCGATGCCGGCCCCGCGGGGAGCGGAGGGGGCCGATTCTCCCTTGGCTTCAGGAGCTGGCCTAGGTGAGGAGGAAACCACAGCTGGGGAGGTTTCTTCTTCTAGAGCTGGGCCGTTTACTGACGAGACTTGCGATATCTCGTCAGGCGACGAAGACGCCTTCGTGGTGGCGCCCTCGCGCCCCATGGAGGAGGAAACTGAGGAAGGGGAGGCCTCGGGCGCGGAGGCCTCTCCAGGAAGGCGTGGGCCTCGCACCAAGGTCGCCGTGGACCACACAGGGGCGAGGCCGTCTGACGTCCCTTCCAAGAGGAAGATGGAGGCGCCCCCCGCGAGGCTTGCTCCCAAGCCCTTTCCCTCATGGCGCTCGCCAGGCCTGGCGTGGGTCGATGCTGGCGCTCCCCCTCCAGGGTGACTTTATACGTTGTTGGGTAGTTTTCCCCCTTGGGTTCTTTTTCCACCTCATCCTTTGCTGAAGTTTTTTCTTGGGCTCTTGCCAGCGGTCCTGGCCTTGTAGCTTTTGTTGGAGAAGTTGACGAGCAGCTGGGAGTCGCCCTTGATGAGTATATGCTTGACGCCTAGGGCGATTACGACGCCTAGGCCAGCAAGCAGCCCTTCATACTCGGCGATGTTGTTGGATATCTTGTCGATTCCGAAGCACAGCTGGACTGCGTAATACAACTTGTCGCCTTTGGGTGAGGTCAGGACTACGCCTGCCCCACCGTGCGACAAGCGAAAGCTCCGTCGAACTTCATGGTCCAGTAGCTGGGCATTGCAGCTCCAGAGGACTCGTGCTCTTCTTCCCAGGGCTCTTCAGGGGTTGGATCAGTCCACTCGGCGACAAAGTCTGACAACGCTCTTCCTTTGATTACCCTTGTGGTATCGAAGCGCAAATTGAATGGATGTAGCTCGATGTTCCATCCTGCGACACGATCTGTTGCGTTTGGGTTGCAAAGAATTTGCTCAAGTGGGAAAGAGGTTACCACCGTGATGGGGTGCCCCTGGAAGTAGTGTAGCAGCTTTCTTGAGGCGATGAGGAGTGCGAGGAGAAGCTTCTGCTGCATCGGGTACCGCTCGCGAGCATCACGCAGTACTGTGCTGACGAAGTAAACTGGATGCTCGACGAGAGTAGTTCCTTCTTCCTTGGCGTCTTTCGCCTGAGGTGGCCCAGCTTGGCCCTCGATGGGGTTGGCTTCAAGGGGCTTGTTCTCGAAGGACTTTGCCTCGAGGGACTGTGCTTCGAGGGACTTTGCCTCGAGGGACGTGGCCTCGAGGGACTTTGCCTCGACGGACGTGGCCTTGAGGGACGTGGTCTCGAGGGACGTGGCCTCGAGGGACTTTGCCTTGAGGGACGTGGCCTCGCAGCGCTCCTCCTGGGCCTCGAGTGTGTTAGCCTCTTGAGGCTCCTCAGTCCCTTCGGCATGAACCTCTTGTAGCGATTGACTCGGGGCGGTCCCCTCTTGAGGCTTTGGGCCTGGCGGTGGCTTTGTGGGGACTGCCCTTTTGTCGAGCTCTTTATCAGGAGGCTTTTTCTTTGGAGTGGTTGAACTCTTCTTGTGAAGTACAGGCTCCTCTCTTTCCACCACAAGGACAACACTGGCTGTTTGTGGAGTAGCTGACAAGTACAGCTCTAGGTGCTCGCCAGGCCTTGGGGCGACCATTACAGGTGGGCTGGCCAAGTACTTCTTCAAGTCCTCAATTCCTTTTTCAGCTTCAGGGGTCCACTTGAAAGTGCTCGTTCTTTTCATGATCTTGAAAAATGGCAGGGCTCTTTCGCCGAACTTGGAGATGAATCGACCCAAGCTGGCCATGCAGCCTGCCAGGCGTTGCATGTCCTTGGGCCTGCGTGGAGGTTGCATGCCTTCTATGGCCTTGATTTTGTCTGGGTTCGCCTCTATGCCCCGATGAGACACGAGGAAACCCAGCAATTTGCCTGAAGGTACTCCAAAGACGCACTTGGCGGGGTTGAGCTTGATGTTCACCTTGCGCAGGCTGGCGAAGGTTTCTTCAAGGTCTCCGAGAAGAGTATCTCCTTCTCGCGACTTCACGACGATGTCATCGACATATGCTTCAGCAGTTCGCCCCATTTGCCCGCCAAGGGCTATCCTCATTAACCTCTGGAAAGTGGCTCCGGCATTTTTTAGGCCGAAGGGCATGCAGACGTAGCAATACACACTGCATGGGGTGAGGAAGGCCGTCTTCTCCTCATCCTCTTTAGCCATCTTAATCTGGTGATAACCAGAGAGGCATCGAGAAAACAGAGGAGGTCGCTGCCTGCCGTGGAGTCCACGATCTGGTCGATTTTGGGCATGGGATAAGGGTCTTTGGGGCAGGCCTTGTTTACATCAGTGTAGTCGATGCAGAGGTGGCCTCCACCGGCAGGTTTTGGGACTACCACGCCGTTGGAGAGCCAAGTGGGGTGCGCGACTTCGTGAACGACTTTTGCCGCTTTGAGCTTCTCGACCTCCTTGACGATGAATGCTTGCTTCTCGCGGCCTTGCTTTCTTGCTTTTTGATTGACGGGGCGCGCGTTTGGGCACACGGCCAAGTGGTGCTCGATCACCTCACTCGGTACACCAGACATATCTGAAGGTGTCCATGCGAACATGTCAGAGTTTGCCTGGAGGAAGGCGACGAGCGCGCTTTCCTATTTGGGAGGCAGCGCGACGCCAATGGTGACGCTAGCCCCCAAGCCTTCAGCCCCCGAGCTACCTGAGCTCAGAGAGATCTTCTTTGTAGCAGCTGTCTCCTGAGAGAACAACTGCTTCTTCTTCTTGGGCCTCTCGAGAGGCTCTTGGTCCTCGTCTGCGGGGAAGGCCATGGCGGCGGTCTTGTAGGCCGTCTCAACAGCGCGCGTAGCATCCAGGACATGCCCACGTATGGTGATCATGCCGGCGCTGCCGGGGATCTTGACCATGTTGTACGCATGGTGCGTGACGGCCATGAACTTTGCGAGCGCGGGTTAGCCGAGGATGGCGTTGTATGGCAGGCCGATGTGCGCAACATCGAAGTCGATGTGCTCGGTGCGGTAATTTTCCTCGCTCCCGAAGGTGACGGCAAGCCTGACCTGGCCTAGAGGCTCGATTGAGCCGCTGGTGACCCCCGTGAAGGGCCTCGAGGGCATAAGCCGCTCGTAGGGCACTTGAAGCGCTTCGAACGTATCTATGGAGATAACGTTCAGGCCTGCACCGCCATCGATGAGCGTATTGGAGACAGCCACATTGTCGATGGTGGGGGTGCAGACCAGCGGGAGGGTTCCAACAGTCTTAGTGGACTTGGGGTGGTCCTGAGCGTCGAAGGCAACGTGTACTGTGACCACTTGAGGGGCCTGGAGGTTTCCGTGCATGGGAGGGCGGGTTGAGCTCGCGGACGAACTGCTTGAACTGGTTGTTTGACTTTGGCGCCTGCGACCCCCCGAGGATGCAGGCAATGGCGCCTCTCGGGGCTTGGTAGCCGCCATCTTCCTCGTCAGGGAGGTTCCCGTTCTTTTCTGTGGCGTTGGCCTGATTTCCAGATGATCTCTGGTAGCCACCCTTGCGTCCGCTCCCGCGGTAGCCAAGACCTCGACCGCGGCTGCCACTGCCTTCTGCTTGCTCGCGCTCATTGCTCAACGTTGTGAGGTCGTAGCAGGACTCCGTAGAGTGGCCGCGCCTGTTGTGGTAGATGCAGAAAGGGAGGTGATCATCTTTCCTCTCTCCAGCCTCGGGGGAGTCCCTACGGGTGCCTTTTGTGTCAGGCTCTGCCGCGAGAACTGCGGTGGCCTTGCGCTTGGCCTCCTCCTTCTTCTTCTGGCTCTTGGACCCCTCAGCATGATCGTCCCTCTCGAGGACATTTTCACGAAGAGGAGTCCCTCTTCAGCCTTGGCGCACTTGTCCGCCATGTCGAACAGCTTGACCACAGAGGTGAGCTTGTCGTGGATGCCCAGCTTCTCGAGCATCCATCTGTTTGTGACGCCCTCGCGGAAAGCGGTATGAATTGAGTGTCGAGGATGTTCGGGATCTTGTTGCGCACCTGGCTGAAGCGCTGGATCTACTTGCGGAGCGTTTCATCCTTCCTCTGCACCACAGCGTGCAGATCGTTGTGGGTGAGGGCGCGCTCGTACGTCCCCTTGAAGTTGGAGACGAACTGCTTGTAGAGCTCCTCCCAGGAGTTCACAGAGTCCTCCGGGAGGTTCAGGAGCCACGACAGCGCAGAGTCACGTAGCGCGTGGGAGAACCAGTTGGCCATGACCTTGTCGTCTCCCCCCGCAGCTTGGATGGAGGTGGTGTAGAGCTGCAGGAACTC
Source organism: Poa annua (assembly GCA_026929855.1). Lineage (NCBI taxonomy): Eukaryota > Viridiplantae > Streptophyta > Magnoliopsida > Poales > Poaceae > Poa > Poa annua. The sequence goes on from CM049426.1 coordinate 38,593,275, forward strand.
GACGGGGTTGCTGGAGCCGTCGTAGCCCTTGGGAAGAGCCGGCCTGAACTTCTGCGGCAGACCACGCGATGCAGAGAGCGAGTGAATGCCATGCAGCCAGAGGTGTACGTAGCGACCCCGTGCTGAAGCGCGCCGCGGTTCTGCTATCCCGCCTGGCCGAGCTCCTCCACGAGCCTGTTCTGGCGGTCTCGCTGGAGCTCCATCCCCACACGAGCGTCGGGCGCAGTACGCTGCACGATTAAGCAATCGTGTGGCGAGGACGCGTGTGAGGCAGCCCTTTGTGCCGCAGCCGGTGCAGGCCCCGGAGGTGGCGGAGGCGCATTTGTTGCGACCGTGCCCGCGAGAGAGGGGTGCACGTTGGACTGCGACGGAGCGGGGCGCGTCGTGGCGATGCCGACGAGGTGGTTGAGGCATTGGAGCTACTTCTCGTGGGCCTCAGCGGTGGGCTGGTAGCGGAGCAGCTCCTGCGCCATGAGCAGCGCGGTGTGGGGCGCAGGGTCTGTCCTCCCCGGGCCCGAGCCGCTCGGGCGCTGCGTCGGGTGCAACGACTGCGCGTCCTCCTTGTGCTCGGCGTCGTGCTCTGGTACCTCCGCGTGAGGGCCAGAAGGGACGTGCTCCTCGTGGCGGGGTCGGCCCCGCCGTGCGCGGGTGGTCGCGGCACCTGGAGGCACGCGTGCTCCCGCGGGCACGCGTCGGTTGACTCGAGCGGCGCGGGTGGCGCACGTGTTCACCATGGCGCGGAGACGAACTCGAAGGTTGTTGACGCGGCTCAATCCCCTACCTGGCGCGCCAAATGTCGGGTTATGACTCCCAGGAATCGGGGGTAGTCACTTCCTGAAGTGTAGTTCGAAAGGGGATTGAAAGCGGAGGTCTAAACCCTCAAGTGGCCCCGCGACGTTGCTCGCCGGACCCGAAGAAGACGCACACCCGACCAAGGAAGACACCGTCCTTTACCCAGGTTCACGGCCCTCGTGAGGAGGTAAGACCGCTACTCCTGCATGTCTGTATTATATGTGGAAGGTTACAATACAATTGAGCTTGCCGGAAGCCCCCTTGAGGCATGTGACGCCCTAAAATCGGTACTATGTAGATATAAGCGTTCCCGCCAAAAATCCGCATAATAACGATTTTAGGTCGCCCACCAGACATAATGTGCACGCCGAAACATGCGCATTATGTGGGTGGAATTGTGATAACATTACAACAGTTCCAATACATCCACAAATACAACAGAAGATATATAATACAACAACGACTCCAACGAGTCAAGATACAAAGGATACAATACAAAGATTCAAATGACAGCGGAAGCAAAATAATATCCATCTAAGGATAAGATGCAAATTGGACTAAGAGTCCTGAAGATAAGCGATGGCGCCATATCCCTGCCCAGCCAAGCCGGAGGGATTCCCAAGCTAACGTCGTCAGACTTCAAAACCTGTTAACTGCACATAAAGCACAACCCAAAAGAGGGTCAGGGCACTCCCTGGCAAGCAAAACCGACTTGCCTACTTTCTACACCATCTCCCAAAATATAGGGGAGGTGGACTTAGCGGCAGCAGCACTAGCAACCTAAAGAGACACGCTACAACTTCCGTCTAATCAGAGAGGGATAAGAGAGCGCATAAAGATAAACATCTACAACTAACACCAAACATAACCCATTCTCGAATTAACCCCCTCAACCAAATATGAGGAAGCAATTCGGGAAACACACACGTTGAACAGTTTTAATTATAATTTATTGTGAAAGTAATTCTATATTACTAATCAAATTAATTAACATTAATTAGGTGCAAGTTGTCTAGATCTTGTTAGCCAGCATCATCACCAAAGTCGTCCATAACCGTGGACACGGCTCATCGATAAGATTATACCCTGCAGGGGTGCACTACAGTACCCATACTCGCATGATCAACCCGTGAGGGCCTCTCAACACGACTCATTCCTTCACTACAGCAAGTCCAAGTGCCACCCATATGAGTTGTTACCCGCGTCAGGAGTCCGGCCGAATCTCAATTGCGGACTCATTATTTTGTGCCTACGCACCATGCGGCTCAAACCACAGTAGGAACTGTCCGCTACGTACGCACCACACCTATATGACCCCCCGTATCACATACCCTCTCATCATCATCATCATCATGCACATGCATATGAGCAAATGGAAAACCCGAACTACTTGCGGCACATGGACGAGCTGCGGATCCGTTCAAAGTCGAGGGGGGCTCCATTGGGCCTCCCACAAGTGGTTAGTGCGCTCAAAATTGGATCCGAGGACAAAATCTCAGTTCCTAGGTCGACACTGAGCAGAACAAAGCACCTCGCAAGGCCTTCCGCCTGGTGCCTTATCTTTTAATTATAATGCCCCAATATAATACAACATTTTATTAAGGTAGAATAATAATACTAAGCAGATGAAACATAAGACCAACAGACGACTCGCACAAACAACTCTAAGCATGCGCTACGACTCGCAAGGCCAACAGATAAACATGCCACGGGTATTAGGTTGTGGGGATAAAGCTGTATGGGCTGCAGGATAAACATGTGACGGGATCGCAATTCAAGAATCGATAACTAGGGTAGCAGAGATCAACGGCAGGAATGAAAGACAATGTATAGGTAAACAAGCAAACTTTGCTTGCCTGGAATCCCGCATGGAAGCAGATCTTGTCGTTGCTCACACATCTCAACGTCGTATCCGCGAAGAAGCAACAAACACTGGAAAGCGTAAAGATGCATTTTACAACTACGGCAAAAGATCCAGCATGATCATATGAGAATGATGCATGGCATGGCAAGATGCAACACAATGCAGGTAATCCAAATTAAGCGGGAAAGCAACCCCGGCAATTAATATTTAGGTGCAAGTTATTTATTTACCAGCAATATTAAATGTTGGTTAGCATGGCAACACATGGCATGGGTGATCTAATTAAATTAAATGGAATAGGGCGTTATATATTTATTACCCCACACATTCCATAATTATTATTTAGGTGAATTGCTACACCCGCAAACCCAAGAGATGCAACAAATGCAAGTATGATGCGATATGCACAAGATATATGACATTTAATAAAAATAGGTTTTAGGGTTAGGGTTTGGGTCCGTACGTCGGATCGGGTGAACTAGGGTTCGAAACCGACGTCTTCGGTGCGTAGAGGAAGTAGTCGTCGCGGAACCGGGGCATCGTCGTTTGTCGGTGTCGTGGAAGTGGTCGGGTAGTCGGGGCACGTAGGAGCACGACAATCGGACACCGGAAGAAAGCGCGCACGGGCGGGCACCGCGACACGGACACGGACAGTGGCGGCGACGCGACACCGGAGGGAGAACTCGCACGCGCATTCGGCAACACCTCGATGGGTGGACAACTCGGACACAAAAGCGACGCCGAAGTTCTTGCAGGCAAACCACCGAACACCTTGCGGGCGGTGGACGCGAGTAGGTCGGGGAGGCGGTCCGGGCACGCACGGGAGGCGGAGCAGGAGAGGACGCGCGCGGACGGCGGCGCGCGGTAGCAAGCGCAAGGGCGACGACGACGCGTGCGGCGCGCGGCGGCAGCGAGCGGCGGCGCGGGGCGGGAGGAGCGCGGGCGGCGGCTCGCGGGGAGCGTGGGCGGCGAGCGCGCAGCGGCGGCGGCGGCAGCGGATGCGCACGGCGGCGGCGACCGGCGCGAACGGACGCACGCGACACGGCAGCGTAGGGCGCGACACGGCGGCGTGCGGGCATCGCGGGAAGGCGCGCCGCGAGCGGGAGAGGCGCAGGCCGAGGAGGCGTGCGGCGAGCGGAGCAGGGGTCGGCGCACGGGGCTGGCGCGGCCGCGGCGGAGCTCGGGCCGGCGGCGGCGCGCGATGGAGAGGCGCGGGCAGGAGCAGGGGGCGCGGCGCCGGGCGGCGGCGGCTGGCGCGGGGAGCTGGCGTCGGGAGCTCGGCTGGCGAGCGGCGGGCGCGGGAGGCGCGCGCGGCCGGACGGCCAGCGGCGCGGAGGAGCTTGGGGCGAGGGCGCGGGAGGCTGGGGCTGCTGCGGGCGCTGCGCGCAACGGCTGAGGCGCAGGCCGGGCGGCTCGGTGGCGCCGGGCGGCGGGGACGGCGGTCCGGCGACGGGGACGGCCGGAGCAGCTCGGGAGGGCTGGTGCGTGCGGGAGCGATTTGGTGCGGGGCGTCGGGAGTTGGTGCGGGGCGCTGCGGGATGAGGAAGAAGAAAAGAAAGAGAAGAAGGGAAAAGAAAGAAAAAAGAAAGAAAAAGGAAAGAAAGAAAAGGAGGGGGAAAAAAAGAAAAGGAAAAAGGGACAAGTGGAGGGGGGCGGCTGTAAAGTTCCCAGTGGTGGGAAGAAATTTCTGGGGGGGGGAAACCTAGGGTTTGGCTTAGGTGGGCTTGGGCTTTATTCCTCTCCCGTTTAACTTTTCGGTTTTATATTTTTAAAACAAAATAGAAAACGAATTTGAACACGAAACCTTTACAAAATATTTTTAGTTTTCAAAGGACAATTTAATAAACTAGTTTTTAACATTTTTAAAAGATTTGAAAATAACACATTTTTAATTAATTTGAAATGCATTTGAATTTAATTATAGAAATTTAATTTAAATGCAACAAATTAAATTAATGCGATGCGATGCCATGTCGATGCAAAAAGAAAAACTCACAAAACATAAAGGGGATAAATCCCGGGGCGTTACAATCGACACCACTAAAAAGGGATCGCGTCCCGAGATCCACGCCGAGACCACAAGAAGAGAGGGGTAACTATCGAGTCTTCACGCTCCGGGATGAACTTCTCGACACCACTAACAAGGGATTGTTGCTCCAACTTGAAATTCTCGACACCACTAACAAAGGATTGTTGCTCACGACGAAGACGACTCCGAAAGATCGAACCTAATAGGATAAAAGGCAAGAAATCGTCCACCCACACGTAGGATTCTAAACTTTGAAAGTTAGATAAGAGAAGAGACTCAAAACAAGTAAGGTAAGAGGAGAAATAGAATATAGATAAGGAATAAAAAGAAACCTATTGAGATATTTTTCAAAAAATAATTTAAGTCAAATAGTGGCTCCCAAGGTGGCTCCCAAGGTATCTCCTTCGGCTTGGCCTTCAAGGTGGCTCCCACTTGCCAGTGGCAGGGCGGAGCACGAGTCAACCGTGCTCCCTTCGTCCATGGACTCGGTCCATTGTTGATAAATGGTGGCGCCGTGGCCGACAGGCGGCCGACCGCGCGGTACTATCCGCAGAGCGGGCAGTCTCTAAGGTGGAGCCCGCGATGACGATCTCCGTTGGAGGGTTGCGCTGTCCACCTGCTTTATCGTCAGAGTAGAAGGTCCTCACAGCTGTGCAGCAGGCGGAGCAGCTTTGTTGACCACTTTATCGCCAGGGATAGCGACGGAGGTGTGCGCGCCAGTGCATGAGCGTGGCAGAGGTCACGTGCGCTCTGCCGTGCTTCCTTGGCCGCGACGTATCCCTCTAGGGCTGAGGGGAGGTTCCTGTTGGACTCCCCTCAGGCGGGTTGGTTCCTCGGGGGGAGGATCCCCTGAGGCGAGGGGTCCCTTGAGGCGAGGGGTCCCTTGAGGCCCTCGCTTCCTCTTCAGGCCCTCGCGGGGAATCGCCTCTCGAGGGTCCCGCCAGGTGGTGACGCCTGGTCCTTAGTTGTTTCGTCTGGCTGGCCCGCGTGCGAGGCCTGGGGGGAATGGGCTCTTGATACCCCAGTTCCCACTGGGCCGACACGAGTATTTCCTTAAGTCATTTTCTGAAACCAAAAACAGCAGAAAACAGGGAACTGGCACTGTGGCATCTTGTTAATAGGTTAGTCCCACAAAATGCATAAAACTATATAAAATGCATATAAAACATGTAATAACGTGATATAACATAGCATGGAACATAAGAAATTATGGATACGTTGGAGACGTATCAACGTCCCCAAGCTTAGTTCTTCTCGTCCCAAGTAGGCAAGCACGATAAAAGAAGAATAATTTCTAAAGTGACATGCTTAAACACAATCTTGATCATGTAATAATGTAAGACATGTAAACTGAGATCAAATGAATAAGGGTTGTAGTTTATATTGATAACAAACGAGTAATGAATAAACGAGTAGGTGAAGCAAGCAAAGATTTCAATGATATAGTACTAGATAGCAATCAACTGTGCAAAGTAGATATTATAGATGATTTAAGATTCAAGCACAATAATATAATCATCTAATTCTTCCAATAAACATGACAACTTAATGAAAGGATCAAGTCAAGCAATATCAATATGCACGTAGAAGATCATATATTATTTGTTCAAAATAAACAAGCAAGCGTTCAACGTTGGTTCCTGGCACAAGGATGTTATGGCTAAGATAATGTTAACGGAGGTTTGGAAGGCTAACGGAAGAAAGGCTCACAAATCTGTAGATGATCATTAGACAAAAGAAAGTCATACAATCGAAGCTATTTAAGTAGTAGTGATTGCCACACAACGGATGGACAATGAGCTATAAGTATATGAAAGCTCTCCAATGGAACTAGTGGGGGTGCATCCAACTTGCTTCCTCACGAAGACCTAGAGCACTTTTGAGGAGGATCATCATTGGAATATACAAGCCATGTTCTATAGTGTAAAGTTCCCCACATAGTTATGCAACTAAAACATGAAAACTCTCTCATATGGAGTAAAGGTTATAAACATGAGCACAAATGATGATCATAAATGATATGGTGCTATAATATGAGCACAAGCGATGACTATATATGATATGGTGCTATAACATGAGCACAAGTGTGTGATAAAGAATAGAAATGCTGCCCCTATTTCTTTCTTTTTTTTCTTTTTTTCTTTTTTCTATTTTTTTCCTTTTCTGTTTCTCTTTTCGATGGCCTCCGTGGCTCTTTTCACTTTTAGGGGAAAGCATCCTATATGATATATTATATATGACAACACACTAATTATGATAAGACAACATACTGATGATACAAGTAACTAATATGAATGTGTCATAAAGAATACATATGACAACGGTGCCTCTGCCAGTGTAGCAGGTTATGCAGTGATCTAGCGTAACATGGGTAAAACCACACATCAGATTTATAGAAACACGAAAAGCAGTAAATAAGTGATGAATGACAAGAAATCATGTAATGTAAGATGGATGTTGCATGGAAATATATCTCGGAACAGCTATGAAAAGGCTGTAGTAGGTAGGTATGGTGGATGTTTTGAGGAAGATATTTGGCTTATGTGTAGGAGAACAAGATGAAGATCTCCCACGAGTTTGGATGTACCCGTGAAAAATGCACCAACTCTAAATGTGAGAAAGGACAATGCAAAGTACCGAAGAGGCTAGCAATATGGTGGTGGAAGTGCCATGAAAACCGCAGTTTTAGAACTCACAAGTAAAAAGATTCCAAATAAAAATATGATCATGCAAGGCATAATGAAAATTGCTCCTAGCGGTGTTGTGGCAAATGAACAAGTCACTATTGGGGACCCGACCGTAGCGCATAACATAAATTCATTAAGGTTGCTTCGGGCAAATAGAAGTCATATACCATTATGCAATCAACTGGAAATATAAGTGTGGCACAGTTTTCAAGTTTCTGTAGACCAACCATTTAATCATTCCACTTTACTAGACCATCATGTTTACCATTAAGCAAATTAATATCTCAAAACAACATCAATGATTCAAGTGACACAATTTAATGATCTACAAGATTATGAATCATTTAGTTATACCATCTACCACATTTAGCTTTTTCTGTTCTCAACGAAACACCAATCAACTTATTGAAAACATAAACTCTCCAAGTTATTATACAATGATATATGAGAGTATAATATAACAAAGCTAACAGCTCTAGCAAAAGATGCATGAAAAACAAGAGCTAGAGAGTAAACAATAACAAAAAAAGAATACTCAACGAATATAAGTGAAGAATACGAGTATTCGTATGAAAAAGTGGAGCGTGTCTCTCTCCCACACAAAAGAATGCTAGGATCTATTTTATTCAGAGGATCAAAATAACAAAATAATAAATAAAAGCAAACAGTCGCTTCTAGATAAGCACATAAGATGTGACGGAATTAAAATATAATTTCATTAGAAAGGACCTAATAGTTTGTCGATCAAGAAGGGGATTCCTTGGACATCCCCAAGGTTTGACGCTTGAGTATTCTTGAATTATATTGGGGGTGAACCACCGGGGCATCCCCAAGCTTTGGTGTTATTATCCTCTTAATCACATTATATCATCCTTCTCTCTTGATCTTTGAAAACTTTCTCCACACCAAACTTAGAGTTAATTCATTAGAGGGTTAGTGCACAAAAACTTATTATATTATGTAGAAACACAATTAATACCAATGCTACTGGACATTAGCTAGGGGCACTGATACTTCATAGGATAAAAAGATCCAATCAAAATAGTAAAAGAAGCATTGCAAAAGAAAATGGCAGAATCTGTCAAAAACAGAACAGTCCGTAAAGACGAATTTTTTCGACGCACTTAACTTGCTCAGATCAGAAAACTCAAAACTAATGAAAGTTGCGTATACATCTGTGGATTGCGCACAGAAAAGTGCAGATGTTTCTGACGTTCCAGTGTATGGATATGGAATTAACGGTGGACAGCAGAAATCTGTTTCAGCACAGGAATTAATATTTAGCATCAACTTTCGGCTAGAGTCTTAACTTGACACAACATTGCAATAAAATTAAAATACAAAGTAGTTACTACAGAGGTAGGACATGTCCTTGACACAAGCAAAATAAAATAAAATGACAGAAAATAAAAGTGGGTTGTCTCACATAAGCGCTTTTGTTTAACGTCTTTGAGCTAGGCACAAAGTAAAACTCAAGTATTATCAAGATCAAGAATAAAAACCCTCTCAACTATGCATTGTGTTTTACCTATATAAGGTTCAGACATACCCCTTTCATTTCTTTTAGCCTTACTAATTTCATCAAATGGGTTTTGAGGGACAATCCAATAAAAAATTTCTTTCGGAGCTTCATGCATAGCTACAAGTTTAACAGGTATTGGCACTTTCATTTCTTCCCCCTTTATAGGTTCGGTTTTCCCTAATTTTTCAAGTGCATTAATAACATCTACACATGAGCCTAGCATATTAAAACGATCAAAAACTTTCCTAGCTTCTAGGCAATATCACCAAATTCTTTAAGCAAGGTTTTCATGATAAAATCCTTCTTTTCAGCATTTTTAGCATTATGAAGATCAAGAAACATTTGTTGTATTATGGTATGAAGGTTAACAAACCTAGTTTCCAGCATGTGAACTAAAGAAGTTCTGCTATGGATTTGCTCCTCAATATCACTATTCTTACTAGGGTCAATTGGTCCTGTGCCATACCTAGATGAGTTATATCGGTTTGTGCCACCCGCGCTGTTTCTCTGTTCTGTGGCCTGGTTTGCTCGCATATCGGTCAAACGCTCGTTTCCCTCTGGTCAACCTCCTTTGACCCGCACTTGGCCTGACTGGTGGGGTCAGCCTGGCGCGGCTCGACTAGAATTTCCGCGGCTCGGTTGGGATTTCCTGTGGTCGGCGCGTGGGGCCGGGGCACTAGTCTGACTGGTGGGGTCGGCGCTTGGGTTTGTCGCGTGGGGTCAGCGTGGGGTCAACGCGAGTCAGTTAGGGTTTGCCTGCCCACCCCCGCAGCGGCTAATAAAAGGGGGACGCCCTCGCCGGAGAAACGCCATTTTCTCTCCCCTCCCTCCCTCGAAAATGCGGTAGAGCCCACCCTCGCCGCAGAACCCCCCCTACTCGCCGATGTCGGACTCGGAGCTCTACTCGGTTGAGGAACTGCACGACATGCAGGAGATGGAGCGAGAGGAGCGGCTAGTGGAGAAGAACCGTCGACGGTGGTAGAAAGGTATCTCCCCTCTGTGCGAGAAGAAAGAGCAACCATACGAAGTGGCGCGTGGAGATCCTCCGCCGCAATCCCCAATATACGAGTATGGGGAATCAGAGTCCTCGGATGAGCCCTACTCCGACGAGGAGCGCGGGCCTGCTGTCGTGGACCAACCGCCCGCGCCCGTCGTCATTGCGCCCATTGCCGAGCCCAATGTTGTCGACGAGGACATCTCTCGCGAGGGGAACTCTGACGACATTGACGACTCCGAAGATGAGGATGACATGGATGACTCCGACGCCTCCGACTCCGATGACGAAGACAAATCCGACGCCTCTGAGGACTCTGATGTCACCGTCGGTCCACCGCAGCACCCATGAAGAAGAAGAAGAAGAAGAAGAAGAAGTAGAAGTATTATCAATATTATTAGTAATAGTAGTTGTAGTAGTAGTAGTATAGTTCTTGTAAATGACTGTGCTATATGGAGATAATCGTTTGTTTCTATGGAGTAAATCTTTATTCTGATCGTCTATCTTGTTTGACAAATGCATTTACACCATGATTGGACATGACGGCTAGGCTAGGCTAGCTGTGGTGAGGAAGCAGTTCTGCGACGCGTTCAATGGCCATGCCTATCCGTGCACGCTACATAGATGGCAGGGTGGACTACGGCTTGCCACGCACGTATTCAATGTGCACGCAGGGCCACGAACTGGAAGGCTCTCGGATGTGTCTCATCGTACGACTCGTAAATATTGGTTTTCTTCGGATTCTTCCTTTCACGCTAGAATGGATAAACATGAACGGATATGTGCCGCTCGTTCGGCTTATGATCAATTTAGACATAAATTAGCGCAGACTGGCGGGGGCGATGGAGCTGTAACGCAAGTACGCGATTGGAACGAGACAGACATAGCTATAGCTAGTACTCCCAAATCTGAACTAAGGCGGCGCAGGCCTGGTTGAGCCGCTGGCGTGCTTCAGACGCACATCGTTCATTAGCTCCTCAAAATTGGCATCAAAACGTCGATGCCTCTCCGCGCGGCGCTCCGAACGCACGGACTTGGTGAAAACACGCGCATCCAGCTCAACTTAGTCGACGATCTTGAGTAGGTCGGCGCCGTCGTCGGTGGAGAGCGATTTGAGACTTGAGTAGGACTCATCGTCGTCGCTGGACTCGGTAAACGGTGCCGTCGGCGGCGGCGGCTGTGGGGTCTCCGCGGCCCGGGAGGACCCAGCCTCCCCATCGTGACTTCGCTGCAGTGGTCGTCGCAACGTTGGGCGTCCTCTTCCTCGCTGCGGTGCGCTCCCCCTCCTGTTAGCTAGGTTCCTCCTCCTCGCTGCAGCTGCAATGGCATTCAATTAACGGCGGCGTCGCTCCTCCTCCTTGTAGTCGCTCTCGGATGGGGATGACGTGGCGGTGAGAACAGAGATGGGTGGCGAGAAGGCGGATGGAAGGGTTTAAATGGTCGCGTAGTAGGCGAGAAATGCTACGCAACGGGAACTGGCACATAGATTCCAGCGAGCACGTACATTCCAGCGAGTACGCTAAACTGTCAAACTTGGTAAAAAAAGATTGAAAAATGTTTGGTACAAATGAATGGGTTTGATGCTAAGTTACGCAAAGTTAGGTTTTTTTAAATACGTATGAACACATTTTGCAGCGAAATCCACTGTTTTTGGTTGGAAATGGTTGCGTTTACCCTACCTTCGGAGCTCATTTGGATCGCATTTTTCAGCGAGTCCACTCACCATTTTGACTTAGAAATGGGACCTTTAACCCTACCTTTGGAGCTCATTTGAAACATATTTTTCATCGAGTTCACAATTTTTGCTTAGAAATGGGGCCATTTACCCTACCTTTGGATCTCATTTGAAACACAATTTTCAGCCAGTCCATTGTTTTTGGTTTAGAAATGGGGCCGTTTACTCTGTCTTTGGAGCTCATTTGAAACACATTTTTCAGCGTGTCCACAATTTTAGCTTAGAAATGCATGGGGCCGTTTACTCTACCTTGGGAGCTCATTTGAAATACATCGAGTCCACAGTTTTTTCTTAGACATGGGGTCGCTTACCCTACCTTTAGAGCTCATTTGAAACACATTTTTCAGCGTGTCCACAATTTTAGCTTAGAAATGCATGGGGCCGTTTACCCTACCTTGCGAGCTCATTTGGAACACATTTTTCAGCAAGTCCACAATTTTTGCTTAGAAATAGGGCCGTTTACCCTACCTTTGGAACTCATTTGAAACATATTTTTCAGGCAGTCCACCATTTTTACTTACGAATGCCTGGGGCCGTTTACCCTACCTTTGGAGCTCATTTGAAACATATTTTTCACGCAGTCCACCAGTGTTACTTACAAATGCATGAGGCCGTTTACCGTACCTTTGGAGCTCATTTGAAACACATTTTAAAGTGAGTCTAAGCTAATTTGAAAATTTATATGGATTAGAGTAGCATTCAAAATCTGTATTTGGTGTGCCAAAATACCCATTTTGTGTCACTGAGGCAAATGCGTGTGGGCGAGCCAAAATTCCCGTTGGGTCCGCCGTGGTCCACTCGTCAGCGGGTGTACAGCACTTGTCCTACGTGCGCGTCCAATCAAATCGCGAAATGAGCTTCTCGCAGATTCCTTCTAGAGGAAATCAGACGGCTGTAGATTCCTTGTAGAGGAAATCGGACGGCCGTAGATTCATTGTAGAGGAAATGAGCTTTAAAAATTAAAAAATTATCGAAAAATTGAAAAACCGACGCACATAGTCTTAGTATGTCATATACTTACGACTCAAGTTGAAAACATGGTCTAAGATACATTCAAAAGGAGAAGGACATGGATCTTAGGTGATATCGCATAACTAAAACTATGAGGTCTAAGGTTGGAGAGAAGTGGTTTCGCATTCGCAACATGAAATTTTCAAAAACCTCACTAAAGTTTCATATTGGAGTGACTAAGTATCCATGCTTAGTTTTTCGTTTTCAAGTATTAAACTTGTTTAAATGTTGGTCAAACATAGGTTTGACCGATTTTGAAAGAACCATAAAATTCAAAAATTATCGAAAAATTTAAAAACCGACGCACATGGTCTTATTATGTCATATACTAACGACTCAAGTTGAAAAACATGGTCTACATACATTCAAAAGGAGAAGGGCATGGATCTCAGGTGATATCGCATAACTCAAACTATGAGGTCTAAGGTTGGAGAGAAGTGGTTTTGGAATTGCAACATGAAATTATCAAAAACCTCACTAAACCTTCATTTTGGAGTGACTGAGAAGGATCCATACTTAGTTTTTTATTTTCATGTTTTAAACTTTTTTTAACTGTTGGTCAAACTTAGGTTTGACCGATTATGAAATAACCATAAAAAATTCAAAATTATCGAAAAATTGAAAAACCGACGAACATAGTATTCTTATGTCATATACTAACGACTCAAGTTGAAAAACATGGTGTACATACATTCAAATGAGAAGGGCATGTATCTCATGTGATATCACATAACTCAAATGTGCAAATGAGAATTGCAACATGATAATTTCAAAATACTCACTAAAGTATCATTTAGGAGTGACTAAGAATGGTCTAGGCTTAGTTCGCGCCCAAATTTTAGACAAATGTGCGCCTGTGCGCGCCTAGAGAACGACGGGCATGCTCTGAGCACGCCCGGAGTGCGCACTTAAGGTGTTCGACAGAAGTACAATAACAAACATTACAAATTTTCGCAAATGTTCAGAGCTTTGAGTTGCTCCTTGTGTTCTTAGAAGGAGCTACGACCTTGCTCCGGGTACTCCTTGCTACGCCCTCCCACTTCTTGTGCTTCTTGGCTTGTTTGTTCCTAGTTTGTGGTGATGCTTCTGCTGGTGGTGATGCTCCTATTGCTGGTGGTGATGCTCGTACTGCTGCTCGTGATGCTCCTGTTGCTTGTGATGCTCGTGATGCTCCTGCTGGTGGTGATACTCCTGCTGGTGGTGATGCTCTTGTTGTTGATGATGCCGGAACCCAGGTACTTCCAGTAGCCGAAACTGGTGGTCTCGGAGGCGAAGCTACAAATTCCTCTTCCTCTTCCATTCCAGCAATTACTCCCGAAAAAAATGCCTCTGCTTCAGGATCTTCTCGTTCCGTATCTTCTGGTGCTCCCCATTCTTCACGAGCAACTCTTTTCGTTACACGAGTCCTTTTCTGCCAGAAGCCTTTAGTTTTACCCTTCTTTCTTGTCTTTTCCCTGGCATTCGAAATTCAAGTGAAACAGATATTTCCTAACTAAGATGGAAAACTCTACACACACGTACCTTTCAGCAAACTCTCTTGCTACGGCTTTTGCTACTGCGGCGGCTGCTTCTGCTGCTCTGGCGGCGGCTGCTACTGCTGCTTCTGCTGCTTCATCTGCGCCCCATTATTTGTCTGTTACAAATGTAGAGGGGACTGCATTGTTGCGATTCTTTTTCATGTGCCCTAGTTTCCCACATCTTTTGCACGGACGCCTCTTTACGGCTCTACCCTCTGCACCTGGTCTTACTTTGTTTACCCTTGGCCTTCTAGGTGCTCTGTTTAGCGCCGGAGGGTTGATGACCCACAAGTATAGGGGATCGCAACAGTCTTCGAGGGAAGTAAAACCCAAATCTATTCATTCGACAGAAGGGGAGCCAAAGAATATTTATAAGCTTTAACAGATGATTTGTCAGATCAGCTGCAACTGTGAATAGACTTGCTCGAGGAAGATTATTAGTAGCAACAGTTTTATAGTAGAGATAGTAGTGTAATAATAGTAGTAGGAGAATTAAGACATCGATAGTGATTGAAGTAGACATCAGGATTAAAATATTGTAGGCATAGGGACGGATGTACGGGCGTTGCATGGAGGAGATAATTAATGCAATAACATAGCATAAGCATTTGCAGATAAATAATATAAAGCATCCAAGTATTAACTAATCATAAGCATGTATTCCAATTTAGCTGTGCATGCTCGCAATGAGACACTTGCACATCATCTTTTGTCCTGCCAGCCCATTTGCAGCGGGGCCTCTAGGGAAACTACATGCAATTAAGGTACTCCTTTTAATAAAGTACCGGAGCAAAGCATTAACACTCCGTGAATACATGTGATCCTCAAAGCATAGCCATTCCCTCCGGTTATCCCAATTGCTATCACTTTGGGGCCATTGGTTCCGGACAATAACGTGTGTATACAACTCATAGATATGATCCAAAACAATAATTATCATCATGATTCAATAACATGTTTAGATCTGAAATCATGGCACTCGGGCCTTGTGTCAAGCATTAAGCATAACAAGTTGCGACAATGACGTAAAACACCGATAACGAATACTAGTCACTTTGCCCTAACAATCTTACAACTATTACATGATTGATCTTATCCAGTCCCTACCATCCCCTCAAGCCTACAGCGGTGAATTACTCACTCACGGATGGGAGAAACGTGGATGGTTGATGGAGAGGCGGTGGAGATGACGATGGCGATGATCCCCTTCGATTCCCCGTCCCGGCAGGGTGCCGGAACAGAGACTTCTGGTCCCCGAACTAGGGTTCGCGATGGCGGCGGCCTACAGTGGTGTTCTCTGGAAAAGTGGCTATCCCCCGAACGTTTTTAGGTCAGGAGGGTCTTGTAGCCGCGAGGGGGTCGCGAGGAGGCAGCCGAGTGGGCCACATCGCCTGCTGGCGTGGCCAGGGCCCACCCACGCCAGGAGGTGGTATGGTGGCCTCGTGCCTCCTCTCCGGCTGGTCTTCGTGGTTCCTGGTCCCTCTCGGATGGAAAATACCTTCTGGTTGATTTTTGGGTTTTTTCTCCGAAGTTGATATTTCTGCACAAAAAGGGCACACCAGGGTAATTCTGCTGAAAACAGCATTAGTCGGCGTTAGTTGCATCCAAAACACACAAATTAGAGGTAAAACAATAGCAAAAGTGTTCGGGAAAGTAGATACGGTTTGGACGTATCAAGGGTATAGTTTGAATCCTAGATGATACTCATCCCATTGTTCTTTTCCCAATAAAGCAGGCACGTTATCAGCATATGCTTCCATAAACTTGGCAACCGAGAAATATTCAGACACATATTGATCAACTTTGCCCAATTCGCCTCCAGGGTAGTTCATGAAGTAGACGACATGTGTACATGGCTTGCCACTGAGCTCCCATCGCTTGCAACTACATTTCTTTTTTGTCAAAGCCACTGGATACCTCCAAACATGGTCTTTGAAGGTATATGTCAGCTGAGCTAATAGGCCTAGAATCTTTGCATTTCTACAAAACCCTGCATATTTCTTGCTCGTGCATGCAAATTCTTGATCACACTTGGGATGATGATATGGCCATCATATGAGTCTGCAATTCTATTGCGAATACCATCTTCTCCATTATCAACTGCCTGATGCTGTCAAATATTTCCCACACCATTAGACCTTTGAGGTGCTTAATATTTGCGCGGAAACTTTCAATAACGTTGCTTGTCACATAGTTCACATTGCAAGATGTTCCAAATAAGCTTCTCGTCCACAGCTTTCTGTGATGTGCATCCAAGTATGGTTCGACGGTGGCATTTCAGCATACATAGTCTTCAAGTGGTGTCTATACTTCGTCTCGCTGCATGTCTACGATGTTGGCCAAAGGTTTGCATCAAATAATTTCCCCTTATATTGCTTCTTGAAATTGGCAGCAAGATGTCTCATTCATTCCCTGTGCTCTGCTTGAGGAAACACAATTCCTACAACTTTCTCCAAACCCTTGCAAGCATCTGTATGGATAACCAATCCAGCAGGGTCCCCTATAACCTTGTGTAAATTGCCCAGAAACCACCTCCAGCTCTGCTCGTTCTCCACCTCCACCACACCAAAAGCAACTAGAAAAAGCTAGTTGTGTCCATCAACTGCACAAGTAGCTACCAATTGTCCTGTCTATTTTCCCGTTAGAGCAGTTGCATCCACAGCCAAATATGGCATGCAACCTTTACGAAACCCTTCATGGCAAGCCTTGAAAGAGACAAAAACCCAACGCCAGGCAAATCTGACTGACAGGCGAAAAGCGGTATTCGGATTCATCCTATTGAACAAAATTCATGGCGATAAAGGTCAAATTGAAGCAACATTCAACTACATACATCACGAAATCGAGACAATCGATAAATTAATCGACAGATTATGTACTTACCTCCGCATCCAAGTGTTATCTGAATCCGATTTCACCCAGTCCTCGCCTTCAAAAGGCGGAACGGCGGGGCCTGGAACTACCGCCATGGATGCGTCTTCCAAGCAGAGGTTCAGTGCACCACCGGCGGACGGGGCGGCGCTACGGTGGCGGTGGTAAGGTGTCAGGCGGCGTGTCTGATCGGGATTTGGGGGGTGGTGGGTGGTGGGGTGGGGTGAGGTGGGGGGAAGACGATGATTCAAACCTACCAACGGTCCAATTTGAAAAGCGCCGACCAAAGGAAATCCCAACTGAGCCGCACACTAGCCGAGCCGCGGAAATTCCAGCTGAGCCGCGCCAGGCCGACCCCACCAGTCAGGCCAAGTGCGGGTCAAAGGAGGTTGACCAGAGGGAACCGAGCGTTTGGCCGATATGCGAGCAAACCAGGGCACATAACAGAGAAACAACGCAGGTATGGCACAAACCGATAAAACTAAGCTAGATATGGCACAGAAACAATTGACCCTTCTTACTAATATGATTAAAGAATTCTCCACTATTTTCTTTTCCAATTATATAACCACTTCCTACTGCAAGATCCTCAAAAGTGTCCTTAGGAAACAACATTGTAATAAAGGTAAAACTTAAAACCGTATGAAAAAACAAGGAAAAATAGCACAAACCAAAATAAACAAGAGCAACAAAACTGAAAATAAATAACAAAACCGAAATAAGAAAAGTAATGCAAGTAACTATTTTTTTGTATTTTTGATATTTAGCAAACAAAACAGTAATAAAAATAAACTAAGCAAGACAATAACAAAATAAAAAGATTGGAAGTGCGAAAACTCCCCTCGTAATGAATCTTCAAATCCTCGGCAACGGCGCCAGAAATTTGCTTGATGCACACGGTAGGTGTGTTGTGGGGAGACGCCAAGAGGAAGGAATGAAGTAGTGCAGCAGCAAGTTTCCCTCAGTATGAAACCAAGGTTATCGAACCAGTAGGAGATGAAGAATTCCGCCGAGGTATAAACGGCGCCAGAAGATGCTAGTGCTAAGTTGACGTGGAGCCTGCACACAAACTATCAAGATACTTTGGCCCAACTTAACAATGAATTTGTCAATCTCACTGGCTTGGTGTAACAAAGAAACAAACGTATGTGTGGAAAAAAGATGTATGTTTGCAGAAAGTAACAGGTTTGCAATTGTGGTTTAATCAAATTAATGAGAAGGACCGGGGTCCACAGTTCACTAGTGGTGTCTCTCCAAAAATAATAACATTCATCCATGAGTGGTAAACAAATTACAACTAGGCAATTGACAAAATAATGATGAGCAACCAAATGCATATACTAACGTTCTAATGTCTAGTGTGAGATTCATTCGGGCATTACAACAATATACATAGACCGTTCCAACCGCATCTATGACTAATAATCCACCTTCCGGTTAGCGTCCGCACCCCTTTCAGTATTAAGTTGCATGCAACAGATTATCGCCTTAAGCACTGTGTGTAAAGTAAGTAAGTAACATCATCCTTAGACAAAGTACTATTGTTTTATCCCTAGTGGCAACAGTACATCTACAACCTTGGAGCTTTCTGTCACTGACCCAGATTTAATAGAGACATGAAACCACTATCGAGCATAAATACCCCCTCTTGGAGTTACGAGCATCTACTTGGCCAGAGCACACACAAGTAACGGAGAGCATGCAATATCATTAAATAGCACACACATGATATATTATGAAGCAATAACTTTAGGGTCATTTAATGGCTTGCCCCTAGCAGCCTTCTCAGACTCATTTTTGCCCCTAGTTGTGAATCGTCCTCAGTTTTGCCCCTAGTTTGTTCACATGTACTAAACTTTGCCCTCAACGGTAAATTCTAACTCTATTCCGTCTTAAGGCGTTACTGACAGTGGGTCCGCAACTTAGAGGTGAGACCAACTTGGTGCAGTTCTTACAGGTTGGTCCGCCCAACCTTCTGAGTCCCAATCTGTTCGTGCACGCCGGCGTTCTGTGCTTCGCCGCTACAGATTTAATAATTTTAGGAAAATGTTTGGATTTTCGAATTTCGAATATACGATTCGAATTCGAACTGTGCAAATTTGAATTTGAACTTTGAAAAATTAGAAAATGTGAAAATATTTCCAGGTGTTGCTCATGTTACAGGAAACAACTTTGCCAAAGCGATTTTTTAAATTCTTATGTCGTTTGGCCTGTGTAAAAAAGACAAATTTCTAAACCTGATATCTAGATCGGAGATGAATATTGTAGAATTCGAAAAGGTCAACTTTCGAATTTAAGTGTGAAAAAATCTCCGATGTTGCCAATGATATAGGCAACAACTTTGCCAAATCGATTTTCCAAATTCTTATGTCATTTGACCTATGTAAAAAAGACAAATTTCTAGATCTGAGATCTCATACTTAATTCGAGAAAAGTCAACTTTCGAATTTAAATATGAAAAAAATCTCCGATGTTGCCAAAGATATAGCAAAGAACGTTCCTAAAGCGATTTTCCAAATTCTTGTGTCGTTTGGCCTGCGTAAAAAAAATTCTAAATCGGATATTTAGATCTAGAACACAGCAGAATTCGAAAAAAATCAACTTTTAATTTAAATGTGAAAAAAATCTCGAATGTTGCCAATGTTATAGTAAATAACTTTGCCAAAGCGCTTTTTCAAATTCTTGTGTCGTTTGGCCGGTGTAAA
The DNA here is from genome assembly GCA_026929855.1 of Poa annua. Classification (NCBI taxonomy): domain Eukaryota; kingdom Viridiplantae; phylum Streptophyta; class Magnoliopsida; order Poales; family Poaceae; genus Poa; species Poa annua. The sequence goes on from CM049426.1 coordinate 38,613,002, forward strand.
ATAAAAAATTGTAAACCGTTGTGCTATACGTGAGTTGAAGGGTCGCTGGCTATCTCGTATACGTGAACGCCGCAGTGCTTGATTCACCAACGTCCGACCTCACTTTCCACTCATTCATGCTCAGAATGAACCGAGTGTCCTACTGGGCAAAGCGTTACGCGAGAGAGAGGGTTTCTCCACGATCGTAAGCGGGCAGCGCCGTTGGACTATCATCGAACGGACTGAGTGCGCGATCTAAGCATGCCAATGTTGGCATCAGCATGTTCCCACCGATTCTCAACTAATTGGAAAAGCAATCTTTATATGTTTGTTTGCAGAACTGGATTTCATACAACTTTCAAGTTATACGTGTTTGCTAGTTTTGAACTTCCTCTATCGTGTTTTCGTGAAAACTTGATCTAGTCCGACCTCCCAATCCACTTTATCGGGCTCAGTGTGAACCGAGCGTCCTAATGGGTATGTTTTGACGCACGAAATAGTGCTTCTTCAACTACCACGAGCGACTGAGGCCGTCAAACTACTGTCGAACACCTTGAGGGCGCGATCTTGACATGGTCATGTCGGCATCAATATGTCCATTATCATATCATAGTATGTGATAAAGTTTCCATATTCAGGACATATGCGTGCCATGGTATGGGAAACAAGTTCGTCGAAGCAATTTTCCAAATTCTATTTAAAAATATCATTTTCCATTTTTAAATGATAAAATGACATTTTTTGTGAAGCAAGTACATAAAATATGGTCCCAAATGACACTCATTTAATTTTCACAAAGAGTAGTACAATTTGATGGATAATCCCTGAATATGAGAATTTTACTTCCTTTCCATCTAAATTCCCTTCTTTAAATGACTTTATGTCAATTTTCCAAAAGTAATTCAAATTTGAACTACTACTGTGTGATAGTTCGCTCTGAAATTGTTACAAAAATAATTTTAAGGTACACAAGTAGTGGTTACAACATAGAACCATCGATATTTTTTTAAAATTCGACCACCTTAGATGAATAGTCATGCTCTCCATTTTGACCTTTTTTGAAAGAAATGAGAAAAAGTGAAAAATACTCAAAAAAAGCAACCCTTTGGCATGGAGTCTTTTTATGTGTACTAGTTAGTAGGAAAAATGATAAACATGAGTTTTGACAAACTTTTCAAAACAATACTTCACAGGAATGTCAAACATCTACAAACATGTAAAAGTTTCAGGCCAAATGCCCAATGTATGGCCATTATCTTGTCATAGTTTGTGATAAAGTTCCCATATTCAGCACATATGTGTGCCATGGTATGGGAAACAACGTCGTCGAAGCGATTTTCAAAATTAGTTTTAGAAATATCATTTTCCATTTTTAGGTGCTAAAAATGACATTTTTTGTATAGCAAGTACATAAAATATGGTCCAAAATGACACTCATTTAATTTTCACAAAGAGTAGTACATATTTTATGGATAATCACTAAATATGAGAATTTTCCTTATTTTCTATCTAAATTCCCCCCTTTTATTGACTTTATGTTAATTTTCTGAAAGTAATTCAAATTTGAACTACAACTATGTGATACTTTGCTCAGAAATTGTTACAAAAATAATTTTAAGGTACACAAGTAGTGGTTTCAACATAGAACCGTCGATAGTTTTTAAAAATTCGACCACTTTTGATGACTAGCCATGTTCTCCATTTTGTCATAAAGTCAATTAAAGACGGGAATTTATCTAGAAAGTAAGGAAAATTCTCATATTTAGGGATTATCCATCAAATATGTACTACTCTTTGTAAAAATTAAATGGGTGTCATTTTGAACCATATTTTATGTACTTGCTTCACACAAAATATCATTTTTAGCACTTAAAAAGTGGAAAATGATATTTGGAAAATTGCTTCGAGGACGTTGTTTCCCATACCATGGCACACATATGTGCTGAAAATGTGAACATTATCACAAACTATGACACGATAATGGCCATACTGATGCCAACATGACCATGTAGAGATCGCTCCCTTAAGGTGTTCGACAGTAGTTTGCGGCTCCACTCATTCGTGGTAGTTGAAGATGCCCTCTCCCGTGCGTCAAAACATACCCATTAGGACGCTCGTCTCACACTGAGCACGATAAAGTGGACTGGGAGGTCGGACTAGATCAGTTTTTCACGAAAACACGATAGAGAAAGTTCAAAACTAGCAAACACGTATAACTGGAAAGTTGTAGCAAATACAGTTCTATACACAAACATATAAATATTTCTTCCCAATAAGTTGCGAATCGGTGGGACATGCTGATGCTAACATTGGCATGCTCAGATCGCGCACTCCAGTTGTTCGACGATAGTCCAACGGCGCGACCTGCTTGCGATCGTGGAGAAACCCTCTCTCTCGCGTAACACCTTTCCCATTAGGACGGTCGGTTCATCCTGAGAACGATAGAGTGTAAAGTGATGTCCGACGCAGGTGAATCGAGCACTGCGACGTTCACGTATACGAGGTAGCTAGCGACACATCAACTCACGTATAACACAATGTTTACGATTTTTTCATTTGATACAGGTCAAACGACACAAGATTTTTGAAATCTCTTTGACAAAGTTGCTTACTATATCATTGGCAACATTGGAGATTTTTTTCATATTTAAATTCGAAATATGACTTTTTCGAATTTTGCATTGTTATAGATTTAGATCCATGTCAGATCTAAAAATTTGTTTTTTTTACACAGGCCAAACGACACAAGAATTTGGAAAATCGGTTTGGCAAAATTGTTTCCTATATCATTGGCAACAGCAGACATTTTTTTCATAATTAAATTCGAAAGTTGACTTTTTTCGAATTCTGGACTGTTATAGATCTAGATTTCCGATCAGGATGTCAGATCTAGAAATTTGTATTTTTTAGACTGGTCAAATGATAAAAGAATTTGAAAATTTGCTTTGGCAAAATTGTTTCCTATATTATTAGCAACAATTGGAATTTTTTTCTCATTTCAGAGTAGGGGTAAAACTGAGCACGATTTGTGACTGAGGGCAAAACTGAGGTCTATGCCACAACTGAGGCCAGCCTGATAAATAACCCATAACTTTAGTACTCAATATTCATCGGAGCCCAGAACCGTGTGTAAAGTAATTAAGTAAGTAACATCATCCTTAGATAAAGTACTATTGTTTTATCCCTAGTAGCAACAGTACATCTACAACGTTCGAGCTTTTTGTCACTACCCCAGATTAAATAGAGACATGAACCTACTATTCAGATTAAATACCCCCTCTTGGAGTTACGAGCATCTACTTGGCCAGAGCATACACAAGTAACGGAGAGCATGTAAGATCATTAAATAGCACACACATGATATATCATGAAACAATAACTTTAGTACTAAATATTCATCGGATCCCAGCAAACACAACATGGAGAATTACATAAAGATGATCTTGATCATTATAGGCGGCTCACAAGATCTAAACATGATAGCACAAGAGGAGAAGACAACCATCTAGCTACTTCTATGGACCCGAAGTCCAAGGGTAGACTACTCATGCATCAGTCTGGAGGCGGTCATGGTGACGTAGAGGCCTCCGAGGACGATTCTCCCTCCCAAGAGGGTACCAGGGAGCAGTTATGATCTCCCCCCAAAGTGGTGTTGACGATGGCGGCTGCTCGGGACACGTGGGTGAAAAAGTGAAGATCGCCTGATTATTTTCAGGTCAAGGGCATTTTATAGGCGAAAGGGCGAGGTTCTGTGGGCGCCAGAGGGTCCCACATCACCTTCTGGCGCGGCCAGGGAAAGGAGCCGCGCCACGAGGTGGTGTGGCGGCCTCGTGGCTCCTCTTCATCTCGTCTTCGGTTCCTCGTGACGCAAATATTCCAAAAATAATTACAGGATCTTTTATTTCCAATTCTGAGAATATTTCCTTAAGTGATTTTTTGAAACCAAAAACAGCAGTAAACAGGGAATTGGCACTGTGGCATCTTGTTAATAGGTTAGTCCCAAAAAATGCATAAAACTATATAAAATGCATATAAAACATGTAATAACATGATATAACATAGCATGGAACATAAGAAATTATGGATATGTTGGAACGTATCAGAAGACTTCATAAAATATTTCGACCCTCTCTACGAAAAGTCAAAGACATTTGAGGAACTAAGAGCATGTAGACAAAAGTCAGACGAAGCGCTCAGGGCATATATCAGAAGATGGACCTCTATCCGAAACGTTGTCGGTGCAATATCAGAGGACAGAGCTATGGATGCCTTCACAAATGGAGTCTATAGAAAAGATTTCACAGAAGCACTCGGGAGACAAAAGCCGAAAAACATGGCAGAGCTCATGAAACTGGCAACCGAGTGGGCGGATGGCGAATACGCAGTCCAAAGTAAAACTCCGCACTCACCACAAGGACATCATGACCGACAAGACAGTCGCGACCACCGGGACAACCGAGACCGCCGAGATAGAGACGACAAACGAAGAAGACGCGATTATGATCGTGGGAGCAAAGACAAGGTCAAATTCGTAGCAGCTGGATTCTCACATGACGACGTAATCAAGACGACACAAAACAAGATGACCAACGTAACATTCGACAAGACGATCGTCGAGACACACAAAGTAACAACTACAGACACGACAAACCAGTCGACCAGCGCAGAAGCTAGAGAAGGCAAGACTGGCAAAGACGCCAAGACCCTAGGGTCGAGAAATCATTTCAAGAAAAGATGGAAGACGAGTGCAGATGTCGTGGTGGGGTCACGGCACATGCCATAGGATGGCTAAAGTGTGGGGCCGATGGACGCTGGTGGATCCGGGGAGGGCTAGCGAACTAAAGAGCTCACACGGAGGAGGATGTCGGTTTGACCGGGATCTCCGAAGAACAACAAACACAACCGAAGGGAAGGAAAGAAGATCTAGCAATACAAACAACTGCACAAAGGCAGAGAACACACAGACACGATGTACCCAGGTTCGGGGCCCTCGTGGGGAGGTAACACCCCTACTCCTATCTTTCTTCTCAATATAAGTGTGGAATAAGATCTACAACACGTTCTTGGAGCTCTTGCGGTGATGAACACGAAGAACAAGATGAACTAGAGAAAGAGAAGAGTAAACGCCCTAGGAGTAAATGAGAATAAGGTCTTGGCTCCCAAGTTGGACTCTCTTCTCTTGAGTAGTTATGGCGCCTTTTATAGAGTTCCGGCCGGGAGGGCCGGAAACCCTAATCCGAGATGGCCCCACCTGACAGGCCTAACGGTTATGTCGACACCGGCTAGTGCGACCTAGCCGCCTACCTTTCCGGCCTAGCCCTGCCGTCATCATTCCGGCAAGGACATCAGGCGCCGTCCTGGAACATCATTGTCCCCCTGTCAGAGACAAGACATGTCTTTGCCCATCCCGAGTAGCCTTTTCCGGACTGCCGGGCTAGGCATGTCCGATCTTGTCGTACCGTTATCGTACCGGCTAACACGCTCCCGTGTCAGGCGGGAGGTGACCTTGCTTCCGTGTCAGGCGGGAGGTGACCATACTTCCGTCTCAGGCGGGATGGTACTTCCCCCCGCGCCAGGCGGGAAAGCCTGCTCAGGACCGTTGACGATCTACCGTCATCCCCCATGCCGGCTACTTCCTTGCTCCATCCTGCAAGTCTTTCCTGCACACACCGGACAACTTGCTAGGACCGAGATCTACACACCGGTTAGCTTGTACCCGGGTAGCAAGCTTGTACCTTGCTCACCTACTCGGAGAGTCTATCCGGTTCCCCCGGGATCTTCTCCACCGGGAAGTGTACCCGGAGCCTCCGAGATCCTTTCCGGATGTATCCGAGTAGAACTTCTAGGATGAGCATCTCTAGGCCTAGCTTCCCGAAGATGTCTTGGGCTGTCACCAAAGACATCTTCGAGAAGCTAGTTCTTAGAGGAACCATCCGCTTGCTTATGCTGTGGTGCAGGCATGGAGGGCTATTTATAGTCACTAGGGACGACCCTTGCGCCCGCCAGGAGACACCTTGCGCTCTTCTAGCTCCGAAAGGTCAAATTACCCCTTCAGCGTACCAGGGGGTGGCCCTTGCACTCGCCAAAGGTTAAATACTGTTGCCACACTGTAGAGTAGTGCCGAGATTTGCCCTACCCGGGGGGTAGCCCCCCGACACTTGTCCCCGAAGCTGGTGCTGTGCAGCGACCCAAGACGATGTGCGGGATCAGCTTTAAGAAAAAAGAAGAGCACTTAAGCAAGCCAGGATCGACCTTCAGTTTTGATACCAAGACGTATTTCACCGACATCCCTATCCGGAGGTCGCGCTCGTGTAATTGAGACATCTCCTTTAGCAGGTCCCCCGGATACGGCCGCGCCGGTATGACTTCACCTTCCGTGTCGGTGAAGATGCCGTTTTATGGGGGGGGTCCCACCCGAGGTCTTGTCAATGCAGAGAGGTACTCGAGTGCTTTTGACTAAGCATGCCGCTGCTCGGGTTCGCGCGCCGGGAGCCGCAGCTGATCCGAAGTCCAACCGTTGGGGCTCTGTGGCCCACGGTGTGGCCGGATCGGGCGCTCCGGGCGACGCCACGTGTCGCGCGACGCAAAACTGATCCCACCCACGATTTGAGAGATCGTGGGCGGGAAAAAACGGAAACCGCATTAGCCCGTGACTCCTTGCGTCCACGAACCATGCTGCCGCCGGCGGGCGCGCTCGGCGCGGCGTCGCCGGTGGCCTACACCATGCCTTAGTTTCGATCCGTGCTAGCCCACCCTCATGCACGGCTCGGGCATTATTGTGCCGATTAAATTTATTTGTTCGAGCATGCTAGATCTTTTTAACAGGAACCCGGTTGTTGCTAGAAGTTTCCACTCCAGGATCTTCCGTTACCGGCATACTAACCCGACTAACTGCCACTCCGCCTGCAGAGTAGCCCTGGTAATTCCTCCGTGCCATCCGAGATGGGCGACGAGAGTGTCCGAGGTTGCTGGGACGGTTCTGAGACCAATCAGGGGGACCTCGATTGGTTGTACCAGACACACCGGATCCCACCACAGGTTGAGAGTCGACTTCCGGGGAACGAAGTTCAGCCGGAACCTCAACCGGGCGAATATGTAGTGTTCCTCAAGCACTTTGAGCGGGGGTTAGGGCTTCCGGCCAGCCCCTTCTTCCGCGACTTCCTCGACACCTACAACCTCCAACCTGATCACCTTCCGGCCAACGCAATCATGATGCTCTCCGTCTTCGCCACTTACACGGAAGGGTATCTTGGTATTTGGCCGTTTGTGGATCTCTGGGCCAAGTACTTCATCCTCCGCCGACAAGTCATCCCGAACCCGGACAAGAAGGTTAAAGATCTTGTTGACTGTGGGGCGGCAACGATCATCCCTCGCCCCGATTCCGGATTCCCTAAGGTCCAGGGGCTGGAATCATGCTGGAAGTGGCAACCGAGCTTCTTCTACGTGAAGAACCGGGCGACCTCGGGAGACACTCCGGGATCCTCCTCTCCGGATTTCATCAGCTTGCCCGAGTGGAATAGGCTCCCGGATTCCAAGGAGATCACGTGTATGCATGATGTCTTGCGCGTCCTCACGGATAGTCTGACCTCGGATGACCTGTTGTGCTGCTTTATCATCCGCCGCATCTGCCCTCTACATACCCGAGCTCATAAGCTGTGTCACATAAGTGGTGTATATGACCCCACGAGAACCAGCATCTTCCCGCTGGACAAAGCTCAAGTCCGGCGGCGCGTTCGAGCTGTCGCTCGAACTCAGCTGCCGGCGAATTTTGCGTGGGGTCGTGTTGCCGGCTCCCGCAAAAAAACCACTGAAGCAGGTGCTTGTGTCTGCTTTTCGCCAACTTCCATTTGCACCCGTGTTTTGCTGGAAATCGGCATGGTTGTCATGCAACGATTTATTCCTGCAGCTGTTCGAGCGTCAGACAGCGGAGGACGCGATGCATGCCGGTGGCAAATTCGCGCCGGATTTCCCAATCCCGGAGGAGATGCCGAGAAAGGATTGTCAAATACTCGATGTGATTGACGCTCTTCCCCTCAATTGGGCTTCGCCAGTAGTTCCGAGGTCAGCGGCCGTGACGAAGCGCGCCGAGACCCGGAAATGCGGGAGCTCCGACATCACCCCTGCCGGTGAATCTGGTGGTGTCCCCAAGAAGAGTAGGAAGACCAAGCAGCCAGGCGAAAAACCTCCTCGGCGCCGGAAAGGTCCCCCTTCTGTAGATTCCGGGTATGATTTGCTTGCTTTGAGTTATGTGCCGTTGATTTCTTCCGAGGTTCTTTCTGACATGCTCATTATAGAGATGCTCTTGACGTCCCGGCTTCCGTGGGTCTCCATCCTCCGGGATCCCGCACTCCTAGCCCCTCCCGGGCTGCTCCTTCTCCATTTCGGCACCCAGCGCAGGACGATGAGCATCCTACGCCTGGTGTCGCGCTTCCCGAGGTCGTGGCTCCGGAGGCCGATCTCGGGGAGACCGAGGTTCTGCAACCACCTAGCTCTGTGGCTGCGGATACCATCCTTCCGGACAGCCCGCGGCGGGTGTCCCATCTTGAGGGGGAGATGGCGAGCCCTCCGCGGCAAGTCGTGCCGCGCGCCTCTTCCCGGTTGACTTCCGGCAAGACTCTGCCGCCGAAGCCGTCTACTGCTTCCTCCCGACAGGCTGTTCTTCCTGCCGGGAACCTACGCAACCAGGCCCCCGGGCAGAAGATAGTTGCTGCCAAGCCCAAAGCCCCTCCGAAATCTTCGACCCAAGACTTGGCCCACAACAAGGGTTCCTATGCCCCGGGTAAGTATTCCGGATTACCACCACCTCCTGCCGAGATCCCTACTGCCGCCTTGCAGGCGCTTCGAGCGACCGTAAGCTCCTTTGTATCTTCAGGATCCCGGGAGATCGTTGCCGCGAGCGCGCCTGACCTTCGTATTATTGAAGAATACAACAAGGCCTGACTCGCCGCTGATGCCTCCGAGATTGTGGGGGATTTGCACGCTGCCGGCACGAGCCGCAGCGCCCAAGCCCTTCACGCTCTCCAGGTGGCTGCACTGGATGTCACCCGGGTGATCGATGTAAGTTTCGTCCTTCCACTTTCTCCAACGTTTCAACTCTTCCATCCCCACTAGTCCCCGAGATTGATGCTTAGTGCTCTAGACTCCACCGAGTAGCAGATCACTAGACCTCAATCTTAAAAAATAGTTGATTTGTTAAGCCGGTGTGGATTCCGGACACTCCCGAGTCCTCGGGATCCTTCCTGAATTCTGATATCGGATAACCTTTTGACACAGGATTGCGGCAAGAAACGCAGCAGCGTCTTCCACCAGCTTCTTGCTGACTTCGGTCAGTCCAAGAAGTCCGAGGAGCGACTCCGGGAGGAGCGGAACACCACGCGAAAGGTCTCGGTGGACCAAAAGACTGCCTTGTCGACGGCTCAGTCCGAGATCCTGCGGCTAAATGCCGAGCTGGAGAAGTCCAAGTCCACCGCTAGTGACTTGAAGGCGCGTTTTGTGGACGCGACCAAGAAGCAGAAGGAAACCTTGGACAATACCGAGGCGTGCGCGCACCACCCTAGACCGAGTTGGCTCTTCTCCGGTCGAAGGCGATGGCTGGCTTGCTGAATTGACTGGTTTAAACCGGGACCTCAATAGTAAGTTTACCGAGATCTTTTTCTCTTGCTTTCTTTCTTTACTGCTATCACCCTCATGATCTGGCCGCTTGACAGCTCTTCTTTTTAAAGAACAATTTGAACACTCCCGAGAAGCCGCCAACCTTGCAGTTGCTACCGCCCGAGAGAAGCGTGCCGGGAAGGGTCCTATCTCGGACTCCTGGGGCATCGAGGACCACCTCACCGCTCTGAAGGCCCGGATAGTACCTCTCCGGTCGATCGGGACCGAGCTAATCAGTGCGGCCGTCCATGTCCATGGCGCTCTATGGCCTAGCGTCACCGCTACCCTCTCGGTTAGTGAATTGGCGACTGCGCTCCGAGATGCCGGCAAGCGACTTCACGCTTGGACGCGCTCCAGTGCGCGGGCTGGTGCTGACCAAGTCTTGACCCACGTGCTTAGCTGGTACGAGGGGCTCGACCTTGATGTGATCCAGCGTCTGCACACCATCTCGCCGTGGTGTACCGATCCGGTCAAGATCCAGCGACGCAAGAGGTTGCGCATCGCGTCGTGTCCTGGTCCGACATCGTCGTCTTCACCACGAGCCTCATCACTTCTGATTCCAAGTCAGATTACGAAGATGATGGTGAGACGGTGGAAACCGGTGACGCGGAAGCTGAAATCCCGGAGGATGACGATGCCGCTACCGGTGCTGCTACCGAGACCGTGGCCTCCTGGGAAGCTGCTACTCCCTCGCCGGCCGAGACTTCCCACGTCGAGGAGAACCCGAAGGCTCTGGACACCACTACTAACATGGAAGAGCCCGTTGTGACTTCTCCATCTGCCGATGTACCTGAGAAACCGGCTTCTCCCACTGCCTAAAAAATACTAAGTGTAGAAGCGTCAGATCCCCGGGATGCCGGGTGCAACTGTAATATATACATTTTAATTCGTACTCTGTTTAATGCTATGCGAACCAGTTATGCCGGTTTATTTTGCAACGAGTCCCCGAGTTCGTTTTCATGTTTACCGTAGTTAGGCTATTTCTGCTCTTGTCTACCATTTCGGCGTTCGACAATCGAGTCATAAAATTCCTTTTACAGTATACACTACTTATGAAAATCCGAGTTCCAGTTTGCTAAATTTCCGACATAACAAAATAAACAACTGAATAAGCAAAGCATGTATGCCGGAGAAATTCCTATCCCGAGTCCCCGAGTCCGTTTTCGTGTTTCCCATATTTGACGCTCTCTGCTCTTGACTACCGTTTCGGTGTTCGTTAGTCGAGTCACAAGATTATTTTACATGACATACATTACTCCGACTAGAAAATCGATCTCGGAACTTGCCCGGCATACAACGAACCACAAATAGATAATAGGCAGTCCCCGGGTTCCTCCCTGGGTTGCCGGCATGCATGAAATGATAATAGAAAAAATAGAAGGCATAAAACGAGGCAGTCCCCGGGTTCCTCCCGAGGGTACCGACATGCAAGTTAAGACAAAGGAGAACTTTGGGCCGACCGTCCCCGAGTAACATCTCGAGGTGTCAAAAATTTCATTGATAGGGAAACCGAGATACATACATTGCACCTTTTACGTGTAAAAGGGTCGGAGCAAGGCTACATTCCATGGCCGCTTGGTTTCCTCACAAGCTTTGTCCATTACACCTTTTCTAGCTTCCTGTGCATCTACAAGGTAATAAGAATCATTGTGCAGTGCCCTGCTTACAACAGAAGGACCCTCCCATGGAGGCGAGAGCTTATGCATCCCGGCTGTGCGCTGGATAAGCCTTAACACGACAGCCCCTTCTCGGAATACTCTGGGGTGCACCTTCCGGCTATGATAGCGACGGAGATTTTGCTGATAAATTGCCGACCGAGACAGTGCCAATTCCCTTGCCTCTTCGAGCAAGTCCACATCATCTTCCCGGGATTCCTTTGCCTCGGTCTCGGTGAACATTGTAACCCTTGGTGAGTCGTGCTGGATGTCGGTTGGAAGCACGGCCTCGGCACCGTACACCATGAAGAATGGGGTGTACCCGGTAGATATGTTTGGTGTAGTCCGGAGACCCCACAAAACTGCCGGTATCTCCTCTATCCAACATCCTGGAGTTATCAACAGTGGCTCGATCAAGCGGGCTTTGATGCCGGCCAAGACCAAAGCATTTGCTCTCTCGACTTGCCCGTTGGCTTCCGGGTGAGCCACTGACGCCACATCCAACCGGATTCTCTTCTCAGCACAAAATCGAGCGAACTCCCCCACAGCAAAATTGGTGCCATTATCCGTGATGATGCTGTGCGGGTATCCTATCTCAAGATGATGTCTTTCAAGAATTGAACCGAGGTGTGTCCGTCACACTTCCGGATTTGTTTGACCTCTATCCACTTTGTAAATTTGTCCACCATGACCAGCATGTGCGTCATATTGCCCCTTGCCGGCTTGAATTGTCCGACCATGTCCAAGCACCATACTGCGAACGGCCAAGTGATAGGGATTGTCTTTAGTGCTGATGCCGGCATATGTATCCGGTGTGCAAACCTCTGGCACCCTCCACACTTACGGACAATGTCCTCTGCCTGCTGCAAGGCAGTGAGCTGGTAGAATCCATGCCGGAATACTTTTGCCACCAGCGCTCGAGATGATGCATGATGCCCACACTCTCCTTGGTGTATTTTCAATAGCATCTCTTGGCCTTCTTCGGGTTCCACACACCTTTGGAGCACCTCGGTGACACTTCTCTTGTACAGATCTTGATTGATGACGGTGTATGCTTTGGATCTCCTCAATATTTTCTGGGATTCTACCTCGTTCTCCGGAAGGGTTCCATCCAATATGTACGCCATGATAGGATGTGCCCATCCCGGGACAGGTCGAACCGGGAATACGGGAGCATCTATGTCCATTGGCTCTGCCGACATTACTTCCATCATCATGCTATTTAGTCTCTCCGAGTTCTGTGAAGCAGTCCCCGGGTTCAACACAATGTTGCCGACTTCCACCTCCATAGGTACAGTTTCCGAACCATGCTCCTTGGGGATGAAGATAGAATCCGACTCGGGCAAAGGCTGGATCGACGGCTTCCTCAGATGCTCAAGAGTGATCCCGGGTGGGATGGCCTCCCGAGATGACCCTAGCTTGGACAATACATCTGCTGCTTCGTTTTCCCCTCTGGGTATGTGCTTGAACTCGCAGTCTTCGAAAAATCCGGACATTTTCTGCACATGGAACCGATACAAGGCCATGTTGGCGTCAATTGCATCCCAGTTCCCCGACACCTGCTGTACCACGAGGTCGGAGTCGCCGAAACACTCTATCCGGCGGATGCCGATTTCCTTGGCGACATTCAGTCCATGAACTAAGGCCTCATACTCGGCGACATTGTTGGATGCCCGGAAGTGAATTTGCAGGACATATTTCAGCACATCTTGTTTCGGTGAGGTGAGGACCACTCTGGCACCCAATCCGACCTTGGCCTTGGACCCATCGAAATGCATCCTCCAGAAGTTGTAGTCGGGAGCTGGAGGCTCGTATTGCATCTCGGCCCAGTCTACCAGGAAGTCCGGCAGTGCCTGCGACTTAATGGCATCACGCCCCTCGTATGCTGGAGCGTACGGAGACAACTAGATGGCCCATTTGTCAACCCGGCCGCTAGCATCTTTGCAACCGATGATCTCGGCTAGGGGAGCCTCGCACACCACTGTGATCGGGTGCTCTTGAAAATAGTGCTTGAGTTTGGTCACTGCCAAGTATACCCCATAAGCCATCTTCTGATAATGCGGGTAGTTTTGCTTGGATTCCGAGATCACCTCGCTCAAGTAATACACCGGCCTCTGTATCAGCTTGTCCCCTTCTTCTCTTTCCACGACAATAGCTACACTTACTACCCGGTTAGTGGCAGCAATGTACAGCAACATAGGCTCCTTGGGCAATGGGGATGCCAATACTGGTGCTGATGAGAGCATTCTTTTCAAGTCATTGAATGCCGCATCTGCTTGCAGAGTCCACACGAAGTTTTTACTATTTTTCATTAGCTGATACAAGGGTAAAGCCTTCTCCCCTAGTCGGCTCACAAACCGACTTAGGGATGCCAAGCAACCAGTAAACTTCTGCACGTCTTTGAGACGTGCCAGCAGCTTCATGCTCTCGATTGCTCGTATTTTACCCGGGTTGACCTCAATTCCCCGTCTTGAAATGAGGAAACCGAGTAGTTTTCCTGCCGGAACGCCAAATGTGCACTTATCCAGATTCAACTTCATCCGGAATCTCCTTAAGTTTTTAAATGTTTCCCTCAGCTCATCGACCAGAGAGGATCTTCTTTTGTTTTTATGACTATGTCATCGACATAGACCTCGGCATTCCGGCCTATTTGGTCGTGTAAACATTTTTGCATGCACCTCTGGTATATAGCACCAGCATTTCTCAGACCAAGAGTCATGACACGATAGCAATAAGCCCCATACGGGGTAATAAAAGTAGTTTTCAATTGATCATCCGGATTCAAAGGTATCTGGTGAAAACCGGAGTCGGCATCTAAAAAAATCAAGAGTTCACTCCCGGCAGTGGAATCGATCACTTGATCTATCCGGGGAAGTGGAAAAGGATCTTTCGGGCAAGCCTTGTTGAGGTTGGTGAAGTCGATGCACATGCGCCACACCTTAAGCAGGAGGGGATCGTCCTTCTTCTTCTCTACCAGGACCGGATTTGAAATCCAATCCGGGTGCAGTACCTCCATCACGAATCCGGCAGCAAGCAGTACTGCCAGATGTTCCATGATCGCCGCTCTTCTTTCGTCCGAGAGGCGCCTAGTCGGTTGCTTCACCGGCTTCGCATCTGGCCTGACAAACAGTGAGTGCTCAGCCAACTCCCTCGGAACGCCTTGCAGATCATCACTTGACCACGCAAAAGCATCCCGATTCTCACGGAGGAAGTCGACGAGCTCGCCTTCCTATTTGCTGTCCAGGCTGCTACCGATGATGACCTGGCGTTCCGGGTACTTGGGGTCAACACCCAGCTTCTTGGTCTCCTTTGGTGGCTGGAATGAGGCGTTCTGCTCCGGGTTTACCATCCCAGGCATTCCGAGTTGCGAGGTTTGGGCCAGTGCCACCACCTGCTGAATCCTCTTTTTCTCTTCCGCAATGACCAGTGACTCGGCTAAGTTTGAGCCGGCAGTTGCACAATCCATAGAGCGCTTGTGGTCTCCTGCTATGGTGATTACCCCATTTGGACTTGGCATCTTCATCTTCAGATACCCCATGTGGGTGGATATCATGAACTTGGCCAGTGCCGGTCTGCCAATAAGCGTATGGTATGGACTTTCGAGATCTACCACCTCGAATTCCAGGCTCTCTGTCCGGCAATTCTCCCGGGTTCCAAATAACACCTCAACCCAGATCTTGCCCATCGGGGAGCAGGATACCCCGGGTACAATGCCGTGAAAGGTTGCCTCGGTTGGGAGCAGCGTGTTCATGGACACCCCTAACTTCAGCATGGTATCCTTGTACATAATGTTAATGGCACTACCGTTGTCAATTAGTACCCGGCTGAAGCGGACATTGAGGCTTGGTCCGACAAATGTCGGGTCCACCACCAGAGCATAGCCACCAGGCTTAGGCATAACCCGGGGGTGATCCTTCCGGCTCCAAGTGATTTCCATCTCGGACCAGTGCAGGAACTTGGGCACCCCCGGGATTACAGCATTTACCTCCAGAGCGCGCTGTCACACACTCTTCCGGTCAGTGGGTTGGTCACGAAGACCACATAGCTCTGATGTGCCTCCCAGTAGTTGCCTTGCTGGTGTCCGGATTGGTTACTCGGACCGGCGCCATTATCATTCCGGGTGTGCACCATGTTCACAGGTCTGGGAGGAGGTCCCTGGTTGCGTGGGTTAATCCGGACTGCATTGGCACCGGATAGCGGTGGAGGGGGTCTCAGAATGTTCGGCCGCGACGCCGGAGCGTTCGGCCGAGTAGCCCCCGCGCTGCCTTCTTGCAATGTGCGCTGATACCAGTTGCACTGCCGTGTATAGTGGTTTACAGGCTTGTTGGCCTCCAACGTATGATAACAGCATGGCCTGTTCAGCATCTCTTCATACGTCAGGGGCTTCTTCTAGACCACTCAAGTCTTCTGCACTTCTTGGCTCTGACCCCAAGGCGGGCCAGTCGTTTTCTGCCGCTGATTGCTACCGGCATCTCCCTGATCTCGGCTAACTGCTGCAACTTACTGCGAGGCATAGTGGAATTCGGGCTGACTCCTCTTTGGGCCGAAATCGTGGCGATCATGGCTTCTGCTCGGCCCCGAACGCTGAGTTCCCGCATTCCTCCTGTTGGAGTCTCCGACATCCACTAGGGGTTGCATGGGATCTCCAAGCGTGTAGGTGTCGGCGATGCGCATGGTCTCTGCCAGGGTTGTCGGCATCTTTCTCTGCAGTTTTTGCCAAAGCATAGATCCATGCCGGCATCTCTGCGCAAACCACGAGATGGCCTGAGCTTCAATAACTCCTTCGCAAGAATTGCGAATGTTGCTCCATCGAGTAAGGTACTTCCGGTCGGTTTCGTTGCTTCTTTGCCGGCAGACGGCGAGCTGCTGCGGTCGGTTGGGCCTCTTGTACGTGCTGGTGAAGTTGCTGATGAAGGCCTCCTCGAAATCCAACCAACGGTCTATGCTGCCAGTTCTTAAGTTGTTCAGCCAGATCCGAGCGGGTCCTTCCAACATTTGTGGTATGTACCGCACTGCCCAGCGTCTGTTTCCACCGGCTATGCTTACTGCAGTTACATAGTCGGTTAGCCAGTCTTCCGGCTTCGAGCTGCCGTCATAAGTCTTGGCACCCCGGTCGAGCTGGAAGTTTCTTACAACTGGTTCTCGCATGATCCGAGGTCCAAAGCACGCAGGTCCCGGAGGGCCTTGTTCCTCAACCAACTCGGATTGGTGAATCCGGTCGAGCCTAATCCGGGCATCCGCGGGATCTAGCTGCCGAGTTCCTATCTGGGATCCCAAAGGATTCTCGTTAGGCTGGTATCCGAGTTGCTGCAGCCTCGAGTTGCCATCATCATGTCGGTTAACCACAGGAACTAAGGCTTGCTGCGGGACAGAACCAGCGTCTCTCTGTCGGTTTCCTTGACTTTGTGGTGGATACCGGGGTGGATTGCCATGGCTTACCGCAGCATTGTTTCCTACACCCTGGTTACCACCACCATGGCTACCCCGAGCTTGACCGGGATTGTTTCGTCTGGCTTGCTGAACACCGGCGAAGGCCGGGTCGTACGCCTGCAACTGCTTGTTTTCCCGGATCCCCTGCTCCGACTTCGACTCTTGCTCTTTCTTTTATTCGGATGCGGAGAGGAAGCCTCTCCGCCCGATTTGTCGCTCTCGGCCCTAGCCGAATGCACCTGGGATCCAACTCCCGGATTCTTCTTCTTGAAGGCCTTGTTCTGCCAGTTAGCCTCTATGACTAACTCATTGACCCGCTCTTGTTGCTTACATAGAGCTTCTCCGCATAGCCCGGCCAACTCAGCCATAGCTGCCTCTGCAGCCCTAAGAGTTTTGGCAGGCGAGCTATACACCGACTTCTCTGCCGAGATCATGCTATCCGTCCCGCTATGGCTAGGTGCCATGCTACCTGCCAACTCATACTTCACCATTCTGCCCTTTTTACGCAGATCGGCAATGCGCTTGTCCCGAGAGCCTATCTTGGGGAAGTCGTGAGCCGCATTGTACTCCCGGAGACTGGCGCTAAGCTCACGCCGGATCTCGGCGATCTCTTGCGCCTCCGCGAGCAGCAACTTGCGCTGTTCGTCCAAATCAGCTGAGGTGACTTGGGTATCCACATCCACCGTCATCGGGACAGCCAGTTTAGCTACCAGGCCTGAAAGGGGGTCCGGGCGGCGACGATGGTGGGAGGGCTGAGGATCGCCGTCTCGGGCAGCATCTCTCTCCTGTGGAGGTTTTGCTAACCGAACCCGGTGAGTACCAGCGTCGCCATCGGGAGCATCCTGGAACACCTCCTCGGTTACCCCGACCATCATGACCGCGACGCAGCCCGCAGGGCGATCGACACGCGAATCCCCGGCGGCGCGGAGCATGGGGGGATCTTCAGCCTCCAGGATAACATCCGGGTAGCCGCAGACGATCTCGGTGGCGACGTAGGTGGTGAAGGTGCCGAAGTCGATGAGGCATCCGTCAGCCGGGAAGGGCTTGTTCCGGAAGCAACCAGCATTGTCGCTGACGAACTCCATCTCGCCTAGCCTGACAACCAGGCCGGAAAGAACTCTAAGGCCGGAGTGAATGGAGGTACCCGTCCGGATGTGTACACCAGCCAGCGCCTCTGTCAGCCCCACGGTGGGCGCCAACTGTCGTGGTGGGGTCACGGCAGATGCCATAGGATGGCTAAAGTGTGGGGCCGATGGACGCTGGTGGATCCGGGGAGGGTTAGCGAACTAAAGAGCTCACACGGAGGAGGATGTCGGTTTGACCGGGATCTCCGAAGAACAACAAACACAACCTAAAGGAAGGAAAGAAGATCTAGCAATACAAACAACTGCACGAACGCAGAGAACACACATACACGATGTACCCAGGTTCGGGGCCCTCGTGGGGAGGTAACACCCCTACTCCTGCCTTTCTTCTCAATATAAGTGTGGAATAAGATCTACAACACGTTCTTGGAGGTATGGCTCCCACCCCCCCCCCCCCCCCCCCCCCCGAGCTCTGGCGGCTCCCATGGCGATTCCCTTGGCGATCTCGGTGCCTACCCCATCTAGATCTCCCCATGGCGGCTGGAAGAGTAAGGATGGATCCCTTCAATGATCCCTCCTCCATTGCTCATCTCCTGGACTTCTCCATTGGTCACCAGTTCAGATCTAAGGTTCGACATCTATTTGCCTCCTCAGTTAGACCTGTCTCCTCTTCTAGTCGTTTCTATCTTGTGGTATCATTTGGTCGTGCTGCATTCCGTTTGGATGATCTGAATGTTAGTCTCGCCCTCTCGGCGGTTTTGGGAGTGGCCTATGATGAGATTGGTACGTCAGTTCTTGCCGATAGAGTTTTCAAATTTGTTGTTAGCTCAAAACAGGTGGGATTCTTTATCTGTAATCTGAGATCTATTGACTGCAAATTGTTCAAATGTTATTTTCATCTCTGGGGTCATGGAGGACCTAACTGGATGAGAGAAGAAAAGATCTGGAATTCTCAAATGGATGCAGAATGGTCTCAGGTGGGTGCACGTCGATCACGTCCCCATGCAAACCCTAGGCAGCCGGTGGTTTCTAATATTTTTCAACGTCTTCGGTTGCAACTTGAGACCAACGTGCCCAGCGTTTCTGTTCTCACGGGAGCCAACACAATTCCTCTGGGTGTTCGTCCTTCTTCAGATCTAGTCATTGCTGATACTGTGGAGAATCATAGTGTTCATCCGATCACGATTTCATCGGCGAAAAAGCGGGATCTTTCCTTTTTGGCCTCTCGATCAAATCTGAAGTTGCAATGGAGGCCCATTCAGAAAAATGCTCCTTTTCCTTCTGTGGCCCATTCAGAGGCCCAATTACCGCTAGTATCTGAAGATGCAAATCTGGCCCATACTACAGAGGAGTTCATATGCTGCTCCAGATGTTTCAGTCCGTTTCATATTAAGATTAACTGCTCTAATCAGATTCGCTGCAGAATTTGTTCAAGATACGGTCACATTGCCCGCAACTGCTTTGATCGTGATAACCATAAGAGGATCTTTCGTAGAGTTGCTACTAAGGAAGTCTCTTTGCTGAATAAAGAAATACCAATCGACAGTACTGTTTCGGCACCCTCCCCTGTTCTCCCCTGCTTCCCCTGCACCGGCGACTCCGCCTGCCTACCGCCGTCGACTCTGGCCAAAATTGTAGCGATGGCGAACTACCCCGTCGACCTTGTGCCCCACCTGCCTCCTGGAGCAGGTTATGAGCCTTTTAGCCCTCTCCGACCGCAACGGGGCTATGTGGTCATCGGCGGTTCCACTACCGAGATATGTGACGATTGGGCGATCATCCTCCTCGAACCAGAGCCGACCTGGGAGCAATTTGAAGGTACTTCTGCCCTGATCACTGCTCAGATGGTGCAGAGAGGTTATGAGGTTAGACAAGTTAGTCGTTGTGCGATGGGTGCCGCGATGGTTAGATTTGATGGGGTTATTGACCGTGACAGTGCTATTAGAAACATCCCTTATTTCATTGGTGACTCTGTGATGCGTGTCATCGAACATGATAAAGGAAGGAACTTCAGAGCTGCTACTTTTACCCATGATGTATGGCTTATGCTCCTGAATTTTCCTCCAGAGTGCTGGTCTCTTACACCATTATTTCCACCTTTGCTCCTTATGGTCGTTTCTTGATTTGGAATAGAGATGATACCAACAAGGCTCGGATTCTTGTGAAGATAAGGACTTTTGACATTGATAGGATTCCTGGCAGTATTGTCGTGGTGCAGAATTTCAGTGAGGAAGGCAATGGTGGATCTTGGTCCTGTCCTTGCATCATTCTGAATAGACCTATGCTGGGAGCAGGGGCTGGGGATGAAGATCCTCTCCCACATGAGGGTGAAAACCCTCACCCAGTTCCTATTCTGATTGATGGATTTGCTATGTGGCATCATGAAGAAGAAGCTCATGTTGTGCCACCGGCCCCTCCAGTTAACGAAGAGCCTGTTTTTGTCACCCCACCTCAGAGTCCTGTACCTGATGTTCACATTGTTTTACCAGCACCAGTGGTACCTGTTCCCATTCATGCTCCTGTGATAGATGATGTGATAGCCCCATTTATTGAGCCTGTTGTTCATCCAGTTGTCCAAGATGCACCTCTACCTGTGCAGCCTATTTTTGTGGAGGTGTTCCCACCAGAACGCAATCTACCTGCTCACTCCTTAGGCAACATGAGCAACATTTCATCTGAGACTTCTGCTGCAGTTGAGAATGTTGCAGCTCAACACCCTACTGATCTTATTGCTGCAGTTAGTAACATTCCAGAGGCTGACCAACAACTTGGTACCTCTGCTGCTCCATCTGTTTCTCTTGCTACCTCAAGGAAGAGAAAAGGAAAAGCCATTATGTCTGTTGAACAAGTCAGGAGAAGCAACAGAATTGCTAAGCTCAAGGAGGGCTACAAGGATATACCTGCTGATTCTGGCATTGAGGGCCAGGAGGATGATGAAGACCAGGACAAGGGTGCTCTATATGTTGTTGTAAGGGATGCCAATGCGCCTGCTCCTCCTTTTCTGCCACTTGAGACTATCCAGGCTTTGGCTACTGGACCTTGTCAGATGCACCCTGAGGATGTATCAGAGGATAGCTTGAACTTTGACAGTACCAATGACAGTATTGAATAAATTATGTGAAGAGGGGGGCAGCTGGATCTTGTACTTCATTCACCTGGGCTTCTTTTATTGTATTTTGGCTTGTAATATGATATTCTATCAGCTTAAACTTCTATCCTGTCAATATGGTCTTTTGGCCACTTGTGAACTTGGCTGTATGCACTTTTGCGGTCAAAGTGCCTTTTGTGTGATAACTGGTGCTGATAACTACTCTCAGAAGTCTGTGTTTGCTTGTTCTGAGTTTTATTTACAGTCTGTTATCCTTCGGGAGGTTTTATTTATCCAATTTGGGCTGTATCTGGAAATTATCTGCTGGCTCACTTTAGGACCTTGGAGGATGGTTTCTACCAACTTTTTCTGCTTGTCCCTGGGCTTTTTAATACTGCTCAGCGTTAAACAACCCTTTTTTGGTTTCCAATGAGTAGACAATGGAATATTTTGGATTGGAATCTGAGAGGGATTAACTCACAAACCAGATGGGATGACATTAGGCAGAACATTAATGAGTCAAACTGTAATATCATCTGTTTCCAGGAAACCAAAAAAGATCACTTTGATCTTCAATATGTCAGGAACTTTTGCCCAAGACGTTTCAATAAATTTGTGTTCTCCCCTTCTGTGGGAAGCTCTGGGGGTTTAATAACCATATGGAATGGGAACCTTTTTGATGGCACTGAGATTTCCTTCTCTAAATTCCATGTGACTGTTCAACTGATCTGTAAGATAACTGGCCATGTTTGGTACCTTACAAATGTCTATGGACCGACCCTTCCTGCTGAGAGATCCCTATTTCTTAATTGGCTCATGAATATTGACACACATCCAATGCATTTGTGGATGATACTTGGTGACTTTAATCTGATCAGGGGCCCAGATAACAGGAACCGACCTGGAGGAGACACCAATAATATGCTTGCTTTTAACAGATTTATTAGCCATCATGATCTTATTGATATTCCTCTAAAGGGTAGATCTTTTACCTGGAGTAATATGCAAGCTGATCCTCTACTTGAAAAGTTAGATTGGGTCTTTACCTCTGCCAGCTGGACTGCTTTATTCCCTAACACACTTGCTACCCCACTAGCCAAATTATCATCAGATCATGTCCCTATAAAGGTACAGGTTGGTATTCATGTTCCAAAAGCACAGATTTTTCGGTTTGAGGAGTTCTGGTTGGGGATGAAGGGTTTTGCACAGGTTATATCTCACAATTGGCAGCATTGGGGGTCTTTTAAAAATATTGCTCAGGATATTACTGCGAGACTGAAATCTTTGAGATATGGATTGAAGCGATGGAGTAAAAATTTGTCTCAGTTATGTAAGACTATTCAGTCATGCAACTTTGTGCTAGCTTTATTGGATGGCCTTGAGGACCAAAGATTACTTTCTATTATTGAATCCAATTTTAGAAGAGTACTTAAATCTCATTTGGCCAATCTTCTAGAGGCCAAGAGGATTTATTGGCGCAGTAGGGCAAAAATTAGATGGGCTAAGTTGGGAGGTGAAAACACTAGGTTTTTCCATACCTATGCTACCAAAAGCTTCAGATGTAATTATATTGCTATTTTGAGCACATAGGATGGTCGTTTGGTTTGTGATCATGAAGATAAAGCAGCAATTATTTGGCAGTCTTTCAAACAGAGGATTGGTTGTACTGATAACCCAATTATGCTTTTTGATCTTGATAACCTGGTTGTTCCCAACTATAATATTGACTTTGCTAGCCTTGAAGTACCATTGACAAAGGAAGAAATTGATGACATTGTAAAGTGTATGCCAACAGATAAATCACCAGGTCCTGATGGGTTTAATGGAGCTTTCCTAAAAAATTGTTGGGATCAAGTTAAGGAACAATTTTATCAGCTGTGTTTTAGTTTCTATGCGGGTGATTTGGATATCTCCAGTATCAATTCAGCCTTCATAACCCTCATTCCTAAGAAAACTGACCCAGAATATGTAAATGATTATAGACCTATCTCTCTGGTCAGTATCACATTGAAGTTATTGACCAAGCTGCTTGCCAATAGGATGCAGAGGGTTATTATCCAAGCTTTACACAAGAATCAGTATGGATTCATCAAGAATAGAACCATTCAGGACTGTCTTGCTTGGGCATTTGAATACATTCACCTCTGTCACAAGTCTAAGAGAGAGATCATTATCTTGAAGTTGGATTTTGAAAAAGCTTTTGACAAGGTTGAATATTCGGCTATTCTGCTCATGCTTAAACATTTAGGGTTTGGAGACCTTTGGCTGAGATGGATATCTAAAATCCTGCATTCTGCTTCCACCTCAGTATTCTTAAATGGTATACCCGGGAAAAAAATTTGGTGTAAAAGAGGAGTTAGACAAGGTGATCCTTTGTCACCCTTGCTGTTTGTGACTGCTGCTGAGCTTCTTCAATTGGTCATTAACGCTGCTTGGCAATCAGGAGAGATTGATTTGCCCCTGTCTTGTTCCTTTGGGTTAGATTATCCCATAATTCAATATGCAGATGATACTCTGCTTATTATGCCAGCATGTGTTGAACAACTGAGAAGGTTGAAAGTGATCCTGGATAAATTTTCATTCTCTAGTGGATTAAAGATCAATTTCAATAAATCCTCTATGGTACCCATCAATGTTGACAATGATAAAAGTATTGAGCTGGCTATGGTCCTGGGGTGTAAAATTGAAGCCTTACCTTTTACTTACCTTGGTTTACCTCTGGGGACTACTAGACCAAAGATGGAAGACCTTATTGGTATTATTCATAGGATTGATAGAAGGCTGGTTGGCATTGCTGATACACTATCCTATGATGGTCGACTGGTGGTGATTAAATCCATCATTTCTGCTATTCTCAATTTTGCTATGTGCACATTGAAACTGCCTTTGGGTTTTCTGGACTATATTGAGGGATCTACCAGGGGTTTCTTCTGGAGGGGCAAAGATATTCATAAAAAAGGTAAATGCTTGGTCAAATGGGAAAAGGTATGCAAGCCAAAGAGATTGCGTGGATTGGGCATCCTAAACCTCAGAACCCAGAATATTGCCCTACTCATGAAGTACATCTTTAAGTTCATGAATAAGGACGATTTGCCATGGGTGAAGCTTATATGGAAAGCACATTATGAGAATAATAGATTACCACAAAACACTAGACCTGTAGGTTCTTTTTGGTGGAAGGATTGTCTAAAGTTATTTGATAGCTTCCTGGAATTGGCAGCATGTGTCCCAGGTGATGGTGGAACTGTAAGACTTTGGATGGATAAGTGGTCTGATGAGCTTCTTAGGCACAAACTACCTCACCTTTGCTCCTTTGCGAAGTCACAATCCATTTCCATTAAACAGGCACTTGCTGTATTATCTGATGAGGAGTCACTGGAATTGTTTCATACCCCACTGTCAGTACCTGCTGTTCTTCAATTTGCCCAGTTCAACAATTTGCTGACAGGACACATGGATATCTCTACTGCTGATAGGTGGATTATGTCATCCAGCAATAAAAGTTACTCGAGTAAGAGGGTTTATGATACCTTAATGGCAAATACTCCTGCACCATCCCCCTTCCAGTGGATCTGGAAATCCAGAGTTCTACCAAAACATAAGATATTTTTTTGGTTGCTTTTGCAAGACAGATTGAACACAAGAGACCTCCTAGCCAGAAAGCAGTTTCAGATTGAGGACTATAACTGTGTTCTATGCTCACAGGGAATGTCTGAAGAGTTTATCCATTTATTTTTTGAATGTGATTTCAGCAGGAATTTTTGGTGGAAACTTTATCTTGAATGGGATACGGATCTGGACCTCTTCTCCATGTTGATTCAAGCCAAGAAAACTTATAAGCTAATATGCTATAAGGAAATCCTTATTATTGGTTGCTGGAGTATTTGGACCCATAGAAACAGAAGTATTTTTGATTCTCAGCCCATTTGTCTTGAGGCTTGTTTCCAGGACTTTATCTATTCTTTTAGTTTGATTCTGCATAGAGCTAAACCTTCCTTAAAGGAAGGGATGACCCAATGGTTGGATACTTTATGAACTTTTCCATGTAATTTGTATAGTTGTCAATGAGAAAATAGAAAATTAAACAGTAGGGATTTTTCCCTACTGTTTTGCGCCTAAAAAAAAACACGTTCTTGGAGCTCTTGCGGTGATGAACACGGAGAACAAGATGAACTAGAGAAAGAGAAGAGTAAACGCCCTAGGAGTAAATGAGAATAAGGTCTTGGCTCCCAAGTTGGTCTCTCTTCTCTTGAGCAATTATGGCGCCTTTTATAGAGTTCCGGCCGGGAGGGCCGGAAACCCTAATCCGAGATGGCCCCACCCGACAGGCCGAACGGTTATGTCGACACCGGCTAGTGCGACCTAGCCGCCTACCTATTCGTCCTAGCCCTGCCGTCATCATTCCGGCAAGGACATCAGGCGCCGTCCTGGAACATCATTGTCCCCCTGTCAGAGACAAGACATGTCTTTGCCCATCCCGAGTAGCCTTTTCCGGACTGCCGGGCTAGGCATGTCCGATCTTGTCGTACCGTTATCGTACCGGCTGACACGCTCCCGTGTCAGGCGGGAGGTGACCTTGCATCCGTGTCAGGCGGGAGGTGACCATGCTTCCGTGTCAGGCGGGATGGTACTTCCCCCCGCGCCAGGCGGGAAAGCCTGCTCAGGACCGTTGACGATCTACCGGCATCCCCCATGCCGGCTACTTCCTTGCTCCATCCTGCAAGTCTTTCCTGCACACACCGGACAACTTGCTTGGACCGAGATCTACACACCGGTTAGCTTGTACCCGGGGATCAAGCTTGTACCTTTCTCCCGCCAGGGACGACCCTTGCGCCCGCCAGGAGACACCTTGCGCTCTTTCAGCTCCGAAAGGTCAAATTACCCCTTCAGCGTACCAGGGGGTGGCCCTTGCACTCGCCAAAGGTTAAATACTGTTGCCACACTGTAGAGTAGTGCCGAGATTTGCCCTACCCGGGGGATGGCCCCCCGACAGCAGATTCCATATGTTCAAAGATCCAGCAATTGGTCGACTGACATCACACCATGTAACGCCCCGGGATTTTATCCCCTTTTTGTTTTGTGAGTTTTCTTTTTTGCATCGACATGGCATCGCACTGCATCTCATTAATTTAATTTGTTGCATTTAAATTAAATTTCCACAATTAAATTCGAATGCATTTCAAATTAATTAAAAATGTGTTATTTCAAATCTTTGGCAAATGTTAAAAATTAGTTTATTAAATTGTCTATTGAAAACTAAAAATATTTTGTAAAGGTTTCGTGTTGAAATTCCTTTTCTATTTTGTTTTAAAAATATAAAACAAAAAATAATAAGGGGAGAGAAATTAAAGCCCAAGCCCATCTAACCAAACCCTAGGTTTTCCCCCAGAAATTTCTTCCCACCCCCTGCAATTTTTGCAGCCACCCTCCTCCTTTTTCTGCTTTTTGCAAAAAGCCCTTCCACCCCTTCTTTCTTTCTTTTTCCCCCTCCTTCTCTTTTCTTTTCTTTTCTTTTTCTTCTTCTTTCCTTTTTCTTCCTTTTCTCTTTCTTCTTCCTTTCCCATCCCGCACGGGAGAAGCAGACCCGAGCCCGAGCTCCTCCTTCCGTTCGCCCGCGTGCCGCAGCCGCTTGCGCCCGGCGCGCCCCCCGCGCCGCCTCTCCCCGGGCCGCCGCCGCCGCGCCCCTGAGCCGCGCGCCCGTGCGCCGCGCCTTGACGCCCGCCGCGCCGCCGCGTTCCCCTGCTCCGGCCCCGCCGCCTCCGGCCACCTCGCCGTCCTGCCCTGGCCGCTCGCCCCCCGCGCGCCCCGCGTCGCCGCCCTCGCCTCCCGCATCCGGCCGCCACGCGCAGCCGCCAGCCGCCGTCGCCCCCTGCACCTCCTGTCGCCGCCGCCCAACGCGCCATGGCCGCCGCCGCCTCTGCATTACGCGCCGCTCGCCGGCCTGCCGTCCTCGCCGCACTTTCCGGCCCGAGCTCCCCCCGTCGGCCCTTGCTCCGGCCGCGCCCCCGAGCACTCCGCCGCCGCGCCGCCGTCCTCGCGCGCGCCGCCTTCCGGACTCTCCTGCTCCGGCCTCCTCCGCGCCGCCACCCGCAGCCGCCTGAGCTCCTCCAGTGCGCCCCTAACCCGGCCTCCTCCGCCTCCCGCGCCCGACGCCGTCCGCGTGCGCGCCGGCCGCCGCCGCTCGCAGCCGTCACGCGACTCGTGCCGCCGCGCTGCGCGCCTCCGCCCGCGTCGGTCGCCGCCGCCGTGTGCATCCGCTCCGTGCCACCGCCGCCGCCCGCAAGGTGTTCGGTGAAATGCCCGCAAGAACTTCGTCGCCACTTTTGTCCGAGTTGTCCACCCTTCGAGGTGCTGCCCGTGCGCGTGCGTGTGCTCCCTCCGATGTCGCGTCACCGTGACCGCCTGTGTCCGTGTCGCGGTGCCCGCCCGCGCGTGCCTCTTCCGGTGCCTGTTGCCGTGCTCCTACGTGCCCGCGCCCGTCAACGGTGATGACCGAGTACGACTACTTCCCGCCCACTTCCACGACACCGACAAACGACGATGCCCCGGTTCCGCGACGGCTACTTCCCCGACGTCGACTACTTCCTCTACGGGTCGAAGACGTCGGTTCCGAACCCTAGTTCACTCGATCCGACGTGCGAACCCAAACCCTAACCCTATACCTATTTTATTAAATGTCATCTATCTTGTGCATATCGCATCATAAATTGCATTTGTTGCATCTCTTGGGTTTGCGGGTGTAGCAAATCACCTAAATAATTCAATATGGAATGTGTGGGGTAATAAATATATAATGCCCTATTCCATTTAATTTAATTAGATCACCCATGCCATGTGTTGCCATGCTAATCAACATTTAATATTGCTGGTAAATAAATAACTTGCACCTAAATATTAATTGTCGGAATCCCGGTTCCGCTTAATTTGGATTAAGTGCATCTCATATTGCATCTTGACATGCCATGCATCATTCTCATATGGTCATGCTGGATCTTTTGCCGTAGTTGTAAAGTGCATCTTTTGCGCTTCCAGTGTTTGTTGCTTCTTCGCGGATAAGACGTTGAGATGTGTGAGCAACGACAAGATCTGCTTCCATGCGGGATTCCAGGCAAGCAAAGTTTGCTTGTTTACCTATACATTGTCTTTCATTCCTGCCGTTGATCTCTGCTACCCTAGTTCACGATTCTTTATTGCGATCCCATCACATGTTTATCCTGCAGCCTATACAGCTTTATCCCCACATCCCATCACCTGTTGTATGTTTATCTGTTGGCCTTGCGAGTCGTATTGCATGCTTAGAGTTGGTTGTGCGAGTCCTCTGTTGGTCGTTTATTTCATATGCTTAGCTTGATAGATTATTCTACCTGAATAAAATGTTGTATTATATTGGGGTATTATAATTAAAAAGATAAGGCACCGGCGGAAGGCCTTGCGAGGTGCTTTGTTCTGCTAAGTGTCGACCTAGGAACTGAGATTTTGTCCTCGGATCCAATTTTGAGCGCACTAACCACTTGTGGGAGGCCCAATGGAGCCCCCCTCGACTTTGACTGGAACTTCAACTTGTCCGGGAGCTGCACCTAGTTCGGGTTTTCCATTTGTCTCATATGCATCGATACTAGTGTAGTATTTTACTTTGGCGGTGTGCCTTGTTACATGCATTTAGGGCGCGGCCTGTTGGTGCGGAGGGGTGTGTCCTGCGGGAGTCCGCACCCTTTTGGCCGGGACCAGCATAGCTCCCGTGGCTCCTGGACTTGTTGCGGTGAAGGAAAAGAGTTGGGTTGAAAGGCCCTAATGTTTTTGACTGGGTTGATCATGCGAGTATGGGTCCAGTAGTGCACCCCTACAGGGTATAATCTTATCGATGAGCCGTGTCCACGGTTATGGACGTTTTGGTGATGATGCTGGCTAACAAGATCTAGACAACTTACACCTAATCATTGTTAATTAACCTGACTAGTAATATAGAACTACTTTCACCATAAATGGTAATTAAAACTGTTCAACGTGTGAGTTTCCCGAATTGCTTCCTCATACTTGGTTGAGGGGGTTAATTCGAGAAGGGCTTATGTTTGGTGTTAGTAGTAGTTGGTTACCTTTATGCGCTCTCTTATCCCTCTCTAATTAGACGGAAGTTGTAGCGTGTCTCTTTAGGTTGCTAGTGCTGCTGCCGCTAAGTCCACCTCCCCTATATTTTGGGAGATGGTGTAGAAAGTAGGCAAGTCGGTTTTGCTTGCCAGGGAGTGCCCTGACCCTCTTTTGGGATGTGCTTTATGTGCAGTTAACAGGTTTGAAGTCTGACGACGTTAGCTTGGGAATCCCTCCGGCTTGGCTGGGCAGGGATATGGCGCCATTGCTTATCTTCAGGACTCTTAGTCCAATTTGCATCTTATCCGTAGTCGGATACTATTTTGCTTCCGCTGTCATTTGTATCTTTGTATTGTAACATTTGTATCTTGACTCGTTCGAGTCGTTGTTGTATTTATATCTTTGTTGTATTTGTGGATGTATCGGAACTGTTGCAATGTTATCACAATTCCACCCACATAATGCGCATGTTTCGGCGTGCACATTATGTCTGGTGGGCGACCTAAAATCGTTATTATGCGGATTTTGGCGGGAACGCTTAAATCTACATAGTACCGATTTCCGGGCGTCACACACCATAGAATGGGACAATGCCGAGAATTCGATCAAATGGCAGCAGATTACATGAAACGGCTCATGAGGGACCAACCATCAAACACTCCATCAGCATACGTAGCACCATCACAGCCAGTCGCGGCCCTACCACCAGCGCCACCACATGACGCAAACAATCAAATGGCAGGCGCCATACACCACATACCACACAACGTAGACAAACAGTACCCACAACCCAAGGGACAGATGTACATGATCCAAAAAGGGCGTCCTTCGAATAGGCAGAAAAAACGACACACTCATTGCGTCAATTTGGCAGTTCTAGCGCCAGCCGCTGTACCTGAGTTCCTCTAGGGTTCAGAAACAACAATCGTCTTCAACCAAGAGGATCATCCTCCATCCATCGATCGGCCGGGACACGCAGCTTTAGTCCTCGAAGCTCAAATTGGCGGGTACGCCATGACAAAAATATTTATGGATGGAGGCAGCAAAGTCAATATAATATTCGCCGACACACTCCGTTGGATGAACTGGTCAGTCGAAAACTTATCACAATCTATAAATACTTTCCACGGTATTGTGCCAGGTAAAGCCATAAGGCCAGAAGGAACAATCCAACTTGACGTCACATTCGGCGATGCAACACACTTCAAGAGCGAGTTGATCAACTTCAAAGTTGTCAACTGGAAGTCGCAATACCACACCATACTTGGGAGGCCAGCATTTGCAAGATTCATCTCCGTACCACATTACGCATACCTCAAACTCAAAATGCCTGGGCCAAAAGGAGTAAGCACAGTCAATGGAAATTTTCATAAATCAGATGATTGCGATAGAGACTTCTGTAAAATCTCAGAGGCATTTGGAACAGAACAACTCTCATATGAATCACAGGTCGAGAAAGAGACCATAAGAATGCTAGAGCGAAAGAGACGGGCAGCCATAGCCACGGCGCATGAATTAAATGCCATATGGACAGTCGAACCTGCAGAAGAAGAAAACACACACGCCAAACCCTGGACAATACACTTTGATGGGTCAAAAGGTGGCTGAGACGCAGGTATGATACTCATAACACCCAATAAAGAACGAGTAAACTATGTGCTACAGATAGACTTCTCGTCTCCATCAAAAGTCGAAGTCGATTATGAAGGCATGTTCCGAGGCATGCGACTAGCAAGATCATCCGAAGAACAAGACATCATCATTCGGGGAAGCTCATGCATAATCACGCAAAACACGGCAGGTGCAAGTAGGATGAATATGGACAAACTGGCCAGATATCAGGACTATTTCGACACATTGGAAATAATATTCCGTAGTTCCGGACTACAGAACGTAGCGCGCACTCGCAACAAACAAGCTAACAAGTTGGCTAACATCGGAGCAGCAAAGGCGCAGGTACCGCTAGGTGTTTTCTTCAGGCGGGTAAACCATAGATCAATCAGAAGATGGCACTCACAGGCCACTCGAGCAATAGAAGTTCTCAGCAAAAAACTAGACAAAGATGATCCTCCGCTCAAAACAGTTACAACCACGACAAACAGAGAAACGTCAAGCAAAAACAGGATGACAAGCGCAAAGCACATCACTACTATCTTCAGTCAAGGAATAATAAACTGCATCATCATATGCAACACGAGCAACAAGCACAAGCCGGAGGATCAGGCCACAAAGCCTTCACCACCGCTCGAAGCTCTTGCTTCAAGACATATCATACTATCACGGATAGACTCATTCCATGGGAAGTCCCAGATGTTTCGACTACAACAGCCAAATAGACCAACGGCATGGAGGTACAAGGCAAACATGCTGCAGCACCAAGAAGTAGCATACAACTCGAACAGTGTGACCAACTAGTGTTACCAGTAATTAGCAAACACATCTAGTCGATGTAGCAAAATCTCATGTAACAAAAAGACCAGAGAGTTTCAGACGCGCTCTTTTCCTTACTAGGGTACCTAAGGGGACTGAAAGGTTTTTAATGAGGCGGCTTGTTGGTCATTATTTATAAAGAGAAATTTTTACCCATACCTTTCTTACATAATTTATCATTACAACGAGACACAAAACCCCCACTTGCTACACTTGGGGGCTGCGCATTACCCAAAACACAAGCAAATAGCCCGAACGCTATGGAAGCTACAAAGACTAAAAATTCATATACGTCAAGAACAATAAAACGACCACTCGATACACTCGGGGGCTGCATCCCGATTGTGGAGCACATAACAAGCTTCCAACAAAGGCGGAGGATGCAGCTCTATCATAAGCATACATACAAACAAAACCCCACTCGATACACTCGGGGGCTGCATCCCGAATACAGAGCACATAGCAAACATCCAACAAATGCGGATGGTGGATTTTTATCATAAGCATACATACAAACAAAACCCCACTCGATACACTTGG
Source organism: Poa annua (assembly GCA_026929855.1). Taxonomy (NCBI): domain Eukaryota; kingdom Viridiplantae; phylum Streptophyta; class Magnoliopsida; order Poales; family Poaceae; genus Poa; species Poa annua. Next base: position 38,644,945 of record CM049426.1, read on the forward strand.
GGGCTAGGTCCCTATACTGAATATCATATATATCCAAAACCTATAAAGACAAAAAAGCTAAGCATCCTCATCCTTCAACGGCAGATTGGAGTCGATCAGTTGCTTATGCGCTCGACTTATCAATCTCTCAGCAGGGGTAAGAGTCCGATCCATATCTTCGCTTGATAGTCGAAGCTCTGATCGAGTTGAACAAGTAGAGGCACGCCCAGAATCTTGGCTCCGCATATATACGAATGCAGCGTTGGCTCCAAGTATAACTCGACGGGTCACAGCCTCTCGGATCGGCTCAGAAGCACGAATCAAATCGACTAGGGCATGAATCCTTTGCGGTGGAGGACCTTCAGGAAACAGGTAATGATTCACCTGCATAAGTGCTGCCCGGCAACGCAATAGCAGAATAGCACCAGACCACACGTGATCCTTTAGAGTGGCAAGAATGGAGGCGTGGTACGCATCAAGTCAGAAGTGTTGCGAACCGGTGACAGCCTCCCGTGTCGCATCTTCTAGACGCTCTGCCACGCGAGGAGCCTCAGCTTTGGAATCATCTACAAAAACTGCAGACAGAGTAAAGTGAAAATATTAAGGGCAACTCGCACATACGCAAAATACGAGTCAACATATTTAATACCTTCAAGCTGCATGTTCGAATCATCCATCTCATAGAGAACATACTTTTCTCTCTAGGTAGAAAGGGAAGGCCTCCCTTGGAGAATATTTATGTCAGCGTGGGCTGCTTTTAGCTCCTGCTCCAGTTGAGCAACTTTTTTCTTAGCATAATCCAGAACCCTGGCATCATTCTTCAACTGCGCAACCGAGCGATAGTCCTCTCTCACATGTACATCCTTGTGAGTAGTGGAGACGCTCGACTGAGACACAATCACAATATCTCAGATGTTTAGAAGGAAAAAGGAACATAAACTCACATCAAGGATCAACAAAAGCTCTATTTCCAAGGGACGTCATAGTGGTGAAATATACATCACATATTACAAAATGAAACAGAAAACTAAAGCAAGGGCTGCCTATGACTGGGCAGCAGACTCTGACCCATCCTTACGAGCAGTAGCAATGGCTGCCGAGCGATGCTCCATAGTCGCAATACTAGCATTAGCGAGGATGGATACGCGCGACCCGCACTTCTTCAGATTCGAAGGCTTCCCGTCTGACTTCCCTAAGAAGTCAGACAATACGGATTCATAGTCGACAACCCCGCCGTGACCTATAAGGAGCTTGAGGGTGGAGTCTGAGCCGCGTACCATCAGCTCATGCGCATAATTCTTCAAGGTCTTCGACTCCGGGCTCAGCTTCGCAGCATACCCTGCAATGGTCGAAAGATCTTCGGCTGAGGGCAGCACTTCCTTGAATACTGCTCCAAGAGTCTGGGTGGAAACCTCCAGAGAGTTCTTGGCATGCTGTATGGCCACCCCAACCTGATCAATGGCTTGGTCAAGTGACAACACGTCACTCGCCGTACCACTGGAGCTAGAAGAGGGTCCTGCAAAGCAAAAACAAGTGTCCATATTATTAGCCGAAAAAAAGGGCAAACTCTCACACGAAAAGCATACTGCCCCTACCTTCAAGAGAATGCACAAAGCCAAGCAGTCGCTTGGCACGCTTCCCTCAGAAGCACGAAGGGCATCAAGCTCTTCCTGAGCAGTCGATTGCTAGGAGAGGGCCTTTTCCACATCAGCCAACCGGGACTCCAGAATATCCTTCTCCCCTGAGCAAAATGGAAAAACTCCAGTTGCAGAGAAGAACAAAAACAGGAATAAGCAAATACAAAGGAAAACAAGTACTCACGGCTTAGCTGGTCCAAAAGTAGCAAGGCGACTTACGGTCGGCTGCAGATGCAAAGCACACGCCACACACAAAGGTCAAAGAAAAAGCATATTACAACACAAGGAAGGAGACTAACGTGCTCCAGCCAGGAAGGCATGGAAGAAGACGAGGGCGCGGCAGTCGACGCAACCACGATTGGCGCTGCAACTTCCAGCGCAAGAGCAGAAGGCGGAGAAGCAGCGACTACCGCCTCCGCAGCAGGAGAGGAGGTGGCAGTCGTCGTTGGAGCAGCTGGGGGACTGGCTACCCGGTCATCGCTAGATTTACAAAGACACAAAGGAAGGGATATCATAAGACCAGCATAAACAGAACAAACAGGCAAAATATATGTACATATACATACGACAAAACTTACCTTTGCTCGTCTTCATCAGAAGACAAGTCATCATCAAAGCGAGGGCCGCCAAAGCCAGACTGGCGAGTAGAAGGTGGCGGCGATCGCTGAGCCAGAGGCGGCACATCCCTTACAGGCGAAGAAGCGCCGGAGTCCGCCGTCCCCTCGTCCTCGCCTGTGTGCATCAGACGGTGACGTTTGAGGACGGGTTCAACGACAGGCTCAACCTCGTACTGCCCTACACCTTTTCCATCCACTTCAGATTTCTCTGAAGAGGAGGATTCGGCCTCGGGCAAGGAGTCCGTCGACTTCTCGCTCTCTTTCAGCACAGTCGTCTCCTCGACAGGCCCAGCTTCAGGAAGGGGAGGAAGTGAGGACACAGTCGAGTGCCCCAACAAAAGACAAAGCAAAAAGAAGAACATATAAGCAAAAGATAACAAGATCCACTCGACAAAGACAAAGGTGCATAGATAAGTAAAGTACTTACTTTAGGAAGGGGTTTCTCAAAGCAAAAGGGATTCGTGGCAAATGCATAGTCGATATTATCTTCACCTTTGAAGCTAGTTACTGACTTCACAAGTGCTTCGAGCTCGTTAGCTGACAGCTCCACGACACTCACCCTGGTGACGTCCTGTGCGCCCTCGTAATCCACATCGGGTGACCACGCTGCTGGATGGGACACACACGACGCTTCATGAAGGTGTAGATCAGCTGCACACCTGGAACGGTGTTCACCAACCTTTCGACCTTCTTCAGAAGAGGGGCAGCCTCTTGTTCTTCGGCTGGCGAAAGAACATGCGCACGGGCATTCGTTTTCTTATGGGTGCTCCGTCCGAAAAAGCCGGAAGGACCACCTAACTCACGGGGACATAGAACCACTTGGTTCTCCATCCCTGAGCAGAGTCGATTGCCTTCAGAATGAAGTATTTGCAGCCACTCTTGACCTGGAAGCCGACGCCTCCGACTGGATTCACACGACAGTTGCGGGCCATGGGACGCACCAGGAAGATGGACTTCCATAGTGCCCAGCTGGGGGATACCCCCAAAAAGCACTCACACATCACCATAAAACAGGCAATGTGCAAAATGCCATTGGGGACCAGATCATGGATATAGAAGACCGTGCACGAAGTCGTGCAATGGGAAGCCAAAACCGCGAGGGAGGAACTCGACGAAACATACCCGCTCACCGAGGAGTGGCGCGGGGAGGTACTCCTTGCCCGGAGCGCGGATGGCGAGTTCCTCGGCGGGAGGAAGCAGCCCGTCCTTGCGGACAACTGCCAGCCTCTTTTCCGCCATGATTGACGAAGTCCAGCCGCCGGACTCCTTCTTAAGAGTGGCAGGCACGGCGGCGGCAGACGCATCCTTCCTCTTCTTGTCGGTGGTGGCAGAAGCAGCGGCAGAGGACGTCGAGCTCTTCTTGGGTGCCATGGTGGGCAGTGGGATGCAAAAAGCAAACAAGGATGGACCCACACAAGAAGGACATGGGACGACAACACAAGAACAAAGCAGCGGCGGGAGCAAGGAAGAAGATGAAGCAGAGGAAAATGGTAGGGTAAAACAATTCGCAACGAAGAAACCTATTTTTACGGTAAAAACAGAAGTTCATCATAGCCGTCCAAGCAAACCTACCGCAACACGTGGAGCAATCGGAGGGCAACCGTCGCAGGCCATGCCGCCCACTACGCGCACAAAACGAGGAACTCATCATCACGCCTACGAAAATCTCGCCACGTTAGGTCAAATCAGAACTGAACCGGCGTCCACAACGGTCAAAGGGAGGGACCCACTATGTTACATCCCATCAAAGTGCTACTCGCACGCCAAGGATGTCATGTATGACATCATTCGCCTGACAGACGAACAAAACGGATAAAACAAAGGAGCGTCAATTACGACTGACAAAAATAAAACATCCTTGCGACTAGAGAAAGACATCAAATCATATGCATAAAAGATGGTCGAGTAGAAACTCCCATCGGGAGAGAGTAAATCTTCGACTAAGAAAAACAAAATTCAGATTATCCTCTATTACAAGCAATAAAGCACAATCTCGGGGGCTACTCCAATCGGGAGCACTGTCATGCACCCGATAGAATCAAAAACAGAAAAACATAAAGATTCCCGAGTGAAAATCAGTCTATGATGTCTCGGATGCTGCATGCGGGAAATGCAAAGGTAAGACCCATCGATTAGTCGAACGGGCCGAGGATCACTCCAGCAGTGCTTAATCCTAGATGTTTCCGTATCAACAGATGCGATGGAAATCCTGGCGGACGCGCTAGGTAGCAAATTAAAAACTGCAGAACAATATCAGAAAGTCAATCAACTGGCCTGAGGCAAGTCTGTCCAGTATATTCCAGGATCGAGCCCGAGGACTCGAAACCTGATTGAAGACTAGTATGGTTTTCCCCCAAGTGCAGTTAACTGGTTTCAACTTATCGAATAATTCCAGGCCTACTCAGTCGAGATCCTTAGGCATAAATCATAGTCGAAAGATAAAGACATGAACGTATCTTAGCAAAAACATAAACATGAGACATGCACTATGAAGTGAGTCCATGACTTATTCTCCGAATTAGCCAAGCACTCGGGGGCTAATGACGAGGTTATACCAAACGGGTACCCCTTCGTGTGGTACCCGGTGCACGTGATGACTAAAACCCAATTGTCAGTTAGCTAAAGAAGCCCAACAAGATAATCCCAAGTCAAAGACTTCTACCGTAAATAGGGTAGTCGGTATTACATACCGTATTTGTAATCCTAGTCGGTTACTACCCGAGACCTGTACCAATATATAAAGGACAGGAGGGTGGTCGATCAAGGACACGCCCAAGCAGAATCACCAAACCCTAGCAAGATCGACATCTTGCTAGACCCCTATACTCGCCGCATATTCACAATCAATAACAGACAAGCAGGACGTAAGGGTGTTACCTCACTCGAGGGCACCAAACCTAGGTAAAGCCCACTTGTTAGCCGACGAATCTACCAACACTACACGTTCTCTACCTCATAACTCTTACCCTAGGCTAGTAACCATGGGTATTGATGGGGGCATTCATCGCCAATCACATATTCAACTAGATTACAAAGCTAATGATCACATAGAGATCACATCATGGTAGGGAGAGATAAACCACATGGCTACCGTAGATCCCGAAGCCCCGGGGGAGAACTACTCACTCCTCATCATAGGAGTCAACAATGGCGATGGAGATGGCGGTGGAGTTGATGGAGATGGCTCCGGGGGCAATTCCCTGTCCCGGCAGGGTGACGGAACAGAGAATTTTGTCCCCCGAATCTTGTCTTCGAAGGTGGCGGCGCTCGGGACCCGTGGAGGAAAAATTGCACACCGTCCTAGGGTTTGTTTCGGGGGTATATGTAGGCGAAAGGGCGAGGTCGGTGGAGGCCCGAGGGGCCCACACCTGTTGCTCGCACGGCTAGAAAGTCTGTCGCGCGAGCACGTGGTGGCGTCGCCTCGGCCGCCCACATCGTGTCGTCTTCGGTCTTCTGGAACGTTCCCAAATAAAAATGGACTTCAGAAAAGAAATCGTCCGATTCCGAGAATATTTCCTTAAGTACTTTTATGAAACAAAAAACAGCAGAAAACAGGGATTTGGCACTATGGCATCTTGTTAATAGGTTAGTCCCAGAAATGCATAAAACTATATAAAATGCATATAAACATGTAATAACTTGGTATAATATAGCATGGAACATCAGAAATTATAGATACATTGGATACGTATCAAACAACCACCACTCAAAAACAATTTTACCTTTGTTTTCAAAATGATGAAAAGCTCTAGCACATGTTAAATCCCTACTTCCCTCAATGAAGGGCATATGTTTTACTTTACTGTTGAGTCACCATCCTTCTTTGAGCACCTTCTTGAGAGCATAATTGTCATTCTTAGTGTAATGTGCTTGTCCCAGAATACGGTTAACTGCGGTATAATCTTGATGCTTTTATCTTTGATATCTTTATTTCTAATCTTTTCTTGAAACTCAGAGGTGCCTGGGCATTTATGTTTTGTTGTACACATTCGGGCAAGTGAGATACCACTTTATCATATTTTCTTATGATCCTTGCAATCCCGTGAACTGATATGCTACATGTTATTTATCATTGGTATAATTGGCATATCTTCATAGTTTACATAACTATTAGGTGACACCATTTACATATATCTTATCATGAATAGCCTAAGCATTTGTCCTCATAGTGAATATATTTACATCATATGAAGCAAATGAGTACGTGAAAGTTCTTTTATCGCATTTAATTGTTAACTAAATTGCTTGAGGACAAGCAATAAGCTAAGCATGGGGGGAGTTGATACGTCCAAAACGTATCTACTTTCCCGAACACTTTTTCTATTGTTTTACCTATAATTTGTGTGTTTTGAATGCAACTAACACGGACTAACATTGTTTTCAATAGAATTGCCATGGTCTCTTATTTTTGTGCAGAAATTCAACTTTTGGGGAAAATAACAGAACTAATGCCAAATTTCCTATTTTGCCCGAAGACCCGCGAAGCCAGAAGACCATACGTAGGGGGGCTACGAGCCAGCCAGATGAGGGGCTAGCGCGGCAGGCTCCTGGCCGCGCCAGCACCCCATATGGTTGACTCGACCACCCCCTCGCGTCCCCCTTTCTGTCGGGGGGCTACCCCCGACTAGGGTAAAGGCAGGGACAACTTGGTCACATTGTCAGTAAGATTGGCCCTTTGGTTAGCACCAAAGGTCATTTGACCCTTCGAGTTCTGAAGTGCTAACCTTTGGAGGTGCTCAGAAGGTGACTCTTGGGAAAAGGTAAGAGGTGCCCTTTGGAGGAGGCAAGGGGCAGGCTGGAACACTATAATTAGACCCCCAGCTCCTCCTCCTCACTCAAGCAGAAGCATGGAGTTCTCCTAAGAACCAGCTTCTCGAAGATGTCTTTGGGAGCACGCCTAAGACATCTTCGAGCAGCTGGGCCTAGGGCCACTCTCTTGTGCGACATAGGAGAGAGAGGCAGGATGACACAAGTATGGCAAGTTTGGAAGAGAGGTGGAGCCGACGTACGCTTGTGTCGGGTGAGACCAACATACTCTCGGGTACGGAGGGACCAAGAGTGGACTAAAAGGTGATCTGACTTATGATAGACCGACGTAACCAAAACGACATTCCTATGACGGCGCTATCCCTTTATCTATTGTGTACAAGATGGAGGTAAAGCTATATCGAAACTTGGATGGAGTTCCCGACAGACCAAGCCGGCACAACCATGTCGGGCTAAGAATGAAGGTCCAGCATATCCAAGCCGGGTTAGGAAAGGTGATCCGACATACCTCATGTCGGAGGAGAAGTCAAGGGCAAGGACAATGATCTCCTTGACACAGAAGCCAAGTCACTTCCCCGCTGACATGGAAGCGAAATAGAAGGCGAAGTATCGCACAAGGGTGACTATTCCACTCTAGCACTGACATGATGATAGGGGACAAGGCATGGGCAAGCCATGTATCGTAGCTGACACGAAGACAATCATCAACTAGCTCGGCGCCGCTAGGACTAGGCCATGATGACCTGACTAAGCCTACTCGGATAACTCGGAGTCTAGGTCGGGTAGGCCACGTCGGTGTTACCGTTAACCCGGAGACACTACCAAGTGGACCTGCGCGAGTTAGGGTTTCCGGTCTACCCGGCCGGAACTCTATAAATAGTGCCATAACTCCTCTTGCGAGAGGCACGCCCGAACCTGAGTTACACTTATTGCCCTAACATTACTCTCTCCCTCCCTCTAGCATTTAGTGTTCTTGTGTTCTTGGAGGAAAACAGCTCAAGGAGAAACTTGTAGATCTTGTGAGACACATATAAGAGAAGGACACAAGCAGGAGTACGGGTTTTACCTCCTCACGAGGGCCCCAAACCTAGGCACATCGTGTTGTTTGTGTGGTGTTGGTTTTCGTTCTTTGGTTCTTGTTATTTCTCCCTTGTTCTTACGAGTTCTTGAACTCGTGCATGCATGTATTCCGGCATGCAAGCCCTCCCCGGATCCACCAGTGCATCATCGGCCCCCAACTTTAGCCACCCCGTGGCATATGCCATGACACCACCACAACATTTGGCGCCCACCGTGGGGATAGAGGCGCTGGCTAGGGTGACCATCCGGACGGGTTCCATCACAGACTCGGGAGAGCGGGTGTTTTGCGGCTTCGTCTGCAACATCGGCTCCTTCCACTTCATGAGCGACAATGCGGCTTCTTCGCCGACAGGCCGTTCCCGAGGAATGGCTGCCTCGTCATGTTCGGAAGCTTTGTCACCTACGCCGCCACCGAGACATTCTGCGAGTACCCGGCGCAAGTGCTCGTGGCCGCGGATCCTCCCGCGATCTCTGTAGCTCGCGGTCCGCGTACCACTCGCCCCGAGAGCTGTGGGGTCATGATGACTGGGACGAGATAACGTGGGGCTACCTTTCGACTAGCCCACTGTAAGGCTACCTGGGCCGCGCCAAGCATGGAAAGGCCCACAGAAGGCCCACTCGGGGTACCACGTATCCTGCTCCAACTCGGTTAGGTCTTGTAACCTGCCATATATGTACCAACCGCCCAAGACCTGGCTACCTATAAAGCCAGGAGGGTTGCCCGTCCTAGAGGACACGCTCATAGCCACCACCACAAACCCTAGCGAGATCGCAATCTCGCCATTGTAATCGCTACTCGCATCAATAATCAGACAAGCAGGAGTAGGGTGTTACCCTATGGGAGCCTGAACCTGGGTAAAACCTTGCTTGTCAGCCGTCGTGATCACCAACACCTCTCTCTCTCCCCATCAATCAACCCGGGGTGCACAACCCTGGGATTTGTCGAGTTACCACCTCGTCAATTGGCGCCGTCTGTGGGAAGTCAAAAAAGTGTTGGAATCATGGTCGCTCCGGCTCCATCCGCAATGAAGATCGACGTCCGCGTCGCCAGGGAGTCGATCACCTTCGGCTCCTTTGAGTACGTCATTCACCCTCCGGCTCACCGCTCGGTGTACGCCGATCTGGACAAAGGTATACGCATCACCTTCGGCTTCGTGTGCTGCTTCGCCGACAGTCGCGGAATACTCAGGTCCGCGGCAACCGCGCCATGCGCGGCGGCACCCGCATCGGCGAATCTACCGCTGACTTCATCAAGACCCGCGAAGATCGCATCTGTCGCACCCACGAAGATCGCATCTACCGCGACCGCGAAGACCGCGTCTGCCGCACCCGCGGAGATCGCTCTTGTCGCGCCTGGGAAGATCGCATCTGCGACGACTGCCTCGACAACCCCAGCAACGGCCGCGCGGACCGAGTCTACTACACCAATCTCGGTCGCACGGTCGGCCAAATCAAGATCTGCCTCAACTACTGCGCCCGCGCGCACGACCAAGGGTTTGCGGCAGACAGCCACGTCGCGCGCGTCTTCGTCTTCATGGAGCTGCCAAGTCTACCCCAAGCCAATCGCGCTCGCTCCGACGGCTGTGAAGCCTAACACGTGGACGATCGCAAGGAGGCGAAACAACGACTGCGCCGCGCGTCACGTTGCTGCAATTTTTGATCCCGAGCAAGGCTCGGACGACGGAAGCAGTTGCGGCAGCACGAACACACCAACCCAAGTCTACCCCAAGCAATGCTTCATGGCGGGCACAGCGCCACCCGATGACAACGAAGAACCCGTATACCCACTAGAGGTGATCATGCCGGACCAGACTAAAATCGTCATCACACGGGACATGGGAATCCAAGCCATGAAGCATGTCGACGAGGGCACGTTCCCTCCACCCGACGCACCTAGAGAGGATCACCTGGCGGTCCAGTACTTGCTACGCAAGGAAGGCGAACGACTCCGCGCCGAAAAAGCCGACTTACTCCAGCGCAAGAGGGAGGCAGATGCATCGAGTGCCAGGCGAGCTGCCCACTCCTTTACCTCCTCCACGGAAGTTAACCAAGGAGCACGGCAAAAAGGAGCCCACATTCCCCTCTTGACAGACGCCGACCGAACCAGAGTCACCCGCAACCTCGAGTCGTCCTTCGTCACCGAGGACGAGAACGGGATACCCGTCCCAAAGACGGCGAACGCTGTAGCACCCCCAAGAGCCACGCTAGACAAATCCGAGACCTTAATCTGAGATAAGCCTAACATAGATCTCGGAAGCCAACAGTTGAGAATCGGTAACACAACAGAGACCCTACAACACAAGAAACAATATATTTAAGCTCTAAACAGAGCGAAGAAGCAAATATCACGAAAATGTGGTCACTGACCTGTCAATCACCAATACAACGGAAGGCAAATTATGCTATTAGACATAGCAAAACTAGCAAAAGGCCTAAGAGGCCAAAGCATAACGGCGACGTCCCAGTCCACAGATTCCAGGCTGCCGTCTGGGAACCCCAACCTACTCGTCGATGTCGATGTCCAGAAAACGCACCTGTCCAAATAATTGCGCAAGGCTGAGTACAGGGGGTACTCAACAAGACTTATTTAACCTGCTACATATCTGCTCGTTCAGAGAGTATTCATGAATGTCTTTTGCATAAAGCCATCTTTGTTTTCAAATCGAGGAAGGAGAGAATCCCGCACCAGTAGACTTTTAAAATGGGGTAAGGGAGTAACACTAGCTTCATCCACATCTTCAATCTCCACCAGATCATCATGAGTTGTACCACCCACCAGAATCACCCCCTCGCTCAACCCGAGGAAGCGATCCTCCCTTAGTTGGCAAGTTTTATAATTAGATTCTTGTTATCTATGATCATCAGACATAAGGTACCAAGTCGTCCATAACCGTGGACACGGCTTTCCGAAAAGTTTTACCCTGCAGGGGGTGTAACTACCCACACACGCCAACCAACCGATTCGCCAGCTATTAGCACTCTTCCGGGGAGTGCCGGCAGGAGGGTTGGCCACGACCTTTCCCAAGCTTCGCCTATGTCCATGAGCCACAACAGTAGGTCAGACCGCCATCTAAGCGATCCCTAGTGCGGGTTGCCAGGGTCAAGATCAGAGCGTCACACTCTCCTAACCCGAGCCCTAATTTCCTCAATTCATTTTAGCGCACACGCAAATGGAACACTCGAACTAGTGGCTTCACGTAGTAGGCTAGACAAGTTGGGATCGAGGGGTTTCCGAGCCCTGTGTGGATGCACGAATAGTCTTGGTTCCGAAGACGAGACCTCAGTTCCTAGGTTGGCAAGAATGGAACAACCCACCACAATCCCTATGTGGCCTCCCATCCAAGCCTTTAGCATATTAACGCATCTCACACCATTCCACGTCATCCTTCATAGCTCTGGTTCATCAACCGGATGGAACAGAGTGAAGATCTAAGCAGGGCTAAGCATAGCAGACTCTCACGATGCAACACTAATGACACTTTAAACCTCAACTCAAAACCAAATTTGAATCGCATGCATAATACCAGAATCAAATACTTTGAAATCGTATATGTGCAGATAAGAGGTTATGCTTGCCTTGCTCTTCGATAGCAAGATATAACAATTTTGGGAATCTTCGGCTTCACTTGATCGAGATAACCAGAAATAACTCTTCATAGATATCCTCTTAATTTGACCATCGATGATTCATCAAGCCTTCGGTGTTGTCGAACTCCACTTTGGATTCGCATTCTACCGCGGAAAGCGAAACACCGGAAAAGAAACGGGAAACAACATTCAACCATGGCATCGATGCAATGCGCACAATGTATGCATGACAAGTTAAAGTATTGAAATGTAAATCCTACACATGGAAGATCATTTTAAATGGAGTGCGAATGCCCGAGAGGTGCCATTTGACAAATTCCATATTTAAAAGAAAGGGTGTAATTTGTTCCTCTATTGTAAACATGGTTCAAAGTTGTTTAAATATGCATGATTTGGACATAATTAAATAGATCTTTTTTTTCTGCAAATTTTGATATAAAAATCATATTTTCTGAATTAAAATGAATTACTTATGAATTTTCAAAAATTAAACAATTTTAATTCAATTTAAACCATTTGTTAATTCCATTTTAAACATTTATGAATTTAAATAAAAGTTGGACCCACATGTCAGATATTTAATAATTACAGAAATCATTATTTGGAAATGTTTAAATCCCTGACATCAGGGACCCACCTGTCATAACTTAAAAGAATTACAGAAAACATTAAAATTATTTTCATAAAATAATAAAGAGCGATGATGTCACATGACGTCATCAATGGAGAAAGGTCTCCCTGCCGAGCACCAATTCGGCGAGGGAGGGCGCGAGGAGCAGCGCGACCATGCGGGTTTGAGGCACAAGGGCACGGGGAGCCAGAATCGGGCGGCGCCGCTACCGGATGGTCGCGGGAGCAGCTCCGGTGAGGTGCCCGCGCGGCGGCCAGAGATGGAGAACGGCGGCCCGAGCAACCCGAGGGAGAGGGAGAAGAGAAAGAGGTCCACGAGGACCGCAAGCTCACCAGTAGCGCGATGGATAGTTCGGGGAGGCGAGGGGATGTCCGAGACGGCCGGAATCATCCGCGGAGGCCGGCGGCCGGAGTTGGGGAAGACGGCACGGGGCGGCCAAATTCGTCGGACTCGAGCATTCCCAGCACGCACGGGTCACCGAGGAGGGAGAAGGAAGGACGGCGGAGCCTCGGAGCTCCTCACCGTGGCTCGGGGTGGCCTGCAACGGCGGGATTCGCCGGCGGACCCGGGAGCTAGGGTTTGGCCATGGCGGAGGATAAGGAAGGAGGGAAAGAGGAGAACTAGAACTTCTCCACGGCGGCGGAAGAATTTATATGAAGGGGAGAGCGGCGGCGAGGATCTTGACGCAGGGGAGGGCGACGTACGGCGGAGGAGAAGACACGGCTCCGGCGTCCTTCTGGCGGAGGAAGAAGAAAGAGAAAGAAAAGAGCATTTTTCGGAAAACCCCCTGGAGTTTTAGCAAACCACAAAGCTTTTGAAACCAGACCCCTGTCTTGGAAATTAAATGATTTGAGGGTCTTTTTGTAAACAGAAAATTTATACAAAAATACCAGGAGATTCAAAATTTCACAAGGAAGCCATTGGCAACTTTGGATTTTGAAAATTTTGAAATTCTTTTAACACATTTAGAATAGCAAGTGGTTTAGCCACTTAAGGTTTTTCTCTCTAATTTTAAAACTCAAATTTTGTGCACATTTTAATTAGATGCAAATGATGCTCATGATGCACAAACAAATCCTAATTACCAATTAGCAAATTTGGGGACGTTACAGATCTATTCCCCTTACAAGAATCTCGTCCCCGAGATTCCTTGGGTAGGAAAAGAGATACAGAGAGGAGGGCTACACCGGTCTTGGATGATCTTGTCGATCCCACGACGATTTTCTTTCTCCAAAGGTTTGATCCATGACTTCAGGGATGATTGAATACTTCATGTCTCGTCGGACGGTCCTTCAACTGCACCAAAGGGAAGAGGGAAATAACTCTGGAACAAGGATCTTCAAAAAGATCGAGTATCTCATGGTCAACTCAAGGGAGGAGTGTGCAAAACAACTCTTGAGCTAACGAGCATGAAATACATCAAGGTAACGGATGGAATGGAAGAAGTTTCAAGTTGATAGACAACTGTTACGCGAAATGATTAGAATATGAGCTTTGCACAAGGTCAAGATGGACAGATAATGAGATCTTGATACAACAAAAGGAATAACCCCTTTTTGATTTCAACCATTTGGCTTACAAGATGTTTGCCACATGACTAAAAGTCCAGGGTCCTAAGACGACTGACAAATTCACACAATGTGTGATTTGAAAAGAATTTCAAGTACAAGCAAAAGTAAGGAAGAATCGATCAACAAAATGTTGAAGATCACCATGAAAAGAGAATTCTCATGATGGATATGTTATCAAAGGATAGGAAAAGGATCAAGAGGATCAATCGAGAGACATTCAGAATCTCCGAGATCATCGGAGGAGGGAAACTTCTTCTTGATCTTCTAGATACCCATTTCAAGCTCATGATAAGTCTTAAATAGGTGAGGAGGTAAACATTGGGCTTTGGAAAGATAAATTCCATAAGGGGCAACTTTTAGAACAAGTCGCACAACAATTCTCATGGGGAGTGGTTGTTCTTGAAGATTCCATGGAATTTCGGCGATAGACCTTCCGACTAAGTGTGTCAACCACAACACTAATCTTGCCGGAGTTACAAAAGGACCTATGTCAAAATCCTTGAGGAACACCAACCATCGTTGCTGCTTGAGATTCAGCTCTGGCTAGTTGGAATGAAAGTTCAGACTAAGAACGTTCGAACAGAGAGGTGCAATGGTTAACATCGAGGAAAGGTTGCAGATTCTCAAGATGTGGACAACAATGTCAAGCTCGATAAGATGAGCGAGATTGCAAGAATCATGCATTAGCAATTTGTCGGAGGACAACTGCACCTACATGAATTATATGCAACAAACACAATTGAGTCCTTCCTGGGAAACAACAAAGAAGATAACGAAGTTTTCCGACTTCTTCTCATTCTTGATCCAATCAGTCAGTGGCTTGGTGTGCATAAATGACTTCTTCAAGGTATGCAGGTTACAACCTGCCATCCCATGAATAATCCGCACATGCATGACCGACTAGAGATGATTCCAAAGGAAACAAAGGAAAACTCTACTTGGATTCACGGCGACATCTTTCAGCAAATGCACGTGAACCAGAAGAGGTTACTTCTAACATCCAGAGCACATACTTCGTGATGACACAAAGATGGTTCTCAAAAGTTTCCAATATTCTTGCTAAAGGTTCATAATGATCCTCTTCAAACATGGAGGCAATAAGAATGTTATCGATGGGCTCAACAACAAGCTTATTAAGATACTCCAACAAGATGGAATCATATGATATATGAACAAGGCAGAAATATTGGTCAGACCAAGGACATGAAGATGTAAGCTGGCGAAACACCATAGGTAAAACATCATCAAAGATAGTCTTTGGGGCTGAGTGTGATTTGACGATAGCCCAAATCAAATCAAAGATTGAGAAGATAGCAGATCCATTAGGATATACCATCTTGCTTCCGCACGACAACACCGGTTGACAGGAGTCTTGCTTTTCAAGGCAAGACGATGTGGCCTTAAGAGCATTGGTAAAACCTAACTCTTTGACCGAGTATGTGCACCAGAACAACGGACTTGGTAGCACAGTCAACTTCACTTAGTGACCGGATAACCAATCACACAAGGAAGGAATCAAATGTCGTTATATGTCAAAGCAATGAAAATTTGCTAATAATATTTGATAATCACATCAATACACTCGCCATAGCATTCCGAGCACGAGCAGCTAGGAGAAAAGCGTGAGTAAGGACATGAAAAGCACCACTGCATCAATAAAGTCATGAGACACATCACGACCTTTTGATCCGCAGGAGGGTGATACTTAAGATGGAACAGATTACAAGCAAACAAGCATCTTAATCTGCGGGCTACAACACTTTGACCTGGTCCTAGGTATGGACGAGGTACTGGAGTTTGTTTCTCCCTGACATCCCGAAGTGGAATGTCACGACGGACCCGAAGAGCAACATGCATTAGTACACCAATGCACATTTACAACTTGGATGCCAAGTGGCATACACGGGTCGGAATACAAACACGGAAGAAGGAACTTTCTCAGGAAAACCCTAAGATGCAGATGATCAAGTTAGCATACATATGATAACTCGTTCTGATAAGAAAGGTGTGGCAGAGTCACCAACTTAGATGTGAAACTCATAAAGAGCACTCTTGTCGTGATCCTTTTGGTTCCATGATAGAACCTCTGCCAAAGCTAGTGGACGGAGTAAACCTTGGATATCGTAGGTCAATTACGACAAAACCACATGCTGGAAGGCTAGCTAGAACTGACATTACTAGCCCTTCTGAAGTTACAAGCATTCCTCAGGGATCAACAAGATGGATCTTGGGTTAAAGGTTATCATCATGTACTGATAGAGTGAGCATCACATGGCTAGTAACCCATATGACTCAACACCACCAACAGCACAATCTGGAACCTTCGGTTCAAGTCCAGGATGAAAAATGAAAGAAGAAGTAACTACCATTCGAGTGTCACAAGGCACAACGATGTAGTAATCACGAGATGGCTTCAGAGTCCAACCACAGCTCCCGAAGTATCAGAAGAAGAAAAGGAGATCTTCAAGGTGAAAGGAACCTGAAACATTGGAATGGAATGATGCAGAAACGACAAGGTTGAGAGATCAGGAGGAAAAGGAATCTCTCATTACAAATGAGAGGGAGACGGATCAAAGAACACACGAGACTCCAGAAAACTTACACTAGGTCAACTTGGCTGAGAAACGACCTGCACTTGATGCACCTATATTTTGAATGACAAGAGGAGAAGAGAGCAAAGCGTTTTATCCAAAACACGGTAAGGTGACCCAGAAGTAGAGTGATACCAGATAAGGAGTAAAAAGAAGCCTATTTAGATTTTTGGTAAGTAGTTTTATCTTTCAAATAGTTTTTACAACAACTAGACTCAACATCGACCAATAGAAAGGTTTTCCTACAGGCGGTCCTGCTCTGATACCAAAACCTGTAGCACCCCCAAGAGCCACGCTAGACAAATCAGAGACCTTAATCTGAGATAAGCCTAACATAGATCTCGGAAGCCAACAGTTGAGAATCGGTAACACAACAGAGACCCTACAACACAAGAAACAATATATTTAAGCTCTAAACAGAGCGAAGAAGCAAATATCACGAAAATGTGGTCACTGACCTGTCAATCACCAATACAACGGAAGGCAAATTATGCTATTAGACATAGCAAAACTAGCAAAAGGCCTAAGAGGCCAAAGCATAATGGCGACGTCCCAGTCCACAGATTCCAGGCTGCCGTCTGGGAACCCCAACCTACTCGTCGATGTCGATGTCCAGAAAACGCACCTGTCCAAATAATTGCGCAAGGCTGAGTACAGGGGGTACTCAACAAGACTTATTTAACCTGCTACATATCTGCTCGTTCAGAGAGTATTCATGAATGTCTTTTGCATAAAGCCATCTTTGTTTTCAAATCGAGGAAGGAGAGAATCCCGCACCAGTAGACTTTTAAAATGGGGTAAGGGAGTAACACTAGCTTCATCCACATCTTCAATCTCCACCAGATCATCATGAGTTGTACCACCCACCAGAATCACCCCCTCGCTCAACCCGAGGAAGCGATCCTCCCTTAGTTGGCAAGTTTTATAATTAGATTCTTGTTATCTATGATCATCAGACATAAGGTACCAAGTCGTCCATAACCGTGGACACGGCTTTCCGAAAAGTTTTACCCTGCAGGGGGTGTAACTACCCACACACGCCAACCAACCGATTCGCCAGCTATTAGCACTCTTCCGGGGAGTGCCGGCAGGAGGGTTGGCCACGACCTTTCCCAAGCTTCGCCTATGTCCATGAGCCACAGCAGTAGGTCAGACCGCCATCTCAGCGATCCCTAGTGCGGGTTGCCAGGGTCAAGATCAGAGCGTCACACTCTCCTGACCCGAGCCCTAATTTCCTCAACTCATTTTACCGCACACGCAAATGGAACACTCGAACTAGTGGCTTCACGTAGTAGGCTAGACAAGTTGGGATCGAGGGGTTTCCGAGCCCTGTGTGGATGCACGAATAGTCTTGGTTCCGAAGACGAGAACTCAGTTCCTATGATGGCAAGAATGGAACAACCCACCACAATCCCTATGTGTCCTCCCATCCAAGCCTTTAGCATATTAACGCATCTCACACCATTCCACGTCATCCTTCATAGCTCTGGTTCATCAACCGGATGGAACAGAGTGAAGATCTAAGTAGGGCTAAGCATAGCAGACTCTCGCGATGCAACACTAATGACACTTTAAACCTCAACTCAAAACCAAATTTGAATCGCATGCATAATACCAGAATCAAATACTTTGAAATCGTATATGTGCAGATAAGAGGTTATGCTTGCCTTGCTCTTCGATAGCAAAATATAACACTTTTGGGAATCTTCGGCTTCACTTGATCGAGATAACCAGAAATAACTCTTCATAGATATCCTCTTAATTTGACCATCGATGATTCATCAAGCCTTCGGTGTTGTCGAACTCCACTTTGGATTCGCATTCTACCGCGGAAAGCGAAACACCGGAAAAGAAACGGGAAACAACATTCAACCATGGCATCGATGCAATGCGCACAATGTATGCATGACAAGTTAAAGTATTGAAATGTAAATCCTACACATGGAAGATCATTTTAAATGGAGTGCGAATGCCCGAGAGGTGCCATTTGACAAATTCCATATTTAAAAGAAAGGGTGTAATTTGTTCCTCTATTGTAAACATGGTTCAAAGTTGTTTAAATATGCATGATTTGGACATAATTAAATAGATCTTTTTTTTCTGCAAATTTTGATATAAAAATCATATTTTCTGAATTAAAATGAATTACTTATGAATTTTCAAAAATTAAACAATTTTAATTCAATTTAAACCATTTGTTAATTCCATTTTAAACATTTATGAATTTAAATAAAAGTTGGACCCACATGTCAGATATTTAATAATTACAGAAATCATTATTTGGAAATGTTTAAATCCCTGACATCAGGGACCCACCTGTCATAACTTAAAAGAATTACATAAAACATTAAAATTATTTTCATAAAATAATAAAGAGCGATGACGTCACATGACGTCATCAATGGAGAAAGGTCTCCCTGCCGAGCACCAATTCGGCGAGGGAGGGCGCGAGGAGCAGCGCGACCATGCGGGTTGGAGGCACAAGGGCACGGGGAGCCAGAATCGGGTGGCGCCGCTACCGGATGGTCGCCGGAGCAGCTCCGGTGAGGTGCCCGCGCGGCGGCCGGAGATGGAGAACGGCGGCCCGAGCAACCCGAGGGCGAGGGAGAAGAGAAAGAGGTCCACGAGGACCGCAAGCTCACCAGGAGCGAGATGGATAGGTCGGGGAGGCGAGGGGAGGTCCGAGACGGCCGGAATCATCCGCGGAGGCCGGCGGCCGGAGTTGGGGAAGACGGCACGGGGCGGCCAAATTCGTCGGACTCGAGCATTCCCAGCACGCACGGGTCACCGAGGAGGGAGAAGGAAGGACGGCGGAGCCTCGGAGCTCCTCACCGTGGCTCGGGGTGTCCTGCAACGGCGGGATTCGCCGGCGGACCCGGGAGCTAGGGTTTGGCCATGGCGGAGGATAAGGAAGGAGGGAAAGAAGAGAACTAGAACTTCTCCACGGCGGCGAAAGGATTTATATGAAGGGGAGAGCGACAGCGAGGATCTTGACGCAGGGGAGGGCGACGGACGGCGGAGGAGAAGACACGGCTCCGGCGTCCTTCTGGCGGAGGAAGAAGAAAGAGAAAGAAAAGAGCATTTTTTGGAAAACCCCCTGGAGTTTTAGCAAACCACAAAGCTTTTGAAACCAGACCCCTGTCTTGGAAATTAAATGATTTGAGGGTCTTTTTGTAAACAGAAAATTTATACAAAAATACCAGGAGATTCAAAATTTCACAAGGAAGCCATTGGCAACATTGGATTTTGAAAATTTTGAAATTATTTTAACACATTTAGAATAGCAAGTGGTTTAGCCACTTAAGGTTTTTCTCTCTAATTTTAAAACTCAAATTTTGTGCACATTTTAATTAGATGCAAATGATGCTCATGATGCACAAACAAATCCTAATTACCAATTAGCAAATTTGGGGACGTTACAAACGCCGCCCTGATCTCAGTGGAGACGTACCTCTGGCTCACGCAACCACCGGAGGGAGACGCACGTTCCCTGCTCCACCGACAGCAAATCGCCTCCATCAGGGCGATCGAAGAAGCTCTAGCGGCCAAGGTACCAAGCAACCGAGTGCGCGAGCCTGCAACCTCGGAGGTCCCAGCAGCACAGCGACAACCAATCAAGGACCTTCGCAACGTCCTCATGCAGAAGACGGTGGACCGCAACCGCAAAGAACGTTCGGCTGGAGCTGCGAACCTCGACGACCAGGCCGACCGCGACTTCGAGCCATGTGGGGCTGCATGCTTCAGCTTCAACATCCGCGACACCCGCATGCCTAAGGGCTTCAAGCTGACAGCAGGCACCCCAAAGTACGACGGGAAGCAAGATCCAGGACTGTGGCTCGAGGACTACCTCATCGCCTGCACCTGCCAAGGCGGGACGTCGACTACGGCAATGCAGTACATCCAGCTTATGCTGACGGACTCGGCGCGCGGGTGGCTCACAAGCCAACCCAAGGACCCTTTCCGAACATGGGAAGAATTCCAGGGTAATTTCATAAAAAGTTTCTCGGGAACGTTCGCAAGGCCAATGACCTACATCGAGTTGCAGGCCTGCAAGCAAGGAAAGGATGAGTCGCTCCGCTCCTACATCCAGCGGTGGACACTCCTCCGCAACACCATGGAACCCGTCTCAGAAGACCGGGTGATGGACGCCTTCATGCACGGCGTCGCGCGCCGCGACCTCCACGAGGAATTCGGTAGGCTCTAGCCGAAGACCACAATAGAGCTCATGAAGACAGCCAACCAGTGGGCCGAAGGAGAGGACTACGTCCACGATACTTCCCCCAAGAAAGAGGTTGAAACGAGCAACTGGCGTGAGGCACGCCAAAAGAAGAAACCACGTTACACCCACGATTCAATCGAGCTAGTAGCGGCGGGATATGAAACCCCCCGTGATGACAAACGCGACAACAGTCGACAATACGATCAAGGTCGACAGTCCAGCTCGAGTCAGTACAACCGTGGCAGCAGCAGCATTAGCCACAATGACGGAG
Organism: Poa annua; assembly: GCA_026929855.1. Taxonomy (NCBI): domain Eukaryota; kingdom Viridiplantae; phylum Streptophyta; class Magnoliopsida; order Poales; family Poaceae; genus Poa; species Poa annua. Next base: position 38,665,896 of record CM049426.1, read on the forward strand.
GCCAGAAACGCGAGTGGAAGCGCCCGCTAACCCCGGCAGAAGAGCTGATGCAATCATGTAAGCATCACTCGTTCCGCAACCCGGAGACAGGCAAATGGGGTTCCAGCCATCTGCTGAAGGATTGTCGCAAAGCAAGAAAGATATACCAAGCCATGCAGCAAATCATTGCTCCAGTGCAGGCAATACAGGCAGCCCCGCAGCTAGCCATCCAGGCGGCACCCGCAAACAACAACCAGGTGCAGGCGGCCGGAGCATTCCCCCAGCCGCAGCAGCAGCAACAGCAACAAGGTCAGTCAGCAGCAACCGACACGTATCCACCCGCACGGGGACAGCTGAACATGATCCAGAAGGGATCCCCGTCAAACAGGCGCCAAAAGCTCATCACTCGCCAAGTACTTCAGGCCATCAACAGCCCGCGCGCAGTACCAGACTACCTGCGCGGGTCAGAGACACCCATCACGTTTTCCAGGGCAGATCACCCATCTGAGGTAACCCGTCCCGAACACGCCGCACTCGTGATTGAGGCCCTGATCGGCGACTACAGCTTGAAGAAGGTGTTCATGGACGGAGGCAGCGGCATCAACATCATATTCGCCGACACCCTGAGAAGAATGAACAGGTCGACAGAGAAATTGCTGGAATCAGAAACCACTTTCCACGGCATAGTACCAGGGCATGCAATCACGCCCATGGGAACAATCACACTCGACGTCATCCTCGGCACACCCGAGCACTTAAGGAAGGAGTCGATCGATTTCGAAGTCGTCGACTGGAAGTCGCAGTACCACGCCATACTCGGACGCCCAACTTTTGCCAGGTTCATGGCAGTACCCCACTACGCCTACCTGATGGTCAAGTTGCCCGGACCGAAAGGAGTAATCACCGTACGCGGCGACTTCGGGCTCTCCAACAGCAGTGATCGCGAGTTCGCCAAGATTTCTGAGTTCTTCGGGGTCGAGGAGCACTTCAAGGCCATATCAGCCGACAACGACAAGACCATCTTTCCATCTCGCAAGAAGCCAGCTAAGGACGCAGCATTCAACACGAACGACGACACCGTCACCCACCAAGTCCATCCAACTGATAGCAGAAAGACGGTCAAGGTTTCGTCAAGTCTGACCCCCGCATAGGAAAGCGCGCTCGTCGAGTTCCTACGTGAGAACTGGAAGATCTTTGCATGGCAACCTTCTGACATGCCAGGGATACCCAGGGAACTCGCCGAGCACTTTCTAAAGGTCCACAAGGACACAATACCGGTCAAACAATCCATGCGACGCTTCTCAGGACCCAAGCGAGACGCGATCACCAATGAAGTCGACAGACTGCTGCACGCCAAGTTCATCCGAGAGATCAAGGACTCGGACTGGGTCGCCAACCCGGTCCTAGTGGAGAAAAAGAAGACGAAAAAACTACGCATGTGCGTTGACTTCACCGCAGTCAACAAGTGCTGCCCCAAGGATCACTTCCCGCTCCCGCGGATAGACCAAATCATCGACTCGACAGCAGGTTAAGAGCGCCTGTCCTTCCTGGACGCCTACTCAGCTTACCAGCAGATCAGGCTGAAAGTCGAGGACGAAGAGAAAACGGCCTTTATCACACCCGACGGCGTCTTTTGCTACCAGACGATGCCGTTCGGGTTAAAGAACGCAGGTGCCACGTACCAGCGGACAATGCAAGCGTGCCTCAAAGGGCTCATCGGGCAGATCATCCAAGTCTACGTCGATGACATCGTCGTCACGACCCGAAAGGAAGATACCTTAGTCGACGACCTCCGCAAGGTCTTCGCTGCACTCGATGTGTACCACATCAAGCTCAACCCAGAGAAGTGCGTGTTCGGCGTGCCAGCCGGAGAGCTACTAGGGTACCTCGTATCTGCAAGAGGAATCGAAGCGAACCCCGAGAAGGTACAGAACATTCTCACAATGCCAGCACCAACCAAACTCCGTGAGGTGCAGAGATTAGCCGGCCGAGTCGCAGCTCTCAGCCGGTTCATTAGTAAGTTGGGAGAGAAAGCTTTACCTTTCTACCAACTGATGAAGAAGACGGATAAGTTCGAGTGGACACAGGAGGCGCAGGATGCGTTCGACCATCTCAAGAAAACCCTGACAACCTCTCCAGTCCTCGTGGCACCTCTGGAAAACGAGCCGCTATACTTATACATCTCAGCAACAAACAGGGTGGTGAGCACGGTACTCGTAGTCGAGCGGGAAGAAGAAGGGCACAGTCACCCGGTGCAAAGGCCCGTCTACTACCTCAGCGAAGTCCTCACCCTGTCCAAGCAGAACTACCCGCACTACCAGAAGCTGGCGTATGGAGTCTTTATGACCTCCAGGAAGGTCGTCCACTACTTCTCCGAGCACCCGATCACGGTGGTAAGCTCCTTTGGACTAGCAGACATTCTCACAAACCAACGCGCGACAGGATGAGTCGCCAAGTGGGTTGTCAAACTAGGACCATGGGGGCTGAAGTATGCTCACCCGAAGTCCATCAAGGCCCAAGTCCTCCCAGAATTCACCACCGAGTGGATAGAAGCCCAGCTACCTAATGTCCCCGACCTGTCCAACGCATGGACGATATACTTCGATGGCTCCAAGAAATTCATGTCAGCCGGGGCAGGAGTTGTGCTCATCTCCCCCAAGGGCGACAAGCTGAAGTATGTCCTACAGATGGACTTTCTGACGCCGTCCAACAACGAAGCCTAGTACGAGGCCCTGATCCACGACATGAAGATGGCCAAGAACTGCGGCGCCACGCACCTCATGATCTACGGAGACTCCTACCTGGTGGTACAGCAAACCATGAAGTCCTGCGACGCCATCGCCGACAACATGATCGCCTACCGAGACCTATACAACCAGATGGAAGGCAACTTCGAGGGCTGCGAGTTAAGGCACGTCGGCCGCGACAGCAACGAAGAAGCCGACGTCCTCGCTAACATGGGATCAGACAGAGTTCCAGTTCCACCCGGCGTCTTCCTCGAGCGCATCACGCAGAGATCTATCAAGACTCAAGCCGCAGCAAGCACAGCAACAAAATCAAAGGGCGATGCAAACTTGACGAGCCAAGAGAAGGTCCCCATGGAAGTCATGCTAATCGAAGCCACATGGACAGGACCATACCTGGCGTACATACTGCATCAGAAGCTGCCAACTGACCCAGTCGAAGCAAAGCGCATCATCAGGCGCTCCAAAAGCTTTACCGTCATCAACGGGGAGCTCTACAAGAGAAGTATATCGGGAATCCTGCAGAGGTGCATAGACCCAGTCGACGGCCGAGCCATCCTACTCGACATCCACGCGGGTATCTGCGGGCATCATGCCAGTAGTCGAGCACTGGTGGCCAAAGCACTACGAGTCGGGTTCTACTGGTTAACAGCCATGCAGGACGCCGGAGATCTAGTAAAGAAATGCACAGGGTGCCAGGAGTTTGCCAACAAGCCACACGCGCCAGCATCAGAGCTCAAGACAATACCGCTAGCCTGGCCCTTCGCCCAATGGGGGCTGGACATGGTGGGCCCGCTGAAGAAATCATCACCCAGAGGGCACACTCACCTCCTGGTTGCAGTCGACAAGTTCACTAAGTGGATTGAAGCTGCACCCATCACAAGTTCGACTGCATCAACAGCGGTCAACTTCATCAGGTCCATCATCTTCAGGTTCGGAGTGCCGAACGGGATCATTACAGACAACGGCTCGAACTTCACAGCCGAAGAATTCAAAGACTTCTGCTCAGAGCAAGGTATCAAACTCAACTATGCATCCGTCTCACACCCGCAATCCAATGGGCAAGTAGAGAAGGCCAACGGCTTAGTCTGCAGCAGCATCAAGAAGCGACTGCGTGTGCCACTCAGGCGCGCAGCGGGCGCATGGGTTGAAGAACTACCGTCAGTCCTCTGGAGTCTGCGGACCACGCCTAACAGATCCACCCAGTACACTCCATTCTTCATGGTGTACGGTGCAGAAGCAGTCCTACCCTGCGACATCAAGTTTGACGCACCACGGGTGGTCGCCTAAGACGAGTCAGATGTAGAAGAGGCACTCGAAGACAGCATGGACATATTGGACGAAGCACGCGACATCGCTCTAGCGCGATCAGCCGTATACCAGCAAGACCTGCGCAACTATCACGGACGAAGATTGCGACCAAGAGCTTTCATCGCAGGTGACCTGGTCCTTCGCCTCAAGAAGAAAAAAGTGCACAAGCTCGCCTCCCCATGGGAGGGTCCGTACATCGTCACAGAGGTGATTTGCAGCATAGCATATCGCCTAAAGGACTCGAAGACAGGAGCAGCCTGCAGCAACCCATGGAACATTGCACAACTCCGGCGGTTCTATGCTTAGTCGAATCAACCATTGTAACAAGGATAGCACGTCAAAGCGGCAGGTTTCAGACGCACTCTTTCCCTTACCAGGCTACCTGAGGGGACTTGAAGGGTTTTAATGAGGTGGCCTGTTCACAGCAATCAATAAAGTGATTTGAAGAAAATGCTATTCACCTTACCTTCTCAGTCAAGACAAACAAAAAATCCTAGGCCGCCACTCGATTTACTCGGGGGCTGCGCCACACAGGTTAAAATAAAAGCCTAGGCCGCCACTCGAACCACTCGGGGGTTGCGCCAAAACAGCCACAACTAAAAAATCCTAGGCCTCTATCCGACTTGCTCGGGAGATGCGCCACACAGGTTGAAATAAAAGTCTAGGCCGCCACTCGAACAAACTCGGGGGCTACGCCAAACAGGCACAACACAAAAATCCTAGGCCTCTACCCGACTTACTCGGGAGATGTGCCGCACAGGTCAAGTCCAAAATCCTAGGTCGCTACCCGACGCCCTCAGGGGCTGCACCTCACAGGTCGCACTTGAAAAGCCTAGGCCGCTACTCGAACAAACTCGGGGCCTGCGCCAAACAGGCACAACACAAAAATCCTAGGCCTCTACCCGACTTACTCGGGAGATGCGCCGCACAGGTCAAGTCCAAAATCCTAGGTCGGCACCCGACGCACTCGGGGGCTGCACCTCACAGGTCACACTTGAAAATTCCTATGCCGCCACTCGAATTACTCGGGGGCTGCGCCATACAGGCTTCACCGAAGAAATCCTAGGCCGCCACCTGAGCTACTCGGGGGCTGCGCCATACAGGTCAAGTCCAAAACCCAAAATCGCCACCCGGTACAATAGGTAGCCGCGATACACAGGTCTCACTTGAAAGAATCCTAGGACGCCACTCGACTCACTCGGGGGCTGCGCCACACAGGTTCACAACGCAGGCTTAGGCCGTCACCCAAGGTACTCGGGGGCTAGCCACACAGGTCAAAACAGAAGCAAGTACTCGCATAGTAATGAAAACAGTTCCACTCGTTACTCGAGAACCCTTTTCACTTCATATTTTGTCATTTACATTGGCATAGTCGCCACATTAAACTAACCCTATACAGCAGAAAAAATCTACTCTTAGTCTGCAGGCTCGGCCTTCGGCGCCCCGAGTGGGCCTACAAGGCGCTCGCTATGCTTCTACACATGTTCAATCATCTGGCGCGCAGCCGCCAAGGTATCGGCGTACTCGGCATCGCCAGGCAGTCCGCGAGGGTGGTCGCGTCATCCTCAAATGGAGCAACAAGGGCGTCCACGGCAGTCGGAGGCGGGTCGCTTGGGAAGATGTTACGGTGCACCGTCGTGAGGGCTCGTGTCGACTTCTTCAGCGCATCTGTCGACTTCCTGAGAGCATCAGACGCATACGCGCAGACACGGTCCAGGAAGCCGACAGTCGTCGCCAAATCGACGGTGTCACTCGACGAGCCCTCATCAGGAGCTCCACCGGCTGTCTCTGTGCAAAAAAGTCAAACATCAGACAAAGGCAAAAGCAACTACACAGTAGGCATCAAGCCGAAACTTACCCCCAAGAGCACCGGCAAGGGAAATAAGGCGGTCGACTTGAGTCTTCTCTTGGTCAACCCACATCCGCTCCCGCTCCTGGAACTCGTGGAGAGACTTCTCAAGCTCACCCTGACTCCGAATCTTCAACTCAAGTTCAGCAACCCGCTTATCAGCCTGGTCAAGGGAAGCGCGAAGCTGGTCCCTCTCCTTTTCTAGGCGAACGTAAGCAGCGGCCGCATCAAGATGTTGGCGGAAGTAGGGCTGAAACAAAAGCAAGATCTTAATAAAGTTGCGGGCGACTCTACTAGTCACCCACACCTTCGGGGGCTACTCCTACCAGGAGCGCTGATCGCGCACCCGATGAAAATTCAAGACTACAAGTACAATTACAAAAGACTTACATGGTCTAGAAGCTCGGCATCAACGGACGGCGGCGGAGGAGCGCGACTCGAAGACGCAATGACAGCAGGTTGTGTGCGCTCCTCAACTGCCACCCGGGTCACCAGCTCGGTCGAAGGGGCGGATGTATGCTCCACCTCACAAGGAGGAGAGTGGACATCGCCAGAACGACGGCTGCAGCAACAGTACAATGACCAACTGCAAGGTTGGAACTACAAAAGACAACTCGAAGTCAACAAGGTACTAACCTGATGGTCTCGAGTTCATCATCACTCCCCAGGGAGACGGACGGCAGCCGCGCGAACGCGCGCGGTGGCGCGGAACTAACAGGGGGAACAACCAGGGGCTTGCTCCAGCCACGTTGGGACCGCGCACCCAACGACGTCGCGACGACTTCCTTCGCATCAGCTTCCGCACCCCGCGCAGGCGACGAAGCAGTCGTAGAGTCACCGCCGCTCCGACGCTTCTGCCTCTTCCACGCGGGTTCCTCTTTATCATCATCGTCGTCCGCTTCGTCGTTGGGGGAGACAGCGGACGGAAGGTCATCATCATCATCATCCTCCTCCTCGACAAATTTCGACTCATCGTCGGGTCCGTTCTTGGGGAGAGGAGGAAGGCTGATCAGCAGGGACCGACCCTGAAGCAAGTAAACGCAAGTCGAATCAAGAAGCAAGAAATCAAGAAGCAGAATAACAAGGAGAACAAGTCAAGAACTTACCTCAGGAACAGGGTTCGCGGCTCCATACGCAGCAACTGGACAGTTGACGTTGCAGAGGTCCGCGGCTCGGAGGCTGGTGATGCCCCTCACCTTGGTTTCCACCTCCTCGTCGTCGAGTGGCTCGTTGCTGACGCCCTCAGCCGCCCACATCGGGTGGGGCCGAGCACCCAGCGGTTGCACGCAAAGACGGAAGAAGGTGGACATCAGGAAGACGCCACCCGTCTCCCGCCCCAGGGTCTTGAGGAGGTCGCGCAGCAGGCTCATCAGCGGCCTCGTCGACTCCTTCTCCTCCTTGGCGAGTGGATGCAACCAAGCGCGAGTCTTCAGCAGTCTGAGCTCGCCGTCGAATCGCGCCACGCCTTCCTGGTTTCACTGAACGTAGAACCACCTCTTTCGCCACCCCTGGACAGAGTCCGACTTCTTCATCTGGAAGTACGTGGTGTCACCACGCACCTGGTTGCCGAAGCCACCAACTGGGTATGGCAACCCGCTCTTCCCCACCTTCTTGCGAACAAGGAAGAGCGACTTCCACAACGCCCAGTGGGGTGCGATCCCGAGAAAGCACTCGCATAGCACGATAAAGCTAGCGATGCTCAAGACGCCATTGGGGGTCAGATCGTGGATCTGCACCCCATAGGCGTACAAGAGACCACGAACAAAATCGTGGAGAGGGAACCCGAAGCCCCGTGGAAGGAAGTCCACGAAGCAAACGCGCTCCCCCTCGCGGGGTGCAGGAGATGTCTCCTTACCAGGGGCGCGTACCTGGGCCTGGTCAGAAGAAGGCAGGAGGCCCTGCATGCGCAGCCCGTCAAGATCCGCCCTCTTCACGCTAGACTGCTGCCAGTCGTCGTCGATCTTCTTCAACCAGCGGAGGAGGAGCCAGCGGTGGCCTTCGGCTTGCCCATGGCGCCAAAGGACAGCAGCAAAGTGGGAGGACAAAAGGCTCGGAGCTCGGATGGTGGCGAAAATGGTAGAGAGCAGAGGAAAAGGAGGCGCAGACGATTGGAGAAGATGATGCCCTCGCGCCGGAGCGCAGTACTTATGTCTCGAAAGAAACTCATCTCAGCCGTCCACAGAGCAACGGTTCCGAGCAGCAACATCCAGCCGTCCACGTGTCGCACGGAGAAACCAACCGTCGCCGCCCACTTCGTCCACTACGCACGAGAATCGAGGCGTCATCATCGTGCGCAAAAATTTCGCGCCCAGTTCAGGAACGTGACAACTGCTGACCGCGGTCAGCGCTGCCAGTGGGCCCCGCCATGTCATGTCCCATCGGGCGCAGAGGCGTGCAAGGAAACGTCAGCAGTGACGTCATCAAGCCAACGGCTCCAAACAACAAGACAATGAGATAACTCGAATCCAAGGTTCGGGTGGTAAGCTTCTTAGCTGAAACAACTGAAGACAATGCGCTGGCCAAGGAACCCGAAAAGTTTTTTCGGGTGACGAAGAAAGTCGAGTAAGCTCCCGCAGCCGAATCAGATCTACAAGTAAGCCAACAGGCTGAATGGAAACAAGCTTCCCATGAAGAACAAGATAAAGTAATTCGACTACATAGGTTACTCCCATCGGGAGAGGCCTGTTCGACTGAAGGAATCGAGTTCAAGCTCAAGATCAAGCTATCCAATGGCGCGTCCAGGAGGAGGAAGTCCTTTGCCCGACGCTGCGCTTCGACCAAGCACTCAGGGGCTACTGACGTGGGGCTACCTTTCGACTAGCCCACCATAAGGCTACCTGGGCCGCGCCAAGCATGGAAAGGCCCACAGAAGGCCCACTCGGGGTACCACGTATCCTGGTCCAACTCGGTTAGGTCTTGTAAACTGTCATATCTGTACCAACCGCCCGAGACCTGGCTACATATAAAGCCAGGAGGGTTGCCCGTCCTAGAGGACACGCTCATAGCCACCACCACAAACCGTAGCGAGATCGCAATCTCGCCGTTGTAATCGCTACTCGCATCAATAATCAGACAAGCAGGAGTAGGGTGTTATCCTCCGGGAGCCTGAAAATGGGTAAAACCTTGCTTGTCAGCCGTCGTGATCACCAACACCTCTCTCTCTCCCCATCAATCAACCCAGGGTGCACAACCCTGGGATTTGCCGAGTTAGAACCTCGTCAACCGACATTCCCATCCCCGACAAGGGATAATTGGTTTTGTGCCATGGTTCTCTGAGTTTTATCGGTCTGTGCCATACCCGCGTTGTTTCTCTGGTTTGTGCCCTGGTTTGCTCTCATATCGGCAAACGCTCGTTTCCCTCTGGTCAACCTACTTTAACCGGTGGGGTCGGCCTGGTGCGGCTCGGTTGGAATTTCGTGGGGTCGGCTAGTGGGGTCGTGCCTTTTACCTTAGAGCATGCATGCAAGTGGGGCCAGCGGCGGTGGAGAGCATGCATGGAGCCGTACGTGCGCGTCCATGCCTGTGCTCGCCGCGCCTTCAATGGCGTGCCTCCCTGGCCGGCAAAAAGCTATCTCTCCGCCTACACTGCCGGCCCGGACGCGCATCTACTCCGCCGTCCTCGCGTCTCTCTTACCTACTCTGTCCTGCTCCAAGCTGAGCAGTCTGGAGCCGACTTAATGTCCGGTCGCCATTACTGCCTTCTAGATCGCGACGCCATCCAGTGACCGCAGATGGCATTAAAAGGAGCCATCTCCTTGCCCGTTGCGCTCACAAATCCCCTCTTCCTCTCTTAGACACCATCACCCAGTCCCTTATCTCTCAATGGCTCGTGGTGATGGAAGATCCACTCCCAGCTCGAACCGCCGCCGCCACGTCCCCTATCCTTGGTTTCTTGAGGCGAGCGAGAGAAGCGGCATGGGGAGTGGGCGTGGGCGTGGGCGTGCGCGTGCGCGTACTCCTCCAAGTTCGAGCAGGAGGCGAGCGAGGGAAGCAACATGGGACGGGGAGTCTCCAAGTCCAAGGGGCAGGGGCATGGCCATTGCGTCCAATCCCATTCTCTTCATCGATATGTCCGACGAGGACGACAAGTAGACCAGGGTATGCAACGGACCATGGCCTGGAAGAACGAGTTCACGGAGGTGCTGGACCCGGGTTTGGCCTGGGCCATGGCCGACCATAAAGCCATGGACCTTGCCAAGCATTCCGCCGCCGAGCAGCAACGGCTCAAGATCTACTCGGAGAGCCAGGGGAAGAAGGAGGACATGTGGTCGGCGTCGAACAGCAACGCCTCAGAAGATGTGGATGCCAAGGGCAAGGCCGAGATGGTGGAGGTATCCGATGACGAGGACGAGTGGTAGTCCATTAAATTTATTAGTTGCTTTATTAGTCCTTGTGCTTGACGTTTCCAATTGTGTGTGTAAATTCACTTCAGTTTGACAATTTTCAGCATGTCCACTGTTTTTGGCTTAGAAATGAGTCCGTTTGAACGGATAAACGTCGCCTAGAGGGGGGGGGTGATTAGGCGATTTAAAACTTTTTCGAGGAGCCGGAATATCCGGTCCAATAGTGACCCGGAAATTCCGAGGAGCCGGAATATCCGGTACACGAATGGCCCGGAAATTCCGGTATGCTTGATAAAGGCGGAATAAAACTAGAGGTTTACTTTAACAAGCATACAACCTAGATATATAAACTAGGCTCATGTAACGCCCCGGGAATTTTTCCCAATTAGAAAATTGTTTGTTTTTTTCTTTTTGCATCATCATATAATCATGCATTTGTCACTTCATTTTTTTATTGCATTTAAATTTAAACTCACTTTAAATTCAAATCACACAATTTGAATTCAAATGCTTTTCAAATCAATTAAAATGTGTATTTTAAATCTTATGCAAATATTATAAAAACTAATTTATTAAATTGCCTATTTAAAAACTAAGACTATTTTGTAAAGTTTCTTTATACCAATTTCTTTTCTATTTTGTTTTAAATGCAAAAACATAAAAGAATTAAAAAGGTAAAAAAAAGCAAAAACAGAGAAAAAATAAAACTTGGGCCGAAGCCACTTACCTCTCCTGGCCCAGCCCACTTTCCCCTTCCCCTTCTTCTCCGTACGGTCAAACAGAGGAGAAAAAGGCAGCGACCCCCTCTCCCTCCATGACCCCCACTCCTTCAACCACCCCCTCTCCTCTACTTAGCCGGTCCCCTCCAACCCAAAAACCCTAGCCCCTCCTTCCTCCCATCGAGCCGCCGCCGCCGCTCTCTCCTTCCTCCCTCTCTCTCTCTCTGTTCTTGCTCCCCATTTTTTGTGTTTTCCTCCATTACGGAAGCAAGAAGCTGCTTCTAGCCTTCATGGTGCTCGTCGTCCGGAGTCGCTAGGAGAGGGAATGGAGCCCGTGCGACCTCCTCTTCGTTCCCGCAGAAGGTCAGAGGCATCCATCGGGAACGCCTCCGTCGCCGAGCCATCCTCCGCCAGAATCGCCGCCGTCGCCGAGCCATCCTCCGCCGGAATCGCCGTCGGCTTCGACTCCGACCTCCCCCTAGGTGAGCCGTGCATCCGGGACCGTCCCCTCCTCCCCCGTTGCTCTGGGTGCCCGCCTTCGCGTGACACCATCGTGGTCATCGTCTTCCCGCTGTTGTCCATCGTCGTCGTCGTTGTTAAGTTTCAGTTTCATCAGAGAAATCGCGCTTGCGCTTCACAATAAAAATAACTCGACGTTGTACCTATCATTAACACGCATCCAGGCTAGTGGCTAGCAGCGATCCGTCGCTCGCGCGCGCGGAGCTAGTTCGATTCCCCGCCCGGCCAAATAACACCCCCCTTTTTCCAATTTTGCTCGCGCGCTGACAGGCGGGCCCCATGGGTCAGTGACCGCGGGAGCCCGCAACGACCAACGCCGCGCGCCGTCAGCGCCCAGTCAGCCTGGGCCCGGGCGTCAGTCCTCGGGTTAGCACCAGGTGCGGTAACAAAAGACCTTCCAGATCCAGATCCGGATGGATCTTTGCGGAGAGCCCCCTGGGGTCTCTGGTTTCGTGATAAAACCCTCCCCAGCACTGTTTCCATCACGAACAGGTCCTGTAATTTTCAGAAAACACCCCTAATCTTAATTTGTTAATAACTTTTAATCTACAACTCCAATTCAAATAACCCTTATATGTTTATTTATCAGAAAAATGCAATAAATATTAATATGTCATTTGTATGCCATTTTGCATTTGTTATTTTAATTGCTTAGTGTAATTTGTTAATTACAACTAAATATTTAAATATGGAATGACTAGGGGTAATAAATATATAATGCCCTATTCCATTTAATTTAATTAGATCACCCATGCCATGTGTTGCCATGTTAACCAACATTTAATATTGCTGATAAATAAATAACTTGCATCTAAATTTTAATTGCCCGGGTTGTTTTCCCGCTTAATTTGGATTACCTGTATTGTATTGCATCTTGCCATGTCATGCATCATTGTCATATGATCATGCTGGATCTTTTGCCGTAGTTGTAAAATGCATCTTTTACGCTTTCAAGTGTTTGTTGCTTCTTCGCGGATACGACGTTGAGATGTGTGAGCTACGACAAGATCTGCTTCCATGCGGGATTCCAGGCAAGCAAATTTTGCTTGTTTACCTATACATTGTCTTTCATTCCTGCCGTTGATCTCTGCTACCTTAGTATTCGATTCTTTATCGCGATCCCATCACATGTTTATCCTGCAGCCCATACAGCTTTATCCCCACATCCTAATACCTGTTGCATGTTTATCTGTTGGCTTTGCGAGTCATAGCGCATGCTCAGAGTTGTTTGTGCGAGTCGTCTGTATGTCCTTTTATTGCACCTGCTTAGCATGATAGGTTATTCTACCTTAATAAAATGTTGTCTTATATTGGGGTATTATAATTAAAAGATAAGGCACCGGCGGAAGGCCTTGCGAGGTGCTTTGTTCTGCTAAGTGTCGACCTAGGAACTCAGTTCTAGTCCTCGGATCCAATTTTGAGCGCACTAACCGCTTGTGGGAGGCCCTATGGAGCCCCCCGCGGCTTCGATCTAATCCGCCTCTTATCCAGGGCGCCGCAAGTAGTTCGGGCTTTCCATTTGATGCATGCATAAGGTTACCTAACGATCTCATGATGATGGAGTAGTCGATTCTCATATAGGGTGGCACGTTCTTAGAGTGCTATGAAGGTCGTATCCCGCGGGCACTGGACCTGATTAGCCGTGCACACAATCATGCGGTTCCCTGGATGGGTTGTAGAGAAGAGATTTGCCGTGTTGAGATGCCCTAGCTTCTGGCTTTGCTTTTGGGGTTGATCGAACGAGTACGGGTCCAGTAGTGCACCCCTGCAGGGTATAATCTTATCGATGAGCCGTGTCCACGGTTATGGACGACTTGGTGATGATGCTGGCTAACAAGATCATAGACAACTTACACCTAAGAATTGTTAATTAACCTGACTAGTAATATAGAATTACTTTCACAATAACTTGTAACTAAAATTGTTCAATGTGTGAGTTTTCCCGAATTGCTTCCTCATACTTGGTTGAGGGGGTTAATCCGAGAATGGGTTATGTTTGGTGTTAGTTGTAGATGTTTATCTTATGCGCTCTCTTATCCCTCTCTGATTAGACGGAAGTTGTAGCGTGTCTCTTTAGGTTGCTAGTGCTGCTACCGCTAAGTCCACCTCCCCTATATTTTGGGAGATGGTGTAGAAAGTAGGCAAGTCGGTTTTGCTTGCCAGGGAGTGCCCTGACCCTCTTTTGGGATGTGCTTTATGTGCAGTTAACAGGTTTGAAGTCTGACGACGTTAGCTTGGGAATCCCTCCGGCTTGGCTGGGCAGGGATATGGCGCCATTGCTTATCTTCAGGACTCTTAGTCCAATTTGCATCTTATCCGTAGTCGGATACTATTTTGCTTCCGCTGTCATTTGAATCTTTGTATTGTATCATTTGTATCTTGACTCGTTCGAGTCGTTGTTGTAATTTATGTTCTGTTGTATTTGTGGATGTATCGGAACTGTTGTAATGTTATCACAATTCCACCCACATAATGCGCATGTTTCGGCGTGCACATTATGTCTGGTGGGCGACCAAAAATCGTTATTATGCGGATTTCGGCGGGATCGCTTAAATCTACATAGTACCGATTTTCGGGCGTCACAAAGTGGTATCAGAGCCTTGGTTTCGATCTCCTTGTTGTTTCGATACGAATGGTTATCGAAGCAGCGGGTCCGCAAAAGCCTGTAGGATAACCTCGCTAACGATCGTTGTTTCTAGAGTGTCAAAAACTATTTGACTTAAATTATTTTTGAAAAATATCTCAATAGGCTTCTATTTATTCCTTACCCCAGTTCTAATTCTCCTCTTATCTTACTTGTTTTAGAGTCTCTTCCCTTATCTAAACTTTCAAAGTTTTAGGATTCTTCGTGTGGGTGGACGTCTCTTGCCTTTACCCTATTAGGTTCGATTTTTCGGAAGCTACTTCGACGTGATCAACTCTTATTGTTAGTGGTGTCGAGATTTTCAAGGTGGAGCAACAATTCCTTGTTAGTGGTGTCGAGAAGTTTTTCACGGAGCCGGAAGACGCGGTAGTTACCCCTCTCTTCTTGTGGTCTCGGCGTGGATCGCGGGACGCGATCCCTTGTTAGTGGTGTCGATTGTAACGCCCCGGGAATTTTTCCCAATTAGAAAATTGTTTGTTTTTTTCTTTTTGCATCATCATATAATCATGCATTTGTCACTTCATTTTTTTATTGCATTTAAATTTAAACTAACTTTAAATTCAAATCACACAATTTGAATTCAAATGCTTTTCAAATCAATTAAAATGTGTATTTTAAATCTTATGCAAATATTATAAAAACTAATTTATTAAATTGCCTATTTAAAAACTAAGACTATTTTGTAAAGTTTCTTTATACCAATTTCTTTTCTATTTTGTTTTAAATGCAAAAACATAAAAGAATTAAAAAGGTAAAAAAAAGCAAAAACAGAGAAAAAATAAAACTTGGGCCGAAGCCACTTACCTCTCCTGGCCCAGCCCACTTTCCCCTTCCCCTTCTTCTCCGTACGGTCAAACAGAGGAGAAAAAGGCATCGACCCCCTCTCCCTCCATGACCCCCACTCCTTCAACCACCCCCTCTCCTCTACTTAGCCGGCCCCTCCAACCCGAAAACCCTAGCCCCTCCTTCCTCCCATCGAGCCGCCGCCGCCGCTCTCTCCTTCCTCCCTCTCTCTCTCTCTCTCTCTGTTCTTGCTCCCCGTTTTTTGTGTTTTACTCCATTACCGAAGCAAGAAGCTGCTTCTAGCCTTCATGGTGCTCGTCGTCCGGAGTCGCTAGGAGAGGGAATGGAGCCTGTGCGACCTCCTCTTCGTTCCCGCAGAAGGTCAGAGGCATCCATCGGGAACGCCTCCGTCGTCGAGCCATCCTCCGCCGGAATCGCCGCCGTCGCCGAGCCATCCTCCGCCGGAATCGCCGTCGGCTTCGACTCCGACCTCCCCCTAGGTGAGCCGTGCATCCGGGACCGTCCCCTCCTCCCCCGTTGCTCTGGGTGCCCGCCTTCGCGCGACACCATCGTGGTCATCGTCTTCCCGCTGTTGTCCATCGTCGTCGTCATTGTTAAGTTTCAGTTTCATCAGAGAAATCGCGCTTGCGCTTCACAATAAAAATAACTCGACGTTGTACCTATCATTAACACGCATCCGGGCTAGTGGCTAGCAGCGATCCGTCGCTCGCGCGCGCGACGCTAGTTCGATTCCCCGCCCGGCCAAATAACACCCCCCTTTTTCCAATTTTGCTCGCGCGCTGACAGGCGGGGCCCATGGGTCAGTGACCGCGGGAGCCCGCAACGACCAACGCCGCGCGCCGTCAGCGCCCAGTCAGCCTGGGCCCGGGCGTCAGTCCTCGGGTTAGCACCAGGTGAGGTAACAAAAGACCTTCCAGATCCAGATCCGGATGGATCTTTGCGGAGAGCCCCCTGGGGTCTCTGGTTTCGTGATAAAACCCTCCCCAGCACTGTTTCCATCACGAACAGGTCCTGTAATTTTCAGAAAACACCCCTAATCTTTATTTGTTAATAACTTTTAATCTACAACTCCAATTCAAATAACCCTTATATGTTTATTTATCAGAAAAATGCAATAAATATTAATATGTCATTTGTATGCCATTTTGCATTTGTTATTTTAATTGCTTAGTGTAATTTGTTAATTACAACTAAATATTTAAATATGGAATGACTAGGGTTAATAAATATATAATGCCCTATTCCATTTAATTTAATTAGATCACCCATGCCATGTGCTGCCATGTTAACCAACATTTAATATTGCTGATAAATAAAGAACTTGCACCTAAATTTTAATTGCCCGGGTTGTTTTCCCGCTTAATTTGGATTACCTATATTGTATTGCATCTTGCCATGTCATGCATCATTCTCATATGATCATGCTGGATCTTTTGCCGTAGTTGTAAAATGCATCTTTTACGCTTTCCAGTGTTTGTTGCTTCTTCGCGGATACGACGTTGAGATGTGTGAGCAACGACAAGATCTGCTTCCATGCGGGATTCCAGGCAAGCAAAGTTTGCTTGTTTACCTATACATTGTCTTTCATTCCTGCCGTTGATCTCTGCTACCTTAGTATTCGATTCTTTATCGCGATCCCATCACATGTTTATCCTGCAGCCCATACAGCTTTATCCCCACATCCTAATACCTGTTGCATGTTTATCTGTTGGCCTTGCGAGTCATAACGCATTCTTAGAGTTGTTTGTGCGAGTCGTCTGTATGTCCTTTTATTGCACCTGCTTAGCATGATAGGTTATTCTACCTTAATAAAATGTTGTCTTATATTGGGGTATTATAATTAAAAGATAAGGCACCGGCAGAAGGCCTTGCGAGGTGCTTTGTTCTGCTAAGTGTCGACCTAGGAACTCAGTTCTTGTCCTCGGATCCAATTTTGAGCGCACTAACCGCTTGTGGGAGGCCCTATGGAGCCCCCCGCGGCTTCGATCTAATCCGCCTCTTATCCAGGGCGCCGCAAGTAGTTCGGGCTTTCCATTTGATGCATGCATAAGGTTACCTAACGATCTCATGATGATGGAGTAGTCGATTCTCATATAGGGTGGCACGTTCTTAGAGTGCTATGAAGGTCGTATCCCGCGGGCACTGGACCTGATTAGCCGTGCACACAATCATGCGGTTCCCTGGATGGGTTGTAGAGAAGAGATTTGCCGTGTTGAGATGCCCTAGCTTCTGGCTTTGCTTTTGGGGTTGATCGAACGAGTACGGGTCCAGTAGTGCACCCCTGCAGGGTATAATCTTATCGATGAGCCGTGTCCACGGTTATGGACGACTTGGTGATGATGCTGGCTAACAAGATCATAGACAACTTACACCTAAGCATTGTTAATTAACCTGACTAGTAATATAGAATTACTTTCACAATAACTTGTAACTAAAATTGTTCAATGTGTGAGTTTTCCCGAATTGCTTCCTCATACTTGGTTGAGGGGGTTAATCCGAGAATGGGTTATGTTTGGTGTTAGTTGTAGATGTTTATCTTATGCGCTCTCTTATCCCTCTCTGATTAGACGGAAGTTGTAGCGTGTCTCTTTAGGTTGCTAGTGCTGCTGCCGCTAAGTCCACCTCCCCTATATTTTGGGAGATGGTGTAGAAAGTAGGCAAGTCGGTTTTGCTTGCCAGGGAGTGCCCTGACCCTCTTTTGGGATGTGCTTTATGTGCAGTTAACAGGTTTGAAGTCTGACGACGTTAGCTTGGGAATCCCTCCGGCTTGGCTGGGCAGGGATATGGCGCCATTGCTTATCTTCAGGACTCTTAGTCCAATTTGCATCCTATCCGTAGTCGGATACTATTTTGCTTCCGCTGTCATTTGAATCTTTGTATTGTATCATTTGTATCTTGACTCGATCGAGTCGTTGTTGTAATTTTATCTTCTGTTGTATTTGTGGATGTATCGGAACTATTGTAATGTTATCACAATTCCACCCTCATAATGCGCATGTTTCGGCGTGCACATTATGTCTGGTGGGCGACCAAAAATCGTTATTCTGCGGATTTCGGCGGGATCGCTTAAATCTACATAGTACCGATTTTCGGGCGTCACAACTCACCTATGTGCACCAATAACTTAAGCTAAGCAATACTAGTAACAATATGATAGCAAGATATATGACTTCAAGCACGAAGGCTATCACAATGTAAAGTGCATAAGTAAAGAGCTCGGGTATAGAAATAACCGAGGCACGCGGAGACGAAGATGTATTCCCGAGTTCCACCCAAAGGTGTACGTCTCGTTTGGAGAGGTGTGCGCAACCACAACAGGTTAGCCGCAACGCCACAAAGGCTCACCTTCTTCTCCTGATGAACTCAACCACAAAAGGTTCGAGTTCACCTTCCACTATTGATCTCCTTTGGGGCGGAGATCGAATCCCGTACAACTCTTGAGGCACACACCCACAACTTATTTGGGGGCTCCTAAGTCTTGAGGCACACACCCACAACTTAATTGGCGGCTCTCAAGTGACCACAAAAGGTCTTGACCACAAAAGGTCTTGGCCACAAAAGGCCGGCCACAAAAGGCGTCTAGGGTCCAAAGACCCAAGAGTAACAAGCTCACAAGTATCACCACCACGAATCCTCGTGGAGGGCTCAAACCGATGCAAATGCAATGGCAAGAGCACACGAAGTGCTCAAGTCCTTCACTCTCAAATTTCAACACAACAACAAATGTTTATGGGGGAATAAGAGAGGAAGAACAAAGGAAACCACAAAGGAGTCAAATCCTTCACTCCCAAATCCCACCAAAAGCAACTGATGCTTATGGGGGGAGAAGAGAGGAAGAACAAAGAAGAAGAACCACAAAGGAACTCCAAGAACTAGACCCACTAAGTTCCCCTCACTTAGAGGAGAGATGGATTGGTAGGATTGTAGATCTAGAACTCCTCTCAGCTAGCCCTAAAGAATATGGAAGATTCCATGGAGGGATTAAGAGGGAAGTGAGCTTTCCAAGGTCAACAATGGAGTAGGAGAGAGGGGAAAATCGTGCTGCCTTGGATTCGTTGGGGAAGAAGAAGAGGAGGGGTATTTATACCCCTCCAGGAAATATAGCCGTTGGCTGTTTCGACACTCGGAAATTCCGGTATAAGTGAGACTCGGAAATTCCGGTCTAGAGAGACTCGGAAATTGTGGTCACCCGGAAATTCCGGTCTAAGAGAGCTCGGAAATTCCGGCTGGAGTCAGAAGCAAAACCAAACTTTTCCTTAGCCATTTCTGGAGGACTTTTCTGGGGGCACTCGGAAATTCCGGTAGACGGAAATTTCTGAGCACAATTTCGGACTGGAGTCAGAACCCTTTTTCTCCTTTCCTTAGCCGTTTTCTTGGATGAGCTGGGGAACCGGAATTTCCGGTAGGGCGGAATATCCGACCCCAATAATCCGAATCAGCAGAACATCGAAACGAAAACTGATATAACTTTTGCAAATGAACTCCAAATGAGGTGAGACCAATTTTGTTGCATCCCATAAATAGAGTAAAATCTCCATACATGGCAAGGTGTGGGACTTTCCTCAAGGTAGAACCGGCAATATTTCCGCCACCGAAAACGCAACAAGTTGTCCAAAGTAGAACCGATTTCGATGAACTAGAGCTTGACATGGAGATGAACCAAGCTCTAATTCCTCACCAACATAAAAGCCAAATAAGAACCAAGAAACATGATATGCCAAGTATGCAAAGGTTTGAGCTCTCCACAAAGATGCGATCAAGTTACCTACTTGAGAACCCCTCTTGATAGTACGCCTATCTATCCTATAGCCCTATCAAGATCATACCTTTGCCTTGAGCATTGCACTTGAGTTGGATGATGACTATCTTGATCTCTTCAAGTGGATCGTCTTTCTTGATTGCGCGTCCAAACACTTGCTTGATGAAGACTTCTCCAAATACTCCCCCATGCTCACAATGGGAGATTCTCGCTAAGCTTCGTCTTCATGTATCCATTGCAAGCACCAAGCAAAGGATCTTTTCGAGAAAGCTTCTCTTGGTCTTGCACAACTCATCTTTTCTTCACTAAGATGATGTCTTGAATCTTCAAGACATACTTGCAATAAGCTTCACTCAACACATGAGCTTCAAGAGTCCAACACATGAACTCCACAATTCCATGGACATGATCTATAATGATATCTCAAAGTAAACATTAGTCCATAGAGATTGTCATTCAATTACCAAAACCACACATGAGGGAAAATGCTCTTTCACCGTTTACCCTACCTTTGGAGCTCATTTGAAACACATTTTTCGGCGAGTCCACCATTTTTGCTTAGAAATGAGGCCATTTACCCTACCTTTGGAGTCATTTGAAACACATTTTTGCGGCGACTCCACCATTTTTTGCGTAGAAATGAGGCCGTTTACCCTACCTTTGGAGCTCATTTCAAACACATTTTTGCGGCGACTCGACCATTTTTTTCTTAGAAATGAAGCCGTTTATCCTACCTTTGGAGCTCATTTTAAACACATTTTTGCGGCGACTCGACCTTTTTTAGCTTAGAAATGAGGTCGTTTCCCTACTTTTGGAGATCATTTTAAACACATTTTTACGGCGACTCCACCATTTTTTGCTTAGAAATGAGGTCGTTTACCCTACCTTTGGAGCCCATTTGAAACACATTTTTCAGAGAGTCCAAGCTCATTTGAAAATTTATATGGATTCAAAATAGATTTGAGCAAGCTCATCGCTATCCCTATTTGGTATGCCAAAATACCCATTTGGTTACGGGTAACATCCAAAATCCGCATTTGGTGCGCCAAAATACCCATTTGGTCTCATGAGTCAAATGGGGTGGGCGAGCCAAAGATCCCCGTTGGGTCCACTCGTCAGCAGGTGTACAGCCCTTAACCTACGCGCGCGTGCAATCAGAACGCAGAACGAGCTTCTCGCGGATCGCCTGCAGATTCCCTCTTGAGGAAATCGGTCGGCTGCTTATTCCTTTTAGAGGAAATCAGACGACTGCAGTTTGATCGACATTTGAAATGAGCTTCAAATATTCAAAGAAATGTCAAAAAAGGGAAATCATGCGCATATAGTCGTACTATGTCATATCTAACGACTCAAGTTGGAAAACACGGTTTACATACATTCAAAAGGAGAAGGGCATGGAGATCATGTAATATTGCATAACTCAAACAATGAGATCTAAGGTTGTAGAGAAGTGGTTTTGGAATTGCAACATTAAATTTTCAAAAAGGTCACAAAAGCTTTGTAACATCTCAAAATTTACAAAAATTTAAAACTTTGCATTCATGCATCATTCATCATATAGAAATCACATTTCAATCACATAAGGACTAAATAAAATTCAATTATAAGTTTAAATAAATTATAATTCCATAAGTTGTTTAATTGTACTCCTTATAATATTTCTTTGTATAAAATTATGTAATAGATAAGTATGATACTAAAAAGTTCTAAATTTGATAAGCTTTCCCAAACATATTTATATGAATTTTTCTGAAATGATTTGGTTACGCTTAAAAATCATATTTGAAATCAGATTTAAAAAACAGAAAAGGATTTGAATAAAAATAAATAAATTTCCGAGCCGATTGGGCCGTGGCCCGTAACTATTTACCGCGCGCGCAGCGCAGTAGCCCGCCAGCAGCCCAGCCCACCCTCTCTCGCTCGCTGACGCTGACAGGTGGGACCCACATGTCATCTCTCCTAGCGAGCAACGGCTCACTCGCGTTAAGAACCAAGAAACGCCCGAAATCAATTGCATCAAATCGGGCGATTAAGACCACCAATTCGTGCGCCGTTTATGCCTACTAAAAGCCCTCTGCGCCCTCTTCCATTTGCCCCAAACCATTCTACCCGAGAGCCACCAGGCTGCACGTATTCTTCTCCGAGTCCCGCGGTGGCCGCCGGCGAGAACTTCATTTTCCGGTAAGCTAACGCAATGCCGAGCCCTCTCGTCACTTCCCCTCACATCCTCTTGCCCATGCGACTATTTTTGACACGGTTACGTGATGTTTCTCGCAGCGCATCGTCGAGTTCATCCACGTCCGAGGAGATCCGCCGCCACGCGCAACTCCGGTGAGCTCTTCCGGGGAGAAGAGGACGCTCCGGTCGTCGCCGCCTCGCCATCGCCTTCATCTCGACGCGCGCACCCCCTGGTGAGCTTTGTTCGTTCCCTTGAGCCGTAGAATGCCGCGAGCGCGAATGCCGGCCATGGATCCGCCGCGTCCAGCACGTCTCCGACGACTCGCGTCGCCCGCGTTTGGTCAACGTGTTCTGGACCGTCGGATCTAGATCCAACGGATCCGTTTTATTTTTATTTTTCGTCTCGGGCTATAAATCTGGCACACATGTTTTCAGTTAGATCTAACGGCTCCCGATCGCGATCCGCGTCGAAGCGGTACGGGCGAATCAGATCCCGCCGCGTGGCCTTTTATTTTTCTTTTTCGAATAGAATTTAGAAATTAAAACAGAAAACTATTAAAACTTGCAAAATTCATAACTTTCAATATGTAAGTCCAAATTTGATAAAATTTAAATCATTAGAAAGCCCTACTCATGTAGTTTATTTCTATATCATTAGTTTTCATTTTAGTATCTTTGAAATTGCGAAATTTACAGATTGGCATTTCAACCATTTAAATTCGTAACTTAAATAATAAAAATATTTTTCATCTAAATCAAATTGTTTTGGAATAATAATTTTGCTCTCTGTCCAGAAAGTGCAACTTGAGTTTTTATTGAAAGTTTTATAAAAGAACTAAATAATTTGAGTGTAGTAGTTAAATTGACTATAATTGTTCTCTATATATTAATTGTTAAAATAGAAAATAAAATATTGTTCATTGCATTTCATGCATTAAATAAACAGAGAGAATAAAATGATAATAAGTTGTTTTGGTTATGTTCATAACATATCATGCATGCCTACATATTTATGCTTTGATGTTTTAAGTGTTGCATGTTGTGTTTATTTATTTTTTTATTGCTTGTTGCTAGATTGTGAAGAGGAGGAAGGAATTGCTTGTGATTGTTATTCTTGTTGTGCCTGTGCCTCCTGTTACCAAGGCAAGTGACATTCATAAACCACCCATTATTTTCCTATATGCATTTGTAGAATTTTTGAGTAGTAAACTTTTGTTATTATTTTATTTTGCTAAGTTAGTTTTATGCTATGCAAATTCCTAGTAGTGTGTAGCCACCCCTTACTATGCAGCCAATTTAAAAGTTTATTAGATGCTTAGCAATGCTATAAAATTGTTTACATGCCATGTTATGAAAATATTTCTAAGTGTTAAACTTAAAATGCACCCTTGGGTGGATTGGTTGTTATGGTTTATGTTGAGTGGCTATTTGGGACTATGCTTGTGGTTGTCTTCGTCTAGGATGAATTAAATTCTACTTAGGGCCATGTGCATGGTGGTTTTCACCCAAAAGTGCACTTGTGGATGGCCACCCAGGACCAAAGAGATTACTAAGTCCCTCCAAGTTTAGAAGCTTTCCGTGCAGCCTTTTGACAATGGGATATGTCTCGAAAAACTAAGTTATGAGATTTCAACCTGTCAGCTTGACAAGCAGATGTAGAGTTGGTAGGTGGAACGGGTCTTGCTAGTATGGTTGAATTCTTCTTCTGAAAGTTCTTGTCTCAGTTCTCTCCTTTCCATAATGCACTCCACGTGTATAGGATGTCTGGGTTGATTGAGTCTAAAGGTGAAAGTGCACAACCTCTGCAGAGTCAACAATCTAAGTACTTAGCCGTGTCCCCGGTGATGGACTACTTCGAGCAACTGGACAAGGATGGACAGAAGAATCTCAACACTGTTTTCATGAAGTAAAATTTGACTAAGGAAAGAAATGTTGGTGCACTTGGGCTTCATCCCTTGGTGCCAAGTCTTTGGAAATAAAAGTGTTTCTTAAAAGATAGGAGAAAACTTGTTTTCTGCAAAACAGCCTCCAACTCCACCAAGCCAAATATCCATATAGATTCTAGACTTGTCTTTTTATATCCACCATAGTCACTTGCCAATACTTCATTGTGTTGACCTCCTTCGGGGGCTGCATATTCAAATGTACAGGTACTTCAGATGAAGAATAAGTTTGGACTCGAGTCTACACCCAACATGTCTGCCTGTGGCGCATGCTTGAAGATGAGGCTCATTGCTATTTTGATTTTTTTGTGAACTCTGAATATTATAGCTATCCTTCATGGCTATGCAACTTGTAATAAAGCTATACTTCGCTATTTTTGTATCTCGTTGTAGCAATTTGATACTATGCAATGATACTTTATATTTTGTACTGTGGTGCTGGCAGTGATCCAGGGACTAGCACTTAACACAGGTGTTCCATCTTTAATAAAAGTTGGGGCACTACAAAATGGTATCAGAGCAAAGTGTTGCCTGTAGGTTTGAGCCCTTAGGATTGGTTAAGCCCTTTTTGATCATAATATTACCATCTTTGAAGTATGTTGGATCCTAGCGGCATAGTGAGATGAAGCGGCCCGGAGACTAACCTTATATGTCCACGTACATGAGACTTGTTCCACAATTATAAGTGGCTGGCTGGGTGTCTGTCTCTTTCATTATAGTGAATGTCCAACTTACAAAGAGTTGTTAATAATGTTGATCACCTTGTAGAGCAAAACTGATATTTTCTCTAAGTATTTTTGCACATCAAGACTTGTACTTCTTGCCTTATGTTTCTGTTTTGATATTTTTTTACTCTTATAACATAGGATGTCGTTCTTCATGTATGAAACAGCGGAGGACTTCAAGGATATGCGTTTTGGAAGATACCTTCTGGAGATAGTGGAAATACTGGCACTTCCAACACCCATCATCAAGGCAAGCAAGTTGAAGCACTTCAACATAGATGACTTATGGGGAGTTCGCTTTTTACAACACGGGCGCCAGACTGAACCCAAGACCGAAGACATCCAGTACAAGACGATTAGTGACTCCTTGGAGAAAGGACTTAATCTTGTCACGCAGGAGCTAATTGGACGTCTTTGTAGTCAATACCAAGAGGAGTTAAAGGACCACTATTTTTCTATCTTGGGCAAACGTGATGAAGATGGGATACCCTTCCTTGTGAATGAGGAGGACAAAAGCAAACCTGATCCTTTGCACCCATATCTTCAAGACTTAGAAATTCACCTCTGGCAGCTAGAAGAGGATAGACGTGAAGAGTTGCTAGGGAATGATGACATAGTGGCCAAAGTCAAGGAGACTCAAAAGAAGATAGACACCTAAGAAGAAGTGGCCAACGCTCAGGAGGAGAAATTCCAGGCACAAGAGAAGAAGTTCCAAAATGAAGAGACGAGAGGTAGAGACAAGAACAAGGAGATTAAAAATTTGAAGGATGAAATTCTGAGTAACGACGTCGAGTTCGAGGTTGATCGTGATCTGATCGAGACTCTGCGCCGTGAAAAGAGAATGCTGCAAGAGAAGAATGAAACCCTGGAGAAAGAAGTGATCGAGACTCTGCGCCGTGAGAAGGCTATGCTACAGGAGAAAAATGAGGCCTCAGAAAAAGAAGTGAGTGAGTATAAGGAGATCCTCATGAAAGAAGGCATCACCATCGAGGAAGTCGAAGATGATGAAGGAGATATCATGGAAGAAAATAATTAACTTAGTAGTTGGACCATCCTATTTTACTTCACGTTTAGTTTGTCGTTTGAAAAACATCGATCTTCAACTTGTTGTATGACAATGTTAGAATGTTTGGTTTGCAGACTTGGTCGTTTTCTTTAAACCATCAACATTGTTTCATTCCTAAGTTGCTAAGAAAGAAAAGTTTAACTTGTTTGTTGATTGTGGATTGCTTGACTTGATTATTTTGTGCATGGGTAAGATTCCTTATTTTAGTTTTATCTATCTTTTACTCATCCATGCTAAAAACCCCACAGATGCCTCCACGTCGTGATCCCGACAACAACGATGCTATGCAGCAGCTGATGGCAGCTCAAGCCCAGTTGATGACTATGATGACTCAGTTCATTGCTGCAACCAACAACAACAACTACTACAACAACAACACCAACCCGCCACCTCCACCACCACCCCAAGTGCACAAACTTGCCAGATTCCTAAGGCTTAGGCCAAACAAGTTCTCTTCTGCTACAGAACCTATAGTGGCAGATGACTGGCTCCGCTCAGTCAACAAGGACTTAGTGACTTGTGAATGCTCTGAGGCAGAGAAAGTGAGGCTCACTACACATCTGTTGGAAGGACCCGCTACAGAGTGGTGGGAGACCTATCAAGTGACTCATCCTCTTGAGGACCTGACTTGGGATGCTTTCAAGGAAGGTTTTCGCAATGCTCACATTTCCTCTGGCATAATGAATCTGAAGAAGGAAGAATTCCGCAGCTTGAGGCAGGGAGGTAGAACTCTGAAGGAGTATATGGATGACTTTTGCACACTATCAAGGTATGCACCAGAATACATCGACACTGATGCTAAGAGGAAAGAAATATTCCTCAATGGACTTAAGGGAGAATTGAAGATACCCTTGTCTGTAGCCTATGCTCCTAACTATCAAGCTCTATTGGATCAAGCCATCACTTTGGACAACAACATAAGAAAGGAAGAGAACAGGAAGAGGAAGTTCTGTACAAGTAAGGTTCATTCTGAGGGAACACACAAAAGGCACCACGTCACTGAAGGCAGTGGACATAAACCATGGAATCACTCCAACAATGGTAGTGGCCAAAAGTATCATGGTCATAACCATAATGGAGGATATAAAGGAAATAATGGAAGATGCAAAGGAAACAATGGAGGATACAAAGGAAATAATGGAGGATTCAAGGGAAACCATCACCATGGCCATAATCATGGTAATGTTTATCACCGCCCTAACTATGAGGGGAAGAAAGACTTGTCTGATGTGACTTGCTTCAAGTGCAAGAAGACAGGACATTATGCAACTGACTGCCCAGAGAGGAAGGCTGATGAAAATTCCAAGCCCAATCCTTTCCAAAAGGGGCAAGTGAACCACATCAATGTGGAAGAAGTTCATGATGAACCTGATGCTGTGATTGGTACGTTCTTGCTCAATTCTTTTCCAGTATTAGTCTTATTTGATACTGAAGCATCGTATTCATTCATATCAAGAGATTTTGTAAACAAACATGGGCTAGCCGAGGAAAGTCTAGGAAAACCTATTAGAGTGAGTTCACCTGGAGGTGAGATGATAGTAAATTCTGGGTGTAGACAGTTAGATTTAAAGATTGGAAAATACCTTTTTCCAACAAACTAAGTCATCCTAGAAACCCAAGGCTTGAATGTTATCATTGGAATGGATTGGATGACTAATTTTGAAGGAATCATAGACTGTGCAAATAGAGCTATCACCCTCACCACCCCAGAGAAACAGAAGATTAAATTCATATCAACTTTCGAACTTAAGAAAGTTAGGCTAGATTCTCTTAAGGGGGTTAGCCTTGGTGATGTGCTTATTGTCCAGGAATACCCATATGTTTTTCCAGAAGAACTATCGGGAATGCCACCCGATAGAGATGTGGAGTTTCTCATTGAACTAAAACCGGGTACTGGACCAATAGCTAAGAGACCATATCCTATGGCCGTCGATGAACTGAAAGAGCTCAAGAAGCAACTGGAGGAACACATTCAGAAAGGATTTATCCGTCCAAGTTCATCGCCATGGGGAGCACCAGTTCTATTTGTCAAAAGAAAGATCAAACCCAGAGACTAGTCACGGACTACAGGGATATAAATGAGCACACCATCAAGAACAAGTACCCGTTACCCAAGATTAATGAACTATTTGATCAACTGGAAGGTGCTTGTGTCTTCTCCAAGATTGATCCTCGATCAGGTTACCTCCAAATGAAAGTTAGAGAAATGGATATACCAAATACAGCGTTTGTTACGAGATATGGCTCTTATGAGTACACAGTAATGCTTTTTGGTTTAACCAATGCTCCATCCTATTTTATGAATATGATGAATAAAGTGTTCATGGATTTTCTGGATAAGTTTGTGGTAGTTTTTATCGATGACATTTTAATCTACTCCAAGAGTCACAAAGAACATGAAGAGCATTTGCGTCTGGTATTGCAGAGACTACGTGAACATAAGTTGTATGCCAAATACAGTAAATGTGAGTTTTGGTTAGAACAAGTCGGATTTCTAGGCCATGTGGTATCCAAAGAAGGTATAGCAGTGGGTACTGAGAAAGTTTCTGCTGTAACCAATTGGGAACCACCAAAGAATGTGGGAGAATTACGAAGATTTTTGGGTCTAGCAGGATACTACCGAAGATTTATTGCAAACTTTTCCAAGATTGCCAAAGCCTTAACGGAATTATTGAAAAAGGAGAATAAGTTTGAGTGGACTGAGGCATGTGAAGCCAGTTTTCAGGAGCTGAAGAAACGTCTAGTTTCAGCTCCAGTTCTATGTTTACCTGATTTAGAGAAGGAATTCCAAGTGTATTGTGATGCTTCACGCCAAGGTCTTGTAACTGTATTGATGCAGGAAGGCAGAGTGGCATCCTATGCCTCTGGACAGCTCAAGAAACATGAAGCAAATTATCCTACCCACGATCTCGAGTTAGCCTCAGTAGTACACGCCCTGAAGACTTGGAGACCCTATCTGATGGGAAAAAGATGTGAAGTATTCACTGACCACAAAAGTTTGAAGTATATTTTCACTCAGAAGGAATTGAACATGAGGCAGAGAAGATGGTTGGACCTTATCAAAGATTATGATCTAAGTCTCCAATACCATCCAGGAAAGGCTAATGTAGTAGCAGATGCCCTGAGTCGTAAGGTATATGTGAATGGCCTCACGGCAGGAGAAATAGCTGACGATTTATGCAAGGCATTCAAGGACCTCAGATTGGAAGTGGTACCATAAGGTTTTGTAGCCTCATTAGTAGTGCAACCAAATTTGATGGACAAGATACGTGAAGCTCAGAAGGAGACAAAGATATTGAAGAAATCAAAACCAATCTGAGAGCAGGAAAAGCTAAGGGATTTCATGAAGATATGCAAGGAACCTTGTGGTTTGAAAAACGTGTGTGTGTGGCAAATGATCCTGATCTTAGGAAGTTAATTCTGCAAGAAGCCCATGAGACACCTTATTGCATTCATCCAGGAAATTCCAAGATGTATATGGATGTGAAGGAGAGATTTTGGTGGAACAATTTGAAAAGGGAAATAGCAGAATATATCGCAAAGTGTGATGTATGCAGTCGAGTAAAAGCAGAACATCAGAAGCCAGCAGGACTTCTACAACCTTTGAAAGTGCCGGACTGGAAGTGGGATTCTATTGGGATGGATTTCATCACCGGATTACCAAGGACCAGATCGGGATATGATTCTATTTGGGTTATTGTCTGCCGTCTGACAAAAATAGCCCACTTTATACCCGTGAAGACCACATATACAAGTGCTAAATTAGCTGATATTTACATGAAGAGAATAGTGTGCCTTCATGGCATCCCCAAGAGTATAGTGTCTGACAGAGGAACCCAGTTCACATCTCATTTCTGGAAACAGTTGCATGAATCAGAAGGAACCAGATTGGAATTCAGCACAACTTTCCATTCGCAAACAGATGGTTAGACTGAGAGAGTTAATCAGATTTTAGAAGATATGTTAAGAGCTTGTGCACTCGATTATGGATCTAGCTGGGATGATAATCTACCTTACGATGAGTTCTCCTACAATAACAGTTATCAAGGCAGCATTGAGATGGCACCGTTTGAACCCCTATATGGGAAGAAATGCACTACCCCATTGTTGTGGAGTGGTGTAGGAGAACGGAGTTTCTTTGGACCTGACATAATCCAAGATGCTGAAGAGAAGGTCAGACTAATCATAGACAGATTGAAGATAGCACAGTCACGACATAAAAGCTATGCAGATTCCAAACGTAGAGAAGTCATCTACGAGGTGGGTGATAGAGTCTATCTTAGAGTGTCACCACTTCGGGGTGTAAAAAGGTTTGGAATCAAAGGAAAGCAAGCACCACGATTCATTGGACCATTCAAAATTCTTTCTCGTAAAGGTGAAGTAGCATATGAGTTAGAATTACCAGAAATTCTGCCTGTGGTCCATAATGTGTTCCACGTCAGCCAATTGAAGAAATGTCACCCCGAGACGATGGGAACTCCATTAAAGGATATTGTACCCCTCGAGGAAGTACAGTTGGAGAGTGATCTAACCTATGAAGAGAAACCCATCAAGGTATTATAGACAGAAGAAAGAGTCACCCGTAATAAAACCATCAAGTTTTGCAAGGTTCAGTGGAATCATCACACCGAGGAAGAGGCCACATGGGAACGAGAAGATGACCTTCGAGAAGACCATCCTCACCTATTTGCTGACCTTTCCAAAGCTCGAGGGCGAGCTTCCTCTTAAGGGGGTTAGTCTGTAACATCCCAAAATTTACAAAAATTTAAAACTTTGCATTCATGCATCATTCATCATATAGACATCACATTTCAATCACATAAGGACTAAATAAAAATTCAATTATAAGTTTAAGTAAATGATATTTCCATAAAGTTGTTTAATTGTACTCCATATAATATTCCTTTGTATACAATTATTTGATAGATAAGTATGATACTAAAAAGTTCTAAATTTGATAAGCTTTCTAAAACATATTTTTATGATTTTTTCTGAAATGATTTGGTTAAGTTTAAAAAACATATGTGAAATCAGATTGGAAAAACAGAAAAGGATTTGAATAAAAATAAATAAATTTTCGAGTCGATTGCGCCGTGGCCCGTAACTATCTACCGTGCGCGCAGCACAGAAGCCGCTAGCGGCCCGGCCCACCCTCTCTCTCTCGCTGAAGCTAACAGGTTGGACCCACCTGTCATTTGTCCCAGCGAGCAACGGCTCACTCGCGTTAAGAACCGAGCGAAATCAATCGCATCAAATCGGGCGATTAAGACCACCAATTCGTGCACCGTTTCTGCCTTCTAAAAGCCCTCTCCGTCCTCTTCCATTTGCCCCAAACCATTCTACCTGAGAGCCACCAGGCCGCACGTATTCGTCTCCCGAATCCCGCGGTGGCCGCCGGCGAGAACTTCATTTTCCGGTGAGCTAAGGCAATGCCGAGCCCTCTCGTCACTTCCCCTCGCATCCTCTTGCCCATGCGACACTTTTTGACACGGCTACATGATGTTTCCCGCAGCGCATCGTCGAGTTTGTCCACGTCCGAGGAGATCCGCCGCCGCGCGCAACTGTGCGAGCTCTTCCGGGGAGACGAGGACGCTCCGGTCGTCGCCGCCTCGCCATCGCCTTCATCTCCACGTCGCGCACCCCCTGGTGAGCTTCGTTCGTTCCCTAGAGCCGTAGAACGCCGCGAGCGCGAACGCCGGCCATGGCTCCGCCGCGTCCAGCACGTCTCCGGCGACTCGCGCCGCCCGTGTTTGGTCAACGTGTTCTGGACCGTTGGATCTAGATCCAACGGATCCGTTTTATTTTTATTTTTCTTCTCGGGCGATTAATCTTGCACGCAAATTTTCAGTTAGATCTAACGGCTACCGATCGCGATCCGCGTCGAAGCGGTATGGGCGAATCAGATCGCGCCGCGTGGCCTTTTATTTTTCTTTTTCGAATAGAATTTAGAAATTAAAACAGAAAACTATTAAAACTTGCAAAATTCATAACTTTCAATATGTAAGTCCAAATTTGATAAATTTTAAATCATTGGAAAGCCCTGCTCATGTAGTTTATTTCTATATCATTAGTTTTTCATTTTAATATCTTTGAAATTGCGAAATTTACAGATTGGCATTTCAGCCATTTAAATTCATAACCTAAATAATAAAAATGTTTTTCATCTAAATCTAATTGTTTTGGAATAATAATTTTGCTCTCTGTCCAGAATGTGCAACTTGAGTTTTTATTGAAAGTTTTATAAAAGAACTAAATAATTTGAGTGTAGTAGTTAAATTGACTATAATTGTTCTCTATATTTTAATTGTTAAAATAGAAAATAAAATATTGTTCATTGCATTTCATGCATTAAATAAACAGAGAGAATAAAATGATAATAAGTTGTTTTGGTTATGTTCATAACATATCATGCATGCATACATATTTATGCTTTGATGTTTTAAGTGTTGCATGTTGTGTTTATTTATTTTTGTATTGCTTGTTGCTAGATTGTGAAGAGGAGGAAGGAATTGCTTGTGACTGTTATTCTTGCTGTGCTTGTGCCTCCTGTTACCAAGGCAAGTGACATTCATAAACCACCCATTATTTTCCTATATGTATTTGTAGAATTTTTTAGTAGTATGCATGATAGGAAACTTTTGTTATTATTTTATTTTGCTAAGTTAGTTGTATGCTATGCAAATTCCTAGTAGTGTGTAGCCACCCCTTACCATGCAACCAACATAAAAGTTTGTTAGATGCTTAGCAATGATATAAAATTGTTTACATGCCATGTTATGGAAATATTTCTAAGTGTTAAACTTAAAATGCACCCCTGGGTGGATTGGTTGTTATGGTTTATGTTGAGTGGCTATTTGGGACTATGCTTGTGGTTGTCTTCGCCTAGGATGAATTATATTCTACTTAGGGCCATGAGCATGGTGGTTTTCACCCAAAAGTGCACTTGTGGATGGCCACCCAGGAACAAAGAAATTACTAAGTCCCTCCAAGTTTAGAAGCTTTCTGTGCAGCCTTTTGACAATGGGCTCTGTCTCGAACAACTAAGTTGTGAGAGTTCAACCTGTCAGCTTGACAAGCAGATGTAGAGTTGGTAGGTGGAACGGGTCTTGCTAGTATGGTTGAATTCTTCTTCTGAAAGTTCTTGTCTCAATTCTCTCCTTTCCATAATACACTCCACGTGTATAGGATGTCTGGGTTAATTGAGTCTAAAGGTGAAAGTGCACAATCTCGTAGAGTCAACAATCTAAGTACTTAGCCGTGTCCCCCGTGATGGACTACTTCGAGCAACTGGACAAGGATAGACGGAAGAATCTCAACACTGTTTTCATGAAGTAAAATTTGACTAAGGAAAGAAATGTTGGTGCACTTGGGCTTCATCCCTTGGTGCCAAGTCTTTGGAAATAAAAGTGTTTCTTAAAAGATAGGAGAAAACTTGATTTCTGCAAAACAGCCTCCAACTCCACCAAGCAAAATATGCATATAGATTCTAGACTTGTCATTTTATATCCACCATAGTCACTTGCCAATACTTCATGTTATTGACCTCCTTTGGGGGCTGCATATTGAAATGTGTAGGTACTTCAGATGAAGAATAATTTTGGACTCGAGTCTACACCCAACATGTCTGCCTATGACGCATGCTTGAAGATGAGGCTCATTGCTATTTTGCTTTTGTTGTGAACTCTTTAGCTAGCCTTCATGGCTATGCACCTTGTAATAAAGCTATACTTAGCTATTTTTGGATCTCGTTGTAGCAATTTGATACTTATGCAATGATAATTTATATTTTGTACTGTGGTGCTGGCAGTGATCCAGGGACTAGCACTTGACACAGGTGTTCCATCTTAAATAAAAGTTGGGGCACTACAAGCTTCGTTTTGGAGTCACTAAGAAGGACCCATGCTAAGTTTTTCATTTTCATGTTTTAAACTTGTTTAAATGTTGGTCAAAACATTGGTTTGACCGAATTTGAAATAACCATAATAAATTTAAAAATTATCGAAAAAATGAAAAACCAACGCACATAGTCTTAAATATGTCATATACTAACGACTCATGTTGAAAAACATGGTCTACATACGTTCAAATGAGAAGGGCAAGAATCTCATGTGATATCGCATATCTCAAATGTGCAAATGAGAATTTTTTTTTGAAGCGCAAAACAGTAGGGAAAAGTCCCTACTGTTTAATTTTCAATTTTCTCATTGACAGTTGTACAAATTACATGGAAAAATTCATAAAGTGTCTAACCATTGGGTCATCCCTTGCAACATGATAATTTCAAAATACTCACAAAAGTATCATTTAGGAGTGACTAAGAATAGTCTAAGCCAAGTTCGTGCACAAATTTTACAAAAATGTGCGCCTGTTCGCGCCCAGACCATGCCGGGCACGCACTGAGCGCGTCCAGAGTGCACACTTAAGGTGTTCGACAGAAGTACAATAACAAATATTCAAACGATTCAAGTTGATAAACAAGGTCTACACACGTTCAGATCGCGTAACTACACAGAGCGCGCATTCTGGGTGCAAGTTCACTTCCAGTTTGTGTCTAGATTGCGCTTGCTGTGTTGACACGGATGCACCGATACGTGTAGTTCACATCCAATTCGTGTCCGGATATTTGCACGTAAAAAGAAAATTAATCGCGTCAGTTCTACCAAGAAATGCTTTTGATACGTGTAGATGTCTCACAACGTTTCGTCTCCAACTGCAGTAAATTTGACCAGAACGACAACGCGCATCAAATGTTTGACAGTTGTACTCGACACGCATAAGGGCACCAGATGACGTGCTAAATATTTACAGGCATGTCACTTCGACTAGACGTGAAGCGCGCACACGGTGTCATCATTGCAAATAAATTCCCAATCCGCATTGTGTTGTCATGTTTACACTACCGTTGGCAAGAAAACCAAGAGATGCGCATGTTTAGTGCCCATGCGCGGTTATCGATTTACACGCCGGCGGCAGGGAATTCATCACGAGCAGCTATCCCTTCACTAATAAAAACCCCAATGTGCATTGGCATTGCCGTTCACTCGCTCTTCTCTCCATTGTCTCTTCTCTGCGAAAAACCCCAACCACCCCTTCTCCCAAATACAATGTCGTCGGACGACGAGCCTTGGTACCACCGGTGGCAGAACCCAGCCATCCCGAGCGACTCCGACGGGGAGGGGAACCCGATCGACTGGTGGGAGGGGGGCCACGGCAACGGTAACGGCGGCGGCTCCGGCACCGACGATGGCGGCGAGGGGTCCGACGATGACAAGAGCGGTGGCGACGGCGAGGGGTCCGACCCTGACTCCAGCGACGACTATGATGATCACCACGGGTCCGAGGAGGAGGAGGACCCGGAGGTTATCAAGGGCGACGAGGAGGAGGAGGAGGAGGAGGAGCAGGAGGTCGAGGAGGAGGAGGAGGAGGAAGACAAGGAGGAGGCATACGAGGAGGAGGACGACGACTCCTCCGATGACGACGGACCGCCGCCCAAGAGGCAGTGTGCGTAGGAGCCGCGTCGGGCATTCGTCGTAGTAGCAGTAGCAGTGCATTAGTTGCACTGCTACTGATTAGTACTAGTATTAGGCTACCGCCGACGTAGTAGCAGTGACTACTAATCTTTTGTAATTGTTAATATAATCCTAATATAATCATATTCGAGTTATAAATCGAGTTTAAATTAGTAGTAGTAGTTTCAATTCGAGTTATAAATCGAGTTTCAGTTTTCAAATCGAGTTATGAATCCTATTATATATCAAGTTTCATTAGTAGTAGCAGTTTCACTAAACAAAAACGTACCAATCAACAAATTGTCAGTTACATTAATGTTAATCCAGTTAATTCAGTGTTAATTCAGTTAATTCGGTGTTAACTGGGGCGGAGACCCAACCTGGGCGACAGACTCGTCCCTTCCTGTCTCCACTTGAGCGGTCCCACTTGGAGGAGGATGACATACTACTCCAGTCAGCCCGAGCCGCGCCAGGCCGAGCTGAGCCGCGCTAGCCCGACCCCACCAGTCAGGCCAAGTGTGGGTCAAAGGAGGTTGAGCAGAGGGAAACGAGCATTTGGCCGATATGCGAGCAAACCAGGACATAGACCAGAAGAACAGCGCGGGTATGGCACAGGCCGATAGAACTCAGCTAGGTATGGCACAGAACCAATTGACGTATGACTCCCACTGACGTGTCGGCTTGGAAGCCGATATACAATTCACCTGCTAAGACTCTTAGAGTCGTGGACAGTCACGAGGGCCGAGTTATCTGGTTTAACCAGAGACGCTCGGAGGAAACAGCATGACCGAGTTAATGAGCTAGTCGGTATGGAAACTCGGCAGAATGAGGCCTTGCGTAAGGCTAACCCGAATGCTGGCGCTTCACAAGAAGTTCACTCGGCTAGGCAGGCCAGTGGCTCCAATAGGCAAGCCTCTTCTCCGCATGCCGGAGGGGACCGTGCTCAGAGTGCAACATCAGGCAGAAACAGGCAGTTGCAAACTTATGACCCAGAGTATGCCAACACTAGTGGAAAAAAGGCTATCTGTGGCGCACCTTTTAGCCTTTCTGTGGCGCACCCAGGAAAATGGGGGGGTGCACCATAGTTATCTGTGGCGCACCTTTTAGCCTTTCTGTGGCGCACCCGCCCGATGCGCCACAAAAATATTTCTATGGCGCACCACCACTTAGGTGCGTGTAACATCCCAAAATATTAAAATAATTATTAATGCCAAATGTGGACCAACAAAAAACTTTTCTAATAAAAAGTTGTGTATATTTAATTCTTGAGTATTGTTTGTTGCATTGTTTGCAAGATTGTTGAATTCTAGCTCTAATTAAAAATTTGAAGAAAAGAAAACAAACAAAATAAATTACAAAACATAACACCATGTGACACATGTCACATTATTTTTCCAAAGTAAGAAACATAATTTTATTTTCACACCAAAATCAATGGAGTAATATTATAAACACTCCTAGTTAATTTTTACAAACTATTCCCTTTCAAAAACTCAAATTCAAAACCTCAAATTCAAATTAGAAATTCATGATTGGAATATTTCAAAATATTTCAAAAAGACTTTGTAACACTCACCAATAATATACTTAGCCTAGATCCTAAGTTTGGACCCAAAAGAATTAAGAGAAATATGGAAAATTAAATAGCCAAAATGCTACTGTTTTGGTTCAGAAATTTCAGCAAACACCTGGCATGCACCACTCTGTTCTTCCTAATCCGAGCCAACTCTTGGATCAATTCGATCATGGTGTTGATCATTTGTCGAATTGAAGCCAGCATTGCACTCCCCTCTTCTCCACGATCACGCTGCACGCTGGAGGGAGCCAAATGGTGGCCGGAGTCGCCGTGGAGACGCCGGCGACTGCGGCGGCTTCGTGCACGTCGCCATGTCGCGTCGGGCGTCCGAGGTGGCAGCACCGCAGCGCGCAGCTCCGTGCCCCCCCCCCCCCCTCGCTCTCCCTCACCTCCTGGTCCCCTCACGCACCAGCAGCACGCACCAGCAGCCGCCCGAGCCCGCCGGATTGGCGCCACGCCGTCCACGCCGTGCGCCGCCCAAGCACGCTCACGGCAGGGCCAAAAATCCGAGCACACCCGAGCGCGCCACGCCACCGCACCTTGCCCACCTTGTTCCCCAGCCAGCCCACAGCATAGCCGCACCCTCCACCGGCCTACGGCGAGCACGCACGGCCGCGGGTGCCCTCTGCACCGCGTCCACCGTGCGCCGCCCGGCCACTATAAATCGGCACCCCGTGCCCCTCTTCTCTCCACACCACTCCACTGCCTTCCTCTCACACTCCCCTCTCCCTTGTGCACCGCTAGGAGGCCAGGACCGAGGCCGCGAAGCCTCGGGTCGCCGTAACCTTCCTCGAGCTTGCCGTGCCCGAGGTAGGCGACGACCACGGCCAGGCCGTGCTGCCTCTCCCCTTCGGTCCCCTCTGCCCTCAGTCTCTTCCCCATGCGCCCCGCACTCACCAGCGCCCTTTTTCCCTCTGTCCCGTGCCCAGGATCGCCAGAGATTTCTCGCCGGAGTTGGTGCGGAGCCGCGGAGAAGAAGGAGCTCGCCGCTGTCGCCCGGAGCCTCGCCAGCAAGCACCTGTCGTCCCTAAGCCTTCCCCGACTCGCCGCCGTCGTTCTGCACCGTCCACACGCCCTCCCGAGCCCCCGAGGTGAGCTATCCGTCCCCCTCGCCAACGCCGGAGCCGCAGCGCCGCTCGGGTTTGGTCGCCGGCGACGCGGGCATCCTGAGCCGTTAAATCTCCATCCGACGTTAGCGTACCGGTTCGTTTAAATTAAAAAGAATCTGACATGCGGGCCCCACGCGTCAGGTTTAAATGAACCGCGGGCGCGCTCGCTGAGTCTCTGTCCTGTAGGCCCCACCCGTCAGGGATTTCAACATTATCCACTCCTGGATTTTAATTCGAATTTAGGTTTAAATTGAAATCAGTACTGAACTCCATTTTAGAAAATTCATAACTTGAGTTTTACAACTCCAAATTGAGCAAATTCAATTGTTCTGAATAGCTTATGAAATTCTCTATCCAACTAAACTAGTTTCACTCCATTTGGATATATAATAAAAATACACTATTCAAAATACCATAAATGGTTTAAATTCTAAACTAGTTTGTTTCTGATACTCTGATAATCCAAATTAGTTGAAACCAATTTTATTAGGTCACATTTAACTATGGTTAGCCATCCCTAAAAGGGTTTAATTTTTAGATGAATATAATTTAAATAATAGCCAAAACCTTATTAATTGGCTTCTGGATTCAAAACAATGTGTAGGGAGTTTGGTAACTCCAAATGACCCAAACCCAATTGTGTCATCTTCCACACATCATTAGCTTTCTGTAGAATTTTAGTTTGTATTTTTGTGACAAACAGAACTCAAGCTATGCAATTAAACATGTGCAACAAGTTTCTGCCCTAATTAAAATACAATGGAATAATGGTTAAATCGATTAAATTGAAACCACATAGTGTTGTTTGATATGTGTAATGGTTAATTAGAACCTCTAAGAGTGTATTGCTATGATGATTGTTTGAATAGGCTAGTGATTGGTTGTATTGATTGCTTGTGTATTAGACGAGAACGTTGCCGGATATATCGAGGAGGAAGGATTTGTGGAACCTGAAGACCAAGACCAAGACCACTTTGTTGAGAAAGGCAAGCTACTCTCTGAGCTTGCACCTAACTTATGTATCTAGATTTACAAATCATTTTTCAAAAGCAAAGGTTTATAAAAACCCTTTTCAAAAGTATATAGAGATTATTTTGCCACCCAATGTAGAAGTATATGCTAAAACTATAGGATGGAAAAACCAAGATTTGTTTATTCAAAACTCCTTTGAAAACTTGTGTGGATATAAAGCACTATGATATGGTGTTGAAGTAAAGAAATGGAGAAAGGTGGTTTTGAGAAAAGCACATTGTGTCTTAGTACTTACGTCGATCAGCCGATACTCTGTGCGACCACATTTACCCACATATGGGAAAGGGCCTAGTCATATAGTTTGCTCTTATTAGTATGGGACACTGTATCAACAGAGATGACTCTGTTATGCATGAGGGAATGGTTTGACGACCTACCCCTGACCTGGGTCCTCTCTCAACATCTATGAGTAGATAAGGAGAAGGATAGAAGGATGTCCCCTATACACCGCCAGATAAAACATGTGAGTCCTCACACTTAGATCCCGACGGGCTGGGTTAAGTGTCGATGAGAAGTATCATATGGGCAGGATCCTATACTAGCATGAGCAAAGGAAAGACTAGGGTCGGTGACTCAACTTCGCATACCACGGGTATGGCGAAGCGTGGCTGACACGATGAGTTATCGGATGAGTGTGGGAAAAGCGTGCTACCTCTGCAGAGGGTAATTAAACTATTCGAATAGCCGAGTCCTCGGATATGGACAGTTGAGAGGCCCTACTTTGACCATGTGCAAGTTTTGGGAAAAGAATTGAGTTTTAAAAGAAAAAGAAATTGGAGAATGTTCCATACACCTATACCAACGGATCGGTATGAGGTAGTTGGAAAATGATTACCATAATGGTTTATGGTCGGAAAAGGAGGAGTTTTTTTTGAAGAAACTAATAACATTGAGATATTAAGAGTAGTTATAATTTCGTTATCTTCTTCAACAAAGATATAGAGATGTCTTAAATAAATAAAGGTGTGAAACTAAAACTGAGACTAGTGCACTCATGTTGGAGTAGTTTGCTCGTACATTCAAATGTACTCATACTAGCTTTGTCTCTGGCTATTGTCGTAGCCAGACTTCGAGGAGTCCTACGCCCAGGAAGA
Source organism: Poa annua (assembly GCA_026929855.1). Classification (NCBI taxonomy): domain Eukaryota; kingdom Viridiplantae; phylum Streptophyta; class Magnoliopsida; order Poales; family Poaceae; genus Poa; species Poa annua. The sequence goes on from CM049426.1 coordinate 38,705,799, forward strand.
GTATGGCGACATCTATGCCAACTAAGGATCTTCATAAGTCGACTGCCTGTCGGGTCATCGCTAGGATTTGATGTCTACTACGCCTTATTTCCGCTGATTGTTTTGGTTTGGCCCTTGAAGGCACCTATGTAAGACTTGGTCTAGATGACCATTTTATGTAAGACTTTAATTCGGTATTGTAATGTATGTAAACTTTGGTATTCAATTCGGGTTATGTGCAACGACAGACTGATCATGGGATCGTTCTGTTAAGCATAATCGGGTATTTCGGACAGTTAGTCCGGGGTCCCCACAGAATTGGTATCAGAGCCATCTCGACTTTAGGAGCCTTAGATTAGCATGGTCGTTAGGTAGTGATTACAAAAGTTGAGTTTTAAAGAAAACAAAGTAAGGAATTAGTTTAAAAAATGCTTATCTCTTACCCTCTCACTTATGCAAAATCCTCTTCTTACAAACTACTAAGTTTTCTCTCATATTCATAAAAACTTGCCACACTTGTCATTTTAATAAACTTAAAAATCTGCTCACATATTGTCCCTTCCATTAAAATTTTGATATACTTGCCATCTCACTAACTTAAAAATTTGACTAAAAATTATAGATGGCGATCCATTTCACCGAGTTCGTTCAGCTGGAGAAGGACGGCAAGTTGATGTTCGAGAAGGACTTGTTCGAGTTGACCAAGCTGCTAGGTCGTCCCACTCCTGAGTTTAAGGGAGCCCAGGTGGACGCTCCCGGTAACGGGAACCTGTCCTGGTTGATCGAGGCGTCTGTTCGCGGGAACATCAAGTCCCCCGGATCCAGGGCACTCTCCTTCACCCTCATGGACGTCCACTGGGACGATGGACTGTGTCGTTCCATGCAGCGGATGCTATCCCGGCTTTGTGAGGAACACAAGGCGGAGCTGGTAAACTCTCGTTTCCAGTTCTACGGGAGGCGCACCATCGATGGACACCCAATTCGGTCCCCTCTGCACCCGACATTCGGAGAGTATATCCTGGACATGGAGATTATGCTCTTTCGCACCCAGGAGGATCTGAGGTGCGCTAGGCTTCGGTCTCACTTTGAGCGTCTCTCGCTCAAGGAGAGTCGCGAGAGTGAGGCACAGCTGAAGACTGAGAAGGCCGCTCTTCTTAAGAAGGGAACCCAGATGCGGAAGACCATAGCGAAGCTCCGCAAGAAGGTTGCAGAGCAGGATGAGCTGATAGAGGATTTGGAGCTCCGTACTGACGAGATGGAGGAGGAGGGCGAGGATCTCCGCAAGGAGAACGACGCTTTCCTCAGTGACGATGACGACTATCTGGAGGAGATGGACGATGAGGATGAGGATGATGAGGAGGAGGATCCAGAGGAGCCACCCTACCAGTCCGACGCTGACGGATCCGAGCCTGAGGTTCCACCTCAGTAGGCGAGTCACTGGAGTTCTACCACAGGATTAGGTCGACCCCCTAGCGCTAGTAGAGTCAAAGTTGTGGTTCTTTTGGAACTTGCTATATGTACATTAGTTAAGGAGAATGTTGTAAGCTAGATTTGGATGAACTCTTGATGTAATGGTTGTGCTATGAAAGTGTGTGCTAGTCTTGTTAACATGTGTTAAATGTTTCTCTTATAATCCTTAGTAAGTCAATCCCTACGCAAAACCAATCTTTTCCTTGGTCAGAACCCTTTTTGCTTGCCCCTTATACCCGGTGTGCTTCAGGATGGTGGACACTCGTCGCACCAACACGGATGGAGGAGCACCACCACCCCCACCGGAACCAACCACCGCCCAACTTCTTGCACTCATCATGGAGGAACGCCAAGCTGCCCGGACTGAGCGTCAAGCTCATATCGCTGCCCTGCAACAGATAGCTGCCGCTCACAACAACAACAACAACAACCACCACAACAATGGCAATGGCAATGGCAATGGCAATGGTGAAGGAAATCAGCGGTCCACTTTGAGCGATTTCCAAAAGACCAACCCACCCACCTGTTCCAAGGGACTTCACCCACTTGAGGCCGATGACTGGCTTCGCACCATTAACAACAACCTGGAAGTTGCAGCCGTGGGAGAACCTGAGAAGGTGCTGTATGCGACCCACTATCTTGCAGGACCAGCACGGTCTTGGTGGGAAGCTACCAAGGCTCTCCAGCAAGCTGGTTATGCTATCAGCTGGGATGATTTCCAGGAGAAGTTCCGTAAGAAGCACATTCCCCACGGACTCATTGAGCGGAAGAAGGATGAATTCCGCAGGTTGCGGCAGGGAAGTAAGGATGTGGTCGGATACCTCGATGAGTTCACTGACTTGTCTCGGTATGCTCCTGATGACGTCGACACCGAGAGGAGGAAGATGGAGCGTTTCATGAACGGACTTCATGATGAACTGCAACGCGCCTTGGTTATCCATGACTTTGTTGATTTGGAATCACTTGTGGACAAGGCCATCCAGTTGGAGACCAAGCGCAAGTACATGTTTGAAGGTCGTAAGAGGAGAATGATTGCCCAGGAAGGTTCGAGCAGTCAGAAGCCTCGCACCCACCCACCAAACCCCAAGCCACCCTATCGACCACCACCAAACCCACGCCCCAATTACCCTAATCACCCAAACAACTCAAACAGCTTCAGCCGTCCCAATGACAACACCCGTCCCGGAGGGAACTCTAACAACTTCAACCGCAATGCCAATGTTGTCTGTTTCAATTGCGGCACCAAAGGTCACTACTCCAAAGAATGCCCCAATCCTAAGAAGAATGGTCCACGCCCCGATGCACAGGCGCCGAACAACGGCCAAGGCCGCAATGGAAATGGCAAGAACCCCGCACCCCGCGGAAATGTGGTTGTTGCCAAGGGACGCCTGCACCACATCAATGCTGAAGAGGCCATGGATGCACCAGATGTTGTGCTGGGTACGTTCCTTGTCAACTCAGTACCTGCAACTGTTCTGTTTGATTCTGGTGCTACTCATTCTTTTGTTACCCAAGAATTTGTTGCTAAGGGAGGTTTAGTCGGAAACCTCTTACCCAAACCCATGGTCATCCAAATCCCAGAATCCACCATAGATACCAAGTCATTTTGCCCGGACGTTTCCCTTGAGATCAAAGGGGAAAAGTTCCTAGTCGACTTAATTATCCTAGGAACCCAAGGAATAGATGTCATACTGGGTATGAATTGGTTAGCCAAGTACCATGGTCGAATTGACTATGCCAGAAGAGCTGTATCCCTCACCACCGACAAAGGAGTAGAAGTGGAGTATGTGTCACAAACCAGTCGACCCCAACCAGGATGCCATGAGAGCATAGCTCGACCCACCCTAGATGAGATCCGTGTTGTTCACCTGTTCCAAGATGTCTTTCCTGAAGAATTGCCTGGTATGCCACCAGATCGGGATATTGAGTTCATCATTGAACTTATCCCCGGGACAGCCCCTATATCCCAAAGACCTTATCGGATGAATCCAGAAGAATTGGTTGAGTTGAAGAAGCAGTTAGCAGATATGCTCAGCAAAGGGCTTATTCGCCCAAGTGCTTCACCCTGGGGATCACCCATTATTTTTGTGGATAAGAGAGATGGTACCACATGCCTGTGTGTGGATTATCACAGGTTAAATGATGTGACCATCAAGAACAAGTACCCTCTCCCAAAGATCGAGGATCTGTTCGATCAAATGAACGGAGCCCGAGTCTTTTCCAAGATTGATCTTCGGTCAGGGTATCATCAGTTAAGAATCCGAGAGACAGACATTCCCAAGACTGCCTTCACAACGCGTTACGGTTTATTTGAATACACCGTAATGTCCTTTGGTCTGACCAATGCCCCAGCCTATTTTATGAATCTCATGAACAAGATCTTCATGGAGTATCTTGACAAGTTCGTGGTAGTTTTCCTTGATGACATCCTTATTTACTCCAAAACTGAAGAAGAGCATGTTAAACACCTGCGTCTAGTTTTAGCAACCCTCCGAGAGCATCAGTTGTATGCCAAGTTTAGCAAGTGTGAGTTTTGGCTCAGTGAAGTCTCATTTCTCGGACATGTTGTGTCTGCGGGAGGAATTTCTGTTGACCCAGAGAAGATCCAAGCCATTGTGAACTGGGAAGCCCCAACTAGTGTGACTGAAATCCGAAGCTTTCTCGGACTAGCAGGATACTACCTCAAGTTCGTTGAGGGATTCTCCAGTATAGCCAAACCCCTTACCCAACTGCTGAAAAAGGACAAGAAATTTGAATGGACTCAGAAGTGTGAAGAGAGTTTCCAGGAATTAAAGAAGAGATTGACCTCAACCCCTGTCCTGATTATGCCAGACGTCACCAAGAGTTTCGACGTGTATTGCGATGCATCACGTCTAGGACTGGGTTGTGTTCTGATGCAAGAAGGCAAGGTGGTGTCGTATATGTCTCGACAGTTGCGACCACATGAAGAGAACTACCCAACCCATGACCTGGAGTTAGCCGCTGTTGTTCTTGCTCTGAAGACGTGGCGCTCCTATCTGGCGGGACATCGCTGCGAGATCTATACGGATCATAAGAGTTTGAAGTATATCTTCACTCAGAAGGAGTTAAATTTGCGACAGAGAAGGTGGATGGAATTAATCAAGGATTATGATATCGGTATCAATTATCACCCTGGAAAGGCTAATGTAGTTGCCGATGCCCTTAGTCGCAAACCCTACACCCTGAATGCCATGATCCAAGCAGAGCAGCCAGCCCTGTTCAAAGAGTTCAAAGATTTTGGACTAGAGCTTGTTAGCCACGGCTATCTCGCCCATTTAGAGTTAGCTCCAACTCTGATAGATCAAATCAAGGAGGCCCAGAAAGGCCATGAGAGCATAGAAGGAATCAAGAAGAAGATTTCTCTCGGTAAAGCACCTGGTTTTACCGAGGATGCAGAAGGAGTATTGAGATTCAATGGTCGTATTTGTGTCCCCAATACCTCGGAACTCAAGGAGTTAATCCTAAAGGAAGCCCACGAGACCCCTTACTCAATCCACCCCGGCGGAACCAAGATGTACCAAGACCTTCGTGAAAGATTTTGGTGGCACGGAATGAAGCGAGAAATTGGTGTTTTTGTAGCCAAGTGTGATATTTGTCAGCGAGTCAAGGCTGAACATCAGCGACCCGCTGGATTGCTTCAACCCTTAAAGATTCCCGAGTGGAAGTGGGATGAGATTGGAATGGATTTTATCACCGGACTTCCAAGGTCCAACCGAGGCCATGACTCAATATGGGTCATCGTTGACAGGCTGACCAAAGTTGCCCATTTTCTTCCCGTCAACACCACCTATAGGGGAAATCAGTTAGCAGACCTGTATATTTCCAGAATAGTAAGCCTGCATGGTGTGCCTAAGAGAATTGTATCAGATAGAGGCACACAATTCACCTCAAGGTTCTGGAAAGCCCTGCACGAAGCCCTCGGAACCAAGTTGGCGTTTAGCACAGCTTATCACCCCCAGACCGATGACCAAACTGAACGAGTGAACCAGATATTAGAGGACATGCTTCGCGCATGTGTCCTAGCCTATGGATCCAAATGGGAAGATTGTCTTCCATTTGCAGAGTTCTCATACAACAACAGTTACCAGTCTAGTCTGCAAATGGCCCCTTTTGAAGCCCTTTACGGCAAGAAGTGTCGTACACCCCTGAATTGGTCCGACACCGGAGAAGGCAAATTGTTTGGACCAGATAACCTCCGTGAGGCTGAAGAGCAAGTCCAGCTTATCCGAGAGCGACTCAAGACCGCCCAATCCCGTCAGAAGAGTTACACTGATCCCAAGCGTCGTGAGGTCACCTTCAATATCGGAGATTATGTCTATCTCCGAGTGACACCCCTTAAAGGAATGCAGCGTTTCCATGTCAAAGGAAAATTAGCGCCAAGATATATTGGACCCTTCAAGATCCTTGCCCGTCGAGGAGAGGTGTCTTATCAACTGGAGTTGCCTCAAGAGTTAGCAGATTACCATGATGTTTTCCACATTTCCTTGCTCCGGAAATGTCTTGAAGTTCCTGACCAGCCTGATGTTTTCAAAAACATCGATCACCAGTCCGTCGACCTGAATCAAGATCTGACTTATCGTGAGACGCCCCTCAAGATTCTCGACGAAGATGTTCGTCTCACCCGCAGGCGAGCAATCAAGTTCTACAAAGTCCAGTGGACTAACCACTCTGAAGATGAAGCAACTTGGGAACGTGAAGACTATCTTAGAAGCGAGTTTCCCAACCTCTTTAGTGCCCAGGCCTAGCAAATCTCGGGACGAGATTTATTTTAAGGGGGGAAGTCTGTAACATCCCAGAATATTAAAATAATTATTAATGCAAAATGTGGGCCAACAAAAAACTTTTCTTATAAAAAGTTGTGTATATTTAATTCTTGAGTATTGTTTGTTGCATTGTTTGCAAGATTGTTGAATTCTAGCTCTAATTAAAAATTTGAAGAAAAGAAAACAAACAAAATAAATTACAAAACATAACACCATGTGACACATGTCACATTATTTTTCCAAAGTAAGAAACATAATTTTATTTTCACACCAAAATCAATGGAGTAATATTATAAACACTCCTAGTTAATTTTTACAAACCATTCCCTTTCAAAAACTCAAATTCAAAACCTCAAATTCAAATTAGAAATTCATGATTGGAATATTTCAAAATATTTCAAAAAGACTTTGTAACACTAGATCCTAAGTTTGGACCCAAAAGAATTAAGAGAAATATGGAAAATTAAATAGCCAAAATGCTACTGTTTTGGTTCAGAAATTTCAGCAAACACCTGGCATGCACCACTCTGTTCTTCCTAATCCGAGCCAACTCTTGGATCAATTCGAGCATGGTGTTGATCATTTGTCGAATTGAAGCCAGCATTGCACTCCCCTCTTCTCCACGATCACGCTGCACGCTGGAGGGAGCCAAATGGTGGCCGGAGTCGTCGTGGAGACGCCGGCGACTGCGGCGGCTTCGTGCACGTCGCCATGTCGCGCCGGGCGTCCGAGGTGGCAGCACCGCAGCGCGCAGCTCCGTGCCCCCCCTTCGCTCTCCCTCACCTCCTGGTCCCCTCACGCACCAGCAGCACGCACCAGCAGCCGCCCGAGCCCGCCGGATTGGCGCCACGCCGTGCACGCCGTGCGCCGCCCAAGCACGCTCACGACAGTGCCAAAAATCCGAGCACACCCGAGCGCGCCACGCCACCGCACCTTGCCCACCTTGTTCCCCTGCCAGCCCACAGCATAGCCGCACCCTCCACCGGCCTACGGCGAGCACGCACGGCCGCGGGTGCCCTCTGCACCGCGTCCACCGTGCGCCGCCCGGCAACTATAAATCGGCACCCTGTGCCCCTCTTCTCTCCACACCACTTCACTGCCTTCCTCTCACACTCCCCTCTCCCTTGTGCACCGCTAGGAGGCCAGGACCGAGGCCGCGAAGCCTCGGGTCGCCGTAACCTTCCTCGAGCTCGCCGTGCCCGAGGTAGGCGACGACCACGGCCAGGCCGTGCTGCCTCTCACCTTCGGTCCCCTCTGCCCTCAGTCTCTTCCCCATGCGCCCCGCACTCACCAGCGCCCTTTTTCCCTCTGTCCCGTGCCCAGGATCGCCAGAGATTGCTCGCCGGAGTTGGTGCGGAGCCGCGGATAAGAAGGAGCTCGCCGCCGTCGCCCGGAGCCTCGCCAGCAAGCACCTGTCGTCCCTAAGCCTTCCCCGACTCGCCGCCGTCGTTCTGCATCGTCCGCACGCCCTCCCGAGCCCCCGAGGTGAGCTATCCGTCCCCTTCGCCGTCGCTGGAGCCGCAGCGCCGCTCGGGTTTGGTCGCCGGCGACGCGGGCATCCTGAGCCGTTAGATCTCCATCCGACGTTAGCGTACCGGTTCGTTTAAATTAAAAAGAATCTGACATGCGGGCCCCACGCGTCAGGTTTAAATGAACCGCGCGCGCGCTCGCTGAGTCTCTGTCCTGTAGGCCCCACCCGTCAGGGATTTCAACATTATCCAGTCCTGGATTTTAATTCGAATTTAGGTTTAAATTGAAATCAGTACTGAACTCCATTTTAGAAAATTCATAACTTGAGTTTTACAACTCCAAATTGAGCAAATTCAATTGTTCTGAATATCTTATGAAATTCTCTATCCAACTAAACTTGTTTCACTCCATTTGGATATATAATAAAAATACACTATTCAAAATACCATAAATGGTTTAAATACTAAACTAGTTTGTTTCTGATACTCTGATAATCCAAATTAGTTGAACCCAATTTTATTAGGTCACATTTAACTATGGTTAGCCATCCCTAAAAGGGTTTAATTTTTAGATGAATATAATTTAAATAATAGCCAAAACCTTATTAATTGGCTTCTGGATTCAAAACAATGTGTAGGGAGTTTGGTAACTCCAAATGACCCAAACCCAATTGTGTCATCTTCCACACATCATTAGCTTTCTGTAGAATTTTAGTTTGTATTTTTGTGACAAACAGAACTCAAGATATGCAATTAAACATGTGCAACAAGTTTCTGCCCTAATTAAAATACAATGGAATAATGGTTAAATCAATTAAATTGAAACCACATAGTGTTGTTTGATATGTGGAATGGTTAATTAGAACCTCTAAGAGTGTATTGCTATGATGATTGTTTGAATAGGCTAGTGATTGGTTGTATTGATTGCTTGTGTATTAGACGAGAACGTTGCCGGATATATCGAGGAGGAAGGATTTGTGGAACCTAAAGACCAAGACCAAGACAACTTTGTTGAGCAAGGCAAGCTACTCTCTGAGCTTGCACCTAACTTATGCATCTAGATTTACAAATCATTTTTCAAAAGCAAAGGTTTATAAAAACCCTTTTCAAAAGTATATAGAGATTATTTTGCCACCCAATGTAGAAGTATATGCTAAAACTATAGGATGGAAAAACCAAGATTTGTTTATTCAAAACTCCTTTGAAAACTTGTGTGGATATAAAGCACTATGATATGGTGTTGAAGTAAAGAAATGGAGAAAGGTGGTTTTGAGAAAAGCACATTGTGTCTTAGTACTTACGTCGATCAGCTGATACTCTGTGCGACCACATTTACCCACATATGGGAAAGGGCCTAGTCATATAGTTTGCTCTTATTAGTATGGGACACTGCATCAACAGAGATGACTCTGTTATGCATGAGGGAATGGTTTGACGACCTACCCCTGACCTGGGTCCTCTCTCAACATCTATGAGTAGATAAGGAGAAGGATAGAAGGATGTCCCCTATACACCGCCAGATAAAACATGTGAGTCCTCACACTTAGATCCCGACGGGCTGGGTTAAGTGTCGATGGGAAGTATCATATGGGCAGGATCCTATACTAGCATGAGCAAAGGAAAGACTAGGGTCGGTGACTCAACTTTGCATACCACGGGTATGGCGAAGCGTGGCTGACACGATGAGTTATCGGATGAGTGTGGGAAAAGCGTGCTACCTCTGCAGAGGGTAATTAAACTATTCGAATAGCCGAGTCCTCGGATATGGACAGTTGAGAGGCCCTACTTTGACCATGTGCAAGTTTTGGGAAAAGAATTGAGTTTTAAAAGAAAAAGAAATTGGAGAATGTTCCATACACCTATACCAACGGATCGGTATGAGGTAGTTGGAAAATGATTACCATAATGGTTTATGGTCGGAAAAGGAGGAGTTTTTTTTGAAGAAACTAATAACATTGAGATATTAAGAGTAGTTATAATTTCCTTATCTTCTTCAACAAAGATATAGAGATGTCTTAAATAAATAAAAGTGTGAAACTAAAACTGAGACTAGTGCACTCATGTTGGAGTAGTTTGCGAGTACATTCAAATGTACTCATACTAGCTTTGTCTCTGGCTATTGTCGTAGCCAGACTTCGAGGAGTCCTACGCCCAGGAAGAGTATGGAGACATCTATGCCAACTAAGGATCTTCATAAGTCGACTGCCTGTCGGGTCATCGCTAGGATTTGATGTCTACTACGCCTTATTTCCGCTGATTGTTTTGGTTTGGCCCTTGAAGGCACCTATGTAAGACTTGGTCTAGATGACCATTTTATGTAAGACTTTAATTCGGTATTGTAATGGATGTAAACTTTGGTATTCAATTCGGGTTATGTGCAACGACAGACTGATCATGGGATCGTTGTGTTAAGCATAATCGGGTATTTCGGACAGTTAGTCCGGGGTCCCCACAGTGCGCCACTAATTTCTTTTGAATTTCAAAACAAAATGACGGCCGGATCTAAATCGGGATTCTGGCCAGATCTAGATCGGGCCACCCAAATTTCTTCATTTCGTTGGAGCTCGTCGGAGGCCGCAACGGGCTTGGCCATAGGTGGGAGGGTGGAAGATGGGGGATTCGCCGGAGATGGGTGGAGGAGGTGTTAGTCGCCGGAGGAGGTCACCGGAGGAGGAAGTGGTGGATCTCGCCTGAGGAGGAGGTGGTGGAGGTCGCCAGAGGAGGTGGTGGTGGTGGTCACCGGAGGAGGAGAAGGAGGCGGTGGTCGTCGGAGGAGGTCACCGAAGGAGGAGAAGGAGGTGTTGGTCGCCGGAGAGGGTGGTGGAGGAGGAGGTCGCCGAAGGTGGTGGTCGCCGGAGAGGGTGGTGGAGGAGGAGGTCGCCGGAAGTGGTGGTGGAGGAGATGGAGCTCGCCGGACTTGAGAAGGAAGAGGGAGGAGAATTAGAGAAGAGGAGAGGAGGAAATGAAAGGAGAGGAGGAGGAAATGAGAGGAGAGGACCAGGAGGAAATGAGAGGAGAGGGGGAGGAAATAAGAGAAGGGGGAGAATAGGAGGGAGGAGGAGAGGAAAAGGAGGCAGGCGGTTCAAATTTCTAATCCCCTCCCGGTGCGCCACTGAATTTTTTTTAATTTTTTTATTTTGGTGAGAAAACAATCATTTTAAAATAACTTTTTTTCCTTTTGGAATTTCAGGAATCTGAAAAGGGCCAAGTTTCTATTTTTGTCTAGTTTTTTTTTGGTATTAAACGCATTTTTTGACGTCGTATGCAAAAGTTATGGCCGTTTCGACTTGCTTTACAGAGATTTTGCATAAAAGGTCAAAACGCATATTTCGAATACGCTACACGAAGTATACACTAATACCAAACCATATTTCAAAGGATGGAATTTTTTGAACATTTTTTCATTTTCATCTTTTTGCGGCAAGATTAAAAAGGCGATCCACGGGGGGGTGGGATCTGTGTGTAGAAATTCTGTGGCGCATGGGACCCCATGCGCCACAATAAGTGCATACATTTTGTGGCGCACCCAACTGATGCGCCACAAAACGTTCAATTTCTGTGGCGCACCCAGCTGATGCGCCATAGAATGTCGACTTTATGTGGCGCACCCAGCTGATGCGCCACAGAATGTCGATTTTTGTGGCGCACCCGAGCCCATGCGCCATAGAAAGACATATTTCTGTGGCGCACCCAAAACCATGCGCCACAGAAATATGACTTTATGTGGCGCTTGCAAAAGGATGCGCCACAAAATGTCTTTTCTGTGGCGCATGCAATTTGGTGCGCCACAAAAAGGCCTCCACCTATAAGCCTTTTTCTACTAGTGCAACAGGCAGTTGGCTAGGCAGGCTAGTGCCGGCAGGGCCAGGAGCAATCCCGTGACGGGCAATCCCCATGGCGGACATGTGAACTCGGCAGGCCGAGGTCAACCACCGAGATACCAAGTGCAGAACCCGGCACATCGGCAGCCGGAGATAGTGTATGTGCAGCAGCCACCAAGTGCCAACCCAATTGTGTACAGGCATGATGATGGTAACTCGGCCATGGCGCATGCCGGGTACCAGGCTCATGATAACCCGTTAGGCTTTCGGTTGGGGTCCCGTTAGCTTGTCCCGGGAGATGCCCGACACAGGTTGGACAGAATCTTTATGTCGGAAGCGTTGGAGGAACAAGGCCCACCTAGTCCCAAGTGTTTTGTACCCCGGATCATGAATGAGCCGCCTCTGCGACACTTCTAGCTCAACCGAGGTGCCAAGACTTATGATGGCAGCACGAAGCCAGAGGACTGGCTGACCGACTATGTGTTGGATGTGAACATTGCGGGTGGTAACCACCGCAGGGCGGTGAGATATATCCTGCAGATGTTGGAGGGGACGGCTCGGATCTGCCTCAACAACTTGAGAGAAGGAAGTGTGGATTGCTCGTTAGAATTTGAAGATGATTTTGTCAGCAATTTTTCAAGCACTTACAAGATACCCAGCCGACCTCATCAGCTTGCGATGTGCAGGCAGAGAGACAGTGAGACGGACCGAGATTACTTAACTCGGTGGAGTATTGTTCGCAATTCCTGCGAGGGAGTTGTGGAGTCACAAGCCATTTCATGGTTTGCCCAGGGATGCTGACATGCCTCCATGTTGTGGTAGAAGTTGCAAAGGGAAATTCCGGCGACGCTGGCCGAGACAATCCGCATTGCGGATAGCTATGCAGTTGGAGACCCAATACAGCCCATGCTTAACTCAGGTGAGCCAAGTAGGAGATACCAGGGGAACAACAGAGTCAGACACCCTCGTCGGGATGAGAATTTCGGTGTGAAGAGAAGAGAACCCGAGTATAGATATGAAGCGCAGCATGTCGCTGCAGTTGCACCAGTCCAGCCGGAGACTAGCGCGGCACAGCGCCCGAAGGCAGATGGCCCGACTTTGGCCCAAAACTAGGAAGTGAAGCCGGCATGGACTGGCCCGAGTAAGCCAGCGACTTATGAAGCAATGTTGGACGGACCTTGCAGTTTCCACACCATTGATGTGCGCAGGCTGGAAAATCACTCAACTCGGAATTGCAGCTGGTACCAGCGTGCACAAAGAGAAGGAGCCGAAGCAGGAGGACACCAGCCAAGAGGACCACCAAGACCGCCAGCTCCGAGACATCCGCCACCACTTACCGCAGCAAATGCAGCCCGGATGCCGCCACCGGCTCCAAGAGCACCTTCTCCGAGACCGGTAAATGTGGTGAATGTCCGAGGCAACCATACTGGCCCAAGACAGCAAGAGGAGTACCCCCAAGGCGACTTCAAGGAGAACCACCAGTCTTATGCGGTCTTTGTGACCGAACCGGCCGATAAGAGAAGTTTGCACAAGCCCACTCTGGAGGTAAATGTAGTTATGTGTGCCATGCCGAACTTCATCCATTGGTCTGAGCAGGAGATCACTTGGAGTAGGAATGTAACATCCCAACATTTTAAAATGTTCAAAAATCACTAAAATTTAAAACTTTTGTTATGTTTGAAATAAAATACTAAAATGCTTAAAGAAACCAACTATAAAAGACTTCAACAAATTTGAAGAAGTCTATTATTTCAAAATTCTCAATGTGTCATGAATTTCAAAAGTTATTTGCAACTAAACATTACATTATCCATTGTATTACAAAACCCTTAATATTTAAATTGATGAATGTTTGGCAAACTTTCAAACCAATTTCATAAAATAAAAGGTTTCTTATAAGTATTTAAATTCAACCACTTAGCCATAGCTATTCATAAATTAAAATAATATTTACAAGTGTTCTTTGAAACTATTTAAAACATGATCTAATTGTCAAATGGTTTTCATTCATTTAACTAAATTCCAGTTATAGTTTTGGAAATTATAAGTTTATAATTCATAACTTTAAAAACTCCATAGGTTTTATAATTAAGGAATTATCCAAATAAATATTTCATTAGCTTAAATGAATTTCATTTATTTTCAAAGCATGAAATGATTAATATATTCTAAATAAGAAATGAATTAAAACAAAAATACTTTTTGAAGTTGTTATGAAGTTTTCAAGTGAATTATCATAATTTAAAATATAATGGTGTACAAATTTTCTCAATTAAAGAAATGAATACCTTATATTTCACATTTCCTTAAAATTATTCATATTTAGTTCTTTAATATTATGCCAAAATAAAGATGAATGATTTCAGCAAAACAAGTTTAAATAACTTAAATTCAAACATAACTGAGTGAGGGTATTTCATAGAATTTATTTTAGCCACAACTAAAATTACTTAAACCCTAGTTTTAAATTAAACATAAAGTGTCAATTTTGCATTTAATCAATATTTCGAAATTGTTATTTTTGAAAAGTGTTAAAAACACTCCCACAACTGGTTTAACACAAAGATAATAATTTTACAAATTTTTAGAAATTTTTTTGACTTCATTTGGAGTTATAAATCAAAAGTTATTAAGAAAATAGAAAATCAGAAAAAGAAAAAGAAAAATCTCTAACAGTGGGACCCACCTGTCAGGGGAGGCCGTTTTCAACCTCTGCCCAAATCGCGCCCGAGAAAACCGCCGGCGATCCCCTTCCAAAATTCGAGCACGAATCACGCGTTACGGTTTCCTCTTCAGCCCCTGCTTAAACCCCGCAACCTCATCGATCTTTCCCCTCGCATCTTGCTCAAAACGGTGCCCCCAGGCCGGCAAAATAACTCGCCGGAGCTTCACCGGTCCGCCGCCGTTTTTCCTCTGTCCCCGGTGAGGTAAGCACGCTCCCGAGCCCGAGACCCTCCCCTTGCGCTTCCCCAAGTCCTCACGCACCTCCTTGACCCCCTCCTTTGCTTCTTCACGCAACAGTTGGAGCTACGCAAGAAGCTCGCCGGCGGAAGCCACCCGACCACGCGCCCCTGCCGTTCCCGGATGCATACGGCGCCACCACCTTGCCCATCGTCATCACCGCGGTCTCCCGCTTCTCACCGTCACCTCCTCGGAGAAAAGAGACCACCGGAGTCTCAATTTGGTCCGCGCCGAGCGGAGCGCCACCGTCTCCTTCACCTCCGGTCACCGGCGCCGCCACGACCTCGTCCACTCGCTGTAAGCCGTCTGATCTTCAATCTACGGTCGAGATTAGAACTCGTAACCGAATCGGTAGGAGTAGATCTCGACCGCCAGATCCAGATCTGACGGCCCAGATCGAATCACTTAACCACGTCAGCGCCTACGTGGCATGTACAGTCAGCGCCCAGTCAGCGCTGACCACTTATCCAAATTTAACAAATTTTATATTTTTGGAAAGCCCTCGACATGTAGAATATTTTAGATCGGCCAAAATTCAGATTTGACTATTTTAAAATATTCAAATTTCAAATGGAAGATTTGAATATTTTTGTCATAACTTTAAATCTGTAAATTCAAAAATTACAAATAAAATTGTTTTAGAGACTTTGGAATATTTGTAAATTGATGCCACTGCTATAAAATATTTTTAAGTAATATTTAAATGAATTCATAGTTATATATTTAATTTGAATAGTTTTAGTATTTTCAACATAACTACTAATAGAAATATTATTTTTGATTAAATCAAATTGCTATAAATTTAATTAAATGCTCCCTGTCTATTAACACTAATTATAAAATTCTGTTATAAATTTAGTTATAGAAAACTTTAATCTTATAATTATTCCTTTTATTATATTTTCCAAAAATAGAAATTAATTAAATTGCATTTATAGCCTAATGCATACTTTATAAATATCACAAATTTTGTATGATATTTCTTAGGATTTAAAAGTGCATTGCATGCATAACTTATTTTCTCATATAGATATATTTCCCATAGGAAATCTCTTCATTAATTTTCTCTAAGTCGGAAATATTTTGAAACTTAGTATTTTGGTAAAAGTTTTATAACATAGACACTTAGGATTACCAACATGGAGCTAGAAGACCAATGAAGGGCTTAGCAAAAACAAGACTCCAGAAGAATCTCCAAGAAGTAGAAGCACCTAGAAGAAAAATCAAGAAGAAGTTCATGAGAAAGTTACAAGTATGGAGAAGATTCCTAGAAGACCAACTACAACCTTCTTTCTACCTTTTCCCTCTTTCCTAATCTTGTCTTTCACATTTGACTTAAACAATTTTGATCATGATATTATCATCTTAAAGTTTGTTGGATCCTAGCGGCATACTGATATGAAGCGGCCTAGAAACAAACCTTACATGTCCGCGTACATGAGACCTGTTCCGCAATTTAAAGTGGCTGGCCGAGTGTCTGTCTCTCTCACTTTAGTGAATATCCAATTTACAAAGAGTTGATAGTAATTGTTGATCACCTTATAAACTTAGTATTTTCTCCAAGTATTTGTGCACATCATGGCGAAGCCATTTGATTGCTTATTTAAGATAATTTATAACAAAGTTATTTTGTCCAACTTCTGACCTTAGTCCTTAGTCATTTCTGACCAACACATCTCCTGACATTAACTTAAAAGATTTTCATGGCATGACATGCATTCAGTCATTAGCAATATTTTGCATATCATGCATGACATGTATTCCTTAGAAGTTTTATGAAACCTGTTTGTTCACTTCGTATGTGCATGAATGTGATGGTTGGTGTTTGTTGATTGTTGTATTGTTGTTTGCTTATATTGTTTAGATTGAACGGAGAGCACACGTTCGTTGTTGAAAAGAGTTTGTGAACAATGACAACATTCAAAGGCAAGTGGCACACCCCCATAAAAGTCCTATTATTTTTCTATGCATGAGTAGATTATTTTTCTATAAGCATGTTAGGATAGTATTGCTATGCAAGCCATGTTTAGACTTTCTTATTCCTGTGTCTAGCTTCCTGTGTCTAGGTTCTTATGAAAATACTTAGTGGCAAAACTATTTTTGATGAAATGTTAAATTCTACTAAGTTATAATCAAACACCTGGGTGGAATTGGTTGCTTGGATGTATGAGTTGAGTGTTGTCCACAGGGGATGTACCTGTGGGATATTCACTTGTGGATGGCCACCCAGAAACAGAGGAATCTGAAGAACTCCGAGTGAAGATTGCTTCTCGTGCAGCCATTGCCAATATGGGCTCTGTCTTGATCAACTAAGATGCGTGGACTCGCCCCGGCCTGACAGGTGGAGGTAGTGGTTTGTAGGTGGAGCGCGTCAGGACAGAGTGGGAGGGAAAATGCTTCTGAAAGATCTCGTCTCATTCTTCTCCTTTCCCATATCACAGATGGTGTGCAAAGGATAGTTTGGGTTGAATGGGTACAATGGTGAACGTGCACAACCTCTGCAGAGTTAAAACTAAGTACTTAGCCGTGTCCCGGAAACGGACAATTGAGCAGCTGAACGAGGACGTCAACGGAGGATTCCATCATTCCAACTACAGATATAAAACTTGATGGGTGAACAAGGGAAGATGAGATTTATGGTTTTCATGCCATACTTGTCTTGATTTGAAGAAAGTGTTTTCCAAAGAGATAGGAAAAATTGGCTTTATGCAAAATAGCCTTGAACTCCACCAGCCAAATATGCATATAGGCTTTAGAGTTATTCCATTAAGTGTCGACCATAGTGTCACTTGCCAGACTCCATTTTTAAAGGAATCTGACCCACTCTGTTGCAAAAAAAAAATTTGTTACAAGTTATTCAAATGACGAGTGAGGTTTCGTTAAGGGATTTCGAGTCTACAACCAACATGTTTTCGCCTGTGGCAACATGAAGTTGTTGGAGACCCACTGCTATTGTATTACCGCTGTGCACTTTTTCAATGCTATGCAACATGTATCGAATATTTTGTAAGTCTGGATCATCGATGTAATAAAATTGATACTTTGTTGTGATATTACATCGTAAACTGTGTGTGCAAACGAATCGATCCAGGGATTTGCACTATACACAGGTATTTGCCTTATTTTAAGTGCAGGTACGCTACAAGGAAGGAGAATCCCCGAGTTATGCCAAACCCGGGAGGCTATGCTTTGGTCGTGGACCTGACTTTCATCAGCCCGACATTGAATGTTCGATTCAGCCGGGTTCTGATTAACAATGGCAGTGGCATTAATATCATGTACCGGGACACGATGGTAAAGATGGGCATAAACATGAACATGCTGCAGCCAAGTAACACGACCTTCCATGGCATAGGGTCGGGTGTATCTTATGCACCTATGGGCAAACTTGGGGTTGATGTGTTGTTCGGCACAAAAGAAAACTGTCAGACTGAGAGTATCTTGTTCGAGATAGTGGATCTTGAGAGTCCTTATCATGCGTTGATCGGTTGGCCAGCATTAGCCAAGTTCATGGTGTCTACTCATATGGCTTATCTGAAGATGAAGATGTCGGGGCCAAATGGTATTATTTCCATCTCAGGTGACCACTAGCTCTCTATAGAGTGTGCCTCGGCTGGCTCATGCGTGGCAGAGTTGTTGATCATTGCCGCTGAGAAGACGAAGATGCACCAAGTGGTGGCCATGGCTCAAGCTGCGCAGCTCGGCATGCCGGGAATGTCAAACCCGGAGCAGAATGCATCATGCGAGCCGCCAAGACAGACCACGTAGGTGAACATTGACCCGGAGTGCCCGGAGCACAAGGCCACTGTCGGCACTGGCCTGACCGAGAAATAGGAAGGCGAGCTCACTCAATTCCTCCGTGAGAATCGGGATGTCTTTGCGTGGTCGAATAAGGACCAGCTAGGCGTTCCGAGGGAGTTGGCTGAGCACTCTTTGTTTGTCAGGCCGGATGCTAAGCCGGTGAAGCAACCGACACATCGACTCTTAGATGAAATAAGAGCGGCTATACTAGATCATCTAGTTGTACTGCATGCGGCTGGATTTACCATGGAGGTACTGCACCCGGACTGGTTATCTAACCCGGTCCTGGTAGAGAAGAAGAAGGATGAACCTGTTGATACGTCTCCAATGTATCCATAATTTCTTGTGTTCCATGCTATGTTATTACATGTTTTATATGCATTTTATATAGTTTTATGCATTTTCTGGGACTAACCTAATAACAAGATGCCACAGTGCTAGTTCCCTGTAAGCTGTTGTTTTTGGTTTCAGAAAAGCTCTTAAGGAAATATCCGCCAAATTAGAAACGAGTCAACCAGGAATTATTTTTGGAATATATGCGTTCAGGATAACCGAAGACGAGACGAAGTGGGGCCACGAGGCCGCAACATCGCCTCGTGCCGCGGGACGCATGTCTGCCGCGCCAGGAGGCGGTGTGGCGCCCTCGGGCGCCCACCGACCTAGGTCTTTCGCCCATATAAACCCCCCTTACCTAAAAACAGAGAACGGTTGAACACTAATTCCTCCACGGGTCCCGAGCCGCCGCCGTCTACACCACCACTTCGGGAGAGATCAAAACTGCTCCCCGGCACCCTGCCGGGAGGGCGAATCGTCCCCGGAGGCTTCTACGTCGCCATGACCGCCTCCGGACTGATGCGTGAGTAGTCTACCTTGGACTACGGGTCCATAGCAGTAGCTAGATTGTTGTCTTTTCCTCTTGTGCTATCATGTTTAGATCTTGTGAGCTGCCTATCATGATCAAGATCATCTTTATGTATTTCTCCATGTTGTGTTTGCTAGGATCCGATGAATATTGAGTACTAAAGTTATTGCTTCATAATATATCATGTGTGTGCTATTTAATGATCTTGCATGCTCTCCGTTACTTGTGCTTGCTCTGTCCAAGTAGATGCTCGTAACTCCAAGAGGGGGTATTTATGCTCGATAGTAGGTTCATGTCTCTATTTAATCTGGGGCAGTGACAGAAAGCTCTAAGGTTGTAGATGTGTTGTTGCTACTAGGGATAAAACAGTAGTACTTTGTCTAAGGATGATGTTACTTACTTACTTTACACAAAGTGCTTAAGGCGATAATCTGTTGCATGCAACTTAATACTGAAAGGGGTGCGGACGCTAACCGGAAGGTGAATTATTAGTCATAGATGCGGTTGGAACGGTCTATGTATATTGTTGTAATGCCCGAATGAATCTCACACTAGACACCATATCATTAGTATATGCATTGGGCTGCTTATCATTATTCTGTCAATTGCCTAGCTGTAATTTGTTTACCACGCATGGATTAATGTTATTATTATTTATAGAGAGACACCACTTGTGAACTGTGGACCCCGGTCCTTCTCATTAATGTGATAAAACCACAACTACAAACCTGTTACTTTCTGCAAACATAAATCTTTCTTCCACACATACGTTTAATCCTTTGTTACAGCACGCCGGTGGGATTGACACCCTCACCATTGAGTTGGGGCAAAATACTTTGATTGTGTTGTGTGCAGGCTCCACGTTCGTTACTGACGCTGGTATTGCGCCGTGTCAACGTCGCCGCCAACAACCTCGGGTGAACATTCATCTCCTACTGGTTCGATAACCTTGGCTTCATACTGAGGGAAACTTGCTGCTGCACTACTTCACACCTTCCTCTTGGGGTCTCCCAACAACACACCCACCGTGTGCATAACCTGTGCTAGCCAAGGTGTGGCGGATGTGTATCGACTTCACCAACTTGAACAAGGCGTGCCCGAAAGACCCATTCCATCTACCTCGGATAGATCAAGTGATCGACTCCACTGCGGATGTGAACTCTTATCTTTTGTAGATGCTTATTCTGGTTTTCTCCATATTCCTCTGAACCCTGATGATCAATTGACTGGGCTTTTATTACCCCGTACGGGGCTTATTGCTATTGTGTCATGACTTTTGGTTTGAGAAATGCCGGTGCGACTTATCAGAGATGTATGCAGAAGTGTTTGCACAACCAAATAGGCAAGAATGTGGAAGTGTATGTCGATGATATTGTGATAAAAACGAAAGAAAAATCCACCCTCATTGAGGATCTGCGCGAGACGTTCGCAAACTTGAGAAAATTCTGGATGAAACTTAACCCAGACAAATGTACATTTGGTGTGCCGGCAGGAAAGTTACTCGGTTTCCTTGTGTCTAGCCAAGGTATCGAGGCTAACCCAATTAAGATCGGAGCTATTTAAAACATGAGATTGCCAAGATCACTTAAAGATGTGCAGAAATTCACCGGATGTTTGGCATCCTAAAGTCGGTTTGTGAGTTGGTTAGGAAATAAAGCTTTACCTCTGTACCAACTCATGAAAAAGAGCAACATATTTGTCTGGACTGCGCAGGCAGATGCGGCATTCAATTACTTGAAAAAGATGTTGGCAACTGCACCAATACTAGCCTCACCCTTACCCAAAATGCCAACGTTGCTCTATATCACGGCAACCAACCAAGTTGTAAGCGTAGTGATGATCGTCGAAAAACAAGAAGAAGGCAAAACCGTGTAGAGGCCAGTATATTATCTGAGTGAGGTGATATCGACTTCTAAGCAGAACTACCCCCACCACCAGAAGATGTCATATGGTGTTTATCTTGCTGTCAAGAAGCTGAAGCATTATTTCCAAGAACATCCAATTACTGTGGTATGTGAGGCTCCTCTCTCGGAGATCCTCGGCTGCAAATATGCTAGCGGACGAATAGCCAAGTGGGCCATTGAGTTATCACCTTACGCTCCGACTTACGGGAGGCGAGATGCCATCAAGTCGCAAGTGCTGCCTGATTTCCTTGTGGATTGGGCCGAAATGCAATATTAGCCACCAGTGCCGGATTCTAACTATTGGAAGATGCACTTTGACGGGTCCAAGACAAAGATTGGTCTGGGCGCCAGAATAGTCCTCACCTCGCCAAAGCAAGATCAGTTGATATATGTTCTGCAAATTCACTTCACAGCATCCTATGATGTGGCTGAGTATGAGGCACTTGTGCATGGAATCAAGGTGGCTAAGGAGATCGGCGTCCGCCGAGTAGAATGCTTTGGCGACTCGGACTTGGTGGTACAGCAAGTCTCGAGAAATGGGGATGCTTTGGATACAAACATGGCGGCCTACCGGTTCATGTCCAGATGATCTCGGGATGTTTTCAAGGATGCGAGTTCAAACATATACCTCGGGCGGAGAATGAAACGGCCGACATACTCTCCAAACTCGGATCGTCGAGAGATCCAATTCCATTCGGCATAGCTCTGGAACATTTGAGGAAGCCGTCAATCAAGCCTTTGCATGAGTCTGAGTCGATCTTTATCCGAAGGAGCCAATGCCAGAGGCCACACCAATGGAGGTAGATGTCGGGTGCGTCATGGAGAACTCGGGGACTGCCTCGTCAGACCCGGGGACTGCCTCGCAACACCCGGGGACTACTTCGTATGACCTGGGGACTGCGCACTGGATACCGTACATTGTAATGTCGGTTTAACCCATGGACATAGATGAGCCACTTTTTCCTGTGCGACCTGTACCGGGATGGGCTCAACTGATAATGACCTACCTATCGAACAACAGTTTACTCGACAATGAAATTGAAGCCCGGCAATTTCTGTGAAGGTCCAAGGCGTACACTATAATCAACAAAGAGTTGTACAATAGGAGTGTGACCGAGGTGTTGCAGCGCTGTGCGGAGCCATAACAAGGAGGCGAGATGCTCTTATAGATCCACCAAGGCGAATGTGGTCATCATGCTTTTTCAAGAGCCTTGGTGGCAAAGGCATTCAGACATGGGTTCTATTGGCCCAGTGCAATGCAACAAGAAGAGGACATAGTCAGGAAGTGTGAGGGATGCCAGATATTTTCTCACAAGATACATGTGCTAGCCTCGGCACTCAAGACTATACTGTAGCGTACCTGCACTTTAAATAAGGCAGATACCTGTGTATAGTGCAAATCCCTGGATCGATTCATTTGCACACACAGTTTACGATGTAATATCACAACAAAGGTCAATTTTATTACATCGATGATCCAGAATTACAAAATATTTATACAAGTTGCATAGCATAAAGCTAGCATTGAAAAAGTACACAGCGGAATTACAATAGCAGTGAGTCTCTATAACTTTCATGCTGCCACAGGCGAAAAACATGTTGGTTGCAGACTCGAAACCTTTAAACGAAACCTCACTCGTCATCTGATCAAATCTGCAATAAGAAAAATATTGCAACAACGTGGGTCAGATTCCATTAAAAATGGAGTGTGGCAAGTGACACTATGGTGGACACTTATGGAATAACTCTAAAGCCTATATGAATATTTGGCTGGTGGAGCTCAAGGCTAATTTGCATAAAGCCAATTTTTCCTACTCTTTTGAAAACACTTTTCTTGAAATCTCGACGAGTATGGCATGAAAACCATAAATCTCATCTTCCCTTGTTCACCCATCAAGTTTTATTTCTGAATTTGGAATGGTGGAATCCTCCGTTGACGTCCTTGATCAGCTGCTCAAAATTGTCCGTAACCGGGGACACGGCTAAGTACTTAGTTTTACACTCTGCAGAGGTTGTGCACTTTCACCATTGTACCCATTCAACCCAAGGTATCCTTTACACACCATTTGTGATAAGGAAAGGAGAGAATGAGACAGATCTTTCAGAAGCATTTTCCCTCCCACCTGGCTTGGCCCGTTCCACCTAACATCCCCCTACATCTGCTTGTCAAGCCGGAGAGAGTCCACGCAACATAATTGATCAAGCCAGAGCCCATATGGCAATGGCTGCACTGGAAGCAATCGTCACTCGGAGTTCTTCAGATTCCTTGGTTCCTGGGTGGCCATTCACAAGTGTACATACTCTAGGAACCATAGAAATGGACCTGAGTAGCCACTCAACATAAACCATACAATCCAATTACCACCCAGGTGTTTCATTAACTTAGTGGATGTGCACTCTCAGGTAAAAATCACCATGCTCACAGCCCTAAGTAGAATAGAAATTCATCCTAGGCGAAGACAGCCATGAGCACAGCCCTGAGTAGTTACTTAACATTTTGTAAAAACCTTTCATCAATTGCATAGCATCAATATTTCTGCTAAGTATGATATAGGAACCTAGACACAGGAATAAGGGATTCTACACAGGTTTAGCATAGCAACACATGCATATAAAAATACACTAAGTAATGCATATAAGAATAGGAAGTTTATGAGGTGTGCCACTTGCCTTTGAATGTTGTCGTTGTTCACAATTCTTTTCAACGATACTCGGGACTCTCCGTTCAATCTAACAGTATAGACAAGCAACAATACAACAATCAACAGCAAGCACAACTCCACAATGCATACAAACACATACTAGATGAATAAATAAGTTTTATAAAACTTTCTAAGGAAAATTGTTTATGCATGATGTGCAAAATATTCCTAAGGGCTAGAAATACTTTTTCATGCCATGAAAATCTGTTAAGTTAATGCAAGGCAACTAGGTGGGTCAAGAATGACTAAGGACTAAGGTCTTAAGTTGGGTAAACATACTTTGTTTTATATCTTCTTGAAACAAGCACTCTAATGGCTTAGCCATGATGTGCAAAATACTTAGAGAAAAATTACTAAGTCATTTGTTCGAGATGATCAACAATTATTATCACTCTTTGTAAATTGGACATTCACTATAGTGAGAGAGACAGACACCCGGCCAGCCACTTAAATTGTGGAACAGGTCTCATGTACGTGGACATGTAAGGTTTGTTTCCAGGCCGCTTCATCTCACTATGCCGTTAGGATCCAACAACTTCAAGATGATAACATCATGATCAAAATTTGTTTAAGTCTAAAAGACAAGATTAGGAAAGAGGGAAAAGATAGAAAGAAAGATGTAGTTGTCCTCCAGGCTTCATCTCCAGATTTGTAATATTCTCCTTGGTGATGTCTTGATTGAATTCTTGGTAGACTTGAATAATCTTCAGACTTGATGATTCTTGTATCCTCGAGTCTGGTCTTGGATTTTGAGTTCTCAGAGAAGAAGAAAAAGCAGAGAGAAAGACTTAGAGAATAAAAGGGAGGTTGGCCTTCTTGAACTTCTTCTCACTTTTCTTCTAAGTGCTTGACATCTTGAGGATGCTTCCAGAGTCTGTTTTCTTCAAAGTCCTTCATGAAGTCTCAGAGAAAAGAAAGAGAGAGAGAGAGCAAGACTTGGAAAATATTTCTGGTTGGTCTTCATGAACTTCCTCTTGATTTTTCTTCTAAGTGCTTCTACTTCTTGGAGATACTTCTGAAGTCTTGTTTTGGCTAAATCCTTCAATGGCCTTCTAGCTCCATCTTGGAAATCCTAAGTGTCTAAGTGCATAGCACTTTACCAAAACACTACGTTGAAAAATTGTAACTTAGAGAAAAACAATAACTATACAATAAATATGCCATGCATGCAATGCAATTTATTTCTTAGGACAACACTTAACAAAATAAAACAACTAAGTTTTCTAGATGCTAAAATTTTCTAAGGAAAAGATTTAGCATCTTTAAGATGTTGAAATTTTTCTAAGGAGGAGTGTTGTCGAAAAATAGTTATCAAATATTTTCTAAGGAAGAATTTATTTTGTTTAAAGAGGCAAAATATTTCTAAGTACCTTTTAATACCAAAGTGGTCATAATATGACTAAGTACTTTATAATTCGAATAGATGATGAAATTAATTTTAATATATTTTTAATAAGTTTTTTTATTCATTAAAATATCATCTAAAGTATTAAATCAATATTATTTACAAAATCATAGAAAAATTATTCTACAAAATTAGTAGAAAAAAAATACTACTGCCAATACTTAGACATTTAAATTTATAGCAAAAGAGTTTGATAAATTTTAAATTTCAAATTTGAAGTTATGTTCAAATTACCATTAATGCCACTTTTGAATTTCAACAAATTTTAATTTGACAAAATATAAAAGTAATCATGCCAAAAGTTTCTACGTGTCATAAGTTTTCCAAAAATATTTTATTTGTAAAATTTGACCAAACCAATAAAAAGTAGTGATAGATTTAAAATTTAGGATTTTTCTACAAAACTGCCGGTCCTCGGTTGACTGTTGACTTTGACTGCCGACGTGGGAATTGACTTGCTGACGTGGCAGGCTGACTGGGATTTGACTACGAATTTGACCAAAAATAAAGTTGCTCGGATGGAAAAACACTCTTAACGAAAGTTGTAGAGAATTTCGTGCTCTTTCTAATTATCAGAATTATAACATAAGTGGATTAATAGATTGGTCACAAATCGCAAAATATCTGTCTGATCCGAAACTTCAAACGCGAATATCTCTCAGCTCGCTGAACCAAAAGAGGTGAGGCTTGGGGCAAAAGAAAGGTTTTGATCAGGGGAACAACTTTCGTATTCTCGTCCCAAACTTTTAAGATGGTTTGGTTTTTCGAACAACATCAAACACGATCTGTATTATATAGAAAATTACGTACGTTAAAATAAAAAGTTGTCAACAGGAAAGTTGTAGATATAGAGTAGATCTACCTTTTCACCAAAGGAATTTCGATTTGACGCAACGAGCGCGAGGAGATCTGAGAAATACGACTTCAGATCTGATGGATGACGATTCGAAATTCTTCCTCCACGCTTGATGAAAATAGTTGAAGCTTATTGGGATGGAAAGATATCGACGAGATCTACAACAATGATTAAGGCCCCGTCGCGATTGGAGATGGTTTTGTTCGTCGAACGAACGAAATACTATTTCGCTGATTAGGGTTTCGGTGGAACGAAAAGAGTAAAAGAGATGCCGGCGGCTACAAGGGTTTATATAGGCGGAGGGATGGTGAAATAGATAGGGCTCGGAGTTGTGAACGCGTAGGATCAAGCGGATCCGAATTTGGAGTTATATTTCTTAAGATATACGTGTTTCAATGAAAGGTGGTTGGAAAAACGAATTTTCAGACAGTTGGATACGATTTCGGTTCGCTTCGGTTCGGTGGGTTGTGGGCCGGCCGGCTGGCCCGTTTCGTTTTTTTTTTTTCTTCATTCCTTCATAACTTTTGTTTTAGAACTCCGAATTAAGTAAAATTAATTTCTAAAAATCATATCTTTATTTTAAAACATTTATGGACATGTTTTGACCACTTTTTTAAAATATTAATTTTGAATATTTGATTTAATGCAAATTTGACACTTTTGTCAAATTTGGAAATAGAAATTTAATTAATTTATTTATGGCTAAATAAAATTTGGTACCATAATTGTGAACATATGAAAATAATTATTTCTAATAATTACAATCAAAATATTAAACTAAAATAAGATAAATAGCATAATCATTATTTTGTTTTTAATATTTTCTCGGATAGATTTTTCAAATGGAAATAGTATTTCAACCATTGTAATTTCAAATCTAAACAATGCAAGAAAATGATGAATGCATGCATGAATTTTGTTTTCAAATCGACATACAAATAGTTTTCAAAAAGTTTTTAATTTTTCTGATTTTTCAGAATTTGAAAAATCCGAGGATGTTACATATACCTATCACTTGACCGTTTGCAGTATGGTGCCTGGATATGGTGGGGCAGTTTAAGCCAACCAAAGGTAAAATGACTCATATGCTGGTAATGGTGGATAAATTTACCCAGTGGATATAGGTTAAACCGATTCGGAAGTGGGATGGGCATACCTATGTGGCCTTCCTGAAGGATATCATTTTGGGATACGGCTACCCACATAGCATTATAACCAACAATGGCACCAACTTTTTTGTCGGAGAGTTTGCTTGATTCTGTGCTAAAAAAGAGTCTGACTTGATGTAGCCTCGGTGGCACACCCGGAAGCAAATGAGCAAGTGGAGAGAGCTAATGCCTTAGTGTTGGCCGGCATAAAGGCTAGGTTGGTTGAACCATTATTGAGAACATTGGGTTGTTGGATAGAGGAAATACCGGCAGTATTGTGGGGATTCAGAACCACACTGAATAGATCAACCGGGATACACCATTCTTTCTGGTATATGGAGCTGAGGCAGTGCTCCCAACCGACATACAGTATGACTCGGCGAGAGTGGCTATGTATACTGAGACCAAGGCAAAAGAGGCAGGAGAAAATGATGTGTACTTACTGGAAGAAGCAACAGAGCTAGCTCTATCTCGGTCGGCAATATACCAGCAGAATCTCCGTCGCTATCATAGCCGGAAGATCCACCCTCGGGTGTTCAGAGAAGGAGACTTGGTGTTGAGAATTATACAAAGGACTGTCGGCATGCACAAATTGTCGCCTCCATGGGAGGGACCATTTGTCATAAGCAGGACCTTGCACAATGATTCGTACTACCTTGTAGATGCACAGGAAGCCAGAATGTAGCTCTACTTCACCCTTTTTACACATAAAAGGCACAACGTATGTATCTCGGTTTATAATGAATGAAATGTCGGCATCCCGAGATGAAATCGGGGACTGCCTTGTCTATATGATTGTCCTTTTCTCTACTGTTTGTATGTCGGCACTCAGAGTTAAACTCGGGAACTGCCTCGTTTATACATGCCTTTGTTTTATCTTCAATTCTGATTTTTCTTGTTTATATGCCGGCACACCAACTTAAAACTCGGGGACTGCCTTGTCTCTGTATGTCTGCTTTACGAATGTTTATCCATATGCCGAATAAATTTGACCTTGTTTCAAAGAACAAGTAATGTATGCTATATGATGAGATCTTGTGACTCGACTAACAAACATCTAAATGGTAGTCAAGAGCAGAGACTGTGGAACATAGTAAACACGAAAACAAACTCGGGGACTTGGTCCAAATGCTATTCGGCATATGTTATTTACTAACCCTGTTTTTTCACTTATTTCTTTGTGTGTCGGATAACTTTAAACCTAACCTCAAAAGTTTACAAGTACTGTTTTTTCACTTATTTCACTCGACTGTCAAACACCAAAAATGGTAGACAAGAGCAGAAATCGTCAAGTACGGTAAACATGAAGTAAACTTGGTGTCGGGTTATGACTCCCTAGAACTGGGGGTAGTCACTTCCTGAAGAGTAGTTCGTGAAGGGGATTGAACGCGGAGGTCAAGACCCTCGAGGGACACGGCGACGCTGCTCGCCGGACTTGAAGACGAAGCACCCACGACAGAGATAGACACCGGCCGTACCCAGGTTCACGGACCTCGTGAGGAGGTAAGACCGCTACTCCTGCTTGTCTGTATTGGACTATGGTGATTACAATACAGCAGAGCTTGCCGAAGGCCCCCTTGAGGCGGTTCTTGCCTGGGGAGGGAAGTGATGACCTTCTTCCCCCTCCAGCCAGAGGCTATCCTACTTAGGATCGCTAGGGTTTACAAGCGTTGTTACAGGTAAAATGGCCGACCCCCGCTCTCGATGGAGGCCTTGGTCTTTATATAGGCGCCCCCGGCGTTCTCCTTCGGCTTGGCCTTCAAGGTGGCTCCCACTCGGCAGTGGCGTAGAGGTGTAGGAGTCCACCGCGGCTCCTTCGTCCAGGGACACGGTCCATCATTGGTAAAGGTGGGCGCGGTGGCCGACAGGCAGCCGACCGCGTTGTACTGTCCGCAGGGAGGGCAGTCTCTGAGGTGGAGCCCGCGATGACGTTCTCATTTGGAGGTTTGTGCCATCCACCCGCTTTATCACTGGAGTGGAAGAACCTGGCAGCTCTGCGGCAGGTGCCGCAACTTTATTGACTCCTTTATCACCAAAACGGCAAAGAGGGTGCTTGCGTCACCATGTGGGCGTGGCAGAGGTCATGTGCGTCTCGCCGTGCTTCCTTGGCCGCGATGTTTCCCCTCAGGCCTGGGGAAGCCTGAGGGGGGATTCCCGTTGACTTCCCTCCAGGCGTGCTGGCGCCTCGGGAGGGTCTCCTGAAGAGAGGGACCCCCTGAGGCCCTCGTTTCCTCTTCAGACCCTCGAGGGGAGTTGCCTCTCGAGGGTCTCGCCAGGCGGCGAGGCCTTGTCCTAAGTCGTTTCGTCTGATCGGCCAGCGTGCGAGGCCTAGGGGGAGTGGACTCTCCATACCACAGTTCCCACTGGGCCGACAGTAACCCCCGGGCCCGCGATGGGCACGATTGAGCCCATGGGCTCAGGCGAAGCGTCGTGGGCCCTTATGGCCCAGCTGGCCCGAGCCACGCGGCACTCAAGCGATTAACGGTCTCGCACGATCCGGGGCGTGAGTCGTGGGGGGTCCCACCATGCCCCGGTAACTGCTCCTTGAATGGGTATAAAGCCCAAGCGTTGCGGCAGGGAGCCGTTACCGTTTCCAAACCTTCTCGCAGAATTTTTCGCCTCCTAGAGCTCTCCGCCTCCGCTCTCTCCTGCGATTCTCCTTTCTCCGTTTCCTTCAATCCTCCGAGCCCGTGACGATGAGCCCCCTCAAGAGCAAGGGCAAGGCTGCCGCGGGGTCTTCCTCCTAGGCGGAGGTCCCTGAGGTCGTGCAGGGCGCGGCGTTGCTGGGCGTTTGCGTCAACGAGAAGGCGCTTGCCATGGTCCGGTTCCTGGTTGCGGACCGGACGAACGAGCATGGCGGCACCGCCCTGAAGCCCGCGGCGCACGGGAAGCGCCCGCAAGGGTACTTCCCGATCTTCCAGAATTGCCTCACCGTAGGACTGGTGCCGCCCTTCTCGCCGTTCCTGGAGGCGGTGCTGGCGTTCTATCAGGTGCAGTTATTGCACCTTCATCCCAACTCCATCCTCATCCTCGATGTATTCGCCTACCTCTGCGAGGCGTATCTGGGCATGGAGCCCATGGTGGGTCTGTTCCGGTGCTTCTACGCGCTCCAGATCACGGCAAAGAACGAGCGCTCAGGGTGCGTCTCGTTCCGCATCGTCGACGGCATGGGGAGCGTCTATGTCCCCATGTCCTGGAGCGAGAACAAGGCCATCACCTCAGTGACGAAGAAGGTGGATGACTTCCGCCAGAAGTGGTTCTTCGTCGGGGTGGAGCGTCCGTGTGCCTTCCTCGAGGTCCCCGACGAGTCCCCCGCTGAAGAACTCCCACTGGGGCAAGGCCACCTTCGACGGTGCGAGGAATGTAAGCCTGATGGGGCGCCTGAGCTTCCTCCGCGAGGAGGGCCTCACGGGGCAGACGATCGTGGCGGATTTCGTGACGCGCCGCATCGCGCCCCTCCAGGCACACTCGGTGCCCATGTGGATGTACTCGGGGCCGAGCGACAAGATGCGGCTTCATGTCGAGGACAACGACAAGGACACCGTCGACAATGTCCTCTCCGCGCTCTTCGTCAACCCATCGGTGCCTGCCGTGGATCAGCTCCCCAGGACGCTCCGGCCTCTTCATCAATACAACTTGACGGAGCGCATGGGCATCCTGGAGGGGATGCCGTGGTTCACCGCGACAGGCCGGGCGGACTCAGAGTTGCCGACGCCAGCCAGGCGCGGAGCGGAAGGGGCAGATTCCCCTCGGCCTCGGGAGCTGGCCCAGGTGAGGAGGAGGCCATGCCCGGGGAGGTGTCCTCTTCGAGGGTCGGGCCGTTCACTGACGAGGTTTGCGACATCTTGTCAGGTGACGATGACGCCTTCGTGGTGGCTCCCTCGCGCCCCGTGGAGGAGGAGGCTGAGGAAGAGGAGGCCTCTTACGTGGAGGCCTCCCCACCAAGGCCGCCACGGACCACTCGGGGGCGAGGCCGTCCGACGTCCCCTCCAAAAGGAAAGCGGTGACGCCCCCTGCAAGGCCTGTGGCCAAGACCTTCCCCTCATGGCGCTCTCCAGGCTTGACACCTAGTCACTTGCGTCTTGTAACGCCCCAGTATTTATCCCCTTTTAATTTCGTGAGTTTTCTTTTTTGCATCGACATGGCATCGCATCGCATTAATTTAATTTGTTGCATTTAAATTAAATTTCGATAATTAAATTCAAATGCATTTCAAATTAATTAAAAATGTGTTATTTTCAAATCTTTTAAAAATGTTAAAAACTAGTTTATTAAATTGTCTATTCAAAACTAAAAATATTTTGTAAAGGTTTCGTATTCAAATTCCTTTTCGTTTTTGTTTTAAAATATAAAACCGAAAATAAATAAATAAAGGAGAGAAATAAAGCCCAAGCCCATCTAACCCCAAACCCTAGGTTTTGTCCCCCTGAAAACTTTTCCCACCCCCTGGAAATTTGCAGCCACCCACCTCCTTTTTTCTGGATTTGTACAAAAGTCCTCCCACCCTCTCTTTTTCTCTTTCCCCCCTCCTTTCTTTTTCTTTTCCCTTTTTTCTTTTCTTTTTCTTCTTTTTCCCTCCTTCTCTCTCTCCCTGCTCCTTCTTCCTCCCGCAGCCTTCCCGCACCAGCGCTTCCTCCCATCCCAGCCGAGCTCGCCGGCCCGAGCGCCCCGGCCGCTCCTCCCGCGCCGTTCCCGTCGGCCGCCTGCGCCTCTCGCCGCCCCGGCCCGCAGCGAGCCCGCGCCGTGGCCCCCGGCCGCCGCCACAGCCCCTTCTTCCTCCCGAGGCCGCCCCAGCCCGTGCGCCTCCACCCGTGCTCCCGACGCCCAGCTCCCTCCGGCCGCCGGCCGCGTCCCCCGCGCCTCCTTCCCCGCGCGCCCCGCCTCCAGTTGTCCGTTGCCGCGCGCCTCCACGCCATGGCCGCCCGAGTCCGTGCTCCCGCCTCCGTCTCCGGCCTCCCCTGCTCCACCTCCGCCCCGCGCCGCCGTGCTCCACCGCCGCCGCCCCGCACGCCGCATCCGAGCTCGACGCCCCAGCATCCTCCGCCTACCGCGCCGCGCCGCCGCTCGCCGCGTCGCCGCCGCCCCTCACGCCTCCGCGCCGTGCCACGCTGCACGCCTCCGTCGTCCGATGCTCCGCCCCGCGTGCGTCTACGCCCGCGCCGCGGCGCCGTCCCCGCTTCTTCCATTTCCGGCCGCGTGCACGCCGCCGCCCGCCAGGTGTTCGACACAATGCCCGCAAGACCCCGGCGTCACTTTTGTTGCCCGTTTTGTCCATCCTTCGAGGTGCTGCCCGTGCGCATGTGTGTGCCCCTCCGGTGTCGCGTCGCCGTCACTGTCCGTGTCCATGTCGCGGTGCCGCCCATGCGCACTTTTCCTTCCGGTGTCCGTTTGCCGTGTTCTACGTGCCCGCGCTTCCCCGACCACTTCCACGACATCGACAAACGACGATGCCCCTGTTCCACGACGGCTACTTCCACGACGACGACTACTTCCTCTACGGACCGAAGACGTCGGTTTCGAACCCTAGTTCACTGATCCGACGTACGGACCCAAACCCTAACCCTACACCTATTTTATTAAATGTCATCTATCTTGTGCATTTCGCATCATATTTACATGTGTTGCATCTCTTGGGTTTCTGGGTGTAGCAAATCACCTAAATAATTCAATATGGAATGTGTGGGGTAATAAATATATTGCCCTATTCCATTTAATTTGGTTATATCACCCATGCCATGTCTTGCCATGCTAATCAACATTTAATTTGATGGGTAGACAAATAACCTGCACCTAAATATTAATTGTCGGAATCCCGGTTCCGCTTAATTCGGATTAAGTGCATCTCGCAATGCATATTGCCATGTCATGCATCATTCTCGCATGATCATGCTGGATCTTTGCCGTAGTTGTAAAATGCATCTTTTACGCTTTCCAGTGTTTGTTGCTTCTTCGCGGATACGACGTTGAGATGTGTGAGCAACGACAAGATCTGCTCCCATGCGGGATTCCAGGCAAGCAAAATTTGCTTGTTTACCTATACATTGTCTTTCATTCCTGCCGTTGATCTCTGCTACCCTAGTATTCGATTCTTATCGCGATCCCATCACATGTTTATCATGCAGCCCATACAACTTTATCCCCACATCCCATCACCTGTTGTTTGTTTATCTGTTAGCCTTGCGGGTCGTAGCGCATGCTTAGGGTTGTTTGTGCGAGTCGTTTGTTGGTCTTAAGTTTCATCTGCTTAGTATGATAGATTGTTCTACTTTAATAAAATGTTATCTTGTGTTGGGGTATTATATTTAAAAGATAAGACACCAGGCGGAAGGCCTTGCGAGGTGTTTTGTTCTGCTCAGTGTTGACCTAGGAACTGAGATTTTGTCCTCGGATCCAATTTTGAGCGCACTAACCACTTGTGGGAGGCCCTATGGAGCCCCCCTCGACTTTGAACGGATCTACAGCTTGTCCATGTGCCGCAAGTAGTTCGGGTTTTCCATTTGCTCATATGCATGTGCATGATGATGATGATGAGAGGTTATGTGATACGGGGGGTCATATAGGTGCGGTACGACACGAAGCGGACAGTTCCTACTGTGGTTTGAGCCGCATGGTGGCGTAGTCGCAAACTAATGAGTCCGCAATTGAGATTCGGCCGGACTCTTGACGCGGGTAACAACTCATATGGGTGGCACTTGGACTTGCTGTAGTGAAGGAATAAGTCGTGTTGAGAAGCACTGATGCTTGCTTGGGTTGATCATGCGAGTATGGGTACAGTAGTGCACCCCTGCAGGGTATAATCTTATCGATGAGCCGTGTCTACGGTTATGGACGACTTTGGTGATGATGTTGGCTAACAAGATCTAGACAACTTGCACCTAATTAATGTTAATTAATTTGACTAGTAATATAGAATTATTTTCACAATAAATTATAATTAAAACTGTTCAATGTGTGAGTTTTCCCGAATTGCTTCCTCATACTTGGTTGAGGGGGTTAATTCGATAATGGGTTATGTTTGGTGTTAGTTGTAGATGGTTACCTTATGCGCTCTCTTATCCCTCTCTGATTAGACGGAAGTTGTAGCGTGTCTCTTTAGGTTGCTAGTGCTGCTGCCGCTAAGTCCACCTCCCCTATATTTTGGGAGATGGTGTAGAAAGTAGACAAGTCGGTTTTGCTTGCCAGGGAGTGCCCTGGCCCTCTTTTGGGATGTGCTTTATGTGCAGTCAACGGGTTTGAAGTCCGACGATGTTAGCTTGGGAATCCCTCCGGCTTGGCTAGGCAGGGATATATCGCCATCGCTTATCTTCAGGACTCTTGGTCCAATTTGCATCTTATCCGTAGTCGGATCCTATTTTGCTTCCGCTGTCATTTGAATATGTGTATTGTGTCATTTGTATCTTGACTCGTTCGAGTCGTTGTTGTAATTTATCTTCTGTTGTATTTGTGGATGTATCGGAACTGTTGTAATGTTATCACAATTCCACCCACATAATGCGCATGTTTCATTGTGCACATTATGTTTGGTGGGCGACCTAAAATCGTTATTATGCGGATTTCGGCGGGAGCGCTTAAATCTACATAGTACCGATTTTAGGGCGTCACACGTCTTGTCCTCTTTCTTTCTTTTTACTTGGCGCTTTATTGAAGATATTTTCTTGGGCCTTTGCCAGTGATCTTGTGCCTGTGAAACGCCACAGGCTTCGCAAGGCAGTTGAGGTGAAGCAAGCCTCGGCAGAGGCCGTGGCTGACGAGGCCACGAGGCCTACGGAGACGGCCTCCTCAGACCCCCCCCCCCCCTGCGAGGGTGCCTCAATCGGAGGCGGCTGCGCCTCAGGTGGGGGCGACAGAGCCTCAGGCGGTTGTGCCTCAGGCGGGGGTCCTCACGCGGAGGGAGAAACGCCATGCCTTGAGGCACCTGCACCGCCCCCCGAGCCGATGGTGGTGGAAACCACAGAGGAGAGGGCTTCTACGCCGCCGCGCGCTCCTACTCCTCCTCGCGCGGTTACGCCTCCGTGTGAGGCAACTCCACCGCGCGAAGCAACGCCGCCGCACGCGTCGACGCCACCGCGCGCGCCTACTCCGCCGTATACGCCCACTGCTCCCGTGGAGCCTGCGACGGAAGCGCGCGAGGCACCAGCAGGCGCGGGCGCGTCCACTGAGGGAGATTCTTCCTCGCCTCCTCGTCAAGCTGGAAACGAGGAGCGCCCTGCTGCCGCGGGGCCCCAAGAGGATGTCGGCTTGGGCTCAGGCGAGGCCCAGGCTAGCCCCCGTGCTCTCCCCAAGGCCGGGCCCTCGGGACTCGACGCCGGAGCCGGGCCCTCCTCAAGCCAGGAGCTGGTCCTTTGGGGCTGGGACTGGAGCGCGGGGCGCCCCGAGGTCGCCTTCGGCCTCGTGAGAGAATCCTTGGAGGACTTGGAGGCGCACCTCGCCCTCGGGGACATAAGGCTCGCTCGGCGGCAGGAGGAGCTGGCGAGGTCGTGGGCTTCCTTCCATACGGCGGTCGAGGCGCGTCGGCTGGAGGACTTGGTGCTGCAGGCCGCGCGCGAGGAGGCCACCCGCTTCGCCAAGGAGATCCGTGAGGGGGCCATCCGCGACGCCGCAGAGCTCCTCGAGCCCCTCCAAGCGGAACGTGACGCCGCTGCGGAGCTTCTACGCGAGGCCAAGGTGGAGCGCGAGGCGATGGAGGGCTCGCTGGCGCAGAAGCGCCGCGAGCTGGGCCAGCTGGAGTCCCAGCTGCTCTCCGCCCATCAGGCCGCGCTGGAGGAGGACCGCAAGGGCTTTGCCGAGCGCGAGCGTCAGCTGGCCCTCAAGGAGAAAGAGCTGCGGCAGCGCGAGGAGCAACGCCTTCAGGCGGAGAAAAACCTAGCCGCCCAGCGCGAAGCCCTCGAGGAGCGCGAAGGAGACATGGCCAAGGCGATCTCGAAGTATGACGAGAACGTCGCTGCCCAGAAGCTTGCTTATGAGCGCTTCGAGCGGCGTTTCGCTGAGAAGAAGAAGGAGGCCGAGGACGCCCTCGCGGAGCGCGAGAAGCAATTCTGCAAGTCCACCTCTCAGAAGTATCGCGACATGGCCCAGACATAGGAGGACCGCTTCAAGGCCAAGCACGCCGTGGATGCTCGGCGGATCGCCGAGCTCGAGAAGGCCAACTCCAAGCTGGAGGCCCGCCTCAAGCGCGCCAAAGACGGTCGTCGCCGAGCGGAGGAGGCCCGCACCGAGGCAGTTCACAACCTCAATTCC
The DNA here is from genome assembly GCA_026929855.1 of Poa annua. NCBI lineage: Eukaryota > Viridiplantae > Streptophyta > Magnoliopsida > Poales > Poaceae > Poa > Poa annua. Next base: position 38,742,198 of record CM049426.1, read on the forward strand.
TTGGCCAAGGACGTGGAGGAGCAGGTGGCCCCTGCGATGGAGCGGGCGGCGGAGGAGCAGGTGGCCAAGGACGAAGCAGCGTGAGCGCATGTTTGAGGCGTTGGTTACTCGGGGCAACGAGCTCGCTGTGCAACTCGGAACGGACGCGCCGCACACCGACGTCCGAGGCCGAGGCGATGCGGCCACTTACCTGGTCTACTTCAACCAGCTCTTCGCGGCGCTCGAGGGCCCCATCGCCGAGCTTCGCGAGATGATCGAGGACGAGAGTCGGCAGCTCCTGGGGGTGGTTGTTGATCGCATCTTTACCAACCTCAGGCTCCTCACGCCGGGCTTCGACCTCTCTACCGTGACAGAGGCTGCTCAAGGCGAGGACGGGCAGCGGGTCTCCAGCTCTCTCCGCGAGCAAGTTGACGCCTTCTGCAACCGCTTCAGGCGTGCGGAGGTTGCGGAGGAGGACAGCGAGGAGGAGTCCGCCTCTGCCGAGACTGAGGAGAGCGCCGTGGAGGAGGTGCAAGACGACGATGCATCCGCCTGAGTTACCCGTTATTGCACCTGCGTGCGCTTGTATCTGAAACAAACTAGTGTTTAGATGTTTAAAACCATTTGGCCTGTAATATACTCGTTATTGTTATTTGCAATTAGCTTGCTTGCCCCTCGAGAGGTCCCTTTGGACTCATCTTCATGTCTATTTGCTCTCGGCGTCGGTAGGACCCATCTCTTCGTGCCATGACTCGGCCGCTTCGGTATGCAGATGCAATGACTCCGCAAGGCCAGGGGGAGTTTAGGCCAAGGAGAGGTAGGAGCCCCGAGTCGCGATGCTCAAGTGCCCCCCTTAGACGTGCGAGTAGTCCATGAAGCGTAAGGGCAAGCGAAGTCGCTTGAGGGGCAAACGTGCGCTAGAGGGGGAAGAAAACGCCCTTGAGGCGTGGGTGCGAGACTTAGCTTCTCGAGGTTTTCGCCCTGTATAGGCTTTTTGCCTGGCGAGGAGGTCCTCTTGAGGGATCATTCCCGGATGCCTCCTCAGGCTTGTGGGGGCATATCTTCCCTGTAGATGTTAGAGGGGCGAACCCAAACGCTGGAACACGGTTCAAGGGACTCGTGCGCGCTTATAGGTCCCCTCAGGCGTTCCTCGCGAGGAGAGTAAGTACCAAGGTCCTCTGTAGAGATGGCGTGTTTGTGGGATCTTGCCCTCCAGCCATAGCTCGGACTCTTGTATTTTGCAGTGCTGCTGGTGTGTCATTTGAGGCACTGACACCGTACTCAGCCCCCGCTCGCGAGGTACGCATGTGGAGAGATACAAGCGCACACTTAAACAAAGTAATGCGTAAATAAAACTCACCAAATATATTACATAGCGGCGCCGAGGCGCTAAGTTCACTTGGGAATGAAATTGTTTCATTATGCTTGGGGTTACCTAGTTAATGTTTTGACCATGTCGAGGCATGGGGACAACCCATTAGTGGCAGAGACTCTCAACGGCCTGAGGTGGCTCGTTACATGGAGAGCTCGGAAGGTTTAACCTCGAGAGAAGCCTTTGGAGCTTGGAGGTTTAAGCCGTGATCTTTTAACCTCTAGAGACAAAAAGTGCTTGGAGGTTGAGCCGTAAGCTGCCTCTTCCGCCAGATGTATTGACGTGACAATGATCACGAGCGGGATGATGATCACGTTCTGAGTTTGTTCCTTCTGGAGACAAAAAAGTTTTGTGAGGTTTAAGCCGTATGCTTTTAACCTCTGGAGACAAAAAAATGCTTGGAGGTTGAGCCGTAAGCTGCCTCTTCCGCTAGATGTCTTGACGTGACAATGATCACGGGCGTGATGATGATCATGGGTAGAACTTGCGTAGGTGCATGATGTTCCATGGATTCTTGATGGAGACACTGTCTTGAGTCTCGAGGCGAGCCGCGCCAGGCCTGGCGATGTGGGTGACCCTGTAGGGGCCTTCCCACATCGGGGACAGCTTGTGGAGGCCTTCCCTGTAGAGGATTCGCCTGAGGACGAAATCGCCTGCCTCTAGGCTACGTGAGCGCACGTTGCGGCTGTGGTAGCGTCTCAGGTCCTTCTGGTATTTGGCCGCCCGGAGGGCGGCGCAGCGTCGTAGTCCTTCAAGGAGCAGCAGGTCGTCATTGTGGAGGTCCTCTTGCTGGTCCTTGTTAAAGGCAAGGACCCGCGGGGATCCATGCTTTATTTCTTTGGGGAGGACTGCTTCGGCTCCATAGACAAGGGCGAACGGCGTTTCCCCGGTAGGCTTGGGTGGAGTTGTACGGATGGACCAGAGCATCGAAGGGAGCTCGTTGATCCAGCCCTTGCCGTGGCCTTTGAGGATATCGAAGGTCCTGGTCTTTAGGCTTTTGAGGACTTCTCCGTTTGCGCGCTCAGCCTGTCCGTTGCTTTGCGGATGAGCGACCGAGGCGAAGCAGAGCTTGATGCCCATTCTTTCGCAGTAGGCTCTGAAGATGCCACTTGTGAATTGCGAGCCATTGTCGGTGATGATGCGGTTAGGCACTCCGAAACGGCAGACCATGCCCTTGATAAATTTCACCGCCGCGCCCGCTGTGATTGTGCGCATCGCCTCCACTTCAGGCCACTTAGTGAACTTGTCGATGGCCACGAAGAGGTAGCGATATCCGCCCTGCGCTGTTGGGAAGTGTCCCAGGATGTCCAGCCCCCAGACCGCGAACGGCCAGGAGAGCGGAATGGTCTTTAGCCCCAACGCAGGTTGGTGGATTTTCTTGGCGTGGAATTGGCAGGCTTCACATGCTTGGACGATGTCCACTCCAACCTGAAGTGCTTGAGGCCAGTAGAAGCCGCTCCTGAAGACTTTGCCCGTGAGGGTGCGGGCACACGAATGGTGGCCGCATTCCCCGATGTGGATGTCCTTGATCAGCAGTTTGCCTTCTTCAGGGGGGACGCATTTGAGCGCAGTGCCGTTTGGGCGCTTGCGGTAGAGACTTCCTTCGAAGATTTTGTAAGATTTTGCTTGGCGGGCGATTTGCTCTGCTTCAACATCTTCCTCGGGAAGGATCCCTCTGTCGAGGTAGTCTTTGATCTCGTCAATCCATCCTGCTTCTTGATGCACCGCTGTGAGCAACAGACGCTCCCATGTTGGGGACCCACAGTCTGGCGCCCCGTTTGCAGGTGGTGGTGGGAGTGCTTCGTCTGTGCTCTCAGGCCTGGCCACTTGAGGCTGCTCTATGGATGCTTTGACGAGCCTTTCTTCAAAGACGCTTGGCGGCTGAGCTTGCCTCTTTGATGCGCCCTTGGCGATGTCATCAGCCTCTTGGTTCTTCTTTCTTGGGATGTGCATGAGCTCCATTCCCCTGAAGTGCTTCTCAATCCTACGGACCTCTTCAAGGTATGCGGCCATGTGGTCGTCCTTAGGCTTATAGCTTTTGTTGGAGAAGTGGACAAGCAGCTGGGAGTCGCCCTTGATGAGTAAGTGCTTGACGCCTAGGGCGATTGCGGCGCGTAGGCCAGCAAGCAGGCCTTCGTACTCAGCGATATTGTTGGAGATCTTATCGATTCCAAAGCACAGCTGGACCGCGTAATACAGCTTGTCGCCTTTTGGTGAGGTAAGGACCACGCCAGCCCCACCATGGCGACAAGCAAAAGCTCCGTCAAACTTCATGGTCCAGTGGCTGGGTATTTTGTCTCCACAGGGCTCTTGTTCTTCTCCCAAAGGCTTTTCAGGGGTTGGGTCAGTCCATTCGGCGACAAAGTCTGCCAGCGCTCTTCCTTTGATTACCCTTGTGGTATCGAAGCGCAAATTGAATGGTTGTAGCTCAATATTCCATCCTGCAACACGATCTGTGGCATTTGGATTGCGAAGGATTTGCTCCAGGGGAAAAGAGGTGACCACCATGATGGGGTGTCCCTGGAAGTAGTCGCGCAGCTTTCTTGAGGCGATGTGGAGTGCGAGGAGAAGCTTCTGCTGCATCGTATACCGCACGCGAGCATCGCGCAGTACTGTGCTGACGAAGTAGACTGGATGTTCAACAAGAGTAGTCTGTGTAGCCTCGGTGTCCTTTGCCTGAAGGGGCTCCGCTAGGCCCTCGAGGGGGTTGGCCACTGGGGGCATGACCTGGCCCTCGAGGGAGTTTGCCTCATGGGGCTTGTCATGGGCCTCGGGAGGGTTGGCCTCAAGGGACTTGACAAGCTCCCTGGCGTGATCTTCTTGCAGCAGTTGACTTGGAGCGGGCCTCTCGTCGAGCTCCTGATCAGGAGGCTTTCCCTTTGGAGTGGTTGCGCTCTTCTTGTGGAGTATCGGCTCTTCCCTCTCTGCCACAAGGACGACACTGGTTGTCTGTGGTGTAGCTGAAAGGTACAGCTTTAGGTGCTCTTCTGACCTTTGGGCGACCGTTACTGGTGGGCTGGCCAGGTACTTCTTCTAGTCTTCAAACGCTTTTTCAGCTTCGGGGGTCCACTTGAAAGTGCCCGTTCTTTTCATGATCTTGAAGAAGGGCAGGGCTCTCTCGCCGAACTTGGAGATGAATCTACCCAAGCTGGCCATGCATCCTGCTAGGCGTTGCATGTCCTTGAGCCTGCGTGGAGGTTGCATGTCCTCTATTGCCTTGATTTTGACAGGGTTTGCCTCTATGCCTCTGTGGGACACGAGGAAATCAAGCAGTTTGCCTGAAGGCACTCCGAAGACGCACTTGGTGGGGTTGAGCTTGATGTTCACCTTGCGCAGGTTGGCGAAAGTATCCTCAAGGTCCCCGAGAAGAGTGTCTCCCGCTCGGGATTTTACGACGATGTCATCGACATATGCCTCGGCGTTTCTCCCCATTTGCTCACCAAGTGATATCCTCATCAGCCTCTGGAAGGTGGCTCCGGCATTTTGTAGGCCGAAGAGCATGCAAACGTAGCAGTACACACCACAAGGGGTGAGGAAAGTCGTTTTCTCCTCGTCCTCCTTAGCCATGTTTATCTGATGGTAACCAGAGAACGCATCGAGGAAGCAAAGGAGATCGCAGCCTGCCGTGGAGTCCACGATCTGGTCAATTATTGGCATGGGGTAAGGGTCCTTGGGGCAGGCCTTGTTTACGTCTGTGTAGTCGATGCAGAGGCGGCCTCCTCCGGCGGGTTCTGGGACTACCACGCCGTTGGAGAGCCACGTGGGGTGCGCGACTTCACGGACGACATTTGCCGCTTTAAGCTTCTCGACCTCCTTGATGATGAAAGCTTGCTTCTCGGGGGCTTGTTTTCTTGCTTTTTGCATGACGGGGCGTGCATTTGGACACACGGCCAAGTGGTGCTCGATCACCTCCCTCGGTACACCAGACATATCTAACGGTGTCCATGCGAACATGTCAGAGTTTGCCTGGAGTAAGGCGACGAGCGCATTTTCCTATTTGGGAGGCAGCGCGGCGCCAATGGTGACGCTAGCCCCCGAGCCTTTTGTGACGCCCGAAAATCAGTTTTATGTAGATTTAAGCGATTCCGCCGAAATCCGCATAATAACGATTTTAGGTCGCCCACCAGACATAATGTGCATGCCGAAACATGCGCATTACGTGGGTGGAATTGTGATAACATTACAACAGTTCCGATACATCCACAAATAAAACAAAGATATAATTACAACAACGACTCGAACGAGTCAAGATACAAATGATACAATACAAAGATTCAAAAGACATCGGAAGCAAAATAGTATCCGACTACGGATAAGATACAAATTGGACTAAGAGTTCTCAAGATAAGCAATGGCGCCATATCCCTGCCCAGCCAAGCCGTAGGGATTCCCAAGCTAACATCGTCAGACTTCAAACCTGTTAACTGCACATAAAGCACAGCCCAAAAGAGGGTCAGGGCACTCCCTGGCAAGCAAAACCGACTTGCCTACTTTCTACACCATCTCCCAAAATATAGGGGAGGTGGATTTAGCGGCAGCAGCACTAGCAACCTAAAGAGACATGCTACAACTTCCGTCTAATCAGAGAGGGATAAGAGAGCGTATAAGATAAACATCTACAACCAACACCAATCATAACCCATTCTCGGATTAACCCCCTCAACCAAGTATGAGGAAGCAATTCGGGAAAACTCACATGTTGAACAGTTTTAGTTATCATTTATTGTGAAAGTAATTCTATATTACTAGTCAAGTTAATTAACATTAATTAGGTGTAGGTTGTCTAGATCTTTTTAGCCAGCATTAAATGGAATGGGGCTATAATTAAATAAAGCCCAACACATTTCATATTAATTTATTTAGCCCCCGAGCTGCTGGATCTTAGAGAGACCTTCTTTGTGGCGGCTGGCGCTTGGGAGAACAGCTGCTTCTTCTTCTTGGGAGAACATGCTGAATGTTGTAAGCATGATGCATGACGGCCATGAATTTCGCGAGCGCGGGGTAGCCGAGAATGGCACTGTACGGCAGGCCGATGTGTGCAACATCAAAGTCGATGTGCTCGGTGCGGTAATTCTCCTTGCTTTCAAAGGTGACGGCAATCCTGACCTGGCCAAGAGGCTCGATCGAGAAGCTGGTGACCCCCGTGAAGGGCCTGGAGGGCATTAGCCGCTCGTAAGGCACTTGACGCGCTTCGAATGTATCTGTGGAGATGACATTCAAGCCTGCTCCACAGTCAATGAGTGTCTTGGAGACAGCGATGTTGTCGATGGTGGGGTTGCAGACCAGTGGGAGGGTTCCAATAGCCTTGGTGGACTTGGGGTGGTCCTGAGCGTCGAAGGCGATGGTGTACTGCGACCACTTGAGGGGTCTGGAAATCTCAATGCTTGGGAGGGCGGCGTTGAGCTCACGGGCGAACTGCTTGAACTGATTGTTCGACTTTGGCGCCTGTGCCCCCCCCCCCCCCCCAAGGATGCAGGCAATGGCGCCTCTCGGGGCTTGGTAGCCACCGTCCTCCTCGTCAGGGAGGTTGCCTTTTTTCTCCGCACCATTGGCCTGGTTGCCCGATGGCTTCTGGTAGCTGCTCTTTCATCCGCTCCCGCGGTAGCCATGGCCTCGGCCACGGCCGCCGCTGCCTTCTGCTTGCTCGCGCTCCTTGCTCAACCTTTTGAGGTCGAAGCAGGATTTTGTACAGTGACCGCGCCTGTTGTGGTAAATGCAGAATGGGTGGTGGTCATCTTTCCTCTCTCTAGGCTCAGGGGAGTCCCTGCGGGTGCCCTTCGCGTCTGGCTCTGCAGCGAGAACATCTTGACGAAGAGGAGTCCCTCTTCAGCCTTGGCGCACTTGCCCGCCAGGTCAAACAGCTTCACCACAGAGGTGAGCTTGTCGTGGATGCCCAGCTTCTCGAGCATCCTGCTGTTCGTGACGCCCTCACGGAAGGCGCCGATGACCTGGGTATCAGGGATGTTCGGGATCTTGTTACGCACTTGGCTGAAGCGCTCGATGTACTTGCAAAGCGTCTCATCCTTCTTCTGCACCACAGCGCACAGGTCGTTGTGGGTGAGGGTGTGCTCGTACGTTCACTTGAAGTTGGAGACGAACTGCTTGCAGAGCTCCTCCCAAGAGTTCACGGAGTTCTCAGGGAGGTTCAGGAGCCACGACAGCGCAGAATCGCGAAGCGCGTGAGAGAACCAGTTGGCCATGACCTTGTCGTCCCCACCTGCAGCTTGGATAGAGGTGGTGTAGAGCTGCAGGAACTCGATGGGGTTGCTGGAGCCGGCGTAGCCCTTAGGGAGAGCCGGCCTGAACGTCGGGGGCCAGACCACGCGACCCAAGGAGCGGGTGAACGCCATGCAGCCCGTGGCGTACGTGGCGACCCCGTTTTGCAGTGCGTCGCGGTTCTGCTGGCCCGCCTGGCTGATCTCCTCCACGAGCCTCTTCTGGCGGTTGCGCTGGATTCCATCCCCACGCGAGCGTCGGGCGCGGTGCGCTGCACGATCAGGCAATCGTGCGGCGAAGACGCGTGCGAGGCAGCCCTCTGCGTCGCAGCCGATGCAGGTCCTGGCGGGGGCGGAGTCGCGTTTGTTGCGACCGTGCCCGCGAGAGAGGGGTGCACGTTGGACTGCGATGGAGCGGGGCGCGTCGTGGCGATGCCAACGAGGTGGTTAAGGCGCTCCAGCCACTGTACGTGGGCCTCAGCGGTGGGCTCGTAGCGAAGAAGCTCCTGCGCCATCAGCAGCGTGGGGTCCGTCCTGCCTGGGCCGGAACCGCTCGGGCGCTGCGTCGGGTGCGACGACTGTGCGTCCTCCTGGTGCTCGGAGTTGCGCTCGGGCTCCTCCACATAAGGGCCCGAGGGGGAGCGCTCTTCATGGCGGGGTCGGCTCCGTCGTGCGCGAGTAGCCGTGGCGCCTGGCGGGGCACGCGCTCCTTCAGGAGCGCGTCGGTTGACGCGTGCGGCTCGGGTGTTCGCCATGGCGCGGAGGCGGCTCGAAGGTCGTTGACGCGCCTCAATCCCCTACCTGGCGCGCCCAATGTCGGGTTATGACTCCCTTGAACTGGGGTTAGTCACTTCCTGAAGAGTAGTTCGTGAAGGGGATTGAACGCGGAGGTCAAGACCCTCGAGGGACACGGCGATGCTGCTCGCCGGACCTGAAGACGAAGCACCCACGACATAGATGGACACCGGCCCGTACCCAGGTTCACGGCCCTCGTGAGGAGGTAAGACCGCTACTCCTGCTTGTTTGTATTGGACTATGGTGATTACAGTACCGCAGAGCTTGCCAAAGGCCCCCTTGAGGCGGTTCTTGCCTGGGGAGGGAAGTGATGACCTTCTTCCTCCTTCAGCCAGAGGCTACCATACTTAGGATCGCTAGGGTTTACAAGCGTTGTTACAGGTAAAATGGCCGACCCCCGCTCTCGGTGGAGGCCTTGGTATTTATATAGGCACCTCCGGCGTTCTCCTTCGGCTTGGCCTTCAAGGTGGCTCCCACTCGGCAGTGGCGTAGAGGTGCAGGAGTCCACCGCGGCTCCTTCGTCCATGGACACGGTCCATCACTGGTAAAGGTGGGCGCGGTGGCCGACAGGCAGCCGACCGCGCTGTACTGTCCGCAGGGAGGGCAGTCTCTGAGGTGGAGCTCGCGATGACTTTCTCATTTGGAGGTTTGCGCCATCCACCCGCTTTATCACTGGAGTGGAAGGTCCTGGCAGCTCTGCGGCAGGCGGCGCAACTTTATTGACTCCTTTATCACCAAAACGGCAAAGGGGGTGCTTGCGTCACCACGTGGGCGTGGCGGAGGTCATGTGTGTCTCGCCGTGCTTCCTTGGCCGCGACGTTTCCCCTCAGGCCTGGGGAAGCGTGAGGGGGGATTACCGTTGACTTACCTCCAGGCGTGCTTGCGCCTCGGGAGGGTCTCCTGAAGCGAGGGACCCCTTGAGGCCCTCGTTTCCTCTTCAGATCCTCGAAGGGAGTTGCCTCTCAAGGGTCTCGCCAGGCGGCGAGGCCTGGTCCTTAGTCGTTTCGTCTGATCGGCCAGCGTGCGAGGCCTGGGGGGAGTGGACTCTCCATACCCCAGTTCCCACTGGGCTGACTTGGTGCAAAGGAGTTCAACATCTAGTCTTGGTCACTAAGTTAATAAAATAAAGCATAGCCTTCCTTGACAAATACTTAAAGTGTATGACTACATCTACACCCGGCATTCCGGCGATTTGATAAGTCTACTTTGTAAGAGTTATGTAGTTGGGAAAGAGGTGTTTGGATCGACAGAAGTTGTCTTGGCGGCCGAAGTAGAGGTTGAGGCAGCTGCAGCAGACGGCGTTGCCAGCGGAGTCTCGGGCGCGGTCGGCTGGGCAGTACCGGTCGCTCCTGGGTTGACAATGTCGGTAGCAGCCGACATGGAGGTGTCGGCTACCGCCGGCTCGACGACAACGGTTGGAGGGATCTTGGAGCTGTCGACGGCGTCCTTGGTGGAAGTGTCAGTTGTGACCGACTTGGTGATGTCGGCAGAAGCCTTCTTGGAGCCCACAACCATGGTCTCGGCCACCGGGATTTCCTCAGCCGTCTCGGGGACTTCCACCTCGGTGTCTATGCCGACTGGCTTCTCGCCGTCATACTCAGCCTCATCACGGAATTCACTGTTGGCATAGTCCTCATCATCCGAATAAGAATCGTCGGCGACATATTGATGGGGCTGAGAGTAGCTCGCCATGTAATGGGCAGTTTGTTGACGGAGCTCAACCTTGGCCGGATCAGTAACCTAGGTGGATCCTTCATGTTGCGTCTTTACTTGCTCCAAGTTGATGCCTGATAACCCACAAGTATAGGGGATCGCAACATTCTTCGAGGGAAGTAAAACCCAAATTTATTGATTCGACACAAGGGGAGACGAAGAATACTTATAAGCCTTAACAACCGAGTTGTCAATTCAGCTGCACCTGGAAAAGCACTAGTAACAGGGGTGATGTGAAAGCAGCAGTAATATGAGAGCAGTAGTGACAGTAACACAGAGACAATGGCACCAGAAAACAGTAGCTTGCGTGGAGTTGACTTTAGAGCAATGATGATGACAGAAGGACCGGGGTTCCCAGCGATCTACACTAGTGGTAACTCTCAAGAGTAAGTGTCGGGTGAACAAATTACAGTTGGACAATTGACATAATTGAAATAGCATTAAGTAAGAATATCCCGATTATTAATTATATAGGCATGTTTTCCATATATAGTTGTGTGTGCTCGCAATGAGAAACTTGCATAACATGTTTGTCCTGCCAGCCCGTTTGCAGCGGGGCCTCTAGGGAAACTACTGGCAATTAAGGTTCTCTTTTTAATAGAGCACCGGTGCAAAGCATTAACACTTGGTGAAAACATGTGATCCTCACATCACAGCTATTCCCTGCGGTTATCCCAATTGCTGTCATTGTGGGGCCATCGGATCCGGACAATGACATGTGCATACAACTCGTAGATACAATCTAAGCAATAAATATAGAGCTCAAATATAAGATCATGTCACTCGTGCACTAGTGAAAAGCATTAAACATAACAAGATTGCAGCAATAATAACTTCACAAACTTTGATAGATAGACTGATCATAATGTAACAATTCATCAGATCCCAACAAACACAAAACGGATTACATCATATGGATCTCAATCATGTAAGGCCGCTCATGAGAACATTGTATTGAAGTACATGGGAGAGAGAGTACCAACTAGCTACAGCCAAGAACCCGTAGTCCATGGGGGAACTACTCACAAACCATCATGGAATCGAAGTGGAGGCGGTGGAGTCGATGGAGATGGCTCCGGGGGTCAATCCCCGTCCCGGCAGGGTGCCAGAACAGGAACTTCTGACCCCCGAAACTTGTCGGCGATGGCGGCGGCGCTCGGGACCCGCGGAGGAAAATATGGATATCGTCCGTGTGTTTTTAGGTCAGGAGGTATTTATGGGCGAAGGGAGATGTCGGTGGGCGCCCGAGGGGCCCACCCCACCTCCTTGCGCGGCCAGGAAGGGAGTCGCGCCACGGGGTGGTGAGGCCGCCTCGTGGCCCCTCTTCGTCTCGTCTTTGGTGTTCCGGAACGTTCCTTTTCCAAAAATAATTTCAGGATCTTTTATTTCCAATTCAAAGAATATTTCCTTAAGTACTTTTCTGAAACCAAAAACAGCAGAAAATAGGGAACTGACACTTTGGCATCTTGTTAATAGGTTAGTCCCAGAAAATACATAAAACTATATAAATTGTATATAAAACATGTAATAACATGGTATAATATAGCATGGAACATAAGAAATTATAGATACGTTGGAGACGTATCAATGCCTTCGTACCATGACAGCACAAAGGGCAGCCTTGGTCCGCTCCAGCACGAGCTGCCGATGATCTCCATTCCCGGAATCTGCTTTCTGCCTTCTTCAGCTCATCGCCAAGTCAGAAATATTCTTCGGAGCGATAGATCCCGGCCAGAGTACCCGGTGGGCTTTGATACCGTTGTCAAGAAGTTATGTGCCGATGAGCTTCAAAGGAGTTATCTGCGCAATCAGATGATCCTCGATATCCCACTCCAAGGAGATCGGACAGAGTTTGGCTCGCTTCCCCCGAGACTCGTCGACGGCTTTGAAGGCGGCGGCTCGCGAGTGTTCAAAATACTCTGAGCGAAGGGATGTGGCAGAGTTAGTTCGCACTCCGACTTAGAAGTCAGTGTCAGCAAGAAAAAGAACTGAAGAAGAAAGGATTTATGCAAGAAACTTACTATCCATCTGGGCATTGATCTTCTTTAGCTCGGTTAGCCAAATAATGCACTTGGCCTTGAGGATACCCTGTTGTTGCTCCACCGAGTTGGCACGAGCTATCGTCTCCTCAAGCAACTCGGTCTGGCTTTTGACGACGGCCAACAGTTGGGATTCATTTCGGCCTCCTCGGTCTTGGCCTTGTCGAGATCTCGCTGGAGTTGGAGCACCTTGGCCTTCTCCTGCTCAAGAGCAATCTTCTGCTCGGCTATGACTTTCTCATCTTCAACAACTGTAGAAAATGATAAGCAGAACTTACTGAATCACGAAGCTGGGTGTGTCGGAAGAAAGTGGAAAGGCGAAGAATATACCTTTTCTGGCATGCTCGTCTCGGAGATCCTTGTAGGAATTCTTGAGATGCCCAAAGTCGGTGACCGCGCGCTTGGAGATTTGGCTTCGCTCTCGAGTGACATCCTGCAGAATAGGATGACAGTGTAAGTATCGGAAACTTCGTGTCGGGAATTTTTTGCCGACATAGGAAGAATGGACATTGAGATTTTTGGATTCTTGAAGATTCATGCCGAGTGTCCTTTACTCGATCGAGTTCGTTCGCTCGACATGAATCTCGGGGACTAGAGATACTATGTGTATAATAGATTACCTCATAAGTTTGTGTAGCTTGAAGAACGTTGACATGCCTGGCCCGGCGGGAAGCATAGTCGAAGAAAGCTCAATAGTGGCAGGGCCAATGTTGGCAGCGTTCCAGTCAAGGATCATCTGGTCCACCGATCTGATTGGACGAACGCCAGCAGGAGGAGCTCAAGATTTCTCACTGTCACCTATGACTTCCCTACCGGCAGACGCTTGCAGGATCGCCAGAGCTGCTGTCGGAGGAGAAGGCTGCATCGAGTTCACTGATGCGCGTTTCTTGGGCCCGACAGGAGTCTTGGCCAGGGTCAAGGTAGCTCCCTTCCCTTGGGGAGCTACAGTCTTCTGGGCCATCGACTTATTTGTCGGTGGCGGCGCTAGTGAGATAGGCTGTGGCGGTGGTGTTTGTGTCGGTGGTGGTAACGGAGGGCGAAGTGGCCCTTGCGTCTGGGAGTCCGTCATCGGAGTCTCGGTAGACTCCAGTTAGGAGCAGGATGTTGCGGCACCCGACAAAGCCTCTTTACTCGGGGCCGGGGGAGATGGCGGCGGAGTTTCAATCCGAATAGGACGAGGCGGGGAAGCCGCAGCCCGGCTCGGAATGGCGCGCTCAGTCTCATTCGTGCTGGGGGCCGTGGGTTTCGGCGCACCCGAGTCCAACTCAAGCGCCGCCCTGCGCCCAGAGGAGAAGAAAAGAGGTTAAGTCGGCAAAAAGCTATGTTGGAAAAGAAACAAAGGAAAGATAACGCGGAGTGTAACTGAAAAAGCGTACCCGCCTCTTCTTGCTGACCCTCCTAACAACGACCTTCGTATTGGTCTTTGCTTCTTGGTCGCGAGGCCAGTGGCATCCGGGTTCTCCGAAGTGGAGGTGCTGGCTCCGGTGCGCTTGCGCGTGACTCCTTTCGCGCTCGGTGCAGCTGGTGTAGAAGAGGTCGGGTAAGCATATGCCAGAGGAGTAGCATTGGTAATCTCTAGCATCACGCAATCGTCGTCGTTAGACCAGTCTTGTATCGAGGAGGTAGTTGGAGGATTACCCGCCGCGGGAGCGTGGATTGCCGGAATTGACAAATGATCTTCGTCATTTGGGTCCTCTGTAGGTGGCGTAGCCGGGATAGGAAGATCCGGCTGCCATTTTCCCTGAGCAATTTGACTATCTTCTTGGGCCTGCCGGATGAACCTCTAAGGAAGGGGCATCGCAAATTTGCAGGGTTAGTTAAGACGAAACAAGCAATACCAAGTTAATACAAGTGTGATTAAGGATGAATGTCGGATAGAATGGTCAAGAACTTACTGCGGCCGGAGGGTTTGCTCGGCTGTGAGGCTCCAGTCCCCACTCCCACGCATCCGTCATCTCGGTCGTGGCAATGGCCCGTACCCGCCTGTGCACGGCGGCCTTGTCTATATTGAACGTACTGATCCAGGTTGGATCGTACAGGCCACTTATATGGCAGATCTTGTGGACTCGGGCCTGGAGCGGGTAGACTCTCCGACTGATAAATGTCCGAAGCAAATCGTCAGCCGTCAAAACATTGCAGATCTCAAGGAGATACTTGTGAATCTTGTTGATCTCAACGTCAGTATTCTTCGGATCAAAACCCCATTGAGTCTGGGGTTCAATGCTGAACTCAGGAGGTTAATATAGTCCACCGTCGTGGCTTGGCCCACTGGATCCGAGTTCCTCACATAGAAGAAACTCCTTTGCCACTTCCGGCAAGACCCTAGACCCATGACCTTGGGAAACTCGACAAACTTCCGAGCTACGACGGTGGCCGCCCCGTAGGCAGTCATCTCCTTTTACTTAACTCCCAGGTTCGGAATACTCTTCCTCCGAAGTTGGAAATACTTGTCCCAGAGATTGACGACGGGCCAGAGGCCGAGGTAGGCCTCCGAGAAGGATGCGACGGCCGAGAGGGCCGTGATGGAGTTAGCAGGAAGGTGGTGTGGTTGGAGTCCGAACATGTTGAGAAAGGAACGGAAGAAACGGCCGGTCGGGAGGCCAAAGCCGCGTTCAAAATGCGACACAAACACCACCCGCTCCCCGAGTTGAACGCCGGGTTCATTCTCGCCAGTTGGAAGCCGACATATGAGCTGATCCGGGATACGGCGCGACCGACGCAGCCAGTCGATGTCTCCCTGATCAGCGTCGGTTCCTTCCCAACCACCCCGGATTCCATCGGTGGCCATGTCGGTCTGATCGGCCTAGTGGCTACAGGACATACCGGTGGCAATCTTCAAGGAAACACCGAGTTACTAACCGACATAGAAATTAAGTCGGGGAAGGTTACCGCAACGGTTTAGCCTGATATGTCGGGGGGAAACAACAATATGTCGGGCATAACATGTCAAGAAGATCTAGAAAATGGTAGTAAAAGAAGGAGAATATGATGAACTACGGAAAAGGAACCGCAACCGTAATGCTCTAGAGCTGCTAAGGGAATGAACTCTAGATCTACACACTGGTTAGGAATGAATCTGTGCGGGAAAGTATAGATTTCTCCTATCTTGGGTCCATATTGTAGATCTAATCTTATCAATGCAATGATTTAAGCAAGAACAAGGGCGATGGGGATGAACTACCGAAGAACTACCGTAGTACAAATCAAAATTCATGGATGAGGATCTTACCGAAGAGATTGCCGTGGTGGTGTCACGGCAGATGCCATAGGATTGCTAATGTGTGGGGTCGATGGACGTTGGTGGATCCGGGGAGGGATAGCGAGCTGAATAGCCCACACGGGGAGGATCCCGGTGTAACCGAGATCTCCCAAGAACTAGAAACGAGAGCAGCACGATAGAGGGAAGATCTAATAAACAAGAACAAATGCACGAAGGCACTCAACACACAGACGATGTACCCAGGTTCAGGGCCCTCGTGAGGAGGTAACACCCCTACTCCTGCCTTTCCTCTCTATATAATGGTGGTACAAGGGCTACAACTTGCTCGTAGATCTCCCCAAGAACAAGAAGAACTAGATGAACTCAAGGTAGGAGGAAGTAAATGCTTTAGGAGTAAATGCAACTATAGCTTTGGCTCCCAAGTTCGTCTCTCTCCCACAGTAGCAGTTATGGCGCCTTTTATAGAGTTCCGGCCAGGAGGGCCGGAAACCCTAATCCGGATTGGCCCCACCGGACAGGCCTAACCGGCATGGCGTCACCGGCTAGTGCGACCTACTCTCCGCGCTATCCGGCGTAGCCCCTTCGTCATCATCCCGGCAATGACAGCAGGCGCCGTCCTGGAACATCATTGTCCCCCTGTCAGAGACAGGACATGTCTTTGCCCATCCCGGATAGCCTTTTCCGGATTGTCGGGCTAGGCACGTCGTGTCTTGTCGTATCGTTGTCATACCGCCTGACGTGCTCCCGTGTCAGGCGCGAGGTGACCATGCTTCCGTGTCAGGCGGGAGGTGACCATGCTTCCGTGTCAGGCGGAATGGTACTCTCCCCCGCAACAGACGGGAAAGCCTGCCACAGACCGTTGACGGCCTACCGGGATCCCTCGTGCCGGTTATCTCCTTGCTTGCCCCCGTGAGCCTTTCCTGCACAAGATCCAGACCGAGATAGACGTTTCGGTTAGTACTTACCCGGATTGCCTATCCGGCAAAACCGAATACACCTCTTTCCGGGAGCCTCCTCGGAGCCCAAGATCCGAGATCCTTTCCGGAGGCGTCCGAGTTCGTCCCTGGATGAGTATCTCTAGGCCTAGCCTCCCGAAGATGTCTTAGCCTACCAGCAAAGATGTCTTCGAGAAGCTAGTTCTTAGAGGAACCATCCGCTGATGCTTTTGCTGCCATTGTGAAGGCTGGGGGTGTCTATTTATAGCTGCTAGAGCTGACCCTTGCGCCTGCCAGCAGGCACATTGCACTCTACCAGCGCTCAAGGGTCAAGTTGCCCCTTCAGCATACCAGGAGGTGTCCCTTGCTCTCACCAAAGGTCAAGTACTGTTGGCTCATTACTGAATTATTCCGGGATCTGCCCCTACCCGGGGGGCAGCCCCCCGACAGAGATGTTGGGCGCGGTGCAATCACGCGGCAGAGGCGGCAAGGATGAACCACGGCCTCCAATCGGGGATGGCGAGGGCAATCTCCGGCGTGCTTGTGCTCATGTTCATCCTTGGGCTTGGGCGCGGCAGCGGCAAGGGCGAACAAGGGAGGAAGATAAAGTGGAGAGTGAAGGGGAAGAGAACCCTCCAGTGCCCGTATATATGAGGGAAGGGGAGAGAGAGGTTTCCTATTTTCCCGCCCAGAGCAGTTTCGAAGTGGTCGTGGGATCGTGTGCGGCCGTTGGAGTAGTTGAGATTCGTGCGGCCGCATGATCGGCCACGTAGTGGGCCACAAAGTAGTAAAGGCAAGCGGCCAGATCGCGTGTGGAGGCCAACTCGGGAACCGAGGCGGCGCGCCGGAGTCAAAGACACTCGAGTACCTATGGGATGTGACAGTTGGTGGGACCCCTGACACGTGTCGAGGACGGTTCATCAGAGGAGAAACCGGGTACCGAGACAGGAAATGGTGTTAGAGTGACATGTGGCATGGCAGGATCTAAGAAATGATTTACTTATGTCGGAAACGAGCATGGAAATGGGGAATGTCGCATAGAGTTGTTCGATTCATATCGACAGCGTCGCTGGTAACCCGACATGGTAATGTCGGATGACCTTTGGATAGACCGACAAGACCAAGTCGAGTGATTTGGGGAACCGACATGGTAATGGTGGAAGTTGGTTCGAAATGACAAGTTTGTTTAAATCTAGTTCATCCCGACGTCCAAGGTTGTCGGACTTGAAGGAGATATGCCCTGGAGGCAATTAATAAAGTGTATTCTCTATCATATCTCGTTTGTTCATAATAGGTTTTTGTGTCATGCTATAACCATATTAAGCGGAAACATTAATACGGGTGTGATGCGTAAACAACCAGGTCCCTAGTAGCCTCTACTAAGACTAGTTTCGTTGCACGATTGATGATCGAGGTTTCCCGGTCATAGGGCATGGTGCCGGTCGGCAATGGAAGTCATATCATTGGATAACGATGTGATGGACATACCCAGATTTGGAGGACGTAGTCATTACGCCTTTGACCGTGAGACCAACTCTTATTGTTATTCCTGGAAGATACTTTGATTGCACCAAACGTCGTATCTTAATTAGTATGACAATAACGGTGATACTTTTGAGTATCGGAAAGGAGTAGTTGAGACGAGGGGTCAAGAGCGGGATTTGCTAGTCCGCATAGCAGGATAGATACTCTAGGGCCCACTCGGTGAGATCATGTCTAATGAGCATGCAAGCATGTGACTAGGTCACGGAGACATGAAATCATAGACGAATAGAAGATAGCGTTGTCGGTAACGAGGTCAAGCTAGATATGGAGATATCTATGAGCGACGCTCGGACACGCTAAGTATCGTCATGGCAAAAGGTTTAAGACTTTATGTTCAGTTTTGATAGATGAAAGTCATTCGTTATATCACAGGGATTAATTCATGGGGTTCAGGCCTACAAGTTAGTCGTTGATCATAGAGGGGTCTTGATCGTACCTGTTATTATACCGAACCGCTAGGGTAACACACTTAAGGGGTTTCGACAAGACAACCGGAAAGGAAAGAGATCACTGGGAATGTCCCAGGAGAGGTCCGATAGAGATCGGGCAGCGACAAAGAGTTTTCGGAGCTAGAATAAATTATATATAATATGTTTGATATTAATTAGTGTAATTAATGTCTAAATGTGATTTTATATATTTATTGTCGAATTTATTTAGGCTGATTTCCCTAAATGGGCCTTCTAGTCAAAAGAAGGCCCAAGAGGGGAAAATTCCCTAGGGGAATTCGGTGGGGGCTTGGGTAGCCAACCCAAGTGGGCCAAGAGGCCCACTAGGGGGCCGGTGCACCAGCCTATGCCGCACCAGGCATGTGGGGTTTAGTCCCACATTGCCTGGCTGGCAGGTTGGCTCCCCCTGGGAGCCTATATAAGAAGGGGCACCCCTGGCCTTTTAATTCACCAATTAATTCCACAATTCTCTCACGATTTCGTGATTCCCTTTGTCGGAGTTGCGCCGAGTTGAGAGGGGGATCTCTTCCACCATAGCCCGCTGCCGCGCTGCTGGTGTTCCGGTCCAAGTCTTCCGCTGCTCATCCTGGACTGGAGTTTCGGAGCCCGTCGTTTCCACCGTACGTGTGTAACGCCCTGCGAGGTGCTGCGCTAGCGGTACTCCGAGGTCTGCTTCCTCTACACGACCTTGAGGTCGGTTTCATCGGTCTTCATCGACAACATTCGTGCGGGAACGTAATCCCCGCTTTCGGTCTACAAGGGTATGTATTCCGATCTCCGTTCGTACTACTACATCTGCATAGAATAGATCTTGCCATGTTTTAGGGATATCGTTGCAAGGAAAATTATTGTTTTCTGCACCTGATCCCCTTCAGTGGTATCTGAGCCGATCTATCGTAGATATAGTTGTACGCTGTTAGATCCCGTGTTCTGCACGGGGGCACCGTTCCTGTTATTTGCTTCCCTTTAGCGTGCACTTGTGATTCCAGCGGCATCGAGTTGATGAAGCGGACTGGACCGACTTTACGCGTACGCTTTCGTGAGACTGGTTCCACAACTGACATACGGCTTGTATCGTATATGTGTCTGGCGGGTGTCAGTTTCTCTCTCTTTAGTTGGTCTTGCATTTTCAATGGAGGGCCCGAAAGGGATGCTTAAACATGCAATTATTGGATCGTTGTTGTGGTCATAAGGTTCATAGGTATGAAGCGGTTCTATTTACGATAGCCCCAAGCCACGTAAAATATGCAAAAGATAAAGTAGAAGCGTCTAACTTTATTTTGCAGGGGCTATGTGATATGGTCAAGGTAGGTTCATTAAATTATTTATAAACTGCGGGCGCCAAGAAGACCATGGCGCAATGGAATATATCACATTGCATTACATTTAATGTTTTGTGTGCATCTTATATTGTGTGATTATATATATTAGTGTATGTTAGTTACGCGGCGGTAATTATATAAGATGATCCCTTCAAAAATAGCACTAGTGTTCTTCCTCCAACGCGCACCACCAAGAAAGTTCTATGTTATGAGGCAGGTCGTGACGATCGGGTGTCAGACATATCGCCGTTCGCATACGGTGTGTGTAAGCCATGTTGCACAAGCGTCAGCGTGGAGGTTATAGTGGCGAGCCTAGCATATGCAGATATAGCCTCGGAACACGGAGGCCAAAAGGTCGAGCACGAGTCACAAAATTGGTGTGATGGACATTTGTCTACTCTTGAAGTTGTGCCGCCGGCTCTGACGATGAGGGGTGGTGCAATGGATAGGGCTCGTGTAATCGCTTAAACGACCAGGAGGGATGTTCGTTTGAGTGGGAGTTATCTTAGTTATTTTCTAAAAATACTATAACTCAAAATGATTATGAACAAAGTCTTATGTTGTTGCAAATTCCATTGTAGATGTCTCGCCCCTCATTTAACCTAGGTCTGTTCCTTGAGAAAGAAAAGCTTAAGACCAATGGGTCAAACTTCATGGCCTGGTTCCGCAACCTGAGGATCCTCCTCACTCCCCATAGGGTGGCCTACGTCATTGAGGCCGCCATAGGTGACCCTCCCGCAGATGAAGCCTCTGAGGATGAGAAGAAGGTCTTCCAGACCAGATCGGAGGATTCTGCCTTTGTCCAGAGTGGCATGCTCTACGCCATGGAAGCCGACCTGCAGAAGCGCTTTGAGAAGATGAGCGCCTTTGAGATTATTTCTGATCTCAAGGCTATCTTTGCGCAGCAGGCTAAGGCTGAGAGATATGAAGCTTCTGAGCTTTTCTTCTCGACCAAGATGGAGGAGTATAGCAGTGTGAGCGAGCATGTGGTCAAGATGTCTGGCTACTTTCAACGCCTGAATGCTCTGGAATGCAAGATTCCCGATGAGCTGGCGATTGATAGAGTGCTGCAATCGTTGCCCCTTAGCTATAAAGGCTTCGTCATGAACTACAACATGCAGGGCATGGCTAAGTCCCTAGGTGAAGTGTTCGTGATGCTCAAGACTGCTGAGGTGGAGATTAAGAAGGAGCACACGCTATTGATGGTCAACAAGACCGTCGATTTTTAGAAATCCGGTGGCAAGGGAAAGCAGAGCTGGAAATCCAGGAGGGAGGGCAAACTGATTGCCAAGCCCAAGACTAACAGATCTGGTCCCAGAGCTGGCGTGGAGTGCTTCTACTGCAAGGGAAAAGGTCAGTGGAAGCGCAACTGCCCCAAGTACCTGGAGGATAGGAAGTCTGGCAAGACAGTCGACAAAAAGAGCAAGGTATATTTGATATACATGTTATAGATGTGAACCTTACATCCGCCCGGAGCAACACGTGGGTATTTGATACTGGCTCTGTTTCTCATATATGTAACTCTCAGGAGGAGTTACGGAATAAACGGCGGCTGGCTAAGGATTAGGTGACGATGCGCGCCGGCAACGGATCGAGAGTCGACGTGGTGGTTGTCGGTACGCTCCCTCTACATCTACCATCGGGATTAGTTTTGGTTTTAAATAAGTGTTATTTTGTACCATCCTAGAGTGTAAACATTATAAGTGGGTCTTGCTTGTTACAAGACGGTCATTAATTTAAATAAGTATCAAGCAATCGTGCTATTCATATGAATGATATCTTTTATGTTGATGCTCCCGAGAATAATGGTTTATTCTTGTTGAATCTCGATCGTAGTACTCACATCCATAACATAGAAGCCAAATGGATTAAGTGTAGTGATGATACCGCCATGTATATGTGGCATTGCCGTCTCGGTCACGCATGAAGAAACTCCACTCCGATGGACTTTTGGACTCGTTGGATTTTGGATCCCTCGATACATGCGAACCATGCCTTATGGGCAAAATGACCAGGACACCGTTCAAAGGTTTCGTTGAACGGGCGTCGGATTTATTGGGGATCATACATATAGATGTGTGTGGACCAATGAGTGTTTCGATACGCAATGGTTATCGTTATTTCGTCACCTTCATTGATGACTTTAGTAGATACGGTTATATCTACCTGATGAAACACAAGTCTGAAACTTTTGAAAAGTTCAAAGAATTTCAAAGTGAAGTTGAGAATCAGCTTAACAAGAAAATCAAGCACCTCTGATCCGATCGTGGTGGCGAGTATTTGAGTTTTGAGTTTGGCACACATCTGAAGAGTTGTGGCATCGTACCCCAACTGACGCCTGCCGGAACACCGCAATGTAACGGCGTGTCCGAGCGACGTAATCGTACTCTACTGGATAGTGTCTTATTTATGATGTCTCTTACTGATTTGCCCGTATCCTTCTGGGGTTATGCGTTAGAAACAGCCGCATTCATTTTAAATAGGGCTCCGTCCAAATCCGTTGAAACGACACCGTATGAATTATGGTATGGCAAGAAGCCTAAGTTATCGTTTCTGAAGGTTTGGGGTTGTGAGGGGTATATTAAGAAACTACAGCCCGACAAACTCGAACCGAAGTCGGAGAAAGTCGTCTTTGTAGGATATCCGCGGGAAACCGTTGGATACACCTTCTACAACCAAGCTGAGGGCAAAATGTTTGTCGCGAAGACCGGTACCTTTCTAGAGAAGGAGTTTCTCGCTTAAGGAGTAAGTGGGAGGAAGTTAGACCTCGATAAGATCGTTGATCTTGAACTCGAGATTCCGAGTGGCGCAACGGAAGCAATTCCGAAAACGTCCTCCACGGATGGAGTGGGAGAAACTGTCGAGGAAAGTATGCTACCTCGTAGGTCTAGTAGATCTCGGATCGCACCAGAATGGTATGGCAATATGGTTTGCACCGTCATGTTAATTGAACAAGACGAACCTACGAACTACAAGGAGGCAATGGCGAGTCTAGAGTCCGAGAAATGGCTTGAAGCCATGAAATCCGAAATAGGATCCATGTATGATAACAAAGTGAGGACTTTGATGGATATTCCCGAAGGGCGCAAGGCCGTCGAGAATAAATGGATCTTTACGAAGAAGACTGATGATGATGGTAATGTGACCGTCTAGAAAGCTCGGCTTGTCGCAAACGGTTTCCGACAAGTTCATGGTATTGACTACGATGAAACTTTTTCACCAGTAGCGATGCTTAAGTCTATTCGGATTTTGTTAGCAGTTGCTGCCCATTTGTAACGCCGGGGGATTTATCCCCTTTTGTTTTTGTGAGTTTTCTTTTTGCATCGACATGGCATCGCATTGCATCGCATTAATTTAATTTGTTGCATTTGAATTAAAATTTCCACAATTAAATTCGAATGCTTTTCAAATTAATTAAAAATGTGTTATTTTCAAATATTTTAAAAATGTTAAAAACTAGTTTATTAAATTGTCTATACAAAACTAAAAATATTTTGTATGGGTTTTGTATTCAAATTCCTTTTTGTTTTTGTTTTAAAAATAGAAAACAGAAAAGAATAAACAAAAAGAATTAAAACCCAGAAGAAAAATAAAAAAACAAACATTGTAGGGCCGAATCCTTCTTTTTTTTCTGGCCCATCTCCACCGGCCCACTCCCCCTTTCTCCCTCCTCCGTACACATCAGAGAAGAAAGCGACATGGTGTTCCCCACCATGTGCCCCTCCTCACCTGCTCCCCCTCCTCTTAAGCCGCCCTACTCTCTTTCCAAACCCCTAGCCTCCTCCCTCTCCTCCCATCGAGCCGCCGCCTCCCCTCTTCTTCTTCTTCTTCTTCTTCTTCTTCTCTGATTTTATTTTTTTTCCCCAAAGAGTTTACACCGGAGAACCTCGCTGTCGCCCCGCCGCTCCAGCGCCGTCGAAGGAGCTCCCTCAAGCCCCGGAGCTCCGCCACGTCGTCACCGCCCTCTCCCCCGCAGGAATCGAGCCGCAAGCTGCTCGGGCCGTCGGCCTCGTCCCCGTTGTCTTCGGCACCGACGCCGCCGCCGCAATATTCGCCGCCTCTGCGCCTCCTCGAGATCGAACGACGACCCCACCACCCTGCCTGTGAGCTCCTCTCCCGATTCCGTCCGTTCCCTCTCTCAATTTCTGTACGTACCATCGAATTCGTCCCCGGTTCCCGTCCGTCTGTTGCCGCCATGGCTGTACGTGTTTCCTACCGCTCAAACCTACCCGAGCCCACGCCTCCCGCAATCCTTAGCACCGGACCGCACCCAGCTCTCTGCCTACACCCCCAGGTCGGGCTCGCGCGCCCGCAGCGCTCGCTGCAGATCAATGCCGCCGGCCTCCTCTGTTATTTCGTTCCCGAGCCGAAGTCTGAAGTTTTGTTTTTCAGTTAAACGTAATACTACAGGTTATGTTCCTTCGGTCCTGATAGCAGTCACAAACACAGCTCCGGCCCAGTGGCTAGCGCAGTCATCCCTCCCGCGCGTCGGATACCCGAGTTCAAATCCCATGGGCGCGTTGTGAATAAAGCCCCCTTTTTTACTTTTCCTCACACGCTGACAGGTGGGTCCCTCCAGGCAGTGAGAGAGCGCCTGGAATTCTTGCACTAAGTCCCTGTGCTCTCTGGTTTCACAACTAAGTCCCCGGAGATTTTGTTTCTATCACAAACAAGTCCCTAACATTTGTAGATACACCCCTAAACTTAATATGTTAATAACTTTAATTCTATAACTCCAATTAAAATAATCTTTATATGTTTTTATATCAGGAAAATGCAATGAATATTAATATGCCATTTGTATGCCATTTTGCATATTTTATTTTAATTGCTTAGTGTAATTTATTTGTTGCACCTATATAATTAAATATGGAATGTGTTGGGCTTTACTTAATAATTGCCCTATTCCATTTAATTTAATTACATCACCCATGCCATGTGTTGCCATGTTAACCAACATTTAATATTGTTGAGTAAATAAATAACTTGCCCCTAAATATTAATTGCCGGGGTTGCTTTCCCGCTTAATTTGGATTACCTGCATTGTATTGCATCTTGCCATGCCATGCATCATTCCCGTATGATCATGCTGGATCTTTTGCCGTAGTTGTAAAATGCATCTTTTACGCTTTCCAGTGTTTGTTGCTTCTTCGCGGATACGACGTTGAGATGTGTGAGCCACGACAAGATATGCTTCCATGCGGGATTCCAGGCAAGCAAAATTTGCTTGTTTACCTATACATTGTCTTTCATTCCTGCCGTTGATCTCTGCTACCCTAGTTATCGATTCTTGAACTGCGATCCCATCACATGTTTATCCTGCAGCCCATACAGCTTTATCCCCACATCCTAATACCTGTTGTATGTTTCTATGTTAGCCTTGCGAGTCGTAGCGCATGCTTAGAGTTGTTTGTGCGAGTCGTCTGTATGTCTTATTTTATTGCACCTGCTTAGCATGATAGGTTATTCTACCTTAATAAAATGTTGTTCTTATATTGGGGTATTATAATTAAAAGATAAGGCACCGGCGGAAGGCCTTGCGAGGTGCTTTGTTCTGCTAAGTGTCGACATAGGAACTCAGTTCTTGTCCTCAGATCCAATTTTGAGCGCACTAACCGCTTGTGGGAGGCCCTATGGAGCCCCCCGCGGCTTCGATCTAATCCGCCTCTTATCCAGGGCGCCGCAAGTAGTTCGGGCTTTCCATTTGATGCATGCATATGGTTACCTAACGATCTCATGATGATGGAGTAGTCGATTCTCATATAGGGTGGCACGTTCTTAGAGTGCTATGAAGGTCGTATCCCGCGGGCACTGGACCTGATTAGCCGTGCACACAATCATGCGGTTCCCTGGATGGATCGTAGAGAAGAGATTTGTCGTGTTGAGATGCCCTAGTTTCTGGCTTTGCTTTTAGGGTTGATCGAACGAGTACGGGTCCAGTAGTGCACCCCTGCAGGGTATAATCTTATCGATGAGCCGTGTCCACGGTTATGGACGACTTGGTGATGATGCTGGCTAACAAGATCACAGACAACTTACACCTAATCATTGTTAATTAACCTGACTAGTAATATAGAATTACTTTCACAATAACTGGTAACTAAAATTTGTTCACTGTGTGAGTTTTCCCGAATTGCTTCCTCATACTTGGTTGAGGGGGTTAATCCGAGAATGGGTTATGATTGGTGTTAGTTTTAGATGGTTATCTTATGCGCTCTCTTATCCCTCTCTGATTAGACGGAAGTTGTAGCGTGTCTCTTTAGGTTGCTAGTGTTGCTGCCGCTAAGTCCACCTCCCCTATATTTTGGGAGATGGTGTAGAAAGTAGGAAAGTCGGTTTTGCTTGCCAGGGAGTGCCCTGACCCTCTTTTGGGATGTGCTTTATGTGCAGTTAACAGGTTTGAAGTGTGACGACGTTAGCTTGGGAATCCCTCCGGCTTGGCTGGGCAGGGATATGGCGCCATTGCTTATCTTCAGGACTCTTAGTCCAATTTGTATCTTATCCGTAGTCGGATACTATTTTGCTTCCGCTGTCATTTGAATCTTTGTATTGTATCATTTGTATCTTGACTCGTTCGAGTCGTTGTTGTAATTTTATCTTCTGTTGTATTTGTGGATGTATCGAAACTGTTGTAATGTTATCACAATTCCACCCACATAATGCGCATGTTTTCGGCGTGCACATTATGTCTGGTGGGCGACCAAAAATCGTTATTATGCGGATTTCGGCGGGATCGCTTAAATCTACATAGTACCGATTTTCGGGCGTCACACCATTACGATTATGAAATCTGGCAGATGGACGTCAAAACAGCCTTCCTAAATGGAAACATTGAAGAAGAGTTGTACATGGTACAACCGGAAGGTTTTGTCGATCCAGGAAATGCTAACAAGGTATGCAAGATTCAGCGATCCATCTATGGATTGAAGCAAGCATCTCGGAGCTGGAATCTTCGCTTTGATGAGGTAATCAAATGTTTTGGATTTGTCCAAAATTTGGAAGAGACCTGCATTTACAAGAAAATGAGTGGGAGCTCGGTTGTGTTCTTAGCACTATATGTAGATGACATATTGCCGATTGGGAATGATGTGGAACTTCTGAGTAGCGTGAAGGAATATTTAAACAGTAAATTTTCCATGAAGGGTTCTCTGCCGGTTATCAAGAATAAAACATTGCGGAAGGCACAGTGTCCGGTAACGGAACTGGATAAGGCCGATATGACTAAACATCCCTATGCTTTAGCCATAGGATCGATTATGTATGCAATGTTAAGTACTAGACCTGATGTGGCATTAGCTCTAAGTTTGACAAGCCGGTTCCAGAGTAATCCTGGAATGGCGCATTGGATTGTTGTTAACGGCATTCTTAAGTATCTCAATAAGACAAAGGAAATGTTCCTTGTCTATGGTGGCTGCGATGAAGAACTTGGCGTAACAGGTTACGTGGATGCAAGTTTCTTCTCTGACCCCGATGACTCTAAGTCACAGACAGGTTATGTGTTCAAGGTGAATGGAGGCGCCGTGTGCTGGAGAAGTGGGAAGCAACCCATTGTCGCACAATCTACAATGGAGTCGGAGTACATTGCTGCTTGCGAAGCCGTGAATGAAGCTGTGTGGTTGAGGAAGTTCATCATTGAACTTGGAGTGTTCCCGAGCGTGCAAGGAGCCAAGGTCTCACTCCACCGCCAAACACATTCTCTGACGCTTCCATGTGATACGTCAGTACGTACAAGGAGGTGATGTGAAGATTTGCAAAGTGCATACGGATCTGAATGTGGCAGATCCGCTGACGAAGCCTCTCCCTCTTGACAAGCATGAAAAACACCAGTTAGCTATGGGTGTTAAGCTTTTACCAAGTTGTAATCTAGATTAATTAGTACTCTAGTGCAAGTGGGAGACTGAACGAGATATGCCCTAGAGGCAATTAATAAAGTGTATTATTTATCATATCACGTTTGTTCATAATAGGTTTTTGTGTCATGCTATAACTGTATTAAGCGGAAAACATAAATTCGGGTGTGATGTGTAAACAACCAGGTGACTAGTAGCCTCTACTAAGAATAGTTTCATTGTGCGATTGATGATCGAGGTTTCCCGATCATAGGGCATGGTGCCGGTCGGCAATGGAAGTCATATCATTGGAGAACGATGTGATGGACATACCCATATTTGGAGGACGTAGTCATTACGCCTTTGACCGTGAGACCAACTCTTATTGTTATTTCTGGAAGAGACTTTGATTGCACCAAACGTCGTATCTTAATTATTATGACAATGACGGTGATACTTTTGGGTATCGGAAAGGAGTAGTTGAGACGAGGGGTCAAGAGCGGGATTTGCCGGTCCGCATAGCAGGATAGATACTCTAGGGCCCACTCGGTGAGATCATGTCTAATGAGGTTGCAAGCATGTGACTAGGTCACGGAGACATGAAATCATAGACGAGTAGAAGATAGCGTTGTCGGTAACGAGGTCAAGCTAGATATGGAGATATCTATGAGCGACGCTCGGACACGCTAAGTATCGCCATGCCAAAAGGTTTAAGACTTTACGTTCAGGTTTGATAGATGAAAGGCATTCGTTATATCACAGGGATTAATTCATGGGGTTTAGGCCTACGAGTTAGTCGTTGATCATAGAGGAGTCTTGATCGTACTTGTTATTATATCGAACCGCTAGGGTAACACACTTAAGGGGTTTCGACAAGACAACCGGAAAGGAAAGAGATCACCGGGAATGTCCCGGGAAAAGTCCACTTGAGATCGGGCAGCGACGAAAGAGTTTTCAGAGCTAGAATAAATTATATATATATGTTTGATATTAATTAGTGTAATTAATTTCTAAATATGATTTTATTTATTTATTATCGAATTTATTTAGTCTGATTTCCCTAAATGGGTCTTCTGGTCGAAAGAAGGCCCAAGAGGGGAAAATTCCCTAGGGGAATTCGGTGGGGGCTTGGGTGGCTGACCCAAGTGGGCCAAGAGGCCCACTAGGGGGCCGGCACACCATCCTATGCCGCACCAGGCATGTGGGGTTTAGTCCCACATTGCCTGGCTGGCAGGTTGGCTCCCCCCTGGGAGCCTATATAAGAAGGGGCACCCCTGGCCTTTTAGTTCACCAATTAATTCCCCAATTCTCTCTCGATTTCCTGATTCCCTTTGTCAGAGTTGCCCCGAGTTGAGAGGAGGATCTCTTCCACCATAGTACGCTGCCGCGCTGCTGGTGTTCCGGTCCAAGTCTTCCGCTGCTCGTCCTGGACTGGAGCTTCGGAGGCCGTCGTTTCCACCGTACGTGTGTAACGCCCTGCGAGGTGCTGCGCTAGCGGTACTCGGAGGTCTGCTTCCTCTACACGACCTTGAGGTCGGCTTCGTCGGTCTTCATCGACAACATTCGTGCGGGAACGTAATCCCCGCTTTCGGTCTACAAGGGTATGTATTCTGATCTCCGTTCGTACTACTATATCTGCATAGAATAGATCTTGAAATGTTTTAGGGAAATCGTTGCTAGGAAAATTATTGTTTTCTGCACCCGATCCCCTTCATGACTACAACAGCTTCGGGGACTAATGTCGGGGGGCTACCCTGGGTAGGGTAAAGGCAGGGACAAGTTGGTCACATTGTCAGTAAGATTGTCCCTTTGGCTAGCACCAAAGGTCATTTGACCCTTCGAGTTGTGAAGTGTTAACCTTTGGAGGTGCTCAGAAGGTGACTCTTGGGAAAAGGTAAGAGGTGCCCTTTGGAGGAGGCAAGGGGCAGGCTGGAACACTATAAATAGACCCACATCTCCTCCTCACTCAAGCAGAAGCAGGGAGTTCTCCTAAGAACCAGCTTTTCAAAGATGTCTTTGGGAGCAAGCCTAAAACATCTTCGAGCAGCTGGGCCTAGGGCCACTCTCTTGTGCGACATAGGAGACAGAGGCAGGATGACACAAGTAGGGCAAGTTTTGAAGAGAGGTGGAGTCGACGTATGCTTGTGTCGGGTGAGACCGACATACTCTCGGGTATAGAGGGACAGAGAGTGGACTAAAAGGTGATCCGACTTATGATTAGACCGCCATAACCAAACCGACATTCCTATGTCGGCGCTATCCCTTTATCTATTGTGTGCAGGACGGAGGTAAAGCTATATCGGAACTCGGATGGAGTTCCCGATAGACCAAGTCGGGCACAGCCGTGCCAGGCTAAGGATGAATGTCTAGCATATCCAAGCCGGGCTAGGCAAGGTGATCCGACATACCTCATGTCGGAGGAGAAGTCAAGGGCAAGGACACTGATCTCCCTAACACAGAAGACAAGTCACTTCTCGGCTGACACGGAAGCAGAATAGAAGGCGAAGTACCGCACGAAGGTGACTATTCCACTGTAGAACTGACATGCTGACAGGGGACAAGGCATGGGCAAGCCCTGTCTCGTCTCTGACACGAAGAGCATCATCGACTAGCTCGGCGCCACCAGGACTAGGCCATGATGAACTGACTAAGCCTACACGGATAGCTCGGCGGCTAGGTCGGGTAGGCCACGTCGGCGTTACCGTTAACCCGGAGACACTGCCAAGTGGACCCGGGCGAGTTAGGATTTCCGGTCAACCTGGCCGGAACTCTATAAATAGTGCCATAACTCCTCCTGCGTGAGGCACGCCCAAACCTGAGTTACACTTATTTCCCTGAGCATTGCTCTCTCCCTCCCTCTAGCATTTAGTGTTCTTGGAGGAAAACAGCAACTTGTAGATCTTGTGAGACACATATAAGAGAGGGACACAAGCAGAAGTAGGGGTTTTACCTCCTCACGAGGGCCCTGGACCTGGGTACATCGTGTTGTTTGTGTGCTGTTGGTTTTGGTTTTTCGATTCTTGTTATTTCTCCCTTGTTCTTACGAGTTCTTGAGATCATGCGTGCATGTCTTCCGGCATGCAAGCCCTCCCCAGATCCACCAGCGCACTGTCGGCCTCCAACTTTAGTCACCCAGTGGCATATGTCGTGATACCACCACGACACTCTCGGATATAAGCCTCTCCTGACCTAAAAACGAGGGACCCCTCTGTGCGTCGCTGCCGCCTCGAAACTCAATTCGGGGACCATAAGTCTTTGTTCCGGCACCCTGCCGGGACGGGGAATTGAATGGGGTCATCGCCATCGTCATCACCAACGCCTCTTCATCAACCATCCATGTGTGATTAATCCCCGTTGTATACACATATTATTGACCGGAACCGAAGGCCCCAAAGTGACAATAATGGCAGCCGGTGGGGATGGCTGTGATTTGAGGATCACATGTGTTCACGGAATGTAAATGTTTTGCTCTTATAGTTAATTAAAAGGAGTACTTTAATTACCAGAAGATTCCCTAGAGGCCCCGCTACAAACGGGCTGGTAGGACAAAAGATGGTGTGCAAGTTTCTCGTAACGAGCACGCACAACTAAATTGGAACACATGTCTATGGTATTTTAATCCTGTTGTCTACTATGCCTACAGTATTTTAGTCCTGCTGTCTACTATAATCACAACTGTTGTCTTATTTCTACCGCTGATATTATTTCACTACTGTCACTACTATAAAACGGTTGCTACTGATAATCTGTCTCGAGCAAGTCTATTCATAGGTACAGCTGAACTGACAGTTCATTTGTTAAGTCTTATAAATATTATTTGCCTCTCCTTGTGTCGTATAAAAAAATTTGGGTTATACTTACCTCGAAAACTGTTGCAATCCCCTATACTTGTGGGTCATCATCGCGCTACATGGTGGCCATCGATTATTCTACATGGTTGTGCAGGTCAATCAAGGCCTTGACATTCAGGCGCACTTGCTTATCCAAGAAGTAAAGAATTTGGCGAGAGTCATCCAGGTCCAGCACGAAGGCCGACAAACGACCCACGTCAGAGGAGGCTTGTCGGGACGTCACCAGTTTAGACGGGGATGTCGTTGTTGCTCGGGAGCTTGAGGCCGGAGGGACAACTCTGTGGACTCAAGTCTCGCCCACGACATTTCGTGGCAAACCCTCTGAAAAAGGGACATGCATAAAAAGGCAAGCCATGGAAGAAAGAAGGAGTTCAGGGCACTTACGGGCGGTAAGGTCCCCCGAATCGGCATCATTCGGTGGCGAGGGCTCAGCCCGCTGGGGGCTGACCACACCCGTGGAAGTTGGGGGACTACCCTGCTGAGTGGGATCGCCAACTGCAACGGGGAGACGCCACGACGGTCGCTCCATCACAACCCATCTCATGTCGTGCACCCACCGCTCATCGCCGCCGTTGTGTGTTGCCGCTTGACCGCATCTGTCAGCCAGGCCATGCTCTCCTACCTTGCCACCTTTGATGGCCGGGGGCGCCACCACCACCTGAGGATGGTGGCAGCAACGGCCGGGAAGGCTCGGAGTAGGTGGCTCCCGCTAGCTAGGGTTTCAACCCCACGGTGTCGCCCGCGCGAGCTACACGGGAGGAAAGGAAAGTATGTCTTTTATGAGTTTGAACCAGCCGGCAAGTTTTGAAGTAACAAATATCAGTAAAATCTCAAATCCTATACAATTCGCCTATTCGATTCGATTCGGTAAAATTCAATATATCTACCGACTCTGGAGTGTTGGAGAACATAGATTGATATTTTTGACGTAGCTCATGTAAGAAGAAATCAGTGAAAGAGGAGTTAAGGAACATGACTGCTCAAGTGGTCAATTAAACATTCAAAAAAATATCCTGGTTAAATTTTCAAACCGGATATCTATGGTTCCAGTTTGACAGCGGGATGTCCGAACACTACTAATGTTGATTTTTCATCCGAGTAGTTCAGCCCGTCAGGTCTGGTCTGCAAATTCAATATTATAGTCTAGTTTTACGTTGGCATGTTGGAACCACCACCTTGGTAGTGGTGGTTAAGTGAAAAAACAATCGAAATATTGTAGTCCAGTTTTATGGTGGTGGTTAAGTGAAAGAACAATCGAAAGACATACCTATGCTTTGGAGATGACAATAACAGGACGAGCGCTCTAAGAACATCTCTAGCAGAGCCTTCAAACTCACGCACTCAAATAAACTTTAAGGTTCAACTTTTTCGAGAATTATACTCGGAAGAACAAGCAACACATAGCAGAAACCTTAAACAGAACTGGATACACAGAACTGGATATGTTTTGATTTTGGCGGGAACAAACCAGAGTTCTTCCCCGATTCATCACAGAGAATTGTTCTTCACTCATCCATACATAATTATACATTGTTCTACACTAATCCAAAAGCTAAACTAGATTAGAAGGTCGCCGTCTAACCCTACTGCCAAAATTTGGCTCACCGGAGCCTCGGATGCGGCGACGGCGACGCGGTGGAGACCGATGATCTTTACTCCTCGTCGGAGACAAGGTCGACGACCTCCTCGGCGTACACCTTCCAGTAGACGCTCTTCTCGGTGGCGACAGCGTCTACCTCGAGTCCCTGTCAGAGTAGGATCTGGTCGATCTTCTCCTCGCGGGCAGCCTGCGCCGCCTTCTCCTCCGCTTCCCGCACTGAACGGAGCATCACTTGCGCCGTGATGGCGTCAAGTGCGTCCTCGAGGACGAAGTCCTCCACCGCGACAGCTGAGTCGAACGTGGCAGCGCCGTACTCCTCCGCCGGAGGCAGTGCCGCTAGCGCGGTGGAGGTGCCGGCGCTGTCGGTTGAGCTTCCAGCCCCGTCCTCGCTGCGGAAGTGGGCCTCATACTCGGCGCGTGCGAGGTCGAACTCCTCGAGCTCGCGTCGGAAGTAGGCCGACAGGACCGGGCGGCCCCAGTTGATGTAGGCGCGCACCCACCGCTTCCGACCACCATCGGAGGACACCGCTTGCGCGCGCCTCTTGTTGAAGAAATCCCCGTCGAAGGAGCCGCGGCGGGGTGGAGGGCTGGCGCTTGGGGGGCATCGGGCGGCGGAAGTGGGCTACGACGGCGCGTATTGCTCGTCGGAGTTGAAAGAGCGGCGGCTTGGATTCCTCATCACCGATGCGGGTGAATAAGGATTGTGAGCTAGAAATGTGCCCGAGCCTGGCATAAATACGGATGGACGCGCCGCCTGCGCCCTTATCGCGTTTGACCGGTTCGTGTTCACAGGCTCTGCTATTGATAAAAAAAGACTCGAAGACTCGACCCGTGACGGAAGCTCTGCTAGAGATGCTCTAACAGAGGATATAGGTTACCAGCAAATACACCAATAACTACCGGACATAAAAAAGCAAGGACTTAATCAAGATGGACAATCTGGCCATGAGGAAAATGCCGCCAAGTTATCGGATGATTAATTCTGATCACAAAAGAATATCGGTCAGAAGCCACGGGAGGCATTAAGTCGAACCTACTATTTCCTCCCTACTCCCGACAAATACTGGTTAGCTGACCTCTACCCTCTGTGATCACAAAAATATTCCTCATCGTGAGCCAACACGAAATGGCACCCAGCTGTGCTCGTTCGCAACAATGAATTACCACCACTAACAAGTCTGAACAGAATGGAATACATCATCATCGCAGTAGAATACAATGGTTGTGTAGCAGCTAGCGGCAAAGCATCTGAAGGCGGTATTTGCAGTTGTTCGATCAAAAAGGCGGCTGGGTGCAAAGACATGGCGACTCCTTGACTTGGCGACAACACCCATGAGTTGTTAAGCTGTTGATCAAAGAGACTAGTTAATGTAGGTGGATGAATATTTTATGGGAGTTTCAGAACAGAAGTAAAAAAAGCTTATTCCAAGAACTTATTATGACGACTTACCTAGTAAATAAAGTTCCTTTATGTCTGCATGAAGGCATCCAGCTTTGATCTCTTGAGATGCTGTGGTCTGAAATCCTCCAACTTGAGATTGGAGCCGGTCTTGGCCTCGTTCAAGAACGAATCCCCCTTTTCTCTCTTGATAGACTCGAGAACTGCCCCAAGGACATCAGCGGCGATGCCTTCCCGTACAAGGTGTCCAGGTTCCTCTCCGCCTTCTTCAATCAATCTACCTACGTCTTGCAAAAGCAATATTTTTTCCAGCACAAACCTGGCAAAGAGTCGTCCAAGATACTCCGAGGCCCTTGGAGAATCACTTAGGGCGTCTTCCAATGAAGAAAGAACAGACGAGAGCCTGAACATTTTGTTGTAATCAGCACACACCCTAGTGAATAGGAAAGGACAATGAGAGGAGAAAGAAGCAAATCACTTACCCCTCAATGAGCTGAGGCTTGAGAAATAAATTATATCCACCGTTGAAAAGGCCGACAAAGAGCTTTTCCAACAACTCTCTCTCCATGTCTTTTCTCTCAAAGGAGTCATTTACCCAAAGTGATACCACAGAGGGATAGAAGCTGGGAGCATTCAATTCTTCAATACACAATGCAACCTCCTTTTCATCTTTTGCACTGCAAAAACAAGTCGCATGTTAGCACATGGCATAACGGAAACTCACGGGGCGTTCATGGGTTTATGATAACAGAGAGAGAGAACCTGAAAATTAAAAAATTAAAAATGAAATACTAAAGAACAAAAAAAGTGCACAAACAGGATCCTAAACATTACATGGGATATGTATTCTGTTTCTAAGGTGTTTGAATTTGGACAACTGACAATGGATTGCCACCACCACAACCTCATTAATGGAAACTTTGAGCAAATAAATTTCGAAATTTGCAGAATTGTGACTAACTAGTCTCACAATAGCAGTAATCCAAATATTAGCAGTTACTGATAGTAGCACATACTATCATGTATTTGTTTATAGAAAAAATTAGCTAGTACTAAGGAATAGCCTTTAAGGGTCTAGACTCACAATAGCAGTTCTTATAGTAGCACATTATTATCATGTAGTTGTTCAAAGTATATACTAAACCTTAGATAGAAGGAAAACAGGGATCGCCTTTAAAGGGTCAAATGTGCAGTAGAGATTAAAGTCTGGTGCCTCTTGAAGAAATATGCTGTATGAACACTCATAGAGGTTGAAATGTACCTATAATATTCCCGGATGGTTGCAATAGATTTCTCTCTCAGATCCTCCTCAGAGTATGATTTCTTTCCCGAGGGTCCGTCCTGGCTAGCAGGTCTCTGTGAAGAACCAGCAGACTGTATAACAGGTGCTATCCTCCCAGAGACTCGATCTGGAATCCTCAAGCTAGTGTCCTCTCTTCCGGTCGAAGCCACTGCGTTATACCCGTTAGGACTGTTTACCATCCTGCGATGGTCAAGAGCGCTAGGAGGTTCAGCATTTGATACTGGTGGCTGCCCCCTTAAAGACATACCCCTAGCCAGGCCACCTTGCGGTCCAAGAGTGATAGCTTCGTCCTTGACAGAACGCTGGGGAAGGGGAACAGTTCTATTATCAAATTGATGCCTTTCCTGCTCAAACCGGATATCCTGATTACCAAATCCACGTCCTCTTTGCTGAGGACCTGGGGATAGCATTGGTGCTGCCAAGCCACGGGAGCCATAATCCATTGGTGGGCCCCCTCTTCTTGGAGCAGAATTAATGACTGGACCACGAGCTAACCTACTCGACTGAGCGTGTTTTTCCTGAGCTGCATCCCTGTGAACCTCATCAATCTTCTTGGGGCCATCCACTTTACGCCTTTGCTGCCATCTGTTCCTCCTGAGATCGATTGAATCTCTCAGCAGGAATTTAACACGGGAAGATATGAGCTCACTAGTTGACAAGTAGCGCATCATACCAAAATATGCATCCAGATGTTCCTTAGCCTTTGGATGATCTATCATCTCACCAATTGTACTCATCAATTTGCATAGTGCTTCAATATTTTCCTCGTCTGGCTTCTCATAATTTCCAATCAATTTTTTGATGCATTCATGCATGATGCGCTCCGTCAACATCTTCTTTTTGTACAATTCTCCAATCAACCTAATGTTTCCTAGCATGCGCCTTCGAGCTTTAACTCTCTTTTCTTCCCTTTCCTCTTTGGTTTGCTTAACATCACCTTCCTCCTCTGTTTTCTCTGCTTCTGCTTCTTCTCTTTCACCCCTCTCAAACTCCTCTTGGCATTTGTTCAACAGCAATCTCTTGAATGTTATTTTCTCGTTGTCCTCACTAAAATCTGGCAGCACACCAGCCAGATGGGAACAGAAGTCAGCATACATTTCACAGAATGTTGGTTCCATCAAAGCTTTGTCAAATATCTGTGAAATGACCCCAGTAAGAGTTGACACGTTGTCGATGTTCACCTCTTTGACTTGTTCAAACAGCTTATCAAAGTTCTGTGGGGTTAGTTTATTAAGAATTGATTTCAGCTGCCTCTGCTTTGCCTGCTCCTCATCAGAAACTTTGCCAACTACATACTTTTTCTCTGCTTTGTGCATTATTTGCATCGGTGTAACCGGAGATGGGATCAGACCCCTTTGCTGCCATCTATCTGCATCAGAGCCACTGCGATTTACTTGAGGTGCAATGGATTGCATTGGTCCTCCAAGAAGTCCAGTACGTTGATTCCTTAAAACACCATGATTGCCTCCTGGCAGGGCACCACGGTAACTTGATGCTGGACCGTTTGTCAAGTCCATGTGGGCATCACGACCAGGACTGAAAGGAACACCTGATTTTGTTGTCCATTTATCATCATCCATTGGAACACCACGGCGATCACCACGAGATGTTGGTCTATTTCCAGGATTTGGGTGAGGTTCCCGGTCAATAACAAAGGACTTACCAACCAAATCCTTGAAAAGAGAACTAGTAGCAGGATCCATGCAGAAGCCAACAGGAAGACCAGAATACTGATGTGCAAAAGTTAGCAGAAAATCACGTGAATATTTTTTTTTACCGTTAACTTCATTTATATCTGAATCTGAAACTTGCCCTGCACTAGCCAGGTTTCCAGCTCCTGCACTTTGTAGCTTTGGAGTAGATATGTCTGCTGCATCTTCCCAATCATCATCAGGCTCAACCTTTTTCTTTCCATCATCCTCGCACATATTGCCCTCTCTTTCTGATTCCTCGGGCAGCACATGTGTTCCACCAACTATTGATGATCTATCAGCACCCTCTGCTGTGGTAGTACCTTCTAGTTGTTCTTCTGGTCCCTTGTATGCATTATAAAGATCTGAAGTCCCAGCCGCATCAGCTTTTGAAAGCATTTCCTTCCGTTTTTTCTTTTTTCCAGCTGCGGACTTTGTTCGAGTAAGCTCCGCTGTTGGTTTTTCCCTTGATAAGGGTCGTGGTGCAGCACTTGATTGATCAGCACTTGTTTGATCCTTCAATCCATCTGCGTGTTCCCCTTCCTCCTGAGATGCAACTGAATGATTCTCAGGTAACATGCCGGCAGTAATACTGGAAGCGGCTGTTTCCTGAGTACTGATGTTATCTTTATCATTGGCACTTCGGATGGTAGACTCCGATGAAGTTACAGAACTGGCCTCAGAGACATCATTGCCATCGACAAAAGCTGATGAAGTTTCTGTATCCTTCTGTGATCTATTCGCTAAATTGTGTTCTTCCGGTATAGATGGTGTGGGCTCTTTTGGTAGCTCTTGTGGGTCAGTCACACAAGATGCTGCATCTGCATTGCTGGGCTTCGGAATCTCCAATGATGCCTGTTCAGCTATGTCCAGCGTGCACTCATGCGATTCGTTTCCAGTAGAATCAGACAAAATTTTATCATCACTAGCTTCTGGTGGGATTTGTTGAGTTATTTCACTCTCTTTAGATTCAGCAGCTGCGAAACCTAGGCTTTCAACTGCTTGGGGCTCCCCAGTAATCACAGAGGATGATTTTGCAGAGCTGATATCTGCGACGGAAAGATCGACAGCTGGCAATGCAAACATGTTAGGAAAACACAGAAGCTCATATGCAACGATTCTTACGTTAATTTAAAAACAAATAAAGTGCATACCATTTACTGCTGTGCTGTCAGCTTCACTTGTACCAAGAACTGGAGAAACACAACTTTCAGATGTTGCAGTTGTTACGCCTGAGGCTGTGCTGGTTAAATCCAACTCTTTACTGGTGATGAAGCTCTTGGCTTCAATGTGACCAACACCCTCATCTGCAACCTTCACAGAAGTTTGCCCCTTGAACTCTTCAGCGGACGAAGCAGACTGGATGAAGGCAATATTCAAGCACGTTAAGAAAAGAAAACATGTGCCAAACCGCAAAAACAGTGATGGGGAAAGGGAAAGGGAAAGGGAAAGGGAAAGGGCAAACAATGTACCTGTGGCTGCTGTTGCAAATTCTTTGCATCCTTTCTAGTCACATTTTGTTTGGTGTCCTTAAGTGAATCAGTTCTTTGAATGGCTTCCTTGTTCTTTCCATCGACCCCCGACGAAATCGAGGGTGAATTTGTAGCAGGAAATGACAAAGCATCAGTTTCTAATTTTGTAGCTTGAATCGGTAAGGGTTGAGTTACCATGGTGGGATGCTGCTCTGTGACAGCTGGTGCTTTACTCTCCTTGGAATGCTTCTCTGTGACTGATGGTGCTTTACTCTCCTTCCCACTAGCTGGTTTATTTGAACCAATGGTCCCAGAAAGAACTTCGTTGTCCTTTTGTTGATGTGGCATCACATGCTCAGACACCTTTAACTTAGGTGCATCAGATTTACCTGGTGGTAAATTTATCTTGACTGGGGCAACAGGTTTCTCCATGTGTAAACCAACATGTGGTTTACCTGTGATTTGGGGCTGACCAGATGCTGCGGCACTGGCTATGTTGTCCTTGTGACTGGCAGAAGCAATATTTGGCATAGATGGGTTCGTGAAAGGAACCGATTGCCCGGCTTGGGTGGTAGGATAACTAAATCGAGGCTGTGATCCACTGGGAACCTGGCCAACGCCGGTGGTGCTGGTGTAATACATACCTGACTGGTTATATGTGGTCTGCTGTGAAGGAGGGTAGTAGACCAAAGGTTGAGTTGCATAGCCACTGACTTGCTGGGGCTGTGGTCCCACATTAGATGAAGACCGCCCAAGCTTCACTTCTTTATTAGTAATTGGATCAATAATTTTGATAGCACTCTTCCGAGGACCAGCAAGCTTATTCTGGTGTTGCTGTGGATACTGTTGAGCCATGTTCAAACTAACATTGCCCAACTGAGGAGGGAGTTGATGACCACCAACTGACGGGAACATCATAGTTTGTCCTTGATGCAGCATTTGCTGATGCATTTGATGCTGCTGCATATTTTGGACGTACATATGCTGCTGAACCTGGGACGCATTGCCACCAGGCAATCCCATAGACATCTGCATTGAGCTAGGCACAACGCCCTGATTATGACCGCCAAACTGTAAGGGGACTTGTGGTTGTTGATGGTGATAATGCAGAGAGGACATGGGCATCCCAGGTATAGGTTGAACAGTGGGCCTCTGTTGTGTAACATTCGGGACGGATGGAGAAACATGCATATCTCTCTTCGCTTGGGCTGGAACATTAGTGTTCACAGCATTTGGCTGACTCGGACCAAGAGCATCCTTTCTTTGGTGCTGCTGCTGAAGGGGTTGCTGCTGTGGCAGCGGCTGCTGTGGAGGAGGGTGTGGCTGCTGCTGTGAAGGGGGATGCTGTGGCTGCTGCTGCTGCTGCGAAGGATGGTGCTGCTGTGGAGGGGGATGCTGCGGCTGTTGCTGCTGCTGCTGATGCTGTGAAGGATGGTGCTGCTGTGGTGGGGGATGCTGCTGCTGTGGCGGCAGATGCAGCTGTTTTAGGGCTGGTGGTATAGGCATAGAAGGTGCAACCTTAAGTCCCTCTGGAAGAACCTGAACGGAATATAAAAGTGGTATTATAATACAATCTGTTCGAACATTGAAACCTTATTAAAATGACTAGCAACACAATTTGAAAAAAAACATAAGAAAAAGAAATCACTTGTTAAAGGTTCCAGAAGTTAGACAATTCACCGGAACATATAAAAAAATTGGCAGCCTGTTACTGGTACGTCCAGTGAATCAATAGCATCTAACAAACAGCTTGGCATAGCTAGCATAGAACAGGAAATTGCTATGCGGGGGAAGGGGGGATACCTGATTACGTTTCTGCTCATCCAGATTTGGAGGAGCTGAGCTTGTCCTAGCAGGGAATTGCTATGCAAGAGTAAATTAGAAATATAAGTGGTGAAAATAAGCAGAAACTTGAGAAAAGTGGATTAAGAGATGCAAAACTGTAATAATAAAAGACAAGGAACACAACATACCGGCAGACCGTTTGCGTTCATGTTAATACTACCAAACTGCAAGTTAAATCCCTTTGATGATTCCCCTGAAAACAAAGAAAGCAGCAGAATATTACCAACATGCATGCCTAGTATCGAAACGACGACCTAGAGAAGGCGTCCAGAACCAGCACGGATGGTGATCACAGTTCCTACCCTTTATAGTCGTACTTGCGATTAGTAAAGTGCAAGAGGAGAAGTGAAGCAAACCTTTTGGTGCCCCCTGAGGAGCCGGTGCATTGGAGGTCTTTGAAGGCGCCCTTGGGGCAGCACGAGGGACATTTTTAGGCAAGGGTATATACGCTGGATTGTCGCTGGCGGGCGACATCGGGGGTGGTGCTTGAACTGCGGGCGAGTCTGCAGATTGAGAACATGCACGCAAACAACAATTAAGAAACACATTAGGTCCCAGTTTCCACAGGAGCAGGATGGGGCGTGTGAGTCACCATGATGCTGTGGCCGTGGCGCGGCGGCGACGACAGGAACGTGCACATTCTGGGGCACCGGAGGGCGCGGCGGCGTCTGCAGGGGCCCGGGTGCTGGAGCGGGCTGGAAGCCGGTGGTGTCCGTCTGGTTCACCACCCTCTGGTGGCCGCCGTGGCCATTGCCGGGCTTCCTGAAGCTGCAATCGAGATCCATCAAAACCCTAGCTTTTGTAGCGTCTAGTCTATCACAGGATCAAATCGCGAGGGCCCGCAGAATCACGTAATCATCAAGAGGATTAGGTGTAAGTATAGGTACCTGCGGTTAGATGAGAGGGGAGGCTGGCCCCCGGGGGGGCCCCCGGGGCCCTTCGCCGCGCCGCCGACTCCGCCTCCGCGGTGGCCGCCGAAGCTGCTAGAGCGGGCGGGTCTCCTCGCGTGGCCCTCGCCCCTGATGTCCCCTCGCTGGGACATAAATCCGCTTGCCTTCCGATCTCCTCCTCCTCCTGCTCCTCCTCCTCGTCTACTACCCCTGATCCAATCGCGACGTAAATCGGCGGACGATAAATCCGCCCGCGGTACGCGGAACAGAAGAAAGAAACAAACACACAAAAAACGACCTAGGCCGGAGCACCGCGCAGCGCGATGAGCGGCGTCGGCGGCGGGGGACGAGGAGGCGTACCTGGGGGCCTCGGAGGGCGGCGGCGCCTAGGGTTTGCGGTCGTGTCCAGTGGCGAACACGAGGGGGGCGGACGAGCTGCGAGATGGGTTTGGGTTGGGGAGGGGGGTGGGGTGGGAGAAGTGCGAGCGAAGCGACAGGGAGAGGCCACACGTCCGGAACTAGTAGTAGCCCTTCCTAGGGCAGGGCAGCAGATCGGGGGCGATACGAGTTACCAAACCAAACCAAATCCTCCGCCCGTAACAGAAACTACTCTACTCCGTATCAAATTGTTTTCGGGGATTGATTCCGATTTTGTTTGAATTTTTTGATTTAGTTTCCCTTCCGACTAGGAAAGAGAGGAGGCGCCATCAGATGCGATTGGATGGCTGGCCGCTTTGCCCGCCGTGTGCACGCGCGCAGCCGTGTGCGTCAGGCTGCAGGTGGCAGTGGGCCGTCCACCGTACCCACTACCCAAGCCCACTGAATATTGTATGTGCTACGTGGACATCTACGGATAAGAGAGACATACGAAGTTACGAGGGATAGATGGGACTCCCCAGGTCGAGCCCAGATATCGTTCCCCACATCGAACTTCGGAGGAGACGAGCCTTGCCGTCGGCTACATTCCCATGGCATGTCGTCGCCTCCTCCTCATGGTCGAGGGGACGGAGGTCTTCCCTCCCAATTGGAATGGCAAGCCCACATCACATCGCAATTGAGCTCGGAGACGTCAAGGCAGGCGAATCCTCCTACATGATTTTACCTCCTTCGTGATCGTCGTCCACCACATGTTCATCATCGTCATGGACGGCGTCAAGACGGACATCCACGAGGGTACGCTCCACGGTAAGGTCACCATCACCAGCCCTCTCCACTGATGGCCTCTAGAGTGTCGCCGTGCATGACAGGGGAGGGGGCACTGTCTCCTTCACCATGTGCGTCGACGTGGCCTCCGAGGGCGTCAGCCCCGCATCTTTCGTCAAGTGTGGCGTCACGTGCGTGGAGCATGCCCTCGTGGATGTCCGTCTAGTGCGCGCGGCGTCACGGCCCAACATCTACCATGCTAATATGGCCTAATAGGTCTTTTGATTAGCAAGTTGAGTACCAGTGCCCTCCACATCAAGTCGTGCCAGCGAGTGATGATTTTCTCGTTGTGCAACAACAAACTCGTGATGAAACAATTCATGACCAGCTGCAAAATGATTTAAACATGTGTTTGTGGACCGACAAGTGTCACACATTGTTTTCTAGAACTCTGCCAAATTTTTATTTACATTTAAATTGTTG
Organism: Poa annua; assembly: GCA_026929855.1. NCBI lineage: Eukaryota > Viridiplantae > Streptophyta > Magnoliopsida > Poales > Poaceae > Poa > Poa annua. The sequence continues at coordinate 38,785,288 of CM049426.1, forward strand.
ATTTTTCCTAAATGTTTAAATTATTGTCGCACTATGCAATGAAGTTTCATGTGATTTGGATAGAAACTAGCAAGGTGGCCCTCGCAAATGTGAGGGCATCATCTGTAATTGGTTGAAAGTGTTAAAAAAATAAAATTATTGTTTCACTAATAGCACAATATTTTCCATAATGTGTTAATAAATAAAATTATTCTACAACTATCACAAATGTTTTGGTAATTAAATATCAATGCGTGTAACATATTTCCTAATCTAAAATAAATAATTAGCATACTATATTTCGAAACAGCGACGTAAGTGTATTGGATCCGAAAAGTGAACTACTGCTTTTACATGATGTTATATCAATAAGCAAAGGTCGATAACTTTGTAAAATGAAAAGTTGAATTAAGATCAAATACTTTATCCTCCTTAATAGATAGGTCTCGTAATCATCTTGTTATAACCTTTTTTCGACTCATTTACTCACCCTATGTCATATTGTGCAAACTTTTACATATATGAACATGCTGAAACTTTGTCCATTATCTTATACTTCTAAAACTTTGTTATTTTCTTTGAGGCATATACATCAATATTTTTATAAATCAATAATCAAAGTTGGAGAAGTACGACTCAAAGTTTTGTCGACTCTTACATGTCCCTTATATTCATTCGATGGTTCTACACACGTGGACACGTGTCCAAGTTATGCAAACTTACTATGTGGCTTGGATGGCATAGTTTAAGATTACTGATCAGTCATGAGTTTTAATGTGCAATTGGAATGACATGAGTTCATATGTTGTATACATACAATAATTCAAATATGTCAATATCCACTATAACAATTATAAATGTATATTTTCAAGTCCTTGAATGAAACATAGCATGGACTCACCATGTGGATACGACATGAAATATATCAAGTGGGAATCTGTGATGACTAATATTTCATCGGCAGAAGGACATTTCTTCTTCCGAATAAAAATATGAGTTGATTTAATCAGCAATTTTCTTAGTATGAGTGACGTTCCTGTCGATAGGGCGACTAATGACATCATTAATATTAAATTTCACGAATGAATTTTGAAATGTCGCGGGTTTTGCGTGAGTGTTGGTCAGATGGTGATGGTCGAATACAATAGTGATTTAGGTCTACTAAATAATACAAACAATCTAATTGTGCGATTTATTTTGCGACTTCATTTATTTTATAATTTCATGATTCCAAACTTTTAAAGACGGTTTGTGTGTTTTGGTCCGGTAACACTTGAATAAATGTCATTTACGTGTACTTAATCATAAAAGGTAATGTACTCCCTCCACAATTAGTTTGTACTTTTTTAAAGTTTGTCCAAGTGTGTAGAAAAAACTAAATATAAATAGTCATTGTTAAAATCATCATAAATAGTATTTTCACATTATCTGAATTTGATATTATGAATGTTTATGTTTACTTTAGTCACACTTTATAGTTTATATAATTTTCAAAATTGTCCATATCCGAACAGCTCCTACCTTTACCACCATGTCGTTTGAGTAATTATTTTTCCTTCTTGGCTTGTAGTTATCACGTTCCATTAAAAGTAGTTAGTCTTGTGCATGATTTCTATTTAAACGGACGCAGCTATTTAGGTACAGTCCTCCTAAGTATTGTTTTTGTTTTTTTCTTGCAGCTATCAGGTACATCCAAAGCTAGATGTTTTCCCAAATGGATTACCTATTGAGTTCTTCGCCATGTTTTAGTGATGTACTCATGATGCACACAATTTTGTATTTCTTTCCACGCGTAATCTAGCTAATAGCTGATAGCATCAATCAGATTATAATTTTTTCCAAGTTTGTAGCTAGTAGGCAGTGATCAGCTAGCTTCTAAGACCACCACCTTTAGGGAAGTTTTTTTTCTGGCTACCGAACAGTTTAGCGTGTTTTTCACTAACAGTTCCTATCTATCACGTGAAGAGATGACCACCACGTTTAGGAAAGGTTTTTTCTTTTCTTCCGGCTGCCGTTCAGTTTAGCCTTTTTTTTAACTCACAATTCCTAGCTATCACGTGAAGAGATAGATAATTATGTACGTGTTTTTTTTCTTCTGCAGATCGCTCGAGCCAAACAGGTAGTTCCGGTTCGTTTTTTAAAAAGACAAACATTATCTTGTCAAACATGTCAGGCTTTACGTAACTATCAATATTTTATTAAATCTTAACCACATATTTTAGATCTAACCGTTAAAATTAATTAAGATAATGTAGCTTTATGTGGTGACTTTATTAAACATCCGTATATTGCTTTTAGTATATAACTAGCATGTTGGCCCTCGTAAATGCGAGGGCATCATCTGTCGTTGGTTAAAATTGTTCAATAAATAGAATATGGTTTAATAAACATTATATTGTTTTCCATTATGTGACATCTAAAAAAATTTGTGACAATGAATAAAATTGGTCTACAATTAAGTGATATTTGGATTTGTAAAGTGAACTATAGTCTAACACAATGTTAGATCATTATGCGAGTTTAGTTATCTTTGATTTTAAAATGTTGGATAAAAATAAAACGGTTTGTTCACCTTAATAGATAGGCCCAATCCATCACCATGTGCATTACTTTAGAAAAATGAACCCGGTGAAATTTTGGCCATTTTTTTAAATATATATACTGCTAAAGATATTTACTTCTTGGCATATGTGTTAGCATGATGATACAGGGTTATACTATAAGTTTTTCAGATTTTTCACTTATCCTGATCTTCATCCGATGGTTCTACATATCGAGGGTTCTACATATAGGCCCATGTATTTAATTATGTATGCAACATTTCTACATTATTTGGATAGTGTATTTCAAGACTCTTAATCAAATTGCAATGACATGTGGTTTTATGTTGATTTCGTGACATGATAGAAATATACATAGAATAATCCAAATATGTTTACCATACAAAGCAACCATATGCGTCAAAATAATACATAACAATTACCAGGCATCTCAATTTGGAATCTCGGTGTATTTCAATTAAATCCAAAAGGCAATTTAATTTCTCCACTGTGCAGCATGAAGTGAAGTAGGCAAATTAATAGTTGGGTAATAAAATGCATCGACCAAGGAAGCATCAGGAATTGACCAATTTTATGATATGCTATTATTGTGCATATACATTGATATATATTTATGAAAGAATGAGTCAAGACATATAGCAACATCGACCAATAGCTGCTAATATTTTCCTATAAACGAAGGCAGAGCCTAACAGATAAAAGTAGGTGATGGTTCATGTATCATTGAATATTGTCATAAGTCTATTACAGAACATAGTTGACGGAAGTCACACGAAAATTCTCTCCAACAGCCTAGTATAAGATCAATGATATGTTGCAGCCAACAATATTGCAACATATGGGTCGGACGATTAAAAGGGGCTCATCAACTCCAGTACCACAGCAGATACCACAAGCTTCGAGCACTATGAAGACCGATCATGGCCATCACAGAAGTAGCACCAATAGATTGTATTCACAGGCATCCGAAAATAATCTTGCATGGCGATGTATCTAGTCATATACACTAACCGAAAAACATTTCAAAAAAAGAATCTATAAAATCTACCATATCATTAACAATCACCACATGCAAAGCAGTGAACAGACAGTGGTAAAATAGTACTCTGGATGAATGGTACAAATGTAGTACTACCTCCGATCCGGAAAGAGTGTCGGGGAAAAACTACATGTCACGTAAAAATTGTACGCATAACCTGAGCCACTTTTTTTGGACTGGAGGAGTAATAGTTTTTGGTCATCTGCGTACTTGAGAAGCTAGCTAAACTGGGACATCATCTATCATCAAATCCAAATAAAAATTGAAGAAAGTAAATCTATAAGACAATTACATCAGTAGCACCTGATTTTTGAACACACATTCATACTTAACGTGAACCTGGAGCCATGCAGTCCTATGGTCTAAGGATTGTTTTCTTGGCTGATGTGCAGGTCACACCTTTTGCAAAAAGAACTGAAGACCAGTTTTGTGTATTAATGATCATTTGGCCCTCCAATCTTAGCAGCATCAGTATGAGGGAGGAAGGTGTCATGTTGCTTGTCTAAACAAGCAAGGAACATATTCGTGCATATAGCACCCGGGGAGATAGCAATACAACTATAGGAAATAAAGGATCACATGTATATATAACTATGGATAAAGCAAAGCTTTAACATAGAGTTTACCCTAACATCTTCGTAAACTGGAACCGTTACAAAAGCAGAGCATATAGTCTAGGAGTGAATCAAAAGGAGTACTGGTGGGGAGGTAAAGCAATCAGCTCAGTTAAGTGCTTCAAAATCATCAGTATGAGAAGTCAATACCCATTACTATACTGAATAAGGTACTACAGTGGATGACGGGGACATACCACAATGTTCTTCTCCAACTGGTCCCAAATGTTCAATGATCAGGACATCACACATGCACAATACTTAATATTCCAAAGCAAACCCTGCAGTTATGAAGGCAAGTTATAATGGACAGACATATTACACATATAGAATGAATTGCCAGGGAATAAAGCCATTGTGCATTAAATCATTTTCATGCGGAGAAACATTAATAGGATAATCTGTAAATAACAATGTGCATGTCAACAAATCAACAATAGAGCACGACGATACTTACATCAGAGAGAGGAACCTGGGTCCTGCAACGGAGAGCACACACAGCCTGGAGATTGTGTAGCTTGGACAACTGTTATCATCGTCATGCATCTGCCATTGTGTGCCACAAAGGATTAGGTAGTGTTGTCCCTCTTTTGGGTAAATCTGTACAAAACTCATAAGACTGGATTTAATGATTAGAAATTATTTCAGAATGCTAGATCAACACAAGAGATATAAGTTGATTCAGAAATGATACCATGCAAAATATAAATATAAATTTGTACAAAACAGACAACATGAACTTGGAATCTGAAAATCTGGTGCATATGTATGAAACAACCAATGACAATTTTTTTTATAAATCACTCAATCTATCTAACTATTAATAGCTTGCACATGGAAGTCTCATCACCCAACTGTTATAGACGTAAATGCTAGTTATATAATTGAGAAAGGTCATATATGCAAGCCTTTTTGGTTCTAAAAACTAACACCATATAACTTACATGTCAGCCAAGTTATAATTGAGAAAGCTTGTCTCACGGTCAGTGGGCGTCTAGCACAGGGAATGCTTTGGTAGTTTTTTAACATCTCACTTATGCTATATATGACCCTTTGGTAGTTTTTTAACATATCTAATCAAGGACCCAAAATAGAATGAAATATAAGTTAATATCAACTGAAACCGACCATGTATCACAATGCAGAACTGAAGACCACATATACTTTACCTCTGACAGTAGGGAATCAAATAGTTCCAAAGTGAAGCTAAAAGATTCATCATGGGACACGGCTGAAAAGCTAGAATTCCCTGAGGTTCAGTTTGAACCACAACATCTTCTGAATCTGGTACAGAGATAGTCAAGTAAACCTTTTCAGAGCGCTGAGCCCATAACACCCTAGGTTGACGACTGCATGCCATAAAAAATGCATCATGATTCGCCATAGCACCCAAAAAATAACATGTAATGTGCACCTAGTGACTTGTAGAGTTACAACATGAAATATAAAAAACAATTGCTCAAAATAAGAACGGTGGTAAGCATCGATGGATGAAGAGGCTAGGGTGCTAAACCTTTTCAAAAAAATATATACATACAAAGTATAGTCAAGGATTCACAGAATTAATATAGCTAGCAATAATTGACCTGACAAAGCAATGTTAGAACAGAGGAACTATGCATGCAGTAGTAGTTAGGTATAGTAGGAAAAATTTAAACGAAGAGAAAATTCAGGTAGTAGCGTGTACATCTTGATCGAGTTTTTGAGCATCCATTCTACTGCAGAAGAATAGAAGGTTACGGTTGTGATCGACATCATCCCATGTTGCAATAATGCCATAGACAAACAGTGGCCATTTGATGCCACCTTTTATTTTGGCAAGTTTGATGGTGAAAATATGCAAGGTCTGATGAAAGCCCATGCCAAGAGGTAGCAGACATCCAGCTGTCCAGTATGTAAAATACATGGGACTCACATCCGCTGCAAGGACCAACCAAAGCGAAGTTCATATATATACATAATTAGGGACAAACTCTTGTACTAACTGGAATTAATGAATCAAAAATAATTCGCAAACAGACATCATGTTCTAATTGCTAGCTACTTACTCATGTCTTCGAAGTGTCTGTAGATCCCAGTTGCTATGGTAGGAATCGAATTTCCTCTGCTAGAAAGCCATCTCCTCCTTGTTGGTTATCTGCTCGGCCGATTTGCCCCTGTTGATGATATCCTGCTCATTGTCATTCTCATCATCGGCAGAGGCGAAGGGCGTATCCAGCAAGAAGCCGAGAAACGGATCCTCGACGGCTGGCCCCGATTTTAATTCATAGTCTCAGATCCTCAGCTGCTGCTCCCGGGAACTGAACGATTCCCCTTCCATCCTCGCCTGCTACTCCAAACCAGTGACAGGAAATAAAAAAAGATAAAGAAATGAAGAGGAAAAGAGAAGAAATTGAAACTCACCCGAGCCAAGCGCTCCACGCTGCTGCGAGCCCTCCTCGGCCGACGGGCTACTGCATGTTGGTTGTCGCCCTCCCCCACAGATCAGGGCCGAACACCGCACAGATGCGCGCCTCCTGTGAGTTGAGGATGAAGAAGAGGCAGAGCGTTGGGGCAGCTCTCCTCGACTCGCCATCTTTGAGTTTTTTGCGGTGGCTCGTGCTCGAGGAAGACATGGATACGGAGAGGAGAGCAACAGTGTGATCCTCATCTCGGACGGTGAGAAGACGTGGGGATTGTGGGAGAGACGGGGAGACGGATAGGGCGAGGAGAGGCGCGCGACCCGGCCACTGCCGCCCTGCCTGGCCCTGTCGCCGCCGCTCGGCACGACCACAAATCCACGATTGGCTGCAGCCGCCATCTCCTGCAGCAACGAGGCAAGGGAGTCGGAGGAGGAGAACGGGGTTGGGGGAGGAGAGATGGGAGCGCGATTGTGGGACGGCTAGGGTTTACTGGGTGGGAGTTTTGTCTGACGAACGGACGGATACAATCGACGCGGAGCTGAGTCTCTAGATCGGACGGCTCAGAGTGGCTAATCGCTAAGGATAAAAGTGCCCGCACCGAACCGTCCACCCACTAAGGCAATGACGGGTGGGACTGAAAATTTGAGTCAAAAGTCAAAAGTAAAATTGACGGTGGAGATCATCCCGAGGTGCAGATCCAACGGTCCGGAACATCAAACGACTTGGCAGAGCTTGGTGCATACACATGTATATCTTTTTTAGATGCATAAATAATGTGTTGTTATCTTACTTAGCCAGTTTTAGTAAAAAATGAGTTAGAAATAAAACAATAATAAAAAATGTCCAACACAAGCATGCCATCCAGTACATTTTTTTTTGGCATAACACTTACTAAAATGTAGTGTAGCATCACATCCAGTACACACACTAGATGAAATTACTAGCACAAAATCTAATTTACTACGAACACAAACACACCGGAATTTGAGAACTTGTCCGTGGCCAGATGGTTAGGAGGATGGTTGTATCCCAAACCCACCAGAGTTCAAACCCCAGGTTTGACGTTGGTGTTTCTCTTTTAGTCGGAATATTCTTTCAGTGGGAGGCGACGTTCCCGTCGACAGCGAGGCGCCTGTGGTGACTTCGTCAATTTCAAGATCCGTCGGTTCAGTCTCTCGGAGGTGCTCATAGGGGTAGGGTCATAGGGGTGAGTATGTGCGCGTGTATATAAGCGCTTACGTTGTACTATGTTTCTAAAAAAAAACACACCGAAACATCTAGGCAGGCACAACAAGATGAGCAGCAAAGCAAATTCCGGTTCTTCCCGAGCCTTTCTGGTGTTGCTGGTGTGCTCAGGATGAGTTGCTGCTCCTGCTCAAAATCACACAAAGCATCATGCTATAGAGAACTAAAAAATAAGTTTTTTACGTGATATCTATGTCGAGTGGTAATTTTAATAGAAGACAACCTTATAAAACGTAATTGACATTGAAGTAAAAAGTGTGTATACTGTCACAAAGACGAGACTATTAAACACTTATTTTTTGAGTGCAAATTTGCTAATTCTGTATGGTCAGTTATTCAGATAGGTTCTACTTTATATCCACCACCAAGCGTCGCTATTATTTTTTGCGTACGGCATAATGGTGTGGACAATAGGTTTAAATAACTTGTTAGGGTGGCAGCACTGGTCGTTGCTTTAGCTTTGTAGAAATGACAAGATGTTTGAGGATAAAATTATTTGCTTATGCAGGTTATCTACCGGACTACTGTTTCAGTCCGTTCGTAATCTCAGTTGCAACGTGTGTAGCATCAAAACCTATTTATGGAGGTATGTAAGAGTCTTTTTATCCCAACATGGATGATAGCATAATTTGTGGATCAGCCCTCCAACATCATAGGCGTTTTTTATACTTTCTCATCATGATATGTAGTACGCCTACTATATTTATTTTACTTTGAACTTCGAACCTTTTGGGTGTGTGCATCTTCATTATGTAGAGGCCGGGTATAATATTTTTAAATAATAAAGCTTCATTTATCGAAAAAAAATCATGCTATAGAGAACGGGGCCGAGTAGAGCCGGGCGGCTGGAGAGCAGGTCGGGGAAGGGCAGAGCCGGGTTTAGGACCCCGAAACTCTTTTGAAAGCCCAAAATAAGTGGCCCTTACATTCCCCGGCCATCTCCCCCGCCATCTCCCCCGCCGTCGATGTCTTGCAGACTGTTTTGCAAGCTAGTTTCGCGTCATCCCATCATCTCATTCTCACGTGCAGGCGCGAGGTGCTGAAAATACAGGCATGGGATGGGAGAGCCATGAGCGCCCCGAACGCCGTCTAAGGATCCGCGTATGCGGCGGATCAGCGCGTACGGCGCCGCGCGCGCGCCGCAATGAATCGTGGCACATACGCGGCACATACCGCATATGTATAGCGGTGTATGCGCGTGCTCACGCGGTGTCTCCCGTTTACACACTGAATTCCACGGGTTTTTAATGACTTTGGACCAATTCTTTTCCAAACGTGCATATCCTCATATTCGTCAATCTAGAAAGGAGGTTTCTTGTACAATGGTTAGGAAAACAGTTTTACTTTAGATCTGCTATGTAATTTAAATATCGCAATAAAGCATGGCATGCTTTTTTAAACACTACTCAGATTTTCATACAAAGTAATGAAGATTCACATTTTTTAAACGTGGCTATCACAGGACAAACGTTTTGAGAATGAGCTGAATTAAAACAAGCATAAATATATGGATGTCGTTTGAAAAAAGTTGATTTAGACTACGGCTAAGCACCTTTGTTGCACACTTATGGGTCACTCCATTACATTTGGTAACCGCATGATAGATTGATGAAACGAGACATATGGAATTTCTAAAATAGGCAGCTAGGCTAGCTACTTAGGTAAACTTCTTTTGATTTCACAATCCAATTTTAATAATCCATTCAGAACATGATTTATCAGAACTATTTTTGTGATTCTTATGACAATATTAAAAGTACCAACCGAACGACATTTTTAGATAGACACCAACTTTCCGAATTGTCATGAGAGCCTTGTGAACTGCAATAAGGAGTAAAGGGGTTTGCTCGCGTGACTCGGCAATCTCTATTTGACGTTGGTTCCTTAAAATAGGGGTTTGACGCCTAGTGCATGCTCTTTCCTTTGTTTTTTTTTCTTCGCTTGATCAAATTTTCTATTTTATTCCTTCCTTTATTTTCCTAATTTACTTGCGCCTTTATTTTGTTTCATTACTTCTCCTACTTTTTTCAGCTTTATGTTTTTCCCTCGTTTAGCTTCTTTTTTCTTCTTTCTTTTAGTGATGTATAATTTCTGATGTTAATATTTTCTTAGATTATTATTTTTAATACGTCAACATTTTTTAAATACAAACATTTTTTCTTGTTTTCTTCATTGTTATCGTATTAGTTATAGAGTATTATTTTTTAGATTTCCTTTTGATTAGTGTATATTCATCCCTCTGTTTGACAATATAAGATATTTTAAAAGTTACACATATTGTGTATATTCGGACTAAAAAGAATGGATATATAGTCTTAAACATGTATGTATACATATTAATATGAAAAATGCCTAAACATTTTATATTGTTGGACACAGGGAGTATATGTGAACGTTTCCTATGATATCTGAACATTTATAATACTCCATATAATACATGCAGATTTCTCTAATATATATGTTGTGACCACTCCATGTGTGATAGTAGTTTTGGCGCATGCTCTGGCAATCAACGGGGATGTATTTCTAGAAAACAATCTACTCTAGATGATTATTAATAGATTTGCGGACATTGTCGAAAAAAGAAAGCCGGTGGCAAGGCGAGCGCGGACTAGTACGATGGAGCTCCAGCACTGGCTAGCGGCAGCTGGTACCTCGTTTGACTGGTAGGATAGGAAAAGTATAGAAATAAGAATTTGATAGGATTAATATGTCATGTCTAAGTGAATCCTATAGGAAGAGAAAGTTTATTTGATTGTGGTGAAGGAATTTTCCCAAGAGGTTAAAACTCATGTTATTTTCTTATGAAGTTTGTACTACAAGATTTTTTATAGAAATTTTTCCTATAGGAAATGATCCTATGAATCAAACACTTAGAATGGAAAAAATCCCATATGATTTCAATCCTATACAAATTCTTTAGCAATCCTATGAATCAAATGAGCCCAAATATTGAATCTTTGGTGAAATACTTGGACAGTGGGAAGAACACGAGTGGAATTCTCAAAATACTCTACTACTGGGTGCTCTCCTTTCTTTATTTGAAAAAGAAGAGAAGATTTATTCCTTTCTTCCTGACCCAGCAAAGAGTGAGATGCCCATGCATACATAGACCAAGGTTTCCGTTATGCTAAGCCTAACTAGTTTAGTTGGCTACTCGATCTGGGCTGCGATATGTAGTTCATCTTCAAATCTCCTTGACGAGTTCAAGTCAGAGCACTCCTTGCTCCTACAGCCAGGTGAATGCATCGTAGCATGTAATTTTCTCTTCCTTTCTGTCCGGTTGATAGTTTTGTCGTAATGATATCACGGCAGATGTCATAGGATGGCTAATGTGTGGTGCCGATGGACGCTGGTGGATCCGGTGAGGGCTAGCAAGCTGAGAAGCTCACACGGTAAGAGAGTCTGAAATTCTCAAGAACACCGAAAAACACACCCGAACATCTTCAAAACACAAGCAAATACACGAAGCCAAGACAAGACACACGATGTACCCAGATTCAGGGCCCTCGTGAGGAGGTAACACCCCTACTCCTACCTCTCCTCTCTCTATATTCATGTCACAAGATCTACAACTTGCTTCTTGAGCTGTTTCGGTGATGAACTAGATGAACTAGAGAGTAAGAAGAAGAAAATGCTCTAGGAGTAAATGAGACTATAGTTTTTGCACACAAGTTGGTCGCTTCACAGGAGGAGTTATGACGCCTTTTATTGAGTTCCGGCCGGGAGGACCGGAAACCCTAATCCGGCTTGGACCCACCGGTCAGGCCAACGGTTATGTCGACACCGGCTAGTGCGACCTAGCCGCCGAGCTATCCGGCATAGCCCTGTCGTCATCATCCCGACAAGGACTGCAGGCGCCGTCCTGGATCATCATTGTCCCCTTGTCAGAGACAAGACATGTCTTCGCCCATGCCTAGTAGCCTTTTCCGGATTGCCAGACTAGGTATGTCCGGTCTTGTCGCAACGTCATCGTACCGGCTGACACACTCCCGTGTCAGGCGGGATGCTTCCGTGTCAGGAGGGATATAATCTCCCCCGTGTCAGGCGGAAAGTCTGCACCTACTCCTTGACCTCCATCCGACATGCCCCATGTCGGTTTCTCACTCCGGTAGCTCCATAGAACCTTCCTGCACAACGAAGATAACTAACCAGATATAAGGTAAGTAAGCCGGTTAGACATACTCCAAGCTGTCTATCCGGGCGACCCGGGTTCTCCTCTACTCGGGACCATGCCGGACTATCCCGACATACCACCATGCCGGACAACCCTTCCGGCCCACGCCGGGTTCCACCTAGAACCCGGGTAGCCACACAAGAGAAGTATCTCTAGTCCCAGTTTCACGAAGAAGTCTTAGGTTCTCACCAAAGATATTTTCGAGAAACTGGTTCTTAGAGGAACCCTCTGCTGATGCTTGTGCTGCTCTTGGGGTCTATTTATAGTCTCCACCAACGACCCTTGTGGCCTCCAAGAGGCACTCTGGCCCTGACAACTAGTCAAAGGTCAAGTTGCCCCTTCAGCACACTAAAGGACAGCTCTTAGCATGTCCCAACGGTCATTTCCTGTAGCCATACTACTGACCTGTACCGGGTTCTGCGCTACCCCGGGGGCAGCCCCCCCGACACTAGTCCCCGAAGCTGGTGTCGTGCAGCGACATAAGGTGAAGTGCGGCACCAGGTTCAAAAAAGAAATGAACCGAGATCCCAAGATCAACCTCACCTGAGACACGCACTTCGCGCCACATGTCGGATACATCCTATCTGCCAGGCGGGCCCACCTGAGGTCTTATCAAGTCAGTGAAGCACTCGAGTGTTTTTTACTTATGACTTTATGAGCACGTCGCCCGGGTTCGCGCGCCGGGATCCACACAGGATCCGCATGCGGAACGCTGCTTCCCTGTGGCCCTATGTGCGGTACATTGCCCGTCTCCGGGTGCAGCTACGTGTATGCCTCGGCGCAGCACGATCCCACCCATGATTTTGGAGATCGTGGGTGGAAAACTCGGAAACCGCCCCTGGGGTTCCCCATAAATAGGGGGAATGGAGTGGTCGCCTCCTCTTCTTTCCCACTTCGCCTCCTTCTCCCGTACATTTCCCGAGCGCTCCGCCGCCGCCGCCGTGCTTCGCCCGAGCGCCGAACACCGTCGACCGAGCCCGCCGTCCTCGCCATTGGTCCGCGTCTCTCACGCGCCTCTGCACCTCCATCTTCTCCGGTGAGTTCCGTGATTCCTCCTCTAGATCCCTCCACGACCGCGACGATGGGTGTTCGTCGAGAACCCCCACGAACTTCCATGTATCAACCATAGATTTGCATGGTAGATTTTACTTATTGCATACTATGTAGTGCCTGTTGTAGTTGCGCAGTGCAGAGAACTGCATGGACCATACCTCTGCTTGCACTGCCTTTACCCGTGCGCTGTTTCTCAAGAACAACCTAGAACCTCAACATTTTCTCCCAATAACTTCCAATTATTTTGCTCCGGTAGATCTATTCCTTAGGATGTCGGTCAGTAGAAGTAGTTTTTAGCCTGAGTTCCTCCCACTTCCGACATGCTAACCCGACTAACCAGTCATTCCGACTGCAGATTAGTCCCGACATGACCTTCGAGGTCGCCGAGATGGGCGACGAGAGTGTTAGGGGCTGCTCGGACGGTTCTGAGGCCAGCCAGTGGGATCTCGACTGGCTGTACCGGACACACCGGATTCCATCCCAAGTCGAGAGCCGACTTCCGGAAGGCAAAGTCGAGCCGACACCCCAACCCGGTGAGCAAGTGGTCTTCGTCACTTACTTTGAGCGCGGGTTTGGCCTTCCGGCCAGCCCGTTTTTCCGCGACTTCCTTGACACCTACAGCCTCCAACCACACCATCTCCCCGCCAATGCCATCCTGATGCTTTCCTGCTTTGCTTCCTACGCGGAGGCGTATCTCGGCAACTGGCCCTTCGTAGACCCGTGGGCCAGGTACTTCCTCCTCCGCCGACAAGTCATCCCCAACCCGGACCAGAAGGTCAAGGATCTCGTCGCCTGCGGCGCGGCGACCATCATCCCCCGCGCTGACTCCGGATTCCCAAAGATTCAGGGCCTGGAGTCCTGCCGGAAATGGCAGCGCAACTTCTTCTACGTGCAGAATCCGGCCGCACCTGAAGGTGAAGCGAGTTCCTCCGCCCAGGACTTCCTCAACCTCCAGGAGTTCGCCATGTGCCCTCCAACCGACTTCGAACTCTGGAGCCAACCTACGGACTCTGAGGAGGTCGAGCACATGCATGATGTCCTAACCTTCCTCTCGGAGGATCTCACAGCCGATGACCTACTGCGAACCTTCATCAGCCGCCGGGTTTGTCCTCTCTTGACCCGGCTACATAAGATGTGCTTCATCAGTGGGCTGTACGACCCAACTCGGACCAACATCTTCGGGTTGGACAAACCCGCCGTCTACCGCCGTGTCCGAGCTATTGCTCGGACAAAAATGACAAAGGACTGGTCTTGGAGACTGACCCCGGCCACCCGGAAACATCGGCTGGATGAGGTGCGCGCGCGTGCCTTTACTGACATCCGCGCTATGCCGGCTGATGTATGCTACCGGCAACCTTGGTATGTGCTGACTTCCCCTTCTTATTGCAGATGTTTGAACGACAAGTCGAAGAGGACGCGGTGCACGACGGGAATAAGTTTGCGCCCGACTTGCCGACGCCCAAGAAGATGCCTGCGGTGGATCCCGACGGCGAGGATCATCTCTCGATACCCCTTGCCCGTGCTGCTGCCCCGGGTAAGCCTTCAGCTCAAGATGCTATCCGAGTTGAATCTGACGAAGATGACGATGACGATTGTCAAATACTCGATGTAATTGACGCCCGTCCTCTCAACTTCGCCCTGCCAGTGGTTCCGGGTCCCGCTGCAGCAATGAAGCGCGCCGAGAGCCGCAAGTGTGCCGTGTCCGAGACCGCGCATGCCGGGAGCTCGGGTGCTGCGGTCAAGAGGACTAAGACCACCAAGCGCGCGGGTGACAAGCCTCCCTGGCAGAGGAGAGGTTCTCCTACCAGGTCCACTGGGTAAATTAATCTTCACCCGAGTTGGTCTATCCGGACCTTGCCCGGGATCTCTTCTGACTTGCCTTCTAATCATGCAGGGCGGCCCTTGACCTCCCGCGATCCACCGGATCTCGTCGGTCGGATGGGGATCTCGAGTCCCCGAGCCCCACCCGGGCTGCTCCTTCTCCCCCACGCCGCCCGGCTGGGGATGCCGGCCAACAGGCACCGGGCCCCGTCCAGGCGGATGCACAGGGCGCGCCCGGCGCGGATGTCGGAGCGGTCGCTTGGGATCCCGGGTGCGCAAACTGCGGCTGCCGAGATCCCAGGCGGGCGACCCGCGGCCCCCGATCACCAAGGACCAAAAGTCTGCGCTGACCGAGGCGCAGTCCGAGATCTCGCGGCTGAGCGCCGAGCTGGAGAAGGCCAAGTCTGCCACTGCGGACATGAAGATACGCTTCATGGATGCCAGCAAGAAACAAAAGGAGACCTTGGACCAGTCCGAGGAGCGTGCTCATGCTGCCGAGACCGAGGTGGCCCTTCTTCGGTCCAAGCAGGACGTCTGGCTGACCGAGCTGACCGGTCTTAACCGGGATATGAACAGTGAGTGTTTCGACTTCTTTTTCTCCGTCTTCCTATATTTCCGAGGTTGCCTCATGGCTTGTGCGTGTGACAGTTCTTCTCTCTCAAGGGCATTTCGAGCACTCCCGGGAAGCCGCCAACCTCGCGATCACCGTCGCACGGGAGAAGAGGGCCGGGAAGGGTCCGGCCTCCGACGCGTGGGACATTGATGATCATCTCATCGCGCTAAAGGCCCGGATAGTTCCACTCCGGACTATCGGCAATGGACTCCTCAACGCAGCGGACCACGCGCATGGAGTGTTGTGGCCAGGTGCTACCGGCACGCTCTCGGTCACCGACTTGGCTGCTACTCTCTAGGATGCCGAAAGTCGGCTAAAGGCTTGGAAACGGTCATCCGCTCGGGCCGGCGCCGACCAAATCCTGCAACACGTGCTAAGTTGGTACGAGGGTCTCGATCTGGAGGTGATCAAGGCCCTTCGCACCATCTCGCCGTGGTACACCAATCCTGCCAAGATCAAGGCGCGACAAGAGACATCACATCGACTTGCGGGTTGGGTTGATTGCGACTCCTTCATCACAAGTCTCATCGAGTCTGACTATGCTGACAACGATGGAGAGGATGAAGCGGGCGCAGATGCCGAGACGTCGGATGTCGGTGCTGGAGAGGAAGTCGGCAAAACAGCCGCGGCCACCGAAACCGTCTCGACAAAGATGTCGCCGATTCCCCGCCGCCCGAGATCCCGCCACCCGAGAAGGTTGCCTCTGCGCCAAGTACTGCCGCCGATGCCGAGGAGATCGTCACCGAGCCAACTGCTGCCGACCAAGTCGAGAAGCCAGCATCTCCCATCGTGCCTTAACCGCCTCGGGCCTAGCCCGACATATATTTCATCTTTTGCCTGAAAACACTTTGCCGTCGAAATATTAAATCCCCGGAATGTCGGGTGCAGATGTAATATACAATTAAGTCTTATGCTATGCCGGTTAACTTTTGCTTTAACAAACAACACCTTATGTTGGTTTATTTTGCAATGAGTTCCCGGGTTCATTTTCATGTTTACCATAGTTAGGTGATTTCTGCTCTTGTCTACCATATCGGTGTTCGACAGTCGAGTCACGAAACCCCGCTCATGGCATACAATACTTACAAATATACGAGTTCTAGTTCGAAATTATCCGACATAATAAGTATAAACACAAATCGGGTTAGTAACACGCATATGCCGAAAAAACTCCTAAATCAAGTCCCCGAGTTTGTTTTCGTGTTCACCATATTTGATGCTCTTTGCTCTTGACTACCATTTCGGCGTTCGTCAGTCGAGTCACAAGATTATTTCACATGGCATACAATACTTTATCTTTGAAACCGAGTTGAGAGTGTTTTCGGCATATGCCAAACATAAACAAATACAAGGCATTACCTGAGTTCCTCTCTGGGTTGGCGACATGCATAGAATAAGTAAATGACAAGATAATATTGAAATGAAAAGAGGAAGTCCCCGTGTTCCTCCCGAAGACGCCGACATGCAATTTTGAACAAACAAAACCAAAAATTGAGCGAGGCAGTCCCCGAGTAACTTCTCGGGGTGCCGATATTTCATTTATAGAGACCGAGATACATACACTGCGTCCTTTATGTGTAAAAGGGACGGAGTAGGGCTACATTCCATGCCCGTTTGGTTTCCTTACCGGCTTTGTCCATTACACCTTTTCTAGCCTCCTGTGCATCTACAAGGTAATAAGAATCGTTGTGCAATGCTTTGCTTACAACAAAAGGCCTCTCCCAAGGAGGTGATAGCTTATGCATTCCGGCGGTGCGCTGTATCAGCCTTTGCACCAGATCTCCTTCCCGGAATACTCGGGGATGCACCTTCCGGCATGATAGCGTCGGAGGTTCTGCTAATAGGTTGTGGACTGAGACAATGCCAATTCTCTTGCATCTTCGAGCAAGTCGACATCGTCCTCTCGGGCTTCTTTTGCCTCGGTCTCGGTGAACATTGCCACTCTTGGTGCGTCATACTGGATGTCAGTTGGCAGCACTGCCTCAGCGCCATACACCATGAAGAATGGCATATACCCGGTGGATCTATTAGGTGTGGTCCGGAGACCCCATAGTACTGCCGGTATCTCCTCTATCCAACATCCCGGAGTTCTCAACTGTGGCTCGATCAGACGAGCTTTGATGCCGGCTAACACCAAGGCATTTGCTCTCTCGACTTGCCCATTTGCCTCTGGATGAGCCACCGAGGCCACGTCCAACCAGATTCTCTTCTCCACACAGAACGGAGCGAATTCCCCCATAGCAAAGTTTGTGCCATTGTCCGTGATGATGTTGTGCGGGTAGCCATACCTCAGGATAATGTCCTTCAAGAATGCAACCGAGGTATGCACATCACACTTTCGGATTGACTTGACTTCTATCCACTTGGTGAACTTGTCCACCATCACCAGCATGTGCGTCATGTTGCCTCTTGCCGGTTTGAATTGCCCCACCATGTCTAAGCACCATACAGCAAATGGCCAAGTGATAGGAATGGTCTTCAATGATGATGTTGGCATATGTATCTTGTGGGAAAATCTTTGGCATCCTCCACACTTCCGGACAATGTCTTCTTCTTGTTGCAAAGCTGTGAGCCAATAGAACCCATACCGGAATACTTTTGCAACCAACGCCCGTGATGAGGCATGATGTCCACACTCTCCATGATGTATCTCCAACAACATCTCTTGTCCTTCTTCCGGCTCAACGCATCTCTGAAGCACCTCGGTGACACTTCTTTTGTATAGCTCCTGATTGATGATCGTGTAGGCCTTGGATCTTCATAGTATTTGCCTGGCCTCCACCTCATTCACCGGAAGGGTGCCATCCGATATGTATGCCATAATGGGCTGCGCCCAACCCGGGACTGGTCGTACAGGGAATACGGGAGCATCTATCTGAAGGGGATCGTGTGCAGAAAACAAAAAATTTCCTAGCAACGATATCCTTAAACTAGCCAAGATCTACACTATGCAGATATAGAAGTACGGCGGTGATCGGAATACATACCCTCGTAGACCGAATAGCGGGGATTACGCTCCCGCACAAGCGTTGACGACGAAGACGACGTAGCCGACCTCTAGGTCACGGAGAACTTGGCGCGACGAAGACGACGAAGATGACCCCGAGGTCGGGTGGAGGAAGTAGGCCTCCGAGTACCGCTAGCGCAGCACCTCGCAGGGCGTCACACACATACGGTGGAGACGACGGCCTCCGAAGCTCCAGTCCAGGACGAGCAGCGGAAGACTTGGACCGGAACACCAGCAGCGCGGCAGCGGGCTATGGTGGAACAGATCCCCCTCCTCTACTCGGCGCGGCTCCGACAAGGGAACCACGAGATCGAGAGAGAAATTGGGAATTAATTGGTGAATTAAAAGGCGAGGGGTGCCCCTTCTTATATAGGCTCCCAGGGGGAGCCAACCTTGCCAGCCAGGCAATGTGGGACTATCCCACATGCCTGGTTCGGCCAAGGCTGGTGCGCCGGCCCTAGGTGGGCCCCATTTGGCCCACCTAGGCCGGCCAAGCCTCCCCCACAAAATTCCCTTGAGGGTTTCCCCCCCCCCCCCCATGGGCCTTCTTTCGACCAGAAGGCCCATTTAGGGGAATCAGCCTAAATAAATTCGAAAATAAATATATAAAATCATATTTGCATATTAATTACACTAATTAATATCAAACATAATATATATAATTTTTCCTAGCTCCGAAAACTCTTTCGGCGCTGCCCGATCTCCATCGGACCCCTCCCGGGACGCTCCCGGTGATCTTTTTCCTTTCCGGTTGTCTTGTCGAAACCCCTTAAGTGTGTTACCCTAGCGGTTCGATATAATAACAGGTACGATCAAGACTCCTCTATGATCAATGACTAACTCGTAGGCCTGGACCCCATGAATTAATCCCTGTGATATAACGAATGACTTTCATCTATCAAACCTGGACGTATAGTCTTAAACCCTTTGTCATGGCGATACTTAGCGTGTCCGAGCATCATTCTCAGATATCTCCATACCTAGCATGATCTCGTTACCGACATCGCTATCTTCTACTCGTCTATGATATTATGTCAGCTGGTGACCTAGTCACATGTTTGCAAACTCATTTGACATAATCTCACAGAGTGGGCCCTAGAGTATCTATCCGGCTATGCGGACTGACAAATCCCGATGTTGACCCCTCGTCTCAACTACCCCTTTCCGATACCCAAAAGTATCACCGTTATTGTCACACTAGATAAGATGCGACGTTTGGTGCGATCAAAGTATCTTCCAGGGATAACAATAAGAGTTGATCTCACGGTCTTAAGGCGTAACGACTATGTCCTACAAATACTGGGTATGTCCATCACATCGTTACACCTAACGATATGACTCCCATTGCCGATCGGCGTCATGCCCTATGATCGGAAAACCTCGATCATCAATCGCGCAACGAAACTAGTCTTAGTAGAGGCTACTAGGGACCTGGTTGTTTATCTACCACACCTGTATTAATGTTTTCGCTTAATACAGTTATAGCATGGTATAAAACATATAATGAACGATTGGGATATTGCCAATAAACTATGTTTATTAAGTGCCTCTAGGGCATATTCCGTTCAGTCTCCCACTTGCACTAGAGTAACACTTAATCTAGTTTACAACCTGGTAAAAGCTCAACACCCATAGCATCTTGGTGCCTGCTCGCCTCGTGGAAGAGGAATACAGTCAATATACCTCATACATTGAGACCTATATGTGCTTTGCAACACTTCTATGTCACCTAGTTTGACATCAACCCGTATCTTACGATGACAGTGAAATATATCCCAGTGGATGGAGTGAGACTCGAGCATTCGCGTAGCATGCGCCTTAAAAGTCTGAAAGATCTATTAAGGGACCACCTACGCTCGGAAAACTGCTCAGTCCAATCACACTTGCTACTTCTAAAGTCGCGATATATTTCTATACCTATGTAGATTATGCGACCGTGCATTCATATGCGACTTCGCAAACTAACCATGTCTATCTTCAAAATAAAAGACATCTCCTATATGAGATTTCTAGTCGTATGGGTCAGTGTAATAACTTGCATCATCGTAACCGCTTTACGGCAAGTTGCCATTCCACTTTTACCCTTTACTAGAAAACCTATCTTCAGTTCTCATAGACACTGAAGAATAAACTTAACGTTTGTTCATTGATCCACACAAGGATCACTCTAGAACCTGTTCTTCAACCAAGAACTCGGGTCACACCAAGTCGAGCTTTCAGCCTGATAGACTCTATGTCTGATACATAGAGAATGTCGAACATCATTTTCTATCACTGAAAAAAAACCAAGATTAACTTAATCTTTTACCTAGTCATACAAGAAAGAACCTCTTTCTTCGCTTGTCCTTTTCTGAAACATTTCAGAATCCTGACTTAGGAAATACTCCGACTTAATGTTATTAAGCCCCCTCTGATCTATACAATTATAAATCGGATGCCGAATACTCCTAACTTCATTTCATAGAAAATTTAATCACTTAAATAATCCTTTACATTATACTAGAGGATCTGTGTCATTCAATATGTCGTTACGTACAGAATCACAAATGACACCTAGCTCCCACTCAAATATGCCTTCCGCATATAAGATCAAGGAAAACTACTTTTCTCCCACTCACTTCTTTTCAAATGTAGGTTTCTTCAACTATTTTGGACAACTCCAAAATCCTTTGATCACATTATCAAAGTAAAGATTCCAGCTCCGATATGCTTGCTTCTGCCCGTGAATGGACAACCGAAGTTTGCACACATGTTTAGCATCCTCAGGATTACAAACCATTCTTAATTACACTATTAAGAACCATGGTTTTCTCATCCATCTATCAATTTCTCATTCGAAATTATAGTAATTGCTAAACGACCCAGAATAGATTTAGGCTTCGCCACTTGAGACAAAGTCTCATGTGGTCTGTCGGAACTGTTTCACGACAAATTGAATCTGCTCAATATCTACTCTCTCATAAAACTCCATATACTATCAACATCCTAGATGCCATCAAGAAGATCTCCCAAGTCAATACCTGGTAATCGTATATGGATTTTATTTCGGATCATAAATGACTCATAGCCATTTCTCGGACTTAGGTCCACCATCTCTTCTTCGTTGTTCGTAGGTCTATCATATTCCATTAATATGACCTTCATAGCAAGATTGTCGTAACACACAGTGTGGAACACAACCTCGTATACCTACGCTCTTAGTATGAGCTCAGAACATCATGATTTTGAATCATCAGTTTTTTCAAGCTGTGGAGCCTGACACCGAAAACACTTTCGATTGCGCCACTCTGATGTCTGGAGAGGAAGTTCACCAACTTCGTCTCGCTCTACTTTCTTTCTCACTTATACCCTCGGACAAGAAACTATTTCTTTCACAAGGTATATCCCGGCAAAGATTTTGCCTATGTCGTGAGACATGTACCCAACTAACTCTTTAGGTAGGGTATACTACAAAGATTAATCCATTTTAGGTTCGATTACATCGAAACACTAAATTGCTGAAACGACAATCCAGGCTAAAAGCCACACCATTACTCATATGGTATTGTCTCCATGGATTCAAATGGTTTACCTATTTGCTAACGTGAGTGTTTACGTTTCTACCATATGACTCTAATGATCACAATAATTCGGTAAGAGATTTATTTACCACACACTATCCGATAGGGTGTAATTACGACGTCCTAACACACCATAACACTGTGGTGTTCCATGCGACGTAACTTGTGGAACTCTTCTCACAAGTCTTCCAATGATGTGCCAACATTATAAGTCAAATCTTCATTCCTCGATTTGCATCGCGGGAATTTGATTTTCTTGTTAAGTTTATTTCCTACTTCATTCTGAACTTCGTTTGATCGAATCAAAAATTCAGACCAACATTCCCCGGAGTGGATATCCATATATCTGCTCGGAATATTCATGAAGTCTATGAAATAAAGACTTCCACTACACGTTAAAGTACTTCATTGATTCACATACACCCATATGCACGATTCTCAACAAGCTATACTCAAAACGTTCAGTGAAGTTCACGAAATAAAGGTCTCCACTACCCGTCAATTACTTCATTGAACCACATACATCTCTATGTATGACTATCAATAAGTTATATGCCCGCTTTCCGAAAACGGTGTCACAGTTATTTTGCAAGTGTCAAAAGATCAAATCTTAGGACTTGTAGGTCCATCCAGTGTGGAGCTAATGCATATAACATTGACATGACTAAACGGTAGTGCCACACATATGTGGTGTCTTTATTAAGTTTGTATCCTTTGGCATTAATATTATGAATGTGGGAGCTTCTACCATCTAAATTCAAATCGGCATATGATCATTACTTCATAAATATAGGACACCAATTTGTCACTATCATGTATGAACAAGTGTCTCGCTAGAGGAGACACACTCGTAACGATCATACCAACACCCGATCATAAAGAATTTATTCAAATGGTAGATCTAGAGGGAGAGTGTCTATGGTCGTCATAACAACTTGACTGCCGTTATCAACACGTAATGTCGCCTCATCCTTTCAAGCTACTCAAGCAGTAAACCTGGTTTTTCGCAAACTATGACTAGTTCAAGACTTAGTCACTACTGCGATCACTTGCTCAGCTAAAACATTCATAACATGTATATCATATATACACCATCATCATTGATGACTTCCGGCGATCTGTTTCATCTTCTTGATACTTCCACCGTAATCAAGAACCATGAAGGTGAACGATTCCCCTTGCATGACATAGTCTATGACAGAGGATTTGCACTTGGCAACGATGTCTGTCATCCAGTGATTGAGCTGAGCGAGGCGTCTCAATGTTCATTAATCATGAACATACGTCATTAAGTATGACCGCCACGTGCTCCCTCAATGTGTGTATTCTCTTCCATCTTGGTTGAGAAGACAATCAGTCAACGTACTGATAAACTTCATCAATCCAACGTTTGGTGTACCCCGAGTTTAGCGACCATATCATATGTTCGCGATCTAAAAACTCGTACCCACCATTGGTTCTTTATGGCAGAGATCATAGCATACACTGGACTATGATGATATCATCCGCACAAAATCCGATAATCAAAATTATCTTTTGTTAGCGGAATCTCCGGGTTTATCTCCTAGCGGGTATTGTAACACAAAAGAGCTAACGGTTTAAACAAGGAGTATCCTCAAGCTAAAGTATAAAACTATGAAGTTTGGACCCAAACTTTTAAGTTTCTCAAACGCAGGAATGCGCCTAATTTGAAAAGATGCTATTACTATGGTTAATATCTACAAAGGTTTGCAAACAGACTCTGTTCATTATATTCTGAGTTCTAGTATTTTAGAAAATAACTATCCGAACTCCCACTCAAACGAACATCCCTCCTGGTCGTTTAAGCGATTACACGACCCCCATCCATTGCACCACCCCTCATCATCAGAGCCGGCGGCACAACTTCAAGAGTAGACAAAATCGTCCGCCACACCAATTTTGTGACTCGTGCTCGACCTTTCGGTCTTCCTGTTCCGAGGCCATATTTCTGAATATGCTAGGCTCGCCACCAAAGACCTCCACGCTGACGCTTGCGCAACATGGCTTACACCCACTGTATGCGAACGACGAGATGTCTGACACCCGATCATCACGGCCTGCCTCATAACGTAGAACTTTCTTGGTGGTGCGCGTTGGAGGGAGAACACTAGTGGTATTTTGAAGGGATCATCTTATATATCTACCGCCGTGTAACTAATGTATACTATACACTCAATCACACAATATAAGATGCACACAAAACATCAAATGTAATGCAATGTGATATAGTCCATCGCGCCATGATCTTCTTGGCGCCCGCAGTTTATAAACAATTTAATAAACCTACCTTGACAATATCACATAGCTCCTGCAAAATAAAGTTAGACGCTTCTACTTTATCTTTTGCATATTTTACGTGGCTCGGGGCTTTCGTAAATAGAACCGCTTCATACCTACGAACCTTATGACCACAACAACGATCCAATAATTGCATGTTTAAGCATCTCTTTCGGGCCCTCCATTGAAAATGCAAAGCCAACTAAAGAGAGAGAAACAGGCACCCGCCAGCCACAGATACGGTACAAGCCGTATGTCAGTAGTGGAACCAGTCTCGCGTAAGCGTACGCGTAAAGTCGGTCCGGGCCGCTTCATCAACTCGATGCCGCTGGAATCACAAGTGCACGCTAGAGGGTTGCAAATAACAGGAACGGTGCCCACGTGCAGAGCACGGGTTCTAACAGCGTACAGCTATATCTACGATAGATCGGCTCTGATACCACTGAAGGGGATCGTGTGCAGAAAACAAAAAATTTCCTAGCAACGATATCCTTAAACTAGCCAAGATCTACTATGCAGATATAGAAGTACGGCGGAGATCGGAATACATACCCTCGTAGACCGAATAGCGGGGATTACGCACCCGCACAAGCGTTGACGACGAAGACGACGTAGCCGACCTCTAGGTCGCGGAGAACTTGGCGCGACGAAGACGACGAAGATGACCCCGAGGTCGGGTGGAGGAAGTAGGCCTCCGAGTACCGCTAGCGCAGCACCTCGCAGGGCGTCACACACATACGGTGGAGACGACGGCATCCGAAGCTCCAGTCCAGGACGAGCAGCGGAAGACTTGGACCGGAACACCAGCAGCGCGGCAGCGGGCTATGGTGGAAGAGATCCCCCTCCTCTACTCGGCGCGGCTCCGACAAGGGAACCACGAGATCGAGAGAGAAATTGGGAATTAATTGGTGAATTAAAAGGCCAGGGGTGCCCCTTCTTATATAGGCTCCTAGGGGGAGCCAACCTTGCCAGCCAGGCAATGTGGGACTATCCCACATGCCTGGTTCGGCCAAGGCTGGTGCGCCGGCCCTAGGTGGGCCCCATTTGGCCCACCTAGGCCGGCCAAGCCTCCCCCACAAAATTCCCTTGAGGGTTTTCCCCCCCCATGGGCCTTCTTTCGACCAGAAGGCCCATTTAGGGAAATCAGCCTAAATAAATTCGAAAATAAATATATAAAATCATATTTGCATATTAATTACACTAATTAATATCAAACATAATATATATAATTTTTCCTAGCTCCGAAAACTCTTTCGGCGCTGCCCGATCTCCATCGGACCCCTCCCGGGACGCTCCCGGTGATCTCTTTCCTTTCAGGTTGTCTTGTCGAAACCCCTTAAGTGTGTTACCCTAGCGGTTCGATATAATAACAGGTACGATCAAGACTCCTCTATGATCGATGACTAACTCGTAGGCCTGGACCCCATGAATTAATCCCTGTGATATAACGAATGACTTTCATCTATCAAACCTGGACGTATAGTCTTAAACCCTTTGTCATGGCGATACTTAGCGTGTCCGAGCATCATTCTCAGATATCTCCATACCTAGCATGATCTCGTTACCGACATCGCTATCTTCTACTCGTCTATGATATTATGTCAGCTGGTGACCTAGTCACATGTTTGCAAACTCATTTGACATAATCTCACCGAGTGGGCCCTAGAGTATCTATCCGGCTATGTGGACTGACAAATCCCGATGTTGACCCCTCGTCTCAACTACCCCTTTCCGATACCCAAAAGTATCACCGTTATTGTCACACTAGATAAGATGCGACGTTTGGTGCGATCAAAGTATCTTTCAGGGATAACAATAAGAGTTGATCTCACGGTCTTAAGGCGTAACGACTATGTCCTACAAATACTGGGTATGTCCATCACATCGTTACACCTAACGATATGACTCCCATTGCCGACCGGCGTCATGCCCTATGATCGGAAAACCTCGATCATCAATCGCGCAACGAAACTAGTCTTAGTAGAGGCTACTAGGGACCTGGTTGTTTATCTACCACACCCGTATTAATGTTTTCGCTTAATACAGTTATAGCATGGTATAAAACATATAATGAACGATTGGGATATTGCCAATAAACTATGTTTATTAAGTGCCTCTAGGGCATATTCCCTTCACTATCTCCATTGGCTCAGCCGACATCACTTCTGCGTGTATGCCATGTCGAGTCCCCGAGTTCACGGTGCAGTCCCCGGGTTCATTGAAGTGCTTCTGACTTCCACTTCCACTTCCATAGGCATGGCTTCAGATCCGGACTCCTTGGGGATGAAGATGGATTCCAACTCGGGTGAGGGCTGAATAGATGGCTTCCTCAGATGCTCCAGAGCGATGTCGGGTGGGATGGCATCCCAAGATGACCCCAACATGGATAACACATCAGCTGCCTCATTTTTCCCTATTGGTATGTGCTTGAACTCGCAACCTTCGAAAAATCCGGATATCTTTTGCACATGGAACCGATATGAGGCCATGTTGGCGTCAATCGTGTCCCAGTTTCCCGACACTTGCTGCACCACCAAGTCGGAATCACCGAAGCACTCTATCAGGCGGATACCAATTTCCTTGGCGACATTGAGCCCGTGCACCAGTGCTTCGTACTCGGCCACATTGTTAGATGCCCAGAAGTGAATCTGCAGCACATATTCCAACACATCTTGCTTTGGTGATGTGAGGACCACTCCGGCACCCAATCCGATCTTTGCCTTGGAGCCATCGAAATGCATCTTCCAGAAATTGAAGTCGGGAAGTGGGGGTTCATACTGCATCTCGGCCCAATCCACCAAGAAGTCCGGCAGCGCCTGCGACTTAATGTCGTCTCGTCTCTCGTATGTTGGAGCATACGGAGACAACTGGATGGCCCATTTGGCAACTCGGCCGCTTGCATCGTTGCAGCCAATGATCTTGGCCAGGGGAGCTTCGCACACTACTGTGATCGAGTACTCTTGGAAATAGTGCTTGAGCTTGGTAACAGCCAAGTACACCCCATATGCCATCTTCTGGTAGTGCGGGTAGTTCTGCTTGGAGATCGAGATCACCTCGCTCAGGTACTACACCGGTCTCTACACCAACTTGTCCCCCTCTTCTCTTTTCACCACTATGGCCACACTTATTACCCGGTTTGTGGCAGCAATGTAGATCAACATGGGTTCCTTGGGCAATGAGGATGCCAACACTGGCGCTATTGAGAGCATCTTATTTAAATCATTGAACGCCACATCAGCTTGCGGGGTCCATACAAACGTTTTGCTCTTTTTCATCAACTGATACAAGGGCAAGGCTTTCTCCCCTAGTCGGCTCACAAACAAACTTAGGGATGCCAAGCAACCAGTGAACTTATGCACATCTTTGAGACGTGTCGGCAGTTTCATACTCTCTATTGCACGTATCTTTCCTAGATTGACCTCAATTCCCTGACTTGATATCAGAAAACCGAGAAACTTGCCTGCCGGGACACCGAATGTACATTTATCCGGGTTCAATTTCATCCAAAATTTTCTTAAGTTTTTGAATGTTTCCCTCAGTTCATCGATCAGAGAAGATTTTTCTTTTGTTTTTATGACTATGTCGTCGACATAGACCTCGGCATTCTGACCTATCTGGTCATGTAAACACTTCTGCATGCATCTCTGATATGTAGCACCAGCATTTCTCAAACCAAATGTCATGACATGATAGCAATAAGCCCCGTATGGGGTAATAAAAGCAATTTTTAATTGATCATCCGGGTTCAAAGGTATCTGGTGGAAACCAGAATAAGCATCTAAAAAAGTCAAAAGCTCACACCCGGCAGTGGAATCGATCACTTGATCTATCCGGGGGAGTGGAAATGGATCTTTCGGGCATGCCTTGTTGAGGTTGATGAAGTCGATGCACATGTGCCACACCTTGAGCAGGAGGGGATCATCTTTCTTCTTCTCAACAAGGACCGGATTTGATATCCAATCCGGATGTAGCACTTCCATCATGAACCCGACAACCAGAAGTACGGCGAGATGCTCCATGATGGCAGCTCTTCTCTCGTCCGAG
Source organism: Poa annua (assembly GCA_026929855.1). NCBI lineage: Eukaryota > Viridiplantae > Streptophyta > Magnoliopsida > Poales > Poaceae > Poa > Poa annua. The sequence goes on from CM049426.1 coordinate 38,813,701, forward strand.
AGGCGCCTAGTCGGTTGCTTCACCGGCTTCACGTCAGGCCTGACGAATAATGAGTGCTCAGCCAAGATCGTCATTCGACCACGCAAAGGCATCCCGATTCTCACGGAGGAAGTCGACGAGCTCGCCTTCCTATTTTCTGTCCAGGTTGCCGCCGATGATAACGCGGCGCCCCGGGTTGCTCGGGTCGATCTCCACCTTCTTGGTCTCCCTTGGTGCTTGGAACGAGGCATTCTGCTCCGGGTTCACCATCCCGGGCATGCCAAGCTGTGATGTCTTGGCCAGCGCCACCACCTGCTGGATCCTCTTCTTCTCCTCAGCTATGACCAGGGACTCGGGTAGAGACGAGCCGGCAGATGCACACTCAATGGAGCGCTTATGGTCTCCCGAGATGGTGATCACTCCGTTTGGCCCCGACATCTTCATCTTCAGGTAGCCCATGTGAGTGGAGATCATGAACTTGGCCAGCGCAGGCCTGCCGATCAGTGCATGATACGAGCTTTCAAGATCCACGACCTCGAACTCCAAGCTCTCGGTCCGGCAGTTCTCCCGGGTTCCAAACACCACTTCAACCCAAATCTTGCCCATAGGCGAGCAAGAGACTCCCGGCACAATGCCATGGAAAGTCGTCTCAGTTGGGAGCAGCGTGTTCATGGACACCCCCAGCTTCAGCATGGTATCCTTGTACATGATGTTAATGACACTGCCTTTGTCAATCAGAACCCTGCTGAAGCGGATGTTGAGGCTTGGTCCGACAAAGGTCGGGTCTACCACCAAATCATAACCACCTGGCTTGGGCATAACCCAGGGATGATCCTTCCGGTTCCAGGTGATCTCCATCTCGGACCAGTACAGGAATTTAGGCACCGCCGGGATCACAACATTTACCTCCAGAGCACGCGGACGCACGCTCTTCCGGTCAGTGGGCTCGGTCACGAAGACCACATAGCTCTGATGAGCTTCCCGGTAGTTGCCCTACTGATTGGTTACTCGGACCGGCATCATTGTCATTCCTGACATTAACCACGTTCACCGGTCTCGGGGGCGGAGGTCTCTGATTGGGCTGGTTGACCCGAACTACATTAGCTCCTGACAATGGTGCAGGAGGTCTCGGGATATTCGGCCGAGCCGTTGGTGCGCTTGGCCGAGTAGATCCGGCACCACCTTCCCGCAATGTGCGCTGGTACCAGCTGCACTGCCGTGTAGAGTGATTCGCAGGCTTGTTGGACTCCAGAGTGTGGTAGCAACACGGCTTGTCCAACATCTCCTCATATGCCAGTGCCTTCTTCTGGTCCACCCAAGTCTTCTGCACCTCTTGGCTCTGTCCCCAAGCTGGGCCAGCCACTTTCTGACGCTGGTTATTACCGGCATCTCTTTGATCTCGGCCCACAGCCGCAACATGCTGTGAAGCATAGTGGAAGTCGGGCTGACTCCGCTTCTGACCGAAATCATGTCGGTCATGGTTCCTGCTCGGCCCAGAGCGCTGGTTTCCCGAGTTCCTCCTGTTGGAGTCTCCGACATCCACCAGGGGCTGCATGGGATCACCGAGCGTGTAGGTGTCGGCGATGCGCATGGTCTCGGCCAAGGTAGTCGGCATCTTCCTCTGCAGCTTCTGCCATAGCATGGTGCCATGTCGGCATCCCTGCGCAATTCATGATATGTCTTGTGCCTCAACAACCCCTTCGCAAGAGTTGCGAATGCTGCTCCACCGAGTAAGGTACTCTCGGTCAGTCTCGTTAACCCTCTGCTTGCAAATGGCAAACAGTTGAGGTCGGTTGGGTCTCTTGTAGGTGCTAGTGAAGTTGCTGATGAAGGCCTCCTCGAAATCTCACCAACAGTCTATGCTGTCAATCCTCAAGTTGTTCAGCCAGATCCGGCCAGGTCCTTCCAACATCTGCGGTACATATCATACCACCTAGCGCCTGTTTCCTCCGGCTATGCTTACTGCAGTTACATAATCGGTCAGCCAATCCCCCGGCTTCGAGCTGCCGTCATAGGTCTTGGCACCCCGGTTGAGCTGAAAATTTCGCACAACAGGCTCCCGCATGATCCGAGGTCCAAAGCATGCAGGTCCCGGAGGGCCTTGCTCCTCTATCAACTCGGACTGGTGAATCCGGTCGAGCTTGTACCTGGCATCAGCTGGATCTAGCTGCCGAGTTTCTATCCGAGATCCCAGAGGATTCTCGTTAGGCTGGTATCCGAGCTGCTGCAACCTCGAGTTGTCATCGGCATGCCTGTTAACTACAGGAACTGCAGCTTGCTGTGGCCCAGAGGCGGCATCACTCGGCCGGTTTCCCTGATTTTGCGGCGGATTCCAAGGTGGATTACCACGGCTAACCGGGCCGTTATTTCCTACACCCCGGTTACCACCGCCATGGCTGCTCTGAGCATGACCGGCATTGTTCTGCTCGGCTTGCTGGATTCCGGCAAAGGCCGGGTCATATGTCTGCAGTTGCTTGTTTTTCCCGGAGCCGCGACTTCAACTCCGGCTCTTGCTCTTACTCGGATGGGGAGAGGAAGCCTCTCCTCCTGACCTGTTGCTCTCGGCCCTAGCCGAGTACACATGGGATCCTGCTCCCGGGTTCTAGCCCCCTGTACGCAAATATATTTCTAGTTAACAGGGCCAAACTTCTAGCCCCCTGTACGCAAATACATGCAAATACATGCTGCTAGCTACCGATCAAGAATGCCGACTAGTTTCAGCCCATTTCACTTGGTTACAGGAGATAGTATGTATGCGAGAAGTTGCAAAGAATGAACATGAGTTTATCAACAATGAAATTACAAATATTACTTAAATCATTACGATTTTAAGCTTGTGGTTCAAATGCTGCACACTTTATCATAGACTTCTGCTTCAAACACTGATCCCTTTTCCGCTGTCCTCGGTCTTGCTTGTGTTGTTCTCACTCTCCAGAAGGACCCGGGTATGGCAGGCCTCTTTGTCATGATTCAGAAAGGCATACAAATTTGACAGACTGAGGCTGCACCTGCTAATAAATGGAGACAAAGAAAGGACACAGACATGACACTTCAGTATAAGCATCTATTTTCTTTTAAGAAGTAGCAAAGTGGCACAATCACCTCACAAATATATTGAGTCCACCTCTCTCTTGAAACCGTCCTATGTTCTCCAATACCATTGGAAAAATCTGTGCATGCCAAAACTGTATCGCCAGACAAAAATAATTTAACATAACCACACAAGGTTTTACAACCTTTTGTCCCATGAGTCCCTAGTGGTATCTAGCAAAATATGCATCATATATCAAAGAAAAGAGCCATACAAAATCTCTACAGCAGGACGTCAAATACTAATATGAACAAATAAGTAGAAATGGGCTTTCACTGGTCAATGTGATGCAAATTCCACCCGATGTCTTCATTCAACCGATGTAGCCTCTGTCTCTACGGTAAGATTAACAGTCTGGCACTCATTCTTTTTCCTCATATGATCTTATGAACAAAGGCAATAATAGTTTTTCCACATGAAGTTGAGTGTTTACATGACGTCTAACAAGTCGATGTGTGTTTGCTTTTAGCTCAGACACTGCTTCATCCAACAAGCTCTTCGTCTTATCAATTATCATCATGAGATCTAACATAGTTGTAGAAGAACCCGCTTTTTATTTCATCCGATACTCTTTTTTAAAATGTAATATGAATAACTCATCAAATTCACGAACCCCGATGCACTGCGGCAACCATTTGGTATAAACGGCATATGGATCATAATATTGCAAACTTCATCTAGTCGGCAATCATTAATCATGCAATCGACCCTTTCACTGACATAACTATCATTAATATGAAGAACTCATAAAATTCACGAACCCCGATGCACTGCGGCAACCATTTGGTATAAACAGCATATGGATCATAATATTGCAAACTTCATCTAGTCGGCCATCATTAATCATGCAATCGACCCTTTCATTGACATAACTATCAAGAACATGAAGATGAGCATCTACTCACACGAAACAACACTGAAATCTCGAGTAGCTAGGTCGGCCCCACTTGTCCTGACAACAAATAACCTCATTTAAGGCATTTTATAGTTAAAACAGGAGATCTGTCTGTCACACAGAACAAAATGTGGTGTAGCAGCAATTAATGATTTACATTCATGGCATGAAGTGTACATTGACGTCTGAAGATGTGTACACCTGATAACAGGTAATTATAGCCTTAATCATTCGAAACGAATTTTCAGAAAATATATAAACTCACAGGCAAGATAACACTCCCATTTTCCTCACCTCTGCAGCCTCTCCCTGGAAAAGATCGCTTGGTATGGTGCTCGCGGTTGCATCTAGCATTTTCTCTGCACAATAGAGCACGTCATATAGTAGAGTAAAAATATGAGAACGATGGTGATATCACGAGGAGACTGAGCGCCTGCTACAGAAGAAGCCTAGCCGATTAAGACATGCTACAGTGTGATTCCTCCGCTCGTCCTCTTCCATTCCCCATCGAGGCGGCGGCGACCTCTCCCGGGCACTGCGACGAGACCTGAAAGTAAGTTCCCGATCGCTCCACCCACCCCTCCTTACGTCCGTCGTCCGACGCGGTGCCACCCGCCTTCTCAGGCTACTGACGAAGTGTAGAACAGATATTCAGTTATCCAACGGCGTAGCTCATTCCTCCTCAACGGACTAGATGGAAGATACCGTCTCGAAGGGAGTCTGCACCTGTCACCTACCACTACTCTTCCTGTAATGCCTAGACTTTATAAAGTCCAGCTGCGCCTGGCACTCTCATCTATCTATTTCTAATTGCCTATGAGCAAAGCATACTCTATACTTTATACATCACAAACCCTGAGTCGGGGTATCTATCATAGCCAATTCCCGATCTAGAACCATGCTGAGGGACTCTTCATGATTATACTTTAGGGAAAATTGGTTATTTACCCAGAAGTTGAGCAGCCTTGAATTATGTACCCAAAGTTGACTAGCAATAGGTAAAATACCCGTTACATAGTTGAAAACAAATAAAAGATCTAATAGGGACCTGAAAACAATTATATGCCTGCCCAAGTGCCCATGATAGATCGATTGGATTTGGATCTCAATATTTCAAGTCTTCTATACATCTAAGCCTGTCCATAATCGCACCTCGCCGGACGCCCGATTCACGCGCGCCGCCGCCGGGAGTAGCAGGTCAACCAACACGCGCTCGCAGTCTACTCACTGAGCAAAACAGCCGAAGCCGTCCAGGACGCCGCCCGCTCGTGACTGACATCGAGCCGAGTGCTGACCGGCGCCGACCGCCTGTGCGTACTAACATAGATAATCTTGATCGCTGGTCGCTGCCGCTTGCGTGAGGTGTGCCCGCCGGGCTGCCGGCCAGTCCATAACAACTCGTTAGTGTTAGCAATGGAGATGGGGTCTGTAACACGGAGAAAAAACAAGAACGTACTTGAGGAAGTAATATGCGGCGGCGGACCTACCAGACTATCACCACTCACGTTTCTGTTTAGATTGATTGCTAGGTCAAGCTTGTTATTCACACTTACAGACTAAGTTTTGATTTTATTTGCGTCAGAATCCTTAGAGGATATTTTACCAATTGACAGTCAACTTTGGGTAGATAATACAAGGATGCTCAACTTGTGGGTAAATAACCAATTTTCCCTATACTCTATTGTTGATTTGATTGTGAGCATCGTTAGATGATGTCGATCCCCAGTGGGACATAACAATTGGTATCAGAGACCAACGATTTTCGGAGGCGTTTTTTATTTGGAGTTCGAGTTGGGTTTGGATCTCCTATAAAATCCCCTTTCTCGCAACCCTCATCGTGGCGGCGGGGTGTGTGTCGACGGAGGCGCTGGTGGCGGGGTCGTCGAGTTCTCGACGGTCGACGGAGGCGGCTTGGTGGCGGTGACACTCATTCGGGCGCAGGTCGAGTGTTCGCTACGGTTTCTGGAGATCATCCCCTCCAGAGGTAAAATTCTGGTATCGAACTCAGCTGGTGTGCTTTGGTGGCGGGACGACGAGAAGGCGGAGCGATCTAACTCGGGTTGTCGGGAGAAACTCCGACGTAAATACCTCTTCCTCGGAGCTAGATCAGGATGGCGCGTGGATCTAAAGCAAGCGTTGACGGTGATGAAGGATTGAGGGTTGTACGCCAAGAACTCCAGGAAACTCGCAAGGATACGGAAGATCTCCGCGAGGAATTCACCCAGATGTGGCAAGACATGGGTAAGCTGACAGATAAACAATCAGAGGTGGTGGAAGTCGTAGCTGATATGCATAAAGCTGTGGAAACAATCAGTGCGCAGTTACATTCTGTAGTGAAGGCAATAACAGCTCTGAGGGCTACCAATCAGTCACCACTAATTCCTCACGCTCCAGTTGTAGAGGTTTCATCTTTGGACAGGGAAAAATATCTGGTGAATTTATCACTACCAAACTTACCACCAATCAACACTGGTAGGCAGTCTGCTCCTCCAGGGTTTATGGGTTTTCAGAAGAGTCGACAACATACTCCAACCCATATGCACAAACCTGGTGAGACTCCAGTATTCAAGACGAAGAACCAACCAGAGGATAAGTTCAAGTACTCATGGGATGGCTATGAACAAGATTATGAAAGGAAAATGTGCATGCACTTTTTCAAATCTATAACAAAAGGCCCGAGAATGGACTTCCCTAAGTTCAATGGTGATAATCCAGTGGGATGGATTAGGCAGTATGAAAAGTATTTCCAAATGGCGGCTGCTCCGGAAGAATACAAAGTACATTTGGCACAGTTGTATTTCATCGGCCCAGCTGATGTGTGGTTAAGAAGATCTGGATTACACAGACAGCAATTGTCGTGGACTCAATTTTCTAAAGAAGTAACACAAAGATTCTCATCTCATAGCAATTACGAGTTGGCAGAGAAATTCAATAATGTGAAACAGAATGCTCTGAATATTAAATAGTACACTGAAATATTTGAAGAGTTGATGGCTGATGTCAGAGAAGAAAACCCAGATCTACAGGAAGATTGGTTTGTGAGGTGCTACGTTAATGGATTGAGAGACTCTATCAAATCCCAGTTAAGACCTTTACGTCCTCAAACCTTAACACTGGCTCGTTGGAAAGCACGTGACATGGAACAGTGCCAGCAGCCAAAGAAACCATTTTTACCACAGTTCCAGAAATTCAATAATTCAAAATTTTACAAGCCTCAAACAACAATGACTCCTATTGTCAGCAAACCTCCTGATTCTAAAGCACCCAAACCTTGGAGAACCTAACTGGCAACCAGGACACATATGTCGCCAGATTCTTTTGTTAAATTTCCTGGCACAAACATTGGAGCAAACACAATGGGAGCTAGATCAACAACATGAACAAGAGGAGCAACCAACAGAGGAACCTCCTGCTAAAACCAAAGGACTGTGTATGAGTATTTCTCTGCATGCTTTGGGTCAGAATCAGTCTGCAGCTACTCCAACTATACAAATAATGGTTAATGGGAAGCAAGCAATAGCACTAATAGACTCTGGCAGTACTAATTCTTTCATGGACCTCAAATTTGCAATAAAGAGTAATTGTGTCTTGCAGAATGCTGTAAGTCGATAAGTAAAGGTAGCAGGAGGGGGTACTTTACTCTCCAATTCAGTGGCACCTGACTGTAGATTTCATATAACTGACAGACAGTTCACTGAACAGTTCAGAGTGCTGAATTTTCCAGATCATGAGTGAATATTAGGCTGTGACTGGTTAGAAAAATACAGCCCATTCACCATTGACTTGCACAAATCATCGGTGACAATCCAATGGGATGCAGATACCAAATTCTCATTCCCAGCCTGTAATAGCACCACAACATCTGTCAGAGATACCAGCTGAGCAAATACACAAGCTTTTTGTAACAGCCCAACTGTATCTTTCCTTTTAGTGTGCAATAAAAATGTTATATCATGTCGTCTTTCCATAAGTGCTTGCATTTATTTAATTTTGTGCATCAAATACAAATTACAAATTTTAAATCCTTATTTTAAATTCAAATGTTTTTCAACTATTTCAAATAAAGTTTCAAATTACTTATAAATAATTAAACCAATAATTAATATGTCTAATTTGAAACTATCAAAAATTGCTCAAAAGTTTTTATGAGGTTCCTTTCTGATTTGTTTTAAAAATACAAAAACAGAAAAGTTTAAAAAGAAAGCAAAACCAGAAAAAAAAATATGGGGAGGGAGCCTCATGGCCAAACTGGGCCAGTCCCTGGCCCATCCCGACCCAACTCCAGCCGCTCGGGGTCATCCCCCACCTCCGTACTGTCTTTCCAGCGTGGAGGAGGCAGACGCTGGCCATGTCGCTGTCGAGGTCGCCCCACACCGGAGCCCACTGCCACCTCCTCTCCTCTCCCCTATATCTAGCGCCGAAACCCTAACCCTAGCCCCTAATCTTTCTCCTCCCCCGCCGCCGCTCGCTCCCTAGCTCCCGCCGTCGCCATGGCCGAGGTAAGCTGAGCTCGGGACCCCGACCACCGCTCGCCTCTTCCGTCCTCGACACCGCAGCAGCCACGCCCCCTCCTCTCCTACCTCGACACCGCGGGGAGCAAGAAAGCCGGCTTCTTCTTCCTCTTCTTCCACGACGACCGCGCGGACCCGAGCTCCGCCTCGCCTCCCCGAGCACCGTTTACTCGTCTCCGACCTCCCCAACTCCCCTCCGCTCGCCATCCGCCTCCTGGTGAGCTGCGCCGCCGATTTCCCCTTCTTTCCCCCTCCGTTTCCGTGCCGTAGCACCACTCGCCGGCGTTGCCAACATCGGCATCGCACACGGCCGCATGCACCGCACGCGCACGAGCACGAGCGCGGCTCCCGTTCCGCCTCCGGTGCATCCAAACTGTAGGACCAGATGCGCCAACACCTCCCGCGCCCATTCCGCACCCACACGCACGCCAGCGCTGTCGAAACGGTCGCCGCCGGCGAGTTTCTTTCCGCCGCCGCGCGCTGCCTGTTTTCTGTCGACAGTTTCGTCAGAGAACGAAACCCGTCTCTACTGCTGCTTAAAACAAATCCTACCCTAATCCTAACACTAACCGCACACCTAACCTACTGGCTAGCATCACCGTGCTAACCACCGCGCGCGCGCGAGTTCGAGACTCGCCCGGGGCAGAGAAAACCCCAATTTTTGCCCCGCGCCCTGACATCCCGGGCCCGCTCGTCAGCGACAGCCGGGCCAGCGCAGCTACCCGTGCCCCGTCAGCGCCAGGCTGGCGCGCGGGTCCCGCTGGTCAGCCGCTGTGGCTAAGATCAGCCGCGGTGCAACTCGACCAGAACTAGATCTGGATCTGGATTTTTGCACCGAGACCCCCTGGTTTCTGTCTTTTGCATCTGAACCCTTCCAGTTACTGTTTCCATCACGGTTAAGTCCCTGGATATTTCAAAAACACCCCTACACTTATAAAATGCATAACTTTTAATTCATAACTCCAAATTAAATAAACTTTATATGTTTTTATATCAGAAAAATGCAATAAACATTAATATCACATTCTTATGTCATTTTGCATCATTTATTTTAAATGCTTAGTTTAAAATTAACAAATGCAATTAATTAATTAAATATGGAGTATGAGGGGTAATAATTATATAATGCCCTAACTCCATTTAATATGCTCATCCCTTTTATACCATATCTTGCCATGCTAATAAATATTTAATTTGAGTTAAAAATAAATCAATTGCAATTAATTCCTAAATGTGGAATGTGTTGGGCAATTAAATAATTAATGTCTTTTCCATTTTTTAATTAATTGGATCACCATTTCTGCGATATTAAGTAACTTTAAATTGTTGGCTACACAAATAACTTGCACCCTAATCTTTTGCCGGGATTTCATCCCCGCTTTAATATGACCTAATCATCTCATACCATGTCGCATCATCATTTGTTGGCGCATTTCTCTGTATTGATTATTGTTTCCTATTGTCTGTGTTTGGCTCTCTTTGGGTAGACGACGACGTGTCTGCTGCGAGTACCTACGACACTGAGGTTCCAGCTATCGTGCCAGGCTACGAGCTGCCAGGCAAGCTTTTGCTAACCGGTTACACGATTGTCGGGTTTTCATTCCTGCCTTTTGATCTATGCTATCCTAGTTATCGATTCTTAAATTGCGATCCCATCACATGTTTATCCTGCAGCCTATACAGCTATATCCCCACAACCCATAACCCCTTGCATGTTTATCTGTTGGCCTTTGCGAGTCGTAGTGCATGCTTAGGATTGGTTGAGCGAGTCGTTCCTTTGTCTTTATCTCATATGCTTAGTATGATATATTGTTCTACTATAATAAACTGCTGTCTTATTTTGGGGTTCTATAATTAAAAGATAAGGCACCAGGCGGAAGGCCTTGCGAGGTGCTTTGTTCTGCTCAGTGTCGACCTAGGAACTGAGATTTTGTCCTCGGATCCAATTTTGAGCGCACTAACCACTTGTGGGTGGCCCAATGGAGCCCCCCTCGACTTTGAACGGATCCGCAGCTCGTCCATGTGCCGCAAGTAGTTCGGGTTTTCCATTCGCTCATATGCATGTGCATGATGATGATGATCGATGAGAGGTTACTTGATACGGGGGGTCATATAGGGGTGGTGCGCGCGAAGCGGACAATTCCTACTGTGGTTTGAGCCGCATGGCGCGTGGACACAAACTAATGAGTCCGCAATTGAGATTCGGCCGGACTCCTGACGCGGGTAACAACTCATATGGGTGGCACTTGGACTTGCTGTAGTGAAGGAATGAGTCGTGTTGAGAGGCCCTAACGGGTTAATCATGCGAGTATGGGTACTGTAGTGCACCCCTGCAGGGTATAATCTTATCGATGAGCCGTGTCCACGGTTATGGACGACTTTGGTGATGATGCTGGCTAACAAGATCTAGACAACCTACATCTAATCATTGTTAATTAATGTGACTAGTAATATAGCATTACTTACACCCTAAATGGTAACTAAAATTGTTAACGTGTGAGTATTCCCGGATTGCTTCCTCATACTTGGTTGAGGGGGTTAATTCGAGAATGGGTTATGACTGGTGTCAGTTGTAGGTGGATATTTAAACGCTCTCTTATCCCTCTCTAATTAGACGGAAGTTCTACCGTGTCTCTTTAGTTTGCTAGTGCTGCTGCCGCTAAGTAAACTTACCCCCATATTTTTGGGAATCTTAAAGTTTTGTAACCTGTTAGCTTAAGCTTGTTCGATACGCTTCGGTGTATTGACCCGTTCGCGGGCTGCGGTTTTTCTGCAGTTGAGGATCCTTCACTCGACCAGTTGGGTGGATACTACGTGGAGTTCGACGACGAGTAGTTAGAGTTCCCCTGGGCTACTTCCTGGTGGACTGCGTGGATGGGCCTTCTTTTTCGTTTCGGCCTTGAGCCCTTTGCTTCTTGTCTGTACTCAGACCGGTTTGTTTCCGCTGCATGATGTAATGTTGGGACATGTGTCCTCTGATTGGTGCCATTTGATATATTTTGCTCAGTGAAAGCTTTTGGATATTATTTCCTTTCTTTGTGTCTTAGGTTTATTCTGTGGTTTCAACTTGTTAAAAATCCGACTCGTATACCATGTGTGTATGGTTGAAGTATACGAGTTGGAAGACTTTTTGGGTTCTTGCGTGCACAATCTGGAAACGTATGTGACGTTGGGGTCGCCAAGAACTGTCGGCCGATGATCCATTCCGAGCATGGCCTGATGGTTTTCCTGGGAGTGGTAACCCCAGTATGTTCTTGGTTGTGTGGCCCAACCGATACGTTTCGTTTGTGTAGCTTGAATTCAGGGTCTGACAGTTGGTATCAGAGCTTAAACGCCCTCAGGTTCCCTTCTACTGGTCGTTGTTTGAGTCTAGAAAAATATTTTGTAGTTATCAGGAAATCTTAAACGTGAGAGTAGGAATTCTGTTCTTTTACTTCTTTCCCCACCCACCCTCCCTGTTCTTCTAGTAAGGAAGTGTTACGATAATTCCCTTCTCACCTTAATTTTAAAATTTAGGACATCACGTGTTCTGGGTTTTCCGTAGTACCATAGTTGCAGGTGGTTTTTGTCGTTTTGGTGGTTATCAACTTCTTCGGCTATGTTCATTTTCAATCTCGAATCAATCAGTTGTTGTTCTACCTTTCTCTGGTTTTTCTTCTCATTGTCATTGTACAATTCGTTCTGTGCAATCAATCCTTTTGTTTCCGGAGGCTAACTTCTACTTCAAACTGATATGTAGATGGCACACTATCAGGTGGTGCGTAAGACCCACTGTGAGGAGACTGCCGGTTACCCGAAGCTTCTCAGAAGCATGGTTGACTATGTCGGTTTCAGCTACCTCCCGGAGTACCAGGTGTCCGAGATCCCCAGAGATTACGGACAGACCTTCTACAGAGCTACTGTTTGGATCAGCGGAGATGATGGTGATACTGTGCACAAGCACGTTGCTGAGGCTTCCACTGTGGACATGGCAGTACACTTGGCAGCTTACGATGCAGCTCTGGCTCTGCGCAGGGACTACTACTGCTTCAACAACCATCCATTCTGCTACGTTCCATACTACCCCTACACGGACTCTCAGTACGAGCTCGAGGTTCTGGACATGACAGCTCAGTTTGGCCAGTCTTCAGACTCAGTTGCTGGGACTCTACGCTTGGAGCTAGCAGCAGTCCGTCAGCAGCTGCACCGGGCACTCTCTCACCTGGGGCAGTATGACAGGAGGAACGTCACACCAGACGCTTTCCCGAGGTTCCAGCTCGCTTTTCCGAGTCGTCTGTCTGCTGTGGGTGGATACACTCCAGAGCGTGGTCCTCTGATCACTACTGATCCAGACCACGTTGGACCACTACTGTACGGGACACAGACGCCAGATGCCTACTCCGTTCAGTTGCGACGCATTGTGCGAGAGTACCGCTTGTACTGCGATCGTCGCTACACCCATCGCAGTCACCTAGTTTCGTCTTCTGAGGGAAGCAAGAGCTAGTCTTCGAGTTGTATCTTTTCCTTTGTTGTAGTAGCTATCCTTTGTACCGAAACCGTGTTGGTTGCACGGATGGTTAACTTTGTACTAGTAGCTGTCCTTGTAGTACTGAAACCTTGGTGGTTGTACTGATGGCTAACTAAGTGTATGGTTATGAACCTTTGTCATGAGAAGCTTATCCTTGTTATCCTACAGTTTGCAACTGTTTTTCTGAGCAAGAATTCGACTTTCCAAGTTTTCCCTGGCTTTGTGTATCTTGTCGCTGTTCTAATATCCAATTCTCCAGGATGACGAACACCAGGAACAACCGCCATGCGGAAGACGCACCACAACCGCCTCCGATCACTGAGTTGCTTGGTCAGATGACCCAAGTTCTGGCTCAAATGGCCGAGAACCAAGTCTACCAGAACAACCACGGGCATCGCAATGAAGGCAATGCACGTGTGACCATCAAGGACTTCCTCGGTCTGGGCCCAAGGAACTTCGCTTCCCCCACTGAGCCGCTGGAAGCTGATGATTGGCTTCGCGAGATGGAAAGGACCCTTGCTATCGCCCACGTGGCTGAGCATGACAAGGTGCCTTACGTGTCCTACCTGCTTAGGGGCAAGTCTGCCTCATGGTGGGAAAACTTCCAGGCTATGAGAGCTCCCGGGGTGGTTACCACTTGGGGGGATTTCAGGGCAGCCTTCCTGCGCCACCACATCCTAGAAGGTCTCATGGACAGGATGCGCGAGCAGTTTAACTCGCTGACGCAAGGCAAGATGGACGTGATGGAGTACAATGGCGAGTTCAATCGCCTTGCTCGTTACGCTGGAGATGAGGTGAACACTGAGGTCAAGAAGATGGCCAAGTTCCGCAAGGGTTTCAACCCCGCGCTCAAGTACAAGCTGAACCTCGTCAAGGCCGACAACTTCGAGGACCTCGTCAACATCACGCTCAATGAGGAGCATGGGCGCAAGGTCTTCGAGGAGTCGCGCAAGCACTCTCGTGAGACCAACTCTTCTTCATCGTCAATCGCCGCCACTCCTGCTCAGAAGCGTCGGCTCTGGGTGCCTAACAGCGCCTTCGCACGAGCTACCTACGTGCCAGGACCTCCAAGACTCGCGCCTCGCCCACCGAACCCGGCTCTTGCTATGAGGGGTTTCGGAGGACCGCCAAGGCCAACGGGCGCTCGACCCAACGTGACCTGCTACCAGTGCGGGAAACCGGGCCACTACTCCAACAACTGCCCGGAGACCCGTACACTTCCTCCACCACCTCGCCCTTCTCCAACTCAGGCGATGGTCCGCGCACCTGCCCCGACTAGGCCTTTCGTCCCCAACACCAGGCCTCCGGAACGTGCTGCGCGGGTGAACCACATCAGGGCTGATGAAGCAGAGGAAGCTCCAAAAGTTGTCCTCGGTATACTCCCTGTTAATCATATTCCTACTAAGGTCTTATTTGACACAGGCGCATCGCATTCTTTTGCATCACAAGCTTTTGCACAAATGCATGATCTCTCTTTCGAGTCTATGTCCAATGGTCTTAGCGTCACTTCCCCCGGTGTTCAGATGTAATCTTCCAAGATAAGGTCCAACAACGAAATCCAAATTGGAGGCCATATCTTCTTGGCATCTCTAATAATTCTCGGCAATTCTGATATTGATGTCATTCTGGGCATGGATTGGTTGAAGGCCAATCAAGCTAAGATAGACTGTTCCACAAAGACTGTAACTCTTTCTCATCCTTCCGGACAGATAGTCTATTCTCCTAACCAAACATCTTCAGCTCAGCTTTTCGCTCTCAATGTTGATCCTTTTCCTTCAATAGAAGCTATTCCGGTGGTCCGAGATTTTCCTGACGTTTTTCCTGAAGAATTACCAGGTATGCCACCTGACAGAGCCGTTGAGTTCGTTATTGAACTAGAACCAGGCACTGCTCCTATCTCCAAACGTCCTTACAAGATGGGCCCCAAAGAACTGGCTGAGCTTAAGAGACAGCTAGAGGAGTTGGAAAGGAAAGGTCATATTCAACCTAGTACTTCTCCTTGGGGTTGTCCTACTCTGTTTGTCAAAAAGAGGGACACGACTGAGCGACTGGTTGTTGACTACCGTCCTCTGAACAAGAAAACCATCAAGAACAAGTATCCTCTCCCTCGCATCAACGATCTGTTCGATCAACTGGCTGGTGCTAAGGTTTTCTCCAAGTTGGACTTGAGGTCAGGTTATCACCAGATCAAGATCCGCAAAGAAGACATTCCAAAGACAGCTTTCACCACTCGTTATGGTCTCTACGAATACACTGTCATGTCTTTCGGTCTCACAAATGCTCCGGCGACTTTCTCACGTCTCATGAACTTCGTTTTCATGGAATACCTCGATAAGTTCGTGGTAGTCTATCTCGATGACATTCTTATCTATTCCAAAACCGAGGAAGAACACGGAGAACATCTACGTCTTATCTTGTTGAAACTACGAGAACACCGTCTCTACGCCAAGTTCTCCAAGTGTGAATTCTGGCTTCCTAAAGTATCCTACCTTGGTCATGTCATCTCTTCTGAAGGCATTTCTGTTGATCCAGAAAAAGTGAAGGCCATTGTTGAATGGTTGCCTCCTACATCGGTGAAACAAGTCAGGAGTTTCCTTGGCATGGCTAGCTATTGCCGTCGATTTGTTGAGAACTTCTCCAAAATCGCTAAGCCTCTCACCGATCTTACAAGGAAGGATAGAAAGTTTCTTTGGACTCCAAAGTGTGATGATAGTTTCAATCTCTTGAAAGCTAAACTCACTTCTACTCCTGTTCTAGTTGGCCCAGACACTTCCAAACCTTTCCAAATATTCTGCGATGCATCTCTTCAAGGACTAGGCGCAGTCCTCATGCAAGAACGCAAAGTTGTGGCTTATGCATCTCGCCAGTTGCAGCCTCATGAGCTCAACTATCCTACACATGATCTTGAACTTGCAGCAATCATGTATGCCCTCAAGGCTTGGAGAACTTACTTGTTGGGGCACAGCTGTGAGATCTTCACTGATCACAAGAGTCTCAAATATCTCTTCACTCAACCAGACTTGAACCTCAGGCAAACAAGGTGGCTTGAGAAACTCTCAGATTACGATCTTACCATCTCTTACACTCCAGGCAAAGCTAATGTAATGGCTGATGCTCTCAGTCGCAAGTCCTATTGCAACAGCCTCATGGTTGAGGACAACCAACCTCCTATTCATGAAGAATTCAAGAAACTCAACCTTCAAGTGGTTCCCTCTGGTTATCTTGCAAACTTGATTGCCACTCCTACACTTGAGGATAAGATCCGTGCCGCACAGTTGCGTGATTCTGGTGTCAAGAATATCAAAGACAACATTGGCAAGGATAAGTACAAGAGTTTCTCTCTCGATGACAAGGGTACCTTGCTGTTTGAAGAACGCATTGTAGTGTCCAAACTTGACAGCTTAAGAGAACTCATTCTCAAGGAGGCTCATGATACTCCGCTTTCTATTCACCCTGGCAGCACAAAGATGTACCAGGATCTCAAGTCAATCTATTGGTGGACCAGGATGAAGCGTGAAATTGCTCGCTATGTGTCTCATTGTGATGTTTGCTGTCGTGTCAAGGCAGTTCATCAGAGACCACCTGGACTTCTTCAACCACTGCAAATTCCTGAGTGGAAATGGGACAAGATCGAAATGGACTTCGTTACTGGGTTTCCAAAGTCCAAGAAAGGCAACGATGCAATCTTTGTTGTCATTGATCGTCTCTCCAAAGTGGCTCACTTCTTTCCAGTCAAAGAGACAGTATCAGCTAGTCAGTTGGCAGAACTCTATATGACAAGACTGGTTCTTTTACATGGTGTTCCTTTGGCAATAATCTCAGATCGTGGAAGTATCTTCACTTCTCGATTTTGGGATAGCTTTCAGAAAGCCTTGGGTACCAAACTTCTGTTCAGCACAGCTTACCATCCGCAGACAAGTGGACAGGTTGAAAGAGTGAACCAAATTCTGGAGGATATGCTCAGAGCTTGTGTTATCTCCTTTGGCATGAAATGGGAGGATTGCCTTCCGTATGTTGAGTTCTCCTACAACAACAGCTTCCAAGCAAGTCTAGGCATGGCTCCATTTGAAGCTCTCTATGGCCGCAAATGTAGAACTCCTCTCAATTGGTCTCAAGCTGGTGAACGTCCATTCTTTGGGCCGGATATTATCCAGGAGGCTGAAGAAAAGGTTCGCATCATTCGTGACAATCTGAAGATTGCCCAGTCTCGACAGAAAAGCTATTATGATAGCAAGCACAGGGACATGGTCTATGCACCTGGTGATAAAGCTTACCTTCGTGTCACTCCTCTGAGAGGCACGCAACGCTTTGGCATCAAAGGGAAGCTCGCTCCGCGTTATGTTGGGCCTTTCAATGTCCTTTCAAGGCGTGGTGAATTGGCTTACCGTCTGGAACTTCCTCCAAACCTCTCCAAAGTGCACGATGTCTTCCACGTGTCACAACTCAAGAAGTGCTTCAAAGATCCAGGTCGTGCAGTTGATCATGGATCAATTGAACTTCGAGAAGATCTCTCTTATGTGGAACAACCGATTCACATTCTTGACGAAGCTGAACGTCGCACCCGTAACAACACTGTCAAGTTCTACAAGGTTCAATGGTCTCATCATTCTGACAAGGAAGCTACATGGGAACGTGAAGACTGTGGGGACCCCGGACTAACTGTCCGAAATACCCGATTATGCTTAACACAACGATCCCATGATCAGTCTGTCGTTGCACATAATCCGAATTGAATACCAAAGTTTACATCCATTACAATACCGAATTAAAGTCTTACATAAATGGTCATTCAGACCAAGTCTTACATAGGTGCCTTCAAGGGCCAAACCAAAACAATCAGCGGAATTAAGGCGTAGTAGACATCAAATCCTAACGATGACCCGACAGGCAGTCGACTTATGAAGATCCTTAGTTGGCATAGATGTCGCCATACTCTTCCTGGGCGTAGGACTCCTCGTAGTCTGGCCACGACAATAGCCAGAGACAAAGCTAGTATGAGTACATCTGAATGTACTCGCAAACTACTCCAACATGAGTGCACTAGTCTCAGTTTTAGTTTCACACTTTTATTTATTTAATACATCTCTATATCTTTGTTGAAGAAGATAAGGAAACTATAACTACTCTTAATATCTCAATGTTATTAGTTTCTTCAAAAAATCCTCCTTTTCCGACCATAAACCATTATGGTAATCATTTTCCAACTACCTCATACTGATCCGTTGGTATAGGTGTATGGAACATTCTCCAATTTCTTTTTCTTTTAAAACTCAATTCTTTTCCCAAAACTTGCACATGGTCAAAGTAGGGCCTCTCAACTGTCCATATCCGAGGACTCGACTATTCGAATAGTTTAATTACCCTCTGCAGAGGTAGCACGCTTTTCCCACACTCATCCGATAACTCATCGTGTCAGCCACGCTTCGCCATACCCGTGGTATGCGAAGTTGAGTCACCGACCCTAGTCTTTCCTTTGCTCATGCTAGTATAGGATCCTGCCCCTATGAACCATTCCATCCACACTCAGTCCAGTTTCCCGTCGGAAACCCTAAGCGTGAGGACTCATAGGTTTTATCTGGCGGTGTATACGGACATCCTTCTATCCTCCTCCTTATCTACTCATAGATTTTTGAGCGAGGACCCAGGTCAGGGTTAGGTCACCAAACCACTCCCTCATGCATAACGGAGTCATCTCCGTTGATGCAGTGTCCCATACTAATAAGAGCAAACTATATGACTAAGCCCTTTCCCATATGTGGGTAAATGTGGTCGCACAGAGTATCGGTTGCTTGACTGAGTACTAGGACACAATGTGCTTTTCTTAAAACCATCTTTCTCCATTTCCTTATTTCAACACCACATCTTGGTGCTATATATCCACACAAGTTTTCAAAGGAGTTTTGAATAAACAACCTTGTTTTTCCATCCTATAGTTTTAGTATATACTTCTACATATGGTGGCAAAATAATCTCTATATACTTTTGAAAAAGGGTTTTTGTAAACCTTTGCTTTTGAAAATGATTTGTAAATCTAGATACATAAGTTAGGTGCAAGCTCAGAGAGTAGCTTGCCTTGCTCGGCAAAGTGATCTTGGTCTTGGTCTTCAGGTTCTGCAAATCCTTCCTCCTCGATATATCCGGCAACGTTCTCGTCTAATACACAAGCAATCAATACAACCAATCACTAGCCTATTCAAACAATCATCATAGAAATACACTCTTAGAGGTTCTAATTAACCATTCCACATACCAAACAACACTATGTGGTTTCAATTTAATTGATTTAAACATTATTCCGTTGTATTTTAATTAGGGCAGAAACTTGTTGCACATGTTTAAATGCACAACTTGAGTTCTGTTTGTTACAAAAATACAAACTAAAATTCTACAGAAAGCTAATGATGTGTAGAAGATGACACAATTGGGTTTGGGTCATTTGGAGTTACCAAACTCCCTACACATTGTTTTGAATCCAGATGCCAATTAATAAGGTTTTGGCTATTATTTAAATTATATTCATCTAAAAATTAAACCATTTTAGGGGTGACTAACCATGGTTAAATGTGACCTAATAAAATTAGTTTCAACTAATTTGGATTATCAGAGTATCAGAAACAAACTAGTTTAGAATTTAAACATGCTACTGTATTTTGAATGTTGTATTTTTATTATACATCCAAATGGAGTGAAACTAGCTTAGTTGGATAGAGAATTTCATAAGCTTTCCAGAATAGTTGGATTTGCTCCATTTGGAGTTGTAAATCTAAAGTTATGGATTTTCTAAATTTGAGTTCAGTTATGACTTTTGAATTGATTTTAAATTTGAATTAAAATCCAGAGTGGATAATGATTAAAACCCTGACAGAGGGGACCCACTGGTCAGCGACTCAGCGAGCGCGCGCGCGGTTCATTTAAACCTGACGCGTGGGGTCTGCCTGTCAGATTTTTTTTTATTTTTAGCGAACCGGTACGCAACCGATGGATGGAGATCTAACGGCTCAGGACGCTCGCGTCGCCGGCGACCAAACCCGAGCGGCGCTGCGGCTACGGCGACGGCGAGGGGGACGGATAGCTCACCTAGGGGGCTCGGGAGGGCGTGCGGACGGCGCAGAACGACGGCGGCGACTCGGGGAAGTTCCTGGGGCGAGCGGCTCTTGCTGGCGTGGCTCCGAGCGACGACGACGAGCAACTTCTCCTCCGCGGCCGCACTGCAACTCCGGCGAGCGATTGGCGGCGTTCCTGAGCACGGGCCAGAGGGAAAAAGGGTGCGGGTGAGAGAGGCGAACAAGGGGAAGAGGTTGGGGGCATAGGGGAGAGAAGGGGAGAGGCAGCACGGCCTGGCCGTGGTCGTCGCCTACCTCGGGCACGGCGAGCTCGAGGAAGGTTACGGCGACCCGAGGCTTCGCGGCCTCGGTCCTGGCCTCCTAGCGGTGCACAAGGGAGAGGGGGGGGGGGGGTGAGGGGAAGGCAGTGGAGAGGGGTGGAGAGAAGAGGGGCACGGGGCGCCGATTTATAGTGGCCGGGCGGCGCACGGTGGACGCGGTGCAGAGGGCACCCGCGGCCGTGCGTGCTTGCCGTAGGCCGGTGGAGGGTGTGGCTAGGTGCGGGGTGCCCGGGGAACCAGAATGGCGAGGTGTGATGGCGTGGCGTGCTCGGGTGCGCTCGGGCTCTTGGCCCTGCCGTGAACGCGCTCGGGCGGTGCACGGCGTGCGCGTCGCGGCGAGCTGTCGCGGCGTGCAGGGGGCTGCGGGCAGCCGTGCTATGCGGTGAGGGAACCAGGAGGTGAGGGAGAGAAGGGGGGGGGGGGGGGGGGGCACGGTGCTGCGCACTGCGGTGCTGCCACTTCGGTTTCCCGGCGCGACATGGCGACGTGCGCAAGGCCGCCACTGTCGCCGGCGTCTCCACGGCGACTCCGGCCACCATTTGGCTCCCTCCGGCGTGCAGCGTGATCGTGGTGACGAGGTGAGTGCAGTGGAGGCATCAATTCGTCAAACGAACAACGCATTGCTCGAATTGATCCAAGACATGGTTCAGATTAGGGAAGGGCAGGGTGGTGTTCATCAGGTGTTTGCTGAAATGTCTGAACCAAAACAGTATCCACTTTGGCTATTTAATTTTCCTATTTTTCTTAATTCTTTTGGGTCCAAACTTAGGATCTAGGCTAAGTATATTATTGGTAAGTGATACAAAGTCTTTTTGAAATATTTGGAAATATTTCAATAATGAATTTCTAATTTGAGTTTGAGTCTTTTGAATTTGAATTTTTGAAAGGGAATAGTTTGTGAAAATTAACTAGGAGTGTTTATAATATTATTCCATTGATTTTGGTTTGGAAATAAAATTATGTTTCTTACTTTGGAAAATAATGTGACATGTGTCACATGGTGTTATGTTTTGTAATTTATTTTGTTTGTTTTCTTTTCTTCAAATTTTTAATTAGAGCTAGAATTCAACAATCTTGCAAACAATGCAACAAACAATACTCAAGAATTAAATATACACAACTTTTTATAAAAAAAAGTTTTTGTTGGCCCACATTTTTGCATTAATAATTATTTTAATATTCTGGGATGTCACAGACTTCCCCCCTTAAAATAAATCTCGTCCCGAGATTTGCTAGGCCTGGGTATTAAAGAGGTTGGGAAACTCGCTTCTAAGATAGTCTTCACGTTCCCAAGTTGCTTCATCTTCAGAGTGGTTAGTCCACTGGACTTTGTAGAACTTGATTGCTCGCCTGCGGGTTAGACGAACATCTTCGTCGAGAATCTTGAGGGGCGTCTCACGATAAGTCAGATCTTGATTCAGGTCGACGGACTGGTGATCGATGTTTTGAAAACATCAGGCTGGTCAGGAACTTCAAGACATTTCCGGAGCAAGGAAATGTGGAAAACATCATGGTAATCTGCTAACTCTTGAGGCAACTCCAGTTGATAAGACACCTCTCCTCGACGGGCAAGGATCTTGAAGGGTCCAATATATCTTGGCGCTAATTTTCCTTTGACATGGAAACGCTGCATTCCTTTAAGGGGTGTCACTCGGAGATAGACATAATCTCCGATATTGAAGGTGACCTCACGACGCTTGGGATCAGCGTAACTCTTCTGACGGGATTGGGCGGTCTTGAGTCGCTCTCGGATAAGCTGGACTTGCTCTTCAGCCTCACGGAGGTTATCTGGTCCAAACAGTTTGCCTTCTCCGGTGTCGGACCAATTCAGGGGTGTACGACACTTCTTGCCGTAAAGGGCTTGAAAAGGGGCCATTTGCAGACTAGACTGGTAACTGTTGTTGTATGAGAATTCTGCAAATGGAAGACAATCTTCCCATTTGGATCCATAGGCTAGGACACATGCGCGAAACATGTCCTCTAATATCTGGTTCACTCGTTCAGTTTGGCCATCTGTCTGGGGGTGATAAGCTGTGCTAAATGCTAACTTGGTTCCGAGGGCTTCGTGCAGGGCTTTCCAGAACCTTGAGGTGAATTGTGTGCCTCTATCTGATACAATCCTCTTAGGCACACCATGCAGGCTTACTATTCTGGAAATATACAGGTCTGCTAACTGATTTCCCCTATAGGTGGTGTTGACGGGAAGAAAATGGGCAACTTTGGTCAGCCTGTCAACGATGACCCATATTGAGTCATGGCCTCGGTTGGACCTTGGAAGTCCGGTGATAAAATCCATTCCAATCTCATCCCACTTCCACTCGGGAATCTTTAAGGGTTGAAGCAATCCAGCGGGTCGCTGATGTTCAGCCTTGACTCGCTGACAAATATCACACTTGGCTACAAAAACACCAATTTCTCGCTTCATTCCGTGCCACCAAAATATTTCACGAAGGTCTTGGTACATCTTGGTTCCGCCGGGGTGGATTGAGTAAGGGGTCTCGTGGGCTTCCTTTAGGATTAACTCCTTGAGTTCCGAGGTATTGGGGACACAAATACGACCATTGAATCTCAACACTCCTTCAGCATCCTCGGTAAAACCAGGCGCTTTACCGAGAGAAATCTTCTTCTTGATTCCTTCTATGCTCTCATGACCTTTCTGGGCCTCCTTGATTTGATCTATCAGAGTTGGAGCTAACTCTAAATGGGCGAGATAGCCGTGGCTAACAAGCTCTAGTCCAAAATCTCTGAACTCCTTAAACAGGGCTGGCTGCTCTGCTTGGATCATGGCATTCAGGGTGCAGGGTTTGCGACTAAGGGCATCGGCAACTACATTAGCCTTTCCAGGGTGATAATTGATACCGATATCATAATCCTTGATTAATTCCATCCACCTTCTCTGTCACAAATTTAACTCCCTCTGCGTGAAGATATACTTCAAGCTCTTATGATCCGTATAGATCTCGCAGCGATGTCCCGCCAGATAGGAGCGCCACGTCTTCAGAGCAAGAACAACAGCGGCTAACTCCAGGTCATGGGTTGGGTAGTTCTCTTCATGTGGTCGCAACTGTCGAGACAGATACGACACCACCTTGCCTTCTTGCATCAGAACACAACCCAGTCCTAGACGTGATGCATCGCAATACACGTCGAAACTCTTGGTGACGTCTGGCATAATCAGGACAGGGGTTGAGGTCAATCTCTTCTTTAATTCCTGGAAACTCTCTTCACACTTCTGAGTCCATTCAAATTTCTTGTCTTTTTTCAGCAGTTGGGTAAGGGGTTTGGCTATACCGGAGAATCCTTCAACGAACTTGCGGTAGTATCCCGCTAGTCCGAGAAAGCTTCGGATTTCAGTCACACTAGTTGGGGCTTCCCAGTTCACAATGGCTTGGATCTTCTCTGGGTCAACAGAAATTCCTCCCGCAGACACAACATGGCCGAGAAATGAGACTTCACTGAGCCAAAACTCACACTTGCTAAACTTGGCATACAACTGATGCTCTCGGAGGGTTGCTAAAACTAGACGCATGTGTTCAGCATGCTCCTCTTCAGTTTTGGAGTAAATAAGGATGTCATCAAGGAAAACTACCACGAACTTGTCAAGATACTCCATGAAGATCTTGTTCATGAGATTCATAAAATAAGCTGGGGCATTGGTCAGACCAAAGGACATTACGGTGTATTCAAATAAACCATAACGGGTTGTGAAGGCAGTCTTGGGAATGTCTGTCTCTCGGATTCTTAACTGATGATACCCTGACCGAAGATCGATCTTGGAAAAGACTCGGGCTCCGTTCATTTGATCGAACAGATCCTCGATCTTTGGGAGAGGGTACTTGTTTTTGATGGTCACATCATTTAACCTGCGATAATCCACACACAGGCGTGTGGTACCATCTCTCTTATCCACAAAAATAATGGGTGATCCCCAGGGTGAAGCACTTGGGCGAATAAGCCCTTTGCTGAGCATATCTGCTAACTGCTTCTTCAACTCAACCAGTTCTTCTGGATTCATCCGATAAGGTCTTTGGGATATGGGGGCTGTCCCGGGGATAAGTTCAATGATGAACTCAATATCCCGATCCGGTGGCATACCAGGCAATTCTTCAGGAAAGACATCTTGGAACAGGTGAACAACACGGATCTCATCTAGGGTGGGTCGAGCTATGCTCTCATGGCATCCTGGTTGGGGTCGACTGGTTTGTGACACATATTCCACTTCTACTCCTTTGTCGGTGGTGAGGGATACAGCTCTTCTGGCACAGTCAATTCGACCATGGTACTTGGCTAACCAATTCATACCCAGTATGACATCTATTCCTTGGGTTCCTAGGATGATTAAGTCGACTAGGAACTTTTCCCCTTTGATCTCAAGGGAAACGTCCGAGCAAAATGACTTGGTATCTATGGTGGATTCTGGGATTTGGATGACCATGGGTTTGGGTAAGAGGTTTCCGACTAAACCTCCCTTAGCAACAAATTCTTGGGTAACAAAAGAATGAGTAGCACCAGAATCAAACAGAACAGTTGCAGGTACTGAGTTGACAAGGAACGTACCCAGCACAACATCTGGTGCATCCATGGCCTCTTCAGCATTGATGTGGTGCAGGCGTCCTTTGGCAACAGCCACATTTCCGCGGGGTGCGGGGTTCTTGCCATTTCCATTGCGGCCTTGGCCGTTGTTCGGCGCCTGTGCATCGGGGCGTGGACCATTCTTCTTAGGATTGGGGCATTCTTTGGAGTAGTGACCTTTGGTGCCCCAATTGAAACAGACAACATTGGCATTGCGGTTGAAGTTGTTAGAGTTCCCTCCGGGACGGGTGTTGTCATTGGGACGGCTGAAGCTGTTTGACTTGTTTGGGTGATTAGGGTAATTGGGGCGTGGGTTTGGTGGTGGTCGATAGGCTGGCTTGGGGTTTGGTGGGTGGGTGCGAGGCTTCTGGCTGCTCGAACCTTCCTGGGCAATCATTCTCCTCTTACGACCTTCAAACATGGACTTGCGCTTGGTCTCCAACTCTATGGCCTTGTCCACAAGTGATTCCAAATCAACAAAGTCATGGATAACCAAGGCGCATTGCAGTTCATCATGAAGTCCGTTCATGAAACGCTCCATCTTCCTCCTCTCGGTGTCGACGTCATCAGGAGCATACCGAGACAAGTCAGTGAACTCATCGAGGTATCCGACCACATCCTTACTTCCCTGCCGCAACCTGCGGAATTCATCCTTCTTCCGCTCAATGAGTCCGCGGGGAATGTGCTTCTTGCGGAACTTCTCCTGGAAATCATCCCAGCTGATAGCATAACCAGCTTGCTGGAGAGCCTTGGTAGCTTCCCACCAAGACCGTGCTGGTCCTGCAAGATAGTGGGTCGCATACAGCACCTTCTCAGGTTCTCCCACGGCTGCAACTTCCAGGTTGTTGTTAATGGTGCGAAGCCAGTCATCGGCCTCAAGTGGGTGAAGTCCCTTGGAATAGGTGGGTGGGTTGGTCTTTTGGAAGTCGCTCAAAGTGGACCGCTGATTTCCTTCACCATTGCCATTGCCATTGCCATTGTTGTGGTGGTTGTTGTTGTGAGCGGCAGCTATCTGTTGCAGGGCAGCGATATGAGCTTGACGCTCAGTCCGGGCAGCTTGGCGTTCCTCCATGATGAGCGCAAGAAGTTGGGCGGTGGTTGGTTCCGGTGGGGGTGGTGGTGCTCCTCCATCCGTGTTGGTGCGACGAGTGTCCACCATCCTGAAGCACACCGGGTATAAGGGGCAAGCAAAAAGGGTTCTGACCAAGGAAAGATTGGTTTTGCATAGAGATTGATTTACTAAGGATTATAGGAGAAACATTTTACACAGATTTAACAAGACTAGCACACATTCATATAGCACAACCATTACATCAAGAGTTCACCATATCAAGCCTACAACATTTTTCCTTAAGCTAAAGTACATAGTAAAAGTTCCAAAAGAACCACAACTTTGACTCTACTAGCGATAGGGGGTCGACCTAATCCTGCGGTAGAACTCAAGTAACTCGCCTACTGAGGTGGAACCTCAGGCTCTGCCATGTCAGCATCGGACTGGTAGGGTGGCTCCTCTGGATCCTCCTCCTCATCATCCTCATCCTCATCGTCCATCTCCTCCAGATAGTCGTCATCGTCACTGAGGAAAGCATCGTTCTCCTTGCGGAGATCCTCGCCCTCCTCCTCCATCTCGTCAGTACGGAGCTCCAAATCCTCGATCAGCTCATCCTGCTCTGCAACCTTCTTGCGGAGCTTCGCTATGGTCTTCCGCATCTGGGTTCCCTTCTTAAGAAGAGCGGCCTTCTCAGTCTTCAGCTGTGCCTCACTCTCGCGACTCTCCTTGAGCGAGAGACGCTCAAAGTGAGACCGAAGCCTAGCGCACCTCAGATCCTCCTGGGTGCGAAAGAGCATAATCTCCATGTCCAGGATATACTCTCCGAATGTCGGGTGCAGAGGGGACCGAATTGGGTGTCCATCAATGGTGCGCCTCCCGTAAAACTGGAAACGAGAGTTTACCAGCTCCGCCTTGTGTTCCTCACAAAGCCGGGATAGCATCCGCTGCATGGAACGACACAGTCCATCGTCCCAGTGGACGTCCATGAGGGTGAAAGAGAGTGCCATGGATCCGGGGGACTTGATGTTCCCGCGAACAGACGCCTCGATCAACCAGGACAGGTTCCCGTTACCGGGAGCGTCCACCTGGGCTCCCTTAAACTCAGGAGTGGGACGACCTAGCAGCTTGGTCAACTCGAACAAGTCCTTCTCGAACATCAACTTGCCGTCCTTCTCCAGCTGAACGAACTCGGTGAAATGGATCGCCATCTATAATTTTTAGTCAAATTTTTAAGTTAGTGAGATGGCAAGTATATCAAAATTTTAATGGAAGGGACAATATGTGAGAAGAATTTTAAGTTTATTAAAATGACAAGTGTGGCAAGTTTTTATGAATATGAGAGAAAACTTAGTAGTTTGTAAGAAGAGAATTTTGCATAAGTGAGAGGGTAAGAGATAAGCACTTTTAAACTAATTCCTTCCTTTGTTTTCTTTTAAAACTTAACTTTTGTAATAACTACCTAGCGACCATGCTAATCTAAGGCTCCTAAAGTCGAGATGGCTCTGATACCAATTCTGTGGGGACCCCGGACTAACTGTCCGAAATACCCGATTATGCTTAACACAACGATCCCATGATCAGTCTGTCGTTGCACATAATCCGAATTGAATACCAAAGTTTACATCCATTACAATACCGAATTAAAGTCTTACATAAATGGTCATTCAGACCAAGTCTTACATAGGTGCTTTCAAGGGCCAAACCAAAACAATCATCGGAATTAAGGCGTAGTAGACATCAAATCCTAACGATGACCCGACAGACAGTCGACTTATGAAGATCCTTAGTTGGCATAGATGTTGCCATACTCTTCCTGGGCGTAGGACTCCTCGTAGTCTGGCCACGACAATAGCCAGAGACAAAGCTAGTATGAGTACATCTGAATGTACTCGCAAACTACTCCAACATGAGTGCACTAGTCTCAGTTTTAGTTTCACACTTTTATTTATTTAAGACATCTCTATATCTTTGTTGAAGAAGATAAGGAAACTATAACTACTCTTAATATCTCAATGTTATTAGTTTCTTCAAAAACTCCTCCTTTTCCGACCATAAAGCATTATGGTAATCATTTTCCAACTACCTCATACCGATCCGTTGGTATAGGTATATGGAACATTCTCCAATTTCTTTTTCTTTTAAAACTCGATTCTTTTCCCAAAACTTGCACATGGTCAAAGTAGGGCCTCTCAACTGTCCATATCCGAGGACTCGGCTATTCGAATAGTTTAATTACCCTCTGCAGAGGTAGCACGCTTTTCCCACACTCATCCGATAACTCATCGTGTCAGCCACGCTTCGCCATACCCGTGGTATGCGAAGTTGAGTCACCGACCCTAGTCTTTCCTTTGCTCATGCTAGTATAGGATCCTGCCCCTATGAACCATTCCATCCACACTCAGTCCAGTTTCCCGTCGGAAACCCTAAGCGTGAGGACTCATAGGTTTTATCTGGCGGTGTATACGGACATCCTTCTATCCTCCTCCTTATCTACTCATAGATTTTTGAGCGAGGACCCAGGTCAGGGTTAGGTCACCAAACCACTCCCTCATGCATAACGGAGTCATCTCCGTTGATGCAGTGTCCCATACTAATAAGAGCAAACTATATGACTAAGCCCTTTCCCATATGTGGGTAAATGTGGTCGCACAGAGTATCGGTTGCTTGACTGAGTACTAGGACACAATGTGCTTTTCTTAAAACCATCTTTCTCCATTTCCTTATTTCAACACCACATCTTGGTGCTATATATCCACACAAGTTTTCAAAGGAGTTTTGAATAAACAACCTTGTTTTTCCATCCTATAGTTTTAGTATATACTTCTACATATGGTGGCAAAATAATCTCTATATACTTTTGAAAAAGGGTTTTTGTAAACCTTTGCTTTTTAAAATGATTTGTAAATCTAGATACATAAGTTAGGTGCAAGCTCAGAGAGTAGCTTGCCTTGCTCGGCAAAGTGATCTTGGTCTTGGTCTTCAGGTTCTGCAAATCCTTCCTCCTCGATATATCCGGCAACGTTCTCGTCTAATACACAAGCAATCAATACAACCAATCACTAGCCTATTCAAACAATCATCATAGCAATACACTCTTAGAGGTTCTAATTAACCATTCCACATACCAAACAACACTATGTGGTTTCAATTTAATTGATTTAAACATTATTCCGTTGTATTTTAATTAGGGCAGAAACTTGTTGTACATGTTTAAATGCATAGCTTGAGTTCTGTTTGTCACAAAAATACAAACTAAAATTCTACAGAAAGCTAATGATGTGTAGAAGATGACACAATTGGGTTTGGGTCATTTGGAGTTACCAAACTCCCTACACATTGTTTTGAATCCATATGCCAATTAATAAAGTTTTGGCTATTATTTAAATTATATTCATCTAAAAATTAAACCATTTTAGGGGTGACTAACCATGGTTAAATGTGACCTAATAAAATTAGTTTCAACTAATTTGGATTATCAGAGTATCAGAAACAAACTAGTTTAGAATTTAAACATGCTACTGTATTTTGAATGTTGTATTTTTATTATACATCCAAATGGAGTGAAACTAGCTTAGTTGGACAGAGAATTTCATAAGCTTTCCAGAACAGTTGGATTTGCTCCATTTGGAGTTGTAAATCTAAAGTTATGGATTTTCTAAATTTGAGTTCAGTTATGACTTTTGAATTGATTTTAAATTCAAATTAAAATCCAGAGTGGATAATGATTAAAACCCTGACAGAGGGGACCCACTAGTCAGCGACTCAGCGAGCGCGCGCGCGGTTCATTTAAACCTGACGCGTGGGGTCTGCCTGTCAGATTTTTTTTATTTTTAGCGAACCGGTATGCAACCGATGGATGGAGATCTAACGGCTCAGGACGCTCGCGTCGCCGGCGACCAAACCCGAGCGGCGCTGCGGCTCCGGCGACGGCGAGGGGGACAGATAGCTCACCTAGGGGGCTCGGGAGGGCGTGCGGACGGTGCAGAACGACGGCGGCGACTCGGGGAAGTTCCTGGGGCGAGCGGCTCTTGCTGGCGTGGCTCCGAGCGACGGCGACGTTCCTGAGCACGGGCCAGAGGGAAAAAGGGTGCGGGTGAGAGAGGCGAACAAGGGGAAGAGGTTGGGGGCATAGGGGAGAGAAGGGGAGAGGCAGCACGGCCTGGCCGTGGTCGTCGCCTACCTCGGGCACGGCGAGCTCGAGGAAGGTTACGGCGACCCGAGGCTTCGCGGCCTCGGTCCTGGCCTCCTAGCGGTGCACAAGGGAGAGGGGTGGGGTGAGGGGAAGGCAGTGGAGAGGGGTGGAGAGAAGAGGGGCACGGGGCGCCGATTTATAGTGGCCGGGCGGCGCACGGTGGACGCGGTGCAGAGGGCACCCGCGGCCGTGCGTGCTCGCCGTAGGCCGGTGGAGGGTGTGGCTAGGTGCGGGGTGCCCGAGGAACCAGAATGGCGAGGTGTGATGGCGTGGCATGCTCGGGTGCGCTCGGGCTCTTGGCCCTGCCGTGAGCGCGCTCGGGCGGTGCACGGCGTGCGCGTCGCGGCGAGCTGTCGCGGCGTGCAGGGGGCTGCGGGCAGCCGTGCTATGCGGTGAGGGAACCAGGAGGTGACGGAGAGAAGGGGGGGGGGGGGGGGGCACGGTGCTGCGCACTGCGGTGCTGCCACCTCGGTTGCCCGGCGCGACATGGCGACGTGCGCAAGGCCGCCGCTGTCGCCGGCGTCTCCACGGCGACTCCGGCCACCATTTGGCTCCCTCCGGCGTGCAGCGTGATCGTGGTGACGAGGTGAGTGCAGTGGAGGCATCAATTCGTCAAACGAACAACGCATTGCTCGAATTGATCCAATACATGGTTCGGATTAGGGAAGGGCAGGGGGGTGTTCATCAGGTATTTGCTGAAATGTCTGAACCAAAACAGTATCCACTTTGGCTATTTAATTTTCCTATTTTTCTTAATTCTTTTGGGTCCAAACTTAGGATCTAGGCTAAGTATATTATTGGTAAGTGATACAAAGTCTTTTTGAAATATTTGGAAATATTTCTATAATGAATTTCTAATTTGAGTTTGAGTCTTTTGAATATGAATTTTTGAAAGGGAATAGTTTGTGAAAATTAACTAGGAGTGTTTATAATATTATTCCATTGATTTTGGTTTGGAAATAAAATTATGTTTCTTACTTTGGAAAATAATGTGACATGTGTCACATGGTGTTATGTTTTGTAATTTATTTTGTTTGTTTTCTTTTCTTCAAATTTTTAATTAGAGCTAGAATTCAACAATCTTGCAAACAATGCAACAAACAATACTCAAGAATTAAATACACACAACTTTTTATAAAAAAAAGTTTTTGTTGGCCCTCATTTTTGCATTAATAATTATTTTAATATTCTGGGATGTTCCAAAGACCATCTCCGTCCCGAGTACCCCAACCTCTTTGTTGCTCCATGAAGAATCTCGGGGCGTGATTCCTTTGAGGGGGGGAGTGTTGTAACAGCCCAACTGTATCTTTCCTTTTGGTGTGCAATAAAAATGTTATATCATGTCGTCTTTCCATAAGTGCTTGCATTTATTTAATTTTGTGCATCAAATACAAATTACAAATTTTAAATCCTTATTTTAAATTCAAATGTTTTTCAACTATTTCAAATAAAGTTTCAAATTACTTATAAATAATTAAACCAATAATTAATATGTCTAATTTGAAACTATCAAAATTGCTCAAAAGTTTTTATGAGGTTCCTTTCTGATTTGTTTTAAAAATACAAAAACAGAAAAGTTTAAAAAGAAAGCAAAACCAGAAAAAAAAATGGGGAGGGAGCCTCATGGCCAAACTGGGCCAGTCCCTGGCCCATCCCGACCCAACTCCAGCCGCTCGGGGTCATCCCCCACCTCCGTACTGTCTTTCCAGCGTGGAGGAGGCAGACGCTGGCCATGTCGCTGTCGAGGTCGCCCCACACCGGAGCCCACTGCCACCTCCTCTCCTCTCCCCTATATCTAGCGCCGAAACCCTAACCCTAGCCCCTAATCTTTCTCCTCCCCCGCCGCCGCTCGCTCCCTAGCTCCCGCCATCGCCATGGCCGAGGTAAGCTGAGCTCGGGACCCCGACCACCGCTCGCCTCTTCCGTCCTCGACACCGCAGCAGCCACGCCCCCCTCCTCTCCTACCTCGACACCGCGGGGAGCAAGAAAGCCGGCTTCTTCTTCCTCTGGAGCAAGGAGTTGTGGGCTATGTGTTACAATTGAACATGTTGTCTGATTCTAAAGAGGAAACAAAGGAAATACTTCCAGCCTTAAGTAGAATTCTTGATCAATACACTAAATTTTTTGAGGAACCCAAGGACTTACCACCTCATAGACAGTGTGATCACACTATTCCACTACAAGATGGAGCAACTCCACCAATGACAAGACCTTACAGAGTTCCCCATAAACAAAAAGATGAAATGGAGGCTCAAATCAAGCAATTATTGGAAAATGGAGTGATTAGGAAAAGTCAAAGCCCTTATGCTTCTCCTGCATTTTTAGTAAGAAAAAAGGATGGATCATGGAGATTGCATTGTAGATTATAGAAAACTCAATGCAATCACAATCAAAAATAAATTTCCAATTCCGGTTATTGAAGATTTGTTGGACGAGTTACATGGTGCCAAAATATTCAGTAAATTGGATTTAAGATCAGGATATCATCAAATTCGAATGGCACCAAATGATGTCACTAAGACGGCGTTCAGAACATACAGTGGACACTATGAGTATCTAGTGATGCCATTTGGCTTATCAAATGCACCGGGAACATTTCAAGACTTAATGAATGAAATATTTGCGGATTACTTGCGCAAATTCATTCTAGTCTTCTTCGATGATATCCTAATATACAGCCCAGATATGCAATCTCCTTGCCAGCATCTGAAGATAGCACTGCAATTGTTAAAGGCTAACGAACTATTTGCCAAGAAGAGCAAGTGTGTATTTGGTACCACACAAGTTGAGTACCTAGGACATGTGATATAAGGTGAAGGAGTATCCACAGACCCAGCTAAAGTGGCCGCAGTAGCAGACTGGGCAGCACCACAATCTGTAACTCAGTTGAGGCGTTTCTTGGGTTTTACAGGATACTATCATCGTTTATTGAGGGATATGGTTTTATCTGCAGACCTCTATATGATCTGTTGAAGAAGGGAGCTTTTAATTGGTTACCCCAACACGATCAAGCTTTTCAAACACTGAAGCAATGTCTAGTGACATCACCAATACTGGCACTACCCAATTTCAGCAAACCATTTGTCTTGGAAACAGACGCATCAGGCAGTGGGTTGGGTGCAGTATTAATGAAAGAGGGTCGTGCAGTATCTTATTATAGTGCATCATTAGGTCCTCGCAATGCAGCATTGTCGGCATATGAAAAAGAAGCTCTGGCGAGTATTGAAGCTATTAAAAGGTGGAGACACTATTTCATTGGAAATGGTCTGGTAATCAAGACAAATCAACAAAGTTTTAAATACATTACAGATCAACGAATTGCAGAAGGCATTCAACATAAACTCATGCTCAAGTTATTAGAGTTTGATGTTACAGTGGAATACAAGAAAGAGAGAGAGAACACAGCTGTTGATGTGTCGTCTCGCAAATTCTCCACCGCATTTGTTATATCTGCAGTTACACCAACATGGATACTGGAGGTGGTTAATAGCTATTCTGCTGATATGAAAACACAAGAATTAGTCCAGAAATTCTTGATCTGTGAACCTACAGATAACTCTGAATATACCATGAAAGCTGGTATTTTAAGATATAAGGGCATAATTGTGATTGGACAAGATGACAAGCTCCAACAGAAACTAATGTTAGCTTTACATCATTCAGCCCTTGGAGGTCATTCTGGCATTAAAGCAACTTATCAGCGAGTAAAGAAACTTTTCTATTGGCAAGGCATGAAGAAAGCTGTCGAAACATTCGTTGCGGCTTGCCCAATTTGTCAACGTCCTAAGCATGAGAATTGCAAGTATCCGGGTTTGCTTGATCCACTCCCAATTCCTGACATGGCATGGAAGCATATATCTTTGGATTTCATAGAGGGTCTGCCCAAATCTCATGGCAAAGACGTCATCCTTGTGGTGGTCGACAAATTCATGAAATACACACATTTCATCCCATTAACACACCCATACTCAGTTCAAACCGTGACACAAGCAGTGATTGCCAATGTAATCAAGCTTCACGGGCCACCAACGGTGATCATCTCCGACCGTGATCGCATCTTCACTAGTTCAATGTGGAAAACTATTTTCAAAGCTTTTCAAGTGGAATTGAGGTTCAACTCGGCATATCATCCACAGTCCGATGGACATACATAACGTGTAAATTAGTGTCTCGAGACATACTTGCGATGCATGATATTTCAAGAACCGAAGAAGTGGTTGGAATGACTGTCTTTAGCGAAATTCTGGTACAATTCCTCCTTTCACACAGCTTTGAACATGACTCCATTCCAGGCATTGTATGGGACACCACCACCCCAGAACAATGAATTATCTGTACCTGGTCCTCCTGAATTGGATGCTACCGCATTCCTGGAAGCAAAACAAGCAATGTTAACAGCTTTGAAGCACAACTTGGAGCAAGCCTCTCCTCGCATGAAGAAATTTGCTTATGAACAGAAGCGAGAGAACTTTGGAGATTGGAGATATGGTTTATTTGAAGATGCAACCGTATCGCATGGCTGCCTTTGGTCTGAGAGGAGCTATCAAGTTGCACAACAAGTACTATGGTACGTTTCGAGTCCTAGCAACACTGGGCAACCGGGCATATAAGCTGCTATTGCCTGACGGGGTACAGATACACCCGGTCTTTCATGCCAGTCAATTGAAAAAACACATTGGACCTGAAGTAGTACCCAGTCTGGACCTTCCATTGGTGGCACAGGACGACAAGATACATACAGTTCCTTCAACGATGCTACAAGTCCGCCAAACACGAAGGAACAATGAAGCAGTGGTTCAGTGGCTCATCTAATGGGAACATCTGTCACCTGACGAATCCACATGGGAAGACGCTAACTTCATCAAACACATTTTCCCAGAGTTTTTCAAGACAATAGTAGAAGAGTGGATGCAACAATCTTCAACTACTTGAGGACAAGTAGTTGCTCAGAAGGGGGCATTGTCAGGCTACTGACGAAGTGTCATTGACAAGAAAAGATATTCAGTTATCCAACGGCGTAGCTCATCCCTCCTCAACGGCCTAGATGGAAGATACCGTCTCGGAGGGAGTCTGTACCTGTCACCTACCACTACTCTTCCTGTAATGCCTAGACTTTATAAAGTCCAGCTGCGCCTGGCACTCTCATCTATCTATCTCTAATTGCCTATGAGCAAAGCATACTCTATACTTTATACAACACAAACCCTGAGTCGGGGTATCTATCATAGCCAATTCCTGATCTAGAACCATGCTGAGTGATTCTTCCTGATTATACTTTACTGTTGATTTGATTGTGAGCATCGTTAGATGATGTCGATCCAAGTGGGACATAACACGCCCTTCTCCCGATCTCCGCCCAGGTGCGGCTTTGGTCTTCTTCCCGTGGCCGGTTGAAAGTGCATTCTATGTACTCCCAGGTTTTGCTGACTAATGACAACACAAAAAGTATTCTAATGTTTGTGATGAAGCATGCATGCTCTTGTACAGGTTGACTGATAAAGAGGAACACTTAGTTTGCCTAAATGTCATTTCAACTACACTTGGTATTTGTTCAGGAATTCAGTCAGGAGATTTCCGGGGCTCGGAGATTTCCGGTCCACAGACCGGAAATTTCCGAGCCGTCCTTATTTTTCACTAAGTCTGAATTGAAATGCGTACTGACTCCAACTCAAGCTGAGCTGGAAATCCTCCCGGAGATTTCCGGCGCTCGGAGATTTCCGAGCCCCAGTCCGGAGATCTCCGAGTGACAGAAGAATTTCTGCTAAGTCCAGAACCCAGATGCGTACTGACTCCAAAACATATTTAGCCGGAAATCCTCTCGGAGATTTCCGGCGCTCGGAGATTTCCGAGCCCCAGTCCGGAGATCTCCGAGTGACAGAGGATTTTCGACCAAGTCAAGAAGCCCAACCAGTACTGATCCAGTTTCTTGCTCAGCCGGAAATTGCACCGGAAATTTCCGGGGTCCGGAGATCTCCGGTCCTCAACCCGGAGATTTCCGGGCTGGCGGCTGTGCAACGGGCAGATTTTGGGGAGGGGTATAAATACCCCTCCACCTACCTCCAGCATCCCAAGCTTCCAGATTTTCTCTCTCCTCCATTGGTGCTGAAGCTCGTTTCTCCCGGATCTCCCAATCTAGCCACTCAAATCCATTGATACTTGGGGATCTGAGGGAGAAGCCACCGATCTACATCTCCACCAAAGCGATTTGACTTTCCCCCTCTATTTCTTGAGGGGCAACGAATCTAGGGTTCCTTTGTGGATAGCTAGGTTCAACCTTGTGTATTTTGATCCTTTGTGGATTCCTTTGTGGAAGTGACCTGTTGTGGTCGTTGTGAGAGCCCCCAATTCAGTTGTGGGTGTGTGCCTCACGAATTTGTACGGGACCTTCTCCGCCCTTAAAGGAGTCCTTAGTGGAAGTGTGGATTCGCACCTTTGTGGTCGAATTCACAGGAGAATAGGGTGAGGCCTTTGTGGCGTTGAGCAAACCTTTGTGGTAGCTCACACCTCTCCAACGAGACGTACACCTATGTGGTGGAACTCGGGATAAAATCTTGGTCTTCGAGTTCCTACGGTTGTTTCGTTCCACTCTCCTTTACCGCATCTTTATTTCCTGTACTTGCTTTAGTTTCCTTGTAGTTTGTCACTTGTGTCACCTAGTTGCACATCTAGACAATTTACTTTCCGCTAGCCTAAAACTGAAAAAGACATAAAAATTGGTCACCACCTATTCACCCCCCCTCTAGGTGGTCAACTGCCGTTCAATTGGTATCAGAGCCAGGTTGTCTCTTAAAAGCTTCACCGCTTGAGACCAACCTTGGACAATGCAAGTTGACCCAAAAGAGGGTTCCGAAACGGACGCCGCGACTTTGGCGGCAATGCAAGAGAAAGGTGCCACTATGGCCGATATCAACTCTTTGGAAACAAAGTTGACATCGTCCATACAAACCGAGTTCAAGAAGTTTCATGATATGCTTGAGTCTCTCAAGACATCTAAAGAAACCTCTCTTGCATTGCCCTCAAAGCCTCCGGTGCTTCCGGGCATTAAGCTTGATGTGGACCCCGAATTGATAAAGGGAAAGCAATTGCCTTTGGATGGGAAGGGTGATGCTAGTAGTTCCTCAACC
The DNA here is from genome assembly GCA_026929855.1 of Poa annua. NCBI lineage: Eukaryota > Viridiplantae > Streptophyta > Magnoliopsida > Poales > Poaceae > Poa > Poa annua. Next base: position 38,851,007 of record CM049426.1, read on the forward strand.
CATCAAAACACTCCATCATCCAATGATGAAGTGCCTAAAGGCTACAACGCCACTCCTCCCCCATCCCAATACCATACCCCCGATCCCATTATTCCTCACCCGCAAGTTTCTCATAGGGGTGATCCCCCATTGCTTAAAGATTATACCTTTTCTCAATGGCAATACATGATGAAGTCTCATGTTTGCAGCTCTTCAATCGAGTTGTGGCGCATCATTCAAGTTGGATACAAGCCGCATGATCCGACCAACCTAACAAGAAGAGAAGTGGTGGAGGCTCAACTTGATGCCACCGCTCTCTACATGATCCAAAAGGCGGTTGGGAACAAGGACATGGCTCGCATTCAACATCTCACCACCGCCAAGGAGACATGGGATGGTCTATCCGAGTTGTTCGTTGGAAATGATAGCATGAGAAGGAACCGCTATGACTCTTTGAGCAATGAAGCCGAGGGCTTTTTCAAGCTTGATGGTGCAGACCATGAGATGATGTATCAAAGATTGGTGACCATAGCCACAAGCTTTCGAGAAGTGGGTGCCTCTCATATTGATGATGCTTGGATCAAAAGGAAGTATGTTAGCTCTATGATGGCTTGTGAGCCTACCGACGTCAAGAGTCTTCAAGGAAGACACAACTATCATCTCATGACATCTAATGAGGTTATGCAAGAGATGGCCGCATACAAGGTGGCCACTAAGAATGCTCAAGATGCAAGGGCAAGGGCTCTTGGAATGCAAAGAGGCACAACCAACCTTGCTTTGAAGGCTACCGTTGAGGAAGACAACGATGATGATGATCTTGGAAGCTTTGCCGCCATGTCCGAGGAAGCACTCAAGATTGCTTACAATGACCATCTCGCTCTTGCGGCTCGCACCTTTTGGAACAATCCCTCAAGAGGCAAGATGCGTTTTCACAAGAATGCACCTCAAGCCGATAGGGTCTCACCCTCCAAGTCAAGGACATGTTACAATTGTCATTGCCGAGTGCCCTTATGAGAAAAGAGAAGAGCATGGTGGACGTCTAGTGCTCAAGGACAAAACCAAGATGCCTCCCAAGAAGGCCTATGGAAAGAAGAGGCCTTTTAACAAGAAGCCTCGCATCATGTTGTTGACTCAAGAGGAGTATCCCACCGATGATGAAGAGTCAGAGGAAGAAACCCCAAATGAAGTGGCGGCCCTTGCCACCACCTCGACAACTATCATCTCTCCATCAACGACAAGAACTCCTTCAACTACGACAAGCTCTTCATCGTCTCTATTCACATCACCTAATGAGAACTCCATCACCAAGAGCTCAAAGTGTCTTATGGCAAAGGCGTCGGAGGTACCTTCATCCTCCTCCTCTCTCATGAATGAAATGAATGAGCTTGATGATGCCTCTAGCTTTCAAATCAAGCAAGAGCTTGTGGCGTTCGACTCCTTTATCACTAACTTGCAAGGTGATAGCAAGAAACATGTTGGTGCCCTCATGGTTCGAATTAGTGAGCTAGAGCATCTCAATGAAGAGAAGGGTAAGATAGAAAGAGAAGACGCTATTTCTCTATCTTATTTGAAGTCCTCTCTTGAGGAGATTGAAGAGTCTCATGCTCGTCTTGAGGAGAAACTTGAAACTATTGAGGAAACTCATAACTCCTCACATGCTAAGCTCATTAAGGATCGTGATATGTACTTTGCTAAATTCAAGGTGGCTCAACAAGATAAAGCTGAATTTGCGGTTGGGCATGTTCGACTCATTGAGGACATGGAAAAGCTCGTCATAGCTCACAAAGCTTTGGAGAGTGAACATGCTCTTCTAAAAGAGTCGTATACCCAACTTCAAACTCGACTAACTAACCTTGATTCTCTTAGCATCTCTACCTCTAAGTGTTCTTGTGATAATGCTAATCTTGTAAAGGAGAATGCTAGGTTGAAGAGTGAGATGACTAAGGCCGCCACATCCAAGATCATCCTTCTTAAAGGAAAACAAGTTGTTGAGACTGAAGGAGATATGCCCTAGAGGCAAATAAATAAGTAGTATTTATTGCATTATCTCATAAGTTTATAATAGGTTTGTGTATTATGCTATAACTGTATTAATCGGAATTATTAATACACGTGTGATACATAGACAACCAGGTCCCTAGCAAGCCTCTATATGAGCTAGTCCATTGGGAAACAGTTGATCGAGATTCGCGATCAAGGACAATGACGTCGGTTGACAATGGGGTCATCTTGTTAGTAGAATAAGGTGATGGACATACGCAAAGTATTGCAATAAGATCGTATTACGATGTTTGTCATTTGCAATAGATAAGAGTATGATAGCTTATTCCTTAGACCGTGAGACCGTACTTATTGTTGCTTCGTAGGAGTGCTTTGAGAGCATCAAACGTTGTGTCTTATATAGCATGACAATAACGGTTTCCATCTTGGGTATTCCGAAAGAGCATCGAGACGTAAGGATCAAGAGCGGGATTTGTTCATTCTTGTAATGGAAAGATACTCTGGGCCCACTCGGTGATATTGCATCTATATAGCTGCGCAGCTTATGACTAGGTCATGGAGATGTAACATCACAGACGAGTTAATAACCTTCGTCGGTAACGAGATACAGCAGAGGCATCGGTGTGTCTTCGATCATATCTCGGACAAGGTAGTATCGCAGAGACAAAGGGAATGAATATCATATTTATGGTTCAACGACGATATTCGTGGAATGCACAGGGGTCGTCATATATTTCCAGGTATCCCTGACGATCATTGGTGAGCGGAGTGTCTCGACCATGTCTGGAGTATTCCCGAACCGTAGCGTAACAAACTTAAGGTCTTAGCGTCGCTAGGAGATAGATTCTGGAATTTTATAGGTTTTTTATTGGAGAGAGAGAAATGATCCGGAAAGAGTTCCGGTGGTCCGGAAGGAGTTCCGGAGAGGTCTGGACTGGTTCCAGGAATGTCCGAAAGTTGTTCGGGTGGTCCCAAAAAGTTTTCGGAGTCACGGGATATTGAATTATATATAAATATATTAATTATGAATTAATGGGATTTTTATATTAATTTAATATTAATTAAATAAAGGAAAAAGGGGGCTCCCACCTATATGGGCCCTAAGAGGGCCCAAGAGGGGGAGCCGCACCACCAAGGGGGGTGGGCCCCATTGGCTGGTTCGGCCAGCCCATGTGGGGGGCCGAACCCCCCTCCCTTGTCCTTTGTTTAGTCCCACATGGGGGAGCCAAGGGGTTTGCACACCCCCTTCCCCCCTTATATAGCAAGGCATATTAATTGATTTAATTCATAGGAAAATCCAATTAATTCCCGATTTCTCTCTCGATCTCGTGGTTCCCAAGTTGGAGCCGCGCCGAGCTGAGGAAGGGGGTCTCTCTCCACCTAAGCCATACCGCAGAGCGCCGTTGCTCTGCGGGATTCCAGATAAGATCTACTCCTGCGATTTCAGCTGGATCTGAATGACCGGGAGTTGTCGCTAGGCTCCGTATGTTTGCGAGTGCTCGGAGGCTACTCTATTGAGGAGCTTGGGCGATGTCGTCTCGCCCCCTGCAGCCGCCGCGCCTCCCCCCCTCTGCTGCCGGCGCACCAGCCCCGGTGCTGGCGCTCTGCCTTCTTCCCCCCGACGCCCGTCGACGCAGATCATCGTCGACACCCCGACGTCATCGACTCCGACATCGCGGCAAGTTCTCCGCGACCTCGAGGTAGGCTACGTACGACTTCATCGTCAACGCTTGTGCGGGAGCGTAATCCCCGCTATCGGTCTACATGGAGGTAATGTAACCCGTTCCGCCACCGTTATCGCATGTACTAGATAGATAGATCCTGGCTAGTTAGGGTTTCGATGGCTAGAAAAATTATTGTTTTCTGCACCGTAACCCCTTCAGTGGTATCAGAGCCGATCTATGCGTAGCACTGCTGGTACGGTTAGAACTCATGTTGAATGAGGGCGTCTTTCTTATATTTGCTACCCTCTAGCGTGCACTTGCGATGCCTTCGGTATTGAGTTGATGAAGCGGCCCGGACCCGACTTTACGCGTACGCTTACACGAGACTGGTTCCACTACTGACATACGGCTTGCACCGTATATGTGGCTGGCGGGTGTCTGTTTCTCTCTCTCTAGTCGGCAAAGCATTTTCAACGGAGGGCCCGAAAGGGATGCTTAAACATGCAATTATACGATCGACGTTGTGGTACAAAGTTCGTAGGTAGGGAAGCGATTCTCTTACGAATAAGCCTATATGCCACGTAAAACTTGCAAATCTAAATAAAGCTAGAGGCGTCTAACTTTGTTTTGCAGAGGCGTTATTTTATGTGACATGGTTACGGTAAGTTTTGATATTACTCGTACTGTCGGAGGCAAAGGAGGGCTCTGTAGACTCGGAGCCGTGCCGGGGCGCCGGGGGGCCAGGCACATGGCGCCATGAAGGTCCAGGCGCATCGACCATGTCACATCGCACTTCATTGCATCATTATTGTGTGCTGTTGTGTGTGCATCCTATTGATTGCTTATATGCTAGATATACAACGGTAGCATCATATATAGTATGATCCCTAACAAATACCAAAATTGTGTTCTCCCTCGTTGCGCACCACCAAGAAAGTTCTACGTTATGAGGCAGGCCGTGATGATCGGGTGTCACACATCTCGTCGTTCGCATACAGTGGGTGTAAGCCATGTTGCACGCGCAGGGTCTTCGAGGTTTGATTGGCGAGCCTAGCATACTCAGAGGTATGGCCTCGGAACACGGGAAGATCGAAAGATCGAGCACGAGTCATAGAGTTGTTATGATCGACATTTTATGTCCACCTTTGAAGCTATGCTGCCGGCCGTGATGATCGGGGGTAGTATGGTGGATGAGGGTCGTTTCTTCGCCATTATTATTTTAGGGATAATAATCTTGGTGAGGTGTGTTTTTGATAATGAGATTATAGAACTAAAACTCACCTATATATTATAAACTTATCTTACCTCTTTTGCGATCACATCTGGAGACTACGGAACTACGCTTCGGTTACTTCTTCAAGAGCTCGGATTCTACCTTGGAAGCCGACGGGTCCAACTTCATCAGCTCGTGCATTGATTTTAGAAACATTCTCCAAACACAACAAACGTCCTATATGTGCTAGAACATTAGTGAGGAGTTTGACTAGATGATTCTGATAGCAAGGAGCAAGATGATGAGTTCCGTAAGCATCATGACATGTTCATGGAAGTGACGATCGTCATGAGCGTATGCCTAGCACCTGAGTTGAAAGTTGTTTCAACACATGGAGCCATATGTCGTGATTGATACGATCAGAGGTCACTTCAAAGATGAATTGAGTCTTGAGCAGTTCAGACAGCTTAGAAAGTTCCGGACCATTCACATGGGGAGCATACCTGTCTGGAGACTCAGTTGAAGAAGTTTTGTGACATCTACTTCAGGCTTACGAATATCTACGATTTCTAGATAGCGAACTCCAGTGCAATAGAGATTGTGCTTTACCTCCTAGCTGTGAATAGCATGTGCGTGAATATGCTATAGAGACACGGTGAGCTTCTTCACGTTCGTGAACAAGTTCAAATCTCTAAAAGTTGATTCATCGAAGAAGAGTTCTTCGACGCTATGGATATATTTGATATACGAAGATATAAATGTATTCTTCTCATACTTGATGAAAAGTGTTTGATAATTGTTCTGTTTGTGAAACAGTCCCTGATTCTCACAAGTATGTGGCGAAGGGTGACGTGACAGTGCACAAGTGATGGCAAGTTAATGGCCAGTAGTGCTCACGCCCTCGAGATATCATATTAGTTATCATCAATAGTTTTTGATAAGACATTTTGTAATAGTGAGAATGTGGTCTAGTTTGGTGTCTTGAATGTTACAAGACATAATTATTCATATAGAACACATCAGTTGTTTTATGTTATGGAACAAAGCAGTTGTTTCATGTTATGAGTAATTTTCATCACATCTCAATTACATTATGCGTATGATATACATTTATAATAGCGGGAATGATAAAATTATGTGTCCAAAGAACAAACACCATCGAATTTAGTCATAGAGGCAATGAAAGAAGTAATGGATATTTTTTGGTCCATTTAAGTATTTCGAGTGCCAAAATTGATTAAGTTTGAAATGCAGTATTGAAGTTGCAATACTAGAGGAAATTGATTGAGGGTCATTTTTAATGATTAATCAATGGTGTTATTGCATGATCCGAATTCTTCCATGATTTTGGTAAATAGGAGTATTTGCCCGATAGATTATGGAGTCTGAAATTAATTTGATAATAAATCAAATGGGGTTTTTTAGAAGAAAGATTAGTGAATATTGTATTCACAAGATTCGATCAAAGGACAATATTTTTGAATTATGTTTTCAACACAAGAGACTTGTGGAAATTCGCTTCACAAAATTATAATGTCATATATAGTGATATGTGGGGAATTATAATCATGCTCTATTTTAAATAAAGTGTGGCTTGTCAGAATCAGTCTTAGAATCTCCTAATACGTTCGAAACATTATAGTCGATGTCCACTTTAGAAAATAGATATTTTTCTCAACAAGAATTCGTAGGATCGACAGTAGTGTCGACATGTATATGATTATGCGATAATTCGGAATATACATGAGTGGTTCTTTGTAGATTGCTCGCTTTGGACGAGAGTGTATTCCAGAATCAATTAGAAACAAAGTTCAGTTTGTTGTCTATGTAATTCCGAGAAAAGATGACTTTTCGAATTATGGTTTATGGATTGAAATTAGAAGTTTGGAATAAAGTGTTAGACTTATGGTCGAAGATATAACCGATGTTCTTGGAATAAGAGCAGTTATGAAAGTAAATTTGGAATTTACTGGAAGTAGATGTGCGTTAGTTAAGGGATTGACATTTGAATGTCAAGTTTTCTACATTGATGTGAAAGTATGTAGATATCGCGAGTTTGTAATTGTTACAAGGGGCTCTGCATGACTGAGTGTGTTTTTCAGGGCAGTTATCTGGTTAGTATAATCAGAGTAAGCGCTGGGAAGCAGAAGTCTCACTTAGTTACAGTATTTGCATATATGTTGTTAAACAACATGATGATATCAAACAAGTTGATGCCAGTGAATCGCAAAAGCATGTACAATCATGGATTGTGCAGTAACACTTTTCCACGAGCAAGCATTATCAAATGATTCTTATTTGATAAGGGATTCTGATAAAAGTAAAATGCAGCTAGTTTATTTGTACTCTAGTGCAAGTAGGAGACTGAAGGAGATATGCCCTAGAGGCAAATAAATAAGTAGTATTTATTGCATTATCTCATAAGTTTATAATAGGTTTGTGTATTATACTATAACTGTATTAATCGGAATTATTAATACATGTGTGATACATAGACAACCAGGTCCCTAGCAAGCCTCTATATGAGCTAGTCCATTGGGCAACAGTTGATCGAGATTCCCGATCAAGGACAATGACGTCGGTTGACAATGGGGTCATCTTGTTAGTAGAATAAGGTGATGGACATACGCAAAGTATTGCAATAAGATCGTAATACGATGTTTGTCATTTGCAATAGATAAGAGTATGATAGCTTATTCCTTAGACCGTGAGACCGTACTTATTGTTGCTTCGTAGGAGTGCTTTGAGAGCATCAAACGTTGTGTCTTATATAGCATGACAATAACGGTGTCCATCTTGGGTATTCCGAAAGAGCATCGAGACGTAAGGATCAAGAGCGGGATTTGTTCATTCTTGTATTGGAAAGATACTCTGGGCCCACTCGGTGATATTGCATCTATATAGCTGCGCAGCTTATGACTAGGTCATGGAGATGTAACATCACAGACGAGTTAATAACCTTCGTCGGTAACGAGATACAGCAGAGGCATCGGTGTGTCTACGATCATATCTTGGACAAGGTAGTATCGCAGAGACAAAGGGAATGAATATCATATTTATGGTTCAACGACGATATTCGTGGAATGCACAGGGGTCGTCATATATTTCCAGGTATCCCTGACGATCATTGGTGAGCGGAGTGTCTCGACCATGTATGGAGTATTCCCGAACCGTAGCGTAACAAACTTAAGGTCTTAGCGACGCTAGGAGATAGGTTCTGGAATTTTATAGGTTTTTTATTGGAGAGAGAGAAATGATCCGGAAAGATTCCGGTGGTCCGGAAGGAGTTCCGGAGAGGTCTGGAATGGTTCCAGGAATGTCCGAAAGTTGTTCGGGTGGTCCGAAAGAGTTTTCGGAGTCACGGGATATTGAATTATATATAAATATATTAATTATGAATTAATGGGATTTTTATATTAATTTAATATTAATTAAATAAAGGAAAAAGGGGGCTCCCACCTATATGGGCCCTAAGAGGGCCCAAGAGGGGGAGCCGCACCACCAAGGGGGGTGGGCCCCATTGGCTGGTTCGGCCAGCCCATGTGGGGGCCGAACCCCCCTCCCTTGTCCTTTGTTTAGTCCCACATGGGGGAGCCAAGGGGTTTGCACACCCCCTTCCCCCCTTATATAGCAAGGCATATTAATTGATTTAATTCATAGGAAAATCCAATTAATTCCCGATTTCTCTCTCGATCTCGTGGTTCCCAAGTTGGAGCCGCGCCGAGCTGAGGAAGGGGGTCTCTCTCCACCTAAGCCATACCGCAGAGCGCCGTTGCTCTGCGGGATTCCAGATAAGATCTACTCCTGCGATTTCAGCTGGATCTGAATGACCGGGAGTTGTCGCTAGGCTCCGTATGTTTGCGAGTGCTCGGAGGCTACTCTATTGAGGAGCTTGGGCGACGTCGTCTTGCCCCCTGCAGCCGCTGCGCCTCCCCCCCCTCTGCTGCCGGCGCACCAGCCCCGGTGCTGGCGCTCTGCCTTCTTCCGCCCGACGCCCGTCGACGCAGATCATCGTCGACACCCCAGCGTCATCGACTCCGACATCGCGGCAAGTTCTCCGCGACCTCGAGGTCGGCTACGTACGACTTCATCGTCAACGCTTGTGCGGGAGCGTAATCCCCGCTATCGGTCTACATGGAGGTAATGTAACCCGTTCCGCCACCCTTATCGCATGTACTAGATAGATAGATCCTGGCTAGTTAGGGTTTCGATCGCTAGAAAAATTATTGTTTTCTGCACCGTAACCCCTTCAGTTGTCCTTGATCGGGAATCTCGATCAACTGTTGCCCAATGGACTAGCTCATATAGAGGCTTGCTAGGGACCTGGTTGTCTATGTATCACACGTGTATTAATAATTCCGATTAATACAGTTAAAGCATAATACACAAACCTATTATAAAGATAATGCAATAAATACTACTTATTTATTTGCCTCTAGGGCATATCTCCTTCAAAGTCATCTTTTCTCGGAATTACATAGACAACACACTGAACTTTGTTTCTATTTGGTTTTGGAATACACTCTCATCCAATGCGAGCAATCTACAAAGAACCACTCATGTATATTCCGAATTATCGCATAATCATATACATGTCGACACTACTGTCGATCCTACGAATTCTCGTTGAGAAAAATATCTATTTTCTAAAGTGGACATCGACTATAATGTTTCGAACGTATTAGGAGATTCTAAGACTGATTCTGACAGGCCACACTTTATTTAAAATAGAGCATGATTATAATTCCCCACATATCACTATATATGACATTATAATTCTGTGAAGCAAATTTCCACAAGTCTCTTGTGTTGAAAACATAATTCAAAAATACTGTCCTTTGATCGAATTCTGTGAATACAATGTTCACTAATCTTTCTTCTGAAAAACCCCATTTGATCTATTATCAAATTAATCTCAGACTCCACAATTTATCGGGCAAATACTCCTATTTACGAAAATCATGGAAGAATTCGGATCATGCAATAACACCATTGATTAGTCATTAAAAATGACTCTCAATCAATTTCCTCTAGTATTGCAACTTCAATTATGCATTTCAAACTTAATCAATTTTGGCACTCGAAATACTTAAATAGACCAAAAAATATCCATTACTTCTTTCATTGCCTTTATGACTAAATTCGATGGTGTTTGTTCTTTGGACACATAATTTTATCATTCCCGCTATTATAAATGTATATCATACGCATAATGTAATTGAGATGTGATGAAAATTACTCATAACATGAAACAACTGCTTTGTTCCATAACATAAAACAACTGATGTGTTCTATATGAATAATTATGTCTTGTAACATTCAAGACACCAAACTAGATCACATTCTCACTATTACAAAATGTATTATCAAAAACTATTGATGATAACTAATATGATATCTCGAGGGCGTGAGCACCACTGGCCATGAACTTGCCATCACGTGTGCACTGTCACGTCACCCTTCGCCACATACTTGTGATAATCAGGGACTGTTTCACAAACAGAACAATTATCAAACACTTTTCATCATAGCGTCGAAGAACTCTTCTTCGATGAATCAACTTTTAGAGATTTGAACTTGTTCACGAACGTGAAGAAGCTCACCGTGTCTCTATAGCATATTCACGCACATGCTATTCACAGCTAGGAGGTAAAGCGCAATCTCTATTGCACTGGAGTTCGCTATCTAGAAATCGTAGATATTCGTAAGCCTGAAGTAGATGTCACACAACTTCTTCAACTGAGTCTCCAGACAGGTATGCTCCCCATATGAATGGTCCGGAACTTTCTAAGCTGTCTGAACTGCTCAAGACTCAATTCATCTTTGAAGTGACCTCTGATCGCATCAATCACGACATATGGCTCCATGTGTTGAAACAACTTTCAACTCAGGTGCTAGGCATACGCTCATGACGATCGTCACTTCCACGAACATGTCATGATGCTTACGGAACTCATCATCTTGCTCCTTGCTATCAGAATCATCTGGTCTAACTCCTAACTAATGTTCCAGCACATATAGGATGTTTGTTGTGTTTGGAGAATGTTTCTAAAACCAATGCACCAGCTGATGAAGTTGGACCCGTCGGCTTCCAAGGTAGAATCCGAGCTCTTGAAGAAGTAACCGAAGTGTTGTTCCGTAGTCTCCAGATGTGATCGCAAAAGAGGTAAGATAAGTTTATAATATATAGGTGAGTTTTAGTTCTATAATCTCATTATCAAAAACACACCACACCAAGATTATTATCCCTAAAATAATAATGGCGATTACACGACCCTCATCCACCACACTACCCCCTATCATCACGGCCGGCAGCACAGCTTCAAAGGTGGACATAACATGTCGATCACAACAACTCTGTGACTCGTGCTCGATCTTTCGATCTTCCCGTGTTCCGAGGCCATACCTCTGAGTATGCTAGGCTCGCCAATCAAACCTCGAAGACCCTGCGCGTGCAACATGGCTTACACCCACTGTATGCGAACGACGAGATGTGTGACACCCGATCATCACGGTCTGCCTCATAACGTAGAACTTTCTTGGTGGTGCGCAACGAGGGAGAACACAATTTTGGTATTTGTTAGGGATCATCCTATTCATGACGCTACCGTTGTATATCTAGGATATAAGCAATCAATAGGATGCACACACAACAGCACACAATAATGATGCAATGAAGTGCGATGTGACACGGTCGATGCGCCTGGACCTTCATGGCGCCATGTGCCTGGCCGCCGGCGCCCCGGCATGGCTCCGAGTCTACGGAACCCTCCAATGCCTCCGACAGTACGAGTAATAACAAAACTTACCTTAACCATGTCACATAAAACAACGCCTCTGCAAAACAAAGTTAGACTCCTCTAGCTTTATTTAGTTTTGCAAGTTTTACGTGGCATATAGGCTTATTCGTAAGAGAATCGCTTCCCTACCTACGAACTTTGTACCACAACGTCGATCGTATAATTGCATGTTTAAGAATCCCTTTCGGGCCCTCCATTGAAAATGCTTTGCCGACTAGAGAGAGAGAAACAAACACCCGCCAGCCACAGATACGGTGCAAGCCGTATGTCAGTAGTGGAACCAGTCTCGCGTAAGCGTACGCGTAAAGTCGGTCCGGGCCGCTTCATCAACTCAATACCGAAGGCATCGCAAGTGCACGCTAGAGGGTAGCAAATATAAGAAAGACGCCCTCATTCAACATGAGTTCTAACCGTACCAGCAGTACTACGCATAGATCGGCTCTGATACCACTGAAGGGGTTACGGTGCAGAAAACAATAATTTTTCTAGCGATCGAAACCCTAACTAGCCAGGATCTATCTATCTAGTACATGTGATAACGGTGGCGGAACGGGTTACATTACCTCCATGTAGACCGATAGCGGGGATTACGCTCCCGCACAAGCGTTGACGATGAAGTCGTACGTAGTCGACCTCGAGGTCGCAGAGAACTTGCCGCGATGTCGGAGTCGATGACGCCGGGGTGTCGATGATGATCTGCGTCGACGGGCGTCGGGCGGAAGAAGGCAGAGCGCCAGCACCGGGGCTGGTGCGCCGGCAGCAGAGGGGGGAAGGCGCGGCGGCTGCAGGGGGCGAGACGACGTCGCCCAAGCTCCTCAATAGAGTAGCCTCCGAGCACTCGCAAACATACGGAGCCTAGCGACAACTCCCGGTCATTCAGATCCAGCTGAAATCGCAGGAGTAGATCTTATCTGGGATCCCGCAGAGCAACGGCGCTCTGCGGTATGGCTTAGGTGGAGAGAGACCCCCTTCCTCAGCTCGGCGCGGCTCCGACTTGGGAACCACGAGATCGAGAGAGAAATCGGGAATTAATTGGATTTTCCTATTAATTAAATCAATTAATATGCCTTGCTATATAAAGGGGGAAGGGGGTGTGCAAACCCCTTGGCTCCCCCATGTGGGACTAAACAAAGGACAAGGGAGGGGGTTTCGGCCCCCACATGGGCTGGCCGAACCAGCCAATGGGGCCCACCCCCCTTGGTGGTGCGGCTCCCCCTCTTGGGCCCTCTTAGGGCCCATATAGGTGGGAGCCCCCTTTTTCCTTTATTTAATTAATATTAAATTAATATAAAAATCCCATTAATTCATAATTTATATATTTATATATAATTCAATATCCCGTGACTCCGAAAACTCTTTCGGACCACCCGAACAACTTTCGGACATTCCTGGAACCATTCCAGACCTCTTCGGAACTCCTTCCGGACCACCGGAACTCTTTCTGGATCATTTCTCTCTCTCCAATAAAAAACCTATAAAATTCCAGAACCTATCTCCTAGCGTCGCTAAGACCTTAAGTTTGTTACGCTACGGTTCGGGAATACTCCAGACATGGTCGAGACACTCCGCTCACCAATGATCGTCAGGGATACCTGGAAATATATGACGACCCCTGTGCATTCCACGAATATCGTCGTTGAACCATAAATATGATATTCATTCCCTTTGTCTCTGCGATACTACCTTGTCCGAGATATGATCGTAGACACACCGATGCCTCTGCTGTATCTCGTTACCGACGAAGGTTATTAACTCGTCTGTGATGTTACATCTCCATGACCTAGTCATAAGCTGCGCAGCTATATAGATGCAATATCACCGAGTGGGTCCAGAGTATCTTTCCATTACAAGAATGAACAAATCCCGCTCTTGATCCTTACGTCTCGATGCTCTTTCGGAATACCCAAGATGGACACCGTTATTGTCATGCTATATAAGACACAACATTTGATGCTCTCAAAGCACTCCTACGAAGCAACAATAAGTACGGTCTCACGGTCTAAGGAATAAGCTATCATACTCTTATCTATTGCAAATGACAAACATCGTAATACGATCTTATTGCAATACTTTGCGTATGTCCATCACTTTATTCAACTAACAAGATGACCCCATTGTCAACCGACGTCATTGTCCTTGATCGGGAATCTCGATCAACTGTTGCCCAATGGACTAGCTCATATAGAGGCTTGCTAGGGACCTGGTTGTCTATGTATCACACGTGTATTAATAATTCCGATTAATACAGTTATAGCATAATACACAAACCTATTATAAACTTATGAGATAATGCAATAAATACTACTTATTTATTTGCCTCTAGGGCATATCTCCTTCAGTCTCCCACTTGCACTAGAGTACAAATAAACTAGCTGCATTTTACTTTTATCAGAATCCCTTATCAAATAAGAATCATTTGATAATGCTTGCTTGTGGAAAAGTGTTACTGCACAATCCATGATTGTACATGCTTTTGCGATTCACTGGCATCAACTTGTTTGATATCATCATGTTGTTTAACAACATATATGCAAATACTGTAACTAAGTGAGACTTCTGCTTCCCAGCGCTTACTCTGATTATACTAACCAGATAACTGCCCTGAAAAACACACTCAGTCATGCAGAGCCCCTTGTAACAATTACAAACTCGCGATATCTACATACTTTCACATCAATGTAGAAAACTTGACATTCAAATGTCAATCCCTTAACTAACGCACATCTACTTCCAGTAAATTCCAAATTTACTTTCATAACTGCTCTTATTCCAAGAACATCGGTTATATTTCATCGAGCAGATAATATGGTTTCTGTATGATGTCTAATATATACATAATAGACCCACATGTCATACAACCATTACTTTAATGCATCATTACTTTTAATGATCAATTGGATTCCAAAGGACCATCCTTTCGATTCTATTCTGACTCCTCAGATATAATCCACAACAACTCGACTAACTATTTAAAATAGTTTCACAACTTCATCCTATTCTATTGGTATAGTTTCACAATGTGTTAACTACACAAAATGAATTCGACTCCTACTCAAATTATGTCTCCACATATTTGATAACACGAGCTCCCACTCAAAAACATGTTATCCACATATTTGAGTTCCTAAGCTCCCACTCAAAAATATGTTCTTCACATATTTCTCCTGAGTGAACTAACTATGACTCCCACTTAAATCGACATCTTGGTTAAACCAAAATCATTGATCTACTATCAATTCGAATTTAATACAAACTACAGTATTACATTAATACAAATCCCTCAGACTTCAAGCATGTCTACATAAATGTAGTCAACAAATTTGATCTTGTCCAAGACACATTTCTTGACAAGACATGCTACAACGTCTTTCTTATAGTCACATTTCTCATATAACACCTTATATGACGATTAAACAATCGTATTCCTCTAATAAGAATTGCAGCAACAATTACTCTCTTAATCCTTTCAAATGCAATTTTGGATTTCCAGGCTCAAAAACCTTTGTTCGTATTCCGATATTTTCTCAACTTTCTTTGTATTCATAAAGTGCACCTTGATCTGTCAACAAGATCTGAAATACTTAATACAGTGCTGTGACCTGACATCAATATTAAATATAACAACACTTTATTTAGAAGTTTCTTTCATGAAAATATTATGATCTTTATGAAGAGGATTGCAAGCAGAAAACAATTTTCTAGTCTCCCTCACTCTTAATCACTGAACTTTTCATTAGCAGACATATACTCTTTGGAACATCTTCCAACATAAGTCTGACACTTTATTCCAAACTTCTAATTTCAATCCATAAACCATAATTCGAAAAGTCATCTTTTCTCGGAATTACATAGACAACAAACTGAACTTTTTTCTAATTGATTCTGGAATACACTCTCGTCCAAAGCGAGCAATCTACAAAGAACCACTCATGTATATTCCGAATTATCGCATAATCATATACATGTCGACACTAATGTCGATCCTACGAATTCTTGTTGAGAAAAATATCTATTTTCTAAAGTGGACATCGACTATAATGTTTCGAACGTATTAGGAGATTCTAAGACTGATTCTGACAAGCCACACTTTATTTAAAATAGAGTATGATTATAATTCCCCACATATCACTATATATGACATTATAATTTTGTGAAGCGAATTTCCACAAGTCTCTTGTGTTGAAAACATAATTCAAAAATATTGTCCTTGATCGAATCTTGTGAATACAATATTCACTAATCTTTCTTCTGAAAAACCCCATTTGATCTATTATCAAATTAATTTCAGACTCCATAATCTATCGGGCAAATACTCCTATTTACCAAAATCATGGAAGAATTCGGATCATGCAATAACACCATTGATTAATCATTAAAAATGACCCTCAATCAATTTCCTCTAGTATTGCAACTTCAATACTGCATTTCAAACTTAATCAATTTTGGCACTCGAAATACTTAAATGGACCAAAAAATATCCATTACTTCTTTCATTGCCTCTATGACTAAATTCGATGGTGTTTGTTCTTTGGACACATAATTTTATCATTCCCGCTATTATAAATGTATATCATACGCATAATGTAATTGAGATGTGATGAAAATTACTCATAACATGAAACAACTGCTTTGTTCCATAACATAAAACAACTGATGTGTTCTATATGAATAATTATGTCTTGTAACATTCAAGACACCAAACTAGACCACATTCTCACTATTACAAAATGTCTTATCAAAAACTATTGATGATAACTAATATGATATCTCGAGGGCGTGAGCACTACTGGCCATTAACTTGCCATCACTTGTGCACTGTCACGTCACCCTTCGCCACATACTTGTGATAATCAGGGACTGTTTCACAAACAGAACAATTATCAAACACTTTTCATCAAGTATGAGAAGAATACATTTATATCTTCGTATATCCAATATATCCATAGCGTCGAAGAACTCTTCTTCGATGAATCAACTTTTAGAGATTTGAACTTGTTCACGAACGTGAAGAAGCTCACCGTGTCTCTATAGCATATTCACGCACATGCTATTCGCAGCTAGGAGGTAAAGCACAATCTCTATTGCACTGGAGTTCGCTATCTAGAAATCGTAGATATTCATAAGCCTGAAGTAGATGTCACACAACTTCTTCAACTGAGTCTCCAGACAGGTATGCTCCCCATGTGAATAGTCCGGAACTTTCTAAGCTGTCTGAACTGCTCAAGACTCAATTCATCTTTGAAGTGACCTCTGATCGCATCAATCACGACATATGGCTCCATGTGTTGAAACAACTTTCAACTCAGGTGCTAGGCATACGCTCATGACGATCGTCACTTCCATGAACATGTCATGATGCTTACGGAACTCATCATCTTGCTCCTTGCTATCATAATCATCTGGTCTAACTCCTAACTAATGTTCTAGCACATATAGGATGTTTGTTGTGTTTGGAGAATGTTTCTAAAACCAATGCACCAGCTGATGAAGTTGGACCTATCGGCTTCCAAGGTAGAATCCGAGCTCTTGAAGAAGTAACCGAAGCGTAGTTCCGTAGTCTCCAGATGTGATCGCAAAAGAGGTAAGATAAGTTTATAATATATAGGTGAGTTTTAGTTCTATAATCTCATTAAAAAACACACCTCACCAAGATTATTATCCCTAAAATAATAATGGCGAAGACACGACCCTCATCCACCATACTACCCCCGATCATCACGGCCGGCAGCACAGCTTCAAAGGTGGACATAAAATGTCGATCATAACAACTCTATGACTCGTGCTCGATCTTTCGATCTTCCCGTGTTCCGAGGCCATACCTCTGAGTATGCTAGGCTCGCCAATCAAACCTCGAAGACCCTGCGCGTGCAACATGGCTTACACCCACTGTATGCGAACGACGAGATGTGTGACACCCGATCATCACGGCCTGCCTCATAACGTAGAACTTTCTTGGTGGTGCGCAACGAGGGAGAACACAATTTTGGTATTTGTTAGGGATCATCCTATTTATGATGCTACCGTTGTATATCTAGCATATAAGCAATCAATAGGATGCACACACAACAGCACACAATAATGATGCAATGAAGTGCGATGTGACATGGTCGATGCGCCTGGACCTTCATGGCGCCATGTGCCTGGCCCCCCGGCGCCCCGGCACGGCTCCGAGTCTACAGAGCCCTCCTTTGCCTCCGACAGTACGAGTAATATCAAAACTTACCGTAACCATGTCACATAAAATAACGCCTCTGCAAAACAAAGTTAGACGCCTCTAGCTTTATTTAGTTTTGCAAGTTTTACGTGGCATATAGGCTTATTCGTAAGAGAATCGCTTCCCTACCTACGAACTTTGTACCACAACGTCGATCGTATAATTGCATGTTTAAGCATCCCTTTCGGGCCCTCCATTGAAAATGCTTTGCCGACTAGAAAGAGAGAAACAAACACCCGCCAGCCACAGATACGATGCAAGCCGTATGTCAGTAGTGGAACCAGTCTCGCGTAAGCGTACACGTAAAGTTGGTCTGGGCCGCTTCATCAACTCAATACCGAAGGCATCGCAAGTGCACGCTAGAGGGTAGCAAATATAAGAAAGACGCCCTCATTCAACATGAGTTCTAACCGTACCAGCAGTACTACGCATAGATCGGCTCTGATACCACTGAAGGGGTTACGGTGCATAAAACAATAATTTTCTAGCGAACGAAACCCTAACTAGCTAGGATCTATCTATCTAGTACATGTGATAACGGTGGTGGAACGGGTTACATTACCTCCATGTAGACCGACAGCGGGGATTACGCTCCCGCACAAGCGTTGACGATGAAGTCGTACTTAGCCGACCTCGAGGTCGCGGGGAACTTGCCGCGATGTCGGAGTCGATGACGCCGGGGTGTCGATGATGATCTACGTCGACGGGCGTCGGGCGGAAGAAGGCAGAGCGCCAGCACCGGGGCTGGTGCACCGGCAGCAGGGGGGGAAGCGCGGCGGCTGCAGGGGGCGAGACGACGTCGCCCAAGCTCCTCAAAAGAGTAGCCTCCGAGCACTCGCAAACATACGGAGCCTAGCGACAACTCCCGGTCATTCAGATCCAGCTGAAATCGCAGGAGTAGATCTTATCTGGAATCCCGCAGAGCAACGGTGCTCTGCGGTATGGCTTAGGTGGAGAGAGACCCCCTTCCTCAGCTCGGCGCGGATCCGACTTGGGAACCACGAGATCGAGAGAGAAATCGGGAATTAATTGGATTTTCCTATGAATTAAATCAATTAATATGGCTTGCTATATAAAGGGGAAAGGGGGTGTGCAAACCCCTTGGCTCCCCCATGTGGGACTAAAGGAGGAGGCGGGTGGTGCGCCCCACCATGGGCCGGCCGAACCTCCCATGGGGCCCACCCCCCCTTGTGGGGTGCGGCTCCCCCTTCTTGGGCCCTCTTAGGGCCCATGTAGGTGGGAGCCCCCTTTTTCCTTTATTTAATTAATATTAAATTAATATAAAATTCCCATTAATTCATAATTAATATATTTATATATAATTCAATATCCCTTGACTCCGAAACTATTTTGGAACCATCCGAACAACTTTCGGACATTCCCGGAACCATTCCATACCTTCCCGGAACTCCTTCCGGACCACCGGAACTCTTTCCGGATCATTTCTCTCTCTCCAACAAACTCCTATAAAATTCCAGAACCTATCTCCTAGCGTCGCTAAGACCTTAAGTTTGTTATGCTACGGTTCGGGAACACTCCAGACATGGTCGAGACACTCCGCTCACCAATGATCGTCAGGGATATCTGGAAATATATGACGACCCCTGTGCATTCCACGAATATCGTCGTTGAACCATAAGTATTATATTCATTCCCTTTGTCTCTGCGATACTACCTTGTCCGAGATATGATCGTAGACACACCAATGCCTTTGCTGTATCTCGTTACCGACGAAGGTTATTAACTCGTCTGCGATATTACATCTCCATGACCTAGTCATAAGCTGCGTAGCTGTATAGATGCAATATCACCGAGTGGGCCCAGAGTATCTTTCCATTACAAGAATGAACAAATCCCGCTCTTGATCCTTACGTCTTGATGCTCTTTCGGAATACCCAAGATGGACACCGTTATTGTCATGCTATATAAGACACAACGTTTGATGCTCTCAAAGCACTCCTACGAAGCAACAATAAGTACGGTCTCACGGTCTAAGGAATAATCTATCATACTCTTATCTATTGCAAATGACAAACATCGTAATACGATCTTATTGCAATACTTTGCGTATGTCCATCACCTTATTCTACTAACAAGATGACCCCATTGTCAACCGACGTCATTGTCCTTGATCATCCACAGTCTGATGGACATACATAACGTGTAAATTAGTGTCTCGAGACATACTTGCGATGCATGATATTTCAAGAACCGAAGAAGTGGTTGGAATGACTGTCTTTAGCGAAATTCTGGTACAATTCCTCCTTTCACACAGCTTTGAACATGACTCCATTCCAGGCATTGTATGGGACACCACCACCCCAGAACAATGAATTATCTGTACCTGGTCCTCCTGAATTGGATGCTACCGCATTCCTGGAAGCAAAACAAGCAATGTTAACAGCTTTGAAGCACAACTTGGAGCAAGCCTCTCCTCGCATGAAGAAATTTGCTTATGAACAGAAGCGAGAGAACTTTGGAGATTGGAGAAATGGTTTATTTGAAGATGCAACCGTATCGCATGGCTGCCTTTGGTCTGAGAGGAGCTATCAAGTTGCACAACAAGTACTATGGTACGTTTCGAGTCCTAGCAACACTGGGCAACCCGGCATATAAGCTGCTATTGCCTGACGGGGTACAGATACACCCGGTCTTTCATGCCAGTCAATTGAAAAAAACACATTGGACCTGAAGTAGTACCCAGTCTGGACCTTCCATTGGTGGCACAGGACGACAAGATACATACAGTTCCTTCAACGATGCTACAAGTCCGCCAAACACGAAGGAACAATGAAGCAGTGGTTCAGTGGCTCATCTAATGGGAACATCTGTCACCTGACGAATCCACATGGGAAGACGCTAACTTCATCAAACACATTTTCCCAGAGTTTTTCAAGACAATAGTAGAAGAGTGGATGCAACAATCTTCGACTACTTGAGGACAAGTAGTTGCTCAGAAGGGGGCATTGTCAGGCTACTGACGAAGTGTCATTGACAAGAAAATATATTCAGTTATCCAACGGCGTAGCTCATCCCTCCTCAACGGCCTAGATGGAAGATACCGTCTCGGAGGGAGTCTGTACCTGTCACCTACCACTACTCTTCCTGTAATGCCTAGACTTTATAAAGTCCAGCTGCGCCTGGCACTCTCATCTATCTATCTCTAATTGCCTATGAGCAAAGCATACTCTATACTTTATACAGCACAAACCCTGAGTCGGGGTATCTATCATAGCCAATTCCTGATCTAGAACCATGCTGAGTGATTCTTCCTGATTATACTTTACTGTTGATTTGATTGTGAGCATCGTTAGATGATGTCGATCCAAGTGGGACATAACACGCCCTTCTCCCGATCTCCGCCCAGGTGCGGCTTTGGTCTTCTTCCCGTGGCCGGTTGAAAGTGCATTCTATGTACTCCCAGGTTTTGGTGACTAATGACAACACAAAAAGTATTCTAATGTTTGTGATGAAGCATGCAGGCTCTTGTACAGGTTGACTGATAAAGAGGAACACTTAGTTTGCCTAAATGTCATTTCAACTACACTTGGTATTTGTTCAGGAATTCAGTCAGGAGATTTCCGGGGCTCGGAGATTTCCGGTCCACAGACCGGAAATTTCCGAGCCGTCCTTATTTTTCACTAAGTCTGAATTGAAATGCGTACTGACTACAACTCAAGCTGATCTGGAAATCCTCCCGGAGATTTCCGGCGCTCGGAGATTTCCGAGCCCCAGTCCGGAGATCTCCGAGTGACAGAAGAATTTCTGCTAAGTCCAGAACTCAGATGCGTACTGACTCCAAAACATATTTAGCCGGAAATCCTCTCGGAGATTTCCGGCGCTCGGAGATTTCCGAGCCCCAGTCCGGAGATCTCCGAGTCACAGAGGATTTTCGACCAAGTCAAGAAGCCCAACCAGTACTGATCCAGTTTCTTGCTCAGCCGGAAATTGCACCGGAAATTTCCGGGGTCCGGAGATCTCCGGTCCTCAACCCGGAGATTTCCGGGCTGGCGGCTGTGCAACGGGCAGATTTTGGGGAGGGGTATAAATACCCCTCCACCTACCTCCAGCATCCCAAGCTTCCAGATTTTCTCTCTCCTCCATTGGTGCTGAAGCTCGTTTCTCCCGGATCTCCCAATCTAGCCACTCAAATCCATTGATACTTGGGGATCTGAGGGAGAAGCCACCGATCTACATCTCCACCGAAGCGATTTGACTTTCCCCCTCTATTTCTTGAGGGGCAACGAATCTAGGGTTCCTTTGTGGATAGCTAGGTTCAACCTTGTGTATTTTGATCCTTTGTGGATTCCTTTGTGGAAGTGACCTGTTGTGGTCGTTGTGAGAGCCCCCAATTCAGTTGTGGGTGTGTGCCTCACGAATTTGTACGGGACCTTCTCCGCCCTTAAAGGAGTCCTTAATGGAAGTGTGGATTCGCACCTTTGTGGTCGAATTCACAGGAGAATAGGGTGAGGCCTTTGTGGCGTTGAGCAAACCTTTGTGGTAGCTCACACCTCTCCAACGAGACGTACACCTATGTGGTGGAACTCAGGATAAAATCTTGGTCTTCGAGTTCCTACGGTTGTTTCGTTCCACTCTCCTTTACCGCATCTTTATTTCCTGTACTTGCTTTAGTTTCCTTGTAGTTTGTCACTTGTGTCACCTAGTTGCACATCTAGACAATTTACTTTCCGCTAGCCTAAAACTGAAAAAGACATAAAAATTGGTCACCACCTATTCACCCCCCCCCTCTAGGTGGTCAACTGCCGTTCAATTGGTATCAGAGCCAGGTTGTCTCTTTAAAGCTTCACCGCTTGAGACCAACCTTGGACAATGCAAGTTGACCCAAAAGAGGGTTCCGAAACGGACGCCGCGACTTTGGCGGCAATGCAAGAGAAAGGTGCCACTATGGCCGATATCAACTCTTTGGAAACAAAGTTGACATCATCCATACAAACCGAGTTCAAGAAGTTTCATGATATGCTTGAGTCTCTCAAGACATCTAAAGAAACCTCTCTTGCATTGCCCTCAAAGCCTCCGGTGCTTCCGGGCATTAAGCTTGATGTGGACCCCGAATTGATAAAGGGAAAGCAATTGCCTTTGGATGGGAAGGGTGATGCTAGTAGTTCCTCAACCCATCAAAACACTCCATCATCCAATGATGAAGTGCCTAAAGGCTACAACGCCACTCCTCCCCCATCCCAATACCATACCCCCGATCCCATTATTCCTCACCCGCAAGTTTCTCATAGGGGTGATCCCCCATTGCTTAAAGATTATACCTTTTCTCAATGGCAATACATGATGAAGTCTCATGTTTGCAGCTCTTCAATCGAGTTGTGGCGCATCATTCAAGTTGGATACAAGCCGCATGATCCGACCAACCTAACAAGAAGAGAAGTGGTGGAGGCTCAACTTGATGCCACCGCTCTCTACATGATCCAAAAGGCGGTTGGGAACAAGGACATGGCTCGCATTCAACATCTCACCACCGCCAAGGAGACATGGGATGGTCTATCCGAGTTGTTCGTTGGAAATGATAGCATGAGAAGGAACCGCTATGACTCTTTGAGCAATGAAGCCGAGGGCTTTTTCAAGCTTGATGGTGAAGACCATGAGATGATGTATCAAAGATTGGTGACCATAGCCACAAGCTTTCGAGAAGTGGGTGCCTCTCATATTGATGATGCTTGGATCAAAAGGAAGTATGTTAGCTCTATGATGGCTTGTGAGCCTACCGACGTCAAGAGTCTTCAAGGAAGACACAACTATCATCTCATGACATCTAATGAGGTTATGCAAGAGATGGCCGCATACAAGGTGGCCACTAAGAATGCTCAAGATGCAAGGGCAAGGGCTCTTGGAATGCAAAGAGGCACAACCAACCTTGCTTTGAAGGCTACCGTTGAGGAAGACAACGATGATGATGATCTTGGAAGCTTTGCCGCCATGTCCGAGGAAGCACTCAAGATTGCTTACAATGACCATCTCGCTCTTGCGGCTCGCACCTTTTGGAACAATCCCTCAAGAGGCAAGATGCATTTTCACAAGAATGCACCTCAAGCCGATAGGGTCTCACCCTCCAAGTCAAGGACATGTTACAATTGTCAATACAAGTTCCATTTCGTTGCCGAGTGCCCTTATGAGAAAAGAGAAGAGCATGGTGGACGTCTAGTGCTCAAGGACAAAACCAAGATGCCTCCCAAGAAGGCCTATGGAAAGAAGAGGCCTTTTAACAAGAAGCCTCGCATCATGTTGTTGAATCAAGAGGAGTATCCCACCGATGATGAAGAGTCGGAGGAAGAAACCCCAAATGAAGTGGCGGCCCTTGCCACCACCTCGACAACTATCATCTCTCCATCAACGACAAGAACTCCTTCAACTACGACAAGCTCTTCAATCTCTATTCACATCGCCTAATGAGAACTCCATCACCAAGAGCTCAAAGTGTCTTATGGCAAAGGCGTCGGAGGTACCTTCATCCTCCTCCTCTCTCATGAATGAAATGAATGAGCTTGATGATGCCTCTAGCTTTCAAATCAAGCAAGAGCTTGTGGCGTTCGACTCCTTTATCACTAACTTGCAAGGTGATAGCAAGAAACATGTTGGTGCCCTCATGGTTCGAATTAGTGAGCTATATCATCTCAATGAAGAGAAGGGTAAGATAGAAAGAGAAGACGTTATTTCTCTATCTTATTTGAAGTCCTCTCTTGAGGAGATTGAAGAGTCTCATGCTCGTCTTGAGGAGCAACTTGAAACTATTGAGGAAACTCATAACTCCTCACATGCTAAGCTCATTAAGGATCGTGATATGTACTTTGCTAAATTCAAGGTGGCTCAACAAGATAAAGCTGAATTTGCGGTTGGGCATGTTCGACTCATTGAGGACATGGAAAAGCTTGTCATAGCTCACAAAGCTTTGGAGAGTGAACATGCTCTTCTAAAAGAGTCGTATACCCAACTTCAAACTCGACTAACTAACCTTGATTCTCTTAGCATCTCTACCTCTAAGTGTTCTTGTGATAATGCTAATCTTGTGAAGGAGAATGCTAGGTTGAAGAGTGAGATGACTAAGGCCGCCACATCCAAGATCATCCTTCTTAAAGGTAAACAAGTTGTTGAGACTGAAGGAGATATGCCCTAGAGGCAAATAAATAAGTAGTATTTATTACATTATCTCATAAGTTTATAATAGGTTTTTGTATTATGCTATAACTGTATTAATCGGAATTATTAATACACGTGTGATACATAGACAACCAGGTCCCTAGCAAGCCTCTATATGAGCTAGTCCATTGGGCAACAGTTGATCGAGATTCCCGATCAAGGACAATGACGTCGGTTGACAATGGGGTCATCTTGTTAGTAGAATAAGGTGATGGACATACGCAAAGTATTGCAATAAGATCGTATTACGATGTTTGTCATTTGCAATAGATAAGAGTATGATAGCTTATTCCTTAGACCGTGAGACCGTACTTATTGTTGCTTCGTAGGAGTGCTTTGAGAGCATCAAACGTTGTGTCTTATATAGCATGACAATAACGGTGTCCATCTTGGGTATTCCGAAAGAGCATTGAGACGTAAGGATCAAGAGCGGGATTTGTTCATTCTTGTAATGGAAAGATACTCTGGGCCCACTCGGTGATATTGCATCTATATAGCTGCGCAGCTTATGACTGGTCATGGAGATGTAACATCACAGATGAGTTAATAACCTTCGTCGGTAACGAGATACAGCAGAGGCATCGGTGTGTCTACGATCATATCTCGGACAAGGTAGTATCGCAGAGACAAAGGGAATGAATATCATATTTATGGTTCAACGACGATATTCGTGGAATGCACAGGGGTCGTCATATATTTCCAGGTATCCCTGACGATCATTGGTGAGCGGAGTGTCTCGACCATGTCTGGAGTATTCCCGAACCGTAGCGTAACAAACTTAAGGTCTTAGCGACGCTAGGAGATAGGTTCTGGAATTTTATAGGTTTTTTATTGGAGAGAGAGAAATGATCCGGAAAGAGTTCCGGTGGTCCGGAAGGAGTTCCGGAGAGGTCTGGAATGGTTCCAGGAATGTCCGAAAGTTGTTTGGGTGGTCCGAAAGAGTTTTCGGAGTCACGGGATATTGAATTATATATAAATATAATAATTATGAATTAATGGAATTTTTATATTAATTTAATATTAATTAAATAAAGGAAAAAGGGGGCTCCCACCTATATGAGCCCTAAGAGGGCCCAGGAGGGGGAGCCGCACCACCAAGGGGGGTGGGCCCCATTGGCTGGTTCGGCCAGCCCATGTGGGGGGGCCGAACCCCCCTCCCTTGTCCTTTGTTTAGTCCCACATGGGGGAGCCAAGGGTTTTGCACACCCCCTTCCCCCCTTATATAGCAAGGCATATTAATTGATTTAATTCATAGGAAAATCCAATTAATTCCCGATTTCTCTCTCTATCTCGTGGTTCCCAAGTTGGATCCGCGCCGAGCTGAGGAAGGGGGTCTCTCTCCACCTAAGCCATACCACAGAGCGCCGTTGCTCTGCGGGATTCCAGATAAGATTTACTCCTGCGATTTCAGCTGGATCTGAATGACCGGGAGTTGTCGCTAGGCTCCGTATGTTTGCGAGTGCTCGGAGGCTACTCTATTGAGGATCTTGGGCGACGTCGTCTCGCCCCCTGCAGCCGCCGCGCCTCCCCCCCTCTGCTGCCGGCGCACCAGCCCCGGTGCTGGCGCTCTGCCTTCTTCCGCCCGACGCCCGTCGACGCAGATCATCGTCGACACCCCGGCGTCATCGACTCCGACATCGCGGCAAGTTCTCCGCGACCTCGAGGTCGGCTACGTACGACTTCATCGTCAACGCTTGTGCGGGAGCGTAATCCCCGCTATCGGTCTACATGGAGGTAATGTAACCCGTTTCGCCACCGTTATCGCATGTACTAGATAGATAGATCCTGGCTAGTTAGGGTTTCGATCGCTAGATAAATTATTGTTTTCTGCACCGTAACCCCTTCAGTGGTATCAGCGCCGATCTATGCGAAGTACTGCTGGTACGGTTAGAACTCATGTTGAATGAGGGCGTCTTTCATATATTTGCTACCCTCTAGCGTGCACTTGTGATACCTTCGGTATTGAGTTGATGAATCGGCCCGGACCGACTTTACGCGTACGCTTACGTGAGACTGGTTCCACTACTGACATACGGCTTGCACCGTATCTATGGCTGGCGGGTGTCTGTTTCTCTCTCTCTAGTCGGCAAAGAATTTTCAATGGAGGGCCCGAAAGGGATGCTTAAACATGCAATTATACGATCGACGTTGTGGTACAAAGTTCGTAGGTAGGGAAGCGATTCTCTTACGAATAAGCCTATATGCCACGTAAAACTTGCGAAACTAAATAAAGCTAGAGGCGTCTAACTTTGTTTTGCAGAGGCGTTATTTTATGTGACATGGTTACGGTAAGTTTTGATATTACTCGTACTGTCGGAAGCAAAGGAGGGCTCTGTAGACTCGGAGCCGTGCCGGGGCGCCGGGGGGCCAGGCACATGGCGCCATGAAGGTCCAGGCGCATCGACCATGTCACATCGCACTTCATTGCATCATTATTGTGTGCTGTTGTGTGTGCATCCTATTGATTGCTTATATGCTAGATATACAACGGTAGCATCATAAATAGGATGATCCCTAACAAATACCAAAATTGTGTTCTCCCTCGTTGCGCACCACCAAGAAAGTTCTACGTTATGAGGCAGGCCGTGATGATCGGGTGTCACACATCTCGTCGTTCGCATACAGTGGGTGTAAGCCATGTTACACGCGCAGGGTCTTCGAGGTTTGATTGGCGAGCCTAGCATACTCAGAGGTATGGCCTCGGAACACGGGAAGATCGAAAGATCGAGCACGAGTCATAGAGTTGTTATGATCGACATTTTATGTCCACCTTTGAAGCTGTGCTGCCGGCCGTGATGATCGGGGGTAGTATGGTGGATGAGGGTCGTGTCTTCGCCATTATTATTTTAGGGATAATAATCTTGGTGAGGTGTGTTTTTGATAATGAGATTATAAAACTAAAACTCACCTATATATTATAAACTTATCTTACCTCTTTTGCGATCACATCTGGAGACTACGGAACTACGCTTCGGTTACTTCTTCAAGAGCTCGGATTCTACCTTGGAAGCCGACGGGTCCAACTTCATCAGCTGGTGCATTGGTTTTAG
Organism: Poa annua; assembly: GCA_026929855.1. Lineage (NCBI taxonomy): Eukaryota > Viridiplantae > Streptophyta > Magnoliopsida > Poales > Poaceae > Poa > Poa annua. Next base: position 38,879,092 of record CM049426.1, read on the forward strand.
AAACATTCTCCAAACACAACAAACATCCTATATGTGCTAGAACATTAGTTAGGAGTTTGACCAGATGATTCTGATAGCAAGGAGCAAGATGATGAGTTCCGTAAGCATCATGACATGTTCATGGAAGTGACGATCGTCATGAGCGTATGCCTAGCACCTGAGTTGAAAGTTGTTTCAACACATGGAGCCATATGTCATGATTGATACGATCAGAGGTCACTTCAAAGATGAATTGAGTCTTGAGCAGTTCAGACAGCTTAGAAAGTTCCGGACCATTCACATGGGGAGCATACCTGTCTGGAGACTCAGTTGAAGAAGTTGTGTGACATCTACTTCAGGCTTACGAATATCTACGATTTCTAGATAGCGAACTCCAGTGCAATAGAGATTGTGCTTTACCTCCTAGCTGTGAATAGCATGTGCGTGAATATGCTATAGAGACACGGTGAGCTTCTTCACGTTCGTGAACAAGTTCAAATCTCTAAAAGTTGATTCATCGAAGAAGAGTTCTTCGACGCTATGGATATATTTGATATACGAAGATATAAATGTATTCTTCTCATACTTGATGAAAAGTGTTTGATAATTGTTCTGTTTGTGAAACAGTCCCTGATTATCACAAGTATGTGGCGAAGGGTGACGTGACAGTGCACAAGTGATGGCAAGTTAATGGCCAGTAGTGCTCACACCCTCGAGATATCATATTAGTTATCATCAATAGTTTTTGATAAGACATTTTGTAATAGTGAGAATGTGGTCTAGTTTGGTGTCTTGAATGTTACAAGACATAATTATTCATATAGAACACATCAGTTGTTTTATGTTATGGAACAAAGCAGTTGTTTCATGTTATGAGTAATTTTCATCACATCTCAATTACATTATGCGTATGATATACATTTATAATAGCGGGAATGATAAAATTATGTGTCCAAAGAACAAACACCATCAAATTTAGTCATAGAGACAATGAAAGAAGTAATGGATATTTTTTGGTCCATTTAAGTATTTCGAGTGCCAAAATTGATTAAGTTTGAAATGCAGTATTGAAGTTGCAATACTAGAGGAAATTGATTGAGGGTCATTTTTAATGATTAATCAATGTTGTTATTGCATGATCCGAATTCTTCCATGATTTTGGTAAATAGGAGTATTTGCCCGATAGATTATGGAGTCTGAAATTAATTTGATAATAGATCAAATGGGGTTTTTCAGAAGAAAGATTAGTGAATATTGTATCCACAAGATTCGATCAAAGTACAATATTTTTGAATTATGTTTTCAACACAAGAGACTTGTGGAAATTCGCTTCACAAAATTATAATGTCATATATAGTGATATGTGGGGAATTATAATCATGCTCTATTTTAAATAAAGTGTGGCTTGTCAGAATCAGTCTTAGAATCTCCTAATACGTTCGAAATATTATAGTCGATGTCCACTTTAGAAAATAGATATTTTTCTCAACAAGAATTCGTAGGATCGACAATAGTGTCGACATGTATATGATTATGCGATAATTCGGAATATACATGAGTGGTTCTTTGTAGATTGCTCGCTTTGGACGAGAGTGTATTACAGAATCAATTAGAAACAAAGTTCAGTTTGTTGTCTATGTAATTCCGAGAAAAGATGACTTTTCGAATTATGGTTTATGGATTGAAATTAGTAGTTTGGAATAAAGTGTCAGACTTATGTTGGAAGATGTTCCAAAGAGTATATGTCTGCTAATGAAAAGTTCAGTGATTAAGAGTGAGGGAGACTAGAAAATTGTTTTCTGCTTGCAATCCTCTTCATAAAGATCATAATATTTTCATGAAAGAAACTTCTAAATAAAGTGTTGTTATATTTAATATTGCTGTCAGGTCACAGCACTGTATTAAGTATTTCAGATCTTGTTGACAGATCAAGGTGCACTTTATGAATACAAAGAAAGTTGAGAAAATATCGGAATACGAACAAAGGTTTTTGAGCCTGTAAATCCAAAATTGCATTTGAAAGGATTAAGAGAGTAATTGTTGCTGCAATTCTTATTAGAGGAATAAGATTGTTTAATCGTCATATAAGGTGTTATATGAGAAATGTGACTATAAGAAAGACGCGGTAGCATGTCTTGTCAAGAAATGTGTCTTGGACAAGATCAAATTTGTTGACTACATTTATGTAGACATGCTTGAAGTCTGAGGGATTTGTATTAATGTAATACTGTAGTTTGTATTAAATTCGAATTGATAGTAGATCAATGATTTTGGTTTAACCAAGATGTCGATTTAAGTGGGAGTCATAGTTAGTTCACTCAGGAGAAATATGTGAAGAACATATTTTTGAGTGGGAGCTTAGGAACTCAAATATGTGGATAACATGTTTTTGAGTGGGAGCTCGTGTTATCAAATATGTGGAGACATAATTTGAGTGGGAGTCGAATTCATTTTGTGTAGTTAACACATTGTGAAACTATACCAATAGAATATGATGAAGTTGTGAAACTATTTTAAATAGTTAGTCGAGTTGTGTTGGATTATATCTGAGGAGTCAGAATAGAAGCGAAAGGATGGTCCTTTGGAATCCAATTGATCATTAAAAGTAATGATGCATTAAAGTAATGGTTGTATGACATGTGGGTCTATTATGTATATATTAGACATCATACAGAAACCATATTATCTGCTCGATGAAATATAACCGATGTTCTTGGAATAAGAGCAGTTATGAAAGTAAATTTGGAATTTACTGAAAGTAGATGTGCGTTAGTTAAGGGATTGACATTTGAATGTCAAGTTTTCTACATTGATGTGAAAGTATGTAGATATCGCGAGTTTGTAATTGTTACAAGGGGCTCTGCATGACTGAGTGTGTTTTTCAGGGCAGTTATCTGGTTAGTATAATCAGAGTAAGCGCTGGGAAGCAGAAGTCTCACTTAGTTACGGTATTTGCATATATGTTGTTAAACAACATGATGATATCAAACAAGTTGATGCCAGTGAATCGCAAAAGCATGTACAATCATGGATTGTGCAGTAACACTTTTCCACGAGCAAGCATTATCAAATGATTCTTATTTGATAAGGGATTCTGATAAAAGTAAAATGCAGCTAGTTTATTTGTACTCTAGTGCAAGTGGGAGACTGAAGGAGATATGCCCTAGAGGCAAATAAATAAGTAGTATTTATTGCATTATCTCATAAATTTATAATAGGTTTGTGTATTATGCTATAACTGTATTAATCGGAATTATTAATACACGTGTGATACATAGACAACCAGGTCCCTAGCAAGCCTCTATATGAGCTAGTCCATTGGGCAACTGTTGATCGAGATTTCTGATCAAGGACAATGACGTCGGTTGATAATGGGGTCATCTTGTTAGTAGAATAAGGTGATGGACATACGCAAAGTATTGCAATAAGATCGTATTACGATGTTTGTCATTTGCAATAGATAAGAGTATGATAGCTTATTCCTTAGACCGTGAGACCGTACTTATTGTTGCTTCGTAGGAGTGCTTTGAGAGCATCAAACGTTGTGTCTTATATAGCATGACAATAACGGTGTCCATCTTGGGTATTCCGAAAGAGCATCGAGACGTAAGGATCAAGAGTGGGATTTGTTCATTCTTGTAATGGAAAGATACTCTGGGCCCACTCGGTGATATTGCATCTATATAGCTGCGCAGCTTATGACTAGGTCATGGAGATGTAACATCACAGACGAGTTAATAACCTTCGTCGGTAACGACATACAGCAGAGGCATCGGTGTGTCTACGATCATATCTCGGACAAGGTAGTATCGCAGAGACAAAGGGAACGGATATCATATTTATGGTTCAACGACGATATTTGTGGAATGCACAGGGGTCGTCATATATTTCCAGGTATCCCTGACGATCATTGGTGAGCGGAGTGTCTCGACCATGTCTGGAGTATTCCCGAAACGTAGCGTAACAAACTTAAGGTCTTAGAGACGCTAGGAGATAGGTTCTGGAATTTTATAGGTTTTTTATTAGAGAGAGAGAAATGATCCGGAAAGAGTTCCGGTGGTCCGGAAGGAGTTCCGGAGAGGTCTGGAATGGTTCCAGGAATGTCCGAAAGTTGTTCGGGTGGTCCGAAAGAGTTTTTGGAGTCACGGGATATTGAATTATATATAAATATATTAATTATGAATTAATGGGATTTTTATATTAATTTAATATTAATTAAATAAAGGAAAAAGGGGGCTCCCACCTATATGGGCCCTAAGAGGGCCCAAGAGGGGGAGCCGCACCACCAAGGGGGGTGGGCCCCATTGGCTGGTTCGGCCAGCCCATGTGGGGGGCCGAACCCCCCTCCCTTGTCCTTTGTTTAGTCCCACATGGGGGAGCCAAGGGGTTTGCACACCCCCTTCCCCCCTTATATAGCAAGGCATATTAATCGATTTAATTCATAGGAAAATCCAATTAATTCCCGATTTCTCTCTCGATCTCGTGGTTCCCAAGTTGGAGCCGCGCCGAGCTGAGGAAGGGGATCTCTCTCCACCTAAGCCATACCGCAGAGCGCCGTTGCTCTGCGGGATTCCAGATAAGATCTACTCCTGCGATTTCAGCTGGATCTGAATGACCGGGAGTTGTCGCTAGGCTCCGTATGTTTGCGAGTGCTCGGAGGCTACTCTATTGAGGAGCTTGGGCGACGTCGTCTCGCCCCCTGCAGCCGCCGCGCCTCCCCCCCCTCTGCTGCCGGCGCACCAGCCCCGGTGCTGGCGCTCTGCCTTCTTCCGCCCGACGCCCGTCGACGCAGATCATCGTCGACACCCCGGCGTCATCGACTCCGACATCGCGGCAAGTTCTCCGCGACCTCCAGGTCGGCTACGTACGACTTCATCGTCAACGCTTGTGCGGGAGCGTAATCCCCGCTATCGGTCTACATGGAGGTAATGTAACCCGTTCCGCCACCGTTATCGCATGTACTAGATAGATAGATCCTTGCTAGTTAGGGTTTCGATCGCTAGAAAAATTATTGTTTTCTGCACCGTAACCCCTTCAGAGACTCCCATCGTGGAGCCTCACACTCGACAAGGAAAGGAAGGTCTTGGATATGTGCCTCCCATCAAGATGAATGCCAAGAAGGGCATTCCCAAGAGCATCAACCCCATCCAAGCCAAGAAGGCCGACTCCATTCAATCCAAGGAAGGTCTTGCGAGTAGGAATGTCACAAGGGGCAAGCCTACTCGTAAAGATCATGCCGGGGACAACAACCCTAACTATGCTTTATATGTCGATTATTATGGGAATGTTTGTGCTCGTTACATTGGACCCTACTATGGTTTTATTTCATATGCTATTTGGGTTCCTAAATCTCTTGTCGCTAACCATAAAGCACCCATTGTGAAGCAATGGGTTGCTAAATGCAAGAATTAATCTCTTGTAGGATCTTGCTCCCGGTGGTTCAAAATGGATAATTGATAGTGGATGTACAAGTCATATGACCGGGAGCAAAGAACTTGTTATGGAGTTGAAACCTTATGAAGATCAAGTAACCGTAACTTTTGGTGACTTATCAAGGTCTAAGGTAACCGGGTTTGGCAAAGTGGTAGTTTCCCCCGACATTTCTCTAGTCAATGTCATGCTTGTTGAATCTCTTGGCTATAATTTGTTATCGGTTCGTGCCTTAACAAAGATGGGGATCTCTCCCTTCTTTGATAAGGACATCGTGGTCCTCTTGTGGAGCAAGTCGCTAAGAGTGGCTTTCGTGGGACACGTGGAGCATGAGCTATATGTGGTGGACTTCTCCGGAGCCACCACTTCTCAAGCCATGTGTCTCTTCGGAAAAGCCGACGTGGGTTGGCTTTGGCATCGCCGACTAGCTCACGTAAACATGCGTACTTTGCAAAGTCTTCACTAGGGTGGCCACATTCTTGGACTAAAAGATCATGTTTCCTTTTCAAGGGATCGAATTTGTAGAGCTTGTGTGGAAGGCAAGATGCATGACATTCCTCATCCAAGCAAGACCATCATATCGTCATCCCGGATTTTGGAGCTCCTTCATGTTGATCTATTTGGACCAATTCGGGAGATAAGTCTTGGTGGCAAGAAATATTGCCTCGTGATTGTTGATGACTATTCAAGGTATACTTGGGTCTATTTTTTCAAGACCAAGGATGAAACTCAACAAGTCTTCATCGACTTCTCAAAGGAAGTTCAACGCCAATATGACCTTCCCATTTTGGTTATTCGGAGTGACAATGGGTCGGAATTCAAGAACTACACTCTTAACGACTTTCTTAGTGAAGAAGGCATTCATCATCAATATTCCGCTGCTTACACTCCCCAACAAAATGGCGTTGCTGAAAGAAAGAACCGGACTCTCATCGACATGGCGAGATCTATGTTGGCGGAGTTCAAGTCTCCCATCAACTTTTGGGCGGAGGCTATTTCCACCGCATGTCACTCATCTAATCGCCTCTACTTCCGCAAGGGTTTGAAGAAGACTCCATATGAGATCCTCACCGGCAATAAACCCAACATTGGCTACTTCCGAGTGTTTGGATGTAAGTGCTATTATCTCGTCAAGGGTGTCCGGTTGGGTAAGTTTCACTCTAAGTCTCTTGAGGGGATCTTTGTCGGTTATGGTAGCGAGTCCCACACTTATAGAGTCTTTGATAAATCCTCCCGGATTATCATAGAGTCTTGTAGTGTGGAATTCGATGAAAATGATGGCTCCCAAGTGGAGCAAGTTGGTGTTTGTGATGTAGGTGACGAACAACCTTTTGATGCTATTAATAAGATGGGGGTGGGCTTTCTACGCCCAATTGAAGTCCATAAAGAAGTTGTTCAAGATGACTCAAGTTCTCCCATCAAGGAAACCTCACCATCACAAGAACCACAAGGTGGCTCACCCATAGAAAATGATGATTCCCTTCAAGAACAATCTCAAGATCCTCCTCAACAAGGGCATGCTATTTCTTCTCAAGATGAAGCTCATGATGAATCTCAACAAGATCTTCATCAACAAAAAGATCATGCCTCCTCCACCAAGATTATCGAAGCCAACTCCACTTCTCCAAGTTCTACTCAAGGGCAAGATCATCCTTCTCTACCTCATGAAGAGACTTCTCATGATGATCAAGGCCCTCAAGAAGGTCAAGACGAGGATCCAAAGGATCAAGATGGTCAAGACATTGTCCCCACCACAAGGGCAGCAATTGAAACTCGTCGTCAAGCTCGCTTTGCAAAGTCTTTGGAACTTAGATCATTATCTCTCGACAAGGTCATTGGTGATATTCGAGCAAGGGTCTGCACACGAAGTCAATTAGCTCACTTTAGTGAGCATCAAGCACACATTTCCATGGTCGAGCCCAAGAAAGTCTTTGATGCTCTTGAAGATCCCGATTGGCTAGGGGCTATGCATGAAGAACTTAACAACTTCGAGCGCAACAAAGTGTGGCGTCTAGTTGAGAAGCCTAAAGATTGCCGCAACGTTATTGGCACTAAGTGAATCTTCAAGAACAAGCAAGATGAACATGGTATCGTTGTGAGGAACAAGGCGCGGTTGGTGGCTCAAGGTTTGTCTCATGTCGAAGGCATCGATTTTGGAGAAACTTTTGCACCGGTCGCAAGACTCGAATCGATACGTATTCTCATCGCTTTTGCTTCTCACCATGGTTTAAAATTGCAACAAATGGATGTAAAATCTGCTTTTCTTAATGGTCCATTGCAAGAACTTGTTTATGTTAAACAAACCCCGGGATTTGAAAACCCCAACCATCCTCACCACGTCTATGTCTTCGACAAAGCTCTCTATGGCCTTAAACAAGCCCCCCGTGCATGGTACGAGCACTTGAGAGAGTTCTTGGTAGACCACGGATTTGAGGTTGGGGTAATCGATCCCACTCTTTTCACTAAAAAGGTTAATGGTGAACTCTTCATTTGTCAATTATATGTCGATGACATTATCTTCGGTTCTACTAACCGTGTGTTCAATGATGATTTTTCCAAGCTAATGACCGACAAGTTCGAGATGTCCATGATGGGTGAACTCAAGTTCTTTCTTGGCTTTGAGATAAAGCAATTGAGGGAAGAGACTTTCATTGTCAAGCCAAGTATATTCAAGATATGATCAAGAAATTCAAATTGCTTGGACTTAAAGGTGTGGCGACTCCTATGCAAACCAAGTGCCACCTCCAACTCAACCCCGACGGTAAAGAGGTAGACCAAAAGGAGTATCGTTCTATGTTTGGGTCTCTTCTTTATTTGTGTGCCTCTAGGCCCGATATCGTTTTAAGCGTGGGAGTGTGTGCCCGTTATCAAGTCGCGCCTAAGGAAAGTCATTTGATGGCCGTAAAGAGAATCTTCAGATATTTGGTTCATACCCCTTGCTTTGGGTTGTGGTATCCCAAAGATGGCACATTGTCTCTTTGTGGATATTCAGACTCCGATTGGGCGGGCGACATTGATGATAGGAAGTCCACATCCGGAACGTGTCAATTTCTTGGAAGATCTTTGGTGAGTTGGTCCTCGAAGAAACAAAATTGCATCTCATTATCCACGGCGGAGGCCGAGTATGTTGCTGCCGCAAGCGGATGTACTCAACTTCTTTGGATGCGGCAAACTTTAAAGGATTACGGTGTCCTCTTGGACAAAGTGCCGCTTTTATGTGACAATGAGAGTGCCATCAAAATTGCATACAATCCGGTGCAACATTCAAGGACCAAGCACATTGAGATTCGTCATCACTTCATCTGCGATCACGTGGCACGAGGAGATATTGATCTATCATATGTTGGTACAAGGGATCAATTGGCGGATATCTTCACGAAACCCCTTGATGAAGCCCGTTTTTGCTACTTGAGGAATGAGCTCAATATCATAGATTCTCGGGCTTTGGCTTGAACTCCGTACACACACTCCAACGTTTAAGGTTTTATAAGACCTAGAGGTACGCATGGACTTAGGGGGAGTGTTTTCCTAATACATTGGACTCTTCCTCCCCCTATTATGCATATAGTGACATATCATTGCTAAAACTTCAAATTGAATCTAATTTGTGAGCTTCAATGTTGAGATGTAGTTATGGACCCAAGATATATGTTCGCGGTACCATGCTACAACTCATACACGGTGGCCTCGGCCACCAACACTCCTTCTCTTTGGATTCTATTTGGTTTTATTCTTTAATTCTCACTTGCATTGTCTTTGGTTCTTATGGGAAAACACACTCTTGTTGGTCTTCTCTTGTGTTTTATGGTTTTTGCAACTTGAGTGTGTCTTCTTTTCAGTTTGAGTGTCTATCCTAAGCCTTTCACTATCCTGTAAACATGCTTTTCCCCACTCATGTCCCCTTTTGGTTTCTTGTTCCTGGAGTTTTTGGGTTTGAACGGAAATCTCCGAGCCTTACTCGGAAATCTCCGGGCCACCAGAGAATTTCGAGACTAAGTCCTTTCAAAAAACAACACTGACCTGTGTTGATTTTTGACCGGAAATAGACCCGGAAATTTCCGGTGTCCGGAAATTTCCGAGCCGAGACTCGGAAATCTCCGGCCCCTGCGATTTTTGGCACCTAAGTCCTTTTCAATTTCGGCACTTACCTCAGGCGAAGCTGAATCGGAATTAGAGCCGGAAATCTCCGGGCTCCGGAAATCTCCGGTCTGGTGTCCGGAAATCTCCGGGTGTGCCAAAAGTTTTCCTGGGCTAAGTCCTATCCGGGAATAGCCCCGGAAATCTCCGGCACCCGGAAATCTCCGAGCCTCAGTCCGGAAATTTCTGGTTCAAATATTTCATGCCTATATAAGGGCACGGGTGGACCGGCCGGTTCGGCCAGTTCTTCCACCCCGTGCCCTAACTCTCTCTTTCCTCCGAAAATCTCCATTTTTTCCTTTCCTCACTGCGGGTGGATCGTTCGAGGGTTTCTTGCGTGCTTCGGGGATCTGCTTCTCCTCGTCAAGGGCTTCGTTTCCATCCGCACGCTTTTTTCAATGTCCTCCGGTAACTCCTCTTATTTCAAATCTAGGACGAAACTTGTTTTCGTTTAACCTAGCAGATTTAGAAGGTTGTTGGTTGTTTCCTTTGGTAGAATTGTGTAGCGTACCTGCTCTCAAAATAAGGCAGATACCTGTGTATAGTGCAAATCCCTGGATCGTTTCATTTGCACACACAGTTTACGATGTAATATCACAACAAAGGTCAATTTTATTACATCAATGATCCAGAATTACAAAATATTTGATACAAATTGCATAGCATAAAACTAGCATTGAAAAAGTACACAGCGGAATACAATAGCAGTGAGTCTCTATAACTTTCATGCTGCCACAGGCGAAAACATGTTGGTTGCAGACTCGAAACCTTTAAACGAAACCTCACTCGTCATCTGATCAAATCTGCAATAAGAAAAATATTGCAACAACGTGGGTCAGATCCCATTAAAAATGGAGTCTGGCAAGTGACACTATGGTGGACACTTATGGAACAACTCTAAAACCTATATGAATATTTGGCTGGTGGAGCTCAAGGCTAATTTGCATAAAGCCAATTTTTTTCCTATTCTTTTGAAAACACTTTCCTTGAAATCGACGAGTATGGCATGAAAACCATAAATCTCATCTTCCCTTGTTCACCCATCAAGTTTTACTTTTGAAGTTGGAATGATGGAATCCTCCGTTGACGTCCTTGATCAGCTGCTCAAAATTGTCCGTAACCGGGGACACGGCTAAGTACTTAGTTTTACACTCTGCAGAGGTTGTGCACTTTCACCTTTAGACTCAATTTGTCCGAGAAATCCTATACACGCGGAGTGTACTAAGGAAAGGAGAGAATTGAGACAAGAACTTTCAGAAGAAGAATGCAACCATACTAGCAAGACCCGTTCCACCTATCATCCCTCTACATCTGCTTGTCAAGCTGACAGGTTGCACCCTCACAACTTAATTATTCTAGACAGAGCCCATTGTCAAAAGGCTGCACTGGAAGCAATCGTCACTTGGAGTTCCTTCAGATTCCTCTGTTCCTGGGTGGCCGTTCTCAAGTGTACATACTCGCCATAGAAATGGACCTGAGTAGCCACTCAACATAAACCATCCGACCAATTACCACCCAGGTGTTTCATTCTTAACTTAGTAGAATTTAGATTTTCACAAAACAACATTTGCATAGCAACAATAATTCTACTAAGTATTGCATAGGAACCTAGACACAGGAATAAGGGATTCTACAGGTTTAGCATAGCAACACATGCATATAAAAATACACTAAGTAATGCATAAAAATAGGAAGTTTATGAGGTGTGCCACTTGCCTTTGAATGTTGTCGTTGTTCACAACTCTTTTCAACAACGAACGTTTGCTCTCCGTTTAATCTAAACAATATAAGCAAACAACAATACAACAATCAATAGCAAGCCATACTCACCATGCATACAAACACATACTAGATGAATAAATAAGTTTTATAAAACTTTCTAAGGAAAATATGTTTATGCATGATGTGCAAAATATTCCTAAGGCTAGAAATGCTTTTTCATGCCATGGAAATCTTTTAAGTTAATGTAAGGCAAATAGGTGGGTCAAGAATGACTAAGGACTAAGGTCTTAAGTTGGATAAAAATACTTTGTTTTATAGCCTCTTTAAGCAAGCACTCTAATGGCTTAGCCATGCTGTGCAAAATACTTAGAGAAAAATACTAAGTCATTTGTTCAAGATGATCAACAATTATTATCAACTCTTAGTACATTGGACATTCACTATAGTGAGAGAGACAGACACCCGGCCAGCCACTTAAATTGTGGAACAGGTCTTATGTACGTGGACATGTAAGGTTTGTTTCCAGGCCGCTTCATCCCACTATGCTGCTAGGATCCAACAACTTCAAGATGATAACATCATGATCAAATTTTGTTTAAGTCTAAAGGACAAGATTAGGAAAGAGGGAAAAGATAGAAAGAACGATGTAGTTGTCCTCCAGGCTATATTCTCCTTAATGATGTCTTGATTGAAGTTCTGGGTAGTCCTGATGAATCTTCAGACTTGATGGTCCTTGCATCCTCGAGGCTGGTCTTGGATTTACTTAGTCTTCATGAATTCTCAGAGGAGAAGAAAAGACAAAGAGAGAGACTTAGAGAATAAAAGGGAGTTGGCCTTCTTGAACTTCTTCTCACTTTTCTTCTATGTGCTTGACATCTTGAGGATGCTTCCAGAGTCTGTTATTGGCTAAGTCCTTCAATAGTCTTCTAGCTCCATCTTGAAAACTACTAAGTGTCTAGTGCATAGCACTTTTCACAAAATACTAAGTTTGAAAATAATCCTAACTAAGAAAAAACTATTGAAGAGGGGTTTTCCTTTGAGAATTATATCTACAATATAAAATATGCTATGAATGAAATGAAATCTTAAATCACAAGAAACATAAAAATAACTTTTGTGTTTTATTTATAAATATGCATGAATTTATAAATGCAATTTAATTAATTTCTAATTTTGGAAAATATACTAAAAGGAATAATTATAAGATTAAAGTTTCCTATGGCTAAATTTTTATAACAAAATTTTATAATTAATGTTAATAGACAGAGAGCATTTAATTAGATCTATTGCAATTGGATTTAATCCAAAATAATGTTTATATTAAAAGTTATTTTAAAATTAGTCAAACTATTCAAATTAAACACACAACCATGAAATCATTCAAACATTACTCAAAAATATTTTTATAGCAGTAGCATTAATTTACATATATTCCAAAGTTTCTAAAACATATTTATTTGTAATTTTTGGATTTATAGATTTAAAGTTATTACAAATATACTCAAATCTCCATTTGAATTTTGAATATTTTATACTAAGTCAAATTTGAATTTTGTCAAATCCAAAATATTCTACACATCCAGAGCTTTCCAAATATATAAAAATTATTAAATTTGGAGTTGTGGTTAAAAAGTTGTGACAGATCTAAGTGGCAGGGGTGTTTCTGCAAAACTGCCGATTAAATTTAATTACGAAATTGATTACACACGTGGCAGCTGACGTGGCTGACACGCGGCGCTGACTGGGATTGCTGACGTGGATAAGTTATCGATCTGGGCCGTCAGATCTGGATCTGACGGTCCAGATCGGAGCGTACCGCTTCGCTTGCAGGATCTAATCTAAGCCGCAGAAACTTGATCGGACGGGCGAGATCTAACGGCAGCAGAGGAGCGGCGCTAGGTCGCCGGAGACGGAGCGCGCGGCGGCGCCACGATCGGAAAAACTCGTTCCCGATGATCTACAGCCCTAGAGGACAAGCGGAGCATACCGTGATGTAGAGGAGGTCCGGGCGAGGTCGATGGCGCGCTCGTGGTCCTTGGAGCTTCCTCGTTCTTCGGCTGCACCTCGTCGGAGCTGCGCACGGCGGCGGGGAGCTTCGGTCTCGCACGGATGGCTCGTTCTGCTGCGCAATTCGCTACCGCGTCAAGTCAGGGAGATGCAGAAGATCGAGGGAAAGCTAAGGGGGTGGATGGGAGAGGCTAGGTCGATCGAATCTCACCGGAAAACCTCGAAGATGCCGACGGCAATGGCGACACGGCGGCGGCGATTTCTCCGGCCTAGAGGCGCTAGATTTAGGGTTTTCGGAGGCAAAAGACGCGGCGGTGTCCGGGGTATAAATAGGGGCTGGAGGAGTTTGAATCCCGCACGAATCGGAGAGGGAATCGTCTCCGATTCAATTTCCATATCCGGTGCTTCGTTCGGTTAGAGGAAGAAGAAGATCTGCTGACGTCAGCATGACGTCAGCCAGTATTTTCTTTTCTGATTTTATTTCTTTAATTCATATCTTTTGATTTAAATGTCCAAATGATGTCAAATTAATTTCTAAAAATTTGTAAAAATAATATCTTGCTGTTAAACCAGTTGTGGGTATGTTTTGAATATTTTTGAAAATTCATATTTTGAAATATTGCTTAATTACAAATTTGACACTTAAAGTCAAATTTGAATTTCTATCTCTTATAAATTTTCCTTTGGCTAAAATTAATTTGTAAAAATATCCACATTTCAATATGTTTGGATTTAAGTTATTTAAACTCATTTTCAATTTCTAAATTCATTTTTGGCTTTGGTATAATTGTTAATGATATAACACAATTATATGAAAATGGAAAAGAGAATATATAATGTATTCATTTTTAATTGAAAATAATTTGAGTAACATTATATTTTATAATATGATAATGCATTTGAAACTTCATAACAACTTGGGACAAGACCTTTATTTTAATTTTATTTTATTTAGAATCTATTAATCATTTCATGTTATGAAGAAATAGATGAAATTCATTTAAGCAGATGGAATGATTCTTGGAATGATTATTGGGCTAAGTGGTTCAATTGAAATACTTATAAAGAAACTAATTTATTTAAAATAAATTGAATTGTAGTTTGTAAAACATTTATCAAATTATATTTTAAGGTTTTTGAAATACAGTGGATAATAAAATGTTTAAACTGTGACATTTGGAATATTAAACTTTGGAGTCCTTTATAGTTGGTTTCCTCATGCATTTAATATTTTATTTTAATAAAAAGAAAAGTTTTAAATTTTAGTGATTTTTGAACATTCCAAAATGTTGGGATGTTACAGACTACCACCCTTAAAAGGAATCTCGTCCCCGAGATTCGGAGAGGCTAGAAAGAAAAGCAATTGTTTGATTGGTTCTGATTACTCGGGATGTTTTGGAGAATGAAATTTCTGACATGGAAACTTGAAAACTGACAGTGAATGGTTTTTCTGATTAGAAAGATGAAAGGAAAGATAGTTTGAGATTTCTGGGTTTAAGTGACTGTGTTTGAATTTTCTAGGTGGCTACCACCCTTACAAGAAAAGTTTTGTTGATAATTAAACCTTCTAATGCACAACCAACAATCAAGATAATCCACTACAAACATCATCTAACAAACATCAAGCAACAAAGTTCAAACACAAGCAACCACATACGTAAAAATTTCAAACTTCTTTTGAGAAATCGAACTAATTGTTTATCGAACGAAAGGTCGGGGAATTACAAAAGTAACAGTACTGCCATACCACAATTTGATAGGTCAATACACTAAATCGATACGATAAGCTAAAAGATAAATGGTGGTCCCTCTAACATGGTTTTGATAACTGCACTTATCCTCCTAATTATTACGCTTGCGTTTTATTGCGTGGTTATTTGCCACAGGCGTGACTTCTCCCTCAGTCAGCACTTCTTCGGGGTCTTCTTCCACTGGTCCTTCCTTCTTCGTAGCTGCAGATACAGTCACATCTCCAGTGCCTTGGTCACCTCCTTCTTCAGCTACTGGCGGTGGTGGAGGTGGAATGAGTTGAGCCTCAAGCATGGCAATTTGCTGATCCTTGCCAAGGTTCTCCAAATGTAGGTCATGGATGAGTTCCTCCAACTGACCAATAAGATTTTCAGAAGCCTGGAGTTCTTGGGTTTTTGCGTGTATGACGGCTTGTGCATGATCTGCGACGTCCTGAGTCTGTTGGACTCTCCTGGTCAGACAGTTGATGAGATAATCCAAGTCTTCAAACGTCTTGTTAACAAGGGGCACGTCCAGGCGATTTCCCGTGTGAGCCATCGAGAGACCATGTGCATTCCTCTTCCCAAAGGCACGGAAGGGCGATCCTGGTGCTAGCTTGAATCGATACTTGTAACACAAACGAGCCATTAAGTCCACCATAGCTATGTTCACTCCCTCAATCCACTCTGGGTAGTAGGTGACATAGTCCACGGGCTCGAAGTCTGGCATCGTAGGATCCGGGGTCATGATGGTGCGTATTTCCCAACGTATCCCATGGGGTATGTTGGTCTCCTCCTTCCTTCCTCGGAAATAGGGTGGTGGTAGCTTCAATACACTTGTCAATCTAGACAGCTGCTTCCCAAAGATGAAATCCGACAAAACTCCAGCATACGCAGTCTCAGTGTACTCTCCCATCTAAAATTTTGAACATGTAAGAGTATTAGAATTTTAAAAGAAAAGGGAAAGATGCAAGACAAGATAATTAAGGTAAAACAATATTAAAGGAAGTTCAAATTTCTCGTGTTTTGGAAACCTAGTTTAGTTAACTATTTAATCTTTGGGGTCTTAGTCCAATCCTAGGGGTTTCGAACCTACAGGCAACACAGTGCTCTGATACCATCTGTAGCGTACCTGCTCTCAAAATAAGGCAGATACCTGTGTATAGTGCAAATCCCTGGATCGTTTCATTTGCACACACAGTTTACGATGTAATATCACAACAAAGGTCAATTTTATTACATCAATGATCCAGAATTACAAAATATTTGATACAAATTGCATAGCATAAAACTAGCATTGAAAAAGTACACAGCGGAATACAATAGCAGTGAGTCTCTATAACTTTCATGCTGCCACAGGCGAAAACATGTTGGTTGCAGACTCGAAACCTTTAAACGAAACCTCACTCGTCATCTGATCAAATCTGCAATAAGAAAAATATTGCAACAACGTGGGTCAGATCCCATTAAAAATGGAGTCTGGCAAGTGACACTATGGTGGACAATTATGGAACAACTCTAAAACCTATATGAATATTTGGCTGGTGGAGCTCAAGGCTAATTTGCATAAAGCCAATTTTTTTCCTATTCTTTTGAAAACACTTTCCTTGAAATCGACGAGTATGGCATGAAAACCATAAATCTCATCTTCCCTTGTTCACCCATCAAGTTTTACTTTTGAAGTTGGAATGATGGAATCCTCCATTGACGTCCTTGATCAGCTGCTCAAAATTGTCCGTAACCGGGGACACGGCTAAGTACTTAGTTTTACACTCTGCAGAGGTTGTGCACTTTCACCTTTAGACTCAATTTGTCCGAGAAATCCTATACACGCGGAGTGTACTAAGGAAAGGAGAGAACTGAGACAAGAACTTTCAGAAGAAGAATGCAACCATACTAGCAAGACCCGTTCCACCTATCATCCCGCTACATCTGCTTGTCAAGCTGACAGGTTGCACCCTCACAACTTAATTATTCTAGACAGAGCCCATTGTCAAAAGGCTGCACTGGAAGCAATCGTCACTTGGAGTTCCTTCAGATTCCTCTGTTCCTGGGTGGCCGTTCTCAAGTGTACATACTCGCCATAGAAATGGACCTGAGTAGCCACTCAACATAAACCATCCGACCAATTACCACCCAGGTGTTTCATTCTTAACTTAGTAGAATTTAGATTTTCACAAAACAACATTTGCATAGCAACAATAATTCTACTAAGTATTGCATAGGAACCTAGACACAGGAATAAGGGATTCTACAGGTTTAGCATAGCAACACATGCATATAAAAATACACTAAGTAATGCATAAAAATAGGAAGTTTATGAGGTGTGCCACTTGCCTTTGAATGTTGTCGTTGTTCACAACTCTTTTCAACAACGAACGTTTGCTCTCCGTTTAATCTAAACAATATAAGCAAACAACAATACAACAATCAATAGCAAGCCATACTCACCATGCATACAAACACATACTAGATGAATAAATAAGTTTTATAAAACTTTCTAAGGAAAATATGTTTATGCATGATGTGCAAAATATTCCTAAGGCTAGAAATGCTTTTTCATGCCATGGAAATCTTTTAAGTTAATGTAAGGCAAATAGGTGGGTCAAGAATGACTAAGGACTAAGGTCTTAAGTTGGATAAAAATACTTTGTTTTATAGCCTCTTTAAGCAAGCACTCTAACGGCTTAGCCATGCTGTGCAAAATACTTAGAGAAAAATACTAAGTCATTTGTTCAAGATGATCAACAATTATTATCAACTCTTAGTACATTGGACATTCACTATAGTGAGAGAGACAGACACCCGGCCAGCCACTTAAATTGTGGAACAGGTCTCATGTACGTGGACATGTAAGGTTTGTTTCCAGGCCGCTTCATCCCACTATGCTGCTAGGATCCAACAACTTCAAGATGATAACATCATGATCAAATTTTGTTTAAGTCTAAAGGACAAGATTAGGAAAGAGGGAAAAGATAGAAAGAACGATGTAGTTGTCCTCCAGGCTATATTCTCCTTAATGATGTCTTGATTGAAGTTCTGGGTAGTCCTGATGAATCTTCAGACTAGATGGTCCTTGCATCCTCGAGGCTGGTCTTGGATTTACTTAGTCTTCATGAATTCTCAGAGGAGAAGAAAAGACAAAGAGAGAGACTTAGAGAATAAAAGGGAGTTGGCCTTCTTGAACTTCTTCTCACTTTTCTTCTATGTGCTTGACATCTTGAGGATGCTTCCAGAGTCTGTTATTGGCTAAGTCCTTCAATAGTCTTCTAGCTCCATCTTGAAAACTACTAAGTGTCTAGTGCATAGCACTTTTCACAAAATAATAAGTTTGAAAATAATCCTAACTTAGAAAAAACTATTGAAGAGGGGTTTTCCTTTGAGAATTATATCTACAATATAAAATATGCTATGAATGAAATGAAATCTTAAATCACAAGAAACATAAAAATAACTTTTGTGTTTTATTTATAAATATGCATGAATTTATAAATGCAATTTAATTAATTTCTAATTTTGGAAAATATACTAAAAGGAATAATTATAAGATTAAAGTTGCCTATGGCTAAATTTTTATAACAAAATTTTATAATTAATGTTAATAGACAGAGAGCATTTAATTAGATCTATTGCAATTGGATTTAATCCAAAATAATGTTTATATTAAAAGTTATTTCAAAATTAGTCAAACTATTCAAATTAAACACACAACCATGAAATCATTCAAACAATACTCAAAAATATTTTTATAGCAGTAGCATTAATTTACATATATTCCAAAGTTTCTAAAACATATTTATTTGCAATTTTTGGATTTATAGATTTAAAGTTATTACAAATATACTCAAATCTCCATTTGAATTTTGAATATTTTATACTAAGTCAAATTTGAATTTTGTCAGATCCAAAATATTCTACACATCCAGAGCTTTCCAAATATATAAAAATTATTAAATTTGGAGTTGTGGTTAAAAAGTTGTGACAGATCTAAGTGGCAGGGGTGTTTCTGCAAAACTGCCGATTAAATTTAATTACGAAATTGATTACACACGTGGCAGCTGACGTGGCTGACACGCGGCGCTGACTGGGATTGCTGACGTGGATAAGTTATCGATCTGGGCCGTCAGATCTGGATCTGACGGTCCAGATCGGAGCGTACCGCTTCGCTTGCAGGATCTAATCTAAGCCGCAGAAACTTGATCGGACGGGCGAGATCTAACGGCAGCAGAGGAGCGGCGCTAGGTCGCCGGAGACGGAGCGCGCGGCGGCGCCACGATCGGAAAAACTCGTTCCCGATGATCTACAGCCCTAGAGGACAAGCGGAGCATACCGTGATGTAGAGGAGGTCCGGGCGAGGTCGATGGCGCGCTCGTGGTCCTTGGAGCTTCCTCGTTCTTCGGCTGCACCTCGTCGGAGCTGCGCACGGCGGCGGGGAGCTTCGGTCTCGCACGGATGGCTCGTTCTGCTGCGCAATTCGCTACCGCGTCAAGTCAGGGAGATGCAGAAGATCGAGGGAAAGCTAAGGGGGGTGGATGGGAGAGGCTAGGTCGATCGAATCTCACCGGAAAACCTCGAAGATGCCGACGGCAATGGCGACACGGCGGCGGCGATTTCTCCGGCCTAGAGGCGCTAGATTTAGGGTTTTCGGAGGCAAAAGACGCGGCGGTGTCCGGGGTATAAATAGGGGCTGGAGGAGTTTGAATCCCGCACGAATCGGAGAGGGAATCGTCTCCGATTCAATTTCCATATCCGGTGCTTCGTTCGGTTAGAGGAAGAAGAAGATCTGCTGACGTCAGTATGACGTCAGCCAGTATTTTCTTTTCTGATTTTATTTCTTTAATTCATATCTTTTGATTTAAATGTCCAAATGATGTCAAATTAATTTCTAAAAATTTGTAAAAATAATATCTTTCTGTTAAACCAGTTGTGGGTATGTTTTGAATATTTTTGAAAATTCATATTTTGAAATATTGCTTAATTACAAATTTGACACTTAAAGTCAAATTTGAATTTCTATCTCTTTTAAATTTTCCTTTGGCTAAAATAAATTTGTAAAAATATCCACATTTCAATATGTTTGGATTTAAGTTATTTAAACTCATTTTCAATTTCTAAATTCATTTTTGGCTTTGGTATAATTGTTAATGATATAACACAATTATATGAAAATGGAAAAGAGAATATATAATGTATTCATTTTTAATTGAAAATAATTTGAGTAACATTATATTTTATAATATGATAATGCATTTGAAACTTCATAACAACTTGGGACAAGACCTTTATTTTAATTTTATTTTATTTAGAATCTATTAATCATTTCATGTTATGAAGAAATAGATGAAATTCATTTAAGCAGATGGAATGATTCTTGGAATGATTATTGGGCTAAGTGGTTCAATTGAAATACTTATAAAGAAACTAATTTATTTAAAATAAATTGAATTGTAGTTTGTAAAACATTTATCAAATTATATTTTAAGGTTTTTGAAATACAGTGGATAATAAAATGTTTAAACTGTGACATTTGGAATATTAAACTTTGGAGTCCTTTATAGTTGGTTTCCTCATGCATTTAATATTTATTTTAATAAAAAGAAAAGTTTTAAATTTTAGTGATTTTTGAACATTCCAAAATGTTGGGATGTTACAAATTGCTCCCCTAGGCATGTTCTACCTTCCACATGCACAGATCTGTTTTTCAGCCATAGATTTTGTTCAGATCTGTCAAAATTTTGTGCAGACCGGAAATTTCCGGTCCTTACTCGGAAATCTCCGGACCCCGGAGATCTCCGAGTCAGACCCGGAAATCTCCGGCCTGCTCAGAATCAAAACAGCTAAGTCCAGAAAATGTGTTTGTCAAAACTTTTCTAGTATGTTCCTTTTTCAATCTTGGACATGAGTGCTTACCCCATATGCTTTCCATCCACTCTATGCTGTGTACCTGCAGGTTCCAACCCTCGTGGCCTCTTCAAGCAAATGTCTACTCGCGGAAGAGCCAAACCAGTTCACTCACGCCCTCCCAGTGGGTCCTCAGGTGAAGACAACTCACAAACTGAGACCTCAGCCATCCTCAGGAAACCTATTGGTGCTAATAAGAAGAAGAAGACCGAGCTCCGTCTTGAAGACTTCAACAAAGGAAGTTTTCGCAAGTGGCGAAGTGAACTCTCCTATGATGTCGAGTCTGATGATCCCACTTACTTTTGCACTGAGATGGCATGGATCTACAAGGAAGTCTGTCAGAAGTTCTCCATTGACAAGCCAATCTGCCCCATGAAGTGGATTGACTTTGACAAATTAATGAAGAAGGCCGATTATTTTGGTGGTGCTGTGAAGGTTTGTGGACTTTTGGGTTTGGAGCCATTGATGAGAACTGAGTGCAACTACAACGTCTCTCTTATCCATCAGTTCTATGCCCCTGTGGTATTTGACTCCTCAGAGGATATTGGGATGACTTGGATGTCTGGCAGGCAGCGCTTGACTTCTTCTTTCAGAGAGTTTGCTCAGATTCTTGGATGTCCTTTCCGTGGTCTGTCTACTGCAGCTGGTGCCCGCATGCATGTCCATGGCGTGTCCTACAACAAACACGTCATGACTGATCTTTACCAGCCTGGAGGGAGGATTGGCTCTCAGAATGGACTCCTACCCACTTATGATATCCTGCTTCGCATGTTCCGTTGGACCATTGCTCCCATTGCCGGCAATGCAGATAATATTGCCGGGGCTCTAGTAAACTTGATGGCCAAAGCTCATGATGCCTATCTTGGGGAGTATGCGGTTGAGCAGGAGGTCTATAAGGTGGATGTCATGGACTTTATTTTACAGGAGATGTCACTAGCAGTCTTTGAGAGGAAAGTTCCTCCATATGCTCCTTATATAATGTTGCTCATCAAGAGCCTCTACAAGCTTTCTGAGCAAGACGGTGTTGACTTTGATGCAACTTTTGCCACTCAGCCTCACAAGCCAGCCCTGCTTGTCCAGAAATCTGCTCACTTGGTTCAACAACAAGCCACCATGCATGAGATCAATGAGGATGACATTTTTGGTGGTCCATCTCGGGTTCCCTCCAATCCCAACATCAAGAAAGCTGCCAAGAAAAGTCGCCCCTAGGTAGTTCGAGCAATTGAGAAAATCATGAACATGAACTGTTGCATTCACAGTGAGAACTACTCCATCTACTCTCAGAACCATCGCATTATGCAGCGCCAAGAAGCAATGATGGCTCACATGAAGATGCCTGCTCCGAAGCAACCTTTGAAGCCTCGGGTTCCCTTCAAGGATTGGAATGCAGATGGTCTCACATTTGATTGGGATGATGCTGTGCCAGAGGACAGCGATCTTGAGAATGCTGACACGGAGGAGGAGGAGGAAGATGATCAGGACGCGGGTTCCGACTCTTGAGTCATGGGACGTTAGTGGAACCTCCTCCCTTTTTGGTATCTTGATGCCAAAGGGGGAGAAGTATCTCTAGGACTCTCTGGATTTGCATGGGCTAGGAGCACTTCTTTCTTTTCGCTTTGCTTCCTTCAGTGCTCTTTTATTTCGTGACTGTTTTTGTTCGTCATGTGTGTGAGACATGAGTACTGTTAAATTCGCTATTGTAATAACTCTTTATCTAAGTTTGTTGCTTCTATTGTGTTTGTGTGTGTTTTGTAAAATCTAGGGGGAGTGTTGATCCTAAGGAATGTGCACTTTGTATTCCAAAGACATTCTTAAATAGTGCACTCACTTAGGGGGAGCTCCGTCTATATTTTGCAAATCCACTATTTTTTGTGTTGTCATCATTCGCCAAAAAGGGGGAGATTGAAAGTGCATTCTATGTACTCCCAGGTTTTGGTGACTAGTGACAACACAAAAAGTATTCTAATGTTTGTGATGAAGCATGCAGGCTCTTGTACAGGTTGACTGATAAAGAGGAACACTTAGTTTGCCTAAATGTCATTTCAACTACACTTGGTATTTGTTCAGGAATTCAGTCAGGAGATTTCCGGGGCTCGGAGATTTCCGGTCCACAGACCGGAAATTTCCGAGCCGTCCTTATTTTTCACTAAGTCTGAATTGAAATGCGTACTGACTCCAACTCAAGCTGAGCCGGAAATCCTCCCGGAGATTTCCGGCGCTCGGAGATTTCCGAGCCCCAGTCCGGAGATCTCCGAGTGACAGAAGAATTTCTGCTAAGTCCAGAACTCAGATGCGTACTGACTCCAAAACATATTTAGCCGGAAATCCTCTCGGAGATTTCCGACGCTCGGAGATTTCCGAGCCCCAGTCCGGAGATCTCCGAGTGACAGAGGATTTTCGACCAAGTCAAGAAGCCCAACCAGTACTGATCCAGTTTCTTGCTCAGCCGGAAATTGCACCAGAAATTTCCGGGGTCCGGAGATCTCCGGTCCTCAATCCGGAGATTTCCGGGCTGGCGGCTGTGCAACGGGCAGATTTTGGGGAGGGGTATAAATACCCCTCCACCTACCTCCAGCATCTCAAGCTTCCAGATTTTCTCTCTCCTCCATTGGTGCTGAAGCTCGTTTCTCCCGGATCTCCCAATCTAGCCACTCAAATCCATTGATACTTGGGGATCTGAGGGAGAAGCCACCTATCTACATCTCCACTGAAGCGATTTGACTTTCCCCCTCTATTTCTTGAGGGGCAACGAATCTAGGGTTCCTTTGTGGATAGCTAGGTTCAACCTTGTGTATTTTGATCCTTTGTGGATTCCTTTGTGGAAGTGACCTGTTGTTGTCGTTGTGAGAGCCCCCAATTCAGTTGTGGGTGTGTTCCTCACGAATTTGTACGGTACCTTCTCCGCCTTTAAAGGAGTCCTTAGTGGAAGTGTGGATTCGCACCTTTGTGGTCGAATTCACAGGAGAATAGGGTGAGGCCTTTGTGGCGTTGAGCAAACCTTTGTGGTAGCTCACACCTCTCCAACGAGACGTACACCTATGTGATGAAACTCGGGATAAAATCTTGGTCTTCGAGTTCCTACGGTTGTTTCGTTCCACTCTCCTTTACCGCATCTTCATTTCCTGTACTTGCTTTAGTTTCCTTGTAGTTTGTCACTTGTGTCACCTAGTTGCACATCTAGACAATTTACTTTCCGCTAGCCTAAAACTGAAAAAGACATAAAAATTGGTCACCACCTATTCACCCCCCCCCCCCTCTAGGTGGTCAACTGCCATTCACCGGTGGCGCTGCTCTGTGAACCAACCGGAGCAGCGAAGATGGGAGTGTTCTGTGTTCGGGTTGAGCGGATGGCAGAAATTGCAAGTTTGCCATGGGGGCAATAACGTCTTTGTGAAGGTCCCTTCTTCCTCCCCACTCTCTGAACTGGTCTGAACTCGGAATTCCTCAACTTTGAGCTGTACTGCTTCCTCCTCCTTCGCATCCGGCATCTCTGCCGCCGCACCGTCCTCCGCCCCAGATCTCCATTGTCGCCACCCGACTCCTTCCTTCCTTCACATCTCCACCTATCTCGGCTTTCCCTTGATCTCGGCCGCTGGCGAGTCCCCACCTCCTCCGCCGAAGCCTCTCGGTTAGTACGCGCCATTTCTTCCTCCTCTTTTCCGGCTGGTGTAATTATCAAAATCTAGAGAAAGTGGAAGGTTAGCTTTGGTGCCTACTTCTCTGGGCATGCATAATGTACCAACTCTAGGACAAAGATTTGCAATTCACTCACGAATTTTCTTGTCCTAAACACGTGAGCTAACCTTTTACATCCTCTTGTTGATTCATGTTATTAACATTGAGTATTTGTCCGCAGGTAATTATGCCGGTGGCAAACAATTGGTAGTACTTCCCCAACCTTTTTGTCTCCCCTGCCCGCAATATGGACGAGTAATGATCGACTTTCAGAACAGGCATCTTTCCATTTTTTAGATGTCTACTTCACTTGTAAACTAATTTCATCATGTTTCAACTTGAACAGAGAAAAATGCTGCTGAGCTGCTACAGCGTTGTCGCCGCGATCGCCATGTATTGCTCAAATACATCCTTCCTGGTAACTTGATCAAGAAAGTTGTGATGCCCCTTGGCGCAATCTCTTTAGATGATGTGGATATTGATCAAGTCAGTGTTGAGTATGTCCTCAATTGCGCGAAGAAAGGTGAAGCAGTTGTAGACTTAGGGCACCTCCAATGGGCTGGCGCAAACGGACACCCCAATGTGTCCCTTTTGGTCCGTTTGAGGGCGGACCGCGGACATGTTTTGCGTTTGGGGTGGAGGTGCCCCCAAGGTGGCGCAAAGAAAAACGGACACGGCAAAAAAAAAATATACATAATATTAAGTCCGGTAGCAGGGCCCCACGGGCCAGTGAGACACAAACACAAAAAAACATAATAAATCCCTATCTATAGGATTTGGGGGAGGGGCTGGCTGCCGGAGTTGGCGCCGCCGCGGCCAAGGGCTCGCCGTGTCCTTCTAGTCCTCGTCATCCGAGAGGACGACGTAGGCAGGCACCTCGTAGAGGTGAGCCGGTGGCCCTGCAGGTGCTGCCGGAGGCGTAGGCGGCGCCTTGGGCTCTTGCGGCCACGCCTGAGCCGGGCGCCACTCCTGTTGGCGACGCCACGGTGACCACGGCGTCTGGCCGAGCCCGTGCTCCTCCTGCTGCCGGCGGCTGTAGGCATCAGCCTCGTCTTGGCGACGCCAGGCCTCCGCCTCCTCGTACAACGCCCATCCTTCGGCCTCCTGCTGCTGCCGCTCCTGCTCCGCCGCCGCCTCCGCGGACGCACGGAGCGCTGCCGCCAGGTCAGGCCACTGGCCCAGCTCGTGCAGCTCCAACGCTTCGATGCTGGCCTGCAGGGCCTCGCCGTCGTCGTCGGCCTCCATCGGCGGCGGCGGCCTCCATCAACGCCGAGCCGACGTCTCCAACGCCGGCACGCGTGAAGAAGGAGCCAAATACAAGCAAACCACAACAGAAAAGGGGAAATTGTATCTGGTTTGGTGCCTCCATAGTCCATTATCCTCCGTCTCCATGTCTATAGAGCAATGGGAAATTTCGAGGAAAAAATCAGATAATAGTGCAACTTTTAGAGGGAAACCTAGAGGGAAAACATTGGCAACAACTTTAAAGGTATCTGGACAGCAACTTCTATGATCCTTAACAAAAAACATCGAGAGAAAAAAGCATCAATTTAGATGTAATTTTTGCAAGACACCTAGTGGGGAAAACCTTGGCAACAACTTTATACGAAACTGAACAACAATATATGATTATATACAACAACCAAGAGAGAACACAATATTTTTTTTTGGACACCCTTGGAATATCGTTTCAGTTTCCGGACGAGAAATATTTCCTACCGCCTACGGTAACAAATCTGTAATTTTAGCGGGCTTAACATACCCGTAATTTAGCCAGTCATTTTGGCCTCCGAAACGACGAACCAATCGAGCCCTTAGATGTAATTTTTGTAGGACAGTGAATTCCAACAAACCTAGAAAGAAACCTTGGCAGCAACTATATTGGTAATTGGACAACAGCCTATATGATTCCAAGTAGCAACTTAGCAGGACGAAAACCTAGTGAATCCGAGCAAACTAGGGAAAACCTTGGCAGCAACTTTATTTAACTGGACAGCAATTGTATGATCCTAAATAGCAACTAAGAGAGATTTAAACAGAAATTTACATGTGTTGTTTGCATGACAAAAAATCTAGTGAATCCTAGTATACTTGTGTAGATCCTCAAAAAAGCTTGTCAGACCATATGCAACCACTAAATGGACCTAGACAGAAACCTAGACAAATGTAAGCAGCAACTTACACGTATTTTTTGAAGAATCGAGCAAAAACTCGGTAAACAACAGGGAGATCTAAGAGTACACCATGATCCAGAATCCCCTGACGCCTGTAAAAATCAAATCTAGTAAGTAGCATCTCAGTGTAGAGAGAACTGCAATTTACCAACAAAACTGCAACAACTACATGCAACTGAGGCATAAGCAAATGGCACAGAGAACACAAGAATTGTCCAAAAGACTGCAGCTAGTCTGATAGTGTCAGAAATTTTAAAAAGATGCAACTTAATTTTGTTGCCATCATGGGGTGTTCTCTCGTTTAGTCCCGTTCCAGGTGATAAGCACAAGGCTTGAATAAAATGCTATGATTACTGAAACTTTGACCATGCTTGCAGTTTTTCCTTGTTGCATGTCCAAAACCGAAACTGCAGTATGAGGTAAGAAAAGGTGGATCAACGACTAAATAAGAATATACAAAATCGTCGAACCAAAAAACGGCTTAATCACATGATGAAACATGCCATGAGGAGTGGACCAAAAATATACAAGACTAATCCCTTAAGAAATGTGTAAAAGTTTAGTGCAGACACATG
Organism: Poa annua; assembly: GCA_026929855.1. Classification (NCBI taxonomy): domain Eukaryota; kingdom Viridiplantae; phylum Streptophyta; class Magnoliopsida; order Poales; family Poaceae; genus Poa; species Poa annua. Next base: position 38,906,419 of record CM049426.1, read on the forward strand.
ATTAACTCAATTTATAGCGTAAAGCAACTGATACAGGGATTAAAGTACTTGTTTAGGCAGGACAAAAACTGTTGCTGAAGGCTAAAAACTGTATTGCAACTCGAGCATGCATAGCTGCTGAGGGACTTGAAGGAGATATGCCCTAGAGGCAAATAAATAAGTAGTATTTATTGCATTATCTCATAAGTTTATAATAGGTTTGTGTACTGTATTAATCGGAATTATTAATACACGTGTGATACATAGACAACCAGGTCCCTAGCAAGCCTCTATATGAGCTAGTCCATTGGGCAACAGTTGATCGAGATTCCCGATCAAGGACAATGACGTCGGTTGACAATGGGGTCATCTTGTTAGTTGAATAAGGTGGTGGACAGACGCAAAGTATTGCAATAAGATCGTATTACGATGTTTGTCATTTGCAATAGATAAGAGTGTGGTAGCTTATTCCTTAGACCGTGAGACCGTACTTATTGTTGCTTCGTAGGAGTGCTTTGAGAGCATCAAACGTTGTGTCTTATATAGCATGACAATAACGGTGTCCATCTTGGGTATTCCGAAAGAGCATCAAGACGTAAGGATCAAGAGCGGGATTTGTTCATTCTTGTAATGGAAAGATACTCTGGGCCCACTCGATGATATTGCATCTATATAGCTGCGCAGCTTGTGACTAGGTCATGGAGATGTAATATCGCAGACGAGTTAATAACCTTCGTCGGTAACGAGATACAGCAAAGGCATCGGTGTGTGGTGTGTCTACGATCATATCTCGGACAAGGTGGTATCGCAGAGACAAAGGGAATGAATATCATACTTATGGTTCAACGACGATATTCGTGGAATGCACAGGGGTCGTTATATATTTCCAGGTATCCCTGACGATCATTGGTGAGCGGAGTGTCTCGACCATGTCTGGAGTGTTCCCGAACCGTAGCGTAACAAACTTAAGGTCTTAGCGACACTAGGAGATAGGTTCTGGAATTTTATAGGTTTTTATTGGAGAGAGAAAATTAATCCGGAAAGAGTTCCGGTGGTCTGGAAGGAGTTCCGGGGAGCTATGGAATGGTTCCGGGAATGTCCGAAAGTTGTTCGGGTGGTTCCGAAATAGTTTCGGAGTCATGGGATATTGAATTATATATAAATATATTAATTATGAATTAATGGGATTTTTATATTAATTTAATATTAATTAAATAAAGGAAAAAGGGGGCTCCCACCTAAATGGGCCCTAAGAGGGCCCAAGAAGGGGAAACCGCACCCCACAAGGAAGGGAAGGCTTGGGCCTCCTAGTCCAACTCGGACTAGGAGTGGGAGAGCCCATGGGGGGTTCGGCCGAACCCCCCCTCCCCTCTCCTCCTTTTAGTCCCACATGGGGGAGCCAAGGGGGTTGGCACACCCCTTCCCCCTTTATATAGCAAGGCATATTAATTGATTTAATTCATAGGAAATTCAATTAATTCCCAATTTCTCTCTCGATCTCGTGGTTCCCAAGTCGGAGCCGCGCCGAGCTGAGGAAGGGGATCTCTCTCCACCTAAGCCATACCGCAGAGCGCCGTTGCTCTGCGGGATTCCAGATAAGATCTACTCCTGCGATTTCAGCTGGATCTGAATGACCGGGAGTTGTCGCTAGGCTTCGTATGTTTGCGAGTGCTCGGAGGCTACTCTATTGAGGAGCTTGGGCGACGTCGTCTCGCCCCCTGTAGCCGCCGCGCCTCCCCCCTCTGCTGCCGGCGCACCAGCCCCGGTGCTGGCGCTCTGCCTTCTTCCGCCCGACGCCCGTCGACGCAGATCATCGTCGACAACCCGGCGTCATCGACTCCGACATCGCGGCAAGTTCTCCGCGACCTCAAGGTCGGCTACGTACGACTTCATCGTCAACGCTTGTGCGGGAGCGTAATCCCCGCTATCGGTCTACATGGAGGTAATGTAACCCGTTCCGCCACCGTTATCGCATGTACTAGATAGATAGATCCAGGCTAGTTAGGGTTTCGCTCGTTAGAAAATTATTGTTTTCTGCACCGTAACCCCTTCAGTGGTATCAGAGCCGATCTATGCGAAGTACTGCTGGTACGGTTAGAACTCATGTTGAATGAGGGCGTCTTTCATATATTTGCTACCCTCTAGCGTGCACTTGTGATGCCTTCGGTATTGAGTTGATGAAGCGGCCCGGACCGACTTTACGCGTACGCTTACGCGAGACTGGTTCCACTACTGACATACGGCTTGCACCGTATCTGTGGCTGGCGGGTGCCTGTTTCTCTCTCTCTAGTCGGCAAAGCATTTTCAATGGAGGGCCCAAAAGGGATGCTTAAACAGGCAATTATACGATCGACGTTGTGGTACAAAGTTCGTAGGTAGGGAAGCGATTCTCTTACGAATAAGCCTATATGCCACGTAAAACTTGCAAAACTACATAAAGCTAGAGGCGTCTAACTTTGTTTTGCAGAGGCGTTATTTCATGTGACATGGTTACGGTAAGTTTTGATATTACTCGTACTGTCGGAGGCAATGGAGGGATCTGTAGACTCGGAGCCATGTCGGGGCGCCGGGGGCCAGGCACATGGCGCCATGAAGGTCCAGGCGCATCGACCATGTCACATCGCACTTCATTGCATCATTATTGTGTGCTGTTGTGTGTGCATCCTATTGATTGCTTATATGCTAGATATACAACGGTAGCATCATAAACAGGATTATCCCTAACAAATACCAAAATTGTGTTCTCCCTCTTTGCGCACCACCAAGAAAGTTCTACGTTATGAGGCAGGCCGTGATGATCGGGTGTCACACATCTCGTCGTTCGCATACAGTGGGTGTAAGCCATGTTGCACGCGCAGGTCTTCGAGGTTTGATTGGCGAGCCTAGCATACTCAGAGGTATGGCCTCGGAACACGGGAAGATCGAAAGATCGAGCAAGAGTCATAGAGTTATGATCGACATTTTATGTCCACCTTTGAAGCTGTGCTGCCGACCGTGATGATCGGGGGTGGTGTAGTGGATGGGGGTCGTGTCATCACCGCTATTATTTTAGGGATAATAACATTGGTGTGGTGTGTTTTTGATAATGAGATTATAGGACTAAAACTCACCTACATATTATAAACTTAACCTTACCTCTGTTGCGATCACATCTGTAGACTACGCAACTATACTTTGGTTACTTCCTCAAGAGCCCGGATGCTACATTAGAAGCCGACGGGTCCAACTTCATCAGATGGTACAGGGGTTTTAGAAACATTCTCGAACACAACAACATTCTATATGTTCTCGATGAACCATTAGGAGAAGGACCAGGAGATTCTGCAAGCGAGGAGGAGGAAGATGATTTACGTAAGCGTCGAGACATATTCATTGAAGTGGAGATCACCATGACCATATGCCTGGCACCCGAGTTGAAAGAGATGTTTCGACGCAAGGAGCCAAGCGTCATGATGGATGCGATAAAGACACACTTCGGGGATGAATTAAAGCGTGAGCAATTCAGGCAGCTTAGAATATTCCAGACCATTCACATGGAGGAGCATACCTGTCTGAAGACACATTTGAAGAGATTGTATGACATCTACTTCCAGCTGACGATGGTCTTCGATTACTGGATGGCGGATTCTTGCGCCATTCGGACTGTCCTGATATCTCTACCTCCTAGCTATGAGAAGCATGTACGTAAGTACATTTTGAAAGCCGACGATATGAACTTCTACGTATTCATACGTGAGTTCCAGTCTTTGAAGGTTGATTCCATCGAAGGAGAGATCTTCGATGCTACAGGTATATATTTGATATATGCAGGATTATGAATTCGCCCATGGTATATGATGAAATGTTTGATAATTGCTCTGTTTGTGAAACAGGTCCTGATTATCACGTATATGCGGCGCAGTTTGATATGACCTGGCGCTGAAGCTGGTAGTCAAGGAGTTGATGGCCTTTTGGTGTTCACGTCCTCAAGTTATCATAGTTATCATTAATAGTTTTTTGATATGATCTTTTGTAATAGTGAGCGAGTGTGTGTGTCTTGATTGTTGCAAGACAAAGTTATTCATGTAATAAGACAAAGTCAGTTGTTTTATGTTATGAAACAAGTCAGTTGTTTTATCTTATGAATAAAGTGTCCACATCTCAGTTATATTGATTGTATGATAAGTATTCATAATTGTAGATATGATAAAATAGCTTGTCCCATGAACAAAGGTTCTATTTCTAGAATAAACACCGTCGAGTTTTAGTCATAAAAGCAATGAAAGAAGTAATGGATGTTTTTTGGTCCATTTAAGTATTTCGAGTGCTGAATTGATTAATCTTGAAATCAAGTATTGAAGTTGCAATACTGGCGGAAATTAATTGAGTGTCATTTTTAATGATTAATTAATGGTGTTTACTGCTTGATCCGAATTCCTCCATGACTTTGGTAAATATGAGTATTTGCCCGATGAATTGTGGAGTCTGGGATTAATTTGATAATAGATCAAATGGGTTTTTTCAGAAATAGAATTAGTGAACATTGTATTCACAGAATTCGATCAAAGGACGGTATTTTTGAATTATGCTTTCAACACAAAAGGCTTCACATAATTATAATGTCATATATAGTGATATGTGGGGAATTATAACCATGCTCTATTTTAAATAAAGTGTGGCCTGTCAGAATGAGTCTTAGAATCTCCTAATACGTTCAAAACATTATAGTCGATGTCCACTTTAGAAAATAGATATATTTCTCAACGAGAATTCATCGGATCGACAGTAATGTCGACGTGTGTATGATTATGCGATAATTCGGAATATACATGAGTAGTTCTTTGTAGATTGCTCGCATTGGACGAGAGTGTCTTCCAGAATCAATTAGAAACAAAGTTCAGTTTGTTGTCTATGTAATTCCGAGAAAAGATGACTTTTCGAATTATGGTTTATGGATTGAAAATTAGAAGTTTGGAATAAAGTGTCAGACTTATGTTGGAAGATGTTCCAAAGAGTATATGTCTGCTAATGAAAGTTTGGTGATTAAGAATGAGGGAGACTAGAAAATTGTTTTCTGCTTGCAATTCTCTTCATAAAGATCATTGTATTTTCATAAAAGAAACTTCTAAATAAAGTGTTGTTATATTTAATATTGCTGTCAGGTCACAACACTGTATTAAGTATTTCAGATCTTGTTGACAGATCAAGGTGCACTTTATGAATACAAAGAAAGTTGAGAAAATATCGGAATACGAACAAAGGCTTTTCAGCCTGGAAATCCAAAGTTGCGTTTGAAAGGATTAAGAGAGTAATTGTTGCTGCAATTCTTATTAAAGGAATGAGATTGTTTAATCGTCATATAAAGTGTTATAGGGAAATGTGACTATAAGAAAGACGCGGTAGCATGTCTTGTCGAGAAATGTGTCTTGGACAAGATCAAATTTGTTGACTACATTTATGTAGACATGCTTGAAGTCTGAGGGATTTGTATTAACGTAATACTGTAGTTTGTATTAAATTCGAATTGATAGTAGATCAATGATTTTGGTTTAACCAAGATGTCGATTTAAGTGGGAGTCATAGTTAGTTCACTCAGGAGAAATATGTGAAGAACATATTTTTGAGTGGGAGCTTGAGAACTCAAATATGTGGATAACATGTTTTTGAGTGGGAGCTCGTGTTGTCAAATATGTGGAGACGTAATTTGAGTGGGAGTCGAATTCATCTTGTGTAGTTAACACATTGTGAAACTGTACCAATAGAATAGGATGAAGTTGTAAAACTATTTAAAAGTTAGTGTCTATTTTGAAATAGAACGGGAATTTTAAATAGTTAGTCGAGTTGTGTTGGATTATATCTGCGGAGTCAGAATAGAATCAAAAGGATAGTCCTTTGGAATCCAATTGATCATTAAGAGTAATGATGCGTGAAAATAATGGTTGTATGACATGTGGGTCTATTATGTAATATTAGACATCATACAGAAACCATATTATCTGCTCGATGAAATATAACCGATGTTCTTGGAATAAAGAACAGTTATGAAAGTAAATTTGGAATTTACTGGAAGTAGAAGTGTGTTAGTTAAGGGATTGACATTTGAATGTCAAGTTTTCTACATTGGTGTGATAGTATGTAGATATCGCGAGTTTGTAATTGTTACAAGGGGCTCTGCATAGCTGAGTGTGTTTTTCAGGGCAGTTATCTGGTTAGTATAATCAGAGTAAGCGCTGGAAGCAGAAGTCTCACTTAGTTACGGTACTTGCATATATATGTTGTTAGACAACATGGTGATATCAAGCAAGTTGATGTCATTGAATCGCAAAAACATGTACAATCATGGATTGTGCAGTAACACTTTTCCACGAGCAAGCATTATCAAATGATTCTTAATTGATAAGGGATTCTGATAAAGTAAAATGCAGCTAGTTTATTTGTACTCTAGTGCAAGTGGGAGACTGAAGGAGATATGCCCTAGAGGCAAATAAATAAGTAGTATTTATTGCATTATCTCATAAGTTTATAATAGGTTTGTGTATTATGCTATAACTGTATTAATCGGAATTATTAATACACGTGTGATACATAGACAACCAGGTCCCTAGCAAGCCTCTATATGAGCTAGTCCATTGGGCAACAGTTGATCGAGATTCCCGATCAAGGACAATGACGTCGGTTGACAATGGGGTCATCTTGTTAGTTGAATAAGGTGGTGGACATACGCAAAGTATTGCAATAAGATCGTATTACGATGTTTGTCATTTGCAATAGATAAGAGTGTGGTAGCTTATTCCTTAGACCGTGAGACCATACTTATTGTTGCTTCGTAGGAGTGCTTTGAGAGCATCAAACATTGTGTCTTATATAGCATGACAATAACGGTGTCCATCTTGGGTATTCCGAAAGAGCATCAAGACGTAAGGATCAAGAGCGGGATTTGTTCATTCTTGTAATGGAAAGATACTCTGGGCCCACTCGGTGATATTGCATCTATATAGCTGCGCAGCTTGTGACTAGGTCATGGAGATGTAATATCGCAGACGAGTTAATAACCTTCGTCGGTAACGAGATACAGCAAAGGCATCGGTGTGTCTACGATCATATCTCGGACAAGGTGGTATCGCAGAGACAAAGGGAATGAATATCATACTTATGGTTCAACGACGATATTCGTGGAATGCACAGGGGTCGTTATATATTTCCAGGTATCCCTGACGATCATTGGTGAGCGGAGTGTCTCGACCATGTCTGGAGTGTTCCCGAACCGTAGCGTAACAAACTTAAGGTCTTAGCGACACTAGGAGATAGGTTCTGGAATTTTATAGGTTTTTATTGGAGAGAGAAAATTAATCCGGAAAGAGTTCCGGTGGTCTGGAAGGAGTTCCGGGGAGCTATGGAATGGTTCCGGGAATGTCCGAAAGTTGTTCGGGTGGTTCCGAAATAGTTTCGGAGTCATGGGATATTGAATTATATATAAATATATTAATTATGAATTAATGGGATTTTTATATTAATTTAATATTAATTAAATAAAGGAAAAAGGGGGCTCCCACCTAAATGGGCCCTAAGAGGGCCCAAGAAGGGGAAACCGCACCCCACAAGGAAGGGAAGGCTTGGGCCTCCTAGTCCAACTCGGACTAGGAGTGGGAGAGCCCATGGGGGGCTCGGCCGAACCCCCCCTCCCCTCTCCTCCTTTTAGTCCCACATGGGGGAGCCAAGGGGGTTGGCACACCCCTTCCCGCTTTATATAGCAAGGCATATTAATTGATTTAATTCATAGGAAATTCAATTAATTCCCAATTTCTCTCTCGATCTCGTGGTTCCCAAGTCGGAGCCACGCCGAGCTGAGGAAGGGGGTCTCTCTCCACCTAAGCCATACCGCAGAGCGCCGTTGCTCTGCGGGATTCCAGATAAGATCTACTCCTGCGATTTCAGCTGGATCTGAATGACCGGGAGTTGTCGCTAGGCTCCGTATGTTTGCGAGTGCTCGGAGGCTACTCTATTGAGGAGCTTGGGCGACGTTGTCTCGCCCCCTGTAGCCGCCGCGCCTCCCCCCTCTGCTGCCGGCGCACCAGCCCCGGTGCTGGCGCTCTGCCTTCTTCCGCCCGACGCCCGTCGACGCAGATCATCGTCGACAACCCGGCGTCATCGACTCCGACATCGCGGCAAGTTCTCCGCGACCTCGAGGTCGGCTACGTACGACTTCATCGTCAACGCTTGTGCGGGAGCGTAATCCCCGCTATCGGTCTACATGGAGGTAATGTAACCCGTTCCGCCACCGTTATCGCATGTACTAGATAGATAGATCCTGCCTAGTTAGGGTTTCGCTCGTTAGAAAATTATTGTTTTCTGCACCGTAACCCCTTCAGGGCTTAGCTGGGCTGCTCTTGGTACTGACTAAGTTGTAGCCATGCCCATATGACTAAATTGATTGCTGAAAAATTAAGATCTTTAATCAAACTGTATTAAGTGGTAAAAGCAACTTAAGTAGGCAAAAACAACTCTCACTACACCCATGGATATGTAGAAAACCTAAAATTTGCATAAGGGATCACTGCGCAACTTAGCGGAGTTGTCTAATCAAATCAAAGTAAAAGGTAAACAACATTAGAATGTCGGGAAAACAACCCAATTGAGGAAAAGAGAGGATAAAGCAGAACAGCTCTGCTGCATCCATGGATATGTGAAAAAACAAAATTTAAGAGAATATGTGTGCAACTTAGACTAATATGTCTAATCAATTTAATTACTGGCATCCGCAACTTAACTTTCACAAACATTCAGTGACCTACTGTACAAACATTTGCTACTACAGACCATTCGTGGTTGTTAGTTTCAGTAGTTCTAGCATAAACTTAACCAAGAAACGTTCTTAAGCTAAGCTAAATATGAATCGGAGGGAGTACTGTATTTCAACAGCTAACAAGGAATGCTCTCCTGATACATGAGATCATGGCAGGATACGTGTAGGAAGTCTAATTACACGATAAAGCAGCAAAATGTTCAGATAAAACGGTGAGGGGAAGTAGGGTTAGTTGGTCTTACGGCCATCGTAGAAAACCGCATCAGCGGTCCCTATTCTTTTCTCGTAGCGTCATCTTGGTCCTTATTCTTTGAAACGAAACATCGAGGTCCTAAATCTTTTTTAGTTGCTTCACCGCAGGTCCTAAACCGGTTTGACGGGCGTTGACCGCTGCCACGTCGGATGTTTATCGTCAGGCGGGCGCTTTTCCCGCGGCTGGCTAATAGGAAATATGCAAATGGACCCCTACAAGTTGTCAGCTTCGTATTTCTCAGTCCTTAGCTGTTCTCTCCAGCTCTGTAAGCTCTCCAGCATAAAATGAAGTTGATATTTTGTATCCGAATTCAAATGGATGTTTTATGTGGCTACAACTCGAGTCCAAATTCATATATGCACCACTTCACACCAACTCGAGATCGTTACAACACAAAATAATTACTTAATAGATCGAGATCGACTTAACAATTTACATTATCATCTTGTTTCAGCCAAAATAAACAATCAGAGCTACACATGAGCATCAGCCAAAATAAAAAACCAGTGCACTGTAAAACAAGTTTGCACTTACATGGTTTGATTGAAACCAGAGCTACACATGAGCATCAGTTTTTTATCAAACCAAGTCAAAATATGAACGGAAGTTCTCCAAGATATATAGATAACATATGAACTAGCATTCCCTCAACTAAACATCTGGGTCTCGGTTCTCTCTCTGCTTTGACACTCGCTGCTTCTTTTTCTTCTTGAAACCAAGTGTTTTCATAGGTGGTCTTGGAGGTGGGAGCTCATCTCTGCAGCCGGCAATGAATTGACTCTCGGGTAAAGGACCTGGTGCTGCAGTTTGAGATTGCCCTGTTGCTATTGCCTGCAAACCCAAACCAAGTGTACATGAGCATTCAACGAGAAAAGATAAATTGATTATCAAACAATTGACTCACTTGTTCCTGTGGAACATGAATCACACTAGATGCGGTGACACTATAGCTCATTGCAGATTCCACAATACTAGTTGTAGCACTTGTACTCATCTGGTGTACTATCTTTTTCTGAAACAAATTACACAAATATGAGGAGATATAGTTTTTTTTGAGGCTATCACCGGGGGGGGGGGGGGGGGGGGGATCCCCACCTGAATTTACTCAAAAAAAGGGGGTTACATGGTACAAGGGGAGAGGTGGATCCGCCACAGATCGGCGTCCTCTCTAGTTTCCACATTCCGAAAACAATGAGACCAAAGCATAAAGTCCTGAGCAATGTTTGCTATAGTTATATGTGTGGGCTCATTACAGTTGCGGAAAACCATGGCATTTCTCGCATCCCAGATCTTCCAAAGGATGGTGAGGAGGACAGAGCTCCAAATGGAAGTAGGCAGGCCCTATGTAAGGGCAGGAGTCCATAGGTCCGGGAAGGTCCACCCGGAGGGACAAATACGTAGCTGGTCCCAAACAGCCACAGCCGCAGGACAACCGAAGAAGAGGTGGTGGCGGTCTTCAATCAAGGCGGGGCAGCACGGACAGGTGGTGTAGTCGAGGATGGTCTTGTGATGCAGGTTAGCCCGAGTGTTAAGTCTTTCCAGAAGGAAAAGCCATCCAAAGACCTTGAGCTTGCTAGGGACCCTAGAGGCCCAAATCTTCTAAGCGTCCTCGTTCCGGGGGGCGTCCTGCATGGCGGCATAGGCCCTCTTCGTGGCGAAGGCGGCCCCATCGAGCATTGTACGTACATCCTGAGTACCTGTCAAGTTAAATCCCTGCAACAACTGGAGAAGAAGATCACGCTGGCACTCGACCGCATAGGTTAGCCGATTACGGATGTCCTTTGAACCCCATTTTGCATAATTGTCATTACAAGGGCATCTTTTTTTTGTTGATGGGAGTATAAGGCAGGAAAAACTTGGGCAAGGGGTTGGTGGAGAAGCCATCTATCATGCCAGAAGAAGGTGGAGTTCCCGTTTCCGACGACACATCGAGTGAGGGTGGAAATAGTAGGCATATATTTTGCTAAAATCTTGGCAAGGTGGGTATGGTGGGAGGAGTGGTTGGCATAGGGAGAGTTGGTGGAGATCCAATCTTTCCGGGGTGTATCAATGTCGTGAAGATATTTATAGAAAAGTTTCAGGATAAGACAAACATTCTGTGCACTTAGATTCTTAACACGTAGACCGCCAAGATCCCTAGGAGTACATGCTTTGTCCAACCAGGCACTGAGCCCCGGTACATGTATCGTCGGCAGCCCAAGAGAAGGCTCTACGCTTGGCATCAATCATCTTGATAACCGAGGTATGGATGAGGATGGAGGACATGAAGTGAGTGGGCAGGCTGTCCAAGACGGAGGCAAGGAGCACAAGCCCCCCACCCCCCCCCCCCACCTTAGAGAGGAGGGAAGCCTTCCAACCGGCAAGATAACGGTCGACGTTGTCAATGATGGGCTGGAACACGGAGGGTGGAATTTTCTTATCAAACAAGGGAAGGCCAAGGTAGGTCTGGGGGAAGGTCGAGATTTGGGTACCAAGGGTGGCGGCAATTAAGGCAACATCGTTGGGAGGAACATGAATAGGGACGGATTTTTTTTATGGAAATTAATTTGAAGAACGGTGGCGTTGGAAAAATCGTCCAGAATGCGTTTGAGGTTAGCCGCGACGGTAGGGGAGGCGCAAAGGAGAATCAGCGTGTCGTCGGCGTATTGAAGCACGGGGCAGGGAATGTCATCCGTGAGCGGGTGGGCGAGGTCCCCAAGGTTACATGCCTCAATAATGAGGCGCTGGAGGATGTCGGCGATGATGATGAAGAGGTAGGGGTAGAGGGGGTCACCTTGTCTTAGTCCTTTTTTGCATGGGATCCAAGGACCAGGAACACCATTAACAAGGACCGCGGTGAGACCGGAACAGAGGAGGAGGTGAATCCACTGGATGAAGCGAGACGGGAAATTCCGGTGAGCGAGGGTAGCAAGGAGGGAGTCCCCGCAAACCGAGTCGAAAGCTTTCTTGAAGTCAAGTTTGAGAACAATGGTGGGAGCCTTACGTTTATGGCAGCAGTGCAGAATATCGGCAGCGAGGACAAAGTTTTCAGCAATGCCGCTACCAAGGATGAACCCTGTCTGGTTTGGGTTGACGAGAAGGGGGATAGCACGTTGGAGGCGTTTCGTGAGGAGGCGAGAGATCGCCTTAATCGGACAGTTCTTAAGAGCGATAGGTCTGAAGACATCAGCGGGCATGCATCATCTTTTCTGGGTAACAAAACCATATAGGAGCGGTTAAGACATTGAAGGTCGATTTGAAGGGAGAAGAATTGTTCAAAGAGGGAGAAGATGCGGGATTTAACGATGGGCCAGAATCTCTGAAAGAAAGCGGCCCCAAAGCCATCCGGCCCCGAACTAGCAGAGGTTCTCATCCCAGAATGGCCTCCGTTATTTCATCAGGGGAAAAAGGGTTGGCTAGATCTTGGAGGGATAAATTTGAGCAAGGGAGAAGTTCCAGATTTGATTATAGAGGACCAAGCAGAATAGAATAGAAGGCGGTTAAGATTTTGATTTTGTCCTTATGGTTGTGAATGGTCAGCCCATCATGGTCGAGTTCACCAATTTTGTTATAGCGAAGGCGGTTGGAGGCGCAGGCGTAAAAATATTTTGTGTTCTCGTCTCCCTCGGTAGCATTTCTTATTTTAGCTCGCACTCTCCAGTGATTCACACGCAAGCGGATAGCGCGTCTAAGGGTGAAAATAAGGACGTACCGAAGAGCCATCTCCGGGGGGGGGGGGGGGGGGGGGGGAGCGATCTAAACTCCTCAACCAAGTCAAGGAGGGAGATTGTTAGTTTGGAGTTAGTCTCCATGAGGTGGGTGGGTAAATGCCGGCGTCTCCAGTTTTTAATCGAAAAACGGCATTTTTTTAGGGCAGCAACAAGGGCTCGGGCAGCGTCTAGGTTATCTAGGCTGGAGGCCCAAGAGGCAGCAGCGGCGGCCCTGCAGGAAGGAAAATCGGCCCACGAGTTTTCAAATCTGAAAAGCGCTGGACGAGGGACAGTCGTGAAAATCGTGGCGACAAGAGGGACGTGATCAGAGATAAAACGAGTGTGGGAGTAGATGGAAGAGTTAGGGAAAACACTGTTCCAAGTCAGGTTAATCAAAACTCCGTCGATTTTTTGTAATGTGGGGTCCGATCTGTTGTTAGACCAAGTGTAAGCACGGTCCAAAAGGGGAAGCTCAATTAGCGCGAGGTTGTGGATAGTCTGGTTGAACAGGTCAGCTTCCGTTTGTCTGAAGTTATCTTTATTTTTATCGGAGGCATAACGCATAAGGTTAAAGTCGCCAAGAATGTTTCAGAGAATATGAGCAGCAGGTTTGATGCCCGAAAGCTCATTCAGGAAATCTTTTTTGAGAGAGTGGTCCGTCGGAGCGTATACGTTAGTAATAAGAATAGGATGGGGCGAGGCAAACGTTGAGAGGGAGATGGTGAGCGTGTAAGTGCCGATAGACTCAGAAACGCGGGTAAAAAGGCGGGAAGAAAACGCAGAGATCATGCCACCCGTGGAACCAAGAGCTGGCTTGCAGAAAAGGAGTTACAGATTTTAGGGAGGAAGGATTTGGCTTTAATCGGATCACAGGTAGATAACTTGGTTTCTTGGATGAGCATAACGTCAGGCCTAAGCTCGGAGAGCCGATCGTGAAAGTCAGATTAATCATAAGAAGCGCGAGCACCAAGGACACAAGAAAGATAAAACTGAGGATCCAACATTCTGATATTAAACTTAGCAACGAGCCTTACAAAGCGAAAGAACAAGGAAACGAGAGCTAAGGGAATGACTAGGAGTGGAGGGCAGAGAACTAAAAAGTAGATAGGGCCGCTACAAGGCGACGCTGGATCTTGACGCAGGCAGGAGCGGGGCAGGGAAACATCGTGGCCGCAACCCTGCCAGCTCGCGAGATCGCGTAGAGACGCGATCATGGGGAGGAGGGGGCCACCTCTTCGTCGTCGCCATTGGCGGCGTCCCCGCCAGCAACAGTATCGTCCACGGCGTCAGCATAGCGAGCAATGTGGGCTGCGTCAGCGTTGTCAGCCCCGCACGCAAGGGCGACGGCGACCTGAGCGGGGATGTCGAGGCAAGGGGAGCCCGGCTCGTCGGTGAGGCCGGTGGCCACGAGGGAGGAAGCGAGCTCATCCGTGGCTCCGCCCATCTCGAGGTCACGGGCCTTCTTCTTGATGGCCTGGGAGAGGGCGTCGATGTAGTTGTCCTCGGCGAGCGCGACAAATGCGGTGGCTACGGCGGAGCTTCTTAGCGTCATCCGCCGCGCGTTTGGCGCAGACGCGACGCTTGAGCGCCTCGTTCTCGTGCGCGGGGGAGGCAGTGGAGGATGAGCCGACGTGGAAGGAGGACACCGCGAGGCCACGGATGGACTACACCAGAGCTACGGCGTCGGCCGCCACAATGTTGGCGGCGGCAGCCGTAGAGTAGTGCTCGCGCTCCGTCATGGCGTTGATGTCGCTGATGGCCGAGGTGCGTTGTGGCGGGCGCGGGCGCTCGACCTCGTCGATGTCGTCCATGCGATCGGCCGCGCGCGGCGCGAACCGCTCGAACGCGTCCAGGGGCGAAGCGGGGGAGCGGGGGCGCCTTGGCAATGTAGGAGGCGAGTTGATCGAGGGCGTGAAAGGGTTGCCGATCCCAGTGACCCAAGACTGTACGATGAGCAGCCGCACCGTGACGAGTCGTGGTTGGGCAGGTGCAGGGTAAGGGCCGGCGGGATGGTGGCGTTGGGTAGCAGCTGGACGAAGCCGCGGATGGAGGAGCGGTCGTTGAAGTCGAAGCAGGTGCGGTTGACGCAGCAGAGGCGGCCGACGTGGTTGAAGATGGTGATTGAAGATGTACGAGGCGCCACTCTTGTGCCACAGCTCGAGCGGGAAGTTGGACGCGGCGACCTCAACCATCATGCCGTAGGCCGCGGTGGACCTGTCCTCGGTGTCCTCCGGCCTGAGGAAGGTGATGGTGACGCCAGCGAAGTGCAGAGGGGACCGGTTGACGACATCATCCCTCCGTCAGCGTTCTCGAAGAGCATGAGCACGGAGCCGAAGGTGGAAGCGTCGGATGTGAAGATCGCGTTCGGAGAGACGGCCTCAATGGCCATCCGAATGAGGTCTAAAGGGGCGGTGATTGCCGGATCGACCACAACAAATGCATACTTGTTGGTGTCGATGAGAAGGACCTCGGGGACGAAGATGTCGGGGATGTGGCCGGCCAGGCGAGCGTGCACAGCCGAGGAGCTCTCAGGAAAGTCGAAGGAAGCGACCGGGACCCCCTGCAGAATTTCGCGCTCCGCGTCGCGCGAGGCCGAGTCCGCAACAGACGCGGCGTGGCTGAGGGCGGGGGGAGCGTCGTTGTTCATCGCGGAGGCACGCTGGGAGAGTGGGGCAGAGTCGTCGTCAGATGAGATGACGACAGGGTTGGCCGCCGAATTGACGGTATCCGCTGCCTGCGTGGCAGCCGCGGAAAAGATGATCGGAGCATCAAGCAGGACGCTGTACGTTCCGAACCAAAGCTCACCGGCCGGAGCCGTGACAATGGCTGGCGTTGTCTCGCGGTCTGCTTGCTGCTCGCCACGGTTGGCCGCGGCGGCCGGCGGAGTCGGCATCGCGGCGAAGGGGGGAGGTTGAAGGCTAGGGGGAGGTGAGAGTTGCAGTCGAAACTGCGATGCCCAGAGACTCCGCAGCGAGCGTAGCGCACTGGATCACGGCAATCGTCAACGAAGTGGTCCGTGGCGAGGCAGCGAAAGCAGCGAGGCATGCGAGAAGGTGAGAGAGCTGGGTAGCTCGACCTTCTCTTCCTGGGGTATAAAAGGGGGGGGGGAGGGGAGGTGACGAGGTCAGCGTCGGGGCTGTCCTTTGGGGGTGTGAGAAGGGCATCTTTGAATGGAGTTGCTGGCGGCGCAGGCTCCGGCTCCGGCAAGACTGGACGACGCTCAGGCGGCACAGACAGAGCATTAGAGCGAGGAGGGAAGGGCGGGTACTCGATTAGGTCTAGCAGCGGGGTATAGGTAGGGGTGAGATGCGCGTGCGTGTGGTCTACAGAGGGGGAAGGGGTGGAAACGATGTCGCTCGTAGTCGTTCCATGAGAGAAGTTCTTGGCCGGAGAGGGGTCTCGAGTTAGAGTCAAGTGCGTGCCGACAACGGAGGCAATGACCTTGGAGGTCGAACCAGCAGGCGTCTCATCAAGGCAGAGCAAGTAGGAAGCCGCTTCAATTTCTACGTTGGAAATCGTCGAGGCGATCAGAGGTAATCGAGTTTGATGGGACAAAACAGAAGCATTAGATGCAGGAGAGGAGCTTATCCCCGCAACCGCCATAAATGTCTTGGCGGTGAGCATTGGATTAGGGTTTAGGTGTCGCGGGGAGGGTGGTGGGGTGTCGCCGAATTTGGCTTGGGACGGCCTGTGACCCAACATGCCTTTAGCCGAGGCAGTAAAGGCGAAGTGGGCCTCAGAGTCGAAGTGTAGCCCAACGTTTGAATTTGAAACCAGAAAGGAATTCACGGAGATCAGATCTGGAAAGAGGTGGATGGAGGTGAAGGGGATCGTGTGCAGAAAACAAAAAATTTCCTAGCAACGATATCCTTAAACTAGCCAAGATCTACACTATGCAGATATAGAAGTACGGCGGAGATCGAAATACATACCCTCGTAGACCGAATAGCGGGGATTACGCCCCCGCACAAGCGTTGACGACGAAGACGACGTAGCCGACCTCTATGTCGCGAAGAACTCGGCGCGACGAAGATGATGAAGATGACCTCAAGGTCGGGTGGAGGAAGTGGGCCTCCGAGCACCACTAGCGCAGCACCTCGCAGTGCGTTACACACATACGGTGGAGACGACGGCCTCCGAAGCTCCAGTCCAGAACGAGCAGCGGAAGACTTGGACCGGAACACAAGCAGCGCGGCAGCGGGCTATGGTGGAAGAGATCCCCCTCTTAACTCGGCGCAACTCCGACAAAGGGAATCACGAGATCGAGAGAGAATTGGGGAATTAATTGGTGAATTAAAAGGGCAGGGGTGCCCCTTCTTATATAGGCTCCCGGGGGGAGCCAAACTTGCCAGCCAGGCAATGTGGGACTATCCCACATGCCTGGTGCGGCTAGGACAAGTGCGCCGGCCCTAGGTGGGACCCATTTGGCCCACCTAGGCCGGCCAACCCCCCTACCGAATTTCCCTTGAGGGTTTTCCACCCTATGTGCCTTCTTTCGACCAGAAGGCCCATTTAGGAAAATCAGACTAAATAAATTCGAAAATAAATATATAAAATCATCTTTAAACATTAATTAGACTAATTAATATCAAAAATAATTTATATAATTTATTCTATCTCTGAAATCTATTTCGTCGCTACCCGATCTCCATCGGACCATTCCCGGGACGTTCCCGGTGATCTCTTTCCTTTCTGGTTGTCTTGTCGAAACCCCTTGAGTGTGTTACCCTAGCGGTTCGATATAATAACAGACATGATCGATACTCCTCTCCGATCAATGACCAGCTCGTAGGCCTGGACCCCATGAATTAATCTCTGTGATATAACGAATGACTTTCATCTATCAAAACTGGACGTCTAGTCTTAAACCCTTTGTCATGTCGATACTTAGCGCGTCCGAGCATCATTCTCAGATATCTCCATACCTAGCATGATCTCGTTACCGACAACACTATATTCTACTCGTCTATGATATTATGTCAGTTGGTGACATGGTCACATGTTTGCAAACTCATTTGACATAATCTCACCGAGTGGGCCCTAGAGTATCTATCTGGCTATGCGGACTGACAAATCCCGCTGTTGACCCCTCATCTCAACTACCCCCTTCCGATACCCAAAAGTATCACCGTTATTGTCACACTAAATAAGATATGACGTTTGGTGCAATCAAAGTATTTTTCAGGAATAACAATAAGAGTTGGTCTCACGGTTTTAAGACGTAATGACTATGTCCTATAAATACTGGGTATGTTCATCACATCGTTACACCTAACGATATGACTTGCATTGCCGACCGGCGCCATGCCCTATGATCGGAAAACCTCGATCATCAATCGCGCAACGAAACTAGTCTTAGTAGAGTCTACTAGGGACCTGGTTGTTTATCCTCCACACCTGTATTAATGTTTTCGCTTAATACAGTTATAGCATGGTATAAAACATATAATGAACAATTGAGATATTGCCAATAAACTATGTTTATTAAGTGCCTCTAGGGCATATTCCCTTCAGTCTCCCACTTGCACTAGAGTAACACTTAATATAGTTTACAACTTGGTAAAAGCTCAACACCCATAGCATCTTGGTGCCTGCTCGTCTCGTGGAAGAGGAATACAGTCAATAGATCTCACACATTGAGACCTATATGTGCTTTGCAACACTTCTATGTCATCTAGTTTGACATCATCCCGTATCTTACGATGACGGTGAAATATATCCTAGTGGATAGAGTGAGACTCGAACATTCGCGTAGCATGTGCCTTAAAAGTCTAAGAGATCTATTAAGGAGACCACCTACGCTCGGAAAACTGCTCAGTCCAATCACACTTGCTACTTCTGAAGTCGCGATATATTTCTATACTTATGTAGATTATGCGACAGTGCATTCATATGCGACTTCGCAAACTAACCATGTCTATCTTCAAAATAAAGGACATCTCCTATATGAGATTTCTAGTCGTATGGGTCAGTGTCATAACTTGCATCATCGTAACCGCTTTACGGCAAGTTATCTTTCCACTCGTACCCTTTACTAGAAAACATATCTTCAGTTCTCATAGACACTGAAGAATAAACTTAACGCTTGTTCATTGATCCACACAAGGATCACTCTAGAACCTGTTCTTCAACCAAGAACTTGGGTCACACTAAGTCGAGCTTTCAGTCTGATAGCATCTATGTCTGATACATAGAGAATGTCGAACATCATTTGCTATCACTGAAAATGCCAAGATAAACTTAATATTTTACCTAGTCATACAAGCAAGAACCTCTTTCTTCGCTTGTCCTATTCTGAAACACTTCAGAATCTTGACTTAGGAAATATTCCGACTTAATGTTATTAAGCCCCTTACGATCTATACAATTATAAATCACATGCCTAATACTCCTATCTTCATTTCATAGAAAATTTACACTCTACTAGAGGATATGTGTCATTCAGTATGTCGTTACATACAAAATCACAAATGACACCTAGCTCCCACTCAAATATGCCTTCCGCATATAAGATCAAGGAAAATCTACTTCGCTCCCACTCAAATATGCCTTCCGCATATAAGATCAAGGAATCTACTTTGCTCCCACTCACTTCTTTGCAAATGTAGGTTTCTTCAACTATTTTGGACAACTACAAAATCATTTGATCACATTATCAAAGTGAAGATTCCAGCTCCGATATGCTTGCTTCAGTCCATGAATGGACAACTGAAGTTCGCATACATGTTTAGCATCCTCAGGATCACCAACTCTTTCTTAATGACACTATTAAGAAACATGGTTTCCTTATCCATCTATCAATTTCTCATTCGAAATTATAGTGATTGCTAAACGACCCAAAATAGATTTAGGCTTCACCACTTGAGATAAATTCTCATGTGGTCAACTTTTGAATCTGTCGGAACTGTTTCACGACAAATCGATCCTTCTCAATGTCTATTCTCTCATAAATACCACATTCTAATAACATCCTAGATGCCATCAAGAAGATCTCCCAAGTCATTACCTGGTAATCGTATATGGATTTTATTTCGGATCATACATGACTCATAGCCATTTATCGGACTTAGGTCCACCATCTCTTTTTCGTAGTTCGTAGGTCTATCATATTCCATTAATATGACCTTCATAACAAGATTGTCGTAACACATAGTGTGGAACACAACCTCGTATGCCTACGCTCTTAGTATGAGCTCAAAACATCATGACCTTGAATCATAACCTTTTTCAAGCTGTGGTGCATGACACCGAAAAACACTTTCGGTTGCGCAACTCTGATGTCTAGAGAGGAAGTTCACCAACTTCGTCTTGCTCTACTTTCTTTCTCACTTATACCGTTGGACAAGAAACTATTTCTTTCACAAGGTATATCCTGACAACGATTTTACCTATGTCGTGAGACATGTACCCAACTAACCCCTTAGGTACGGTACACTACAAAGATTAATCCATTTTAGGTTCGATCACATCGAAACACTAAATTGCTAAAACGACAATCCAGGCTAAAAGCCACGCCATTACTCATATGGTATTGTCTCCATGGATTTAAATGGTTTCCCTATTACCTAACGTGAATGTTACGTTTCTACCATATAACTCTAACAATCAAAATAATTCGGTAAGAGATTTATTTACCACACACTATCCGATAGAGTGCAATTACGACGCCCAAACATACCATAACACTATGGTGTTCCATGCGACGTAATTTGTGGAACTCTTCTCACAAGTCTTCCAATGATGTGCCAACATTATAACTCAAATCATTATTTCCTCGATCTGTATCGCAGGAATTTGATTTTCTTGTTAAATTTATTTCCTACTTCATTCTGAACTTGATTGATCGAATCAAAATTTCCAGGCCAACATTCCCTGAGTGGATATCCATATATCTACTCGAATGTTCATGAAATCTACGAAATAAAGACTTCCACTACACGTTAAAGCACTTCATTGATTCACATACACCCATATGCATGATTCTCAAGAAGTTATACTCAAAACGTTCAGCGAAGTTCATGAAATAAAGGTCTCCACTACCCGTCAATTACTTCATTGAACCACATACATCTATATGCATGACTATCAATAAGTTATATGCCCGTTTTCCGAAAACGGTGTCACAGTTATTTTGCAAGTGTCAAAAGATCAAATCTTAGGAATTGTAGATCCATCCGGTATGGAGGTAATGCATTGACTATAACATTGACATGAATTAAACGGTAGTGCCACACATATGTGGTGTCTTTATTATGTTTGTATCGTTTTGGCATTAATATTATGAATGTGGGAGCTTCTACCATCTAAATTCAAATCGGCATATGATCATTACTTCATAAGTATAGGACAACGAATTTGTCACTAACATATATGAACAAGTGTCTCGCTAGAGGAGACACACTTATAACGATCATAATAACAGGCGATCATAAAGAATTTATCCAAATGGTAGATCTAGAGGGAGAGTGTCTATGGCCATCACAACAACTTGTCTGCCATTATCAACACGCAATGTCGCCTCATCCTTTCAAGCTACTCAAGCAGTAAACCTGGTTTTCATAAAACATGACTAGTTCAAAACTTAGTCACTACTGTGAGTACTTGGTTAGCTAAAACATTCATAACATGTATATCATATATACACCATCATCATCGATGACTTTCGGCGATCTGTTTCATCTTCTTGATACTTCCAACGTAATCAAGAACCATGAAGGTGAAAGATTCCCCTTTCATGACATAGTTTATGGCAGAGGATTTGCACTTGGCAACGACGTCTGTCATCCAGTGATCGAGCTGAGCGAGGCGTCTCAATGTTCATCAAGTATGAACATATGTCATCAAGTATGACTGCCACGTGCTCCTTCAATGTGTGTATTCTCTTCCATCTTGATTGAGAAGACAATCAGCCAACGTAGTGATAAACTTCATCAACCCAACTTTAGGGGTACCCCGAGTTTAGCGACCATCTCATATGTTCGCGATCTAACAACTCGTACCCACCGTGGGTTCTGTATGGTAGAGATCGTAGCATACAGTAGTCTATGATGATATCATCCGCACAAAATCTGATAATCCAAATTATCTTTTGTTAGCAGAATCTCCGGGTTTATCTCCTAGCGGGTATTGTAACACAAAGAGCTAACGGTTTAAACAAGGAGTATCCTCAAGCTAAAGTATAAAACTATGAAGTTTGGACCCAACCTTTTAAGTTTCTCAATCGCAGGAATGCGCCTAATTTGAAAAGATGCTATCAGAATGGTTAATATCTACAAAGGTTTTGCAAAACAGACTTTGTTCATTATATTTTGAGTTCTAGTATTTTAGAAAATAACTATCCAAACTCCCACTCAAACGAACATCCCTCCTGGTCGTTTAAGCGATTACACGACCCCCATCCATTGCACAACCCCTCATCGTCAGAGCCGGCAACACAACTTCAAGGGTAGACAATTGTAAATCAAAACAACTCTGTGACTCATGCTCGACCTTTCGGCCTCCGTGTTCCGAGGCCATATCTGCATATGCTAGGCTCGCCACTATAACCTCCACGCTGACACTTGTGCAACATGGCTTACACCCACCGTATGCGAACGACGATATGTCTGACACCCGATCGTCACGGCCTGCCTCATAACGTAGAACTTTCTTGGTGGTGGTCGTGAATGGGTTACGGTGCAGAAAACAATAATTTTTCTAACGAACGAAACCCTAACTTAGCCAGGATCTATCTATCTAGTACATGCGATAACGGTGGCGGAACGGGTTACATTACCTCCATGTAGACCGATAGCGGGGATTACGCTCCCGCACAAGCGTTGACGATGAAGTCGTACGAGCCGACCTCGAGGTCGCGAAGAACTTGCCGCGATGTCGAAGTCGATGACGCCGGGCTGTTGACGATGATCTGCGTCGACGGGCGTCGGGCGGAAGAAGGCAGAGCGCCAGCACCGGGGCTGGTGCGCCGGTAGCAGAGGGGAGGGAGGCGCGGCAGCTGCAGGGGCGAGACGACGTCACCCAGGCTACTCAAAAGGAGTTACCTCTGACCACTCACAAACATACGGAGCTTAGCGACAATCCCCGGTCATTCAGATCCAGCTGAAATCGCTGGGGTAGATCTTATCTGGAATTCCGAAGAGCAACGGCGCTCTGCGGTATAGCTTAGGTGGAGAGAGGGGGGCAAAACGGGCGGAGAAACAACTCGGCCGGCCTGGATACAATTAATTGTATTTTCCAATGAATTAAATCAATTAATATGCCTTGCTATATAAAGGGGGAAGGGGGTGTGCAAACCCCTTGGCTCCCCCATGTGGGACTAAAGGAGGAGAGGGGAGGGGGGGTTCGGCCGAACCCCCCTTGGGCTTCTCCTACTCCTAGTCCAACTCGGACTAGGAGGCCCAAGCCTCCCTTCCTTGTGGGGTGCGGCTCCCCCCTCTTGGGCCCTCTTAGGGCCCATGTAGGTGGGAGCCCCCTTTTTCCTTTATTAATTAATATTAAATTAATATAAAATTCCCATTAATTCATAATTAATATATTTATATATAATTCAATATCCCATGACTCCGAAACTATTTCGGAACCACCCGAACAACTTTCGGACATTCCCCGAACCATTCCATACCTTCCCGGAACTCCTTCCGGACCACCGGAACTCTTTCCGGATTATTTCTCTCTCTCCAACAAATTCCTATAATATTCCAGAACCTATCTCCTGGCGTCGCTAAGACCTTAAGTTTGTTACGCTACGGTTCGAGAACACTCCACACATGGTTGAGACACTCCGCTCACCAATGACCGTCAGGGATACCTGGAAGTATATGACGACCCCTGTGCATTCCACGAATATCGTCGTTGAACCATAAATATGACATTCATTCCCTTTGTCTCTGCGATACTACCTTGTCCGAGATATGATCGTAGACACACCGAGGTCTTTGTTGTATCTCGTTACCGACGAAGGTTATTAACTCGTCTGCGATATTACATCTCCATGACCTAGTCATAAGCTGCGCAGCTATATAGATGCAATATCACCGAGTGGGACCAGAGTATCTTTCCATTACAAGAATAAACAAATCCCGCTCTTGATCCTTACGTCTTGATGCTCTTTCGGAATACCCAAGATGGACACCGTTATTGTCATGCTATATAAGACACAACGTATGATGCTCTCAAAGCATCCCTACGAAGCATTAATAAGTACGGTCTCACGGTCTAAGGAATAAGCTATCATATTCTTATCTATTGCAAATGACAAACATCGTAATACGATCTTATTGCAATACTTTGCGTATGTCCACCACCTTATTCAACTAACAAGATGACCCCATTGTCAACCGACATCATTGTCCTTGATCGGGAATCTCGATCAACTATTGCCCAATGGACTAGCTCATATAGAGGCTTGCTAGGGACATGGTTGTCTATGTATCACACGTGTATTAACAATTCCGATTAATACAGTTATAGCATAATACACAAACCTATTATAAACTTATGAGATAATGCAATAAATACTACTTATTTATTTGCCTCTAGGGCATATCTCCTTCAGTCTCCCACTTGCACTAGAGTACAAATAAACTAGCTGCATTTTACTTTATCAGAATCCCTTATCAAATAAGAATCATTTGATAATGCTTGCTCGTGGAAAAGTGTTACTGCACAATCCATGATTGTGCATGCTTTTGCGATTCACTGACATCAACTTGCTTGATATCATCATGTTGTCTAACAACATATATGAAAATACCGTAACTAAGTGAGACTTCTGTTTCCCAGCGCTTACTCTGATTATACTAACCAGATAACTGCCCTGAAAAACACACTCAGCCATACAGAGCCCCTTGTAACAATTACAAACTCGCGATATCTACAAACTTTCACACCAATGTAGAAAACTTGACATTCAAATGTCAATCCCTTAACTAACGCACTTCTACTTCCAGTAAATTCCAAATTTACTTTCATAACTGCTCTTATTCCAAGAACATCGGTTATATTTCATCGAGCAGATAATATGGTTTCTGTATGATGTCTAATATTACATAATAGACCCACATGTCATACAACCATTACTTTCATGCATCATTACTCTTAATGATCAATTGGATTTCAAAGGACCATCCTATTGATTCTAATCTGACTCCTCAGATATAATCCAAAACAACTCGATCAACAATTTAAAATTCCCGTTCTATTTCGAAATAGACACTAACTTTCAAATAGTTTCACAACTTCATCCTATTCTATTGGTACAGTTTCACAATGTGTTAACTACACAAGATGAATTCGACTCCCACTCAAATTATGTCTCCACATATTTGACAACACGAGATCCCACTCAAAAATATGTTCTTTACATATTCCACCTGAGTAAACTAACTATGACTCCCACTTAAATCGACATTTTGGTCTAACCAAAATCATTGATCTATTATCAATTCGAATTCAATACAAACTCCAGTATTACATTAATACAAATCCCTCAGACTTCAAGCATGTCTACATAAATGCAGTCAACAAATTTGATCTTGTGCAAGACACATTTCTTGACAAGACATGCTCCCGCGTCTTTCTTATAGTCACATTTTCATATAACACTTTATATGACGATTAAACAATCTTATTCCTCTAATAAGAATTGCAGCAACAATTACTCTACTTAATCCTTTCAAATGTAACTTTGGATTTCCAGACTCAAAAAGCCTTTGTTCGTATTCCGATATTTTCTCAACTTTCTTTGTATTCATAAAGTGCACCTTGATCTGTCAACAAGATCCGAAACATTTAATGCAGTGTTGTGACCTGACAGCGATATTAAATATAATAGCAATTTATTTAGAAGTTTCTTCATGAAAATATTATGATCTTTATGAAGAGGATTGCAAGCAGAAAACAATTTTCTAGTCTCCCTCACTCTTAATCACTAAACTTTCATTAGCAGTCATATACTCTTTGGAACACCTTCCAACATAGATCTGACACTTTATTCCAAACTTCTAATTCCAATCCATAAAACATAACTCGAAAAATCATCTTTTTCTCGGAATTATATCGACAACAAACTGAACTTTGTTTCTAATTGGTTTTGGAATACACTCTCATTCAATGCGAGTATTCTACAAAGAACTATTCATGTATATACCGAATTATCGTGTAATCATATACATGTTGACACTACTGTCGATCTCACGAATTCTCGTTGAGAAAAACGTCTATTTTCTAAAGTGGACATCGACTATAATGTTTCGAACATATTAGGAGTTTCTAAGACCGATTCTGACGGACCACACATAGAGTATGATTATAATTCCCCATATATCACTATATATGACATTATAATTTTGTGAAACGAATTTCCACAAGTCTTTTGCGTTGAAACCATAGTTCAAAAATATTGTCCTTTGATCGAATCATGTGAATACAATTTTAACTAATCTTTCTTCGGAAAAACCCCATTTGATCTATTATCAAATTAATTTCAGACTCCATAATTTATCGGGCAAATACTCCTATTTACCAAAATCATGGAAGAATTTGGATCAAGTAGTAAACACCATTAATTAATCATTAAAAATGACACTCAATTAATTTCCGCTAGTATTGCAACTTCAATACTTG
Organism: Poa annua; assembly: GCA_026929855.1. Classification (NCBI taxonomy): domain Eukaryota; kingdom Viridiplantae; phylum Streptophyta; class Magnoliopsida; order Poales; family Poaceae; genus Poa; species Poa annua. Next base: position 38,932,745 of record CM049426.1, read on the forward strand.
ATTTCAAGCTTAATCAACTCAGCACTCGAAATACTTAAATGGACCAAAGCATCCATTACTTCTTTCATTGCTTTTATGACTAAACTCGACGGTGTTTGTTCTAGTAATAGAACTCTTATTCATGGGACATGCTATTTTATCATTTCTACAATTATGAATACTTATCATACAATCAATGTAACTGAGATGTGGAATCTTTATTCATAAGATAAAACAACTGACTTGTTCCGTAACATAAAACAACTGAACTTGTCTTATTACATGAATAACTTTGTCTTCCAACAATTAAGACACACACACTCGCTCACTATTACAAAAGATCGTATCAAAAACTATTAATGATAACTATGATAACTTGAGGACGTGAACACCAAAAGGCCATCAACTCCTTGACTACCAGCTTCAGCGCCAAGTCACATCAAACTGCGCCGCATATATGTGATAATCAGGACCTGTTTCACAAACAGAACAAGTATCAAATACTTCATCATATACCAAGGGCGAATTCATAATTCTGCATATATCAAATATATACCTGTAGCATCGAAGATCTCTCCTTCGATGGAATCAACCTTCAGAGATTGGAACTCACGTACGAACTTGTAGAAGTTCATATCGTCGGCTTTCAAGATGTACTTGCGCACATGCTTCTCATAGCTAGGAGGTAGAGATATCAGGACAGTCCGAATGGCACAAGAATCTGCCATCCAGTAATCGAAGACCATCGTCAGCTGGAAGTAGATGTCATACAATCTCTTCAAATGTGTCTTCAGACAGGTATGCTCCTCCATGTGAATGGTCTGGAACATTCTAAGCTGCCTGAATTGCTCACGCTTTAATTCATCCCCGAAGTGTGTCTTTATCGCATCCATCATGACGCTTGGCTCCTTGCGTCGAAACAACTCTTTCAACTCGGGTGCCAGGCATACGGTCATGGTGATCTCCACTTCAATGAATATGTCTCGACGCCTACGGAAATCATCTTCCTCCTCCTCGCTAGCAGAATCTCCTGGTGCTTCTCCTAACGGTTCATCGAGAACATATAGAATGTTGTTGTGTTCGAGAATGTTTCTAAAACCGTTGTACCACCTGATGAAGTTGGACCCATCGGCTTCTAATGTAGCATCCGGGCTCTTGAGGAAGTAACCGAAGTATAGTTACGTAGTCTACAGAGGTGATCGCAAAAGGAGGTAAGGTAAAGTTTATAATATGTAGGTGAGTTTTAGTTTTATAATCTTATTATCTAAAACACACCACACCAAGATTATTATCCCTAAAATAATAATGGCGATGACACGACCCTCATCCACCACACCACCCCCGATCATCACGGCCGGCAGCATAGCTTCAAAGGTGGACATAAAATGTCGATCACAACAACTCTGTGACTCGTGCTCGATCTTTCGATCTTCCCGTGTTCCGAGGCCATACCTCTGAGTATGCTAGGCTCGCCAATCAAACCTCGAAGACCCTGCGCGTGCAACATGGCTTACACCCACTGTATGCGAACGACGAGATGTGTGACACCCGATCATCACGGCATGCCTCATAACGTAGAACTTTCTTGGTGGTGCTCAACGAGGGAGAACACAATTTTGGTATTTGTTAGGGATCATCCTATTTATGATGCTACCGTTGTATATCTAGTATATAAGCAATCAATAGGATGCACACACAACAGCACACAATAATGATGCAATGAAGTGCGATGTGACATGGTCGATGCGCCTCGACCTTCATGGCGCCATGTGCCTGGCCCCCGGCGCCCCGGCATGGCTCCGAGTCTACAGAGCCCTCCATTGACTCCGACAGTACGAGTAATATCAAAACTTACCGTAACCATGTCACATAAAATAACGCCTCTGCAAAACAAAGTTAGACGCCTCTAGCTTTATTTAGTTTTGCAAGTTTTACGTGGCATATAGGCTTATTCGCAAGAGAATCGCTTCCCTACCTACGAATTTTGTACCACAACGTCGATCGTATAATTGCATGTTTAAGCATCCCTTTCGGGCCCTCCATTGAAAATGCTTTGCCGACTAGAGTGAGAGAGACAGACACCCGCCAGCCACAGATACGGTGCAAGCCGTATGTCAGTAGTGGAACCAGTCTCGCGTAAGCGTACGCGTAAAGTCGGTCCGGGCCGCTTCATCAACTCAATACCGAAGGCATCGCAAGTGCACGCTAGAGGGTAGCAAATATAAGAAAGACGCCCTCATTCAACATGAGTTCTAACCGTACCAGCAGTACTACGCATAGATCGGCTCTGATACCACTGAATGGGTTACGGTGCAGAAAATAATAATTTATCTAACGAACGAAACCCAAACTTAGCCAGGATCTATCTATCTAGTACATGCGATAACGGTGGCGGAACGGGTTACATTACCTCCATGTAGACCGATAGCGGGGATTACGCTCCCGCACAAGCGTTGACGATGAAGTCGTACGTAGCCGACCTCGAGGTCGCGAAGAACTTGCCGCGATGTCGAAGTCGATGACGCCGGGGTGTTGACGATGATCTGCGTCGACGGGCGTCGGGCGGAAGAAGGCAGAGCGCCAGCACCGGGGCTGGTGCGTCGGCAGCAGAGGGGAGGGAGGCGCGGCGGCTGCAGGGGCGAGACGACGTCGCCCAGGCTACTCAAAAGGAGTTACCTCCGAGCACTCACAAACATACGGAGCTTAGCGACAACCCCCGGTCATTCAGATCCAGCTGAATCGCAGGGGTAGATCTTATCTGGAATTCCGCAGAGCAACGGCGCTCTGCGGTATAGCTTAGGTGGAGAGAGGGGGGCAAAACGGGCGGAGAAACAGCTCGACCGGCCTGGATACAATTAATTGTATTTTCCAATGAATTAAATCAATTAATATGCCTTGCTATATAAAGGGGGAAGGGGGTGTGCAAACCCCTTGGCTCCCCCATGTGGGACTAAAGGAGGAGAGGGGAGGGGGGGTTCGGCCGAACCCCCCTTGGGCTTCTCCTACTCCTAGTCAGACTCGGACTAGGAGGCCCAAGCCTCCCTTCCTTGTGGGGTGCGGCTCCCCTCTCTTGGGCCCTCTTAGGGCCCATGTAGGTGGGAGCCCCCTTTTTCCTTTATTAATTAATATTAAATTAATATAAAATTCCCATTAATTCATAATTAATATATTTATATATAACTCAATATCCCATGACTCCGAAACTATTTCGGAACCACCCGAACAACTTTCGGACATTCCCGGAACCATTCCATACCTTCCCGGAACTCCTTCCGGACCACCGGAACTCTTTCCGGATTATTTCTCTCTCTCCAACAAATTCCTATAATATTCCAGTACCTATCTCATGGCGTCGCTAAGACCTTAAGTTTGTTACTCTACGGTTCGAGAACACTCCAGACATGGTTGAGACACTCCGCTCACCAATGACCGTCAGGGATACCTGGAAGTATATGACGACCCCTGTGCATTCCACGAATATCGTCGTTGAACCATAAATATGACATTCATTCCCTTTGTCTCTGCGATACTACCTTGTCCGAGATATGATCGTAGACACACCGATGTCTTTGTTGTATCTCGTTACCGACGAAGGTTATTAACTCGTCTGCGATATTACATCTCCAGGACCTAGTCATAAGCTGCGCAGCTATATAGATGCAATATCACCGAGTGGGCCCAGAGTATCTTTCCATTACAAGAATGAACAAATCCCGCTCTTGATCCTTACGTCTTGATGCTCTTTCGGAATACCCAAGATGGACACCGTTATTGTCATGCTATATAAGACACAACGTTTGATGCTCTCAAAGCATCCCTACGAAGCATTAATAAGTACGGTCTCACGGTCTAAGGAATAAGCTATCATATTCTTATCTATTGCATATGACAAACATCGTAATACGATCTTATTGCAATATTTTGCGTATGTCCACCACCTTATTCAACTAACAAGATGACCCCATTGTCAACCGACGTCATTGTCCTTGATCGGGAATCTCGATCAACTGTTGCCCAATGGACTAGCTCATATAGAGGCTTGCTAGGGACCTGGTTGTCTATGTATCACACGTGTATTAACAATTCCGATTAATACAGTTATAGCATAATACACAAACCTATTATAAACTTATGAGATAATGCAATAAATACTACTTATTTATTTGCCTCTAGGTCATATCTCCTTCAGTCTCCCACTTGCACTAGAGTACAAATAAACTAGCTGCATTTTACTTTATCAGAATCCCTTATCAAATAAGAATCATTTGATAATGCTTGCTCGTGGAAAAGTGTTACTGCACAATCCATGATTGTGCATGCTTTTGCGATTCACTGACATCAACTTGCTTGATATCATCATGTTGTCTAACAACATATATGAAAATACCGTAACTAATTGAGACTTCTGTTTCCCAGCGCTTACTCTGATTATACTAACCAGATAACTGCCCTGAAAAACACACTCAGCCATACAGAGCCCCTTGTAACAATTACAAACTCGCGATATCTACAAACTTTCACACCAATGTAGAAAACTTGACATTCAAATGTCAATCCCTTAACTAACGCACTTCTACTTCCAGTAAATTCCAAATTTACTTTCATAACTGCTCTTATTCCAAGAACATCAGTTATATTTCATCGAGCAGATAATATGGTTTCTGTATGATGTCTAATATTACATAATAGACCCACATGTCATACAACCATTACTTTCATGCATCATTACTCTTAATGATCAATTGGATTTCAAAGGACCATCCTATTGATTCTAATCTGACTCCTCAGATATAATCCAAAACAACTCGACCAACAATTTAAAATTCCCGTTCTATTTCAAAATAGACACTAACTTTCAAATATTTCACAACTTCATCCTATTCTATTGGTACAGTTTCACAATGTGTTAACTACACAAGATGAATTCGACTCCCACTCAAATTATGTCTCCACATATTTGACAACACGAGCTCCCACTCAAAAATATGTTCTTTACATATTCCACCTGAGTAAACTAACTATGAATCCCACTTAAATCGACATTTTGGTCTAACCAAAATCATTGATCTATTATCAATTCGAATTCAATACAAACTCCAGTATTACATTAATACAAATCCCTCAGACTTCAAGCATGTCTACATAAATGCAGTCAACAAATTTGATCTTGTGCAAGACACATTTCTTGACAAGACATGCTCCCCCGTCTTTCTTATAGTCACATTTTCATATAACACTTTATATGACGATTAAACAATCTTATTCCTCTAATAAGAATTGCAGCAACAATTACTCTTCTTAATCCTTTCAAATGTAACTTTGGATTTCCAGACTCAAAAAGCCTTTGTTCGTATTCCGATATTTTCTCAACTTTCTTTGTATTCATAAAGTGCACCTTGATCTGTCAACAAGATCCGAAACATTTAATGCAGTGCTGTGACCTGACAGCGATATTAAATATAATAGCACTTTATTTAGAAGTTTCTTTCATGAAAATATTATGATCTTTATGAAGAGGATTGCAAGCAGAAAACAATTTTCTAGTCTCCCTCACTCTTAATCACTAAACTTTCATTAGCAGTCATATACTCTTTGGAACACCTTCCAACATAGGTCTGACACTGAGCACCGCTAGCGCAGCACCTTGCAGGGCGTTACACACATACGGTGGAGACGACGACCTCCGAAGCTCCAGTCCAGAACGAGCAGCAGAAGACTTGGACCGGAACACCAGCAGCGCGGCATCGGGCTATGGTGGAAGAGATCCCCCTCTCAACTCGGCGCAACTCTGACAAAGGGAATCACGAGATCGAGAGAGAATTGGGGAATTAATTGGTGAATGAAAAGGCCAGGGGTGCCCCTTCTTATATAGGCTCCCGGGGGGAGCCAAACTTGCCAGCCAGGCAATGTGGGACTATCCCACATGCCTGGTGCGGCTAGGACAAGTGCGTCGGCCCTAGGTGGGCCCCATTTGGCCCACCTAGGCCAGCCAAGCCCCCCACCGAATTTCCCCCTGAGGGTTTTCCCCCCATGGGCCTTCTTTCGACCAGAAGGCCCATTTAGGGAAATCAGCCTAAATAAATTCGAAAATAAATATATAAAATCATATTTAAACATTAATTACACTAATTAATATCAAACATAATATATATAATTTATTCTAGCTCCAAAAACTATTTCGTCGCTGCCCGATCTCCATCGGACCATTCCCGGGTCGTTCCCGGTGATCTCTTTCCCTTTCCGGTTGTTTTGTCGAAACCCCTTAAGTGTGTTACCCTAGCGGTTCGATATAATAACATACATGATCGAGACTCCTCTCCGATCAATGACCAACTCGTAGGCCTGGACCCCATGAATTAATCCCTGTGATATAACGAATGACTTTCATCTATCAAACCTATACGTCTAGTCTTAAACCCTTTGTCATGGCGATACTTAGCGTGTCCGAGCATCATTCTTGATATCTCCATACCTAGCATGATCTTGTTACCGACAACACTATCTTCTACTCGTCTATGATATTATGTCAGCTGGTGACCTAGTCACATGTTTGCAAACTCATTTGACATAATCTCACCGAGTGGGCCCTAGAGTATCTATCTGGCTATGCGGACTGACAAATCCCGCTGTTGACCCCTCGTCTCAACTACCCCCTTGCGATACCCAAAAGTATCACCGTTATTGTCACACTAAATAAGATATGATGTTTGGTGCAATCAAAGTGTAGCGTACCTGCACTTTAAATAAGGCAGATACCTGTGTATAGTGCAAATCCCTGGATCGATTCATTTGCACACACAGTTTACGATGTAATATCACAACAAAGCGTCAATTTTATTACATCGATTATCCAGAATTACAAAATATATGATACAAGTTGCATAACATAAAGCTAGCATTGAAAAAGTACACAGCGGAAATACAATAGCGGTGAGTCTCTATAACTTTCATGCTGCCACAGGCGAAAACATGTTGGTTGTAGACTCGAAACCTTTAAACGAAACCTCACTCGTCATCTGATCAAATCTGCAATAAGAAAAATATTGCAACAACATGGGTCAGATTCCATTAGAAATGGAGTCTGGCAAGTGACACTATGGTGGACACTTAATGGAATAACTCTAAAGCCTATATGCATATTTGGCTGGTGGAGTTCAAGGCTAATTTGCATAAAGCCAATTTTTCCTACTCTTTTGAAAACACTTTTCTTGAAATCAATACAAGTATGGCATGAAAACCATAAATCTCATCTTCCCTTGTTCACCCATCAAGTTTTATTTCTGAAGTTGGAATTATGGAATCCTCCGTTGATGTCCGTGATCAGCTGCTCAAATTGTCCGTACCGTGGACACGGCTAAGTACTTAGTTTTACACTCTGCAGAGGTTGTGCACGTTCACCATTGTACCCATTCAACCCAAATTATCCTTTACACACCATTTGTGATAAGGAAAGGAGAGAATGAGACGAGATCTTTCAGAAGCATTTCCCCTCCCACTCTGGCTTGACCCGTTCCACCTAACACCCTCTACATCTGCTTGTCAAGCCGAGGAGAGTCCACACAACATAATTGATCAAGCCAGAGCCCATATGGCAATGGCTGCACTGGAAGCAATCGTCACTCGGAGTTCTTCAGATTCCTCTGTTCCCTGGGTGGCCATCCACAAGTGCACGTACTCCAGGAACCATAGACATGGACCTGAGCAGCCACTCAACTTCGCCGCCATACAACCAATCCACCCAGGAGTTTCATTAACTTAGTGGATGTGCACTCTCAGGTAAAAATCACCATGCTCACGGCCCTAAGTAGAATAGAAATTCGTCCTAGGCGACGACAACCATGAGCACAGTCCTGAGTAGTCACTTAACATTTTGTAAAAACCTTTCATCCATTGCATAGCATCAATATTTTCTGCTAAGTATGATATAGGAACCTAGACACAGGAGTAAGGGAATACTACACAGGTTTAGCATAGCAATACTATCCTACACATGCATATAAAATAACACTAAGTAATGCATATAGAAAATAATAGGAAGTTTATGAGGTGTGCCACATGCCTTTGAATGTTGTCGTTGTTCACAACTCTTTTCAACGATACTCAGGACTCTCCGTTCAATCTAACAGTATAGACTAGCAACAATATAACAATCAACAGCAAGCACAACTCCACAATGCATACAAACACATACTAGATGAATAAATAAGTTTTATAAAACTTTTGTAAGGGAAATATGTTTATGCATGATGTGCAAAATATTCCCAAGGGCTAGAAATGCTTTTTCATGCCATGAAAATCTTTTAAGTTAATGCAAGGCAAATAGGTTGGTCCAAAAGGACTAAGGGCTAAGGTCATAAGTTGAATAAAATATTTTGTTTTATATCATCTTGAATAAGCACTCTAATGGCTTAGTCTTGATGTGCAAAATACTTAGAGAAAATACTAGCTCTATTCTTCGAGGTGATCAACAATTATTATCAACTCTTTGTAAATTGGATATTCACTAAAGTGAGAGAGACAGACACCCGGCTAGCCACTTAAATTGTGGAACAGGTCTCATGTACGTGGACATGTAAGGTTTGTTTCCAGGCCGCTTCATCTCACTATGCCGCTAGGATCCAACAACTTCAAGATGATAATATCATGATCAAAATTGTTTAAGTCAAATGTGAAAGACAAGATTAGGAAAGAGGGAAAAGATAGAAGAAAGATGTAGTTGTCCTCCAGGCTTCATCTCCAGACTTGTAATATTCTCCTTGATGATGTCTTGATTGAAGTTTTGATAGACTTGATAAATCTTCAGACTTGGTGGCTCTTGTATCCTCGAGGCTGGTCTTTGATTTACTTAGTCATCATGAAGTCTAACAGAAGAAGGAGGGAGAAAGAAGAAAGAGGGAGAAAGACTTAGAAAATATTTCTGGTTGGTCTTCATGAACTTCTTCTTGATCTTTCTTCTAAGTGCTTCCACTCCTTGGAGATTCTTCTGGAGTCTTGTTTGGCTAAGTCCTTCATTGGTCTTCCAACTCCATGTTGAAAATTACTAAGTGTCTAAGTGTAGCACTTCGCAAAAATGCTAAGTTGAAATTATTTCTAACTTAGAGAAAACTAATGAAGAGGGTTTTCCTATGAGAATTATATCTACAAAATAAAATATGCTATGAATGAAATGAAATTTTTAATCACAAGAAACAAAAAATAACTTTTGTGATTTCTTTATAAATATGCATGAATTTATAAATGCAATTTAATTAATTTCTAATTTTGGAAAATATAATAAAAGGAATAATTATAAGATTAAAGTTTTCTATGATTAAATTTTTATAATATAATTTAATAAATAATGTTAATAGCCAGGAGGCATTTTAATTAAATTTTATAGCAATTTACTTTAATCAAAATTAATATTTTTATTAAAAATAGTTATACTGAAAATACTCAAACTATTCAAATTAAATATATAACTATGAATTCATTCAAAAATTACTCAAAAATATTTTATAGCAGTGGCATTAATTTACAAATATTCTAAATTTTCTAAAACAATTTTATTTACAATTTTTGAATTTACAGATTTAAAGTTATGACAAAAATACCCAAATTCACCATTTGAAATTTGAATATTTTAAACTAAGTCAAATTTGAATTTTGGCTGATCAAAATTCTTCTACATGTCGAGGGCTTTCCAAAAATATAAAGTTTGTTAAATTTGGATGAGTGGTTAAAAAGTTGTGACAGATCTAAGTGGCAGGGGTGTTTATGTAAAACTACCAATTAAATCTAAATAAGAAATTTATTTTCCACGTGGCAGCTGACGAGGCATTGACTGGGCGCTGACAGGATCTGACGAGGCGTTGACGAGGCCTGACGTGGCTTCCTCCCATTGGCTGGTACCGGTTCGGGTAAGTGCAACAAAGCGGACCGCTGGATGGAGATCTAACGGTCTAGATCTAATGGACCAGAGATGGGCGGCGCGGCCGGCCAGAGTGGCTCCGGCGAGCCTTACCCGTGGCGGCGTGTGGACGCCCGCGACGGAGGAGAAGGTGGGGGGTGCACTGAACATACCTAGAAGACCGTGGGGTCGAGGCGAGGACGTTGGTGACCTCAGAACGGAGGGGAGGAGTCTGGTTCAGCCGGGAACCTTCGCCGGAGTTCACGGGGCGGCGGCGGACTTCGGTCGACCACGGGCTCGTCAATCTGGCGCGTTAAAAATCACAGGAAAAATCAGACAGACGCGCATGGACGTAGGAAAGGAGATGGGGCAAGAGAGAGAGCTCGAGGTTTCCGAGATTCACCGGAACCGAAGGTTTTTGCCGGCGGCAATGGCGACAATGGCGGCACGAATCCGAGCAGCCTGGGGGCTCTCGGGTTAGGGTTTGTTAGGGATTCGAGAGAGGGGTTTGCGGGGGTTTATATGGGGGGGGGGGGGAGAGGAGATCAAATCCCGCAAGAATCGGCAAGATTTTTGGTCCGATTTCCGCTCTGTTTTGAGTTCGTTCGTAGCACGATTAGGGGAAGGAGATGACAAGCGGGTCCCGCACATCAGCGACAGAGAGAAGCGTCTGGGCTGCTATTGGGCCATTGCGGCTGCGCGCGCGGCAGATAGAAGATGGGCTTCGGCCCAATGGCTCGGGAGGCTGGTTCGTTTCCCTTTTTTTTTGTTCTTTTCTTTTTCTGTTTTCTGTATTTTTAAATAACTTTTAAAATGTAAATCCAATTCAACTCAAATTTTATTTTAAAATTTTGTAAAATCATTATCTTTCTGTTAAACCAATTGTGGGAGTGTTTTGAACATTTTTCAAAAATAATAATTTCAAAATATTGATTAAATGTAAAATTGACACTTTATGTTTAATTTAAACTAGGGTTTAATTAATTTTAATTTTGGCTAAATAATTTATATGAAATACCCATATTCAATTATGTTTGGATTTAAGTTATTTAAACTTGTTTTGCTGAAATCATTCTTCTTTATTTTGGCATAATATTAAAGAACTAAATATAAATAATGTTTAGGAAATGTGAAATATAAGGTATTCATTTTTAATTGAAAATAATTTGTGCACCATTATATTTTATATTATGATAATTCATTTGAAAACTTCATAACAACTTTGGAAAAGATTTTTGTTTTAATTCTATTCTTATTCAGAAGATATTAATCATTTCATGCTTTGAAAATAAATGAAATTCATTTAAGCAAATGAAATGTTTATTTGGCTAATTCATTAATTTAAAATCTATGAAGTTTATAGTTGTAAATTACAGAATTGAAATTTTAACACCATGTTTTGAACTTAGTTGAGAGAATGAAAACCATTTGGCAACTAACACCATTTTTAAATAATTTGTGAATTTATGAATAGATATGACTAAGTGGTCGAAATCAATTTCTTATAAGTAAACTATTTACTTAAAATAAAATGGATTGTAGTTTGTAAAATATTTGTCAAATTACATTTAAAGATTTTTGAAATACAGTGGATAATAAAATGTTTAAACGGTGACATTTGAAATATTAAACTCAAGTTTGAAGTCTTTCATAGTTGGTTTCCTTATACATTTAATGTTTTATTTTAATAAAAAGAAAAGTTTTAAATTTTAGTGATTTTTGAATATTATAAAATGTTGGGATGTTACACAAAGTATCTTCCAGGAATAACAATAAGAGTTGGTCTCACGGTCTTAAGGCGTAATGACTATGTCCTATAAATCCTGGGTATGTCCATCACATCGTTACACCTAACGATATGACTTCCATTGCCGACCGGCGCCATGCCCTATGATCGGAAAACCTCGATCATCAATCGCGCAACGAAACTAGTCTTAGTAGAGGCTACTAGGGACCTGGTTGTTTATCTACCACACCTGTATTAATGTTTTCGCTTAATACAGTTATAGCATGATATTAAACATATAATGAACAATTGGGATATTGCCAATAAACTATGTTTATTAAGTGCCTCTAGGGCATATTCCCTTCAGGAGGCCGAGGGGAGAGAGATTTTGCGAGCGTTTGAGCAATTCTACAAGGACGCAAGGCGAAGAAACATGAGCCGAGAAAAGGAACCCGAAAGCATAACTGACAGAAAAGCTTTTATCCGCGGTAAACAGGAAGTCGAAGGAGTTTTTGACTAAGTGCACAAGAGGTTTGATACTCGATGAAACGAAGGCTAACCAGAAGGGGGTAGAGTTGTTCGGATTTTTGTGGTGGAAGAGGTTGTGTGTGATGTCCAAATGATAATTATGTAGAATGAAGGAACGGAAAAGGAGACCAGGCCGGGCACGGCGTACCTTAGTGAGCACGGTGGGCGGCGAGATCTTCACTCCGTTGCGGCGGGGAAGTTCCTTGAGGAAGGTAGGCACGGACGCGTTGTCCACCACCAACCGCTCGAGTCCCGGCCGCGTCAGCGGCTTGGGGATGACGTCGGGGCGCGATGCTCCGTCTTCGGCGACCGTGGGGGTAGCAGTCGTGTCCGAGGCCGGCAGAAGAGGGGGCGAGGTAGAGTCGCCGGAGTCCAGGTGAGCCGACGACAGAGGGATGTCGGGCGGCAGCACTGGCGCCGCACCGAAATGGTCAAAGACGAGCGTGAACTGAGCAGGGCAGATGGAAGGCAGGCGCAAGATCGTGTTCATGCAGTGGATGAAGGGTACAAGGAAGCTGAAGCAGTATGAGGTAATCCTCTAGACATCAAAGGCATTAGGAGGGGAACCAAAGCAGGCATGGAGCAGGGCGGTGACCAAGAGCTCTTCGAATCGACGGAGGAGGCGTGGATGGAGGCAGTGACTGGGAGCCGGGGGAGAGCCGCAGGATGAGGCTGGAGCTGGAAACAGATCGGCAGAGAGCCGAGGGGTTCGAGGCGGAGAAACTACAGCACGGCAAGTAGGGCCGGAGCGGCCAGCTCGATGTCGTAGGCCAAGAGGGCGGAGGGGGGGGGGGGGAAGACTGCGCGGGGGTCCTGCAAGAAGGGGGGAGGGGCGTGGAAGCAGGCGGAGGGCAGGTGGACGGGGGGAGCAGAGGGGAGCGAGGAGAGCCATGAGGAGATATAGTAATAATGTAAGGATAGATCAAGTACACAGATGTAAGATATAGTAATAACGTAATGTACCTTGGCACTACTCTTTCTTCGCACTGGCATTTTCATTGGAGGTTGTGCATGGTCCTGTAGAACATGAATTGGTTCTGTTTCTTCATGATTTGTTGCAGCTGGTGGTGCTTCCTGTGGTGCATATTGTGCTACAGGTGGTGGTTGTGACGCGCCAAAATCGATACCATGTAGATTTAAGCGATCCCGCCGAAATCCGCATAATAACGATTTTAGGTCGCCCACCAGACATAATATATACGCCGAAACATGCGCATTATGTGAGTGCGATTGTGATAGGATTACAATAATTCCGATACATCCACAAATACAACAAAAGGTATAATATACAACACGACTTCAAACGAGTCAAGATATAAATGTTACAATACGATAAGATACAAATTGGACTAGGAGTCCTGAAAATAAGCGATGGTGCCATATCCTTGCCGAGCCAAGCCGGAGGGATTCCCAAGCTAACGTCGTCATACTTCAAACCTGTTAACTGCACATATAACACAACCCAAAATAGGGTCATGGCACTCCCTTGCAACAAAAACTGACTTGCCTACTTTCTACACCATCTCCCAAAATATGGGGTAGGTGGACTTAGCGGCAGCAACACTAGCAACCTAAACAAACACGCTACAACTTTCGTCTAATTAGAGAGGGATAAGAGAGCACATAAGTAAGCATCTACAACTAACACCAATCATAACCCATTCTCGGATTAACCCTCTCAACAAAATATGAGGAAGCAATTTGCGAAACTCACACGTTAACAGATTTAGTTACCAGTTATTGTGAAAGTAATTCTATATTACTAGTCAAATTAATTAACAATGATTAGGTGTCAGTTGTCTAGATCTCATTAGTCGGCAATGCACCAAGTTGTCCATAATCGCGGACACGGCTCATCGATAAGATTATACCCTGCAGGGGTGCACTACTGGACCCATACTCGCATGATCAACCCAGTCAAAAACATTAGGGCCTCTACACACAACTCTTTCCTTCACCGTAACAAGTCCAAGGAGCCATGGGAGCTATGCTGGTCCCGGCCAAAAGGGTGCGGATTCCCGCAGGACACACCCCTCTGCACCAACAGGCCACGCCATATATGCATGTAACAAGGCACACCGCCAAAGTAAAATACTACACTAGTATCAATGCATATGAGAAAAATGGAAAGCCCGAACTAGGTGTGGCTCCTGGACAAGTTGAAGTTCCAGTCAAAGTCGAGGGGGGCTCCATAGGGCCTCCCACAAGTGGTTAGTGCGCCAAGTCTTGGATTAAGGGAGCAAGATCTCAGTTCCTAGATCGACACTTAGCAGAACAAAGCACCTCGAAAGGCCTTCCGCCAGTGCCTTATATTTAATTATAATACCCAACATATAACAACATTTTATTAAGGTAGAACAATCTATCATGCTAAGCATATGAAATAAAAGACCAACAGACGACTCACACAGCCAACTCTAAGCATGCGCTACGACTCACAAAGGCTAACTGATAAACATATAACAGGTAATGGGATGTGGGAATAAAGTTGTATGGGCTGCAGGATAAACATGTGATGGGATCGGGATAAAGAATCGAAAACTAGGTTAGTAGAGATCAACGGCAGGTATGAAAGACAATGTATAGGTAAACAAGCAAACTTTGCTTGCCTGGAATCCCGCATGGAAACAGATCTTGTCATTGCACACACATCTCAACGTCTTATCCGCGAAGAAGCAACAAACACTGGAAAGCATAAAAGATGCATTTTACAACTACAGCAAAAGATCCAGCATGATCATCCGAGAATGATGCATGACATGACAAGATGCAAAACAAATGCAATTAATCCAAATTAAGTAGAACCGGGATTCTGACAATTAATATTTAGATTCGAGTTATTTATCTACACATCAAATTAAATATTGGTTAACATGGCATATATGATCTGGTCAAATTAAATGGAATAGGGCATTATATAACTAATTACCCCACACATTCCATATTTATTTATTTAGGTGCAACTAACAAACTACACTAAGCAATTAAAATAAAGGATGCAACATGGTATAAGAATAGCATAATGTTGTTCATTGCATTTTTTGATAATAAAACATATAAAGATTATTTTATTTGAAGTTATAAAACTAAAGTTATTAACATTAAAAAGTTAGGGGGTGTTCTGTAAATGTGTAGGGACTTATCTGTGATAGAAAAGTACTGCTGAGGGTTCTGTGGTGTAAACAGAGAGCACATGGCTATGGTGCAAGATTACCTCGCCTTTCTCTCTCTGGGAGTCAATGACAGGAGGGACCCACCTGCCAGCGGGAGAGAAGAAATAAAATTTGGATATTCTATTCCACAGGCCCAGGATTCAATCTCGCGTCGAGACGCGCCAGATAGGTGACGCTGGCCACAAGGCCGAATTTGTGTTCTGAAAGATTACGAGTTGGATGTTATATGAACCTGATACAAGGCGCCAGATCCGAAGAAAAACAGAGAAAAATGTTTTTCCTTGTGTCAAGGGGGAGTTGATCTCGCTATCTGCAGGGTGCGGGATCGATAGCACAACCACTGGACCAAGCTACTATTCGTGTTCGGAGACGCAGTGGATATCAAATGAACAGACGTTTAGAGGTTACCTGAATTTCCGATCCAAGCTTCAGACTTGCAGCGACGAACTGCAGAAGCCGCGACGCAGCGGCGATTCTTCATAGATGTCGCGCGATGGTAGGCTACCAGAGCAATGGGAGGAGGAGGGGACAGAGAGGGGCTCACGGGGAGGTTTCTGGTGGAGTGGATCGAGATCGGGGACGAATCGGTTGTCAAGGGAGAGGAAGACAAGGTTGAAGTCTCCAGTGTGTGTGCAGCGACCGTAGACGACGGCGAGCTGGACGTCGATCCTGGCGGCGCTCCGGTCTGGCTCCTGCTCTGGATCCTTCGGAGATCTTGACGAGGCCGAAGCCACGGTTCCATTCCCGCACCTAAGAGGACCTTGTGGTGACCACGATGACGGCTCGGTGATCTTCATATTTCGGTAATGGAGGTGGAGAAATTGGGGAGGAATTCAGAGGAGGGAGAAGGAATAGAGGGGGCGGCGGCGTGAGAGAGAGGGAAGGGAAGGAGTGCGGCTAGGGTTTCCAGGAGAGGGAGAGGGCCGGCTAAAAGGAGGGGGAAAAGTTGGGAGGAGGGCACATCGTGGGGGCACCATGGCTCCTTTTCTCCCTATGTGTCTCTCTGGTACGGACGAAGGGGAAGAAGGAGAAGGGCTGGGCCAAAAGTAAAAAGGGAGTTGGGCCAAAGTGGGGGTTTCGGCCGAGGTAAGCCTTCTCACTGTTTTTTATTTGTTTTGTTTTTATTATTTTATGTTTTATATCTTTTAAAATAAAATAAAAAAGGAATTTGAATAACGAAACTGTACAAAATAGTTTTGGTTTCAAAAAGGCAATTTAATAAACTAGTTAACATTTGCAAAATATTTAAAATATCACATTTTAATTAATTTGATTTGTATTTGAATTAAAAGTGGGAAATGAATTTAAATGCAACAAAATTAAATTTAAGATTGAGAAATACAAATGATGCATGATGATGTCATGTTGATGCAAAAAGAAAAACGAACAATCTAATTTGGGAAAACCCGGGGCGTTACTATCGACACCACTAACAAGGGATCGCGTCCCGCGATCCACGCCAAGACCACAAGAAAAGAGGGGTAACTACCGAGTCTTCGTGCTCCACGATGAACTTCTTGACACCATTATTGCTCCACCTCGAAATTCTGGACACCACTAACAGGAAGAGTTGATCACGTCAATGAAGATTCCCGAAGATCGAACGCTAATAGGATAAAAGGCAAGAGAACGTCCACCCACACGTAGGATCCTAAAACTTTAAAAGTTTGGATAAGAGAGAAGACTCAAAACAAGTAAGGTAAGAGGAGAAATAGAATAGAGGTAAGGAATAAAAAGAATCCTATTGAGACTCTAGAATAGTTTTAGCCAAATAGTTTTGACACTCTAGAAACAACGACCGTTAGCGAGGTTATCCTACAGGCTTTTGCGGACCCGCTGTTTCGAGAACCAATCGTATCGAAACAACAAGGAGATCGAAATCCTGGCTCTCATACCACTTTGTGACGCCCCAAAATCGGTACTATGTAGATTTAAGCGATCCCGCCGAAATTCTCATAATAACGATTTTAGGTCACCCACCAGACATAATGTGCACGCCAAAACATGCGCATTATGTGGGTGGAATTGTAATAACATTACAACAGTTCCGATACATCCACAAATACAACAAAAGGTATAATATACAACACGATTTCGAACGAGTCAAGATACAAATGTTACAATACAAAGATACAAATGATAGCGGAAGCAAAATAATATCTGACTACGAATAAGATGCAAATTGGACGAAGAGTCCTGAAGATAAGCGATGGCGCCATATCCCTACCCAGCCAAGCCGGAGGGATTCCCAATCTAACGTCGTCAGACTTCAACCTGTTAACTGCCATAAAGCACATCCCAAAAGAGGGTCAGGGCACTCCCTGGCAAGCAAAACCGACTTGTCTACTTTCTACACCATCTCCCAAAATATGGGGTAGGTGGACTTAGCGGCAGCAGCAATAGCAACCTAAAGAGACACGCTACAACTTCTGTCTAATTAGAGAGGGATAAGAGAGCGCATAAGTAAGCATCTACAACTAACACCAATCATAACCCATTCTTGGATTAACCCCCTCAACCAAGTATGAGGAAGCAATTTGGGAAACTCACACGTTAATAGTTTTAGTTACCAGTTATTGTGAAATTAATTTTATATCACTAGTCAAATTAATTAACAATAATTAGGTGTCAGTTGTCTAGATCTCATTAGTTGGCAACGCACCAAGTTGTCCATAACCGCGGACGCTGCTCATCGATAAGATTATACGCTGCAGGGGTGCACTACTGGACCCATACTCACATGATCAACCCAGTCAAAAATAGTAGGGCCTCTCAACACAACTCTTTCCTTCACCGCATCAAGTCCAAGGAGCCACGGGAGCTATGCTGGTCCCGACCAAAAGGGTGCGGATTCCCGCAGGACACACCCCTCCGCACCAACAGGCCGCTCCCTATATTGATGGACCAAGGCACACCGCCAAAGTAGAATACTACACTAGTATCAATGCATATGAGAAAAATGGAAAGCCCGAACTAGGTGTGGCTCCTGGACAAGTTGAAGTTCCAGTCAAAGTCGAGGGGGGCTCCATAGGGCCTCCCACAAGTGGTTAGTGCGCTAAGTCTTGGATTAAGGGAGCAAGATCTCAGTTCCTAGATCGACACTTAGCAGAACAAAGCACCTCGAAAGGCCTTCCGCCAGTGCCTTATATTTAATTATAATACCCAGCATATAACAACATTTTATTAAGGTAGAACAATCTATCATGCTAAGCATATGAAATAAAAGACCAACAGACGACTCACACAACCAACTCTAAGCATGCGCTACGACTCACAAAGGCTAACTGATAAACATACAACAGGTAATGGGATGTGGGGATAAAGCTGTATGGGCTTTAGGATAAACATGTGGAGGGATCGGGATAAAGAATCGAAAACTAGGTTAGCAGAGATCAACGGCAGGTATGAAAGACAATGTATAGGTAAACAAGCAAACTTTGCTTGCCTGGAATCCCGCATGGAAACAGATCTTGTCATTGCACACACATCTCAACGTCTTATTCGCGAAGAAGCAAAAAACACTGGAAAGCATAAAAGATGCATTTTACAACTACAGCAAAAGATCCAACATGATCATACGAGAATGATGCATGACATGGCAAGATGCAAAACAAATGCAATTAATCCAAATTAAGCGGAACCGGGATTCTGACAATTAATATTTAGATTCGAGTTAATTATCGACACATCAAATTAAATATTGGTTAACATGGCAAGACATGGCATATATGATCTGGTCAAATTAAATGGAATAGGGCATTATATAACTAATTACTCCACACATTCCATATTTATTTATTTAGGTGCAACTAACAAATTACACTAAGCAATTAAAATAAAGGATGCAACATGGTATAAGAATAGCATAATGTTGTTCATTGCATTTTTTTGATAATAAAACATATAAAGATTATTTTATTTGTAGTTATAAAACTAAAGTTATTAACATTTAAAAGTTAGGGGGTGTTCTATAAATGTGTAGGGACTTATCTGTGATAGAAAAGTACTGCTGAGGGTTCTGTGGTGTAAACAGAGAGCACATGGCTATGGTGCAAGATTACAACGCCTTTCTCTCTTTGGAACTCAATGACAGGTGGGACCCACATGCCAGCGGGAGAAAAGGAATAAAATTTGGGCATTTTATTCCACGGGCCTAGAATTCGATCTCGCGTCGAGACGCGCCAGATAGGTGCCGCTGGCCACAAACTTTGTTCTGAAAGAATACGAGTTGGATGTTATATGAACCTGATACAAGGCACTAGATCTGAAGAAAAACAGAGAACAAGGATTTACCTCGTGTCCAGGGGGAGTCGATCTCGCGATCTGCAGGGTGCGGGGTCGATAGCACTGCCAGTCTGCCACTGGACCAAGCTTCTATTCGTGTTCGGGGACACATTGGATATCAAATGAACAGACGTTTAGACGTTAACTGGATTTCTGATCCAACCTTCAGACTTGCAGCGACGAACTACAGAAGCCACGACGCAGCGGCGATTCTTCACAGATGCCACGCGATGGCAGGCTACCAGAGCAAGGGGAGGAGGAGGGGACGGAGAGGGGCTCACGGGGAGGTTTCTGGTGGAGTGGATCGAGATGGGGGACGAATCGGCTGTCAAGTGAGAGGAAGACGAGGTGGAAGTCTCCCGTGTGTGTGCAGCGGCCGTAGACGACGGCGAGCTGGACGTCGATCCTGGCGGCGCTCCCGTCCGGCTCCTGCTCCAACTCCTTCGGAGATCTTGACGAGGCCAAAGCCACGGTTCCATTCCCAAACTTAAGAGGACCTCGTGGTGACCCCGGCGATGGCTCGGTGAGCTTCATATTTCGGAAATGGAGGTGGAGAAATTGGGGAGGAATTCAGAGGACGGAGAAGGAAAAGAGGGGCCGGCTGCGGCGCGAGAGAGAGGGGAGGGAAGGAGTCCGGCTAGGGTGTCTAGGAGAGGGAGAGGACCGGCTAAAAGGAGGGGGAAAAGGTGGGAGGAGGGCACATGGTGGGGGCACCATGGCTACTTTTCTCCCTGTGTGTCTCTCTGGTACGGATGAAGGGGAAGAAGGAGAATGGTTGGGCCAAAAGAAAAAAAAAGGGAGTTGGGCGAGAGTGGGGGTTTCGGCCCAGGTAAGCCTTCTCACTTTTTATTATTTGTTTTGTTTATATTCTTTTTCGTTTTATATCTTTTAAAATAAAATAGAAAAGGAATTGGAATAAGGAAACTTTACAAAATAGTTTTAGTTTCAAATAGGCAATTTAATAAACTAGTTTTTAACATTTGCAAAATATTTGAAATATTACATTTCAATTAATTTGATTTGCATTTGAATTAAAAGTGGGAGATGTATTAAATGCAACAAAATTAAATTTAAGATTGACAAATACTAATGATGCATGATGATGTCATGTTGATGCAAAAAGAAAAACAAACAATCTAATTTGGGAAAACCCGGGGCGTTACAATCGACACCACTAACAAGGGATCGCGTCCCGCGATCTACGCCGAGACCGCAAGAAAAGAGGGTAACTACCGAGTCTTCGTGCTCCACGATGAACTTATTTACACCACTAACAAGGGATTGTTGCTCCAACTGGAAATTCTCGACACCACTAACAAGAAGAGTTGATCACGTCGATGAAGATTCTCGAAGATCGAACCCTAATAGGATAAAAGGCAAGAGAACGTCCACCCACACATAGGATTCTAAAACTTTGAA
The DNA here is from genome assembly GCA_026929855.1 of Poa annua. Classification (NCBI taxonomy): domain Eukaryota; kingdom Viridiplantae; phylum Streptophyta; class Magnoliopsida; order Poales; family Poaceae; genus Poa; species Poa annua. The sequence goes on from CM049426.1 coordinate 38,953,743, forward strand.
AGTTTGGATAAGAGAGAAGACTCAAAACAAGTAAGGTAAGAGGAGAAATAGAATAAAGGTAAGGAATAAAAACAATCCTATTGAGATTATTTCAAAATAATTTTAGCCAAATAGTTTTGACACTCCAGAGACAACGACCGTTAGCGAGGTTATCCTACAGGCTTTTGCGGACCCGCTGCTTCGATAACCAATCGTATCGAAACAACAAGGAGATCGAAACCCTGGCTCTGATACCACTTTGTGACCCCCCAAAATCGGTACTATGTAGATTTAAGCGATCCCCCCGAAATACGCATAATAAGGATTTTAGGTCGCCCACTAGACATAATGTGCACGCTGAAACATGCGCATTATGTGGGTGGAATTGTGATAACATTACAACAGTTCCGATACATCCACAAATACAACAAAAGGTATAATATACAACACGACTTCAAACGAGTCAAGATACAAATGTTACAATACAAAGATTCGAATGACATCGGAAGCAAAATAGTACCCGACAACAGATAAGATGCAAATTGGACTAAGAGTCCTGAAGATAAGCGATGACGCCATATCCCTGCCCAGCCAAGCCGGAGTGATTCCCAAGCTAACGTCTTCAGACATAAAACCTGTTAACTGCAGATAAAGCACAACCCAAAAGAGGGTCAGGGCACTCCCGGGCAAGCAAAACCAACTTGCCTACTTTCTACACCATCTCCCAAAATATGGGGTAGGTGGACTTAGCGGCAACAACACTAGCAACCTAAAGAGACACGCTACAACTTCCGTCTAAGAAGAGAGGGATAAGAGAGCGCATAAGTAAGCATCTACAACTAACACCAATCATAACCCATTCTCGAATTAACCCCCTCTACCAAGTATGAGGAAGCTATTTGGGAAACTCACACTTTAATAGTTTTAGTTCCCAGTTATTGTGAAAGTAATTCTATATTACTATTCAAATTAATTAACAATGATTAGGTTTAAATTGTCTAGATCTCATTAGTCGGCAACGCACCAAGTTGTACATAACCGCGGACTCAGCTCATCGATAAGATTATACCCTGCAGGGTGCACTACTGGACCCATACTCGCATGATCAATCCAGTCAAAAACATTAGGGCCTCTCAACACAACTCTTTCCTTCACCGCAACAAGTCCAATGTAGCGTACCTGCACTTAAAATAAGGCAGATATCTGTGTATAGTGCAAATCCCTGGATCAATTCGTTTGCACACACAGTTTACAATGTAATATCACAACAAAGTATCAATTTTATTACATCGATGATCCAGACTTACAAAATATTCAATACAAGTTGCATAGCATAACGCTAGCTTTGAAAGAGTAAACAGCGGAAACACAATAGCAGTGAGTCTCCATCATCTTCATGTTGCCACATGCGAAAACATGTTGGTTGTAGACTCGAAACCTTTAAACGAAAACTCACTCGTCATCTGATCAATCTGCAATAAGAAAAATATTGCAACAACGTGGGTAAGATTCCATTAAAATGGAGTCTGGCAAGTGACACTATGGTGGACACTTAGTGGAATAACTCAAATAACCTATATGCATATTTGGCTGGTCGAGTTCAAGGCTATTTTGCATAAAGCCAATTTTTCCTAACTCTTTGGAAAACACTTTTCTTCTATTCGAGAGATTCGTGTCATGACAACCACTGTCTCATTCTACCCTTATTCACCCATCAAGTTTTATATTTTTGAAGTTGGAATGGGGGAATCCTCCGTTGATGTCCATGATCAGCTGCTCAAATTGTCCGTACCGGGGACACGGCTAAGTACTTAGATTTTAACTCTGCAGAGGTTGTGCACGTTCACCATTGTACCCATTCAACCCAAACTATCCTATACACTTTGAAAGTGTTAAGGAAAAGGAGAAGAATGAGACGAGATCTTTCAGAAGCATTTTCCCTCCCATTGCTGGCCTGACACGTTCCACCTACATTCCTCTACCACCACCTGTCAAGCCAGAGCGAGTCCAAGCAACTTAATTGATTAAGCCAGAGCCCATATTGGTAATGGCTGCACGGGAAGCAATCTTCACTCGGAGTTCTTCAGATCCCTTTGTTCCTGGGTGGCCATCCACAAGTGAATATCCCACAGGTAAAACCCCTGGGACAACACTCAACTCATACAGCCAAGCAACCAATTCCACCCAGGTGTTTGATTATAACTTAGTAGAATTTAACATTTTATCAAAATAGTTTTGCATAGCATCAAAATTCTACTAAGTATTTTCATAGGAACCTAGACACAGGAATAAGGAAGTCTAAACGGGGCTTTCATAGCAATACTATCCTACACATGCTTATAGAAAAATAATCTACTCATGCATAGAAAATACTAGGACTTTTATGAGGTGTGCCACTTGCCTTTGTATGATGTCTTTGCTCACAAACTCTTTTCAACGTTATTCGGAGCTCTCCGTTCAATCTAACAATATAGGCAAACAACAATACAACAATCATAAAACAAAACAACACAACACATACAAGCATACATATTGAACAAACAAGTTTCAAAAACTTCTAAGGAAAACATGTCATGCATGATATGCAAATTATTTCTAAGGACTAGAGATGCATGTCATGCCATGAAAATCTTTTAAGTCAATGCAAGGAAATGTGTTGGTAAAAAAATGACTAAGGACTAAGATCAGAAGTTGGACAAAATAACTTTGTTATAAATTATCTTGATTAAGCACTCAAATGGCTTAGCCATGATGTGCATAAAATACTTACAAAAATACTATGTTTATTCTTCAAGGTGATCCACAATTATTATCAACTCTTTGTAAATTGGATATTCACTACAGCGAGAGAGAAAGACACCCGGCCAGCCACTTAAGTTGTGGGACAGGTCTCATGCACGTGGACATGTAAGGTTAGTCTCCAGGCCGCTTCATCTCACTATGCCGCTAGGATCTAACAAACTTCAAGATGGTAATATTATGATCAAAACTTGTTTAAGTCTAATGTGAAGACAAGATTAGGAAAGAGGGAAAAGAAAGAAAGATGTAGTTGGTCTTCCAGGCTCCATCTCCAGACTTGTAATATTCTCCTTGGTGATGTCTTGATTGAATTCTTGGTAGACTTGAATAATCTTCAGACTTGATGATTCTTGAATCACCGAGGCTGGTCTTGGAATTAACTTAGCATTCAAGAAGTCTCAGAGAAGAAAGGAGAAAAGAAAGAGAGAGGGAGCAAGACTTAGAATTTTTTTCTGCTTGGTCTTCATGAACTTCTTCTTGATATTTCTTCTAAGTGCTTCTGCTCCTTGAAGGTACTTCTGAAGTCTAGTTTTGGCTAAGTCCTTCAATGGCCTCCTAGCTCCATATTGAAAATCTTAAGTGTCTAGTGCATAGCACTTTTACCAAAACACTAAGTTTGAATCCTAACTTAGAGAAAATAATGGAGGAGTTTTCCTATGAGGAGTATAACTATATAATAAAATAAGTTATGCATGGAATGCAAATTTTAATCACAAGAAAGCATCATAACAACTTTTTTGATTTTTATAAATATGCATAAAGTTATAATTGCAATTTTATTAATTTGTATTATAGGAAACTAAATTAAAAGGGTAAATACAAGATCAAAGTTTTCTGTGATTAAATTTTTTTAACAAAATTTTCTAAATGGTGCTAATAGATAGTGGGAATTTAATTAAATTTTTAGCAATTAGATTTACTCAAAAATGATTTTTCTATCAAGAGTTATGTCAAAATTATTCAAACTATTTAATTTAAACATATACGTAATCAACCATCAAAATAATACTCATAATTATTTTATAGCAGAGGCATCAAGTTATAAATATTCCAAAGTTTCTAAAACAATTTTATTTGCAATTTTTGTATTTATAGCTTTATGACAAATATACTCAAATCATCCATTTGAAATTCGAATATTTTACACTAAGTCAAATTTGAATTCTAGCAGATCTAAAATATTCTACATGTGAAGGGCTTCTAAATATATAAAATTTATCTAATTTGGATGTGTGAATAAAAAGTTATAACAATTCTATGATGAAGGGGCTTTTCTGCAAAACAAGCATTTAATTCTATTCGGAAATAAAACAGAAAACAGAGAGGCCACGTGGCATGCTGCGATTGGCTGGGCTCGGCTCAGCTCGGCTGAGTCTGAGCCGTGGCTCGGCTCCATTAAATCTGGATCGTTAGATCCAGATCCAGAGGATCAGATCTGAGTACCGGTTCGTTTGGGCTGGATCTAATCTAGGCCGTAGAGATCCGATCCAACGGCGTACCTTGCTCTGACCGGAGGTGGTGGCGGTAAGTCGCCGGAGACGAAGGGGACGACGGCCCCCACGGTCGGACTTGGGCGTCTCGGTCGTTCCGGTGGCCTCCTTGCTCCGGGATGGTGACGGCGAGGTGCAGAAGGACGTGGGGGGAGGCGAAGCACGTGGTGGTGTCCTTGATTTCTTCCTGGAGCAGTGGGGAGAGGCGGCCGGAGCGGTGAAGACCTCCGGCGGTTCCGGCGAGCTCGGCCCACTCGATTCCCTACACAAAACCATAGTCCAAAGGGATGAGGAGGTGCGCAAGGACTTGGGGAAGAGAGGGGGGAGGGTCTCGGGCTCGGGTGCGTGCTACCGTGGCCGGAGTTGGAGAAATCGGCGGCGGCGATGGAGGAACTCCGGCGAGAAAAATTGCAAGTCTTGGGGCGTTTAAGAGAGGGCTTTTGGGGGGAAAGGAAGGAGGAGGTCGAGGGCTATTAGTAGGAAGAAACGGTGCGAAGTTTGGTGGAGTAAAACTCCCGCAATCAAGCGAATTAAATCGGTAGTTTTCGGAAACGATTTCCGTCCAGAGCTTGAAGACGATGCTGACGTCATCGTTGACGTCAGGGATTTGTTTTTCTGAATTTTCTTATTTCTTTCATAACTTTTGATTTAAGACTCCAAATCAAGTCAAATAAATTTCTAATAATTTGTAAAAAAAATATCTTTGTGTTAAACCAGTTGTGGGCATGTTTTAAACATTTTTCAAAATTCAAAATTTTGAATTATTGATTAAATACAAATTTGGCACTTAATGTCAAATTTGAAAACATGGCTTAAATAATTTCATTTTTGGCTAAATAAAATTTATAAAAATACATTTTGGGTTTTAGTACAATATTAAATAACATAACACATCTATTTGAATTGAAAAGGGAAAATGTAATGTATTCATTTTTAATTCAAAATATTTTGTGCACCATTAAGTTTTATATTATGATAAATCATTTGAAAACTCTATAAAATACCTTTGGAAAAGATTTTTGATTTATTTCATTTCTTATATTGAATATATTCATGAGAATCATTTTATGTTTTGTACATTAATGAGAATCATTTAAGCTAAGGAATGTTTATTTGGATAATTCATTAATTATATAATCTATGAAGTTTTAAAGTTATAACCTATAGACTTGTAATTTCCAAAACTATGTTTTGAACTTATGTAAGATAATAAAAACAATTTGACCATGTTTTAAATAGTTTAAAAGGATACTTCTAAATATTATTTTAATTTATGAATAGTTATGGCTAAGTTATTTAAGTCAAATACTTACAAAGAAACTTTGTATTACATGAAAATGGTTTGAAGGTTGGGAAATCATTTATCAAATTACATATTGAGGTTTAAGAAATACAATGGATAATATAATGTTTAACCTAAACAACTTTTGAAAATAATAATTATTTGAGATATTTAAATTAATAAACAATTTAGAAATTGCTATGAAGTCCTTTATGGTTGGTTTTATTATTCATTTTAAATGTTTTATTTTAATCAAACAAAAGTCTTATATTTCAGTGATTTTTTAAACATTTTAAAATATTGGGATGTTAGATCCAAGGAGCCACGGGAGCTATGCTGGTCCCGGCCAAAAGGGTGAGGATTCCCGCAGGACACACCCCTCCGCACCAACAGGCCGCGCCCTATATGCATGAAACAAGGCACACCACCAAAGTAAAATACTACACTAGTATCAATGCATATGAGACAAATGGAAAGCCCGAACAAGGTGTGGCTCCTGGACAAGTTGAAGTTTGAGTTAAAGTCGAAGGGGCCTCCATAGGGCCTCCCACAAGTGGTTAGTGCGCTCAGTCTTGGATTAGGGGAGAAAGATCTCAGTTCCTAGGTCGACACTTAGCAGAACAAAGCACCTCGAAAGGCCTTCCACCAGTGCCTTATCTTTAATTATAATACCCAACATATAGCAACATTTTATTAAGGTAAAACAATCTATCATGCTAAGCATATGAAATAAAAGACCAACATACGACTCACACAACCAACTCTAAGCATGCGTTATGAATCGCAAAGGCTAACAGATAAACATACAACATGTGATGGGATGTGGGCATAAAGCTGTATGGGCTGCAAGATAAACATGTGATGGGATCACGATAAAGAATCGAATACTAGGGTAGCAGAGATCAACGGCGGGTATGAAATACAATGTATAGGTAAACAAGCAAACTTTGCTTGCCTGGAATCCCGCATGGAAGCAGATCTTGTCATTGCTCACACATCTCAACGTCTTAGCCGCGAAGAAGCAACAAACACTGGAAAGCGTAAAAGATGCATTTTACAACTACGGCAAAAGATCCAGCATGATCATACGAGAATGATGCATGACATGGCAAGATGCAAAACAAATGCAATTAATCCAAATTAAGCGGAACCGGGATTCTGACAATCAATATTTAGATTCGAGTTATTTATCTACACATCATATTAAATGCTGGTTAACATGGCAAGACATGGCATATATGATCTAGTCAAATTAAATGTAATAGGGCATTATATAATTAATTACCTCACACATTCCAAATTTATTTATTTAGGTGCAACTAACAAACTACACTAAGAAATTAAAACAAATGATGCAACATGGCATAAGAATAGCATAATGTTGTTCATTGCATTTTTCTGATAATAAAACATCTAAATATTATTTTATTTGGAGTTATAAAACTAAAGTTATTAACATTTAAAAGTTAGGGGGTGTTCTGTAAATGTGCAGGGACTTATCTGTGATAGAAAAGTACTGCTGAGGGTTCTGCGGTGAAAACAGAGAGCACAGGGGCTCGGGTGCAAGATTACATCGCCTTTCTCTCTTTGGGAGTCAATGACAGGAGGGACCCACCTGTCAGCGGGAGAAAAGAAATAAAATTTGGGCAATTTATTCCACGGGCCCAGGATTTGATCTAGCGTCGAGACGCGCACGGATTGGTGCCATGTACTTGGTCTACTTGGAGGGAACTGGATACCCGTTGCGCGTCCTCGCCTTGAGCAGCCTCTGTCACGGAGGAGAGGTCGAAGCCTAGCGTGAGGAGTCTGAGGTTGGTGAAGATGCGATCAACAACCACTCCCAGGAGCTGCCGGCTCTCGTCCTCGATCATCTCGCGAAGCTCGGTGACGGGGCCCTCGAGTGCCGTGAAGAGCTGGTCAAAGTAGACTATGTACATGGCAGCATCCAAGCTTCAGACTTGCAGCGACGAACTGCAGAAGCCGCGACGCAGCGGCGATTCTTCACAGATGCTGCGCGATGGCAGGCTACCAGAGCAAGGGGGGAGGAGGGGACGGAGAGGGGATCACGGGGAGGTTTCTGGTGGAGTGGATCGAGCTCGGGGACGAATCGATTGTCGAGGGAGAGGAAGACGAGGTGGAAGTCTCCCGTGTGTGTGGCAGCGATTGTAGACGACGGCGAGCTTGACGTCAATCATGGCGGCGCTCCGGTCCGGCTCCTGCTCCGACTCCTTTGGAGATCTTGACGAGGCCGAAGCCACGATTCCATTCCCGCACCTAAGAGGACCTCGTGGTGACCATGGCGACGGCTCGGTGAGCTTCATATTTCGGTAACGGAGGTGGCTCCCTGCGTGTCTCTTTGGTACGGACGAAGGGGAAGAAGGAGAATGCTCGGCCAAAAGAAATAAAGGGAGTTGGGCCAGAGTGGGGGTTTCGGCCCAGGTAAGCCTTCTCACTGTTTTTTATTTGTTTTGTTTTTATTCTTTTCCATTTTATATCTTTAAAATAAAATAGAAAAGGAATTTGAATAAGGAAACTTTACAAAATAGTGTTTGTTTCAAATAGGCAATTTAATAAACTAGTTTTTAACATTTGCAAAATATTTGAAATATCACATTTCAATTAATTTGATTTGCATTAGAATTAAAAGTGGGAAATGAATTTTAATGCAACAAAATTATATTTAAGATTGACAAATACAAATGATGCATTATGATGTCATGTTGATGCAAAAAAAAAAACAATCTAATTTGGGAAAACCCGGGGCGTTACAGTGGTGCTTCTTGTGCTGCAGCTGGCGGTGCTTCTAGTGCTGCAGTTGTAGTTGCTTATTGTGCTTCTTGTGCTGCAGCTATGGCTCTACCACGTTCTGGACACTTTCTTTTGGTGTGGCCTGGCTCATTGCACGCACTACAGTGGCCAATTATGCCATGCCTGCTATGCCTCATGCCACCTTCCTCTTGTAGTGGACTTTTTCTTCTCTTTTTACTAGGCCTACCAACTTGTTTGTCAAATTTAGGTGGCCTAATTTCAGGAGCAACTTTTTCTTGTCTTTTTTACTAGGTACTACAATGGCCAATTATGCCATGCCTGCTAATACTCCGGCATTTGCGTTGAAAAACATTGTACTTCCTGGATTTGATCTTCTAATCTCAGCTGCAAAATCCCATAGCAAATTATACTGTGACAGTTCATCCCTGTGGATCTGCTTAAGTGCAATTCTTCTAGCCCTTTCTAGCTTGCTTTTACTGGCTGTCATGTTGAAATCGTGTTCTATAATCCTAGCAAAGTTCTTCAGTGACATGTTGTCATGACACCTGAATTTTTCCACGTAATGAGCTGCTAAATACCTTGCTGTGAAGTGTGAACTGCTCTATCTTGAAATCTCTTTCACACTTGTGATGGCCTACATATTTCTTCACTGTCCAAGCTTTCGATCTGCTATCAGGTCCAGCATACAAGTACCAGGGACAATCTTCCTCACAACAAGCCCTAATCCTATGCAAATCATTCTTCTGATAGTGCACGCCTACCCTTTGCTGCAAAATGTATTCTTGTATTGCTCCTCTAAGCTCTATCACTAACAGAAAGACCATGCCAAGCCTAAATTCCACTTGTCTCATATTCTCTGGCCTCCACCTTCTCAACTTCTCTTTCTTCTTCATCTTCTTTCTACCTTGCTTGTCGGCAACTTCTACTTCTTGTGTTGAATCAGCTGCTTCAACATCTGAATCTTGCAGCTCTTCCAAATCTTCATCTGTATCATAATCACTGTCCTGCTCCCATTTGGATTTCTTTTTCTTTTTTCCCTCCAGTTTCTCGTCTACCCATTCTTCAAACAAATCATCATCATCTGCAGCTAGCTCATTGTCAGAATCCACCCACTCTTCATCCAATTCACTATCAATGTCATCATCCGAACCATTTTCTGCTTCTTCTTCCACATCAAGCTTCCTCGTGCTTCTTCTTCCACATCAAGCTTCCTCGTTCTTCTTCTCAGCTCATGTCCATTGCTATGTTGATGCTGCCTAGCTGGAGAACTGCCACTGCTTGCTGTTGTAGCCTTATACTTGCCACAAGTTGGGTTCAACACATGAGACAAATTAGGAGAGCCGGCGATCAAGACATCATCAATTACAACATCATCATCAAAATTCATATCTTTGTGGTCCACAAAAATATGAAAGTACTGAAATTTGGGAACAACAAAAATCATATGCATTATGTCCACATCTCGATCTACAATGCGGAGTCCTGAACCGAGATCCTTTCTAGGGAGAAGCTAATACAAAGTATATTTTTGTCGATCAGGATAACCTAGCTGCTCCATAAAATCTGTCAGCCACAAAGGTGACCAAGTATCTGCTTCACATCCATCAAATCTTGCTTCCTTCCCATCGACATAGCTCTTGGCAACCCTAAATCCGCAAAAAAAACCGCCATAATTGATTTCTACTGTGAATTCCTCCTTAAGCGGACCTAGATAGCACGAAATTCTTCAGACTATGATGGCCATTCGACCTAAACATCTATCGCGAGCTGGCTGCACGAATTGGGGATTTAGGGTTACTCACCGTAGCGGGGAGGAGAACCGTTTGGTCGCCGGAGCTTCGACCCCTTGCTCAGGGGCTCGTTCCTCGCGTTCTCCATGCCCGCCGCGGCCGCAACCGCTCCATCGCCTCCGGTCATCACCGGAGTAGCAACGCCGCCGCCTGCTCGCCTCCAGAGTCGCGGGACAAAGAAAGTCTCGACTGGATGGGGTTCAGGGTGCATTGTGGGAGGCCCACGGAGCCCACTACCCAAGCCCACCTAAAATCACATGTGGACGCCCACGGGTAAGAGAGAAAATTGAACGGGCCATGTGGGGTTGCCCTAGTCGCCCATGTCGGTGCCCACCTCCCCCACATCTAACCATGCTACGCATCATTCCCCAATCTCGTTCGATCGAGAGCCAGCGAGCGCCGCCGCCTACCTTCCCATGGCCGGACCGGTGTCACCTCATGCCCTTGGGGACGGAGGTCTTCCCTACACCTGCTCATCCCCCCTCCCATAGATCCATTCCTAGCTTCGTCGACGCTGCACTGCCCGAGCTACATGTCGAGCACACGGTCGTCGGTGGCGAAGTTGCGGTCATAGAGCGCTCCGAAGCAGCGGCCGGAGGAGGTCGTTGTCGGCGGCTCTGTGGTGCGGAAGCGGGTGCCACTGAGAGAGGTGATCATTCTGTAGGAGGCAAGGGCGAGCCTGAGCGGCGGCGTGCAGTGATCGTGCAACAACCGGGAGGAGGCGTTCAACTTCCAGAAGACCGTGGTGAGCTGCCTCGACCACCGCTCGTCGGAGGACAGGGACCGAGACTTGTTCCTGCAGCACAAGGGATGGTGATGGATCCATGGACGTTGGTGTTCGTGACGAAGTGCTAAGGTTAATTACCGACCTGTTAATTTTCTACTACTGGTGAGTGTTCTTGTAATCTGTAATCGGTTGCCTTAACCCATGTGATCATGTCTCCGTTCGAATGATTTTTGACCGAAGCTGGTTTGAATTTAACCCATGTGATCTGTAGTCGTTCGCCCAGGCTACTTGTCTAGCCTGTAGCTTCATGTGATATTTTCTGAATCTGATGCACCTATCAGTATCATGTGGTATTCGTATGCGGTATTCGTGGGCACCCGCATATGATTAGTGGGCTTCCGCGGGTGTCCAACATAGGATGTGCGGGACTGTGTGAGCATTAAGCGGTTGCCCACGAGAATTCCCACCTGCAACCTGAGATGGGGTACGGTGCGAAATATGATACAAAAGCAAACGTTGGGGGTGACTTGCAAAATTATACCTCTGATCGTTAAGCTGTGTGGACCCCACGTTCGACGTGGCATCAGTTAACCTGACTAAGAACGGTTTAGGACCTGCAGTGAAGCATCTAAAAAAGAATTAGGATCTCGATGTTCCGTTTTAAATAATAGGGACCAAACTGACGCTGCCACAAAAGAATAGGGACCGCTGATGCGGTTTCCTCTTAAGGTTCTCCTCCCAGAACTGCTTGAAGATGCAGTCGTAGCACCTGCCGGCGCCGTCGACGTGGAAGTAGTGGCACCATAAGTCCCTCGAACTCTCATTTGCCTAGTTCTTCTTCGGACGAACTCCCTCATGCGGCCACTCTTCGTCTCCTGAGCAAGCCATCCTTGCCCGCGGCGGCGCCGGTCACCTCTTCCACCGCCCGAGCTAGTGTGGCCGCCCCTCGTCGAGACCCGCTGCCGCCCGAGCGCGCACGTAGCTTGATGCCACTGAGCACGCCTGAACAGGAATCCGGCACCTAGAGGGGGGGGGGGGTGAATAGGTGCTATTACAAATTTTAGGTCTTTTCAAATTTAGGATCAACACAAAGGTAAATTCTCTAGATATGCAACTGCGGTGAATTTACCTAAATGACAAGCTAAGCAATAACAAGAGTACAAGACAAGCAAGTAAGGGAGTAAGGATTAGGGGAACCAAGTGAAGCACGCAGAGACAAAGATGTAATCCCGAGTTCCACCCAAGGGTGTACGTCTCGTTTGGAGAGGTGTGCGCTACCACAACAGGTTAGTCGCAACGCCACAAACCTTCTTATCCGATTAACTCAACCACAAAGGTTGCGAGTTCACCTCCCACTATTGATCCCCTTTTAGGGCAGAGATCGAATCCCTTACAAACGCTTAAGACACTCACCCATAAATTAACTGGGGGCTCTCAAGATGACCACAGAAGGTCAAGGACCACAAAAGGTCAAGAACCACAAAAGGTCAAGGCAACACCAAGATTACAATAATGGTGAACTAGGTTTTCCTACTGGAAACCCTAGCCACGAAATCCCCAAGTGAATGGGGAAGAAATACAAATCTCTTCGGTGAAGATGTAGATCCGGCCTTCTCCTCCAATCCTCCAAAGATCAACGGATTTGAGTGGGGGGGATTGGGAGATCTTGATGATTTGAGCTTTCAAGAAAGGTAGGAGAGAGAAAATCTGAGAGCTAGCTGTTCTTGAGGGAGTGAGAGGGTATTTATAACCCCTCCCCATTTCTGACCGTTATCTGTGTCGACCAGCCGGAAATTCCGGTATAAGTCATAACCGGAAATTCCGGTCACTCGGGATTTCCGGAGAATTGAAATTTCCGACAGAATTTCCGGCTAGAGTCAGAACCTTTTCCTCTTATTTCCTTAGCAGATTTCTTGAGTGTTCTTCAAGATGCACTCGGAAATTCCGGTGAATGGAAATTTCCGAGCACAATTTCCGGTTGAGATCAGAACACTTCTCATTCTTGACTTAGCCATTTCTGAGGGGTCTTCTGGGGGCAATCGGAAATTCCGGTAGATGGAAATTTCCGGTCACAATTTCCGGCTCGGGTCAGAACACTTTCTCAATCTTGACTTAGTCGTTTCTGCGATGTTCTTCTTGGTGCAATCGGAAATTCCGGTGAAATGAAATTTCCGAGCACAATTTCCGGTTGAGATCAGAAGCTCTTCTCAAATTTTCCTTAGCCAATTTCTGTGAAGTTCTGGTGAACTGGAAATTCCGGCCCTAGAAATTTCCGGCTCAAATATTCCGGTTCCTGGAACAATTCCAGAACAACTTCTTCTTCGCATTTTTGGCTTTGATGCATATGATATTAAATCACATACAAGCTGAAATACTTAGCATTCTATTAGTACATCATTAGTATTGTTAACTAACACACAAAACAATAGGGATTAAGAAATGTTCTTTCAATCTCCCCCTTTTTGGTGTTATATGACAATACCAAGATTTGCAAAGAAAACACGAATGCTATATCATGTTCTAAAGAAAAAAGGCCCCCCCTTAAACATGTGCATACGAGAACAACAAGATATAAACGGAAAGGAGCAATTTTGCAATATGGAAGACATGATATCAAAAGAGTAGAGAGACAATGTACAAAACTATGGTAATATTTGAGGCTTGATAAAATTTCATACCTTGTGCATATAGAATATGAAGAGAATACCAACACAATAGATTTGAAGTCTCAGCCATAGATAATAAAGATAGCATGGGATTGTCTCATTACACACAAAGTTCACAAGGAGAATGATTAACAACCACTAATAAGATAAATGGACACTAGCGCAAATGAATGATAAAGGCAAATGCTTGTGCACGAACCCATGCAAATCCCCGAAGTGCCTACTAGAGCACCTTCTCCCCCTTTGGCATCGAAACACCAAAAAGGAAGAAGAGCGATGCTACGTCCCAAGGCAGCCATCACTCGGAAGGGGTGTCCTCATCATCCATCTCCTCCTCATCATCAGCATAATCATCACCAGAAGTATCCTCATAAGCCTGACCCGTGGTGTAGGAGCTGCCACCAAGATCACTCTCAATCTGAGACCATGGAGACATAGAACCCTGGTTCCACTAAGCATACATGAGAGGAGCAGACAGGTCATAAGGAGCATGAGAGCCAGATGCGTGATGGAGAATCAACTGCTGATCGTGAGCAAGCTGGCGGCGATCCTTGTAAGCTGTGTATTGTTCCTTGCAAATATCAATGTTCATGCAGAGAATGTTGCGTTGGAACCAATTCAACTTCTTCATCTACCCAGAGGTGGAGGGAGCAAAAGATGGGGTAGCAGCCTTGCGAGCATCTCCCATAAAGGAACCATCCCAGGTGGACTGAGAGGTGGGCACACTCTGAGGCACATCCACGGTCTTCTTCTCATACAGCTTCTTGAAGTCATGAACCTCCGACTCATCATCAGTGAAAGTATGCTCCGGTGTCGGGTTATGACTCCCAAGAATCGGGGGTAGTCACTTCCTGAAGTGTAGTTCGGAAAGGGGATTGAACGCGGAGGTCTAAACCCTCAAGTGGCTCCGCGGCGTTGCTCGCCGGACCCGAAGAAGACACATACGACAGAGGAAGACACCAGCCTTTACCCAGGTTCACGGCCCTCGTGGGGAGGTAAAACCGCTACTCCTGCTTGTCTGTATTAGATGTGGAAGGATACAGTGTAGTGGAGCTTGCTGGAGGTCCCCTTGATGCAGTTCTTGCCTGGGGAGGGAAGCGATGGTCTTCTTCATCCTCCGGCCAGAGGCTATCCTAACAGGTGTTGCTAGGGTTAACAAGGGTTTGTAGCACGCAAAGGGCCGACCTTTGCTACGATGGATGTCTTGTCCCTTTTATAGGCGCCTCTGGCCTTCTCCTTCGGCTTGGCCTTCAAGGTGGCTCCCACATGCCAGGGGCAGGGTGGAGCATGAGTCCACCACTCTCCCTTCGTCCATGGACTCGGTCCATTGTTGATAAAGGTGGGCACGGTGGCCGACCGCGTTGTACTGCCCGCAGAGAGGGCAGTCTCTGAGGTGGAGCCCACGATGACGTTCTCCGTTGGAGGGTTGCGCCGTCCACCCGCTTTATCGTCAGAGTAGAAGGTCCTGGCAGCTGCACAGCAGGTGGAGCCGCTTTATTGACCCCTTTATCATCAAAATGGCAACGGGGGTGCTTGCGTCACCAAGTGGACGTGGCAGAGGCCATGTGCGTCTTGTCGTACTTCCTTGGCCGCGATGTTTCCCTTCAGGCCTGAGGAGGCCTGAGGGGAGATTCATGTTGGACCCCGTCGAGGGGGGTTGTCGCCTCGGGAGGGTCCCCTGAGGCGAAGGATCCCTTGAGGCCTTCGTTTCCTCTTCAGGCCCTTGAGGGGAGTTGCCTCTCGAGGGTCCCGCCAGGCGGTGACGCCTGGTCCTTAGTCGTTTCGTCCGACTGGCCCGCGTGCGAGGCCTAGGGGGGGGAATGGGCTCTCCATACCCTAGTTCCCACTGGGCCGACAGTATCCCCCGGGCCCATGATGGGCACGACTGAGCCCATGGGCTTAAGCAAAGCGTCGTGGGCCCTTAGTGCCCAGCCGACCCGAGCCACGCGACACTTGGACGAATAACGGTCTCGCACGATCCGGGGCGTAGGTCGTGGGGTTCCCACCACGCCCCGGTAACTGCTCCTTGAGAGGACATAAAATCCGAGCGAGGCAGCAAGGTCCGTTACCGTTTCCCGATCTTCGAGCGGAAATTCCCGCTTCCAAGAGCTCTCCGCCTCAGCTCTCTCCTAGGAATTTCCGTTTTCCAACTCCATCAATCCTCAAGCTTTCTTGATAGGCCCAGTAAAGAGCAAAACCGCCGCAGGGTCATTGTCTCAGGTGGCGGCTCTGGAGGTAGTGCAGGGAGCAGCCCTCGTGGGCGCGCGCACTGATCTTCACGCGTTGGAGAGGATCCGCCACCTGGTCGCGGGTCCGGCCAATGAACACGGCGCCAACGCGCTTCAAACTGCTCGTTTCCGGAGATTTCCTCCAGGGTTTTATCCCATTTTTCTCCATGCCGTTACCGCAGGGCTGGTGCCGCCGTACTCGCCTTTCTTGGAGGCAGTGCTGGAGTTTTATCAAATCCAACTCCTTCATCTTCATCCAAATTCCGTACTCATCTTGTCCATCTTCGCCTATCCCTGTGAGGCTTATCTGGGCGTGCGCCCCTCGGTAGCGCTCTTCCAGAACTTCTACTCGCTGCGGTGCACGGCTACCGGCGAGCGAACTGGGTGCGTCTCCTTCCGCATCGCGGATGGCATGTGGAGCGTATACATTCCCATGTCTTGGAGTGGAGACAAACCTGTCACGGCCCTTCTCAATAAGGTGGGCGACTTTCGTCAGAGGTGGCTGCTTATCGGCGTCCATTCGCCCTGCGCATTCTTAGATGTCCCGGAGGCGCCGCCCGTGAAGAATTCTCACTGGGGCAAGTCAGCCCTTCACGGCGTAGACAACGCACATCTGGTGGGGCGCTTGAGCTTCCTCCGCGAGGAGGGCCTCACGGGGCAGATGGTCGTGGCGGACTTCGTGACACGCCGTATCGCGCCCCTACAGGCGCACTCGGAGCCAATGTGGATGTACAATGGCTCCTCGGACCCAATGCGGCTTCACCCTGAGGATCTTGGCTCGGACGTCGTCGACACCATTTTGAGCATCCTTTTTGCTAATCCAGAGGTGCCTGGGAAGATCGCTGGCTCCTTGCGACCTCTGCATCAGCTCCCCCTGGGTGACCGCGTGGACGTTTTGGAAGGAATGCCAGAATTTACCCCGTACGGTCTGGCGGGGGTGATGGACCAGGTGGTCGCTCCGTCGCCGCATGTGGCCGCCGGAGTTGACTCTTCATCAGCCTCCCGTGCTTGGAGTGGCGAGGAAGCTGCCGCGACGGGAGATGCGTTCCCCTCGAGGCATGAGCCATTTACCGACCAGATTTGTGATATCTCGTCGGGTGACGACAACGACTTTGTTGTGGCGCCTTCGCGCCCCGTGGAGAAGGAGACCGAGGCGGGGTCGACCTCCGAGACAGATGCCTCACATGGGAGGCGCGAGCCTCGCACCAAGGCAATGGTGGATCGCTCTGAGGTAAGGCCCTCAGACATCCCCTCCAAAAGAAAAGCTGGGACGACTCTGGAGGGATCCGACGCCAAGTCCACACCTTCCTGGCGCTCTCCAGGCCTGTCGTGGGTTGACGCCGGTGCTTCTCCCTCAGGGTGAGAATTCACGGCATTTGGTCATTTCGGGTTCTTGTTGTTTTCCCTGCTTCGTCCTCTCCTGAACCTCTTTCCTTGGGCTTTTTGTCAGCGATCTGGTGCCTGTGAAGAGCCGCCGGCTGCGCAAGGCATCTGAGGTGAAGAGCGCCGTGGCAGGGGCCTCGACTGACGAGGCCGCGAGGCCTGTGGAGGCGGCCTCTACGAGCCCCCTTGAGGGGGCGCCTCAGACGGAGGCGGTTGTGCCCCAGGCGGGGGCAGCAGGGCCTTAGGTGGAGGAGAGCACGGCCCGCCCAGAGGCACCTGCACCGCCCCCCCGAGCCTCTGTTGGTGGATAGCGCGGAGGAGAAGGCTCCCGCCTCACCTCGCGCTTTGACTCCCCCTCGCACGGCTACGCCTCCACGCGAGGCAACTTCGCCCCGCGCGCCGCCATCACCGCGTGAAGTGACGCCGATGCATGCGCCATCTCCACCGTGCACACCCGCGGCCCCCGCACCGCCTCTGGAGGAAGCGATCGAGGCGCCAGCGGGCGCGAGTGCGTCTGAAGGAGGGGGTGCTCCCTCGCCTCCTTGTCCTGTTTGAGAAGATGAGCGCCTTAAAGGCTCGAGCGCCGAAGCGGAGGCAGGCGCGGACGGAGGTGGAGCCACACCCAGCCCCCAAGCTCAACCTGGGGCTAGGCTCACGGGACCGAACGCCACGGCTGGGCCCTCGTCTATCCAGGAGCTGGTTCTCCGAGGCTGGGATTGGAGCGCGGGACGCCGCGAGGTGGCATTCGGCCTGGTGCAGGAGTCCTTGGAGGGCCTGAAGGCGCATCTCGCCCTCGGCGACATACAACTCACCCAGCAGCAGGAAGAACTTGCGAGGTCATGGGCGTCCTTCCATGCGGCCGTCGAGGCACGCCGTCGGGGGGATTTGGCGCTGCAGGTAACCCGCGAAGAGGCCACTCGCTTTGCCAAGGAAATCCACGACGGTGCCATTCGCGATGCCACAGAGCTTCTAGAGCCCCTTCAGGCAGAGCGCGACGCCGCCGCGGAGCTCCTGCGAGAGGCCACGACCGAGCGCGAGGCGATGGAGGGCTCGCTGGCGCAGAAATGCCGCGAGCTGGGCCGGTTGGAGTCCCAACTACTTTCTGCCCATCAGGCCGCGCAGGCTATTCTGGAGGAGGACCGCATGGGCTTGGCCGAGCGCGAGCGGCAGCTGGCCCTCACGGGGAGGGAGCAACAGCGGTGCGAGGCCCTCGAAGCGCGCGAGGGAGACCTGGCTTGGGCGATCTCGAAGTTCGACGAGCAGGTCGCTGCTCAGAAGCTTTCTGATGAGCGCTTCGAGCAGCGTTTCGCCAAGAGGATGAGGGCGGCGCAGAAGGAACTCGTGGAGCACAATAGGCAGCTCCGTCAGTCCCTCTTTCTGAAGTACCGCGCTCGGGTAGGGAAGCGGGAGGACCGCCTCAAGGCCAAGTATGCTGCGGACGCTCTGCAGCTCGCTGGGCTCGAGAAGGCCCACTCCAAGTTGGAGCGCCGCCTCAAGCGTGCCAAGGCTGGTCGGTGCCGAGCGGAGGAGGCTCGCGACGATGCGATTCACGACCTCGGCTCTTCGGCCAAGGGCGAGGCAGTGCAGGTGGCTCCGACGATGGAGTGGGCGGAGGAAGCGCCAGACTGAGCAAAGGAGGCCCGTGAGCCCTCAAAGCAGCGTGAGCGCTTGTTCGAGGCGTTGGTCGTACGCGGCGGCGAGCTTGCGGCGCGGCTCGGCGCGGACGCGCCGGTCCCTGGGAACCGAGGCCATGACTACGCCTCCACGTACCTGCCCTACTTCGACCAGCTCTTCGCGGCACTTGAGGGTCTCGTCGCCGAGCTTCGCGAGATGATCGAGGACGAGAGCCGGCTGCTTCTGGGGTGGTCGTTGACCGCATCTTCACCAACCTCAGGCTCCTCACGCCGGACTTTGACCTCTCCTCCGTGACAGAGGCTGCTCCAGGCGAGGACGCATGGCGGGTCTCCGGTTCCCTCCACAAGCAAGTTGACGCCTTCTGCAACCGCTTCAGGCGCGCGGAAGCTGCGGCTGAAGACAGCAAGGAGGAGTCTGCTCCGCCGAGCTGAGGAGGGTACCACAGAGGAGGTCCAAGGCGCTGCTTCTACCTGAGCCTCCCTTTATTGCGCCTGCGAGCGCTTGTATCAGAAATAAATGTGTGTTAAGCTTTCATAAGACCTTTGGCCTGTAATATACTCTTTATCGCTGTTTAATTCGAGCTTGTTTGCCCCCCGTGAGGTCTCTTTGGACTCAACTTCATGTCTATTTGTTCTCTGCGTTGGTAGGTCCCATCTCTTTGTGCCATGACTCCGCCACTTCGGTATGCAGGAGCAATGACTCCGCAAGGCCGGGGGGAGTTTAGTCCTAGGAGAGGTAAGAGCTCTGAGTCGCGATGCTCAAGTGCCCCGCTTAGATGCGCGAGTAGACCATGAAGCTTAAGGGAAAGCGAAGTCGCTTGAGGGGCAAACGTGCGCTAGGGAGACAAAAACGCTATTAAAGCGTGGGTGCGAGACTTAGCTTCTTGAGGTTTTCGCCCTGCGAAGGCTTTTCGCCTGGCGGGGTTGCCCACTTGAGGGGTCGCTCCTGGGGAGGCTTTTCACCTGGCGAGCTTGCCCACTTGAGGGGTCGCTCCTGGGTGCCTCTTCAGGCTTGTGGGGGATTTTTTCCTGCAGATGTTAGAGGGGCGAACCCAAACGCTGGAACACGGCTCAAGGGGCTCGTGCGCGCTTATAGGTCCCCTCGGGCGTTCCTTGCGAGGAGAGTAAGTACCAAGGACCTCTGTAGAGATGGCGTGTTTGTGGGATCTTGCCCTCCAGCCAGAGCTCAGACTCTTGGATTTTGCAGTGCTGCTGTTGTGTCATTTGATGCACTGGCACCGTACTCAGCCCCCGCTCGCGAGGTACGCCTATGGAGAGATATAAGCACACACTCCACAGAGTAACGCGATAATAAAACTCACTAAATGCATTTTAAAGCGGCACCAAGGCGCTAAGTTCACTTTGGAGCGAGATTGAGCCATTAAACTTGATGTTGCCAAGCTAATGTTTTGACCATGTCGAGGCATGTGGACCACCTATTAGTGGCGGAGACTCTCGACGGCCTGAGGTGGCTCGTTTTAATTGAGGGCTCGGAGGGTTTTCCCTCGAGTGAAGCCTTTGGGGATTGGAGGTTTAAGCCGTTGGCTTTTAACCCCTAGAGACATGGATGCTTGGAGGTTTTAGCCGTAGGCTTCCTCTTCCGCTTGTGGTCTCAACGTGACAATGATCACGGGCGTGACAATGATCACGTTTACGTTTTGTTCCTTTAGGAGACAAAAGTTTTGGGGAGGTTTAAGCTGTGAGCTTTTAACCTCTAGAGACTATGACGCTTGGAGGTTGAGCCGTAGGCTGCCTCGTCTGCTAGGAGTCTCGACGTGACAATGATCACGGGCGTGGCAATGACCACGTTTTACGTTTTGTTCCTTTAGGAGACAAAATTTTGGGGAGGTTTAAGCCGTGAGCTTTTAACCTCTAGAGACTATGACGCTTGGAGGTTGAGCCGTAGGCTGCCTCATCTGCTAGGAGTCTCGACGTGACAATGATCACGGGCGTGGCAATGACCACGTTTACATTTGTTCCTTTAGGAGACAAAGCACGTTTTTGGAGGTTTAAGCCGTGAGCATTTTAATCTCTAGAGACGAAAATGCTTGGAGGTTGAGCCGTAGGCTGCCTCTTCCGCTTGAAGTCTCGACGTGACAATGATCACGGGCGTGGCAATGACCACATTTGCATTTGTTCCTTTAGGAGAGAAAGCGCGTTTTTGGAGGTTTAAGCCGTGAGCATTTTAACATCTAGAGACGAAAATGCTTGGAGGTTGAGCCGTAGGCTGCCTCTTTCGCTAAATGCCTTGACGTGACTATGATCACGGGTAGAACTTGCGTAGGTGCATGATGTTCCATGGATTCTTGACGGGGACGCCGTCTTGAGTCTCGAGGCGAGCCGCGCTAGGCCTGGCGATGTGGGTGACCCTGTAGGGGCCTTCCCACATCGGTAAGCTTGTGGAGGCCTTCCTTGGAGAGGATTCGCCTGAGGACGAGATCGCCTGCCTCCACGGTGCGCGAGCGCACGTTGCGGCTGTGGTAGCGCCTCAGGTCCTGCTGGAATTTGGCCGCCCGAAGGGCGGCGCGGCGTCGTAGCCCTTCAAGGAGCAGCAGGTCGTCGTTGTGGAGGTCCTCTTGCTGGTCCTCGTTAAAGGAAAGTACCCGTGGGGATCCATGCTTTATCTCAGTGGGTAGGACTTCTTCGGCTCCATAGACGAGGGCGAACGGGGTTTCCCTGGTGGGCTTGTGTGGCATGGTACGGATGGACCAGAGCACCGAGGGGAGCTCGTTGATCCAGCCCTTGCCGTGGCCCTTGAGGACATCAAAGGTCCTGGTCTTTAGGGCATTGAGGACCTCTGCGTTTGCGCGCTCGGCATGTCCGTTGCTTTGCGGATGGGCAACTGAGGCGAAGCAGAGCTTGATGCCCATTCTTTCACAGTAGGCTCTGAAGATGCCACTGCTGAATTGGGAGCCATTGTCGGTGATGATGCGGTTAGGCACTCCGAAACGGCAGACCAGGCCTCAGATGAATTTCACCGCCGCGGCTGTTGTGATTTTGCGTGTCGCCTCCACTTCAGGCCATTTTGTGAACTTGTCCATGGCCACGAAGAGGTAGCGATATCCGCCTTGCGCCGTTGGGAAATGTCCCAGGATGTCCAGCCCCCAGACCGCAAACGACCACGAGAGCGGGATGGTTTGAAGCCCCAGCGCTGGTTGGTGGATTTGCTTGGCGTGGAATTGGCAGGCTTCACATGCTTGGATGATGTCCATTGCATCCTGAAGTGCTTGAGGCCAGTAGAAACCGCTCCTGAATACTTTGCCTACGAGGGTGCGGGCGCACGAATGGTGGCCGCATTCCCCGCTGTGGATGTCTTTGATCAGCATTTTGCCTTCTTCAGGAGGGACGCATTTGAGCGCGATGCCGTTTGGGCGCTTGCGGTAGAGAATTTCTTCAAGGATTTGGTACGATTTTGCTTGGCGGGCAATTCGCTCCGCTTCAACATCTTCCTCGGGAAGGACTCCTTTGCCAAGGTAATCTTTGATCTCGTCGATCCATCCTGTTTCTTGGTGCACCGCAGTGAGCAACAGACGCTCCCCTGTAGGGGGCCCGCAGTCAGGAGCCCCGCTTGTAGGTGGTGGCGGGAGTGCTTCGTCTGTGCTTGCGGTGATGGCCTCTTGGGGCTGCTTTATGGATGCCTTGACGAGCCTTTCTTCAAAGACACCTGGCGGCTGAGCTTGCCTCTTTGATGCGCGCTTGGCGATGTCATCGGCCTCTTGGTTTTCCTTTCTTGGGATGTGCATGAGCTCCATTCCCCTGAAGTTCTTCTCAAGCCTACAGACCTCTTCAAGGTATGCGGCCATGTGGTCGTCCTTAGGCTTGTAGCTTTTGTTTGAGAAGTTAACGAGCAGCTGGGAGTCGCCCTTGATGAGTAGATGCTTGACGCCTAGGGCGATTGCGGCGCGTAGGCCGGCAAGCAAGCCTTCATACTCGGCGATGTTGTTGGATATCTTGTCGATTCCGAAGCACAACTGGACTGCGTAATACAACTTGTCGCCTTTGGGGGAGATCAGGACTACGCCTACCCCTCCACGGCGACAAGCGAAAGCTCCGTCGAACTTCATGGTCCAGAGGCTGGGCATTGCGGCTCCTGAGGGCCCTTGCTCTTCTCCCAAAGGCTCTTCAGGGGTTGGGTCAGTCCATTCGGCGATGAAGTCAGCCAGCGCTCTTCCTTTGATTACCCTTGTGGTATCGGAGCGCAAATTGAATGGTTGTAGCTCAATGTTCCACCCTGCGACACGATCTGTTGCGTTTGGGTTGCGCAGTATTTGCTCCAGGGGAAAAGAAGTGACCACTGTGATGGGGTGCCCCTGGAAGTAGTGTCGCAGCTTTCTTGAGGCGATGAGGAGTACTGTGCTGACGAAGTAGACTGTATGCTCGACGATGGTAGTTCATGTAGCCTCGGCGTCTTTTGCCTGAGGTGGCCCAGCTTGACCCTCGAGCGGGTTTGCTTCAGGGGGCTTGCCCTGTGCCTCGAGGGGGTTGGCCTCAAGGGGCTTGCCCTGTGCCTCGAGGGGGCTGGCCTCAAGGGGCTTGCCCTGTGCCTCGAGGGGGCTGGCTTCAAGGGGCTTGTCCTGCGCCTCGATGGGGTTGGCCTGAGGGGGCTTGCCCTCGAGGTGGTTTGCTTCAGGGTACTCCTCAGCATGAATTCCTTGCAGCGGTTGACTTATGGCAGTCTTCTCTTGCGGCTTTGGGCCTGGCAGTGGGTTTGCGAGGGCTGCCCTTTCGTCGAACTCCTTGTCAGGAGGCTTTTCCTTTGGAGTTGCTGCACTGTTCTTGTGGAGCACTGGCTCTTCTCTTTCTACCACAAGGACATCACTGGCTGTTTGTGGCGTAGCTGACAAGTACAGCTTCAGGTGCTCGCCATGCCTCGGGGCTACCATTACTCGTGGGCTGGTCAGCTACTTCTTCAAGTCCTCAAATGCTTTTTCAGCTTCAGGGGTCCATTCGAAAGTGCCTGTTCTTTTCATGATCTTGAAGAATGGCAGGGCTCTTTCGCCGAACTTGGAGATGAATCGACCCAAGCTGGCCATGCAGCCTGCCAGGCGTTGCATGTCCTTTAGCCTTCGCGGAGGTTGCATGTCTTCTATGGCCTTGATTTTGTCTGGGTTTGCCTCTATGCGTCGATAGGACACGAGGAACCCAAGCAATTTGCCTGAAGGTACTCCAAAGACGCACTTGGCGGGGTTGAGCTTGATGTTCACCTTGCGCAGGCTGGCGAAGGTTTCTTCAAGGTCTCCGAGGAGAGTATTTGCTTCTCGTGATTTCGCAACAATGTCATCGACATATGCTTCGGCGTTTCGCCCCATTTGTCCGCCCAGTGCTATCCTCATCAACCTCTGGAAAGTGGCTCCGGCATTTTTCAGGCCGAAAGGCATGCAGACGTAGCAATACACACCGCACGGGGTGAGGAAAGTTGTCTTCTCTTCGTCCTCCTTAGCCATTTTTATCTGGTGATAACAAGAGAAGGCATCGAGGAAACAGAGGAGGTCGCAGCCTGCCGTGGAGTCCACAATCTGGTCAATTCTAGGCATGGGATAAGGCAGGCCTTGTTTACATCAGTGTGGTCGATGCAGAGACGGCCTCCTCTGGCGGGCTTTGGGACTACCACACCATTGGAGAGCCAAGTGGGGTGTGCGACTTCGCGAACGACTTTTGCCGCCTTGAGCTTCTCGACCTCCTTGACGATGAATGCTTGCTTCTCGGGGGCTTGTTTTCTTGCTTTTCGCTTGACGGGGAGCGCGTTTGGGCACACGAGCAAGTGGTGCTCGATCACCTCCCTCGGTACACCAGACATATCTGACGGAGTCCATGCGAACATGTCAGAGTTTGCCTGGAGGAAGGCGACGAGCGCGCTTTCCTATTTGGGAGGTAGCGCGGCGCCAATGGTGACGCTAGCCCCCGAGCCTTCAGCCCCCGAGCTGATGGAGCTCAAAGAGATCTTCTTTGTAGCAGCTGCCTCCTGGGAGAACAACTGCTTCTTCTTCTTGGGCCTCTCGAGAGGCTCTAGGTCCTCGTCTGCGGGAAATGCCATGGCGACAGTCTTGTAGGCCGTCTCAACGGCGCGCGTAGAGTCCAGGACATGCCCACGGATGGTGATCATGCCGGCGCTGCCGGGGATCTTGACCATGTTGTAGGCATGGTGCGTGAAGGCCATTTCGCGAGCGCGGGGTAGCCGAGGATGGAATTGTATGGCAGCCCGATGTGTGCGACATCGAAATCGATGTGCTCGGTGCGGTAATTCTCCTTGCTCCTGAATGTGACGGCAAGCCTGACCTGGCCTAGAGGCTCGATCGAGCCGCTGGTGACCCCCGTGAAGGGCCTCGAGGGCGTGAGCCGCTCGTAGGGCACTTGAAGCGCTTCGAACATATCTATGGAGATGACGTTCAGGCCTGCCCCGCCATCGATGAGAGTCTTAGAGACAGCCACGTTGTCGATGGTGGGGCGGCAGACCAGCGGGAGGGTTCCAACAGTCTTGGTGGACTTGGGGTGGTCCTGAGCGTCGAAGGCGATGGTGTATTGCGACCACTTGAGGGGCCTGGAGTTTTCCGTGCTTGGGAGGGTGGCGTTGAGCTCGCGGGCGAACTGCTTGAACTGGTTGTTCGATTTTGGCGCCTGCGCCCCCCCCCCCGAGGATGCAGGCAATGGCGCCCCTCGGGGCTTGGTAGCCGCCATCTTCCTCGTCAGGGAGGTTGCCGTTCTTTCCCGCGGCGTTGGCCTGGTTTCCAGATGGTTTCTGGTAGCCGCCCTTGCGTCCGCTTCCGTGGTAGCCACGGCCTCGACCGCGGCTGCCGCTGCCCTCTGCTTGCTCGCGCTCCTTGCTTAACCTTTTGAGGTCGAAGCAGGACTCTGTAGAGTGGCCGCGCCTGTTGTGATTGACGCAGAAAGGGCGGTGGTCATCTTTCCTCTCTCCAGGCTCGGGGGAGTCCCTGCGGGTGCCCTTCGTGTCAGGCTCTGCCGCGAGAACTACGGTGGCCTTGTGCTTGGGCTCCTCCTTCTTTTTCTGGCTCCGGGACCACTCGGCATGGTCGTCCCCTCTCGAGGACATCTTGACGAAAAGGAGTCCCTCTTCAGCCTTGGCGCACTTGTCCGCCAGGTCGAAAAGCTTCACCCCAGAGGTGAGCTTGTCGTGGATACCCAGCTTCTCGAGCATCCTGCTGTTTGTGATGCCCTCGCGGAAGGCGGCAATGACTTGAGTGTCAGGAATGTTCAGGATCTTGTTGCGCACTTGGCTGAAGCGCTGGATGTACTTGCGGAGCGTCTCATCCTTCCTCTGCACTACAGCGCGCAGATCGTTATGGGTGAGGGCGCGCTCGTATATCCCCTTGAAGTTGGAGACGAACTGCTTGCAGAGCTCCTCCCACGAGTTCACGGAGCCCTCAGGGAGGTTCAGGAGCCACGACAGCGCAGAATCGCGAAGCGCGTGGGAGAACCAATTGGCAATGACCTTGTCGTCTCCCCCCCGAAGCTTGGATGGAGGTGGTGTAAAGCTGCAGGAATTCGATGGGGTTGCTGGAGCCGTCGTAGCCCTTGGGGAGAGCCGGCCTGAACTTCTGTGGACATACCACACGACGCAGAGAGCGAGTGAACGCCATGCAGCCTGAGGTGTACGTAGCGACCCCGTGCTGCAACGCGTCGTGGTTCTGTTGGCCCGCCTGGCCGAGCTCCTCCACGAGTCTGTTCTGGCGATCTCGCTGGAGATCCATCCCCACACGAGCGTCGGGCGCGGTGTGCTGCACGATCAAGCAATCGTGCGGCGAGGTCGCGTGCCAAGCAGCCCTCTGCGCCGCAGCCGGTGCAGGCCCCGGAGGTGGCGGAGGCGCATTTGTTGCGACCGTGCCTGCGAGAGAGGGGTGCATGTTGGACTGCGACGGAGCGGGGCGCGTCGTGGCGATGCTGACGAGGTGGTTGAGGCGTTGGAGCCACTGCTCGTGGGCCTCTGCGGTGGGCTGATAGCGGAGGAGCTCATGCGCCATGAGCAGCACGGTGTGAGGCGCCGGGTCCGTCCTCCCAGGGCCGGAGCCGCTCGGGCGCTGCGTCGCGTGCGACGACTACGCGCCCTCCTGGTGCTCGGAGTTGTGCTCAGGCGCTTCTGCATGAGGGCCAGAAGGGACGCGCTCTCCACGGCGGGGTCGGCCCCGCTGTGCGCGGGCGGTCACGGTGCCGGACCGCGCACGTGCTCCTTCAGGTGCGCGTCGGGTGACGCGGGCGACACGGGTAGCGCGGGTGTTCACCATGGCGCGGAGACGAGCTTGAAGGTTGTTGACGCGCCTCAATCTCCTACCTGGCGCGCCAAATGTCGGGTTATGACTCCTAAGAATCGGGGGTAGTCACTTCTTGAAGTGTAGTTCGGAAAGGGGATTGAACGCGGAGCTCTAAACCCTCAAGTGGCTCCGCGACGTTGCTCGGCGGACCCGACGAAGACACACACGACAGAGGAAGACACCGGCCTTTACCCAGGTTCACGGCCCTCGTGGGGAGGTAAAACCGCTACTCCTGCTTGTCTGTATTATATGTGGAAGGTTACAGTGCAGTGGAGCTTGCCGAAGGTCCCCTTGATGCAGTTCTTGCCTGGGGAGGGAAGCGATGATCTTCTTCCTCCTCCGGCCAGAGGCTATCCTAACAGGTATCGCTAGGGTTTACAAGGGTTTTTAGCACGCAAAGGGCCGACCTTTGCTACGATGGATGTCTTGTCCCTTTTATAGCCGCCTCTGGCCTTCTCCTTCGCCTTGGCCTTCAAGGTGGCTCCCACATGCCAGTGGCATGGTGGAGCATGAGTCCACCACTCTCCCTTCGTCCATGGACTCGGTCCATTGTTGATAAAGGTGGGCACGGTGGCCGACAGGCGGCCGACTGCGCTGTACTGCCTGCAGAGAGGGCAGTCTCTGAGGTGGAGCCCACGTTGACGTTCTCCGTTGGAGGGTTGCGCCGTGCACCCGCTTTATCGTCAGAGTAGAAGGTCCTGGCAGCTGCACATCAGGTGGAGCCGCTTTATTGACCCCTTTATCACCAAAATGGCAACGGGGGTGCTTGCGTCACCAAGTGGACGTGGCAGAGGCCATGTGTGTCTTGCCGTACTTCCTTGGCCGCGACGTTTCCCTTCAGGCCTGAGGGGAGATTCCTGTTGGACCCCCTCGAGGGGGGTTGTCTCCTCGGGAGGGTCCCTTGAGGCGAAGGATCCCTTGAGGCCTTTGTTTCCTCTTCAGGCCCTCGAGGGTCCCGCCAGGCGGTGACGCCTGGTCCTTAGTCGTTTTGTCCGACTGGCCCGCGTGCGAGGCCTGGGGGGGAATGGGCTCTCCATACCCCAGTTCCCACTAGGCCGACATCCGGGAACTTGGACTTGATGAGCTTCATAATGTAAGGAGCATAGGGAATAGTGCCCATAGAAGTCAAGGCCTCAAACATCTCATTATGGATATAGTTCAACACATCAACACTCCAATCCGCATCCCCATCGGTGCTCATAGCAATGTTGTGGGCATGGAGGAGCAAGTTGCACAGGGGAGAAACCACATTGTGTTTGTTGCCACCACTTGGAGCAATGTTCTCCCACAAGATGCGCACGAGGATATCATAGAGGGGGAGCAAGTTCCGAGCAAGACCGGGGGTTGCACCCTTACTATAGAGATGTGTGGTATCCTTCTTGTTGAGCCTGTAGGAGTGGTGCATGCGGTAACCTTGAGGATTGTCTCCATCAAACTTGTAGCCCAATACCTTTGCAAACTCATACCAATAAGACTCGCAGTAGGTGTCTCCTGTCATCAACTTGATGGTCTTCTTTGAGTCACCCTTCATCACAAGAGTGGCAAAGAACTACATCACAAGCTGAGAATTGTAGTGGCACCGGGTGACCACTAGCCTTTCCAAACCCATAGCCTTGACTATATGGATAACTTCAACAAAGGAGGCCTTAGACTATAGTGCACGAAGGTTGTATGGCTGCATTTTGCGAATAGGCTTGGACAAAGTATAATAGACTTCCTTGAGGACGTATTCTTGATCAATGCACCAAAAGCTGCGGTCATCAAGGGTCTCATCCCTCGGCCTGAGATACCAATCTCCCTGACGAAACTGAGAATAGTCAACAACATACATCTTTGTGTACGGTTGACGAGCAGTGGGAGGTGGAGGGTCATTCTTCCTCTTCTTGGATTTGGGCTTACTAGCGAGAGCTTTCTTTGGCCTTGGGTTTCTTGAGGAGGCGGCATGCCCTTTGCCATGGACCTTCCGAATGATAGCCCTTGAGAGCCTCTGACTCTCCTCGGCGAGAGTAGGGCTCCCACTCGAGTCACCTATGAATAGCATAGATAGATGGCAAAAGATGAGTACACACAAGCCAGGAGTGCATACACACATTAGGAAGGCATTAGGTTGATCACATATAGCTAAACATTAGGAAATCTGAAATTTGTAATTTTCTGGTCAGACCGGAAATTCCGGTTCAGGATGGACCGGAAATTCCGGTCTGTCGAAACAGTGCAGATCTTGCGATTCAATATGTCTAAAACTAGATCGATCCAACAAAATACGAAACTAATGTATGCAGATGGCAGGGAATGACTCTAGGAACAACCTCTACCAAGCAATTTTAAAACAAATAACTCCACATCTAGATCCAAGTGCAAGCACCTAGGGTTAGGGAAAAGTGGAGTTACCCTCATCCATTGAGGACATTGCTTGGAAGAGAACGATCCTGGGGCGAAGGAGAACCAGACCCGGTCGAGAAGAGAGATCCTCGACAGTTGGAAGGCTCCGGAAGAGCTTGGGGCGGGTGGGGTGGCGATTTTGGAGAGAGGGAGGTCGGGGTGGAAGAAGAGCCGGAAACAATTCTTCACCCCGAGCCTCCCTTATATTTTTTAGACAGACCGCCTGATCAAAAATTCCGAGTGTAACTTACACCGGGAATTCCGTGTCACCAGAAATTCCGAGAGTAACTTTCACTGGAAATTCCGAGTCGCCGGAAGTTTCGATCAACTTAGGAGCTGGAAATTCCGACCAGCCGAACCAAACTCCCAGTTTTCAAACAGATGACTTGTGTGCAATAGAGAGAAATGTTTTCAGGAAAGAGTAGGCTTGGGATAGATTTTCAAACTGTCATTGGTACGCCATACTCAACTTACAACAACCAAAACGAATCATAAAGCGCCAAGTTGAGTAGGTTTCCCACATGCATGAACAAGAAAGCAATAAAGCATCAATAAGCTCCAAATAAGATCAACTCTTCAAAGAGAAGAGGTCGGTGGCCGAATCCACCATGTAGAAGTGTATAGCATGTCACCGCGGAGATATATCTTTGGTGCATAACCAATACTCGTCGTTTTAGCTCATTAGTCATAAGAATGAATATAGAGATAAAAGACCACTTGCTATCAGCATAATTGAGGGAGGGATGGTCCAATGTATTAGGACCACACTCCCCCTATGTCCATGCCTACATCTAGACAAAATAAGATGCGTTTACGTCCTAGGTGAGTGCGCAAGCGATCAAGTTAAGGACCTCGAAACAATGATATTGAGCTCATTCCTCAAAAAGCAAAAACCTTCCTTCCTCAAGGGGCTTCGTGAAGATATCCGCCAATTGATCCCTTATGCCCACATATGATAAGTCAATATCTCCTCGGGCCACATGAACCCTTATGAAATGGTGGCGGATCTCAATATGCTTAGTTCTTGAATGTTGCACCGGGTTGTAAGGAATCTTGATGGCACTTTCATTGTCACATAGAAGAGGCACTTTGTCGCAATCGACTCTGTACTCCTTTAAGGTTTATCTCATCCATAGCAATTAAGTGCAACAACTTGTGGCGGCAACATACTCGGCTTCGGCGATTGATACGTCTCCAACGTATCCATAATTTCTTGTGTTCCATGCTATGTTATATCATGGTATTACATGTTTTATATGCATTTTATATAGTTTTATGCATTTTCTGGGACTAACCTATTAACAAGATGCCACAGTGTCAGTTCCCTGTTTTTTGCTGTTTTTGGTTTTAGAAAAGCTCTTAAGGAAATATCTGCCAAATGTGAAACGAGTCAACCAGGAATTATTTTTGGAATAAATGCGTCCATGAAAACCAAAGATGAGACGAAGTGGGGCCACGAGGCCGCCACATCGCCTCGTGGCGCGGGCCCCATGCCTGTCATGCCAGAAGGTGGTGTGGCTCCCTCGGGCGCCCACCAACCTAGGTCTTACGCCCATATAAACCCCCCTGACCTAAAAGCAGAGCACGGTTGAACATTTTTTCCTCCACGGGTCCCGAGCCGCCGCCGTCGTCAACACCAATTCGTGAGGGATCAGAACTGCTCCCCGGCACCCTAACGGGAGGTGGAATCGTCCCCGGAGGCTTCTACGTCGCCATGACCGCCTCCAAACTGATGCGTGAGTAGTCTACCTTGGACTACGGGTCCATAGCAGTAGCTAGATGGTTGTCTTCTCTTCTTGTGCTATCATGTTTAGATCTTGTGAGCTGCCTATCATGATCAAGATCATCTTTATGTAATTATCCATGTTGTGTTTGCTGGGATCCGATGAATATTGAGTACTAAAGTCATTGCTTCATAATATATCATGTGTATGCTATTTAATGATCTTGCATGCTCTCCGTTACCTGTGTGTGCTTTGACCAAGTAGATGCTCGTAACTCCAAGAGGGGGTATTTATGATCGATAGTGGGTTCATGTCTCTATTAAATCTGGGGCAGTGTCGTGGTGGTATCACAGCAGATGTCATAGGATGGCTAATGTGTGGGGCCGTTGGACTCTGGTGGATCCGAGGAAGGATAGCGAGCTGAGAAGCTCACACCGTAAGAGAGTCTGAAACACTCAAGAACACCAAAGAACGTACCCGAACATCTCCAAAACGCGAGAAAATGCACGAAGGCAAGACAAGACACACGATATACCCAGGTTCGGGGCCCTCGTGAGGAGGTAAGACCCCTACTCCTGCCTTTCTTCTCACTATATGTATATCACAAGATTTACAACTTGCTCTTTGAGCTGTTTCGGGTACTTTCTTAGTAAAAAGGGTGGGGTCGATTTCCCCAACTTGGAACCCACGGTCTACAAGTAGTTCTCTAAGGTGCTCATACCACGCACGTGGGGCTTGTTTAAGGCCATGTAGTGCCTTATTCAACTTGTAGACATGGTTCAGATACTTGAGGTCCTCAAACCCCGGTGGTTTCTTAACATAAACAAGTTAACTTAGTAGACCATTAAGAAAAGCGGATTTAACATCCATTTGTTGCAACTTAAAGTTATGGTAAGAGGCATAGGCAAGAAGAATACGAAGTGACTCAAGTCGAGCCACAGGCGCGTAGGTTTCTCCAAAGTCAGTGCCTTCAATTTGGGAGTAACCTTGAGCCACCAATCTTGCCTTGTTCCTCACCATCATGCCATGTTCATCTTGCTTATTCTTGAATATCCACTTGGTGTCGATAACATTGCGGCAATCTTTGGGTCTTTTGTCGTGGTGGTGTCACGGCAGATGCCATAGGATGGCTAATTTGTGGGGCCGATGGACGTTGGTGGATCCGGGGAGGGATAGCGAGTTGAAGAACTCACACGGGGAGGATCCCGGTAAAACCGAGATCTCCCAAGAACACGAAACAAGAACAAAGTGCAACGGGGAAGATCTGACAAATACAAACAAGTGCACGATGGCACCAAGCACACACACGATATACCTAGGTTCAGGGCCCTCGTGAGGAGGTAACACCCCTACTCCTGCCTTTCTTCTCTATATATTGGTGGTACAAGAACTACAACTTGCTACAAGATCTATCAAAGGTAGAAGTACTAAGAACTAGATGAACTCAAGGTGAAGAGGAGTAACTGCTCTAAGAGTAAATGCAACTATAGCTTTGGCTCTCAGGTCGGTCTCTCCTTCTCAGGAGCAGTTATGGCGCCTTTTATAGAGTTCCGGCCGGGAGGGCCGGAAACCCTAAAATGCCTCGGCCCCACCGGACAGGTCTAGCCGGGATGTCGTCACCGGCTAGTGCGACCTAGTCGCCGGACTATCCGGTGTAGCCCCTGCGTCATCATCTCGCTAAGGACGGCAGGCGCCGTCCTGCATCATCATTGTCCCCTTGTTAGAGACAAGACATGTCTTTTCCCATCCCGGATAGCCTTTTCCGGATTGCTGGGCTAGGCATGTCAGGTCTTGTCGTACCGTTGTCTTACCGGCTGACGCGCTTCCGTGTCAGGCGGGAGGTGACCATGCTTCCGTGTCAGGCGGGACGTGACCATGCTTCCGTGTCAGGCGGAATGGTACTTCCTCCCGCGATATACTGGAAAGCCTGCTCTAGACCGTTGACGGCCTACCGGGAGCTCTCTCGCCACTGGGAGCCTCTTCTGCATAAGATCAAGATCGACACGTACATTCCGGTTAGTGCTTACCCGGGTTACCTATCCGGTAAAGCCGAGTATACCATCACCCGGGAACCTCCTCGGTATCCCAGGTCCGGGATCCTTTCCGGAGATGTCCGAACTTATTTCAGGATGAGTAACTCTAGGCCTAGCCTCCCGAAGATGTCTTAGTCTACCAGCAAAGACATCTTCGAGAAGCTAGTTCTTAGAGGAACCATCCGCTCTTGCCCGTGCTGCAAATGCGAGGGTCGGGGATGTCTATTTATAGCCGCAAGACCTGACCCTCACGGCTGCCACGGGGCCCCTTGGCCTTTCCCTGCGTCCAAGCGACCAGCTGCCCTTTCGGCACACCAAGGGGTGCCCTTTGCTGTCGCCAAAGGTCAAGCACTGTTATCCATTATAATTTACCGGGATCTGCCCCTACCCGGGGGGCAGCCCCCCGACACTAGTCCCCGAAGCTGGTGCGGCACAGCGACCCCGGATGATGTGCGGGATCAGCTTTAATAACAAACTTTCTTCCGAGAAGACATGACATCAATCTTTTATTCCATGCCTAGATTAGTTCTTTCCGAGATCCTCTCACCGAGATGGTCTCAACCGGGAGGCGAAGCCTGCGACCGAGTAGCACCATCTCAGCAAATCTTGACCGTTGATTTCCCGATGAATCCGAGATACCGAGTCTGGGCCCACCCGACGTCCCGTCTGCGCAGAGGCGCACTCGAGTGCTTCTGCGCACGCACGGTGTCGCTTGGGTTCTCGCGCCAGGGAGCCGCATCTGATCCGGAAACGAACCGTTGGGGCCTTGTGGCCCTCGGTGTGGCCGGATCGAGCGCTCCGAATAACGCCACGTGGCCCGCGGCACAAAATAGATCCCACCCACGATCGTGGAGATCGTGGGAGGGAAAAACGGGAACCGCTCCGGAATCCCCCCCATAAATAGGGGACGGAACGGTCTCCCTCACTTCTTCTCCTTCGCACTTCACCTTCTCCACCGTCTCGAGCTCACCGCCGCCGCTGCGCTCGCTGCCCGTACGCCGTCTCGCCGGAGCTCGCGCCCCGTCGTCCTTCTCGCACGCCGTCGACCTCCTTCGCCGGTGAGTTTTCCTTCTCCGCACCGATGCGTTTCTTCGGTAGAGTATTTTCCCAACCCCGGCCGTGCCCTAGCACGAGCACGGTTGTGCCGACGCCGGAGACCACACTCGGGCGGCGCGCGTGAGACGTACGGTGAAGAACCACCGTGGCGCTAGGATGTAGATCGGTTACCTTTGTTCGTGCCTCACTTGAGTTTAGCAAGATCCATTTTTCCTCCCTTAAGTTTTGATTATACGACCCACGGTAGATCTTTCTTCCCATGAACCCGGTAGTTTTCAGCAGTTTATGCCCCGACATCCTCATTTCGGATAGATTAACTCCGACTAACCGCCGCTGCATCTGCAGAATAGCCCGAATACTCCCGCGTACTCCTCCGAGATGGGTGAAGAACGTGCCCGGGGGTGTTGGGACGGATCCGAGACAAAGCAGTCGGATCTTGACTGGCTGTATCGCACTCACCGGATTCCTCCGGAAGTCGAGAGCCGTCTACCGGGAGAGGAGGTTGCGCCGGAACCCCAACCCGGGGAATTTGTGGTATTCCTATCGCACTTTGAGCGCGGGTTTGGGCTTCCGGCTAGCCCCTTCTTCCGCGACTTCCTCGACACGTACAACGTGCAACCTCACCATCTTCCCGCCAACGCCATCATGATGCTTTCTGTCTTCATCACTTACGCGGAGGCGTACCTTGGCATATGGCCCTTTGTGGATCTCTGGGCCAAGTACTTTATCCTCCGCCGACAAGCCATCCCCAACCCGGATCAGAAGGTAAAAGACTTGGTCGACTGCGGAGCGGCCACCGTCATCCCTCGCGCGGACTCCGGATTCCCCATCGTCAAGGGATTAGAGTCTTGCCGGAAATGGCAGCGCAGCTTCTTCTACGTGAAGAACCGGGAGTCCTTGGGAGATGGCCCGGGATCCTCGAACCCGGACTTCATTAATCTGCCGGAATTCATCATGGGTCCTCCGCGCGAATTCAGTCGTTGGAAGCATCTTCCCGACAGCGAGGATATCGGATACATGCATGATGTTCTGCAGGTGCTCACCCAGGATATGACCGGGGATGACCTCTTGCGCTGCTTTATTGTTCGCCGGGTCTGCCCCCTTCAACACCGAGTGCACAAGATGTGCCACATGTCCGGGAACTTCGACCCCACCCGGACCAGTATCCATAGGCTAAGCCACGGGGCGATCGTCCGTTGTGCCCGAGCTATTGCTCGGACGGAGATGACGGAGGATTATGAATGGGGGGTCATAGGGGGATCCCGGAAACGACCGGTTGACCAGGTGCTTATATCAGTCTTTCACGCCTACGCCTTCGTACAGGCGCTCACCTGGACACCGACACGACCTAACTTGTTTGCGCAGTTGTTCAAGCGTCAGCACGAAGAAGACGCCGCCCACGTCAACGGGAACTACGCCCCGGATTTCCCGAAACCGGACGTGATGCCGAGAGAGGATCTCGACGGCGAGGACCATCTCGCCATCCCTTTCGTTAAGGCCCCGGGTAATCCTTCAACCTCAGAGACAGTTTCCATTTCCTCGGATGACGATGAGATTGACTGCGAGATCCTTGACGTTATTGACGCTCTCCCTCTGAATTGGGCCTCAGCTGTGGTTCCGAAACCGTCAGCCGGGACCAAACGTGCCGAGAGCAGGAAGCGCGCGGCTTCCGACACCGATGGGGCTGAAGCCTCCGGCAACCCCCCCAAGAAGGGTAAACCGAGCAAGAAGACGACCGAGAAGCCTCCTCGACGCCGGCAGAGGGGTCCTCCCCTTGTGGACTCCGGGTACGTCTTTCTTGCATCATGTTATTTGACTTCGCTCTCTCCATAACTTTTACTAAGACATTTTCTTTCAGTGACGCGCTCGAGCTCCCGACACCTACTGTTCCTCCTCCTCCGGGAACTCGGACTCCTAGTCCGGTTCGGGCCTCTCCTTCACCTCTTCGCCCTTCCGCTCGAGGAAACGAATCCACCGCCTCCGGTGCCGCACCGGCAAGCGTCGCGACCTCGGATGCACCTCCGGTGATCGACGAGATCGCGCTGCAGGCCACGACCACCCCGGGAGAGATTGTTCTTCCGGATAGCCCGCGCCGGGTTCCCGGACTGGAGGCAGAGATCGCTAGCCCTCGCCGGCAACCTGCGGCGAGTGGGGCCTCTCGGCCAGCCGCGCCCAAGGCCATCCCGGAGAAACAGCCTACCGCCTCCTCCGGACCGGCAGAACAAATTCCCAAGTCTCGCGGCAAGACTTCTGGGCAGAAAACATCTTCTGCTCCGCCCGCTGCTGCTCCGACATCTTCTTCCCAGGAGTTGGTGCCGCGCCCGGGTAAGTTCTCATCGTTACCACCACCTCCTGCCGAGATCCCTACTGCCGCCTTGCGGATGTTGCGAGCAACGGTCAGCTCCTTTGCATCTTCAGGATCTCGGGACATCGCTGCCACCCGTGCTGCCGGCAGCTCCGGCATCCGGGTTGTTGATGACTTCAACAAGGCCTGGCTGGCCGCCGATGCTTCCGAGACTGCAGGGGACTTGCACGCTGCAGGTCCGAGCCGCAGCGCTCAAGCCCTGCATGCTCTCCAGGTGGCCGCGCTGGACGTCACCCGAATAAGCGAGGTAAATTTTTCTTCTTTTATCCAAAACACACTTGTTCTTTCCACCACCACTAGTCCCCGAGATTGGTGCCTAGTGCTCTAGATTCCACCGAATAGCAGATCACTAGGTTCCAATCTTAGAGAAAAAATCCAGGACTCGGATATTGAGTCCCCGAGATCCTCCCAATCGGATAGGTTGGTTAAAAAATTGCTCCATCACCACTAGTCCCGGAGATTGGTGCTTAGTGCTCTAGATTCCACCGAATAGCAGATCACTAGGTTCCAATCTTAGAGAAAATTTAGGACTCGAACACCGAGTCCCCGAGACCCTCCCAACCGGGTTTTTTACTTCTTTTTCCATACTGACTTTGCCTTCTTTGTCTTGCTATCAGGAGTGCAGCCAACAACGCCGCAACATCTTCAACCGGGTTCTCGCTGAACTCGGTCAGTCGAAGAAGTCCGAGGAGCGCTTCCGGGAGGAGCGAGATGCGGCGCGCCAGATCTCGGTGGATCAGAAGACCGCTCTTTCCACCGCGCAATCCGAGATCGCTCGGTTGAACGGCGAGCTCGGAAAGGCCCAGGCTGCTATGTCCGAGATGAAGACGCGCTTCATTGAGGCGACCAAAAAGCAGAAAGAGACCCTGGACCAATCGGTGGCGCGCGCGGATAACACCAAGGCCGAGCTGGATCTTCTCCGGTCGCGATCTGATGCTTGGCTCACCGAGCTCACCGTACTGAACCGGGATCTCAACAGTAAGTAATCCGACATCCCTCCTCTCCCGTTACTTCCTTAATTTGATGTTGCTCTTCTTGTGACTTAGTCGTTTTGACAGCTCTTCTTTTTAAAGGAGAGTTCGAGCACTCCCGCGAAGCCGCCGCCAAAGCTGTTGCCGCCGCTCGAGAGAAGCGTGCCGGGAAGGGTCCCATCTCGGATGCCTGGGACATTGAGGATCACCTCACTGCCCTGAAGGCCCGGATAGTACCTCTCCGGGCTATCGGGACGGAGCTCCTCAGCGCGGCGATCCACGTCCACGGCGCCTTGTGGCCGAGCCTCCGCGGGAAGCTCTCGATCCCGGAGCTCTCGCGCGCACTTCTGGGTGCCGGTAGCCGCATCCACGCTTGGAAGCGCTCCAGTGCTAGAGCTGGCGCGGATCAAGTCTTGACCCAAGTACTCAGCTGGTACGAGGGTCTTGATCTGGCAGCGATCCTGCGCCTGCGGACGGTGTCGCCTTGGGTTAAAGATCCGGCAAAGATCCAGCAGCGGCAAG
Organism: Poa annua; assembly: GCA_026929855.1. NCBI lineage: Eukaryota > Viridiplantae > Streptophyta > Magnoliopsida > Poales > Poaceae > Poa > Poa annua. The sequence goes on from CM049426.1 coordinate 38,991,807, forward strand.
AGGTGGCGCACCGCATTGCGAAGTGGGCCAGTATCCGTGCCTTCACCGCCAGCACCGTTCCTTCTGAGTCTGAGTCAGATAACGAGGATTCCAAAGAAGATGATGCCGCTTCCGGCGATGGGGAAGAAGAAATCCTGGAGGGAGATGACGCTGCTTCTGGTGCTGCGTCCGAGAAGGTGGTTTCCCGGGATGCAACATCTTCGCCGATACCCGAGGCCACCGAGACCGAGGTGCATCCCGACGTCCCGAGTGGTGCTGCCGATGCTGAAGGTGAAGCTACTCCTGCTCCCGAGGTCGGCGCTCCCGAGGTCGTCGCTCCCGAGGTCGTCGCTCCGGAAGTCGCCGTCGAGAAGCCTACTTCCCCCACCACTTAAAACACTTAGTAGCAAACTCGTTAAACCCCCGGGATGCCGGGTGCAATATGTATCGTACACTTAAATTATTTCTGTTTCACCGTGAACTATTTATTCGAACAAACTATGTCAATGTATTCGGCTTTTAATTCCCGAATTGCCTTTCATGTTTACCGTACTTAGGTAATTCCTGCTCTTGTCTACCATTTCGGCGTTCGACAGTCGAGTCACAAAACTCCACATACAGCATACATTACTTAAAACAATCCGAGTTCCTACTAACCGAATTCCCGACATAAAAAAAAACTAAGTTAGTAAAAATAAGCATGCCGGATAAGTTCCTGTTCCAAGCCCCCGAGACCATTTTCGTGTTCCCCACCTTCCCTCTCTTTGCTCTTGACTACCATTTCGGCGTTCGTCAGTCGAGTCACAAGATGATTTTACATGACATACATTACTTTGACTTTGAGAATTGGATTCGGAACTTTCCCGGCATGCACACAATAAAACACAAGACAGCTATCCGGCAGTCCCCGGGTTCCTTCCCGGGATGCCGGCAGAAAAACAGTAAATAAACTTGACAAAAAATAACCAAATATGCACGTAACCAGGCAGTCCCCGGGTTCCTCCCGGGGTGCCTTACTTTCATTGATATTTGAGAATTGAGATATAACATACACTGAGCCCTTTACGTGTAAAAGGGGCGAAGTAGAGCTACATTCCATGGACGCTTGGTTTCCTCACCGGATTTGTCCATTACACCTTTCCTAGCCTCCTGTGCGTCTACAAGGTAATAAGAATCATTGTGTAATGCCCTGCTTATCACAAAAGGCCCCTCCCATGGAGGTGACAGCTTATGCATTCCGGCCGTGTGTTGGATGAGCCTCAGCACCAGATCTCCCTCCCGGAATACCCTCGGGTGTACTTTCCGGCTATGATAGCGACGGAGGTTCTGTTGATAAATTGCCGACCGAGATAGTGCCAATTCTCTTGCCTCTTCGAGTAAATCCACATCATCTTCTCGGGCCTCCTTTGCCTCGATCTCGGTGAACATTGTTACTCTCGGAGAATCATATTGTATGTCGGTTGGGAGTACTGCCTCAGCTCCATATACCATGAAGAATGGGGTGTACCCGGTAGATCTATTCGGTGTAGTCCGGAGACCCCATAACACCGCCGGCAACTCCTCTATCCAGCATCCCGGAGTTCTCAACAATGGTTCGATCAAGCGAGCTTTGATACCAGACAAGACTAAGGCGTTAGCCCTTTCGACTTGCCCATTTGCTTCCGGATGTGCGACTGATGCTACATCCAGCCGGATTCCCTTCTCAGCACAAAATCGAGCGAATTCCCCCACAGCAAAGTTTGTTCCATTATCTGTGATAATGCTGTGTGGGTATCCGTATCTCAAGATGATGTCTTTCAGGAATTGCACAGCGGTGTGTCCATCGCACTTCCGGATTGGCTTGACCTCTATCCATTTGGTAAATTTGTCCACCATTACCAGTATATGTGTCATGTTGCCCCTTGCCGGTTTGAATTGCCCGACCATGTCCAAACACCATACTGCAAATGGCCAAGTGATGGGGATTGTTTTCAGTGCTGACGCCGGCATGTGTATCCGGTGAGCAAATCTCTGGCATCCTCCACACTTTCGGACAATATCTTCTGCTTGCTGCAACGCAGTGGGCCAGTAGAACCCATGCCGGAACACTTTTGCCACCAGAGCCCGGGATGATGCATGATGTCCACACTCTCCCTGGTGTATCTCCAGGAGCATCTCTTGCCCTTCTGCCGGTTCCACGCATCTCTGGAGCACCTCGGTGACACTTCTCTTGTATAGCTCTTGGTTAATGAGAGTGTATGCCTTTGATCTTCGCATTATCTGACGTGCTTCCACCTCATTCTCCGGGAGGGTTCCTTCCAAGATGTACACCATAATGGGCTGTGCCCAATCCGGGACAGGTCGCACCGGGAACGCTGGAGCGTCTATGTCCATTGGTTCTGCAGACATCACCTCTATCATCATCTGTCTTTGCCTCTCTGAGCACTGGGAGGCAGTTCCCGGGTTCGATGTTATGCTCCCGACATCTACTTCCATGGGTACTGCTTCTGAACCAGGCTCCTTGGGGATGAAGATAGAATCCGACTCGGGTGATGGTTGTATAGATGGCTTCCTCAAATGTTCCAGGGCTATTCCGGGTGGGATGGCATCCCGGGATGACCCTAGTTTGGACAAGACATCTGCTGCTTCGTTTTCTCCTCTGTGTATGTGCTTGAACTCGCATCCTTCAAAAAATCCGGAAACTTTCTGCACATGAAACCTGTATAAGGCCATGTTTGCATCAAGGGCATCCCAATTCCCCGACACCTGTTGCACCACGAGGTCGGAGTCACCGAAACACTCTATCCGGCGGATACCGATTTCCTTGGCGACATTCAATCCGTGAAACAAAGCCTCATACTCCGCGACATTATTGGATGCCCGAAAATGGATCTGCAGCACATACTTCAGTACGTCTTGTTTCGGGGAGGTGAGAACCACTCCGGCACCCAATCCGATCTTAGCTTTTGAGCCATCGAAATGCATCCTCCAGAAATTGTAATCCGGCATGGGAGGTTCATACTGCATCTCGGCCCAGTCTACCAAAAAGTCCGGCAGCGCCTGCGACTTGATGGCATCTCGTCTCTCATACGCCGGAGCGTATGGCGACAACTGGATGGCCCATTTGGCTACCCGGCCGCTAGCATCCTTGCAACCGATGATCTCGGCCAGAGGAGCTTCGCATACCACTGTGATCGGGTGTTCTTGAAAGTAGTGCTTGAGCTTGGTTACTGCCATGTACACCCCATACGCCATCTTCTGGTAGTGCGGGTAGTTCTGCTTGGATTCCGAGATCACCTCACTGAGGTAATACACCGGCCTCTGTATCAGCTTGCCCCCTTCTTCCCTTTCTACCACCATTGCCACACTGACTACTCGGTTGGTAGCTGCAATATACAACAGCATAGGTTCCTTGGGCAATGGGGATGCCAATACCGGTGCTGTTGAGAGCATTCTCTTCAAATCGTTGAACGCCGCATCCGCCTGCGGGGTCCAAATAAATGTTTTGCTCTTCTTCATTAGTTGGTAGAGAGGCAAGGCCTTCTCTCCAAGTCGGCTCACAAACCGACTTAGGGACGCGAGACACCCGGTAAACTTCTGCACATCCTTGAGACGTACAGGCAACTTCATGCTCTCTATAGCACGAATTTTACCCGGGTTGACCTCGATTCCCCGGCTTGAGATGAGGAAACCGAGTAGCTTTCCTGCCGGAACACCAAATGTGCACTTATCCGGATTCAACCTCATCCGGAATCTTCTTAGGTTCTTGAATGTTTCCCTCAGATCATCTATTAGTGAGGCCTTTTCTTTTGTTTTTATGACTATGTCATCGACATAGACCTCGGCATTCCGGCCTATTTGGTCACGCAAGCATTTCTGCATGCATCTTTGGTAGGTAGCACCAGCATTTCTCAATCCGAAAGTCATAACACGATAGCAATAAGCCCCGTAAGGGGTAATAAAAGCGGTTTTTAACTGATCATCCGGATTCAAAGGTATCTGGTGGAAACCAGAATAAGCATCTAGAAAAGTTAAAAGCTCACTCCCGGCAGTGGAGTCTATCACTTGATCTATCCGGGGCAGCGGAAAGGGGTCTTTCGGGCATGCCTTGTTGAGGTTGGTGAAGTCGATGCACATGCGCCACACCTTAAGCAGGAGGGGATCATCTTTCTTCTTTTCCACCAGGACCGGATTCGAAATCCAATCCGGATGCAGTACCTCCATGATGAATCCGGCAGCCAGCAGTATAGCCAGGTGCTCCATGACCGCAGCTCTTCTTTCATCCGAGAGGCGCCTAGTTGGTTGCTTCACCGGCTTCGCATCCGGTCGAACAAACAGAGAGTGCTCAGCCAACTCCCTCGGGACGCCTTGCAGATCGTCACTCGACCACGCAAAGGCATCCCGATTCTCACGGAGGAAGTCGACGAGCTCGCCTTCTTATTTGCTGTCCAGGTTGCTGCCAATGATAACTTGGCGCTCCGGGTTGCTGGGGTCCACGGACACCTTCTTGGTCTCTTTGGGGGGCTGGAACGACGCACCCTGCTCCGGGTTCAGCATCCCGGGCATTCCGAGTTGGGAGGTATTAGCCATCGCCACCACCTGCTGGATCTTCTTCTTCTCTTCTGCGATCACCAGGGACTCAGCTAAGCACGACCCCGCCGAGGCACACTCCATGGAGCGCTTGTGGTCTCCCGAGATGGTGATTATGCCGTTAGGTCCCGGCATCTTCATCTTGAGGTAGCCCATGTGTGTTGAGATCATGAACTTGGCGAGGGCCGGTCTGCCGATTAGCGCATGATACGGGCTCTCGAGGTCCACGACCTCGAACTCCAAGCTCTCGGTTCGACAGTTCTCCCGAGTTCCGAATAGCACCTCAACCCAGATTTTGCCCATGGGTGAGCAAGAGACCCCGGGCACAATGCCATGGAAGGTTGTCTCCGTGGGCAGCAGGGTGTTCATGGATACTCCCAGCTTCAGCATCGTGTCCTTGTACATGATGTTAATGGCACTGCCATTGTCAATCAGAACCCGGCTGAAGCGGACGTTGAGGTTGGGTCCGACAAAGGTCGGGTCCACCACCAAAGCATACGCTCCCGGCTTGGGCATAACCCGGGGGTGATCCTTCCGGCTCCAGGTGATCTCCATCTCGGACCAGTGCAAGAATTTGGGCACTGCCGGGATCACAGCGTTCACCTCCAGATCACGCTGCCGCACACTCTTACGGTCCGTCGGCTCAGTCACGAAGACCACATAGCTTTGGTGCGCCTCCCGGTAGTTACCCTGCTGCTGTCCGCCTTGGTTGTCGTTGTCGTTCCGGGTGTGCACCACATTTACTGGGCGAGGTGGGGGTCCTCTCGGAGGAGGGGGAAGTCGGACATTGTTGGCCCCTGATGTCGGAGGAGGGGGTCTCGGAATATTGGGCCGAGATGCCGGAGCACTCGGCCGAATACCTCCCGAGCTGCCCTCCTGCAACGTGCGCTGATACCAGCTGCACTGCCGAGTAGAGTGGTTTGCGGGCTTGTTGGCCTCCAGAGTGTGGTAGCAGCATGGCTTATTCAACATCTCCTCATACGGCAGGGGCTTCTTCTGCTCCACCAAGGTCTTCTGCACCTCCTGACTTTGACCCCAAGTTGGGCCACTTGTCTTTTGACGCTGGTTGTTGCCGACATCCTCCTGCTCCCGGGGGGCTACCTCATGCTCCCGGGTTACTGCTGCGACATGCTGCGCGGCATGGTGGTATTCCGGCTGATTCCTCTTGTGGCCGAACTCTTGGCGATCATGGCTCCTGCTCGGTCCTGAGCGCTGAGGTCCCGCATTCCTCCTGTTGGAGTCTCCGACATCCACCAGGGGTTGCATGGGATCTCCAAGCGTATAGGTATCGGCGATGCGCATGGTTTCCGCCAAAGTCGTTGGCATCTTTCTCTGCAGTTTCTGCCATAGCATAGAGCCATGCCGACATCCTTGCGCAAACCAGGAGATTGTCTGCGCCTCCACCACTCCTTCGCAAGAGTTGCGAATATTGCTCCACCGGGTAAGGTATTCCCGGTCAGTTTCATTGCTCCTTTGCTTACAGATGGCGAGCTGCTGAGGTCTGTTGGGCCTCTTGTACGTGTTGGTGAAGTTGCTGATGAATGCTTCTTCAAAGTCCAACCAGCAGTCTATACTGCCAGTTCTCAGATTGTTCAACCAGATCCGGGCAGGTCCTTCCAACATCTGCGGTATATAACGTACCGCCCATCGTCTGTTTCCACCGGCTATGCTTACTGCAGTTACATAGTCGGTCAGCCAGTCCTCCGGCTTCTTGCTGCCGTCATAGGTCTTGGCACCCCTGTTGAGCTGAAAGTTCCGAACAGGAGGTTCCCGCATGATCTGAGGTCCAAAGCAAGCAGGTCCCGGAGGTCCTTGCTCTTCCACCATCTCGGACTGGTGAATCCGGTCCAGCCGGAACCTTGCATCTGCCGGGTTCAGCTGTCTTGTTCCTATCCGAGATCCCAAGGGGTTCTCGTCGGGCTGATACTCGAGCTGCTGCATCCCCGAGTGGCCATCGTTGAGCCTATCCTGCACGGGGATCTCGGCTTGACGGGGGGCGGAGATGATGTCCCTCTGCGGGTTTCCCTGTACATGGAGAGGATTCCGGGGTGGATTACCATGGCCAACCGGGTTATTGTTTCCCACACCCAGGTTACCATCTCCACGGGTACTTCCCGCCTGTCCCGGGTTATGCTGTCCGGCTTGCCCCGCCCGCTGGATACCAGCAAATGCCGGGTCATAGGTCTGTAGTTGCTTGTTCCTCCCGGAACCTCTACTCCGGCTCCGGCTCTTGCTCTTGCTTCTGCTCGGATGTGGGGAAGAGGCCTCCCCATCCGACATCCGGCTATTGGGTCTGGCTGAATGCACCTGTGACCCTGCTCCGGGGTTCTTCTTCTTGAAGGCCTGGTTCTGCCGGTTGGCCTCAACCACCAGCTCGTTGACCCTTTCCTGTTGCTTGCGCAGGGCTTCACCGGATAACCCCACCAACTCTGCCATGGCGGCTTCGGCGGCCCTAAGAGTTTTTGCCGGTGAACTGTACACTGGCTTCCCCGTAGAAATCCGACTTCCGGTGTTGCTAGTGGCGGCTCCAACAGCCAGCTCCTCATTCACCATTCTTCCCTTCTTGCGCAGATCTGCAATGCGCTTCTCCCGGGAGTCTATCTTAGTGAATCCGTGAGCAGCATTGTACTCCCGGAGGCTAACGCTGAGCTCGCGACGGAGCTCGGCGATTTCCTTTGCCTCAGCGAGAAGCAACTTCCGCTGCTCCTCCAACTCAGCCGAAGTGGCCTGGGTATCCGCTCCGGTAACCACGGGTACAGCTAACTTGGCTACCAAACCCGAGAGGGGATCCGGACGGCGTCGCGGTTGGGACGGCTGCGGATCACCATCTCGGGCCGCAGGTCTTTCCTGCGGGGGTTTGGCCAAATGAGGGACGCCGTCGGTATCGCCATCCGCATCCTGGTATTCCTCCTCGGTGGTTCCGACCATCATCACTGCGACGGAACTCGGGGAGCGGTCAGTACGCAGACCCCGAGCTGCGCAGAGCATGGGAGGGTCATCAGCCTCCAGGACTAGGTCCGGGTAGCTACAGACAACCTCGGTGGCCACATAGGTGGTGAAACCACCGAAGTCGATAAGACATCCATTCCCCGGGAACGGTCTGTTCCGGAAGCAGCCCGCGTTGTCGGTGACGAACTCCATCTCCCCAAGTCTTACGACTAGACCAGAGAAAACCCGAATGTCGAAACGTACCGGGGAGCCCGTCCGGATGTGTACACCAGCCAACGCCTCTGTCAGCCCCATGGTGGGCGCCAACTGTCGTGGTGGTGTCACGGCAGATGCCATAGGATGGCTAATTTGTGGGGCCGATGGACGTTGGTGGATCCGGGGAGGGATAGCGAGTTGAAGAACTCACACGGGGAGGATCCCGGTAAAACCGAGATCTCCCAAGAACACGAAACAAGAACAAAGTGCAACGGGGAAGATCTGACAAATACAAACAAGTGCACGATGGCACCAAGCACACACACGATATACCCAGGTTCAGGGCCCTCGTGAGGAGGTAACACCCCTACTCCTGCCTTTCTTCTCTATATATTGGTGGTACAAGAACTACAACTTGCTACAAGATCTATCAAAGGTAGAAGTACTAAGAACTAGATGAACTCAAGGTGAAGAGGAGTAACTGCTCTAAGAGTAAATGCAACTATAGCTTTGGCTCTCAGGTCGGTCTCTCCTTCTCAGGAGTAGTTATGGCGCCTTTTATAGAGTTCCGGTCGGGAGGGCCGGAAACCCTAAAATGCCTCGGCCCCACCGGACAGGTCTAGCCGGGATGTCGTCACCGGCTAGTGCGACCTAGTCGCCGGACTATCCGGTGTAGCCCCTGCGTCATCATCTCGCTAAGGACGGCAGGCGCCGTCCTGCATCATCATTGTCCCCTTGTCAGAGACAAGACATGTCTTTGCCCATCCCGGATAGCCTTTTCCGGATTGCTGGGCTAGGCATGTCAGGTCTTGTCGTACCGTTGTCTTACCGGCTGACGCGCTTCCGTGTCAGGCGGGAGGTGACCATGCTTCCGTGTCAGGCGGGAGGTGACCATGCTTCCGTGTCAGGCGGAATGGTACTTCCTCCCGCGATATACTGGAAAGCCTGCTCTAGACCGTTGACGGCCTACCGGGAGCTCTCTCGCCACTGGGAGCCTCTTCTGCATAAGATCAAGATCGACACGTACATTCCGGTTAGTGCTTACCCGGGTTACCTATCCGGTAAAGCCGAGTATACCATCACCCGGGAACCTCCTCGGTATCCCAGGTCCGGGATCCTTTCCGGAGATGTCCGAACTTATTTCAGGATGAGTAACTCTAGGCCTAGCCTCCCGAAGATGTCTTAGTCTACCAGCAAAGACATCTTCGAGAAGCTAGTTCTTAGAGGAACCATCCGCTCTTGCCCGTGCTGCAAATGCGAGGGTCGGGGATGTCTATTTATAGCCGCAAGACCTGACCCTCACGGCTGCCACGGGGCCCCTTGGCCTTTCCCTGCGTCCAAGCGACCAGCTGCCCTTTCGGCACACCAAGGGGTGCCCTTTGCTGTCGCCAAAGGTCAAGCACTGTTATCCATTATAATTTACCGGGATCTGCCCCTACCCGGGGGGCAGCCCCCCGACATCTTTCCACCAACTTCCACACTTTGTTGCGCTTGAAGTTGTTGAGTTCTTCGTCTATAGCCTCAAGCCAATCTTTATCTTCAAGAGCTTCAAATACTTTCTTGGGTTCCACCATGGAGATGTGAGCTTGATGTTCACTAATGTTGGCAAGCTGTCTTCGGGTAGAGACCTTGCTTCTCACATCACCAAGCACCTTGTCAAGAGATAGAGCTCTCAATTCTTGTGAGGTGCCAACCCTATTCAAGCGGCGGATCTCGATTTGCCTCCTTGTGGTGGGAGGAATAGCTTGATCATCTTGATCATTCATGTCTCGCCTTGACGGTCTTGATGGCCTTGATCAACCGTAGGAGTGACTTCCAGAGGTGGGGGAGTAGGTTGATCTTGGCCTTATTGCGAGCTGCCACCGGGAATGTCAGCATGACCGGATATTCCGGGTTCAGGTTGAACCGGAAATTCCGACTTCAGTCTGAACCGGATTTTCCGGCCCTCCGGAAATTCCTGGAGCAGCTGGAGGTTCTTGTGCTTCTTCTTGGCTGGGCGTGTTGGGCACGGTGTTGTTGTTGGATGTTTCTTGTGTGGGGTTAGCCACCACTTGCGTAGAGCTTGATCCTTGTTGAGCAACCTCATAATAGACTTCGACGGGGCGGTGGACGCCCAACCCCATCCTTTGGATAGCATCTTGGGATTGATCATCTCCTACATCGGAAACACCACTTTGCTCCACAAGGGAGCCATCATTCTCATCGAACACCACACTACAAGTTTCTATGATAATGCGCGAGGCCTTGTCATAGACTCTATAAGTGTGGGATTCGGCACCGTAACCAACAAGCGTCCCTTCAAGAGACTTATAATCAAACTTGCCTAAAAGAACACCTTTGATGAGATAGAAGCACTTACGACCCAAAACTCGGAAGTAAGAGATGTTGGGCTTGTTCCCGGTAAGCACTTCATAAGGTGTCTTCATGAGTCCTTTGCGAAAGAAGAGCCGGTTGGATGAATGGCAAGCGGTGTTGACGGCTTCGGCCAAAAAGTTGTGTGGGGACTTGAACTTAGCCATCATCGATCTTGCCATTTCAATGAGTGTGCGGTTCTTCCTTTCGGCTACACCATTTTGTTGGGGAGTATAAGCAGCGGAATATTGATGACGAATCCCTTCTTCACTAAGGAACTCGTTCAAGGTGTAGTTCTTGAACTCGGAACCGTTATCACTTCTTATCACCAAGATTGAGACACTGTGTTGACGTTGAGCTTCATTGGAGTAGTCGATGATAGTTTGTTGAGTCTCCGCCTTCGACTTGAAGAAGAAAGCCCATGTGTATCTTGAATAATCATCAACAATCACCAAGCAATACTTCTTGCCTCCAATACTAGCTTCCGGAATGGGACCAAAGAGGTCAACATGGAGAAGCTCCAAACCCTCATTGATGAAATGATGGTCTTGCTTGGATGGTGGATGTCATGCATTTTTTCTTCAACACAAGTCCTACACATTCGATCCTTCGAGAAAGAAACATGGTCTTTTAGTCCTAGGATATGGCCACCCTTTTGAAGACTTTGCAAAGTCCACATGTTGACATGGGCTAGTCGGCGATGCCATAACCAACCCAAGTCCACCTTAGCAAATAGGCACATTGCATGGGAAGTGGTGTCTCTGGAGAAGTCAACCACATAGAGCCCATTCTCAACGTACCCAACGAAAGATACTTTGAGAGACTTGCTCCGCATAAGGATAACCATTTCCTTTTCGAAGATAACGGTATAACCCAAATAAGTTAAAGAATGAACCGAGATCAAGTTGAAACCTAGGGACTCGACAAGCAAGACATTCACAAGTGTGATGGCCGGTGCCACTACCACCTTGCTGAGCCCTATTACCTTAGACTTTGAATTGTTGCCATATTTAATGGTCAATTGATCATCATTAGGCCTCAACTCCATTACAATCTCCTTGCTTCCGGTCATATGACTAGTGCATCCACAATCAGTTATCCATTTTGATCAACCGGAAGCAATGCCCTACACACAATCAATTCTTTGACTTAGGTACCCATTTTACAATGGGTGCCTTTTGGTAAGAAACAAGGGTCTTTGGAACCCAAATAGCATATTTAATATAATCATCAAAAGGACCAATCTATCTAGCATAGACATCCCCATAATAATCAACATATAAAGCATAATTGGGGTTAGATATGCCCGCAAAGTCATTACGAGTAGGAGTGCCCCTTGTGGCCTTTCCACTCGCAATGTCATCTTTCTTGGCCGTTGCGGGCTTGACCTTCTTCTTGGTCTTCTTCTTCTCCTTAGCAACATAGCCTAGACCTTCTTTACCCTTGTGGGGCACTCGCTCATGGAGATGTGTAGTGAGTGTCCCCTTACCTTTATCAAGAGAGGTCTTGGGCGCGGTTGCCATGGATGGAACAAACAACACCCTAGCATTATCCTTGACAACATTTGCATTAGCATTCAAATGAGTAGAAGTGCTAGGTTTCTCAAGAGTAGATATCCGAGTTTGGAGTTGATCACGAGACTTAAGGAACGTTCGTGATCACTTGTCAATACCTCGTGAGTATTTTCAAGTGACTCGAAGTCTTCACAAAGTCTAGCATGAGCAACCACAAGCTCGGACTTTTCATTTTGCACAATTTTACATTTAGCAAAGTAAAGATCACGATCCTTAGTGATATTGGCAAGTTGCTCCTTAAGGAGAGCATGAGCTTCTTGTTCATCTTCAAGGGAGGATTGGAGAGACACCTTAGTGTGAGCATCCTCTCTCCCAATCTGACCTTTTAACTCAAGCTCATCCTCAAGATCACTTATACGACTCATAATCGAGCCAAAATGTCTCTTTCCTTCTGCTTGCAAGTTAGTCATGAATTTATCAAAGGCAATAATATCTTTTTTGACTTCAAGACTCATACCATCATCAATATAATGGGATATGGAGGTGGGGGACAATTTTACCTCGGATGTCTTTGCCATAAGACATCTTGCATTCCTGATAATTGGGCTCTCATTTGGTGAGGAGAAGAGTGACGGAGGTGTAAAAGAAATGGCTATGGCGGCCACTTGTGTTGGGGTGTTCTCCTTGTCATTATCTTCATCATCGGTGGGATATTGCTCTTGGGTCACTGATACGTCTCCAACGTATCTATAGTTTCTTCTGTTCCATGCTATGTTATACCATGTTATTACATGTTTTATATGCATTTTATATAGTTTTATTCATTTTCTGGGACTAACTATTAACAAGATGCCACAGTGCCAGTTCCCTATTTTCTACTGTTTTTAATTTCAGAAAAGTACTTAAAGAAATATCCGCGAAATTGGAAACGACTCAACCATGAATTAGTTTTGGAAAATATGCGTCCAGGAAAACCGAAGACGAGACGAAGAGGGGCCGTGAGGCGGCCACACCACCTGGTGGCGCGGCCCCACTTCTGGCCGCGCCGGGAGGTGGTGTGGCGCCCTCGGGCGCCCAGCAACCTTGGTCTTTCGCCCATAAATACCTCCTTGACCTAAAAATAAAGATACGATTGGCCATCTTCCACGAAAAGTTCCACAGCGCTGCCGACATCGCCGACAAGTTTCGGGGGTCAGAAGTTCCTGTTCCGGCACCCTGTCGGGACGGGGATCGACCCCCGGAGCCATCTCCATCGACTCCACGGCCTCCACTTCGACTCCATGATGGTTTGTGAGTAGTTCCCCCATGGACTACGAGTTCTTGTCTGTAGCTAGTTGGTACTCTCTCTCCCAGGTACTTCAATACAAATGTTCTCATGAGCTGCCTTACATGATTGAGATCCATATGACGTAATTTGTGTTGTGTTTGTTGGGATCCGATGAATTGTTACATTATGACCAGTCTATCTATATAAGTTTGTGAAGTTATTGTTGCTGCAATCTTGTTATGTTTAATGCTTGTCACTAGTGCACGAGTGGCATGATCTTAGATCTAAGTTCTATATTTATTGCTTAGATTGTATCTACAAATTGCATGCACATGTCATTGTCCGGAACCGATGGCCCCAAAGTGACAGCAATTGGGATAACCGGAGGGAATGGTTATGATGTGAGGATCACATGTTTTCACCAGGTGTTAATGCTTTGCTCCTGTGCTCTATTAAAAGGAGCACCTTAATTGCCAGTAGTTTCCCTAGAGGCCCCGCGGCAAACGGGCTGGCAGGACAAAAGATGTTATGCAAGTTTCTCATGGGGACCACGCACAAACTATATATGGAAAACATGCCTACCTAATTAATAATCTGGATATTCTTACTTAATGATATTTCAATACTGTCAATTACCCAACTGTAATTTGTTCACCCAACACTTGTTCTTGAGAGTTACCACTAGTGTAGATAGCTGGGAACCCCGGTCCTTCTGTCATCATCATTGCTTTCCTGTCAACTCCACACAAACAACTATTCTCTGGAGCTATTGTCTCTGTGTTAGTGTTACTAGTGCTCGCATATTACTACTGCCTTCACATCACACCTGTTACTAGTGCTTTTCCAGGTGCAGCTGAATTGACAACTCGACTGCTAAGGCTTATAATTATTCTTTACCTCCACTTGTGTCGAATCGATAAATTTGGGTTTTACTTCCCTCGAAGACTGTTGCGATCCCCTATACTTGTGGGTTATCAAGACTATTTTCTGGCATCGTTGCCGGGAGGCATAGCTCTACTCATAATTTCACCTGGGGAGTACGCTCTAACTCTCTCTCTAGTTTTATCTTATTTTCTTGTCTAGTTTATTTGTGCTTAGTTATTTCTGTTTAGTTTTGTTTAGTTTAGTTTACTTTTGTCTAGTTTATTTTTGTCTTGTATTATTTTTATATACCCGCAAACCATAAAAATTTGAAAAACCGAAAATTAAAAACTGTTGTTACGGCAGAACTTAATGAATTATATATGAATTATAGAAAATCACGTAAAGGAAAAGTCATGAAAGGCGTGTTATAAAAGTTGAATACACTTGCCAAAATTTCGCTTAAACGCCATGATATAAATTGCTGCTCTGAACAGGATAATAAACATCTTAAATTCCAATGTGGCTTTAGTAAATAAGTTTTAAATATGAACTATCATTGGAATAACTATATTGATCTTGGATTTGAAGAAGTTGAAGAATTTTTTATATTTATGGGAGCTTCCGAAATAGAATCCTTCATGTCTAAAAATTATGAAACTTGTGTTGCTTGTAATACACTTAAAGATCATGTCTCTTCTATCATTAACTGTTGCATAGAAAATTTCAGCAATAATAATTATATCAATGATTATAAAGAGAGACTCATTAATGCACAAGAATGTATCCACAATTTGTAGGAACCTGTGGAAGAAGAAATTGCTGAACCTGGAAGCTTATTAGATGAAAAAGAGGACGAAATTGAAGAACAAAAGGAGGAACAATGGAGTAGCTACCCATGTCAACACTCTAATGAGAGTAACTCTTCATCCCTTACACTATTTGATTGTCCCCCATGCTTACCAAAGGAGGATGAATCTTATGTTCCTGTGGATTCTCTTGAAATATTCCTTATGAGTAAAACTTGTGAAAACAATTATGCTACTGTTATATATGATAATCCATGATATTTTGATAAATCTTATGTAAATCCTTTATTCGTGCCTAATTTTGAAATGCATGGTACTAAAGAAGTTTGCTTAGAAAATGTTTATGATAAAGCTCTAAATGATGGTCCTATGTTAATTGAAAATATTAATTGTACTACTATTGAAAATGGGATTGGAGAAGTCTTGACCTTATCTAAGAGTCATGTATCTCTTGAGAATGATCAATCATCTTGTTATAAAATTGTTAAGAGTGGGTTTGAAAGTTTTTATCCCACTATTATGGATCTTGATAAAAATTATGTGTTTGTAGATCATGAAAAGCATGCTTTATGTGATGGTTATGTTGTTGAGTTTATTTATGATGCTACTGAAAATTATTATGAGAGAGGAATATATGGTGGTAGAAGTTTTCATAGTATTAAAACACCTCTCTATATGCTGAATTTTTTTGAAGTTACTCTTGTTTTATCTTCCTATGCTTGTCACTTTATTCTTTGTGAATTTATCTGTGTACAAGATTCCTATGCATAGGAAGTGGGTTAGACTCAAATGTGTTTTGTATTTGCTTCTTGATGCTCCTTTAGCTTCATTTTCTATTTTCATGAGAGCATCATTAAAACTATCAAGCCTAGCTAAAAGGCATTAAAGAAAAGCGTTTGTGGGAGAAGACCCATGTTTTATTTCTGTTATTTTCCTTATTTGAGTCAAGGAGCATGGTTACCTCTGTAACAACTCCTTTGTATCTTTGTTTTATTGCATAGTTGTGGCAAGTAATGTAAAGGCCCTCCTTATTATAAGGTAGCGGCCTCATGTGTATAGTGCTAGTCCCTGGATCGACTTGCTAACACACACAGTTTAAGATGAAATAGCATGACATTGCATCAATATTATTTACACGATGATCCAGAAATAAAAGGGGTCAATACAAGGTGCATAGCCCATGGCTAGCTCAATCCGAAATAAACACACAGCGGAAAGCAAATGGATAAACTGAGCTCCATCTTCATCATGTGCCACAGGCAAGGCATGTTGGTTGGAGACTCGCGACCCTATAAATCCTTACTTCTTGTCAGAGGGTCCTGCAATGGTGAGTTGCAGCCGAAACTATATTGGGTCAGCACAATTGAATTGTGGTGGCAAGTGATACTGGTGGATATAAATGGCATCCTATCATCTACATGCATATTTGGCTTGGTGGATTTTGAGGCTGATTTGCATAAAGCCAGTTTTATTCTATATTTTTCAACAAACATTTTATCCTTCAATTAATATCATGTGGGTTTCTCGTGCCATATTGACTGGCATCACCACTTTATGTGAGACTATTCATTTGTGGATTTCCTGTGCAACCTTGTAGGTTAGCATCACCACTAAATTATTTAACTAACCATTTGTGGTTTTCCTGTGCAACCTAATCCGTTAGCATCACCACTTAATATGATCATGTGGGTTTCCTGTGCCACCTTGTCGGTTGGCATCATCTCAACTGTCATATTTTACGCTTGTTCAACCCATCAAAATTTACTTAGAAATTGGAATGATGAGATCCTCCGTCAGTTCCTTGTCCAGCTGCTCAAATTGTCCGTAGCCGGGGACACGCCTAAGTACTTAGTTTTTGACTCTCGAGAGTTTGTGTACTTTCACCACAAGACCCAATCATTCCCTCGTCCATGTCACCCAATTATGAAATGGAAAAGAGAAGACCGAGACGAGACCTTTCAGAAGTAATTCCCCAAAATCATACTGCGGACCCGTCCCCACTTATCATCCCTACATCTGCGGGTCACGCGGATTTCGAGGTCTCACAACTTATATGGTCAAGACAGAGCCCATATGACATGTGGCTGCACAGAAGCAATCTAAACACGAAGTAACTTCGAATCTCTTTGATCCTGGGTGGCTTTCCACACTTGCAGTCCATCCTCCCATCCTGAGGTTACCCCGGGGGATCACCGTTTCCAACTTTTCACCAACACCAAGGTAGTTCATTAAACTTAGTTTTTTTTCCTTACTCAACTACTAAAAAAAACATTTTTCATAGCATATCCAAGTATCAACTAAGTTTAGTGGCTCACTAAGCCTAGAGGGGTGTGTGAGTGGATGGCTATTCTAAATAGGATTCCCATAGCATAGCATAATATACCAAATCCGGTAGTAAGCCTATCATGCATACTACTGAAAGCACTAAATGCAATAACATAAGAATAGTAGGACATTTATGAGTGAGCATCACTTGCCTTCGTCACTGGGGAAACACATGTAACTACCACAGCAACGGAAACACTCCGCACAATCTAAAAAAAAATAACACTCAATCAACATACTAATCAATCAAATACACAATAAAAAACAATGTTATGCAATTATGTATGAAAACCACATTATTAAAAGTGTAGAACTAATAATAGTTCTCTGGTTGCTAAATATATGTATGATGGCATGAGTCAAATTTTAAATGAATTAGGTATTTGAAAATCATCTGATTTAAATAGGTTTAGACAAAACAAATTCTCTTGTGTAAATAATTATTCTTAAAAATTATGTTTTAGTTCCTCCGGACAGAAGGTACAATTTAGAAACATTTATCAGAAGGTTTCACTTTTCAAATATTTTTAGAAAATAAGATATGGATTATATGGCCGAAATGCCCCTCTGCACTTTATTTACATTTAACAGATGCAAAAGGGAAAACTAATGATGCCATAATAATCTACATGAGAAGGGCTTTCCAACGGTATAAAGTTTGTCAAATTTGGCTTTGTGGTTTAAAAGATATGATAGTTCTAAGTGGCAGGGTGTTTTCTGCAGTTATACCAATTTAAATCCATACGGATAATTCCTGAAAAAGGGCTAGGTGACGTGGCGTGTTGTGGTTGGCTGGATCGTGGATTAACCGGAGCCGTTAGATTTAAAGTCCATCGAATGGATCAGAGCGAAGAGTAGCTCTTCGTCTAGGTTCTAATCTGGAACGTCGATTATGGATCGGACGACCTCCGGAGGCTTGACCAGAAGGAGGCGGCGGGGCTCGCCGGAGAACGCAGGACGGTGGCCAGCGGCTCGGAAGTGGACGCCGTCAAAGTCCTGGTGCTTCCCCGGACACGAGAAGACGCCGACGAGGCTCAGCGCGAATTGGCGGAGTAGATGGGGTGGTATTCGGTGTCGCGGACGCTCAGGGTTGCCGGGAGTTTATCGCCGGAGATGGTGTCGGGGCGGCCGGCGGCTCGGGTGGTTGACGTTGAGAGCGCTCCTGTGATCCTCTGCGCCTCCGAAGATGATTACGGCACGTGGGAGGGCGCGACGAAGAGGCTGGTGAGGCTGACGTCCTCGCAATCTTCCCGGCTCGATGGTGGAGCTCGAACTAGGGCACATCGGCGATGTGGATTCCGACGAGCGATTCCGGCAGCCTTGAGGCACGAACTCGGAGGGGGAGAGAGGGGAAATGGATCCGGGGTCGTGGGGTTTTAACGGGGACCGGGGGTGCGTCGTGGGGGGGCTCGAGCGAGTGGGGGAGTGGGTGAGGTCGTGTGATGCGCGCTCCGGTCGTGGGCACCGTGCGGTTGGAGGTTGAAGATGAGCTCCCCTGACATGTGGGCCCCACCTGTCGGTCTTTGCGAGGTTGGAGTGGACCGGAGCTGGGCTGCTAGGCTCGAGTTGGGCCTTTGCGCGTTGCGCATGCGGGAGGTTAGTGTTGGGCTGGCTCGGGCTGGCCCAACTAAACCCCTTTTTTGTTTTCTTTTTCTTTTTGTTTTCTTTTATTTTATTAATCCAAATGAGTTCAAAAAAACTTCTACAACTTTGTAAAGTCTAGATCTTTCAAAACTTTTATACTCATGTTTGTAATACTTTTCAAATTATGATATTTTCAAATTATGACATTTAACAACTTTTGACAAATTTAAATAAGAGTTTCAAAAAGATGATTTGTGTCTTAACAAAATTAAGAAAAATACCACAAATACATATGATTAAATAAATCATTCCAAACACATTTCCAAATTCGAACATTTGCATACAACTTTTTCTTTTCTTTTTATGTTTTATGTTTTCTGTTTTAAATAACTTTGGAATTTGAAAAAACTTTCAATATGAAAAGTGTTTGAATTTGACTAACTAATACAAAAACATTTTCTCTTTTCTATAACCATTATTTTAATTAGTTTAAAACTATTTTGAATGTGAATTTGTATAACTTTTGCAAACTTTGGAATTTGAAAAAACTTTCAATATGAAAAGTGTTTGAATTTGACTAACTAATACAAAAACATTTTCTCTTTTCTATAACCATTATTTTAATTAGTTTAAAACTATTTTGAATGTGAATTTGTATAACTTTTGCAAACTTTGGAATTTGAAAAAACTTTCAATATGAAAAGTGTTTGAATTTGACTAACTAATACAAAAACATTTTCTCTTTTCTACAAACATTATTTAAATTAGTTTAAAACTATTTTGAATGTGAATTTGTATAACTTTTGCAAACTTTGGAATTCTGAGCTGTTCGATCAACACTTTAACTTCCAAACCGGGACTAAAGAAGCACACGGATCGTGTGTTTCTTTCAAGCACTTGTAAGCCGTTTGATCAGGTGTGTGTTTCTTTTGATTGCTTCTGAGCTGTTCGATTAACGCTTTCAGTTTCAAACCGGGACTAAAGAAGCACACAGATCGTGTGTTTCTTTGAAACACTTGTTAGTCGTTGGATCAGGGGTGTGCTTCTTTTGAGCACTTGATAGCTGTTGGATCAACACTATCAGTACCACTGGTTGAGCCCGTGACCCTATATATAGCCCCCTCTCGGACGAGGCGAGCACTCAGTGTTTCCTCCTTCTAGTGCCTAGCCGGGTGGTGTGTGGTATACAAATCACTCGGATTCCCTGCATACGCCCCACGGTGCATTTGATATGCAGGCACTCAGGAGCCACCGTGGGGCTGTATGCAGGTGAAATCGTGTGTTTTGTTCTATCAAAAGAATAGTTCAATTCATCTATTGAGGAATAAATACAAATTACTCGGATTCCCTGCATACGCCCCGCGGTGCATTTGATATGCAGGCACTCATCAAGAGCCACCGTGGGGCTGTATGCAGGTGAAATCGTGTGTTTTGTTCTATCAACGCCGACGGATCCATTTGATATGCAGGTAAAAATGGAGCATCTTCTTCATATCAAAAGTTTCATATATTAATTATTACATATCGCACCAACATCTCCATCACACAACACCGCCAGTTCTTCTGCGTCGGAACCATGGAGCATCTTCTTCAATCAACTTGATGATTGGGTCAATGTTCAATACGAAAGGCGGAATTTCATCAAAATTATTATAATCATCTGACATGTCTGTCTTGTCCTCCACTCCCACGATGTTTCTTTTTCCTGAAAGAACTATGTGACGCCTAGGCTCCTCCACTCCCAGGATGTTTCTTTTTTTGGGTCTGCTAGACATGTCTTTCACATAGAAAACCTGAGCCATCAGCGGGGTGTCTACACATCGCGTCTTTCTTACGGTCCTCTTTGTGCCATCGCAACAACTTGGCATGCTCTTTATTCGGGAACAGGCGTTTCAACCGTGGTATTATAGGAGCATACCACATCACCTTGGCAGGAACCCTCTTCCGGGGACGCTCACCCTCAACTTCACCAGGGTCATCTCGTCTGATCTTATACCGCAATGCAGTGCATACTGGACATGCATCCAAATTCTCATACTCACCGCGGTAGAGGATGCAGTCATTAGGGCAGGCATGTATCTTATGCACGTCTAATCCTAGAGGGCACACAACCTTCTTTACTTCGTACGTGCTGTCGGGCAACTCGTTGACCTTTGGAAGCATCTTCCTAATTATCTGCAGCAACTTTCCAAATCCCTTGTCAGTCACACCACACTCTGCCTTCCACTGCAGTAATTCCAGTGTGGTACCCAGCTTTTTCTGACCATCTTCGCAACTTGGATACAAAAATTTCTTGTGATCCTCTAACATCTGGTCGAACTTCAACCTCTCCTTTTCAGTTCTGCACTCTCTCTTTGCATCAGCAATGGCCCTACCAAGATCGTCAGTGGGCTCATCTGGTGCCTCTTCAGCTTCAGCTTCCCCCGTTGCGGAATCTCCGTACTCCGGGAACATAGGATAGTTGTCATCATCTTCCTCTTCTTTATTGTCTTCCATCATAACACCTTTTTCTCCGTGCTTCGTCCAACAATTATAGCTGGACATGAAACCATGCCGAATAAGATGACTTTGAAGGGTTCTCACGTTTGGGTGATCTGTCTTATTCTGACAGTTGACACATGGACAACACATGAAACCATTCGTACTGTGGGCCTGGGCTTTCTCTAGAAATTTCCTCAAACCTGTCATGTACTCGGCAGTGCGTCGGTCACCATAAATCCATTGTCGGTTCATCTGCATTATATAATGAACTAGATCAATAACCATTACAGAACATCGACAAATAAACACTGAACATACACTGTATCAATTAATTACAAATGAAATGAGAGAAAAATTAACCTTGATCGAAAAGAAGAATAAACTTCTTTAAGTGTACATCAAATCAATTCGTGAACTCTCTCGGGCATTTCATCAAACACCTTGCATGCATACAAAAAAAACAGACTAGCACACACCCCCTCCTTCCATTTCAAAAAAAAATGACTCCAATGGTTTTGGGAGGGGGCTGCTGATGATCAGTATATATAGGCACACCCCCCATTTGTCCCGGTTTCAGTCACAAACCGGGACAACAAGGAGGCCCATTTGTCCCGGTTTGAGACTAAAACCAGGACAAATGGAGGTTTTTTTCATTTTTTTATTTTCTTTTTCTGTCTTCTGTTTTAAATAACTTTTGCAAACTTTGGATTTTGGAAAAACTATGAATATGAAAAATGTTTGAATACATAGATAGTCTACTCATCAACGACATTAAGATGATCATTTTCCGTATTATAGCCGCGTAGACTATCCCACTTCCGTGCAATCTCGAAGCCAAGGCGAGCGTCTAAAGCAGCATATACGACTTGATCGTAGCTCAATGGAACGTTGCCCCATCCGAAAATTAGGTCTTTTTGTAACGTGTATTCCTTGTCGTCGTCCGTGTACTTCCTCTTCTTGTATTTCTTCTTCTTCTCAAGATTTGTCCCAATGACCGCATTAGAGAGAGCATATAGACTAGGAGTAAAATTGCCGGTAGGGTTTCGGCGATCCCTCTGCAGGTCGACCGCGGACCGAATAATAATTCCGTAGTAGGCTAGCATCTTCATGTCATTATGGATTGCCACGCCGTAGAATTTGATTGTCTCGTCACCTAAGAAATCCACGAGGACCTGTGGCACCCGATCAGCTTTGCAAATTTGGAAGACAAGAGTCTCGGTCGCCACCGAGAGTTGAAGGACGGCGGCGCGCTGCGGAGTATCCTTCCGTCGAGGGTCGGTGAACTCGCAATCGAGTCCAACGGCTTTGATCAGAGCGGCGTCGAGGAAGTTGTTCTTCACGTCGCCGATCCACTTCTCCACGCGCCATGCACGAAGGGTGACCCACACCTTGAACCGCATGCCTTCCTTCTCGTAGCCGTAAAACTCATCGGACCGAGGCACGAGTGGCTCCATAGGAAATGGTGTCCGTGGACGGAGAAAAGAGAGGAGAGATGGCCGGAGAAATGGTGTGGGAAGAGTCGTACTGTGCAGTGCATTTTATAGCGCCGGAGAGGAAGATGAATCGCCGGCGGAGGGCAGAGGAATCGCCGGCGCCGCTCGTCTTCCGTGCGCGTCGAAAAAACGCGGCGGTGACGCGTAACTGAAACCATGCCCATTTGTCCCGGTTCGTGACTGGAACCGGGACAAATGGGTGTCGCCTGCGGGTGCTACATCATTTTTCCCGGTTCCAGCCACGAACCGGGACAAATGAGTGTCGCCTGAACTAGTTGTAGCGTTTTATGCCCCATCTGTCCCGGTTTGCAGTACGACCGGGACAAATGGGGTTTTGGAGTTTGGTCCTTTAGCCTGTTTTCTACTAGTGTATAAATATTTATCCAGGGTTTAATAAGAATCCAGATATAATGTTTTTGAATTAAATATTTTATCCAAAACATATTTGAAATAGGTATACTTCAAATAATTTAAGGTACTTTGCAAATATTTTTTATGGTTTAATAAATGTTTATAATATGTATTTGTAGATCCTTACTTAAGTTTGAAAATATAGTTTACTTAATTAAATTAACATCATAATACTTTTGAACAATTTCTAAAAATCTTGTTAGTTGATATTCTTGGACCTTGATAATTTTATTTTAATATGAAGTATTAAATTTTAGTGATTTTTAATATTCCAAAATTTTGGGATGTTACAAGTAAAGTCTCTAGTAGGAAGTTGATACTAGATTTGGATTTCTACGCAGGAACAGTTTTTCTGCTGATCACCGTTAAATTCGTAACTAACTACCTAAATATTTAAATGACCTGGGATTTTTTGTGCGTGATCCTCAGATATGTACGCAACTTTCATTAGTTTTGAGTTTTCTGATATGAGTAAGTTTAGTGCCTTAAAATAATTCAGCTTACTGGCTGTTCTGTTTTGGCAGATTCTGTCTTTGTTTTTTTTTGCATTGTCTCTTGTGGACTTTAAGAAATGTTCTCTATCATGGAGGGCTGTAGCTAATATTTTATTGAGTTCTTGAATTGTGTCACGACAGTACCAAAGTTGATTAATGTTTTTGAATACTAACCCTCTAATGAAGTTATGAGAAGTTTCGTGTGAAGTAAGTTTTCAAGTATCAAGAGAGGTGGATGATATGATGTGATCAAGAAGATGAAAGAGCCTAAGCCTAGGGATGCCTCCGTGGGTCACCCAAGCATATTTCAAGAAGAATCAAGCGTCAAAGCTTGGGGATGCCCAAGGCATCCCCTTCTTCATCAACAACTTATCAGGTCATCTCTAGTGAAACTATATATTAATTCCGTCACATCTTATGTGCTTTACTTGGAGCGTGTGTTTGTTTTTATTTCTGTTTTTGTTATTTTCATTCTCTGAGTAAATTGGATACTATCATTCTTTTGTGGGAGAGAGACACGCTCCGCTTTTTCTTACGAATACTCCTATTCTTCACTTATATTTGTTGAGTATTCTTCTCTAACTTCTGCAATACTTTCAGCTCTTGTTTTTCATGCACCTCTTATTCAGAGTTGTTAGTTCTCATATATTATACACACATATCTCATTGTTTAATACTTGGAGAGTTTATTGGTCTTCGGTTGGAAACAGAAAATGCTAAATATGGTAGATGGTATAATGAAAAGATATACATGTTCTTGTAGATCCCAGTCTTGAATTTTTTGTGATGCTTGGCAATTGTTTTGAGCTCTCAAGTAGATCATGTTTAAGCTTTTGCATCATGTAGTTAAAACCTATTAGTGGAGAACTACCGTAAAACTTGTTGGAATTTGGTTTGCATGTTTGGTATCTCTAAGGTTTAGATATTTTCTAGTTAAAGTGTTTGAGCAACAAGGGAGACAATGTAGAGTTTTATAATGCTTACAATATGTTTTGTATATACGTCTTGTTGTCATTGTTTATACTTGTCTTTTCTTCAAACAACCTTGCTTGCCAAAGCCTTGTATAGAGAGGAATACTTCTCGTGCATCCAAAATCCTTGAGCCAAAACCCATGCCATTTTTGTCCACCATACCTACCTACTACATGGTATTTCTTGCCATTCCAAGAAAATACTTCGTTTGCTACCTTTTATTCAAAACTTATTATCCCTTATTTGTATCAATGTTTATTAGCTCATGAGGAAGTGTGTGGTGTTACGGATATCAACCTTGTCGTTTGCTTTTAGACAGACTTTCACCAACCGGACTAGTGGCATATACACCGCTTATCCATTAATTTTGCAAAAAGAGCTGGCAAATGGGGTATCCAGTCCCAATTAATTACAACTTTAACGGCTGCATTCTCTTCACATTTTTGCCCTGATCTCATCAGCCAAGCAATGATACTAGTTCTAAACTACATGTGTAAACAAAAGAGAAAAGAGGGATGATTTCGAAAACCTATAAAACTATGGAGCTCTAGCACATGCTTGTATCCCTGCTTCCCTCCGCGAAGTGCCTATCTTTTACTTTATGTTGAGTCAGTTTACCTACTTCTTTCTATCTCCGAAGCAAACACTTGTGTCAACTTTGTACAACAATTCTTATATGCTTACTTATTGCACTTGTTATATTCCTTTGTGTTGACAACTATCTATATGATATACATGTTCAAAGTTGAAAGCTAATGCTGAAACTTATATTTTCCTTTGTGTTGCTTCAATGCTCTTTTACTTAGATAATATTGCTTTATGAGTTAACTCTTATGCAAATCTTATTGATGCTTGTTTGAAAGTTATTCATGAAGAGTTTTTACTTATATGATGTAGTTGTTTATTCCTTGTCTATTGTTAGCAAACTATAGATCATTGCCTTGAGTCATTTCATTCATAACACGAGCCTTACATTATTATATGATCATGATTGTGTGAAAGCATGTCACTTCAGAAATTATTCTTTTTATCGTTCTTGCCCACTCGGGACGAGTAGAACTAAGCTTGGGGATGTTGATACGTCTCCAACGTATCTATAATTTCTTATGTTCCATGCTATGATATACCATGTTATTACATGTTTTATATGCATTTTCTATAGTTTTATGCATTTTATGGGACTAAACTATTAACAAGATGCCACAGTGCCAGTTCCCTATTTTCTGCTGTTTCAGAAAATACTTACAGAAATATCTGCGAAATTGGAAACGAGTCAACCAGGAATTATTTTTGGAAAATATGTGTCGTGGTGGCGCGGCCCCACTTCTGGCCGCGCCAGAAGGTGGTATGGCGCCCTCGGGCGCCCACCGACCTTGGTCTTTCGCCCATAAATACCTACTTGACCTAAAAATAAAGATACGATAGGCCATCTTCCACGAAAAGTTCTGCAGCGCCGCCGCCATGGCCGACAAGTTTCGGGGGTCAGAAGTTTCTGTTCCGGCACCCTGTCGGGACGGGGATCGACACCCGGAGCCATCTCCATCGACTCCACCGCCTCCACTTCGATTTCATGATGGTTTGTGAGTAGTTCCCCCATGGACTACGGGTTCTTGGCTGTGTCTAGTTGGTACTCTCTCTCCCATGTACTTCAATACAATGTTCTCATGAGCTGCCTTACATGATTGAGATCCATATGATGTAATCCGTGTTGTGTTTGTTGGGATCCTATGAATTGTTACATTATGATCAGTCTATCTATATAAGTTTGTTAAGTTATTGTTGCTGCAATCTTGTTATGTTTAATGCTTGTCACTAGTGCACGAGTGGCATGATCTTAGATCTAAGTTCTATATTCATTGCTTAGATTGTATCTACAAATTGCATGCACATGCCATTGTCCGAAACCGATTGCCCCAAAGTGACAGCAATTGGGATAACCGGAGGGAATGACTATGATGTGAGGATCACGTGTTTTCACCAAGTGTTAATGCTTTGCTCTGGTGCTCTATTTACAGGAGCACCTTAATTGCCAGTAGTTTCCCTAGAGGCCCCGCTGCAAACGGGCTGACAGGACAAAAGATGTTATGCAAGTTTCTCATTGCGAGCACGCACAAACTATATATGGAAAACATGCCTACCTAATTAATAATCTGGATATTCTTACTTAATGTTATTTGAATACTATCAATTTCCCAACTGTAATTTGCTCACCCGACACTTGTTCTTGAGAGTTACCACTAGTGTAGATAGCTAGGAACCCTGGTCCTTCTGTCATCATCATTGCTTTCTTGTCAACTCCACACAAATAACTGTTCTCTGGTGCTATTGTCTCTGTGTTACTGTTACTACTGCTCTCATATTACTGATGCTTTCACATGACCCCTATTACTAGTGCTTTTCCAGGTGTAGCTGAATTGACAACTCGGCTGTTAAGGCTTATAAGTATTATTTACCTCCCCTTGTGTCGAATCAATAAATGGGGTTTACTTCCCTCGAAGATTGTTGCAATCCCATATACTTGTGGGTTATTAGTCACCAAGACAATCTTTTGGTACTTCTTGAAGAAGGGCTTCTTCATGGGCATAGGCCCCTTGTCATTCGACTTGGCCACGAGCCTCCCACCATGGTCCTCTCTTCTTTCCCATGGACAATCTGAAGGGGATCGTGTGCAGAAAACAAAAAATTTCCTAGCAACGATATCCTTAAACTAGCCAAGATCTATTCTATGCAGATATAGTAGTACGAACGGAGATCGGAATACGTACCCTTCTAGACCGAAAGCGGGGATTACGTTCCCGCACAAACGTTGTCGATGCAGACCGACGAAGCCGACCTCAAGGTCGTGTAGAGGAATCAGGCCTCCGAGTACCGCTAGCGCAGCACCTCGCAGGGAGTCGCACACGTACGGTGGAGACGACGCCTCCGAAGCTCCAGTCCAGGACGAGCAGCGGAAGACTTGGACCGGAACACCAGCAGCGCGGCAGCGGGCTATGGTGGAGGAGATCCCCGGATCCTCTTTCTCGGCGCGGCTCCGACTTGGGAACCACGAGATCGAGAGAGAAATCGGGGATTAATTGGTGAATTAAAAGGCTGGGGGTGCCCCTTCTTTTATAGGCTCCCAGGGGGAGCCAACCTTGCCAGCCAGGCAATGTGGGACTATACCCACATAGCCTGGAGCGGCTAGGGAGGTGCGCCGGCCCCCTTGGTGGGCCCTTGGCCCACCTGGGGCAGCCCTCCTAGCCCCCACCGAATTCCCCTAGGGAATTTTCCCCTCTTGGGCCTTCTTTCGTCCGGAAGGCCCATTTAGAGAAATCTGCCTTAATAAATTCGAAAATAAATATATAAAATCATATTTGCATATTAATAACACTGATTAATATCAAACATAATATATATAATATTTCCTAGCTCCGAAAACTCTTTCGGCGCTGCCCGATCTCCATCGGACCTCTCCCGGGACGCTCCCGGTGATCTCCTTCCTTTCCGGTTGTCTTGTCGAAACCCCTTAAGTGTGTTACCCTAGCGGTTCGATATAATATCAGGTATGATCAAGACTCCTCAATGATAAACGACTAATCCGTAGGCCTGGACCCCATGAATTAACCCCTGAGATATAACGAATGACTTTCATCTATCAAACCTGAACGTGAAGTCTTAGACCTTTTGCCATAGCGATACTTAGCACGTCCGAGTGTCGTTCCATAGATATCTCCATACCTAATGCCGACCTTGTTACCGACGACGCTATCTTCTACTCGTTCATGATCTCATGTCTCCGTGACCTAGTCACATGCTTGCAAGCTCATTAGACAAGATCTCACCGAGTGGGCCTGAGAGTATCTATCCTCCTAGGCGGACTGGCAAATCCCGCTCTTGACCCCTCGTCTCAATACTCCTTTCCAATACCGAAAAGTATCACCGTTATTGTCATACTAAA
Organism: Poa annua; assembly: GCA_026929855.1. Lineage (NCBI taxonomy): Eukaryota > Viridiplantae > Streptophyta > Magnoliopsida > Poales > Poaceae > Poa > Poa annua. The sequence continues at coordinate 39,019,999 of CM049426.1, forward strand.
TAAGATACGACGTTTGGTTCAATCAAAGTATCTTCCGGGAATATCAATAAGAGTTGATCTCACGGTCAAAGGCGTAACGACTACGTTCTCCAAATCTGGGTATGTCCATCGCATCACTCTCCAGCGATATGACTCTCATTGCCGACCGGCACCATGCCCCATGACCGGGAAACCTCGATCATCAATCGCGCAACGAAACTAGTCTTAGTAGAGGCTACTAGGGACCTGGTTGTTTGCGTATCACACCCGCATTAATGTTTCCGCTTAATACGGTTCTAGCATGACACAAAACCTATTATGAACAAACGAGATATGATAAAGAATACACTTTATTAATTGCCTCTAGGGCATATCTCCTTCAGTCTCCCACTTGCACTAGAGTACAACTTAATCTAGATTACAACTTGGTAAAAGCCTAACACCCATAGCTAATTGGTGCTGTTCATGCTTATCAAGCGGGAGAGGCTTCGTCAGCGGATCTGCCACATTCAGATCCGTATGCACTTTGCAAATCTTCACATCGCCTCCTTGTACGTACTGACGTATCACGTGGAAGCGTCGGAGAATGTGTTTGGCGGTGGAGTGAGACCTTGGCTCCTTGGCGTTCGCAATGGCACCCGTATTGTCGCAGAAGAGGACCACGGGGTCTTGCACGCTCGGGAACACTCCAAGTTTGATGACGAACTTCCTCAGCCACAAGGCTTCATTCGCGGCCTCGCAGGCAGCAATGTACTCCGACTCCATTGTAGATTGTGCGACTATGGGTTGCTTCCCACTTCTCCAGCACACGGCGCCTCCATTCACCTTGAACACGTAACCTGTCTGTGACTTACAGTCATCGGGGTCTGAGCAGAAACTTGCATCTACGTAACCCGTTACGCCAAGTTCCTCATCGCAGCCACCATACACAAGGAACATTTCCTTTGTCTTATTGAGATACTTAAGAATGCTCTTAACAGCTACCCAATGCGGCATTCCAGGATTACTCTGGAATCGGCTTGTCAAACTTAGAGCTAATGCCACATCTGGTCTAGTACTCAACATTGCATACATGATCGATCCTATGGCTGAAGCATAAGGATGTTTCGTCATTTCGGCCTTACCCAGTTCCGTCACCGGACACTGCGCCTTACGCAATATCTTATTCTTGATAACCGGCAGAGAACCCTTCTTTGCCTTCTCCATATGAAAACGCTTCAATATTTTATCAAGATAAGTACTCTGACTTAGTGCTAATAGGCGCCTTGATCTATCACGATAGATTTTTATGCCTAAAACATACGCAGCTTCTCCTAAGTCCTTCATGGAAAACTTACTGTTTAAATATTCCTTCACGCTATTCAGAAGTTCCACATCATTCCCTATTAGCAATATGTCGTCAACATACAGTGCTAAGAACACAACCAAGCTCCCACTCATTTTCTTGTAAATACAGGTCTCTTCCACATTCAGGATAAATCCAAAACCTTTGATTACCTCATCAAAGCGAAGATTCCAGCTCCGAGATGCCTGCTTCAATCCATAGATGGATCGCTGAAGCTTGCACACCTTGTTAGCACTTCCTGGATCGACAAAACCTTCCGGCTGTACCATGTACAACTCTTCCTCAATGTTTCCATTCAGGAAGGCCGTTTTGACGTCCATCTGCCAGATTTCATAATCATAGTAGGCAGCTACTGCTAACAAAATCCGAATAGACTTAAGCATCGCTACCGGTGAAAAAGTTTCATCGTAGTCAATTCCATGAACTTGTCGAAAATCCTTTGCGACAAGCCGAGCTTTATAGACGGTCACATTACCATCAGCATCAGTCTTCTTCTTAAAGATCCACTTATTCTCGACGGCCTTGCGCCCTTCGGGAATATCCACCAAAGTCCACACTTTGTTATCATACATGGATCCTATTTCGGATTTCATGGCTTCAAGCCATTTCTCGGACTCTAGACTCTCCATCGCCTCCTTGTAGTTCGTAGGCTCGTCTTGCTCGACTAGCATGACGGTGCAAACCATATTGCCATACCATTCTGGTGCGATCCGAGATCTACCAGACCTACGAGGTAGAACATCTTCCTCGACAGTTTCTCCCACTCCTTCCACGGAGGACGTTTCCAGAATTGCTTCCGTTGCGCCACTCGGAATCTCGAGTTCAGGATCAACGATTTCATCGAGGTCTACCTTCCTCCCACTTACTCCTTTCGCGAGAAACTCCTTCTCTAGAAAGGCACCGGTCTTCGCGACAAAAGTTTTGCCCTCAGCTTGGTTGTAGAAGGTGTACCCTACGGTTTCCCGCGGATATCCTACAAAGACGACTTTCTCCGACTTCGGTTCGAGTTTGTCGGGCTGTAGTTTCTTAACGTACGCCTCACAACCCCAAACCTTCAGAAACGATAACTTAGGCTTTTGGCCATACCATAATTCATACGGCGTCGTTTCAACGGACTTGGACGGAGCCCTATTTAAAATGAATGCGGCTGTTTCTAACGCATAACCCCAGAAGGACACTGACAGATCGGTAAGAGACATCATAGATCGGACACTATCCAGTAGAGTACGATTACGTCGCTCGGACACACCGTTACGCTGCGGCGTTCCGGCGGGCGTAAGTTGGGGCACTATGCCACAACTCTTCAGATGTGTGCCAAACTCAAAACTCAAGTACTCTCCACCGCGATCGGACCGGAGATGCTTGATTTTCCTATTAAGCTGATTCTCAACTTCACTCTAGAATTCTTTGAACTTTTCAAACGTTTCAGACTTGTGTTTCATCAAATAGATATAACCGTATCTACTCAAGTCATCAGTGAAGTTGACGAAGTAACGATAACCATTGCGTGTCGAAACGCTCATCGGTCCACACACATCTGTATGTATGATCCCCAACAAATCCGACGCCCGTTCAACGAAACCTTTGAACGGTGTCCTGGTCATTTTGCCCATGAGGCATGGTTCGCATGTATCGAGGGATCCGACATCCAACGAGTCCAAGAGTCCATCGGAGTGGAGTCGCTTCATGCGCTTTATACCAATATGACCAAGACGGCAATGCCACAAAAACATGGCGGTATCGTCACTACACTTAATTCGTTTGGCTTCTATGTTATGGATGTGAGTACTACGATCGAGATTCAACAAGAATAAACCATTACTCTCGGGAGCATCAACATAAAAGATATCATTCATATAAATAGCACAATTGCTTGACACTGATTTAAATGAATAACCGTCTTGTAACAAGCAAGACCCACTTATAATGTTTACACTCAAGGATGGCACAAAATAACATTTATTTAAAACCAAAACTAATCCCGATGGTAGATGTAGAGGGAGCGTGCCGACAGCCACCACGTCGACTCTCGATCCGTTGCCGACGCGCATTGTCACCTCATCCTTCGCCAGCCACCTTCTATTCCGTAACTCCTCCTGAGAGTTACATATATGAGCAACAGAACCAGTATCAAATACCCACGTATTGCTCCGGGCGGATGTAAGGTACACATCTATAACATGTATATCAAATATACCTTTCTCTTTGTCGACCGTCTTGCCAGACTTCCTATCCTCCAGATACTTGGGGTAGTTGCGCTTCCAGTGACCCTTCCCCTTGCAGTAGAAACACTCCACGCTAGCTCTGGGACTAGACCTGTTAGTCCTGGGCTTGGCAGCCAACTTTGCCTCCCTCCGGGACTTCCAGCTCTGCTTTCCCTTGCCACCGGACTTCTTGAAATCAACGGTCTTGTTGACCATCAACAGCGTGTGCTCCTTCTTAATCTCTACCTCAGCAGTCTTGAGCATCACGAACACTTCACCGAGGGACTTAGCCATGCCCTGCATGTTGTAGTTCATGACGAAGCCTTTGTAGCTTGGTGGCAACGATTGCAACACCCTGTCAATCGCCAGCTCATCGGGAATCTTGCACTCCAGAGCATTCAGGCGTTGAACGTAGCCAGACATCTTGACTACATGCTTGCTCAAACTGCTATGCTCTTCCATCTTGACTGAGAAGAAAAGCTCAGAAGCCTCATATCTCTTAGCCTTAGCCTGCGGCGCAAAGACAGCCTTAAGATCCGAGATGATCTCAAAGGCGCTCATCTTCTCAAAGCGCTTCTGCAGGTCGGCTTCCATGGCGTAGAGCATGCCACTCTGGACAAAGGCTGAATCCTCCGATCGGGTCTGGAAGACCTTCTTCTCGTCCTCAGAGGCTTCATCTGCAGGAGGGTCACCTATGGCGGCCTCAATGACGTAGGCCACCCTCTGGGGAGTGAGGAGGATCCTCAGGTTGCGGAACCAGGCCATGAAGTTTGACCCATTGGTTTTAAGCTTTTCTTTCTCAAGGAACAGACCTAGGTTAAACGAGGGGCGAGACATCTACAATGGAATTTGCAACAACATAAGACTTTGTTCATAATAATTTTGAGTTATAATATTTTAGAAAATAACTAACATAACTCCCACTCAAACGAACATCCCTCCTGGTCGTTTAAGCGATTACACGACCCCCATCCATTGCACCACCCCTCATCATCAAAGCCGGCGGCACAACTTCAAGAGTAGACAAAATCGTCCGCCACATCAATTTTGTGACTCGTGCTCGACCTTTCGGTCTTCCTGTTCCGAGGCCATACTTCTGAGTATGCTAGGCTCGCCACCAAAGACCTCCACGCTGACGCTTGTGCAACATGGCTTACACCCACCGTATGTGAACGAAGATATGTCTGACACCCGATCATCACGGCCTGCCTCATAACGTAGAACTTTATTGGTGGTGCACGTTGGAGGGAGAACACTAGTGGTATTTTGAAGGGATCATCTTATTCAGCTACCGCCGTGTAACACACAATCACACAAAAATAAGATGCACACAAAACATCAAATGTAATGCAATGTGATATAGTCCATCGCGCCATGGTCTTCTTGGCGCCTGCAGTTTATAAACAATTTAATAAACCTACCTTGACCATATCACATAGCCCCTGCAAAATAAAGTTAGACGCTTCTACTTTATCTTTTGCATATTTTACGTGGCTTGGGGCTTTCGTAAATAGAACCGCTTCATACCTACGAATCTTATGACCACAACAACGATCCAATAATTGCATGTTTAAGCATCCCTTTCGGGCCCTCCATTGAAAATGCGAAGACCAACTAAAGAGAGAGAAACTGTCACCCGCCAGCCACAGATACGGTACAAGCCGTATGTCAGTAGTGGAACTAGTCTCGCGTAAGCGTACGCGTAAAGTCGGTCCGGGCCGCTTCATCAACTCAATGCCGCTGGAATACACAAGTGCACGCTAGAGGGTAGCAAATAACAGGAACGGTGCCCCCGTGCAGAGCACGGGTTCTAACAGCGTACAGCTATATCTTACGATAGATCGGCTCTGATACCACTGAAGGGGATCGTGTGCAGAAAACAAAAAAATTCCTAGCAACGATATCCTTAAACTAGCCAAGATCTATTCTATGCAGATATATTCCCGCACAAACGTTGTCGATGCAGACCGACGAAGCCGACCTCAAGGTCGTGTAGAGGAAGCAGGCCTCCCAGTACCGCTAGCGCAGCACCTCGCAGGGAGTCGCACACGTACGGTGGAGACGACGCCTCCAAAGCTCCAGTCCAGGACGAGCAGCGGAAGACTTGGACCGGAAAACCAGCAGCGCGGCAGCGGGCTATGGTGGAGGAGATCCCCGGATCCACTTGCTCGGCGCGGCTCCGACTTGGGAACCACGAGATCGAGAGAGAAATCGGGAATTAATTGGTGAATTAAAAGGCTGGGGGTGCCCCTTCTTATATAGGCTCCCAGGGGGAGCCAACCTTGCCAGCCAGGCAATGTGGGACTATCCCCACATAGCCTGGTGCGGCTAGGGAGGTGCGCCGGCCCCCTTGGTGGGCCCTTGGCCCACCTGGGGCAGCCCTTCTGGCCCCCACCGAATTCCCCTAGGGAATTTTCCCCTCTTGGGCCTTCTTTCGTCCGGAAGGCCCATTTAGTGAAATCTGCCTTAATAATTTCGAAAATAAATATATAAAATCATATTTGCATATTAATAACACTAATTAATATCAAACATAATATATATAATATTTCCTAGCTCCGAAAACTCTTTCGGCGCTGCCCGATCTCCATCGGACCTCTCCCGGGACGCTCCCGGTGATCTCCTTCCTTTCCGGTTGTCTTGTCAAAACCCCTTAAGTGTGTTACCCTAGCGGTTCGATATAATATCAGGTATGATCAACACTCCTCAATGATCAACGACTAATCCGTAGGCCTGGACCCCATGAATTAATCCCTGAGATATAACGAATGACTTTCATCTATCAAACCTGAACGTGAAGTCTTAGACCTTTTGCCATAGCGATACTTAGCACGTCCGAGTGTCGTTCCATAGATATCTCCATACCTAATCCCGACCTCGTTACCGACGACGCTATCTTCTACTCGTTCATGATCTCATGTCTCCGTGACCTAGTCACATGCTTGCAAGCTCATTAGACAAGATCTCACCGAGTGGGCCCGAGAGTATCTATCCTGCTACGCGGACTGGCAAATCCCGCTCTTGACCCCTCGGTCTCAATACTCCTTTCCAATACCCAAAAGTATCACCGTTATTGTCATACTAAATAAGATACGACGTTTGGTGCAATCAAAGTATCTTCCGGGAATATCAATAAGAGTTGATCTCACGGTCAAAGGCGTAACGACTACGTTCTCCAAATCTGGGTATGTCCATCACATCACTCTCCAGCGATATGACTCTCATTGACGACCGGCACCATGCCCCATGACCGGGAAACCTCGATCATCAATCGCACAACGAAACTAGTCTTAGTAGAGGCTACTAGGGACCTGGTTGTTTGCGTATCACACCCGCATTAATGTTTCCGCTTAATACGGTTCTAGCATGACACAAAACCTATTATGAACAAACGAGATATGATAAAGAATACACTTTATTAATTGCCTCTAGGACATATCTCCTTCACAATCTGCAACAAAGTGGCTTTTGTCATCACAATTATAGCAAAGCCTCACCTTGTTACTCGGCTTTCCTCCATTGGAGGGGAACTTTTTGTCCATCCTAGCTTTGGCCCTTCTGAGATTCTTCCAAAAGTTTCTTGCCGCAAGACCCATGTTTTGGGTGAGAGTACTTGCGAGTGTCGCACTAGATAGCTCGACTTGTTCATCATACTCATCTTCATCCTCTTCTTCAACGGTGGCCTTTAAGGCAATTGAGGCATGCTTGTGCATCCCAATGGATCTTGCTCTTGCGTCTTGAGCACTCTTGGAGGCAACCTTGTAGGCGATCATCTCTTGCATGACTTCATTGGATGTCATCTTTGCGAAGTCATGTCTTCCTTGGAGTGTCTTCAAGTCCGTTTCCTCAAAGGGCAAGAGAGCGGTCACAAACTTCCTATTGATCCAAGCGTCATCAATGTAGGCTGCACCAAGGTTCTTGAAAGTTTCAGAAATCAACACCAACCTCCGGTACATGTCTTCATGGCCTTCTCCATCCAACTTGTAGAACCCATCCACCTCATTGCACAAGGCATCATACCAGTTCTTCTTCATTCTCTCATTACCAACAAAGATATCGGAAAGAGCATTCCACACTTCTTTGGCGGTGGAGAATTGTTGAATGAGATTCATGTCCTTCTCTCCAACGACCACTTGAAGTTGATGGAGAGCGGTGGCATTGAGTTGACTATCAACCACCTCTCTCCTTGTTAAGTTGGTTGGATCGTGGGCCTTGAATCCTTCTTCAATGATGCGACATAGCTCAATGGAGGCACTACACAAATGAGACTTAATTTGAAATTGCCATTGAGAAAAATGAGTAGGCTTGAGCTTAGGAGGGTCACTCCTAAAGTTTACATAAGGGTGAGGGATAGGAGTATTAGGAGAGTAATTATGGTTAACTTCATGAAATTCCTCTCCTTGAGGGGTTTTAGAGGAGCTAGGTGATTCATCCTTTTCTGCCTTCCCGGAGGAAGCATTCGAATGAACATCTTTGGACCCATGCGAAGATGATTCCTTAGAGTTCTCACCGTGCTCCTTAGAAGGAGGAGATGGAGGAGTAGCCTCGGGATCCTTAGACTTCAAGAGTGCCATGAGCATCTCATTCATCTTGAGGAGTATGGCCTCCAAGGACGATCTCATATCTATAAGATCAGCCATGGTTGCTCCTTTGGCTAACGCCTCCTTCTCCGCCTCTAATTTCTCACGGGCGGCCCTCTCGGCATCGGATTCCGTCATCGTTGCACTTAGGCGGTTAAGCCCTTAACAGTGAACATGGCTCTGATACCAATTGAACGGGAATCCGGCACCTAGAGGGTGGGGTGTGAATAGGTACTATTAAAATTTTTAGGTCTTTTCAAATTTAGGCTCAACACAAAGGTAAATTATCTAGATATGCAACTACGGTGAATTTACCTAAATGACAAGTTAAGCCATAACAAGATAAACAAGAGTACAACACAACGCCACAAAGGCTCACCTTCTTCTCCGATTAACTCAACCACAAAGGTTGCGAGTTCACCTCCCACTATTGATGCCCTTTTACGGTGGAGATTGAATCCCTTACAAACGGATTTGAGTGGGGGGATTGGGAGATCTTGATGATTTGAGCTTTCAAGAAAGGTAGGAGAGAGGAAATCTGAGAGCTTGTTGTTCTTGAGGGAGTGGGTATTTATAGCCCCTCCCCATTTCTGACCGTTATCTGTGTCGACCAGTCGGAAATTCAGGTTTAAGTCATAACCGGAAATTCCGGTCACTCGGAATTTCCGGAGAATTGAAATTTTCGACAAGAATTTCCGGCTGGAGTCAGAACCTTTTCCTCTTCTTTCCTTAGCAGATTTCTTGAGTGTTCTTCAAGATGCACTCGGAAATTCCGGTGAATGGAAATTTCTGAGCACAATTTCTGGTTGAGATCAGAACACTTCTCATTCTTGACTTAGCCATTTCTGAGGAGTCTTCTGGGGGCAATCGGAAATTCCGAAAGATGGATATTTCCGATCACAATTTCTGGCTCGGGTCAGAACACTTCCTCAATCTTGACTTAGTCGTTTTTGCGATGTTCTTCTTGGTGCACTCGGAAATTCCGGTGAAATGAAATTTCCGAGCATAATTTCCGGTTGAGATCAGAACCTCTTCTCAACTTTTCCTTAGCCAATTTCTTTACAGTTCTGGTGAACCGGAAATTCCGGCCCTGGAAATTTCCGGCTCAAATATTCTGGTTCCTAGAACAATTCCAGAACAACTTCTTCTTTGCATTTTTGGTTTTGATGCATATGATCTAAAATCACATACAAGATGAAATACTTAGCATTCTATTAGTACATTATTAGTATTGTTAGCTAACACACAAAACACTAGGGATAAAGAAATGATCTTTCAACGCCGCACTCCCGTGTAGGTCGTCCTCCGCCGCCGCCGAGCATCCTGCACTCCTGTGCGACTCACTTTGAGGTCCGAGTCCTCGCGGATGAGTGGCTCGCCGATGTCGAGCTCCACTCACCGCTCTCCTTGCCGGTGATTCCCAGATCTTAGTGAAATTGGGGAACGGGAATTCAATTTGAGCCATGGGTGGGGAACTGGAAAAAGAAGAGATATTGATCAGGTGATATCGGACAGAGATATTGGTGTGCTCGTTCGGGATAACCAGCATCCGTTTGCTTTTTAGCAATTGGCTATAATATTTAGTTGCTCTCACATAATAAAGTTTTTTTTTGACACAAGTCAAAAAATAAAAACTTGATCCTTGGGAGCATTTTTTGGTTTACTTCTCATTGGCTTTCATAAGAGCATGAGAGCATGTCTACCGGCGTGCGCCCGACAAGTGTGTCGGATAAGTGTTATTAGACGCAGCGGCAAGCGTTGCCGCCTGTTGGGACTGTCGTGCCCCACTGATGCTTCTAATAGTTTTTTCTGGGAGGAATAGAAACGACAAATTTGCTACATTTTATTCATTTTTTAAAGAACTTTTATAAAATCCGTTATTTTTTAACGAACCTAGTCTGAACCTAGAGACGGGTCTAGAATCGGTCCTATCTTTATGCTGCCACTCTGACGTCGAATGGAGCCTCCTCCTTGAGCTCTTTCTTGACGCGGGCGCCTGTTCAGGGGCGGCGATAGGCAAATGAAAATTGCTTTGAGACCGTGATTCCTTTTGGTAAGATCCACTCCTAGGCCTATCTTTTTTTACTTTCGTCTTTAAGAAACTATAGTGATGGCACTATACTTAGTCCAGCCTGACATTATTGGTCATAATGGTTTTATTTCAAAGACTTACTTAGTCGGATTTCCTTTTTCTCGTGTCATATGGAATCTTAATGATACACTCATCCTAAGTGATATCATGATCTGGATTACTACCAAGATTTCTCCGTTTCCCGTAGGTTGTCATAAGTGGCTATGATTTTGATACAAAATACTTTGTTTTCCTACATATATCTAATGTAGCTCTTACGAGTTATCACTATCCAACACAAAGAGTGACCATTCATTGAAAAAGTTAGTTCAATAACTTTATTTTGTCAATCTCCACTTAAAGTCTAATCCTTACTTCATGTAAGTAGGAACCTCCACTCCTGGCTTGGGATTCAGCCAAGAGTTCTATCTTTGTGTGGACTTCAGGTAACCTTATGAAAATAAGGTCCATCTACACCTAAACTTGGGCTTCTTCTCATCTTTACTCTAATTTATCATATCTCAACACTTCTACTTCATTATCCACTATCATAGGGTTTTGTAGTTGTCTCTATACTTCGTACATACTCCATTTAGTTTCATCGTTAGGATATTGGTGTTTATATACCTTACATTTACACCTTTATATGATCTCACGGGGGAAATTTGTGGTGTACCCACACAATGGTGGATATCCAAGGTGAATTCCCCGAACAACTTTTCATTCATAAACGTCCTTTATCTCTTCTAAATGTAAGTTTCTTACCTAGGAGACTTTAAATAGGATGATAGAAATAGTCATCCATTCTTGTTTTGGCGTTTTCGACGCGTTTGAGAAGACAATCGCTTTAATTTTTAATAGATTTCTTTATCTAATCTAACATAGGCCAAGCTTGATGCTTCTTCTGTCATACAACGATGACTTGATTATCGTTACCGATAAGATATCAGTTGCGGATCAGCCTACTATGCGATGACTGGGGAATAATCTATAGGTCTTCATTCCTCTTACTCTGATTATCCTCTCTTGAATTTCAGAGCTTCAATACCACGTATTGCTCCAATACTTTCTTTTTATCCAATTCATGTATAGCTAACTTTTTCGGCTTCATCTTTTATGAACTAAATATCATCCTTATTGTTAACTAAACATGATACGAAATGATCCTTCCTTCCAACTAGCATTAATACTCCTTATTCTTTACCTTCTTATTCATGCAAGTCTTCATCTATGCCTTTGGAACTTGTATCTCCCTTACATGAATTTATTTTCTATCTAGGTCTGTAACATCATGAAATAACTTGATGATGCAACATGTATTTGCACACTGAGTTAACTTCACCTTAAGATCTAGTACACAAAAAACCAATAAATCCAAAAATCCAAATGTTACTTGTAACAATCATGTATCAAAAGCCCATAATAATAGTACTTCGAGTAATACATCTCTTGTACTGCTTTGATACTATACACTACAATATAAATACTTATCAATATATCGGTCTTTATGATTCTATTCAAACCTATGTCGATTTTACTACTCCTTGCCTCACTAATTAACCCAATTATCCATTTGTAATGAGATAAACTAAGACAAGATGATCTAAATTCAATAAATCACGCTTATTTTCTGACGAGGGATGTCCCCATCAATACCCATGGTTACTAGCCTAGGGTAAGAGTTATGAGGTAGAGAACGCGTAGTGTTGGTAATTTCGTCGGCTGACAAGCGGGAATTACCCAGGTTCGGGGCCCTCGAGTGAGGTAAACCCCTTACTCCTGCTTGTCTGTTATTGATTCTGTATATGCGGCGAGTACAGGGGTATAGCATGATATCGATCTTGCTAGGGTTTGGTGATTCTGGTTGGGCGTGTCCCTGGTCGGTCTCTCTCTTGTCCTTTATATAGGGGTACATGTCTCGGGTCGTAACCGACTATGACTACATTTATGGAAAATACTACCGACTATGCTATCTATGGTATAAGTCTTCGACTTGGGTTTCGCTTGTTGAGCTTCTTCAGCCTATTGACAATTGGGTTTTAGTCATTACGTGCACCAGGTACCCACACGAAGGGGTACCCGTTTGGTATAACCTTGTCACTTTCCCATGTGAGAACGAGATATATATCTTTAATCTCTTGTTGCTACTAAACACTATCCTCACATAATCTCTCAATATTCCTAGACAGGTTATCATTAGTACCTATTGCCTCATCATTATCCAACCTAAGTGATCTATGTGACTTCCATCATGATCCTCAACCTTCATCCTTTTCTTCAAAGTTATTTACAAGATCATTGTAACAGTTAACTTTCTTATCATGGTTTAAGAGCTAAACTCACCATGAGCCCTTTTCTTCTTAGCCTACTACCATCAAACTCCTTATCATTTGGCATATTAGTATTGGCTTACTAAGGATTCTAGACCGTTACGCAAAGAATCACAAGTGAATCTCACGTGGTTAGCAATTGTTGCTCTACTACCTCAAATGGCTTCACTTTCAAAGATACCACCATCATACTGTAAGAACCCCTCGAACCAAGTCCGAGATGACCAAGTTATGTAAAAGATCACGATCCCAATGTTCAGTGCATCGCAATCACATAACCAACATAGGTATAAAAGAGTTACATCATTCAAGTCGTACGAATAAAAGACTTACAACACATAGACGGTCATACGACCAAAGTCAACAAACCTCGTCACGTAGGACGGAATTAACTAAGATAGCGGAAGCTCGTGGCTAGCGACGGCTCTTAACATCTCCGAGCGCTGATCCCACAAGTGCAGTTGACCGGTGACAGCTAAGTGGCGTAGTCGTCGTCATACACCTCCTCCTCGACGTAGGCCTCCTCATTAAAATCTGGACATTTGAATATCCAGGGACAAAGCCATATGAGTACAATTACATACTCGCAAGACCACCTCTAGGGCTTAAGTTTTCATGATAATGCAAGAAAACACTTTTCGAAAACTGGGAAGGCTCCTATATACAACTACAGGGCTTATTTTCGAATACAATGATTTCAAGCATAGAGAATACGACATCTCTTTATCTTTGTTGAAGAAAAACATTTAGAGATAGAATTCTCTTCTCTAGAATACGACATCTCTATATCTTTGTTGAAGAAAAACACTTAGAGATAGAATTCTCTTCTCTAAGATATAGCAAGGACATATCTAAGTACTGAAAAACTTTATTTGGTACAAGTTTATCAAAACACTAAGATAGGGGTAACCCTTTTTCCTGACTTGAGATCGGACTGATTTTCTCCCCGAGACCAATCATCCTCACCCAAATTCCGTACCTCCCAGGTACCTCCTGATTTGCACATAAACATTTTTCCTTTATAAAACAACTTCTTTCTCCAAACGCCCAGTGTGGCCTTTCCAACCGTCCATGACCGCGGACGTGGCTATTCGAATAGATTTACACTCTGCAGAGGTGGTACACTTTACCCACACCTATCGGTTATTCCGCCGTGTCTGCCACGACCCGTCATACGACAGCATGCGGGGGTCCGGATAACACGATCAAAGCTTTTCACTATGACCATCCTAGTATCGGGGCCTCCTGGTAGGTTTGTTCTCCTCGGCACCGTGTGCTCCACTAGACCTCTTGGTCTTTCCTCGGGACGCCACACCGCCACGTCAGAAGACCCACCGTAATCGTCCGGCTGTTGGTCCTCAAGAGTGTATTGTCTCTTCGGGACGACAACCCGGCTTCGAGGGCCCAGCCCTCATAGAAAGTATGAGAGCCCCAACACTAAGACAGACAAGATTCCGGCTAAACCCTACCCATGTCAGGTAGTGTGGTTGCACGGGTTAATTGTTCGGTCGGTAGCAGGGACTTTGAAATTAAACCTCCATCTCCGACTGCTCCCAGCAGCTCGAATTTTCGCAACATCTCCGAATGCTCTCAGCATCTCGGGTTTTCGCAACCTCTTCGATGCTCTCAGCATCTCAGGTTTTCATAAAACATTTCTTTCTCGCTGATTGCTCCCAGCAACTCAGGTTTTCCTCCATAAAACAGTTTTATCAAACAGGTTCCCATCCTATAGTTTTGAGGTAAGTAGATGAAGGTAGACTACTAGAAAACTTAATCTTTTTGATGGAGCCTTCAACAACAAGGCTCAACAAATAAACTTTTTTTTGTAACACCTATAGTATTCTAGTAGATAACTTTGGCCAAACAATATTTTGTAAAATAGTTTTCGGGTGGCAAGGTGCCACAAAAGAAGTAAACCATGCATTATTTTATTTTAAAACAAAACATGCTTGATAAAATAATAGGATTCATTATAGTGGTGAGGTGGGCTTGCCTTGCTCAGAAAACTGTCCCTGGTCTTGATCTTCTTCGTAGTTGTGCTCAGCTACCTCGTACTGCTCTCCCTCGGGTTGCGGTTCTACCGTAACATGAAAACAAACAAGACTAGTGTAAATCCTGAAATGCGAGTTGATAACAATCTAAAGTATATTAACAAACAACAAGCACCACAAAACAGAAAATACAACTAAGGCATTTAAAATGTCATCAAGGGTTGTTTACATGAAAAATGCATAACTCCTAATGTACTGCTCCTAAAATTAAACCCTTCTAGCATATTACTCCTAACCACTATATGGATCTCTGAAAATTAGCTGAGCATGGAAATCTATCACTAATTAATAATCAAAAATCAGATAGAGCTTCTGATGTCAAACTCAAACAGAAGATAGACTCATTTTTATAGATCTCCTGTATTCACAATTAACCTTTCTGGTGAGATATGAGTTTTCTCTTTAAGTGGAGATTTTGTTCATCAAATTTGGCTACTCCTAGCTCAAGTTATCCTTGTGTTAAGATAACATAAACTTCTGACTGTTATTTAAGTACAGAAATTAATATGGATTATTTTGGTGCCAAACCAGTGGGGTGAGTTAGATAAAACATGTGGCTATACCACAAAAATACCCCCAACATTAATCTAGGGGCAAAGGTGGCTCAACCACACAAAACTAGACATGCAATAATCTCTGAAATTACATAAATGCATTTTAAGAGAATATCTCCCTGTTTTTCAGAGATTTGCCCAATAAATAATAAATATTTACAGGAAAAATATACCTTGGTGGCATATGCTACTTTCAACTCATATCTAACACTTCCAAGTGTATTTACCTCAAAAAGTGTTTTCATTTAAGAGTTAAAAATTACCAAACATCTACTGATGTTATTCTTAGACTAGAAACAACTTTTGCTAGAGTAATCTCCTGCATGGAAGATTTACCAATATAGATAGACATTTTTACAAGCTTTCCAACAGATCCAAGATTGCATGATTTGAATTTATAAAACACATGTTATTAAATAAATGGTGAAATAGGTACTTTTTACTAGATCTATTTTAACACACAACACGAAGCACATTTTGGAACAAATCCAATGCCACGTGGTTAATAAAACGTGCATGCATGTTACAAAATTAATCCCATCATTTTAGCAACTCAAGATTTACCACAAATGATTAAAAGCTAGACTATTGATTTACTGGAAATATTAACAGAAAATGATTTTCTAAAAAGAAAAAGGGCCGAGCGGCCGGATCTGGAGATGGGGCGCGGGGGCGAACTGGGCCGGCCCGGTCGCAGCGCGTGCGCTGGCGAACCGGTGCGTGGTCGCCAGATCTGGAGCGGACGGCGGAGATTAGAAGGGGGGGATTCAAACAGGGTCGTCGATCTCAGATCGGACGGCCCTGGGCCTTTCTTCTTCCCCGCGTCGGTGACACGAGCGGGAAACCGAGAAAAATAGAGGGAAGAAGATTGACGCGACGAGGAGCTCACCTCGGACCTCCAGAGCTCAAGCGGAGGGTGGGTTTCGACGGAGGAGAAGTAGGGCAGCAGATCCCTACGCAAAGAAACGTCGGGGAGGTCCTCTGCATGCCACCATGGCGCCTCCTCCGTGCTCGGGTCGTGGACGAGGGTGACGTATCTGAGCACCTAGAGCAAAGAGGAAAGGATGGAGGGGTTAGAGCTCGGGTAGGGGGTCACAGAGAGCCAACAATGGCGAGAAATGGTGGAGGAGAACGGCGGCTACGGCGATTTTCTTCCGTCGGCCACCGAGGAGGTTTTCTTCTTCTCTAGAGGGAGTGGGGGTGAGAGCTCGAGGTTATGCTCCAGAGGAGGGAGGAGTGGGATGAGGAGTGGACCGAGAGGGGGATAAATGGTCAGGGGGGGGCTCCGGGTGGTTTTAACGTTGCCACCCGATCTAGGGTTTCCTTCGGACAGAGAGAGAGAGGGGAGCGGTTTCCTCTAGTGCTACTGGCTGGATGGGCGGTGGGAGAGAGAGACAGAAGGGATTTGGTCGGGTGACGAGGTCGGGCCAGTAGGGAGGGAGGAGAAGAGCTCCGGTTGGGTGGAGAGAAAAAGAGAAAAGAGAAGAGAGGGGGAGAGGTGACCCGAGGTCCATGACAGGTGGGCCAAAGGGGTGGGATGCTGCTCTCCTTCTCCAGCAGGTAGGGTAGGGAGGGATGAGGGAGATGAGTGGAGGTTTAGGGTAGTTTTCTTCAAATAAAAACAAATCTGAAATTTGAAAATTTCAAACACTTATTCACAAAAGAAATTAAGCTATTTGCCCAAACTCACTAGATTGTGGTGAAGTTACTGAATTACTAAGTGCTCAAAACAACCACCTCATTGGGCAAACAAAAGAAAAGAAAGTTTTTAGTGAAAAAGGAAAAGAATGACCCAAATGGTCATGTTAATTTGATGGCTACAAAAACTAGTGATATTTATGTTCAAACAAGTTCTTTTGAGAGAATTTTGAATAGGGTATGAAACTATGGATTTCTTAGACCAAAATGATTCAGATGCATTTAAAAAACCATTTATGGTTTGCTTAATAATAGCTCCTAGTTTGGCTTAGTTTTAATAACCATAAAGATCCTAATAGTTGATATTTTAATTTTGTTGTGGAGGTTTTAGTGTTTTCAATTAACATGGAAAGCTAGTGGAGCACAACAAGCATAAGGTGTGCAACAAATTAAATCATGACTCAAAATTCTACACACACAAAAGTTTTTGCTAAGGCTGAAAATCTAGGATAACACCATAATTACTAATGCTGAGAAAATTGGGGTGTTACACATACCCCATAAGGTAATACTGACATGGTCTTACTTCACTTTGGTAAACACCGGTGGTTACAAGATAATCTGCACGAGCATGAGATATGTATAAGCACACAAATATGCAAAGGGCATAAATCAAGTTCAAAATGAAATATTATCAGAAGAATTACATGATCAATCTGCAGGAGCAAAAACTTATGCATGTGCTTGTTCAAGCCAAGCGCTCGTCTCTAGGTCCAGGTTGCTTATGTTGGTTGACAAGATCCCCGCCTCTTCGGTCAAGAAAGCTAGCACTACTAGCTTTTTTTACCAACTCCTCTTTGATATTTTTATTCCACTTTTAACTTATATGTGGGTTGTAACATTTTTGGTGTAGTTAGCAATCTTTGTTTCTAGCCATAGCCACCTTCTCGGCTTGTGTTTCCATGAAACCCTTCAACTCTCCTTATTCCACTCTGGCACCTCGCTTATCCTTTTTTGAATTGTCTAGTGTAAAATCTATCTATTCTTATAAAGCAAAACCCAACTATAAGTCACTTATGATAATTTGTATTTCAACATGCCACATCACCAGTATAATAGCCAACAATGTCATCCCACTAAGATTCATTAATGATCATTTTCTTTTGCATGCAACCTATGTATGTCATTTTATTTTTATCCATCCAATTGTTAACTTCACCCTTTTAGATTAACATATAAAAACAATTTCATTAAATCTGGCCTTTCAATAATTGGGATATAGGTATTGTATCATTTGTTTGCATATGCTGCATATTTCCGTAAAGAAATTTAGCCTTTCCATAATTATGGGTAGTTGTTGCTGACTTCCCGGATGTGTTGGCGCACTAGTGGAAATCGGGGCTCTAGTCCCGGTTCCAGAGGGGCTGTAGTCCCGGTGTAGCAACCGGGACTACCAAGGAAGGACTAGAGCTCCCCCCACCCTTTGGTCTCGGCTCAGCACAAACCGGGACCGAAGCCCCCCCCCCCTCCCAATGAGCGCTACGCACGTGGCCGCGGCAGGGCGTGCGGGGCGAACCCTTTAGTCCCGGTTCGTGTTACGAACCGGGACTAGGTTTTTGTTTTTTTTTACATTTCAGGGTTTTGTTTTTTTTCATTTAAGGGTTTTGCTATTTTTATTTTGACCGGTTTTCTAGGTAGGGGTTTCGGATGGTACCACGTCGACGTGTGATGGTAGGGGGTTTCAGATGGTATCACGTCGATGCTATAGTCGATATGTGATGGTAGGGGGTTTCGGATGGTACCACGTCGATGCGTCGGGGTATGGGTTTCGGATTCTACGGCTTCGATGCGCGAAAACATGTATAAATTATTATACGACGGTAGATGAAGTTACATCATGCATATATACATTTACATGAAGATCATGTGTTGATAACACATACACAATTAAGTACGCGTGGTACATGAAGATCACGTTTCCCGGTTCCAGATACTTAGAAGTACTTTGTTAAATGGAGATCACTATTACATGTCCGCACTAGTCAAAATGGTGGTACTCTCCGGTCTCCGGTATGACATGGGCGAGGTAAAATCCCGTCAACTCCTCTGCAAGTGCCCTGAAGTGGGTCTTTATTGGTAACTCGTTGCGCTTTCTTGCCAACTGTAAAAAAATGATATCACAATGAATACATGAGATATGAAATGAATAAAACTCATCACGATTGATGGTATAAAAATAATGTTGTGACTAGAGCATTACGTACTTCAATACTTCTTTTGCTCATCAAACTCTCGTTGACCACAGTGTGCATGTACTCGCAAACGTAGAATCCACATAGATCAGTCCCTATTGGCTGTTTAAGGCAAGTCTATAGAAGAATATAATTTAATAAAATAATAATAAAGTATGATAATGGTGCATGGGTCTAGTTATAGTACTACTTACTTGGTTAGTACGCCATAGCAGCTTCTCTGGCCATCCACTGTTCGGATGTTCCACAAGGAACATTTTCCAAATGCTGCATGACAAGAAAATGAATGAATGAGTCATAAATTCTTTGATATTAGGAAATGAACGAAAGAGGCGAGTAGAAATGAAAGTACCTTGTCAGCAAATCAAAACAGGTCTTGTATTGTTTAGGGCATCTTCTTAACGAGTCAAGGACAACAATTTCACCTTTCCGCAAGTCAATAACGATAAGAATGTAGTGGAAGCTGCACACGTTTATAAATAGTCATGCATAACTCATCAATTAAACTTAACATCGGGTGAGAAAATAGAATATGTCATAAGCAGTAACACTCACTTGAACTTGTAAGGCCATAATATATATTTTTTGTAAGCTTGTCGCTTGAAAAACATTAGCAAATTCCCCGGTGTATCCTTGCTAACTCTTGGATAAATTATGTTTTCTTCATGCATTATAGAGGGGTCAATGAACCCAATGCTTGCATTCAGGCATCTTCATTCTGCGTAATAAAGCACACAAAATATTATAGAGAGGATTATCACAGACAATGAACGAGTAGAGCTAGTTAAAACATTAAATTACAGGAATAGATATCACTTACAGACAATAGGAACTCAAGATAGCTTTGTCGAGGGCCCGGAGATCGTATAACTGAAAGATTTCTGCGAAGTAAATGACAATGGAGTATTCTTGGAAATAATGCTCTTCCTTAACTGCCAACATGAGAGCGTCTTTATTCGTCTCCTTTACGGTATTCTTGTACCAGGATTGAAATTGAAGAATTCTTGTGGGTAAGTCGCCGTCGACAAAATTCTCCCCGTGAACATAAGTACGAACAACATCCGCGAAGGGGATATCATCTCCCAAATATACCAGCTCCCGCACATTGATGTTTTTGAGAACTCTGTCATCAAGCACCTTCAGCGGGGGGGGGGGGGGGGGGGGGGGCTGTGCGTCTTGTTCTCCGAGTTGGCAACTTGTTTCCCTTTTTTTGATCGATCATCCATCTCTTCTTCATATGACTTACCAATGTTGCGATCATAGTCTGTTGGTGGTGATGGTGGGGGGTTGTATAGGGCATCGATGCAACGGTCAATTTTCTCCTGAAGAATTCCGGCAGTAAATTTCTGAGGAGGCAATTGTTTCGCTAACGCTTTCAGTTTCACGCCAGCAAGCCAGGCATCCGTATGTTCTTTGCAGGCAATATTGTTTTCCTCGATGGTTCTCTCCCAAGGTAACTTTGGAGTAGGCGGCGGTGTTTTCTGCTTTCTAGGTTTCTTCCTAACAGGAGAACCAGACTGGCGCCTACTCGAGAGCGACTTAACATTCTGGCGGACTGGCACAGACTGCGATGGCCTCGCGTTGGGGACCCTCTCGGGGGGCGGTTAGCTTTGTTGTTGAGCTGGAGATGGACTCGGGCTGGGGTTCCTATCGGGGAGGTGTGGTCTTTGCTGATGAGGTGGAGATGGACTCCGTCTTTTATCCCTCTCGAGGAAGAGTGGACTTTGCTGGTGAGCTGGACTCCTAGAACGAGGAGTGTACTTTGCTTGTTCTAAAAGGACGATGTATTTCTTGGGCCAAGGGCGAAGCCATGCTTGACGTCTGCCAATGTCTTCTCCTCGTCACCTCCAGGAAACTCATGTTCCAAGGTTTCAAATCCCGCCATAATTTTGTCCACCCCGACACGAGCGTAGCCATCTGGAATTTCACCACAATGGTAGAGTTCTCCAGGTTGAATTACTAAACCATGCCCCACCGCCACCTTCAAAGTTATGTTTCTCATTGCTATATGTAGCTCACAATCTGTAGGCTCTGTGATGTCATCCACTGGGTATAGACCATCGACTTGACGCGTGGAACCAACGCTGCTTCTACGCTGAGATGGGGCGGCATCTGCTTCATGATCTAATTGGTCCTGCTCCTGAGGTTCCGTTCTTTGCTCCTTCAATGCTTTCAGTTTCGCCCGTGTGTCCTTCAGGCCACGTTCCAATTCTGATATCCGGTCGGCCTCCTTCTTCTTACCTCTGCTACGGCTTCTATAAGTGTGAGAGGATTCCGGCCACGCAGTCTTAAACGTAGCACCGCCAGGATAGCCTCGAGCTCGTCCAACATGTTCAGGATTCACTAGGGCCCGTGTCAGCTCGTCATCCTCTCTATCGGGTTTGAACACACCATTGTGAACATCATTAATTGCATCTTCAAGCTTATCTTTGATTATGTCAACGAGATCTTTCCATTTTCCTTTTCCAACAATAACTCCGGTTACTGGGTCCAACCCTGCCCCATGCGCGAACAACCAGAATTTTGACCTCTCGGGCCAGTAAAGTGTCTTTGGATGGACCCCCGATAGAACCAGTTTTTCTTCATAGGCTAACCACTTAGGAATGGCACTCTTGTAGCCACATGTCCCCAATGTATGGTGGTGTACCTTCAGCCCAGCATTCAACTTATTTATCTCCGATCGGGCCACAGCTATAGGTGATTCCCTATACGCCTTAAACGCCGCCCATTCAGATTCTAACTTCTTCCCTTGTGCTCCACTGAAATCTGGCTCTTCTTTTGTTTCTTCATATTGATTCCATAACTTTTTCTTGCAGTTCCGGAATTGTTCCACCATCTTAATAAGAGTCCACTTCTTGAGGTTGTCCTTCTTCACTTTAGAGAGATCTGGCGGGAGGGTGAAATGTGACATCAGCGTGTTATAGACCAAATCCTTAAGAACTTGGTGGACATAACATAGGTCCTCCACATCTGTGGCCGACAACTTATTCCATTCGCGTATGCTGATTGGGATCATGTCCCTAACAATAACTCCAGCTTGACTTATAAATTTGATGCGGTTCTGTTTTGGTTCGAGCGGTTCGCCGGAATCAACAATTTCCTCAATCGGTAGCTTTGGATCCTCGCTCATCATTCTTTTTGCCTTGCCTCGAGGAGCACATGGTGGCTGCTTTTTGGCAGATTTGCTCGATCCGGATGGCTAAAAGAAAAATGAGTCGTTAATAAATGCAACACAAATCAATTAATGCATGTAGTTAACAACAACATATCACCATATTTATTATAAACACATATACACCTCTCTGTCGGAGTTTGTTATCACCACATCTCGTGACTCCATTCCATCACCAAAGTCATTCAAAAATTGTTCGAGATCATAATCATCTACATTTCCTCCGGCTCGGGCATCCTTAAATATAAGTTGTTCCATTTGGTCTTTGTAACGCCCCGGATTTTCTCCAATTAGATTTTGTTGTTTTTCTTTTTGCATTATCATGACATTTCATTTCATCTCATTAATTTAATTTGTTGCATTTAAATTCAATTCCCACAATTAAATTTAAATGCATTTCAAATTAATTAAAAAATGTGATATTCAAATCTTTTGCAAATACTAATAACTAGTTTATTAAATTGCCTATTCGAAACTAAAACTATTTTGTAAAGTCTTGTAATTCAAATTGCTTTTCTATTTTGTTTTAAAAATATAAAACAGAAAAGAATAAAAGAAGAGAAATAAAAACCAGGGAAAAATCTACCTTTGGCCCAAAGCCCACCTAAGCCAAACCCTAGGTTTTCCCCACTAAAAATTCTTTCCCACCCCCTGCAATTTTGCAGCCACCCTCCTCCCTTTTCTCCTTTTTCCTTTTTATTTTTTCCCCTTCCTTTCCTTTTTCTTTTTCTTTTCTTTTTCTTCTTTTCTTTTTTCCCTTCTTCTCTTTCTTCCTCTTCTTCCCGCAGCACCAGGCCGAGCCGCACCCAGCACCTCCTGTCCTGGACCCCCGCGCGCCTCCACCCCCGCCGCCGCGCCGCCGCCCTCTGGCCTGCTCCGCCCCCGTAGTCCCATGTGTGCCACCGCACCCTGCTTCCCTACCGCGCGTCTCCTCGTCCTCCACTACGACGCCTCCACCTACTACTCCTTCCCTTCCGCCGGTTTCTCTGTCCGGTGACCTCCTCGCGTCCGCCGCCTGCAAGGTGTTCGGTGAAATGCCCGCAAGACCTCCGGCGTCGCATTGTTTTTCGTGTCTGTCCACCCTTCGAGGTGCTGGTACGTGCGCGTGCTCTTTCCGGTGTCGCGTCGCCGTAACTACCCATGTCCGTGTTGCGGTGCACGCCCGTGAGCGTTTCTTTTTGGTATCCGTTTGCCGTGCTACTACGTGCACGCGACCGTCAACGATGATGACCGAGTACGACTACCCCAACCACTTCTACGACAACGACAAACGACGATGCCCCGGTTCAGCGACGTCTACTTCCCTGCCGACAACTACTTCCTCTACGGACCGCAGACTTCGGTTTCGAACCCTTGTTCTTCCGATCCAAACGTGCGAACCCCAAACCCTATCCTTATGCCTATTTTATAAAATGCCATCTATCTTGTGCATATCGCATCATACTTGCATGTGTTGCATCTGTTGGGTTTGGTGGTATACCAATTCACCTAAATAATTATTATGGATTGTGTGGGCATTTATTTACTATTAACGCTCTATTCCATTTAATTTGACTAGATCATCTTTGCCATGTTAACCTTCATTTAATATTGTTGAGTAGACAAATAACTTGCACCTAAATATTAATTGTCGGGATTGCTCTCCCGCTTAATTTGGATTAATTGTATTGGTTTTGCATCTTGTCATGTCACGCATCATTCTCGTATGATCATACTGGATCTTTTGCCGTCGTTGTAAAATGCATCTTTTAGGCTTTTCAGTTTTTGTTGCTTCTTCGCGGATACGACATTGAGATGTGTGAGCAACGACAAGATCTGCTTCCATGCGGGATTCCAGGCAAGCAAAGTTTGCTTGTTTACCTATACATTGTCTTTCATTCCTACCGTTGATCTCTGCTACCCTAGTATTCGATTCTTTATCGCGATCCCATCACATGTTTATCCAGCAGCCTATACAGCTTTATCCCCACATCCTATTACCGTTGCATGTCTATCTGTTAGCCTTGCGAGTCGTAGTGCATCTTAGAGTTGGTTGTGCGAGTCGTCTATTGGTCTTTTATTTCACCTGCTTAATATGATAGATTGTTCTACCTTAATAAAATGTTGTCTTATGTTGGGGTATTATAATTGAAAGATAAGGCACCGGCGGAAGGCCTTGCGAGGTGCTTTGTTCTGCTAAGTGTCGACCTAGGAACTGGGATTTTGTCCTCGAATCCAATTTTAGCGCACTAACCACTTGTGGGAGGCCCTATGGAGCCTCCCTCGACTTTGAATGGATCTTCAACTTTTTCATGTGCCACAACTAGTTCGGGTTTTCCATTTGCTCATATCCATGTGCATGCTGATGATGATTGATGAGAGGTTACATGATACGGGGTGTCATATAGGGGTGGTGCGCACGAAGCGGACAGTTCCTACTGTGGTTTGAGCCGCATGGCGCGTGGACACAAACTAATGAGTCCGCAACTGAGATTCGGCCGGACTCTGATGCGGGTAACAACTCATATGGGTGGCACTTGGACTTGCTGTAGTGAAGGAATGAGTCGTGTTGAGAGGCCCTGATGCTTGCTTGGGTTGATCATGCGAGTATGGGTACAGTAGTGCACCCCTGCAGGGTATAATCTTATCGATGAGCCGTGTCCACGGTTTTGGACGACTTGGTGATGATGCTGGCTAACAAGATCTAGACAACTTGCACCTAATTAATGTTAATTGATTTGACTACTAATATAGAATTACTTTCACAATAAATGGTAACTAAAACTGTTGACTATGTGAGTTTCTCGAATTGCTTCCTCATACTTGGTTGAGGGGGTTAATCCGAGAATAAGTTATGATTGGTGTTAGCAGTAGTTGGTTACTTATGCGCTCTCCTATCCATCACTAATTAGACGGAAGTTATAGCGTGTCTCTTTAGGTTGCTAGTGCTGCTGCCGCTAAGTCCACCTACCCCGTATTTTTTGGAGATGGTGTAGAAAGTAGGCTGGTTGGTTTTGCTTGCCAGGGAGTGCCCTGATCCTCTTTTGGGATGTGCTTTATGTGCAGTTAACATGTTTGAAGTCTGAAGACGTTAGCTTGGGAATCCCTCCGGCTTGGCTGGGCTGGGATATGGCGCCATCGCTTATCTTCAGGACTCTTAGTCCAATTTGCATATTATCCGTAGTCGGATACTATATCTGCTTCCGCTGTCATTTGTATCTTTGTATTGTAACATTTGTATCTTGACTCGTTCGAGTCGTTGTTATATATTATATATATTTTGTTGTATTTGTAGATGTATCGAAACTGTTGTAATGTTATCAGAATTCCACCCACATAATGCGCATGCTTCGGCGTGCACATTATGTCTGGTGGGCGACCTAAAATCGTTATTATGCGGATTTCGGCGGGAGCGCTTAAATCTACATAGTATCGATTTTGGGGCGTCACAGTCTTCCATCTCCTCGTCTCGTTGAAATTGTGCTTCTTCTATCTGCTCGTCTCGCAATTGCTCCATAGCTCAAATGTACCTGCAATCCATAGCTCGGGCATTATAATCAAGTTTACATTTATTCATCTGAAAAACATATACAAGTACAATAATTGTAACGAGTATAGATCATATAGCACAACAAGGTGGCAGCGAAGAAAAGCAGTGTGTGCTCATCTTGCATGTCTAACACAAAACAATATATGCATCATATTTTAGAATTTTGCATATCTAACACAAAATCATCTTTTTCGTACACATTTACAATCATCTCGATTTGCAGATCTAACATAACATAATATATTACAATTTCAAGTCATAGCATCCATGAAACAGAACATTGAGAGAACTACAATTATGTCACAAGAAATAGCATCTCATAAAACATGTCATAGCTTTATGATGTCATGAATGTCGAAATAATCCATAGATGGAGGTTTGGTGTAGCAATTGCTGGACGGGTGTCCTAGCATTTTACATGTACTGCAGTATTCACTTCTTTCTTGACTTGTTTCAGCTTCTAGCTTATGGATTAATTACCTTGGCAAGTGTTCCTCTTATCCCCCTACGATGAAAAACAGCCACCAAATTAATTTATCTATTATACTTAAGTATACTAGTAGAAGAAAGTACTTAACTATTAATCAGGAGTACATGTTTATCTACAAATATGACAGGGACAAGAAATCCTCAACACTTGAAGCATTCTAGGATAATCGTATAAGTAAGGAAACAATGTGTGGGAATATAAAATATTAGTGCTTTCCTAAAGAATAACATGGAATGAAGAAGCAATGCAATCCTACTATTACACCATCATTAACCATCGGTTACATTGCAAGAATACACCTACAAAATAAATAATGTGTAAGAATACACCTACTATTCCCCTAACACTGAGCATAATTTTAGTATGGCTGCTATAGGAATTTGAATGCATCATGATAAATAAATACATCAACATCAAGTATGCACAACATCATGGTAATGTACAAAAAATAATGTATGATAATACCAACCCATGAAGACCAGACCTAACCGATTAGCATATCAAATACTTATCAAATTTGCTGATATTTTCAGAGTTTCCTATAAAAATGAGATTATAATCACTTCACATTTTATCAATGACCAGTTATTCGTAATATAGTCGACCTTACGTATATATTGCAAGATAGCTTGCACCAAAAGGAGAAAAGAAGCAGAAACTAAGATCAATTCTGAGGCAGAGCATCATTGCTTTACCAAAATTTCCATATGCATTAATGATTGAGCGTGCCAATCCAAAAGCTAGGATTTCTCAAACACAATTAAGTTCGAAAGCATCTCAAATATCTAATCAGAATGAACTATGCGACCACAGCTAAGTTGGACCTATGTGCTACAATATGCATTTAAGGCACATCTTAAGATGTAATTTTCTTTAGGGTACTAATGCATTTGATGAACACCCAAATATTTTATGTATTCAGATGATATGTGCACAAATTAATTCGGCAATACACCTAAACCTAAATAGAACCTTGACCTAAACCTAAACCTAAATCAGTGCACCACAGTAAACAAATAAGTGCACAAATAGAACCTAAACCTAAATCAGTGCACAAATTAAGAGCTCACCTTGACAGCGACGAGGAGCACCGGAGCAGCACAGAGGAGTCGCAGGCCAGAGCAGTGCCGGCTGGAGCAACGGAGGAGGCCGAGCCACGGGCGCGCGCATCGACGCGGACGAGGCCGAGCCGCGGGCGTGTATCCAGGAGGCGCGGCGGCGCGGAGGAGGCCGACCCGCCGGCGTGGAGGAGCCGCGTCGGCGTGGAGGAGGCCAAGCCGCGGGCGACGGCGACCGGAGCAGCGAGAGGGAGGCCGGAGGGAGCAGGGTGGCGCGCCGGAACGGAGCAGGGCTTCGCCGCTCGGAGATGATCGATTTGGGGAGAATGACGCGAAACCGCACATAAACGCTCTAGATAGACCTTTGTCCCGGTTCGTGTTACGAACCGAGACTAAAGGGTCTTTAGTCTCGGCTGGTAACACCAATAAAGACTAAAGGCCTTACTGGGCCGCGAAATTTAGCGCGCGGAGCCCAGCGGCCCTTTAGGCTCGGTTGGTGTTACCAACCGAGACTAATGATTTTTTCCCCTTATTTCTTTTTACTTTTTTTTGTTTCTGTTTTCTTTTAAATTGTTTGAATTGTTTACTTTTCTGTTTCTTATTTTGGTTTACTTATTTTTTAAATTGTTTGAATTTTTTACTTTTCTGTTTCTTTTAAATGTCAAGGTGATTTCTTCAAATTATATCATAAATATTATTTTCTATGTTTTAAGGTTTTTTGTGAAGGAAGTACAAAAAATATGATTCCAAATGGCACCCAACTAATTTCCACTAAGAGTGGTGCACATATGATGGATAATCCCCAAGTATGAGTTTTTTTTTGAATTCTAACTAATTTCCCCTAGTTAATTGGGTTTATGTTGATTTATCAAAAGTAATTCAATTTTGAACTACAACTGTTTGATAGTTTGGCCTGAAACTTTTGGAAAAATTATTTTAAGGTACACAACTAGTGGTTATAGCGACCGTATTGATTTTTTTTAAGAAAAAATGTAATAAAGTGATAAACACCTCAAAAAATCAAATCCTTTTGCATGGGCTCCTTATATGTGTACTAGTTGCTATGAAAAATGATAAACTTGATTTTTTACAACTTTTGCAAAAAAAAGTCTTCACAAAAAGGTCTATCATGTATGAACATCTTGAAGTTTCAAGCCAAATGACCAAGTTATGGTCATTTCGACGATATATTTTGTGATAAAGATCTCATACTCCACACATAGGTGCATATTGGTATATTAAACAATCTTGCCAAAGGGATTCTTCAAATTATTTTCATAAATATAATTTTCCCTTTTTAAGTGGAAAAAATGAGGTTTTTTGTGAAGGAAGTTAAGAAAATATGACTCAAAATGGCACCCAACTAATTTTCACTAAGAGTGGTGCACATATGATGGATGATCCCCAGGTATGAGTTTTTTCTTTAAATTCTAACAAATTTTCCCTAGTTAATTGTGTTTATGTTGATTTATCGAAAATAATTCAAATTTGAACTACAATTGTTTGATAGTTTGGTCTGAAACTTTTGGAAAAATCATTTTAAGGTACACAACTAGTGGTTATATCACAGAAACATTGATAGTTATAGAAAATATCACCTCTTCCGATGATTAGTCATAGCGACCGTTTTGATCGTTTTTAACAAAAAATGTAATAAAGTGATAAACAACTGAAAAAATCAAATCCTTTGGCATGGGATCCTTATATATTTACTAGTTGCTATGAAAAATGATAAACTTGATTTTTTACAACTTTTGCAAAAAAAAGTCTTCACAAAAAAGTCTATCATGTATGAACATGTAGAAGTTTCAAGCCAAATGACCAAGTTATGGTCATTTCGACGACATAGTTTGTGATAAAGATCTCATACTCCACACATAGGTGTATATTGGTATATTAAACAATCTTGCAAAAGGGATTCTTCAAATTATTTTCATAAATATCATTGTCCTTTTTTTAGTGAAAAAATGAGATTTTTTGTGAAGAAGTACGAAAAATATGATTCCAAATGGCACCCAACTAATTTTCACTAAGATTGGTGCACATATGATGGATTATCCCCAAGTATGATTTTTTTTGAATTCTAACTAACTTCTCCTAGTATGATTTATCGAAAGTAATTCAACTTTGAACTACAACTGTTTGATAGTTTGGTCTGAAACTTTTGGAAAAATCATTTTAAGGTACACAACTAGTGGTTCTATCATAGAAACATTGATAGTTCTATAAAATATCACCTATTACGATGATTAGTCATTGCGACTGTTTTGATCATTTTTAAGATAAAATGTTATAAAGTGATAAACACCTAAAAAAATCAAATCCTTTGGCATGGGATCCTTATATCTGTACTAGATGCTATGAAAAATGATAAATTTGATTTTTTTAACCTTTTTGAAAAAAAGTCTTCACAAAAAGGTCTATCAGGTATGAACATCTAGAAGTTTCTGAAGGAGATATGCCCTAGAGGCAAATAAATAAGTAGTATTTATTGCATTATCTCATAAGTTTATAATAGGTTTGTGTATTATGCTATAAATGTATTAATCGGATTTATTAATACACGTGTGATACATAGACAACCAGGGTCCCTAGTAACCCTCTATATGAACTAGTCTATTGGGCAACAGTTGATCGAGATTCCCGATCAAGGACAATGACGTCGGTTGACAATTGGGTCATCTTATTAGTTGAATAAGGTGATGGACATTCGCAAAGTATTGCAATAAGATCGTATTATGATGTTTTTCATTTGCAATAGATAAGAATATGATAGTTTATTCCTTAGACCGTGAGACCGTACTAATTGATACTTCGTAGGGGTACTTTGAGAGCATCAAACGTTGTGTCTTATTTAGCATGACAATAACGGTGTCCATCTTGGGTATCCCGAAAGAGTATTGAGACGTAAGGATCAAGAGCGGGATTTGTTCATTCTTGTAATGGAAAGATACTTTGGGCCCACTCGGTGAGATTACATCTATATAGCTGCGCAGCTTATGACTAGGTCATGGAGATGTAATATCATAGACGAGTTAATAACCTTTGTCGGTAACGAGATACAACAAAGACATCGGATGTCTACGTTCATATCTCGGACAATGTAGTATAACAGAAACAAAGGGAATGAATATCATATTAATGGTTCAACGACGATATTTGTAGAATGCACAGGTGTCGTCATATACATCCAGGTATCCCTGACGGTCATTGGTGAGCGGAGTGTCTAGACCATGTCTGGAGTGTTCTCGAACCATAGTGTAACAAACTTAAGGTCTTAACGACACCAGGAGATAGGTTCTGGAATAATATAGGATTTTGTTGGAGAGAGAGAAATGATCCGGAAAGAGTTCCGGTGGTCCGGAAGGAGTTCCGGGAAGGTTTGGAAGGGTTCCAGAATGTCCGAAAGTTGTTCGGGTGGTTCAAAAAATGTTTCGGAGTCACGGGATATTAAATAGTATTTAAATATATTAATTATGAATTAATTATATTTATATTAATTTAATTATTAAATAATAAAGGAAAAAGGGGGCAACCCACCTAAGTGGGCCATTTGTGGCCCACTAAGGTGAGCCACACCAATCAAGGAAAGGGGGGGCTTGGGCCCCTAGTCCGAATTGGACAAGGAGGTTTCAGCCGGCTCCCCCCTCCCTCTCCTTGAGTCCCACATGGGGGAGGCAAAGTGTTCGCACACCCCCTCCCCCTTTATATAACAAGGCATATTAATAGGATTAATTACAGAAAAATACAATTAATTGTATAGCAGGCCGACCGAGATGCTTCTCCGCCCGTTTTGCCTCCTCTCACCACCTAAGCTATACGTTGGGTGCCGTTGCCCTGCGGGATTCCAGAAAAGTTCTACCCCTGCGATTTCAGCTGGATCTGAATGACCAGGGGTTGTCGTTATGCTCCGTATGTTTGCGAGTGCTCGGAGGCACCACTTTTGAGGAGCCTGGGCGACATCATCTCGCCCACCTGTAGCACAGTGGCTGCTCCCCCCTGCCGCCGGAGCACCCCCCCCCTGCCGCCGGCGCCTCGCCATCTTCCGCCCGACGCCCGTCGACGTAGGTTATCGTCGACACCCCGGCGTCATCGTCTACGTCATCGCGGCAAGTTCTCTGCGACCTCGATGTCGGCTACGTACGACTTCATCGTCAACGCTTGTGCAGGAGCGTAATCCCCGCTATCAGTCTACATGGAGGTAATGTAACCCGTTCCGCCACCGTTATCACATGTACTAGATAGATAGATCCTGGCTAGTTAGGGTTTCATACGCTAGAAAAAATATTGTTTTCTGCACCAGAACCCCTTGAGTGGTATCAGAGCCGATCTATGCGTAGTACTGCTGGTACGGTTAGAACTCATGTTGAATGAGGACGTCTTTCTTATATTTGCTACCCTCTAGCGTGCACTTGCGCGTACGATTACGCGAGACTGGTTCCACTATTGACATACGGCTTGCACTGTATCTGTGGCTGGCGGGTGTCTGTTTCTCTCTCTCTAGTCGGCTTGCACATGCAATTATACGATCGACGTTGTGGTACAAAGTTCGTAGGTAGGGAAGCGATTCTCTTACGAATAAGCCTATATGTCAATTAAAACTTGCAAAACTAAATAAAGCTAGAGGCGTCTAACTTTGTTTTGTAGAGGCGTTATTTTATGTGACATGGTTACGGTAAGTTTGATATTACTCGTACTGTCGGAGGTAATGGAGGGTTCCATAGACTCGGAGCTATGCCGGGGCGCCGGGAGCCAGGAAAATGGTGCCATGGAGGTCCAGGCGCATCGACCATGTCACATCGCACTTCATTGCATCATCTGATGGTGTGCTGTTGTGTGTGCATCCTATTGATTGCTTATATGCTAGATATACAACGGTAGCATCATGAATAGGATGATCCCTAACAAATACCAAAATTGTGTTCTCCCTCGTTGCGCACCACCAAGAAAGTTCTACGTTATGAAGCAGGCCGTGACGATCGGGTGTCAGACATATCGTCGTTTGCATACAGTGGGTGTAAGCCATGTTGCACGCGCAGGGTCTTCGAGATTTGATTGGCAAGCCTAGCATATGAAGATATGGCCTCGGAACACGGGAATATCGAAAGATCGAGCATGAGTCACAGAGTTGTTGTGATCGACATTTTATGTCCACCTTTGAAGCTGTGCCGCCGGCCATGACGATCGGGGGTGGTATGGTGGATGAGGGTCATGTAATCGCCATTATTATTTTAGGGATAATAATTTTGGTGCGGTGTGTTTGATAATATGATTATAAACTAAGACACACCTATATTATAAACTTTACCTTACCTCTTTTGCGATCACATCTGTAGACTATGCAACTATACTTCGGTTACTTTCTCAAGAGCCCGGATTCTACCTTAGAAGCCGACGGGTCCAACTTCATCAGCTGGTACAAGGGTTTTAGAAACATCCTTGAACACAACAACATCTTGTATGTTCTCGATGAAGCGTTAGGAGAAAGACCAGGAGATTCTACAAGCGAGGAGGAGGAAGATGATTTCCGTAGGCGTCGAAAAAGTGGAGATCACCATGACAGTATGCCTAGCACCTGAGTTGAAAGAGTTGTTTCGACGCAAGGAGCCATGCGTCATGATTGATGCTATAAAGACACACTTCCGAGATGAATTGAAGCGTGAGCAATTCAGGCAGCTTAGAATGTTCCAGACCATTCATATGGAGGAGCATACATGTTTGGAAACTCATTTGAAGAGATTGTATGACATCTACTTCCAGCTGACGATGGTCTTCGATTACTGGATGGCAGATTCATCTGCCATTCCGACTGTCCTGATATCTCTGCCTCCAAGCTATGAGAAGCATGTGTGCAAGTACATTTTGAAGGCCGACAATATGAACTTCTACAAGTTCGTGTCCGAATTCAAATCTCTGAAAGTTGATTCCATCGAAAGAGAAATCTTTGATGCTACAAGTATATATTTGATATATACAGAATTATGAATTCGCCTCTTGATATATGATAAAATATTTGATACTTGTTTTGTTTATGAAACAGGTCCTGATTATCACATATATGCGGCGAAGTTTGATGTGACCTGGCGCTGAAGATGGTGATCAAGGAGTTGATGGCCATAGGTGTTCACTTCCTCAAGTTATCATAGTTATCATTAATAGTTTTTGATAAGATCGTTTGTAATAGTGAGAAAGTGTGTTCGGTGTCTTGATTGTTACAAGACAAAGTTATTCATGTAATAAGACAAGTTCAGTTGTTTTATGTTATGGAACAAGCCAGTTGTTTTATATTATGAATAAACGTTTCACATCTCAATTACATCAATTGTATGATTACGTTCATAATTGTGGAAATGATAAAATAGCGTGTCCAATGAATAAAAGTTCTGTTACTAGAACAAACACCATCGAATTTAGTCATAAAGGCAATGAAAGAAGTAATGGATATTTTGGTCCATTTAAGTATTTCGAGTGCCGAATTGATTAAGTTTGAAATGTAGTATTGAAGTGTCAATACGAGAGGAAATTAATTAAGAGTCATTCCAAATGATTATTAAATTAATTAATGGTGTTTTTTGTTTGATCCGAATTCTTCTATGATTATTGGTGAATAAGTGTATTTGCCTGATAAATCATGAGTCTGAAATTAATTTGATAAGAGATCAAATGGGGTTTTTCAGAAGAAAGATTAGTGAATATTGTATTCACAAGATTCGATCAAAGGAAAATATTTTTGAATCAAGGTTTCAACACAAAAGACTTGTGGAAATTCGTTTCACAATATTATAATATCATATATGGTGATATGTGAGGTATTATAATCATACTCTATTTTAAATAAAGTGTGGTCTGTCAGAATCTGTCTTAGAATCTCTTCATATGTTTGAAACATTATAGTCGATGTCTACTTTAGAAAATTGATATTTCTCTCAACGAGAATTCGTGTGATAGACAATAGTGTCGTCATGTATATGATTATACGATAATTTAGAATATACATGAATAGTTCTTTGTAGATTGCTCGCACTGGATGGGAGTGTATTCCAAAACCGAATAGAAACAAAACTTGATTTGTTGTCTATGTAATTCCGAGGAAAATATGATTTTTCGAGTTATAGTTTATGGATTGGAATTAAAGCTTGAAATAAGGTGTCAGACCTACATTCATAAAAGTAGAATATTGGAAGGTATTCCAAAGGGTATATGTCTACAAATGAAAATTTGGTGATTAAGAGTGAGGGAGACTAGAAAATTGTTTTCTGCTTGCAATCCTATTCATAAAGATCATAATATTTTCATGAAAGAAGCTTATGAAGAAAGTGTTGTTATATTTAATATTGCTGTCAGGTCACAGCACAATAGTAAGTGTGTCAGATCTTGTTGACAGATTAAGGTGCACTTTATGAATACAAAGAAAGTTCAGAAACATATCAGAATACGAACAAAGACTTTTCATCCTGAAAATCCAAGTTACATTTGAAAGGATTAAAATAGTAATTGTTGCTACAATTCTTATTAGAGGAATAAGATTGTTTAATCATCATATAAAGTGTTATATGAGAAATGTGACTATAAGAAAGACGTGGAAGCATGTTTTGTCAAGAAATGCGTCTTGGACAAGATCAAATTTGTTGACTACATTTATGTAGACATGCTTGAAGTCTGAGGGATCTGTATTAGTGTAATACTGTAGTTTGTATTAAATTCGAATTGATAAGAGATCAATGATTTTGGTTTGACCAAAATGTCGATTTAAAGAGGGAGTCAAAGTTAGTTCACTCGGGTAGAATATGTAAGGACATATTTTTTAGTGGGAGCTCGTGTTCGCAAATGTGTGCATACATATTTTGAGTGGGAGCTCGTGTTCTCAAATGTGTGGAGACATAATTTGAGTGGGAGCCGAATTCATCTTGTGTAAATGACACATTGTGAAATTGTACCAGTAGAATAGATGAGAAGGATGAAGTTGTGAAACTATTTGAAAGTTAGTGTCTATTTGGAATAGAACGGGAATTTTAATAGTTAGTCGAGTTGTTTTGGATTATATCTGAGGAGTCAGAATATAATCAAAAGGATGGTCCTTGGAAATCCAATTAATCATTAAGAGTAATGATGCACGGTAATAGTGGTTGTATGACATGTTCGTCTATTGTTAGACATCATACAGAAACCATATTATCTGCTCGATGAAATATTACCGATGTTTTTAGAAGAAGAATAGTTATAAAAGTAAATTTATAATTTACTGGAAGTATAAGTGCATTAGTTATTAGATTGACATTGGAATGTCCAGTTTTCTACATAAGTGTGAAAGTATGTGGATATCGCGAGTTTGTAATTGTTACAAGGGGCTCTCTATGACTGAGTGTGTTTTCAAGGCAGTTATCTGGTTAGCAGAATCAGAGTAAGCGCTGGGAAACAGAAGTCTCACTTAGTTACGGTATTTGCATATATGTTATTGGATAACATGATGATATCAAGCAAGTTGATATCAATGAATCGCAAAAGAACGCACAATTAAGTATTGTACAGATTGTCAGAGTAACATACTTCCACAAGCAAGCATTATCATATGACGCTTATTTGATAAGGGATTTTGATGAAGTAAAATGAATCTAGTTTATTTGTACTCTAGTGCAAGTGGGAGACTGAACGAGATATGCCCTAGAGGCAAATAAATAAGTAGTATTTAATGCATTATCTCATAAGTTTATAATAGGTTTGTGTATTATGCTATAACTGTTTAATCGGAATTATTAATACACGTGTGATACATAGACAACCAGGGTCCCTAGTAAGCCTCTATATGAACTAGTCCATTGGGCAACAGTTGATCGAGATTCCCGATCAAGGACAATGACGTCGGTTGACAATGGGGTCATCTTATTAGTTGAATAAGGTGATGTACATACGCAAAGTATTGCAATAAGATCGTATGACGATGTTTGACATTTGCAATAGATAAAAATATGATAGCTTATTCCTTAGACCGTGAGACCGTACTTATTGATGCTTCGTAGGGGTACTTTGAGAGCATCAAACGTTGTGTCTTATTTAGCATGACAATAACGGTGTCCATCTTGGGTATCCCGAAAGAGTATTGAGATGTAAGGATCAAGAGCGGGATTTGTTCATTCTTGTAATGGAAAGATACTCTGGGCCCACTCGGTGAGATTACATGTATATAGTTGCGCAGCTTATGACTAGGTCATGGAGATGTAATATCACATACGAGTTAATAACCTTTGTCGGTAACGAGATACAACAAAGACATCGGATGTCTACGATCATATCTCGGACAAGGTAGTATCGCAAAAACAAAGGGAATGAATATCATATTTATGGTTCAACGACGATATTCGTAGAATGCACAGGGGCCGTCATATACATCCAGGTATCCCTGACGGTCTTTGGTGAGCGGAGTGTCTCGACCATGTCTGGAGTGTTCTCGAACCGTAGTGTAACAAACTTAAGGTCTTAACGACACCAGGAGATAGGTCCTGGAATAATATAGGATTTTGTTGGAGAGAAAGAAATGATCCGGAAAGAGTTCCGGTGGTCCGGAAGGAGTTCCGGGAAGGTCTGGAAGGGTTCCAGAATGTCCGAAAGTTGTTCAGGTGGTTCGGAAAATGTTTCGGAGTCACGGGATATTAAATAGTATTTAAATATATTAATTATGAATTAGTTATATTTATATTAATTTAATTATTTAATAATAAAGGAAAAAGGGGGCAGCCCACCTAAGTGGGCCAATTGTGGCCCACTAAGGTGAGCCGCGCCAAGCAAGGAAAGGGGGGGCTTGGGCCCCTAGTCCGAATTGGACTAGGAGGGTTCGGCCGGCTCCCCCCTCCCTCTCCTTTAGTCCCACATGGGGGAGGCAAGGTGTTTGCACACCCCCTCCCCCCTTTATATAGCAAGGCATAGTAATTGGATTAATTAAAAAAAATACAATTAATTGTATAGCAGGTCGGCCGAGTTGCTTCTCCGCCCGTTTTGCCTCCTCTCTCCACCTAAGATATACCGCCGGGCGTCGTTGCCCTGCGGGATTCCAGAAAAGTTCTACCCCTGCGATTTCAGCTTGATCTGAATGACCGAGGGTTGTCGTTATGCTCCGTATGTTTGCGAGTGCTCGGAGGCACCACTTTTGAGGATCCTGGGCGACGTCGTCTCGCCCACCTGCTGCCCAGCCGCTGCTTCCCCCCTGCCGCCGGCGCACCCTCCCCCCCCCCCCAGCCGCCGACGTCTCGCCATCTTCCACCCGACGCCCGTCGACATAGGTCATCGTTGACACCCCGGCGTCATCGTCTACGTCATTGCGGCAAGTTCTCCGCGACCTCAAGGTCGGCTACGTATGAGTTTATCGTCAACGCTTGTGCGGGAGCGTAATTCCCGCTATCGGTTTACATGGAGGTAATGTAACCCGTTCCGCCACCGTTATCACATGTACTAGCTAGATAGATCCTAGTTTGTTAGGGTTTCATACGCTAGAAAAAATATTGTTTTCCGCAGCGAAACCCCTTCAGTTTTGAGCCAAATGACCAAGTTATGGTCATTTCGACGACATAGTTTGTGATAAAGATCTCATACTCCACACATAGGTGCATATTGGTATATTAAACAATCTTGCCCAAGGGATTCTTCAAATTATTTTCATAAATACCATTTTCCTTTTTATAAGTGGAAAAAATGAGGTTTTTACTGAAGGAAGTAAAGAAAATATGACTCCAAATGGCACCCAACTAATTTTCAGTAAGAGTTGTGCACATATGATGGATGATCCCCAGGTATGAGTTCTTTCTTTGAATTCTAACAAATTTCCCCTAGTTGATTGAGTTTATGTTGATTTATCGAAAGTAATTCAAATTTGAACTACAACTGTTTCATAGTTTGGTCTGAAACTTTTGGAAAAATCATTTGAAGGTACACAACTAGTGGTTATAAACGGAAATATTGATAGTTCTAGAAAATATCACCTCTTCCGATGATTAGTCATAGCGACCGTTTTGATCGTTTTTAAGAAAAAAATGTAATAAAGTGATAAACAACTGAAAAAATCAAATCCTTAGGCATGGAATCCTTATATCTGTACTAGTTGCTATGAAAAATGATAAACTTGATTTTTACAACTTTTGCAAAAAAAGTCTTCACAAAAAGGTCTATCAAGTATGAACATCTAGAAGTTTCAAGCCAAATGACCAAGTTATGGTCATTTCGACAACATAGTTTGTGATAAAGATCTTATACTCCACACATAGGTGCATATGTGTATATTAAACAATCTTGCCAAACGGATTCTTCAAATTATTTTCATAAATATCATTTTCCTTTTTTTAAGTGGAAAAAATGAGGTTTTTTGTGAAGGAAGTACAAACAATATGATTCCAAATGGCACCCAACTAATTTTCACTAAGAGTGTTGCACATATGATGGATGATCCACAAGTATGAGTTTTTGTTTTGAATTCTAACTAATTTCCATAGTTAATTGAGTTTATGTTGATTTATCGAAAGTAATTCAAATTGAACTACAACTGTTTGATAGTTTGGTCTGAAACTTTTGGAAAAAACATTTTAAGGTACACAACTAGTGGTTATATCACATAAACATTTATAGTTCTAGAAAATATCACCTCTTCCGATGATCAGTCATAGCGACCGTTTTGATCGTTTTTAAGAAAAAATGTAAGAAAGTGATAAACATCTCAAAAAATCAAATCCTTTGGCATGGGCTCCTTATATGTGCACTAGTTGCTATGAAAAATGATAAACTTGATTTTTGCCAACTTTTGCAAAAAAAGTCTTCACAAAAAGTTCTATCATGTATGAACATCTAGAAGTTTCAAGCCAAATGACCAAGTTATGGTCATTTCGACGACGTAGTTTGTGATAAAGATCTTATACTCTACACATAGGTTCATAGTGGTATATTAAACAATCTTGCCAAAGGGATTCTTCAAATTATTTTCATAAATATCATTTTCCTTTTTTTAAGTGGAAAAAATGAGGTTTTTTGTGAAGGAAGTACAGACAATATGACTCCAAATGGCACCCAACTAATTTTCACTAAGAGTGGTGCACATATGATGGATGATCCCCAGGTATGATTTTTTCTTTGAATTCTAACTAATTTCCCCTAGTTAATTGAGTTTATGTTGATTTATCGAAAGTAATTTAAATTTGAACTACAACTGTTTGATAGTTTGGTCTGAAACTTTTGGAAAAATCATTTTAAGGTACACAACTAGTGGTTATATCACATAAACATTGTTAGTTCTAGAAAATATCACCTCTTTCGATGATTAGTCATTGCGACCGTTTTGATCGTTTTTTTAAAAAATGTAATAAAGTGATAAACACCTCAAAAAATCAAATCCTTTGGCATGGGATCCTTACATCTGTAATAGTTGCTATGAAAAATGATAAACTTGATTGTTTACAACTTTTGCAAAAAAAAGTCTTCACAAAAAGGTTTATCATGTATGAACATATAGAAGTTTCAGGCCAAATGACCAAGTTATGGTCATTTCGAC
Source organism: Poa annua (assembly GCA_026929855.1). Lineage (NCBI taxonomy): Eukaryota > Viridiplantae > Streptophyta > Magnoliopsida > Poales > Poaceae > Poa > Poa annua. The sequence continues at coordinate 39,059,778 of CM049426.1, forward strand.
GACATAGTTTTTGATAAAGATCTCATACTCCACACATAGGTGCATATTAGTAAATTAAACAATCTTGCCAAAGGGATTCTTCAAATTATTTTCATAAATATCATTTTCCTTTTTTAAATGGAAAAATGAGGTTTTTTGTGAAGAAAGTACAGAAAATACGACTCCAGATGGCACCCAACTAATTTTCACTAAGAGTGGTGCACATATGATGGATGATCCCCAGGTATGAGTTTTTTCTTTGAACTCTAACAAATTTCCCCCAGTTAATTGAGTTTATGTTGATTTATCAAAAGTAATTCAAATTTGAACTACAACAGTTTCATAGTTTGGTCTAAAACTTTTGGAAAAATCATTTTAAGGTACACAACTAGTGGTTATATCACAAAAACATGAATAGTTCTAGAAAATATCACATCTTCCGATGATTAGTCATAGCGATCGTTTTGATTGTTTTTAAGAAAAAATGTAATAAAGTGATAAACACCTGAAAAAATCAAATCCTTTGGCATGGGCTCCTTATATGTGTACTAGTTTCTATGAAAAATGATAAACTTGATTTTTGCCAACTTTTGCAAAAAAAGTCTTCACAAAAAGTTCTATCATGTATGAACATCTAGAAGTTAAAAGCCAAATGACCAAGTTATGGTCATTTCGACGACATAGTTTGTGATAAAGATCTCATACTCCACACATAGGTGCATATTGGTATATTAAACAATCTATCCAAAGGAATTCTTCAAATTATTTTCATAAATACCATTTTCCTTTTTTTAAGTGGAAAAAATGAGGTTTTTTGTGAAGGAAGTGCAGACAATATGACTCCAAATGGCACCAACTAATTTTCACTAAGAGTGGTGCACATATGATGGATGATCCCCAGGTATGAGTTTTTTCTTTGAATTCTAACTAATTCCCCTAGTTAATTGAGTTTATGTTGATTTATCGAAAGTAATTCAAATTTGAGCTACAACTGCTTAATAGTTTGGTCTGAAACTTTTGGAAAAATCATTTTAAGTTACACAACTAGTGGTTATATCATAGAAACATTGATAGTTCTAGAAAATATCACCTCTTCCGATGATTAGTCATAGCGACCGTTTTGATCGTTTTTAAGAAAAACTGTAATAAAGTGATCAACACCTCAAAAAATCAAATCCTTTGGCATGGGATCCTTGTATCTGTACTAGTTGCTATGAAAAATGATAAACTTGATTTTTTACAACTTTTGCAAAAAAAGTCTTCACAAAAAGGTCTATCATGTATGAACATCTAGAACTTTCAAGTCAAATGACCAAGTTATGGTCATTTCGACGACATAGGTTTTGATAAAGATCTCATAATCCACACATAGGTGAATATTTTTATATTAAACAATCTTGCCAAAGGGATTCTTCAAATTATTTTCATAAATATTATTTTCCTTTTTTTAAGTGGAAAAAATGAGGTTTTTCGTGAAGGAAGTACAGACAATATGACTCCAAATGGCACCCAACTAATTTTCACTAAGAGTGGTGCACATATGATGGATGATCACCAGGTATGAGTTTTTTCTTTGAATTCTAACAAATTTCCCCTTGTTAATTGAGTTTATCTTGATTTATCGAAAGTAATTAAAATTTGAACTTCAACTGTTTCATAGTTTGGTCTGAAACTTTTGGAAAAATCATTTTAAGGTACACAACTAGTGGTTATATAACAGAAACATTGATAGTTCTAGAAAATATCACCTCTTCCGATGATTAGTCATAGCAACCGTTTTGATTGTTTTTAAGAAACTATTTAATAAAGTGATAAACAACTCAAAAAATCAAATCCTTTGGCATGGGATCCTTATATTTTTACTAGTTGCTATGAAAAATGATAAACTTGATATTTTACAACTTTTGCAAAAAAAGTCTTCACAAAAAGGTCTATCATGTATGAACATCTAGAAGTTTCAAGCCAAATGACCAAGTTATGGTCATTTCGACGACATAGTTTGTGATAAAGATCTTATAATCCACCCATAGGTGCATATTGGTATATTAAACAATCTTGCCAAATGGATTCTTCAAATTATTTTCATAAATATCATTTTCCTTTTTTTAAGTGGAAAAAATGAGGTTTTTTGTGAAGGAAGTATAAAAAATATGATTCCAAATGGCACCCAACTAATTTTCTCTAAGAGTGGTGCACATATGATGGATGGTCCCTAGGTATGATTTTTTTTTGAGTTCTAACCAATTTCCCCTTGTTAATTGAGTTTATGTTGATTTATAGAAAGTAATTCAAATTTGAACTACAACTGTTTGATAGTTTGGTTTGAAACTTTTGGAAAAATCATTTTAAGGTACACAACTATTGGTTATATCACAGAAACATTGATAGTTATAGAAAATATCACCTCCTCCGATGATTAGTCATAGCGACCGTTTTGATTGTTTTTAAGCAAAAATGTAACAAAGTGATAAACACCTCAAAAAATCAAATCCTTTGGCATGGTCTCCTTATATGTGTACTAGTTGCTATGAAAAATGATAAACTTTATTGCTTACAACTTTTGCAAAAAAAATCTTCACAAAAAGGTCTATCATGTATGAACATCTAGAGGTTTCAAGTCAAATGACCAATTTATGGTCATTTCGACGACATAGTTTTTGATAAAGATCTCATACTCCACACATAGGTGCATATTGGTATATTAAACAATTTTGCCAAAGGGATTCTTCAAATTATATTCATAAATATCATTTTCCTTTTTTTAAGTGGAAAAACTGAGGTTTTTTGTGAAGGAAGTACATACAATATGACTCTAAATGGCACCCAACTAATTTTCACTAAGGGTGGTGCACATATGATGGATGATCCCCAGGTATGAGTTTTTTCTTTCAATTCTATCAAATTTCCCCTAGTTAATTGAGTTTATGTTGATTTATCGAAAGTAATTTCAGATTTGAACTACAATTGTTTCATAGTTTGGTCTGAAACTTTTGGAAAAATCATTTTAAGGTACACAACTAGTGGTTATATAACAGAAACATTGATAGTTCTAGAAAATATCACCTCTTCCGATGATTAGTCATAGCGACAGTTTTGATCGTTTTTAAGAAAAACTGTAATAAAGTGATAAACATCTCAAAAAATCAAATGCTTTGTCATGGGATCCGTATATATGTACTAGTTTCTATGAAAAATGATAAACTTGATTTTTTACAACTTTTGCAAAAAAAAGTCTTCACAAAAAGGTCTATCATGTATGAACATCTAGAAGTTTCAAGCCTAATGACCAAGTTATGGTCATTTCGACGACATAGTTTGTGATAAAGATCTTATACTCCACACATAGGTGCATATTGGTATATTAAAAAATCATGCCAAACGGATTCTTCAAATTATTTTCATAAATATCATTTTCCTTTTTTATATGGAAAAATGAGGTTTTTTGTGAAGGAAGTACAAAAAATATGATTCCAAATGGCACCAAACTAATTTTCTCTAAGAGTGGTGCACATATGATGGATTATCCACAGGTAAGAGTTTTTATTTTGAATTCTAACTAATTTCCCCTAGTTAATTGAGTTTATGTTGATTTATAGAAAGTAATTGAAATTTGAACTACAACTGTTTAATAGTTTGGTCTCAAAGTTTTGGAAAAATCATTTTAAGGTACACAACTAGTGGTTATATCACATAAACATTGATAGGTCCAGAAAATATCACCTCTTCCAATGATTAGTCATAGCGACCGTTTTGATCGTTTTTAAGAAAAAATGTAATAAAGTGATAAACACCTCAAAAAATCAAATCCATTGGCATGGGCTCCTTATATCTGTACTAGTTGCTATGAAAAATGATAAACTTGATTTTTTCTAACTTTTGCAAAAAAAGTCTTCACAAAAAGGTCTATCATGTATGAACATCTACAAGTTTCAAGCCAAATGACCAAGTTATGGTCATTTCGACGACATAGTTTGTGATAAAGATATCATACTCCACAAATAGGTGCATATTGGTATATTAAACAATCTATCCAAAGGGAATCTTCAAATTATTTTCATAAATACCATTTTCCTTTTATAAGTGAAAAATGAGGTTTTTTGTGAAGGAAGTTCAGACAATATGACTCCAAATGGCACCCAACTAATTTTCACTAAGAGTGGTGCACATACGATGGATGATCCCCAGGTATGAGTTTTTTCTTTTAATTCTAACTAATTTCCCCTAGTTAATTGAGTTTATGTTAATCGAAAGTAATTTAAATTTGAACTACAACTGTTTAATTGTTTGGTCTGAAACTTTTGGAAAAATCATTTTAAGGTACAGAACTAGTGGTTATATAACAGAAATATTGATATTTCTTGAAAATATCACATCTACCGATGATTAGTCATAGCGACCGTTTTGATCGTTTTTAAGAACAAATGTAATAAAGTCCTAAGCATCTCAAAAAATCAAATCATTTGGCATGGCCTCCTTATATGTGTACTAGTTGCTATGTAAAATGATAAAAAAAAATTTCCAACTTTTGGAAAAAAATTCTTCACAAAAAGGTCTATCATGTATGAACACCTAGAACTTTCAAGCCAAATGACCAAGTTATGGTCATTTCGACGACATAGTTTGTGATAAAGATCTCATACTCCTCACATAGGTGCATATTGGTATATTAAACAATCTATCCAAAGGGATTCTTCAAATTATTTTCATAAATACCATTTTTCTTTTTTTAAGTGAAAAAATGAGGTTTTTTGTGAAGGAAGTACAGAAAATATGACTCCAAATGGCACCCAAGTAATTCAAATTTGAACTACAACTGTTTGATAGTTTGGTCTGAAACTTTTGGAAAAATCATTTTAAGGTACACAACCAGTGGTTATATCACAGAAACATTGATAGTTCTATAAAATATCACCTCTTCCGATGATTAGTCATAGCGACCGTTTTGATCGTTTTTAAGAAAAAAATGTAATAAAGTGATAAACACCTAAAAAAATCAAATCCTTTGGCATGGGATCCTTATATGTGTCTAGTTGCTATGAAAAATGATAAACTTGTTTTTTTATAACTTTTTCAAAAAAAGTCTTCACAAAAAGGTCTTGCATGTACGAACATCTAGAAGTTTCAAGCCAAATGACCAAGTTATGGTCATTTCGACGACTTAGTTTGTTATAAAGATCTCATACTCGACACGTAGGTTCATATTGGTATAGTAAACAATCTTGTCAAAGGGATTCTTCAAATTATTTGCATAAATATCATTTTCCTTTTTTAAGTGGAAAAAATGAGATTTTTTGTGAAGGAAGTACAAAAAATATGATTCCAAATGGCACCCAACTAATTTTCCTTGGAGTGGTGCACATATGGTTGATGATCCCCAGGTATGAGTTTTTAAAAAAAATTATAACTAATTCCCCTAGTTAATTGAGTTTATGTTGATTTATCGAAAGTTATTCAAATTTGAACTATAACTGTTTGATAGTTTGGTCTGAAACTTTTGGAAAAATCATTTTAAGTTACACAACTAGTGGTTATATAACATAAACATTGATATTTCTAGAAAATATCACCTCTTCCGATGATTAGTCATAGCGACCGTTTTGATCATTTTTAAGAAAAAATGTAATAAAGTGATAAACACCTCAAAAAATCAAATCCTTTGGCATGTGCTCCTTATATGTGTCTAGTTGCTATGAAAAATGATAAACTTGATTTTTGCCAAATTTTGCAAAAAAAGTCTTCACAAAAAGTGAAGGGGATTGGGTGTAGAAAACAAAAAATTTCCTAGCAACGATATCCCTAAAACATGCCAAGATCTATTCTATGCAGATATAGTAGTACGAACGAAGATCGGAAGACATACCGTTGTAGACCAAAAGCGGGGATTACGTTCCCGCACAAACGTTGTCGATGAAGACCGACGAAGCCGACCTCAAGGTCGTGTAGAGGAAGCAGACCTCCGAGTACCGCTAGCGCAGCACCTCGCAGGGCGTCACACACGTATGGTGGAGACGACGGCCTACGGAGCTCAAGTCCAGGACGAGCAGCGGAAGACTTGGACCGGAACACCAGCAGCGCGGCAGCGGGCTATAGTGGAAGATACCCCCCTCTCAACTCGGTGCAACTCTAACAAAGGGAATCACGAAATCGAGAGAGAATTAGGGAATTAATTAGTGAATTAAAAGGCCAGGAGTCACCTTCTTATATAGGCTCCCAGGGGGGAGCCAACCTCCTCATCAGGCAATGTGGGACTATCCCCACATTGCCTGGTGCGGCATGGCTGGTGCGCCGGCCCTGGTGGGCCCCATTTGGCCCACCTAGGATGGCCTCCATGCCCCCCACCGAATCCCCTTGGGGATTTTCCCCCTCTTGGGTATTCTTTCGACCAGAAGGCCCATTTAGGGAAACCAGCCTAAATAAATTCGAAAATAAATATATAAAATAATATTTGCACATTAATTACACTAATTAATATCAAACCTATTATATATAATTTATTCTAGCTCTGAAAACACTTTCGTCGATGCCCGATCTCCATCGGACCCCTCCCGGGACATTCCCGGTGATCTCCTTCCTTTCCGGTTGTCTTGTCGAAACCCCTTAAGTGTGTTACCCTAGTGGTTCGATATAATAACAGGTATGATCAAGACTCCTCTATGATCAACGGCTAACTCGTAGGCCTGGACCCCATGAATTAATCCCTGTGATATAACGAATGACTTTCATCTATCAAACCTGAACGCAAAGTCTTAAACCTTTTGCCATAGCGATACTTAGCGTGTCCGAGCGTCGTTCCATAGATATCTCCATACCTAGCTTGACCTCGTTACCGACAACGCTATCTTCTACACGTCTATGATCTCATGTCTCCGTGACCTAGTCACATGCTTGCAAGCTCATTAGACATGATCTCACCGAGTGGGCCCTAGAGTATCTATCCTGCTATGCGGACTGGCAAATACCGCTCTTGACCCATTGTCTCAACTACTCCTTTCCGATAACCACAAGTATCACCGTTATTGTCATACTATATAAGATACGACGTTTGGTGCGATCAAAGTATCTTCCAGGAATAACAATAAGAGTTGATCTCACGGTCAAAGGCGTAACGACTACGTCCTCCTAATCTTGATATGTCCATCACATCGTTCTCCAACGATATGAATTCCATTGCCGACCAGCGCCATGCCCTATGATCGGGAAACCTCGACCTTCAATCGTGCAACGAAACTAGTCTTAGTAGAGGCTACTAGGGACCTGGTTGTTTACGCATCACACCCGTATTAATGTTTCCGCTTAATACGGTTATAGCATGACACAAAAACCTATGATGAACAAACGAGATATGATAAATAATACACTTTATTAATTGCCTCTAGGGCATATCTCCTTCAAAAAGGTCTATCATGTATGAACATCTAGAAGTTTCAAGTCAAATGACCAAGTTATGGTCATTTCGACGACATAGTTTGTGATAAAGATCTCATACTCCACACATAGGTGCATATTGGTATATTAAACAATCTAGCCAAAGGGAATCTTCAAATTATTTTCATAAATACCAATTTGCTTTTTTTAAGTGAAAAAATGAGGTTTTTTGTGAAGGAAGTATAGACAATATGACTCCAACTGGCACTCAACTAATTTTCACTAAGAGTGGTGCACATATGATGGATGATCCCCAGGTATGAGTTTTTTCTTTAAATTCTAACTAATTGCCCCTAGTTAATTGAGTTTATGTTGATTTATCGAAAGTAATTCAAATTTGAACTACAACGGTTTAATAGTTTTGTAAGGGGCCCTCGAAACAAGTCCGAGATGCCCACGTTATATAAAAGATCACGATTCCAATGATCAGTGCATCCAATCACATAACCAACATAGGTATCAAAGAGTTACATCATTCAAATCGTACGAATAAAAAGTCTTACAACACATAGACGGTCATACGACCAAAGTCAACAAACCTCGTCACGCAGGACGGAATTAACTAAGATAGCGGAATTAACTAGGCTTAAGTTTTCATGGTATTGCAAGAAAACACTTTTCGAAAACTGGGATAGCTGCTATATACGACTATAGGGCTTAGTTTTCGAATACCATGCTTTTCGACATAGAGATTACGACATCTCTATATCTTTGTTGAAGAAAACATTTAGAGATAGAATTCTCTTCTCTTAGATATAGCAAGGACATATCTAAGTATTGAAAACTTTCTTTTAGCCAAACCTTTAAAAACACTAGGATAGGGGTAACCCTTTTTCCTTCCTTGAGATCAGACTGATTGTCTCCCCGAGACCAATCATCCTCTCCCAAATTCCGTACCTCCCAGGTACCTCCTGATTCCACATAAACACTTTCCTTTATGAAACAACTTCTTTCCCCAGGCGCCCAGTGTGGCCTTTCCAACCGTCCATGACCGCGGACGCGGCTATTCGAATAGATTTACACTCTGCAGAGTTTGTACACTTTATCCACACCTATCGGTTATTCCGCCGTGTCTGCCGCGGCCCGTCATATGGAAACATGCGGGGGTCTGGATAACAAGATCAAAACTTTCCACTATGACCACCCTAGTATCGGGGCCTCCCGGTAGGTTTGTTCTCCTCGGCACCGTGTGCTCCACTAGACCTCTTGGTCTTTCCACGAGACGCCACACCGCCACGTCAGGAGACCTGCCGTAAAAGTCCGGCTGCTGATCCGCAGCAGTGTATTGTCTCTTCCGGACGACAACCCGGCTTCGAGGGCCCAGCCCTCATAGAAAGTATGAGAGCCCCAACACTTAAACAGACAAGCTTCCGGCTAAGCCCTACCCATGTCAGGTAGTGTGGTTGCACGGGTTAATTATTCGGGCAACAGCAGGGACTTCGAAATTAAACCTCCATCTCCGACTGCTCCCAGCAGCTCGGGTTTTCGCAACATCTCCGAATGCTCTCAGCATCTCGGGTTTTCACAACATCTCCGAATGCTCTCAGCATCTCGGGTTTTCATAAAACATTTCTTTCTCTCTGATTGCTCCCAGCAACTCAGGTTTTCCTCCATAAAACAGTTTTATCAAACAGGTTCCCATCCTATAGTTTTGAGGTAAGTAGATGAAGGTAGACTACTCGAAAACTTAATCTTTTTGATGGAGCCTTCAACAACAAGGCTCACCAAATAAACTCTTTTTGTAACACCTATAATATTCTAGTAGATAACTTTGGCCAAACAATATTTTGTAAAATAGTTTCCGGGTGGCAAGGTGCCACAAAAGAATTAAAACATGCATTATTTTATTTTAAAACAAAACATGCATGATAAAATAATAGGATTCATTATAGTGGTGAGGTGGGCTTGCCTTGCTCAGAGTACTGCCCCTGGTCTTTTTCTTCTTCGTAGTTGTGCTCAGCTACCTCGTACCGCTCTTCCTCGGGTTGCGGTTCTACCGTAACATGAAAAACAAACGAGGCTAGTGTAAATCCTAAACTGCGAGTTGATAACAATCTAAAGTATAACAACAAACATCAAGCATCACAAAACAGAAAATACAACTAATGCATTTAAATATTCATCAAGGGCTGTTTTCATGAAAAAGGCATAACTGCTAAGGTACTTCTCCTAAAATTAAACCCTACTACCACATTACTACTAACCACTATATGGATCTCTGAAAATTATCTGAGCATGAATATCTATCACCAAATAATAATCAAAAATCAGATAAGACCTACTGATGTCAAACTCTAACAGAAGATAGACTCAGTTTTATAGATCCCCTGTATGCACAATTAACTTTTCTGGTGAGATATGAGTTTTCTCTTTAAGTGGAGATTTTGTTCATCAAATTTGGCTACTCCTAGCTCAAGTTATCCTTGTTTTAAGATAACATAAACTTCTGACTATTATTTAAGTCTAGGAAATAAAATGGGGTATTTTGGTGTCAAACCAGTGGGGTAAGTTAGATAAAATATGTGTCTATTCCACAAAAATATCCCCAATATTAATCTAGGGACAAAGGTGGCTCAACCAAACAAAACTTGACATGCAATAATCTCTGAAATTACAGAAATGCACTTTAAGCGAATACCTCCCTGTTTTTTAAGAAATTTACTCAATAAGAAATAAATGTTTACTGGAAAAATCTACATTTGTAGTATATGATACCTCCAACACATATCTAACACTTCCAGTTGGATTTATCTCAAAAAGTGTTTTTATTTTAGAGTTAAAAATCTCCAAACACCTACTGGTGTTATTCTTAGACTAAATATATCTTTTGCTAGAATAATCTCCTGCATGCAAGACTTACCAATTTAGATAGACATTTTTACTGTCTTTCCAGAGGATCCAATATTGCATGATTTGGATTTAGAAAACCCAAGTTATTAGCCAAGTGGTGAAAAGAATACTTTTTACTAGATCAATTTTACCACACGACAGGAAATATATTTTGGACCAAATCCAACGCCACATGGTTAAGAAAATGTGTGTGCATGCTACAAAATTAGTCTCATTATTTTAGCTAATATAGATTTACCACAAATGAATAAAAGCTAGACTAAAGATTCACTGGAAATATTAACAGAAAATTATTTTAAAAGGAAAAAGGGCCGGGCGGCCAGATCTGGGCCGAATCGGCCCAGCGACCACGCAGAGCAGCGCGGGAGACTGAACTGGGCCGGCCCAATTGCGCGAGATTGTGCACGCACGGTGGGGTTCAAACCTGGCCGTAGATCTCGCGATCTACGGCACACAGTCGTCGTCCTCCTCGCGATGCGGCGCGGACGAACCAGACGCGGAGTAGAAAAGCGACGGCGACGGCGCTCACCAGAGACCGTGGGGGGCCAGGGGGAGGGCAGAGGTCGACGGAGGGGATGATGGCGAGCTCGACGACGCCCTCAACTCCCGCATGCAACATCGGCATCCATGGCGATGGCAGAGACGAGATTCTCGGGTCGAGGATGAGCGCGGCGGCTACGGGCACATAGAAGAGAAAAGGAAGACAGGGGGTTAGGTCTAACCGAGGCGCGCTCGAGGGGCCAAAAATGGCAGAGAGAGGTGCAGAGAATCGACGGTGAGTGTCGTGGTAAGAGCTCGGTCACCGGCGGCGTTTTCTTCTTCCAGAGCACGAGAGAGGACACGGTTTTGGGCGAGGGTGGTAGGGGTGAGTAGAGAAGGTGAGGGAGAGCCTCTGGCAAGGGTTTAAGGGGGAGGGCGATGCTGAGCACGGCTCCAAAACCAGGGGCCGGTTTCTGGGTCTCCTTCGGACAGGAGCGGTTTGGGGAGGGGGAGGGGTGATCTGATTGGTCCTCCTGGGCGGTGGAGAGGGGCAGGAGGGATGTTGGTCGGGGTGACTCGACCTGGCCAGTAGGGAGAGAGGGGGTGAGCTTCGGTTGGGTGGGAAAGAAGAGACAAGAAGAGAAGAGAGAGGAGGGGGTGACCCGAGTCCATGATAGGTGGGGCCAGGGGTGAGGGTGCTGCTCTCCTTTTACAGCAGGTGGAGTAGAAAATAGAGAGAGAGAGAAAAAGGTGAAAGATTGGAGTAAATTGTTCAAATTATTTTCAAATCCTAAGTTTGAATTATTCAAACATTGATCACAAAATGAAATAAACCAATTTTCCAAACTCACAACATTGAGTTGAAACTACTGAATTTATCATTGCCCAAGTCAAACATATCATTTAGCTCTCAAAGAAAAGAAAACTTTTAGTGAGAAGGAAAAGGATAACTCAAATGGTCATGTTATTTTGATGGCTACTAGAGCTAGTGAGTTTTATGTGCAAACAAGCTCTTTTGTGAAAACTTAGAGCAGTGTATGAAACTATATAAGACCTAGATCACAATGTTTTAAATGCATGCCAAAAACCATTTAGGGTTTTCTTAATAAAAGCTCCTAGTTTGGCTAAGTTTTAACAGGCATGAAGATCCTAATATTTTATGTTGTATTTTAGTTGTTGTGGTTTTTAGTGTTTCTATCAACTTGGAAGGCTAGTGGAACACAACAAGCATAGAGAGTGCAAACAAGATATCTCAGGCTACAAAATTTTACACACATGAAAGTTTTTGCTAAGGTTGAAAATTTAGGCTAACACCACAATTACTAATGCTGAGAAAATTGGGGTGTTACAGACCTTTCCCCCTTAGGAGAATCTCGTCCCCGAGATTCCAGAGTTGAAGAAGAAAGGAAACCAGGAAATTCACGCTCCTAATAATCTTCATGCTCCCAGGTAGCTTCTTCCTCCGAATGGTTGCTCCATTGGATCCTCAGGAATCTGATCTTCCGTCTCCGAGTCAGACGGACACCTTCCGCGAGGACACGTAGTGGTCGTTCTCGGTAGGTGAGATCATGGTTGAGATCAATAGTGCGATGATCTATCTCTTGATAGGAATGAGTATCACTAGGAACTTGCAGACACTTCCGGAGCAGAGACACATGAAACACAACATGAAATTCTGACAGATGGGGTGGCAGGTCTAGCTGATAAGATACTTCTCCTCTTCGACTGATCACCCTAAAAGGACCAATATACCTTGGTGCTAACTTCCCCTTCACATGGAAGCATTGCATTCCCTTGAGTGGTGTAACGCGCAGGTATACCATATCACCTTCCTTGAAGCTGAGTTCACGCCTCTTGGAATCGGCGTAACTCTTCTGCCTGGATTGGGAGGCCTTCAGACGGTCGCGAATGAGTTGAACTTGCTCTTCGGCTTCCCTCAGGGTGTCAACCCCAAAAATTTGGCTGTCTCCCGTTTGCGACCAGTTCAAGGGGGTACGGCACCTCCATCCGTACAAAGCCTCGAATGGTGCCATCTTCGGACTGGCTTGGTAGCTGTTGTTGTATGAGAACTCAGCAATCGGCAAACAACTTTCCCACTTGGCCCCATAAGCTAATACACAAGATCGAAGCATATCTTCTAAGACCTGGTTGACTCTTTCCGTTTGTCCTCCTGTCTGAGGGTGATATGCAGCGCTAAAAAATAGTTTTGTTCCCAGGGCTTCATGCAGCCTAAACCAGAAACGAGAGGTGAATTGGGTCCCCCTATCAGACACAATGGTCTTGGGAATCCCGTGAAGGCTGACGATACGGGACATATAAAGATCTGCCAGTTGATCCGATCGATGGGTGGTGCGCACAGGTAAGAAATGTGCGACCTTGGTGAGTCTATCCACAATAACCCAAATAGCGTCATGCCCGCGATTGGATCGGGGTAATCAAGTGATAAAATCCATGTCGATCTCATCCCATTTCCACTCGGGCAACTTGAGAGGTTGGAGTAATCCAGCGGGTCGCTGGTGTTCTGCTTTGATCCTTTGGCAGATGTCGCAATTCTGGACGAAGAGTGCAATCTCGCGTTTCATGCCATGCCACCAGAAATTCTGTTTCAAATCCTGGTACATCTTGGTTCTCCCGGGGTGGATAGAATACAAAGTCTCGTGGGCCTCCTTCATAATTAACTGCTTCAAAGCAGGATCTGACGGTACGCAGATGCGTCCCTTGTACCAAAGAATACCGTCAAAGTCGATGGTGAACCCAGGGACTTCCTCTTTGTCCAATCTTCGTTTGATGCCCTCAATGCTTTCGTGACCCTTTTGTGCTTCCTTGATGTGCTCCCACAAGGTGGGTTGCAACAAGAGTTGATCGACTGCCCCATAACTGACTACTTGTATACCCATCTTATCAAGATCTTCCCAGAGTTCTGGTTGTCGAATCTTGATCATGGACTTGAATGAACACGGCTGACGGCTAAGGGCGTCAGCTACAACGTTAGCTTTTCCAGGGTGGTAATGGATGTCCAAGTCATAATCTTTGATGAGTTCTATCCATCTTCGCTGCCTCATATTCAAATCCCTCTAGGTGAAGATGTACTTCAGGCTCTTGTGATCGGTGTATATTTCGCAGCGGTTGCCCATCAGAAAGTGTCGCCAAGTCTTGAGCGCATGGACCACTTGTCAGACCCTGAATTCAAGCTACACAAACGAAACGTATCAGTTGGGCCACACAACCAAGAACATACTGGGGTTACCACTCCCAGGAAAACCATCAGGCCATGCTCGGAATGGATCATCGGCCGACAGTTCTTGGCGATCCCAACGTCACATACGTTTCCAGATTGTGCACGCAAGAACCCAAAAAGTCTTCCAACTCGTATACTTCAACCATACACACATGGTATACGAGTCGGATTTTTAACAAGTTGAAACCACAGAATAAACCTAAGACACAAAGAAAGGAAATAATATCCAAAAGCTCTCACTGAGCAAAATATATCAAATGGCACCAATCAGAGGACACATGTCCCAACATTACATCATGCAGCGGAAACAAACCGGTCTGAGTACAGACAAGAAGCAAAGGGCTCAAGGCCGAAACGAAAAAAAGAAGGCCCATCCACGCAGTCCACCAGGAAGTAGCCCAGGGGAACTCTAACTACTCGTCGTAGATCTCGTCGTCGAACTCCACGTAGTATCCACCCAACTGGTCGAGCGAAGGATCCTCAACTGCAGAAAAACCACAGCCCGCGAACGGGTCAATACACCGAAGCGTATCGAACAAGCTTAAGCTAACAGGTTACAAAGCTGTAAGACTCCCAAAATATGGGGGTTAAGTGTACTTAGCGGCAGCAGCAGTAGCAACGTAAAGAGACACTCTACAACTTCCGTATAATCAGAGAGGGATAAGAGAGCGCATAAGATAACCATCTACAACTAACACCAATCATAACCCATTCTCGGATTAACCCCCTCAACCAAATATGAGGAAGCAATTCGGGAATACTCACACATTGGACAAATTTTAGTTACCAGTTATTGTGAAAATAATTCTATATTACTAGTCAGGTTAATTTACAATGATTAGGTGTAAGTTGTCTATGATCTTGTTAGCCAGCATCATCACCAAGTCGTCCATAACCGTGGACACGGCTCATCGATAAGATTATACCCTGCAGGGGTGCACTACTGGACCCGTACTCGTTCGATCAACCCCAAAAGTAAGCCAGAAGGTAAGGCATCTCAACACGGCAAATCTCTTCTCTACGACCCATCCAGGGAACCGCATGATTGTGTGCACGGCTAATCAGGTCCAGTGCCCGCGGGATACGACCATCATAGCACTCTAAGAACGTGCCACCCTATATGAGAATCGACTACTCCATCATCATGAGATCGTTATGTAACCATATGCATGCATCAAATGGAAAGCCCGAACTACTTGCGGCGCCCTGGATAAGAAGCGGATTAGATCGAAGCCGCGGGGGGCTCCATAGGGCCTCCCACAAGCGGTTAGTGCGCTCAAAATTGGATCCGAGGACAAGAACTGAGTTCCTAGGTCGACACTTAGCAGAACAAAGCACCTCGCAAGGCCTTCCGCCGGTGCCTTAACTTTTAATTATAATACCCCAACAAAGATAGCATTTTATTAAAATAGACAATCTATCATGCTAAGTATAACTGACATAGGACAAACAGACTCGCAGAACCAACCTTAAGCATGCACTACGACTCGCAAGGCTAACAGATAAACATATAACAGGGGATGGGATGTGGGGATAACGATGTATGGGCTGCAGGATAAACATATGATGGGATCGCAATTCAAGAATCGTAACTAGGATAGCATAGATCAAAAGGCAAGAATGAAAATCAAACAATCGTGTAAACTGTTCGCAGAAGCTTGCCTGCCAGCTTGTGGCCCGGCACAAAAGCTGAAATCTCAAGGATGAAAGTATCGGCAGCAGACACGTCGTCGTCTATCCAGAGAAGAGCAAAACACAGACAATAGGAAACATAATCAATACAAAGCAAATGTGCAATCAAATGATGTTGCGATATGGTATGAGATGATTAGGTCATATTAATGCGGGGATGAAATCCCGGCAATTAATTATGGTGCAAGTTATTTGTGTAACCAACAAGTTAAATGTTGTTTAACATATATAACATGGCATGGTGATCTAATTAATTTAAATGGAATAGGCAATAAATAAATATTTGCCCAACACATTCCATATTTATTATTTAAGTGCAAATTATTTATCTACACATCAAATTAAATGTTTATTAGCATGAGAAGACATGGTATAAAAGATATGAGTAAATTAAATGGAATTAGGGCATTTTATATTTATTACCCCATATATTCCATATTTAATTATTTAAGTGCATTTGTTAAATTAAAGTAAGCATTTAAAATAAATGATGCAAAATGACATAAGAATGTGATATTAATGTTTATTGCATTTTTCTGATATAAAAACATATAAAGTTTATTTAATTTGGAGTTATACAAATAAAGTTATTACATTTTTTGTTCTAGGGTTGTTTCTGTAATTTTCCAGGGACCTGTTCGTGATGTGAGAAATTTCTGTGAGGGTTAAAAAGCTAGGCAGGAAGTGTAGGGGGCTCTGTGTAAATTTTCCAGACTGATCTGTCTCTAGAGTGGATGACAGGAGGACCCACATGTCAGGGACCCGGAAGCAAATTAAAAAGATTGGCTTTTATTCAACTAGCCAGGGATTCGAACCGTGCGCGCGCGGAGGGATCAGTTCGGTGGTGCTAGCCACTGGGCTCGGGTGGTGTTGTTGAAACAAAGTGTGGTTTTTTTGTTTTATGCTGTAACCAGTGCACAAATACTGACGAAACTGAAACTCTGAAAGACTACCGAACAGGCACGGCGGCGACGAAATCGGCGCCGGCGGCGACCATCCGGGGGCGGCGCCGCTGCCTGGGTGCGTGGGGTAGTTGCGGGAGTGCGGGGGTCTCAATTTTTGGATTCCGTTGGTCCGGGGAGGCACGAACGGCCCGTATCGGTGCTCGCCGGCTTGCGGTTGCGAATGGTGTCCGGCGTCGTGGTCTCCGGCGGCAGAGGAGCGAGCCGAAAGGGGAAGAGAGGTAAGTCGACGAAGCTCACCGTGGGAGGCTCGTGGCGAGGTAGGACGGTGTGGGGGGGACGGAGTGTGACGATCTGGTGCTCGGCGAAGATGTTCGGTCCACGGCGCGCGTCGGGGAAGACGACGTGGAGGCGGCTCGTCCGTGGCTCCTGAGCCCGTCCGCGTCGGCGAGAGACGAGAGGCGTCTCCGGGGCTCCTCTGGTTGTCCTCGACAGCGCCGGAGCCGCGGAACGGCGAGCTCCTCTCGGTGGTCTTCGGTGGTTGACAGAGAGAAACAGAGGAAAAAAAAGGAGGGGAACAGAGAGCGCCAGCAGCGGGGCAGAGGGAAAGGGTTAGGGTTTGGGGCTGGCGGCTGCGCGGCTCTAAAGAGAGGGATAAGGAGAGGGGCAGAGCAGGTGGGGCGCGCCTGGCAGGGAGTCAGCGCCATGACCTGGAAAGCGTGCTCGACCTCCTCCTCTGGGTCGTACGGAGGAGGGAGACAGAGGCCAGGTGGGCCGTTTGGGTCGGGCTGGGTCAGGTAGTGGCCCAGTTTGGCCAGGAGAGCCTCTCCCCTAATTTTTTTTTCCTTCTTGTTTTTCTGTTTTCTTTTTATTCTTTTCTGTTTTTGTATTTTTAAAACAAATCAGAAAGGAACCTCATAAAAACTTTTGAGCAATTTTTTGACAGTTACAAATTAGACATATTAATTATTGGTTTAATTATTTATAAGTAATTTGAAACTTTATTTGAAATAATTGAAAAGCATTTGAATTTAAATATGGGATTTGAAAATTGAAAGTAATTTATTTAATTGAAATGCAATTCAAAATGAAAGATGCATGATGACACATTATATTACACCACAAACATACAATTTAGGAAAGTACAACTTTGGGATGTTACAACACTCCCCCCCTCAAAGGAATCACGCCCCGAGATTCTTCATGGAGCAACGAAGAGGTCGGGATACTCGGCACGTAGGTGGTCTTCACGTTCCCATGTAGCTTCCTTGTCAGAATGATGAGACCATTGAACCTTGTAGAACTTGACAGTGTTGTTACGGGTGCGACGTTCAGCTTCGTCAAGAATGCGAATCGGTTGTTCCACATAGGAGAGATCTTCTCGAAGTTCAATTGATCCATGATCAACTGCACGTCCTGGATCTTGGAAGAACTTCTTGAGTTGTGACACGTGGAAGACATCGTGCACTTTGGAGAGGTTTGGAGGAAGTTCCAGACGGTAAGCCAAATCACCACGCCTTGAAAGAACGTTGAAAGTCCCAACATAACGCGGAGCGAGTTTGCCTTTGATGCCAAAGCGTTGCGTGCCTCTCAGAGGAGTGACACGAAGGTAAGCTTGATCACCAGGTGCATAGACCATGTCCCTGTGCTTGCTATCATAATAGCTTTTCTGCCGAGACTGGGCAATCTTCAGATTGTCACGAATGATGCGAACCTTTTCTTCAGCCTCTTGGATAATGTCAGGGCCAAAGAATTGACGTTCACCAGCTTGAGACCAATTCAGAGGAGTTCTGCATTTGCGGCCATAGAGAGCTTCGAAGGGAGCCATGCCTAGACTTGCTTGGAAGCTGTTGTTGTAGGAGAACTCAGCATACGGAAGGCAATCCTCCCATTTCATGCCAAAGGAGATAACACAAGCTCTGAGCATATCTTCCAGAATTTGGTTCACTCTTTCAACCTGTCCACTTGTCTGCGGATGGTAAGCTGTGCTGAACAGAAGTTTGGTACCCAAGGCTTTCTGAAAGCTATCCCAAAATCGAGAAGTGAAGATACTTCCACGATCTGAGCTTATTGCCAAAGGAACACCATGTAAAGGAACCAGTCTTGTCATATAGAGTTCTGCCAACTGACTAGCTGATATTGTCTCTTTGACTGGAAAGAAGTGAGCCACTTTGGAGAGACGATCAATGACAACAAAGATTGCATCGTTGCCTTTCTTGGACTTTGGAAAACCAGTAACGAAGTCCATCTCAATTTTGTCCCATTTCCACTCAGGAATTTGCAGTGGTTGAAGAAGTCCAGGTGGTCTCTGATGAACTGCCTTGACACGACAGCAAACATCACAATGAGACACATATCGAGCAATTTCACGCTTCATCCTGGTCCACCAATAGATTGACTTGAGATCCTGGTACATCTTTGTGCTGCCAGGGTGGATAGAAAGCGGAGTATCATGAGCCTCCTTGAGAATGATCTCTCTTAAGCTGTCAAGCTTGGGCACTACAATGCGTTCTTCAAACAGCAAAGTACCCTTGTCATCGAGAGAGAAACTCTTGTACTTATCCTTGCCAATGTTGTCTTTGATATTCTTGACACCAGAATCACGCAACTGTGCGGCACGGATCTTATCCTCAAGTGTAGGAGTTGCAATCAAGTTTGCAAGATAACCAGAAGGAACGACTTGAAGATTGAGTTTCTTGAATTCTTCATGAAGAGGAGGTTGGATGTCCTCAACCATGAGGTTGTTGCAATAGGACTTGCGACTGAGAGCATCAGCCATTACATTAGCTTTGCCTGGAGTGTAAGAGATGGTAAGATCATAATCTGAGAGTTTCTCAAGCCACCTTGTTTGCCTGAGGTTCAAATCTGGTTGAGTGAAGAGATATTTGAGACTCTTGTGATCAGTGAAGATCTCACAGCTTTGCCCCAACAAATAAGGTCTCCACGCCTTGAGGGCATACATGATTGCTGCAAGTTCAAGATCATGTGTAGGATAGTTGAGCTCATGAGGCTGCAACTGGCGAGATGCATAAGCCACAACTTTGCGTTCTTGCATGAGGACTGCGCCTAGTCCTTGAAGAGATGCATCGCAGAAGATTTGGAAAGGTTTGGAAGTATCTGGGCCAACTAGAATAGGAGTAGAAGTGAGTTTAGCTTTCAAGAGATTGAAGCTCTCATCACACTTTGGAGTCCAAAGGAACTTTCTATCCTTCCTAGTAAGATCGGTCAGAGGCTTAGCGATTTTTGGAGAAGTTCTCAACAAATCGGCGGCAATAGCTAGCCATGCCAAGAAAACTCCTGACTTGTTTCACTGATGTAGGAGGCAACCATTCAACAATGGCCTTCACTTTTTCTGGATCAACAGAAATGCCTTCAGAAGAGATGACATGACCAAGATAAGATACTTTAGGAAGCCTGAATTCACACTTGGAGAACTTGGCGTAGAGACGATGTTCTCGGAGTTTCAACAAGATAAGACGCAGGTGTTCTCCGTGTTCTTCCTCGGTTTTGGAATAGATAAGGATGTCATCGAGATAGACTACCACGAACTTATCGAGGTATTCCATGAAAACGAAGTTCATTAGACGTGAGAAAGTCGCCGGAGCATTTGTGAGACCGAAAGACATGACAGTGTACTCATAAAGACCATAACGAGTGGTGAAAGCTGTCTTAGGAATGTCTTCTTTGCGGATCTTGATCTGGTGATAACCTGACCTCAAGTCCAACTTGGAGAAAACCTTAGCACCAGTGAGTTGATCAAACAGGTCATTGATGCGAGGAAGGGGATACTTGTTCTTGATGGTTTTCTTGTTCAGAGGACGGTAGTCAACAACTAGTCGCTCAGTCGTGTCCCTCTTTTTGACAAACAGAGTAGGACAACCCCAAGGAGAAGTACTAGGTTGGATATGACCTTTACTTTCCAACTCCTCTAGCTGTCTCTTAAGTTCAGCCAGTTCTTTGGGGCCCATCTTGTAAGGACGTTTGGAGATAGGAGCAGTGCCTGGTTCTAGTTCAATAACGAACTCCACGGCTCTGTCAGGCGGCATGCCTGGCAATTCTTCAGGAAAGACGTCAGGAAAGTCTCGGACCACCGGTATATCTTCCATAGCAGGAAGAGGATGAACATTGAGAGCGAAAAGCTGAGCTGAAGATGTTTGATTTGGAGAATAGACTATCTGTCCAGAAGGATGAGAAAGAGTTAGAGTCTTTGTGGAACAGTCTATCTTAGCTTTGTTGGCCTTCAACCAATCCATGCCGAGAATGACATCAATGTCTGAGTTACCCAGAAGAATTAAGGAAGCAAGGAACAAATGACCTCCAATTTGAATTTGGTTTCCATGGCTTACCATGGAAGTCTGCATTTGCGTTCCCGGAGAATGGATCACGAGTGGAATAGATAAGGGATCTAGAGGCAGCTTCGTTGTTTCAGCGAAGGTTACTGACACACAAGAATGAGATGCTCCAGTATCGAACAATACCTTAGCAGGAAAAGAGTTAACTAGGAGTTTGCCCATTACAACTTCTGGAGCTTCCTCTGCCTCTTTGGCGTTGAGGTGGTTCACCCTTCCACTCCTAGCTGTAGGCAAATTGCTGGGGAGAGCACAAACTAAAGCTTGTGTTGGAGGAGAAAGAGCTTGTTGCTTATGAAGCTTGTTTTGTGGACAATGGATAGAGATATGGCCTGGATCACCGCACTTGAAGCAGGTTTTTGAAGTCACTGGCTTTGGCGGAATTTGAACACTTGGCCTTTTCTGAGCTTGAGAACCTCTTGTAGGAAACATTACGGATGGAGGACCAGGAGTGAACCCTAAAGGGCTTGGAAGATAGGTGTGTTGAGTTGGAGATGCGTATGGAACCCAAAGCCTACGCCTCTGTGGAGGCATGGTGTTTGCTGAAGAAGAAGCACCTTCAAGAGCATGTTTTCGAGATTCTTCAAACATCTCACGACCAAATTCCTCTCGGAGAGCTGTGTTCACGAGCTCTTCAAAGTTAACGCACTTGAACAAGGTGAGTGCATACTTCAGATTTGGGCTCAGACCTCTGCGAAATTTTGCTTGCTTCTGTGCATCAGTTGATACCTCATCTTGAGCATAGCGAGCTAGACGGTTGAACTCAGCTTGATAGTCCAACACAGACATGCTTCCCTGAGTCAAGTCATAGAATTCATCACGCTTTCTTTCCATGACCCCATCGGGAATATGGTGGCGTTTGAAAGCCTCCTTGAACTCATCCCAAGTGATAACAACACCTGGTGCTCGTAACTATTGGAAGTTCTCCCACCAAGACATGGATTTTCCGCGGAGAAGATAGGACACAAACGGAACACGGTCCTCATCGAACACATGAGAAACAGCCAGAGCATTGTTCATCTCACGCAGCCAGTCATCAGTATCCAGTGGCTCAGAGGGAACATCAAACGTGCGTGGGTTGAGCTGAAGGAACTCTACAATTGTCACACGGCAGTTGCCCTGGTTTTGGTTTTGCTGAATGTGACCCAAAACTTGCGTCATCTGAGACAGCACTTGCCTCATTTCGGATGGCATTTGAGTATCTTCTTCGCCACTCTCCATCCTGAGGAGGATACAACGTTAACACCACAATCGGATAAATAAAATCCAATGTAAGCGCTTTTAAAGGAAAAACTTCAGATTGCTTAGAAAAGACAACAAGGAACCAGACATGGCCATCCATCATGGTACGCCACTTTGTTTACTTCCAGAAAGGTTTAAAGAGAGGTAAGAACGAAGCCTAGCACTAGAACGAGGAAACGCCAATTGAGCTTGACGTAACTCCACCAGAAGAGGAGAAACAACTGATTGATTCAAGAAAGAAACTGAACGTAGCCGAAGAGGTTGATAACTGATGAAGCGAAAAGCACCACCTTGAAGACACCTGCAACTATGGTACTACAGAAACCCAGAACACGTGATGTCCTAATTTTAAAATTTAGGTGAGAAGGGAAATATCGTAACACTTCCTTACCAGAAGAACAGGGAGGGTGGGTGGGGAAAGAAGTAAAAGAACAGAATTCCTACTCTCACGTTTAAGAATTTCCTGATAACTACAAAATATTTTTCTAGACTCAAACAACGACCAGTAGAAGGGAACCTGAGGGTGTTTAAGCTCTGATACCAACTGTCAGACCCTGAATTCAAGCTACACAAACGAAACATATCGGTTGGGCCACACAACCAAGAACATACTGGGGTTACCACTCCCAGGAAAACCATCAGGCCATGCTCGGAATGGATCATCGGCCGACAGTTCTTGGCGATCCCAACGTCACATACGTTTCCAGATTGTGCACGCAAGAACCCAAAAAGTCTTCCAACTCGTATACTTCAACCATACACACATGGTATACGAGTCGGATTTTTAACAAGTTGAAACCACAGAATAAACCTAAGACACAAAGAAAGGAAATAATATCCAAAAGCTCTCACTGAGCAAAATATATCAAATGGCACCAATCAGAGGACACATGTCCCAACATTACATCATGCAGCGGAAACAAACCGGTCTGAGTACAGACAAGAAGCAAAGGGCTCAAGGCCGAAACGAAAAAAAGAAGGCCCATCCACGCAGTCCACCAGGAAGTAGCCCAGGGGAACTCTAACTACTCGTCGTAGATCTCGTCGTCGAACTCCACGTAGTATCCACCCAACTGGTCGAGCGAAGGATCCTCAACTGCAGAAAAACCACAGCCCGCGAACGGGTCAATACACCGAAGCGTATCGAACAAGCTTAAGCTAACAGGTTACAAAACTGTAAGACTCCCAAAATATGGGGGTTAAGTGTACTTAGCGGCAGCAGCAGTAGCAACGTAAAGAGACACTCTACAACTTCCGTATAATCAGAGAGGGATAAGAGAGCGCATAAGATAACCATCTACAACTAACACCAATCATAACCCATTCTCGGATTAACCCCCTCAACCAAATATGAGGAAGCAATTCGGGAATACTCACACATTGGACAAATTTTAGTTACCAGTTATTGTGAAAATAATTCTATATTACTAGTCAGGTTAATTAACAATGATTAGGTGTAAGTTGTCTATGATCTTGTTAGCCAGCATCATCACCAAGTCGTCCATAACCGTGGACACGGCTCATCGATAAGATTATGCCCTGCAGGGGTGCACTACTGGACCCGTACTCGTTCGATCAACCCCAAAAGTAAGCCAGAAGGTAGGGCATCTCAACACGGCAAATCTCTTCTCTACGACCCATCCAGGGAACCGCATGATTGTGTGCACGGCTAATCAGGTCCAGTGCCCGCGGGATACGACCTTCATAGCACTCTAAGAACGTGCCACCCTATATGAGAATCGACTACTCCATCATCATGAGATCGTTATGTAACCATATGCATGCATCAAATGGAAAGCCCGAACTACTTGCGGCGCCCTGGATAAGAAGCGGATTAGATCGAAGCCGCGGGGGGCTCCATAGGGCCTCCCACAAGCGGTTAGTGCCCTCAAAATTGGATCCGAGGACAAGAACTGAGTTCCTAGGTCGACACTTAGCAGAACAAAGCACCTCGCAAGGCCTTCCGCCGGTGCCTTAACTTTTAATTATAATACCCCAACAAAGATAGCATTTTATTAAAATAGACAATCTATCATGCTAAGTATAACTGACATAGGACAAACAGACTCGCAGAACCAACCTTAAGCATGCACTACGACTCGCAAGGCTAACAGATAAACATACAACAGGGGATGGGATGTGGGGATAACGCTGTATGGGCTGCAGGATAAACATATGATGGGATCGCAATTCAAGAATCGTAACTAGGATAGCATAGATCAAAAGGCAAGAATGAAAATCAAACAATCGTGTAAACTGTTAGCAGAAGCTTGCCTGGCAGCTTGTGGCCCGGCACAAAAGCTGAAATCTCAAGGATGAAAGTATCGGCAGCAGACACGTCGTCGTCTACCCAGAGAAGAGCAAAACACAGACAATAGGAAACATAATCAATACAAAGCAAATGCGCAATCAAATGATGTTGCGATATGGTATGAGATGATTAGGTCATATTAATGCGGGGATGAAATCCCCGCAATTAATTATGGTGCAAGTTATTTGTGTAACCAACAAGTTAAATGTTGTTTAACATATATAACATGGCATGGTGATCTAATTAATTTAAATGGAATAGGCAATAAATAAATATTTGCCCAACACATTCCCTATTTATTATTTAAGTGCAAATTATTTATCTACACATCAAATTAAATGTTTATTAGCATGGCAAGACATCGTATAAAAGATATGAGTAAATTAAATGGAATTAGGGCATTTTATATTTATTACCCCACATATTCCATATTTAATTATTTAAGTGCATTTGTTAAATTAAAGTAAGCATTTAAAATAAATGATGCAAAATGAGATAAGAATGTGATATTAATGTTTATTGCATTTTTCTGATATAAAAACATATAAAGTTTATTTAATTTGGAGTTATACAAATAAAGTTATTACATTTTTAGTTCTAGGGTTGTTTCTGTAATTTTCCAGGGACCTGTTCGTGATGTGAGAAATTTCTGTGAGGGTTAAAAAGCTAGGCAGGAAGTGTAGGGGGCTCTGTGTAAATTTTCCAGACTGAAAGGCAGAGGAGCGAGCCGAAAGGGGAAGAGAGGGAAGTCGACGAAGCTAACCGTGGGAGGCTCGTGGCGAGGTAGGACGGCGTGGGGGGGACGGAGTGCGACGATCTGGTGCTCGGCGAAGATGTTCGGTCTGCGGCGCGCGTCGGGGAAGACGACATGGAGGCGGCTCGTCCGTGGCTCCTGAGCCCGTCCGCGTCGGCGAGAGACGAGAGGCGTCTCCGGGGCTCCTCTGGTTGTCCTCGACAGCGCCGGAGCCGCGGAACGGCGAGCTCCTCTCGGTGGTCTTCGGTGGTTGACAGAGAGAAACAGAGGAAAAAAAAAGGAGGGGAACAGAGAGCGCCGGCGGCGGGGCAGAGGGAAAGGGTTAGGGTTTGGGGCTGGCGGCTGCGCGGCTCTAAAGAGAGGGATAAGGAGAGGGGCAGAGCAGGTGGGGCGCGCCTGGCAGGGAGTCAGCGCCATGACCTGGAAAGCGTGCTCGACCTCCTCCTCTGGGTCGTACGGAGGAGGGAGACAGAGGCCAGGTGGGCCGTTTGGGTCGGGCTGGGCCAGGTAGTGGCCCAGTTCGGCCAGGAGAGCCTCTCCCCTAATTTTTTTTTTCCTTCTTGTTTTTCTGTTTCCTTTTTATTCTTTTCTGTTTTTGTATTTTTAAAACAAATCAGAAAGGAACCTCATAAAAACTTTTGAGCAATTTTTTGACAGTTACAAATTAGACATATTAATTATTGGTTTAATTATTTATAAGTAATTTGAAACTTTATTTGAAATAATTGAAAAGCATTTGAATTTAAATATGGGATTTGAAAATTGAAAGTAATTTATTTAATTGAAATGCAATTTAAAATGAAAGATGCATGATGACACATTATATTACACCACAAACATACAATTTAGGAAAGTACAACTTTGGGATGTTACACCACCGCGGCAAGCTCTAGGTCATGGGTTGGGTAATTATGCTCATGCTTGCGGAGTTGTCGCGACGAGTAGGAAATCACTTTGCCCTCTTGCATAAGGACACATCCAAGTCCAAGTTTGGAGGCACCGCAATAAACCACAAAATCTTTGGTCACATCAGGCATGGTTAAAATAGGTGCGGTAGTAAGGCGCTTTTTCAGTTCCTGGAAGCTGGCTTCACATTTGTCGGTCCAGATAAACTTCTGGTCCTTCTTCAAAAGTTGAGTAAGGGGCTTGGCGATGCTCGAAAATCCTTCAACAAACTTGCGGTAATAACCCGCTAATCCAAGGATGGACCTCACTTCGGTCTGGTTGGTGGGGGTTGGGAATTCAAGGATGGACTTGATGTGGGTAGGATCTACAGATATCCCTCCCGCTGAGATAACATGGCCAAGAAACCCTACTTCTTTCAACCAGAACTGACACTTACTGAACTTAGCATACAAATGGTGCTCTCGTAGGGTACCGAGAACCAATCTCAGATGCTCTTCATGCTCCTCTTCCGACTTGGAATTAATCAGTATGTCATCGATGAAGACAACGACAAACTTATCCAAGTATTCCATGAACACCTTGTTCATGAGGTTCATGAAGTAGGCAGGGGCATTAGTTAGGCCGAAGGACATCACCGTATACTCAAACAATCCATAACGAGTGATGAAAGCCGTCTTAGGGAAGTCAGATTCTCTTACTTTCAGCTGATGGTAACCGGTGCGGAGATCAATCTAAGAGAAGACTCGGGCTCCGTTGAGCTGATCAAATAGATCTTCAATTTTGGGTAGAGGATACTTGTTTTTAATAGTCACATCATTTAACTTACGGTAATCCACACACAAGCGAGTGGTACCGTCCCTTTTATCCACGAAAATGATTGGTGACCCCCAGGGTGACGCACTAGGGCGAATCATCCATTTTCTAAGCAGGTCATCCAACTGCTTCTTTAGTTCCACCAACTCTTCGGGGTTCATCCGGTAAGGTTTTTGAGCTATAGGGCCAGTACCGGGTACCAACTCAATGATGAACTTGATATCCCGATCTGGTGGCATACCGGGTAACTCCTCGGGAAAAACATTCGGGTAATCACATACTACCGGTACCTCTTCCAAAATGGTTCCGGCAATACTCTTGTGGAAATGACCCGTGGTGGAGTACCGGGTCGAGAAGTGTTTAATTTCTTGTCCTTCCGGGGTGGTTAAGGTGACAGACTTGTTACTACAATCAATCTTCCCCCGGTTGACTGCCATCCAATTCATTCCTAAAACCAATTCTATCCCTTGTTTTCCTAAGACCACCAAGTCTGCAAGGAACCGGGCTCCCTGAATTTCCACAGGAGTCTCCTTGCACGACAAAATGGCCTTGGTAGTGGCCCCCGGAATTTGCACCCTCATAGGACGATGCATCAAAGTTGGAACCATACCACTCTTGCTAACAAACGGCACCGTAACGAAGGAATGGGAAGCTCCTGAATCGAACAAAACTAAGGCAGGAACTGAGTTGACAGGGAACGTACCCATAACCAGGTCTGGCGCTTCTTGAGCTTCTTCTGCACTGATATGATTCAGATGGCCTCGGGTGACAGGGGTTGCTTTCTTTGGGTACGAGTTCTTGCCTCCAGGTGGGCGGGGTGGCCCTTGGTTCATCTTTGTCGCATTAGGGCGAACACCGGCAGGCTGTCTAGTGGGATAATCTCGCGAGAAATGTCCAGGCTGTCCACAAGTGAAACATCCACCTGTTGGCTTAGGAGCAGGCGGCCTATTAAGGTTGAGGCCGGGGTTGCAACCACCTCCAGGACGAGGTGCAGGCGGGCGAGGAGAGTAGATGGGTCTTGGCGCAAAGATTGGAGGCCTTGGTGATGGATAAGAAGGCCTTGGTGGAGGTGTAGGGCGCGGACGGGGGTAACTCCCAGCCGGGCTGCTGCTGCTACTGCCTTGCTGCATCTGCTGGCGACGCTTGCGGTTGTCGAACGAAGCTTTGCGCTTGTTCTCCATCATAATGGCTGCATCCGCCAGAGACTCCAGGTCGGTGAAAGGCATCACCACCAGGATACACTGCATCTCATCACGGAGCCCATTCAGGAACCTCTCCTTCTTCTTGTCTTCGGTATCGGTATCAGTGGGCGTATACCTTGCTAGAGAAGTGAACTTCTCCAAGTACTCACTCACAGACATACCGCCTTGCTTGAGCTGCATGAACCTCTCTCGCATGATATTGACGAGTCCGGAGGGCACATAATGCTTCAAGAACTTGGTCTTGAACGCCGCCCAAGCCACAACTTCCTCCGGCGGCAACAGAGCACGAATGGCCTCCCACCACGCTCGGGCAGGCCCAGATAGGTAGTGTAGACCACCTTCTCATTGTCATCCACTTGGGCGACCCTCAGGTTGTTCTCTATGGTACGGATCCAACCATCAGCATCCAGTGGCACTTCACTCTTGGAGAAGACTGGAGGATTGGTGTTCTGAAAGTCACGAAGCTTGGAGCGGGGTTCCTCATTTCCTTGGCCGCCATTCTGGTTGACAGCAATCTGAGCAAGATGCTGCAGGGTGGCAAGGTTGGCATTCCTCTCAGCGTGAGCTGCCTCGCGATCCTCCAAGAGAAGCCGTAGCACTTGAGCCATAGATGGCTCAGGTGGTGGGGGTGGTGGTGGATCCCTTGCCATTCTGGGTTTCAGAATAAAACACACATTAATTTTCTTATTAGAATTTTTTCAAAACAGGTTTTGGGAAAAGAGTTCATCAATCATACACAGCAACATATAAATTTTAGCAAGACATTACTCATAAGAAGGCATGACCCACTCCATAGCAAGGTTCCAAAAGCATCATCACATAGTTCACAACCACAAAACACCGAACTGACATAGTCTTACAATAATTCAGACACACACTCATGCTAACCAGACCACACAATCGCATCCACTTATCGTGATGGTTCGGTCCTAACCCAAAAGGTACTACGCAACTAGCTACTCCACGTCCACGGCAGCGTCACTGTCGAAAGGTGGCTCGTCGGGGTCCTCGTCCTCAGACATCACAGCTCCCGAGTCCTCACCGTCCTCGCCTCGAAGGTCGTCGTCGTCATGTCCACTCTCAGGTTCCATATCCATAGCCTCCATAGGGTCCTCATCATCAGGCAACAGATCATCGTTCTCCTTGCTCAGCGCTTCCACCTCGCTCTCCAGCTCGCTAATCCTCTCGCCGCGGTCGTCAATGGTCGACCAGAGCATGTCAACCATACCGTCAAGATGGAACTTGTAGAAGCGAGTAGTCTGGAAACGCGCAGAGACGGAACGGCGCTCCTTCTTGAGCTCTGCCTGGGACTCCACTAGACGCTCCTCTGAGGTCTTGAGCTTCAGCTCCACGGTCTTCAGCTTGTCCTGAGACGCCTTGAGTTGCGTTTCCAGGTCCTTGATCCTCAGCTCAGCTGCCGAGATCCGCACCTCAGCACCGTCGTGGTTCAGACGGTGAAGATCACTCTCGAAACGACTAGTGACCAGCTCGGCCAAGTGGTTCCCAAAAGTGGGGTGGGGACGCGGCGGCACAGGGTTACTCTGCTCGTCCAGGCCAGAGTAAAACTCGAAACAGGTGCCGCCCAGCTCGGTGCTGTGAGCACACACCAAGAGAGCAAGTGCTCTCTGCAGCACGGTGACGAACGACCCCATCTGAGTCGATGCAAGGGCATCCTCAATCAGCTCCTCGGCGAAGGGTGGCACCAGCGGTCCTCGAAGGATGCACCTTACGGTCCAGGACATCTCGTCCCCAACCATGGGTAGACAGCGTCCTATCAGCAGCTCAGGTGGCGGACGCCTCAAGTGTCGGGTCAGCTGGAGTAGGTCTGCCTGGAACAGACGCGAAACTCCAGTGTCGGGCACAGCTCCCAACTGAATCGACGACGAGAACTATCCGCTCATCTACACAAAATTTTAAATGGAGGTTTAATTAGTGAACGGTGTACAAAGTTTTAAACAGGTAAAAACATAAGGTTTAATGCAAGTATAATATTAATCATTAATTAATAACAGAGGGAAGGGGGTAGGAGTATATTCTGCATATTTTAAGTATCTCTCCTAATTTTTTTTAGGAAAAACATTTTTGGGTGCCGTCGATGCCCAACCAAGCTAGAGTCTCCTAAGGTCAACGATGGCTCTAATACCAAGTCTGTAAGGGCCCCTCGAAACAAGTCCGAGATACCCACGTTATGTAAAAGATCACAATTCCAATGATCAGTGCATCGCAATCACATAACTAACATAGGTATCAAAGAGTTACATCATTCAAATCGTACAAATAAAAAGTCTTACAACACATAGACAGTCATACGACCAAAGTCAACAAACCTCGTCACGCAGGACGGAATTAACTAAGATAGCGGAAGCTCGTGGCTAGCGACGGCTCTTAACATCTCCGAGCGTTGATCCCACAAGTGGAGTTGACCGGTGACAGCTAAGTGGCGAAGTCGTCGTCGTACACCTCCTCCTCGACGTAAGCCTCCTCAGTATAATCTGGACATTTCAATATCCAGGGACAAAGCCATATGAGTACAATTACGTACTCGCAAGACCACCTCTAGGCTTAAGTTTTCATGGTAATGCAAGAAAACCCTTTTCGAACACTGGGACAGCTGCTATATACGACTATAGGGCTTAGTTTTCGAATACCATGCTTTTCTCGGGTGAAGAAAACATTTAGAGATAGAATTCTCTTCTCTTAGATATAGCAAGGACATATCTAAGTATTGAAAACTTTCTTTTAGCCAAACCTTTAAAAACACTAGGATAGGGGTAACCCTTTTTCCTTCCTTGAGATCAGACTGATTGTTTCCCCGAGACCAATCATCCTCTCCCAAATTCTGTACCTCCCAGGTACCTCCTGATTCCACATAAACACTTTCCTTTATGAAACAACTTCTTTCCCCGAGAGCCCAGTGTGGCCTTTCCAACCGTCCATGACCGCGGATGCGGCTATTCGAATAGATTTACACTCTGCAGAGGTTGTACAGTTTACCCTCACCTATCGGTTATTCCGTCATGTCTGCCGTGGCCCGTCATATGGTAACATGTGGGGGTCCGGATAACACGATCAAAACTTTCCACTATGACCACCCTAGTATCGGGGCCTCCCGGTAGGTTTGTTCTCCTCGGCACCGTGTGCTCCACTAGACCTCTTGGTCTTTCCTCGGGACGCCACACCGCCACGTCAGGAGACCTGCCGTAATCGTCCGGCTGCTGATTCGCAGCAGTGTATTGTCTCTTCCGGACGACAACCCGGCTTCGAGGGCCCAGCCCTCATAGAAAGTATGAGAGCCCCAACACTAAAACAGACAAGCTTCCGGCTAAGCCCTACCCATGTCAGGTAGTGTGGTTGCACGGGTTAATTGTTCGGGCGGCAGCAGGGACTTCGAAATTAAACCTCCATCTCCGACTGCTCCCAGCAGCTCGGGTTTTCGCAACATCTCCGAATGCTCTTTGCATCTCGGGTTTTCGCAACATCTCTGAATGCTCTCAGCATCTCGGGTTTTCATAAAACATTTCTTTTTCGCTGATTGCTCCCAGCAACTCAGGTTTTCCTCCATAAAACAGTTTTATCAAACAGGTTCCCATCCTATAGTTTTGAGGTAAGTAGATGAAGGTAGACTACTCGAAAACTTAATCTTTTTTATGGAGCCTTCAACAACAAGGCTCACCAAATAAACTCTTTTGGAAACACCTATAATATTCTAGTAGATAACTTTGGCCAAACAATATTTTGTAAAATAGTTTTCGGGTGGCAAGGTGCCACAAAAGAATTAAAACATGCATTATTTTATTTTAAAACAAAACACGCTTGATAAAATAATAGGATTCATTATAGTGGTGAGGTGGGCTTGCCTTGCTCAGAGTACTGCCCCTGGTCTTGTTCTTCTTCGTAGTTGTGCTCAGCTACCTCGTACTGCTCTTCCTCGGGTTGCGGTTCTACCGTAACATGAAAAACAAACGAGGCTAGTGTAAATCCTAAACTGCGAGTTGATAACAATCTAAAGTGTAACAACAAACATCAAGCATCACAAAACAGAAAATACAACTAATGCATTTAAATATTCATCAAGGGCTGTTTTCATGAAAAAGGCATAACTCCTAAGGTACTGCTCCTAAAATTAAACCCTTCTACCACATTACTCCTAACTAGTATATGGATCTCTGAAAATTAGCTGAGCATGAATATCTATCACCAAATAATAATCAAAAATCAGATAAGACCTACTGATGTCAAACTCAAACAGAAGATAGACTCAGTTTTATAGATCCCCTGTATGCACAATTAACTTTTCTGGTGAGATATGAGTTTTATATTTAAGTGGAGATTTTGTTCATCAAATTTGGCTACTCCTACCTCAAGTTATCCTTGTTTTAAGATAACATAAACTTCTGACTATTATTTAAGTCTAGGAAATAATATGGGGTATTTTGGTGTCAAACCAGTGGGGTAAGTTAGATAAAACATGTGGCTATTCCACAAAAATATCCCCAATATTAATCTAGGGACAAAGGTGGCTCAACCAAACAAAACTTGACATGCAATAATCTCTGAAATTACAGAAATGCACTTTAAGCGAATACCTCCCTGTTTTTAAGAAATTTACTCAATAAGAAATAAATATTTACTGGAAAAATCTACATTTGGAG
This sequence comes from Poa annua, assembly GCA_026929855.1. Taxonomy (NCBI): domain Eukaryota; kingdom Viridiplantae; phylum Streptophyta; class Magnoliopsida; order Poales; family Poaceae; genus Poa; species Poa annua. Next base: position 39,092,573 of record CM049426.1, read on the forward strand.
TATATGATACCTCCGACACATATCTAACACTTCCAGTTGGATTTATCTCAAAAAGTGTTTTTAGTTTAGTGTTAAAAATCTCCAAACACCTACTGGTGTTATTCTTAGACTAAATATATCTTTTGCTAGAGTAATGTCCTACATGCAAGACTTACCAATTTTTACTGGCTTTCCAGAGGATCCAAGATTGCATGATTTGGATTTAGAAAACCCAAGTTATTAGCCAAGTGGTGAAAAGAATACTTTTTACTAGATCTATTTAACACACGACCGGAAATATATTTTGGACCAAATCCAACGCCACATGGTTAAGAAAATGTGTGTGCATGCTACAAAATTAGTCTCATTATTTTAGCCAATGTAGATTTACCACAAATGAATAAAAGCTAGACTAAAGATTCACTGAAAATATTAACAGAAAATGATTTTAAAAGGAAAAAGGGCCGGGCGGCCAGATCTGGGCCGAATCGGCCCATCGACCACACGAAGCAGCGCGGGAGACCGAACTGGGCCGGCCCAATCGCGCGAGATCGCGCACGCACGGTGGGGTTCAAACCTGGCCGTAGATCTCGCGATCTACGGCTCAAAGTCGTCGTCCTCCTCGCGACGCGGCGCGGACGAACCAGACGCGGAGGAGAAAAGCGACGGCGACGGCGCTCACCAGAGACTGTGCGGGGCCAGGGGGAGGGCAGAGGTCGACGGAGGGGATGATGGCGAGCTCGACGACGCCCTGAACTCCCCCATGCAACGTCGGCATCCATGGCGGTGGCGGAGACGAGCTTCTCGGGTCGAGGATGAGCGCGGCGGCTACGGGCACCTAGAAGAGAAAAGGAAGGCAGGGGGTTAGGTCTAGCCGAGGCGCGCTCGAGGGGCCAAAAATGGCAGAGAGAGGTGCAGAGAATCGATTGTGAGTGTCGTGGGAAGAGCTCGGTCACCGGCGGCGTTTTCTTTTTCCAGAGCACAAGAGAGGACGTGGTTTTGGGCGAGGGTGGTAGGGGTGAGTAGAGAAAGTGAGGGAGAGCCTCTGGCAAGGATTTAAGGGGGAGGGCGAGGCTGAGCACGTCTCATAACCAGGGGCCGGTTTTTGGGTCCTTGACAGGTGGGGCCAGGGGTGAGGGTGATGCTCTCCTTTTCCAGCAGGTGGAGTAGAAAATAGAGAGAGAGAGAGAAAAAGGTGAAAGATTGGAGTAAATTGTTCAAATGATTTTCAAATCCTAAGTTTGAATTATTCAAACATTGATCACAAAAGGAAATAAACCAATTTTCCAAACTCACAACATTGAGTTGAAACTACTGAATTTATCATTGCCCAAGTCAAATATCTCATTTAGCTCTCAAAGAAAAGAAAACTTTTAGTGAGAAGGAAAAGGATAACTCAAATGGTCATGTTATTTTCATGGCTACTAGAGCTAGTGAGTTTTATGTGCAAACAAGCTCTTTTGTGAAACTTAGAGCATGGTATGAAACTATATAAGACCTAGATCACAATGTTTTAAATGCATGCCAAAAACCATTTAGGGTTTGCTTAATAAAAGCTCCTAGTTTGGCTAAGTTTTAACAGGCATGAAGATCCTAATATTTTATGTTGTATTTTAGTTGTTGTGGTTTTTAGTGTTTCTATCAACTTGGAAGGCTAGTGGAACACAACAAGCATAGAGAGTGCAAACAAGATATCTCAGGCTACAAAATTTTACACACATGAAAGTTTTTGCTAAGGTTGAAAATTTAGGCTAACACCACAATTACTAATGCTGAGAGAATTGGGGTGTTACAAGTTTGGTCTGAAAGTTTTGGAAAAATCATTTTAAGGTACAACACTAGTGGTTATATCACAGAAACATTGATAGTTTTAGAAAAATATCACCTCTTTCGATGATTAGTCATATCGATCATTTTGATCGTTTTTAAGAAAAAATGTAATAAAGTGATAAACACCTCAAAATATCAAATCCTTTTGCATGGGATCCTTATATGTGTACTAGTTGGTATGAAAAATGATAAACTTAATTTTTCACAAAAAGGTCTATCATGTATGAACATCTAGAAGTTTCAAACCAGATGACCAAGTTATGGTCAATTCGACGACATAGTTTGTGATAACGATCTCATACTCCATACATAGGTGCATATTGGTATATTAAACAATCTATCCAAAGGGATTCTTCAAATTATTTTCATAAAAACCATTTCCTTTTAATAAGTGGAAAAAATGAGGTTTTTTGTGAAGGAAGTACAGACAATATGACTCCAAATGGCACCCAACTTATTTTCACTAAGAGTGGTGCACATATGATGGATGATTCCCAGGTATGAGTTTTTTCTTTGAGTTCTAACAAATTTTCCCTAGTTAATTGAGTTTAAGTTGATTTATCGAAAGTAATTCAAATTTGAACTACAACTGTTTGATAGTTTGGTCTGAAACTTTTGGAAAAATCATTTTAAGGTACACAACTAGTGGTTATATCACAGAAACATTGATAGTTCTAGAAAATATCACCTCTTCCGATGATTAGGCATAGCGACCGTTTTGATCGTTTTTAAGAAAAAATGTAATAAAGTGATAAATCCCTCAAAAAATCAAATACTTTGGCATGGATTCTTTATATGTGTACTAGTTGCTATGAAAATCATAAACTTGATTTTTGCCAACTTTTGCAAAATAAGTCTTCACAAAAAGGTCTATCATGAATGAACATCTAGAAGTTTCAAGCCAAATGACCAAGTTATGGTCATTTCGACGACATAGTTTGTGATAAAGATCACATACTCCACACATAGGTGCATATTGGTATATTAAACAATCTATCCAAAGGGAATCTTCAAATTATTTTCATAAATACCATTTTGCTTTTTTGAAGTGAAAAATGAGTTTTTTTGTGAAGGAAGTACAGAACATATGACTCCAAATGGCACTCTACTAATTTTCACTAAGAGTGGTGATCCCCAGGTATGAGTTTTTTTTTAATTCTAACTAATTTCCCTTAGTTAATAGAGTTTATGTTGATTTATCGAAAGTAATTCAAATTAGACTTACAACTGTTTAATAGTTTGGTCTGAAACTTTTGGAAAAATCATTTTAAGATACACAACTAGTGGTTATATCACATAAACATTGATAGTTCTAGAAAAAATATCACCTCTTCCGATGATTAGTCATAACGATCGTTTTGATCGTTTTTAAGAAAAAATGTAATAAAGTGATAAACACCTCAAAATATCAAATCCTTTGGCATGGGCTCCTTATATGTGTAGTAGTTGCTATGAAAAATGATAAACTTGATTTTTGCCAACTTTTGCAAAAAAATTCTTCACAAAAAGGTCTATCATGTATGAACATCTAGAAGTTTCAAGCCAAATGACCAAGTTATGGTCATTTCGACGACATAGTTTGTGATAAAGATCTCATACTCCACACATAGGTGCATATTTGCATATTATACAATCTATCCAAAGGGATTCTTCAAATTATTTTCATAAATACCATTTTCCTTTTTTTAAGTGGAAAAAATAAGGTTTTTTGTGAAGGAAGTACAGCCAATATGACTCCAAATGGCACCCAACTAATTTTCACTAAGAGTGGTGCACATATTGTTGGGGATATATCAACTAGGGGTGTAACCAACATGGATTAATCCGGCTAGTCCAGGGTGGCCCAAGGGTGGTAAGGCTGAAGCCTGCCGGGCGGCCCAGATAGCTAACGTACAAGGAAGTAGGCGGACGGTCCAAGGAAGGCGGAAGGCCGAAGCCCATCGAGTCACCATGCCCAAGACGGAAGGCGGCAACTAAGCCGGCTAGGTCTAGGACTTTGTTTACTTGCCGAACAAGTACTTGACTTGTACCCTAGGGTCTGGCCGCCTATATAAACCGGCCACCAGGGAGCCTTTAGGGCAGACGCTTCAATACACATCATACACATTGTAACCTGTTCACGGCTTTTGCCTCGTAGTGAATTATAGCAGCACGTAGGATCTCGCCACCGCTGTGGGATCCGAAGCTGGGTAAACTCTCCGTGTTCAATCCCGTCCTCGACGACACCAACCTTCTTCCCCACAATCCATACGTAGGCTAGAGACCCCCGTCTCCTATCAATTATGCCGATTCCACGACAGTTGGCGCCGACCGTGGGGCATAAGGTTCCTGGCGTCACGTTCCAGGCGGGAACGCTTGGCGGCGTGGGCAAGCAGATCGCCGTCGGTCGAGTCACAAGGTATGGCGGCCACAGCTACGTCAACTCGGATGAGTCCTGGCTCCCGGCGGACGACTACCTTATCGGAGGGATCGACGTCTTCATCGGGTATATGCCAGAGGCGTACGGCCTACCGCGTTTCTACAACCCCACCCACCAACCCTTCGACCAAGCAGTCGACCGACAAGATGGATCTGAATCCGCCTTCTCCCAGGAGTCGGCCCAATCTGATTTCCACTTCATCGGAATTGTCGGACTGGGATCAGACTCCCAGCCGGAAAACAACGATCCTGAGTCAATTCTCCCTGCTCTCCAGGAGGATGCGATGTCAGATGCTGGATCCAGATCTACCGTTCAAGTCAACGTAGACTCTGACTCTGATGATGATGCTAGTCTCTTCGAAGAGAAGATCAAAACCCGCTTTTCCAGTGGTAATCCGGCTCCTTCAGAGGGCACAGCGGATACTTACATGCCTGACAAGCTGGCTATGATGGTTGTTGTCGGTCACGAGACAACCCCAGTTGCTTCGAAAACGCAAAACAAGCCGACAGAAGATGCCGACGACACCACTGCCGGTCAACTCATTGAAAGTTCCGACAAGGTGCGCGCAAAGAAGAAAACTGGCCTCGAGAAAGGCGGCAGCAGAAAACCCACGGATTTGCTCTCCGTCATCAAAGAAGTAGACGAGATCATGAATACTCCGGTGAATAAAGACACCCCACTTGACGAAGTGCAAGAGCTTAGGCTTAACATGCTTAAGCACTCTGACTTCCTGCGAAAAAAGAGAGGAGCATGTTGAGAGCCTTGCGAAGAAGATCGAGAAAGAACAGGAGAAGATGTCGGCCAAAACAAGCCGGCAACTCCCGAGATCTCCTTGATCCAATCCTGCATTTTTTGAGGAGAAAAGGTCATCAAAAAACCGCCGTGGCAAGGAGCCGCCAACGCAAGCAACGACAGCGGCTCAAGATCTCGGGTTCGACTGGCGTACGGCACCACAACGCGTGGACAGAAGGGGAGATGTCGTCTTCTGCACCCCCGTCCTCAACGCAGCCGCCGCGCTAGATACCCTAGACGACAACACTTACACGGCGGAAGAAAAGCTGGCCAATGCAAGACACTTCGTAAGCAAGGCCCTAGAACAACAAGCTCGCGCTGATTCCTACGGCCACATGGCGGATGCTCGCGGGGGAGACCTAGTGTCTAAGTCAGGAAAGTGCAAAGCTGCACCTGGCGGCGAACCTGAAGGCCCGTCTGGCTCCAGTAGCCATGGCGACAAAAGGAAGGCAACGCCACCTCCAAAGAAGACGCCACCGCCAAAGCCAAGGCGGGACGAGAATTCAAGGACAGGAAGCAGAGGAGACCTGCCACCTCCATCCCAGCCAAGACGCGACAACGGCGGTAGCCGGAACAATAGGCCGCCGCCTAGGAAAGATGTCGTCAACGACCCTCCCAGGAGAGGTCGAAGCCGGTCTTCGCAGCATAGCACCGGCAGCAAGAGGAAAGAGGAGGCAGAAGGACCCAGGCGCAGCATAAGCCGGGAAGCGCAGGACGAGCCAGACGCAAACAGAGGCGCACGACAGCTCGATCCAAAAGACGCACGACACCGCCTACAAGACATAGCAAGAGGAAAGGAGCCGCTATACTCTGGACCAAAGTGCTTCGGTGACGCCATCCGCAGAGAGCCGTTCCCTAATAACATGACATCAGTGTCAAAAAACTGTTCTAGGTACAACGCCCTCGTTAAGCCGGATTCATGGCTAGCCGACTATGCCATGGCCATAGAAATTACCGGCGGGAGCAGCTTCATTGCCGTCCGTTACCTACCTCTCATGTTGGAGGGCACGGCAAGGTCTTGGATCGACAACCTTCCTGAAAAGTCTATCCATAGCTGGTACGACATGGAAAAGGTTTTCTCCCAGCACTTCCAAGGAACATACAAGCGTCCAAATACCTACACGGATTTGCAACGCTGTATCCAAAAGCTAGACGAAACCATGACAGATTTTGTCAGCCGTTGGATATCCGAAAAAGCCAACTGTCATGGTGTTTCGGACGCACAGGCTATCCACGCCTTCTACACGGGCCTGCAGAGCAAGTCCTTGCTCCGTCATCGGCTCGTCCGTGAGCAAATCACGGACCTTGGTGAGATGCTCAACCTAGCCGCCCAATACGCGGCGGCGGATGACGACGCCCGGGACGATGACCCAGACGTCAACATCATACCAAAGCGGAACAACAAGCGCAAGCAGGCGGCAGATGACAAAGCCGGACCTTCCAACGAGGTGCCGTAGCATTCCAAGGGAATGCCAGTAAAAAGAAGTGGAAGAATAAGAAAGATGGTCGCGACGCCGGCTCAGGGCCTAAGGCGGCGCAAATCACTAATGAACAGGCAAAACTTTTGCCATGTCCCATCCACGCCTCACTGGGCAAGGTCAACCATATGCTTGGCGAGTGTCGTTTCATGGACGACTTCAAAAAGGACCCCACAGTCGGCTGGAAGTCAAAGAAGTCAAAGAAGAACGATAAGAAAGACAACAAGGAGGATGAGGATGACGACGACATGTCTATCTCAAGCGAGGATGACGCGGCCGCCAAGAAAAAGAAACCATATCCGAAGGTCAAGGAATCTCTTGTGTGCTTTGTCGGCACGCCTTCGGCTAAGGCGGAAATGTGCGAACTCAACGCAACAATGCCGGACGTCCCTCAGTATTTGAACTGGTCGGAAGCAACGATCACTTGGGACCGGTCCGACCACCCTGATCACGTTCCTCACCCAGGCAAATACGCGCTTGTCGTCGATCCCATTGTCGACAACTTCAGACTAACAAAGGTGCTCATGGATGGCGGCAGCAGCCTCAACATCCTGTACTACGACACACTAAGCCGCATGAACCTATCAGAGGATCAGCTGGACCACATCAACCTCACTTTTCACGGCATAGTGCCCGGCAAGCAAGCAAAGTCAATGAGGAGCATCAGGTTGAAGGTAACTTTCGGACCAAAAGAGAACTACCGCTCAGAGTTCCTCCGGTTCGAAGTTGTCCCCTTCAAAAGCGCCTATCATGCAATCTTCGGACGACCGGTTTTCGCCAAATTCATGGCAAGGCCGTGCTACATATACAGCAAGCTTAAAATGCCGGGGGAGAACGGAACCATCACGATTTCCGGCAACTTCAAGAATGCCAAGGAGTGCGAGCGTGGCATGGCCGCCTTCGCAGAAGCCGTCATCCACAAGGAAGAACTCGCGCTGCTCGGGGCGGATTCAGACAACTCCATGCCAAAGCCAAAGATTGATGTCAAGAAGACCTTCGAAGCTTCAGAAGACACCAAAAAGGCGGACCTCATCCCAGGTGACAAGTCTAAGCAGGTTGTCATCGGCTCCAACCTTGACAGCAAATAGGAAGGCACGCTCGTCGAGTTCCTCCATGAGAATCGCGACATCTTTGCATGGTCGCCTTTCGACATGCCTGGTGTACAGAGGGAACTTGCCGAGCACTCACTCAACGTCATAAAAGGATCCAAGCCGGTGAAGCAAGCAACAAGACGCTTTGGAGATGAGAGACGCAAGGATATAGGAAAGGAGATAAATAGGCTGAAGGCCGCACATTTCATAAAAGAAGTTGTACACACTGATTGGGTGGCAAATCCTGTACTTGTTCCAAAGAAGAATAAAGAGCTGAGGATGTGTATTGACTATACCGGTGTTAACAAGTGCTTCCCAAAGGATCCCTTTGCGCTACCTAGAATTGACCAAGTCGTAGACTCCACAGCAGGCTCCGAGCTGCTTTGTTTTTTGGACGCCTACTTAGGATACCACCAAATCAAGATGAGAGAGTCAGATCAGCTGAAAACATCTTTCACCACTCCATATGGGACTTTCTGCTACATCATGATGCCTTTTGGCCTGAAGAATGCAGGGGCAACATACCAGCGCTGTATGCAAAATTGCCTGCACGAACAGATCGGCCGCAATGTTCACGTCTACGTAGACGACATCGCGGTGATGTCAAAAAAGAAGGAAGATCTCCTAGAGGATTTGGAAGAAACGTTTCAGAATCTCTGGAGGTATCAGATGAAACTCAATCCCGCCAAGTGCGTTTTCGGCGTTCCAGCCGGCAAACTGCTCGGGTTTATCGTCTCAGAACGAGGGATCGAGGTTAATCCGAAGAAGATCAAGGCCATCCAAAACATATCCAGACCTACTTGTCTGAAGGACGTGCAACGTCTAGCCGGATCGGCGGCAGCCGTCAGTCGTTTCATAAGCCGCCTAGGGGAAAAGGCAATGCCTCTCTACCGGCTATTGAAGAAATCCGACAACTTTCAGTGGACAGCAGAGGCAGACGTCGCCTTACAACAACTTAAGGAGGCCCTCATATCCGCTCCGATATTGGCAGCACCTCGATCACAGGAACCAATGCTGCTGTACATCGCGGCAACAGGAGCTGTTGTCAGCGTTTTCTTGGCTGTGGAAAAAAAGGAGAACGAAGCCGCGACGTGTGAGCAACGACCGGTCTACTTCATCAGTGAAGTATTCTACGCCTCCAAGCAGAGGTATCCGCATTACCAAAAGCTGGCTTATGGTGTATTCTTCGCCGCCAGAAAGCTTAGGCGTTACTTCCAGGAACACACAGTGACAGCAGTCAGCAAGGAACCGTTGGGAGACCTAATCAACAATGCAGAGGCAACAGGTCGAGTTGCCAAATGGGGCATCGAACTTGCCGCCTTTGATATAGTCTATAAACCGCGGACCGCCATTAAGTCTCAAGCGCTTGCAGATTTTGTCGCCGACTGGACAGAAGCCATGGAGGAAACGACACTCCCCGAATCAGAATACTGGGTCATGCACTTTGACGGATCAAAGATGCTCAAAGGCTCGGGGGCTGGAGTCGTGCTACGCACGCCTAAAGGTGACAAGCTTAGCTACGTGTTGCAAATCCACTTCACAGCAACCAACAACGTTGCCGAGTACGAAGCTTTGCTTCATGGGTTACACGTGGCAAACGACCTAGGCGTCAAAAGAATCCTCTGTTATGGCGACTCAGATTTGGTCGCGCAGCAAGTAAGCGGAACATGGGATGCGAAAAGCGCAACAATGGCGGCATACAGAGCCAAAGTTGACGAATTCGCAAAAAACTTCACGGGCTACGAAGTCCGGCATGTTCCAAGAGCTGAGAACGAGGCGGCAGACACACTTGCAAGACTAGGATCGGAACGCAAAAAGGTACCAAAAGATATTTTGCTGGAACATTTGCACAAGCCATCCATTAAAGGCGCCGATTTGATGGACCCCGATGCAGAAGAACCGGTAGAAGCGGCAAGTCTCGTTGTCTACCTGACACAGCCGGATTGGACAGTCCCATATCTCGATTTCCTAATCGACAGAAAGTTGCCGGAGGACGATGAGGTGCTAAAAAGACAGATCATAAGGCGAGCCAAGGCATTCACGATAATAAAAGGCGAGCTATATAAGCGAAGCACGTGCGGCATCTATCAGCAGTGCATACAGCCGGAAGAAGGCCGGGAAATTCTGAAGGACATACATATTGGCACCTGCGGGCATCATGCTTCCGGCAGGTCCATTGTATCCAAAGCTTTCCGCCAAGCTTTCTACTGGCTTACCGCCAAAGAAGACGCCGAGAACATCGTAAAGACATGCAAAGCTGCCAGTTGTATGCTCGTCAACCTCACTTGCCGGCACAAGAACTGAGGACGATTCCAATCACCTAGCCGTTCGCGGTCTGGGGCTTAGACATGGTGGGTCCCTTCAAGAAGGCGCGTGGTGGGTACACCCACCTATTGGTCGCTGTTGACAAGTTCACCAAATGGGTCGAGGCTAAACCGATCAGCAAACTTGACGCACGAACAGCCACCAATTTCCTCTGGGGAATTATCTCTCGGTTTGGAGTTCCACAAAGCATTATCACTGATAATGGCAGCAACCTATCTCAAGGCGACATAGAAGAATACTGCAGTGATCTGGGTATCCGGCTTGATTTGGCATCCGTGTCACACCCTCAATCCAATGGACAAGTAGAGCGTACAAACGGCCTAGTCTTATCAGGACTTAAGCCTCGTCTCGGAGCTCCATTACACAGGGCAGCCGGCGCTTGGGCAGATGAGTTACAGTCGGTACTATGGAGTTTGCGCACAACGCCAAACAGATCTACCGGCTATACTCCTTTCTTCTTAGTATATGGCATTGAGGCGGTGCTACCTACCGACATGAAATACGATTCCCCAAGAGTTCAAGCCTACATCGAGCAAGACGTAGAAGGTGCAAGACAGGATAGCCTAGACCTGCTAGACGAAGAAAGAGACGTCGCTCTCCATTGCTCCGCCTTGTATCAGCAACAACTTTGCCGCTATCATAGCCGGAGAGTGCGGAAGCGAAGCTTCCGAACAGGTGACCTGGTTCTCCGCCTAATTCAAGACAAAAAGGGCTTGCACAAGTTATCCCCGCCATGGGAAGGACCGTTTATAGTCACAAAGGCGCTGCTCAATGGTTCCTACTACCTGGCCGACATCCGCGACGAAGACGAAAAGAAGAGGCGCAAGAAGGCGGCAGGAAAAAGGGGAACCAAGCGCAAAAGAGGCATTGAAGATCCGTTCGAACAAACAAGACGGCCTTGGAATATTGAGCAGCTACGTCCTTTCTACACTTAGCAATTTATAATTGTAATAAGTTAAATATGATTATGAAATAAAAGTCTATGGTTCCTCATCTGTGTTGAGAAGCATGCCATCTTTTGTCTTTTCTTGCAATCATATTTCCCCTATGTATCTAAGTTACCTATTTTTCTAGCTCCGTGCAAAGGTTCAAACTGGTAGATACTTGCAGCTTTCGAGCCAACCTAAAGCAAAAATAAACTTTTTGCGCCGCCTAATTCCTTTACCTCTGATTACTTATATGTGGTTCGCCTAGTAGTATGTCTTTGACACCAACATGTTGGCTTTGGTCTCTGATCCTAAACGCATGGTTTAGCCCTGGTTGTTTCAGCTAAAGTTACCGGCTGAGGTTCGTCAACATACAAAAAGTCAAACATATAGGTCAGGGTAAAATTAAGGCGGGCCATATAAACAAGGCAAAATAAAACTTGTCAGCTAGTTTCCGCCTAGCAAAACAACAACAAAAGTATATACAAATATTACAAGTCAAAGTTGCATTGTTTTCAGGGGCTGACAAATCAAGTTAGAAGGAGGCAAGGACAGAAAGCTATGGCTCGGGGGAGCGTCTACATCAGGCTTGGGGGCTGACAACTTCAGCCCCGGAACTGTCACTCCCCTCCGCCTCGGCCGTGCCGGCAGCTCCAGCTTCCCCTCCGGCAGGCACAGGATGGCGCCGGTAGAAGATTGAAGTGTCCACCATATCGGCAACACGCGTGGCGTAGCCGGCAACGCTGTCCAGAACCGCGGCCGGCTCAACCTCGCTGCCGTCCTCATATGTAGACGGCATGCCTTCGGTGACGGCTTCTATCTCCGCCTCGGGGTAGTGCGCCATGAATAGCCCAAGTGCAGTCTTGGCACCAACCCGCGCCGCCGACTTCAGCGAGCTCTTGTGCAGTTTGGTAGCCTGATCCAACATAGCGGGCACGTCGCTGAATTCGGTCGGTTCCTGGCTGCCAGAGGAGATGAAGAACTTGGCGGCAAACCGCGTGGACGCCGCCAAAGTCTCGGTGATCAGCTCGCATAGACGCGCAAGGCGATCCAGGCGGGGGCTGGCAACCTTGTCGTCGCCCAAACCGGCAGGAACTGCATCAAAAACAAAACCATCAGTTTGGCTAAGGCTAAGCAAAATGGCAAAATCAAAGTAAGGAGTGAAAAATTATCAAGGACCGAGTTATGGAAAGCGGACAGCTCCACCATATGAGCTGCCAACGCATCCTCAGCAGTTTGGGCGCGAGAAGTCTGCTTGGAGATTTCCTCGGCAGCCGTCTTCTCCGCCTCCGCCAACTTCTTGCGCAGGCTTTCCAGCTCACCAGTGAGTTGGCTAGATTTCTGCGCAAATTTGAGCTGCTGAGCCTCCATCTCCTTCCGATGATCCTCCTTTATCACCAAGTTGGCGGCTGCCAAATCGGAAGCTTCATTCATAAGAGCTTCCATATCAGTGGACGCCTTCAGTATATCCTGGGCATGGTCTAGCAGTTCTACAAATTTGGATTCGCTAACTAAATGATTGACGGCAACATAAGTCGAAAATATAGCTGAAGGCAAAGAGGATCAACCCTACCTTCATCTTTTCGGCGGGCCGCCTCCAACTCGGCAATCCGCAGGTCCTTGGCCTCGCAGTCCTTCTTCAGGTCGTGGCACCGCTGGTTTATCTCGATTCGAGAGGAGACAAGCTCAACGTTGGCGGACACAAGGCCCTGCAGGAAAAAGCAAAAAGGCATAAAACATATTGTCGAATAACCACTAAGCCGGCAGTCAATTTTTTTTGACCTGCCATCTAAGTGCTCGGGGGAAAGACTATGTATATGCCAGAGTTGTAAAAACTTACAGACAGGTCGCCCTCCAAGTCGGCGAAGGCCTGGGAGGTGAAGTTGGCAAAGGCCAAGGCTGACTCCTTGGCCTTCGTGAAGGTGGACCAAGGGTCCCTAACTTTGCCGCCTACAGTCGGGGCTGCCCTCTGGGACCCTTCGGCAGCCGCCTCCAGCAACCCTTCCTTGGCGGTGCGTGATTGAGCGGCTTCATCGGCCGTATCCTCAGCCAAAAGGAGGGGAGTCGTGGGTGCGCGGTCAGCGGAGGAAATCCTTGGCGGCACGCCAGAAGCCGGAGCCGGGGGCTGGCGACGAGCGTCGCCCATAAAGTTGCCGGCCCGGGGCTGGGGAGTTGGCGGCACAGTAGCAGGCGAGCTGCCTTGAGGCCGCTTACCCTTCCTAAGAAGCCTGGTCGGCAACCGAGAAGTTGCGACCCTTTCCCTGTCAATAAAAAGCAAGCACAATCAATTGGGTGCCAGTATTGAAGAAGTTTGTCGTCTATTAAAGGCAGATTTAAGTACCTTCGGGGGATGTTAATCCCCGCGTTCTCGTCAAGGTTGACGAGAGCCGGCTCGGTAGCCGATGCGATCCGTTTCTTCCTCTCGGCAATCACCGTAGAGGAAGCGGCGCCGGATGCTTTGCGCTTCTTCGTCTTCCCGGCTTCCGACTCGTAGAAGTCGGGAGCCAGGTCATCCTCCCCCAAGTCGGAGAGCTGAAAAAGAAGACAAGTGTTAATGGAACTCAAGATTAGCCGGCGAAGCTGTCAAAAAGGGGCAAGGAGCAAGATATCTACCTCGAGGGGAGGGTTGTCGTGGGTGTGCATGGGCACGCCCTCCACCGCCTTCACCAGCCCCGCCTTGACGAGGCTGAGGAGCCGGAACGCCAGGTCGGCAACCGGCAACCTCTCTTCGCTTACGCGGAGAGAGGCCGTGGCAGTAGGCGAATACTGACACATTTTGTGCGGGCTGTACCGCAGGGGGAGGATCTGCCGGCCGAGCCAGCAGATGACGGTGTCGACCCCATCCAGCAGAGGGGGAGCCATCATCCGTGTGAGGAATTCAATCCTCCTTTGAAAAAGGCGGAGTTCCTCCATCAGCTTGGGCACCGCCTCGTCCCAGCATGGCCGGGGCATAGGCGGCGCGTTGACGAATTCCGGGATGCCAAATTGGCGGCCCGGAGCTGCCATATCTTGGCTGTAAAAGAATGTGGAGGTCCAGCCCTTGACGGATTCAAGGTATGGTATCTTAGGATACCATTGGCGGCCCTGGCGGCAGTTGAAAGTGACACTGCCGCAGGTTGCCAGCCCGCCGTCCGGCACAGTCTGACGCCGGCAACGGAAACAATATCTGTAGAAGTCTAGACTAGGCCTAATACCTAGGTAGCCTTCGAACAGAGCTGTGAAGCCGGCTAAGACTAAGATGCTATTGGGTGCTATGTTGTGGGGCTGGAGCCCATAGTGATCTAAAACCTCGCTAAAAAAGGCGGAAGGCGGCAGCGCCATTCTCCTAACTAAGTGGGAGGTGAGGATTACCCGCTCCCCGGCTTTCGGAGACGGGATGACGTCTCCGAAGGCGGCCCTCCATTGGCAGTCTTCCCGAGTGGGGAGATAGCCACGGCCTCCAAGTCTTGGAGGGCGTCTTCGTCGACTATGGAGGGAAGCTAGTAGCGGGACCCGAGGTCCGCCGCTTCCTCTTCCTCGTCGACGGGAGCGCCTCTCGATGTCGTAGCCACGGTGGACGATGGAGGAGCCGAGGAGACCGCCGCTGACGCGTGCGCGGTAGGAATCCGAGGGGCGACGGTAGCGAAATTGCCCATCGCCGCCGTCGCGGGACGAGATATCGCGCCGCCCATCGCTGCCGCGGGCGCGGTTTCGATCGCCGGACCGCTGGACGCCGTGGAAGGAAGGTCTTGGCCGGTGGACATCGCCGCGCGCGGAGGTTGTCGGAGGAGATGTGCTCGCCGGAGTTCGCTCGGAAGCAAGAAGCGGAGAAGTGGAAGGGCAAGAGGTCGAGGAGAGCAAAGGCAGGGCGGCAAAAATGAGCCGTTCGGTTCCCTATTTATAGGGCCAGGCGTTGCTCCCTGTGCAACGGCGCTTTTAGTCGGACACGTGTCCAGCATCCGCTGCAACGCATGATCGCACGATCTCCACGCCTCCTCTTTTCCCGCGATTTGTGATCATGGCGAGATTCCCGCCTAGGCCGTTTTCAAACTGTCGTGAGCCGGCTAAGTGGAATCCGTCAAGAAGAATGCTCGGCGAAATTGCATAGTAGCCGTCTTTTCCCGTGTTGGATAAAGGCGGCCGTGCGTCAGTATCAAGACACGCGTGCCTCGTTGATTTTCAGAATGGTCCAAGTCTTGCAGCTGCCAACATTGGCAGATGAAGAATCAAGAAGAAGCCGGCGCCTGGAGAACTTCAACCATTCTGGGGGCTAATGTTGGGGATATATCAACTAGGGGTGTAACCAACATGGATTAATCCGGCTAGTCCAGGGTGTCCCAAGGGTGGTAAGGCTGAAGCCTGCCGGGCGGCCCAGATAGCTGACGTACAAGGAAGTAGGCGGACGGTCCAAGGAAGGCGGAAGGCCGAAGCCCATCGAGTCACCAAGCCCAAGACGGAAGGCGGCAACTAAGCCGGCTAGGTCTAGGACTTTGTTTACTTGCCGGACAAGTACTTGCCTTGTACCCTGGGGTCTGGCCGCCTATATAAACCGTAAACCGGCCACCAGGGAGCCTTTAGGGCAGACGCTTCAATACGCATCATACACATTGTAACCTGTTCACGGCTATTGCCTCATAGTGAATTATAGCAGCACGTAGGATCTCGCCACCGCTGTGAGATCCGAAGCTGGGTAAACTCGCCGTGTTCAATCCCGTCCTCGACGACACCAACCTTCTTCCCCACAATCCATACGTAGGCTAGAGGACCCCCGTCTCCTATCAATTATGCCGATACCACGACACATATGATGGATGATCCCCAGGTATGAGTTTTTTTGTCTGAATTCTAACTAGTTTCCATTAGTTAATTGAGTTTATGTTGATTTATCGAAAATAACTCAAATTTGAACTACATCTTTTTAATAGTTTGTTCTGAAACTTTTGGAAAAATCATTTTAAGGTACACAACTAGTTCTTATATCATAGAAACATTGATAGTTCAAGAAAATATCACCTCTTCCGATGATTAGTCATAGCGACCGTTTTGATCGTTTTTAAGAAAAAATGTAATAAAGTGATAAACAACTAAAAAAATCAAATTCTTTGGCTTGGGATCCTCATATCTGTTCTAGGATCTATAAAAAATGATAAATTTGATTTTTTACAACTTTCGCAAAAAAAAAGTCTTCACAAAAAGGTCTATCATGTATGAACATCTAGAAGTTTCAAGCCAAATGACCAAGTTATGATCATTTCGACGACATAGTTTGTGATAAAGATCTCATACTCTTCACATAGGTGCATATTGGTATATTAAACAATCTCCCCAAAGGTATTCTTCAAATTATTTTCATAAATATCATTTTCCCTTTTTTAAGTGGAAAAAATGAGGTTTTTTGTGAAGGAAGTACAAACAATATGACTCCAAATGGCACCCAACTAATTTTCACTATGAGTGGTGCACATATGATGGATGATCCCTAGGTATGAGTGTTTTTTTGAATTCTAACTAATTTCCCCTGGTTAATTGAGTTTATGTTTATTTATCGAAAGTAATTCAAATTTGAACTACAACTGTTTGATAGTTTGGTCTGAAACTTTTGGAAAAATCATTTTAAGGTACACAACTAGTGGTTATATCACAGAAACATTGATAGTTCTAGAAATATCACCTCTTCCGATGATTAGTCATTGCGATCGTTTTGATCGTTTTTAAGAAAAAATGTAATAAAGTGATAAACACCTCAAAAAATCAAATCTTTTGGCATGGGCTCCCTGTATGTGTACTAGTTACTATGAAAAATGATAAACTTGATTTTTGCCAACTTTCGCAAAAAAGAGTCTTCACAAAAAGGTCTATCATGTATGAACATCTAGAAGTTTCAAGGCAAATGACCAAGTTATTCATTTCGACGACATAGTTTGTGATAAAGATCTCATACTCCACACATAGGTGCATATTTGTATATTATACAATCTTTCCAAAGGGATTCTTCAAATTATTTTCATAAATACCATCTTCCTTTTTTTAAGTGGAAAAAATGAGGTTTTTTGTGAAGGAAGTACAGCCAATATGACTCCAAATGGCACCCAACTAATTTTCACTTAGAGTGGTGCACATATGATGGATGATCCCCAGGTATGAGTTTTTTTCTCTGAATTCTAACTAGTTTCCACTAGTTAATTGAGTTTAGGTTGATTTATCAAAAATAACTCAAATTTGAACTACATTTGTTTAATAGTTTGTTCTGAAACTTTTGGAAAAATCATTTTAAGGTACACAACTAGTTCTTATATCACAGAAACATTGATAGTTCTAGAAAATATCACCTCTTCCGATGATTAGTCATAGCGACCGTTTTGATCGTTTTTAAGAAAAATAATAATAAAGTGATATACACATCAAAAAATCAAATCCTTTGGCATGGGCTCCTTATATGTGTACTAGTTGCTATGAAAGATGATAAACTTGATATTTACAACTTTTGGAAAAAAAGTTTTCACTACAAGGTCTATCATGTATGAACATCTAGAAGTTTCAAGCCAAATGACCAAGTAATGGTCATTTTGATGACATAGTGTAGCACCCCCAAGAGCCACGCTAGACAAATCCGAGACCTTAATCTGAGATAAGCCTAACATAGATCTCGGAAGCCAACAGTTGAGAATCGGTAACACAACAGAGACCCTACAACACAAGAAACAATATATTAGGCTCTTAACAGAGCGAAGAAGCAAATATCACGAAAATAAGGTCACTGACCTGTCAAACACCAATCCAACGGAAGGCAAATTATGCTATTAGACATAGCAAAACTAGCAAAAAGGCCTAAGAGGCCAAAGCATAACGGCGACGTCCCAGTCCATAGATTCCAGGCTGCCGTCTGGGAACCCCAACCGTCTAGTCGATGTCGATGTCCAGAAAACACACCTGTCCAAATAATTGCGCAAGGCTAAGTACAGGAGGTACTCAACAAGACTTATTTAACCTACTAAATATCTGCTCGTTCAGAGAGTATTCATGAATGTCTTTTGCATAAAGCCATCTTTGTTTTCAAATCGAGGGAGGAGAGAATCTCGCATCAATACACTTTTAAAAGGGGATAAGAGAGTGAAACACAAGCTTCATCCACATCTTCAAACTCCACCAGATCATTATGAGTTGTACCACCCACCAGAATCACCCCCTCGCTCAACCCGAGGAAGCGATCCACCCTTAGTTGGAAAGTTTTATACTTAGATTATAGTTGTCTATGATCACCGAAATAAGGTACCAAGTCGTCCATAACCGTGGACACGGCTTCCCGAAAAGATTTACCCTGCAGGGGGTGTAACTACCCACACACGCCAACCAACCGATACGCCAGCTATTAGCACTCTTCCGGGGAGTGCCGACAGGAGGGTTGGCCACGACCTTTCCCAAGCTTCGCCTATGTCCATGAGCCACAGCAGTAGATCTGACCACGCGCAGCGGTCTCTAGTGCGGTTTGCCAAGTTCAAGATCTGTGACCGCAGCCCACTTGAACCTGGCCCTAAATCTCTTCAACCCATTTTACCGCACACGCAAATGGAACACTCGAACTAGTGGCTTCACGTAGTAGGCTAGACAAGTTGGAGTCGAGGGGGAAATGAATACCCTGTGTGGATGCACGACTAATCTTGGTTCCGAACCCAGGAACTCAGTTCCTAAGATCGACAAGAATGAGACAACCCACCACAATCCCATTGTGGCCTCTCATCCAAGTCTTTAACATATTCAACACATCTTCGATCATTCCACGTCTTTCTTCACAGCTCTGATTCATCAACCGGATGGAACAGAGGGAAGATCTAGGCAGGGCTAAGCATAGCAGATTCTCGCGATGCAACACTTAAGACAATCTAACCCTCAACTCAAAACCACATTTGAATCGCGTGCATAATACCAGAATCAAATACTTTGAAACCATATATGTGCAGATAAGAGGTTATGCTTGCCTTGCTCTTCCATAACAAGATAGATAGCAGTTGTAGATCTTCGACTTGTGTTGATCCAAAATAACCAAAATAACTCTTCATGAATTCCTGCTTGAGTATGTCGTCGATGATCCAGCACTGTTCTTCGATATTGTCAATCTCCACTTCGGATTCGCATTCTACCGCGGAAAGCGAAACACCGGAAAAGAAACGGAAAACAACATTCAACCATGGCATAGATGCAATGCGCACAATGCATGACATGACAAGTTAAAGTATTAAAATGTAAATCCTACACCTGGAAGGACGTTTTAAATGGAGTGCGAATGCCCGAGAGGTGACATTCGACAAATTCCATATTTAAAAGAAAGGGTGTAATTTGTTCCTCTTTTATAAACATGGTTAAAAGTTGTTTAAATATGCATGATTTGGACATAATTAAATAGATCTTATTTTTCTGCAAATTTTGATATAAAAATCACATTTTTCTGATTTAAAATGAATTACTTATGAATTTCCAAAGATTAAACAAATTTAAATTAATTTAAAATATTTATGAAATTAAATAACCTTTTCTAAACATTTCTAAATTTAAGAAATAATTTCTGGAAAACATTAAAATTCTGACAGGGGACCCCACATGTCATAATTAAATGAATACAGAAAATAGAAAAGGATTAAATAATTTCAGTAAAAGGAAAAGAAATTGAGGCGTTGACGTCAGCTGACGTCAGAAATGGAGAATTGCTCCCTGTCGAGCACGAATTCGACGATTTCGAGCGCGAGGGAAGGTGCGGCTTCACGCGTTGCACGCGTACGGGCGCGGGCGAGCGAGGGGTGGCGGCGTTGTGACCAAATGGTCACCGGTGGCGGCAGAGAGCTCGCCGGAGCGGAGGCTGACGACGGCGCACGGCGAGAAGGAGAACCAGGAGGAAAGGGGAAGCGCGGAGAGGTCCTGGAGGACCGCAAGCTCACCAGGAGGCTCATGGACGCGTCGGAGAAGCACGGGGAGGCTGCGAGCGGCCGGAATGGTCCGCGGAGGCCGTCGGCCGGAGTTGGGGAAGACGGCCCGATTCCGTCGATTGCTTGCTCTCCGGCAAGCACAGCTCATCGAGGAGGAAGAGGGGAGGACGGAGGACCTCCAGAGCTTCTTGTGGAGGGCCGGGGTGGCCGGAAACGGCGACAATCACCGGCGGAACGTGAGGTTCCACGGCGGCTAGGGTTTCGAGATTTGGAGAGAAAAAGAGAGGAGTAAGAGCAACGATCTTCTTCCCGGTGGCGGCGGAGGTACTTGTAGGGGGCACGGCGTCGGCGGCGTGCATCTTGGCGCAGGGGAGGGCGACGGACGGCGGAGCAGAGGACAGCGCACGGCTCGGGGTGAGAAGGTTGAAGACGACGGCCATTTTCTGGAAAACCCCCTGAAGATTTTAATAATTGCTGGATTTCTTCACAAATAGGCCCCTAGTTTGGTAAATAAATCTTTTGAGGGCCTTTTTGTGAACAGAAAATTTATACAAAAATACCAGGAGATTCAAAATTTCACAAAGAAGCCATTGGCAACTTTGGATTTTGAAAATTTTGAAATTCTTTTAACACATTTAGAATAGCAAGTGGTTTAGCCACTTAAGGTTTTTCTCTCTAATTTTAAAACTCAAATTTTGTGCACATTTTAATTAGATGCAAATGATGCTCATGATGCACAAACAAATCCTAATTAACAATTAGCAAATTTGGGGTTGTTACAGATCTATCCCCCTTACAAGAATCTCGTCCCCGAGATTCCTTGGGTAGGAAAAGAGATACAGAGAGGAGGGCTACACCCTGTCTTGGATGATCTAGTCGATCCCACGACGATTTTCTTTCTCCAAGGGTTTGATCCATGACTTCAGGGATGATTGAATACTTCATGTCTCGTCGGACGGTCCTTCAACTGCACCAAAGGGAAGAGGGAAATAACTCTGGAACAAGGATCTTCAAAAAGATCGAGTATCTCATGGTCAACTCAAGGGAGGAGTGTGCAAAACAACTCTTGAGCTAACGAGCATGAAATACATCAAGGTAACGGATGGAATGGAAGAAGTTTCAAGTTGATAGACAACTGTTACGCGAAATGATTAGAATATGAGCTTTGCACAAGGTCAAGATGGACAGATAACGAGATCTTGATACAACAAAAGGAAGAACCCCTTTTTGATTTCAACCATTTGGCTTACAAGATGTTTGCCACATGACTAAAAGTCCAGGGTCCTAAGACGACTGACAAATTCACACAATGTGTGAGTTGAAAAGGATTTCAAGTACAAGCAAAAGGAAGGAAGATCTGATCAACAAAATGTTGAAGATCACCATGAAAAGAGAATTCTCATGATGGATATGTTATCAAAGGATAGGAAAAGGATCAAGAGGATCAATCGAGAGACATTCAGAATCTCCGAGATCATCGGAGGAGGGAAACTTCTTCTTGATCTTCTAGATACCCATTTCAAGCTCATGATAAGTCTTAAATAGGTGAGGAGGTAAATATTGGGCTTTGGAAAGATAAATTCCATAAGGGGCAACTTTTAGAACAAGCCGCACAACAATTCTCATGGGGAGTGGTTGTTCTTGAGATTCCAGGAATATCGGCGATAGACCTTCCGACTAAGTGTGTCAACCACAACATTAATCTTGCCGGAGTTACAAAAGGACCTATGTCAAAATCCTTGAGGAACACCAACCATCGTTGCTGCTTGAGATTCAGCTCTGGCTAGTTGGAATGAAAGTTCAGACTAAGAACGTTCGAACAGAGAGGTGCAATGGTTAACATCGAGGAAAGGTTGCAGATTCTCAAGATGTGGACAACAATGTCAAGCTCGATAAGATGAGCGAGATTGCAAGAATCATGCATTAGCAATTTGTCTGAGGACAACTGCACCTACATGAATTATATGCAACAAACACAATTGAGTCCTTCCTTGGAAACAACAAAGAAGATAACGAAGTTTTCCGACTTCTTCTCATTCTTGATCCAATCAGTCAGTGGCTTGGTGTGCATAAATGACTTCTTCAAGGTATGCAGGTTACAACCTGTCATCCCATGAATAATCCGCACATGCATGACCGACTAGAGATGATTCCAAAGGAAACAAAGGAAAACTCTACTTGGATTCACGGCGACATCTTTCAGCAAATGCACGTGAACCAGAAGAGGTTACTTCTAACATCCAGAACACACACTTTGTGATGACACAAAGATGGTTCTCAAAAGTTTCCAACATTGTTGCCAAAGGTTCATAATGATCCTCTTCAAACATGGAGGCAATAAGAATGTTATCGATGGGCTCAACAACAATCTTATTAAGATACTCCAATAAGATGGAATAATCTGATATATGAACAAGGCAGGAATATTGGTCAGACCAAGGACATGAAGATGTAAGCTGGCGAAACACCATAGGTAAAACATCATCAAGATGGTACTTGGGACTGAGTTTGATTTGACGATAGCCCAAATCAAGTCAAAGATTGGGATGATAGCAAATCCATTAGGAGATACCATCTTGCTTCCGCATGACAACACAGGTAGACAGGAGTCTTGCTTATCAAAGCAAAACGATGTGGCTTTAAGAGCGTCGGTAAAAACCTAACTCTTTGACCGAGTATGTGCACCGGAACAAACGGACTTGGCAGCACAGTCAACTTCACTTAGTGACCGGATAACCAATCACACAAGGAAGGAATCAAATGTCCTTATATGTCAAAGCAATGAAGATTGCTAAGAATGTCTGATAGCCACATCAATACACTCGCCATAGCATTCCGAGCACGAGCAGCTAGGAGAAAAGCGTGAGTAAGGACGTGAAAAGCATCACTTCATCAATAAAGTCGTGAGACACATCACGACCTTTTGATATACAAGATGGTGACACCCTGAGATGGAACAGATTAAAAGCAAACAAAGCATCTTAATCTGTGGACTACAACACTTTGACCCGGTCCTGGAAATGGACGAGGTACGGGGGTTTGGTTCTCCCTGACATCGCGAGGTGGAATGTCACGACGGACTGCGAGAGCAACATGCATTAGTACACCAATGCACATTTACAACTTGGATGCCAAGTGGCATACACGGGTCGGAATACAAACACGGAAGAAGGAACTTTCTCAGGAAAACCCTAAGATGCAGATGATCAAGTTAGCATACATATGATAACTTGTTCTGATAAGAAAGGTGTGGCAGAGTCACCAACTTAGATGTGAGACTCATAAAGAGCACTCTTGTCGTGATCCTTTTGGTTCCATGACAGAACCTCTGCCAAAGCTAGTGGAAGGAGTAAACCTTGGATGTCGTAAGTCAATCACGACAGAACCACGAGCTGGAAGGCTAGCTAGAATTGACATTACTAGCCCTTCTGAGGAAGTAAGCATTCCTCAGGGATCAACAAGATGGATCTTGGGTTAAAGGTCAGCATCATGTACTGATAGAGTGAGCATCACTTGGCTAACAACCAACATCAATCAACACACCACCAACAGCACAATCTGGGACCTTCGGTTCAAGTCCAGGATGAAAAACGAAAGAAGGAGTAACTACCATTCGATTGTCACAAAGGCACAACGATGTAGTAATCACGAGATAGCTTCAGAGACCAACCACAGCTTCTGAAGTATCAAAAGAAGGAAAGGAAATCTTCGGAGTGAAGGGAACCTGAAACATTGGAATAGAATGATGCAGAAACGACAAGGTTGAGAGATCAGGAGGAAAAGGAATCTCTCATTACAAATGAGAGGGAGACGGATCAAAGAACACACGAGACTCCAGAAAACTTAACTCTAGGTCAACTTGGCTGAGAAACGACCTGCACTTGATGCACCTATATTTTGAATGAAAAGAGGAGAGGAGCAAAGCGTTTTATCCAAAACAAGGTAAGGTGACCCAGAAGTAGAGCGATACCAGATAAGGAGTAAAAAGAAGCCTATTTAGATTTTTGGTAAGTAGTTTTATCTTTCAAATAGTTTTTACAACAACTAGACTCAACATCGACCAATAGAAAGGTTTTCCTACAGGCGGTCCTGCTCTGATACCAAAACATGTAGCACCCCCAAGAGCCACGCTAGACAAATCCGAGACCTTAATCTGAGATAAGCCTAATATAGATCTCGGAAGCCAACAGTTGAGAATCGGTAACACAACAGAGACCCTACAACACAAGAAACAATATATTAGGCTCTTAACAGAGCGAAGAAGCAAATATCACGAAAATAAGGTCACTGACCTGTCAAACACCAATCCAACGGAAGGCAAATAATGCTATTAGACATAGCAAAACTAGCAAAAAGGCCTAAGAGGCCAAAGCATAACGGCGACGTCCCAGTCCATAGATTCCAGGCTGCCGTCTGGGAACCCCAACCGTCTAGTCGATGTCGATGTCCAGAAAACACACCTGTCCAAATAATTGCGCAAGGCTAAGTACAGGAGGTACTCAACAAGACTTATTTAACCTACTAAATATCTGCTCGTTCAGAGAGTATTCATGAATGTCTTTTGCATAAAGCCATCTTTGTTTTCAAATCGAGGGAGGAGAGAATCTCGCATCAATACACTTTTAAAAGGGGATAAGAGAGTGAAACACAAGCTTCATCCACATCTTCAAACTCCACCAGATCATTATGAGTTGTACCACCCACCAGAATCACCCCCTCGCTCAACCCGAGGAAGCGATCCACCCTTAGTTGGAAAGTTTTATACTTAGATTATAGTTGTCTATGATCACCGAAATAAGGTACCAAGTCGTCCATAACCGTGGACACGGCTTCCCGAAAAGATTTACCCTGCAGGGGGTGTAACTACCCACACACGCCAACCAACCGATACGCCAGCTATTAGCACTCTTCCGGGGAGTGCCGACAGGAGGGTTGGCCACGACCTTTCCCAAGCTTCGCCTATGTCCATGAGCCACAGCAGTAGATCTGACCACGCGCAGCGGTCTCTAGTGCGGTTTGCCAAGTTCAAGATCTGTGACCGCAGCCCACTTGAACCTGGCCTTAAATCTCTTCAACCCATTTTACCGCACACGCAAATGGAACACTCGAACTAGTGGCTTCACGTAGTAGGCTAGACAAGTTGGAGTCGAGGGGGAAATGAATACCTTGTGTGGATGCACGACTAATCTTGGTTCCGAACCCAGGAACTCAGTTCCTAAGATCGACAAGAATGAGACAACCCACCACAATCCCATTGTGGCCTCTCATCCAAGTCTTTAACATATTCAACACATCTTCGATCATTCCACGTCTTTCTTCACAGCTCTGATTCATCAACCGGATGGAACAGAGGGAAGATCTAGGCAGGGCTAAGCATAGCAGATTCTCGCGATGCAACACTTAAGACAATCTAACCCTCAACTCAAAACCACATTTGAATCGCGTGCATAATACCAGAATCAAATACTTTGAAACCATATATGTGCAGATAAGAGGTTATGCTTGCCTTGCTCTTCGATAACAAGATAGATAGCAGTTGTAGATCTTCGACTTGTGTTGATTCAAAATAACCAAAATAACTCTTCATGAATTCCTGCTTGAGTATGTCGTCGATGACCCAACACTGTTCTTCGATATTGTCAATCTCCACTTCGGATTCGCATTCTACCGCGGAAAGCGAAACACCGGAAAAGAAACGGAAAACAACATTCAACCATGGCATAGATGCAATGCGCACAATGCATGACATGACAAGTTAAAGTATTAAAATGTAAATCCTACACCTGGAAGGACGTTTTAAATGGAGTGCGAATGCCCGAGAGGTGACATTCGACAAATTCCATATTTAAAAGAAAGGGTGTAATTTGTTCCTCTTTTATAAACATGGTTCAAAGTTGTTTAAATATGCATGATTTGGACATAATTAAATATATCTTATTTTTCTGCAAATTTTGATATAAAATCACATTTTTCTGATTTAAAATGAATTACTTATGAATTTCCAAAGATTAAACAAATTTAAATTAATTTAAAATATTTATGAAATTAAATAACCTTTTCTAAACATTTCTAAATTTAAGAAATCATTTCTGGAAAACATTAAAATTCTGACAGGGGACCCCACATGTCATAATTAAATGAATACAGAAAATTAAAAAAGGATTAAATAATTTCAGTAAAAGGAAAAGAAATTGAGGCGCTGACGTCAGCTGACGTCAGAAATGGAGAATTGCTCCCTGTCGAGCACGAATTCGACGATTTCGAGCGCGAGGGAAGGTGCGGCTTCACGCGTTGCACGCGTACGGGCGCGGGCGAGCGAGGGGTGGCGTCGTTGTGACCAAATGGTCACCGGTGGCGGCAGAGAGCTCGCCGGAGCGGAGGCCGACGGCGGCGCACGGCGAGAAGGAGAACCAGGAGGAAAGGGTTGGCGCGGAGAGGTCCTGGAGGACCGCAAGCTCACCAGGAGGCTCATGGACGCGTCAGAGAAGCACGGGGAGGCTGCGAGCGGCCGGAATGGTCCGCGGAGGCCGTCGGCCGGAGTTGGGGAAGACGGCCCGATTCCGTCGATTGCTTGCTCTCCGGCAAGCACAGCTCATCGAGGAGGAAGAGGGGAGGACGGAGGACCTCCAGAGCTTCTTGTGGAGGGCCGGGGTGGCCGGAAACGGCGACAATCACCGGCGGAACGTGAGGTTCCACGGCGGCTAGGGTTTCGAGATTTGGAGAGAAAAAGAGAGGAGTAAGAGCAACGATCTTCTTCCCGGTGGCGGCGGAGGTACTTGTAGGGGGCACGGCGTCGGCGGCGTGCATCTTGGCGCAGGGGAGGGCGACGGACGGCGGAGCAGAGGACAGCGCACGGCTCGGGGTGAGAAGGTTGAAGACGACGGACATTTTCTGGAAAACCCCCTGAAGATTTTAATAATTGCTGGATTTCTTCACAAATAAGCCCCTGGTTTGGTAAATAAATCTTTTGAGGGCCTTTTTGTGAACAGAAAATTTATACAAAAATACCAGGAGATTCAAAATTTCACAAGGAAGCCATTGGCAACTTTGGATTTTGAAAATTTTGAAATTCTTTTAACACATTTAGAATAGCAAGTGGTTTAGCCACTTAAGGTTTTTCTCTCTAATTTTAAAACTCAAATTTTGTGCACATTTTAATTAGATGCAAATGATGCTCATGATGCACAAACAAATCCTAATTACGAATTAGCAAATTTGGGGTTGTTACACATAGTTTGTGATAAAGATCTCATACTCCACACATAGGTGAATATTGGTATATTAAACAATCTTGCCGAAGGGATTCTTCAAATTATTTTCATAAATATCATTTTACTTTTTTTAAGTGGAAAAAATGAGTTTTTTGTGAAGGAAGTACAAAAAAATATGATTCCAAATGGCACCCAACTAATTTTCACTAATAGTGGTGCACATATGATATATGATCCCCAAGTATGAGTTTTTTTTTGGAATTCTTACTAATTTCCCCTAGTTTATGTTGATTTATCGAAAGTAATTCAAATTTGAACTAAAACTGTTTGATAGTTTGTTCTGAAACTTTTGGAAAAATAATTTTAAGGTACACAACTAGTGGTTATATCACAGAAACATTGATTAGTCATAGCGACCGTTTTGATCGTTCTTAAGAAAAATGTAATAAAGTGATAAACACCTCAAAAACTCAAATCCTTTGGCATGGGCTCCTTATATGTGTACTAGTTGTTATGACAATGATAAACTTGATTTTTTCCAACTTTTGCAAAAAAAATCTTCACAAAAAGGTCTATCATGTATGAACATCTAGAAGTTTCAAACCAAATGACCAAGTGATGGTCATTCGACGACATAGTTTGTGATCAAGATCTCATACTCCACAAATAGGTGCATATTGGTATATTAAACAATCTTGACAAAGGGATTCTTCAAATTATTTTCATAAATATCATTTTCCTTTTTTTAAGTGGAAAAAATGAGGTTTTTTGTGAAGGCAGTACAGAAAATATGAATCCAAATGGCACCCAACTAATTTTCACTAAGAGTGGTGCACATATGATGGATGATCCCCAGGTATGAGTTTTTTCTTTGAATTCTAACTAATTCCCCTAGTTAATTGAGTTTATGTTGATTTATCGAAGTAATTCAAATTTGAACTATAACGATTTCATAGTTTGGTCTGAAACTTTTGGAAAAATCATTTTAAGGTACACAACTAGTGGTTATATCACAGAAACATTGATAGTTTTAGAAAATGTCACCTCTTCCGATGATTAGTCATAGCGACCGTTTTGATCGTTTTTAAGAAAAAATGTAATAAAGTGATAAACACCTCAAAAAATCAAATCCTTTGGCATGGGATCCTTATATCTGTACTAGTTGCTACGAAAAATGATAAACTTAATTTATTACAACTTTTGCAAAAAAATCTTCACAAAAAGTTCTATCATGTATGAATATCTACAAGTTTCAAGCCAAATGACCAAGTTATGGTCATTTCGACGACATAGTTTGTGATAAAGATCTCATACTCCACACATAGGTGCATATTGGTATATTAAACAATCTTGCCATAGGGATTCTTTAAATTATTTTCATAAATACCATTTTCCTTTTTTTAAGTGGAAAAATGAGGTTTTTTGTGAAGGAAGTACAGAAAATATGGATCTCATATTTATAGTATCGGTTGGTAACACCAACCGGGACTAAAGAAGCACATGGATCGTGTGTTTGTTTAAAGCACTTTTGAGCCGTTGGATCAAGATGTGTTTCTTTTGAGGGCTTCAGAGCTGTTGGATCAGCACTATCATGACCACTTTGTTAGTCACATGACCCTATATTTGTAGTATCGGTTGGTAACACCAACCGGGACTAAAGAAGCACATGGATTGTGTGTTTCTTTAAAGCACTTGTGAGCCGCTGGATGAAGATGTGTTTCTTTTGAGGGATTCTGAGCTGTTGGATGGGCACTATCATGACCAGTTCGTGAGTCACACGACCCTATATATAGCCCCCTCTTGAACATGTTTGGCAGTCATTGTCTCCTCATTCTACTTCATTGACAGAATACAAAGCAATCGGATTCCCTGCATACGCCCAAAGGTGCATTTGATATGCAGGCACTCACGAGCCACCGTTGGGATGTATGCAGGTGAAATCGTGTGCTTTGTTCCATGCATCTACAAAATACTTCAGTTCACTTGTTCTTCTGATACAAAGCATTCGGATATTACAAATCAACAATAATATCCATATCTAGTGTTTACTTGTTCTTCTGATTGTGCCGTAACCACGGACAATCTTCTTCATTTAACTTGATACTTGGATCAGTGTTCACTTTGAAGGGCGGAATGTCATGATACTTATCGTAATCTTCTGATATGTTTGTCTTGTCCTCCACGCCCACAATGACTCTTTTCCCTGAAAGAACTATGTGGCGCTTTGACTCATCGTGTGATGTACTCGCTTGCTTATCTTTTTTTCCGGTAGGGTAGACATGTCCTTCACATAGAAAACCTGAGCCACTTCACTGGCTAGGACGAATGGTTCGTTCTCGTACGAAAGATTCTTGAGATCCACTGTAGTCATTCCGTATCGTGGGTCTACCTCTACCCCGCCTCGTAGGTTGAACCATTTGCACTTGAACAAAGGGAACTTAAAAGTAGGTCCATAGTCAAGTTCCCATATCTCCTCTATGTTACCATAATATGTGTTCTTTGTCCCGTTGCAGTTTGTTGCATCAAAGCGGATCCACTGTTTTGGTTGGTGCTCTTTTTATCTTAGTTGGCTGTGTAAAATATATTTCCATTTATCTCGTACCCTTGAAAAGTCAATATAGTAGAAGCTGGTGATGTGGCCAAAAAGTATAGATGTTCTTCAACATTAGTGTCATTAATGAGACGTCTTTTTAACCAACTGCTGAAAGTCTTCATGTGTTCTCCATCAATACAATCTTCAGATTTCTCCGGGTATTTGGAGCGTAAAACATTCTTGTGTTCCTCGACATACGGACCCACCAAACTGGAATTATGTAGAACGGTGTCGTGTGCTTGAGTGAAAGAATCCCCGTCTTGACATATTGTTGCTTTCTTTCCTAGGTTGCCTTTTCCATGCAGTCTCCCCTCATGATGCAATTTATGAACACCGATCGGCTTCAGATCAGGAATAAAATCTACACAAAACTCAATGACCTCCTATGTTCCATAACCCTTGACGATGCTTCCTTCTGGCCTAGCCCGGTTATGCACATATTTTTTTAAGACTCCCATGAACCTCTCAAAGGGGAACATGTTGTGTAGAAATACAAGACCGAGAACAGAAATCTCTTCGACTAGGTGGACTACGAGGTGCATAATAATATTGAAGAAGGTTGGTGGGAACACCAACTCGAAGCTGACAAGACATTGGACCACATCCTTCTCTAAATTTTTTAGAGTTTGTGGATTGATGACCTTCTGAGAAATTGCATTGAGAAATGCACATAGCTTCACAATGGGTTCTCGAACATTTTTCGGTAGAAGCCCTCTCAATGCAACCGGAAGTAATTGTGTCATAATCACTTGACAGTCATGAGACTTTAGGTTCTGAAATTTTTGCTCTGCCATGTTTATTATTCCCTTTATATTTGATGAGAAGCCAGATGGAATCTTCATACTGCGAAGGCACTCAAAAAATATTTTCTTCTCTTCTTTAGTAAGAGCGTAGCTTGGAGGACCTGGCTGATTTTGGGAATGAGTATCGTCTCGATGCATATCTTCGCTCATACGTTGATGAGTCTGCCTTCCTTTCGGTGTACCTTTTTTGACTTCCCTTTTTGTGACTTCACATCTTTTGACTTCCGATACACGCCCAAGAAGTTTAGCAGGTTGCAGCACATGTTCTTTGTCCGGTGCATCACGTCGATTGCAGAGTGAATCTCTAGCATTATCCAATAAGGCAGCTCCCAAAATATAGATTTCTTCTTCCACATGGGTATGTGGTTGTTTCGTCATTCGGAACAGTGAGTCCGCCAGGACCCTTTCCAAAGATTACATTTAAATTGACCATATCATGTATAACAGAACTAGAAGGGCGGGTAGGCCTCGGCCGATGATCTGCCTCACATTTATAATGCTTGCCTTTCTTTCTTAACGGATGCTTGGGTACAAGAAACCGACGATGACCCAGGTACACATTCTTGTTACCTAAATGTATACTATCAGTCTCAACTAAACAATGTGTGCATGCATTGTATCTCTTGTTTGACTGTCCTGAAATGTTGCCAAGAGCAGGCCAATCATTGATGGTTACAAAAAGCAAAGCTCTTAGATCAAATTCCTCCAGTTTGTGCTCATCCCACATACGTACACCTTCTTCACGCCACAACTGCAAAAGTTCTTCAACTAATGGCCTGAGGTACACATCAATGTCGTTGCCAGGTTGCTTCGGGCCTTGAATGAGCACTGGTATCATAATGTACTTCCGGTTCATGCACAACCAAGGAGGAAGGTTATAGATACATAGAGTCACGAGCCAAGTGCTGTGACTGGAGCTCTGCTCTCCAAAAGGATTAAAGCCATATGTACTTAGACCAAATCTTAAATTCCTTGCGTCATCTGAAAATGTCGAGAACTATCTGTCAATTTTCTCCACTGGGACCCATCCGCGGGGTGTCTCAACATCAAGTCTTTTTACGGTCTTCTTTGTGCCATCGCAACAACTTGGCATGCTCTCTGTTGCTGAACAAACGTTTCAACCGTGGTATTATAGGAGCATACCACATCATCTTTACAGGAATCCTCTTCCTAGGGCGCGGCTCGCCCTCAACATCACCAGGGTCATCTCGCCCGATCTTATACCGCAAAGCACCGCATACAGGACATGCATTCAATTTTTCGTGTTCACCGCGGGAGAATGCACTCATTAATGCATGTGTGTATCTTATGCACCTCTAATTCTAGAGGGCATACCACCTTCTTTGCTTCGTACGTACTAGAGGGCAATTCGTTATCTTTTTTAAGCATCTTGTTAACTATTTTTGACAAATTTTCAAATCCCTTGTCAGAAGTACCATTCTATGCCTTCCATTGCAGCAATTCAAGTGTGGTACCTAGATTTTTCTGGTCATTTTGACAAGTTGGGTACAACATTTTGCCGTGATCAGCTAACATACGCTCCAACTTCAACCTTTCGTTTTCACTTTCACAGTCCATTTGTGCATCACGAATGGCCCGACGAAGATCATCGTCGGGCTCATCAATAATGGGATCTTCTTCAGTTTCGTCTTCTCCCATTGTAGTATCACTGAACCAAGGATACTTATCATTATCCTCCTCTTCTTCATTTTCTTCCATGATAACCCTTGTTTCTCCGTGCTTGGTCCAACAATAATAACCAGGCATAAAATCATTATGCAAGAGGTGGGAGTGAATGACTTTTGAGGTAGACACTACAACAAAAGAGTCACATAGTGACGCTATCCATGGAACGCTTTTGTTTTCGTCCATAGGGTCAGAGTCGACCATCATGTCGAGACGTTTGTTGAGACGCTAGACGAATCGTCCTAAACTTGAGGCTATACACATTATTAGAATCCTACGTTTATATTTCTCTTTCCCTACCCCTTGTTAAACCTAGCGCCGCCGCCAGAGAGGCATGTATTCCGATGAAGGTACCCTGCCACCGAACTCTAGCATCCTACCATGTAACATCCCAACATTTTATAATGTTTAAAAATCACTAAAATTTAAAACTTTTGTTTGTGATTAAAAATAAAATATTATATGCATAAGAAAACCAACTATAAAAGATTTCAAACATATTTAAAGGATTTAATATTTCAAATATCTCAGTTTATCATCTTTTTCAAAAGTTGTTTCAGGTTAAACATTTTACTATCCATTGTATTTCAAAAACCTTAATATGTAATTTTACAAATGTTTATTAAACTTCAAACCATTTTATTCCAATAAAATAATTTACTTATAAATAATTGATTCCAACCACTTAGCCATATCTATTCATCAATTCAAGACTATTAAAATGGTATAATTGCCAAATGGTTTTCATTCCTTTAACTAAGTTCAAAATATAGTTTGGAAATTGTAAGCCTATAGTTTATAACTTTAAAAAAAACTTCATAAATTAAAATTAATGAATTATCCAAATAAACATTTCATTTGCTTAAATGAATGTCATTTATTTTCAAATCATCAAATGAATAATGTATTCTAAATAAGAAAGGAATTAAAAACAAAATTCTTTTCCAAAGTTATTATGAAGTTTCAATTGAATTTTCCTAATATAAAATATATTGGTGCACAAATTATTTTGAATTAAAATGAATACATTATTTTCCCTTTTTATTTTCATATAGTATGTGTTATGTTATTTAGTATTAAACTAAAGACTAAAATGAATTTAGTATTTGGAAATGAGTCTAAATGACTTAAATTCAAACATATTGGAATGTGGGTATTTTACTTATTTTATTTAGCCAAAAGAAAATTTAATTAAGATATAATTTCAAATTTGACTTTAAGTGTCAAATTTGTATTTAATCAATATGTCAAAATATTATTTTTTAAAAATGTTCAAAACATGCCCACGACTGGTTTAACACAAAGATAATAATTTACAAATTTTTAGAAATTTGTTTGACATCATTTGGACAAATAAATCAAAAGATATGAATTAAAAGAAATATCAGAAAAACAGAAAAATAAAAATTGCTGACGTCAGCCCGTCTTCAACCTCTGCCCGAGAAATCCGCCTCCGATCCCTCTCCCAAATCCGACGAGATTTGCGCGATTTGGATTCCCCCGTGCGGCCTATAAAATCCCCAGCGCCTCCGCCACCTTTTCCCCCGAAGAACCCTAGCCCGAGCGCCACTAGGCTGCTCGCAAATCGCCGCCGCCGTGCCGCCATCGCCGCCGCCGTTTTCTTCGGTTTCGGTGAGCTAATGCAAACCCCGAGCTCTCTCTCCTGCCCCATCTTCTTCCTTATGTCCGTGCGCATCTGTGAGAATTTTCATGTGATTTATATTGCGCCAGATCAAGCTGCCCGTGATCGACCGAAGCCGTTGCCGCCCCGCGAACTCCGGCGAGGAATAGAACGAGCACTGGAGCGCCCCGCCACCAACCACCTCCTCCATCGTCTTCGTCGAGACGCGCCGCACTCGGGGCGACCGTCCGCGCATCTAGGGGAGCCCCGCAACCTCGCCACCGTCCATGACCGAGCCGCCGCCGTTGGCCTCGTCTCCGGTGAAATCCCGCCGCCAGCTTTTGGTCAACCCACGGTGAGCCATCCGATCTAGATCATGCGACTGAGATTAGAAATTTTTATGCGAATCAGTACGGTTAGATTAGATCCGTTGGATCTGTATCCTACGACCGAGATCAAATCACTTATCTATGTCAGCGCTGACCCAGCGTGCTTAGTCAGTAGCCACCTCAGATCCAGTCAGCGCCCAGTCAACAGATCTGGCACTTTTGCAGAAAAGACCCTGCATATTCAAACCTTCATAACTTTTTAACGACTTGTCCAAATTTGAAAAAAAAAATATTTTTGGAAATCCCTCGACATGTAGAATATTTTTGATCTGCCAAAATTCAAATTTGACTAAGTTTAAAATATTCAAATTTCAAATGGAAGATTTGAGAATATTTGTTATAACTTTAAATCTATAATTCCAAAAATTGCAAATAAAATTGTTTTAGAAACTTTAGAATATTTGTAGTGTGATGGCTCTGTTATGAAATATTTTTGAGTAATATTTAATGAATTCATAGTTATATATTTAAATTGAATAGTTTAAATATTTTCAACATAACTTTTAATATAAACATTATTTTTGGATAAATCCAATTGCAATAAATGTATTTAAATCCCCTCTGTCTATTAATACTAATTATAAAATTTTGTTATAAAAATTTGAATCACATTAAACTTTAATCTTCTATTTATTCCTTTATTATATTTTGTGAAAATAGAAATTAATTAAATTGCATTAGCATAATTGTTCATGTGATTAAAAAAATTGCATTTCATGCATATCATATTTTCTTTTGTAGTTATATTTCCCATAAGAACCCCCCCCCCCCCCCATTTTCTCTAAGTTAGAAATATTTTCAACTTAACATTTTGGTAAAGTTAGACGCTTAGACATTTTGTATTTTCAACTTGGAGCTAGAAGACCAATGAAGGACTTAGCCAAAACAAGACTCAAGAAGAATCTCCAAGAAGTAGAAGCACTTAGAAGAAAAATCAAGAGGAAGTTCATGAAGACCAACCAGAAACATTTTCTAAATCTTGCTCCCTCTTTCTTTCTTTTCTCCCTCCTTCTCTGAGACTTCATGAAGACTAAGTATTTTGTCTAAGTATTTTGTCTTTGTTGATCACCTCGAGGAATAGAGTTAGTATTTTGTCTAAGTATTTTGCACATCATGGCTAAGCCATTTGAGTGCTTATTCTAGATAATTTATAACAAAGTTATCTTGTCCAACTTCTGACCTTAGTCCTTAGTCATTTCTTACCAACACATTTCCTGGCCTTAACTTAAAAGATTTTCATGGCATGACATGCATTCAGTCCTTAGAAATATTTTGCATATCATGCATGACATGTATTCCTTAGAACTTTAAGAATCTTGTTTGTATGTGTTGTGTTGTTTTGTTTTATGATCGTTGTATTGTTGTGTGTTTATATTGTTTAGACTGAACGGAGAGACCCGAGTTCGTTGAAAAGAGTTTGTGAGTAAAGACTGCATTCAAAGGCAAGTGGCACACCTCATAAACTTCCTATTATTTTCTATATGCATTACTTAGTGTATTTTTATGTAAGAATGTGTAGGATAGTATTGCTATGCTAGACCTGTGTAGAAATTCCTTACTCCAGTGTCTAGGTTCCTATATAATATTTAGTAGATATATTGATGCTATGCAATTGATGAAAAGTTTTACAAAATGTTAAGTGACTACTCAGGGCTGTGCTCATGGTTGTCGTCGCCTAGGATGAATGTCTATTCTACTTAGGGCCGTGAGCATGGTGATTTTCACCTGAGAGTGTACATCCACTAAGTTAATGAATCTCCTGGGTGGATTGGTTGTATATGGTGGCGAAGTTGAGTGGCTACTCCGGTCATGTCTATGGTTCCTGGAGTATGTGCACTTGTGGATGGCCACCCAGGGAACAGAGGAATCTGAAGAACTCCGAGTGACGATTGCTTCCTGCGCAGCCATTGCCAATGGGCTCTGGCATGATGAACTATGTTGCGTGGACTCTCTCCGGCTTGACAAGCAGATATAGGGGGTGTAAGGTGGAACGGGTCAAGCCAGAGTGGGAGGGAAAATGCTTCTGAAAGATCTCGTCTCATTCTTCTCCTTTTCCTTATCACTATTAGCGTGTAAAGGATTGTTTGCGTTGAATGGGTACAATGGTGAACGTGCACAACCCCTGCACAGTGTAAAACTAAGTACTTAGCCGTGTCCCCGGTACGGACAATTTGAGCAGCTGATCTCGGACGTCAAACGGAGGATTCCACCATTCCAACTTCAGAAATAAAACTTGATGGGTGAACAAGGGAAGATGAGATTATGGTTTTCATGCCATACTTGTCTCGATTTGAAGAAAGTGTTTTCCAAAGAGATAGGAAAAATTGGCTTTATGCAAAATAGCCTTGAACTCCACTAGCCAAATATGCATATAGGCTATTAGAGTTATTCCAATAAGTGTCCACCATAGTGTCACTTGTCAGACTCCATTTTTAATGGAATCTGCCCCACGTTGTTGCAATATTTTTCTTATTGCAGATTGATCAGATGACGAGTGAGGTTTTGTTTAAAGGTTTCGAGTCTACAACCAACATGTTTTCGCCTGTGGCAGTATGAAAGTAATAGGGACTCACTGCTATTGTATTTCCGCTGTTTACTCTTTCAAAGCTAGCTTTATGCTATGCAACTTGTATTGAATATTTCGTAAGTGTGGATCATCGATGTAATAAGATTGATACTTTGTTGTGATATTACATCGTAAATTGTGTGTGCAAACGAATCGATCCAGTGATTTGCACTATACATAGGTATTTTCCTTATTTAAAGTGCAGGTACGCTACTGTGAGGACCCCTCGGACAAGTCCGAGATGTCCACGTTATGTAAGAGATCACGATCCCAATGATCAGTGCATCGCAATCACATAACCAACATAGGTATCAAAGAGTTACATCATTCAAGTCGTACGAATAAAAGTCTTACAACACAAAGACGGTCATACGACCAAAGTCAACAAACCTCGCCACGCAGGGCGGAATTAACTAAGATAGCGGAAGCTCGTGGCTAGCGACGGCTCTTAACATCGCCGAGCGCAGATCCCACAAGTGCAGTTGACCGGTGACAGCTAGGTGGCGAAGTCGTCGTCATACACCTCCTCCTCGACGAAAGCCTCCTCATTATAATCTGGACATTTGAATATCCAGGGACAAAGCCATATGAGTACATTTACGTACTCGCAAGACCACCTCTAGGTTTATAGTTTTCCATGGACATGCAAGTAAAGCATTTTCGAAAACTAGGATGGCTCCTATATCAGACTATAAGGCTTAGTTTTCGAATACCATGATTTTAGATATAGAGAGTATGACATCTCTGTATCTTTGTTGAAGAAAACCTTTAGAGATAGAATTCTCTTCTCTTAGATATAACAATGACATATCTAAGTTCAAAACTTTCTTTAGTAAAACTTGGCCAAAACACTAGGATAGGGGTAACCCTTTTTCCCATACTTGAGGTCGGACTAGTTGTCTCCCCGAGATCAACCATCCTTACCCCAATTCCGTACCTCCCAGGTACCACTTTGTCACCTCCTTGTTTTCTCTCGAAAAACACTTCTCTTTTCAAGAACCAAAATGCCCATACGCCTAGATCAGTGGCCTTTCCAACCGTCCATGACCACGGACGCGGCTATTCGAATAGTTTTACACTCTGCAGAGGTTGCACACTTTACCCACACCTATCGGTTATTCCGCCGTGTCTGCCACGGCCCGTCATACGACAACATGCGGGGGTCCGGATAACACGATCAAAGCTTTCCACTATGACCACCCTAGTATCGGGGCCTCCCGGTAGGTTTGTTCTCCTCGGCACCGTGTGCTCCACTAGACCTCTTGGCCTTTCCTCGGGACACCACACCGCCACGTCAGGAGACCGACCGTAATCGTCCGGCTGTTGGTCCTCAACAGTGTATTGTCTCTTCCGGACGACAACCCGGCTTCGAGGGCCCAGCCCTCATAGAAAGTATGAGAGCCCCAACACTAAAACAGACAAGCTTCCGGCTAAGCCCTACCCATGTCAGGTAGTGTGGTTGCACGGGATAATTGTTCGGGCGGCTGCTAGGGCAGTACTTTGTTTTTCAGAAACAACTTCCAATCCCCCGACTACTCCCAGCAGCTCGGGTTTTCGCAAACATCTCCGATTGCTCCCAGCAGCTCGGGTTTTAAGAAAAACACTTGCTCGCCGATTGCTCCCAGCAACTCGGGTTTTAAGAAAAACACTTGCTCGCCGATTGCTCCCAGCAACTCGGGTTTTCCTCCTTAGAACAATTTTATCAAATGGGTTCCCATACTATAGTTTTGAGGTAAGTAGAGAAAAATAGACTACGAGGAAACTTAATTATTTTGATGGACCTTCAACAACAAGGTTCACCAAATAAACACCTTAAGTAACCCTATAATATTCTAGTAGGTAACTTTGGCCACACAATATTTTATAAAAAAATAGTTTTCGGGTGGCAAGGTGCCACAAAAGAAGTAAAACATGCATTATTTTATTTTAAAACCAAACATGCTTTGTAAATAGTAGGAATGCATAATGGTGGTGAGGTGGGCTTGCCTTGCTGAGAGTACTGTCCCTGGTCTTGTTCTTCAGCGTAGTCGTGCTCAGCTACCTCGTACTGCTCTTCCTCGGGTTGAGGTTCTACTGTAACATGAAAAACAAACGAGACTAGCGTAAGTCCTAAGATGCGAGTTGATAACAATCTAAAGTATATTGACAAACAACAAGCATCACAAACAGAGGCACAACTAGTGCATTTATTAGTTATTAAGGGCTGTTTATATGATTTAAGCATAATTCTTAAGGTACTGCTCCTAAAATTAAACCCTTCTACCACATTACTGAAGGGGTTACGGTGCAGAAAACAATAATTTTCTAGCGAACGAAAATTCCACAACCTATCTCCTAGCGTCGCTAAGACCTTAAGTTTGTTACGCTACGGTTCGGGAATACTCCAGACATGGTCGAGACACTCCGCTCACCAATGATCGTCAGGGATACCTGGAAATATATGACGACCCCTGTGCATTCCACGAATATCGTCGTTGAACCATAAATATGATATTCATTCCCTTTGTCTCTGCGATACTACCTTGTCCGAGATATGATCGTAGACACATCGATGCCTTTGCTGTATCTCGTTACCGACGAAGGTTATTAACTCGTCTGTGATATTATCATCTCCATGACGTAGTCACAAGCTGCGCAGCTATATAGATGCAATATCACCGAGTGGGCCCAAAGTATCTTTCTATTACAAGAATGAACAAATCCCGCTCTTGATCCTTACGTCTCGATGCTCTTTCGGAATACCCAAGATGGACACCGTTATTGTCATGCTATATAAGACACAACGTTTGATGCTCTCAAAGCACTCCTACGAAGCAACAATAAGTACGGTCTCACGGTCGAAGGAATAAGCTATCATACTCTTATCTATTGCAAATGACAAACATCGTAATACGATCTTATTGCAATACTTTGCGTATGTCCATCACCTTATTCTACTAACAAGATGAACCCATTGTCAACCGACGTCATTGTCCTTGATCGGGAATCTCGATCAACTGTTGCCCAATGGACTAGCTCATATAGAGGCTTGCTAGGGACCTGGTTGTCTATGTATCACACGTGTATTAACAATTCCGATTAATACAGTTATAGCATAATACACAAACCTATTATAAACTTATGAGATAACGCTATAAATAATACTTATTTATTTGCCTCTAGGGCATATCTCCTTCAGTCTCCCACTTGCACTAGAGTACAAATAAACTAGCTGCATTTTGCTTTATCAGAATCCCTTATCAAATAAGAATCATTTGATAATGCTTGCTCGTGGAAAAGTGTTACTGCACAATCCATGATTGTACATGCTTCTGCGATTCACGGATATTAACTTGCTTGATATCACCATGTTGTTCAACAACATATATGCAAACACCGCAACTAAGTGAGACTACCGCTTCCCAGCGCTTACTCTGATTATACTAACCAGATAACTGCCCTGAAAAACACACTCAGTCATGCAGAGCCCCTTGTAACAATTACAAACTCGTGATGTCTACATACTTTCGCACCAATGTAGAAAACTTGACATTCAAATGTCAATCCCTTAACTAACGCACTTCTACTTCCATTAAATTCCAAATTTACTTTCATAACTGCTCTTATTCGAAGAACATCGGTTATATTTCATCGAGCAGATAATATGGTTTCTGTATGATGTCTAATATTACATAATAGACCCACATGTCATACAACCATTACTTTCATGCATCATTACTCTTAATGATCAATTGGATTCCAAAGGATCATCCTTTTGATTCTATTCTGACTCCTCGGATATAATCCAAAACAACTCGACTAACTATTTAAAATTCCCGTTCTATTTCAAAATAGATACTAACTTTTAAATAGTTTCACAACTTCATCCTATTCTATTGGTACAGTTTCACAATGTGTTAACTACACAAAATGAATTCGACTCCCACTCAAACTATGTCTCCACATATTTGACAACACACGCTCCCACTCAAAAACGTGTTATCCACATATTTGAGTTCCTGAGCTCCCACTCAAAAATATGTTCCATACATATTCCACCTGAGTAAACTAACTACGACTCCCACTTAATTCGACATTTAGGTCAAACCAAAATCATTGATCTATCATCAATTCGAATTTAATACAAACTACAGTATTACATTAATACAAATCCCTCAGACTTCAAGCATGTCAACATAAATGTAGTCAACAAATTTGATCTTGTCCAAGACACATTTCTTGACAAGACATGCTACCTGCGTCTTTCTTATAGTCATATTTTCATATAACACTTTATATGACGATTAAACAATCTTATTCCTCTAATAAGAATTGCAGCAACAATTACTCTCTTAATCCTTTTAAACGTAACTTGGATTTCCAGGCTGAAGAGCCTTTGTTCGTATTCCGATACTTTCTCAACTTTCTTTGTATTCATAAAGTGCACCTTGATCTGTCAACAAGATCTGAAATACTTAATACAGTGCTGTGACCTGACAGCAATATTAAATATAACAACACTTTATTTAGAAGTTTCTTTCATGAAAATATTATGATCTTTATGAAGAGGATTGCAAGCAGAAAAGAATTTTCTAGTCTCCCTCACTCTTAATCACTAAACTTTCATTAGCAGACATATACTCTTTGGAACATCTTCCAACATAAGTCTGACCTTAATTCCAAACTTCTAATTTCAATCCATAAACCATAATTCGAAAAGTCATCTTTTCTCGGAATTACATAGACAACAAACTGAGCTTTGTTTCTATTTGGTTTTGGAATACACTCTCATCCAATGCGAGCAATCTACAAAGAACCACTCATGTATATTCCGAATTATCGCATAATCATATACATATCGACACTACTGTCGATCCTACGGATTCTCGTTGAGAAAAATATCTATTTTCTAAAGTGGATATCGACTATAATGTTTCGAACGTATTAGGAGATTCTAAGACTGATTCTGACAGGCCACACTTTATTTAAAATAGAGCATGATTATAATTCCCCACATATCACTATATATGACATTATAATTGTGTGAAGCACATCACCACAAGCCTTTGTGTTGAAAGCATAATTCAAAAATACTGTCATTTGATCGAATTTCGTGAATACAATTTTCACTAATCTTTCTTCTGAAAAACACCATTTGATCTATTATCAAATTAATTTTAGACTCCATAATTTATCGGGTAAATACTCCTATTTACCAAAGTTATGGAGGAATTCGGATCAAGCAGTAAACACCATTAATTAATCATTAAAAATGACACTCAATTAATTTCCGCCAGTATTGCAACTTCAATACTTGATTTCAAGCTTAATCAACTCAGCACTCGAAATACTTAAATGGACCAAAAACATCCATTACTTCTTTCATTGCTTTTATGACTAAACTCGACGGTGTTTATTCTAGAAATAGAACCTTTGTTCATGGGACAAGCTATTTTATCATATCTACAATTATGAATACTTATCATACAATCAATGTAACTGAGATGTGGAAACTTTATTCATAAGATAAAACAACTGACTTGTTTCATAACATAAAACAACTGAACTTGTCTTATTACATGAATAACTTTGTCTTGCAACAATCAAGACACACACACTCGCTCACTATTACAAAAGATCGTATCAAAAACTATTAATGATAACTATGATAACTTGAGGACGTGAACACCAAAAGGCCATCAACTCCTTGACTACCAGCTTCAGCGCCAGGTCATATCAAACTGCGCCGCATATATTGTATAATCAGGACCTGTTTCACAAACAGAGCAATTATCAAAAATTTCATCATATTCCATGGGCGAATTAATAATTTTGCATATATCAAATATATATACCTGTAGCATCGAAGATCTCTCCTTCGATGGAATCAACCTTCAAAGACTGGAACTCACGTATGAACACGTAGAAGTTCATATCGTCGGCTTTCAAAATGTACTTACGTACATGCTTCTCATAGCTAGGAGGTAGAGATATCAGGACAGTCCGAATGGCGCAAGAATCCGCCATCCAGTAATCGAAGACCATCGTCAGCTGGAAGTAGATGTCATACAATCTCTTCAAATGTGTCTTCAGACAGGTATGCTCCTCCATGTGAATGGTCTGGAACATTCTAAGCTGCCTGAATTGCTCACGCTTTAATTCATCCCCGAAGTGTGTCTTTATCGCATCCATCATGACGCTTGGCTCCTTGCGTCGAAACATCTCTTTCAACTCGGGTGCCAGGCATACGGTCATGGTGATCTCCACTTCAATGAATATGTCTCTACGCCTACGGAAATCATCTTCCTCCTCCTCGCTTGCAGAATCTCCTGGTCCTTCTCCTAATGGTTCATCGAGAACATATAGAATGTTGTTGTGTTCGAGAATGTTTCTAAAACCCCTGTACCATCTGATGAAGTTGGACCCGTCGGCTTCTAATGTAGCATCCGGGCTCTTGAGGAAGTAACCGAAGTATAGTTGCGTAGTCTACAGATGTGATCGCAAAAGAGGTAAGGTTAAGTTTATAATATGTAGGTGAGTTTTAGTCCTATAATCTCATTATCAAAAACACACCTCACCAAGATTATTATCCCTAAAATAATAATGGCGATGACACGACCCTCATCCACCATACTACCCCCGATCATCACGGCCGGCAGCACAGCTTCAAAGGTGGACATAAAATGTCGATCATAACAACTCTATGACTCGTGCTCGATCTTTCGATCTTCCCGTGTTCCGAGGCCATACCTCTGAGTATGCTAGGCTCGCCAATCAAATCTCGAAGACCCTGCGCGTGCAACATGGCTTACACCCACTGTATGCGAACGACGAGATGTGTGACACCCGATCATCACGGCCTGCCTCATAACGTAGAACTTTCTTGGTGGTGCGCAACGAGGAAGAACACAATTTTGGTATTTGTTAGGGATCATCCTATTTATGATGCTACCGTTGTATATCTAGCATATAAGCAATCAATAGGATGCACACACAACAACACACAATAATGACGCAATGAAGTGCGATGTGACATGGTCGATGCGCCTGGACCTTCATGGCGCCATGTGCCTGGCCCCCGGCGCCCCGGCATGACTCCGAGTCTACAGAGACCTCCATTGCCTCCGACAGTACGAGTAATATCAAAACTTACCGTAACCATGTCACATGAAATAACGCCTCTGCAAAACAAAGTTAGACGCCTCTAGCT
This sequence comes from Poa annua, assembly GCA_026929855.1. NCBI lineage: Eukaryota > Viridiplantae > Streptophyta > Magnoliopsida > Poales > Poaceae > Poa > Poa annua. The sequence continues at coordinate 39,136,368 of CM049426.1, forward strand.
TTATTTAGTTTCGCAAGTTTTACGTGGCATATAGGCTTATTCGTAAGAGAATCGCTTCCCTACCTACGAACTTTGTACCACAACGTCAATCGTATAATTGCATGTTTAAGCATCCCTTTCGGGCCCTCCATTGAAAATGCTTTGCCGACTAGAGAGAGAGAAACAGACACCCGCCAGCCACAGATACGGTGCAAGCCGTATGTCAGTAGTGGAACCAGTCTCGCGTAAGCGTACGCGTAAAGTCGGTCCGGGCCGCTTCATCAACTCAATACCGAAGGCATCGCAAGTGCACGCTAGAGGGTAGCAAATATAAGAAAGACGCCCTCATTCAACATGAGTTCTAACCGTACCAGCAGTACTACGCATAGATCGGCTCTGATACCACTGAAGGGGTTACGGTGCAGAAAACAATAATTTTCTAGCGAACGAAACCCTAACTAGCCAGGATCTATCTATCTAGTACATGCGATAACGGTGGCGGAACGGGTTACATTACCTCCATGTAGACCGATAGCGGGGATTACGCTCCCGCACAAGCGTTGACGATGAAGTCGTACGTAGCCGACCTCGAGGTCGCGGAGAACTTGCCGCGATGTCGGAGTCGATGATGCCGGGGTGTCGACGATGATCTGCGTCGACGGGCGTCGGGCGGAAGAAGGCAGAGCGCCAGCACCGGGGCTGATGCGCCGGCAGCAGAGGGGGAGGTGGCGCGGCAGCTGCAGGGGGCGAGACGACGTCTCCCAAGCTCCTCAATAGAGTAGCCTCCGAGCACTCGCAAACATACGGAGCCTAGCGACGACTCCCGGTCATTCAGATCCAGCTGAAATCGCAGGAGTAGATCTTATCTAGAATCCCGCAGAGCAACGGCGCTCTGCGGTATGGCTTAGGTGGAGAGAGACCCCCTTCCTCAGCTCGACGCGGCTCCTACTTGGGAACCACGGGATCGAGAGAGAAAATTGGGAATTAATTGAATTTCCTGTGTATTAAATCAATTAATATGCCTTGCTATATAAAGGGGGAAGGGGTGTGCCAACCCCTTTGGCTCCCCCATGTGGGACTAAAGGAAGAGAGGGGAGGGGGGTTCGGCCGAACCCCCTTGGGCCTCTCCCTCTTCTAGTCCAATTCGGACTAGGGGGGCTTGAGGCCCCCTTGCTTGGTGCGCCACCCCCTCATGGGCCCTCTTTGAGCCCATTTAGGTGGGAGCCCCCCTTTTTCCTTTATTTAATTAATATTAAATTAATATAAAAATCCCATTAATTCATAATTAATATATTTATATATAATTCAATATCCCATGACTCCGAAACTATTTCGGAACCACCCGAACAACTTTCGGACATTCCCGGAACCATTCCATACCTCTCCGGAACTCCTTCCGGACCACCGGAACTCTTTCCGGATCATTTCTCTCTCTCCAATAAAAACCTATAAAATTCCAGAACCTATCTCCTAGCGTCGCTAAGACCTTAAGTTTGTTACGCTACGGTTCGGGAATACTCCAGACATGGTCGAGACACTCCGCTCACCAATGATCGTCAGGGATACCTGGAAATATATGACGACCCCTGTGCATTCCACGAATATCGTCGTTGAACCATAAATATGATATTCATTCCCTTTGTCTCTGCGATACTACCTTGTCCGAGATATGATCGTAGACACATCGATGCCTTTGCTGTATCTCGTTACCGACGAAGGTTATTAACTCGTCTGTGATATTATCATCTCCATGACCTAGTCACAAGCTGCGCAGCTATATAGATGCAATATCACCGAGTGGGCCCATAGTATCTTTCCATTACAAGAATGAACAAATCCCACTCTTGATCCTTACGTCTCGATGCTCTTTCGGAATACCCAAGATGGACACCGTTATTGTCATGCTATATAAGACACAACGTTTTATGCTCTCAAAGCACTCCTATGAAGCAACAATAAGTACGCTCTCACGGTCTAAGGAATAAGCTATCATACTCTTATCTATTGCAAATGACAAACATCGTAATACGATCTTATTGCAATACTTTGCGTATGTCCATCACCTTATTCTACTAACAAGATGACCCCATTGTCAACCGACGTCATTGTCCTTGATCGGGAATCTCGATCAACTGTTGCCCAATGGACTAGCTCATATAGAGGCTTGCTAGGGACCTGGTTGTCTATGTATCACACGTGTATTAACAATTCCGATTAATACAGTTATAGCATAATACACAAACCTATTATAAACTTATGAGATAACGCAATAAATAATACTTATTTATTTTCCTCTAGGGCATATCTCCTTCAATTACTACTAACACACATGTGGAGCTCTGAAAATTAGTTGTGCATGAAAATCTATCACCAAACAAGAATTAAAAATCAGATAAGAGCTACTGATATCAAACTTAAACAGAAGATAGGTTCAGTTTTATAGATCTCCTGGATGCATAATTAACCTTTCTGGTGAGATATGAGTTTTCTATTTAAGTGGAGATTTTATTCATCAAATTTGGATACTCCTAGCTCAAGTTATCCCAGTTTTAAAATAAAGTATACTTCTGACCATTATCTAAGTGCAGAAAATAATAAGAATTATTTTGGTGCCAAACCAGTGGGGTGAGTTAGATAAAACCTGTGGCTATTCCACAAAAATATCCCCAACATTTATTTATGGACAGAGGTGGCTCCACCAAATAAAACTAGACATGCAATAATATCTGAAATTACAGAAATGCTTTTTAAGAGATTATCTTCCTGTTTTTCAGAAATTAGCTCAGTAAGTAATAAATAGTTACTGGAAAAATCTACACTTCTAGCACAGGATACTTCCAATTCATATTTAACACTTCCAAGTGGATTCACCTCAAAAAGTGTTTCATTTAAGAGTTAAAAATCACCAAACACCTACTGATGTTATTCTTAGACTAGAAACAACTTTTGCTAGAGTAATCTCCTGCATGCAAGATTAACCAATCTAGATAGATATTTTTACAAGCTTTCCAACAAATCCAATATTGTATGATTTGGATTCACAGAACACAAGTTATTAAACAAATAGTGTAATAGATACTTTTTACTAGATCTATTTTAACCCTCAACAGGAAACATATTTTTGAACAAATCCAACGCCACATGGTTAAGAAAACGTGCATGCATGCTACAAAATTAATACCATAATTTTAGCCACTCTAGATTCACCACAAAAGATTAAAAGCTAGACTATAGATTTACTGGAAAAATCACAGGAAAAACAATAAAAGAAAAACAGGCCGAAACGGCCCGATCTGGCGCTGGGCCGAGGGGGCGAACTGGGCCGGCCCGGCCGATGCGCGCGCGCCGGCGAAGCGGTACGCGACCGTGGATCTGGGATCCAACGGTCCAGGATAGATCGGGCGCGGTTCAAAGACAACCGCCGATCTGGAAATCGATGGCCTCTGGCCATCGTCTTCCTCCCGACTGGAAAACACGAGCAGGAGCTCGGAGCAACGACGCCGACCACGGAGGGCTCACCTAGGGCTCGCGTACGGATGAAGCGGAGGTTGGAGGTGGACCTGGCGTCGAAGGAGAGCTCAGGGGCAGTCGCGAAGCTTGCATGCAACGCCGTAATCCACGGTGGCGACGACGGCGTCTTCCTCGGGTCGTGGACGAACTAGGCGCTCTCGAGCTGCAACAGAGCCAAGGGAGGGGAGGGGAATTAGATCCAGCAGAGGGGAACCCAGGGGGCCAAAAATGGCGAGGAATGGCAGAGAGAAAAGAGTGCTAGGGCATCTTCTTCCCGTCGGCTACCGGAGGAAATATCCTCGTCTACAGGGCGAATGGAGGGGAGAGCTTGATGAACTTTGCCAGAGGGGAGAGGAGTGGGTTGTGTAGGAGCCAGGGAGGGGGAGAAATGGGCAGAGGAGGGGCTCGGGTGGTTATAACGAGATCCACCCGATCTAGGGTTAGCTCGGGCAGGAGAGAGGGAGGGGAGGGTCTCCTTCGTTCCTACTGGCTCAGGTGGGCGGTGGAGAGGGGACAGAGAGGGTTCTGGTCGGATGACCTGCCCTAGCTAGTGAGAAGAGAGGAGAGGGGCTCGGATTGGGTGGAAAGGAAGAGAAAGAGAGAAGAGAGAGGAGGGGTTGGCCCTAGTCCATGACAGGTGGGACCAGAGGTGAGGTTGCTGCTCTCCTTCTCAGCAGGTGGTGTGGAAAAGAGTCTGAGAGAATAAAAAGGTGAGAGGTTTGAGTAATTAGCTCAAATGCATTTAAAAACCTAAGTTTGAATTATTCAAACATGACCCACAAAAATAAAATGAGTCAACACCCCAAACTTACCCAAATTAGGATAAAGTAATGAATTTATAAATGCCCAAGTCAAACATCTCATTTAGCTCTCAAAGAAAAGAAAACTTCTAGAGAAAAGAAAAAGAATAACTCAAATGATCATGTTAATTTGATGACCACAAAAGCTAGTGATATTTATGTGCAAACAAGCTCTTTTGAGAGAATTTAGAACAGGGTGTGAAACTATATATGCCCTAGATCAAAATGGTTCAGATGCATGTCAAAAATCATTTATGGTTTGCTTAATAATAGCTCCTAGTTTGGCTAAGTTTTAACAACCATGAAGATCCCAATAGTGGTTATTTATTTCAGTGTGTTGTGGTTTTTAGTATTTTCAATTCTTATGAAATGTTAGTGACACACAACAAGCATAAGGTGTGCAAGAAAATTAAATCATGACTCAAAATTCTACACACACAAAAGTTTTTGCAAGAGGTGAAAAATCTAGAATAACACCACAATGCTAAAGCTAAGAGAATTGGGGTGTTACAGCTACAGATGGTATCAGAGCACTGTGTTGCATGTAGTTTCGAAACCCTAGGTTTGGATAGAAATAGGATTTGACCATAGGATTGAAAATCTATTTCCTCCACCTTTCTAACAACAAAACTTTTCATTTTTTACCTTCCTCGTACTCTCGTCTACTATCAACGTTCGGAAAACATCTTATCTTTTTCTAGATGACCATGTTCTTATAGTCTAAGCCTGATTCTTCTACTTCATATGGGAATGCTACGATTCATCATGAAGTTCTACATGCATGGAAGACCACTGAAGAACCAGGATTCGGCATACACTTCTAAGATATCCAAGAAAGTTGAAGAAGAACTTGAAGCACTCAAGAAAAAGAAAGATTTGACCACCTTCCCAGTAGAATAACGAGATCCGATGACGTATTGACCTATCAAATTGTGGTATGGCAGTACTGTCACTTCTGTATTACGATGACGTTGGTGTATTTTCGTTCCATAAACAATTAGTTTGGTTTTTCAAAAGAAGTTGACATTTTTGTTATGTTTGTGTTACCTTGTGTTTGAACCATGCTGATTGATTTGATAGAGATTGCTTGCCTTGTTCTGATTTATTGAACTAGGATTTCTCCATAGTACCTCTAATCAATTCATTTATTTTCTAAACCCAACAGATGTCTATCCCCAATACCAACACCAATGATTTGCACACCACAGTGCGACTACTATTAGAGAACCAGAGTCAGCTGTGGAATTTGATCAATGACCACCTGACTAAGATTGATCAAAACAATATTGAGTTTGGAGAGAGTCTTATGATCAAACCGAAGGCATGCAAAACTTGTGGAGAGATAGGACATACATCCAAAGAATGCACTGATGAGTCGCCCCATGGTCATACCAGACATCCAGTTAGGGAATGCCCCACAAGTCAGATTACTTGCTTTTCGTGTGAAGCAACAAATCAAGTTCCAACTCAATGTCAACTCTACCCCGTGGTGCAAGAAGTCAGTCAGCAAGCCAAAAAGGGGATGCAACCAAAATCTCATGAAGTATGTGGAAGTACATGAAAGCAAGGAGGAAAACAAAAGAGATACTAGCCATATAACATGTTTTACCTATGGAGAACTAGGACATTATTCATGGGACTGCAAAGAGAAAATGATTGGTCAGGATACTGAACAAAATCTTCATCAAAATGAGATTGTGGATCATACTAAGGTGAAAAATTAAATAAGAGTAAGGTCACTTCCGAGGACATCCAAAAGTACCTCCAAGTGTTGTTATAAGTGTAAAGGAGATCACCTAGCTCGAAGTTGTCACATCAAACGAGACTGGACTTCTTTAATTGAGATAGAATATAGCAAGAAAGACTTGGAAGAACTGTTAGCCCTAGAAACACCAAAGAAGAAGAAGAACTTAAGTGACGTAATTTGCTACAAATGTAAGGACAAGGGACACTATGCTGATAAGTGCCCAGAAAAGATGAAGGATAAGGCTTTACCCGCTCGCACAAGAAAATTATCACTTTTGTGACTTGTCGTAGATGCGGAGCAACAGGACTCTATGTCAGTGGCTGCCCTGAGTGGAAGAAGGATAAATATCTCCAAGAACCGAGTGGAAAACGTGAGTGCTAAAACTTTCCGTATAACACCACATGCCATTGTATTTTGAATACTTGTACACTCTACATCAGAGAAATAAACAAGATTAAACAAAGTTTCTAGACTGGCTACCAAAAATTCCTTTTAAGGGTGGTAGCCACCAAGTTAAATTAAACCCCGTTGCATAAACCCAGAGATCCCAAACTGTCTTTCTTCTGGCCTCCCCAAATCAGAAAAATCTTCCTCTGCCAGTTTTCAAATTTCCATATCGGAAATTTCATTTCTCAAAACATCTCGAATTTATCAGAATCATTCCAAGCACTTGCTTTATCTTTCTAGCTTCTCCGAATCTCGGGGACGAGATTCCTTTTAAGGGTGGTAGTCTGTAACATCCCAACATTTCATAATGTTTGAAAATCACTAAAATTTAAAACTTTTGTTTGTGATTAAAAATAAAAACATTATATGCATAAGAAAACCAACTATAAAAGATTTCAAACATATTTAAAGGATTTAATATTTCAAATATCTCAGTTTATCATCTTTTTCAAAAGTTGTTTCAGGTTAAACATTTTACTATCCATTGTATTTCAAAAACCTTAATATGCAATTTGACAAATGTTTATTAAACTTCAAACCATTTTATTCCAATAAAATAATTTACTTATAAATAATTGATTCCAACCACTTAGCCATATCTATTCATAAATTCAAGACTATTAAAATGGTATAATTGCCAAATGGTTTTCATTCCTTTAACTAAGTTCAAAATATAGTTTGGAAACTATAAGCCTATAGTTTATAACTTTAAAAAAACTTCATAAATTAAAATTAATGAATTATCCAAATGAACATTTCATTTTCTTATATGAATGTCATTTATTTTCAAAGCATGAAATGAATAATATGTTCAAAATAAGAAAGTAATTAAAAACAAAATTCTTTTCCAAAGTTGTTATGAAGGTTCAATTGAATTTTCTTAATATAAAATATGTTGGTGCACAAATTATTTTGAATTAAAATGAATACATTATTTTCCCTTTTTATTTTCATATAGTATGTGTTATGTTATTTAGTATTATACTAAAGCCTAAAATGAATTTAGTATTTGGAAATGAGTTCAAATGACTTAAATTCAAACATATTGGAATGTGGGTATTTTACAAATTTTATTTACCCAAAGAAAATTTAATTAAGATATATTTTCAAATTTGTCTTTAAGTGTCAAATTTGTATTTAATCAATATGTCAAAATATTATTTTTCAAAAATGTTCAAAACATGCCCACAACTGGTTTAACACAAAGATAATAATTTTACAAATTTTTAGAAATTTGTTTGACATCATTTGGACAAATAAATCAAAAGATATGAATTAAAAGAAAAATCGGAAAACAGAAAAAGAAAAATTTATGACGTCATGCTGACGTCAGCCCGTCTTCAACCTCTGCCCGAGAAATCCGCCTCCGATCCCTCTCCCAAATCCGGCGAGATTAGCGCGATTTGGATTCCCCCATGCTGCCTATAAAACCCCTAGCGCCTCCGCCAAACCCTAGCCCGAGCGCCACTAGGCTGCCCGCAAATCGCCGCCGCCGTGCCGCCATCGCCGCTGCCGTTTTCTTCAGTTCCGGTGAGCTAACGCAAACCCCGAGCTCTCTCTCCTGCCCCATCTTCTTCCTTATGTTCGTGCGCATCCGTGAGAATTTTCCTGTGATTTATATTGCGCCAGATCAAGCTGGCCGTGCTCGACCGAAGCCGCCGCCGCCCCGCGAACTCCGGCGAGGAATAGAACGAGCACCAGAGCGCCCCGCCACCAACCACCTCCTCCATCGTCTTCGTCGAGCCGCGCCGCACTCGGGGCGACCGTGTGCGCATCCAGGGGAGCCCCGCAACCTCGCCACCATCCACGACCGAGCCGCCGCCGCCGTCGGCCTCGTCTCCGGCGAAATCCAGCCGCCGGCTTTTGGTCAACCCACGGCGAGCAATCCGATCTAGATCATGCGGCTGAGATTAGAAGTTTTTATGCGAATCAGTACATTTAGAGTAGATCCGTTGGATCTGTATCCTGCGACCAAGATCAAATCACTTATCCACATCAGCGCTGACTCAGCGTGCTTAGTCAGCAGCCACGTCAGATCCAGTCAGCACCCAGTCAACAGATCTGGCACTTTTGCAGAAAAGCCCCTGCATATTCAAACCTTCATAACTTTTTAACCACTTATCCAAATTTGATAAATTTTATATTTTTGGAAAGCCCTCGACATGTAGAATAGTTTTGATCTGCCAAAATTCAAATTTCACTAAGTTTAAAATATTCAAATTCCAAATGGAAGATTTGAGTATATTTGTCATAACTTTAAATCTATGATTCCAAAAATTGCAAATAAACTTGTTTTAGAAACTTTACAATATTTGTATTGTGATGCCTCTGTTATGAAATATTTTTGAGTAATATTTGAATGAATTCATAGTTATATATTTAAATTGAATAGTTTGAATATTTTCAACATAACTTTTAATATAAACATTATTTTTGGATAAATCCAATTGCAATAAATGTATTTAAATCCCCTATGTCTATTAATACTAATTATAAAAAAAAATTATAAAAATTTGAATCACATTAAACTTTAATCTTATATGTATTCCTTTATAATATTTTGCGAAAATAGAAATTAATTAAATTGCATTAGCATAATTGTTCATGTGATTAAAAAAATTGCATTTCATGCATATCATATTTTATTTTGTAGTTATATTTCCCATAAGAAACCCCCCCCCCCCCCCCCCCCCATTTTCTCTAAGTTAGAAATATTTTCAACTTAACATTCTGGTAAAGTTATACGCTTAGACACTTTGGATTTTCAACTTGGAGCTAGAAGACCAATGAAGGACTTAGCCAAAACAAGACTCCAGAAGAATCTCCAAGAAGTAGAAGCACTTAGAAGAAAAATCAAGAGGAAGTTCATGGAGACCAACTAGAAATTTTTTCTAAATCTTGCTCCCTCTTTCTTTCTTTTCTCCCTCCTTCTCTGTGACTTCATGAAGACTGAGTAAATCCAAGACCAGCCTAGGTGATACAAAAATCATCAAGTCTGAAGATGATTCAAGTCTACCAAGAATTCAATCAAGACATCACCAAGGAGAATATTACAAGTCCGGAGATGAAGCCTGGAAGACCAACTACATCTTTCTTTCTATCTTTTCCCTCTTTCCTAATCCTGTCTTTCACTTTAGACTTAAACATTTTTTTATCATGATATTATTACCATCTTGAAGTTTGTTGGATCCTAGCGGCTAGTGAATATCCAATTTACAAAGAGTTGATTGTTGATCATCTCGAGGAATAGAGTTAGTATTTTCTCTAAGTATTTTGCACATCATGGCTAAGCCATTTGAGTGCTTATTCTAGATAATTTATAACAAAGTTATCTTGTCCAACTTCTGACCTTAGTCCTTAGTCATTTCTGACCAACACATCTCCTGGCATTAACTTAAAAGATTTTCATAGCATGACATGCATTCAGTCCTTAGAAATATTTTGCATATCATGCATGACATGTATTCCTTAGAAGTTTAAGAAACTTGTTTGTATGTGTTGTGTTATTTTGTTTTATGATCGTTGTATTGTTGTTTGTTTATATTGTTTAGACTGAACGGAGAGACCCGAGTTCGCTGAAAAGAGTTTGTGAGTAAAGACTGCATTCAAAGGCAAGTGGCACACCTCATAAACTTACTATTATTTTCTATATGCATTACTTAGTGTATTTTTATGTAAGCATGTGTAGGATAGTATTGCTATGCTAGACCTGTGTAGAAATTCCTTACTACAGTGTCCAGGTTCCTATATAATACTTAGTAGATATATTGATGCTATGCAATTGATGAAAAGTTTTACAAAATGTTAAGCGACTATTCAGGGTTGTGCTCATGGTTGTCGTCGCCTAGAATGAATGTCTATTCTACTTAGGGTCGTGAGCATGGTGATTTTCACCTGAGAGTGTACATCCACTAAGTTAATGAATCTCCTGGGTGGATTGGTTGTATATGGTGGCGAAGCTGAGTGGCTACTCCGGTCATGTCTATGGTTCCTGTAGTATGTGCACTTGTGGATGGCCACCCAGGGAACAGAGGAATCTGAAGAACTCCGAGTGACGATTGCTTCCAGTGCAGCCATTGCCAATGGGCTCTGGCTTGATCAACTATGTTGCGTGGACTCTCTCCGGCTTGACAAGCATATGTAGGGGGTGTTAGGTGGAACGGGTCAAGTCAGAGTGGGAGGGAAGATGTTTCTGAAAGATCTCGTCTCATTCTTCTTCTTTTCCTTATCACTATAAGCGTGTAAAGGATAGTTTGGGTTGAATGGGTACAATGGTGAACGTGCACAACCTCTGCAGAGTGTAAAACTAAGTAATTAGTTGTGTCCCCGGTACGGACAATTTGAGCAGCTGATCACGGACGTGCGAGGATTCCACCATTCCAACTTCAGAAATAAAACTTGATGAGTGAAGAAAGAAAGATGAGATTATGGTTTTCATGCCATACTTGTCTCGATTTGAAGAAAGTGTTTTCCAAAGAGATAGGAAAAATTGGCTTTATACAAAATAGACTTGAACTCCACCAGCCAAATATGCATATAGGCTATTAGAGTTATTCCAATAAGTGTCCACCATATTGTCACTTGCCAGACTCCATTTTTAATGGAATCTGACCCACGTTGTTGCAATATTTTTCTTATTGCAGATTGATCAGATGACGAGTGAGGTTTCGTTTAAATGTTTCGAGTCTACAACCAACATGTTTTCGCCTATGGCAGCGTGAAAGTGATAGAGACTCACTGCTATTGTATTTCCGATGTTTACTCTTTCAAACCTAGCTTTATGCTATGCAACTTGTACTGAATATTTCATAAGTCTGGATAATCGATGTAATAAGATTGATAATTTGTTGTGATATTACATCGTAAACTGTGTGTGCAAACGAATCGATTCAGTGATTTGTACTATACACAGTTATCTGCCGTATTTAAAGTGCAGGTACGCTACATACCATCTCAAGTATTTGTCTCTATCCAGATCCAGGCGACGACATATGATTCCATGAATGAATTCGGGAACTGGAGTCGATCTCTTTGAATCTAGTGAGTTCCCTTTTCCGCGGAAGTGCTGGAGTCGATCGATTGTTTTGGGGCTCGATTAATTTTTTCTTGATGGGCTCGAAGTAACTGCTCCCTACCTTTTGGCTATTTTATTACTCTGTGCAAGTAGTATGGCATCCGCCTCTCTCCTGTATGATCTCTGAAATATTTCTTTGTATGGTGCAGGCTAGTGTCCGTCCATGTATTTCCCTACTGGTCATATTATTGTAGATTTCGCACAGAGAAAGCTGCCAGCGTTGATGTCGTATTCGCAATGGAAGGTACGGCCAGAAGAAAATAAATCTTACTTTTTAACCGTTTTTAGTGCACACAGCTTCAAATTATACTTTAGTTGATGCTTTGTGTTTTGGATTTATCTACAAACAGGTTGAGGTTTTGCTGGACTCATCTAGTACATCTGTGTATCTGTCTTCCATCGGACAGGAACTCTAGGATTTTTCCCCTTCTGCACACGGTATGTACTCCTAGAACATGACCATATTAAGTTGTGTAAAAGAATCTATAATTGTTAATAGTTGACGACTGTTTTTTCTCCTGTAATTGCCCTTTGCAGGATATTTGTTTACGAAGATTTTAAAGCAGCACATAGAGATCAAAGAAAGATGCAGAAGTAGTAGACGGGAGAATGGATGATTTAAAGACCAAATAGATCAAATCCCATTAGTTAGGATACTACGTACTGCTAAGAATTATTCAGTAGTATATGTAAATCTCTGTCATGATGTAGTAAATTTCACTTGTAAGTAGAGTTGATATCAAATGATATAATAGATATTCTGTACAGTGCATTGTGCACTATGATGTCTTTTTTATGGATGGAATTTAATTTAGTCATATGATGTGCACCGGTGCCGGTTGATTGCATAGATTCAACTATTGATTGATTTTGGTGTATAAACTCTCCTTCCAAGGACGCAATAAAGCGATGCAATGTTGGTAGTGACGATATCACTAGTGGAAATCGGAGCTTAGGTTCACCCCTTTAGTCCCAAATTAAATTTGGACCGAGACTAAAGGGGTGCAACCCCGCGCCGCGATTTTGCGAGGGACCTTTAGTCCCGGTTCGTGTTAGGCACCGAGACTAAAGGTCCACCGCTTGCGGCAGCAGAGGCGGGTGCCAGCGTCAGAACCCTTTAGTCCCGGTTCGTTTCACGAACCGGGATTAAAGGTCCTCACCTTTATCAGCTTCTTCCACCCCGACTCCTCCCTTTCCAAACCGAGCTCGAGCTCACCATTTTCCCTCTCCATTTCTCCTCTCATTTCCTCTCTCCAAACCTAATTAATCCACAAAAAAAACACCATTTGGCAAGATTGAAGGCATCCTACGGTTAGCCTCTTCATCCTCTTTCCGGCATTGCTTATTTAGCTCATTTTGCTCATTTCAAAAAAATTGTGGAAGAAAGGTGTTTGATGAAATGCCTAAGTTAGGATTTCATTTGTTCCATATGTGCAATTTGTGCTCAAAGTAAATAATGATTCATGTGTTTTAGTGTCGTGAGGAGCCTTATCGACGTCGATCGCTCGCGCCGTCCCGTCACCAGCACCACCTCGGTGAGCCTCTATCTTTTATTTTATTTGATTTTTAAAACATAGCTTTATTGTTTTATATGCATAGTTTTTACTTGTATAATTTTCTAACTTGTATTATATGTATAGAGTCATGGTTCTCATATCCGTCCCCGTCGGTCCTCGTCCGGTTTATGATTCGGATGTGGTATATTTTCAAAACTATTTATTTCATTTTGTGTTTCTGGCAATTATGGCGACCAACTTGACATAGATTTATTTTTATCTAGGAGGTAGTTGAACCGGAAATTGAACCTGACCCTATTGTCGAGTTTTTGGATAAAGAAAACAATGATTTGAAAGCAAAATTGAAAAGCAGTGAAGATCTTTATCTTCAATGTTTAGAAGATAAGATGAAATTAGAGCTCAAACTTGCCGACGTGGTCGATGGTAACGAGATCAAGATGGATGCAATGCGCTTGAAGATAAAAAGGATTACAAAATATGCCATTAATCGGGAGGCTTGGTATCATTATGATGTGGGTTCAGTATTTACCTTAGTTGCGATTTTGATCGCATTTGTTGTTGGATTTAAATTCTTTAGATAATTCTTATATTTGTTTCAGTTAATGTATGTTTTATGAGAACTATGTATTACCAGTTGTCACTACTCTACTCTTATTTTAATGGATGGCATTGTATTAATTAATTTTCTCTTACATATTATTTATGACAGTAGTGTAATAATGGTGTTCGATATACTTTTATGTAATACAGATGAACCGACAATGGATGTACGGTGACCGATGTTGTCCTGAGTTCATTGATGGCATGCATAATTTTCTCCATGTTGCTGAGGCAAACAAGCCGAAGAACGGTTTTATTCGTTGTCCATGTAGTGCCTGTAAGAATATGAGTGATCACTCTACCTCAAAAGTCATTCACTCACACCTCTTGCATAATGGTTTTATGCCTGGTTATTATTGTTGGACCAAGCACGGAGAAACAGGGGTTATCATGGAAGAAAATGAAGAAGAGGAGGATAATGACAAGTATCCTTGGTTCAGTGATACTACAATGGGAGAATGTAACATCCCAACATTTTATAATATTCAAAAATCACTAAAATTTAAAACTTTTATTTTTTATTAAAATAAAATATTAAATGCACAAGGAAACCAACTATGAAAGACTTCAAACTTGAGTTTAATATTTCAAATGTCACAGTTTAAACATTTTATTATCCATTGTATTTCAAAAACCTTAAAATGTAATTTGACAAATATTTTACAAACTACAATCCATTTTATTTTAAGTAAATAGTTTACTTATAAGAAATTGATTTCAACCACTTAGTCATATCTATTCATAAATTCACAAATTATTTAAAAATGGTGTTAGTTACCAAATGATTTTCATTCTCTCAACTAAGTTTAAAACATGGTGTTAAAATTTCAATTCTGTAATCTATAACTATAAACTTCATAGATTTTAAATTAATGAATTAACCAAATAAACATCTCTTTTGCTTAAATGAATTTCATTTATTTTCAAAGTATGAAATGATAAATATATTCTAAATAAGAATAGAATTAAAACAAAAATCTTTTCCAAAGTTGTTATAAAGTTTTCAAAATGAATTATCATAATATAAAATATATTGGTGCACAAACTATTTTCAATTAAAAATGAATACCTTATATTTTACATTTCCTAAACATTATTTATAATTAGTTCTTTAACATTATGCCAAAATAAGGATGAATGGTTCAAGCAAAATAAGTTTAAATAACTTAACTTCAAACATATTGAAATGTGGGTGTTTTTACAAATTTTATTTAGCCAAAAGAAAATTTAATTAAGATAGAAATTCAAATTTGACTTTAAGTGTCAAATTTGTATTTAATCCATATTTCAAAATTATTATTTTTCAAAAATATTCAAAACATGCCCACAATTGGTTTAACAGAAAGGTAATAATTTTACAAATTTTTAGAATTTTGTTTGACCTCATTTGGACATTCAAATCAAAAGTTATGGATTAATTGGAGAAAAATCAGAAAAGGAAAATACCTGCTGACGTCAGCGGTGACGTCAGCAGATCGTCTTCAACCTCTGTCTGAATAATGCGCCCGAAGATTGATTCGAATCGGAGTCAAATCCTCTCCGTTTCTTGTGGGATTAGTTTTCGTAGATGCGTCCATATATACCCCAGATCCCGCCGCCTTTTTCCCCTCTCCAAATCTAGCTCGAGCGCCCCCAGGCCGCCCAAATTAGCTCACCGGAGTAGCCATTGCCGCCGCCGCGTTTTTCTTCCACTCCCGGTGAGATGAGCCCCCTCCTGCGACTGAGAACCTCCCCTCTGCTACCCTGCTTCCGTACGCGTCCCCTGAGGCCTTCGGGCGATCTTCTCCTGCAGATTTTTGCGGAGGACAAGCACGCCGGAGAACTCACCGACGCCCCGCACGGATTCGCCACCGAGGTCGTCATAGAAGGAGCGTCGCGCTACACCGACGCGGCCCTCGTCTCCACCGCATCCGTACGAGCACTTTCGAGGTCTTCGCGCGTCCGGGGAAGCTCTAGGGCGACTAGAGCGTCCACGCCCGAGCCGCCGGCGCCGTCCTCCGCTCCAACTCCGACGAGCAGCGCCGCCCAGGTATGGTCCAAGTCCCAGCGCCGTCCGATTGAAATCCTTCGGTCCAGATTAGATCGGATAGCATTAGACCTAGGCCTTTAGATCTCGATCCGACAGCTGGAATAGGATGACTTAAACGAAGAGGTATCGGCGAATCAGGGAAGGACACGTCATGCCCCGTCAGTGCCTCGTCAGCATCCGCGTCAGCGCCAGCGTGTAAATCATTTTCTATTTTAATTTTAATTGAAAGTTTTGCAGATTAGTCCCTGTAATTAAAACATCTATAACTTTTTAACCACAACTCCAAATTTAATAATTTTTATATATTTGGAAAGCTCTTGACATGTAGATTATTTTAGATCGGCCAAAATTCAAATATGACTTAGTATAAAATATTCAAATTTCAAATGGTGAATTTGAGTATATTTGTAATAACTTTAAATCTATAAATCCAAAAATTGCAAATAAAATTGTTTTAGAAACTTTAGAATATTTGTAAATTAATGCCACTGCTATAAAATATTTTGGAGTAATTTATGAATGAATTCATAGTTATATATTTAATTTGAATGGTTTGACTATTTTCAACATAACTATTAATATTATTTTTGATTAAATTAAATTTCTATAAATTTAATTAAAATACCCCTGTCTATTAACACTATTTATTAAATTATATTATAAAAATTTAATCTTAGAAAACTTAATCTTATAATTATTCCTTTTATTATATTCTCCCAAAATTAGAAATTAATTAAAATGCATTTATAAATTCGTGCTTATTTATAAAGAAACCACAAAAGTTATTTTTATGTTTCTTGTGATATAAATTTTTATTTCATTCATAGCATATTTTATTCTCATAGGAAAACCCCTCTTCATGAGTTTTCTCTAAGTTAGAAATAATTTCAACTTAGCATTTTTGTGAAGTGCTAAACTTAGACACTTAGTAATTTTCAACATGGAGCTGGAAGACCAATGAAGGACTTAGCCAAACAAGACTTCAGAAGTATCTCCAAGAAGTAGAAGCACTTAGAAGAAAAATCAAGAGGAAGTTCATGAAGACCAACCAGAAGTATTTTCCAAGTCTTGCTCTCTCTCTCTTTCTTTTCTCCGAGACTTCATGAAGGACTTAGAAGAAAACATAGTCTGGTAGCATCCTCAAGATGTCAAGCACTTGGAAGAAAAGTGAGAAGAAGTTCAAGAAGGCCAACCCCCTTTTATTCTCTAAGTCTTTCTCTCTGTCTTTTCTTCTCCTCTGAGACTTCATGAAGACTAAGTAAATCCAAGACCAGCCTCGAGGATACAAGAACCACCAAGTCTGAAGATTTATCAAGTCTATCAAAACTTCAATCAAGACATCATCCAGAAGAAAGTTACAAGTCTGGAGATGAAGCCTGGAGGACAACTACATCTTTCTTTCTATCTTTTCCCTCTTTCCTAATCTTTGCGGCTAACGGCATAGATTATGAGGTTATCATCTTTAGACTTAAACAAAGTTTGATCATGAGGTTATCATCTTTGAAGTTTGTTGGATCCTAACGGCATAGTGAGATGAAGCGGCCTGGAGACAAACCTTACATGTCCACATACATGAGACCTGTTCCACAATTTAAGTGGTTGGCCGGGTGTCTGTCTCTCTCACTTTAGCGAATATCCAATTTACAAAGAGGTGATAATAATTGTTGATCACCTCGAAGAATAGAGCTAGTATTTTCTCTAAGTATTTTGCACATCAAGACTAAGCCATTAGAGTGCTTATTCAAGTTGATATAAAACAAAAATATTTTACTCAACTTATGACCTTAGTCCTTAGTCCTTTTGGACCACCCTATTTGCCTTGCATTAACTCAAAATATTTTCATCGCATGAAAAAGTATTTCTAGCCCTTAGGAATATTTTGCACATCATGCATAAACATATTTTCCTTAGAAAATTTTATAAAACTTATTTATTCATCCAATATTTGTTTGTATGCATTGTGGAGTTGTGCTTGCTGTTGATTGTTGTATTGTTGCTTGTCTATACTGTTAGATTGAACGGAGAGTCCCGAGTATCGTTGAAAAGAGTTGTGAACAACGACAACATTCAAAGACAAGTGGCATACCTCATAAACCTCCTATTATTTCTATATGTATTACTTAGTGTATTTTATATGCATGTGTAGGATAGAATGGTTATGCTAAACCTGTGTAGAATTCCTTATTCCTGTGTCTAGGTTCCTATGCAATACTTAGTAGAATTATTGATGCTATGCAAATGTTGTTTTGTGAAAATCTAAAATTCTACTAAGTTAAGAATGAAACACATGGGTGGTAAGTGGTTGTATGGTTTATGTTGAGTGGCTACTCAGGTCCATGTCTATGGTTCCTGGAGTATGTACACTTGTGAATGGCCACCCAGGAACCAAGGAATCTGAAGAACTCCGAGTGACGATTGCTTCCAGTGCAGCCATTGCCATATGGGCTCTGGCTTGATCAATTACGTTGCGTGGACTCTCTCCGGCTTGAAAAGCAGATGTAGGGGGATGTTAGGTGGAACGGGTCAAGCCAGAGTGGGAGGGAAAATGCTTCTGAAAGATCTCGTCTCATTCTTCTCCTTTCCTTATCACAAATGGTGTGTAAAGGATAATTTGGGTTGAGTGGGTACAATGGTGAACGTGCACAACCTCTGCAGAGTGTAAAACTAAGTACTTAGCCGTGTCCCCAGTACGGACAATTTGAGCAGCTGATCACGGACGTCAACGGAGGATTCCATCATTCCAACTTCAGAAATAAAACTTGATGGGTGAACAAGGGAAGATGAGATTTATGGTTTTCATGCCATACTCGTCTAGATTTCAAGAAAAGTGTTTTACAAAAGAGTAGGAAAAATTGGCTTTATGCAAATTAGCCTTGAACTCCACCAGCCAAATATGCATATAGGCTTTAGAGTTATTCCATTAAGTGTCCACCATAGTGTCACTTGCCAGACTCCATTGTTGTTGCAATATTTTTCTTATTGCAGATTTGATCAGATGACGAGTGAGGTTTCGTTTAAAGGTTTCGAGTCTACAACCAACATGTTTTCGCTTGTGGCAGCATGAAATTTATAGAGACTCACTGCTATTGTATTTCCGCTGTGTACTTTTTCAATGCTAGCTTTATGCTATGCAACTTGTATCACATATTTTGTAATTCTGGATCATCGATGTAATAAAATTGACGCTTTGTTGTGATATTACATCGTAAACTGTGTGTGCAAATGAATCGATCCAGGGATTTGCACTATACACAGGTATCTGCCTTATTTAAAGTGCAGGTACGCTACAGAGAAGACGAAACTGAAGAAGATCCCATTATTGATGAGCCCGACGATGATCTTTGTCGGGCCATTCGTGATGCACAAATGGACTGTGGAAGTGAAAACGAAAGGTTGAAGTTGGAGCGTATGTTAGCTGATCACGCCAAATTGTTGTACCCAACTTGTCAAAATGACCTGAAAAAGCTAGGTACCACACTTGAATTGCTGCAATGGAAGGCAGAGAATGGTACTTCTGACAAGGGATTTGAAAATTTGTTAAAAATAGTTAAGAAGATGCTTCCAAAGGATAACGAATTGCCGTCTAGTACGTACGAAGCAAAGAAGGTGGTATGCCCTCTAGGATTAGAGGTGCATAAGATACACGCATGCATTAATGACTGCATCCTCTACCGTGGTGAGCACAAAAAATTGAATGCATGTCCTGTATGCGGTGCTTTGCGGTATAAGATCGGGCGAGATGACCCTGGTGAAGTTGAGGGCGAGCCGCGCCCCAGGAAAAGGATTCCTGCAAAGGTGATGTGGTATGCTCCTATAATACCACGGTTGAAACGTTCGTTCAGCAATAGAGAGCATGCCAAGTTGTTGCGATGGCACAAAGAAGATCGTAAAAAAGACTTGATGTTGAGACACCCCGCGGATAGGTCCCAGTGGAGAAAAATTGACAGAGAGTTCCCGACATTTTCAGATGACGCAAGGAACTTAAGATTTGGTCTAAGTACAGATGGCTTTAATCCTTTTGGAGAGGAGAGCTCCAGTCACAGCACTTGGCCCGTGACTCTATGTATCTATAACCTTCCTCCTTGGTTGTGCATGAAGCGGAAGTACATTATGATCCCAATGCTCATTCAAGGCCCGAAGCAACCTGGCAACGACATTGATGTGTACCTCAGGCCATTAGTTGAAGAACTTTTGCAGTTGTGGCGTGAAGAAGGTGTACGTGTGTGGGATGAGCACAAACTGGAGGAATTTGATCTACGAGCTTTGCTGTTTGTAACCATCAATGATTGGCCTGCTCTAGGCAACATTTCAGCACAATCAAACAAGGGATACAATGCATGCACGCACTGTTTAGCTGAGACTGATAGTATACATTTAGGTAACAAGAATGTGTTCCTGGGTCATCGTCGGTTTCTTGTACCCAAGCATCCGTTAAGGAAGAAAGGCAAGCATTACAAATGTGAGGCAGATCATCGGCCGAGGCCTACTCGCCCTTCTAGTTCTATTATACATGATATGGTCAAGGATTTAAATGTAACCTTTGGAAAGGGTCCTGGCGGACTCACTGTTCCGAATGACGCAAACAACCACGTACCCATGTGGAAGAAGAAATCTATATTTTGGGAGCTGCCATATTGGAGAATGCTAGAGATTCACTCTGCAATCGACGTGATGCACGTGACAAAGAACATTTGCTGCAACTTTCTAAACTTCTTGGGCGTTTATGGGAAGTCAAAAGATGGGAAGTCAAAGAAAGGGAAGTCAAAAAAAGGTACAACGAAAGGAAGGCAGACCCATCAACGTATAAGCGAAGAGATGCATCGAGACGATACTCATTCAGAGAATCAGCCAGGTCCTGCAAGCTACGCTCTTACTAAAGAAGAGAAGAAAATATTTTTTGAGTGCCTTCGCTGTATGAAGGTTCCATCTGGCTTCTCATCAAATATAAAAGGTATAATAAACATGGCAGAGCAAAAATTTCAGAATCTAAAGTCTCATGACTGTCACGTGATTATGACACAATTACTTCCGGTTGCATTGAGAGGGCTTCTACCGGAAAATGTTCGAGAACCCATTGTGAAGCTATGTGCATTTCTCAATGCAATATCTCAGAAGGTCATCAATCCACTAACTCTAAAAAATTTAGAGAAGGATGTGGTCCAATGTCTTGTCAGCTTCGAGTTGGTGTTCCCACCAACCTTCTTCAATATTATGACGCACCTTGTAGTCCACCTAGTCGAAGAGATTTCTGTTCTCGGTCCTGTATTTCTACACAACATGTTCCCCTTTGAGAGGTTCATGGGAGTCTTAAAAAAATATGTACATAACCGGGCTAGGAGAGAAGGAAGCATCGTCAAGAGTTATGGAACACAGGAGGTCATTGAGTTTTGTGTAGATATTATTCCTGATTTGAAGCCGATCGGTGTTCCTGAATCACGTCATGAGGGGAGACTGCATGGAAAAGGCACCCTAGGAAAGAAAGCAACAATATGTCAAGACGGGGATTCTTTCACTCAAGCACACGACACTGTTCTACATAATTCCAGTTTGGTGGGTCCGTATGTCAAGGAACACAAGAATGTTTTACGCTCCAAATACCCGGAGAAATCTGAAGATTGTATTGATGGAGAACACATGAAGACTTTCAGCAGTTGGTTAAAAAGACGTCTCATTAATGACACCAATTTTGAAGAACAGCTATACTTGTTGGCCACATCACCAGCTTCAACTATATTGACTTTTCAAGGGTACGAGATAAATGGAAATATATTTTACACAGCCAACCAAGATAAAAAGAGCACCAACCAAAACAGTGGAGTACGCTTTGATGCAACAAACTGCAACAAGACAAAGGACACATATTATGGTTACATAGAGGAGATATGGGAACTTGACTATGGACCTACTGAGACTAAAGAAGCACATGGATCGTGTGTTTCTTTCTAGCGCTTGTGAGACGTTGGATCTGAGGTGTGTTTCTTTTGAGAGATTCTGAGTTGTTGGATCAGCAGTATCACGACCACTTCGTGACCCACATGACTCGGTTGTTGTTACCAACCGGGACTAAAGAAGCACACGTACCTTATATATAGCCCCCCCTCCCGAACATGTTTAGCACTCAGTGTCTACTCATTGTAGTTCATTTTGGCACCACACGGGTAGCAGACGACACTCAGTGAAGGCTGAAGGTGAACCCTCCCCTCGGCAGAGGCATCTTTGGGCAACCAGTGGCAAGACGTCTCTGATGATCTGCGACCGTTCCAAACGGTTGCAGATCATCAGAGATGTTTTGTCGGACGGTTGTAGATCATCAGAGATGTCTTGCCACGGTCATCAAGTTTATCATTTTGGCTTGAAACTTCTAGATGTTCATACATGATAGACCTTTTTGTGAATACTTATTTTGCAAATGTTGGCAAAAATCAAGTTTATCATTTTTCATAGCAACTAGTACACATATAAGGAGCCCATGCCAAAGGATTTGATTTTTTGAGGTGTTTATCACTTTATTACATTTTTTCTTAAAAACGAACAAAACAGTCGCTACGACTAATCATCGGAAGAGGTGATATTTTCTAGAACTATCAATGTTTCTGTGATATAACCACTAGTTGTGAACCTTAAAATGATTTTTCCAAAACTTTCAGACCAAACTATCAAATAGTTGTAGTTCAAATTTGAATATCTTTCGATAAATCAACATAAACTCAATTAACTAGGGGAAATTAGTTAGAATTCAAATCAAAAACTCAAACTTGGTGATCATCCATCATATGTGCACCACTTTTAGTGAAAAATAGTTGGGTGCCATTTGGAATCATATTTTCTGTACTTACTTCACAAAAAACCTTATTTTTTGCACTTAAAAAAAAGAAAATGATATTTAAGAAAATATTTTGAAGAATCCCTTTGGCAAGATTGTTTAATATACCAATATGCACCTATGTGTGGAGTATGAGATCTTTATCACAAACTATGTCGTCGAAATGACCATAACTTGGTCATTTGGCTTGAAACTTCTAGATGTTCATACCTGATAGACCTTTTTGTGAATACTTTTTTTGCAAATGTTGGCAAAAATCAAGTTTATCATTTTTCATAGCAACTAGTACACATATAAGGAGCCCATGCCAAAGGATTTGATTTTTTGAGGTGTTTATCACTTTATTACATTTTTTTCTTAAAAACGATCAAAACGGTCGCTACGACTAATCATCGGAAGAGGTGATATTTTCTAGAACTATCAATGTTTCTGTGATATAACCACTAGTTGTGTACCTTAAAATGATTTTTCTAAAAGTTTCAGACCAAACTATCAAATAGTTGTAGTTCAAATTTGAATATCATTCGATAAATCAACATGAACTCAATTAACTAGGGGAAATTAGTTAGAATTCAAAGAAAAAACTCAAACTTGGGGATCATCCATCATATGTGCACCACTCTTAGTGAAAAATAGTTGGGTGCCACTTGGAATCATATTTTCTGTACTTACTTCACAAAAAACTTATTTTTTGCACTTAAAACAAGGAAAATGATATTTATGAAAATATTTTGAAGAATCCCTTTGGCAAGATTGTTTAATATACCAATATGCACCTATGTGTGGAGTATGAGATCCTTATCACAAACTATGTCGTCGAAATGTGAAGGGAATATGCCCTAGAGGCACTTAATAAACATAGTTTATTGGCAATATCCCAATCGTTCATTATATGTTTTATACCATGCTATAACTGTATTAAGCGAAAACATTAATACAGGTGTGGTAGATAAACAACCAGGTCCCTAGTAGACTCTACTAAGACTAGTTTCGTTGCGCGATTGATGATCGAGGTTTTCCGATCATAGGGCATGGCGCCGTTCGGCAATGGAAGTCATATCGTTAGGTGTAACGATGTGATGGACATACCCAGTATTTGTAGGACATAGTCATTACGCCTTAAGACCGTGAGATCAACTCTTATTGTTATCCCTGGAAGATACTTTGATCGCACCAAACGTCGTCTCTTATTTAGTATGACAATAACGGTGATACTTTTGGGTATCGGAAAGGAGTAGTTGAGACGAGGGGTCAACAGCGGGATTTGTCAGTCCGCATAGCCGGATAGATACTCTAGGGCCCACTCGGTGAGATTATGTCAAATGAGTTTGCAAACATGTGACTAGGTCACCAGCTGACATAATATCATAGACGAGTAGAAGATAGCGATGTCGGTAACAAGATCATGCTAGGTATGGAGATATCAGAGAATGATGCTCGGACACGCTAAGTATCGCCATGACAAAGGGTTTAAGACTATACGTCCAGGTTTGATAGATGAAAGTCATTCGTTATATCACAGGGATTAATTCATGGGGTCCAGGCCTACGAGTTAGTCGATGATCATAGAGGAGTCTTGATCGTACCTGTTATTATATCGAACCGCTAGGGTAACACACTTAAGGGGTTTCGACAAGACAACCGGAAAGGAAAGAGATCACCGGGAGCGTCCCGGGAGGGGTCCGATGGAGATCGGGCAGCATCGAAAGAGTTTTCGGAGCTAGGAAAAATTATATATATTATGTTTGATATTAATTAGTGTAATTAATATGCAAATATGATTTTATATATTTATTTTCGGATTTATTTAGGCTGATTTCCCTAAATGGGCCTTCTGGTCGAAAGAAGGCCCAAGAGGGGGAAAATTCCCTAGGGGAATTCGGTGGGAGCCATGGGGCCAACCCAGGTGGGCCAAAAGGGGCCCACCAGGGACCGGTGCACCATGTGCAGCCGCACCAGGCAATGGGGGTTAGTCCCACATTGCCTGGCTGGCAAGGTTGGCTCCCCCTGGGAGCCTATATAAGAAGGGGCACCCCTGGCTTTTTAATTCACCAATTAATTCCCAATTTCTCTCTCGATCTCGTGGTTCCCTTGTCGGAGCCGCGCCGAGTAGAGTAGGGGGATCTCTTCCACCATAGCCCGCTGCCGCGCTGCTAGTGTTCCGGTCCAAGTCTTCCGCTGCTAGTCCTGGAATGGAGCTTCGGAGGCCGTCGTCTCCACCGTATGTGTGTGACGCCCTGCGAGGTGCTGCGCTAGCGGTACTCGGAGGCCTACTTCCTCCACCCGACCTCGGAGTCATCTTCGTCGTCTTCATCGCGCCGAGTTCTCCGCGACGTAGAGGTCGGCTACGTCGTCTTCGTCGTCAACGCTTGTGCGGGAGCGTAATCCCCGCTATTCGGTCTACGAGGGTATGTATTCCGATCTCCGCCGTACTTCTATATCTGCATAGTGTAGATCTTGGCTAGTTTAAGGATATCGTTGGTAGGAAAAATTTTGTTTTCTGCACACGATCCCCTTCAGTGGTATCAGAGCCGATCTATCGTAGATATAGTTGTACGCTGTTAGAACTCGTGTTCTGCACGGGGGCACCGTTCCTATTATTTGCTACCCTCTAGCGTGCACTTGTGATTCCAGCGGCATCGAGTTGATGAAGCGGCCCGGACCGACTTTACGCGTACACTTACGCGAGACTGGTTCCACTACTGACATACGGCTTGTACCGTATCTGTGGCTGGCGGGTGCCTGTTTCTCTCTCTTTAGTTGGCTTTGCATTTTCAATGGAGGGCCCGAAAGGGATGCTTAAACATGCAATTATTGGATTGTTGTTGTGGTCATAAGGTTCGTAGGTATGAAGCGGTTCTATTTACGAAAGCCCCAAGCCATGTAAAATATGCAAAAGATAAAGTAGAAGCGTCTAACTTTATTTTGCAGGGGCTATGTGATATGGTCAAGGTAGGTTTATTAAATTGTTTATAAACTGCGGGCGCCAAGAAGACCATGGCGCAATGGACTATATCACATTGCATTACATTTGATGTTTTGTGTGCATCTTATATTGTGTGATTGTGTGTATAGTATACATTAGTTACACGGCGGTAGCTATATAAGATGATCCCTTCAAAATACCACTAGTGTTCTCCCTCCAACGCGCACCACCAAGAAAGTTCTACGTTATGAGGCAGGCCGTGATGATCGGGTGTCAGACATATCTTCGTTCACATACGGTGGGTGTAAGCCATGTTGCACAAGCGTCAGCGTGGAGGTTTTTTGTGGCGAGCCTAGCAGATTCAGAAATATGGCCTCGGAACAGGGAGACCGAAAGGTCGAGCACGAGTCACAAAATTGGTGTGGCGGACAATTGTCTACTCTTGAAGTTGTGCCGCCGGCTCTGATGATGAGGGGTGGTGCAATGGATGGGGGTCGTGTAATCGCTTAAACGACCAGGAGGGATGTTCGTTTGAGTGGGAGTTCGGATAGTTATTTTTAAAAATACTAGAACTCAGAACATAATGAACAGAGTCTGTTTTGCAAACCTTTGTAGATATTAACCATTGTGATAGCATCTTTTCAAATTAGGCGCATTCCTGCGATTGGGAAACTTAAAAGGTTGGGTCCACACTTCATAGTTTTATACTTTAGCTTGAGGATACTCCTTGTTTAAACCGTTAGCTCTTTGTGTTACAATACCCGCTAGGAGATAAACCCGGAGATTCCGCTAACAAAAGATAATTTTGATTATCGGATTTTGTGCGGATGATATCATCATAGTCCAGTGTATGCTATGATCTCTGCCATAAAGAACCACCGGTGGGTACGAGTTTTTTGATCGCGAACATTTGGTCGCTAAACTCGGGGTACCTCTATAGTTGGGTTGATGAAGTTTATCAGTACGTTGACTGATTGTCTTCTCAACCAAGATGGAAGAGAATGCACACATTGAGGGAGCACGTGGCGGTCATACTTAATGACATATGTTCATGATTAATGAACATTGAGACGCCTCGCTCAGCTCAATTACTGGATGACAGACATCGTTGCCAAGTGCAAATCCTCTGTCATAGACTATGTCATGCAAGGGGAATCGTTCACCTTCATGGTTCTTGATTACGGTGGAAGTATCAAGAAAATGAAACAGATCGCCGGAAGTCATCAATGATGATGGTGTATATATGATATACATGTTATGAATGCTTTAGCTAAGCAAGTACTCGCAGTAATGACTAAGTTTTGAACTAGTCATGTTTTGTGAAAAACCAGGTTTACTGCTTGAGTATCTTGAAAGGATGAGGCGACATTGCGTGTTGATAATGGCAATCAAGTTGTTGTGATGGCCGTAGACACTCTCCCTCTAGATCTACCATTTGAATAAATTATTTATGATCCGGTGTTGGTATGATCGTTACGAGTGTGTCTCCTCTAGCGAGACACTTGTTCATACATGATAGTGACAAATTGGAGTCCTATATTTATGAAGTAATGATCATATGCCGGTTTGAATTTAGATGGTAGAAGCTCCCACATTCATAATATTAATGCCAAAGGATATAAACTTAATAAAGACACCACATATGTGTGGCACTACCGTTTAGTCATGTCAATGTTATATGCATTAGCTCCACACTGGATGGACCTACAAGTCCTAAGATTTGATCTTTTGACACTTGCAAAATAACTGTGACACCGTTTTCGGAAAACGGGCATATAACTTATTGATAGTCATACATGGAGATGTATGTGGTTCAATGAAGTAATTGACGGGTAGTGGAGACCTTTATTTCGTGAACTTCACTGAACGTTTTGAGTATAGCTTTTTTAGAATCATGCATATGGGTGTATATGAATCAATGAAGTACTTTAACGTGTAGTGGAAGTCTTTATTTCATAGACTTCATGAATATTCCGAGTAGATATATGGATATCCACTCCGGGGAATGTTAGTCTGAATTTTTGATTCGATCAAACGAAGTTCCGAATGAAGTAGGAAATAAACTTAACAAGAAAATCAAATTCCCGCGATGCAAATCCAGGAATGAAGATTTGAGTTATAATGTTGGCACATCATTGGAAGACTTGTGAGAAGAGTTCCACAAATTACGTCGCATGGAACACCATACTGTCATGGTGTGTTAGGACGTCGTAATTGCACCCTATCGGATAGTGTGTGGTAAATCAATCTCTTACCGAATTATTGTGATCATTAGAGTCATATGGTAGAAACGTAAACACTCATGTTAGCAAATAGGGAAACCATTTTAATCCATGGAGACAATACCATACGAGTGATGGCATGGCTTTTGAGCCTTGATTGTCGTTTCAGCAATTTAGTGTTTCGATGTAGTCGAACCTAAAATGGATTAATCTTTGTAGTATACCCTACCTAAAGAGTTGGGTACATGTCTCACGACATAGGCAAAATCTTTGCTGGGATATACCTTGCGAAAGAAAAAGTTTCTTGTCCGAGGGAATAAGTGAGAAAGAAAGTAGAGCAAGACGAAGTTGGTGAACTTCTTCTCCAGACATCAGAGTGGCGCAATCGAAAGTGTTTTCGGTGTCAGGCTCCACAGCGTAGGCATACGAGGTTGTGTTCCACACTGTGTGTTACGACAATCTTGCTATGAAGGTCATATTAATGGAATATGATAGACCTACGTGAAGGAGATATGCCCTTGAGGCAATTAATAAAGTGTATTCTTTATCATATCTCGTTTGTTCATAATAGGTTTTTTGTGTCATGCTAGAACTGTATTAAGCGGAAACATTAATGCGGGTGTGATACGTAAACAACCAGGTCCCTAGTAGCCTCTACTAAGACTAGTTTCGTTGCGCGATTGATGATCGAGGTTTCCCGGTCATGGGGCATGGCGCCGGTCGGCAATGAGAGTCATATCGCTGGAGAGCGATGTGATGGACATACCCAGATTTGGAGAACATAGTCGTTACACCTTTGACCGTGAGATCAACTCTTATTGTTATTCCCGGAAGATACTTTGATTGCACCAAACGTCGTATCTTATTTAGTATGACAATAACGGTGATACTTTTGGGTATCGGAAAGGAGCAGTTAAGACGAGGGGTCAAGAGCGGGATTTGCCAGTCCGCATAGCAGGATAGATACTCTCGGGCCCACTCGGTGAGATCATGTCTAATGAGCTTGCAAGCATGTGACTAGGTCACGGAGACATGAGATCATGAACGAGTAGAAGATAGCGTCGTCGGTAACGAGGTCAGGATTAGGTATGGAGATATCTATGGAACGACGCTCGGACGTGCTAAGTATCGCTATGGCAAAAGGTCTAAGATTTTACGTTCAGGTTTGATAGATGAAAGTCATTCGTTATATCTCAGGGATTAATTCATGGGGTCCAGGCCTACGATTTAGTCTTTGATCATTGAGGAGTCTTGGTCATACCTGATATTATATCGAACCGCTAGGGTAACACACTTAAGGGGTTTCGACAAGACAACCGGAAAGGAAGGAGATCACCGGGAGGGGTCCGAGGGAGATCGGGCAGCGCCGAAAGAGTTTTCGGAGCTAGGAAAAATTATATATATTAGGTTTGATATTAATTAGTGTTATTAATATGCAAATATGATTTTATATATTTATTTTCGAATATATTTAGGCAGATTTCCCTAAATGGGCCTTCCGGACGAAAGAAGGCCCAAGAGGGGGGGGAACCCCCTTGGGGATTCGGTGGGGGCATGGAGGCCGGCCTAGGTGGGCCAGATGGGGCCCACCAGGGGGCCGGTGCACCCTTCTTGGCCGAACCAGGCTGTGGGATAGTCCCACATTGCCTGGCTGGCAAGGTAGGCTTCCCCTGGGAGCCTATATAAGAAGGGGCACCCCCAGCCTTTTAATTCACCAATTAATTCCCGATTTCTCTCTCGATCTCGTGGTTCCCAAGTTGGAGCCGCACCGAGCTGAGGAAGAGGGGATCTCCTCCACCATAGCCCGCTGCCGAACTGCTGGTGTTCCGGTCCAAGTCTTCCGCTGCTCGTCCTGGACTGGAGCTTCGGAGGCGTCGTCTCCACCGTACGTGTGCGACTCCCTGCGAGGTGCTGCGCTAGCGGTACTCGGAGGCCTGCTTCCTCTACGCGACCTTGAGGTCGGCTTCGTCGCTCTGCATCGACAACGTTTGTGTGGGAACGTAATCCCCGCTTTCGGTCTACAAGGGTACGTATTCCGATCTCCGTTCGTACTACTATATCTGCATAGAATAGATCTTGGCATGCTTTTAGGATATCGTCGGTAGGAAAAATTTTGTTTTCTGCACACGATCCCCTTCAGTGGTATCAGAGCCGATCTATCGTAGATATAGCTGTACGCTGTTAGAACCCGTGCTCTGGACGGGGGCACCGTTCCTGTTATTTGCTACCCTCTAGCGTGCACTTGTGTATTCCAGCGGCATTGAGTTGATGAAGCGGCCCGGACCGACTTTACGCGTACGCTTACGCGAGACTGGTTCCACTACTGACATACGGCTTGTACCGTATATGTGGCTGGCGGGTGTCAGTTTGTCTCTCTTTAGTTGGTCTTCGCATTTTCAATGGAGGGCCCGAAAGGGATGCTTAAACATGCAATTATTGGATCGTTGTTGTGGTCATAAGATTCGTAGGTATGAAGCGGTTCTATTTACGAAAGCCCCAAGCCACGTAAAATATGCAAAAGATAAAGTAGAAGCGTCTAACTTTATTTTGCAGGGGCTATGTGATATGGTCAAGGTAGGTTTATTAAATTGTTTATAAACTGCGGGCGCCAAGAAGACCATGGCGCGATGGACTATATCACATTGCATTACATTTGATGTTTTGTGTGCATCTTATTTTGTGTGATTGTGTGTATAGTATACATTAGTTACACGGCGGTAGCTGAATAAGATGATCCCTTCAAAATACCACTAGTGTTCTCCCTCCAACGCGCACCACCAAGAAAGTTCTACGTTATGAGGCAGGCCGTGATGATCGGGTGTCATACATCTCGTCGTTCGCATAAAGTGGGTGTAAGCCATGTTGCACAAGCGTCAGCGTGGAGGTCTTTGGTGGCGAGCCTAGCATACTCATAGGTGTGGCCTCGGAACAGGAAGACCGAAAGGTCGAGCACGAGTCACAAAATTGGTGTGGCGGACGATTTTGTCTACTCTTGAAGTTGTGCCGCCGGCTTTGATGATGAGGGGTGGTGCAATGGATGGGGGTCGTGTAATCGCTTAAACGGCCAGGAGGGATGTTCGTTTGAGTGGGAGTTATGTTAGTTATTTTCTAAAATACTATAACTCAAAATTATTATGAACAAAGTCTTATGTTGTTGCAAATTCCATTGTAGATGTCTCACCCCTCCTTTAACCTGAACCTGTTCATTGAGAAAGAGAAGCTTAAGACCGATGGGTCTAACTTTGTGTCCTGGTTCCGCGATCTGAAGTCCATCCTTGAAACCCACAAGGTGGCCTACATCCTTGATACCCCCTTAGGTGATCTTCCTAGCACCGCCCCGGAAATCGAAAGGATTGTCCATGGGGTAAAGGCGGAGATTTCTTCTTATGTCCAGAGTGGCATGCTCTTTGCCATGGAGGCTGACCTGCAAAACCGCTTCATGAACAAGGGTGCTTATGATATAATCACTGAACTCATGGTTGTTTTTGCACGACAAGTCAAGGCTGAGACGTACGAGGCATCTGTGCTTTTCTTCTCAGCCCAGATGAAAGAGCACGGCAATATCAGTGAGCACTTGGCCAAGTTGTTTGGCTGCGCTCGACTTCTGAGTGATCTGGGAAGTGTGATCCCAGAGGAGTTGGTTATTGATAGGGCGCTGATTTCTCTGCCCCCTAGCTATAAAAACGCCATAGTGGACTACGGCATGAAAGGGGCGTCAAAACCCCTGTCGGAAATCCTGAAGATGCTCGAAGTGGCCGAATTAGAAATCAAGCTGAAAAAGATGGTGGTGACCATCGGATCACCTGAGCGCAACTGCCCCAAGTATCTGGAGGATAAGAAGTCTGGCACGACGGTCGACAAAGAGCAAGGTATATTTGATATACATGTTATAGATGTGTACCTTACATCCGCCCGGAGCAATACGTGGGTATTTGATACTGCTTCTGTTGCTCATATATGTAACTCTCAGGAGGAGTTACGGAATAGAAGGCGGCTGGCGAAGGATGAGGTGACGATGCGCGTCGGCAACGGATCGAGAGTCGACGTGGTGGCTGTCGGCACGCTCCCTCTGCATCTACCATCGGGATTAGTTTTTGTTTTAAATAAATGTTATTTTGTGCAATCCTTGAGTGTAAACATTATAAGTGGGTCTTGCCTGTTACAAGACGGTTATTCATTTAAATCAGTGTCAAGCAATTGTGCTATTTATATGAATGATATCTTTTATGTTGATGATCCCGAGAATAACGGTTTATTCTTGTTGAATCTCGATCGTAGTACTCACATCCATAACATAGAAGCCAAACGGATTAAGTGTAGTGACGATACCGCCATGTTTTTGTGGCATTGCCGTCTTGGTCATATTGGTATAAAGCGCATGAAGCGACTCCACTCCGATGGACTCTTGGACTCGTTGGATTTCGGATCCCTCAATACATGCGAACCATGCCTCATGGGCAAAATGACCAGGACACCGTTCAAAGGTTTCGTTGAACGGGCGTCGGATTTGTTGGGGATCATACATACAGATGTGTGTGGACCGATGAGCGTTTCGACACGCAATGGTTATCGTTACTTCGTCACCTTCACTGATGACTTGAGTAGATACGGTTATATCTATTTGATGAAACACAAGTCTGAAACGTTTGAAAAGTTCAAAGAATTCCAGAGTGAAGTTGAGAATCAGCTTAATAGGAAAATCAAGCATCTCCGGTCCGATCGCGGTGGAGAGTACTTGAGTTTTTAGTTTGGCCCACATCTGAAGAGTTGTGGCATAGTGCCCCAACTTACGCCCGCCGGAACGCCGCAGCGTAACGGTGTGTCCGAGCGACGTAATCGTACTCTACTGGATAGTGTCCGATCTATGATGTCTCTTACCGATCTGCCAGTGTCCTTCTGGGGTTATGCGTTAGAAATAGCCGCATTCATTTTAAATAGGGCTCCGTCCAAGTCCGTTGAAACGACGCCGTATGAATTATGGTATGGCCAAAAGCCTAAGTTATCGTTTCTGAAGGTTTGGGGTTGTGAGCCGTACGTTAAGAAACTACAGCCCGACAAACTCGAACCGAAGTCGGAGAAAGTCGTCTTTGTAGGATATCCGCGGGAAACCGTTGGGTACACCTTCTACAACCAAGCTGAGGGCAAAACTTTTGTCGCGAAGACCGGTACCTTTCTAGAGAAGGAGTTTCTCGCGAAAGGAGTAAGTGGGAGGAAGGTAGACCTCGATGAAATCGTTGATCCTGAACTCGAGATTCCGAGTGGCGCAACGGAAGCAATTCCGGAAACGTCCTCCGTGGAAGGAGTGGGAGAAACTGTCGAGGAAGATGTTCTACCTCGTAGGTCTGGTAGATCTCGGATCCCACCAGAATGGTATGGCAACATGGTTTGCACCGTCATGCTAGTCGAGCAAGACGAACCTACGAACTACAAGGAGGCGATGGAGAGTCTAGAGTCCGAGAAAAGGCTTGAAGCCATGAAATCCGAAATAGGATCCATGTATGATAACAAAGTGTGGATTTTGGTGGATATTCCCGAAGGGCGCAAGGCCGTCGAGAATAAGTGGATCTTTAAGAAGAAGACTGATGCTGATGGTAATGTGACCGTCTATAAAGCTCGGCTTGTCGCAAAGGGTTTCCGACAAGTTCATGGAATTGACTACGATGAAACTTTTTCACCGGTAGCGATGCTTAAGTCTATTCGGATTTTGTTAGCGGTAGCTGCCTACTATGATTATGAAATCTGGCAGATGGACATCAAAACGGCCTTCCTGAATGGAAACATTGAGGAAGAGTTGTACATGGTACAGCCGGAAAGTTTTGTCAATCCAGGAAATGCTAACAAGGTGTGCAAGATTCAGCGATCCATCTATGGATTGAAGAAGGCATCTCGGAGCTGGAATCTTCGCTTTGATGAGGTAATCAAAGGTTTTGGATTTATCCAGAATGTGGAAGAGACCTGTATTTATAAGAAAATGAGTGGGAGCTCGGTTGTGTTCTTAGCACTGTATGTTGACGACATATTGCTAATAGGGAATGATGTGGAACTTCTGAATAGCGTGAAGGAATATTTAAACAGTAAGTTTTCCATGAAGGACTTAGGAGAAGCTGCGTATGTTTTAGGCATAAAAATCTATCGTGATAGATCAAGGCGCCTATTAGCACTAAGTCAGAGTACTTATCTTGATAAAATACTGAAGCATTTTCATATGGAGAAGGCAAAGAAGGGTTCTCTGCCGGTTATCAAGAATAAGATATTGCGTAAGGCACAGTGTCCGGTGACGGAACTGGGTAAGGCCGAAATGACGAAACATCCTTATGCTTCAGCCATAGGATCGATCATGTATGCAATGTTGAGTACTAGACCGGATGTGGCATTAGCTCTAAGTTTGACAAGCCGGTTCCAGAGTAATCCTGGAATGCCGCATTGGGTAGCTGTTGAGAGCATTCTTAAGTATCTCAATAAGACAAAGGAAATGTTCCTTGTGTATGGTGGCTGCGATGAAGAACTTGGCGTAACGGGTTACGTAGATGCAAGTTTCTGCTCAGACCCCGATGACTGTAAGTCACAGACAGGTTACGTGTTCAAGGTGAATGGAGGCGCCGTGTGCTGGAGAAGTGGGAAGCAACCCATAGTCGCACAATCTACAATGGAGTCGGAGTACATTGCTGCCTACGAGGCCGCGAATGAAGCTGTGTGGCTAAGGAAGTTTGTCATCGAACTTGGAGTGTTCCCGAGCGTGCAAGACCCCGTGATCCTCTTCTGTGACAATACGGGTGCCATTGCGAACGCCAAGGAGCCAAGGTCTCACTCCACCGCCAAACACATTCTCCGACGCTTCCATGTGATACGTCAGTACGTACAAGGAGGCGATGTGAAGATTTGCAAAGTGCATACGGATCTGAATGTGGCAGATCCGCTGACGAAGCCTCTCCCGCTTGATAAGCATGAACAGCACCAGTTAGCTATGGGTGTTAAGCTTTTACCAAGTTGTAATCTAGATTAAGTTGTACTCTAGTGCAAGTGGGAGACTGAAGGAGATATGCCCTAGAGGCAATTAATAAAGTGTATTCTTTATCATATCTCGTTTGTTCATAATAGGTTTTTTGTGTCATGCTAGAACCGTATTAAGCGGAAACATTAATGCGGGTGTGATACGTAAACAACCAGGTCCCTAGTAGCCTCTACTAAGACTAGTTTCGTTGCACGATTGATGATCGAGGTTTCCCGGTCATGGGGCATGGCGCCGGTCGGCAATGAGAGTCATATCGCTGGAGAGCGATGTGATGGACATACCCAGATTTGGAGAACGTAGTCGTTACAGCTTTGACCGTGAGATCAACTCTTATTGTTATTCCCGGAAGATACTTTGATTGCACCAAACGTCGTATCTTATTTAGTATGACAATAACGGTGATACTTTTGGGTATCGGAAAGGAGTAGTTAAGACGAGGGGTCAAGAGCGGGATTTGTCAGTCCGCATAGCAGGATAGATACTCTCGGGCCCACTCGGTGAGATCATGTCTAATGAGCTTGCAAGCATGTGACTAGGTCACGGAGACATGAGATCATGAACGAGTAGAAGATAGCGTCGCCGGTAACGAGGTCGGGATTAGGTATGGAGATATCTATGGAACGACGCTCGGACGTGCTAAGTATCGCTATGGCAAAAGGTCTAAGATTTTACGTTCAGTTTTGATAGATGAAAGTCATTCGTTATATCTCAGGGATTAATTCATGGGGTCCAGGACTACGAGTTAGTCTTTGATCATTGAGGAGTCTTGGTCATACCTGATATTATATCGAACCGCTAGGGTAACACACTTAAGGGGTTTCGACAAGACAACCGGAAAGGAAGGAGATCACCGGGAGCGTCCCGGGAGGGGTCCGATGGAGATCGGGCAGCGCCGAAAGAGTTTTCGGAGCTAGGAAAAATTATATATATTATGTTTGATATTAATTAGTGTTATTAATATGCAAATATGATTTTATATATTTATTTTCGAATTTATTTAGGCAGATTTCCCTAAATGGGCCTTCCGGACGAAAGAAGGCCCAAGAGGGGGGGAACCCCCTTGGGGATTCGGTGGGGGCATGGAGGCCGGCCTAGGTGGGCCAGATGGGGCCCACCAGGGGGCCGGCGCACCCTCCTTGGCCGAACCAGGCTGTGGGATAGTCCCACATTGCCTGGCTGGCAAGGTAGGCTCCCCCTGGGAGCCTATATAAGAAGGGGCACCCCCAGCCTTTTAATTCACCAATTAATTCCCGATTTCTCTCTCGATCTCGTGGTTTCCAAGTTGGAGCCGCGCCGAGCTGAGGAAGAGGGGATCTCCTCCACCATAGCCCGCTGCCGCGCTGCTGGTGTTCCGGTCCAAGTCTTCCGCTGCTCGTCCTGGACTGGAGCTTCGGAGGCGTCGTCTCCACCGTACGTGTGCGACTCCCTGCGAGGTGCTGCGCTAGCGGTACTCGGAGGCCTGCTTCCTCTACGCGACCTTGAGGTCGGCATCGTCGCTCTGCATCGACAACGTTTGTGCGGGAACGTAATCCCCGCTTTCGGTCTACAAGGGTACGTATTCCGATCTCCGTTCGTACTACTATATCTGCATAGAATAGATCTTGGCATGCTTTTAGGATATCGTCGGTAGGAAAATTTTTGTTTTCTGCACACGATCCCCTTCACTACGAACTGCGAAGAAGAGATGGTGAACCTAAGTCCGAGAAATGGCTATGAGTCATTGGTGATCCGAAATAAAATCCATATACGATTACCAAGTATTGACTTGGGAGATCTTCTTGTTGGCATCTAGGATGTTAATAGTATATGGAATTTTATGAGAGAGTAGACATTGAGCAGATTCGATTTGTCGTGAAACAGTTCCGACAGACCACATGAGAGTTTGTCTCAAGTGGCGAAGCCTAAATCTATTCTGGGTCGTTTAGCAATCACTATAATTTCGAATGAGAAATTGATAGATGGATGAGAAAACCATGGTTCTTAATAGTGTAATTGAGAATGGTTTGTAATCCTGAGGATGCTAAACATGTGTGCAAACTTCGGTTGTCCATTCATGGGCAGAAGCAAGCATATCGGAGCTGGAATCTTCACTTTGATAATGTGATCAAAGGATTTTGGAGTTGTCCAAAATAGTTGAAGAAACCTACATTTGCAAAGAAGTGAGTGGGAGCAAAGTAGCTTTCCTTGATCTTATATGCGGAAGGCATATTTGAGTGGGAGCTAAGTAGCTTTCCTTGATCTTATATGCGGAAGGCATATTTGAGTGGGAGCTAGGTGTCATTTGTGATTCTGTATGTAGCGACATATTGAATGACACATATCCTCTAGTAGAGTGTAAAGGATTATTTAAGTGATTAAATTTTCTATGAAATGAAGTTAGGAGTATTAGGCATCCGATTTATAATTGTATAGATCAGAAGGGGCTTAATAACATTAAGTCGGAGTATTTCCTAAGTCAGGATTCTTAAGTGTTTCAGAAAAGGACAAGCGAAGAAAGAGGTTCTTGCTTGTATGACTAGGTAAAATATTAAGTTAATCTTGGCATTTTCAGTTATAGCAAATAATGTTCGACATTATCTATGTATCAGTCATAGATGCTATCAGACTGAAAGCTCGACTTAGTGTGACCCGAGTTCTTGGCTAAAGAATAGGTTCTAGAGTGATCCTTGTGTGGATCAATGAACAAACGTTAAGTTTATTCTTCAGTGTCTATAAGAACTGAAGATAGGTTTTCTAGTAACGGGTAAGAGTGGAATGGCAACTTGCCGTAAAGCGGTTACGATGATGCAAGTTATTACACTGACCCATACGACTAGAAATCTCATATAGGAGATGTCCTTTATTTTGAAGATAGACATGGTTAGTTTGCGAAGTCGCATATGAATGCACTGTCGCACAATCTACATAGGTATAGAAATATATCGCAACTTTAGAAGTAGTAAGTGTGATTGGACTGAGCAGTTTTCCGAGCGTAGGTGGTCCCCTTAATAGATCTCTTAGACTTTTAAGGCACATGCTTCGCGAATGCTCGAGTCTCACTCCATCCACTGGGATATATTTCACCGTCATCGTAAGATACGGGATGATGTCAAACTAGGTGACATAGAAGTGTTGCAAAGCACATAAAGGTCTCAATGTGTGAGATCTGTTGACTGTATTCCTCTTCCACGAGGCGAGCAGGCACCAAGATGCTATGGGTGTTGAGATTTTACCAGGTTGTAAACTAGATTAAGTGTTACTCTAGTGCAAGTGGGAGACTGAAGGGAATATGCCCTAGAGGCACTTAATAAACATAGTTTATTGGCAATATCCCAATCGTTCATTATATGTTTTATACCATGCTATAACTGTATTAAGCGAAAACATTAATACAGGTGTGGTAGATAAACAACCAGGTCCCTAGTAGCCTCTACTAAGACTAGTTTCGTTGCGCAATTGATGATCGAGGTTTTCCGATCATAGGGCATGGCGCCGGTCGGCAATGGAAGTCATATCGCTAGGTGTAACGATGTGATGGACATACCCAGTATTTGTAGGACATAGTTATTACGCCTTAAGACCGTGAGATCAACTCTTATTGTTATCCCTGGAAGATACTTTGATCGCACCAAATGTCGTATCTTATTTAGGATGACAATAACGGTGATACTTTTGGGTATCGGAAAGGAGTAGTTGAGACGAGGGGTCAACAGCGGGATTTGTCAGTCCGCATAGCCGGATAGATACTCTAGGGCCCACTCGGTGAGATTATGTCAAATGAGTTTGCAAACATGTGACTAGGTCACCAGCTGACATAATATCATATACGAGTAGAAGATAGCGATGTCGGTAACGAGATCATGCTAGGTATGGAGATATCTGAGAATGATGCTCGGACACGCTAAGTATCGCCATGACAAAGGGTTTAAGACTATACGTCCAGGTTAGATAGATGAAAGTCATTCGTTATATCACAGGGATTAATTCATGGGGTCCAGGCCTACGAGTTAGTCGATGATCATAGAGGAGTCTTGATCGTACCTGTTATTATATCGAACCGCTAGGGTAACACACTTAAGGGGTTTCGACAAGACAACCGGAAAGGAAAGAGATCACCGGGAGCGTCCCGGGAGGGGTCCGATGGAGATCGGGCAGCACCGAAAGAGTTTTCGGAGCTAGGAAAAATTATATATATTATGTTTGATATTAATTAGTGTAATTAATATGAAAATATGATTTTATATATTTATTTTCGGATTTATTTAGGCTGATTTCCCTAAATGGGCCTTCTGGTCCAAGAGGGGGAAAATTCCCTAGGGGAATTCGGTGGGAGCCATGGGGCCAACCCAGGTGGGCCAAAAGGGGCCCACCAGGGGCCGGCGCACCATGTGCAGCCGCACCAGGCAATGGGGGTTAGTCCCACATTGCCTGGCTGGCAAGGTTGGCTCCCCCTAGGAGACTATATAAGAAGGGGCACCCCTGGCCTTTTAATTCACCTATTAATTCCCAATTTCTCTCTCGATCTCGTGGTTCCCTTGTCGGAGTCGCGCCGAGTAGAGTAGGGGGATCTCTTCCACCATAGCCCGCTGCCGCGCTGCTGGTGTTCCGGTCCAAGTCTTCCGCTGCTCGTCCTGGACTGGAGCTTCGGAGGCCGTCGTCTCCACCGTATGTGTGTGACGCCCTGCGCGGTGCTGCGCTAGTGGTACTCGGAGGCCTACTTCCTCCACCCGACCTCGGGGTCATCTTCGTCGTCTTCGTCGCGCCGAGTTCTCCGCGACCTAGAGGTCGGCTACGTCGTCTTCGTCGTCAACGGTTGTGCGGGAGCGTAATCCCCGCTATTCGGTCTACGAGGGTATGTATTCTGATCTCCGCCGTACTTCTATATCTGCATAGTGTAGATCTTGGCTAGTTTAAGGATATCGTTGGTAGGAAATTTTTTGTTTTCTGCACACGATCCCCTTCAAAATGACAATAACTTGGTCATTTGGCTTGAAACTTCTAGATGTTCATACATGATAGACCTTTTTGTGAATACTTTTTTTAAAAAATTTGGCAAAAATCAAGTTTATCATTTTTCATAGCAAATAGTACACATATAAGGAGTCCATGCCAAAGGATTTGATTTTTTGAGGTGTTTCTCACTTTATTAATTTTTTTCTTAAAAACGATCAAAACGGTCGCTACGACTAATCATCGGAAGAGGTGATATTTTTTAGAACTATCAATGTTTCTGTGATATAACCACTAGTTGTGTACCTTAAAATGATTTTTCCAAGAGTTTCAGACCAAACTATCAAACAGTTGTAGTTCAAATTTGAATTACTTTCGATAAATCAACATAAACTCAATTAACTAGGGGACATTAGTTAGAATTCAAAGAAAAAACTCATACCGTGGGATCATCCATCATATCTGCACCACTCTTAGCGAAAAATAGTTGGGTGCCATTTGGAATCATTTTTTCTGTACTTACTTCACAAAAAACCTTATTTTTTGCACTAAAAAGGAAAATGATATTTATGAAAATATTTTGAAAAATCCCTTTGGCAAGATCGTTTAATATACCAATATGCACCTATGTGTGGAGTATGAGATCTTTATCACAAACTATGTCGTCGAAATGACCATAACTTGGTCATTTGGCTTCAAACTTCTAGATGTTCATACATGATAGACCTTTTTGTGAATACTTTTTTTGCAAATGTTGGCAAAAATCAAGTTTATCATTTTTCATAGCAACTAGTACACATATAAAGAGCCCATGCCAAAGGATTTGATTTTTTGAGGTGTTTATCACTTTATTACATTTTTTCTTAAAAACGATCAAAACGGTCGCTACGACTAATCATCGGAAGAGATGATATTTTCTAGAACTATCAATGTTTCTGTGATATAACCACTAGTTGTGTAGCTTAAAATGATTTTTCCAAAAGTTTCAGACCAAACTATCAAACAGTTGTAGTTCAAATTTGAATTACTTTCGATAAATCAACATAAACTCAATTAACTAGGGGAAATTAGTTAGAATTCAAACAAAAAACTCATACTGTGGGATCATCCATCATATGTGCACCACTCTTAGTGAAAAATAGTTGGGTGCCATTTGAAATCATATTTTCTGTACTTACTTCACAAAAAACCTTAAAACATAGAAACAGATATTTATGAAATAATTTGAATAAATCACCTTGGCATCTTAAAATGAAAGAATATTAAAAAAAAACAGAAAAATAAATTAGAAATCATAACAATTCAAAAAAATAAGTAAACCAAAATAAGAAACAGAAAAGTAAACAATTCAAACAATTTAAAAGAAAACAAAAACAAAAAGAAGTAAAAAGAAACA
Organism: Poa annua; assembly: GCA_026929855.1. Lineage (NCBI taxonomy): Eukaryota > Viridiplantae > Streptophyta > Magnoliopsida > Poales > Poaceae > Poa > Poa annua. The sequence goes on from CM049426.1 coordinate 39,177,379, forward strand.
AGGAAAAAAGGCATTTGTCTCGGTTGGTAACCCCAACCGAGACTAAAGGGCCGCTGGGCTTCGCGCGCAATTTTTCGCGGCCTAGGCAGACCCTTTAGTCGCGGTTGGTGTTACCAACCGCGACTAAAGACCCTTTAGTCTCGGTTCGTGGCTGGAACCGGGACTAAGGTCCTTTCCGCGACGTTTTGGGTGGTCGTGGCCAGAAAATTTCGTAACTTCTCCCCCAAATCTTCCAAAGCCGCCGCCGCCCTGCCGCTCCGCCTCGAGGTCGATGCGCTGTTCCACCGTGCCGTCTGCCGCTTCGACGCGCCGCTTCGACGCGCCGCCCCTGCCTCTCTGCACCAACTAGGAGCCGCCGTCACCTCCAGCCTCGAGCACATCGACCTCGAGTCGCCACGAGCACCGACGAGGAGGCCACACCGCCCACGACCCCTACATCGCCGCCCACCACGCCGCCGTCCACTGCCTCTGCGCACCAGCGCCGGTAAGCCTCGTCCCCTCCATCCCTTGGCCTCCTCCCCTCCCTCGGCCTCCCTAGCTAGTTTATTAGGGTTAGTTCATGCGCTGATTTTGCACTGTATTTTGCTAAGGGCTAGGTGTTTGCAAGAAATTATGTACTGTTTTTTGCTAGTGCTAGGTGTTTGCAAGAACATAAAAAATTCTTGTAGTGTAAATGCAAAATTCTTGTAATGCCAATGCAAAAATTTGTTTCTGCCACCTACTTCATTCTATGGAAATTGATTAGGTTTTAGCTCAATTTTAGCTAATGTTTTCAATGTGTTGTGTAGGTTTAAGTGTTCAAACTAGTTTTGTTTAGGTACTGTATAGGTTTAGGTGTTTAGATAATGTGATAATTTAATAAGTTAGGTTTCGTGAAAATGTAGTAACTTAGATGCTTAATGTAGATGCAAATTGTAGATGCAATTTATAGAATTGTATTTGTATGTTTTTAGATGAATAAATGTAAACTTTTGATTGAAAAAACAGGAGCATTTGACAATGTAATTTAAATTCTAGTTGTAATTGCACAAAGGGAAACAAGTAACTTTTAACATGTAAGCATATCAATACATTATTGTATACAATAATCTAGTTTACTGGATCTCTTAACATTTATTCGCATATTCATCTTCTCCAACAAATAAAACAAAATAGCATGTCGCAAGTGGAAAGACAAAAACATAATCTAGTTACATTTCTTGCATGCCATCATTCTTTATCTCATGGGGTTAGTTATGCAAGAATTCTTATAGAGCTGATATACAATTCATTATACAGTTGTTTTGATTGATATACAATTCATTATACAACTTGCAGGAGGTCTTGCTTCTCGCTGCTAAGACGAACCTAGCTTGTATGATGAATTTGCCATTTGTTCTCACTCTTGGCTAGATTGATTGCTACATTCCTGATGTTTCAGTCCATGTTAAGTGTCTCTCTTTGTTTGTAAATTGAGATGATTGTAAATGTGTTAGATATGAAATTGTAATATATGATCCATAAATATATTATGGTGTGTTAGATATGTAAATTGAGATGATTGTAAATGTGTACGAAAAAAGATGATTTTGTGTTAGATATGCACAATTCTAAAATATGATCCATATATATAGTTTTGTGTTAGGTATGCAAGATGAGCACACACTGTTTTCTTCGCTGCCACCTTGTTGTGCTATATGATCCATACTTGTTGCAATTATTGTACTTGTATATGTTTTTCAGATGAATAAATGCAAACTTGATTATAATGCCCGAGCTATGGATTGCAGGTACATTTGAGGTATGGAGCACTTGCGAGACGAGCAGATAGAGGAAGCACAATTTCAACGAGACGAGGAGATGGAAGACTAAATGGAACAACTTATTTTTAACGATGCCCGAGCTGGAGGAGATGTAGATGATTATGATTTCGAACAATTTTTGAACGACTTTGGTGATCGAATGGAGTCACGAGATGTGGTGATAACAAACTCCGGCGGAGAGGTGTATATGTGTTTATAATAAATATGGCGATATGTTGTTGTTAACTACATGCATTAATTCATTTATGTTGTATTTATTAACGACTTATTTTTCTTTTAGCCATCCGGATCGAGCAAATCTGCCAAAAAGCAACCACCATGTGCTTCTCGAGGCAAGGCAAAAAGAATGACGAGCGAGGATCCAAAGGTACCGATTGAGGAAATTGCTGATTCCGGCGAACCGCTCGAACCAAAACAGAACCGCAGCAAATTTATAAGTCAAGTTGGAGTTATTGTTAGGGACATGATCCCAATCAGCATACGCGAATGGAATAAGCCGGCGGCCGCAGATGTGGAGGACCCATGTTATGTCCACCAAGTTCTTAAGGATTTGGTCTATAACACGTTGTTGTCACATTTCACCCTCCCGCCAGATCTCTCTAAAGTGAAGAAGGACAACCTCAAGAAGTGGACTCTTATTAAGATGACGGAACAATTCCGGAACTGGAAGAAAAAGTTATGGAATCAATATGAAGAAACAAAAGAAGAGCCAGATTTCAGTGGAGCACAAGGGAAGAAGTTAGAATCTGAATGGGCGGCGTTTAAGGCGTATAGGGAATCACCTATGGCTGTGGCCCGATCGGAGATAAATAAATTGAATGCTGGGCTGAAGGTACACCACCATACATTGGGGACAGGTGGCTACAAGAGCGCCATTCCTAAGTGGTTAGCCTATGAAGAAAAACTGCTTCGATCGGGGGTCCGTCCAAAGACACTTGACTGGCCCGAGAGGTCAAAATTCTGGTTGTTCGCGTATGGGGCAATGTTGGACCCAGAAACCGGAGATATTGTTGGAAAAGGAAAATGGAAGGTTCTCGTTAATCAAATAAAAAAGAAGCTTGAAGCAGCAATTAATGATGTTCGCAATGGTGTGTTCAAACCCGATAGAGAGGATGACGAGCTGACACGGGCCCTGGGGAATCCTTAACTTGTTGGACGAGCTCGAGGCTTTCCTGGCGGTGCTACGTTTACGACTGCGTGGCCGGAATCCGCTCACACTTATAGAAGCCGTAGCAGAGGTAAGAAGAAGGAGGCCGACCGGATATTACAATTGGAACGTGAAATGAAGGAGCAACGGGCGGAAATAAAAGCATTGAAGGAGCAAAGAACGGAACCTCAGGAGCGGCACCAATTAGACCATGAAGCAGATGTCGCCCCATCTCAGCTTAGAAGCAGCGTTGGTTCCACGCGTCAAATCGAGGGTCTCTACCCAGTGGATGACATCACAGAGCCTACAGGTTGTGAGCTACATATAGCAATGAGAAACATAACTTTGAAGGTGGCGGTGGGGCAAGCTTTAGTAATTCAACCTGGAGAACTCTACCATTGTGGTCAAATTCCAGATGGCTACGCTCGTGTCGGGGTGGACGAAATTATGCCGGGATTTGAAACCTTGGAACTTGAGTTACCTGGAGGTGACGAGGAGAAGACGTTGGCAGACGTCAAGCATGCCTTCGCCCTATGGCCCAAGAAATACATCGTCCTTTCAGAACAAGCAAAGTCCACTCCTCGTTCTAGGAGTCCAGCTCACCAGCAAAGTCCACTCTTCCTCGAGAGGGATCAAAGACGGAGTCCATCTGCACCCCATCAGCAAAGCCCGCACCTCCCCGATAGGGACCCCAGCCCGAGTCCATCTCCAGCTCAACAGCAAAGCCAACCGCCCCCCGAGAGGGTTCCTAGCGCGAGGCCATCGCAGTCTGTGCCAGTCCGCCAGAATGTTAAGTCTCTCTCGAGTAGGCGCCAGTCTGGTTCTCCTGTTAGGAAGAAACCTAGAAAGCAGAAAACACCGCCGCCTACTACAAAGTTACCTTGGGAGAGAACCGTCGAGGAAAACGATACCGCCTGCAAAGAACATACGGATGCATGGCTTGCTGGCGTGAAACAGAAAGCGTTAGCGAAACAATTGCTCCTGCAAAATTTACTGTCGGAATTCCTCAGGAGAAAATTGACCATTGCATCGATGCCCTATACAACCCCCCACCATCGCTGCCAACAGACTATGATCGCAACATTGGTAAGTCATATGACAAAGAGATGGATGATCGATCGAAAAAAGGGAAACAAGTTGCCCAACTCGGAGAACAAGACGCACAGTCGCCCCCCCCCCCCCCCCCCCCCCGCTCAAGGTGCTTGATGACAGAGTTCTCAAAAACATCAATGTGCGGGAGCTGGTATATTCGTGAGATGATATCCCCTTCGCGGATGTCGTTCGTACTTATGTTCACGGGGGGATTTTGTCGACGGCGACTTACCCACAAGAATGCGTCTATTTCAAGCCTGGTACAAAAATATCGTAAAGGAGATGAATAAAGACGCTCTCATGATGGCAGTTAAGGAAGAGCATTATTTCCAAGAATACTCCGTTATCCTTTAATTTGCCGAAATCTTTCAGTTATACAATCTCCGGGCCCTCGACAAAGCTATCATGAGTTCCTATTGTCTGTAAGTGATTTATTCCTGTAATTTAATGTTTTAATTAGCTCTACTCGTTCATTGTCTGTGATAATCCTCTCTATAATATTTGTGTGCTTTATGACGCAGAATGAAGATGCTCGAATGCAAGAAGCAGAAAATCAACCACATTGGGTTCATTGACCCCTCTATAATGCATGAAGAAAACATAATTGATCCACTAGTTAACAAGGATACACCGGGGAATTTGCTAATGTTTTTCAAGCGACAAGCTTACAAAAAATATATATTATGGCCTTACAACTTCAAGTGAGTGTTACTTCTTATTACACATTCTATTTTTCTCACCCGATGTTAAGTTTAATTGATGAGTTATGCATGACTATTTATAAATGTGCGCAGCTTCCACTACATTCTTATCGTTATTGACTTGCGAAAAGGAGAAATTGTTTTCCTTGACTCGTTAAGAAGATGCCCTAAACAATACAAGACCTGTTTTGATTTGGTGGCAAGGTACTTTCTTTTCTTATCGTCTCTTTCGTTCATTTCCTAGTATCAAAGAATTTATGACTCATTCATTCATTTTCTTGTCATGCTGCGTTTGGAAAATGTTCCTCGCGGAACATCCGAACAGTGGATGGCCAGAGAAACTGCGCTGGCGTAGTAACGATGTAAGTAGTACTATAACTAGTCCCATGCACCATTATCGTACTTTATTATTATTTGATTAAATTCTATTCTTCTATAGACTTGCCTTAAACAACCAATAGGGACTGATCTATGTGGATTCTACGTTTGCGAGTACATGCATACTGTGGTCAACGAGAGTTTGAAGAGCAAAAGAAGTATCGAAGTACGTAAAGCTCTAGTCACAATATTATTTTTGTATCATCAATCGTGATGAGTTTTATTCATTTCATATCTCATGTATTCATTGTGATATCATTTTTTTACAGTTGGCAAGAAAGCGCAACGAGTTACCAATAAAGACCCGCTTCAGGGCAATTGCAGAGGAGTTGATGGGATTTTACCTCACCCATGTCATACCGGAGACCGGAGAGGACCACTATTTTGACTAGTGCGGACATGTAATACATAGTGATCTCCATGTAACAAAGTACTTCTAAGTATCTGGAACCGGGAAACGTGATCTTCATGTACCACGCCTACTTAAATGTGTATGTGTTATCAACACATGATCTTCATGTAATTGTATATATGCATGATGCAACTTTATCTAGGTTCGTATAATAATTTATACGTGTTTTTCGCCCTCGAAGCCGTAGCATCCGAAACCTCTACCCCCGACGCATCGACATGGTACCATCCGAAACCCCTACCTAGAAAACCGGTCAAAACAAAAAAAGCAAAGCACTGAAATGAAAATAAAAACAAAACCCTGAAATGTAAAAAAAAACAAAACCCTAGTCCCGGTTCGTAACACGAACCGGGACTAAAGGGTTCGCCCTTGCGCGCCCCTGCCCCCTCCACGTGCGGAGCTCTAATTGGTGGGTGGGGGGGGGCTCCGGTCCCGGTTTGTGCTGAGCCGGGACCAAAGGGGGGGGGCTCTAGTCCCGCCTTGGTAGTCCCGGTTGCTACACCGGGACTACAGACCCTCTGGAACCAGGACTAGAGCCCCGATTTCCACTAGTGTATGTTAGGCATCTGCACAACGCCTCTATTTAGCATAAACACGCTTTCAAAATCGTCTCATATTTCTTAGAGACGCTTAGAATACGTCCTTATGATATTTGAGACGGTGGATATAAAGACGCTTCTATGACGCTTTATAGTAGCGTCTTTACAACCATGTAAAGATGAAAATTTAGCGTCCCTAACCTGTAATTTGACGTCTCTACATGTCTTTTTTGTTGTAGTGAGAGTGATCACTCATATTCTTGCAGGCACTATATGGACAACGAATAAAACCATTCTTCGGCTTGTTTGCCTCAGCCACTTGAAGAAAATTATGCATGCCATCAATGAACTCATCACAACATCGGTCACCATACATCCATTGTCGGTTCATCTGTATTACATAAAAGTATATCAAACCGTATTATTACACTACTGTCATGAATACTATGTAATAGCAAATTAATTAATACAAGGTCATCCATTACAATAAGAGTAGAGTAGTGACAACTGGTAATACATAGTTCTCATAAAACATACATTAACTGAAGCAAATATAAAAATTATCTAAAGAATTCAAATCCAACAACAAATGCGATCAAAATCGCAACTAAGATAAATATTGAACCCACAGCATAATGATACCAAGCCTCCCGATTAATGGCATATTTTCTAATCCTTTTTATCTTCAAGCGCATTGCATCCATCTTGATCTCGTTACCATCGACCACGTCGGCAAGTTTGAGATCTAATTTCATCTTATCTTCTAAGCATTGAAGATAAAGATCTTCACTTCTTTTCAATTTTGCGTTCAAATCATTGTTTTCTTTATCCGAAAACTCGACAATAGGGTCAGATTCAATTTCTGGTTCAACTACCTCCTAGATAAAAATAAATCTATGTCAAGTTGGTCGCCATAATTGACAGAAACACAAAATGAAATAA